>CM060990.1:529342170-534142170 GCA_030765065.1 Deroplatys truncata | reverse complement strand
ATTCTGTAACAAGCAGGCGAAATTTATGGCTACTATCTTATGGAACAGCACGTACACACGCTTATGGCAAGTATCCAGAAAAGGAGTCTCCCTTACTCAGCTAACGCCTGTAATTAACATCTTTGTTTTGGTAAGTAAGAAGTACAGCCGTCTTCTCACTTCGTCTTAATTCCCCCAGTTGCCGACAGACTGCAGCTATCTGCAGACATATAATGACATTGATTGCCTAAATTAAAGACACTATATACAGTATTCAATGTAAACCAAATGTTTAACTCATTGTAACCTTAAATGTAATTTTCAGGATTATGCTGTACGATATCCCTATAAAAGATACTGTGTTCCATTTCCGCTTGTGGAGTCCGATAGTTATACTTTAACCGTAACTATTAATAGCGTGAATACAGATCCTACTTTAAAGAATGAAAAAGTGTGAAATGCAGATAACTCTGAAGTGAGGTATGCCAATTTATTTAGGGGAGTCTTGGTTTCAACACATAAAGTTTAATTAATATATTAACTTCTGGAAGCCTGCGTACATTGATGAACATATGGAATTACATTTATAAATGTATTTCTTCCTAGAGTCAGCAAACTATGCTGTTCTCTCTCTCTCCCTCTCTCATAAGCACAAACACACAAATCCTCGCACATACGCGTATAAATTATATCATGTTCACTGAAACAAATAACGCGCTTCTCAAGCCTAAGTCCCACGGTTGAACCTATATATCTAATGAAACATTTGCTCTCTTATTTCAAGCAGGAGCTCACAATAAATATATGACGTTCGCACAGCTGCAAACTTACAACATTAATATTCCATACCCTGTCCAATTTCAAGCAAATGCCAACAATAGATTTGTGATATCCGTTACTCCTGCAAACTTAAAAGAATTGATGAGACATTTCCTGTCTGATTTCAAGCAAGTGCCAACAAACGATTTATCATATTCGGCGCATGTGCAAATTTAATCACGCTACATGACATCATCATTCTTAAGATAATAACATGAATGCATTAGATAAGGAGAAAGACAGGGTAGTTAATGTCCTCAAATATCAAAAACAAAGATTCCACGAATGTATTCTTTTGTGCATGGTCTTTCGAGGGCGCGGGAAGAGTTTTCTAAGCATATATAAGATACACAATGCAGGATAAAGCACATGGGATTAGGGACAGTGCTTAAAACATCTAGAAGGAAACGCGTGCTACAGAAAAGATCTACAAAAGCTTTTGCAACTTAGACTTCAATCTTTATGGTACGCTATTGTTTAATATATTTCTTAAAGAAAATGTGGATGAAACTTTAGAAATATCTACATAAATAGTGTACTACAATGTGTATTAGAAAATCGAGTATTCATCTGAGTGCTAAAGTGATGATTTGCAATAACGTTTAGCAGGGTGGGTTGCTAAGAAAGTTATGTAGCCGTATTTCAAACTAATCAAGGCTTTAAAAAGATTTGCACGGGAGCTTTAAGCTTTTAAAAAGAGTATAAAACACGGTACCAAAACAAGGTTACACAAGCTGAAATAAGCCATAAGCTTTCAGAACAATTTTGGCCGTAATTATCCCGTGTAGAAGATCATTTAAAAACAATGGAAGCATTATTAATAATAGTAAACGGAAGCTTTACTTATATTGAAGAAAATTATATTCTTAAATGAAGGTTTTAACATATTCCCAAATTGAAACAATGAAAAAGAACAGTATCCATGACTTAAAACATATTTGAAGAAATGTATATCCACTAAAATTATAAATATTTCTAGGAAATACAATGCTCGCGTAAGAAATACCATTTTGTAGAACAGAGACGTGGTGCCAAGTTCCGCCTTCTAGACTCCTCTGACATACAAAAGCAGCCGATTCACAGCAAGTTCTAAGAAAATATGGCAAATCGACTTCTGGTATGGAGTCTTACAATTATTAATGTAAATATTCACTGAAAACAGTTCGTTAACATATTAATGAAGAATAATTAACTAGAGCTCAGAATTTTTTTTGAAACTAGACAATATGCCAGAAAATAGCCTACAAAATATGCGAAAATTACCGTTAATTCATGCAAATGGTTTTCCTTACTTACTACTTAAGTTACAATGATAAACCTGCAAAAAATGTTGAGACTTGGCGATATGCTTGAAAATAACCTACAAAATATACAAAGACTAGCCTCCTTCATGCAATGGGTTTACGTGCTGAAAAATATTGTTTTCATACAACATGCCAATGAAAAAAGGTTCAGCTAGCAAGAAGTCTAACCGAGTGTGTCCGCCGTATCATTTTGGTATACGCCGCAACTAGACCCAGCACATCAGCGTGCAAACTGGAGGACGCCATAATCTCAGGGACCGTTGCAAGATATGTCTATACCAGACTACACCATCCCCCTGGTTTTGAAAATCCTGAATTTGCCCACGACCCTAAACCTAGTGACTGGAGGGATATAATCTGAAGGACTGTGTACGAACACGAGCTACAGGTACAAGAACGTGCTCGTTGAATTGTTCCAGGCATTAGAGGTTAAAACTCATCCTTTATTATTGTTATTATTACTCTTTTTGCATCAATAAGTTCTATCGTTATTTATAACTTGCATTTATAACACTTTAAATACATGCTTAAAGGTTTTTCTATAAGAACCCCTTCTTCTGCAACATCACCTGTATTCATTAATGCTCTTTTCACAGCAGTTGGGAATACGTTTCAGTTATACAGTTAATGGACCTATGCCTCCGCGCCCAGAGCTAGAGCCCTAAACAAATGAGGCTTTCCAACAGGGTTGTAAAAGGTAAAATGAAGCAGAAGAGGAGTATGGTACTGAAGAACAGCCCAACAGACAAAGTGCTATTGAGCAACAACCATCCAGCATCATCAACCGAAATCATCCTCACCACTATTCCATTACCGGAAAGAAAGATATCTCGGAAGGTTTATGACACCTTGAATGTAAGAGAATAGAGTCATTGAAAACACGGCTGGAATAATTGACTCCAGAGGTTTCTTAGTGCATGTAAGGGTCTTCTTATTAAGGAAATCGAATCCACTGTAAACAAGAGTATATCCGGCTTAAAGATTAGCTGTTCATTGAACGTCTCATATTTAGTCCGGACACCCCACCATGATAAACTGGAATCAAGATACCTTAATTCCAAGACAACGGAGATCCAACAGTCTTCTAACGTCACATCTTTCATGTAATGAAACATGAAAATCTAGAAAACTTAGCCTGCCTTGAACTCTAGCTAGCTCAAAAACGCTGTTCGAATCCAGTCACTGATAAATAGTGCCGCGGAATACAGTCTCCTTCATGCTTCAGGTTAGTTGAATTACGTGCATGCATCAAGCGGAAGAATGCTGTTCTTAATATGCAGAATCGTCATGACTTTGGTATCGCTTGGTGCATATGGGCTTCCAAAATATGATGGGATCATCGTTCCCTTTTCAGAGGATAATATTCAATATTTCGAGAAGTAAAATGTTGGTGTGCTGCATTTACCCTGAATTCTAACTACATGGAAGGCTAGGAAAGTGAACCTTTTAATCATTGAAGAGGATGAAGGGTTTCATTACTGTCTTATCACTAACTTATCGAGGCTCATTAGCTGTAAGGTAACTAAATGCTAAATGTGGCTATGCAAGGCATGCATGACAAGATCTCCAAACGAGGATGTCTTGTAAGCTCATACACTGAAAAACAATAAATGGCAGAACCTCAAAATGCCAAAGTAGGATGAGGTTCAGAATTTCATGCATATTCAAAGTCTCTCCTGTTCCCTTTGTGATTTATGGAGATATTGAAACTTTTGTGAGGAAGGTCCATTCACGTGAAATTTCAGACACAGAGAAATGGACCCAAAACATGAGACGATATCGGTATCGCTGAAGGTCATGTGTAGGCACTATCAGTCCTTGACTTCAGAGGCGACAATACGTCCAATTCCTTCTTCAGTGAGCTTAGGCATATAGCTGATGAAGTCATTGAAGTATATGATTGTAAACTGTCGATGAATATGTCCCCCGAATGTGCTAGAATTCGTCACCGCTGATCACTGTTACATACGCAGAGAGGTTTTCTTATAGATACTTTAGGTTGAGAGACCATTGTCATATCACAGGAGCAAAACTTGCAGCGGCTCATAATCCTTAGAATTTCAGAAGAAAATTGCCGAAGTTTATTCCGAGCTTTTTTCATTGTTTAAGCAAATATGATAGCCACTTCTTGATCAGACACACGGCTTATGATAATAGGGCTATCTAATGTATAGCACAGTCATCCGAACGCTATCTAGCATTCAGCAAATGGTACGAGGGCATTCATTTCAGACTCCTCAAAAACTACGGATTTCTCGATGACAATTTATAAATCTTGACTGATATGCTAAGCAATGAAGTGATAAAGGTCACTAATGACGGATACTCGTATCCAGAACACATAGAACTCATTAAGTACAAGGGTATATTCCCTTACACTTATCTGTGTACTATCGAAAAGCTTGAATAGGAGGAGCTCCCACCAATCGTGCCTTTCAGAGGTATCACAGAAAATAATTGCGCTTATACTTAAAGCATGGAACACATTTAAGATAAGGAATTTTAAGGAATATAGTTACCTTCACCAAAAGCCTGATACTCTGCTTTTAGCAGATGTATATTAAAAATTGTGAAACCTACCGTTGGAGATATACTCTCTGGATCTCGCCTGGTAATACAATTTACCATCGCTAGTCTTAAACGCCATCGTGAAAACAACGAAAGCAAGCCTCCAGTGCATAAACGACCCCTGAATAATTGAATTTTTCGACGAAGGTATTCCTATAGGACTTTGCACAGTATCAAAGCTATACTTCAGAACTAAACACAAATGCGTGTCAGAATACAATTCTGAAGAAACTAGAAACTTCCTGTAATACTGGGACATAAATAACGTTTACGGAAAGAGCATGGCATCCGGATGCCTTACGGGAACCTCAGATAATTTGAGAAGGATGAAACAGACGCCATCGATTTCGCTGTAATCCCCAAGGACACCAACAAAGGACAGGTTCTATAGGTACACCTAGATTATCCTTACCATCTCCATGACGCTCATAATGATTTTCACTTCTGTCCACGAAGTGACATATCACCTGGCAGCCTATTCAAGAAATTGAATGCAAGTCCTGGGAATAAAAGCAAATAGGGCTTGCAATATAAAGACTTGAAGCAATGTTCAGATCTGGTGCTGCTATTGAAACATATTCATCGGGTGGTATCTTATGACTAAGCTATAGGGCTTAAGGCTTATATTGATTTGAACATCGAGAAGCAAGGCAGAGAAGCCTTTGGTTTGGTCAAACCCTCTGGAGGATAATGAACAGCGCTGTGTACAAGTTAATTGAAATGTGAGTAAGCACAGAGGTTTGCATATTGTGCCTACCTGAGCACAATCACGGAAATTGCCGGTTCATCCAAAATACGCAAGCAGATTCATTCTAATGAAATCTTGTTCGGCATACAGTGGGCTCGAGAGGAGATCGTAAAGTAGAAGTCAGTCTATATTGGACGTGCAAACCTTGACCTTTAAAAATTTATCATATATGACTTTTTATAAAGTAATGAAACTGAACCTGAATGTTCTGGTCCTCTCACAACAACACAGCCGGCGCCAGCCCTCTCATACCAGCGGGCCAATCAGCAGAGAGCGTCCACACTATAAAGAGAGCGGCACTAACGGCCAACGCATCAGACGCTGCGATACTTTCACCGAGAAGACTTCGTCCGCGCCACTGAAGATGTCCACCGCAGTTGTGGACGAAACGTCTGGGAAATCTTTCTTCAGCAGACCACGGCATAACAGCCCGGAAAATTATATTAGTTATAATTGTGACACCGGCCGTGAAAGCCTACGTTCTTACATTATATCTCCTACGTATACTCCCCTTTCTATAAACTATACCTCCCTCCTCACATCTCTCACAATCAGATATCTTTCAAATTATACCTTTACTTTTCACCCATCATCTTCCCTGTATCAAGTCTCCATCATCAATTGCCAACCAAAACGTTTGGCAGCTTACTCAGATCATACTCCACTCATCTCATCTCTCCCAGCTTTCTCCTCATATATTACTCCATCATGGATTATCCAAAATCCTCCGACTAGACGTAGCATACACCAGATATTATAAAGATGAGAGTTTACAATTAACACTTTAGTTAATTTAATGGCGATATATCATTCATGGCTTTTACAGAGCGAATGTTGTAGTCCTCCCTCCAGTGCGTAGCATATAGTTAGCTATCTCGGCAAGTCTAAGCTACAGCGCTAACTGTGAAGTTAATGACTGACTATACCCTCTAACGTTCCTGGTTGACATAACGTGTATACCTAGACAAAAACATCTAAACTCACATCTGTTACGTATAGTCCTCCTTTATAAATTATATTTCCGTCCGCCCGTCTATCAGCTCATTAGATTATCCCATTATGAATTACCCATAAACATACTTACATAACCGTAGCAAGCCTCTTGCAAATCAGTCAACATTTAAAATCTCTGCCAGCAATCACAAATCATACCCCCTCCTACCTTCCCTCCTCTTCCTTTAACCTCTCTCAGTTCCCTCTTAGAATATACCATCATTGATCAGCAATTATTCTCTCCATATCAAGGGTCTTAGATCATCAATCGGTCATCACCCGTCTAAGAACGTACCACCTCCTCCCACCTCTCACAGCTGTTCATCCTTATATTCTATATTATAATTTATTCATCATCCCCCTCACTTAGACATAACAGGCTCTTACATCATAATTAGTTCAGCAGCCATCTCAGATAATATGCTCCATTTTCCTCTCACCTCTCTCGCTTCTCTCTCTCTCTTTATATTTTACTTATGGTTTACGCATCTACATCAAAGTATCAAGTCACTTATATATCAACCGTCCATCAGCCATCTCAGATCATATCCCCTCCTCCTCTCAACTCTCTCAGCTATCCTTTCTTATATTATACCGTCATGGACTACACATCATCCTCATCACCTAAACACAGCAAGCCTATTCCAGTATCAATCACCATCCAAAACGTCTGGCAGCCATATTAGATCATCCTCCCATTCCTTCTCACCTTCACACACCTCCCCTTCTTAGAACGTACCATCATGGATCACCCATCATCCTCCCCGTATCAAGTTTCTTACATCAGCAGTTGCCATCCAAAACCTCTGGGAGCCATCTCAGATCATAGTCCCGTCCACTCACTTCTCTCAGCGTTCTCCATAAATTATACCATCGTGGATTGCACGTCACCCTCCATCTAGACATAGTAAGCCTCAAACATCATTAACCAAAACAACCAAAATGAAAATCAGTCATTTCGTTTCAACTCTCTCGACTCCTCGTTCCTTAAATTATACCATCATGAATCAATCGTTATCCCTGCAGTTAGAATTATCAAGCCACTTGCATCATCACACGTCCATCGCCCGTCTCAGCTCATCCTCACATACATCACCAGTCATCCATCTCATCTGGCACATCCATATATTACTTCCGTCTTCATAATTAATTCCTCACCTAGACGTTACAAATCTCTTACATCGCCAGTCGTCCCTCAGTCGTCTCAGATATTATTCATTTCCCCACCCATCCATCTATTCCTTTTCGCACATCATAGATTACGCACGGCGGCCATGTGCATATTAATGGGAAATTGGCCCAGAACCGTCTTACTTATCGTACTCAAACCATTTACTCCATTGTTATAATTGTTTAGCGACAATGTTTATTCATCTGCATTGACCTAATTGCTTAACGGTAATACGGTTTAGTTACCTGCATTAGCATAATTTCTTAAAAAATATGCTGATCAATTGCCTACATTGGAATAATTGCATAACTTAATCCTGTTCATTTACCTGATTGGCAGAATTGCTTAAGGATGATGCACTTAGAACCTACATCTCAACATAATTACTTAACCATAATTTAACTCGGCTACATTAGCATGTTTGCTTAACGATAGGCAGTTTAGTTACATACATTGACATAATTGCTTGAATGTAATGGAGTATTTACCTATATTGGCATAATTTCGTAACAATAGTGCAATTTAGTTACACGCATTGTTCTAATTGCTTAATGGTTGTGCAGTTGAGTTATCTGTATTGGTATACGTGCTTAAGAAAATGCAGCTTAATTACCCGCATAGGTTGTCACAACAGTTTAACGTAATAAGTTCGGTTACCTGCATTACTATAATTGTTTAACGGTAATGCAGCTCAGTTGCCGACATTCGCATAATTGCTTAGCAGTAATGCACTTTAATTACTTAAATTGGTATTACAGCTCAAGAGCTGCCTACACTGGTATTACTCTAAGTAGCAATACATTCCTGACTTAAGAATTCGATACTACTTAGCAGTAATGCTGTTCTGTTGCCTACGCTAGTAGTATTAGTCCCGGATGAGCCAATTGTTTTAACGATAATCCTGCCGCTAGGGGCGCTCGTGTCGCTAGTGTCGGTGCGTGCGACGGCGGCGGCGGTAAGTTTGAAAAGCGCCCTGAGCGGTAGGATTATCGTTATTGCAATTGGTTCATCTGGGACGAGTTAAAAGAATTGAGGATTAGGGTAAGGTGAAGGAGAAACAGGAAGTGACGTGGAGTGTTTTGATTGGTTCGTTAATTAGGGTGGAAGATGAAGGAAGGAAGATGGAAGAGTATGGAGGTTGCGTGCTGGAGAGGAGCTGGGTGGCGAGGTGTTGTCTGTGCGGAGGTCGGGACTGAAACAGGGAAAAGATGGGGAGCGAGGGATAAAAAGTATAACAGAAAGTGACGTGTGAAGTTGTGATTGGTGGGAATAAGAAGTGATTTTATTGGTGGAAAGGAGCAAATGAAAGTTGTTGATTGGTAAGAATAAGAGAGATTATGATTGGTGGAAAGAAAAAGGTGTGGGAGTGGGGTATGTTGGAGGTGATGGGAAAGGTAAGTTTTCCTAGCAACAGGATTTGCAAAAGCCTGTCGTGAACTGATCAGCAATTTTTTGAACGTTGGATGGTAGTTTTCTTGAGTGGATAGAGAGATGTGGCGATATGAGATGCGGTGGCGAAAATGGGAACTAAACAAGGTAGTTGAGACAAGAGGTTTAAGGACGAGGAAATTTGGAGGTTAGTGGTGAACATGGCGGTCGCAAGAGGTGGGGGTAAGGAGACGCGGTGGTGAGAATGGGAACTGAAAGAAGATAGCGGTAGCAAGAGCTTAGAAGAGTAGATTTTGAGGTTAAAATAGTGGGAACTAAAAATGGCGGAGGGTCTGCGACAAGGAGATGCGGTGAGAACTAAACAAGATGGCGGACGCAAGAGGAGGGTAAGGAGATTTGAGGTTACAGTACCAAAACACGAAAGGATATATTCCTACGCCAAGCAGGTCCGAAAAATAATTATGCGTGTGGTACTTACCTGTTACCGGTGTGGATGCGTCACCAAAAGCGCGGCACGCGAGGCGGAAAAATAAAAGCAAACTGTTTTTGAAAATGCTTAACCAGCTTTAAGATCAACCAACATCACTACGCACTGATATACCTAGGTTTTTAAAGCGGTACAGACACCCTTTGCAGAGGCGTAATTTAACTATACCAAAACCTGGTACTGGACCATCGTGATGGTCGCTAGCGTACGTAGGAGCAGGGTTCTCATAGCCGGTCGAAAGCGGTCAAAAACGTGTACGACGTAGGTGTTCACAGTAGCTGCTGTCGAGGCAACCGTCGAGGTGTGAATAAACGAGATCTGTTCTCGCCGGCAATCCGGTTCGGAGATGTTAGCTGCGGCGAGGTGTTGTCTGTGCGGAGGTCGGGACTGAAAGAGGGAAAAGATGGGGAGCGAGGGATAAAAAGTATAACAGAAAGTGACGTGTGAAGTTGTGATTGGTGGGAATAAGAAGTGATTTTATTGGTGGAAAGCAGCAAATGAAAGTTGTTGATTGGTAAGCATAAGAGAGATTATGATTGGTGGGAAAGAAAAAGGTGTGGGAGTGGGGTATGTTGGAGGTGATGGGAAAGGTAAGTTTTGCTAGCAACAGGATTTGCAAAAGCCTGTCGAGAACTGATCAGCAATTTTTGAACGTTGGATGGTAGTTTTCTTGAGTGGATAGAGAGATCGGGCGATATGAGATGCGGTGGCGAAAATGGGGACTAAATAAGATGGTTGAGACAAGAGGTTTAAGGGCGAGGAAATTTGGAGGTTAGTGGTGAATATGGCGGTTGCAAGAGGTGGGGCAAGGAGACGCGGTGGTGAGAATGGGAACTAAAAGAAGATGGCGGTAGCAAGAGGTTAGAAGAGTAGATTTTGAGGTTAAAATAGTGGGAACTAAAAATGGCGGAGGTTCTGCGACAAGGAGATGCGGTGAGAACTAAACAAGATGGTGGACGCAAGAGGAGGGTAAGGAGATTTGAGGTTACAGTACCAAAACACGAAAGGATATATTCCTACGCCAAGCAGGTCCGAAAAATAATTATGCGTGTGGTACTTACCTGTTACCGGTGTGGATGCGTCACCAAAAGCGCGGCACGCGACGCGAAAAAATAAAAGCAAACTGTTTTTGAAAATGCTTAACCAGCTTTAAGATCAACCAACATCACTACGCACTGATATACCTAGGTTTTTAAAGCGGTACAGGCACCCTTTGCAGAGGCGTAATTTAACTATACCAAAAACCTGGTACTGGACCATCGTGATGGTCGCTAGCGTACGTAGGAGCAGGGTTTTCATAGCCGGTCGAAAGCGGTCAAAAACGTGTACGACGTAGGTGTTCGCAGTAGCTGCTGCCGAGTCAACCGTCGAGGTGCGAATGAACGAGATCTGTTCTTGCCGGCAATCTGGTCCGGCGATGTGAGCAGCGGCGAGGTGTTGTCTGTGCGGAGTCCGGGACTGAAAGAGGGAAAAGATGGCGAACGAGGGATAAAAAGTATAACAGAAAGTGACGTGTGAAATTGTGATTGGTGGGAATAAGAAGTGATGTTATTGGTGGAAAGGAACAAATGAAAGTTGTTGATTGGTAAGAATAAGAGAGATTATGATTGGTGGAAAGAAAAAGGTGTGGGAGTGGGGTATGTTGGAGGTGATGGGAAAGGTAAGTTTTCCTAGCAACAAGATTTGCAAAAGCCTCTCCAGAACGCATCAGCAATTTTTGAACGTTGGATGGTAGTTTTGTTGAGTGGATAGAGAGATGGGGCGATATGAGATGCGGTGGCGAAAATGGGGACTAAACAAGATGGTTGAGACAAGAGGTTTAAGGACGAGGAAATTTCGAGGTTAGTGGTGAACATGGCGGTCGCAAGAGGTGGGGGCAAAGAGACGCGGTGGTGAGAATGGGAACTAAAAGAAGATGGCGGTAGCAAGAGCTTAGAAGAGCAGATTTTGAGGTTAAAATAGTGGGAACTAAAAATGGCGGAGGGTTGGCGACAAGGAGATGCGGTGGCCAACGTGAGAACTAAACAAGATGGCTGACGTAAGAGGAGGGTAAGGAGATTTGAGGTTAAGATTTTTAGGTTAAAACAGGGCGTAAGCATGGGAACGAAATCCAAGATGGCGAAGGCAATGGTGTGGACGAGGAGATGTGAGGTGCGGTGGCGAAAATGGGAACTAAACAAAATGACGAAGACAAAAAGTGTAAGGACGAGGAGATTTCGAGGTTAGTGGTGAACATGGCGGTCGCAAGAGGTGGTGGGCAAGGAGACTTGAGGTTAAGATTTTTAGGTTAAAACAGGACGAAAGAAGGCGAACTGAATCCAAGATGGCGGAGGCAAGGTTGGGACGAGGAGATGTGAGGCGCGGTGGTAAAAATGGGAACTAAATAAGATAGCGGAGGCATGAAGTTGAGGTTAAAAATTGAGGTAAACTTGGAGAGCTTAAACCAAGATGGCGGTGGCGTGGTGGTGAAAATGGGAACTAAACAAGATGGCGGAGGCAAGAAGTGGAGGGACGAAGAGGTTTGAGGTTATGGTCAACATGCGAAAGATGTCGAACGCAACAGATGGTGACGAGGAGATAGAATTGAGGATTAGGGAAAGATGAAGGAAAACAGGAAGTGACGTGGAGTGTTTTGATTGGTAAAAATAAGACGAAATGTGATTGGTGCGTTAATTCGGGTGGAAGATGAAGGAAGGAAGATAAAAGAGTATCGAGGACACGTGATGGAGTGGAGCGGAGCGGCGAGGTGTTGTCTGTGCGGAGGTTGGGACTGAAAGAGGGAAAAGATGGCGAACGAGGGATAAAAGGTATAACAGAAAGTGACGTGTGAAGTTGTGATTGGTGGGAATAAGAAGTGATGTTATTGGAGGAAAGGAACAACTGAAAGTTGTTGATTGGTAAGAATAAGAGAGATTGTGATTGGTGGAAAGAAAAAGGTGTGGGAGTGGGGTATGTTGGAGGTGATGGGAAAGGTAAGTTTTGCTACCAACAAGATTTGCAAAAGCCTCTCCAGAACTCATCAGCAATTTCAGCAGTCGATGTGCGTGGCGATAGGCCCGCTGCGATGAAAGAGCTGCAAACTGCGCGATAACTTGAAAAATATTGCCCGCCGTGACGCATTGCGAGCGCGCGCGTTTACCGTAAACCGTTACAGTTGCCATACTTATATTATCCGTCTTTTTCTTTTTTTTCTTTTCTTTTTTTTTACGTTTGTTTTTAAAAAAAATAACTAGTTTTTCGGGGGTTTTCTCTGGTTGGTAGACGAATGCAAGCTCTTTCTGCTTTTACACAGGTTTTCCCTGGTTGGTAGGCGTTTGCTGTAATGGTTGACGAAGCCTTTTTTAATTTTCGAGGTTTTTTCAGGTTTTTCGTGGTTGCCCTGCCCGGTAGGCAAATGATGAAGTTTTTGCTTGTCAGCGCACGGATACTAGGCACATACTCGCACACACACACACACCTGTTGCAGTTGCCATACTTATATTATTCGACTTTTCCTTTTTTTTCTTTTTGTTTTTTCGTTTTTTTAAAAAATAACTAGTTTTTTTGGAGGTTTTCTGCGGTTGGTAAACGAATGCAAGTCCTTTCTGCTTTTTCATAGGTTTTCCCTGGTTGGTAGGCGTTTGCTGTAGTGGTTGACGAAGCCTTTTCTAATTTTCGAGGTTTTCTCAGGTTTTTTAGTGGTTGTCCCTGTCCGGTAGGCAAATGATGAAGTTTTACCTTGTCTGCGCACGGATACTAGGCACATACTCGCACACACACACACACAAACGTTGCAGTTGCCATACTTATATTATTCGTCTTTTCCTTTTTTTTCTTTTTTTTTTTAAAAATAACTAGTTTTTGGGAGTTTTCTGCGATTGGTAAACGAATGCAAACCCTTTCTGCTTTTTCATAGGTTTTCCCTGGTTGGTAGGCGTTTTCTGTAGTGGTTGACGAAGCCGTTTCTAATTTTCGAGGTTTTCTCAGGTTTTTTTTTAGTGGTTGTCCCTGTCCGGTAGGCAGATGATAAAGTTTTTCTATAATGTCGTCGTTTCGGCTTGTGGCGCACGGATACTAGGCACATACTCGCGCGCACACACACACACACACACAAACGTTGCAGTTGCCATACTTATATTACTCGTCTTTTCCTTTTTTTCTTTTTTTTTAAAAATAACTAGTTTTTTGGGAGTTTTCTGCGGTTGGTAAACGAATGCAAACTCTTTCTGCTTATTCATAGGTTTTCCCTGGTTGGTAGGCGTTTTCTGTAGTGGTTGACGAAGCCGTTTCTAATTTTCGAGGTTTTCACAGTTTTTTTTTAGTGGTTGTCCCTGTCCGGTAGGCAGATGATAAAGTTTTTCTATAATGTCGTCGTTTCGGCTTGTGGCGCACGGATACTAGGCACGTACTCGCGCGCGCACACACACACACACAGACAGACAGACAGACAGACATACACACGGACATGTTTCCAAAAATGCTTTTTTTGTTTTTATTATTTTTTATTCAGGAGGTCTCAAAACGTGTATTTCCGGTGAAATCTCGGTATCGAATTTTTGGGTGGAATGCAATACTTTCCCTACTTACTATACGTATTAGAGAAAGTAAAAAAGTATAAGAATTGAAAAATTTAAGGAAATAACAAGCAATATCTCGAAAAACGGTTCACTCAACAAAAGAAATGTATATGGCATAAGTTGTGTATTTTAACGCGATCTACATTTTTTGTGTAGTAAAATTTTGTCTATCTCTTATGGTTTACCAGTTATGCAAAAGGCGTTCACAATGAAGAATACTTTTGGAGACATTCCCAGAAAATTTGAGATATACATTTTATTTCTCACGACATTATCTTAAACATACGATATTTTCATCAAAATCGTTATAGCCGTTTTTGAGAAAATTAAAAAAAGTGTACTATCTTGTTTTCATGGGTTTTCCAGATCGGTAAGCGTTAGAATACTCTTAGAGCTTTTTTCAGGTTTTTTTCGCGGTTGTCCCTCTCCGGTAGGCAGATGATAAAGTTTTTCTATAATGTCGTCGTTTCGGCTTGTGCCGCACGGATACTAGGCACGTACTCGCGCGCGCACACACACACACACACAGACAGACAGACAGACAGACATACACACGGACATGTTTCCAAAAATGCTTTTTTTCTGATTCAGGAGGTCTCAAAACGTGTATTTCCGGTGAAATCTCGGTATCGAATTTTTGGGTGGAATGCAATACTTCCCCTACTTACTATACGTGGAAGAGAAAGTAAAAAAGTATAAGTATTGGAAAATTTAAGGAAATAATAAGCAATATCTCGAAAAACGGTTCACTCAACAAAAGAAATGTATATGGCATAAGTTGTGTATTTTAACGCGATCTACATTTTGTGTGTAGCAAAAGTTTGTCTATCTCTTACGGTTTATCAGTTATGAAAAAGTCGTTCACAATGAAGAATACTTTTGGAGACATTCCCAGAAAATTCGAGATATACATTTCATTTCTCACGACATTATCTTAAACATATGATATTTTTCATCAAAATCGTTAGAGCCATTTTTTAATACAAAGAGAACGGGATTTCACAAGTGAAACAGTACTGTGATAACGATACCAACAAACTAATTATTATTCACCCACTGAAACACATAAAAAAAAATCTGATGTGTAACACTCACATGACTTTCTCAACTCTTGTACAAAGTATTTTTACAAACGCTTATTCCCCATCTAGTTCATGTTAATCGAGATAAACATTTGCAAACTCTATTTTATTGCTAATTTTCTTGTATAAAAAAAAATCTGATGTGTAACACTCACATGACTTTCTCTACTCTTGTACAAAGTATTTTTACAAACGCTTATGCTCCATCTAGTTCATGTTAATCGAGATAAACATTTGCAAACTCTATTTTATTGCTAATTTTCTTGTAGATGTGGGGGAAAATATATTTACAAGGGGAATATAGAAAAACAGTAGCCTTTAAACACATACATATCTCTTAATAGCTGGTTGCTATGTGCAGCACCATTCTTTTTGCCACAGATTAATACTCTTTGCATATCAAAGACAAAAAAAAATGAATAACGAATTTCCATTTGAGAAAATAAGTATTGGAAAATTTAATGAAATAACAAGCAATATCTCGAAAACGGTTCACTCAACAACAAAAATGTATATGACATAAGTTGTGTATTTTAACGCGATCTACATTTTTTGTGTAGTAAAATTCTGTCTATCTCTTACGGTTTATCAGTTATGAAAAAGTCGTTCACAATGAAGAATACTTTTGGAGACATTCCCAGAAAATTCGAGATATACATTTCATTTCTCACGACATTATCTTAAACATATGATATTTTTCATCAAAATCGTTAGAGCCATTTGTTTTTAATACAAAGAGAACAGGATTTCACAAGTGAAACAGTACTGTGATAACGATACCAACAAACTAAATATTATTCACCCACTGAAACACATAAAAAAAATCTGATGTGTAACACTCACATGACTTTCTCAACTCTTGTACAAAGTATTTTTACAAACGCTTATTCCCCATCTAGTTCATGTTAATCGAGATATGCACCGATCGCTCTTTCCCTGCAAAGTGCTGCGGCTATTTTGTTTTTATTTTAAAACTATTTTTCGTCAAATAGAACGATTTTGTAGAAAAACCCACTATCGCTTCCGTTTCACACTACGGGCTTTTGCTGTTGGCACCGGGTTGTTATAAGCTCGCTTATCGCAACCGTTGTTTCATCATGCGTGTCGAGTTAAATGCCTCGTTTAGCTAAAAAGTTGTCTAGTTTTAAAAACTAGAGTCATCCTGTCACGATCCGCCACTGCACAATTCCCACCGCCGACATAAAGGTTGCATTTATTTTATTGCTGACGAATTTCCGCTTCTCACGCCTTTCACTGTCATCAGCACACGGTTCTTTTGCGTGTAGCGCTGTATGCGAACGAGCTGAGCTCAGTTATTCCTGATGTTATTAGTGCAATATTAAAACTATGAGTATCGTCTGTAGTGTTTTATGTTGTGCCAGTGCATACGTATTATGTAAAATGTATGAATTAAATACAATCAGCAGATACTTCCTTTCTAAGGAGTAACACCAACTGTTGAATATAAATTCTCAAAGTGCTACGTTCGTACGACCTCTACCCTCTATCTCTTATAGGTGAGTACGAAAGTATGTAGATCGCGTTAAAATACACAACTTATGTCATATACATTTTTATTGTTGAGTGAACCGTTTTCGAGATATTGCTTGTTATTTCCATAAATTTTCCAATACTTATTTTCTCAAATGGGAATTCGTTATTCATTTTTTTTTGTCTTTGATATGCAAAGAGTATTAATCTGTGGCAAAAAGAATGGTACTGCACATAGCAACCAGCTATTAAGAGATATGTATGTGCTTAAAGGCTACTGTTTTTCTATATACCTCTTGTAAATATATTTTCCCTACATCTACAAGAAAATTAGCAATTAAAAATAGAGTTTGCAAATGTTTATCTCGATTAACATGAACTAGATGGGGAATAAGCGTTTGTAAAAATACTTTGTACAAGAGTTGAGAAAGTCATGTGAGTGTTACACATCAGATTTTTTTTTATGTGTTTCAGTGGGTGAATAATAATTAGTTTGTTGGTATCGTTATCACAATACTGTTTCACTTGTGAAATCCCGTTCTCTTTGTATTAAAAACAAATGGCTCTAACGATTTTGATGAAAAATATCACATGTTTAAGATAATGTAGTGAGAAATGAACTGTATATCTCGAATTTTCTGGGAATGTCTCCAAAAGTATTCTTCATTGTGAACGACTTTTTCATAACTGATAAACCGTAAGAGATAGACAAAATTTTACTACACAAAAAATGTAGATCGCGTTAAAATACACAACTTATGTCATATACATTTTTGTTGTTCAGTGAACCGTTTTCGAGATATTGCTTGTTATTTCATTAAATTTTCCAATACTTATTTTCTCAAATGGAAATTCGTTATTCATTTTTTTTTGTCTTTGATATGCAAAGAGTATTAATCTGTGGCAAAAAGAATGGTGCTGCACATAGCAACCAGCTATTAAGAGATATGTATGTGCTTAAAGGCTACTGTTTTTCTATATTCCCCTTGTAAATATATTTTCCCCTACATCTACAAGAAAATTAGCAATAAAATAGAGTTTGCAAATGTTTATCTCGATTAACATGAACTAGATGGAGCATAAGCGTTTGTAAAAATACTTTGTACAAGAGTAGAGAAAGTCATGTGAGTGTTACACATCAGATTTTTTTTATACAAGAAAATTAGCAATAAAATAGAGTTTGCAAATGTTTATCTCGATTAACATGAACTAGATGGGGAATAAGCGTTTGTAAAAATACTTTGTACAAGAGTTGAGAAAGTCATGTGAGTGTTACACATCAGATTTTTTTTTATGTGTTTCAGTGGGTGAATAATAATTAGTTTGTTGGTATCGTTATCACAGTACTGTTTCACTTGTGAAATCCCGTTCTATTTGTATTAAAAAATGGCTCTAAAGATTTTGATGAAAAATATCATATGTTTAAGATAATGTCGTGAGAAATGAAATGTATATCTCGAATTTTCTGGGAATGTCTCCAAAAGTATTCTTCATTGTGAACGACTTTTTCATAACTGATAAACCGTAAGAGATAGACAAAATTTTGCTACACAAAAAATGTAGATCGCGTTAAAATACACAACTTATGCCATATACATTTCTTTTGTTGAGTGAACCGTTTTTCGAGATATTGCTTGTTATTTCCTTAAATTTTCCAATACTTATACTTTTTTACTTTCTCTTCCACGTATAGTAAGTAGGGGAAGTATTGCATTCCACCCAAAAATTCGATACCGAGATTTCACCGGAAATACACGTTTTGAGACCTCCTGAATCAGAAAAAAAGCATTTTTGGAAACATGTCCGTGTGTATGTCTGTCTGTCTGTCTGTCTGTCTGTGTGTGTGTGTGTGTGTGTGTGTGTGTGCGCGCGCGAGTACGTGCCTAGTATCCGTGCGGCACAAGCCGAAACGACGACATTATAGAAAAACTTTATCATCTGCCTACCGGAGAGGGACAACCGCGAAAAAAACCTGAAAAAAGCTCTAAGAGTATTCTAACGCTTACCGATCTGGAAAACCCATGAAAACAAGATAGTACACTTTTTTTAATTTTCTCAAAAACGGCTATAACGATTTTGATGAAAATATCGTATGTTTAAGATAATGTCGTGAGAAATAAAATGTATATCTCAAATTTTCTGGGAATGTCTCCAAAAGTATTCTTCATTGTGAACGCCTTTTGCATAACTGGTAAACCATAAGAGATAGACAAAATTTTACTACACAAAAAATGTAGATCGCGTTAAAATACACAACTTATGCCATATACATTTCTTTTGTTGAGTGAACCGTTTTTCGAGATATTGCTTGTTATTTCCTTAAATTTTTCAATTCTTATACTTTTTTACTTTCTCTAATACGTATAGTAAGTAGGGAAAGTATTGCATTCCACCCAAAAATTCGATACCGAGATTTCACCGGAAATACACGTTTTGAGACCTCCTGAATAAAAAATAAAAAAAAAAGCATTTTTGGAAACATGTCCGTGTGTATGTCTGTCTGTCTGTCTGTCTGTCTGTGTGTGTGTGTGCGCGCGCGAGTACGTGCCTAGTATCCGTGCGCCACAAGCCGAAACGACGACATTATAGAAAAACTTTATCATCTGCCTAACGGACAGGGACAACCACTAAAAAAACCTGAGAAAACCTCGAAAATTAGAAACGGCTTCGTCAACCACTACAGAAAACGCCTACCAACCAGGGAAAACCTATGAAAAAGCAGAAGAGTTTGCATTCGTTTACCAACCGCAGAAAACTCCCAAAAAACTAGTTATTTTTAAAAAAAAAGAAAAAAAAGGAAAAGACGAATAATATAAGTATGGCAACTGCAACGTTTGTGTGTGTGCGCGAGTATGTGCCTAGTATCCGTGCGCCACAAGCCGAAACGACGACATTATAGAAAAACTTTATCATCTGCCTACCGGACAGGGACAACCACTAAAAAAAACCTGAGAAAACCTCCAAAATTAGAAACGGCTTCGTCAACCACTACAGAAAACGCCTACCAACCAGGGAAAACCTATGAATAAGCAGAAAGAGTTTGCATTCGTTTACCAACCGCAGAAAACTCCCAAAAACTAGTTATTTTTATAAAAAAAAGAAAAAAAAGGAAAAGACGAATAATATAAGTATGGCAACTGCAACGTTTGTGTGTGTGTGTGTGTGTGTGTGTGCGCGAGTATGTGCCTAGTATCCGTGCGCCGACAAGGTAAAACTTCATCATTTGCCTACCGGACAGGGACAACCACGAAAAACCTGAGAAAACCTCGAAAATTAGAAACGGCTTCGTCAACCACTACAGAAAACGCCTACCAACCAGGAAAAACCTATGAAAAGGCAGAAAGGACTTGCATTTGTTTACCAACCGCAGAAAACCTCCAAAAAAACTAGTTATTTTTTAAAAAAACGAAAAAACAAAAAGAAAAAAAAGAAAAAAAGGAAAAGTCGAATAATATAAGTATGGCAACTGCAACGGGTGTGTGTGTGTGTGTGTGTGCGAGTATGTGCCTAGTATCCGTGCGCTGACAAGCAAAAACTTCATCATTTGCCTACCGGGCAGGGACAACCACGAAAAACCTGAAAAAACCTCGAAAATTAGAAAGGGCTTCGTCAACCACTACAGCAAACGCCTACCAACCAGGGAAAACCTGTGAAAAAGCAGAAAGAGCTTGCATTCGTCTACCAACCAGAGAAAACCCCCGAAAAACTAGTTATTTTTTTTAAAAACAAACGTAAAAAAAAAGAAAAGAAAAAAAAGAAAAAGACGGATAATATAAGTAGGCAACTGTAACGGTTTACGGTAAACGCGCGCGCTCGCAATGCGTCACGGCGGGCAATATTTTTCAAGTTATCGCGCAGTTTGCACCTCTTTCATCGCAGCGGGCCTATCGCCACGCACATCGACTGCTGAAATTGCTGATGAGTTCTGGAGAGGCTTTTGCAAATCTTGTTGGTAGCAAAACTTACCTTTCCCATCACCTCCAACATACCCCACTCCCACACCTTTTTCTTTCCACCAATCACAATCTCTCTTATTCTTACCAATCAATAACTTTCAGTTGTTCCTTTCCACCAATAACATCACTTCTTATTCCCACCAATCACAACTTCACACGTCACTTTCTGTTATACCTTTTATCCCTCGTTCGCCATCTTTTCCCTCTTTCAGTCCCAACCTCCGCACAGACAACACCTCGCCGCTCCGCTCCACTCCATCACGTGTCCTCGATACTCTTTTATCTTCCTTCCTTCATCTTCCACCCGAATTAACGCACCAATCACATTTCGTCTTATTTTTACCAATCAAAACACTCCACGTCACTTCCTGTTTTCCTTCATCTTTCCCTAATCCTCAATTCTATCTCCTCGTCACCATCTGTTGCGTTCGACATCTTTCGCATATTGACCATAACCTCAAACCTCTTCGTCCCTCCACCTCTTGCCTCCGCCATCTTGTTTAGTTCCCATTTTCACCACCACGCCACCGCCATCTTGGTTTAAGCTCTCCACGTTTACCTCAATTTTTAACCTCAACTTCATGCCTCCGCTATCTTATTTAGTTCCCATTTTTACCACCGCGCCTCACATCTCCTCGTGCCACCCTTGCCTCCGCCATCTTGGATTTAGTTCCCCTTCTTACGTCCTGTTTTAACCAAAAAATCTTAACCTCAAGTCTCCTTGCCCACCACCTCTTGCGACCGCCATGTTCACCACTAACCTCGAAATCTCCTAGTCCTTACACTTTTTGTCTTCGTCATCTTGTTTAGTTCCCATTTTCGCCACCGCACCTCACATCTCCTCGTCCACACCATTGCCTTCGCCATCTTGGATTTCGTTCCCATGCTTACGCCCTGTTTTAACCTAAAAATCTTAACCTCAAATCTCCTTACCCTCCTCTTGCGTCCGCCATCTTGTTTAGTTCTCACGTTGGCCACCGCATCTCCTTGTCGCCAACCCTCCGCCATTTTTAGTTCCCACTATTTTAACCTCAAAATCTGCTCTTCTAAGCTCTTGCTACCGCCATCTTCTTTTAGTTCCCATTCTCACCACCGCGTCTCTTTGCCCCACCTCTTGCGACCGCCATGTTCACCACTAACCTCGAAATTTCCTCGTCCTTAAACCTCTTGTCTCAACCATCTTGTTTAGTCCCCATTTTCGCCACCGCATCTCATATCGCCCCATCTCTCTATCCACTCAACAAAACTACCATCCAACGTTCAAAAATTGCTGATGAGTTCTGGAGAGGCTTTTGCAAATCTTGTTGCTAGGAAAACTTACCTTTCCCATCACCTCCAACATACCCCACTCCCACACCTTTTTCTTTCCACCAATCATAATCTCTCTTATTCTTACCAATCAACAACTTTCATTTGTTCCTTTCCACCAATAACATCACTTCTTATTCCCACCAATCACAATTTCACACGTCACTTTCTGTTATACTTTTTATCCCTCGTTCGCCATCTTTTCCCTCTTTCAGTCCCGGCCTCCGCACAGACAACACCTCGCCGCTGCTCACATCGCCGGACCAGATTGCCGGCAAGAACAGATCTCGTTCATTCGCACCTCGACGGTTGACTCGGCAGCAGCTACTGCGAACACCTACGTCGTACACGTTTTTGACCGCTTTCGACCGGCTATGAGAACCCTGCTCCTACGTACGCTAGCGACCATCACGATGGTCCAGTACCAGGTTTTTGGTATAGTTAAATTACGCCTCTGCAAAGGGTGTCTGTACCGCTTTAAAAACCTAGGTATATCAGTGCGTAGTGATGTTGGTTGATCTTAAAGCTGGTTAAGCATTTTCAAAAACAGTTTGCTTTTATTTTTTCGCGTCGCGTGCCGCGCTTTTGGTGACGCATCCACACCGGTAACAGGTAAGTACCACACGCATAATTATTTTTCGGACCTGCTTGGCGTAGGAATATATCCTTTCGTGTTTTGGTACTGTAACCTCAAATCTCCTTACCCTCCTCTTGCGTCCACCATCTTGTTTAGTTCTCACCGCATCTCCTTGTCGCAGAACCTCCGCCATTTTTAGTTCCCACTATTTTAACCTCAAAATCTACTCTTCTAACCTCTTGCTACCGCCATCTTCTTTTAGTTCCCATTCTCACCACCGCGTCTCCTTGCCCCACCTCTTGCAACCGCCATATTCACCACTAACCTCCAAATTTCCTCGCCCCTAAACCTCTTGTCTCAACCATCTTATTTAGTCCCCATTTTCGCCACCGCATCTCATATCGCCCCATCTCTCTATCCACTCAAGAAAACTATCATCCAACGTTCAAAAATTGCTGATCAGTTCTCGACAGGCTTTTGCAAATCCTGTTGCTAGCAAAACTTACCTTTCCCATCACCTCCAACATACCCCACTCCCACACCTTTTTCTTTCCCACCAATCATAATCTCTCTTATTCTTACCAATCAACAACTTTCATTTGCTCCTTTCCACCAATAAAATCACTTCTTATTCCCACCAATCACAATTTCACACGTCACTTTCGGTTATACTTTTTATCCCTCGCTCCCCATCTTTTCCCTCTTTCAGTCCCGACCTCCGCACAGACAAGACCTCGCCGCTGCTCCCATCTCCGAACCAGATTGCCGGCGAGAACAGATCTCGTTTATTCACACCTCGACGGTTGACTCGACAGCAGCTACTGTGAACACCTACGTCGTACACGTTTTTGACCGCTTTCGACCGGCTATGAGAACCCTGCTCCTACGTACGCTAGCGACCATCACGATGGTCCAGTACCAGGTTTTGGTATAGTTAAATTACGCCTCTGCAAAGGGTGTCTGTACCGCTTTAAAAACCTAGGTATATCAGTGCGTAGTGATGTTGGTTGATCTTAAAGCTGGTTAAGCATTTTCAAAAACAGTTTGCTTTTATTTTTCCGCCTCGCGTGCCGCGCTTTTGGTGACGCATCCACACCGGTAACAGGTAAGTACCACACGCATAATTATTTTTCGGACCTGCTTGGCGTAGGAATATATCCATTCGTGTTTTGGTACTGTAACCTCAAATCTCCTTACCCTCCTCTTGCGACCGCCATCTTGTTTAGTTCCCACCGCATCTCCTTGTCGCAGACCCTCCGCCATTTTTAGTTCCCACTATTTTAACCTCAAAATCTACTCTTCTAAGCTCTTGCTACCGCCATCTTCTTTTAGTTCCCATTCTCACCACCGCGTCTCCTTACCCCCACCTCTTGCGACCGCCATGTTCACCACTAACCTCCAAATTTCCTCGTCCTTAAACCTCTTGTCTCAACCACCTTGTTTAGTTCCCATTTTCGCCACCGCATCTCATATCGCCCCCATCTCTCTATCCACTCAAGAAAAAATTACCATCCAACGTTCAAAAAAAATTGCTGATCAGTTCACGACAGGCTTTTGCAAATCTTGCTGCTAGCAAAGCTTACCTTTCCCATCACCTCCAACATACCCCACTCCCACACCTTTTTCTTTTCC
This sequence comes from Deroplatys truncata, assembly GCA_030765065.1. NCBI lineage: Eukaryota > Metazoa > Arthropoda > Insecta > Mantodea > Mantidae > Deroplatys > Deroplatys truncata. The sequence goes on along the minus strand of CM060990.1, from coordinate 534,118,110 downwards.
ACCAATCATAATCCCTCTTATTCCTACCAATCAACAACTCTCATTTGTTCCTTTCCACCAATAAAATCACTTCTTATTCCCACCAATCACAACTTCACACGTCACTTTCTGTTACACTTTTTATCCCTCGCTCCCCATCTTTTCCCCTCTTTAAGTACCGACCTCCGCACAGACAACACCTCGCCACCCAGCTCCTCTCCATCACGCGACCTCCATACTCTTCCATCTTCCTTCCTTTATCTTCCACCCCCAAATTAACGAACCAATCAAAACACTCCACGTCACTTCCTGTTTCTCCTTCACCTTACCCTAATCCTCAATTCTTTTAACTCGTCCCAGATGAACCAATTGCAATAACGATAATCCTACCGCTCAGGGCGCTTTTCAAACTTACCGCCGTCGCCGTCGCACGCACCGACACTAGCGACACGAGCGCCCCTAGCGGCAGGATTATCGTTAATACAATTGGCTCATCCGGGACTAATACTACTTACGCTCATACTACGGCTTAGTAGTAATAAACCCTTATGTTATTCTGGTACCAATACTTAGTAGTACTTCAGATACAATCCTTAAAATCTCTTGCCAAAGACAATTTCAACATTATAATACTTTAATCAAAATTAAATAATGGTGGTCACGATGATTATAATAAGTTGGGTCAAAATAGAGATGAGTGGCTTGGCATCTGACCCAGTAAAGGTAAATTACATGCAAGCAAGGTGATAGTTAAGTTAACCCAATTACCTAAAATAGCGATTTTTTCACGCTAAACGACGGGAAGAGAGTAGTAACTCACAAGTGTTACTAGCCGAAACCAGCTTTTACCGAAACAAACTGTGAAGCGGATGGTTTCCGTGCAAGTTTAAACATCCGCAACTGTCAACAATTGTAAATATTCAATATCGCCCTTGTGGAGGATACTTAATGGTGACAATCACGGAAAGAATATCCAAACTCAGTGCAGAAGCTCAACAATATACCATATCAGGAGGTTTTCTGTAAAACCCCATAGCTCATCATGCCGTTGGTGGCAGGTGCAATTGTCACACATTCTCGATATACAAAAAGAAGAAGGCTTTTAAGATCAAGTTATATTTATTAGAATTAAGGGTTCTTTTAATAACCAAGTAGGTGGTATCTATGATGACTTAAGCGTGCCTGTTTAATATCAAATCACATATTGGTTGATTAATTATTTTGAAACTACAATTAATTAATTATATATATAGAATATGACCCATAATTAGCTGGAAGCACGTTCAGTTTACTCACTAAAACTGATTTTCCCCTGACATTTGGCTGGAGGAAAGCTAAAGGTTTAGAAGAAGGTGATTGTGAGTAGGCCTGGGATTACTATAAGAGATAGTAAAAGAGAGAGAAAGAGAGACAGTGTGCGTGTGTGTGTGAAAATAAGTGAGGGAGAGACACACAGAGATATAGCAATTAAGTTGTTTGCATACCACTCGAAGGCTCGCCCTTTGTGTTAAGCCGGCAACTTTAAGCAGTAGGTCAAGAATAGGTAACAGTACTTCATTACTGCTAAGCGGTAGGCCCAATATGAGTAACTGGTCCATTACTGTTAAGCGGTAGTTCCAATATAGGCAGCAGTATCCATTACTGCTAAGCGGTAGTTCCAAAATAGGCAACGGTACTTCGTTACTGTTAAGCGGTGGTTCCAATATAGGTAACGGTTCTCCATTACTGTTAAGCAGTAGTTCCAACATAGGTAACGGTTCTCCATTACTGTTAAGCAGTAGTTCCAATGTAGGTAACGGTTCTCCATTACTGTTAAGCAGTAGTTCCAATATAGGTAACGGTTCTCCATTACTGTTAATCGGTGGTTCCAATATAGGTAACGGTTCTCCATCACTGCTAAGCGATAGTTCCAATATGGGCAACACTACTCCATTACTTTATGCGCTATATCCAAAATATGCATCAGTACTCTATTACTGCTAAGCGGTAGTATTAGTACTGCTAAGCTACAGTACCAGTACTGTAAGCAATAGTGCTGCATTAGTGTTAAGCAGTAGTCATGGTGTATGCAACGGCGCAGCATTATTGTTAAGCATTAGTGCAAGGGTAAGCAACAATACTGCACCGTTGTTAAGCAGTGGTTCCAGTGAAGGCAGCAGCACCGCATTATTGTTAAGCAGTGGTGCTAGTACAGGCAAAAGTACTCCATTACTCCTAGGCGGTAGCTCCAATCTATACAACATTACTCCAATACTACTAAGCGGTATTACCAATATAGTCAACGGCACTCCTTTACTGCTAAGCAATGGCTCCAATATAGGCCTACAGTACTCCATTATGGCTAAGCTTTAGTTCAAATATGGACAACAGTACTCCATTATTTCTAGGCGGTAGCTCCAATATAGGCAAAAGTGCTTAATTACTGCTAAGCGGTAGCTCTAATATAGGCAGCGGTACTCCATTACCGCTAAGCAGTTACTCCAATATAGGCAAAAGTACTCCATTACCGCTAAGCGATAGTTCCACTATAGACAACATTACTGTATTACGGATAAGCGGTAGCTCCAACATAGGGAACGGCACCCCATTACTGCTAAGCGAAAGCTTCAATATAGGCAGCAGTATCTATTACTGCTAAGCAATAGCTCCAATAGAGGCAACAGTCCATTACTGATAAACGGTAGCCGCAATATAGGCAACAGTACTCTATTACTGTAAAGCGATAGTTCCAATATGAGCAACAGTACCCAATTACTGCTAAGTGATAGCGGCAATATATGAAACAGTACTCTATTACTGCTGAGCCGTAGCTCCAATATAAACCACAGTACTGAGTTACTACTATGCGGTAGTATTAGTGTCGGCAGCGGTTCTGCATTACTGCTAAGCTGCAGTACCAGTAGTGTAAGCAATAGTACTACATTAGTGTTAGGCAGTAGTGACAGTGTATACAACGGCACTGCATTCTTGTTAAGCACTGGTTCCAGTGTAGGCAACAGCACCGCATTATTGTTAAGCAGTAATGCCAGTACAGATAATAGTACTCCATTACTCCTAAGCGTTAGTTCCAATCTAGGCAACATTATTCCAATACTAAGAGGTAGTTCCTATATAGGCAAAGGTACTCCTTTACTGCTAAGCAGTGGCTCCAATATAGGCAACAGTACTCCATTACTGCTAAGCGGTAGCTGCAATATAGGCAACAGTACTGCATTATTGCTAAGCGGTAGCTCCAATATGTGCAACAGTAGTCCATTACTGCTAAGCGGTAGCTCCAATATAGGCAACAGTACTCCATTACTGCTAAGCGGTAGCTCTAACATAGACAACAGTGCTCCATTACTGCTGAGCGGTAGTTACAATATAGGCAACAGTACTCCATTACTGATAAGGGATAGTTCCAATATAGGCAACAGTACTCCATTACTGTTAAGCTATAGGTCCACTATAGGCAACAGTACTCCATTACTGCTAAGCGGTACTTCCAATATAAGTAACAGTACTCCATTACTGCTAAGAGATTGTTCCAATATAGGTAACAGTACTCCATTACTGCTATGCGTTGTTTCCAATATAGAGAAATTACTGCATTACTGCTAAGCGTTGGTTCCAATATAGGCAAATAATTACATTACTGCTAAGTGGTAAATGCAGTACAATCAACAGCACTCCGTTTCTGATAAGCGGTAGTTTCAGTGTAAGCAGCAGTAGTACTCCATTGCTGCTGAGTGCTGTTGTGAACATTACTATGTTTTGTCAAGTAGTAGTGCATGAAGTTCACCAATACTAATTAATGTCAGCTAACATTTTAATATGTTGCCCACGTTGAGACATGTAGTCTTCAAGGAATTTTAATTAAAATCACATTAACAAGACTACACTGGTGTTTAATTTACTCAAATGAAGAATTACAGCAATCAGCTACTGTGTAGAAACTCCTCTCTGCATTTACTATTGATTATTTTACAATGCTTTAAAGGTTTTCACTATGAAGACCTCAACTCTTCCGTTTGCACCTTTCCGACTTAGAGACATGGTGGAATGAAGAGATTGATCATTATCTTCGTTTAAAGGGATAAAAGTTTTGTATTGTAGAGTGCAACAGAAGAAGTGCCACTTGCGGTATCCCCCAATTAAGTTTACCATTTCTACCATACCGGCTGCTAAAGTCGGTTTCAAAAATTTTGCCCTATGAAATGCAGCAAAGATAATCTGTTTCACTGCATTATGCTGGCAATGATACACACGATTTAGTTGGAAGTTATGTTGAAAGGTAGTGGGGTGAGAACAACCGGATCTTCATTATCCCATCCCCTGCCATCTTTCATCTCAAAGCAGGCACGAGTATTATCATTAGTATTTAGGGGGAACAGCGACATGTATAATTAAAAAATGGAACAAAGCTAACTATTTCTGCTCCGATATTCTAATGAATACACACACATATATTCCTACAGGATGGATCATTTAAGTGGAGACTGTACAATATCTGCAAAATTCAGCGTTGTAGAAAGAAAGTCTTGAATAAAAGTTGCTTGACATTATGGGGAAAAGTAAATGCCATCAGTAGTGTTTTACTTGGAGGACATTGTGATGGACACTTTAGGGTAAATTTAAATTGACCCTAATTGTAGTGTGCATTTTAAAAAAATTAAATTGACGTTAAGATTACCATCATAACCTCCTACAAATAAAATACAACTAATGGCATTTACTTTTCCCCATAATATCAAGCAACGTTTATTCAAGAAATTTATTTCTACAACGCTTAGTTTTGGGGATACTGTACAATCTCAAATTAAGTGGTTCGCCCTGTATATAGGAAATTTGTAGACATTAAGCTTTAACTAGTTTTTTCTTATAAATAAAGATGAGTTGCTGACGATTTATAAATCTGTTGAAACTGATATAAAAGCTAAAGTGCTAATTGAAGAAGGAATTATTCTGGTAGTACTGGGGAACGCTATAGGATACAACAAAGTGTAGCACCTCCTTGGATGAGGAAATATCTAGAACGAGGTTATTAAAAAAAACGAAAAGTGTATGGTCGATCAAATTCTTTCAATTCCGAAAGGGATTTTGTATGGGGTCGTCCGTTCCATCCGTGAATATTTAATGTCATGTCATTAAGAGCTAAAGAAGTATATGGTTATAAATAAATGCAATTTAAATAGTGAAGGGAAAACAAGTCATAGCAGAGCAGTGGATAAGTTGAAATACAATAATATTTCATTAACAACGCATAAAATAAAATAATTTGCTTAATATTTCTTGTGAACGTAGTGAAGCTTGGGACAGGCCGCAAAGACACAAAGGACACTGATATGACATACACAATGGATAACTATGCTTCAGCCTAATGTTGGCGACGGTATATCGGGGTACAATATTTTATACGGAATAGAGACGTAAGACGTACAATAGTTCACAGGCTTAACTTGGGTACGAGGTGTATGTGTTTTATCTTCAGTCTCAAACACCCAGCGTGATAAATTCAACTGCCAGTAGGCGTAGAACTGAATATGACCTAACCAATCAGAATGAAATTAATAATTGTGAAAAACAAATAAAATTACCAAAAAGTCACCTGACTGGAACTAGTCCAGAGATAGACGAAGGAATCATGATGTCATGGCTGAAATTAGCATTTCATGGATAGTTCACTCTGCAAATACACCTTCGCGAAACAGGACGCCGCGATGATAGTAAACGTGCACTTAGAAAGTTTCCCCGTTGGCTAGCATACAACATTGAAGATGACCATATACGTCACGTCCTACTCGCGAGCGTACAAATGACAGTATTCAATCCTGTTGCCTCTGGGCACTGAGGCCAATTAACGATACGAGAAGTCTGATTTAACAAAGTTTGGCGGGTACGGCGGCTTATTGCAAAGGAACAGTGTTGCGACTTGAGACAACCAGGCAGGTCCCCAGCGCACCCGTGGTGGCAAGTGAGCAATGGTGATTAATCGTAGAGCTATCATAATTTAATGGCCACCGAATGCATTCATTTAACCTGATCATCCAGCCCCAGATCCAGGAAGAACCCATACCCTAGAGTACACCAACAAGAGATTTCTCGCGATCCTCATAGGCGAAACAAGACAAGTTCTGAAAACAGATTAACCTGTGGTCCACTCCCATCCACACCTTGATATCCCTGATCAACATCAGAAGTGTTATGCGACCAATGCACCATTTGATATACTAATAGGTGCTTCAAGACAATGCCGACTCAACCATTGACGGTTTTTATCAAAGAGGTGTTAACAGATGCTCATTGGATATATCTCATTTCATTCTGTCACGAATATCACAGAATTTAATGATAAGTTAAATAGATATTTTCGAATGAGAAAATTCCAATATCGGCTATGAAAGTATTTCGTTCAAGTGGGTCCAGAAGGTTCCATACGGAACACATGGCTTTAACACAACACAACGGAGGTATCTTTGTCGTTATCTGGGGGCGAATTTTTTAATTACGAGGCCCTGTACGGTCAAAAGAAGAAAACAACTTCTCAGCAATATGTTGACACATTGGAACAGATAACGCTACCCATCGTGAATATACTGCACACAAAGTGAAGGGTATACTTCTAATAGATAGTACATAATAAACAGTAAAATTCTTAAATCTCGCATTAATGCCTTCTAGAAAAAGTATTAAGGGCTCCAACAGCTCATTCCTTAGAATCTCAATTAGATATTCTTTGTACTAGTATTCATCGATTTATTTTCTCGCATATAATATACAGTGATTTTCCGTTATATCGTGACCGCCGCACGGGGCTAGTGCGCCGGCCTCCACACCTCGGACTCTTGCCGAAACAGTTATAATATCCCCGCAACCTCAGTTCTCATAGTTACAATTACAGTTACAATGTTAGTAAGCGCATACCTTATTATAAGAAATGTTGGAGATGTTGTCCTCTATCCGAATATTTCTGGCATCTTCTCACGAAGTTTTCATTTCCAATCGATAGATCAATATCCAAAGCTGGGTGATTTTTTCCCCTGTGGTTTTCTTTTAGTTCTTCTAAAGTATGGGATTTGTTGCACAAAGTTATTTGTTTAAGTTCTCCTGTAATAACAATCACATACAGTAAATCTGGGGACAGCAAGGGCCGTAATTTCTTGCTAACTAGCTTATCTCCAAGGGTTTCCTGAACAAAACTTAATGGCTCTTCAGCTGTAGTTGCGGTAACAAAGTCTTGTTTGGAAAAATCCAGACTGACATTCAACATCGGCTAGTTCTTCAAAAAATGGTAAGTCATTCCTGTACCTCTGCATTTGTTTGTTAGAAAAATATAGGATCTGTTCCTCTGTACGCATTTACTGCTCTCAAGCTTTCCCGTCATGCAAGGAAATATCGAGTGTAAATTTGGGCTTCTTTGCGCTCCAATATCTGTTAATTTGAGAAGAAACATAGCCATTTACATGCAACCATGCTTCAATATATAGGAATATTAAGCGTGGATCAATTACTCTATAATTTCGCAAAATCCAATGACAAAACTTCACGTGACACTAGAGATGAAATGGACGAGTCACAGACCTATGTATGCTAATTTATGCAGCAATATTCCATAAATTAATCACTTCCCCTCTTACCGGCCAATCAAGTACCCCAACCGTCCCTCCTGTCACAGATATATGGTGGCCCTTATTAACCTTCTTTGGTCCAAAAAGAAAAGCTAACTATTTTTCATGGTTTGCCAAGTGCTTTAGACCTCCCGCGAATCTGCGGTCACCTATCAGCATTGTAAGTATTCCAGAGTTTTGACGAACGCGCATGTTATTATTGCACTCTATTGTTTTCACGAAACAAAAAACACATGCATCAAAGTATTACTTTCTAGAAGAAGAAGAAGAAGAAGAAGATAGTCCACACAACGCGAGCATCTGTGCGCATTTTCATAAAAACGCGCATTATATAGCATTCTCAAAGAAATCACAATAACACATAAAAAAGTTTAACATGCATAGCATAACCTTATCCCACCATATTCCTCTGTGTCAAGGAACACGTGTGCATTCCTAAAGCCTGAACTTGGCGTACAATTTGTTTGTATTGCTCTGTGTTTCGTAAAACCTGCCAGACTGAATATGAAAGAAAAATGAATACCACACCCAATATTGCATTTTGTCACCCTCCACCGTAAGTCTTTAGTGGCATCTCTGTAATTTCTGAAAACACAACGAAACAAAAAAAATATTTCAAATTGTTGGAAGCTAGGCTCTGCGATAAAAAATTTAAGAAAGCACGCTATAAATATCGCATACTCTCATTGCTTCTAGTGACAAAAACATGACATGAAATAAAGAAAAGAGAGACAAACAAAGGGTGAGATAGAGAAGCATAAGCGAATGTGCTTGTATGACAGTTACTTAACTATAATCAGTTAAACACGGAATTATACGTATAGCTGCTGACTTTAAAAGGCGAGAGCGCTTGGTCATTGAACACAAAGGAATCTCAGCACAACAGCGGTAAGGTCCGCTTTTCAGGTGATGATCGCGAAAGACTTCCACGTATTTGTCATTGTCAGAGAATAATCCACCGGCAAATTAACGATTAAAAGATATGTCATTAATATTTAGCTTTGCACAAAAGTACATCTTTCACATCATTAGCGTGACATTTTACCCGTTTATACAATATTCCAGAACCCACGCGAAGTGTGCAATAATTCAGGAAACAGGACATACTGAATTTCAAAAAGATGACAGCGGGTCTAAGCAGGAAAGAAGAAATTGCAGAAAGTTCCAGAAGGTTTACTTTATTCAATTAACAAAAATAAATAAATCTTTCATTTGTTTCACGTAGGAAATTAAAGACACACTAAAAGTGGTGGACATGACAAACAATAAATCTTTGAATGCAAATGGTTTCTCGGCAGAATCTGAAATAAAAAACTAGCGAAAGACTAATCTCATTGGCTTAAGCAATCACATGACACAAGACTCATGGACCAATGACGCGACAGTTTTCAGAAAACAGCTAATTTAGGTGCTTGCGAGGAATTAGATTCTGATGCTATAAAATCTGAGAAATAAGGTCATTGAAGGCACCCGTGTTACGGAGATCACGTGAAACGCGGTTATAAATACTTAATATCATCAATTGCATAAGTTTTTCTAAGAGTCTCCATAATGTAGGCTACGTAGCCTTTCCTGTTTTACTATAAGTGCTTGTTATAAAAGGTATATCCAGGTTCAATCAAGTGCCTAAAATCACATTTTTCAACGAATATTTCCATTAAAAAGACAACAGGTTTGATTGACAAGGGTTTGAGCCATAGAGAGACACCGCTAATTGATGACCCTTGTAATCCGATTGACTGCGTAATCAGATAACTCATTATTCTTTTCACACCTCCCGCCCGTCCGGCATTTGCCACCCTCTACGACTCTTAGTCGCGTGTCACCACCCCCTAAATCGATGAAAGATATTTGGGGCCACAAAGGCTCCGACAATTAAAGTTTAATTGAGCGTACATGTAAACATGTGTGTTTACAAATCTTTTGACATCCTTTAGCGGTATTTTCCCGAAACAGAAGGTCCCCCTCCATCTACTTTGTGGAGGTGAAGTCCCCGCCGCTAAAGTTCTAAATATCCGGTCGCGTAGGCTTCAATGAATAATATAATTAAGTGTAAATTCTCTATTTGTATGTTAAATTAGTTGCATACGTTTAACTGAGGGATAATTGATTACATGTGTAATGACTTCAAGGACTTAAACACTAACAAAAGGATATATCGCCCTCTAGAGTCTTGGATTCCCGGTATCACGAACTCTAAAGGGCTAAACGTACGCCGTCGATCGATTAATAAAATTATCCCAATTGGGTATTTTTGATTGATACAGTATAAGGAGTTGCTGCCGATAAAGTAGCTCGCTCATCCCCCGTAAGCACGCGCGCCCACAAAACTCTTTTGTCTAAAACTTAACTAAGTGATTATTACGAGTGTATAATTATTACGATTAATAAAACTTGTCTAATTCTCCTTTGACGGAAATCATCAGGCTTATAAGAATATTACACCTCTTAGATGAAATAAAAATGCATTACTAATTGACAGATTTAGCGTAAATGATTGCTTCAACAATGCGCAATGTGGTAACATATTTAAAAGGGATATTTTCGGAAGCATGAATGTATATATTGTCGTGACCTCTAAACAAATACTCAATGGGAGGTAGGGCTACTCGCAACTGAGGTACCAGAAAGTTAAATATTTATATAAGGCGAGGTCACGACAAGGGACGCAGGTAAATGAAAAGTGAAAAAGATTAGAGAATATCTAATAAAAGGATTACTACATGGTTCAGATGGGAGAAAGGATCTATCTACTATGATAAATTACACTAAAAAGACGTGGATGGTAAGATAGTGTATTAACAAAAGTGGGTACAATACCTCCTTGGCTTCATGTCCGTCGGTGAGGACGCCATACATGCTTTTGTATGGGTAGCACGTACACACAACCTGCCTGCTAGCTGCGACTCTACTGACTGACTGAACGCACGCCACTTGGCGTGGGACGCTATCTACAAACTTGTTTACCCCCACCACTCACTTACGCAATACCCGATCCGGGCAGCCAAGGTCATGTACGCAACAATGCTTACATACGTTACAATATCTGCCTTCGCGGCGTTTCTCTCTCGCACTGATACACATAATACCCACAAGTCACCGGTATACCTACCACCACCATTAAAGACCAGGAAGGGGAGCGGATTCAAAACAGAGAGATCGCTCCTACCAGACGAATTGTAATGATAATTCCACTCCCTCCAACCCCCACCGCTATCCTCTCTCTCTGCCTGCCATGGTGGGGAGTACGCCTGTACACTTTGCTTGACCGCTTCCTGCCTAGGTAAAAAAAGCTGCAAGCACCACCATGATATGCGTTTAACGCTTTCAAAAAAAAAATAAAAGGGATAAGGCGAGCGTAAATCACTTGAAGAGGGATATTTACAGCTAAGGGAAATTCCGCTTTCAATTTTTTTTATGTTTAAGGTTTGTTACCCGCTGGGTTGATTCTGCAATAAAATTAAATAATGAAATATGGGGTTTCTTAAACCGGCAGGACAACAAACCGTCCTCTTTGTTGTTCTTTTAATGATGTATTTCCGCAACAAATGAAAAGCCAGCTGTAACAGTGCCGTGATTGTTTAGGCACGTTGCGAACCTATGATATCCCTATAACAATATTATTGCTGGCAGATGGAAGGTTCATCGCCCCCCCCACACACACATATACAATCTCTCTCTTCCTCTCTCTCTCTAAGCGATACAAATGCCTTTATGAATAAAGAAACGTAGGTGTTTATTGCATGTATTTTTTAAACGACTTCTCATTTGAGAAACATATAAGTACTGCAAAAAATGTAGATAACATGGGCCTGGAGACTTTAAAATATAAATTTTCGCACACTCGAGGTAAAATACAGGGGACCTTCGAAACATGCATTTCCTCTGGAATAAGGTGCTCCAGGAGGGGAACTTAAAACATACTATGTGGAACGTGGAGAGACTTTAAAACATACATTTTCGCACACTCAAGGTAAAATAAAAGGGGATCTTCAAAACATGCAATTCCTTTGGAATAAGTTGTTGCAGAAGGTGAAGTTAAAACATACGATGACGAAAGTGGTATTGAGTACTGTAGTAGGGGATCGAAACACGGAAGGGCTTCAAATATAAGCCTGATGTTCCTTTTTAAAAATGCACGTCAGGGGTCCTCGATAATATGCTCCAGTGAGCCGTTGTTTAAACACCCCTGCCAAATATGTTGTATACCTCCTGAGGTGGGTAAATCCGACCTCAAAATTCCGCTTTTAAAGATATTCGGAGCCGTGGGTATTTCCAACTTAATGGCCCCTGGATTTCCAAACAGTTCACTTCGCCTTTCAGGAACGCGATAACATCTCCACAACCCTATGAATGTTTGCACGTTTGCACTCGAGATGGTAGGATCGAACTCTGATCGGTAATATTTAATACTGAATGATAATAAAGCTGATGGTGGAATTAAAAAAACATTGAGGACCGGAACATTACGGATACAAATGCTTTTATGAATAAAGACACGTAAGTGTATATTGCATGTTTTTTTTAAACGATTTCTCATTTGTCCAAAAAGACCAAAATTATTGGGAAACCTCTCCACACAACCCTTATGCGTCTTTATAAGGATGCACGAAGCTGGAAATCCCCTAACATGTTTAGACGCGTTTATTTATGCAATGTACCCTGTGCGAGACTAGCCTCCCTCCTTGACGCCTTAGAAAAGTTCTTTCTGCTCCATAGGGTTGGAGTAGCCAATTAGATCAATTTATTTTACACCGTCACGCCTCCGGCTTGCAATTCTTTATATGGCAAAAGAGATATAAAAGAGACGGTTTCTCTTGCAATTTCTACTCTGTCTTGCGTGATCTCGTCAGGCTAGGTACTGTTATTGTTTTACAACGCTCCGTGAAATTTCATTAAACACCATGTCTGGTAAGTTGTAAAAGCATTTCGTTTACTTTAACACTTAACTAATTACTCTGTGCATATAATTTATAAATGTGTTACTTCTTTTTTATAGATATCAGGCGTTTGTATAGAAATAGTTGACCATTCTACAATTAATAGCTAGCTGTGTGAATCTCATTTTCTCAGATGCAACCCGTTTAGTTAGGTATTCATTTTTAAGCAAACTTACTATTCTACGTGTTTAAATACGGAATCTTTGGCCATGAATTATATTCATTTCTAGAGAAACATAGAGTTATTTGAATACCTTCCTAACTTTTTGGTTTCTTAGAATATTACAAAAGGTCTGTTGCGCGAATTTCATTTTCGCTAATGCTTTCATTTAGTGAAAACTTTCACACTGTTTTCATTACGTTAAAAGAGATATTTCTATGACCGTCTTAAATAATAAACGTTCTTTGTATGCAATACAAACTTTTTCCGTGGGCGATCAACGGGGATCGGACACGGGACCTCCCGAATGCGAGCATCGCACGATACGTCGGTTAAACACTTTTCAGTTAATTGCTATTTATGCGTGTTTTATTTTCCCTAATGCGTTCGTTTAGTGGCAAACCTCAGACCGTATTAATTGCATAAAAACAGATATTTCCATGACCGTGCTGAATAATAAATGTTTTCATTTGCAATAGCAATTTCATCCGAGTTAAATACACCAACATTTCCCTGTATGTAAGCCATTCACAATAAAGTAAATTAACTTATTAATATAGGTTGTCTTTAAAAATAAATTCTAATGCGTAAACTACTTCTGCTTTCAGCATTCGGGCCTGGTAATCTATCGGTAGCTTATAACAAGCTCCAGCAAGATACTTGCCGCCGGCTGTTGGAAGAGCCTATAAAAAACAGGATTCAGGAACCCAACCATCACGTATGGGGCCCTGGTTCATACTTGCAGTAGCCACCGAATGGTAAGAACTCTTCGGTGTTTTGTTACATCTTGTACACATGATATAATATTATTATTCTTATTATTACAGGGAGCGGTCTTTATTTCGCGGCTGGGATTTTGCAACCCGTGCCCGCTGCACCTACTGTCTACAGCACGTCTGCTGCACCATCTGCATTCAATGATATTCAGGCACCCAATCATCACTGATGGGGGCCTTGGATCATACATGCACCAACCAACGAATGGTAAGAATTCTTCAGTGTTTTATAAAAATTAATGTAAGAATTCATATTAACATTTTCTACACATGTTGCTATTATTATTATTATTATTAATATTATCCCAGAAGATATTGTGGAGTTTGAGGGATGCTCGGGACAGACCATGGACATTGCAACAGCAAGCTTCTCATCACACGACATGACTGATGAAGTTGTAGCCGCTGCACCGCCAACCTCCGCATCGCACAAAATGACTGATGAACCGGTAGCTAAAGCACCGCCAGTCTCCTCATCACACGAAATGACTGCATAACCGGTAGCTGCTGGAACGGCAGTCTCCTCAACACCTAACATGACGGGTGAATCATCATTTATCGTTATGGATTCAACACCACTGAGTGGAAAGAGGAGACAGAAACCAGACGGGAGCGAACCACTCAATGTTAAAGAAGCCAAGGATAGTGCTAGCAATTTTCAGGGTCTGGAATGTAAGACCGTCGAATCGGCATTCAACGGACTTTTTTAACAGTCGGACAGACCTTAGAAATACTCGACCCTAGAGTATTTGTAGATGAGTGCAAGGGTCTTATTATTAAAGAGGTGGAAAACGTCTTTCAGAAAAGTAGGTCTGTATTGAAATCAATTGTTTCCTGGAACTTTCATATTTAATCTGTATACCTATGAGGAGACGCTGGTTTCTTCCTTCTTTAATTGTAAGACCTTGTTGATACTTCCATCAAGCGACCTGAATCAGATCTTTTCTTCAATTGCGGGGGACGTTTTGAAACTGAAAATTTTTCAAATTTGAGGGGGTGGTTCGTCGTAATCATTGTTTTCCACACTTGGCGTGGTGATGAGCTCTACACATTATAGCCCTCAACAGGCAGCATCTTACATTGAATTGCCCCATAAAATTAGGAATATATGCGGTGATAAATATAAAGATTAACCACAATTTCTACTTCTCATGGTGTATACTAGCATCTAAACAACCGGCGCAGAAAAATAGCTGCAGAACAACAGTATACCCCTTCGAAAAGCAGAATTATGGAGTATCCTTTTCAGTGCCTGATATAGAGGAAAATGCGAACATTATTTCTCTATAGCAAACAGCTGAAATGAAGCAGCACCCTGTCAATCTGTTATGCATTGAACAGGAGGATAAATCACACTACAGCCTGATTAAAAAATTTCCAGGCTTGTAAGGAGACAAGTAACGAGATATAAATGTAGAATGTGGGCATGCGAGGCATGTCTCAAGAGATGTGCCAATGAGATGGGTCTGGAAGCACAGAGATTTAAGATGTGGAAAATGCCAGTTACTTAAAATGCCGCAACAGGGTGACTATTGAATTTAAGGCATTCTCCAAAAGCGTTCCTGTACATTTTGTCATATATGCCGACACTGAATTTCTACTGGCAAAGCTCCACCCTTGCGAGACCTCAAGAAACTCGAGTTGGACCAGAGCCATTCAAAAACTTGAAGCAAAGTCTATTGCCTTAAAGCTGCATTTAGACATAACGAGGTATTGTCGAAATACTTTTCTTCACAGTTCCAAATGCCATCGATTACTTCTTCAAGCAAACAAAATTAATTGCTGATGAAGTCATCGATGTGTATCCTAATCCTGAACCTATGGATCTATTCTCTGAAGACCAACGGATTTCTATAATGCCACTGAATGCCATATATGCCTTGCGGCTTTCACTATGAGCGATTTGCGCGTTAGCGATCACGATCACGTGACTGGGAAATATCTGGATGCTGCTCAGAATAGATGCAATTTGAATAGAAAGGTCCCTGATTTCATACCAATCCCTTAGTTGCATATCTAATCATGAATGTCACTTTCTGATAAGACACTTAGCATATGACAATAAGCATATATCGGGCATAGCTCAAAGTGGTGAAAGGTATGTAGCGTTCAGTAAAACGTTCAGAAACATCAGCTTCAGGTTTCTGGACAGCTTTAAGTTTCTTGATCACAAGCTATCCAGCCTGGCTGACATGCTCGAGGAGAGTGACTTCAAAATAACCAAAGCAGAATATCCTGTTGAAGAGCACTTTAAGCTGGCAACGACATTGGGGATATCCTCTATGACTATGTGTCGACTTCTTAAAAGCTAGATGAAGCATCTCTACCACCGAAGCATGTCTTCCTCAGTACCCTACAAGCTAAGCACATCACCAACGAGGAATACAGGCATGCTGTAAAAGTCTGGGATACCTTTAATATCCGGAATCTCCGTGAATAATGATACTATATCTCAAAACAGATATATTGGTCTTGGCGGATATTTTTGAAAAGTTAGTTGATCTTATCATTGGAATGTATAACCTTGACCCAGTTTGGTTTTATACATTACCAGGACTTACTTTTGACGCAATGTTGAAGACGAAAAAGGCGAAACCTTCTTTAATATCTGACAAGAGCATTCTGGAGTTTTTTGAGTCGAGTATTAGAGGTGGACTGTGCAATGTGGTGATGGGCTACTCCAAACCTAATCACAGTTACATGTCCAGCTTTGATCAGCATGCACCTGTTAAGTATCTGGCCTATTGGTACAGTAACAACTTATACGGTGCCGCAATGATTTCGGCCTTCCCTTATAAACACTTAGAATGGCTCACCAGGGAAGAGATTGACAACATAAACTTCATGAACGTCGAAGAAGATTCAGAGAAAGGCTATGTGCTAGAAGTAGATAACTGAATACCCTGACCATATCCACGACGCCCATAACGAGCTTCCTTTCTGTCCACAAAACGCGACACCACCAAACCGGCGATACAAAAAAGTGCTTGCAACATTGGAGAACGAAAGCAAATATGTCTTGCAAAACTGAGTAATGCAGCCATGTATCGAACACGGTCTAACTGTGAGACATATTCACAGACTGCTGTCCTACGACCAGTCCAACTTTCTAAAGACTTATATTGACGTCAATATAGAGACGAGAGCCTAAGAAGATCCACATTCCGTCAAAATCTTTGGAAAACGATGAACAATGCCGTATAAGTAAAATTAATTGAGAATGTATGGGAATACTCATATTTTAAAATAGTCACTAAATGAGAACAAGCAAGGAAGCTGACACCACGCAGTACATATGTACGCACTATCATATTTGAGGAAAATCTTGTAGGTATTGAACCGTGCAGAGACGAGGTACATATGAATAAGCCAATCTTCTTCGGGCCTGCAATTTTGCACCTTCCCAATCTGTAATGTACAATGTTTTATAACGTCATTAAACCAAATTTGAAAGACTTGCTGCTGAATTACACGGATACTGACTCGTTCACTTTTGAAACTAGTTCTGATACCTATGACATCATCAGGAAGAACCCGCATTATTTTGCAACCTCAAACTTCGAAAATGATAAAGAATATGGCATTCAGCAAGACAACAACAAAAAAGATTGGCTTGTTCAAAGATGAATTGGGCGGCGTGGCTATGGAAGGGTATTTCGGCATCAGGGCAAAAATGTACGCTTACAGAAATAACGATAAAGCGTTTAGAAACAAAGCAAAGGGCATCATCAGGATGGGTATGGAGAAAATATATTTCGGCCATTGTTTTGAATGCTTGAAAGATCATAGTCTGAAAATTTATTCAAGTCAAAAAACTTTTCGTAGTAAAAAACACATTTGTAATATTAAAACAAAAAAAAATTGGTTTTGAAGGGTGGTGACGAAAAGGGCAAGCTGATAGAAGGATCGTGTAAGACTCTAGCCTGGGGCCATTATTCCATCAGACCTGGCGATTGCTAGTGCCTATCTTTGTACAACTCCTAACAATGTATATATTGTGTAAAATAGATTTTGGTTATGTGCGGGTTTTTTGTGTAATACTTTACCTCTGATTTTTAATACTGTATATAGTTATAACATTGTATATTGATTTCAAAATGTGAGGGATATTCTTTTAACCATTTTGCCATACTTTTTCCCTCTGATTTCAATTATTTATTTTAGTATTGTATATAGATTTCATATTTTATATTCATTTCAAAATGTGACGGGTTTTTTAAATATCTATATTTTACCTCAAAATAGTATGAAGGATTTTAAATAAAAAACACACCAATGATTTTAGAGTCATAAAACACTAATCTTTATTAATTATCCATACATTACACTAAATCTTTTATCAATCCATTCAGTATCTGCAAAACCATACCACTTTAGAAGAACCTTGTTTCCACGTTTACATAAAACCTTTTCTACTAAATACGTGTTAGGATATTTAGTATTTTTAGTTCAAGTCCATAGAAGGCACTTTTCACCACCGCGCCATTCCTATCCTTTAGTACGTATGTTGTAGGCTTGGTACGATTCACACGAAATACTTTGAAGACTTCCACGCTCCAGTTAGACTCCTTTTCAAAATGTCCCTTATGTTTAGATACCCTGACATGATCACAAAAACTAAACTTCATTGCAGCCCTTTTCTTATTCGTTTTTAAATAAAATTATACACTGTCAGGCGAAGATGGTTGTTTCTCGCTTCATTAGGCTTCACGCGGATAGTCGAATGAAAAGTATCACTGTACTTTGCAATGATTTTACGTAGAAGGTCTAACCACTTGTATGCGCCTTGGACTAGAAACTCTCGGTACATCATATTCTTCAAGGTTCGAAATAAACGCTCAACACCTGCAGCCCTCACATTTGTATACGTTCTGTAGTGGTAAATATTACACTTTAACATTAATCCTTTAAAGAACTTTTTATAAAATTCTTTCCCGTTGGCACTTTAAATATTACTGGGTGCAGCGCCCAGTTCTTGTAATATAGCCTCCATAGCCTTTGGGGCATTAACTCCGGCAGTGTGCTTTAAAAGTCTTGGATATTATATTTTAGAGCAAAAGTTTATTACGATCAGGATATATTTGAAATTTTGTTCACTCTTGCATAGCGAATCATTTCAATCAAATAATTTGTAATATATCAATGAGACCTTGCTGATAATTTTGCGTCGTAAATAGTTCTTCTCGCCGATTCGTGAAGCTCTCTGGCGATAGTCGGTTTGGAGGTTGACTACTTTTCTGGAGAAGTTCTAACACATTAATGAACAGACTGACGCTACATATTGCTTTGAGGGGCGCTGGTAGTAATAGCCACACTGAAGAGATTGGGGAAATTATCCAAGAGTTGAAAGCATCTCAGACTTTAATTGATTGATTGTTCCGCCCAGACTAGAAATTTGTCTAATTGTTAATTCTTTCAAATTATTTATTTTCTCATTTCACATAGTTTGGATGACTGTTTTCTTGCTTTCAACTACTCTGCCTTTTTTATAATAGAAGTAATTAGGGAATCTGTCCTTTTTTGTGTTGTAATTGTTAAAGCATCCACTTGCTCCGTAATTTTGTTCAAATTTACGTTGAACCCTTGCAGTTTCTTGTCTATTTGTATTCCGATTGCCTTTGGCAAGTACCTGTTTAACTGCTGTCGCGTCTCGTTCGATTTCCTAATGATCGTAGTTCTAGCATGTGTTTTATATACAACATCCATATATCCAATAGGATCTTATTGTTGAATACAATGTTACCATTATCATCTGTCGGCTGCGTCCGTGAATTTACATATCCAGTGATGAAGGTTTTATTCGCAACATCATTATAGTGAACTGGATCTAGAAATACCTCCAATCTAACTTTGTAGATCACGTTATTTTCCTTATCCCTCTTAAGAAAATATCTTGAAATCAATTCATGGATCATAGTCTTAGCCATATCCTCAGCAATGCTAGCACTTTGATGAGAGAAATCGTGCATCTTAATTTCCAGAGCATCCACATAATTCTTAATGAATGCATCATGATTATCTTCAGGATCGTGCACATTGCAAAATCTCTTATTCTTGAACAGATAGTTTACTTTGATATTTCTATTTACTATACAATATTCAAGCATTCTTCTAACTGGAGCAGTTCTCTGGGAGCCGAAAATGTCGATGCTCATCATTAACTACGAATGGTCATTTTCTTTTTTAACGAGCTTAATATATACGTCAAAACCATTCCTATATCGCCCAGCATTCATGTGAAATTCAAGAACAATCACAACAAAGGGTATTTCTTCTGATACGCTCTCCCAAAGACTGTTACAGTGATCTTTAAATTAATTGTAGGTTATGTGGGTATTTACGTAATCTTCAAAAATATGCTTCAAGTTTAAATTACCGTGCCTGAACAGTATAATCATGTTTGCATTATTGCGAATTAAATGTTTTGGAACTTAAGCATAGGACTACGATAGATATACAGAGTCGAAATTTCGATGTCAACCCATACTGTAAAAGGTTGCTATCCTTTCCTGTTTTCTAGTAATGACATCACCAAATATTAAGACTGAATTTTATTTGACTTCAGAAGGATGCAAAACATCTTCTCCGTTGTCGAAAGTGTTCACTTTTATACCATCGATATTTCCAAGTACTTTAATTAGGTATTGGTACTTTGTCTGATAGAGAGATTTTGAATAAATATACAACCTTTCAAAGCGTAGTCCATTCTTGTGGAATAGCATATTGAGTAATAAAGTAGCTTTACATGCACTGGAACTCCCTAAAATAAGAGGTCTGACATTAGATTGAAATAGCTTGCCATGACGATTGCATCTAAAGTCGCTTTCAATGCGTGATACCTGGATAGGTAGAGAGCAGTGCTGCTTAACAAGCTCCATGCCAACAACCAAAAAGTATACGCGCTGTTAATGTTCTTATTACCGAGTGAAAAGTAGCTAAATGGTCGGATTCATTTACTGCGTGTGGTTACGTTTCGGTTAGGATACGTTAGACATCAAAGGAAATATACGCAAGGGCTAATACATGCACGTACTTGGTTAGTATATCATGAGAGCTAAGAGAGAGAGAGAGGTCGTTGCATTATAAGCGCGGCTCTGGTATTATTAATTGAGTAATTAATTCACTTTCCTTTGAAGCTCACCTGCCTGAATACAGATGTTGTGGTCCGGCTACTAAACTGGAAATTCGTCTAAAAAGGGGAGACCCGGGAAATCACCAATTAGACGAAGCTTGCAAACAGCATGATATCGCATACGATGAGCATAAGAGCAGTGCTTCAAGACAATTGGCAGATAAGATTCTTGCAGAGAAGTCCTGAAAGCGCGCGAAGCCATCAGATTCAACTTTGGGTGAAAGGATAGCGGCGAGGATGGTATTTGCAGTCATGAAGGGGAAGGTTGTAGTGGGAGACGGAAAGAGAAAGAAGAAGAGGAGAAGCTTTTTACAATTGATTCCTGTCATTGCTGCTTTAGGCACTGCAGCTGACGGCGCTGCTCAGATAGTCTATGCAGTCAATAAAAAAGGCTGCTGATAGGCACTTAGCAGGCGTTGCGAGGCATAACCAGGCACTGGAAGCCAGAGCAGAGAGAGTCGCCCGAAAAAAATGTGTACGAGGAGGAATAAAGGAGGATCTTTACCTGTAACGCCTCTGATGTCGTTTTTAGCCGCTTCATCTAAAATCGCAGTACCTTAAAACTAGAGGCAAGGGTTGAAAGAAGAAGCCAAAAAGCTGTGGAAGAGGATTATATATACCGGAGGAAGACCTGAGTAAATTAGTTATAGAATGTTATGCAAAATGTTTGAAATTTCCTTATTTTAGAGGAGTAAATATGATTGACAAACTACCTTTAAAGCGTCATTTGAAAGGGGCACTTATTGCTAATCTCGATACCTCTGATAATAAAGCCACACGCTGGGTTGCTGTAAGGAAAGAAGGTGTTGTCGCATACTACTTTGATAGTTTTTGTAATTTGAAACCATCTCCTGAGATTTTAAACTATATAAAATGTGTTAAAATCTTGTATAATACACAGAGATACCAGAATTTCAATTTAGTCGTCTGTGGGCAATGTGCTTGCAATTTCTTTTATTCTAAGAGCTGTTACATTGTCAAGATGAATTATACAGTTAAAGTGAGGATCAGAAGATGTTATTTCAAAGCATGTAAACGCTTCTCTACAACTAGATCCTCCAGGTCGTTATGCGATTGCTCTCCTGAATTTTGAAATATTCTATTCAATACCAAACGTCGATGAAATTTGGTTTCATTATATTCATAATGGTAAACCCGAAACCATTGTCATTCCTTATGGGACCTACGAGATTGCATTTCTAAGTGGTAAACTGGGATTGCATGATAATAATAGTACAATGAATGCTGAAATTAAATGTCCTTCTACAGTAGACCTTTCTAAGGCTAGATCTATTGGCTCGCTTCTATAATTCACCGACACTGAGTAATTCCTGCTGGAAAAACTGTTGAATCTGACGACCCTATGAATATATTTAAACTGAGCATCACACGTGTGGAGTACAGTTTTGCAACAGGCTCCTTCATCGACGGTAAAAGTGGACATTTTCTCTAAGAGGTTTTCTGTTATGTTCCACCAGGCTATCACATCTCTCAAGCACCATCGAACCCGATATATTTACCAGGCATAGATACAAACTATACAGATCAGATCACTATTCGAGTGGTAGATCAACACGGTAAGACAATCAACTTCAGGGACGTGGTTATCACTACAAGACTCCATATCAGACGCAATGGCAATACATTTCAAAAGACATCACAAATACTATAACAGACTACGTGTAGCACGTCTGAAGCATAATACCTCCCCAGCTACCGAGGAGTTAATACGAGCTAACCGAAAGTTCCTCGAGCGGATAGGCTACACATTGCTATAATGGACATCTTTAACGTAACAGAGGTTCCAGCCTTCGATGACAAGATCACCAAGCAGGTGGACCACGTTTTTCTACTATACAATACCTCCGCTCTGGATGTAAATGATGAAATTAGAGTAACCTGCCAAGCTGAATATTTGTTTACGTTAACTAATAAAAGTTATCTCTACATCGAAGGTGCTCTCACTAAGGATCTCGTACTACTACAGCGAAGCTCAATAATAATGCTATAGCCTTCATGTTTGATTGAAATTCGTCTAGATATGAATACTACAACTATAGACACAACAAGGAATCCGGAAATTACTACAACTATACGAAATTATGCGGCTCTCAACTCTATGGAGTCGAATCTTCTGCTGAATGCTCGATGGACCTATTCTGGTGAAGAAGTTGATATAGTACATGCTGCGAATGGGGTTTTCAATGCTATACTTCCTATGTCGATGCTCCAAGGAGTTGCTGATGATTGAAGGACCTCATACTCAACAGAAAGTTTCAATTGGTTTTCATAAAATCGAAAGATTCTAGAAACTGTGTCCAGACTTCGAATGGAGAAGAAGATAATGTAAAGTTAAGTAGAATTGAATGGAGGATGTCTTTAATTTGTCTTTCTGACGCTGAAAGGGTTCACATGCTAAAAAATGTTAAGTTTGATAGACCTCTACACATCGCCTTTCGATCCATGGATTTCCATACGCAGCTTACTACACACCAAACAAGATCTTTTACGTGGAAAGTAGTAAGAACATCAAAGCTCGAGAAACCTCGCTTCATCATAGTGGGTGCGCAGACTGTAAGATTGGGTGATTATAGCGAGAACAGTTCCGAGGTTGATAACTGCAACATTACTAATCTGATACTGTTCCTCAAAAGTGAATGCTACCCCTACCATGTCTTGAACTTGGACTTTAAAAATTCAAAGTTTGCTTCACTATATGTAAATTTCAAAGTGCATATTAAGAAAGAGATAACTATCCCCTCTTAAACAAAAGGATTTTCTTCACCGTTCACCATTATTCGTAATAGACTGTTCTCACCAAACCGAGGAGGTTATAAATGGAGATTCAAGCATCTGCAAATATCCCTGCATAGACGTTACTGTATTGCCTGATTCTACATGACAAAGTATTTACCTACAAACGTCTATCTCACGTGATACAAACAAGTATATAATTATGTGTGTGTTTAGAAAAGGGTGTATGGTTTTTTTGTGTACGATTGTAATAGGATAATTTTATGAAAAGCAAATTGAATTCATACACTATAACACTCTTTTATTGACTTTAGTATACATTTCAAGCATTTTCTTTCTCCCCTCCTACTCCCTTAAAAACTAGATGCTGCTGCTTTGTAGAATTCATTTTAAATTTTCAAGTCTCTTTCAATATAAGGTAATAGCCGTTTTAGATTCCATACACCATCAATTTCTAAAGATATTACATTCTCATTTAAAAAAGTATTTATAAAATTAATTGAATTGTCAAGATTACAATAATATTGTATGTATAAATTACATTATCACAATATTCATCGCACGCAAATTTTTTCCTGTTGTAGGTAATCTTCATTCATTGGAATGTTTTTGGATATTATGTCCCAGTATGACTTTCTACTATAAACAAATGATTTATCACTTTCATACTTTCTGTGGAGGTCATGGTGTAGTCCATTGTTCACGGTATGGGAGAGGGATATGCTTACGGCATCAAGCGCGCGTAGTCGATTCTCCATGCTCCTCCGGCGAATGCAGGGTACCTTCGTTGAGGATCCTGCTCTTACATCCCCGTTTCTGCTTTTTCTGATCGGTCTCGTTCTTCCTCTTCCTCTGTTCCCTCCTTATAGCCGTGTAACATGTTAGAATTGGGTTTAGCAAATGATTTCATGGGCCTGAAAGAGAATATATATATTAGAAAGTCCCCTTCACAAGTAATACAAAAGTGTGATTAAAAGTGTCATACTCACTTCAAGGGTTTACGAGGTTCTGGCTGTATCTCCAGCGAGCAATCTGGACTCGTCTGATTTATCTACTCCTCAACCCTCGTAGCTGTATCATCAGGAGCAGTAATGACGGGGAATGAAGCGACATTCTCATCGATAGACTGGGTATAACGCTCTGCGATGGGCTATTCCACTATATCGACATCACATCGCTATGGATCCAGCTCCTGTTTTGGAACGGGTACCTTAGGCGCGGTCTATTGCATATATGTAATAATTTAATTCTAGGTTAGACACAGGAGAATAGCATTAGCAGAAGCATATGAATATGTAATTTACCATTTCTTCTGCTTACTCAGGTTTTCTGTTCCTGCGCTGTTAGTCCTCACAGTTGTCGTTATATAGAACAATGGATGTCATGCGCTCATGTTGGGCCGGGTTAATACAAAGTACAGAATGCATTTATCCGGTACACGACTCTGTATCACATCCAGCCAGGTGTTTTGATACTAAACCATCAACTTCATCGACATCACTAAGATCCTCCTCATCCTCATCAATACGATTTTCTCTGGAAGAATGCAATAATTTCAAGTTAGGTTTCATTTAGCATGCATGCAATATATTGTAGCGAACCAGTTTGAGCGCCGAAGATTACGTCAGATGAGGTAACTGAGCGGAAAGTATCGTGATTAACGGAGAGAGGGTGACTTGTATCGTCGACAACCTCTGGTCTGCCTTCCTTACACGAGTCGCCAGCGCAACAGCAGTTGAATAGGTAGGGATGCATCTACTCTAAGATCTGCTCGTTTGGCACGGGCTTCAGCCTATCTAAGTTGCCCGACTACGGGCCTCATGTACTCACACGAAACGAATACAATTTATTGGCTACTGCGGGGTAACCACCCCCGGTAGGGGTGTTACAATATTACTCAATTAAAGAAAAAATATTACTTACATGCTCGCTCTTTAATAAATAGGACAGATCCTTTACACACTTCCAATGTAGTCATCTGATCATGATACGATGGTTGCGTACACAATATTGAATGCATTAAATAATTGCAGGTTTCTGTATGAACGTGTACGTAGTGATAATTATCTTCCACGCAATCGCTGCAGTAATCATTTAAATCAACTGCACGATTATGAGTAAACATTTCGATTATTACTGAATGAACACTGAAAACAATAAATGACCGCTCTACCGACGATCGTTCCTTATATACTGTAGAAACTTGTTCAATTATGTCCACAGCGGGTGTGGAAGGAATAGAATGCAGGTTGAGATCTATTATTCATCCCGCCAGACAGAAGCCAGATGGCGGATTTCGAATACAAAGGAAAGGCTTTTGTGAGCAGGTTTTAATACGTTTTATCGACGCCGACAGAGTGGAGCCGAGTTAGTTTGCAGGTCGAGGCATGTCAGTGATGTCACGCAGAAGTCGTGGAGGGGGTGAAATGTAGATCGAAGCTTGTTATTACCAGACAGAGGCCTGGTGACTATTTTCTTTCCAAGGGGAAATGTTGCTGAGTATATTTGGACCAAAGAGTGTGATAATTATACATATACTAATAAACATATATGATGACAACCAAGTGCGCAAATAAATTTATATACACTTAGTTATATTGATCAATCAAATACACGTGACGGGGGGTGCTTCCATCAACGGCAGGTGTCCACCCGTTTAGTGTATGTGAAACCGGGAATCCAAGACGCTAGAGGGCGATGTAGCTTCTGTTAGCGCTTAAATCTTTGAAGTCAAGCTACTTCTCATTACACGTGTAATCAATTATTCCCTCAATTAAACTCTTAGGTTGCTAATTTAATATACAAATGGCGAATGTACATTTAATCATATTAGTCAATCTAGCCCACGCGAACAGATATTTAGAACTTTAGCGACGTGAACATCACCCACACAAAGGATCGGAAGGGGGGACATTCTGTGTCGGGAAAATACCGCCAAAGGTTTCAAAATACTTGCAAACACACATGTTTACATGTACGTTCAATTAAACTTTAATTGTCGGAGCCTCTGTGGCCCCAAATATCTTCCATCGATTTAGACGGGTGTTGGCACGCCACTGAGTGTTCTGGAAGGCGGCAAATGCCGGACAGGCGGGGGTGTGAAAGGAACAATGAGCTATCTAATTACGCAATCGGATTACAAGGGTCATCAATCAGCGGTGTCTCTCTGTGGCTCAAACACTTGTCAGATAAATCTGAAACCTGCCCCACACCTCCATTAGCATTGGGAACAAAAGCCTATTTTTCCGGTACTCTTGCTGTGTGAAGGTAATAATATTGTCGGCATGACGGAGTAACACACAAGGACGGGCGAAGCCTGCGGAATGAAACCAAGGGTTATATAACACATCTTATCAATCGGCGGCACCTGTTTGTGACTCGAGGTCTTTATTTCCCTAATACTTACATTCGTTTTATCTGATATAAAACCGTAGCCTTTACGTTAAACCTTAGAGTTAAAAAACGTCTGTTGCTGTTTGATGTGGAAAAATATGACTCTAAATTTCTAATACCGATAACATTCTAGAACAGAAAACACATTTTTCTCTAACATATGATTTTATGCTCTTCAACACCACACACAAAGCTGTTTACACTGTCAAAATGAACTAACAGTTCGCAAAATGGCATTGAAATTGAATGCTCTCTTCATGCCAACTAGAAAAGCTTACAGAACCGAAAGCAAATTAATGTAAGACATTCACATGAGTTTCACTACTAGCAATTCATACAAAAATTTCCTATACAGGGTGAAACACCTAAAACTTGCACCGCAAATATTTCTGAAATGGAAAGTGCTATTGATGCGCATTTTCCACAGCATTGATTGGTAGTCAGGCCAGATAGCCTATAAGCAGATTTTAATAATATTGAGAAAGTGTATTTTTGAGCAAACATACAATTTTTAAATTGAACAATACATCAACAGAATAAAGGTAGGGTAAATTAAAATGTCAATCGTCTTTGTCGCAGGATTCTAGTACAAGTGGTTTACGAGAAATCGTATTTTGAAAAGTTTCCACCCCGACAATTGTTTGTCCCATTCAACCTGCTTATTTGTTAGGTACGATGTTGTTATGTTTGTTTGCATTATTTTTTCTGTTAACTGATTGCATTGCTACTTTCTGGTCAGTTAGTTTGTGACAGTTCAAGCAGTAGCTCGTGAGTGGAAGATGGGATTTACTAATGCAGAAAAAGCCTACATGCTCATGGTGTATGGAGAGTGTAGGAAGAATGCAGTTTGTAAATATACGGTGTATGCGGAAACGTGTCCCAATACGCGTCAATAATCGCGGCAATTATTTATCAACCTCTTCAAATAATTCCAAGAAAATGGTACCGTAACACCTAGAAAACGTAACAGAAAGAATCAAGTGACTGGAGAAGAGGCAGAAATTAATGTAGTGTATGCCGTTGCAGTAAATCAGCAAATTAGTTCCCGCACAATCGTACTTGTAAGTGGCATAAGTCAGGCAAGTGTACTGCGCATTCCCCATCGACGTAGGTTCCATTCCTATCACACCTCTCTCCATCAAGAGCTGCATGGAAACGATTTTGGGAATCGTGTTAACTTTTGTACATGGGCATTAAGACATGATACCCTAGATTCATAATCTATCTTGTTTAGTGATGAGGCAACATTTACTAACCATGGCCAGGTAAACCGCAGAAACATGCACTATTGGTCTGTTGACAATCCCCGTTGGCTTCGTCAGGTGGAACGTCAGCGTCCATGGAGTTTAAACATGTGGTGTGGGATAGTGAACCATCAGCTCATAGGCCGTTTGTTCATAGAAGGAACAATTAACTCGAACAAATATCGCAGCCTCCTGATAGACCATCTGCCACAGATGCTATAAGACGCTCCCTTGCCGACTAGGAGGAACCTGTTGTACCAACATAATGGTTTCCAGCCCATAGTGCACGAAGTACTACAGCTTGTCTTAACGGATTGTTTCCAAATCGTTGGATTGTACGAAGAGGACCTGTACCTTGGCCGGCCCGTTCACCGGATCTAACCCCTTTAGGCATTTTTCTGTGGGGAAGGCTGAAAGACACTGTCTACAAGGATGTACCAACTACTCCAGACGATATGAAACGACGTATTACTACTGTCTGCTCAGAAATTTCCGCTGAAATGCTTGAACGTGTGCAGCAGTCTTTCCATAGCAGACTGGAAGCCTGTATTGAAGCTGCCGGTGGTCATTTTGAACACAACCTTTGAAGGGCTACGTTCTCTTTACTTGTAAGAATCCACAGAAGTATTGTAATTCCCTTTTGTTTTTATTTAATTTGTGCTACCACAGGTTGTACAAGTGACGGTGAGTAAAAGTTTCAAAATACGATTTCTCGTAAACTCCTTGCACTCTTGCAATAAATGCCATTGTATTTCTAATTTACCCTACCTTTATTCTGTTGATGTAACTAGGCATTGTTCCTTTTAAGAAAGTGTGTGTGTGCTCAAAAACTTCACTTTCTCAGTATTATTAGAAAAATATGTTTATCGGCTAAATCTACGAGCCCCTGACTACCAATCAATGCTATGAAAGCTGCACATCAATAGCACTTTACATTTCCAAAATATTTGCGGTACAAGTTTTAGATGATTCACACTGTATATTGGAAATATATCAAAGTCTTATGTGAATCGCAAACCTATGAATATATCTTATTTCCAACTCCAAAAATAAGGCTGAGTTCGCGTTTTCCATAAAGATCGATTACATAAGGGAATTTTTAACATAGAAGTTTACATTTACATTGAAAGTCCGATTTTAAGCAAAACATTTTCTATAGGACTTGTTCAAATTTCACTACAAAATTTGTGCATGCACAGGGAAACTTTATTCAGAAACAGCGCAAACACATCTCAGTTTTTTATTTATAAGTCTCTGACCCCAAGTTACAATGCCCATGATACAAATGACCTGCATAATTAAAAAATTAACCTATACACTGAAAGGCATAAAACGTAAAGTTTATTTAAAGAGGAGCTCACAGATGCTGCAATAAGTGTGGACATCAAGAAATTATTTTCCAAAACGATACATACGTAAACTCAATAGCAATCAACTTACACTATAGAAATAGGAGTATGATTTTTGTAACGAAATATATGGAAGTGTGATGGTTCACATTTCTTTAATATTACAGATTTACAATCAGCGCTTGCTATGGAGATACTTGATAGCGTGGCTGGATGTAGCATTAGACTAAATGTAATGCATTACGCACCCGCCATTTAGCTGAATGAGCTGACTCTGCAGCATTCGGGAGGTAAGATTTTTTATCGATTATTTGAAATACATCCTAAAACATTTCAAAACTCATTCAAATATGTTATATAACTTTTACGTTTCTTATCTAGCCGTACCGAAATTATCTCAAGGATTTTCAAAGTATCCAATATCATTCTGCTTAATGGCGTAATATTATTTAATACAGTTCTCATTGAGTTATTTCCTTTCACAGTTTCTTATGTATAAACTTAGACAGTAATTTTGTTAATGAATATATCCCCTACAAAGTGATTACTTTGCTTTAGCTAATTTATAACGTTTGACGTTCACATGATCTAGAATCATGTTCACCCAATATTTATTTATGTATTGTTTTCACGACTTCGTGATTTTTCAGATAAATGTGGTTATTATAAATGATAAAATAAAGAAATGTGTGTTTTGTGTTTATACAGTTGGAGAAAGCTCTATGTTTTCTCTATGCTATACCCCTGCTATGTCAATAAGCAGGTGACGCAAGAAACTTCAACTTCACCTTCAATCATTGAATGAATGTAAGAATTACTGTACATATTATTTAGAAACATATATGATAAAAATAAAATTATACGGAATACTCGCGCTTAGAATTAACACTTTTCAAAGTTCCTAGAAATATACACCTTCACATATATAAGTATATTCTCTCCATTTTGCACATAATTATTTATTCCTTACACCACTTAATTGTTCCCAAGCAAAAATGCTTATTAGAAATTACCAACTAAACGAAGGATTTTTGTGATTATATAGTGGGAGCAAGTTCAATGTTAAGTCCCTGTTACGTCAATGCGCATGTGATGCAACAAAATTCAAATTCGCCTTCAATCACTGAATGTGAAATTTAATTTAAAGGTATATATTATAAATATAAGGTTGTAAAGAATAATCGGTGTTAAAATTCTTACTTTTTAAAGTTCATAAAATTATACACTATTACACATTCAAATATATTCTTTCCACGACTAAATATTTTTAGACAAAAACGTTTATTACAAATGATAAACTAAATATATGCTTTTGTTTTTATAGTAGAAGTGAACCTCCCGGAATACCCAATGAATGAAAACACTTGTGATTGTGGTTTTTCAACAAGTTTCTGAAAGCCGTTGCAGCTTCAAGGAAGCAAGCAGACTGCCATAACACAGCCCAGGAAAGACATGCATTTGAAGGAGAAGAGGAAGAAGCCATCGGCATTTATTTACCTCACTGACCATCATCAACACCACCAACACCATCACAATCAATAGTTTGTCAATGTATACCAACACGAAGCACCCAAATAATACACACCCAACCATTACAACAATATACAAGGATACACAAATAAGGAATCCCAATTTATACAACTATCAGAAATTTCCACGCCACTTAAAGCATCAGATACAGCACACAGAGAGAGAGAGACACACACACAACCGACAAAGCACTATTTAAGCTCTGAAACGATCACATTATACCAATCCACGAAATTACCACAACTCTCAAGTCTGATGCCTAAAACATGCAAACAGCTATAAGAACACACGCAATATGACACTCACCCTTTTAAGACTGCATTCACCTTTACATGTAACACATTTCGCGAACTAAATAAACATACATACATGAGTACCTATATAAGAGAGCAAGAACCAATGCATACTATGTAACAGTGGCGTAGCTTGATACTGTGTTGTGGGTATACTAGCTTTAAAAATAGAATTTAGAATTTTTTAAATGGTCCACAAATTCCCATACATTACTGTTTCATAACATAGTGTGAATTTTCTATTACGATTCGATTGTTGTTAATGTTGCTATTATTACTAGTTGTAGTTGTTTTTTTAGTAGTCATTAGCATCACCATTAATTGCTGAAATCGACTGAGCATATATTTTAAACTAAACTAGAGTATAAAAATATAGCTTTAGGTATAAGTTTACAAAATGCCTACAAACCACTGTATGATTGTAAATCATGAAAACAATGTGCGTACTCAGATTTTCTTGTATATAAGCTCCAGTCGCCGATTTTTATTGCAAGCTTTTCTTTCAATGATTTTAATATTTGATATTCCTTCAACACTCCATCCATTCATTTTCCCCGCCAAAAAGCAAACATAACGAGGCAAACACTTTTTTACGAATGTAACTGCCAGTTAACCAATTAGATATACTCCACCAGGATGTTTGAAATGTCCGTTTTTGGTTCTTTTCCTGGAAGACAATGCCAAGCTTAGAAATTGGTCTTTTGCCTTTAAGTTCACACTTTTTCTAATAAGATAGAGCCGAAAACTGAGTTTTTGCTAAGTAATCCGTTAAATCGGTTGAATTGTCCATACTTCTAAAAATCATAAATAAAACACGCACAATGAAAACAATGCACACGTTTACGTAAAACTAACACTTTACTGCATTGCACGGTTGCACGCACATAATGCTGGTTCAACAGTAACTGAGTAATGAAATGTTTATATTACACTGCCTTGCTCTACTCTAGTCTCCAACCCTTATTCCCGTGTTTTAGGACTTTGGAGAGATCAGGTACTCAGAGATTAAACACCTTATTAAACGTGTTAAGTCTCTGCTGCTGCCTTTGTGCCCTTAATGCACAAGAAGATATAGGCATGTATCCCTACAACGAGAGGTCGAAACTTAGTGGTAAAGGCTATATAAGTACACCATTGATAAGACTTGCACTCGCTCAGTCATCTCAGTCTATAGTCGACTTTGCTGCCACATCATGGAATTTCGAAGCTGCCTAAGAACGCAGCACTACAATCTGACACTTAGCAGTAGGAGTTGGGGCGTTGGGGTAAGCAGCGGTGAAGATGATTGTGTTAATAAGCTGTCTTTATTTATATGTTTAAAAATTTACTTAGATTCTTGGCAATTTATTTAGATAGACTCAGGCCCAAAGTCTACTCTTATGCTACGTCACTGCTATTTAACACTCAATTCATCCTACCACCACCGCTATGACCATGATCATCATCGGCGTCGAAGTCACCTTCATTATAACAAATCAGAAGTCTAGGCATTACAGTGTTATGTGTTTATACTCATTGTAAACCAAGGCAACATGTTTAAAATGTTACATTCATGAATTGAAAGTAGACTTTAAATGTCTTAAATGTCTAACTTTAAACACATCATTATTTAATATAAGCTTACAATCTGAAAACACTCATATTTAAGTTATTTATTCATAGAACACTATAGTCATTTTCAAATCCTTCTCCCACATTCAGAATAAGACAATTAAGGGTGAGGTTGTAAAGGAAGATAATTTCAACCTTATCAAAGGCTAAGGATAAGGAATTTTAACTTTTATAAAAAATAAATAAACAAAAAGAGTATATAAATTCAATCGGATTGTCATATGCATCCAAAAACTTATGTAACCTATGCCAAGAAAAACTAGAACATTCATTAGCATCTATTCTATTCTGCAATCGACTAACCCATCCTCACTCCGAACATCAAAACATAGACTATTCAAGAATATCCTAATCTAACCTACACAGGCCCAACCGGGCCTTGACCATAAAACAACTCACTCTGCTTTCAGTCTGTTATACCCTATTGTACTTGAAGCAGATTTAGGGTTGCAGCCTAACTCAGATCACTAAAACTTAAACATTGCTGATACCTCATGTCAAGATGGCTTACACTATTTTATATAATCGAAATTGTGCTGGGTATAAAACTCAGATAACATCTACAATACATTCTAAACGTAACTCATGCTGGACTATACATGCCTTATCATCCTTTCTATAATGCAATCGCATAACCTAACCTCACCCTGAACATCACAACCCAGACCAACCTAACTTACACAGTAGGAAAATGAGTGATGCAATAAATCAGCTACTAAACTTAAGCTTTATCGTTAATTATCGCAACTGACAGTACATTAAACATACACTTGGTCGCTGAACAATATCATACGTCACGATGTATTTTATTTTTATATAAGACTAGTTTGAGTGTGATGTAGGGTTGGACAAGAAAAAAGAAGCTTGCAATATAGAAGGATGACCTCAAAATATAGCATCGTGCATTAACCATTTAGAGTTGTTTTCAGGGTTAATCACGCTATAATACCACAAATCTTCAGCACCTAAGTAATCTCCTTAACCTCGGTGGAAATTTCATGTTTACTCACTGCCTGCGACATCACTAACAGCCTTAGACAATTTACTAGGTCATTAATGTTCACCAACTCAGTTAATATCTTCTCATGATTCACTTTGGGTTTACAAACTGGACTCAATGACATAGCACGAGAATATTTGATGTTGGGGCTTTCAGCCACATGTTTATTCAGAGAATGCTCATTCAAAAGCTCGAATTTATTAAATCTAAAATTCTAGGTGTATAACACCTTCCAGGATTACTTATGAATATTCTAAGCATTAAACAGTTCAATACTTCTTTACTGCCTCTTGTCCTATGCAATTTAAGTCTTGATGCAGATCTGTTCTTTAAAATCCGACTGCATATGCAACACTTAAAGAAGCGATTCTTCTCTTGGGCAATACATGATAAATTAAGCTTATAGTAACTCAGCTGTAATGGACGCCAAATTATCAACTCGTGCTTAAAAACTAGCATTGTGATATACCTTTGCTAGACGATGTATATTTTGTATATTGTCGAAGTTGCAGGCATATATATATATATATATATATATATATATATATATATATATATATATATATATATATATATATATCAACGGATGACTGAACCATTACTGAGATATGTACTTATTTCTGTACATAATTTTACACTATCGACAGCTATAAACCTCAGGAACCATATTGCAGGCTATGCCAAGCTACAATAATGTATCCTAACCCTTCACGGAAGGAAGGGATGGAACCAAATGAGTCGGCGGATGCTGCGGTACATCAGTTGAGGATCTCAGAGACGCACATAAATTCCTAACACTTCCAGGATAGAAGACTCATTCTACAGACAAAGCTGTGATGAATCCACACTATATAGTAAGCTGTATAGAAGGTATGATGAACGAGAATCAACCAGGTATTCCTTAGCGTCGTTCCTTTGAGCAAGCATCTGAGACACCAGTCCGGCAGCGGGTTCTGCCACTAATCATAGAAGCACATTTCAGTGTAACCACATACAATCAAAAGTAACCAGATTTACACTGAACGCCGCCAAAGGTTAGCAAACGTTATATAAGAATGTAACCAATGTCACTAAAATGTTACCAAACCGTAAAAAGCTGTTGCTATAAATTAACAAGCTATGCTAATGAAGGCTTATCAACTTTTCTAACCTGCAAAACGTCACACCGAAAATCACAGCCTAGACTATCCATCAGCAGCCTAACATAACCTAACAATCTATTCTAACCTGACAACAGACATTCTAACCAAAACCAATTGTGTACAACAAGCCTATATACATTGGGTTGAGTGTGTTGATGATCAGCTAGTTCGGGCGCTGATGTGAAATTTAGATATCGTACTTGAATCACCGTTATAATATTTTAGAATACATTTCTAATATTGCACAAAAAAACCGTATCCGCGGAATGCTGCAAAATTAGCTAATTCGGTGGAATGGGGTGTGCATAATGTATTTCTACTGCTCGTACATCCAGATTTACTATAAGGTCTCTTTACAGCAAACACTGATTGTAAATCTATAATGTGAATAAAATATGAATAAACTCACATCCATATATATATATATATATATATATATATATATATATATATGTATATCCTTTCAAAAATCAAATTCGTATTTCTGTAAGTAAATTTAATTATTATTGAGATTACGTATGCATCCTTTTTGAAAATAATTTCAGATATCTACAGTTTTTACAAAGTCTGTGAGCTCTTCTCTAAAGTTGTTTTTTGCTTTTTAGTCTGTCAGTACAAATTTTAAATTATGCACATCATTTATATAAAGGGAATTGTAACTTGTGCTCAGCGTCCTATAAATCAAAAACAGAAATGTGTTTGCGCTGTTTCCGATTCACTTTTCCGTGTGTATGGATGATTGTTTCAGCGAAATCTGAACAAATCTTATAGAAAAAATGTTTTCTTAAAATAATGTTTTCAATGTACATGTATGTTTGCATGCTAAACATCCCCTCCTCTATTTGTTTGATACATGCATTTGTAGAAGAAAGCGATCTCAGCTTTATTTTTTAAGTGCGGAATAAGATGTATTTAAAGGTTTGCGTTTCGGATAAGACAGACAACTTTGCTGTAATTGCAATATGAAGGAAATCTTTGTGTGAATTCCTTTGTAGAGATAGCCACTTGATGTGTTACTTAAATGTGCTGTCCGTTCTGTAAGGTTTTTATTCGGCACATAAAGAGCAATGAATTTCAATGCAAATTTCAAACCGAAATAGCAATTAACTGTCATTATGCGAGCTGTTAGTTCATTCCTCATGGTGTAGGCAGCTTTGTGTCGGTTGTAGAAGGGTATAAAATCATATTTTAGAGAAAAATATGTCTGTGTTTTATATGGATTTTATATGT
The DNA here is from genome assembly GCA_030765065.1 of Deroplatys truncata. NCBI lineage: Eukaryota > Metazoa > Arthropoda > Insecta > Mantodea > Mantidae > Deroplatys > Deroplatys truncata. The sequence goes on along the minus strand of CM060990.1, from coordinate 534,081,970 downwards.
ATTAGACGTTCTATGTTTGTGCACTGTTTTTTCCACATTAAATAGAGCTACACGTTTTTAACGCTAAATTTCAACGTAAAAGCAATGTTTTACAGTCCAGATAAAAAGGACGAAACTGAAGTACGTAAGGAAAATATAGTATAAAAATTTAACGATAACATACAGAAAATGATGTTATAGAATTCTACAGCTATAGGCCATTTTCCGGCACGGATAGAAACTTCCGTGAGTTTAACTTATAAGCTCGAACGAGTGTAAGATTAAATTGAGTTTTATTTATGGACGCTCTTTAACTACTGTGGTTCTTAAGGTCTCATTCTATATATCGCGTGGGAGACTGGTAATTTTGCTCAGAGGCCTGTTTATCAGCCTTGAGTTTCTTTACGTGCCGTAAATCTACGACACGGGGCCACCGGCTTTACTTCCCTTCCGAAGGAAACCATGCTAAGGATTTTTACGCCCGAAAAATCCTTAGCCCTCCGCCGGGTTTGAACCCGCGACCTCGGGATCTAGAGGCTACCATGGTAACCGCTATACCACGAAGGACGACGCGAAAGAGTGTGTTAAATGTATGCTGATAGTTACACTTTAAAGTGTGTATTCTTTGTATTCGTGCATGCATCGAGCTACTCGCAGCTTACGTGATATGGATTTAAATGTAGTTTAAATGAAATTACAGTACGTTAAAGTACTTGAACTCTTGGGGTAAAATATGTTATCAACACACGCATTTAGATCAAATTATCACTCGTGGTTCTCAACTGTGTAAATCAATATTTATTTTAAATAACTCGAAGCGTGTTAATGCGGGTTTCCTCTGTTGGTTTGTATTAGAAGCTCCGTTATTGATTCCCTCTGTAAATCACTGTTGTCTTTTTAATGGAAATATTCATCGAAATAATGCGATTTTGACCACTTGATTAAACTGAAATACACTGGGAATAGATACACCTTTTAAAACAAGCACTTGTATTAAAAAAAGGAAAAATGTACTTACTCGGCATTATTGAGGCGAATGAGTTGAGGAATGGAGACTCGCAGAAAGAATTATTCTAGTGATGATATTATATATCGATAACCGTGTTTTACATGAAATCTGTAGCACAAGTACATTCAGGTTATGCTTCAGCTTTTGTAACATTAGAATTTCATTCCTCGCATGCACTTAAATTAACTGTATTCTGAAAGCTGTCGCGTTATTTGTCTATGAGTTTTTTGTCACGTGATAGCTTAAGCCAATGAGATTAGATCTTTCACTGGCTTGTTATTTCAGATTCTGTCAAGAAACCACCTTTATGTAACTGCCTTTATATTTGTGGGAATTCCACCATGTCATTTGTATTCAAAATTTATTGTTTGTCATGGATATGGGTTTTAGTGTCTCTAAATTCCTACTTCAAACAAATGAAAGATTTATTTATTTGTGTTATTTGAATAAGGTAAATATTCTGGACGTTTCTGCAAATTCTGCTTTTGGGCTTGGACGCGCTGTCATCTTTTCGAAATTCAGTATGTCGTGTTTCCTGAATTATTGCACACTTTGCGTGGGTTCTGGAATATTGTATATAAGAGCAAAATTGTACGCTAACGATGTGAAAGACGTATTTTTGTTCAAAGCTAAATATCAATGACATGTCTGTTAATCGCTAATTTGCCGGTCGATTATTCTCTGACAACAACAAATAAGTGGAAGTCTTTTGTGATCATCACCTGAAAAGGGGACCCTAACACTACTGTGCTGAGATTCGCCTGTGTTAATTATCCAAGCCCTCTCGCCTTTTTAACGTCAACAGCTAAACGGATAATTCCGTGTTTAACTGATTATTAAGTAACTGCCATACATACAATATTCCCTTATGTTTCTCTATCTCACTCTTTGTTTGTCTCTGTCTTTTTTCTGTTTCATGTCATGTTTTTCTCATGGAAGCAATGGGAGTATGCCATATATATAGCCTGTTTTCCTAAGTTTTGTATCGAAGAGTCTAGCTTCCAACAATTTGAAATAATTTTCTTTTCTTTCGTTGTTTTTTGTTCAGCAATTACAGAGATACCGCTAAAGTCTTACGGTGGACGGTGACACATGGAAATGTCGGGTGTAGTATTCATTTTTTCTTTAACTTGCACGGTGCAGGTGTTAAGAACAGTGTGCAATATAATCAACGGTATGTCAAGCGCAGGCTTCAAGAATGCATGCGTGTTCCATGACGCATAAAAATTTGGTGAGATTAGGTGATGCTATGCGAGTCTAGTTTTGTTAGATATTATTTTGATTTCTTTGAGAATGCTATGGAATTCGCAATCCCACGAACATTCTCCCAGGGTTTGCATTGCGTGGTGTATCTTCTAACAAACAATGGAATGATGTATATATTTTTTTGTTTCATTAAAAGAATAGCAACCCTGAATAACACGTATGTTACCTTGAAACTGAAGGGTTCTCACAATTCGGACTAATGGTCGCAGATACGCGGGGTCTCAAGCACCTGACAAGCCATGAATAGAAACTGTCGACCTTGTATTACGAAGATAGAATATTAATGAGGGGCATCTCTTGTCTGTAAAAGGTGGGAGAAAACGTGGGTTAATTGATTAATAGTAGGGAGCTGAAAGTGATTGATTTATATCACACTCCTGTGTAAATTAGCATATTTAAGTGTGCTGTCTCATACATTTCTCCCCTACTACCTGGTCTGATGATTACCTAAAACATATGGTGCATTAAGGTACCTATATATTAAATTTGAACAAAACCTATTTTCTTCCTGCATTGCAAACGAAGCAGCAGATGTTTAAGACAAATCAGAACGCTTTACTGTTGTGAGGCCGATTGGCTACAAAGATGAGATTCAAAAACTTGCTCTTGTGTTTTATGATGTTTTACAAGAAAACTTCTCCTTTCATCGCTGTGATGAATGGCGTGTTTCAAAATTATAATGTGATAAACAAACTGTTGGCTCAAGCCTATGAAAGTGGCTCCGTTTTAGCAGAAGAATTAAAGGCCCCTCAACCTTTTGAACCACTGTTTCGCAACATCGTTTAAGTTTAGTTTAGCAGCAGAGCTGTTTTTCTATAAAATCTATGTTTTTATCCGCACTTTAAGGCGTTCCTACTTTCCTCCACCGGTCTTCCAAACACACTGCATTTATTGACGGTATTGTTAGTAAGCGCATTTCTTCAAAAAGCGAAACCAGAATATGGAACAGCAACGCAAAAATAATATCTGTTCTGCATGAAAACCACCCGAATTTGAGGTTCTGAATGCGATAATGGTCTGTCCAGGCTCTAGTACAGCACAAGAGAAAACTGAAGTATTAAAAATAGACTCCTAGACATAGATTCCCTTTCTATCACTCTCTCTCTCTCTCTCTCTCTCTCTGTTTTTAAAGAAGCATATTCTTAAAGACAAAACTGGTTTTCAACATTCTTCAGAAAAAAATTATGACGCACAAATTGGCAGCCATGCGTCTTACATTGTATAACTTACGTGAAAAGCTTGAGAAGTGGGGTTATGTTGATTGAGTTATTTAATATTATGAAAACCTCGACTAATTTGCAATGTGAAGCTTCCATGATTAGATCTGACCTAATAGATGAAAATGTTGACAATGCATTTGATGTCAATACAAAGAAATGTATTTCAAGATATTGGATAATATTATAACACAACTTGTAACAAGACTTTTACATTGTGATAAACTGCTCTTTCTTACGTTAGGCGATACTACTGAATTCACTAATTATTATGCCCAAAATTTCCCTGTAGATAGTCTAGATTCATTGGTATAACCGTATGTTTCGTCATTCAACCGTTCAAAGTTGCATTTAGAACTGGAGACAGTATATTGTTTCCAGCATAAACAAACATCTCACTCCGTCAATATGGGAGATTTAGTTAATCGAATGACAGAATGAGACATATGAAATTCTTCCAAGAGCTTTCAAACTATTGTGCCCAATGCTACTATATCTACAACCAGTTCTTCAATTGAAAGTTGTTTTACATGACTTAAACACAAAAACCATGTTTGAGGAACAGTATGGCCCAGGATCGCCTATCAGTTATTGGTTATGTTTCAATTGAAAAAAACAGTATCATGCATGCTGACCAGTACTGAGAATACTTGAGAGATAAGGCACGTCGTACGACGATGCCATTGAACGATTCGGGAAGAAGAAATATCACCGAGTGAACTTTTTCTACATGTAACAACCCTTCAAGTTCCAATCTACAAGCTGTTTGTAAATAAAATTGATTACCACGTTATTGTTATCATTATTATTAGTAGTAGCAGCAGTAGTAGTTGTAGTAGTAGTAGTAGTAGTAGTAGTAGTAGTAGTAGTAGTAGTAGTAGTAGTAGTAGTAGTAGTAGTAGTAGTAGTAGTAGTAGTAGTAGTAGTAGGGGGAGAAGGAGTAGGATGCGTTCGCATGAAAAGTCTGTTTACACTAAAGGAAAAGAAATAGGATTTATCTTCCAGCATCAGCTTTCTGGCCTCCCCAGAAGTTGATTACATGATCCATCACTGATGAGCCCACGTTCCTTTCCACTGTGCAACAGGTTCGCCGTGATCTTCGACATATATCACTGATCTGAGGCTGAGCAGATTTCTGCGCCATGGCGATTAAAATATGTCAACTTGACGGCAATACAAATACACTCCCCGCATCGGACAAAAGATTTGCAAAGGACTTTACATCTTTTTGAGTTTCTGGCGTTCACTAAAGGTTATAATAGTACATCAGTTAAAATGGTTTATGGGGTTGCTGTATGATCAATTTCAGTTCTGATGAAAAGGATGTAGTCTCACCTGTAACATTAGTAATTGAAATTAAATGCTGAAGATCAAAATGACCCTTCACTTTGGGTGAACACTATTGATAGCTCCTCTAAGTTTAACTTGACTTTTCTAAACGCCCGTTGAGAATGAATGTTTATTTAAATACGGTTGAATCCCATAAATTCTCGTGGTGTGTGACATACCATATGTTCATGATTTTCAATTAAGAATAATCCAAATATCCCCTTTAAACCTGAATAGGAACAACGATTTTCGCTCTCGCATATAATTATTTTCCTAGCAGAGTTCTAAATGAATATTTACACAAAGTTAAGGAAATTCATTATAATTCACAAAATATTATTATTAAGACCTAAATAGGGATACAACCTCTCATTACTTTCATAAACATGCATTTCATTTCGAAGGGCCTGAGTACAGGGTGCCAGGATTTGTAAAGAATTGGCACATATATCTTCTAATTTGCATCTTATAGTCTATTAAACATATAAAGCAAAATGTTGTGGAATATTTTAGGTATACTGACCCAGCATAAAGGTGCGCCTGCTCAATATAATTAATGGAGAAGAGTGACTCTTGCCGTATTTAAATATAGAGGATGGCATAGTCGAGTTTTCACCGAAAGTATATGTTTTGAGGACCCTGAATCCAAAAAATGATTTTTTATAAAAGTGTCAGTGTGTGTCTATATGCCTGTGTGCGTGTGTGTCTGTGAACAGCATAACTCAAAATATAAATGTTTGATGACCATGTTAGATCTTTATTTTCCAAACATGCGACATGAAGATTTTCAAAGAAATCCCCATCCCAAAAATGTGTACATGGAAACCGTTTTGAACAGTTTAGAAATACCCATAATTGGCTATAACGATTTAGATTAAAATGATACACATTTAAGAAATTTACATGAAAAATAAAATATGTATCCTGAATTTTCTGGGAATAATCTGTGAAGTTTACTTCATGTGAAAGAACCATAAGATATATACCAAAGCATACTACGCAAAAATTTAGACGTCTTTAAAACACACAGTTTACTTCAAATATTTTTTCTGTGGCATCAGGCATTTCGGAGATATCTGCCATTATTGGTTTGACTTTTTGTATACTTTTGTCATTCTTTTAAGTACTCGTACCTTCATTAATCAGTAGTTTCTCGCGATACCTTAAAAAGAGTGTAGAATTTCAAAGCCAACATAACAATAGTGACATCTGACTATCGATTCTCTTTTCTGTATTCCTATTTTACTTATAATGAAGTGTTTAATGAAACCATTTCTGTAAAACTTTATTTCGATTATCAGAAAGTAGATAGAAAGGTAAGCGTTACTAGGTATAGTTTGTATTAGCTATACAGAAATGAATCAAATTATGAACTTGGGTGGAGAAAGTCATACGAATGTAACACGTCAGATTTTTTCTGGATTTCCGCTGAACGTTTAAACAATTTTGGTGAACAGCTGGATCATTTAAAACAATGTTATAATATACACAAGTATAAGAAAAATCGAAATTGAGAGAAAAGCACTAAGCCATGCACGTACGAACGTCAAAATGAGCATGTGAACGAGATTAGAAGACTCTAAGGCAAAGACCTTGGAGAATTATTTTAGGCAGAAGAGCGTAATTTTGAAATCTAAGCACACGTAACAATCGCAGGAGATATTTTAGGTATCTCGGGTATTTCTTGGCAACTTTCACAAATATCTATAGGCCTGGAACATAACTCAAAGTGAACGACACGTCAGCGTTTATGATAAGTGTGAACAATAGGGGCATTTCGCCTCCCTTATTGCGGGGTGATAATTTTCAGAGTATATACGTTTTGAGCGAGATGGGCAAGATCATTACCGAATGAAATATCCCTAACGTATTACGCAAACTATACATACAGAAAGCCCATTTTCTCAAAGATGGTTTAAACCTAGATTTAGTTTCAAACCGTTTAAGAAAAGATTTCAACAAGATATGGTTTTATCCAAGGCTTTTCAATACTCTCTTTAAAGCTTTGAACCTTAATTCTTGTAGGCTTAATCCCTGCTTTAACTTAAACCTTCTGAAGAAAGTATATATAATTAGCCATGATTGCATGTGAATATAGTTTTTCTCCATTTTTATTGAGTTTATTGCATTTGCCAAGCAACATATGTCAAGAAAAATGGAGACATTCTGAAGGATTCTTAATGAAACAGAGGAAAATAATAATGATCTGGAAGTGAGGTTATCTGGGCTGTGGATGATTAAATCATTTTGAAATATGCATTGAAAATCGATTTTAATAGGCTCCGTTTCCGTATCCTGTCTTGCATAACATAAAAGACACATCTGAAACAAACTGCAGAAAAAACTGCTTCACCGAAAGCGATAAATAATTGTGCCTCAGGAACTTTCCTAATTAACGTTGAAGATAATAATGGAGTTCTTGTATGCGTCTCAAGCAAAATAGTTACAAAATTAGCATGGAAAACTCTGCTTCTTGTCCTCTTCCGCTCATGGCTTAGGCTCTACGGCCTGTTCTGGCTTGAACCCATCTTTGTCTCGGTCAACTGGGGTGTCTTCGTTCTCTTGGTTTGTATGTCAGCATTGTTTTTTTATTTTTCTTGAATTCTTTTGCCCTCTATACATTTTAGATATTCCCTCAAGTTATATCTGTTTCATCTATTTTTAAATCTATTGGAAATATGTATAACTTATTTCTAACTCTTATTTCTGATTTTATCTGGTTTTGCACACCCTTACAGTGTTGGGGAATACTTCTAGGGTATTGTGAGCCAATCTGAAACGCTATAGTCGTCCTCCGTAATGTAGTGGTTACCATGCTAGCCTATAATTCCCGAGGTCGCGGGTTCAACCCCGGTGAAGGGCGATGGATTTTTCGGGCGTAAAAATCCTTAGCATACCTGCCTAAGGATGGAAAGTAAAGCCGATGGTCCCGTGTCGTAGATTTACCCATGTAAAAGAACCTCAAGCCTGATAAAGAGGCCTCGGAGCAAGATATCCGGTCCTTCACGCTCAATATAGAATGGGACGCTAAGGACCACAGCAGTTAAAGAGCGTCCATAAATAAAACTCAGTTTAATTTTTGAAACGCTACTCTGCTTGGTCAAATAACTATCCACACAATAATTCAATTTAAGCAACTTTAGTTTAAACTAGGATTTGTGTTTTAGTGTAATCGAGTGTCAGAAATTCCTGGGGAAAACGGACCTTGTTTAAACTATTGCTGATTTCCAATATACTAGGTCTCAGCCGTTTTGAAGAAAGCGGTCTTAAGAAATATTCATAAACTAAGGCACCTCAAAATAACGCGTATGATGTACATATGTTTAGTACAGAAGCAATAATGCATAGAAAATATGAACTGGTTATTTTAGTAATTCTTGCCGTGCTTGAACAAAATGTATGGGTGCAGATCAACAACTTATTGCGGAAGGTAGATTAAACTCAGTCGCAGTTACTTACTGGCTTTGGACAATTCATCCCAGAATCACCTGCAGTTTTGCAAATGTCTACCAGTAAGTTCTAGTGTACAAATGTCTGATACGCTACCGAGTGCATAATTCCACTGCAGAGTTTAGCGCACAGTTTAATTGTCAGTCATATTACTCTGTGTTGTTTAGTCCCAGGAAATCCATTTATTTCTACACTGTTTCTATTTCGTGAAAGTACAGTTCATTTTCATTGTAACTGTCTAATGTCTTTCTAAAATGGTAAAGCCAAAGGTTTAAGCGATTATCTTGTATGGTACAAAACCGTATATAATTACATTCCTAAAGGTTTCTAAAGTGTTCCGGATTAATACTCCGATTTAGAATCTATAGGAGCATATACATTAACATGATGCAACATTCTAACATCACGCCAGTGTCACCCGCAGCTTCCACTCTTGTGATTTCTGAATAGATTTTCGCTGGACGTTTAATGACATACTATTTAACTGATCACGCCATATGCGCCTGAGGGCACTGTAGGGCTCACAGCCTATGTACAAAAACTAGAGAAGCAAATATCCACGTGTCAACCTCTCATGGCAGTAAATTATATCATGGTTCTAATTCCGATTTAATTCAAAACACAGTGGTAAGCCTTTACAGCTTTTTGAAAAGCATGTGGAAAGTTAAATTGTAGTCCACATCTAGAAGCAGTAAAACTGTAAAACTAATAACTTCATGCTGTAGTGCAATGAAATGACTTTACTATGGCTTTTTATATATTTTCAGGAAAATCTGCGTATTAATAGAATTTAGGTATAACTCTACAAAGGTGCAGAAACAGGAGCATATTTTGTTATAATATCTCTTCTGTTTCCGGAAGCGTTGCTTCTTTTTCCGAGCCCCATTAGATCTACAAAGCTGCTCATCAGAATAGTTGTATTTTTGTGGAATAAAAATTGTCAGGTAATTGAATATAGTCAGGTGATAATTCAGGTAATTGAATACTATCCAATTTTGAGCAAATTTATTTTAAATGAAGGGAATTTGAATTGTATACACTTTTACAGTCATGCGTGTCTGCTTCCTAAATTATATTGGACTAGTTTTTGTTCTCCAACTGTGCCTAGGCAGTTACAGGGGCTCATGAACAAAGAACATGTCAAAAATTGGATTCCAAATCCTACAATTCGTCTACATTTATGCATAAACAATCTATTACGTTTCAGTGTACCAAAAATGTAAACATACTTATAAATTTGTTTGTCGCCTTGTACAACCTTTATTCAGAGGCATTTAACTGTTATGTTTACATTATACCTCAAAGAGCATGTGTACGTTTCTGCAATATTTTTAAAATTCGGATTACATACGTAAGTACATACATAGATAAGCACATGAATGCATACTCACGTACGTGTATGTACATACATATGTGCATACATGCATATTCACATAGGTGTCAAATACTAATAAACATTTATGCCGCCACATGATTATCTTTTTCGTTTAAAAAATTATAGAGCCTTTAGTTAAGGAATTGTATGTACTCCACCCATATATTAAGTAATCAAGTTCTTTTTGATGTGGACAATGACATGCCATGTTTCACACAAATCATAGACACCTTTAAAACCGTTCATTGGACAAAATCCATATGATATTGAAGCTAATAAACTAAGTCAAGTTTAAATTTCTTATATTTTGTGGGGTTCAGGCACACAAACAGGTGTTTAAATTTGTGATCGTTCCTCGCTGGTTTTCTGAGTTCAGTGCCGGAAATGAACTGAGCTGGATGTCGCTACTTCAGAACGGGCTGAGAAACTTTAGAAGTGTTGCAATAGTGCTACTCCTGTCTTCTTCTGCACGTTTCTGCAATTCAAGAAACAAGCATTCGAGGCGGTTAGGGATCTCAAAGCAGTCTATTATGCGTTCGATGCCAGTGTTAACTTGTATGTTATATCTGAATGAAAAAGTCGACTAGCCATGCGTTACTCCACTCCCTCCTCAAAACTAATTGTCCGGAAGCAGCAACCTATCGGACCAAGCAGTACAGATGCATCATATTTGCTTGCGGTAAACCATCCCATAGGACCTTTGCCAGGTTTGTTGTAGCACAGAGTACAGTTGCCTTTCTGCGAATCCTGGCTGTTGACTTGTCGGTAGTAACGAGTCTTTATAAAGATGCTCACAACCTATAGGTAGTGACAGAATGTATCCAGGTCCCCGACGAACTCGAACGCTCCTTTTATTGTTAGCGAATAGGCACATTCCTCTGCTATGCCTCAAGCCTGCAAGCGTCAAACAGCTAGTGTTATGCTTAGATGATCTTTAAGACTGCGGGAAACGTTTTATCCTAATATACTAGTCCATTTTATCGCTGGCCACAATTTTCTTTTAATGTTCCTTAAGATTACTGATGCAACGCCCCAATATACACTCCAAATACGAGTGAAGAGGAGAGATACTGATCCTCTGCACCCCAAATGGCTTCATCAATTTTCCTTCCAAAATGTTGTCGTGCTAACCGAGATTTTAGAGGCACTCTTAAGCCTGAGATTAGGGTATTCGCGAGACTGTTTTCGATAGTTTTTGCCAGTTGGTTAGAACGGCAAACACGAGTCACTTGGTAACGGCCATAAGCAGGCATTTGTTTCCCGAATCGGTCAAGGGAAAAGGTCAGCCAATATCAATACCAATCAACCGAAATTATATACATTAAGCTACCACATGAGGCCCACATAATAAATCTGTGGGAGGATATTCGCCACACAAGTGTCACATTGGAGCATCATCTCTGTTCTTAGTTACAAACGGTAGTATCTTCATCGCAGCTTTTGAAGTTAATTTGGATCTTGCATGTCCTTCAAATGTTACCCTACGCTTCCTACAGGACTTCCTTAAGTATTCTCCGAGATAGGATTAGCTACTCTTCGTTGTCGTCCTATCGGTGGACTCCAACTCTCTTGCAAGACCTGCTCTTCATCAAAAGAAATCCATTTGGAATCCGTGTAACTTGTAGAAGCTGCTTCCATACGTGATTATTCTCTAATCTGACTGATTCATACCTCCACTTCCATCAGGAGTGGCTTTAAGTTTGCGTCAGTCAGTTATTTTCACCTCAAGACTGCGTTACCACATCCTGTAGAAGACACAGACGATATCCGAAGCACAGCTGCGGTATATTCCTTTTTTCTGTCTTGCTGTAATGGCTGTGCTCTGGCTTCAGATCCCTCGGACAAAATACACACGATGTGGTGTTTCCTTCATAGCCACTAGTTGACAGTATGGCTTTGTTCTTTTAGTTCCTGAGCCAAAAAAACTATCTGGCTTACAGGTTCCTGACACTGGGAAGGTAGTAATGTCAGAGGTTATTCCGAATGTAACATTATTGTCTACACAAGCAGTTGTTAAAGTAATCTAATGTTTTCAATATTTATAGGACTTCCCGCCAGATAACGAGGTACTTCCAAGCTCTGGACCCTGCCTTGTGAAAATAAAAGCTCACCATCTCCATCCAATCTGCACCTGGAAGAACATTTTTCCAATATAGATTTAGCTGTCCTCAGCGGTCACGATGAAGCCGAGGCCAGCCTCAGTGAACCTTAAAATCTAAGGGATTCAGAATGTAGATTTCAATGCCGGAATGTTTCTTCGGTCTCCTTCACCCACTGATATGGTCAGCGTTCCTCCGTCAGAAGATGTGTGCGATATTGCAGAAGATTCTGTGATGAAACGGCAATAGTTACGTATAAAGCTTCACATTCCCTGCCCTTCCCTTGGACTCGTCAACTCTCTCTCTCTCTTTCTCTCTCTCCCCCCCGCCTACCTTCTGCGGATCCGTGGGAACCCCTGAAGGTGAAGCTATGTGGCCTAGGTGTTCTCTTGTTTGCGGAAGAACTAGACTCCTTAATTTCTGTTTCCGTTTGGGTGCCTTCAGCGTCATCACCAATTCCATAAGGTTTTATAAGATAATTGGTTAGAAGCGATGCCAAAAGGCATAACCATAAACTTCAATAACCCTGAGCTATATAAAAACAGATATTTTACCTCTCTCGATGGTCTAGAGCCATCTGTAGGATAGTAGTGTCTTCAATCAGGGTAATGGTAAACAGTACTTTGGGACGTTGAGTTGTCTATAATTCACCCAGTGGCCTAACGTTGGACTGGCAGCTAATGGACTGGAAGGTTGTCTTCGGAGACAAGATGGTGTAGGGTACACAAACGCGCGCATATCTATAAAGCCAAACACACGCACTTATCTGCAAGCACTCCCACAAACACACCTCTACACACTCACATACGAACCTTACACTGAACACATACGCATATATATATATATATATATATATATATACAATATGTACAAATCTACACACCAACGCACGAAGCCTCCCCAAAAGAACATATCCATACTCTCGCATTTAGACACATTTCTTCCAATCTACGCATGAACCCCTCCACGAACACATACATCTAAACACCGTCACAAATCCCTTTCGACCTCATCGCCTGTATCGTAAATCCGCTGATACACCACAGTGAATGCTTTCTCAGGCACGTTCCTGCCCGAAATCGTCTATGGTAGAGCATCTAGGCTTCACATGAGTTACGCTTGGTTTCACCATAAATTAATACAAAGTCCAAATATTCTGTTTTGGAATAATTAGATAGTTTTGCACCATACGTCAGTGAAAACAGGTTTAGTCTAATGCTTGTCTCATTTTGCAACCCTTTCGGCAAGCACTGATCCAGTACAAGGCAAGACTGTTGACTACCCTCAGATAACAGTTAAAGTACAATTACAGTATCATCGGTATTGGATACAAAGTTCTGTAAATATTTCAGTTACTTTAAAGGAAAATTGTCCATTTAATGAGAAAACTTAAAAGGAATAAATGTTTCCTTATTAGTCATTCTGCAGATGAAGCCGAAACTCAGGTTGGTACGCATAATACTTACTCAAATAATACGCACATGCCTTTGTGGAAACAACATTGTTTTCAAGAAAAGACGTGCAAGTATCAGCAACATAGTATTACACCTTTTTACTTCATTTAACCTGGTGAACACATACTTAAAGCGTCATACTTATTTCACTTCTGCGCGGAAACAATACATTACGTAATGCACATTAGGTATATCTATTATAGCTTGCAACCATAGCTCAGCCAAATTACAACCAATGGCGATAACATTATTTTTCGTCATTATTTTGTTTCCTTCTTTGTGTCATGTTCACTCATTTGTTCTTAGAACCATACACTATCGAAAGAGGTCTTCTAATTCTCTGTTTACCCTACCACGACGCATTCATTCCACTTATAGCAATGGCAGAGCAGTAGGTAAACGTACTGCTATTCTCTGCTTATTTCACAGGCCTATGCCACCACTAGAGCAAACAGCACTTCTGGTGTTCCACATTCCACTACGAGAAGGTAGACACAAGTTTATCGAGAAAGTTTACAGATTGTTGCAAGGAAGAGTAATATCTTTCAAGAAAGTAAATGTACACTTTTCGGGGATCAGTATATTCAGGTGTTCCTTGGGTAGGGGGCATGGAAACAAAATCGGCCATGTTCGTAAATGTATACTGTCGTGGTCGCCATTTTAACCTCTCACTCACTTCAAAGGTTTCTATGGCTATATTGACCCAATATGACGAAATATGGACCAAATATCACAATTACCCATTCTCTTGCTGCTGAGCTATTAAATACATGCCATTGGAGAACATGCAAGAAAACGGAAAACACGTGGAATTATGATTTTAATGGAACGAACATCTATGTTGTATATAACCCACACACTACCATCTAACGTCGGAGCTCCGTGGTAAAACACACGCTGTTTCAAGTGTGCCTACGATTCAGGGTTTGAACATCAGTAAATGGCCATACTCTTTATTCCAACTTTTCCACTTTGTAATTTGCAATATTGAAAAAATTCACATTTCTCTTTCAGCTAAGCTACTACGACATGATTTCGAAGAAAATGCGATGAAGGTGAATTATAACTTTAATGGAGCCAACTTCTAAATGCTAACAATAGGGCAATACATAAAATAACAAGAAATTGATAAACTTTAATCTTGAGAAAAACAAACTTACATCTGCAAATATAATTGTGTATAATTCGTTGGAGTATAACGCAGGAAGCTGAAAAAGTATATTCTTTTTAACTGCTAGCTACAATACATTTACTCCATTTATTATAAATAACAAAAAGATGACGATAGCCAAGGTTAATGGTGCTTAAAAAGCAAACCAAACAAACAACTGCTATTTCATAGTTAAGGCCACGTCATATATGATGAAATAAACAAACTTCTGAAACATTTAGGATTTATGGACAATGCATCTCTTCTGAAACAAGTAACTTGTCGAAACAACGAATGGAAAACAAAAATGAAATCTTGTGCTTTAGTACCTGGTATAATCACCCCCAGCTATGGTCACATCGTTTATTCTTTCGTGCATGTTTACAAACCGTGCAAAACACCGGTTTGGTTTCTGCTGATAATGTCGCCATAGCTCCATCACATGAGCAACCATATTCACGCGCACACTGTCTGCTTGACGTTCTTCCCATTCCTTTGCAACGAAGGCCTGTACGTGTTCAATGGAGTTCAGATCAGGAGATCTTGGAGGCTAGTCCATACAGAATACCTCTTTCTGGATGCCTCGTTAGCCAATCCTGATTGAAATTTTTTGGTATGCAAATGCTTCTTGTTCCGGGAATATAGCACAAAGGGATTGCAGCAAAGGGTTTTCGAGAATATCTACATAGACTGCACTCGTCATTCTTTCTGGCACTTGAATTAACTCCCCTGGCCTGATGCTGTCATATAGGCCAAGAAATGTGCTGCAATTCTTCCCGAATATTCTGCTCGAACGATCTGCTGATGCGCGTATATAGTTCCCCGTGGTCTGTACAGACATAGAGCTCCTTGCTGGCCGGATCGGAATACCCTCTCGTCACTCCAAATTACCAGGCACCAGCAAACCTGAGGAAGGTCAATATTACGCTGTACCCATTGTAACCTTCTTGCCCTGTGTGCCTCAGTGAGAAGGAGCTTAGTGGCAGGACGATACGATGCAATACTGCCATCCTTTAATATTTGGCGTATGGTTTTATATGAGCAACCATTCTAAACTACTTTGTGCAGAAAGACAGATCTTCTATATCTTAAAACTTGGTTCCTCACATCTTCTACCAGAACTTCGTCTTGAGCAAGTGTTGTTGCACGAGGCCTACCTGAACGCCTGCGTGATTTGGCCCATTCAACTTCTCCCTGTTATGCCAGTCTAGCCATTGTTTCACTGTTTATCAGTCGCAACCCAATTCTCTGGCGACTTGCGAGACGTTTTCACCCTGAGTAGCTCGACCTACAAGTTCACCCTTTTGAGCTTCAGTCAGCTCAACACAACCTCGTGGACGTGGCATGCTAGTTTACTGTGATGAAGCCTTAGTGCAGATGTCCGAATGTAGTGCATAAAAAGCTTCCAGCAACATCTTGCGCATGCGCAAGAAATACAAGGTAAAATGGTTTTACCATTTGCTGGAGTTCGAACCATGAATCTTCGGCACCCTTGAAACAGCGTGCGTTTTAGCACTGAGCTACCGCAACAAATGCTAGCGCGTGGGTTATATACAACATAGAGCATTGTTCTGTTAAAAGCATCATTTGCGTTATTTCAGTTTTGTTTAATATTTTCCAATGTCATATAGTTAATGGTTCAGCTGCAGGGGAATTGGTACCTGTTTTGTGATATTTAGTCCATATTTCGTCACACTGGGTTAATATAGCTATAGAAATCTGGAAAGTGAGTGACAGATTAAAATGGAGACCACGGCATTATACCTCCACGACCACGGCCGAAACGCCTGAATGATATGACCCCGAAAAGTGCACGTTTACTTTCTTGAAAAATAGTACAGTTCGCCCGCGTGCATTTACAGAGGATGAACATTAAGTCACTCTTTGCGGATGTTAAAAAAAATCCCTTATAGTGGCCCCGGCTGCTGATTATAGGGCTTTACTCTTTACTTCCCGAAGCGCAAGGACTTAGCTGTTGCAATGTACCGGTATTCGGCGTAGACGTACCGTCATTAAGGAAAAGCTAACTGACGCGCACATAATTGACAGTTTTGGTACTTTCAAAACTGTGCGAGAGTTTCGAATGCAGAGAAGACATTTTATTGGACGAAGTTACACTAAGTGGTAAGGAACACATTTAGATTAATTTTATACACAAATGATAGTGTTAAAGTAAGCCACATTGGTTATAAGGTAACCATAGCAACCACCTAAATCGCCTACACATTAATATCTATTAATGAAGCTAAACGTTTAGCACGAATAAAATTAAATATTTATAGAAAAAATCCATCAGCACCAACGTTAAAAAATCCACTTATGGCGTGACATCGCAAAAGACACTTGTGGCCCTAATTATAATACCATAATGAAAGTAGTGGAGACTGAGACTTTAGAGGATTGCCACTATAAAGTGTAACCGTACTTTTCATGTTCCTTGGCTAATAGGACCTATTTTCACTACCTAAGTTAAATGATTCCGTTTATTTCTTTGACACATTGAACAAAACAAAACAATTTAGTATAATAGCAGTTCTGCCTCCTCGTAGCAATATCACTTCACACTTCTTGGTTACAAATAATTCATTCTATTTAATGGCGTAAATTCCAACATTACCTGCCTTAGTGTAGCGGTCATCTCAACAATGTATCTAATGTATCGATTTTTCGTAACACGACCCGGCAACTACCTGAGTATATTAAAGATCTAAGTTTAATATTTGAACTGGAGCTCATTTACATCTGAATTTGTTCCAGGATATGGACAAAATAAATTTAAAATAATATCAAAGTTTAGAAGAGTGTTCTTTCCTTTTTTGTTGCTGAAAAACCGCGGCAAATTTAAAACAGTTTGTTTCTGTAGATAAACTGCCTAGTATAATTTTGGTTCCTCCTTTCGCCTATGCTGAAGGAATTCATATGGTGAGGATTGCCACGAAGTATAAATCATTGTATAATGTGGAAATTAGTAAAACACATTAGGTGAAGAAGTATTGCTGGTTTATATTTCTCGGTCTGATATCAACAGTGATTTCAACATCGCATACTTCTTCCCAGTTAAGAAGCCATAAATGTAGAGAAGATGAGAATTAAATATTAGTCATACATAATTGCCGCTATCTTAAATAATACTGTTATGTACTATATTTCCCTTTCACCTTGTCCGCGGTCGCGGGTTCAAATCCGGCGGAGGGCGATGGAATTCTTCGAGCGTAAAAATCCCTAGCAAGACTTCCTTCGGAAGGGAAGTAAAGCCGGTGATCCTGTGTCGCAGATTTACATTACGTAAAAAAACCTCAAGCCTGATAAAGAGGCCTCTGATAAAATTACCGGTCTTTTACGCCCAATGTAAAATGGAGCGCTAAGGACCACAGCACTTAAAGAGGTTCCATAAATAAGAAAACTTAAATTTTTTTCCACTTTGCGTTGTATACCTGTACAAATGTGTTATTAAGACAAGGAGGCATGTTGAAGTATACTTTGACAAAGATTATAATGTATGCGTGCACGCGCGCGCACGCCCACTATACACCTCACAATCAGCGCTGTTATCAGAATTTCTCCGTATTGAAATATGCAGAAAAAGTATGTCGATTGTTTTTTTTTCCATGATGAACTGTATGTTGTTGCTTATGCTACTTAAGTATTAAAGGACTTATTGCATTTTTCAATGTGTTACCAAATAAGAAAATGTAACTTTTCCATACCTCTGGCTTTAATTTTGGAATTCAAGAGTTAAGCTTTCAAACTTCCCTATAAGGAAATTAACTTTTACAGGACTCAGTGGACCACTCATAGCTTCGTCATATATTACAATAAACAACATTTTAATTAAAATAACTGCTAGTCAAACAGCGGTGGAATAATTCGGCGATATGCTTTGTGAATATTTATTCTATGATTGTCTGTGTTTCTTTAACAGGTACCTTTGTGAAAAGTGAAACTGTTTCGAAAATGACTAACCGATCCTTAAAGTCAGATTTTTCAAAACGTCAAATGGACTGTGTTCTGAAAACCCACCAAACTGTTTAGGCTTATTTTATCGGAAATATTCTTATTCATGTGTACTGATTTGTTAAAACCATTATAGCAGGAAATTCCCTGCAGAACTAATGCACATTTCTATTTATGTGTGAATCTGCATGTTTAGCTAGTATTTTATACATGGTTGTTTTCGTAAAAATAAATGGTCCTGATTTTACCGCATGTTCATATGCACGTTATGTTGATATTATGCATTTGTTTCAAAATGTAATATGCATATTCGCCATATTGGCCACAATATTTCAAATATCTATTTCAATCTCTTATAACCATCATTTCATCTTCATTGCAGTTATAACCATGCGCCACAGTAGAATAGATAAGAGAAAGCGAGGCCACCTTTTTTAGCATACATGGAAAAAATAGGGAAAACGAGGGAAGATGCTAGGCTAGACAGGGGTTGAAGGAGAAAAATGAGTTTATATGGGAGGGATGGAGAAAACGAGGGTAGATGCTAGGCTACACAGAAGTTGAAGGAGGGGAATGCGCTTAATATGAGAGAGGTAGGGAATACAAGGAGAAATGCTATGCTAGTCAGAGGTTGAGTAGAGTATGCAATTATATGCCAAAGATAGGGAAAACGGCAGCAGATGATAGGTTAGACAGGTACTGAACGAGCAGAAATATTGACTTATATACAGAAGCGATAGGGAATACGAGGGAGGTGCTAGACTAGACAGAACTTGAAGGGTAGAATACGGCTTTATATGGTAGAGATAGCAAACCGAGAAGAGGTATTAGGCTAAGATGTTTTGAATGGTAGAGTATGCGTTTATATGGGAGAGATAGGGAATGCGACGATAGGTATTAGGGAGGTTAGTATTGATGCATGCGTAATGTCCAGTCTTCTCCAGGGTAGCACCATCAGGCATTCAGCAGACGAGTAGACTCCATGGGGGTCAGTGCAGCATAGTTGTGTATGATTTCATAGGTAATTCGGACAGTATCGGAGTGTTTACATTAATTCAGACAGTATAACAAAGTGTCGGATTCCTGAGGTTGGATGTAACAAAGCTTCGTATGATTTAACAGGTAATTCAGACAGTATCGGAGGTATTTAGGTTAATTTAGGTAGTATCCCAAGGGGGCAGATTTCATGGGGGTACAGCACAGTTATGTGTGATTTCACAGGTAATTCAGAGAGTATCATGGTTGTTTAGGTTAATTCAGATAGTATCACAATGAGGATAGATTCCAGGGTTTGGGTGCGGCGTAGTTGTGCACGATTTCACAGATAATTCAGGTAGTGTCATAGACAGACAGATTTCAGGAGTTGAGTGTAGCATAGCTCCGTATGGTTTCACAGACAATTCAGTAGTATTGCTGATATTTAGGATAATCAGAGTAGTATCAGAGGTGTTCGTGATAATTTCGATCAGGGATTTGTATTACAGCTATTTAATGTAATTTCAGGTGATTCAGCTAGTATCGAAGGTATATCAGTAATTTTAACAAGTAATTCAGATAGTACCATTGATAGGGGAATCTGGATAGCATCACAGGTGTTTATAGTAATTCCGAGCAGCGATTCGTAGCAGACCTATTTAAGCAAATTTTCATATGATTCGGCTAGTATGATAGTTATTTAAGGCATTTTAACAGATAATTCAGATAGTATCATAGGTATTCATGGCAATAGAGAGAGCAATTAGATTATAAAGGTTTCTTATCCAAAATTACAACACTTTATGTACTTTTTTCTAAATCTTACACACATTTATATGTTAAAAGTTAGACTGTGGGAAGGAGAGGGTTAAACAGTATATAGGGTTACAGTGAAGGTATATAGAAGTAGTATAAACTAGACCATTCGCATGGTTGAGGAGATATATTTTTTTAGTCAGCTTTATTGTTTTATAGCACTATAGTTTTATACAAGTGTAGCAGCTTTATCAGTATAATCATTTCTTCATTACATAAGGATTGTAAGGGTAAGCATTCCTCCCCTTTATCTAGGACTGAGATTAGTACTATGATTTGCTCCTAATGTCCCTCCCCTTCCATCTTCTTCTTCTTCTTCTTCTTCTTCTTCTTCTTCTTCTTCTTCTCTGTTCACCAGGTGTGTGCTAGGTGTATACACAACACATGAGTAAACTTCCATGTTTTAATATTGTAGACTCTCTGAAAAAATTTAACTTGAGTTTCAGGTTACATTCGTTTATGCACTGTTTGTAATACGGTAATGTCCATACGCATATATAGTTATTCCGTTCTCGGCAATAACGTTTTTATCATTAAAAGGAGTCAATGTGATTTTATTCACTTGCACGGTGGTAACAGCATGCTCTCCTGACAGGATCATCTCCGAAGCCATTGATATACATACTCAACACATTCTAAAACTTCCTCCGAGCACACGAATCTATACGAAGACCTACGAATAGGTACAATCACACATAAACTCTTCTGAGCACCTCTCTAAACAGGTGAGCATGCACGAAGACCTACGGACACGCAAGAACACCTGTCTAAACACCTATTGAAATGTAAGAGTTTAGACGCTTAATCACCGTTTTATTATTAAAATTCAGTATATAATTGATCTAAAGGTTCATGCCGCCTCTATAAATAGAGTGATTTTGGTCACTGGGCTTCATTCTGCTAATTATTCTTCAGGTGCCAACATCGTTGTTCTCCCCGAAAAAAATAACTTTCTGAAGTGTTATCAAGGTGAAGAGGTCGACATTTCCTTAAACAAGGATTAATACGTTATTACATCGAGAATAAACATGAATAACTCTGCATATATGTGCATTATATCAAGCGCTACTGGTTGCGCTTGAGGTAAATGCGGGAAGAAGTTCCTGTGTGGGTATAATAAGCGAAGGCATGAGATGTCTTGTAAGCGACCCTTCAAATGTAAACATTGTAGCGTGACCTTCGATGACAGTTATAAATTTCAACGTCATGAAGAACTATGTGAATTATGCATACCTGAGAAGAGAAGCAGATTGGAACCTACTAAACATAAATTATTATCTACAGTGGAGGAATGTGATATGAAAGGGTATTAAACTTCATGATGGACTCTTAAAATCATATTTTATACGATACGATTCATTTAAGCATCTGAATATGTACCTGCATAAGGCAAAACAACGGTTTTCCAGGATGTACATAAAGAGCTTGGTATTCACAAGAGTGTGAAAATTAATATCTGCTGACTGAGTGTCAATTTGTTAACAGTATCGGAGAAACCTGTGACAATATATTTAAAACACGGAGTCAGCCTGTTTTCCTAGAAACGGATCTGAACTCTGTTGGAAATGAAATTCAAGAAATTCGTTACTGAAATGGAGGAATACAGCTTAAAGGTAGCAACTGGGCTCTGCTTGCTGTGGAGGGAGTTCGACTTCGTATCGACAAATATAACTAGTTACGAGGAAGTAGCTACATACCACTACCGCCACTTGTTGGAACTAAAGAAGCCTGCATAAACATCCAGAACTATATCGACAAGAAATGCTTCATGTATTCTGTACTAGCCAAATTTAGCACCAAGGCTCAACGCGTTAGCAAATACAACAAAATTCTAGATAAGTATAACTTCAGCTGTGGTTCTTACCCAAATCCACTTTATCAAATATCTAAGTTTGAGAAGCTTAACAGTATGTCAACGTTTTCGGACTGAATGAGAAGCACGAAGTGCATCCAATAAAGGTTGTTGAGACTGAATCACCTGGACACCTATCTGCTAGCATAGAGTGACAGTTGTGGTAAACATCACTACGTATATATAAAGAATTTTGAGAAGCTCGTTCTATGTCAGAAAACTAAACATAATGGACGAGTTTATACCTGTAAGTGCTGTTCTACGCATATTGATGATTAGCGTGGACGAAGTGGGTTGCAAAAATACAAGAACATGCAGCCATTTGCAATCAACATGGTGTTGCAGGGGTAGTTATACCTACCAAGGAGAAATCAATCTTACAGTTTGAAAATGTTGAGACGATGTTGAAGGTACCTTACGTCATCTACGCAGATCTTGAAAGCGTCCTTGTTCCATGTCATATATGCCTCCCCAATCCTGAAACCTCTTATTCAACTCCCTATCAGCAGCATGTCTCTATGAATTTCTGTGTTTACGTGAAACATTCTCAATATGTTGAATATATGGAAACTGGTCTTCCTAAGAAACTCTGTGTATAATGTGGTTATGATGCTGCTCAAAAGTTTTTGGTATACCTGTCATCCCTTGCAAAGGAAATTAATAATATATACAAAGTTGTTAAGCCTCTGAAACTTACAGATTAACAGCAGCTGGATTTCGACTCCTCTACAGTATGCTAGTGTGGTAAAACCATTACTGAAGAAAACTACAAAGTACGCGATCATGATCACATCAATGGCGAATATCGTGTTGGTCTACATAATAAACGTAATTTAGCCTGAAAAACACCTAAATATATTCCTGTGTTCTTGCGCAACCACAGTGGGTATGACTCGCACTTCATTGTTAAGGAGTTGGGATGTAGAAGTGAACGCGTGGACGTAATTCCTAGCTCTGAAGAAAGCTATATATCATTCTCCAGCTATGTTGGAGACATAAAGCTTCGGTTTGTGGATAACTTTCAGTTCCTTGGTAAAAGCTTGGATAAGCTGGTGAAAAATCTAACATCGTATCCCGAAAAACTGAAGCACTTCGGAGAAGACAAGTTGCAGTTAATGACTCGTAAGGGAGTATTTCCCTATGATTGCGTCACTTCATGGGATGTTTTGAACGAAACCTCCTTACCACCTAAGGACTCTTTCTACAATAGATTAAATGAATAAGAAATTGGTGATGCTGACTACAATCATGCTAGAAATGTATGGGAGCTGTTTAATGTGAGAAACCTGGGCGAGTACAGAGAACTGTACTTAACCTCAGATGTACTTCTTCCAGCCGATATCTTTGAGACTTTTATGGTTCAAACTCTCAAAATACACTAAGTCTACACTGCTCATTATTTAACCTCTTCAGGACTTACATGCAATGTCAGGTTACTGCATACTGGAATTAAGATGGAATTGTTACAGGATTATGATCAATTACTCATAATAGAATCTGGTATAAGAGGAGGTTTATGTCAAGTTTCCCATCGATGTGCCGAAGCAAACAACACCTACATGGATAAGTATGATCCATCGAGATCAACCCAATTTATTACATATGACGATGCCAATAACCAACACGTTTGGGCAATGTGCCATGCACTCCCTTATAGTGGATTTTAGTGGGTTTCATCTGAAGAAATCGACATAGAAACACTACAGGAAGATGATCCGCATGGATATATATTATAAGTCGACATCGAGTATCCTGCAGAACTTCACCTTTCCTGCCTGAGTGTATGAAGCCCATGGAATCATCAACAAAGAAACTAATATCTCATCGTGGACCTCGAAAGAAGTATGTGGTACATTACATGACTTTAAAGCAAGCTATTAATCATTGCTTACGTTTGAGTAAAATCCATCGTGCTACAATTCCGACAGTCACAGTGGTTAAAACCTTACGTGGAATTTAACAACGGGCTACGACCACAAGCTGCAAATGATTTCGAGAAGGACTCTACAAGCTCTTTAACAACGCCATGTTTGGAAAAACTATGGAGAACCTGCGTAATCGTATGGATATACGACTGGTTACAAATGAGAAGACACTAGAAACTTTGATCGTTAAGCTTACGTTTATCGATAGGACGATATAGGCTGCTAATCTAGCTGCTGTGCATATGGTCTCTCGTCAAATTGTATTCAACAAGCCTTTATACATCGGTATGAGTGTGTTGGATATCTCCAAGACATTAATGTACCACTATCATTATGACGTGTAGTTACCGTATTATGGAGCTAAAACCTGAAGCCTCTGAATATGGACACTGATTCATTCATTTATCTGGTGACAACTAAAGATGTGTACCTGGACAAGCTACGGTTTAATAAGAATCTGGATACAGCTAATTACCCTGTCAACCATATATGCCACTCCACTGAGACAAAAAGGTGCTAATTTAAAGATGAGGCTAATAGTAAAATCATCCACCCTATGTCGGGCTACAACCTAAGATGTATTAGATATTTAAGGTGCAATGATAACAAAGATTAAAGGCATAAAACGTAGAGCTCTTAATCATTACATTACATTTGACAGATTACAAACTGTCTTAAAACCCGTTAAATCATAAGAACACCCATGAATCTGATCCTGTCACTTGAGCATGCTATTACGACCGTGCAAGTGAATAAAATCACATTGATTCCTTTTTGATGATAAAAGGGTTGTTGCCGGGGATGGAATAACTACATAGGTGTATGGACATTATCGCATTACAAACAGTGCTTAAAAGAATGTAACCTGGATATCAAGATAAGTATTTTCTCAGAGAGTCTACAATCTTATAACATGGAAGTTTACTCATGTGTTGTGTGTACACCTAGCATACATCTGGTGAAGAAACAATAAGAAGATGAAAGGGGAGGGGTTAGCCCTATCATTAGGAGCAAATCCTAGTGCTAGTCTCAAGCCTAGATAAAGGGACAAGATTCCTACCCTTACAATTATTATCTAATGAAGGAATGATTAAACTGATAACGCTGCTACACTTGCATAAAACTATAGTCCTATAAAACAATAAAGCTGACTAAAAACGTTATGATATATTCTCAACCATGCGGATTGTCTAGTTTATACTACTTCTATATATCTTCACTGTCACCCTATATACTGCTTAACCCTCTCCGTCCCACACTCTATTAACATATAAACGTTTGCAAGATTTAGAAAAAAAATACACAAAGTGTTGTAATATTGGATAAAAAACCTTTATAATCTAATTGCTCTCTCTATTGCCACGAATACTTGTGATACTATCTGAATTACCTGTTAAAATGCCTTAAATAACTATCATACGAACCGAATCATATGAAAAATTACTTAAATAGGTCTGCTACGAATCGCTGCTCTGAATTACTATAAACACCTGTGATGCTATCCAGATTCCCCTATCAATGATGCCGTCTGAATACTTGTTAAAATGACTCAAATACCTTCGATACTAGCTGAGTCACCTGAAATTACATTAAATAGCTGTAATACAAATCGCTGATCGAAATTATCACGAACACCTCTGATACTACTCTGATTATCCTAAATATCAGCAATACTACTGAATTGTCTGTGAAACCATACGGAGCTATGCTACACTCAACTCCTGAAATCTGTCTGTCTATGACACTACCTGAATTATCTGTGAAATCGTGCACAACTACGCCGCACCCAAACCCTGGAATCTATCCTCATTGTGATACTATCTGAATTAACCTAAACAACCATGATACTCTCTGAATTACCTGTGAAATCACACATAACTGTGCTGTACCCCCATGAAATCTGCCCCCTTGGGATACTACCTAAATTAACCTAAATACCTCCGATACTGTCTGAATTACCTGTTAAATCATACGAAGCTTTGTTACATCCAACCTCAGGAATCCGACACTTTGTTATACTGTCTGAATTAATGTAAACACTCCGATACTGTCCGAATTACCTATGAAATCATACACAACTATCCTGCACTCAGCCCCCATCGAACCTTCCCGTCTGCTGAATGCCTGATTGTGCTACCCTTATAAACGCATACTCTACCATTTAACCCTTCCTGGGCTAATACCTCTCCTCAACTCCCTATCTCTCTCATATGAAACAAACTCTACCTTTAACCCTGTCTAGCCTTGTATCTCATCACGTATTGCCTAAATGTATCGTGTAAAGTGCATTCCCCCCCTTCAGCCTCTGTCTACTCTAGTATCTCTCCCCGTTTTCCCTATATTTCCCATTTAAGCGCATACTGTACTCCTCAACCTCTGTCTAGCCTAGTATCAGCCCTTGTATTCCCTATCTCCCCCATATAAACACATTTCCCTCTCCTTCAGCTCTCCTAGCATAGGATCTCTCTCCGTTTTCCACGTCTCTCCATACAAACGTATACTCTGCTATTCAAACCCTCCTAGCCTAATACTTCTCTTCGGTTTGTTATCTCTACCATATAAAGTCGTATTCTACCCTTCAAGTCCTGTCTAGTCTAGCACCTCCCTCGTATTCCCCATTTCTGCAGTATAGAAGTCCATATTTCTCCTTTTTCAGTATCTGTCTAGCCTACCATCTGCTTCCGTTTTCCCTATCTTTGCCATATAATCGTATACTCTACTCAAACTCTGACTAGCCTAGCACTTCTCCTCGTATTCCCTACCTCTCTCATATAAAGCGCATTCCCCTCGTTCAACCACTGTCTAGCCTAGCATCTACCCTCGTTTTCTCCATCTTCCCCATAAAAACTCATTTTTCTCCTTCAACCCCTTTCTAGCCTAGCATCTCCCTTCGTTTTCCCTCCCATTTCCCATGTATGCTCAAAAAAGGTGGTCTTGCTCTCCCTTATTTATTCTACACACCACCACCTTTTAGTTTTGTGTTTTTCTACTACAGACATTCAGCATTTAGACGCGTCTTAGTGTAAAATCGTTATACACTACTACAACTTAAGTACTTCTTTTTGTTCTTTTGATTCTGCCATTTGAACCTGGGCGATGTATGACTATTCCCTGGGATTATGTTATTACCTACTACTGAGTGTATCGGTGCATCAACAAGGGCTGTCGGATATCAAGGTATTCCAAGTGTTGTCTGCTATGATTTCTACCCTTGGCTTCGCACCGGACTGTCTTAGTAGCTATCACAATAAATAGTATGGTGTTCGTAATAATTTAATGGCTGCATTATTATTGGTGCTATCCCGCTAATTTGTTTAAGTAGATTATACAACTTGGTAGGTCCCCAGATGCTTTTGAAACTACTAGTTGTTGCATTAGTGATCAAGTTCAGAATTCTGAAATTATCAGAATAATAATGTGTATCATTAAACGTCTTAACACCTTTCTATGAATTTCCACTTAAGCCATTGTTATAATTAGAGGCACCAAGATTATGTTCACCTAGCTGATTAAAATTAAGTGAGCAGTCCTGAATACCACTTACACTCACGGTAGAAAAAACATTACTTTCAATGTTACTAGGTACGTTAATGTGCACATGTCAACATCACCGCATCACTGCATGTTGACGTGAACGAAACTGATTCCAATATTAATCTTGTCGGCGTATATGGTATTTTAATTTGGACACTATACTCGTCAATGTAGAAAGTATGCCACTTTCGATATTACCTTCGTTGAAGAAGAAAATATTGCCTCCAATATTACACTGGCAGATGTACGGCACATTGCTTTCAATATTACTATCGTTTATGTAGACCACTTATTACTGTCATTATAACCCACGAAGTAGAAAATATCCATCCACCTATACATTTGGATATTCTCATAGATGTAAAATGGGTATAGCTTTCATTACTACTCTCGTCGACGTAGAAACCTATTGATTGCTTTCAATATTATGCTCGATGGTTCATTATTTTCGATATTTCTCTGTTTCATCTACAAGGCATATTACTTCAATATTTCTATCGTGTATGTATAAAACACTTACTCTAAGTATCAAAATGGCTCGATTGGGAAAGCACGTTAATTACGACATTTTTCTCGTTAATATAGATTCTTTCAATATCACAACACATCGCTGTAGAAGGTATGTTACTTTGAGTGGGTGTAGAAAGCACGTTACTTTTAAATCATCTACACATCGATGTAGACGGCATATTATTTTTGACATTACTACTCTTCAAAGCGGATGGCGTCTTAGTTCAGTATTACTATACATTGATGTAGAAGGTGTATTACTTTTGATAATATTAGGGTAGTCAGATGGAGGAGCCTGTAGAGCTCAGCAGCGCACATAGGTCATTTCAGTAAGCAAGGAAAGGATGGGGACAGAATTAAGGATAGAAAATTCGTGGTAGAAGAGGAGCCACCCCAGCTTTCTTTTACAGACTTGGGAAAACCACGAAAAACACACAAGGTCAGGGTGACCGGTACAGCGGGAATCGAATTCTGGATCTCCCGAATGCAAGCCTCACAGGTTATCGCGGAGATACCTCGCTGGGTATTTTTGATATTGCTCTCATATATGTAGAAGACAAACTAATTTCAGTATTAGTACACGTCGATATAGAAGACGTATTACATTTGATTTTATCCCCTTGGATGCAGAAACCACATTAATTTCAACTTTACTGCACATCTATGTAGAAGGAAGATTACCTTAGACATTTTACTCTACGATGCAGATAGCGGCTTTGTACAATAATACTACA
Source organism: Deroplatys truncata (assembly GCA_030765065.1). Lineage (NCBI taxonomy): Eukaryota > Metazoa > Arthropoda > Insecta > Mantodea > Mantidae > Deroplatys > Deroplatys truncata. The sequence continues at coordinate 534,053,342 of CM060990.1, read as the reverse complement.
TATCGATGCAGAAGGCGTATAACATTCGATTTTACTATTTGTCGATGTAGAAGGCACATTGCTTTGGCTATTACTATGCGTTGCTTTAGAAAGCTATCACCAAGGAAGCAAATACTGCTTCTGTAAATTCGAAGCAAGAAATTTTTGCACCTTCTTTTTTTAGAAAAAATAGATTTCAAGTATTAATTTAATGAAAATTGTATTACTTTTTCACTTCTTTTTTTCTTCCTTTTCCTTCATTTTTGTAGCAAGCAAAGATAACAAATAAAACAAAGAAGAAAACACAAAATAAAAGAAAGATACTGTAGTATATGGCTGAAGGATATTAAGTTCAGAACTTAACTCTGTTCAAGCACGGAATTCTGAGTAATTCAGAATTTTCCATCAGAAACCTTGTAGTAATACATATAAAGGTTAAAATTGAGTATCAAGATCTGTGTATGCGGCAACAGTCGCATGTATATTTTATCTATAGTTTTCCTCTAATTTGATGAGTTACTTTTTGTAACTTCTGAGATGGATACTTAAGGTTACCATCCCTGCCAACGTGGATAGGTAACTAAATATTATAGCTTAACTAAGAAACTTACCCAGTTTAAGAGGACCTTTGCTGTCCAGGTTTGTGTCATTTGCGTCTTAATGCGCAAAAACAATATTTTGTTACCTGCATTATAGGAATTCGTAAACACGAGTTGATTTAATAAGCGGGTACTGATTACAGGTGTCATACACCATATATCATATTACTTTCATTGCCTTCAACTGAACTTAAAGCATTTACTTACTTGAAATATCATTTGATAACGTACTTTTATGGCTATTAACACTATTACTTCATGGTAGAGTATGTCAATCAACTACTGCTTCCTTCACTCATCCATCAAACACGGGCTTCTAAACTAACCGTGAGCATTGTGAAACGTTTCACGGGTGCTGAATGATGTGTTGTATGCGGCAAGCCAGTATTGGTGTGAAATCACCTGCCGCGGAACGGGTACACAAGTTTTCTACCTGGCTCAACTGGTAGTGAGTGCAATGGCTGGAGAGGTCATTGCCTGTAGCTCCGCACACACAGCACAGCTATGTTTCACAATGTATCTGTAAAACAACAGTTACTTCACATTATGATCGCATACTATCGCATAAACTGAGGAAATAAACCCATGCTTCACACTCCATTTCGCTGTTCTATTAGAGTTTGGTACATCATTCGAATATTTGTGAGAACAGAGGAAAGAATTGACTATAGCTGAATGCAATTATTTTTTATAAATCTTCTTGAGATCTTCCTTAATTATAAAGCACAATACTTTGCGTTTAATTTCATGCTCCTAATTATTTTTCATAATATAAAATACATAGTGACAATTGATTATAATTTAAAAATGAAACATACTTCTCCTTGGATTCATGTATTCTAAAAAAGTTTATTTGTCAATTTAAACCTTTAGATTGCACATTGTATGTTACGAGCCTTACAGTATTCAGTATTTAAGATCCAAAAAAATAATGATCCAACCCATTTCAATCCAATAAATGTAAAAATGAGCCAGAAATCTTTAAAATGTGTACAATTTTGGTTATAAGGTCAGAAAATATGGAGATTAGTTTGTAATATGCCAGTGTGTGATAAACATACATTTTTATGAGTTTACTACAGTTAGGCTAAAATACTGTTATCATTAAATGTACACAAAAGGACATATAAATTTAATATCCTGCTAAAGTGTAAAACGGGAACAAAGAAAACAATTAAAGCTTATGCAGAAAGGTTGACAACTCTTGAAAACGGATTGAAAGTCGAATAAAAATCTTAAGAATCAATTGCACATTTAATTTTGAAAAATCAATAGACAAATTTATGAGTCACGGCTAACTTTACACACAGCTATGGATTTAAACGGTCCTATATTGATTACTGCACCTGACAAGAAAATATCCATTTACAACACGATACTGACTGAATGATTATGCACTGGTCAAGATGCTGGTAGTTATTTCAGAGAGTATCCACTTGATCGCTGACGTTCAATGTCTCATAAAGTGGATTTGAAACAGGTTCCAAATAACGGTATGATAACTGGAAGACTACGTGGCAGAGGTTCAGATCCAGATAGCGGGGAGGAGTCCAACTGACCATGACCCTCTCCACACTGCCCTAGAGGTAGATGCTGATTACACTGTAAATCGTATGTATATGGATAGCTTTGAGGCTTTATATAATTCAATAGCAACTTAAAACTTTTAAACGTGCTAATGCAATTAACCTATGTGTTGATTTATGGGACGCTGTAAAGAATGAAGTATGAATCTACCAAGTAGTACTAATTTTTCAGAGCATCGATCAAACAGTTAAGAAATATTAAAACTAGAAGGTAGAACAAAATGAATTGTTCCAACGTTAGTGTCATTGCGTGTTTTACTGAAATTCCCACTGTGTGCTTCAATAAATACATAAAAAATATTTTCATTAAAATAAAATTTAGTAGCAGTAGAAACAAATTATTGTTATTGTTATTATTATTTACAGACAAAGAGATTACGCGTTTATTCAGAACATAAACACACGCGCGCGAACACCAAACATTAAAAATCATAATGTAGACAATCCTGTAACACTTATAACTCTTGAATTAAAATTATATAATTAATTTTCCTTAAAAATTGTTTAAATTACTTACAAATCCAATCAGGTTGTGCAAAAATGTTACGCTTAAACAGTAAGTTTACTCCTTAAGCTAGTTCATATAGAAACTCAAAAGGAAACCTTGAGAAAGATAATGTTAAGAATAGTCAGACGAAGAGTGCTCCGAGATACTTGAGCTCAGCACTCCGCGTAGGACTTTCCAAAAGATCCATTGTGTCTTAAGTGATCTTTGGTAGAAAACAATGAACGCCACACCCGAAGAAATGACAAGATCCGGACAGGATACGCACTAGCAAAGACAGTGTCACGAACAATTCCAGAGTTACAATATTCCTGGCACCGGCGCGAGCCCGCCTGAGCCATCATCATCCCGAAGGTGGCGGGAACGAGCCCCCAGGAAAGAGCACCAGCCGGACATCCAAGCACCAGGGGGAAATCCTTTACATAGCGCAAACTACACCGTCCCGCATCCACGCACCAATCGCAGTCGTCTAGTACTGCAACTCTGAAACATATTATGAAGTGGAACAGATGAAGGGAGTGATGGTCAGGAACTCTGTGGCTGAAGAGGAGCCACCACAGTATTCGCCTACCGACTTGAGAAAACCATGAATAAACCCAAGGACAGAGTGGTCAGCACAACGGGATTCGAGCCTCAGACTTCCTGAATGTGAGGCCCACATGTTACCACGGAGACATGCTAAAGTAACGCCCTCGAATAAAACGTATACCACCTCAAAAGAAGATAGACGTAATGGAATTGGGCCATCTTGATGGAGTGGTCTAATAGAATTCAGAGTATGAATAACTTTCCCGCAACTGTTTTTAGTAAAGCGCTTCGCCTTGAATACAGCAAAAACAGAAAAAGCCAAAATTAAATACTCATAATCTACACACACACGCGCGCGCGCGCGCAAGTGCATATACAGGATGGAGCATTTAAGTTTAGACTGTACAATATCTCCAAAACTAAGGGTTGTAGAAAGAAATGTTTTAAATAAAAATTACTTGATATTATAGGAAAAGAAAGTGCCTTTAGACGCTTTATGTTTGGGGGATGTTATGATGGTAATTTTAGGGCCAATTTAATTCTTTAAATGGGAACCCACAATTAGGGTCATATATATCTATATATAAGTTTAGTTACTTACCTATACAACTTAGAGAAGCATCAAAACATGGCTTGTAAGAAACAAAACACATGTAGTTATTACCGCCCAAATCGTTTAAACAAGTTTATAATAGGCATTCACATTTTAGACTTTGCTTTATTATGCAAGCTCTTTATACAAAATACATGCATGTAAACTCTTTGTAATCTCACTTTGATAGGTTCATAACTCTTTTTGAAAGTATGTCACATTTATAAATTCGGCTTCGTAAAGAAAACAATTTTATTGGTATGACCGGTGAAAGGGGATAAAAGCATAAACGACACCTCCAGCCCAGTTTACAACATGCGACCCTAGTGATCATCCAACCATAGGTCCTGCTTTTCCTGGAGGTCTATGGTAAAGTAATTATCCTTCTACCTGTCTTAACCCTTTGTTTTCTTTCAGCTAATGTATTTTTATCTGTTTACATCGCGAAGTACGTACAATGCCAAAACTTCTAGATAATTTGGTTCTTCAGAAAACTGCAGTGCATTCAATCGCATGCAAAATTTCTTGCAGAAGATTAAGGATAAGCAACCCGATGTATCACATTCGCATGAATTTTCTGTACCCCTATATACTTCAAGTTAATGAGATACACGTTGGCATAAATAGTTTCATTAGACATTTCGTTAGCGGTACAAAGGGAATAGCGACAGTCAAATGTTTAAATACTTGTAGCTGTGTACCGGTCTTGAAATTCCACTCTCTTTCCATGACTTATCCATAAACAACCGAGTACTGACACCACTTTAAAAAGTGACAGTATTGAAAAACTCAAACCAGTAATAGCGGCTGTCTCGGAATTGGCTGAGGCCACAAGAAAAGTTATTTGAAGTAAATGATGTGTTTTAAAGAGATCTATTTTTTACCTACATCTTATGGTTTACCATTATAAATAAAGGTATCCGAAATGTCTTCCGAATGAAGAGGACTTCATAGGTTATTCCCAGAAAATTCAACATGAACATTTTATTTATTATGAAGATATGTTAATTGTATCAAAATCGTTTGTACCTTTTGAGAAAATTAAAAATAGCAAAGCTTTTCCACGCAAAGCGTAGATAAGGATAGAGCATTTTATTGAACATCTTCATGTTGCATCTTTGGAAAATACTGAACTTCAGCACCAAGTTTGGTATATTTATCCATCATTTCCTTTTAGAGCTATGCTGTTAACACACACACACACATACACACACTCACACAAACTTAATTATTTCTAAACTTGCTTTTTTGGATTCAGAGGACCTTCAAACGTGTATTTCCTATTAAATATCAATATAGAATTTTTGGGTAGAATACAATACTTCCTCTTACATATTATAAGTAGGTGCCAGAGAAAGTGAAATACATTTAAAAAAATATATGTATCACATTTCTTTCCGTCACCATTTTCTGTTTTCTGTCTCAGATAAACTGAATATATTGATTTGTGAAGCTTATAATCGGTATAAGGGAGGTTAAGTTGGAAAACATTAACAGAATCAAACAAAAAGTCAATGAACACTATCAAAATAAACATGTTTCCTCAATGATTAAAGGTTAATTATTAGGAAAAATGCTTGTAGCTGTCTTTCTTCTGCTTCGAAATGGCAAACTCCATTTCCTATATAAAAGTGAGCAGAAACGTGCTCCCCTAGTGGCAACCAGGTGATGACCGTACTCAACATATTGATTCCCCGTTTCGCGATAACAGCTGAATGCGAGGGACTAGGTAGGTATCGCCTACAGCTAGTTGAGGAAAATGGTAAAAGATGGCTCCAGATAAGCCGCTGTGCCGTGTCACAAACCATCAAGTTTCTAATCTAAATCACATTACCGTGCCTATGGAGTGGAAAATTCCCTCTCGGCACCTCATTTGATTCCTCCATACTCTTGGCAACCAGGAATATTTCTCAAAGCCGCTGTGCATATTCATGTGAGATATCATGGTGGCAGTAAATAGAGCCATAAGCACTATGCCAAGGTAACGGCAAAGCATGGATCGTAACACTTTGTATTTCTAGATGGCTTACAGTTGCGCGACCGCAAACTCGATAAGACCATCGACCAACGAATCATCAATGGGTCGTATCCATACCTTGCTTAAATGTGATTATGATTTTCATGCTTTTTATTCGTGGCACACAATATTGATTATAAATATTTTAAAGCAAGAATACCTTGTAAATATAACACAAACATTTTAGGTAGATACAAGATCGTTTAACACTTTTAATATCCCATAAACGCGTATAAACAAAATCTATAGTAATTTATCCTTTAACACATGCTAAGTCCATACTGCGTAAGTCATATAGCTCCAGTTGCTTCCAGCTACAGTACACTCCTAAGGATAAAACAGCGCGGCCAATTTTCTATGAGTCCATACCACCAGCCCTCCTAGCCGTGGTCGCTGGAGTGTGTAACTTCGGCGCTCTGCCAAGCTGCGGGTCGCAGGTTCGAGTCCTTGGGCATGGGTGTTTGTGTGTTTGTGTGTGTGTGTGTGTGTAATTGTGGTAATGAAAAACAGCAAAAATACAGTAATAATAAACTGGGTAAAGTAGGAACTATATATATAAACTATGTAGAAGACGGTGGCGTGTCTGCTTCCCCAAGCCTGAGAACAGGAAACCTACACGCAGAAGGTAGCAAAATGTCTATTTGATCTGACACTGTGTAGAGAACACCTTACGTAGAAGATAACATAGTATCTGATTGCTGTATTATTGAGTTTCGTTTATGGACACACTTTAACTGCTGTGGTCTTTAGCTCATATTCTATATTGGGCGTGAAAGGCCGTAGTTTTGCTCAGAGGCCTCTTTATCAGGCTTGAGGTTATTTTACATGCCGTAAATCTACTACACTGGACCAGCGGCTATACTTCCCTTCCCAAGGAACTCCTGCTAAGGATTTCTACGCCCAAAAATATCCAACGCCCTCCGCCGGATTTGAACCCTGGACTTCGGGAACTAGAGGCTAGCATGGTAACTCTACACCACGGAGTACGACATCTGATTGCTCTGGCGATGTGTACAATACATCCTACCGGAGTTGGGAACCATATTCCTATTCAGGCTAAGCGTACAGTTCATCACGAGTTGGCAACGTAACTGTTTTGGGTGCACAATGTATCTTCCTACCGTTATAAACGTGACTTTTGTTCTTATGTTTACAGTACATTACTTTGGAAGCGAGGGAGATGGCTCCACGGTAACGGGTGAGGCGAACATTCGGGAGGTCCCAGGTTCCTTTCCCACTCGGTTTTCGTAGTCTCTCCGGGTCACCAAGCGAATGCTGGGATGGTTCTTCTTCTACCACGACTCTCCTGTCCGTAATTTCCTACACTGCCATCCCTTTAAAGGTTGTAGGACCAGTCGACAGTGCTCGGTTTCGTGCGGCTGGGCGGTGGATGTGCACTTTATGGAGGTTTCTTCCTGGCGTCGGTTGGGGTGCTCAGTCAGGACCCGGCTCCAATATGGGCCTCTTCGGGGGACCAACGGGGGTTAGGGACTTGTGAGTGGGGTTGGGCGACGTTGGATGCATCCGAACTGGAACCGTTAGGGACCCCATGCATGCTTGCGCACGTTGTCATACGGATCTGGTTGCTCTTCGTGTCTCTCCCCTCATCTCTTCTTCCCTCCCAGGGATCACGGTGGAAGCACAAAGGGCCGGGAGCCTACATGCAGTGCCCTGGTCCGGTTGCGGGGCCTTTCCGTTCATCCGTATCTTTATCTTTTACATTACCTTGGAGTTGGCAAAGCGATTCTTGATCTGAGTATATGTATAGTACACAACCTTAGAGATGACAACGTTCTTCTTTGCATGTGCACTATATATCTCCCTTCCATTGACAACGTGAATTGTTCTAGCTAAGTGTATAATACATAATTTAGGAGTGAGCTATGTGACTCTTGTTCTGAGTATGCGTAAAGGACACCTCCATGGAATTACCAACGCGACTCTGGGTGTGTGTACAGTACACTGGTTTAGAGTTTACTAGTGTCTCTTGTTCTGCATATGTGTGCAGTAATACTTCTAGAAATGGCAAAATGACTTGATTTTACCTTTTATATGGCACATCTACTATGAGCTGCCCAAGTGACTCTTATTGAGGATGTTGGAAACGTGAGACCTTTTATGGGTGTTTTTGCAGTACTTCTCCTTATGTTTGGCAACGTGACTCTTATACCGGCTGTGTCCAGCACATCTCATTGGCTGTGTTAACTATTTCTTGTTCTGCTCATGTGCATACTACATATTCTTGGAATTGTCAACGTGGATGTTTTCTGGGTAGTTGTACAGTACATCTTTTAGGGTTGGAAACGTGACTCTTGTTCTGGTTATGTCTATAGTACTTCCCCTTAAATTCAAACTCGACACTTATATCGACAATGTAAAGAGGACATGTTAGTATGGCTACGTAGCTCTTAATGTAACTATGTGTACACAGTCACATCTCCTTGGATTGGTCAACGCGACTCTCCTGGGCAGTATACAGTACATCTTGAAGTTGGCAACACGACTTCTATTCTGGATTATTGTCCAGTATATATCCTTAGAGCTTGTATACCAAATCTTGTCCTGTGTGTATACAGTATATCTGCTTGGATTTGGCAACCTGGCTTCTAATCGGGGTGTGATTGCATGAATAACGTTGCTGTTGCCTACACGACTCTTAGCTATGTGTTTAGTATGCAGCAGTAACGATGGACGTCACTTTTGATAACGTCTACGTTACCTGTTAGTGATGTTGTCGTTGGTATCTCGTAGCTCGTTCTGTTGTTTCGTGCGCCAGCTACGCCAATGGTAGAACTATGAGTAATTTCTCAGGGTATGCGTGGATGTATTGTAAAAGGAGAACACCAGTTTAAACTAAATGAGAAATTTAATGCGATCTAATACTTGGGCCTTTGAAGCGAATTGCCGACAGTTTGAAGTTAAAGAATGAAACTGATTATGAACTGTAGCACTCGAAACTATAAAAATTGTCTTGTTATAACTAGTAACTTCCGCAGTATCAACCTGTTTTAATTCAGTGAAGTTTATTATACAATATTAGTATTTATAGTTGAGCTAATAACATTCAAAATAATGCCAAAGAATAACAACACTTATATTGAGGATGCAATCCAGTGATTGCCCTCAGATTCTAAGAAAACAGAATAATAAAAGTTTTTAAAAAGGAAAGTAATACAAAGGTTTAAAAGCGGAGATCCGTGTGATGTTTTCTCAGTCTGTGTGACGGTGGTTCTTCGGGCATGTTCTGGGGAATTTCATTCAGTAAGGAGTTCTGATGTTTAATGAAGGATGTAAATAGTCGAGTATATGAAGACTGAAGAGTAGTTTCAACTGTAGGAGTTGTAACGTTCTTGCAAAGCCGATTCACGGATAGTTGATGCAAGAAAGTCACAATTACCAAAAATAATTAAACTAAGAAAAAACTTATTTGCTGGTCCCATTATAGAATGCATTAGAAATAAGGCATTCACCCAGAAAAATAATTATTTAGTACTACAACTTAAAGGAATCAAACGATTTAAAGAAGCTTTAAATAAGTACAAGAATCTGTACAGCCCCAAAGGCACTGAATATATTAACTCAGAAATATATTACAATTAAAGCACGTTACATTTAACTCTGTCCTTCTCACGCATATTTGCCATTACGAAAGAAAGTTTAACACGCCAAATATATAATGTAAACTAGCATCCATGAAATGTTATACGCCACTCCACACCGTATAACATACATGTCATAACAAATTTAGGATAGACCAAAAGGTGTGGAAACGGCCGCTCCCAGACACGAGGCTCACTCGAAGTCCTTCTGCGATGTTAGTCGAGAACTAAGTCATACACAGTCCTTTTCCTTCTTCAGGCATCGCTCGGGGTACGCACTGGGCAGGTCAGGTGATGACGTAGAACCAACATTAGCGCTACCTGTACTGGCGGAGAGGGCGCAACCTGGCGAGCGCTGTAGAACTTTGTGCAGCCGTTTCCTAGTGTAAGGCAGGCTGTCGGCATAAGAAGCAGGGACCAGCATTGTATCTTATGACTGCAGATACAAGAAGAGCTGCGGCCATCTCTGCGAAACAGTCCCTCGAAGAAAGCAAGAGCCATAATCGACTCAAAACTGCCCTCGCCAGCAGGGAGGTGCGCAACCAGAAAGAATTGCAGGCGATGCTGGTCCAGCGACCCCGAGCGACGAGCATGAAACACAAACACAGAGTATGAGCTCATGTCACAGGAAGCGACCAGTGCAAAAACAAAAGCGATTGTAATACACTAAATACAAATTAAGGAATGGCAATAATAAGCACATTCAAAAAAGGCAAATATGCACAAAAGTATTAGTAACAATGGAGGTAATAGAGTGCTCATGAAAATAAACAGTACAAAGTAAATTCATGAGGCTGAATAACAAAAATGATTTATATAATAATAAGAGAGTAAATGTATATATACATACATAAATAGACATAGAGAAAAACCAACAATAGAACAAAAGCGCGCTACAAGGATTGAAAATCTAGCTAGCAAACATTAGTAGTATAAGTATATAGCTACTACTAAAACACAGAGACAACCGTTTGTAAATACTAACTATACAAAAACTAAATAATATGCCCACAAAAACCGTGCACAGAATACATATAAGGGAAAAGAAAACACACAAAAACACAAGGAAATAAAGGAAAGAGCCCCGACAACATAAAAGCAAAACGTGCTTTGGCATGGATCAGGAAAAAAGGAAATCCTTGCAGGAACCGGAGGCCAAAAAACAAAACCCCGCAGGAACTGCAAGGAAAAAGGAAATTCGTCATTTCAAAGACGAGTGTATCGAGTTGAAGGACGCGAATTATGACGGAAGCGACTCCGAAGTGGCAAAAGTAATTGCAAAGCGTGAGCTGAAGTGAATTTTCCAGAAATACAATGGCGAAGCTGGAAGGAGACATTGTTAACAACCTGGACAATTCGAAATGGACCAACATAACGGGGAGCAAGTTTATGAGTAAGATAATCTGCTGCATCACTAACAGGTTAATTGCGCAACCGTACCCAATCACCTACATTAAAAGGAGCTGGAAGGCGTGATTGGTTATAACGAGCCTCTCGCCGACGATGATCCCTGCAAAGCTGACGAAATGTGTCATGCCAAAGGTTGACTGAAGGCGCTGAATTAATCAACGGACAAGCCGGCAAAATGCGAAACATGAGATGAAATTGGACCTGTTGATGATATTCATGGGTCGCCAGATTAAACACCAACTGAAAAGAAGGCAAATGTGTATCCCTAAGACGATGATCATCCGAATGAGAGGCGATCGACGTGCTTTTAAGATTGCGGTTAACACGTTCAGCTAATGATGGTCGGGGATAATAAGGAGACGTATGAACGAATTCGACACCCTGTTCAAAAAGGAAGGTACGAAGGAGTCGAGCTGGAACATATGATGCGTTGTCAGATACAATTGTCTGTGGCAACCCGAATGATGCAAAGATACCAGACAAAACATGAATAGTATTAAATGCTGTCGACGCACGAACTGGTACTAGCCAAATAAATTTTTGTAAAGGCGTCAATAAGTACGCACAAGTAAGCATTGCCCCGAAAGGAACGTGGTAACTGTCCAATAAAGTCAAGGAAAAGACGCTCAATAGAATAAGAAGCTAGACGCGAATTCAAAAATCCAAAGCGGGAGGAATGTGGAGGCTTAGAGCGACAACAGACGGGACAATTACGAACAAAATGTAAATTATCTCGATACATATGCTTCCATAGAAAATAACAACGACTTTTAGACTTGGTTTATAAACTCCCAAATGAACTTCAAATTGCGATGTATGAAAATATTTCAAAATCATTTGGCTAAGAGTTTGTGGTAATACAATACGTAACGCGTTCGATTTTGGCAAGCGCGTGAGTAATAAGCCATCGCGAAAAAGATAATTTGGAGAAAGCTGTCCCTGTTTACCGCTGTCCAAAGCAGACCCAAATCAGGATCACAACGTTGATGGTCAGATAAGGAAGTAAAAATTGCAGGAAAATCTTGCGAAAGAGTACCGAGCATTGAAATAGAAGGTAACTGTGAAAATGGCGGATCCTCCTGAAATAAACGAGAAAGTACATCAGCCACACAATTTTCACTACCGCGGATATGTTTAACGGTAAAGTTAAAGGCACTAAGGCGTACTGCCCAACGGGCTAATTTCCCGGTTTTACGTCTGTGTGAAAGGACACAGGTAATAGCCTGATTATCACATGCTAAATCAAAATGTTGATGCCCCAAAAATTGTCGAAACTTCTCGCAAGCGGATAACACCGCCAAAGCCTCCAATTCATAGATCGACAATCGTCGTTCTTGATCAGAAAATCTTATAGAAAAATAAGCAATAGGGCGACGGCCTTGACCAGTATCTTGAAGTAATATTCACAGAAAGACCTACTTAAGAGGCATCCATTTGCAAAATAAGCGGAAAAGGAAAACATGGCATAGCCAAAATGGCTGGATACATTAAGGTCTGTTTCAAAAGGTCAAACGCATATTCTTGTTGAAATGCCCACAGAAAAGGAACATGTTTACGGCGCAACGCGTAAAGTGGTTCAGCAAGAGTAGCTAAATTGGGAATAAATTTAGAAAAAAAGAAACCATCCCAAGAAATGAAACAACTTGTTTCTGAGTACGAGGTACTAGATAGGTACGAATAGCTAGTGTCCGAGATGGATCTACAGATATTCCAGCAGGTGAAATTAAATGTCCAAGAAAAGATATCTGGATACTGCAAATGTGACCTTCGAAGGACGAACGGTAAGGCCAACTTGACGAAGAGCATCAAAAACCAAACGGAGATGCTGTAAGTACGTAGTATAGTCTGTAGAATAGATTACTATATCGTCAAGGTAATTGAAAATAAAACGAAATTTAAATTTATGAAATATACTATCTAACAAGCGGGAAAGGACCTGCGCACCATTTGAAATCCCAAAAGAGATCCTACAAAAGTGATATAAATTCCACGGGGTAACGAAGACCGTAAGAGGTCGCGAAGAAGGATGTAACGGAATTTGGTAGTACGCCTGGTTTAAATCCAAGGTCGTAAAAACTTAAGCATCTTTATAGCGATGAGCCGCATCATGTAATTGAGGGAGAGGCGTAGAATCCAAAACTATGTGCTTATTCAAGCGACGATAGTCCACTACTAAACGCATTTCATTCTTAGGTTTAGGCACAAGAAAACATGGACTGGCGTAGGAAATGTCAGATGGTTCTATAATTCCAGCCCGCAACATGCGATCAATTATGTCTCGAAGAAGATTCATTCTAGGAGGCGAAAGCTTATATGATGGACTACGGACCGGAGTATTATCGAATACTTGAATTTCATAATTAAAGTCACGTAGAAGCCCTATTCTATCTGTCAAAACATCGCTATAATCTACTAACACACGTTGTAGATCTAGCCACTGAGCTTGGGATAAATACAACAAATTAATTCCTAACAAAGTCTATATTCCATCGGAAGAATGTAGAGACGCAAGCGTGTGGGATCCCAATGAAAATTTTGAAAACTGATGCGGACAAAAAGCAACGTTAATGCTAAAAGTAGAATAATCAAGTAATACTTGCGCATGCCGCATAAAAAGATTACCCAAAATTAAAAAATAGGTCAAATGAGGCACTACAGAAAATTGTACGTCCCAAGAGAAATTGTGAATCTTAATATGCAATTTAATTGTACCAATAATTTGTGCTGATATTCCCGATACAGAAATAGCCGAAGCATGTTGTGGTTTAAAGGAACGTCTTAATGAACGTGGTAATGCATTCAAAAATTCTAAATTTACCAAATTTAAACCACTGCCAGAATCTAACAAAGCGGATACCGTTTGTGAACCGCAAAGTACTGAAATTATTGGCAGAGAAATAAAAGGCACACCGGTAATAGAATATAATCTCGTAGGAATGGATTGTCGAAGTAATGGTCGAAAGGGACGAAGGTCCCAATTTTGATTCAAATGTTTACGCCGAAAACAATTGGCAATAGTATATCCCAATTTTTCACAAAATGCACAACGTGAAACTGTAAATGGCGGAAAATTATCAGAATTATTATCAGAATTTAGAAAAGCCGGAAGCAAAGTCTGAAAATCAGTAATGTTCGCCCGTGTAGATTTAACTAATTTGTTAGGAGTATAAGTTGTACTTTGAACCTGTTGTACCCAGTTAATCAACCGATGAAGTTCAGTGAAGGATAGTGATCGCGAAACGAAAGTACATTGAAGTCGTGTAGCATCATTTAACCCCGAAAGAATAAGTTCACAGATTTGAAGTTCCGAATCATGAACACGAAATATACGAGCATATATTTTACGAACTCGATCAGTAAATGCAATAAAAGTTTCCTGTGGTGCTTGTATGGCATAGTAATATGAAGCCAGAAACGAAGAAAGTATTCGAGGCGGAAAGAAAAAATGTAAAACGGAGTCATGAAAAACCTCAATACTAAACTCCGACTGTAATGCCGTTTCACTAAGTGTACAATTTTGCCTTCCAAAATGGTTAATAGTAATATATATAAATCCACAAAGGTAAGAAATAATTCTGCTGAAGAATCGTAAAATCAAAGAAAAAGATCCAAAAATTGTAACGCTTGAATTGGAGCGTTGACCAAAATTGGTGTAGTTGGAAGCAATTTCTGCGCTGGGTGATCTATTTTTAATGGTTGAAAGTTAATGGGGCTAACGGCATAGAGGAGGCTTGCGTAGACAAAGCTGGTGTAGGAAGAGTCTGTGTTTGAAGTTCCGATTGCAATTCAAACGGTTCTTTATTAGAAGTTAAAGTCGTAAAGTTTTGTAACAAATTTGCATATTCACGTTTAAGGATTGCCAAAGCATCCGCTTGGGATGCAAGAATTGAGGAACTGTCAAAAAATTGTAAACGTTCCACGTAATGCATAATACCGCACGTAATCGTCGAATAACTGACGGAGAAAATGAAGTAGTCTGTTCAGCCAAGAAATTAGAAAATTCTTGCAATTGGAAACTAGCTTCTTGAAGGAAATCCATAACCTGAGATTTAGAAAACATAAATATTCGGTGGAACGTACGAATTGTCCTTCAATAATTTAACTAGCTGAGGTACAGTATGCACAGCTTCAGGAGACAAACCACGTAATTTGAAAGCAAAAAGCAATTCTCTTTACGTAGTAGCTGGAAGTTTGTGGTGGGTATTTAGCTATGTATTAGAACACGCGTAACGAGTAAAAGTATGCTAGAAGCATACACGCAAGTATGAGAAGGAAACAATCCAAGATGTGCATGATTGCAAAAACAAGGAAAAAGAATTTGGAAGCAATATAAATCCTAGAAAATGTAGTACAATAATAATCCTCACGTCTCTGCTACCATTCTTGTAACGTTCTTGCAAAGCCGATTAACGATAGTCGATGCAAGAAAGTCACAATTACCAAAAATAATTAAACTAAGAAAAAAATTATTTACCGGGCCCATTTTAGAATGCAATAGAAGTAGGCATTCCCCCAGAGTAGTAATTATTTATTACTACAATTTAAAGGAATCAAAGGATTTAAAGAAGCTTTAAATAAGTACAAGAATCTGTACAGCCCCATAGGTACGGAATATATTAACTCAGAAATATATTACAATTAAAGCACGTTACATTTAACTCTGAACTTCTCACATATGTTTACCATTACGAAAGAAAATTTAACACGGCAAATATATAATGTAAACTCGCTTCCATGAAATGTTATACGCCGCTCCACACCGTATCAAAATTTTAAAATCTACTTACGCCCGGAGATACATGTTATAACAAATTTAGAATACACCAAAAGGTATGGAGACGGCCGCTCTCAGACACGAAGCTCACTCGAAGTCCTTCTTCAATGTTAGTCGAGAACTAAGTCATACACAGTCCTTTTCCTTCTTCAGGCATCGCTCGGGGTACGCACTGTACAGGTCAGGTGATGACGTAGAAACAACATTAGCGCCACTGTACCGGCGGAGAGGGTGCAACTTGGCGAGCACTGTAGAACTTTGTGCAGCCGTTTCCTAGTGTAAGGCAGGCTGTCGGCATAAGAAGCAGGGGCCAGCATTGCATCTTATGACTGCAGATACAAGAAGAGCTGCGGCCATCTCTGCGAAACAGTCCCTCGAAGAAAGAAAGAGCCAGAATCGGCTCAGAGTACGGAGGCCTTTGTGGAGTGAAGAATTGCGGATGTACCAAGGAGCATCCGCGATGATCCGGAGAGCCCGATTCTGGAAGGTCTGAATTCTGTTGACTTGTGATTTGGAAGCTGAGCCCCTAATTGGGCACCCGTACATCCATATAGGTCTAATTAGACTAAAATATACGAGGCTTTTGAGTGCAGTGGTAGAGGTGAACAGCCTTTGATGAAATATTTCAGTTGACGAAGTCTGTGACTCACTCTTGTTACCAAAGAGGACATGTGTGCATTCCAGGTTAGTTTTGTATCTAATGTTCATCCTAAATTTTTGACAGGCTCAGCTTGAGGTTTGACTTCATTATTTCATTTGTTTATGTGTTTGCTAGCTTTCTTTTGTGTAAGTAAATGTAACTATACTGGACTTTTGTGGATTCATTTTCACTCTCCACTTATTGCACCAATATCAATTTGACGGTTTGAAGTAATTGTTTCCGCTAAAAGAAACTAGAATTTTAGCTTGCCGTGAGTCACTAAAATGTTGCTCGGAAAGATCCCTCATGATAGCCGCGAAATCTTACCTACACAAAGGCTCCTCTAAGCGCTTAAAATATGACACGAGCAGTATGTACCGTGACGGTACCAGAGTAAGTCTCTGATTTAAATTACATGCCTTCTTATTGTTTAAGCCATGCCTACATCAGAACTTCTCCCACCAACATTATTTCACGCCCAGGCCGATATTCAGCTCTCTTAGTGCGCGTCTCTGAATTTGTTACTACGGGGCCTGGCTAAAATCTTAGAAATACCTTTCACTTCCCTTTTTCAGAAATGGCCTACGCGTTTGTTCACACACGTATTTAACTATAGCTTAACTGCCTTCCAGGAATGTTTAACGATAATGCTTTCTGTATTTGGCTGTCGCTAATGACTTTATTTAACATGACTTCCTAATTACCTTCTTTTCGGACAACTCCTTCGACTCAAGCTTATTACATTATATATTAATTTAATACACGGAAATGATTTATTGTAATTATTTTTCTATCATACTATTATTCCTTTATTTAATTATTTATATATTCCCGTCAATAATTATCAAAATGCCCCGTTACATTTGTTTACTCTTCCCAATAATAAAATAGTGTACCGTTTATTCGAATAAAATTTCAACTTTAAATTGATCTAATCCCCTATCGGCAACGTTTTCAATTTTCATACAATATTTTACAAATTTCTTCTTCTGTACCCCTTATGATTGCATATAGGTATTTCATTGACGTTAATATCCATCATATACATAAATACAATATTCTTTATACTACTTTCACTGTGCTGTTTTCCTTTACATTTTGAATTTTTCTTCTGAATTCAAATGAGTTTCCAAGAATCTGTTTTCTTTGTATTTGGTTTTCAGTTTGTCTTGGCTTAAGTATATTAGTTCGAAGCACTAATTCCAATTTTGTTAAGTTCACTGCACTTCACTTTCACTGTTTTCTGCTTAATACTAAATTTTTACAATTTTATACTTATGCCATACTTATAATTTTCAGAACTATGTCTTTCGCGTCATTCATATCCATGATAATCATCTATAAACCAATTTTCACCGACAAGTTTAATTTATCAAAAGTTAAAATTACCTGACTGCATCCTACTAATTGCGCCCGTTCCTACTAAACCATTGTTTACATTTTTATTTCCACTCATCTGATTCCGGCTATTTTCTACCATTTTTCTCGTGATTTTAATTACTTCTGCCTTATCTTTTTCTGTTGGTGAATTTCTCCTGACTCCATTTCATTCTTCTTGCCTAGGCGAACTTGGTCGAAACTCAAACGACTTCTGTTTTTATTTCCCCACTGTGCTGGTTCTGGCTTAGGAACTGGACCTCATATATTCCTAATATCGTTTTTATTTCCATTTGTATGAAACTCTGTCGCTTGCCCGAAGAAATATGAACTTTCTATTGCGTTTCTTGCTTGTTATCTGTTAATTTTTGCAACGGACGTTTGTTTGTTACTCCCTAAAGCTATCAGCAAAGTAATAATTTCGGACACGTTACTTGGCTTTGTTATAACTATACAATGTTGAATAGTTTCTGGAAAATGTCTCGTTACAATATTTATGTGATCTTTATTACTTATTTGTGAATCTAACATTCTCGATTTCCTTGTTAGCTGCATAATATGATTAACCATTGAATAGTCAGTTCTCTGGTTATATTTTCCGTTACTGAATTCTAATCTAATGCTTGCTTGCCTACTCAATCCCCAATGTCTAATTATGAACATAGCTGTAAACGCCCTGAAGTCATTGTCATTTCCTACAGTTGTACCTAGCCAAGTTGCTGAATTTCCCTTAAAACATTTCCTAACCATGGTCACTTTGTACTCCTCCGGTATACATTTTACAGTGAAATATTCCTACAATTCTGTTACGAAAGATCATAGATCGTCTGAGTTCTCATTCTACAAAGTTAATTGTGCAATTTCGCTTAAGATATGATTAGGCCAATGCATGTTATGGTTCTGATCTCCACTTCTCTGAACATTACTTCGTCTAGGTTCGCTACTGAAATGCTTGTACCTACATTTGCAAAGAGATGTCTGCTAACGCATTTTGTTTCGCTTCGTCTCTTGCTGCTGGATCACTTATATTACTACAATTTGAATTTGGCACATTTACACCTATTCTTAAATTTTATAATCCACATTCTATTTCTGCAACTTGTGTTCCTACCTCCTTAACTTGATCTGTAATTTCTTCAAAGTTTCTAGCCCGTCTCCTACTTTTCCCTTTCCGCTTTTTCATATCTATTTATACTTGCCTCTAATTCTTTCGCAGCAGCTTTTCCCTAGCCTGTTGCGTTTCTTTCTTGTAAATTTACTTTTATGTCACCCCAGAAGTAAAAGTTCAGCGAATTGAGATCTGGAGATTTTGCGGGCCATGGTCCAAATCGTTCAATCTAACGACCAAGAAAGCTTCTGGTTAAATTACGACGTACTGTAACACATATGTAAGGTGGTGCACTATTGCGGGGATACCATATCGTTTTTCTAATCTGCAACAATACATTCTCCAACAGAGTGGGAAAATCATATTTTAAAAATCGATAGTAGCTTACACCCGACATACGCTCTGGAAGAACGAAAGGTCCAATGAGAACGTCTCCGATTATATCTGCCCAAAG
Organism: Deroplatys truncata; assembly: GCA_030765065.1. Taxonomy (NCBI): domain Eukaryota; kingdom Metazoa; phylum Arthropoda; class Insecta; order Mantodea; family Mantidae; genus Deroplatys; species Deroplatys truncata. Next base: position 534,034,174 of record CM060990.1, on the reverse strand, counting down.
ATTAACGGAGAACCTGTGTTAAAATCCCCCTTGTTTCATAACGTGTGGGTTTTCACAAGCCAACATGTGCGTGTTGTGACAGTTTATAATGCCGTTTCGGGTGGAACAAGCTTCATCCGTAGCCATGACGCACTTTAGAAAAGTTAGATTTACACTTATGTAATAGCCATTCACAGAACCTCATTTGTAGAGGATAATCGTTTGGTGACAAGCGATGTACTCGATGGATATGATAAGGTTACAGCAGTTGTTCCCTTAATGTCCTTAGTACAGTCCAGTGTGGCATCCCAACATTAGGAGCAATGTCGCAACTGTTACTATAGGATGTTGATCCACTTGATTAGCATTTCTTTCTCTTTGTTCGTAACTTCGTTGGGTCGTTGTCGACAACGATTACAGAATCTTGGCACCACACTTCCTGTGTCACGAATCCGTTGACACACCGTAGTGAATATTTTCACATTAGGCACATTCCTACCGAAACCGTTCATGGTTATGTCTCTGAGCTGGACGTGAGTGGTACTTCGCTTCGCCTTAAATTAATATAATGTCGAGATAATCTGCGTTCAAATATATTAGCATGTTTGCACTGTACGGCAGCGACCGCTTTTATCTAGCACTTGCCCACATTTACACCCCTTTCGACGCGCACTAACTGAGGTCAAGACATACTAGTTGACGTCCCTCAGTTAACAACGAATACAGCGCTGCAAAACCGTTGGAATTGTCTACGGAATCCTGAAAATATTTCAGTTAATTTCTAAGAAAACGCTTCAGCGTATGCGAAAATAGAAAGGGAATAAACTATTGCTTATGATCACTCTCACAATATAACTGAAAATCAGCTTCATACGCCTAATAGTTATGAGGTAATCATCACGTAACTTTATTGAAACATTTTTTTCACGCATACTATGCAAGTAAGAGGAATATGGTATAAGATCTTTTACTTCATTTAACTAAGGGAACACAGTGGTGAAAGCTGTGTACTTACATTTCACTTCCATCCCGATATATATATATAACGCTCTTCGTAAACATCCATTCAGAATTTTCGTTGTTATTTATTTTGGTGTAAGAACAATTGCAAAGTGCTTTATGCAAATGTTGCTTAATTTTTTTAATGAAGAGTGAGAAAGCAACACAAAAATTTGGGTTGTCCATTTAAAAAAATTAAACTGATCCTAAAATGACCATCACAACGTCCTCCAAATAAAGCACGACTAATATCATTTATTTTCCCCCATAATATCAAGGAATTTTTATTCAAGGAATTTCTATCTATAGCACTTAGTTTTGGAGACATTGTACAGTCTAAACGTAAATGGTCCACCCTCTATATATATATATATATATATATATATATATATAGAGAGAGAGAGAGAGAGAGAGAGAGAGAGAGAGTGTGTGTGTGTTTCAGAATTCGATCGATTAACTTTAAGGGAATATAGAGTGGTGTTGGGAGAACAGTTGAAGATAGGATATTGATGGTCCCAGAGCGCATGATTTTGTGCAATAAGCCAAAGTACATTTGAGCCAGTACACCACTGAAGCCACCTCAATGGTATATGCAAGCATTTGTTAGAGTATTAGAAAATGTGCATGTGTCGTTCAGTGGTGAAGTACAGAGTTATCAAGCCAGAGGCATCAGATTCCAAGTTCAAGCTCTGGCGAATGTTTCTCTGCCTTTTTTCCCCTTCCAATTGTTGATTGTGAAGGATATGGAAAACTACACAACTCCATTTGTCATTATACACTACGTGATCAAAAGTATCCGGACACCTGGCTGAAAATGACGCACAAGTTCATGGCGCCCCACATCGGTAATGCTGCAAGTCAATATGGTGTTGGCCCATCCTTAGCCTTGATGGCAGCGTTCACTCTCGCAGGCATACTGTTAATCAGGTGCTGGAAGGTTTTTTGGGGAATGCCAGCCCATTCTTCACGGAGTGCGGAACTGAGGAGAGGTATCGATGTAGGTCGGTGAGGCCTGGCACGAAGTCGGCGTTCCAAAATATTCCTAAGGTGTTCTATAGAATTCAAGTCAGGACTCCGTACAGGCCAGTTCATTACAGGGATGTTATTGTCGTGTAACCACTCCGCCACAGCCCGTGTAGTATGAATAGGTGCTCGATCGTGTTGAAAGATGCAATCGCCATCCCCGAATTGCTCTTCAACGGTGGGAAGCAAGAAGGTGCTTAAAATATCCATGTACGTCTGCGCTGTGTTCGTGCCACGCAAAACAACAGGGGGTGCAAGCCCCCTCCAGGAAAAACACGACCACACCATAACACCACCACCTCTGAATTTCACTGTTGGCACTACACGCGCTGACAGATGACGTTCACCGGGCATTCGCCATACCCACGCCCTGCCATCGGATGGCCACATTGTGTACCGTGATTTGTCACTCCACACAACGTTTAATCGTGTAATGTTGACACTCCTTACACCAAACGAGGCGTCGTTTGGCATTTTCCTGCGTGATGCGTGGCTTATGAGCAGCCGCTCGACCATGGAATCCAAGGTTTCTCATCTCACAACTAACTGTCATAGTACTTAGAGTGGATCCTGATGCAGTTTGGAATTACTGTGTGATGGTCCGAATTGATGTCTGCCTATTACACTTTACGACTCTCTTCAAATGTCGGCGCTCTCTGTCAGTCAAAAGACGAGGTAGGCCTATACGCTTTTGTGCTGTACATGTCCCTTCACGTTTCCAGTTCACTATCATATCCGAAACATTGGACCTAGGGATGTTTAGGAGTGTGGAAATCTCGCGTAAAGACTTCTGACACAAGTGTCACCCTATCACCTAACCACGTTCGAGGTATGTGAGTTCCATGGAGCGTCCGATTCTGCTGCTTTAGATGTCCAATGACAACTGAGGTCGCGGATAATGAGTACCAGGCAGTAGGTGGCTGCACAATGCACTTAAGATGAAAAACGTATGTTTGTGGGGTGTCTGGATACTTTTGATCACTTAGTGTAGGTGTCGTTAAGTGTAATCAAACAAATCATAGGAATGCATTTGAACAGGAATGCACAATTTAAGATACTGTAATGATCCAAACATACATATTGTCGCGGGTTTTAAAAGTGCGCCACTTCTACCTCAGCAGTCCTTCACCACTTGAGCGAATGTTCTAATCCGAGTCAGTAGAATTCGCGCAACGTTTCTAAGTTAAATAAAACCTGACTCTGCGCCTACCAACGACAAAGTGCTTGCACATACATCCTGCGTGTTAGTCTTTCTAACTTTTATGATGCAATAATTTTCAACGCTACTGAGCGCAAGAACAATGCTACAAAATTAATAAAATACATCCATGCACTGTGACATCACCACCCGCTGAGATAAACGCAGCTGTCCACGGCTTAGCAGGTGGAGTAGCTAAAAAATTACAACTGTAACACGAAGCAGTGAACAAAAAATGCATGGTAGTTGCTGATACATGTGTTACAATAAAGACGAAAGAGCTCGCAAGCCGGGAGTCGTCGTAGGAAAGTCTGGGAGGGATTAACATACCAAGGGGGAGGGAGGGTGAGGATAGCAGTGAAGGAAGGGACAGAGATTATAGCCCTGAGAAAGCAGAGCAAAGAAGGGAAAATTCGGGAGGGGGGAAGAGCGGTAAGGATGTGACTAAAAAGACAGGAGTATCCATGCACGGAGAGGCTAGGGTAGGAGATACGCACGCACTGGAAGAACAGCCTGTATCGAAGAATGGGTGTAAAGAATCTAAAGGAACATATTGGCACGTTAGAAAGCATAGGCAAAGCCGTGTAGGGACGCTGAAGAGCTCTCGACGGTCGGAGGAAGTGGCTGAGAGACAAGAAAAGCGACGTAGCACCAGCAAGAAGTAGGAACAGATATCCATGATTGACCAAGGGTCGTCAGAGGTGCAGCACAGGAGACACAGGTGTATACATCATAAGCACCGAGAAACTCGGAACGTAAGATCTATATCCGCCCGTCAATGAAGCCGGAGATGCAGCGGGGCCAAGATGAACCCAAGCGACTCAAGTGGAAATCAGGAACCGCGTTGACCCTAAACATCGTAGATCACATGCGTGTGCTCTCACCAGTGCTTGACATATGTGGAGCATAGGAGTAGAGATTGAACACAAGGGGGCATGAAAAACCAAAAGGGAGCAGTAGCGAAATACACTGGAGCATAAAATACTAAGGAATCGGAGGGAAAGCAGAAGGAGAAGGAAAACATTGACAACGAAGAGAAAAGAACCCGGGACAGAGCGGCAGATTCTGTATAATAACACTAAATATAAAATATACAGTAATTAGTGTAGGCGGAGAGAACCATACATAAACAAAGAAAAATTACGTAGGTGTGGACCACCAACGCAGTAGTCTACTGGTGAGAGAGACTATATGGTCCATTGGTGGCACACATTCACAACCGCTGACGGCGCATGGAATTTGTCACATGCTCATCTCCCGGCCGAAGCGTGCTCGGAACTCACATCAGCAAATTTTGGTATGCGGGAGTCACATCATAATGCTACACCGAGAAATGCCGTGCCGTAGAAAGCTGGATGAAAGAGAACAATGCATGAACAAAAGTTGTGAGTAGTATTAGTCCCGGATGAGCCAATTGGATTAACGATAATACTGCCGCTAGGAACGCTAGTGTCGCTGCGTGCGACGGCGGCGGCAAGTTTGAAAAGCGCCCTGAGCGGAAAGATTATCGTTATTGCAATTGGTTCATCCGGGACGATTTAAAAGAATTGAGGATTAGGGAAAGATGGAGGAAAAACAGGAAGTGACGTGGAGTGTTTTGATTGGTAAAAATAAGACGAAATGTGATTGTTTGGTTAATTGGGGTGGAAGATGAAGGAAGGAAGATGAAAGAGTATGGAGGACACGTGATGGAGAGGAGCTGGGTGGCGAGGTGTTGTGTGTGCGGAGGTTGGGACTGAAAAAGGGAAAAGATGGGGAGCGAGGGATAAAAAGTATAACAGAAAGTGACGTGTGAAGTTGTGATTGGTGGGAATAAGAAGTGATGTTATTGGTGGAAAGGAGCAAATGAGAGTTGTTGATTGGTAAGAATAAGAGAGATTATGATTGGTGGAAAGAAAAAGGTGTGGGAGTGGTGTATGTTGGAGGTGATGGGAAAGGTAAGTTTTGCTAGCAACAAGATTTGGAAAAGCCTGTCGAGAACTCATCAGCAATTTTTGAACGTTGGATGGTGGTTTTCTTGAGTGGATAGAGCGATGGGGCGATATGAGATGCGGTGGTGAAAATGGGAACTAAACAAGATGGTTGAGACAAGAGGTTTAAGGACGAAGGAAATTTGGAGGTTAGTGGTGAACATGGCGGTTGCAAGAGGTGGGGGCAACGAGACGCGGTGGTGAGAATGGGAACTAAAAGAAGATGGCGGTAGCAAGAGCTTAGAACAGCAGATTTTGAGTTTAAAATAGTGGGAACTAAAAATGGCGGAGGGTCTGCGACAAGGAGATGCGGTGAGAACTAAACAAGATGGCGGACGCAAGAGGAGGGTAAGGAGATTTGAGGTTACAGTACCAAAACACGAAAGGATATATTGCTACGCCAAGCAGGTCCGAAAAATAATTATGCGTGTGGTACTTACCTGTTACTGGTGTTGATGCGTCACCAAAAGCGCAGCAGCTTCACGCGACGCGAAAAAAATAAAATCAAACTGTTTTTGAAAATGCTTAACCAGCTTTAAGATCAACCAACATCACTACGCACTGATATACCTAGGTTTTTTAAAGCGTTACAGACGCCCTTTGCACAGGGTTCTCATTGCCGGTCGAAAGCGGTCAAAAAAGTGTACTATCTTGTTTTCATGGGTTTTCCAGATCGGTAGAGCTTTTTTCAGGTTTTTCGTGGTTGTCCCTGTCCGGTAGGCAAATGATGAAGTTTTTCTATAATGTCGTCGTTTTGGCTTGTGGCGCACGGATACTAAGCACATACTCGCGCACGCACACACACACTATAATAGTAGCGTATAAAAGAAATTAACAAACCGTAGATTTTCAAGAAAATTCCCACACCGCAAACTACCCGTATAGTGGAAGAAATTTCGTTATTTTTATTGTCTTAAAAATGGCTCTAACCCTTTTGATTACGGTACGGTATGTTTAAGATATCTGCATGACAAATAAAATGTATAACTTCAATTTTCTGGGAATAGCTGTGAAGTAGTCTCATTCTGAATGTCTTTTGTACAACTGGTAAACCGTAGGAAACGAAGCCTTACTGTACAAGAACTGTACAAGAACGTTAAAGCACACAATTTATGTCTATTATTATTACTTTGTGGCGTTGTCTATTTACAAAGTTTCCATGTTGATTTTAATGTTTAAAAGCTTTAGACCTTTCTCACTAAAACTCGTCATTCTTTTATCTTTTCTTTTTTCATTTTCATACAAAGAGAACGGAATTTCACAAGTGAAACAGTACTGTGATAACGATACCAAGAAACTAATTATTATTCACCCACTGTAACACATAAAAACAATAAGTAATAATCACAGACCCAGTTTGTGGGTATTTAAATAAAACATCATGCACAATACAAGCCAATTATGTAATTAGTTGAAATGTGTAAATCTAAAGATGTATTTCTGGTGAAATCCCGGTATCCAATTTTTGAGTGCAATGCAATTCCACCTCTATCTGCTATGTACGTGGTAGAGAAAGTAAAAATAGTTACAGTGACTATACAAATGTAACAATAGAGAAACCCACCTGAAGAAAAAACGGAATAAAATAACAAGGCGTCAGACTCAACTTTCGCGCCATTCTCCGAATATCTGAGAATATTCTTAATATGAGACAAGCATTTTACCTTAAGCAAGTAGTTTTATTCCTACTTTTATGAAAATCAGAGTTTTCTCTATATGCTTTTATTAGTTGCTTTAAATCCTTGTCATTTCATTTACTGACGTTTGGCGTAGTTACATTTATGCCTTCCAAGAAACACTAAACTAGCCGTATCTTTAAATCAGATTTCGACAAATTAATTAACCTTCATAGTGAGAATAGAGGGAATTACTTTCGGTGAAAAATACCATAGTTATCACATGTATAATCATCAAATTTGTGACAACAACGCTAAGTATCGAGCTAGCTATACTCACTTTTGTTGTAACTATATAAGTTTAAACCAATATTAACAAATTTCTCGTAATCCCAGAATTTATTAATCATAGCTGTAATATTTTTCACAACTGCATGTAATAATATTGATTTAGGGGCTTTTTAGTAATTTGCTATTCGTTCTAAAACCTTTTATATTGTCAAGCTGGACAACTGTGGACCTGTGCATCCTATAAACATTCACATCAACATTAGTATAAACTTCCCTACAGAGCTTTATATACAATTTTACAAGTTGTTTTAAGAAATTGTTAAATTTCGGTACCGAAAAAAATAAAGAAACGGTTTTTCAAAGATTTCGAAAGAACTAAGTTGCTGTATCAAAATTTCCTTGTTACAAATTGTGCATTTATTTCTTAAGGAAACCAGGAATACAGATTTTTTATAAATTTAGCGTGCACCGATCTATATTTTTAACTTTTACGCCTACGTTTCTCGTCAATAAACACCATTGCTGAAGAGGTTGCTATTTCTACTCTCTCTACCACGTAAAATAGTAGGTAGAGGAGGTATGCATTGCATCCAAATATTCAATATTGAGATTTCACTGGAAAACTAAATACTTGTTTTGAGGCCCCCTGAATAAAAAACATTTTTAGAAAATTCTGCGTGTGTGTGTCTGTGTGTATGTGTCAGAGCAGCATAACTCAAAAATGAAAAGTCGGATAAATACTAAACTTGGTATTTAGGTTGAGTACCTTCCAAAGATACGACACAGAGATTTTCAAAAAGTCCCTCCACCCCAAACTACCCTTTACATGAACTATTTTCCGAAATGCTTTATTTTCTAAAACTGTGTTTGACGATATTAATTACAACACCATATATTAAAGACATTTATATGAAAAATAAAATGTATATCTTGAATTTTGTGGAAATAGCCTGTGAAGTCCTGTTGATTCGGAAGAAATTTTCTATGATTTTGTACAACTGCTAAGGTTTGAGGAAGACATACAATTCAAAAAATTTAGATCTCTTTAAAAACACACAATTTATTTGAAATAACTTTTTTGTGACTTCAGCCATTTCCGAGATATCTGTTATAAATGGTTCGAATTGTACAATGCTTAGCCATTCTTTTTTAAAGTCATGTCGCTTTTCAGTTCTTGCTCGCCATGTTGATGGAAAGAATTTAGAATTTTAAGGCCAGTGTATAGCGTCCCTTTGTATGTATAACGGATGTGTAATGCAGCTGTTCCCCGAAAAGTTTATCTGGATTAAAATTAAGTGGATATGAAAATAAACTTTCGTACTCACCTATAAGAGGTAGAGGGTAGAGGTCATACGAATGTAACACTTCAGAATTTTTTATTCTGCAGTTGGTGTTACTCCTTAGAAAGGAAGTATCTGTTGATTCTATTTAATCCTTACATTTTACATAACACGTATGCACAGCACAACACATAAACACTACACACGACACTGATAGTTTTAAATATTTGACACCGATGTTGAAGTTGGGGCAGGGTACTGTTTTTAACTCCACACGCACTTAATAAATCACATAACCGTGCGGAAATACTTAAGCTTCCGCGAAAAGCACTAGTGGGGGTGCAAGCTGAACCACTATTAACAACATGTAGCAAGCGTTATAGTTCTGCTCACGTTAGGCTCGGAGAAAACAGTAAAAAGAATCATTCTCATGTGCAGCACTACGTGAAAAGACCGTGTGCTGATGTGTGTTACAATATGCTGACGCGGTTAAAGTGTGTGAAAAATGAGCGTGAGAAACGGATGTTCGTCAGCGAGAAAATCTTTTAAATGCAGTTTTATGGTCGATGGTAGGGAAAACAGCAGCGGTGGATCGTGACCGGAAATGCACAGCAAATGACTGCGTTTACAACTTGACAAGTTGTGGCGAAATAAGACGTCAGGATTTTTAATGAGGCATTTAACTCGACTCGCAAGCTGAAACTGCGGTTTAAATCCTTGTTTCATTTCCTTTTACTTTTGGTAATGCAAACAATAATTACTCTGGGGAAATGCTTTATTTGTGATACATTCTATAACGGGTCAGGCGTTTTACGTTTGTAGTTTTCTTTTTTACTTTCTCTACTACGTATAGTAAGTAGGGGAAGTATTGTATTCCACCCAAAAATTCGATACCGAGATTTCACCGGAAATACATGTTTTGACACCCCCTGAATCCAAAAAAAAATCCATTTTTGGAAACATGTGCGTGTGTGTGTCTGTGAACAGCATAACTCAGAAACGAACAGTCGGATAAGCACCAAACTTGGTATTTAGGTTCAGTATCTTCCAGAGATGCGACACGAACGTTTCCATGAAAATCCCCCCCAGACAACCCTTTACATGGAACATTTTTCGAAAATTTTAATTTTCTCAAAAATGGTTCTAACGATTTTGATTCAAATATCATATGTTCAAGATATTTTCAAGACAAATGAAATGTATATCTCGAATTTCCTGGGAATGTGTCCAAAAGCATTCTTTATTGTGAACGACTTTTGCATAACTGGTAAACCATAAGAGATGGACAACATTTTGCTGCACAAAAAATGTAGACCGCGTTAAAATACACAATTTATGTCATATACATTTTTTTAGTTGAGTGAACCATTTTCGAGATATTGCTTGTTATTTCCTTAAATTTTCCAATACTTATACTTTTTCTCAAATTCGTTCGACTTTTGCATAACTGGTAAACCATAAGAGATGGACAAAATTTTACTACACAAAAAATGTAGATCACGTTAAAATACACAATTTATGTCATATACATTTTTTTAGTTGAGTGAACCATTTTCGAGATATTGCTTGTTATTTCCTTAAATTTTCCAATACTTATACTTTTTCTCAAATTCGTTATTCAATTTTTTATGTCCTGGATATGCAAACAGAATAGAATGCGCCACATAGCAACCAGCGCTTAAAAGATTTGACTATCGCTTATAACCTGCCATGTTCCCCTTGCATCAACAAGAAAATTAGCAATAAGATTGACATCTCGATAAACATGAAGTAGATGGAGAATAAGCGTTTGTAAAAATAGTTTGTACAAGAGTAGAGAAAGTCATGTGAGTGTAACGCATCAGTTTTTCTATAAAATCGTGCTATTTGACGTGATATAAGTTTTAGAGCAATAGGCGCACATGTGCTGGTGTCTAGGTTTAGTATCTTCCAGCGATGCGACACGAAGGTTTTCAAGAAAATCCCCCCACCCCAGAATACCCTTTACATGGAAGATTTTTCGAAAATTTTAATTTTCTCAAAAATGGCTGTAACGATTTTGATGGCAGCTTCGATACGTGTCCACGGAGATCTTAGTGCTAGGCAACTATACCTGTTTCTATACGTGAACGGCAGATTGCAGCTTCGATACGTGTTCACGGAGACCTTAATGCTAGGCAACTGTACCTGTGTTTCTATACGTGAACGTCAGATGGCAGCTTCGATACGTGTCCAAGGAGACCTTAGTGCTAGGCAACTGTACCTCTGTTTCTATACGTGAACGGCAGATTGCAGCTTCGATACCTGTCCACGGAGACCTTAGTGCTAGGCAGCTGCACCTCTGTTTCTATACGTGAACGGCAGATTGCAGCTTCGATACGTGTCCACGGAGACCTTAGTGCTAGGCAACTGCACCTCCGTTTCTATACGTGAACGGCAGATTGCAGCTTCGATACGTGTCCACGGAGACCTTAGTGCTAGGCAACTGTACCTCTGTTTCTATACGTGAACGGCAGATTGCAGCTTCGATACGTGTCCACGGAGACTTTAGTGCTAGGCAACTATACCTCTGTTTCTATACGTGAATGGCAGATTGTAGCTTCGATACGTGTCCACGGAGATCTTAGTGCTAGGCAACTATACCTGTTTCTATACGTCAACGCCAGATTGCAGCTTCGATACGTGTTCACGGAGACCTTAGTGCTAGGCAACTGTACCTGTGTTTCTATACGTGAACGTCAGATGGCAGCTTCGATACGTGTCCACGGAGACCTTAGTACTAGGCAAATGTACCTCTGTTTCTATACGTGAACGGCAGATTGCAGCTTCGATACGTGTCCACGGAGACCTTTCGCTTCAGGTGACAAAATAACACTAGGCACTTGTGTGCCGTGGTGTAAGCCGCAATCACGGCATTGGTAGCGTGGATCACCTTGGGGCTCTCCTCGGAGTTACCTCAACACCACGTACATGACCTGGTTCGTCACGGGTACGCAGGTCTGCACTACCACTTTCTCGGCGTTGAGCAGGCCCAGGAGGCGATCGTACCGGTACACCAGCTAGCACGTGGACATGTAATCGCGCTGTGGTGTTGCGTGTGCGAGGTATGGAAACTCAAGGACGCAAAACATGCACGACCGAGGGTTAAAAAGTAGAACAAGTAGTGACGTGGAACGTTGTGATTGGTGAAAATAAGGCGATCTCTGATAGGTGGACAAATTGAAATAACGTGATGTGATAGGCGAAAATAAAATCAAAGGTGTTTGGATGAAAAATGACGAGAAGGAATTAGCGGCGAATTTGTGAACTAAGATGGCGAAGATTTTTTTTAAAAAAAAAGAAGACGGATAGTATAAGTATGGCAACTGTAACGGTTTACGGCAAACGCGCGCCGCGCAATGCGTCACGCCGGGCAATAAAACAAAAACCATATTGAGCAAGATGCCCGGCGTGACGCATTGCGCGGCGCGCGTTTGCCGTAAGCCGTTACAGTTGCCATACTTATATTATCCGTCTTTTTTTTTTTTTAAATCTTCGCCATCTTAGTTCACAAATTCACCGCTAATTCCTTCTCGTCATTTTTCATCCAATCACCTTTGATTTTATTTTCGCCTATCACGTCACGTTATTTCAATTTGTCCACCTATCAGAGATCGCCTTATTTTCACCAATCACAACGTTCCACGTCACTACTTGTTCTACTTTTTTACCCTCGGTTGTGCATGTTTTGCGTCCTTGAGTTTCCATACCTCGCACACGCAACACCACAGCGCGATAACATGTCCACGTGCTAGCTGGTGTACCGGTACGATCGCCTCCTGGGCCTGCTCAACGCCGAGGAAGTGGTAGTGCAGACCTGCGTACCCGTGACCAACCAGGTCATGTACGTGGTGTTGAGGTAACTCCGAGGAGAGCACCAAGGTGATCCACGCTACCAATGCCGTGATTGCGGCTTACACCACGGCACACAAGTGCCTAGTGTTATTTTGTCACCTGAAGCGAAAGGTCTCCGTGGACACGTATCGAAGCTGCAATCTGCCGTTCACGTATAGAAACACAGGTACAGTTGCCTAGCACTAAGGTCTCCGTGGACACGTATCGAAGCTGCCATCTCACGTTCACGTATAGAAACACAGGTACAGTTGCCTAGCACTAAGGTCTCCGTGAACACGTATCGCAGCTGCAATCTGCCGTTGACGTATAGAAACAGGTACAGTTGCCTAGCACTAAGATCTCCGTGGACACGTATCGAAGCTACAATCTGCCGTTCACGTATGGAAACAGAGGTATAGTTGCCTAGCACTAAGGTCTCCGTGGACACGTATCGAAGCTGCAATCTGCCGTTCACGTATAGAAACAGAGGTCCAGTTGCCTAGCACTAAGGTCTCCGTGGACACGTATCGAAGCTGCAATCTGCCGTTCACGTATAGAAACAGAGGTGCAGTTGCCTAGCACTAAGGTCTCCGTGGACACGTATCGAAGCTGCAATCTGCCGTTCACGTATAGAAACAGAGGTGCAGTTGCCTAGCACTAAGGTCTCCGTGGACACGTATCGAAGCTGCAATCTGCCGTTCACGTATAGAAACAGAGGTACAGTTGCCTAGCACTAAGGTCTCCGTGGACACGTATCGAAGCTGCCATCTGACGTTCACGTATAGAAACACAGGTACAGTTGCCTAGCATTAAGGTCTCCGTGGACACGTATCGAAGCTGCAATCTGCCGTTCACGTATAGAAACAGGTATAGTTGCCTAGCACTAAGATCTCCGTGGACACGTATCGAAGCTGCAATCAAAATCGTTACAGCCATTTTTGAGAAAATTAAAATTTTCGAAAAATCTTCCATGTAAAGGGTATTCTGGGGTGGGGGGATTTTCTTGAAAACCTTCGTGTCGCATCGCTGGAAGATACTAAACCTAGACACCCGCACATGTGCGCCTATTGCTCTAAAACTTATATCACGTCAAATAGCACGATTTTATAGAAAAACTGATGTGTTACACTCACATGACTTTCTCTACTCTTGTACAAACTATTTTTACAAACGCTTATTCTCCATCTACTTCATGTTTATCGAGATGTCAATCTTATTGCTAATTTTCTTGTAGATGCAAGGGGAACATGGTAGGTTATAAGCGATAGTCAAATATTTTAAGCGCTGGTTGCTATGTGGCGCATTCTATTCTGTTTGCATATCCAGGACATAAAAAATTGAATAACGAATTTGAGAAAAAGTATAAGTATTGGAAATTTAAGGAAATAAGAAGCAATATCTCGAAAATGGTTCGCTCAACTAAAAAAATGTATATGACATAAATTGTGTATTTTAATGCGATCTACATTTTTTGTGTAGTAAAATTTTGTCCATCTCTTATGGTTTACCAGTTATGCAAAAGTCGTTCACAATAAAGAATACTTTTGGGCACATTCCCAGGAAATTCGAGATATACATTTCATTTGTCTTGAAAATATCTTGAACATATGGTATTTTAATCAAAATCGTTAGAACCATTTTTGAGAAAATTAAAATTTTCGAAAAATGTTCCAAGTAAAGGGTTGTCTGGGGGGAGTTTCTTGGAAACGTTTCTGTCGCATCTCTGGAAGATACTGAACCTAAATACCAAGTTTGGTGCTTATCCGACTGTTCCTTTCTGAGTTATGCTGTTCACAGACACACACACACGGACATGTTTACAAAAATGGATATTTTTGGATTCACGGGGTGTCAAAACATGTATTCCCGGTGAAATCTCGGTATCGAATTTTTGGGTGGAATACAATACTTCCCCTACTTACTATACATAGTAGAGAAAGTAAAAAAGAAAACTACAAACGTAAAACGCCAGACCCGTTATAGAATGTATCACAAATAAAGCATTTCCCCAGAGTAATTTTTGTTTGCATTACCAAAAGTTAAAGGAAATGAAACAAGGATTTAAACCGCAGTTTCAGCATGCGCGTCGAGTTAAATGCCTCATTAAAAATCCTGACGCCTTATTTCGCCACAACTTGTCAAGTTGTAAACGCAGTCATTTGCTGTGCATTTCCGGTCACGATCCACCGCTGCACTTTTCCCTACCATCGACCATAAAACTGCATTTAAAAGATTTTCTCGCTGACGAACATCCGTTTCTCACGCTCATTTTTCACACACTTTAACCGCGTCAGCATATTGTAACACACATCAGCACACGGTCTTTTCACGTAGTGCTGCACATAAGAATGATTCTTTTTACTGTTTTCTCCGAGCCTAACGTGAGCAGAACTATAACGCTTGCTACATGTTGTTAATAGTGGTTCAGCTTGCACCCCCACTAGTGCTATTCGCGGAAGGTTAAGTATTTCCGCACGGTTATGTGATTTATTAAGTGCGTGTGGAGTTAAAAACAGTACCCTGCCCCAACTTCAACATCGGTGTCAAATATTTAAAACTATCAGTGTCGTGTGTAGTGTTTTTGTGTTGTGCTGTGCATACGTGTTATGTAAAATGTAAGGATTAAATAGAATCAACAGATACTTCCTTTCTAAGGAGTAACACCAACTGCAGAATAAAAAATTCTGAAGTGTTACATTCGTATGACCTCTACCCTCTATCTCTTATAGGTGAGTACCAAAGTTTATTTTCATATCCACTTAATTTTAATCCAGATAAACTTTTCGGGAATAGCTGCATTACACATCCGTTATACATACAAAGGGACGCTATACACTGGCCTTAAAATTCTAAATTCTTTCCATCAACATGGCGAGCAAGAACTGAAAAGCGACATGACTTTAAAAAAGAATGGCTAAGCATTGTACAATTCGAACCATTTATAACAGATATCTCGGAAATGGCTGAAGTCACAAAAAAGTTATTTCAAATAAATTGTGTGTTTTTAAAGAGATCTAAATTTTTTGAATTGTATGTCTTCCTCAAACCTTAGCAGTTGTACAAAATCATAGAAAATTTCTTCCGAATCAACAGGACTTCACAGGCTATTTCCACAAAATTCAAGATATACATTTTATTTTTCATATAAATGTCTTTAATATATGGTGTTGTAATTAATATCGTCAAACACAGTTTTAGAAAATAAAGCATTTCGGAAAATAGTTAATGTAAAGGGTAGTTTGGGGTGGAGGGACTTTTTGAAAATCTCTGTGTCGTATCTTTGGAAGGTACTCAACCTAAATACCAAGTTTAGTATTTATCCGACTTTTCATTTTTGAGTTATGCTGCTCTGACACATACACACAGACACACACACGCAGAATTTTCTAAAAATGTTTTTTATTCAGGGGGCCTCAAAACAAGTATTTAGTTTTCCAGTGAAATCTCAATATTGAATATTTGGATGCAATGCATACCTCCTCTACCTACTATTTTACGTGGTAGAGAGAGTAGAAATAGCAACCTCTTCAGCAATGGTGTTTATTGACGAGAAACGTAGGCGTAAAAGTTAAAAATATAGATCGGTGCACGCTAAATTTATAAAAAATCTGTATTCCTGGTTTCCTTAAGAAATAAATGCACAATTTGTAACAAGGAAATTTTGATACAGCAACTTAGTTCTTTCGAAATCTTTGAAAAACCGTATCTTTATTTTTTTCGGTACCGAAATTTAACAATTTCTTAAAACAACTTGTAAAATTGTATATAAAGCTCTGTAGGGAAGTTTATACTAATGTTGATGTGAATGTTTATAGGATGCACAGGTCCACAGTTGTCCAGCTTGACAATATAAAAGGTTTTAGAACGAATAGCAAATTACTAAAAAGCCCCTAAATCAATATTATTACATGCAGTTGTGAAAAATATTACAGCTATGATTAATAAATTCTGGGATTACGAGAAATTTGTTAATATTGGTTTAAACTTATATAGTTACAACAAAAGTGAGTATAGCTAGCTCGATACTTAGCGTTGTTGTCACAAATTTGATGATTATACATGTGATAACTATGGTATTTTTCACCGAAAGTAATTCCCTCTATTCTCACTATGAAGGTTAATTAATTTGTCGAAATCTGATTTAAAGATACGGCTAGTTTAGTGTTTCTTGGAAGGCATAAATGTAACTACGCCAAACGTCAGTAAATGAAATGACAAGGATTTAAAGCAACTAATAAAAGCATATAGAGAAAACTCTGATTTTCATAAAAGTAGGAATAAAACTACTTGCTTAAGGTAAAATGCTTGTCTCATATTAAGAATATTCTCAGATATTCGGAGAATGGCGCGAAAGTTGAGTCTGACGCCTTGTTATTTTATTCCGTTTTTTCGTCAGGTGGGTTTCTCTATTGTTACATTTGTATAGTCACTGTAACTATTTTTACTTTCTCTACCACGTACATAGCAGATAGAGGTGGAATTGCATTGCACTCAAAAATTGGATACCGGGATTTCACCAGAAATACATCTTTAGATTTACACATTTCAACTAATTACATAATTGGCTTGTATTGTGCATGATGTTTCATTTAAATACCCACAAACTGGGTCTGTGATTATTACTTATTGTTTTTATGTGTTACAGTGGGTGAATAATAATTAGTTTCTTGGTATCGTTATCACAGTACTGTTTCACTTGTGAAATTCCGTTCTCTTTGTATGAAAATGAAAAAAGAAAAGATAAAAGAATGACGAGTTTTAGTGAGAAAGGTCTAAAGCTTTTAAACATTAAAATCAACATGGAAACTTTGTAAATAGACAACGCCACAAACTAATAATAATAGACATAAATTGTGTGCTTTAACGTTCTTGTACAGTTCTTGTACAGTAAGGCTTCGTTTCCTACGGTTTACCAGTTGTACAAAAGACATTCAGAATGAGACTACTTCACAGCTATTCCCAGAAAATTGAAGTTATACATTTTATTTGTCATGCAGATATCTTAAACATACCGTACCGTAATCAAAAGGGTTAGAGCCATTTTTAAGACAATAAAAATAACGAAATTTCTTCCACTAAACTGGTAGTTTGCGGTGTGGGAATTTTCTTGAAAATCTACGGTTTGTTAATTTTTTTATACGCTACTATTATAGTGTGTGTGTGTGCGTGCGCGAGTATGTGCTTAGTATCCGTGCGCCACAAGCCAAAACGACGACATTATAGAAAAACTTCATCATTTGCCTACCGGACAGGGACAACCACGAAAAACCTGAAAAAAGCTCTACCGATCTGGAAAACCCATGAAAACAAGATAGTACACTTTTTTGACCGCTTTCGACCGGCAATGAGAACCCTGCTCCTACGTACGCTAGCGACCATTGCGATGGTCCAGTACCAGGTTTTTGGTATAGTTAAATTACGTCTGTGCAAAGGGCGTCTGTACCGCTTTAAAAAACCTAGGTATATCAGTGCGTAGTGATGTGGGTTGATCTTAAAGCTGGTTAAGCATTTTTTCAAAAACAGTTTGCCACACGCTACTATTAAATGTGTGTGTGAGTGCGCGCGAGTATGTGCCTAGTATCCGTGCGCCGACAAGGCAAAACTTCATCATTTGCCTACCGGACAGGGACAACCACGAAAAACCTGAAAAACCACGAAAATTAGAAAGGGCTTCGTCAACCACTACAGCAAACGCCTACCAACCAGGGAAAACCTATGAAAAAGCAGAAAGAGCTTGCATTCGTCCACCAACCACAGAAAACCCCGAAAACTAGTTTTTTTTTTAAAAAAAGGCGGATCATATAAGTATGGCAACTGTAACGGTTTACGGCAGTGTGTGTGTGTGCCTATTTAATATTTTAAAAGCCCGAAAGATGAAAAGAGTTTGTGAGCGAATGTATGTGTGTGCGAGTATGTGCCTAGTATCCGTGCGCCGCCAAGGCAAAACTTCATTATTTGCCTACCGGGCAGGAACAACCACGAAAAACCTGAAAAACCTCGAAAATTAGAAAGGGCTTCGTCAACCACTACAGCAAACGCCTACCAACCAGGAAAAACCTATGAAAAAGCAGAAACAGCTTGCATTCGTCTACCAACCAGAGAAAACCCCGAAACACTAGTTTTTTAAAATTGCTGATGAGTTCTGCAGAGGCTTTTGCAAATCTTGTTGGTAGCAAAACTTACCTTTTCCATCACCTCCAACATACCCCACTCCCACACCTTTTTCTTTCCACCAATCACAATCTCTCTTATTCTTACCAATCAACAACTTTCATTTGTTCCTTTCCACCAATAACATCACTTCTTATTCCCACCAATCACAACTTCACACGTCACTTTCTGTTATACTTTTTATCCCTCGTTCGCCATCTTTTCCCTCTTTCAGTCCCCAACCTCCGCACACACAACAACTCGCCACCCAGCTCCTCTCCATCACGTGTCCTCCATACTCTTTCATCTTCCTTCCTTCATCTTCCACCCGAATTAACGAACCAATCACATTTCGTCTTATTCTTACCAATCAAAACACTCCACGTCACTTCCTGTTTTTCCTTCATCTTTTCCTAATCCTCAATTCTATCTCCTCGTCACCATCTGTTGCGTTCGACATCTTTCGCATGTTGACCCTAACCTCAAACCTCTTCGTCCCTCCACTTCTTGCCTCCGCCATCTTGTTTAGTTCTCATTTTCACCAACACGCCACCGCCATCTTAGTTTAAGCTCTCCACGTTTACCTCATATTTTAACCTCAACTTCATACCTCTGCCATCTTATTTAGTTCCCATTTTTACCACCGCGCCTCTCATCTCCGAACCAGATTGCCGGCAAGAACACATCTCGTTCATTCACACCTCGACGGTTGACTTGACAGCAGCTACTGTGAACACCTACGTCGTACACTTTTTTGACCGCTTTCGACCGGCTATGAGAACCCTGCTCCTACGTACGCTAGCGACCATTACGATGGTCCAGTACCAGGTTTTTGGTATAGTTAAATTACGTCTGTGCAAAGGGCGTCTGTAACGCTTTAAAAAACCTAGGTATATCAGTGCGTAGTGATGTTGGTTGATCTTAAAGCTGGTTAAGCATTTTCAAAAACAGTTTGCTTTTATTTTTTTCGCGTCGCGTGAAGCTGCTGCGCTTTTGGTGGCGCATCAACACCAGTAACAGGTAAGTACCACACGCATAATTATTTTTCGGACCTGCTTGGCGTAGCAATATATCCTTTCGTGTTTTGGTACTGTAACCTAAAATCTCCTTACCCTCCTCTTGCGTCCGCCATCTTGTTTAGTTCTCACCGCATCTCCTTGTCGCAGACCCTCCGCCATTTTTAGTTCCCACTATTTTAACCTCAAAATCTGCTCTTCTAAGCTCTTGCTACCGCCATCTTCTTTTAGTTCCCATTCTCACCACCGCGTCTCCTTGCCCCCACCTCTTGCAACCGCCATGTTCACCACTAACCTCCAAATTTCCTCGTCCTTAAACCTCTTGTCTCAACCATCTTGTTTAGTTCCCATTTTCACCACCGCATCTCATATCGCCCCATCTCTCTATCCACTCAAGAAAACCACCATCCAACGTTCAAAAATTGCTGACGAGTTCTCGACAGGCTTTTGCAAATCTTGTTGCTAGCAAAACTTACCTTTCCCATCACCTCCAACATACACCACTCCCACACCTTTTTTCTTTCCACCAATCATAATCTCTCTTATTCTTACCAATCAACAACTCTCATTTGCTCCTTTCCACCAATAACATCACTTCTTATTCCCACCAATCACAACTTCACACGTCACTTTCTGTTATACTTTTTATCCCTCGCTCCCCATCTTTTCCCTCTTTCAGTCCCAACCTCCGCACACACAACACCTCGCCACCCAGCTCCTCTCCATCACGTGTCCTCCATACTCTTTCATCTTCCTTCCTTCATCTTCCAACCCAATTAACCAAACAATCACATTTCGTCTTATTTTTACCAATCAAAACACTCCACGTCACTTCCTGTTTTTCCTCCATCTTTCCCTAATCCTCAATTCTTTTAACTCGTCCCGGATGAACCAATTGCAATAACGATAATCCTTCCGCTCAGGGCGCTTTTCAAACTTGCCGCCGCCGTCGCACGCAGCGACACTAGCGACACTAGCGCCCCTAGCGGCAGGATTATCGTTAATCCAATTGGCTCATCCGGGACTAATACTACTGTTGTGGTGCAGACAAATACACATGTTATATATTTCCTGGTAATAATGCAGATTCCTGCGAGACCACAACAGACACGTGATCGCGGCAGAACATAGGAAGCCACAGAAAATTGCAAAGGTTATCTTCACACACACTCTCCAAGCAGAAAAAAGAGTGGAGACTACTAGAGACATAGACATATGGAACTAGGAACATAAGACAGGGGCCCCCTTATACTCAAGGTGTATAACATGAGACAATACGGCTCAACGGAGCTGAACATCGCAATACTCCACAAAAGCTTGCGGTGTTAATTGGAGGGCACTGAGAGAATAGAATCACTCTTTGGACAAGTACAAAAATACATGAAACGCGCGCGCAGCCATAATACCCAAAGTTTAACCTTATCAAGTAAGTTGCAAAAGAGACCTCGCGTTTTGAAACTTTGTGCCATAAATATACTCAGACGGTTCAACAACTGCACAAATGGCTTTTCCAACCGTACAACACACATTAGGAACCAAAACAGACACAAAAACAATATCTATATTTCTGAGAGGTCGAATTTAAAACTATAAGAGCATATATACCTCAGGAATAAGCTAAACATGGTGTGAATGATATGAACTTAGCATAAAGAAATATATATTACAGATGCGACGAGTGTGTGACTGGGAGAGAAAAAAAATTGTTTTGTGGGCTTTCGCTCATGCTTATGACAATTTATAGCTTTTGTTGCCAAAAGACATATGCTTGACAATTAGAACCAACACAATGCTGCTCCACTGATGAGCTATCAATAAATAATTTGAGCTGTTAATGAGCAATTTCACAAAAGAGAAATTGAATGGACCGAGTTCATTGAAAATTTTATAACTCTCTCTCCTGAGAATAGGCTTTCGCCCAGAAGTTATGACCAGTGACAAAAAAGTAGGATTGACTTTCTGCGCAGGTCCCGCATGGACAATGAATTAGGAAACTGAAAGCACCCTAAGGGTTCCAGAGGTCTCCGGCAGAGGATGAGAGAAAAAATATATTTTTGACAAAAACTGGGTGAAATGCTTCCAGGAAACTCAATCTACTCTAATAAATTATAAACTAAGCTGATGATTAAAACGATATGCCTGCGTTCCGCGCTATCACTCCTTGCCGCACGTAGAACTATGTTTTGCGGTTGTCAGCAATCTCAGACCGGTGGTCAATATCCCTCTTTGGAATTCACGTCGCAGCAGATACAGCACAATTTCAGGTTAAAGTTCTCGTGCCATCTCCAGATGCTAAAGCCGTGAAAGCAAAAACAAAGGGCGGCATTAATTATAAATCTCATAAAAAGCAAGCAAAAACACAGCACTCATAAGAACAGGGAAAACAAAATGCAAACCGTCTGCAACAAGTACAGAGGGGAAAATGCGGTACCAAAATAAATAAATACTGAAGAATGAAAGGATCCTCTATAAGAATCACAGTACTAATACCAGCCATTTTTCATGCCATAAGACTATCACTATGCTCAGAATACGGCAGATTTCGTGAGCAATAATCAAAGATTTCTAATTTCCCAAATTCACAGAATTTAAACGAGGACATCAAAACAAAAATGTCTGGCTCTAGTCAGTTCAACAAAACTGATAAAGCAAATATAAAAAATGCAAGCAAAGCGTATCCTAATAGTTGACTTAAACATAGGGTAGGTTTCAGTAAGGGTTTGGACTGGAAATGCTTCACACAGTGAAAGTAAAATTTAAAATAATCATTATGCTGAAGAAAAGCAATTATAACTTAAAAGTGTACTCTTACTAGAATAGAAGAAAGTTGAACAAGAAAAGAGAGAAGTTACTGCACACAGATACCGAAACATTAAAATACACTGGCCTGTGCTTAGTGACGTGTCAAAAAATTTAAAATTTACTGAAAAAATAAGTCTAAAATCTTGAACGAAATTTAACATTAATGGATATCACATGTACCAAGTTATCAATCTTAAAGTCCCTGGTAACCTTTTCCAAAAGAATTCAAAGTTAATGTGCATAAAAACTTCACAGGATAGACACCGACATACATATCACATAACTATAGCACTTAAAGGTGTAAAAAATCGTTTTGAAACATACCACGATCGTTTATTCCTCCTTCAGGTCTTGTCCCGACGAGAGGTGGTACAGTTTATTCCTGGGGCTGATCAATAACTGAT
The DNA here is from genome assembly GCA_030765065.1 of Deroplatys truncata. Taxonomy (NCBI): domain Eukaryota; kingdom Metazoa; phylum Arthropoda; class Insecta; order Mantodea; family Mantidae; genus Deroplatys; species Deroplatys truncata. The sequence continues at coordinate 534,011,594 of CM060990.1, read as the reverse complement.
GTTGGCGGACTTTCTTTGCATATTTGGATATCATCTAACACCAAAACTTATTTCTACAATCACACTTGGAAACCTACATTGTCATCTCTTCCGAAATGTATCGTCACCGGAACGTGACAAAAACTAAATCATCACGACGAAAATCAAGTGATTTGCAATCACAAGCTCGAAGTTTCCAAAAATATGAGCCGTTCGTCATTTAACAGGTTTCAAGTGGGAACATCTAATGACTATATACCCCATAATTTACTCATCATGTAGGTCAGGAAACTTCTTTTTTGGTTATGCTAATGCATTCCGTCGATCTATGTAACATTATTGTTATCATCGTCGGAAGGGCTACACTTGAGCCTGCCCGTTAACACATCCCTGATGCTAACAAGGTTGCAACCCCGGTGTAACAAACTCTAAAACCCAACCCCTCTGGGCTTTAACTGTCAACTGCTAGCTAGCATAACTAGCGAGACCCGCGCTCTGCAACTATTTAATACACTGGTACTGAAACCGTACGGGCCTGGCGGCACGTCCTAGAACTACGGTCACCACATCTTTAAACAGGACGTCCTCACTGAGAGGGTCTGGCAGATTTCCTGACAATTGGACCCCACTGGCGACTCAGACTTCTCAAGATGATGATAACCTTAATGCACTTCTTATCACAACCATCTATACCCCGTCTTTGGTGGGATTGAACCACGTTCATCCACTTGGTAGAGTGACTAAGTGACCAGACTTGCACTACACAATTCCTGACTTGCCGTCGATATGTATGTGTTCAACTACACATTATTATTCACCAAAAATAAAAAACGAGAGAAAAAAGGAACTCAAGTATTCATTGCAGTTCTGACAGAAAATTTCTAGATCTAGAGAAGTCATAAGTCAAGCAAATCTAATGGGGGAAAGAACTACTAAACCCATTTTATGTGGAGAAGCAGGGATAAGAAGAGGGTGACGATAAAGACTCATGCAATTACAACACATGTCACGGATAAAGGAGGGGTAGTTGAAAAGGATCTCAAAGAAGGTGACTAATTCACAGGTGGAAGGAGACCCGCGCGTATCAAACCAGAACGACTCACACGGGAAGGAAGTCCGGGACTGAGGGAAGGTCCTTAAAGGTGCCTAGCATCTAAAGTAAATGACGAGGGGGAAGGTTTCAGTAAGATCAGTATGGTCCTAAACATTTACATAGCACCCCAACAAGTGTATAAAATATGGATTTATTACTATATGGCTCGAGGTCGTCTACGGGGGTAAAAATAGCTTATCCAGACGGCATGCTTACCTGAGACGATGCTGGGGCTGCCCGATGTGTGGTGTTGCCTTGCAGATTTATGACTTATCTTTCGTAATGATTTTCAAGAATCAGCCTGAAGCAGGTTAGTGTAGCTGTTCCTCTAGAATCCCCCGTTGTCCAAAAAGCCAGGGGTTTTAAAGGGGCACCACCGCTACCTCAGCAGTCCTTCACCAAATGGGCGAATGTTCTAAACCGAATCAGCAGAATTCGCGCAACGTTTCTAAGTTGAATAAAATGTGATGTAACGACGAAAAGCTTGCACATACATACTGCATGTCAGCCCTTTTAGCTTTTAAGTTGCAATAATTTTCAACGCTACTGAACGCAAGAACAGTGCTACAAAGTTAATAAAGTAAATCCATGCATAGTGACAATATTATATGTAATCAGAATCCATTATGGAGGTGACTTTAAAAAGCTGCATTACCGTGACCTGTGACTAATGCATTATTGTGCTTATGAAATGAAAGGATGCGCTGTTAGCTCTGGAAAAGAAATAACTAATGGATAAGGCAAATCACAGACACATTCCTGCTTAAGCTTTATTTATTCACTTGGAGGAGCCATAGAAAAGCGTATTTCATCTTCACATGTACGGAAACAGCTAATGGTGAGCATTCCTATTCGCGAACTCTGATTTTCTGAAATAGTGAATCGCGAGATACCACTCTATACATTTGCAGAAAGTCAAACATACCTATGAAAGCGCCTATTGCCACTTGCACGGAGAGCTCACTCCGTAATATCGTTGATTATGCTGAAATAGTGTTGTCTTCGATTTCCTCTGTAAAATAACTTTAGTTTTGTTCTTCTTGTGTTTAAGAGGAGTGGTGTATGCATATACGAATAACAATGCTAGTTTTAATTGCTGAATAATCCAGAATAAAGATCATTTAACTTTACAGTGAGAAAGTCAATTCTAAAGAGGGTTTATTATACTGTTTAAATCCATTGCAGTAGGATCACCTGCAATATTCCTGTTTGCACAGTGCACCTGCAATACCTATATGCATGCGCAAATCTGAAAGTCACTACGTCTGACAGCCTTGCTGTGTCATCTGAGTAACATTGATCGCAATCGGTGGAATAATGGATAATTACTACAGTTTTGAGGAGGTAGCAGACTTGCGTTTTGTTTAAAGGGAACCTAAGGGCAACACGTGTGAAGCTCCGCGACTTTACTGAGGAAGATATCCAAACCGATGCCATCCACATTCCTCAACTTTTCAGTTTGTTCACCAGCGTCTAAGGGAAATTGAATCCCTGGGGATGTATCAACCAAACGCCAGTGCAAGACGATTACGTCGCACTCCGGCATTTGAGGAAGACGTGCTCAGAATGTTTCAGGAGACCGTTCAGCTATTACGCGTGCTATTCACGTAGAATGGGTACATATCGTTCGAGTGTATAATGGGTGGTGCAGGAAGATTGACTCCAACCGTTCCACAGTTTGAAGGTACTGTTCTTGACAGCGGCAGATTTCGGTCGACGAATGCAGTTCTGTAACTGGGTCTCAGCACGTCGAACAGCCTGATTTCTTTTCCCGAATACTCTTCACTGATGTGTGTTGTTTTACAAGGGGTGGAATGTCACTCAACTATAGAAACATCCATGTGTAGCCATGATAATCTGCATGCCAGGGTACAGAGGAGCAGTACGTACATATTCGGCGCCAACATGTTGGCTGAAATAATTTCCATTTGCCTTGTTGGTCCATATCTTCTTCCACCTCGGTAAAATGGATACGTGTATAGCCAGTTCTTGATTCACTTACTATCTGAGATTTTGGAGGGCGTTCCTCTTCTCCCGCGACGCTATGTGTGGTTCCAGCCCGCTTTGACAGGAAAGTTAGGAAACATCTAAATAGGGCACTTCTAGGACGTGGTGGTACTGTTGTTTAGCCGCCAAGTTTTCGTGATCTCACTTCTCCAGATTATTTCTTACGGGGTCACATTAAGAAACTTGTCCACGATACCCCAATAAACTCAGAAGGGGCCTGCTTACGAAAATAATAGCTGCCTGTGGTGTAATCCGCGGCACTCCAGGCATCTTCGAGAGAGGACGAGATGCTTTTCTTCGTGTTGCAATCTATGCTTTGTAGTTGAAGGACGTCACTTTCAACAGTTTTCTTGAAGTGCTTTTGTACGAAAGCATGAATAAAATGTTTAGCTTCCTTTACTTTTCCTATAATTTGCAAATTTGCTTCACTCCCAACATAAATTGGAGCTTTAACTGGCCTTGATCACTCTTGCTTTATACATTTCTTCCATCCTTAGGATAAATAGCAGCTTTAATTTTCCTGTGTCTTCCTTGGTTCGTATCATCCTTCTTCAGCCTAGGATAAAAAACAAGTTTAATTTGTTTTCACCTTCCGCAATTTCTGCAACTTTCCTTCAAACCGAGGTGTGAACAAACAGTTTTCCCCCTAATTCTTCAGCGCTTCCCAGTTTTCTCAAATCCGAAAAAAAATAAGAGCTTTTACTTGCCTTTATCCTTCGTAGATTCTAGAATGTTCCTCCGGTGTGAATAAACAGTTTCTCTTATTAATTTATCATTATTGTTTTCCAGTTCCCCCACTCTAAGGATAAATAAGAACGTTAATTTTCCATAGTGTTGCTGTATTTCTAATGTGTTTCCATTTCCTCCATCCGAGGTTTGAATACACACTCCCGCACTCCCGTTTCCTTGTTATCACTTTCAACTTCCTCCACTCCGAGGATAAACAATTTTAATTTTCCTAGTTTTTTATTATTATTTACAGCTAATTTTTTCATGCCTGAAGTATGGATAAAAAGCTTATTTTCTTAATTTCCTCTTGTCAGCTTCTAATTCTATCCACTTCGAGGTATTAATATCCATTTTAATAGCTCTTACTCTGTCTTATTTTTCACAAACTTCCCTCTCTGCGAAGTATTTTTAAATGTGGTTTCCATTATTATCTATCTTTAACAGATATATTTCTCCATCCCTAAGGGCGAATGGATGGAGTATTTCGTTTTGGGGTATTGCTTTCTTAATACTTCCATAATGTGCTCCATTCATTCATAGCGTATACAAGACTACCTAAAAATTAACCAATGCATTTTACCATTGATACCTATTCCTTTTGTCATTAGTGGCATCTGCTTACATGTGAGGCATGACTACCGAATTATCTTTGTGTGTTTCCTCTAGCCTATTGTGAAATTAAGTGCCACATTACTTTCTTCATTCATTACCTCTAACATTTCAACATCGTTTTCGTATGGTTACACCACTCCCTATTTGACCATTGTCATGTTATTGCCGTTGCAGTGTATAAAACGCATGCGTTATAACATTCCGGAATTATTTCTTATGTCCTGCTAACGGATTATTTTATGCCGCTTGCTTTGTAAAAATTTCTACATAACTAAATAACACTGAACATCGCCATAGTGACCTTCAGAAAGGAGCAGGCGTCTAAGCATTGCAGCCTCACTGTGCGAACTAGAATAATGCACCTATTCATGAGCAATAGGTTTAAACATTGTATGGCACAACCATGTGTGGAGTGAACTTTATTACACCAAAGCTAAATGTTTTCTTCCTGAGCATTATTCAGAAAATAAAATTACTATGATTATTCGCATATACATGCACCTCTCATCTTAAATACAAGAAGAAAATAAAAGTTATTTTACAGAGGTAATCGAACACAGTACTGTTGTCAAATTACATATTGAGCTATTCGGGCGAGTGATAGCAAGCGCCTTCATAAGTATATTTGACCTGCAGATGTACGAAGCGCTTCCAGAAAGTTAATTTCCCTATTTTTTAAAAACAAAGACAACATCGTTGTAAAAAAATTATTGGCAACAGGTACACCAATGTTTGAGCTATTTTACAACATAGTCGCCATAAGAATTAAGACACCTGTCATATCGTGGGATCAACGTTTGTATTCTACGTAGAAGCCTGCCGCCTGTGAATGGAGCCAGCGTGAAAGTCGTCGTTGTCAAAACGCTGACCGGAGGACAGGAATTTTTTGAGGTGTAAGAAAAGATGGAAGTCGCTAGGAGCAAGATCATTACTGTATGGTGGATGATCAAAGAGCTCCCAGCGAACTCCTGCAGAGCAGTTGCTGTGCGCTAAGCCGTATATAGACGATCATTGTCATAGAGCAGCACAACACCTTGCAGTAAGCTTCTACGCCTCTTGTTTGAATGGCGCATCGCAATTTCCGCAGTGTTTCACAGTAACAGTCAGTGTCCACTATTTCACCTCTGGGCAGGAAGTCAATGAGCAGAATGCCCTTTCTGTCCCAGAAAGCCGTGCACATCACTTTCTGCACCGACACAGTCCGTTTGAATTTTGTATTGACCGGAGATTTACTGTGACGCCAATACATTGACTGCTACATGGTTTTCGGGGTAAAGTGTGAAATTCACGTCTCATCGCCCGATCCTGTCGGGGAACTCGTCGCCGTCATCATGATAGGTACCGCTGCAGAAATGTCAGCGCTGCTCCTAAGCGTTTCGTTTTGTGCTCGGGTGTCAGGTATTTCGGCACCCATATGGTACACAATTTCATGAACAGCAGAAGCCTAGTGAGAATTTCATGCAACAAGAATCGCGATATCTGCGAAAAATTGCTGCTGAGCTCCGTAATCACGAAGCGACTGTTCTCCACGATGCGCTACCGCCCCAGCTCAACAAGGTCATCATTGATGAGGGGCGGTCGCACACTGCGCTCTTCATCATGGACACTTTGACGACCTTCGGAAAAATGCCTACACCAGCGACGCACCATCTGTTTGCTCATGATGTCCGGCCCGTGGATCTGACTGAGCTGAAGATGAATTTCAATCGGCGCCATGTTTTGTTGCAGTGAGGAACTTTATCACTGACCGAACTTCGCAGGTGGCGGGAGAACTAATAAAAGCCGCCATTTCAGGCCACTGCTGTCGTGCTCCGTGCAGCGGGACCTGTCCGGCCGGCATATGATTGCTACGTCATCGATCTGTTACGCATGAACAATTTTCCCGGTTTACTTTAAAGGAAATAAAATCGGAAAACTTACTTTCTGAATGCGGCTCGTATAGGCTTGCCATCTCCTAATTCACAAGCGCTTCCCACAAGGGCAATATGTATGTATTTTAGAAAATCAGAGTTCACAAATGGGAATGCTCACAGCCAGCTCTTTCCGTATATCTGAAGAATAAATACGCTCTTCTACGGTTCCTGGAAAAGAATAAATAAAGCTTAAGCAGCAACGCGAATGCGATTTGCCTTGCACACTAGATATTTCTTTTCCAGAGTTATAGCACAGTCTTTCAATTCGTACGCACAATAGTGTATTAGTCCCAGGACATGATAATGCAATTTTTAAAGATATCTCCATAAACAATTGTGATTGCATATCTTGTGTATGGTTAGAACATTACAGTATCTTATGTTGTACATTCCTGCACAAAATTCATTCGTTTGATTTGCTTGATTACAGTTAACAGCAGTGGCAATAACAAAAGGAGCAGTGTATTCCATATCCTTCATAATCAGCAATTTGAACAACGAAAAAAAATAATGAAGAAAGAAAGATCTGATGTGGTACATCCACATGATATTCTCTATCCTCCATCTTTATTAGCTGTTATACCAGCTATTCTTATTAAAGCTTCTTTTTCTATATACTACATTTTAAAGCAAATAAACCTTTTCAAAAATTGTTACTTTACACATTTCGTTATAGATACAAACAGAAAAACGATTTTATTGAATTGGATTGCGAAGTGGAGGGAATTCGGCAAAGATCCGGCAAATCCGCACAATATACCCATGCCCCCACGAAAGGGGCGCCCTCGGGAGGAAAGGATGGGGTGAAGGGAGATATCAGGCGGCCGGAACTAGGAGCCACGTCACGGCAATGACAGGGTCCCTACATTTTTCAGATATAAACTCCCCGGCAGACGGAAAGGCAAACCGGTGACCCCGCACCACATGAAGTTTAACACCTCCGCCGGAAGCGGTCCTTATACCTCGGAAACCAGCCGAAGGCCAAGGGATGGAGTACGTTAACAGAGAGCGTCCTTTTTCCCTGACACCCTGCAACTGCGAAGTGGAGGGAATTTGGCACAGATCCGGTGAATCCGGACAGTATACCTACGCCCCCACATAAGTGGCGCCCTCGGGAGGAAAGGATGGGGTGAAGGGAGACACAAGGCGGCCGGAACTAGGAGCGACGTCACGGCAATGACAGGGTCCCTACATTTTTCAGATATAAACTCCACGGCAGAAGGAAAGGCAGACCGGTGACCCCGCACCACATGGGGCTTAACGCCCCCGCCGGGAGCGGTCCCTATAACTCGGAAATCAGCCAAAGGCCTAAAGATGGAGTGCGTTCACAGAGAGCGTTCTTCTTCGCATACACCCTGCACCGAAAATCCATCGCCGACATTTTCAACCCTGAAATACACCAAACGGGGCAAAGACGAATGAAAGGATTAATGGAATGAAATGGTGGGACAGGAAAATTGAGGGGGGTGAAAGAAACCACTTCAAAATTTGCCTGATGATCCGGGAAAACCCCCAAAAAACCATGTATCGCAGTGGGTCGTCGCCGGAGATCGATCCCGCGAACTCCCAAATGCGGGCCACAGACATTGCGGCCTGAGACATCCCGGTCGGTAAGAGAATCGCGATAGTCAAATGTTTAGGAACTGGAGGCGATTTGCTGGCCTTAAAATGCAATACTGTTTCCATGCAATCGCGAGAAGCAACTGCACGTCGTGGGAATTAAAAGGAATGACCAGGTATTGAACAATTCGAACCTTTAATAACAGATACCTCAGAAACGGCTTATGCTACAAAAACTTATTTTAAATAAATTGTGTGTTTTAAATAGATCTCCATTCTTTGTGTGGTATGTTTTCATCTATCGCCTAACGTCTACCAGTTATACAGGATTACACAAAATTACTTGCTTTGTGTGCTGACCGGAGAAGCCGCCGAACACGACCCCTCCTTTTTGGCCTCCTAACATGTCGTCTGGTTCTGTGCCGGTGGCCAAACCCCTTCCTTTGTGTGCTACTAGTATGCCACCCGGCTCTGTGCCGGTGGCCACATCCACTCCTTTGTGTGCTACTAGTATGCCGCCCGGCTCTGTGCCGGTGGCCACACCCCTCCTCTCCCCTTTGTGGTCTAACCCCGTACGCTGTCTACGTCCTCCCCTCTTTGAGTGTGCTGTTTTGAATGGTTCCCTGTAGAGTAGTAGAGGTACGCTAGCCACACCCTTTCTTTGCGGCCTCCCCTCTCTTTTGCCGTTCTAACCCCGTGCGCTCACCACGCCTCCCTCTTTACGGGCTGTTCTTATTGGATTCCTGTAGTGTGGTGGAGGTAATAGGGTATTGTGCTAGTCGCTAATGGTGGTGGATCTTTGTGCGCTACTGAAGCCGATAGCCGGGGATCGTCGAACAATGTGCTATTGTTTTCGTCGCGTGTCGCCGCCCAAGCAAATTGATGTAGGTGATACAAAAAGATCAATGGTTTATACTGCTAACGTCCTGGTATCGCACTTCTGATGGACTGGACGCAAACACTCGATAGAAGTATCCCCGCTGCATGTATCTTGATTGATTAATGTAATTAAACGATGCTCCTCAATCGATGAATACGATTGAGTATTTTTGATTGATTCATGTAATTAAGCGTTTATGAAATGACTCGCGCACCTGGTCGCCATCGTATATGTGAGCGTGGGTGTTAAGGTGATTATTACATGTGTATAATCATTACGAATAATAACATTTGTTTAATTCTACTTTTGAGGGAAAATATATTTTGGGTTAATAAGAATATTACAACACTTAGATGAATCCATGGCTGAAAGGACAGAGTTCTCGTAACGAGGCGTTAACGCGTAATAATTTCGCTGAAAGCCCGTGCGCAACCCTTCCTCTATGCAGTGTCACACTCGAGTGACCGGATTTCACATGGCGGCGATCAAGGTAGCTGGTTCCCCCCCCTTCCTCTCGGTACAGCTCGCGACAGCAGCGCGCGCGCACTCTAGTCGAGAGAGCGAAAAGCTCGCTCTTCCACTCAACGATGAAAATGCCGGAAGTAGACAATTTAAAAGTTTAACGAATGCACGGCGGCGGCCACGTTGACTCCAAGGAAAGCAAGCATAATTCATCTGAAATGTCCGATAAGGAACTTCACGCTTCAACATATTTTTTCCAAGGTTTGTTTACACGTAGGAATGACACTGAAGAAATAAATACTGTTAACATTATAGCTGAATATTACATATGTTATTAAAAATAAATAGGGTTAATATTATAGCTGAATATTACACGTTATTAATAAATAAAAAATGAACTAAATAAATAATGAAACATATGTAGAGAATCCTAAACAAGACACCTTCATTGTTACTGTTTACCAAACCGCTGAGAAGGAGCACAAATATATCAAGAAAGACGATAAAGCACTCCACACACATAGATATGGACTTTAAAACAGTCATTTTCAAAAAAGTACCCCGCCCACTCACGCATGCTACCGCATAGTTAGGGTCTTTAAAACAGACGTTGACGATAAAGTACCGCACTGCCAGCGCATACCCGTACACATGGACTTTAAAACATGCATTTTCGATAAAGTATAGCATTGCCAGCGCAATCACTCGCATAGACATGGACTTTAAAACATGCATTTTCGATAAAGTATAGCATTGCCAGCGCAATCACTCGCATAGACATGGACTTTAAAACATACATTGTCGGTAAAAATAGGCATCCATCACACACACTCTCTCTCTCTCTCCCCTTTGCAGGCATGGACTTTAAAACAGACATTATCGATAAAGTACCATAGCTCGCTCATACATGCAAGCGCATAGGTAGGCACTTTAAAACAGACAGTATCGATAAAGCACCATAGCCCGATCACACATTCAAGCGCATAGGTAGGGACTTTAAAACAGCCATTGTCGGTAAAGTACCGCACTGTCAGCGCAAGCATCCTCGTAGGCATGGACCTTAAAACTGTCATTGCCGATAAAAAACTCCTCCTTCACGTAAACACTGTCTCTCTCTCTCTACATTACGGCAAAGATTTATATAGCGGTTTACACACCCTTGAAAAATATATTGTACAAGGTTGAAGAGGGTAACCCCAAGCACTAGCTGACTTAATGGGCGGGATTCCTCAGAAATATAGCATCTAAAGAGTATAAATGGATTTTCCACAAGACACTGGAAAGTACATCGAGAGAAACCAAGGATAATTTATTTTCATTACTAACGCAAAAATTGTATTATCGTCAAGAAAGCTTATTTGTTTATTCCATTTAAACAGACTGGTGTTTCAGCCGCCATATCTAAAAAATTATTTGATCCCCATCATTCGAATGTATACATGTCATAATTCTATGAGAGATAACGTGTCTATTCACATTCGAGGTGTTGCGGCTTCGAATCCCGGTTAGGTCATTTACTGTGCAAAGCAACTCCTCCCATTAAGAGCTTTATAAGTGTTGGTGTAATATTTTCCTACGGGGTATGATGTATAGGTCCTGTACGTAAACATTCGTTACATGTACAATTATTGTTCCCGTAACAAAAACGAAAATTGTTCGTGTAATAGACGTGTGAATGAAATGATAGATGCAAATTATATAGAATGAAAAGAAATCATGGTAGCCTACGTCACTCAGACATTTGCCGCAGACCAGGGAAAACCACGAAAAATCTCAGGACTGAGCGAGTGACCAACGGTAATCCAAACAGGGGGCCTTAGAAGCACGTGTTAATTCGAATGAAATAAAATGAAAACGTGGTAGCATACGCCTCTCAGGCATTCGCCTACAGACAAGGGAAAACCCCAAAAAATCTCCGGTCTGAGCGAAGGTCGACGGTAATCCAAACAGAGGGCCTTAGAAGCACGTGTTAAAGATGCGAATAAAATAAAATGCAAACGTGGTAGCATACGCCACTCAGGCATTCGCCTACAGACCAGGGAAAACCACGAAAAATCTCCGGTCTGAGCGAGTGTTCGACGGTAATCCAAACAGTGGCCTTAGAAGCACGTGTTAAAGATGCGAATGAAATAAAATGAAAACGTGGTAGCATACGCCACTCAGGCATTCGCCTGCAAACCAGGGAAAACCACGATAAATTTCAGATCTAAGCGAGTGGTGAACGGTAATCGAAATAGAGATCCTAGTAGCATGCGTAAAAGATGCAAATTATATAGAATGAAATGAAATCGCTCTAGCATACACCGCTCAGGCATTCGCATGCGGACCAAGGAAAACCGCGAAAAAAAGCGAAAACAGAGTAAGCGGTCTATATGTTTAACCCTCCGTCAGGCGCGCGCTTTGGTTGAACGCCGTTAGTCGCGCGGGGCCTAGTGAACCCGCGCTATATTTTTGTTGTTATTGTTTGTAATTTTGTTGTTTTTGTTTATTTTCTTTTTTCCTGTGTTTACCTTTATTTAGATTAAGCGTACAAGGCTTTCATTAGTATTATGTTACAACATAAAAATACAAGTTAAATATGAGTACATATACGTTATAAATTGTATTAAGTAAGTATAAAGAAATACATTGCCATTTCCAGGTATACATAAAACTTGTAATTTCAAATGTTCAGTTACTCAGAATCATCTACTATCTCACCCGTGTTTTCCCCGACTAAGCAACTTTCGCAAACAATTTTAGCATGTTTGCTCAAACACAGGAGGGTGTTGCATTTCCCACATGTATATTTAGTTTTGCAGTTCATTTTGTCTTTGTTGTAGGGTGCACATCGTTTCCTTTTCAATGTGCATAGTGGTGTATTTGACAATTCATCTACCCCGGATTCTTCAGGTTCATATTTTGTTAAAAGGCCTTTCAAATCACCGGGTAGATTTGATGCTGTTGCTCTCCTTTGTAGCTGTTGTAACAGTAAAGCTAAAGATAGTGCTTTCAAATACTCTTTCCTTGTGGAATATTTATTTTGGTTTCCAAGGAGGATAACCCTAGAATTAATACCTGCAACGTTCAAGAAATTATAAAAAATTACGATTGGCCACCTTTTCGTTGTTCTTGCTACACTGTATGTAGCACACAATTTATCTACTACATCAACTCCAGATTTACTGTCGTAACGCAGGATTATTTCAGGCTTATTCTCAGCGCCTTCTGATAACTGTGTGGATAAAACATGTGGATTGAGAGCAAAACTACTGTTTTACCCTTTTTGGAACATATGAAACAAGCGTTTCATTTTTTGTGAAGCCAAATATGCTTTCGTACTGACTGCGATCTTTTGGAGAAGTGTAATTAGTGGGCAATTCTTATTTGTTCAGAAAGTTGTCTTTTCGCAATTCATTCACCAGCGATTCAGTGGTAAACCAATTATCTGCAGTAACGTTTCGTCCCGTGCCAGAGATTGGTTCAGTTAGTCTCAGCACTACAGCCTCTACCGAATTAGTTTGCAAATATGGTCCGTCTGGCTGCTGTCCACGATAAAACTCCATGTTAGTTGTATAAAACAGTTTTGCATCACTCAAACAGAATCTATGTATGCCATACTTATTTGGCTTGGATGGTATATATTGTCTAAAACCACATCGACTACGAAATGCCGGCAACTGTTCGTCGACAGTGACATTTTGTCCAAGAGAATAATGGTTCTGACAGTTGTTCAGAAACAATGTAAACCTTTCTCTAACAGCAGCCAATTTATCCAATATTTGTCGCTCCAGTCTTGAGCTTTTGTCATCAAAGCGAATACAGCGTATTAGAAAACTGAATCGTTTTTCGGACATAGCCATTCGGAATAGAGGAATTCCAAGATCATTGGTTCTCCAAAAGTCATGAATATTCTGACATCCGCCACGAAAAATTCCTGCCAGGTACAATAAGCCTAGGAAACCATTTATTTCTATTGCATCTGTAGGTCTGCTGCCTCTTTCACGATTAAATCTGTGCTGCACACTGCTAATGTGAGTATTTGAGCTTTCAACAATCAAATCAACTATATCTTCGGTAACAAAAAGGTTCCAACAATCAATTTCCGCTTTCGCATTTTTGGTAGCACCTACCACATCAGAAATTTTGGTCAATATATTGTGAGCTCTTGTCTGTGTTATTTTCCAAGGTGTTTTTTCCATTTTGTTCCATCTCTTCCTGTAAATAACAACAGAATGTATTCTCAAAATAATACTAATAATAATAATAAGAAGAAGAAGAAGAAGAAGAAGAAGAAAAGAAGAATTACTATGATAAGCATATGATGTTACCTATAAAATACATGTTATCAGACAAGCTGCTTTCATCGTCTTCCTCTTCGTCTTCATGCTCAGTTTCTGAATCTAAAGATCTCGTTTCGAGTTTATCTTCTGAATCAGAGTCATCTTATTCATATAAGTTGTCATCCACGGGCAAGGCATCAACATCGGAAAGTAGCGATGTACTTCTTTTAAATCATTCGGATTTTGTAGATCGTAACTTTTACTCGTGTTCATGGCGAAGCAGCAACAGCTACTTGAATAGCAAAGAAATATTACACAAAAGCTAATGAGAAGCTAATCTGTCAACAATATGTAACGAGAGCGGGCGCGCGGCGCCTGGTTGACCTGTGCGATACGTAACTGCTGATTAATTATTCCTCCAGCCAAACAAATAAACAGATAAGGTTATCGCTGCAGCAAATAATCGCGCAAGGTGTAATGTTAGACGTCCTAGTCAGGCAATTGCATAGGTGAGTTCGTTCGAGAATTATAACATTTATATAATGCCAGGGGTCTCTCAGGCCCCTAGCGACTGACGGAGGGTTAAGAATGTGGAATTACTAGCTGTATATGCTGTCACATCAAAAAGAGAAGTAAAAACTATACACTTGAATGGCTTTCCCTATCCTCCTGCGTCTGTTAAAGGATAGCACGCTATATACAGGACCTTTATACCTAACTTCTCGGGATGCGTGTTTTGAAATATTCCCTCTATTTTACCTCGAGAGTGCGAAAAATTTCTGTTTTAAACACTACCACATCCCTGTCCTTTAAGGTACATACATATCGTTTCTTTATTCATAAAGCATCTGTATCGCATGAGTGCTGACGTTCAGTATTAAATATTATCAGTCAGAGTCGGAGAGATTAAAGTCTGAGTAAAAGGGGAATATCGGTGAAACGGAATGTAGGAAACAATTCGCTGTTGTAATGAACATTCACAGCATTCGTCTAGCAACCAGGGAAACCGAGAAATCCAGGGATCAGGAGTGCCAGCTGCTGGGAATCGAACCCACGACCTCGAATGCAAGTCACGGACGTTACCGACTGAACCCTTGCTTATAAAGACCGTTAATGTGATGGCTTTCACTGTATCTATGTATTACCAAAATATTCGTTACAGTATTATATTGGAAGCGTCCGTCTGCAATCAAAGTATTATTCTAACATGATATGAATGTGAATGGCGACGCTGAGGCTAGCACCAACCTTACACATATTATTTAATAATAATTTTAGAGTGAAAATCACGAACAAGAAGGTATTGTTTCTGTTGATTAATTTTCCTTGTAAGGTTACCCCTTCGCTTATAAAACGCTAAAATACAATGTTTATTATCACCCAAAAAATAAATTTCGCGCTACTATTATATTTGAAGTATCCGTCTGACACGTATTATTTAATAATAATTTTAGAGTGAAAATAACAAAAAAGAAGGTATTGCTTCTGTTGATATAATTTTCCTTGTAAGGTTACACCCTCGCTTAAAAATCGTTAATGGGCGGGTTATGTATTCGTAGACCTTCATGCAGGTTCTAAAGTCGGGCAGGGCGGTCACCTGGAATCGAACCGGCGACCTCTCCAATTTAAACCTCACAAGTTACCACGAAGTAATTTTTATCAAAACAACCTTGAAACATCTTTTACCCATGTTAAATAAGGTTGCCATTCATCGAATATTTCATTCGTCTATAAAGTAGACCATAAAACTGGCTAGCTTCAAAGACCAATTAAGAAAAACTATCAGATACATTCGACAACTTAATTTGAATTCTTCCTCCCATTTTAATTCTAAAATTCCATACTCTTCATATCACCCTCTCCAAATCATATTTATTTGTTTTGCATTCCATAAACATTAGTTTAATTGTCGATATCATGCAAACAATTAAGTCATGATATTTACACACTCGTCTGTATGAGCTGTAAGGGTTTTTCAGGGGAAGAGTAATCATTTTAAAGCAAAATAGATTCCTTAATGAAGAAGGGTTTTGACATTGTCCTAAATGGGCTATATGACGGTAGCCGGTCGCCTCAGGAATTTCCGAGACCCCCAGCAGGTATTCTGTCTTCAAGAGGTATACGACATATTTTTGCAAGGGATGTGCACCTGAATAACTTGTCGAATTTTTCGACGATCCCCGGTGAAGAAAAACATTTTAAACAAATATGAAATTTATAACTTGAGGTCATCGTAATGAGTCGATCTCTCTGCTGGAATATTCAAAATATCGCTGGAAGGGAGGGCTGTTTAAAAAACTTCTCCTCCTATGTTTACTAAGAGAATAATGCATGTTTTGAATGTCCGTGTATTTATTGAATTGAGTTCAGAGTTCAATTTCCCTCTGGTATTCAATACCACTTTAGACGCTGCATATCTAAACAATCAAAGTCTATTACAAATCGTTTTCGTTTTTTTACGGGAATAATAATTGTACATGCAACGAATGTTTACGTACAGGACCTATACATCATACCCCGTAAGAAAATATTACACCAACACTTATAAAGCTCTTAATGGGAGGACTTGCTTTGCACAATAAATCACCTAACCCGGATTCGAAGCCGCAACATCTCGAATGTGAATAGACACGTTATCTCTCATAGAATTATGACATATATACATTCGAATGATAGCGATCAAATAATTTTTTAGATATGGCGGCTGAAACACCAGTCTGTTTAAATGGAATAAAAAATAAGCTTTCTTGACGATAATATAATTTTTGCGTTGGAAATGAAAATAAATTATCCTTGTTTTCTCTCGATGTACTTTCCAGTGTATTGGGGAAAATCCATTTACACTCTTTAGATGCTATATTTCTGAGGAATCCCGCACATTAAGTCAGCTAGTGCTTGGGTTTACCCTCTTGAACCTTGCACAATATATTTTTCAAGGGTGTGTAAACCGCTATATAAATCTTTGCCGTAATGTAGAGAGAGTGCGTGAGAGAGAGAGAGACAGTGTTTACGTGAAGGAGGGGTTTTTTTATCGGCAATGCCTGTTTTAAAGTCCATGTCTACGAGGATGCTTGCGGTGACATTGCGGTACTTTACCGACAATGGCTGTTTTAAAGTCCCTACCTATGCGCTTGAATGTGTGAGCGGGCTATGGTACTTTATCAATAATGACTGTTTTAAAGTCCATACCTGATAAGGGGAGAGAGGGACAGAGGGAGAGAGTGTGTGTGATGGATGCCTATTTTTACCGAAAATGTGTGTTTTAAAGTCCATGGCTATGCGAGTGATTGCACTGGCAATGCTATACTTTATCGAAAATGCATGTTTTAAAGTCCATGTCTACGCGTATGTGCTGGCAGTGCGGTACTTTATCGTCAACGTCTGTTTTAAAGTCCATGCCTACGCGCGTGCTTGCGCTGGCAGTGCAGTACTTTATCGTCAATGTCTGTTTTAAAGTCCCTACCTATGCGTTTGCATGCGTGAGCGGTAAGGTACCATATCGTCAACGTCTGTTTTAAAGACCCTACCTATACGCTTGCATGCGTGAGTGGGCGGGGTACTTTTTCGAAAATGACTGTGTTAAAGTCCATATCTATGTGTGTGGAGTTCTTTATCGTCTGTCTTGATATGTTTGTGCTCCTTCTCAGCGGTTTGGTAAAGAGTAACAAGGAAGGTGTCTTGTTTAGGATACTCTACATATGTTTCATTATTTATTTAGTTCATGTTTTATTTATTAATAACATGTAATATTCATCTATAACGTTAAACCTGTTTATTTATTTTTAATAACATATGTAATATTCAGCTATACTGTCAACAGTACTTATTTCTTCAGAGCCATTCCTAAGTGTAAACAAACCTTCGAAAAAATATGTTGAAGCGTGAAGTTCCCTATCGGACATTTCAAATGATTTATGCTGGCTTTCCTTGGAGTCAACGTGGCCGCCGCCGTGCGTTCGTTAAACTTTTAAATTGTCTACTTCCGGCATTTTCTTCGTTGAGCGGAAGAGCGAGCTTTCCGCTCTCACGACTAGAGTGCTCGCGCGCTCAAGTCGTGAGCTGTACCGAGAGGAATGGGGGGAGCCAGCTACCTTGCTCGCTGCCATGTAAGGTCCGGTCACTCGAGTGTGACACTGCATAGAGGAAGGGTTGCGCACGTGCTT
Organism: Deroplatys truncata; assembly: GCA_030765065.1. Lineage (NCBI taxonomy): Eukaryota > Metazoa > Arthropoda > Insecta > Mantodea > Mantidae > Deroplatys > Deroplatys truncata. Next base: position 533,993,934 of record CM060990.1, on the reverse strand, counting down.
TCAGCGAAATTATTACGCGTTAACGCCTCGTTACGAGAACTCTGTCCTTTCAGCCATGGATTCATCTAAGTGTTGTAATATTCTTATAAACCCAAAATATATTTTCCCTCAAAAGTAGAATTAAACAAATGTTATTATTCGTAATAATTATACAATGTAATAATCACCTTAACACCCACGCTCACATATACGATGGCGACCAGGAGCGCCAGTCAATTCATATACACTTAATTACATTAATCAATCAAAAATACTCAATCGTATTCATCGATCGAGGAGCATCGTTTAATTACATTAATCAATCAAGATACATCAAGCAGGGATACTTCGATCGAGTGTTTGCGTCCAGAGCTTCAGAAGCGCTATGCCAGAACGTTAGTAGAAACCATTGATTATTTTTATCACCTACATCGATTTGCGTGGGCGGCTACACGCGACGAAAACAATAGCACATTGTTCGACGATCCCCGGTTATCGGCACCAGTAGCGCACAAAAAATCCACCTCCATTAGCGACTAGCACAATACCCTATTACCACCACCACTCTACAGGAATCCAATCAGAACAGCCCGTAAAGAGGGAGGCGTGGTGAGCGTACGGGGTTAGACCACAAAGGAGAGGGGAGGCCACAAAGAGAGGTTGTGGCCAGCGTACCTCTACTACTCTACAGGGAATCATTCAGAACAGAGCACTCAAAGAGGGGGGACGTAGACAGCGTACGGGGTTAGACCACAAAGGGGAAAGGAGGAGTGTGGCCACCGGCACAGAGCCGGGCGGCATACTAGTAGTGCACAAAGGAGTGGGTGTGGCCACCGGCACAGTGCCGGACGGCATACTAGTAGCACACAAAGGAAGGGGTTTGGCCACCGGCACAGAACCAGGCGACATGCTAGGAGGCCAAAAAGGAGGGGTCGTGTTCGGCGGCTTCTCCGGTCAGCACACAAAGCAAGGGGGAGGAGTCGGCGGCTTTAAAGGGTCAGCACACAAAGCAAGGGGGTGAAGTCGGCGGTATTTCTTTGAGTGCCCGTATCGGCCTTTTGTTACTACTTGCGTCCTCGATAGATTTAATACGTATTCTTTAGAGACGAAAAATATGTTTGTGTTAAAAACTGCAATTAATTAACATAAAGAATCTTACTGCTCTCTATATCAGTGAAGTGTTATTTAAATCGTATCAAGTATTAATAAAGGGAGTGAAGTAAAAGTATAATCTGTGTAAGCCTACATTCTTGTCGCATCACAACCCTGCCAAGATATTCATGTCTCTAAAATAAATACTGACGCAGCCGAGGCAAACATAAGTATTAAATATTTGAAGAAGCAGTTTAATTACAAAGTTGATATGCTTTTAAACTTGGAGCAAGAGCCACCTGAAAGTGTATTTGGGGCAAAGGCTACCGGAAACTGTCCACCATACGTGCGGTTGCAACTAGTACAAGTTCGGCTCCCCAACAGTTGAAGTATAGTACAACGCCTACAACAAAACAACTACTTCAAATAGGCGCCCAAAGCGTGGTGCAAACCCCTACAATAAAATAACTTCTTCAAATTGGCGTCCAAACGTGGAGCTAATAAAATACTTTTTTCAAATTGGCGCCCAGCTGCGTGGAGCTCAAAGAGACAAGAATTGGCGACAACATCTGAAAAGAAGAGATCAACGAACGACATAGAACTACCAGAATCGACGAAACTACAAGACTTCACCTCAGAGAATTTCAAAATCGTCATCATCCAAGGACAGCAATAATTTTTTCAGGAGTACGGGGCACGCAGTCAACAATTCAACAAGATTCTACGTGGGAACACTGAGTATAAAGGTTTAATAACAGCCAGAACAAAAGGTCAGAAAATTCAATTATACATTTATAATTATCAAAATAGTTTAGAAAATATATTGTTATTAAGATAATTTATGTTCTTAAGAAGCGGTAAATTAAAATGGAGCAATTCCAAACCAAATATAACAAAAGAAAATATACAAAATAAAATGGAAACAGAAAACAATGAAAATATGCAAGTAGGAGAGGATAGGTCAGCCATTACAGATTACAATGTACATTTACAATCAGATCTAGAGGAAACAAATAGGTTATATGTAGAAGAACAGTTATCTGTAAATTCACAATTAGGTATAGAAAGAGATACTCTCCCTGACACTTCTAGGAAACAAGAGCAAGAAAACTTATCATAACAAATAATGTGCATTCTAAAAGCAATGACTGAAACTAATAATAAGATAACTGAAAGTAATGCAGATTTAAATAATAAGATAACTGAAAGTAACGAAGATTTAAATAATGAGTTAACTGAAATGAGAGAAGAGTTAAAAGAAACTAGTACTGAGCTGAGAGTAGAGTTAAGTAATAGGTTAACTGAAACAAATACAGAGCTATCTAGTATATAAAATGATCTAGCTAAGCAAATAGAAAATTGTATAAAAGAAAGTAAAGCTGAATGGAGGAGATTAGAAATAAAACTAGAACAATCTTCCAAATCAATTAAAAAAGATATAGGGTTAAAGGTAAACAAGGGCTTCAATCAGCTAGAACAGAAATTGTCAAGTCATATTGATAAAAATGTGACTGAGATCCAGTTAAAACTTACTAATACTAAACAAGGTGTTTGTAATAAGGTAGATAAACAGGGTGAAGAATTGAAAACAATGGTAGAAAATACAAATGCAGATCTAGTACAAGTACAAATAGATTTAACTGGGGAAATAAACAAAATGCATGAAATGGCAAAAAAATGCAGATGCAATTAAAGAAGCACACAAGTCAATCATAGATGAAATTGAAGATAAAGTACAGGAAAGTAGCAAAGAAATTGATAAACTTAGAAATAGATTTGAACATTTAAGTACCAGTGTACCATAGGTAAATGCAAATGTAACTAATTCTGTAAATGCTAATCAAATGCATGATAATAATGCAAGTGCAGAAAGAAGTATATCACCTTTGTTAACTAACAATATAAGAGACGTAATGCTATATCCATAGCATCAGCATCTCAAACACAAAACAATAATGATGACACACATATGCTTGTACCAAATTAGATGTCCAACTATTATTCTGTGCTTAATGAGTTACCATTACCTTATTTTAATGCTTCCTCAAGTCCAGTATAATTTATACATGATTTAGTAGAATATTTTAAGTTGAAAAATGTGACTGAAGCATTAAAAATAATTCTTATTATAAAATGCTTGGACAACAAAACCTTAGAATGGTTACATATGCTAGCAGATAGTGAAATGAATTTTGAAACATTTAGAGTTTTATTCATGAATAAGTTTTGGAATACAACTGTGCAACATAAGATTAGGTCAAATCTAAAAAGTCTGTGGCAAAAGAAGAAAAAGAAAAAGAAAATAATGTATGTAGGTTATGTGTGGTACAAAAAGAAAAAGAAAATAAATGTAAACAGTCTGTGGCACAAGAAAAAAAAAAGAAAATTAAGTATGTAAGTTATGTGTGGTACAAGAAGCAAAAGAAAATAAAGTATGTAGGTTATGTGTGGCACAAAAAGAAAAAGAAAATAAATATAAACAGTCTTAGGCACAAAAAAAAAGAAAAGAAAGTATCTGGAACATAAAAGGAGAAATCAATTGATATTTAAAAAAAAATTTTAAGAATATCTTTACTAAATGTAACCAATTGTCAATATAACAAAAGAGAGTTCAGATAAAAAGATGTGATAAAAGAAAAACCATTGTTAGTAAGAAAAACATAAATATGAATAGGAACTGCATTTATATTGTATAAGGTATAAATTGTTAGAAATTGTAAGAAATATAAAAATTTTAAGAAATAAGTTGTAAAGAAAGTTTAACAAGTGTTAATATCACTAATTAAATGTTAAATGTGTAGCAAATAAAATGCCTAATAGTGGCTATGTTAGTGAATAAACAAACTTCACCCAGATCATTGAACACTAGATCATTGACCTCACACCAGGTCTTTGACCTCAAAGTGTCTAACATGTAGCAGAACAAAATAAATATGAAGTATTCTGCTATACACAAGCGTAGTGAAAAACCAGTGAGTGTTAAATAAAACTGACAGTGAAAAATAGGAAGTGTAATAATAATAGTAAGAATAAAAAAAGTGACAGTGAAAAATAGAAAGTGTAATAATAAATAGTTTACGTTTCCTTCTTTCAGGAGACTTTCAGAAAATATTTTAAAATTTTAAAAAGAACAAAACAAAAAGAACAACTTTTAAATATTTCCAAAAGGGGGCAATTTGAGGCAGTATTTTTACCACTTAAAGGATTTCAGTCAAATTATATAACATTAAATTCAATTATAGCCCACCTTGAAGCAATATGTGTATGTAATAATTTGTAAAAAATATATAATAGTCACTGCATATGCTTATATTGTTGTATACGTGTTTAGTAATTTTATGTGAAGGCATTACGTAATCTAATAATGGCATCTGTGAGAATAATAGGTTAAAATCTGCTAACAATGAGGTAACAATGAGGTAAGCTTGAGGCAATAATGAGTTTGAGAGTTTAACAATACTACTTACGATTCTTGGGGAAGCAATAATGTACTTTAAGTGGCAGTTTATAAAATAGCCAATTAACAACCAGAAAAAAAACTTTAGTTAAATGAAGGTATTCTATTGAAGTAGGATAAGCCAATCACAGACTTGAAATACAGAAATGTACAAGTTTAGATGGTTGAAATCTAGCCAGTTGCCTGCAGACAGTGCTCATAAGAGGATGGGTTACTTGTGCGTCCTCCAGAGATATAATACGTATTCGTGTGAGACGAAAAATAAGTTTACGTGTTAAAAAGTGCAATTAATTAATAAAAGAATCTCACAGCTCTCTATATCAGTGAAGTGTTATCTAAATCGTATCAAGTATTAATAAAAGGAGTGAAGTAAAATTATAATCTGTGTAAGCCTACATTCTTGTCGCATCACAACCCTGCCAAGATATCCATGTCTCTAAAATAAATACTGACGCAGCCGAGTGAAACGGCAACTCCAGGCTGAGCCCGAGCTTGGTATTTATTAATATTATTAATTAATTATGAGTGAGGTTAAATTATGCTATGTACAAATCTTTTACTTTTACTGCCGGTGTAGCTTAAGTGGGGTGATTTAACGATATGCCTGTATTTAGGTTACTAATATTAGAGGAGTTATAAGTTGTTTAATGTAAATAATTTAAGCGCTATGTTAAAATACTGTCTACGATCAGATATGTTAGCTGCAGGAATAGTGTCTTCGAAGGCAAAAAGTTTAGTTTTACGATGTCTCTCTGGTAGCAGGGGCATTGTTCATACAGCGAGGGCTATTGTGCCTTTGTACGATAATTCGCCGTGACCAGAGTGAGGGAGACAACAAGCTTAACGATAAAATTAGGAAAAGCCGCCATTTATGTTAAAATTGGACCAATGAGATCCCTGTAAACTTTTATGAAATAGTGAGACGCGTTGAGTAGCGCTAAAACTGCACCAATAGGAAATGAAGAAGCACAAGAAGCCTGCGACTATAAACAGATCCGCTAGGACCAAAATCTGGGGTCATTTTCTAAACTACAGGCAGGAAGAGATGCTGCAGGATATTTCAAAGATATAGCGCCAAAAGTGAATTAAGACAGTTTTCGCAACACACATAAGAATCGCTACGTGTAAAGAGATCTAATAAGTATATAAACTTCACGTCATATCAGCGCCGTGTTTCTACAGCAGTGGATAGTGCTTTAACGGCGACAATATCAGTGTTGTGTACCATCAGAAGTAGCCAAACAAAAGAAACAGCAGTGTCGTCTTTTTGTAACTAAAGCACATCTATTTTCTCTCCTTTACCACGCCCGAGATCTACGTTTCCTTTACCAAGAAAAAGTCCATGCTCTGATATATTTCAGCAATAACTTCAGCTAGCCGAGGAGAAAAAAAATGAAGAGAACCAGCATCCTTCGAACATCCAGAGTCTTCGCGGAGGCTGTAGAAATGTAAGCCGCGAGCTACGGGGATTACAAATAACCAAAACAACTACGGACTAGGGAGTTACTGCCGCAAACTGGCACCAACACTGTGGGGGCACGAACGTAGAACCGCACGAATGGAGAACGGCTCCAATGGAGGGTTAGGGAACAACGCATAGAGGAAGAATCTTCAGAGGAAAGGGGCACAGCAGAACAAAATTACAACGCGAACTTCTAGTCTACCTACGTGGGATAACAAAATAGCTGAGAACATCGCTTCTATAAATTCACCAGGATTCGAACCCGGGACGCATCAATTAACATAGGAGAAGTACAGGTTAGAACATTTATACAAAGAAAACAAACAATCAAAAACGCATGCAGAGTAGTTACTCAGTATCTGTGAACACATGTTATTGAGAAAAGATAAAGTAATTACTAGGGAGGTAGAACATTCTAACGGAACCATGAGTAGGTCAAGGGAGACCATTGGCAGTATAACACAAGATGGAGGAAGTATGGGGAAAACAGAGGTAGAAGTTAGGCTGGAAGGACAACCACCAATTGAGCAGGCTATTGACCCAGGTCAGGACCAGCTTATGATATTCCTTCAACACTTAAGCACAAAGATAGACGAACAAAGTCAGAGGTTAGAGGGAAAATTAGGTGAGCAGAGTAAAAACTTAGAAAAATTAAGTGAACAAAATAAGAATTTAGAAGGGAAATTAAATGAGCAGAGTAAGGACTTAGAAAGAAACTTAAGTAAACAAAATAAGAATTTGGAGGGGAAATTAAATGAGCAGAGTATCCAGATAGGGGAGTATGTCCGAGGGGAGAACAGAAAAATGAGAGGGGAATTAGCTCAGGAGGTGAGGGAATATTTAGGTGAACAAGTCGCCAGATTACACAGTCAGCTGGACTCTAAATTCAGCAAACAAGGGAAAGTAGTACAGGAAATTCAGGCAGGACAATACGGTCTAAGAACGGATGTAGAAAAACTAAGGTGGGATGTAGAAACGGAATTAAGTGTTACCAGCCTAGCTATAAAAGAGCAATTGGATGATGACTTAAGAGCTGTAAATCTTTCTTTAAACAAAACAAAGTACTTTAGAATCTAATATCCAAAGGAGTTCAGAGAATTTCAAACAGTGGTAGAGAAGGATCAGGGAAAGATAAATGAACTTTCATCAAAAATAACTCAACAGCTCTCAAATCATCGTGAAATAGTGAAGAGGGTTAAATAACATGAAAATTGTGTAAAGGAGTTAAACGCTCTATTGGTAGACTTGGGATAGGTATGAGACAGAGTGATAATGGTACATCCGGTGAAAGTAGCACCACCTTCAGGGAGGCAAATGGAGATCAAAGTCCAGCCACAGACCCATATAATTTCAATTCAGGGCACCAATGTACATCGAACCATGTAAGTAAAGCAAACTATCATTTGTTAAATGAGATAGGGGTACCTACTTTCGAGGAAAACTCAGCTGATAATCCAAAACAATATCTAAATTACCTTGAGGAATATTTCCGTTTAAAGCAAATTCCGTACAAGCTAAAAATGTTAATCGTTCGTAAAGGTTTACGTCAAAGGGTGCTTCAGTGGGTAAGATTGACTTTGGGGGAGAATAATAATTTTGAGTATTCAAACGGGCATTTTTGAATAAGTATTGGAGTACTAATACTCAGAACCAGGTGAGATCTATCCTAGCTAATGGCAAATATGACGAGCGCGGAATCCTGAGCATGGTAGATTATTTACTAACTAAAGCACAAAGTAGTACATTATTCGAGCCACCCATAAATGAGAGGGATTTCATTAACATGCTTATACCCCATTATCCGGAGCGCATACACCATTACCTACTCATTGCGAAGCCAAATTCCATTCCTGAATTGATTGAGTTGGTATCATCATTCGAGACAAATAGTTGGAACCACGGACAAAACTATACAGTTCGACCACCGCTGGATAATACAAGGAATGTGAACTGGAGAGGAAACCCGAGAGGGAACTATAACCCCAGAGAGAGGTATTGGAATGACGTACCACAATCTGGAAACAGAAACCGGGAAAATAACCGCTTCCGGCGGAAAGGTGATAACCAGTATCACATCAATACTATTCAAACCAGACCAAGATACAGGGGCCGTTTTAACTATAGGAGAGGCCGGAATAATGAAAAAAACCCAGGGAACATTATTTTTCTGACCGAGGGGAAAGCGACGTAGAAGAGAGGTATGACGAGAATTACCCAGAGAGAGACGAAAGGAGAGAGAGACCTTCCCGGGGACACTTTAGAGGAAGCCGAGGAAGCTATGGGCAAACCCAGAGAGACGGAAATGTAGAACAGACTAGCGGAGCTCCAATTAATTCCGATAACCCGGAAAACTAAGACAGGATCCAATCAAGAGCTCGGAACGGATTCTAAGCGTACAAAATGCTCAAATAAATAGCAAATGTGAAACAGGGCTCAAAAATGATTTTATACTAGGAGAACTAATAACTACGATTCAAAATCATTCGGAAAAGGACTTGACAGATTCCCCTAGCATAAGAGTAGTATTATTGGATGAAGAATATGACGCCTTAATAGACTCTGGAGCCAATGTGAGTGTATGCAGCTTGAGGCTATACCAGAACATGATAAATAAAGGCATTAAGCTAATGACATTACCTATAAGGAACACGGTATGCCGGCTAGCAGTCAACAGAGAGGTTACCCGAATAAAAATGCAAGTAATGTTAAACGTGAAGATAGGAGAAGCAAATTTTGAGTTTATTTTTCTGGTAATTAACAATTTGATTTGTGACATTTTGATTGGGTGTGACGTTTTGTTTGAATTAAGAGCTAGGGTTGATTTTGCTGATAAAATTTTGAAAATGGAGAAGAATAGAAAACTGTTAGAAATTCCTTTTGTAGAAGGAATGAAGCAAGATAATTATAACAAAACCCAAGGAAAAGAATATATCGCCGAAGAAAGATTTTTCGTGCAATTAGAACAAACAGGTAGGAGTGAGAAACTAAATGCTATAGTACAAGGGGAAGAAACCGATGAAATGCATGCGTTCGCTGACAGGTTTTACGATGGATATACGGAGTACAATGAGAAAGATGACGATAACGCTCAAGACAACAGGGAAACTATGTTAGCGCCGACCGGCAGTCAGGCAGACGAAGCGGTCGAGGAGAAAGCGACCCTTGCTGAGAACCTCACAGACACACAAAGGAATCTATTAAGGCTAATGTTACAAGAAAACAAAACGGTATTTTCGGACGTCCCAGGCAAGTGCAAAGCATAACAACACAACTTTAAAGTACAAGATATTGCACCTTTCACACATAAGTACCGTGATATTCCGATTGCATTAAGGGAGAGCGCCAAACAAGTTATCGATAAAATGTTGAGAGACCGAATTATACAAAAATTTAATTCTCCGTTCAGCAGTCCATTGTGTTGGGTGACGAAGCGCAATGGCGAACTTACGATTACGATAGATGGTCGAAAGATAAACAAACACACTCAGTCAGACAGATTTCGGAGTGAAAGTGTAGAAAGATTGCTATCAAAAATAACCAAAGGCAAGTATTTCTCCACTATTGACTTAACTGCGTCATACTGGCAGATCGAGCTTCATGAGGATGTTAGAAAGTATACGTCTTTCTTATTTTTTGGAAAACACTTCGAATTTTTGAGAATGCCTTTTGGTATGCTTACGTCATGTAGTGGACCATTAAGAGCCATCGATGCAATATTTGGCGACACGGCCGACGAATTTTTGATCCAATACATCGACGATTTTCTAATAGTTGATGAAAATTTTGATGAGTATATTAAACACGTGGATTATGTGCTTACAAAACTGGGAGAAAACGATATGACGGTGAACATTAACAAATCCAAATTTTGCATCCGTGAGGTGGAATTTCTAAGTTATGTAATTAATGACAGAGGAATAAAGCCAAACGAAGAAAGAGTAGCGGCTGTGAGAAGAATACCAGCGCCCAAGAGTGTTAAGCAGGTCAGATCGTTCCTTCGAGTGTTAAATTATCAAAGCAAATTTATTCTAAGGTACGCCGCAGAAATAGCACCTTTGCGCAAATTGCTTAAAACGAAAGTGCGATGGAAATGGGATGAGATACACCAGAAGGCTTTTGAAAACATAAAAGAACTATTTGCAAAATCAATTCTCTTAGTGAGATCCAAGGACAACTTACCATATGTAATCTACGTGCATGCTTCAAGACACAGATATGGGTGTATCCTAGCCCAATCAGATGAAGACAATCAACTACACCTGATAAGTACTGCTTCAAGAGGTTTAAGTCAGACAGAGAAAAATGCTTCGGTCACAGATTTAGAGATCTGTGCTGTGTATTACGCATTACAGAAATTCAGATCATACATATATCTACAGAAGGTTGTTATATACACCGATCATGAGTCTTTCATTCATGAAACGTTGCCGGATTACAAGTAGTAAATTATCTAGGTACATCCATGAGATTCTTTCGTATGATGTTGAGGTGAAACACCTTCCAGGAAAAACAAATGTTTTTAGCGACTTGCTGTCTAGGTTACATAACAACAGTGAAATACTGGAGAGAATAGAACGCCCTAAAAATGAAGTAACAGTAATGAGCATCGAAATACCCTTGAGCAAAAGATTGATAAAAGAATTAAAAGGAATAGGGGACCAGCAGCGACAAGATGAGAAATTAAATAAATTAATAAAAAAGGCCCCAAAATAGCTGAAAATATTAAGGAAAACATAGGGCTAAAAGGGGGCGTGTTATATAAACTACATGGCAGCGAAATACAGAAATGGAAGACGTATATACCTAAAAACATGGATAATGAACTCATAAGCACGTTTCATCAAGCTTTAGCACATTCTGACTCAGAACGCACCGCTTTAATGATCCAAGAAAATCTATATTTTCCAAAATTACATCATAAAGTAAGGCGAATAATTTCGACATGCTTACAATGTCAAAAAGCAAAACCATTGAACCTTCAATATGAATACGAGACAAACTCTATCCTAAGAGAAAAATCAGGCATGTTAGTGACCTTGGACTGTCATGGTGAGATGCCTAGTGGTAAATTTGTATTTAGGTATATAGTAGTGTTAATAGATGTATTTTCAGAATTCGTGAAAATCTACCCAGTCAGGAAGATTACAAGTGCAACATGCCTAAGAAAGATAATGAAGTCGTATGTTCCACAATTTGAAAAGATGAAGGCAATTTTATCTGATAATGCTTCAATATTTACCAGCAGAAAATTTGTAGACACCTTAAAAGAAAACGAAATCACATTGTATCATTGCTCAAAATACCACCCACAAAGCAATCCCTGCGAAAGGATAATCCGGGATATTTCTGTTTATTTGAGAATTTTGGCCCATAAAAAACACAGCGATTGGGCAAATCACTACCAGCGTATTGAAAACATTTTAAATGTATGTGTAAGCCCTACTAGCGGTTATAAGCCCATTGAGCTGATGAAGGGGAATTTAATGGAAACACCTGAAGGGGAATTACCACAGACACTAGCAACTAAAAATCCGAAAACACTAACGGAAGAAGAGATGTTTAAAAAAGCTTTTGAAAGAATGTCGAAGAAGGCGCAGAAAAGGAAGGAAAAACTTCAACAAAAGAAACGAAAGCACTGGTTGATCGAACTGGGAGACTTGGTATTGGTAGGGGACAAGAAAAGTCTAGCATTCTGAACAAAAGGTATCATAGAATGGAAAATTTAGTTAAAGGTCCATACCGGGTAATTAACATTTTAGGCTCGGATACGTTTGAGTTACAAGAAATAAAGAATTCAAAGATCGTAGGAAGGTATCATAAACAGTTGCTCAAATCGTACAAATGTTTAGAGAATGAGAAGGGTGAAGCATAGAATGAAAATAAATCATGTTACTTCTACTCTAATTGAGGTGGTAACCCTATAAATAAGTAATAAAGGTAATACACCCGATAAGTAAAGAAATAAGTAAATAACTAAATATATAATAATTATTATTTATCAGTATGTATGTATGTAAATAGGTGTAATTGTTAGAACTTAATTTGGGTGTTAACGTATTTATCTGCACTACAAGTTATTCGTGTGAGTGAAAGTGTATAGTGCGAGAGAATGCCTCTCGGAAAACCTGTTTTAAAAGGATTTTCACTTTCGAGAGAATGAACGACCCACAACGAAGGATAAGGGGAAATGACCCAAGTGTAAACACCGCCGGTTTCGTAGAACCGTTGCAAAGGAACAGGCATAGCGAAGGGTTCTCTATAAACAAAAGAAAAAAAATGTATATACTCAGAGGAAGTATTCTGGAAAAAAAATTTTATCAAGTGCTGAAAAATGTATTCTTTACCATAACAGGGCAATTTGAAACGGCAATCTTAGGCCGAGCCCGAGCTAGGTAATTATTAATAATTTCATTAATTAATTTTTAGTGAGGTTAAATTATGCTATGTACAAATCTTTTACTCTTACTGCCGATGTAGCTTAAGTGGGCTGATTTAACGATATGTCTGTATTTAGGTTACTAATATTAGAGGAGTTATAAATTATTTAATGTAAATAATTTAAGCGCTATGTTAAAACACTGTCTACGACCAGATATGTTAGCTGCAGGAATAGTGTCTTCGAAGGCAAAAAGTTTAGTTTTACGATGTCTCTCTGGTAGCAGGGGCATTGTTCATACAGCGAGGGCTATTGTGCCTTTGTACGATAATTCGCCGTGACCAGAGTGAGGGAGACAACAAGCTTAACGGCAAAATAAGGAAAAGCCGCGACTTATGTTAAAATTGGACCAATGAGATCCCTGTAAATTTATATGAAATAGTGAGACGCGTTGAGTGGCGCTAAAAATACACCAATAGGAAATGAAGAAGCCCAAGAAGCCTGCGACTATAAATAGATCTGTTAGGACCAAAATCAGGGGTCATTTTCTAAACTACATGCAGGGAGAGATGCTGCAGAATATTTGAGAGATATAGCACCAAAAGTGAATTAAGACAGTTTTCGCAACACACATAAGAATCGTTACGTGTAAAGAGATCTAATAAGTATATAAACTTCGCGTCATATCAGCGCCGTGTTTCAACAGCAGTGGACAGTGTTTTAGCGGCGAGAATATCAGTGTTGTGTATCACCAGAAGTAGCTAAATAAAAGAAACAATAGTGTCGTCTTTTTGTAAATAAAGCACTTCTATTTTTTATCCTTTACCACACCCGAGATCTACGTTTCCTTTACCAAGGAAAAGTCCATGCTCTGATATATTTCAGCAATAACTTCAGCTAGCCGAGGAGAAAAAAATGAAGAGAACCAGCATCCTTCGAACATCCACAGTCTTCGCGGAAGCTGCAGAAAAGTAAGTCGCGAGCTACGGGCATTACAAATAACCAAAACAACTACGGACTAGGGAGTTACTGCCGCAGGAGGCAAAGATAAATATTAAATATTTAAAGAAACAGTTTAATTACAAAGTTAATATTTTTAAACTTGGCGCAAAGGCCACCTGAAGGTACATTTGGGGCAAAGGCTACCGGAAACTGTTTACCATACGTGCGGTTGCAACTACTACAAGTTCGGCTCCCCAACAGTTGAAATATAATACAACTCCTACAACAAAACATCTACTTCAAGGATTTTCCTGAAGATCTTTGTGTCGCATCTTTGGAAAATACTGAACTCATATACCAGGTTTGGTATTTATCCAACTTTTCGTTTTTGAGTTGTGCTGTTCACAGGCACACATGCACACACACGTGGATTCAGGGGCCTCAAAGCATGCATTTCCTTGTGAAACCTCTGTATCGAATTTTTGGGGTGGAATGCAATACCTTCTCTGCCTACTATGTACGTGGTAAAGAAAGTAATAAGAAAAAAAAAGGTGAGACACTTCGAATCTGGTGTCGTTGGCTGAGAACTCCCTCCTTTACCGCTAAGCTACACATGTATACTTCTTAGCAATGCTGCAAACGCTTCCATATACCATTGAGGTGGTAATAGTGGCGTACTTGTTCAAATTTGTTTTGGCTTATTGCATTAAATCATGCACTCTGGTACCATAAATGTACTATCCCAAATTTGTTCCCCAGCACCTGTCTATATTCCCTTAACGTTAATCGGTCAATTGTGAAACATCTGTATATATTCCAGAATGTTTTATTTACTTTTAAGGGTAGCACTACGTTAATTAGAGAGGGTACATTAGGTGATGTCCGTGCACTGCATATATACATGGGCCCATGTGCATATGCTTGTCTAGACCTTAAAAGGCAGTATGAAGGTAAATGGAATATCTTTGTCTCTAACTAACGCTTATAGATGTCATTAGCTTCGCCTTTTTCAACTCTCGCGCTGTCACCAAGTTGCTTATAGGTAATAACATGCTGTAAATATTCATTCGTTATAAATTTCAGCTTAGAACACATCTTATGCAGAATAGTTTTATGTGTGGTATTATATCATTTTTAGAGGCTTTATAGGTTTCTGTGGACACAAATTTCTAAAGAAAACGGATTTATACAGAAAACTAAGTTTTCAGTGAAATAGTTTATCAGTTCATGCAGTAACTCATACTAAAGGGTAGAATGCAACAATATCTTTTTGTTAGCTAGAGCATCTACTTAATCCACAACATTCCTCCAAGTCATCTTTAGGCACCGATATGCTTGGCGTTGTCATCTGTTGTGATATGGTGACATTGTACTTACTGTACTGAATTAAGTTGAACCTTAAGAAACCTTAGGAAAATGGCTTAAAAGACTCTCGGAAAACAGTATACAATTAAATATTGACAAATGTAATTTTGTAGAGAAAGAAGTAAAATTCTTACTCCATTTAGTGATCAAAGATGGTTTTAAAAAGACCATAGAGATAATAGATTCTATCCTGAAATGTAAAAATCCTTCAAATGCTCGAGATGCTTTGTCTTTCATGGATACGATTCAAGTTTTATACTAGGTTCTGCAATAAGCTGTTTAATTTTGCCGAAACCCTTTTTGACTTCACACAGAACAACAGAGCCTTCAAATACATCTTAATAAGAATAAAATTAAAAATTTTACATTTGTGTTTTCAGTTCCGACGCCTTGAGTCTAAAGTAGGTATGCCAGACTTCATTGCAATTGTTAGCTTATTTTTATCTCAATACGTCTTGAGCATAATTATGTGTGCAGAAATGTACCTTATATCTACTTCTGATAATTAACTGTCTAAATAACTGCTACTGGAATTCCAGTAACGTTACATCTCTACCTCTACTTTCTAATTCCATAGTCCAAATCCAATTCTACATCACTATTCAAAAACAGTCCTGGTATCGAGACCTCTCTTCTTCCGGGATCACAATTGTTCATCGTCATCGAGAACAGAATGTCGGTTCATCAGAACTATGTTATTATAATCGCAATCTGTATCATGTCCGCTTTCAGTGAGTAATCTTCCTTCTTATAAACTCTATAATACGGTTCTTCTTCTACTCTCCCAAATCTAGACATCACCTTTCAACAACGTCTATTCTTTATGTAATAGGCCGGCTCTCTCCCCTTCTGTTCATTCTTCTAGGTCCTTTCCCTATGTCTTCATCTTCTAAATGTTCCACATATTGTACGTATGTATTATATAGTACAACTTTCTTATAATCGATCTTCTTCTTCAAGTATTTTCTACTCCTTCAGTAGTTTTTTTTTCCTCCTGTTAGTATATATACATCGTGTTCAGTCGCTTTTTCAAGTTACTGCTTACATAATGATTCCTCTTCTTTGTTATTATTCCAATAATCCTTCATCTTCTAGATGATTGGCTATTAAGTTTTTTGTTGTTAGATTTACCACCGCCATTGTCATTAATGTTGTTGTGTTTGTTGCTAAATTGTTGTGGTGTTTTTTCCTCATATTATACTTCCTGTTGTCATTGTAGTCGTGTTAGTTGTTATTTGTAATTGTCATCTCTCCTTTTATTAGTCTAAATTATTTTATAATATCAAGGTATCTATTGCTATCGTGTGCCAAATGTAAAAAGTTGGAATATGAAAGTTAAAAAAAGTATAGAAAAAATTGCATCTGAAAGCGCTCTGACCCGCTATGATCCATCATTGCCACTGAGATGTATTTCCTTTTGGACTGGGTAGTGAACAAGCCTTTGTGCTTCCCGAACAATCGTAAAAACCGAGAAAAACTACTTAAAATATCTAAATAATCTCTTACCATCAAGTAGGGCTTGCTAAAGTTCCACATTTACTTATATGCAAGATTTGCTCCAAACACAGACCTTTCATTCATATATTTGGAAGAAATAAAAGAAAGCAGATAACCAAATTCACCTCAGCACAGTGAGATTCGTCTCCTACATTTCCCCATATTATTAAGATGTTCGACTTTGGGATTGAATATAGGAAATCTGATTAACATGGAAATGCTGATTGGCTTTCAAGGCTTCCATTTTTTTTTCAAAACAGCTTGATAATGAAAGAATCCAAGTAGATTCAACAACGGTTTTCCACTTTGATTAACTTAACTAGCTGGCGTTTCTGCCACAGTATATTAAACAAGCTACTGTGGAAGACCTTGAAGCTAGGGAAATTTATGAAAATTTTAGAAGGTTATTATTTTTGGTGCTAATGGACTGCAATATTCATTAAAGAGGGATGTAGATTTAACTGAGACAGGATATTTATACCAAAGAAGTTCCAAAAAACGCTTAGCCCAACTTTAAGATGCACACCTGTGAAACATGACAATAAAAGCTTTGGCAGGCTCAGTGGTGTGCTGGCCACATATTGATAAAGGCATAGATGAGCTGGGCTGCAGCAGCACGAATCGCGCTCAGTTTTAGAGACAACCACCCGAAACCTCAAAGCATTACTAGGAATATCGCTTCGATGTCCGGGAAGGAATTCACATTAACCCTGCAGGGCCATTTATGAACCCCTTTTTGCGGTAGATGCATATTCCAAATAGCTAGAAGCATTTATACTACCCACAATTTCCACTACAGCAGCTATAAATGATTTGTAATCTTTGCTTGTACGATATTGATACCAAAAACTCCTATTTCAACAAAGTATCTGCTTTTCAAATGCATGAATTCCAATCGTCTTTGAAGTTCTGTATAGCCAACACATCATGTGCTCCTTTGCATCTTGCATCAAATGGACAAACTGAATGGTATGTGTACATGCAAAAGACTTTGCTGAGGTGCTTGGTAAAATACAAAGGTACATTGCAACATAGACTAAAATCATTTCTTTCTGAGCATAAGCCGATCTCCAAACATCACAACTGAATGATGTAATATTGGGAAAGAGAATATCAAGGAGATATACAATAATAACAAACCACTTAGGTCATAGCATTCTCTAACACGGCTAGGTATGATGCTTGTCACGAAAATGGAAGGAATGTCTAAAAAAGAACTTGAAAAACGCTTTGAGGTGTATTTACGGAAATATATTATTTTTAGAACAAATCTTAAAAAACAGTGTCGACTTGGAGCTGAGGCTGCCAGAATATACCAAAAATTATGCAAACATTGCAGCACAAAGCGTTAAGAGGTATTGCCACTCCACAATAATACACATCGTGGCTGAATGTACTCGGAGAGCTTCATTATCATAGTGATGATCCATATTGTGCTAAGAACAAGAAAGAGTGGCATTAACAAAGCAAGAGCCTTTTCAAACCAACCTTAAGATTAGATGCAATTTCAAAAAATAATGAGAAAGCAATATTACTTAAATAAAATCCTCGTGCTCCTTAATGCTCTGCACAAAAAACGTTCCTCTCTCTCTCTCTTTTCTTTCTGTACGAGTAACCGAGGTTTCTAAACCACGGATCGTAAACGGGAGTTCCTTGGTTCAAATCCTGCCAGGACCTTTCTCGCTAAGGTTTTTACAGCCTTTACTCAGTCCTCAAAGCTAGCAAATGCCAAGGAGGTATCTTTGACCTGTAACGTCCCCGTCCCAAATTTCCACTCCCAATTATCATTTCATGTATCATCGGCGTCCACCGCCTGTGGTGCCATATGTAGTAAGAATGGGTGTTATACGCTACCGAAAACAGGAGTGTAAATTGGTAGAGATATGTTATATCATATTCGTAAAAATCATTGGTATGTGAATATAATGATGAAGCCCACTCCTCTGCAGGAATGAAGTACTTTTTACACCTATATACTTGCAATCTGAAACAGTTTCCGCCCTTTCAGTTTTTATTTGCAGATATTTCCCATAATTATTCTTTAAACATTTCAAAAACTAATTTCACAGCTGACTCTGAGAAGCCATATATCTAGAACATAATATAAGTAATCGTTCGCTTTGAATGAGTCTGATCAACGTACTAACAGATTAATAACGATGTCCCTGAATATTCTGAAGCCATAAATAATGATAAGTAGATGAAATTTAGAATACCTACTTTTTCTACTATTATGTCAAGGGAGAAAGAAGCTGGCCTCTTATAAAACAAGCCACTTTATCAAAAGCACGTTGCTGGGATTTTAAAGTGTGCTCTAAAGGCTAGCGTTTTTAAGATATCCGCTATTCTCGCAGTGCAAAGAAGTGAGTACACGTTTCTAAAGAATGGGTTGGTGTCACTCCTCTAGGAAAGCGATTATTCAGCGCAGGAGAGAAAAAGCAAAAGAAAAAGAACGGAAAGCTTAGCTGAGCCTTAAGTACCGTCTCATGGCTGATGTATGAATTTTATACCCGCCCAGTTATATGCCTCTAAATTACTGTTCACGTCGTGTAAGTACATGGTTGTAAATCTTAAGTCACAAACTAGCATTCAAAAACGTCTTCTGCCTTTTGAAGTACGAGGTACATAATGACACATTTAATGGCTTCCAATGCTGTCGGCAACTTGATGAAACACGCTAATAAATGCTGCAATATCATCAATTACGTCTTGAAAGCAATTCGTATGATTTTTAGCATCCTATCATTAAATATTATTTGTTAGAATTTATTCTTGATACTTCTCTTGGAACGCACTTCTGAATGCAATGGTACGCTAAGAAATCAGACACGTCATATGTGCAGGAGTAGCTCCATTCATTTTTAAGAAAGGAAAAAAGAAATACACACTTGTTTGAATCATTATTTTCTTACTTAATCTGTTTTTATGTCTTTTCCTTTTCTTCTTTGCAGCCTAGCGCTATATTCGCTCGTAGAGTTATGGATCGTTTAAAGAGAATTATACCGGATTCGCCTATATCATATTATGACGTGTTCATTCCTCTCAGCGTCCATTCTACCACTTCATCTTTCGTGTCACTACCCTTCTTAGCATGAATGCCGAACTGCACTGATACAACAAACAAACATGCTGAAGAGCCTCTGGGACATAAAACCCTTTTGATAGTTTGTGTACTTATGTCCTTATTTTAGGTCGCAAAACTTCAAGCTTATAATGTGCCATATTAAGCACATAGACTCAATACATAATTAAATTTTTTCTCATCTCCACAATATTATGCAAATCACAGCGTATATTGAAGTTTATAACAATAAACAATCGCTAAGATTAATCATATATCATTTAATGTCTAGATACACTATAAATCATTTTAAGTTGTACAAATAAATGCTTGCTTATATGATAGTTCTTAACTTTCAAAAAGTGCTTGTGACGTTTAGTGCTGAGGGTATCTGAAGCACTTTGTGGACAGCTTATGAGGATATTTTTACGGTTAGAAAACTTTGGTTCCTTTCTTGAAAGTGTTTGTGAATGGGTTAACCCCGTACGCTCTTTTTAATTCAACGCGTTCTTGTCTTTCCAATTGGAATTTTGCATGGTTTTGGCTAGTTGGTTTTACTGTAACTGCGTGAGCTTGTTTCAGGGGTATTTTGCTTTCCTGTATGTGATGGAAATAGGAGTACTCGATATTTGTAATTTGGCTAGTTTAATTGCAAATGTGCCTGACATTTGATATTTTTTTTATTTGTTATTGTCATTCTGGGATTCGTGGAATCGAAGAAGATAATGGAGTTGACATTACTTTGTATACGCAATTGATTGTGATGAAATCAGCGACGAAAGTTACTAAAGAAAAGTCGGATCACGGCTGAGATTTGAAACTGAAACCTTCGTCGGTAACCCGAAATGTTAAAACCTGAGTATTCCTTTTAACCTGCTTCCTTCGTTTTAACCGTGTTGTTTGTAGCAAATACAACAATAGAATACACGACACGAATATGATAAATTTGTCACAAATAATTCATCATACGCGTTAATCGTCACACATTTAGAATTCGTCATGATTCTGACTTGTCACACAATATTTATTGGTCTAATAATACCCATTCGTCACAATGAGGATTTAGGACAATTCCCGTTGGATTGTATCATGTGCTCACACTGTCGCCCATTCCATTCCTACTTTCTCAATCGCTTAGCTATGATAAGTAGGGTAAGTATTGTACTCCACCAAAAAATTTGGTATCAAGTTTTCCCTATACATACTGCTTGAAGGACTGCAGAATGATATAAAAGGGATTAAATTGAAATAGACCAAACTCGAGTATGAGTTTCATCGACCAAGAATAAAAGGAAGCACCTTCAAATGCATACGTGTGCAGAAAGAATTGCGAATTATTATGAAAACTACAAACAAGAAAAGAGTGAATGTCACTCAATATTTCGGTCATAGGCCACAACTTCTCCGGTCAGTACCACTCGGTATTTAAATGAAGGAAGCATGTAAAATCAAACATTTAAACTTAGCAATCTTGCTAAAACAAAATTACAAGGTATTGTGACAAATACTGGTCAAGTGACAAATTTAAATTAAGAGGAATAGGCGTTAACTGAAAAATACTAACATGTGAACAATAAACAGTGTGGCGAGTATCTTACCTGTGACGAATCCAGATGAAGTCTATTTCCTATAATTAAAGCCAAGATTGTAATACCGGTCCTCACAACACCCATACTGACATAACTATGTAACCGTTGACGAAATTATGCAATAAACTTAAGTTAAGGATGATAAAACATAAAATTAGCATTTAGTTCTATAAAGCAGAAAACCGAAGACGCTTTAATACAATGTCAGACCAATTATCAAGGTAATTGAAAATAGTAATTCCATATAATATTTTAACTCAAAACAATATTGCAAAGTAAATTGAGGTGAAAAGAGGAAAGGCGACAGTATGAGTGAGTCGGACCTTTTCTAAGCAGTTCAACTACCCTGACATACAAGAACATTCGAAGAAAAGGTTTGCTATTCACCCCCAGGCAAAGTCTAGTGTCGGTAAGTCGGAAAACATCCCCTACAAATATATTTAATACATGTCGCAGACAACTTCTAGGCCTAAGCGGGTAAAAAACTATGGGTGCTTTATCAAGAATTTTAAAATGTTTCCCACGATTTCACCCAGCAGAAAAATCTCTTGTGACGATTTTGGTTTATTAGCCAATGATCGCAAGGTCCATAAAATTATACAACAAATTTAGACAGAGAAATGTCTTATGGTAAAAAGTAACGAAAATAATCACGTGATCGACCACAAAATAGAGATGTCATGGCGATACCTGAGCTTTTATATAACATCGCTGTTCAACCGCCAGGCGGCGTGCCGGGAAGACAAGATGTGTTAACTGTCTCTTAAACTCCTTAGCGATGCGCTAGGTACTAAGACCTGCGGCTACGTAGTTCGAAAACTATGAATGATAGGACTGAGAAGACATTGCCGTCTCGATAAACCGCATCAGTGGCATGAGCACGTTCGAACCAGTCAGCCGACGGAATGCTGGCGGGCACGACTTAACCAGAGCAACCTACTAAACAGAAATACCAACATTAAACAAATGTGTTCTTGCTTGTTGAACCATCACTGGCACCCTGAGAACTACAGAGAGAACTTAAGGCTTTGGTTCCCTCACTGAGGACGAGAACCCGGGACACCGGCTCCCTTACCATCCTACTCCATTTCTCCCGTCCTGACCCCGTTCAGCCGCAATTGCACATGCATTTCAGGTTTCTTTTGTTTGAAAAACACGGTTGATATACACATTTTAATACGTTCAGGAACCACCTGTGAAATAAATGTGCGTCCTTAGAGTGAAAGGAGATATATTATATATGTATAGGAATTGTACATAAGAAAGGGGATATAACATACATATATAAGGTGTGTACAGTAATAATATAATTCACTAACATGATAAAACATTCAACATCTAACATTCGTACAGAGCTGATTGTAAGAAACGGGCGAGCTAGCAAAATTCCAGGAAAAGCATAATCCTAAGTAGAGCGTACCTTTCACCAAGCCAACAGGCAGGGAACCGGTAACGGTACGGAGAAATAGAAAGAGGCAGATAGAGAAAAGAAAGAGACGGAGATATTGAACCGGCTTCACAACGCACTAGGGTGACGCTTAATCGAACGGATTTGAAGTCACACATTCTCATACATGTTAAGGTAACGCGGTCTGAGTATCAATAGGAAACATCGTTACATTTTTAAACGCAGAGGTGAGTGTCACTAGGGTCCCGTATATAAGGGCAGACAAGGCCTCAGAGCCCACTCTCTCTCTCGCACTGATCTTCTAGAATTCTCGACAACACGAGGTGCTACGCTATTAGCAGATGCACGTGTGTGCACAGGGGTGGGAATGCGTGTGCAGATAGCTAGGCTCTTGACTTATTTAAAGTGGTGGTATTATAGTAATGGTAAAAAGCTAGCCTCCCATAATTATTTCAATTGTGAATAAACTTCATTGGTTAAGGGAAAATTTCAGTGTATTTTTTAACTTGCCTCACCCACTAGAACCTGAGAATTAAGAATTAGATATAGGTAGGAAAAGTTAGGAATGGAATAAGCAACAACCGACGAGCACCAATAGCGACGAAGAACACTGCCGAAGACCACAACAACCCAAGGATCGACGATTTCGCGCTACAAATAGCGCACAGTACCGTTTCCCGCTATAAATGGCGCCCAACTGAACAACCCTTTCCAGCTACAAATGGCGCCAACGTGGTTTCATTAAAGGAGGCATCACCACGCAGTCAAGGAGCCAACGCACATCAGCTTCGAGGGAGTCGCCACCCACGCATCTAGATCTTCCAGAACTTCAAGTCTACACAGAGTAAAGTACTAAAATATATTTATAGGTTATATCAGTCTCAATTGTTAAATTTTAAAACTGCATGTTGCTCAGAAACAACAAAAATATAATCATGGCTGAAAAATCCAATGCTGACACCCATGTAGAGGGAGAAGCCAGTGCTCCACCTCTGGGCCAGCATAATAATCACATACTACCTGAGTCACAGACTATTGCAACGCAAAACATGCCAGAAGAGGCGACAATTATTGTGGTGGAATCCGGACACAGCTCTGCCAATTTAATGCAGATGCTAGAGTCCATACTCGCATCAACATTGAGAGATGCGAATAGACAATTGCAAGAAAGAATCACTACAAATAGCCAACAATTACAGGAACAATTACAAGAAAAAATCACAACAAATAGCCAACCTGTACAGGAAATGTTAGTTTCTAGTAAACAGCAACTCCAGGAACAGATCACGACAAATAGCCAGCATGTTAGAGAAATGTTAGAATAAATCAGTTTAGGGCAGGTAAACATTCAATCAGAGGTTTTAACATTAAAACAAGAGTTGCTAATAAATAAAGGTGAAATAGCCACTTTGTCCGAATTTGTCACTGCACAGGTAGACACATTAACAGTCAAGAACGAGATAATGCAAAACCAGTTAGGGCGATAAAAGAAACGTTAGCACATAGCCAACAAGCATTAGCAGACAGGGTAGATTCGGAACTCACAGCAGTTAAGAAAGTAGTAACTGCGTCTCAGGTAGCCAATTCATATGAAATTAACGAACTTAGAAATGTTGTACAAACGATGAATACAGTGCATGACAAAGACATTAATCAGTTAAGGAATTCTGTAGAAAGACTGGAACTGAAACTTACTGCAAGTCCAAGTTCACCCAGTGAATGCCAAAGATCGGCGGACCCCGGCAGCACTCCTTTGTTACCGGGCGAGGCCACCAACAATGTACACAATTCATGTAATTATGATGTGCATGCTAGAAGTGTAACACCACCGGTCACCTGCTCTCATAGCAACAGTAATTTCAATTCACACTTGTTAAATGAGTTGTCACCTCCAATGTTTGATGAGGTATAAGAATTTATTAGCGAATTGGAACGATATTTTAGACTTAAAGCCACTCCAGATGAGATAAAATTAATTGTTGTTAGAAAATGCTTAAAAGGGTGTGCACTGAACTGGCTGCGTCTCACGTTGGGAGATTCTTTGTCATACAGTGAGTTTAAACAGGCTTTTCTATTACGTTACTGGGAACCAACAGAAGTTAACAAAGTAAGACTACAGCTCAACAATGGCCGCTATAACCAGAATATTCACGGAAGCATGATTGATTACGAACTCAAATTGGCACAAAAGAGCAAACAATTAGAGCCGCCACTGTCAGACGCAGAATTAATTACTCTACTCATCAATCATTTTGAGCCTGAAATAATAAATGGTTTAATTGTTGCACAACCACAAACGATTTCCAAAATGCTGGAGCTCATCACAGCTTTCGACCAAAATCCCAGCACAAGCACCACTGGCACACACAGAGGAGCATCTATCCACATGATGGCCGCCAGTCACCACCATTTTCGGGGACCGGGGCAGGTGCCCCTCAATTTAACAATGAACGGCACCCGACGTCACCAAGGACAGGAAATAGATTCCAGCCACCACGATATGAGAGAAGACAGGAACCATATCAACCCAATAGACAACAGAGGCCACAGGGAAAAGCAGCAAACATTAAAAACATCCACTAAACAGGACGGAGCCATTATCACCAAGATAACCGCAACAATGGAGGCAGAAACTCGCCTGATAGAAACGTGCACACCAAGGAAACCGTGACAGACACCGGAGATATTCCAATGGATCAGGGATACACAGTCCGGTACCCTCACAGATCATTGAAAACACAAGCATTGGGAAAAGATGGGATCAAACCCGGAATTAAACAATGACCATCCAAACACAAGCAAAAATCAGAATCCGGGAAACCAAGCCCAGGTGTTTTCAGGGGCCAGGTAAACACCTTACACACTGCTGACAGAACAAAATCGTCAAATTCAGGACCCATTGCTTCGATGCAAAAGTGCAACAATGGCGTAGAACACAACAATGCTAACAAGAGATTAGGAAATAAGGAAAACAATGAATTGCCGAGAACTACAGTGGCCATAATGGATATCACTACAACAGTACTCTTAGACACTGGACCAAATATTTCTAACATTCGTACAGAGCTGATTGCAAGAAACGGGCGAGCTAGCAAAATTCCAGGAAAAGCATAATCCTAAGTAGAGCGTACCTTGCACCAAGCCAACAGGCAGGGAACTGGTAACGGTACGGGGAAATAGAAAGAGACAGATAGAGAAAAGAAAGAGACGGAGATATTGAACCGGCTTCACAACGCACCAGAGTGACGCTTAAGCGCACGAATTTGAAGTCACACATTCTCATAATGTTAAGGTAACGCGGTCTGAGGACCAATAGGAAACGTCGTTACATTTTTAAACGCAGATGTGAGCGTCACTAGGCTCCCGTATATAAGGGCAGACAAGGCCTCAGAGCCCACTCTCTCTCTCTCTCTCTCGCACTGATCTTCTAGAATTCTCGACGACACGAGGTGCTACGCTATTAGCAGATGCACGTGTGTGCACAAGGGTGGGAATGCGTGTACAGATAGCTAGGCTCTTGACTTATTTAAAGTGGTGGTATTATAATAATGGGAAAAGCTAGCCGCGCATAATTACTTCAATTGTGAATAAACTTCATTGGCTAAGGGAAAATTTCAGTGTATTTTTTAACCTGCCGCACACACTAGAACCTTAGAATTAAGAATTAGATATAGGTAGGAAAAGTTAGGAATGGAATAAGCAACAACCGACGAGCACCAATAGCGACGAAGAACACTGCCGAAGACCACAACAACGCAAGGATCGACGATTTCGCGCTACAAATAGCGCACAGCACCGTTTCCCGCTACAAGAGGGATAAGACGTATATAGTTTCCCTTGATACTCTCTCTTGCATTGTTTCCATTTTTCTTTCTTTATTTCTTTCATTAGGGAGAAATGCTTCAGTAATTTCTCTTCGCTTAGCCATAACGTGGTGGATGTTGCCTAATGACGTAATGAAGCATACCAGCACAGTGAATCCGCAGCATGATATCTGATGGAGATTTGCTCGGTCAAGGAAAACAGGAATACTACGGGATCAAGATTTATGAACTTAGTAATGAAAAGAGCCTGTAAATTCTCTACAGTATTTTTACTATTATGGAAGTTTCCTCTAAAGAAAAGAAAACGTATGTTTTCTGTGGTGTTCTCACTTCTATCAGGATATTTAAGAATGCCTTGTGAACGCGCTCGTATCCGCTATACTATACCTGTTATTTCTAACGATAATCAAAAGATGTTTTCTGCACTAGTTTTCACCTATATATGGGCAGATTTCATTTTGTCTAAGGAAGTGCTGGTCGTAGACATAACCTTACGTTTGGCATGGGCAATTAAAATTTCCACAGTGATTACATTCTGATTTTTCAATACTTATATTTGCTCGTTCAGGAAATTTAACAAGCTTAATTGTAATAACTAACAGACTCCTTCCAAACAAATAACACCGGAGTCTGATAATGAGTGTGGGAGTTGCTAAAGTATTATTAAAAATACGTATATTCGATTACCGCCTCAGATGTAAATGTCCAATTTTGCTTAGCTTATCATGCTTTCCTACGTTAGAGCAATCTAATGCTGCTATGAATAAGAAAGACCTTGAAAATAAATTCCTTCATTTGTGAAGCTCAGAAAAAAATACATGATTTCCGTTCATGATAATGCAGCAGAATGGAGGATAAATTTTCCAGAATAGTTCTCGAACATACTCATGAAGTTGAATTAATAAAATATCTCACCTGCATTCAGAAAATATCACTTCATTTCATAAAATGTACATCCGATGGAAAAATAAAGTATTCAATACTATTAAAGCACGCAAAAAAATGTTGGTGTTGATATCTAAGAACTTACAGAATGGTGTAATACAGCTCAACAAATTTAACTTAAATACCATCAAAATCCTAAAAATAACCGAATATTACAACATAAGCTTTTGCACAATTTTGTATGTTTTGAATCGCTGCGCAACAAGTAAAAGTGTTATTCACCTTTGTGTTATTATACAGGCTGAACCATTTAATTGAGACTGTACAATATCTCCAAAACTAAGCGTAGTAGAAAGAAATGTTTGATAAAAAGTTGCTTGATATTATGGGGGAAAGCAGATGCCATTAGTCGTGTTTTGTTTGGGAGACAATAAGTTATTTAGGATCAATTAATTTTTTTAAACGGGAACCTACAATTAGGGTCAAATTAAATTGACCCTAAAATGATAATCACAACGTCCTTCAATTACAACACGAACTAATGGCATTTACTTTCCCCCATAATATCAAGCAACTTTTATACAAGACATTTCTTTCCACAACGCTTAGCTTTGGAGATACTGAATAGTCTCAACTTGAATGGTCCACCTTGTGTATCCCTAATACTTCGTAGGGGACTAATTAACGTAAATCAAAACAGTTAAACAGTATGCACATCAATAACACTGCATCAAGGCTTCCTTGTCGGATGTCATAAATTTCGGTACAAAGTTGAAAAATTACAAATAATTTGCTTAAGAATTGCAATGATATCACAGAAAACTAAACTCAGGAAACTCAAAAATTAAATTGAGCTTGATTTGTGGACGCTCTTTATCGTCCTTAGCGTCCCATTCTCTATTGAGCGTGAAAGGCCGGTAATTTTGCTCAGAGTCCCCTTTATCAGGCTTGAGGTTCTTTTACGTGCCGTAAATCTACGGCACGGGACCACCGACTTTACTTCCCTTCCAAAGGACGCCATGCTAAGGATTTTTATGCCCGAAAAAATCCATCACCCTCCACCGGGTTTGAACCCGCAACCTCGGGATCAGGAAGCTACTGCGTTGCGTTTAATACAGAGAAGTTGTAGGTAACATAACAATTGCAACGATAGACTGACAATAAGCTACAGAAGCTAGTGCGTTATGTTTAATTAAAAGAAGCTTTAGGTTAAGATTTCCAAGCATGTGACAGGAAAATAAACCCAGGAAGCCAAACTACTGAATTACCATTTAATACACAGATACCTAAAATGAAAAAAATGCTTTTTGAATAGTCTTTTACGCTCATTTTCTCTACAGACGGCACTACAGGCAATGGTCACTGATGATAAATGAGAGGGAATAGCAACTGGGAAGCAAATTTCAGAATACAACCTTCCAACCCTAAGTTTGAGATCTGAGGTCTGAGAAAACGCTGAAGAAGGAACCCAGGCAGGGAAGACCGTCCTGGTGGGATTTGAATCGCGGGTCTCGCGATCACAACTCCGTGCATTTACGATCTCGGTTGCCATTGAGACAGAAAGGTAAATCCATGAAGTTTAATACAGGTTTTTATTTTGAGAAGTACAAAATGTGGCGTTTCACATTTTTAAACACTAAGGCAAAGTAAATCGTGCACACGCTGTAATATATGTTTATTAGATATAACCTCATTACATTAACTTTACTTGTAGAGTAGTAAAAGTGATTTAAGTGAACGGCCTCCTAATATAATATGACAGAAGGTGTTTGTCAAATTTAAACGGGGGGCATAATAAATACAGATCGAGAACATTCCTGTATAGATCACCCTCAAATTTATGAATAACTACCTACAGTGAATCTTATTGAGCAAAACTGTTGAATGGAATAAAAACATTCTGGATTAGAAGCCGCATTTTGCTTCATTTTACTTATACACAAGCACAGGCTATTTACCAACAGCGTCATTAAAGTGAAATTTGTGAATATTGTTGTTTTATATTTTGGGTTTAAAGAAAACTGAATAAGTTATCTTGACAACGTAACTTTAACACTATTTATGAAACATTTTCCATTAAACTATGCGCAAAACGCTTGAACCCATCTTTTATGCTTTATAGTGTTTTAGCAAAAGCATCGTTATTGGAGGGAAAATACAAATTCAGAAAATACTATAAGATTCTATATGTGTATAAATGGAATAAAATATATAATCCTGTGACATTCAACATTTACTTAAATGGAATAAAGGATATATTCACATGTACTCTGTATGTACTGTCCCGTGTCGTGCAGTCTGATCAAAGAGCTCATAGCAAAATGCATACGAAAGTTCCTAAAGAACGTGTGCATTATTTCATGATTCATGGGAATTGGAACTGCGTATAACGTATGCCACCAATTCGCGAAAGCGCAATTTTACTACATAAACACAAATGTAGATCGTCGATTATTATCGACAGTTTCGTGTAACTGCGTTCGCGATATATTGTATACTGATACCGTAATTTTCGACAGGAATATATAAATAATTAAATGAAGAAATAACAATA
Source organism: Deroplatys truncata (assembly GCA_030765065.1). NCBI lineage: Eukaryota > Metazoa > Arthropoda > Insecta > Mantodea > Mantidae > Deroplatys > Deroplatys truncata. Next base: position 533,964,443 of record CM060990.1, on the reverse strand, counting down.
AGGTAGAGAAATAATCGTAATAAATAGTTTCCGTATATTAAATCAGTGTATAATGTAACAAGCTTGGTTGAGAGCTTTTTCGGAAAGATGGAGGTAGTTATGAGTCAGGACAAGCAAAATCATTAATAACAGCAGAATACAGAAAGCATTACAATTAAGTTTCTGAGAAACCAGTTGATTTCAAAACGTTTGTGCAGCCACGCAGGCCAATTCTAAAAATTAGAGAGTCAACGGAAATACTGAGCATTTTAGCTAAGCCCGCAATAACAGTGTCCCATTCGGCTACTGAGAGTTTTGAATTTTGGTAACGTATAAGGTAAAATGTTGGTGGGGGAATAATATGTAGGCTGAGCTAAAATTAATAAATGTTCGTGCATCTAGATCCGAGGGTCACTTCCGGCTCTGGTACTTACATTAGTGCCCGCAGTTGTGCGCACATTAACTACTCCATTCTCTGGTACCACCAGCGGCACTTGCTCGTGATATTTTAAGCGCCCAGTGACGCGCTTGTGTGAGTAGTGGCTAGCGTAAGGGATCTTGCCAGTCAACATTTTAGCGACTCACTGCGGTTACGCCTCTAGCCCCTTTTGTTACGGAAACAATTATTTAAAACCGTAAAATTGATCTTGAAGAAGTTAGTAGGTATAATAATCCAAATGTTATAGTTTCGAGTGCTGCAATCCAACATCAATATATTTCTTCATTTCAGGCGGTCGGCAACTCACTTCAAGAACTCATATTGTAGTTCACAATAAATGTTTTGTGAAATGAAATTGATGATGCCCTTCACAATACAGTCACTCACACCCTGAGCAAAAATACTCATAGCTCTACCATTGGAGCAGCAGAATCAACGGAGACAACGAGAAAAGGTGCCAGCTACATTCCTGCTGCAAATTGTCCACCATCTCGGCATGTTATTATTGCTTTAATAATACGGCTTCATATTACAAACTGGGTCTTTGTATAACGCACACCACCATTCTGCGGAAATACAACGTTTTCGCATATGCACAGGTGAAGATTGTCGTGCATCCTAACGCTTATATTACGATTATGTACTGGGCCTTTATATAACGTATGCCACCAGTCCGTGAAACTACAACGCTTTCACATAAACACAGATAAAGATTTCGATTGGTATCGACATTTGTATGTAACCGCGTCCGTAATGTCCTGTATAATAACGCTTTATCCTGTATAGAGAGTCTATTTGCAGCACGTGCTACAAGCACGCCTTGCCAATTTCTGCCTGCTGAAGCCCCGTCCATGACTTCGGGTGCTTGCACCAGCTTAGTACTCTTAGAGTATCCCAAAATGGCGTTGCTGGACGTTACCTGTTTTTTATTGATAATTTAAGCAGTTTTCAGAAATATTTGTTTATTCGGATAAATATAACGCTGGGAGAACTGAGGAACGTTTTAATATATTCGCCAGTAATTCACAATTGAAAAACCTTCTGCGTGTGTAATGATGCCGTACAAACATTTTAATGTATTTTATACAATATTCTGTTTTTTTCTGCGAATTCGTGAATCACAAATTTGCTGGATATATAATAATTATTGTACTCTTACGCATCTGTTATAAGTTATTGTCTATGGCGCAAATGCAATTGGTTATCGCAATTTATATCCGGGGGGAACATTATTCATAGCCTTTTTTCCTTCTAATAAGCGAAGATATCTTTAAAGCAGGTAGGCTGCTGACATGGTCTACTTAGGTAGGACCTATGATATTCAGGGTATGCTAAACCTGTGCAGAAAGCTTCTGATTCCAGATACAGGGCTCACTATTGACAGGTATGTATTAACCTGAACAATAGTGAATTAGTTTAAGTTTACAATAAGGTTATTAAATTTTGCACTGTGCATAAGTTAATTTTATACTATGTAACGGAAAATGCTTGTTTACGTAATATGTTTTTGTGTATTTGTTAGCCCCACGTTGTGGAGCCAATTTGTAACAGTATTACAAATAATGCTGTATTTATTTAACATTAATTGTAGCTCCACGTTTAGGGGCCAATTTGCTAGAGAAATTCCTTTACGTAATGTTGTTTACATCAGTGTTGAAGCCATCTTGTGACGTCATTCTTTTGTTTGGTTTGTAGCTCCATCTGGCGTAGCAATTTGCATCAGTTTTGAAATAATTCACTTTAAATGTCCTCCAGCTAGCTCTTTGGGTCGAACATGTATTTCTTTGCAGGTTGTGAAGCGGAAAGGAATCTTTTATCCAGAAATTATACTGATGAAGAAAATTTGTTTTATAATTTTTATTGCCGAATACGTTCACTAACACATTTACATATTGATTTAGATACTCGCCAAACTGAAACTGTTTGTAATAACTTCTTACTTATCACTTTTAACTCACGTACTTCAACTTTGTGTATATTTAAATGTATAATATTTTAGATATTTAATGATTTTTGCTGCGCGTAACTTGACGAACTGAAGGACTGACTGACGACGTGTAGTGTACACGAAATTTTGATGAACTGTGGACCGACGTGTAAGGTATTGAGAATTTTGTTGAACTGGGGGCGATCTACCACGGACTCGACTTTATATACTCCCACTCCTCGACATGCCTAAAGATTATAAATGAACTGCTATTGGCTAATAAAACGCGCCAACATTAGCGTCTATTTTAATATCCAATGAAAACCACGAATACATATTGCTTTTAGGGAAACATTCTGGAAGGTTCTACAGAAAACGCGCGAACATTACGTAACTTCCTTGTTCCCAATAATGATAAACAGCTCACCCCATCGCTGCATTATTGCGTTATTATTGACAGTTTCAGTAAAGCCGTATATTATTATTTACCAATAATAATTACAATTAATAAACATCTGAAATCAATGTCACATAAAAATACATATTCATATTAAAATCATTATTTACATTTAAATAATTTGTGATACAAATTACCGTATCATATGCCCCACTAGAAACATAATTATAAATATTTATAACTTGTTTGGAAATTTTATAATTGTGTTTTTAGTCTCCTAAATCTTGGAACACATGCTATCACTTTCACTTAACACTTCACACGCATTTAACACACGACATATTTATTTTATTTTATTTTTTTTTTATCTCGCCACTACTTACTGGCTCTGGTTTAATTAATTTAGATATTAATCTGACATCACCAATTTTGTTTATAGCAAATACTTTACCCTAAATTATTTAATTACTGTTACAGAGTTGTTTACTTTCTTAAGTTGTTGAGAAAAATTTATCAATTCAAGAATTTTGTATAATTATTAAGCATATTTACCAAAAATATTCAGCCTTTACACAAATATATTGATATCTCTTAAATCTAGACAATGTTTCACCTTTTCTGTTTGCTACATAAATATTTGTTTTTAATTATATTTACCAATTTTTGTTATTTTGTACTTTATTTTAACCATACTCTTGGAATTGCATTTACGTATCTTTACTTTAATATCATATTAAGTTTCAATCTTTACATTCTTAATTTTAAAATGTTGTTACAGTTACTAAAAGTTTAATTTTTTTTTTAAACATTTCTCTCTTTTTTTTATATAATTTATTTCTCTTTTCAAATGACATATATAAATAGTTAACCCTCTTACGTTCCAATACATTTCTCTGCAAGTCATCTTTACCTATCCAGCATTTACTTTACAACTCATTGCTATTTACCCTCCTGGATCAAATTGTGTGTGGCTAAACATTACTCGTAGCCGTATCCTAACCTTCAAATTGTTGTTCATGAATAACCTCTTGTATTCATATGAAATTTCATCCCATGATACCATTTGAAAACAATCTACAGTTTCTTGAACAACAAATCCTTTAACAACTGTCATTTTCAATTCTTCTACTATCTCTTTAATCTTAGAGTACTCTGACAAATCTGTACTAAACTGTACTGGACTGGAGTTTTCATTTTGAACATCTTGGTACAATTTCTTTCTTTGCATTACTGTCTCATTTTGTATTTCTGATATTTCCCCTCTGAAATTAACTTGCGCCTTATTCACATCTACATTCATAACCTCTTTCATCTTTCTTAGATCACTTGAAATATTACTCATTTGACTTCCTAACTCCTTGCATTCTACATTAACCTCACTTTTAGTATTAACCTCACTTTCTTTATTACCTATTTCCATGCTCATGTCTAGCATTTTCTTTGAAACTTCTCCTATCTCACTTGCTATTACTTCCTTTTCATTACTCATTTTTGGCATACTACTATCTAGCTTCGTAACTTTCTTTTCAATTTCTTCCCTGCTTTGATCTACTTTTTGCTCTAATATCTCATTCCTCCTACCAATACTTTCCCTAAATTTCCTATGATCTTTGTTTATAGCTTCTCTCAATTCCTCAAAACTCTTTTGCATATCTTCCCTTAATTGATCTACAATACTCTTACCAATATCTTTCCACATTTCTCTATACATATTTAGCACTTCCATCATTATACTAGCATCAAGATTAACATTTCCTGCTATTCTATTCTGACTTTCTGCACTAACATTTTTTTTCTCCAATACTACATTTTTTGAGCCTTTTTTTGTAACCTGTATTGAATTACAGCTAACTGTTACATTATCTCCCTCCATCATTGTTTCTTCAATATTACTAGTAGCCAATTTTTTTTTTGTTTTCTAAAAAAAATTACAATACTCTGACCTTTTGTGATGCTGTCTATTGCTGTTACATTGATGTCCAGCTTCCTGCCCCATTCTCCTAAATTTGTGTATCGCTTCGATGAAACTGCGTAGTTTTGTTGTTTTGTAGTTGAATTCCTTGTTGCTGTGTCATCTCGGAAATACGATGTCCAATCATCCATGTAGTCTGTCCTCCCTGTTGTTTCTGGAATCTGCGTCTTGTAGATCATTTCACTGCTGATTTCGTTCCACGTCCTGGTTATGCTGATCCTTTCCTGGTCATCGTGTTCCTTTCCTGGTTATCGTGCCCCACGTTCTGGGTGCCAATTTGTAACGGAAAGTTGCTTGTTTACGTAATATGTTTTTGTGTATTTGTTAGCCCCACGTTGTGGAGCCAATTTGTAACAGTATTACAAATAATGTTGTATTTATTTAACATTAATTGTAGCTCCACGTTTAGGAGCCAATTTGCTAGAGAAATTGCTTTACGTAATGTTGTTTACATCAGAGTTGAAGCCATCTTGTGACGTCATTCTTTTGTTTGGTTTGTAGCTCCATCTGGCGTAGCAATTTGCATCAGTTTTGAAATAATTCACTTTAAATGTCCTCCAGCTAGCTCTTTGGGTTGAACATGTATTTCTTTGCAGGTTGTGAAGCGGAAAGGAATCTTTTATCCAGAAATTATACTGATGAAGAAAATTTGTTTTATAATTTTTATTGCCGAATACGTTCACTAACACTTTTACATATTGATTTAGATACTCGCCAAACTGAAACTGTTTGTAATAACTTCTTACTTATCACTTTTAACTCACGTACTTCAACTTTGTGTATATTTAAATGTATAATATTTTAGATCTTTAATGATTTTTGCTGCGCGTAACTTGACGAACTGAAGGACTGACTGACGACGTGTAGTGTACACGAAATTTTGATGAACTGTGCGACCGACGTGTAAGGTATTGAGAATTTTGTTGAACTGGGGGCGATCTACCACGGACTCGACTTTATATACTCCCACTCCTCGACATGCCTAAAGATTATAAATGAACTGCTATTGGCTAATAAAACGCGCCAACATTAGCGTCTATTTTAATATCCAATGAAAACCACGAATACATATTGCTTTTAGGGAAACATTCTGGAAGGTTCTACCGAAAACGCGCGAACATTACGTAACTTCCTTGTTCCCAATAATGATAAACAGCTCACCCCATCGCTGCATTATTGCGTTATTATTGACAGTTTCAGTAAAGCCGTATATTATTATTTACCAACAATAATTACAATTAATAAACATCTGAAATCAATGTCACATAAAAATACATATTCATATTACAATCATTATTTACATTTAAATAATTTGTGATACAAATTACCGTATCAACTATTCACCTAACTGATATGCTAAGTTGCACTTGTTTATATAACAGTACATAAATAAGTATTATAATGAAAAACTAGAATCAATTTAAAGTTTCGCAACCTCTATTCACATGAAAAATACACCCATATTTTATACCGGCTTAAGAAGGCAGTTCTCTTGTCTCTGCGCGAGCAAAATTCAATTGCCTCCCTAATCACTCCGTAAATCTGCTCTCTTTCTCCTCTTTAGAACTTAAGATTTTGGAAAATTCTAGATATTACTATGCCACCTTCTTTTGAGATAGACATCTGACTGATTTGCATAACCAAACCCATCCGTATCCTTCATGTGAAAACTGTGACGGCTACTGTGTAAGAGCACATGAACACCCTGGTTTTTGACAACTTGCGGATTTATTGGTTACCTTTTCTTTGACTGGCATTACACGTAACGTTGATGCGGTATTTTAAAATCTACAGCGTTTAAATCCAGCGCGCTGATCCTCTAAACTCAATGAGACATGGCAATAGAGTCACGAGCACATCTTGACTTGTGCACTTTTAAGGAGCTTTTGAGCATGCTCAACTGGTATGACGTAATTACATTATGTAGAGCGCTGTAACAAGCAGACCAATCCGCCATATCACATAGTCAAAGCAATAGTTTAAATACGAGATGATTCTCGGCAAGGTAAATATGTGTCTATGCACGTTTAAGCTAGCGAGACATATCCTTTTCATTTCACTTGTATAAAGTATCTGTAATATACAAAAGAATTACAAGAATTACTTTTTCCAATGTTCTACAGAACAGAAGCTGTAAACTTAAAAAGTTAACATACCTAATGTCCTTGTATTGGTTAATTTGACATAAGCCGAACACTACAGGAAATATGTAAAATCGGACTACAGATTCTGAAAGCTAGTTAAAACTTACGCATGTCTTACACTGCACGTCTAGATCTATTATAAATTAGGAGTAACAGCTGTGTTAATCGGACGCTAGTTGATGCCCACGTCGGTTTCTTAGGGTTACAATAAATGCAAAATGAGATATCTTACGTTTCTTAAACGCTTTTATTTGCTTATTATTTTAATAATAATATAACACTTTTGCATGTGCTGCATTAGGTTTAGTCAGCTAAATAAAATACAAACTACTTCAAATCATTATCTAGGTATTCTCGTATCAAATAAGAATCCCTACACAACAAAATTGTCGATTTATTCTTGAAAGCGTTGTAATATTTAACATCTTTATATTATCATATAGTATATTATTATAAAACTTAATTATCGCATATACATTGCTATCCATGTTTGTAATCTAAATTTTGGAGCAGCAAGTTTATTATAGTTTCTAGTATCATAAGGGTGTGTATCTGTAAAAAAAGAATATATGGTGTGTTACATTCACATGACTTTCTCTACCCTCTATCACATATTCAGTGAATATACAAACTACTCTCACGAGAGTTTATTTTCCTATCTACTTCATTTTAATCGAGGTAAACCTATTCTGAAATAGCTACATTATACATTTCGTTATAGATACAAAGGGACTGGCGAGTCCAACGTTTTAGAACCAGGCTATACCCTGGCCTTAAAATTCCATAGTCTTTCCATGACATTGCGGGAAACAGCTGAAAATCGACATGACTTGAATGGTTAAGTATTTAAAAATTTGCATCATAAATGATATCTCGGAATAGCTGTTGCCAAAAACACTTATTTGAAATAAATTGTGTGTTTTATAGAGATCTACATGTTTTGTGTAATACGTTTTCGTCTATTACTTAACGTTTACCAGTTGTACAAAATTATACCAAACTCCTTCCGAATGAAGAAGACTTCACAGGCTATTCCCCGAAAATTCAAGATATAGACTTTATTTGTCGTGTAAATACCTTTAAAATATGTCACTTTCATCAGAACCGTTACACACTGATTTAGAGAATAAAAAAATTCGAAAAAGTTACAACGCGAAGGAAAGTTTTGGGTAGGGAATTTTCTTGAAAATGACTCTCTGAAGTGCAATTCTGGGTGGCGGGTTAGACACACTGAAAATTGTTGTTAGCATTAGGCTTGAGCTTCCTTTTCCCATCAGCATGATTTCGTTCAAATTGGCTTCCTTCGAAATGCACCTGTGAAAACATTTAAATTAACATTTTTCTGTTAAACCTAACATACATTAACAAGGCCTATAAAAACTTAATGGTAATTTATAAAGTAAATTTTACGTAATTTCACATAGAAATGAAAAGGAAAAAATGTAGTGGTGAGTATTTAATCTCACGACCCATTCTTCGGCAAGTTCTCGATTTACTGACTGAGCTATTCTTTCAATTCGATACTTCCACCTTCGGAAGTAACTTAATCAGGCCATCTGTCATTGGCTGTGACACTTAAGTGCTAATATGTAGTTAGGTCGTAATTGCTATTATATAAAAGCAATACAGATTTTTTGTTCTCCAAAACATTAATTATTAATTTCTACTTACATTACAAAGGTAATTCTTTGTTGTTGATGTCAAATCTTTGCGCCTGAAATTTACAATCCATTTCTTTCTTCTTTCTTTGTCAGCAGAAAAACGATAGAACTTTTATAGTCCATGCCTACTACTATTTGTGCAATTTGGAGCCGTTCAACCAATCATTGCATAAATTAAGGTGTTAAAAGTTGAAGTATATCCATACGAGAGAACTTATGCCAGTAAGAATCATGGAGCTTATGATTCGAAATGGTGGATTGGTCTGCTCGTATGATACAGTGCTTTAACTTAAGGGTTGAAATACATACGGGTCGTGCACACTTGAAGACGTGCACTCACCTTTACCATCTATTTCTCAGCTGTACGTTTACGTCAATGCCACCAGGTGGTAGCAAACTGCTGCAGAAGTTTAATTCATGTGAGAGTGCAAAGGCCCCCATTCGCTTTCCAGTTTGGCATAAATCCCTCTAATGGTAGCATACTGTTCTGGATGAGTTATTGTATATTATGTTATGAACTAAAGACTTCAATCATAGAGAGATAGAGATATTTTCACGACTGAAAACCGCACGCATGGATTTTCTTTATAAATACATAGTACCAGCGTCTGTGCAGTATAGTTTTCCCTGTTTTACGTGTATTTATGTTGATTAACTTCTATGTGGACAATGTGGAGGGACAGGACATTTTACAAGAAGAAATTGTGGCCCTTTCCTGCTTCAGAAAATGAGACTTGGTGAGTGATAATAAATTAGTGATAATAATATTTGGCTGACGAAAGAATTCAAATAGAGAGTAGTGAAATCTTACACGTTACTTCATTTTTGCCCTCAATTGTACTTAATCATGTACAAAACAATAAAAAAATCCACAAAAACATCTTTCAATCACCAGACAAGTTGTGTATTATCATTATTATTACTATTATTGTTGTTGATCTTGTTGGGAGTAGCTGCAGTTTTATCAATTTGTTCATAATATATTGAAGTAGATGCTATTTCAGATTTTCAGGGCTATCTGAATCTGAAATTTTATGAACACAAAAAATGTATACTCACTAGCCGCCACTGAGTGAAAAGGATGTGAGAGAATAATAATTATAATGAGAGTAATCTAAAGATGTAAAACCTAATACATTCAGATAGTTTTGTCTTAGATAAACATAGTAAACTTCAGTATGATCCGCAAATGAGTGACAGTGTTCCATGAGTATAAACATTTTAAATGGTTTAATTAGAATTTCGCTTCATTGAGGCAATACACCGTTTTTAGGTGTTACAATTGAATATTATTTTGTGAAAAGTAGTAGAGATGCAAGTATTTATTTCATTGATACTAAGCTTGTTAAATTCAGATATGGCAATTTATGTAACTATTTCGTTGCAAGTCTGTGTTTCTTGCATTTTCAGATGCAACCTAGGTTACATTGTACTATAGCTTTTACCGTAAGCTTTAGAAGGGGTGCCCCTAATGTGGGAGTTAAAGTCGAGGAACTTCATGTCAAATGACGAATTTTGGTGTAAAGGAAATATAGATTCGTAAATATGGTTTTGAGCGATGAATAAACTTGGAGCAAATAGTCCTAAATTGGGACCACATCTTTCTTCTAGTGCTTGTTTAGAGCATTATCAATGCTTCGATAGCGCCCTAACAACTTACCACGCTATGTATTCTTATACGAGATAAATGGGACGTTGGTTAGATATAGAATAACATCTATCTTTCAGATCGAGGTAAATGCGTAATACTTCGGGTATAAATAAATCAGAAGTATTCGTCATTTATGCATGGTACGAATACTTATAAGTGAGGAAATTAGACATTGTGTCAAAGTGCCGGGCGAATCAACAGCTTCAAAATCTCTCCTCGCATTATAACAATAGCAGAAATATCAGCAGGAATGAAGCACTACCTCCGGAACTGCCTCAACGGTTGCCCTGCCCACACACGCGGCAGAGCTTCAGAAGGTGCGTGAAGAACCACAGCTGCCGTCAGGTCAAGGACCGTGAGTTCGGAAACGAGGCAGACGCCAACGGAGAAGCGAAGCCAAATACAGCGGCTAGACTACAATCGCATTCTCAGTATATCTTCATTTCTCTTGTTGTAAACAACAGAAATCAAGAATGCGTTGGTCTACGTATGGAATTAGTCCATTTAACAAAACGCAAAATCTGAGAGTTAGAAGATAGTTATATCTTCTAAGTGAACATGAGGATATGGTGTAGGTACACATTTTATGTAAATAAACAAGCAGCATGTTTCAGAAACACTTGAAAGCATAGTGAACATTCAACTGTATCCAATAGGAAACTTGAACAGAATTAGTTCCAAAAGCATCATTGAGAGAACAGTATATGAACAGTTTGAAAAATATCTCAAGAAAAGATAGCTTCCGAAACCCGCTATCTCAGACCAATGGTACGAATCTGGAACGTTAGTATGCAAATATTTACCAGAGGATATGAAAACTCGTTACTAAGACTGCGAGAGTTTTCCAAACTTAATGTGGAGCTTCAGAATATTAAAAGCTAAGATATGTGTCCAGATATTCCTACTAAGTGTAATTTTAATAAAGGTTAACGGCCGTTCTTACCACATATGGCACCACAGTCGGACCAAGCGTATTGAATGGGTGTGACTACACATGTTTGCACCGCAATATCTCTTTGTTAATGTACATTGAGGTGCAGTCCAGTCGAATGGAATACGAAATGAATTTCAACATTTGGTACGAGGAATCCGGAACCAATCTGAGAACGGCGAAAATGACCACACGGCAACCCGAGTGATACTACGATAATTAGTGAAATGCCTATGTTAAGTTTCATGAACCCTAGGCGTGAGTCACAGAAGAACGGTGCCTCCGCCTTTTACAGGCCAGGATTAAACTGCAAATAGTAATCTATGGAGAAGATACTGTGAAAATTGTTACAATCTTTAGCATCTGAGCAAGTGACTTACTAAGCTACTGTACGGTGGGCATTGCATATCACTTGAAAAAGTTGTTAACCTTTAAATTTATTACTGAAGGTCAAAATGAGCGAAAAGAACCAACACAGATAATATAAGTACTATTACACCTACATATTCTACAACGAAATTAATATGTAATGAGCATGAAATATGAAGCGTTATTGATCGTATGGCAGCAGGAATATTACGGAAAATTAGTGTCAAATAGCATATTCACTGCGTTATTGTTTGGGTAGTAGCGACATGTCTTTCAAAGGGAGGAGAAACGATGTAATACCAAGCCAAAGCTGTAGATTTTTGTATAACGTGCTCTCTGTACCACTCACCTAAGGCAGAGCAAGTATTGTATTGGAACAGGAAACATACTTCTTGAGGGCCCTAAATGCAGGAGGAGCATTCTGAAGAAGGTGTTTCTGCGTGTGCGTGTGTGTGTGTGTGTGTGTGTGTGTGTGTGTGCATCTCTGACTCTGTCTCTCGGTCCGTCTGTCTAGGATGTAGGATGTGTTTAATGAAGGGACACCTCGCTACTGCGACCAGCTTTTTCTATTGTAGCTACAATCCCCGGGAGGCAGGGATGATGTGAAGGAACCCTAGGGGGTTTCAGGTCCGAAGGTAGACAGGTCCACAGAGACGCGCAGAAGTCCATCATACATCATACTTCCAGATTAAACACCCGCGCACCAGTAGAGGCGAAGAATTCCAAGAGACGGCGACGAAACGACCCTAACGGGCGGGATAACGCACCCTGGCATTCACGGGGAGAAATCCTTCCAGTTTGCAAGCATCATCGCCATCTTCCCGACACCGACAGCACCGCAGGACATAAAAACACACCAGAAACGTGAAAGGGAGAGATAAAATGAGAGGAAAGGGGGGAAAGGAAAAGAAGTGAAAGCTTTTATACTACGCCTAAAGAAGAATTCCTGAATAAACTGAATGGGATTAATAATAGCGTACTCTCACTATGGTTGATTATATTATGAACATTTTAATTCCTAAATTGCCCGTCCAAGAACACTTTTATTTGAGACATTTAGCAGCGAGCTTGTTTTGTACACATAATATAAAGAAAAACAAAACTACATTTTATTGATATCATGAGGGACAAGCTAAGAAAGGACCAGATAACCTCTGTTCACTATTGTGGGATTATTTACAAAACCATGTACCTGTTTATATTGAAATCCAGTATCGTTCCCGTGGTCTAGGGGTACCATGCTAGTCTCTAGTTCCCGAGGTCGCGGTTTCAAATCTGGCAGAGGGCGATGGATTGTTTCGGGTGTAAAAATCCTTAGCAAGGTTACCTTGGGAAGGGAAGTAAAGCCGGTGGTCCCGTGTCATAGATTTGCAACATGTAAAACAACCTCAAGCTTGATAAAGAGGCCTCTGAGAAAAATTTCCGGTCTCTCGCGCCCAATATAGAATGGGATGCTAAGAACCTTAAAGAGCATCCATAAATAAAACTAGTTTTCTAAGTCCAGTTGTTCAGCGACATTTGCACTAACCAAAATAAAAATAACCCTCTTTCCAAGCTGCTCCTAGCATTAACTGACACAAAAAGGTTAAAAAATATCAGCATTTCTTTCCCATAAGGGAACATCGCTCACTTCCCTGTGGTTGTGAGAAACTTAAAGAAAATAGATCGAATTTATATTCCAGATGAGTTAACACATCTAATTATGGAAACTAGCAGAACACAACAATTCACATTCAAAAAGTTTATAGTTCCTCTGAAATTTTAAATTTTGAAGACCGATGGAGACAGTTCTATAAAACGAAAGCTGTCACTCTCTCGAAAAAACATCGAAACTTAGAGATGTGAGAAGACATTTTTGCGTTACTTCAGAGTACCACTTAAGTTTTTTTTTCAAATACTTCTGATTATATTATAGAACTACCATTCGTCAATGGTCAAGTCAAACACACCTTCAATGCTAGTCTAAAATATGTTGAACTACCTAAGAGCGTAGGCTATCCTACTGGAAAAAGTACCCTTGAAAAAATGGAGGACCTTCACAAAATTATTCACGTTGTGGATATTACTTACCATGAATTTTATGAAGACATTCTACAGAATTCTACAGTCAGTGAAGAAACAGCTGCTGCAGATGTTGTAGAAGATTATGAAAAATAAGGAAATTGCATATCTTTGCTATGCATACTTTTAGCTTTAAATTTCATCTTTAAAGGTTTAACAAAGAATTATTGTTTTAAAATGATTTTAAAAGCAATCAATAATTGTTTTAAGTTAATGCTGGTTATATTTTGTTAACACTTATTAAAAGGGCACATATCCGGAGCTAATGTAATTAAGGTGTCAAGTTGTTTGACTTAAACGAGTTCAGGTCAATAGTTATTATGAGAAAGAAAAATACTACGTTCAAAACTGGCAATAATTAAGAAAGTCGCAAAATATGGATAGAAAACAGTTTTTTGTTAAGTGTGAAAAGTTTTATCTGTTGGACATCTGCCCCGTTAACAATTGTCTATGATTTTAAGAGACATTTCTTAAGCTGGCTCGATAGCGCTCTTTGGAAGGCTATAATGCATAATTCAAGTTCCACGTTGCAGATTTAGAGCCCATCAAATTACTAGGGAGCTATACTGCATTTATATCATAGAAGTGAGTCGCCTAAAACTTGTACCGCAGATATCTCTGAAATGAAAATTGGAACTTAAAAGCTCTTCACGGGCACCAAGACTGGGTAAAGCCTCATAGAAGTAGATGAGACAGAGCATTAAAAATGTAATAAATATGATTTTCGGCATAAACTAGTAAATGTTTGGAAATATAACTCTAATACTTTGACACGGCTGAAAAACTTGGAAAACAACATTATGAATGACGTGTGTTGCATCACAATAGCTCGGTACCATCCCAAGATATTGTAACGTGATGTTAACGTTTGAGATATAACTAAAGAGATATATTTTTATTTATTTTCGTTTTTGTGTCTGAAAACGTGCATTAATTCCAGTCCAATTTGTAACAGCGAAGACCACATTAAGAGCAGCTTTTGTCTCGTAGTATGTTAATTTCATCAATATTAACTGCAGCGTGAAGTTAGTGCTTGAGAGTCAACAACGCGAATTAATCTAAATGTAATTGACGTGCGTTTGAGGAATGTTCTAAAGAACTAGTTCTGTTATGCAAATCCTACAACCTGTAAGTTCATTCTAACTCTCTATTCAATTCAAAATGCGTTTTGTTAGGTCTAGCCATCTAGTACTGCTCTCCACAAAAAACCTGCAGAATCATTGTCTTGGAAGTTCTAATTCTTCTTTCTGCGTCATCCAAAATGCAGAATGGGTCCAACAGTATATATTTGTTTTACACACATGCAACTTACAGGGTAGTTGATATGGTCCATCTAATTACGGCTTCCATAAATATAAAATGGGGAATGAATGGTTCAAATGATATAGATCTATTCTACACACAGCCAAATTCTATCACATTTGTTTAAAACAGGTGAAACTACATTTCACAGAATCTTCAACCTCATAAACTTTCCATACATACTGTCCTTAATCAAACTAAATTTTAACGCAATAAAATTAACGTTTCACAAAGTAACGATAAATTCCATACTAAAGTGTCCACTAAAAGGTAAAATGTCGTCAAAGCTCCCAAGTGACCTACTTTGTATGATTACAGCACACGATAAAACCAAGTACTGTTGGTTGCAATGATATAGTTCAGCTCCTCGCACGATCCAAACCGCGATATTTTTGTTCCAGAATACCCAGTTCTACTCTCCACGCGAACCCACCTTCAAGGGAGTAGGGATTCCATTGGACGAAGTAGTTCCGATTTTTGAACGATCCATCCCGCAAGGTGCTTCTTTCCGGCGAGCTAGTTCCACTCCCAACATGATCCATTCCGTAGGAAGTTGCTTCAGAATGTCCACTGCTGCTCACTACAAGGTCCAGCCTACCAGGTACTTAGTTATTATGATATGGCTCTGCTTTACACACTAATAAACTTTCAGTGGTGTTATTTTGGATATTTCTGCTTTCTACACGACCCACAAGATCCAAACTGCGAGTTTGTTGCTTTGGACGAACCAGATCTACGCTGGGGTGGTTCTTCCGGCCAATCCAGTTCTGCTCTCCATGCGATGTAATCTGTAATGTACTTAATTTGGATGTTGTAATTATGCTCTCCGTGCGATCCTACCTACTATGTGTTTGGTTCGAATGATATAATTCTGGTCTGCAGACGATTGAAGCTGTAAGGTGCTTGGTTTGGACGAAATGATATTCTTTCATTACGATCCAACTTACAAGGTGGTTCCTGGAGTAATCTATTTCTGCTCTTCCACCGATATAGCTTGCAAAGTTGTTGCTTCGGACTATCTATTTTGCTCTCCACACGATCCAACCTGCAAGCTAGTTCTTTCAACTAGTCCTTCTTTCAGCCCGTTTCAAACTGCAAGGGGGTTTCTTTCCGGCAGTTTAAACTCCAAACGATATAATCTGTAATGCTGTTTCTTATGGGAGGTCCCATTCTGCTCTCCATGCGATGTAATCTGTATTGCACTTGGTTTGGATGTTGTAATTACGCTCTCCGTGCGATCCAACCTACTACGTGTTTGGTTCGGATGATATAGTTCTGATCTGCAGATGATTGAAGCTGCAAGGTACTTGGTTTGGATGACATGATATTCTGTCATTACGATCCAACTTACAAGGTGGTTCCTGGGGTAATCTATTTCTGCTCTTCCACCGATACAGCTTGCAAAGTTGTTGCTTCGGACTATCTATTTTGCTCTCCACACGATCCAATCTGCAAGCTAGTTCTTTCAACTAGTTCTTCTTTCAACCCGTTTCAAACCGCAAGGGGGTTTCTTTCCGGCAATCTAAACTCCAAACGATATAACCTGTAATGCTGTTTCTTAAGAGAGGTCCCATTCTGCTCTCCGTGTGATCCATCCTCCAAGGTAGTTTCTTTCTGAAAGATCGAGGTCTTCTGTATACTCGAGCCTACCTCCAAGGTGGTTTCTTTCGGGCAGTTTAGTTTCTGCTACTACACGATCCAATATGTGAGGCGGTTCCTTCGGATCATTTAGTTCTACTCTGTACAAGATCGAATTGTAAGGTGGTTCTTTCGGACCAAAATTTTGCTCTCACACCATAAACCTATAGTGTGACTGGTTCAGTGATACAGTTCTGCTCTCCACATGATTCAACCTGCTATCTTCGAATGTCCTAGTTCTGCTCCCCGTGTGCCGGTGATTCGGACGCTAGCTTGTTGCTGGCTGATTGGTTCGGATAATTATTTACTTCTGTTTTCAAAATGTTCCAACCTACAACTTTGTTGCTTCGGACGATGTATTCTTTTCTCCAAATATACCAATCCACCACGCGGTTGCTTTAGAACATCTGTTTCCTCTCTCCTTAGGACCCAACCTACTAGGTAATTTCTTTGAGGGGTGTAGTTCTGCTCTCCACACGATCCAACTTGTACTGCTGTTGGTTCAGATGATTCAGTTTAGCTCTTTATGCAATAAAAACCTATAAGCTGGTTATTTCAGACGATGTAATTCTGTTCTCCGAACTGCTGGATACAGATGGCATGTTTCTGATATGATTATTCAAGGTAAATATCCAACCGGCAACGTTATTGCTTCGGACGATCCATTCTTCTCTTCTACACGATCCAGACTGTGGGATGGCTTCTTTCGGGGATCTAGTAGTTCTGTTGTCCATACAATCTGCAAGGTGGTTCCTTCGGATCATCTAGTTCATTTCCACACAACCCAACCTACAAGGTGTGTTTTTTTTGGGGGGGGAAGAATCTAGTTCTGCTCTACACGAGCGAACCCGCAAGGTTGTCTGTTAGGAATATTCAATTGTGCTCTCCAAATGATCGAATATATAGATAGGGTGGCTCGTTCACATCACTTAACCTGAAACTCAATTGGATATGACGATTTAGTTTTCCCCTCCACGCGTTTCAAACCGCAAGGTGCACAGTTAGGTGCGATAATACCACTCTGCTCTCCGTACGAAACAACTTGTCAGTAAGCTCATTCATAGTATGATGAAATCATATTTCATTTCTACCTAGCTCTCCACGTTTCAGAAGAAAAAGGCTTTTGGAATCATAAGGTGTTTTAATAGGGGAAGTAAGCAGTTTAGCCGTTAAATGCAAAACGGTAATTCAAGTACTCAGATTTAAAATATGTTATACAAATTGATAAAGAGACTTAAAAATGAAGTCGATATCCATAATGCTCAGTGGCTTATGTTGGTAGGAAAGACTGAGCCACGTCTTTCATGTCCAGCCACCATTGCTTACCTGGTTCTAGCACTCCAACTAATGTTTGTTTTACTCTTCAATTTTTCTGTGCTCCTAAGGTTGAAACCGAGATTATTCATAGGTTGTTTGACTGCCAGACATTTGAAATCAAGCCAAAATGAGACGAACTCATCAAAGGGTTGGCGCGTACCGCCGTTGCGAAGTATGCCTTCCAGACACTCAGGTGAAATGCTTCCGTATCCTCCCCTTTCACTACTCACCTATGCCTGACCTTTGTTCATTGGCTAAGGTATAGTCGGATTTGAATTAAAACAAATAAGGGATTGTCTCAGGACTGGTGTGGTATACACACCAGCGAAGTTAAGGAGTTTCTGCTAGCAATAAATAAAGTATAATACTATGGGGAACCAGAAGCATCGGCAAGTTTCCGTGCACTCGACTGTACAAGTCTTATACACTGGTTTCAATGTAACTGCTGCTGGCAAGTCAACAAAAATGCTTTATATAACCCAACTTGCAGCGAGGCTGCCCGAGCCAACAACTCAACACAACTTCGAGACAGTAAAGTCACCTCTGGGGTAGTTACCTCATAATGAATTTGAAAACGCCCTGTGTTTTACCGGGGAAACCCTGAGTTACCTGGAAAATTTAACGGAGTGTTGGCATGTTGTTAAGGGTAGCTTTGTTGTTTAGAAAACCGCAGGGAATGCCGAAGATACATGGTTCAGATCCCGGCCATGGCATTGAATTTTTCAGTCTGATTCTAACTTTCCAAACCAACATAAAGTTTGTTGCTTCAGAAAGGCTAAAAGGCATTCGCTCGACAGTGTCTGTAACATTTCCTACTTTGAGATCAAATATTGTGAGAGCAATTCTGTGTGTAATTCACTGGCAATATTAGACATTAATTTATGTGTCAGATATCTGCGAATGGGAATGTATCTCAGGCAGTTTAAGATTCCAATTCATTTGTGCCATCGTCAATTCATCTCATTCTATAATTATTGATAATAAAACACAGTTTTGCATATGCAATACCTATTCCTTACTATGTTTGTTTGAAATGTCGTTTTATAATACATATAGGACCATATACACGGTTTTGTATATCATGCCACACATCTTGGGAGTAAGGAAATCAGTTTCACCTACATTTTATTCAAATTTATTGGATTAAATTGATTATAATTTCAAATTTATTAAAAACTGTGAGGAAATAAAAAACGGAAACAGTGAAAGTGAAATAGCGTCAGGTGCTCAGGTTTTTACAGATGAAAGAACAAATTGTGTTACCTTCAGGCCTCTTATCACAAAAATAGAATATTTACAGTTAGCAAGAAAAATAACGCGACAGAAATACAGAAATGGCATTTTTGTTGTTCTGGGGAAAAACAGTTCTATAACCGTCCTTGATGCTTAGGAATGGAAATCTATGCAAAGCAGCGTAGTCTTATATCATTAAAATGTGGGAACTTACATAACAAGCAACTCATTTAGCAACCATGTCATCGCTCATTTAAAATGCAGTTAGCATGGCTTAATCTTCGCCGCTGGTCTGTAGTCCAAATGTCTAGTTTCGTTTAGTTCTATGTATTCGAATTATACTCTGATTTAGTGAGTTTTGATAACCGTAAAAAATTACCAGTTAATTTGAAAAAGCTTCAGAAGCACAGAAAGAGAATAAAATTAAAAATACCGTTCATTATCATCACCATCATTTTCTGTTGCCAACTAATTACTAAACCAGGAACAAACCTTTGAATTCAAACACACCAGGGGAGATATCTGATGGGACAGAAGTTACACAAACTTAAAGTGACCTTTTAAAGCTTGATCAAGCTCGGAGTTCGGTAGCAAGTTATTTGGGATATAAGAGGAGCTTAGATTGGGGACAACAATAAAAACAAAAAACACTGAATAATAATAATAATAATAATAATAATAATAATAATAATAATAATAATAATAATGAATTCCACGTGTAACAGACTGACATTCATAACACATTCTTATGAATAAACCAAAGTCACACACAAATGAGCGGTAAATATGAATTTAGACCACACCATTCGATAGAGAAAACACAGAGGCTTAAGACCGAGTGGTTAGACCGCTGGCCTCCAAAAAAGGCTACCCGGGTTGAGGGCAGGGAACCGTATGTGAGATTTGTGGTGCAGAAGCGGAGTCTTGGCGGGTTTTCTCCGGGTTCTCTGGTTTCCCCGCCATTCATTCCATTAACTGCCTCATCATCACACTTTCCTCCATTTCACTGCCATTACATATCGTCTCCTTCCCCGATCTCATACCAGGCTTCGGGCTGATCGCCCATCCTGGTTCTTCTATCCGATCCAAAAGTCTTCTGCTCCGCGATAGGCGTCTGACCACAGGCATTGTCTTGTAAATTCTCCAAACGAGGAGGGTAAAGCGAAACAGAAGAGGAAACATTTCGTAATACACTGCCATTTTTGTCAACTCTCCTTACAGGTCAAGTTGGGACATTCTGAATTTCTCTGAAGGTTCAACCCAGAAATGGTTTTCAAAAAATTCATTCATAGTGGAGAATTTCAGCATTATTGAAAGTTTTTAAAAATAAATATATTCCAGGCATTCAAGACGTTATGATCCAAAATGCACTTCATAACAGAGTAACCTCGTAACAGGCTGACATTTGTGTAATTATGTGTAATTATGCATATTGTGTGTAATTGCTAAACCCTGAATGATGCATAAAGGAGATGAAATCTATTATTCTTATTTATTTTATTCAGGCTTATTTGGGTTTCTATAGCCCTGCTTATAACTGATATTCATTAGTTTTAACTAATTCAAAAAATAGAGTTTACGTTAAGGATTTATTACTAAGGAGTAATTATTAAAGATGCTTTATATGGCACCTTTACGTTAAATCCAACAGCGAAGGAGAGGAAGAGAGAATATGAATATGAAATACTAGCTTTTGTTTCTAACTAAGGTACAAGCGTTTGATTACATACCATTAAATTAATGTGACAAATAAAAAAGAAAGCTTCATTTCATTTTCCACTCAGACTACACATAAGCCTTTAAAGCACGCACATGCACAGTTCTCCGAATCAAGTGCTTCGGATAACTGCAGATAGATACATTACACAGATGATTCACGTGGTTTATTGCGCCACAGAATACACATTGTGCTTATACTGCAGGATTACTAAATGCAACAGACACGCTATATTAGGTTCGGCTACTACTTTGGTACTAAACCGCGGAACTTGTGGATCAGTCTGTCTGACTGTTCACAGGAAAGTGAACTTAGTGACATATTCATCCATTACGTTCACACAATGGACCCTATGAGTGGCTGGAGTATGTGAAGAATGTTGAAACCTTGTATAGAGACTTTTTTTCTCTTTTTCAATGTCACTTCGGGATATGTCCTTAACTAATATGTTTTGGTTTTATTACACACAGCACGAATGAACTCTGCTGCATTTTTACCCAAGTTCCAGATGTAACAGCCATCCACGCCATACCTTCCACTTGTTCTCCAATTGCATCCACAACTCCTTTCCTGTGATGAGATTCAAAGACGTTCCACTCAATTTGGTGTCCATTTGTGTTAGAAATCAGTGTTACATTGCTTAAAATGTACTTATGCTTAAAGTGTCTGCTGCTACATCAGTAAACATTAGATTACTTCTCCAATAGGTGAGAAAATACACTTCTTATGCAAATGAAAACGTCGTATTGTAGCGACCCTGTGTGTAGCTCGAGCCACGGTCAGGGAATTTCATCAGATTGCACTAAGTTTCGAAATATGGGGTAATGTAGGAGGAACCAGCTTTCAGGACACCGGGTTGCTTACTTAACTTGCAAATACATATATTCTGGCCATTGATGTAGGTCATTTTCTCTCAAATTTCTTTTGACACGCCATGACGCCGTCATCACGTCTGTTAGGGCTGCGACGCCCCACCGTAATGGGTTAATATTTAACCTTGTGCATTAGCAAGTCCGACAAGAACTCTACGTGTAAGGAATGTTTGAATACGTTAAAGTTCTTGCACTACAACTGCTCTACCGAGAGACCCCAGTGCCAACTAAGTTATTGAGAATATAGATATTAGCTTTTTATATAGCTTCCAGTTTCTTATTTAACTCCCCCTGGCGACGCGAACAACCTCATGACAACTTACATTACCGCCCCGGTAACGTAAGCCAGCTTATTACCTTGCTTTATGTCATAGAGCCCAGCTCTATCACTGAAATCTATTTCCATCAGTTGTAAGCAATCCTCGGGGCTAATTGTCCTAAGAGTTCCTACAATTATGGCGTTCCGTCGCCGCGTACAAAATATGGCGGAACACTCGATAATTTTCTTGAGGGTAGTGCTGAGTAGTTACCACCACAAATAGGAGGCAGTACCAAGCAACAGTTTGGCACAAAGGGGGATGTTGTACGTTATCGACACAGAATAAGGGAGCTGGGAAGTACAACTCCCGAAGTTTCTCCCCTTTCTCTGCCAAACTCCCGTCACACCACGGTTAAATCGTATGGATTGTTTTCCCTTCCCAACTACCTTCCACTACAGATTATAAAAAATTGCTACGTAAAATTCAAATCACAGAGGTTAAAACATCCCAGGTGCCACGTTGACTCAATCATGATGGCGTGGTTAAGTAGAATCCACCCGCTGCATCACGACATGGTGATGTCCTTAAGTAGATGTTGTGGATTCAAGTGGTGGGTTAAGTAGAACCCACCCATTGCATCACAGGTGCATATAGTATTCTAACAATTTACTAATAGATACGTATAGCCTTGGAGTGTAAACTTCTCTTTCAGCTACACCACATGTAAATAATTCTTAACTTAGCCTTAGGCTTAAAAGCAAAGACGCCACCACAAACTAAATGCGCCGACCCCAGAAAATTTACAACACGTGCAATACAAATGATGCAAGAAATTTTTAATCAACAAGTATTGCGGAGTGCACAAAATTAACAGCCTCACTTTAGCAGAGAAAACACAAAAATGCATAAGTATGTAGTCTAATATGGCAAACAAAGCTTCAGTTTTAAAAGTGGTCTTACTTCATATCAAATTCCTATAGAATTATACATCCTGGAAGCGAGTTCAATGCCTTCTCCAAGTGTAACTATATTGAGTTCTGCTGCAATATTTATTAAACTTACCTCAAACTCATTTAGTCACTCTATTGAAGAATAGTTTCCTTTGACATCATTACACGAATCATAGTTGACCTCTATTTAGCACACATAACGAACGCTGATTTTACAGAAACGCCAGAAGATGGTTGCGAAAAACATTGTTACTGAAATTTGATGACGCCACTCATTCCAGCACCACACACTTACGCAATGTTTTACGCACAAAATAATGAAATGCATTGCCCTTTTCGCCCAAGTAATAACAAATGCTTATGACAAAATACGAAACAGAAGAAGATGAAAAAAGCAAGAAAAATGAGAAAGACTTTTAAGTTTTAAATTTCTATGATAGTTCTCAAATGTTTGAAAACCGTTCGACTAATAAATTCCAATTCAATTCAGTTTATGTTTTCGTACTTAGAACCGTAATTTAAGTATCTATTTTGGTAGAGCAGATGACAATCCACGCGACATCAAAGGGGAAAATGTCTTACGTACAGTTGGAGTAGGTAATCCGAAAGGCGACCCTGTTGTTTCCGCACAGTTTTAGGATTTTAAACATTCAGTTATGGAGTTCTGACCCGAGTATATTGTGGTCCCAGAACCTAATTTTGAAAATAGGATTCTAATGACGAAGTTGATGCTATTGTTAGGTTAATAGTGTACTCCTACAGGAATATGAATACATGAACTATGAGCGTTTTACGAGTTTGCTGTACTTTTATAGCAGAATAAAGGGTAAAAGTACAGTTGGAGTGTCCTATATATGTCTACCATTACACGTTAAAATGGAATTAATTTTAATGTTAGCGCTGTTTTTTTGAAGTCAAGATATTTCGACACGAATCATGTCAAATGGTTAGCGAAACGGAGCTGAGTTCTCCAAGTTGAAGTTTTACATGCGAGAGGTATAGAATCAGGTATTTTCAGTGAAGTAGGGCAAATGAATTTTCTAATTAATTTATAGTGTATAGTGTGATGATTTCAATAGTAATACATTTTCAAGAGTATAACCGTTAAATTTAATGTGTGAAAAAATTGAAACGCAACAGCCTAAGGTCATAGTAAGGACCTACAGTAGGAAAAAATACAGAAGAATATCTCGCGAAGATAGCTTTTAGCAGCACCAATTCAGTTAGCGTTTACAAACCTCAGCCATTGTTTGAACGCCAACTGTTGTTTGTAAATACCGCATTTAAACTTGTCATAGGCATCACTTCTAATTATATAGAACTCAGTACGACAAGAAACAACGGTAACTTCACCAGTGCCAATTGTACTATACGCAAGGACAATTCTGTAAACATTACTACTAAGTCTATCGTTGATAACGCGTCAGGAACTGATTATGGTGGCAACCATTCTGAACAGCACCGCAGGTGCTATACTACAAGATGAGGCCATGAAAATAATCCAAGTATTTTTTGGATATTATGCGTAACAATAACGGCTGCCATAGATCATAGGATTTTGAAAGGTGATACCGCAAGCATCGAAATAGGGATAACAATACCTGAGAGCTACAGGAATCACCAACGGAAACAAATGGAATGTTAATGTTGGCAACTTGAGTGGACCATGTTGCAGAATAGGTGCAGGCCTAATGAGGTTAAGGAAGAAAAATAGAAGAAGGAGAAACAAGCAAATATCCTCATCTACAAGGCATTCAATGGAAACTCGCAAGCGAACAACAAAAACGCACACGAACAATACGTAACGCGCCACCCACTACATTGCACGAATCGGAAACCATACAAACATAGCCAAATGCGTGTCCTGGTGAGGCCAGGGTTACTCACAGACTGCACTATGGCAATTGGTAGACGGAGTGACAGGAAATGGGGATCAGGTTTAGCATTTTTCGCCCAGTGGCGGCTCGTTCGGACAAACGGCAAATTGAGGAGAAGAAACGCTGTATATAGTGTAAAGATAGAGACACTTGGAGGAACAGAGAGGAAATGGGCAGCAATACAGCCCCCTCTCACCCATTCACCTTAGTAATAGAATAATCATAGGCTAGTAAAGAATAATGAGGAAACAAAACGTTTTTGCTTTTCCCCCTTGTACATGTCAATGTGCATACACATTTTTTATGTATATACTCGAGTATGTTTTAATATACCTAGAGGTAACTGTTTAAAAATGAAGCACTGGTGCACTAGGAGTCACTACACCTTACGCAAAGCAGGACGATCAATTTATTCGTGAACTGTGTTTCGCGCCTTTTATAGTAAATGAATGGAGGGGAAAGTCCTCGCCAATAGGAGAAGAGGAAACCAGCTGAAATGATCAGTAAAAGTAAAGGAGAAATGGAAATAAAGAGTATAAGGGCAGCAAAAAATGCTTAGATATATTTTTCTCTCTTACAAAATAACGTTTTCGTCGAAAAAAATTTAGTGTCTGTCCACAAACTTAAGCAACCATGGGCTCTAAGCAGGGATTTTTTTAAGTTGTTTGAGTGTACTCAACAGTTGTAAGCTTAGAGATACTGTCCAAGGAGAATACAGGGTGCTGCGAACGTGCGACCTAGTAGACAGCTGCAGGGATCATTTTTAAGAAACTCTTGTTAAAGGAGTCACTTAGGAGGAACATTGAGGGAAAGTAAGAGAGGGTAATGCTTTTGAGGTGGAGGTAAGCCAAATTGCGTCCCCGAGTCTTAGAAGCTACGTGTAAACATAAAAGAGTGTAGGGAATAATTAGGGTTATTCAAGAAGAAGGAACAGAATTTAAATATTTATTTCTAAAGAACGACGCATGCAATAAATCTCTGTATAGAGAAAAGTTCAACATTTTACTTTATGTGTTCAAAATGACCACCATTTGTTATGCGAGGCTACCAGTGCTTTTCCGTTTGCATACGCAGCCATCCTATACGAATTTATTGTATCAATTGTAATTTTTTTATGACAAGCCGGCTCGTTTTTGATCTTAAAACGAAATGCACGTTAGAATGAAGCAACGGATTCACTCTTTGCATAATGCGGCATACAAAACGACTTTTCCTGTGTTGTCGCCTTTTTCTCGTAAACAAACACAGCACCGCTTTAGGTACTGAATGGAACTAACAGGTGGGGCTTATAACTCTGAACTTTCCTCTATTCAATGATGTGTCGTATGTGTTGCTAGCCATTGTCGTTCATTGAAATGAGTATTTAAAATATATTCCCTTCTTTTTGAACAAGGCAGTATATATATTTTTTGAGTTTAGAATTCAAGGAGAGTTCTCGGGTCAGTCTGTATGTGCTCCCGTGGAATAAACTTCAAAAAAAGGAGTTAATGGAACACAAGAACTCCAGTTAGGGAGCCTTAAAGAAAATGAATCCAATTTCGTGAGTGAATCACCCCGGGAGAGATTTACCCCTAGACGTTTGGAGGAAACAAGGGAGTTAGAGGGATCTTATTCAGTGGTGTGCGTTCAAAACTAAAGGAGTATAGGAAGACAGAAGTTGAGAACGAAATGAGAAATGTAAATGGAGAATACATTAGAATGTGACCAAGCACAGTAAACTAAGCCCCTGAGAGAAAGAGAGAGAAACAAAGCAAACAAATAAAACGAAGAATATTTAGAAAGGAGAAAACCTTTATATACGATAAACTGCAAAGTAATACAATTTTAAGTGTTTCTGATCCCCACAGATGAAGCGGTAAGTTGACAGATAGGGTATAAAAGACAGTATGGCTCCCAGATAACAACAGAACAGGCCACGATAGAACGGTAAACACCAGTAAATCAAGAGAGAGCAGGCAGCAGGGGAAAAGAGAAGGACAGACACAATTACACATACACTCCTTCACACATCCACTGTAACAATACCGTTGTTTGTTAGAAGCATAATAGGTACAGACAGATAATAGAAATATCATTATAAAAATTAATGTTGTAAAACAGAACCGCACAGTCGAGTTAATGCGTGCAAGAACGTAACGAACACAAGTCATACCTGAAGGTAGGTAAAATTTTGTTTTTTTGTCCCATTTTGAAAATTCAGGAGCCAGGAGAACAGTTGGCAGATGCACTCACTTTCAATATTCAACTCTGGCCTCTGTTAGTAGCCTCATCACTGAAATTGAAGCTTATCCTATCCTCCCCCTTTCCTTAAAGTAAATTCGTCTCAAAAGTCTCACACAGTGCTGAGATTGACAAGGGAAGAACAGTGGTAAGCAAACAAGGGACAGGAAGAAAACGATAGAAAGATGCCAAGAAATAGAACACACTATTCCTGGGAACTGAACGGCAGAGATGTTAATATTTCTTGAAGTTGGCAAGGTCAGTGAGAACAGTGGCAGTATACCTTCGAGCCATTACTGGAGTGTTAAGCGCTTACTCAGCAGGAAACAGAAGCGACATTTGTAATTTGCCACGACAGCAGAATAAACAAGACAGAGAAAGCGAAAGGACACAGTAGAGTACCGAGCACAGAATACGGGCGGATGAAGGTCAACAGAGTTGCAAAAAATCCGACACATCGAATCCACAACCCTATAATATCCCAATCCCCAAGAATTTTTCCTCGTAAATTCCGAGTCTTACACAGGAGCGGTAAGTGATAATTGGGCCAGCTGCCTAAGTATTTTTTGTCCGTCAGCGGACTGTGTCGTAACACATTGGTTTCTTCTCAGGCCCACGAATGGGACATATGTATCCTCTACGACTAAGTTCTCCCTTTCTCTCATTTTTCTTTATTTCTAAATTATTCCGGGGTCGCAATTTTTCACACCCTGGAGGAACTGTAGCGACTCTATGTAGAGTTCGAACCACGGTCAGGGAATTGCATCAGATTGCACTAATTTCGAAAGGTATGGTATTGTAGGAAGAAACGGCTTTCAGGGCACCAGGTTGCTTACTAAGGTTGGGATACGTATATATTGGCCATGAATGTAGGTCATCGCTTCTCAATTCTCTTCGATACGCCACAACGCTGAGATCACATCCGTCAGAGCTCCGACGCGTCACTTTGATAAGTTAACATTTTTTCCTGTGTATCACCAAGTCCGACACGAGGTCTACAGGTAAGGAATTTTGAATACGTTTAAGTTCTTGCACGTACAACCTCTCTACCGGAGGGTCCCAACGACAGCTAAGTTATCTGAGAATATAGACGTTAGCGTTCTTATAACTCTCTGGTAATTATTTAACTCCTCCCTGGAGACCCCAACAATCCTATTACCTTACCTTACAATCCGGCACCACCCATGCACTACCACCTAAACCTATTCCCCCCTGTTGTACGCAACACCAGGGGATAACTGTCCTAAGGGTCGCTATAATATTTATCATGTGCAAGGTAATCGAGCATCAGAGCAAAGGACTACTTTCGAACCTCTCCACCACACCGTTTTCTAAACCAAGCAAGAACAGTGAAAATGGAAACCTGTGTGTTGCTCCAATGGGCAGCCTGAATTTAATTTTATTGCTTATATGCGTAGTTTTCGCAGAAACGGTATCTATCTATAACACTGTATTATTAACTGCAATTGCTTGAGTAGCTTCTTGAGCACGTTTGTAAACCTCCGTTTGCTGTCTTTACACATAAACGTGGTTTTTGGAAAGTTTGCCAATTTCTTGCTCATTTCTTAAATACAGTCAATAACCAATCCCTCTTGTTCTTCAATCTGAGCTCTTCCGTTCCGCATTGTCCATTGTTTCCAGTAACATAGTGAATTGACTTGGTCATCTGTAATGTCTACTTCACTCAGAAGTGGACACTCTTCACTGCCTGGCTGCATGCATTCCTCTTCATTCTGGTCACAAACCACTTGAGATATAAACTCACGAAATTCAGTTTTAACAGATACCTGTTTCTTGTGCAATGCAGCCAAAAGAACGCTAGTATTTTCATGCATAATGCATGTGCACACATTTTGTGGAATCTCACCTTGGATATACATATTAACAGGACATATGTTTCTTTTAGGGTACCTACCCACGAAATATCTGATCCGGTTCTCTTTGACTTTTTCATCAACCGAATTCTTTTGAATGCATCTCTCCCTGTAGCCTGATATAATATTGAATCATCCTCGTAGAAATTCAGGATTTCAGCTTTAACGTCTTCTGGAAGTCTATACTTTGATGTTGTTTTACCTAACTTGACAATAGTTAATCCTTCTCTTCTAGCTAGGTGGGCAATCAACTGTAATATCTTCTGTGGAGAAGTTGAAAGTGCTTCCGCAGCATGTTTTCTACACTTTCGAAAATGCTGCCTATGTCCAAATGCCGTCGAGGAAGTCGTAATCATGGCTACATCTCTTGCTTCCTGCTATCCCTGCATCTTGTCCGAGATTCGCTGCATAGGTTTGCACATTCTGTTCTTTGCCTTAACCAGTTCTTTTCCTCTTTTAGTTTTGTTGAGTTTGTTTAGACCTCTTTTGTCTCTCTTAGCAGCATTTTCTTTATCTTTACGTTTTCAACAACACCCTTGTTCTGTTCTCTAGACGCTGTCTATATTCATGTTGTCCTTCTGATGGTGGTTTAGCCATTTTCTCAAGCTGCTTGCTCCTGCACTTGCCATGATCTCTGTATCCACTGAGCAATCCGAAGTAGCAAGAGCGTGGAATGTCAGGCTGTTTTGGTACTATTATCGGAAATCCACTGACGTTATAAAAAACGATCAGATACCTTCTTTGTTAGCAATGTGATGCTAACGCAGGATCTGGAATGAAATTTTAATCCCTGATTTAATTTACGATCTATGATACTTTATCCATGCTCAGCGTAATAAACTGATACTGATATGGAATGTGTATAAACGAAGCCAGAAGATGTGTTTAGAAATGTGTATATTTGTAAGGGATTACTACTGTGAATCAAGGAACACCTAATGTCTAAAATAGAAACGTAACTAATGTAAATTCCAACATTTATCTTGTACAATTTGTGCATAGGAAATAGAAACTTTGATGCGTTTTTCGTTGCGTTTTACATTCACCAAATCTTTAGCATTACCTTTGTGATTTGTGAGCATTTCATTATTCAATAAGTCACCTCAGAGTATGAGGAATCCTATATTCTTACTTAAAACATTAAAATATTGAATGGAAATGTTATCCTTTGTGTGACATTTTGTAGAATTGCTATAATAATAATAATAATAATAATAATAATAATAATAATAATAATAATAATAATATAGAAGTAAAAATAGTTCTGTATTTAACAAAGGCAAACCATATTTGCTTTCATCAAGTTCCATGCTGTTCTTAATTCGTGCCTGTATACATTTCGGTACCCAAAATATTAATCCGAAAGAGGTTCCAACCATTTAATGACTGAAGCAACATAACCCCATTATAAATATGGTCAGGTTATTCAAATCAACCGGGCAATAAACTGATCCTATTGGTTTTTTTCTAGAGTTAAATAAAGATACCACTGAAACGGAAGATGTTTAACCACAGCATCTCTGCCAACATCCTGTTATAACCTGTTAATCGCCTTGTCTTGGTTCCACGTCATTGCAGCTGAGTTATTCGAATATCGTAAGTAATCGTTTCATCGTAGAAACATTCAAGGAGAGTAAACATGCCCGGCTACATTCCACGTAAAGGACGGCTTGTTATGAAGGTGGTCGAGACTTTTGCGATTAACAAATGCCAACGCAAAGACACTTATAAGCCTCATCTGTAATTAATGAATAAAGAAATGCCAACATATAACGAAAGGATTTGTTTATGCATTTAGAATGGTATAATAAAGACCACTGTGCACGCGCATTTATGTTCTGTCATTTGACATTAGATAACCGAAACAAAGGCATATACAATAATTATGTCTATTTGGAAACAAACTGTAGAAACTCATCAACAACGCCCCCATGTTATTTAGCGATCTTCATATCCCTTCCCGACAACAAAATTGCGTCGTTATTTGCCTATATCTTGCATCGCGCTACGTGGTGCTGCAGAACCTCATAAGGATACGTGCCAAATATTATTCATTCCGCTTACACAAAAGCTATAGCACTGGGGCTGCCAAACTCTGTATGTCATACAGAGTAATTTAATAGTGATTAAAATATCAATTAATCAACTAACGACAGTTGTTTGCCCAAAGGCAAACTCTTTCACTTCAATAGAGCCTCCTATATTCTTCCCTATTTTCCAGATTCGCTCTTTGTCTCCAAAACGAAGCATTATCCTGATATGATGTACTATATAGTGTCTGCCGTCCTCCGTGGTCTAGGGGTACCATGAGAGCCTCTAGTTCCCGAGGTCGCGGGTTCAACCTTGGTGGAGGGCGATGGTTTTTATCGGCTTAAAATCCTTAGCATGGCTTCCTTCGGAAGGGAAGTAAAGCCGGTGGTCCCGTGTCGTAGATTTACGGCACATAGAAGAACCGCAAGGCTGATAAAAAGGCCTCTGAATAAAATTTCCGTCTTTCACACCCAATGCAGAATGGGACGCTAAGAACCACCGCAGGTAAAGGGCGTCCATAAATAAAACTCAGTTTAATTTTATCTAGTGCCTTCTTCCACCCCGAGTATTTTCCCATCCTCTATTCCTTCAAGTGAACCTCTCAGCAAACAACTTTTTTTTTTCATTCTGTGTACCAGACGAATTCCTTTTTTCTTCTTGGTCACTTTTGGTGTTGTATTTCCTACTCTCATTGTTTCAAAAATATCTTAATTTCTTATTTTGCCTGTCCATTTTTTCAGGTCCCAATTTTGAATGCTCGATTTTCTTCACTTCTTTGCAAAAAGCGTTTCAGACTATACCTACAATGCCACACCGCATAAAATGCACTTCTCTTAATTGTCTCTTCCTAAGATTTTTTATTCAGGATCCATGTAAGAAGCTCTATTTTCTATTAACATCATTCTTTGTTATTGCTGTCCTAAATTTAATTTCTTGATTGCAGATCATTACTTGCCGCATCTCAAGTATTTAAAGCTTTCCACCTACTGGCCTATATAATTTGAAAATAGCAGGTGTATCTTATTTGAATTTCTGGTCAGACGATTCCAGGTTATACGGAAAAAAATAATTTTCTTGTATCTCGCTTCTGTATAGCCTCCGTAACAAATTACACCTTTACAGAACAGCAACTGTTCACAAAACGTCCCGTGTGTCGCACAAAGAGTGGGTTAGACTACAATGATGAAATGCTTCAGCCTAAAATTCTTATTTTTATGCCTTTATGTTGAATAAACATGTTTTAATTTTACATTAAAGACAGGTCCGTCTTTAGTGGACTTCAACCCCGCAAATATGGGGACTTGTGACCAGTTACAATAGTGAGCTTGAAGACTCCCTCCAGGTGTGCTTCAGAGGTGTCCCTCTTCCTGAAAAAATGAACCTAGTAAATGTATTAACCAAAGGAACGACAGGTTTATTTTTGGCATCATGTATTCCTAACAACAGTTGTTGTTCCTGCCTTCAACAGTTCCGCCTCAATAGTTAGGAAACTACACCTCAAAGATTGTGGCTTTAATTATTGTTAAGATTAACAATGTGTATATGTACCAGTCAAATATGAATAAGAATAAACCAACAGCGTTTCTAAACAGTCAACCTATAATGTTTTTGCTAACTCATTATTTGTTTCTGATAATGTCTTGGTTTAGTAGTGTTTAATATCCGTTCTTACTGCATACGGCACCACAGGCGATCAATGCCGATGATACATGAAATGATGTGATATTTTGGAAAGGAAATTTTGGAACGAAACTTTCCAAGCTTAAGTTTAGGGTACCTCCCCAACATTTGCCGGTTTTGAGGGCTGAGGAAATCCTGGAAAAAGCAAGTCAGGGAGGCGGTCATGGAGGGATTGGAACTGCAGACCTCCCGTTCACGACTCCATATTTCAACGACCTCAACTACTTGTTTCGGTCTGATAATGTCTGACAGTTAAAAAATAAATTGGCGGAAACTTCAGTTTATTTTCCAGGAGCTACCATATCACAATACGACTCATTAAAAGTATACGCTGTAAGAGTAATCCTTATACCTATATTGCCAATGTCATTATTCTTGCTCCGAAAGCTGAATTGTTAGATGTAATTATTCAAAGCTGAACTGCATTTTGTAATTATTTTTTCTTTAATTTTGATAAAACCGAATAGGCAACCAATGATGGAAACGTTATCACACGTTGATGTATGCCATCGTACATCAGCGTAGGTTACTCATGGCGGTAAACTCGTGATTCGTCTGAAGAAACGGGTCAACAAAAGAAACGCAGTGGTTGCCGCTCTCATTTCTGTTGAGTCGAGTCTTCATCCTAAATAGATCGTGTTGCAAGCAAATTCAGAGAAAATCATGCTATGTTGTAGTTTTTTTCGATAAACGAGATTTGATGCTACTGGGATTTCTGGTAGCATATATATAGCCAGCACTATACAGATTCGTTGAATTTCCGGAACTCCAGTAAAATGAACACGATACATCTAGATCAACAAGACAATACCTGGTAGTAAAGTTGTGCGATATCACTTATCCTTACAACCCAGACTTGTCTTAATGAGATTGAATCTGTTGAAGATTTGACGAAAAGTGTATGAATTAAGTTAGAGTTTAAGTTAAACTCTTAATAGTTAGTGAATTTCCTGAACTAAACGATTTAAATTTCTACAGTTTGTATCTAAGGTAACCAATATAATCATTAACACATGATCGAAATTAAAAACAGTTGCTTATAAAAACTAGATTTTATAATGGAAGGAAAGCAAACTTCTTGTTGGAATGGCATGACAAAAAATTTTCATCAGCCCCTCCCCCATTAAATTTCTATTATCTTTCACTAGCAACGTTTTTTCCGCTTTCTGTCCTAGTTTTTTGAAGAGGTTTAACGTTGGTTTTAACAATTCAAGTCTGCAGAGGCTGTGCTAATAGAATGAAGCTAAACGAGCTTGGAGTTCATTGAACTGAGAGTTACTCGGAATTTGTTGGAAACAAAGTTAAACTCCTCAAGGATCCTTATACAGAGGCTATAACAACGGAGTAAGCTGTTGCCTGCTTATGAGTAATAGAATGACGTTGATATCCATCACGTAAATAAAATGTGCAATTATTAATAAAATGTGTAGGTCAAAGAAATATGTATCATTACATTGACTTGTTTATGTCTAATAAATTAGGAGCTTTACGCAGCAGAAAACGCATTTTGTCCCAATGATAGCTTATTATCAGGGTTAGGATTTTTAGTTGCGCACTTTTTTCCTTAGGGTAAGTTAAATTTGTGCGGAAAGATATCTCAGTGTGAAATTTTGTTTCTAGTTGCGAAAAGAAGCATTTTTCTCGAAGCTGTTTCCCTTTTTTTGGGACCTTTACTCCTTTTTGGCACCTTTATATCATTTTCCCCCAACCATGCCCATAATCCCCTTTCTCCTCCTTTTTTCTTTTAAGTTTCATTCCAATTCATTCTTTAACTTACAATTAACGTCTCCTCAGCTTGCTGTGTACGTGCGAATAGTAAGCCTATCTCTTTCAGTAAACGCCGCGCGGGAATTGAAAGCACACCCGCAGCAATGGAAAATAATTGTGTGTCCGACGAAAACCTCTTTCTCTCGCTTTACCGCTATAAGGTAGCCCGCAATAATGCAATTGACAATGAGTGATTCTATCCCACCGGAATCAGTAGCCTGCTGTTCGAGAATGTGAGTTTGTTACTGTGAGAGACGTCATCTGTTTACGTGGAGGCGAAGGCTGGTTACGCAGAGACGGCAGTAACCTCACCCGCGCAGTTCCGAGATTATTAAGACTGGGTTCTGCTCGAAACTACTAGAAATCGCTGAGACTGAAGTTCCAGCATGAAAGAGAACATTCTGGTAATTGTTGCGGTGTTATAAGAGAATGTGGACAGCGAATGGGCGCAAGCGTGAGTTGTGTGAAAGTCTCATTATGTTAGCAAGTGAACTGGTGTTAGCTCTCCAAACGAGTGTACTAGTACTAGATTTTACCATGCCAAAGGTGTCCAGTGCTCGATTTATTGTTCTGGCTGAGGAATTCAAACCACATTTCATTGACACTGATGGAACTGTTATGCAATGTACTATTTGTCATTCAGGAACTTTGTTACATGAAAAACACCAGCGAGATCGCATCAAACAACGCATTTCCAGCTCTAAGCATCAAATGAACAAGACTCTTCAAGCAAACAAATACGGCAACCTCTATTACGAAATTGCGTTTCAACAGAGTTTTTCAAAATTTGAAGGAATTAAACATTGATTTGTGTGCAGCTCTTACACAAGCAGGAATTCCACTCAATAAGGTGAACTATCCAGCCTTCAAGGGATTTCTTGAAAAATACACAAAGATGTCAATGCCCAATGAGTGTACAAGAAAAAAATACATGGAGCCTGTTTACCAAGAAACTATAGAAAGAATCAAGGAGAAAGTGTCTGATTGCGATGTGGGAATCATTGTGGATGAAACCATAGACTCAATGGAACGATATGTTTTGAACATGTTAGTTTTTCCCTTTGCAGGGGAGAAAGTTAAGTCCATGTTGTTAAAAATGTACGAGCTGCAAAAAGCCAATGCCACTACAGTAATGCAATCCATTATGGACTTCTGCCAAAAAGTCTGGAATACTGGTATCGAGTTTGAAAAACTTCTTCTTGTGGTTACGGACCAGGCTCCATATATGGTTTCAGCTGTTAACCAATTGAAACCTTTATTTCCTAACTTGAAGCATGTGACATGCTTGGTTCATGCCCTTCACAGGATTTGTGAATCCATAAGAAACGAATACGACATCTCAAATCAATTCATCTCTGCCCTGACGAAGATTCTACTGAAAGCTCCGAGCCGTGTTGTTTACTACAGGGAAATCACTGGCCTGCCCCTTCCAAATTCCACGCTCATTACTCGCTGGGGATCCTGGATTGAGTGTGCTGCTATGTTGTGTGAGAATTTTGACAAAATTAAAGAGTTTGTGCTTTCTATGGATCCATCCGACGCATGAGCAATTTTCAAGGCACAGCAACTTCTGTTACCGGAGAAAATACATAATTTGCAGACAGAACTATATTGTGTCCATAGTTACAAGTATCTGCCTGCAGCTATTAAACGATTGGAAGAACAAGGTCTGGAAAAGGAAAAACATTGGGATATCTTTACTTCCGTGAGGGAGCAGTTAGATGGCTTTGCCAAAGACAAACTTGAATCTAGTCTCCAGAAGAATGCAGTCATTGAGGAATTCGCCACATCTGTAGAGTTGCCATTCCGAGGAATACAAGGTTTGCCCCACTGGTTTCTGTATGATAATTTGATGTACTTGTTTGTAGTTCAATAAATTAGAATAGAGGAAAGAGAAATCGTTGATTTAGCTAGGGGAATGCACAACTAAAGTTAACCCAAAATCTAAAAAAATCTAAAAAGAAAAATTGTTCCCAAAAAATTCTCCATTGGTTGTAGTTTTAGAATCCACTTTTATCTTTGACCCCAGCAAACGCTTCAGGATCGTTACGAGACTTTTTATATAACCTTGCGCATTTGGTTGCTAGCTGTTTATATTTTTAAATCTTCATTTTAAGGCGTTTTTTTTTAGCATTTTTGCATATTCAAAATGTTCCTCACGATGTAGTTTTCATCCATTCATATTAACATTTTTATGCTTATTTCAAAAACCCAAATAAATAAAACTATGTTATAATCTTTCTGTGTAATGAATAGTTTTTTTGAAGATAACAATGTATACAAAAAAACGAAAAGACGTGCAAATACAAAACTGCAAATCTATTTTCTCTTAAATTAAAAATGGCAGAAAAATAAATTATATGACAGATTTGTAAGTCCTTGGCATAGAAGCAACATAAGATTTTTTTTTGAAAAATGCATCATGTGTTGCAGTTTGCATATACCCATGGTTTAATATTTTGAAAATGAATAACTTGAAAACTAATTAAGATTCTGAATTGAAATTCACAGAACAAATATGTCTAAAGAAGACAGACATGTGGTTAAAATTTCAGCCCAATTGAATGGATAATTTAGAAAATAGCAATTTCAGTGTGCATCCTCTTAAAGAAACCAGCACCTTATTGTCCCTTTTTTCACCTTATTTGAGCACCTTTTCCCTTCCTTTTTTCACCTGAAATTTGCACCTAAAAATCCTAACCCTGCTTATTATTATCCCGATGCAAACGCTTCATGTATGAGCGGAAACGGTGCAACGGACTTCTTTTAAATGAATGTAGGTCAATCAATTGACCTCTTCCGTACCCTACATACTAGCGCAATAAATTGTGCCAAAATGTACCCGAGTCACGAATGACAATTAAGAGTGCTTTTGTCCGAACAGCTGCTTCCTTAGTATTATAGGCCGTAAACCACAGGCTACAAACAGCCAATTGCCTGCGAACAAAACCAGTTTGACAGTATTATGCTTTATAAAAAGCAGGCGGTCACAACGAGTTCGGAATACATAGCAGCAAAGCAATGCGCCTCAAGCTATCGTACAAATTATGCTGGACCACTTTCACCCTATGAAGAATATGAGGGAAGAAGTTTACAGGCTGTCTTATTTGTGTAAGAAGAACATGGTCAAATTAGTCCTAAAACACACTCACTGGTTTTCCTACAAAGAAGTTCTCAAAGATTTATGGAAAGGGCATAAAACAAGCATATTTATTGTCTATTATTATTCTTGTTGTTTTTGTTGTTGTTGTTGTGAGGTAGTGGTGGTGGTGGCGGCGGCGGCGGTGGTGATACATATGAAGGCTTTAAGGCTTTATTTGTTATTTCTGTTATTGGCAGCCGCGATATGTGTTTGTTTCTCCCATTATACTACACGTGAGCGATAGTCCTGCACATCCACTAGCAAGTGATTCCTTCATTCCAATAGCAACTTTACAGAGAACTGTTCATTATGCTTCAACTAAAATGAATACAAGTACAGGTGTAAACTAAACTTCGTCCCTGCAGAAATTTGAAAGGTCATTAATGTGCTTAACGTTTATTAACACAACTTCTTAAAACGTAAAGAGGTGAATAAGTGCTTCGAAGGTGACTGTGGCTAATTATCACATATTGATACTTTTTATAATTTCCTATATATTGGAGTTCATTTCGTCGTTGTAAAAGGTAAGGCATTTCGCTTATTGTGGATTTTCCTTGCTTATTTTCTGACAGTTATAAATTCAACTTCAAATAATGAATAGCCATTTTGTGATTTCAGCTACCTTAGGGCTCAAAAGATTTGGGGTATCCCAGACTGTATCTTCTCTGGTTGTTTGGTTATTACTTTTCACAGCTTCATTACTTATGTAAGCATAATCATTGAAGCGAAAACCATTAATTGCATAAAATTTGAGTGTAGCTCTAACCTAGACAGAGAGAGTTAATCTAAAAACGTAGAGCTGTTACACTTGGCGTTTTTAAGTGTGTTTATGGTATCCTGCCCATTTATTAAGTGATAAATAACGTATTTAACTGATGCGCCAATGGCGTCGTATGCTTCAGCACATACTTGTTAGGTACTCACTGAAGAAACAATAATGAGGACTGAATAAAAATATGCTAATTAGCCAGGCAAAATCTGGGACTGTCATTGTGTGCTTGCCATGAAGCATGTGAACTCCTACCTTCCTAATAAGAACATCGCATGTTCTAGGAATCGTATCTAACAGCAGCAATCTTATGGGCACCCCTGTGCACGCGGCAAAGAACATGGAAGTACGATATGCGCTTACTCTTGGCAACGACGGTAACAGATTCGAAGAGTTTTAAGC
The DNA here is from genome assembly GCA_030765065.1 of Deroplatys truncata. NCBI lineage: Eukaryota > Metazoa > Arthropoda > Insecta > Mantodea > Mantidae > Deroplatys > Deroplatys truncata. The sequence continues at coordinate 533,925,861 of CM060990.1, read as the reverse complement.
CGAGGGAACATGACAGATTTATGTGGTAACAGGTGTCGGAGCAGAAGGACGCCACACATCACTGGGGAAGTGTTTTGGCCTCCCGTGGCCTGGAGATGTGGCGACATGTTGCGACTTGACACAAGATTACTGTGTGGCTGCTGACATACGCAACTACCCTCCCGTCACTCCAGCTGTCACATTACCATATATCACCCAACATTCCTGCAGCCCATAACGCCAACTTTTATTTCATGGCAAAACTCTGCGACTGTTGATACTATACATCTCAGCATGTTAACGTACCTTACATTACAGCAAATATGCAACCAGGTGTTACGCATTAAATGCCCTAATGTGTAGGACTTCTGCACAAAACAACAGAAACAAAGTGTATATGATTCACTCAGTATGTTGCACACCAACAAGGAATCAAACCTTTATTATGATTATTGCATTTTGCCAGAGGTTTAATCGGATTAGCACAACAGCTACTACCACTACAATCACCGCTACTATTGCCACTATTGTTACTGCTACTCTAGCTACTACTACTGCTGATAGCGCTGTTACTGCTATTACTGTTGCTACTGCTAATTCTAATATTGCTGCTACTGCTACTACTGTTACTGGTGCTAATGCTAATACTATTACTAATACTGCTGCTGCTACTGGTACTGCTGCTACCATCACTACCACTAATTCTGCGGCTATTGCTGCTACTGTTACTGCTGCCAATGATAATACTACTATTACTGCTGCTACTGGTACTCCTACTATTACTGCTGCTACCGTCAATAGTACTACTGCTGCTACTGTTACTACTGCTAATGTTAATATTACTACCGCAGCTACTGGTACTCTGTTATTACTGCAGCTATCATCAATACTACTACTGCTGCTAAAACTACTACTACTGTTACTGCTGCTACTGATATTAATGCCAGTACCTCTACTCCTATTGCTGCTGCTGCTGATAATGATACTACTACTACTACTACTACTACTACTACTACTACTACTACTACTACTACTACTACTACTACTACTACTACTACTACTACTACTACTACTACTACTACTACTACTACTGCAATTACTACTGCTACAGCTTCTACTGGTACTCCTGTTAATACTGCTATTACCGACAATACTACTGGCACTTCTGCTGTTGCTACTGCTCACTCTGTTGTTGCTGCTACTGCTCCTATTGTTATTGCTTCTACTGCAGTTAATGCTAATACCACTACTCCTATTACCGCTTATGCTTTTATGCTGCTTTTGCGACTGCTCTTATTGCTGCTAATACTGATATTACTATTACTGCTGCTAACACTAATACCACTACTGCTGCTGCTGCTGCTATTGCTACTGCTACTCCTGATATTGCTGCTGCTAACACTAATACCACTACTGCTGCTGCTACTGCTAATGCTACTACTACTGCCTATTATTGCTGCTACCGTCAATACTACTGCTAATACTGTTGCTAATGCTAATATTACTACTGCCATTTACTGCTGTTGTTCCCGCTGCTAATGCTCTTGCTACTCCCGCTATTACAGCTGGTACTGCTAATACTACTACTGCTGCAACAGTTTCTGCTACTACTACTGCTTGCACTACTGTTACTACTACTTCTACTGCTGGCAGTACAACTGGTACTGTTAGTGCTGCTTCTACTATTGCTGATACTACTGCTTCTGCTTCTACTGGATACACTACTATTCTGATACAACTGATTCTGCTGCTACTAGTAGTGCTGCTGCTTCTACTGCTACTACTACTACTACTACTACTACTACTACTACTACTACTACTACTACTACTACTACTGCCACTATTGCTGCTACTACTGCTACACACTGCTACTGCTGCTATTTCTATTGCTTATGTTACTACGCTGCCGCTGCTGCTGCTACTGCTACTACTAGTACTACTACTACTACTACTACTACTACTACTACTACTACTACTACTACTACTACTACTACTACTACCGCTATCTATTATTATTGTTTTTGCTACTTCTGCTGCTACTACTGCTATTGCTGCTGTCTGTTGTTACTATTTCTTTTACTACTTCTACTACTGTTGTCAATATTACTGCTAATGCTACTACTGTTTCTGCTACTGCAAGTACTACTATTCCGCTATAACTGCTGCTACTCCTGCTACTGTTGTTACCACTACTTCTACCAATACTATTACTATTATTAGTTTTTTTTAATTCGAATGAGCCCTTGTAGAACTAACCAAAGTACTTGGAGACGTTTCTTTGTTATCGTTTGAATCCATGGTTCTCTCATTCATTAGCTGCGGACTTCCTTTTTCTCGTCCTTCAATGCTGTTCCAGTTTTCTTCTTCTGTTTATTCCCTTGGTAAACTTGCCACCTATCCACTTTGATTTAAAAATATCTTCGTTTAGGATATATAGCTGCTGCTGCTACTACTACTACTACTACTACTACTACTACTACTACTACTACTACTACTACTACTTCTACTACTACTACTACTACTACTACTACTACTACTACTACTCATATGTTGAGTTTCGCAAATATATATAAATAAATATCTACCACATATTCACTATTACATATTCACTTACTATACATTTTGCTGTCTGCGTGGAAAATATTTACACATTTTAGATCTCTGTTGTTCACTACATGAGCATAGATACATCACCAAAGCATTTGTTAATTTTCAGTGCCCACCGACATCGGAGTAGGCAGCCGTTTATATTCCCTTGTATACTTCAACAAATCAGATGATATAAACCATTTCGGCAAGTGCCTAAACCATAAAGCTTAAACAATTTGCACATAAATCTTAAGCATCAAGCACGGAAATATTATTGCCACACTACAGTGAATGAAAATGTTTGTACAAAGATTGAGATCCCATTGGATTATAATTCCTTGTGCAGACCAGGTTAGTTCGTAAAATTTTAATTTTAGATTCTAAGGTTACCGATTATTTTGCTATTAAGGGAAGCATAAGAATCGCATTAAAAATTGCGAAGTCATTGAAAGGCAGGCGTAGTACTCAGAAAGGAAGAGTGGAAATGAGGTGAAAGCATACTGTTGTTATCTTACGTTAAGAAACTAGTGGAGAACTGCAAACCCTTTGAATGACGCGCCCATGACCATCAGTTTAAAATATTTTGGAATACATTATACTTGATTGCACTTATTTATTAATGTGTGAATTAAATACATCTAAGTTATTGTGGAATGAAATTTCTAGAGGAAAAAGATGCAGTATTTGGTTTCTGATGCAGCCACTCAATTGTTCGTCAGTTCTTCATGCCTTATTTATTGTCTTCAGTCTTTAGTTCCCTGCTTTTCATACACAATAATTCTGCGCCCGCGTGACCTGAGTGGCTACTTTCTGTGTATGTAGATGTCACAACCTTGTACCAGATGTGCTACTTGGAAAATAACTTCTTCGGAATAATTTACGGTATAAATACAACAATGTTAGTATCCAGACTTGTGGCAATATTTTTGGCACACCTACATATTAAACAAACAATGCCTCATACCACAAGCCTAATTAATAATAATAATAATAATAATAATAATAATATATTAGTAGTACGTAGCAATTATTTACATATTAATGTTCCTTGCATTTTATTGTTTACGTAATAGTAACAGTGCTTATATAGGCTCTAGAATAAAAGATATGATTGTATATCTTTAACGAACTCTACCCATGGTTAGCTGATGTGTAGACGAAAAGGGAAGAATTTGGTGTTTACCAGACGAAACTCATTTAATTTTATTAGTTTAAGGGAAAATTGTGGTCAGGACGACCAGAAATGGCAGGAAGGGAGAAATGAGCGAGCGTGTGTTAACTATAAAGATGTGATGTGACATTTGAAGTAGCTAATAGGATAGCAAGGAAGTGGATTTAAAATATTAAAGTTAGCCAACCAGAAACCCGTAAGAGTAAAGCTTCAAATCGTGTATGTAAGTTAGAGAAGACAAGCTAAGATTACTTAACTGCGTAGAGTTAGTTGCAGCATAGATATAGATGAGGGCGGATCGTTGTGAGTGGTAGTCTCTTAAAGTCCATACACAATTATCACTAATTATGTAGGAAAACTGAGTTAAGTAGTACAAAGTATTAGAGGATGAAAATAAATTCCGACAGATCTAATTTTTAAGTACGCGTGAAGTTTTAGTAAAATGTAAAGACAGTACCTAGACTTTTAGCAAACCAACGCCTGAATAACCGCAACAGTTTTCTCCCATATACAAGTATTGTTCAGGTGACAAATATATTAAGGTCATTGACAGAAACATTACCTTCAGCTGTATTATAATTACACAAGTTATACTTACACCTCATTTCTTTCATGCTCCACCATCTGCAAGGGATACGTGCTCTCCCATAATCATTAGCTAGCCGGAACAATAATAAAAACATGAAGTGCTAATGTCTTCAATGCAAGTGCATTCTCTTGCTGTCTGTTTATAATGGTTATAAACAGCGGCACCTAACACTCAAATCATAATAATTATGAGACATTCAGATTACAAAAACAATTACACAGCACAAGTAAATACCGGTTCTTACTTTTTGGTACCAAACGTGAGGCAAATTAAATAAAAAGGGCGAATGAAATAAAAGAGCGCGAATTAAATAAAAAAGGTAAATTAAATTTCAAATGCGCGAAGTGAATTTAATTGGAAAAATTCAATTAAATAAGGTGTCTACTACATCGAACAGTGAAATGAGTGGTGCAGGATTTATCAGGTAAAACAACGCAAAAACATGACAGTATAAAGCTTCGGGAGATCATCAACAACTTCGACGAAATTCGAAACCACAAGAGAGCAACTTTTTAGAACCTCAGGAAAGCTCCGAGATCTGCACGGGAACGTTTAGATCGGCATTGACTAAAATTTAGAGACTCTTAGGTAACTTCAGGACTACTAGAACGTAAGGGAACTTCGGAACTTCAGGAACGACCTCAGAATCTTCAGGAGAAAGGGGTACGAGCCAAGGACATCAGTACTGGATACTCACACTAAGGCTACGCATTCTGTAAGGTGACAAGCAACAGAAAGAGGTCAGAAAAAACCCAAACTTTGTATTATACTAAATGTGTTAGTAAACAGTCTGGTAATGATTTGTATTTATGCATGTTGTTATATAAGTGTTTTTGAAGTGGCAAAGTTAAACAGATAATACAGCAAAAGTAGTCACAATGGACCCATAAATCTTAGGAGAAACCATAAATATGCAAATGGATGACAACTCGTCTGATGGTAGAGTTTAATGAGGGAAACAATAAATTGTGCATAGAATCTGAATTGCACACAGATCAGAAGCGGTGTAGAGTAAACAGGAACAGTATAGAGGAATGTAATGCAACTACGGATGGGTGTAGCAATATGGAGGTAGACAGACAGGCGGAACAAGGATTAAGAAATATAGATACGTGGAAGGATACTATGCTGGGGTACGGTTAGAAGATAGAACTCACATAGAAGCATCAGGTAGGGAAAGCCCAGTGCAATTGGATTTGCTTAGAATCTTAAGCGCAATAATAGACCTGAAAACAAATATAGATGTAGAGTGTGATGAAAATAGCAAGTTATTCACCTAAAGTTGGAACAAAATAGGAATGCAATCCACCAAACAATCAACCAAAGGTTTGAGAAAAATTGTGATGCTATCAATCAACAGTTGGAACAGAATAGTAATGCCCTTAGCGGAAAAAAATGGTGGTCAAGTAACTAGTAATTATCAAAACCTAGACAGCAAAATTGAAAAACACATATCTAAGACAAGGTAAGAAATAGAAGTTTGAGATATAAATACAACAATGGAAAGAGGTAACGAGGTGGAAAGTCAGGTTAAAGAAATTCGAAGCATGGTAGAAAAACCTAACAATGACTTAGCTCAGTTGAAGGAGGTATGCAAGGAGAAATGCCAGAAACTGGTAATATGGTAAACAAGATAGAACAGAGCTGTTCAACCATGCAAAGTAACCTAACTGAAGTGCAAAACAACATGGCACAATGTAGTATAAAAGGTTGAACATTTAGAACAATGCAATGCAAGTGTACAAAATGAAGCTACAGCAGAAAGTGACACTGTGAATGCATAAACTAATATATTTGTAAATGAACAAACCATAACAGCAGAGGTTTAACCTCGCCTGTTCGCTCAAACATGGGAAATGCACGTACTTCATCAGTAGCAACTGCATTATCTTAAAGTCAAGCACAAGTAGAGACCAATGATGGTACTCTTTATCACATGCAGGGGAATCACTTAGTTCTTAAGGAACTACCACTCCCTAAGTTCGATGGTTCCTCCAGTCCTATCCAATGTCTTACGGTGTTAGAGGAGTTCATTAATTTTAAATGTAGTAGAGACATTAAAGATGATTGCAGTGAGAAATGTCTGGACAGAAACAATTTAGAGTGGCTTTGTATGGTCACAAATAATGACATTACATTCGACACTTTCAGAACACTTTTCATAAACAAGTGTTGGAATGCCACGGTTCAACACGAGATTACAGCGAACCTTAGCAATGGACAATATGACCAAGTGATGTGATAGATATGACTAATTACCTAATAAAACACGCAGGGGCATATAAGAAATTTGACACCAGCTATAAACAAAGACTATAAATCTACTTACTAGACACTATCCACTAAGGATTCAGAACTACTTACTAGTTGTAAGGTCATGCACAATATTTGAAATAACTGAGCTAATTTCCGAACTAGAACACCAAGAATCTAAAAACGCAAGGTTAACGAATAATAGACACACTGGCCGACACAGAGAGCGATTTTTTCTCCCACAATTTTCCCTTTTTTGGGACCTTTATTTCTTTTTGGCACTTTTATATCATTTTCCCCCAACCATGCCCATGATCCCTCTTTTCCCCCTTTTTTCTTTTAAGTTTCATTCCAATTCATTCTTTAACTTTCAATTAACGTCTCCTCAGCTTGCTGTGTACATGCGAATAGTAAGCCTATCTCTTTCAGTAAACGCCGCGCGGGAATTGAAAGCACACCCGCAGCAATGGAAAATAATTGTGTGTTCGACGAAAACCTCTTTCTCTCGCTTTACCGCTATAAGGTAGCCCGCAATAATGCAATTAACAATGAGTGATTCTATCCCACCAGAATCAGTAGCCTGCTGTTCGTGAATGTGAGTTTGTTACTGTGAGAGACGGCATCTGTTTGCGTGGAGGCGAAGGCTGGGCACGCAGACACGGCAGTAACCTCACCCGTGCAGTTCCGAGAATTACTAAGACTGGGTTCTGCTCGAAACTACTAGAAATTGCTGAGACTGAAGTTCCAGAATTCATGAGAACATTCTGGTATTTGTCGCGGTGTTATAAGAGAATGTGGACAGCGAATGGGCGCAAGCGTGAGTTGTGTGACAGTCGCATTGTGTTAGCAAGTGAACTAATGTTAGCTCTCCAAACGAGTGTACTAGTACTAGATTTTACCATGCCAAAGGTGTCCAGTGCTCGATTTATTGTTCTGGCTGAGGAATTCAAACACGATTTCATAGACACTGATGGAACTGTTATGCGATGTACTATTTGTGATTCAGGAATTTTGTTACATGAAAAACACCAGCGAGATCGCATCAAGCAACGCCTTTCCAGCTCTAAGCATCAAATGAACAAAACTCTTCAAGCAAACAAATCACGGCAACCTCTATTACGAAATGCGTTTCAACAGAGTTCTTCAAAAAGCCAAAATTTGAAGGAATTAAAACTTGATTTGTGTGCAGCTCTTACACAAGCAGGAATTCCCCTCAATAAGGTGAACCATCCAGCCTTCAACGGATTTCTTGAAAAATACAAAACGATGTCAATGCCCGATTAGAGTACATTAAGAAAAAAGCACATGGAGCCTGTTTACCAAGAAACCATTGAAAGAATCAAGGAGAAAGTGTCTGATTGCGATGTGGGAATCATTGCGGATGAAACCATAGACTCAATGGATTGATATGTTTTGAACATTTTAGTTTTTCCCTTTGCAGGGGAGAAAGTTAAGCCCATGTTGTTAAAAATGTACGAGCTGCAGAAAGCCAATGCCATTACAGTAATGCAATCCATTATGGACTTCTGCCAAAAACTCTGGCCTACTGGTATCGAGTTTGAAAATCTTCTTCTTGTGGTTACGGACCAGCTCCATTCAAGATTTCAGCTGTTAACCATGTTAAACCTTTATTTTCTAACTTGAAGCATGTGACATGCTTGGCTCATGGCCTCCATAGGGTTTGTGAATCTATAAGGAACGAACACGACATCGCAAATCAATTCATCTCTGCCCTGACGAAGATTCTACTGAAAGCTCCGAGCCGTGTTGTTTACTACAGGGAAATCACTGGCCTGCCCCTTCAAAATTTCCCGCTCATTAATCGCTGGGGATCCTGGATTGAGTGTGCTGCTATGTTGTGGTAGAATTTTGACAAAATTAAAGAGTTTGTGCTTTCTTTGGATCCATTCGACGCATGAGCAATTTTCAAGTCACAGCAACTTCTGTTACTGGAGAAAATACATAATTTGCAGACAGAACTATAATGTGTCCATAGTTACAAGTACCTGCCTGCAGCTATTAAACGATATGAAGAACAAGGTCTGCAAAAGGAAAAACAATGGGATATTTTTACTTCCGTGAGGGAGCAGTTAGATGGCTTTGCCCAAAGACAAACTTGAATCTAGTCTTCAGAAGAATCCAGACATTGAGGAATTCGCCACATCTGTTGAGTTGCCATTCCGAGTGAATACAAGGTTTGCCCCACTGGTTTCTGTGGATGTTGAAAGAAGCTTTGGCATCTACAAGGACATTCTATCTCCTAATAGAAGCAGACTTACTTTTAAAAATGTGGAGATGCTTAATGTCTTGAAGCACAACAGCTTCTTGTTTTTTCCTTCTTTTGATGAGTGATAATTTGATGTACCTGTTTGTAGTTCAATAAATTAGAATAGAGGAAAGAGAAATCGTTGAATTAGCTATGCGAATGCACAACTAAAATTAATCCAAAATTTAATAATATCTAAAAAAAAAATTATGTCCCAAAAAATTCTCCATTTCTTGTAGTTTTAGAATCCACTTTTATTTTTGACCTAACAAACGCTTAAGGATCGTTACGAGACGTTTTATATACCCTTGCGCATTTGGTTGCTAGCTGTTTATATTTTTAAGACTTAATTTTAAAGCGTTTCTTATTCTCAGCATTTCTGCATATTCAAAATGTTCCACACTATGCAGTTTTCATCCATTCATATTGACATTTTTATGTTTATTTCAAAACCCAAATAAATAAAACTGTGATATAATTTTTCTGTGTAATGAATAGATTTTTTTAAGATAACAATGTATAGAAAAAACGAGAAGAAATGCAAATACAAAGCTGCAAAACTTGGTTTCTCTTAAACTAAGATTGGTAGAAAAAAAGTCATATGACAGATTTGTAGTTCCTTGACATAGAAGCAACATAAGGGTTTTTTTTAAAAGTGCATAATGTGTTGAAGTTTGCATATATCCATAATTTTATACTTTGAAAATTAATAACTTAAAAACTTATTAAGATTTTGGGTTGAAATTCACAAAACAATTATATCTAAGGAAGACTGACATTCGGTTAAAACTTCAGCCCAATTGAATGGATCGCTTAGAAAATAGCAATTTCAGTTTTGCATCCCCTTAAATATACCACCACCTTATTTTCCCTTTTTCACCTTATTTGAGCACCTTTTCCCTTCCTTTTTTCATCTGAAATTTGCACCTAAAGATTCTAACCCTGCTAATCAGAATAGGAATGATAGGCAGGATTTAAACGTCAGGCAACGTAACCAGAGAAGCGTGCCTCACTCAGGTAATACAAGATGTGAAGAACGGCAGGTACAGGCAAACTTTATCAAAAGGGGATATAATAACAGTAGGAGACAATATCAAGGAAGGAATAATATGCAAGGCAGAGGAAACAGAAATTCATGGCGCAGGTACCCGTCACATGAAAACTCAGACCACAACAAACAGAAACATATTTTCGGGGAGAGGTTACTCAAACCGTTGATTTAGAGGAAATGGCTAAAACAACAATATAGGAGATCATGGAATATTGGTTGCACCAATGAGGAATGGAAATCTCATTATAACTGAAAACAATGGGTGGGAAAACTACTCATAATTTCGTCTGAAGTAGGGTCGTTCGAAACTTACAATGGGGATAATAATAGCATTTGCGACAGTGCCCAAAACTCTACAGAACAATATTGTTACAAATGTCAGCACTTAAGAAAACTTTAGAGGATAAGCATGAATCCTGAGCATAACACTTGAGTTACATGGTAAAGAAATTATTGCCGGGTCGATACTGGCTCAAGAGCCAATCTTTGTGCCAGGCAATTGTATATGCAGCTAATAAATGAAGGGTTCAAGGTAATGGCAGCATCCGTTTATATTTTTGTATGCCGTGTAGCAATCGGTAAGGCCGCATAAATTATAGGTATTAATACTCAGGCACTGCTAATGTTGAAGATAGCTAAATAAATAATCGAAGCAATGGTTCTCGTTGTACCTAATTTAATATGTAAAGTAATTCTGGTCTGTGAAACTTTCAGAGAATATTCAGCAATTATTGACTTTGAAATGTAATGAGGACTTATAAGGAACGTAAGGAGATTAATGTACCCTTTTAAAAGAATTGAAAGTGCAACGTTCCAATGAGGAAGAAAGGACTTCTTTGTGCAGATAGTATAGCAGCAGATCCTAGACAGAGAATTAGGATATAAATCACAATCACGTTAAACAAACAATGCCTCACACCACAAGCCTAAGTAATAACAATAAGCGGCAATTGATTTACATGTTAATTAATATTCCTTGCATTTTATTGTTTGTGTAATAGTAACAGTGTTTATATAGGATTTGAGATAAAAGTTGTGATTGTATATTTTTAACGCAGTGTAGCCAGAGTTAGCTGTTGTGTAGACCAAGAGGGGAAGAAGTTGGTGTCTACCGGATGAAACTCATTAAAGTTTATAGCTTAAGGGAAATCTTGGCCAAGACCACAAAAAATGGTAATAAGGGGTAACTGAAAACGCGTGTGTCAACCGTAAAGATGTGATGTGATATGTGATGTATCTGACAGAGTAGCAAGGAAGTAGATTTAAAATATTTAAGTTAGCCAACCAGAAGCGCGTAAGGGTAAATTTTCAAATCGTGTATGTAAGGTAGAGAAGCCAAGCTAAGATTTGTCAAATGAATAAAGTTGTTACAGCATAGATATGGATGAGGGCGAATCGTTGTGAGTTGTAGTCTCTTAAAGTGTATACACAATTACCACTATTTATGTAGGAAAACCGAGTTAAGTAGTACAAAGTTTATAGGATGACAATAGGTTCCGACAAATCTAGTTTTTAGTACGTGTGAATTTTTAGTAACATTTAAAGACAGTGCTTAGACCTTTGGCGAAGCAACGCCTGAATAATGGCAACAGTTTTCTCTCATACACAAGTATTGCTCAGATGACAAGTATATTAAGGGTATTAACAGAAACCTTACTTTCAGCTGTGTTGCAATTTCACAAGTTATGCTTATATTTCATTCCTTTCACGCTCCACTATCTGCAAGGGATACGTGCCCGACCATAATCATTAGCTAGCCTGAACAATAATAAAATATATAAGGTGCTAATGTCTTCAATACAAGTGCAACTTCTTGCTGTCGCTTTATAATGGTTATACACAGTGGCGCCAAGCCGTCAAATTGCAATAATTATGTAGAATATTCAAATTACAAAAACTATTACATAGACATAAGTAAATACCAATGCAGACTTTTTGCTCACCTTATTCTCTTACTATCGGAAGGGACTTGGCACCGAACCAGTGAGGATATTAGTAGTAGTAGTGGTGGTATTTATTAGGTATTTAGTATTACATTAATTGCATAACACAGTCGCATGGGTCATAAGACCGTACATGCTCTCTAGATAAATACCTGGTCTGTATACGTGACTTGCAGTATCAACCAGAAAACAACTATTTTTTTACAATCACCGCACTATATACATACATACATATAAAATTGAAAAACAAACACACTGAATCACACACTCAAACACACACACACACACACAAACACACACACACACACACACAGTCGCGCACATGTACTCAAGCACCACATATGTTTAAAGAAAAATTACATAAACACCTTATCTCTTAGTACACGTACTTCCATTAAGTATGTGCCCAAGCTTGGCCAGTTTTGGCTGTTTAGAATCATGTCCCAGCATGCTGTCCTCCGTCTGTTGGAAGCCAAAAATACTTCCGGTAATAGTTTTTTCCTAATACCCTCCGTCTGCACGCATGCTGCCAAAATATGCGTCCAGTCTTCTTGTTCCCCGCATAATGGGCAAATCCTCCTGCCATCGTTATCAACAATCTTGCGAGCTTTCCACCCTCCCAACCTAAGCCATGCTATTCCAGTCCTCTGTTTTATACTCAATTCCAAAATATATGTTTCCTTACCCCACCTAGTTTTTATTTCATTTTGTAGCTCCAATGTTGATCTTTGTCTACATTCAGATTCGATGTTCTGCCTGTTTATATCGCATAGTCGTCTTTTGACCTTTCTTACAGCACTGTGTGTATTTTCATTACCCCTTTGCCAGATATCATTTAAGCCAATTTTTGATAATTCGCGTTGCAACCCCGCTGCCCACCATTTTGGTTGCCCTATGTTCAGTGAGGATATTGTACCTATGCTCTACAAGGGGACGCCTCCGGGAGGGAGGGGGAGTGAGAGGAGGCACCGGGCGGTCGAAACCAGGGGTGACGGCACAGCAGTGACAGGGCCCCTACATTTCCAGATTGAGAAGCCCCAACAGTCTGACAGACAGCCGGTGGCCCCGCCCCAGACAGAGGGTCCAGCGTCCTGTACCACAGGGGGGAGTTCATATTCCCCCGCAACCAGGCAAAATCCAAGGGAAGGAGAAAGCTCCACAAAGAGCATGCTTTTACCTGCCACGCCACACCGAAACAACATTGCCGACACTTCCATCTCTGAAGCAGACCTAAGAGGGTGAGGAATGAATGAAATGATGAATGAAACGAAATGGAGGGACAGGAAATTCGGGGGCTGAAAAAATCATTCCAGCATTCACCTGACAACCCGGGAAAACCCCGGAAATACCCACGGGTCAGAGTGAGCGGTCGCCAGGAATCGAACCTGGGACCTCCCGAGTGCGAGTGGCACGTGTTACCGCGGTGCCACCTCGCTTGGTTTGCTTGCCTTGAAATAAATTAACAATCATATTCTGAATCCATAAGTAAATATGTGTTGGGGCTTGTTTTTGCCGTTACTTTTACCACCACCGTTCAGCATCTCCACACCCCTGAACAATTATGCTGCTATGGAACACTATAAAACCCCGCTCCTGCAATATGTGGGGAAGTAACAGTCATATCTTTAGTATTTATTTGCTTTAATGTGCTCATAAAAAATATAGGTGTAGTAGAAGGGGAATTCGCATCTTGCATGCTCACCGTTTCTGACATAAAGCGTAGATAAAGTCACCAACAGTAAAGGGACATTTTTATATTTTTGGCCGTTGAACCTCAAATGTCTTAGCAAAATTACTCCAATTTGTAGCATCATATTTCCGTAATGAAAATGTTTAATTGGAATAAATATTTAGTAATACACTTTATTATAGGTTCAGCAAAAAGGCATTATAAGAAATGCAATATTTGTAGCTAGATGTGCTTCAGATATATACATATATATTACTTTCTCACTATTATAATTAGTAGTAGTAGTAGTAGTAGTAGTGGTAGTAGTAGTAGTAGTAGTAGTAGTAGTAGTAGTAGTAGTAGTAGTAGTAGTAGTAGTAGTAGTAGTAGTAGTAGTAGTAGTAGTAGTAGTAGTAGTGGTGGTGGTGGTGGTGGTGGTGCTGGTGGTGGTATCTAGGTCAGTCAAATTGTTCTTTAACGAATAATATGAATGGGTCCAATGTTATAGTTCATGAAATGCCACTGTCAACATACCGTCACACCTCGGTATGTCAACTCCCGCCTGAAACGAGTGGCGCTACGGTCATTGCATGAGGATCAAAATGGGAAAACGGCTTTGCAGGAGCTACGTTAAATTAGCGTGATGTACTGCTTCTTTGTTGTACTTCAAAGAAGTTATACGGAGGGCAACATGTAGCGAGGATTAAATTTTCATGGAAGAACTAGCATTTTATTGTTTTTGCAGCATTCTACTAGAATTTGCGATCTTTGGTATATGCGATATATTGATGTGAAACTTGTTAGCATTTGATAGAGTAGATTGGAAAAAATTAATACGATCCTGAAAAGCAATGTTGTGGAATGGAAAGAGAGAATGCCCCTAAATGCATGCAGGAGGAAAGGTGCTACAGATGATGATGAGAGGAAAAGTATTCACTAGGATTTTGGCTGAGTAGAAATTGTTTACTAAGTTGAACAGGAAGCCCGTTCGGAGAAAAAGGACAATGCCAGATGATACACGTAATTTAGAGGAAGATGAAAGTGAAAACGAGTGATTAATGAAGCATCTACTATGGGAAGAAAGCTAAGATTAAAACAATGATAATAGGATAAACGAACATGACTAATATTCAAATAGGGATTTAAAGATTTTGTTTATCCAATAATATTGTTGATTCCCAACATTAACATAAGTAAGGCAAAGACTCCAGATTACACTTTATGATAGACAAAAAACGATTGTCCCTAAAGGTGTTCGGCACTCACGTTGTAGTCTCCTTACAAGTAGTGTCCATCAAGCTATTTGAAATGGGTTCTGGAAACTGAATCTTGTTCACACTTCCATTTCTGAATGTTTAAGAGGTAATGTTTATGCTCAGACATTGCAGTGATGTATTAACGATTTAGTTGTTCGTTTCACAGAAGTACTTGTTGTTTGAGCGAGGCTTAGTTTCCACAAGTAAATAAATTTTCAAACAGAAAGATATTCACCAAATATTATTGCCGAACTCTTAGCCCCATAATAGCAAAATATATAAGCTGCATAATACTGTATGTATTTTAAAAAGTCCCAGCACAGAAAAAGATGGAAGATATTCTAACCTGCACACATTAAAATGTTTCGATTGCCAGAACCCAAAATAACAAGAAAAAATAGATTTCATTCATTTATATTTAGTGTTATATTTAAGTACTAATGTATTATGATGAACTATGGAAAAGCCATTAAGAAGCTTCTTAAATGCAGATTCTATTTAAACCTTCCTAGTGGCAAAGAAACATGTCTTTGGAAGGCATTTGTGAAAGGATATTCTTTTATTGGAAATCCATATTAGCGGACTATTTTATAATCGATTTTCACGTGGTGAGTATATCTGCAGATACATTTGAGTGAAATGCGAAAAGAGGGGTAGAAAGATCAACCTATATTCTCGCTGTATGTTCCTATGTACTGTTCATTATCAGAGAGTTGAGAGCTTTAAAGCGGCAGATTTTTTAAAACAAAGTCTGAAGTCGACTCCTGAATATCACGTTTTCTTCTTTCTTCAATCCTCACTAATAAAGAATGTCCATTGGTACTGCATAATAGACCTGGACATCCATTCTACAAATTTAAATACCTGCCCGTGCCATTTTTCTTATACATGCCTTAGAACCTAATTTTTTCTTAAATTAGATTTGAACAAACAGGAATGGCACAAAGGTATTGTGTTTTAGCAAAATAACTGTGTGCAAGATTTAACAAGAATAAGGTAGTAACTTTACTTTGTTTATCTTTTAGATAATAATTTCAATATGTATCAAAATGTATATCTGAATTACCCAGCAACATTTCTTTTAGAAATAGCTCACATTGAGTACAACAAGAGAGACAGAGAGAGTCATATCGTTTATCCTATAAACAATTACTAACAGTATAGTTACAGTGAGCATAAGGTTTACGTTGCTAGTACACTTAAATAATGTTAAGTTCAATCATAGAATAAATGAAGTAAAAGCATCAGCACCTCAGGTGACGAGGAGGTTGGGGGCGGAGCTTCCTTGCCCAATTCTTTTAAGAGTATTGCATAGATAACGAGGGGAATGTATCAGAAATATCTCGTTAGTTAATCTTTCGATGACATGTAGCAATGCTAACATTTTCAGGCGCAAGGGATGCTGATGTTACTAAGACGTTCAATTATCACTAATTACCAGGTGGAAAGACTGCGCCCAAGTAAGCTCAGGATAGTTCGGCAGAAGAGTAAGGAAAAAAAAATAAGCTTGCCCTGACTGACAATCAAGCATGAGCCCTCTAAACTGCATTGGAACATCCCTGTGAATGTTGCATTATTGATGGTTGTACATTAGAGAGACAGATTGTAAATATAATTGGGAGTTGTTATATACCAACACCTCCACGCTATTGCGTTCGGCAGGTAACAGTGCCTTCCTACTGTTGTTTACGTAGAAGGTCAATGTACCCTTTATGCGAGTGACAATAGCTTAGTTTCTTTCACAACTCGTACAGTCATCTGTCGTTTAATCATTAGCTAATAATTTCCTCAAGCTATTCCGTTATCGCTTAGGAATGTTAGTAGATGTAAACAACGGATTTGAACACACACGCATGTATGTGTGTTTGTACCCGTGGAATGATTAGACGGTTTTAGAAACCGTCTATATGAGTAACGTGAGGGGATTACGTGATGTTGAGAGTCTAAGGTGAAGTGTGTATGAAGCTCGTCCCTCTCTCTCCCTCCCTCCCTCTGTGGGTTTTTTTTGAAACAGGTATGTATGTATGTATGTATGTGTGTGTTAGAAGCCGTGTAATGAACAAACGGAGTTAGTACCCGTGTGTGGGATTACGTGACGTTTGGGAGTCTGAGTGGTAGAATTCTGAAGTCCGTCCCCCTCCCTGTATTATTATGTTGTGAAATTAAATGAATAATAAAATAATTAAAAGCCGAAAAAAAATATCTGTAGCACGTTATTTCCCCTCGTGAAGTTGTTGATACACTGTAATGTTATGTTGCAGAGTTAAATGAAGAATAAAATAATTAAAAGCCGAAAAAAATATCTGTGTGTGTGCGCGCGTGCGCGCTCACGTGTAGTAAAATTTTGTCTATCTCTTATTAGTTTTTTACCAGTTATGCAAAAGTCGTTCACAATGAAGAATCGTTAGAGCCATTTTTGAGAAAAATGTTCCATGTAAAGGGTATTCTGGGATGGTGGGGATTTTTCTTGAAAAAACCTTCGTGAAGATACTGAACCAAAATACTAAGTTTGGTGTTTCCCACAGCTAAAAACTTGGAATCTTTCATCAAGAAGGCAATGGACTATAAAATAAGAAAACCATGCGAGGCTAATATAATATTCGAGTTAGGTGTATGAATGTTAGACTGCATGAGTATGTTACAGAAGACTGTGTATGTGAGAAAGTGCCCACGTGCGTAACGGCATAAACCAGGTCAGTGCAAGAACGAGCATGTTCAATCCCCACCACCGCCCCTATCCATTAAATGTGAAACGAGAATGGATCGGCGTTCACAGTCGACTGTGAGCCAGCACGATGAGTAGTGAAAATATCAGAATCGCGAGCGATAGTGACAATTGTTGCTGGGTGAACCTCGAGGAGTACGAGCAAAGGAAGCAGCACTGTCTCGATAAGCATGAGGAAATATGTGATGGCGATACGCATACCATCATCTGTAAGGAACCATCACAGCATCAACAAATGTCGTCATTCTTCCGTTGTGGAGAGTGCTGCGACGTGTATCTCAAAGCAAAAGGGTAAGTAAGTAAAGAACATGTGATAGAATAGATTTAGTAGGGGGAGAAAAAAGATAGCTAGCAAAAAACCTGTGCCTTTATTTTTACAGAACGCCCGAAGGAGAAGATGTGCCACCGCATCGCGACGTGGATCGGTCGGTGACGACATCCGAACCCGTGGAGGAGAAAGAAGAAGAAAGGTAAGCAGAATCATTGTGAATAAAAAGAAAGAGTTTTTTATTAATGACTCGTGTGTGTTAAAACAGAGATGTGTATATGTCTACAGGTCCGAAAAAAAGCCTGACAAGAAGAGGAACAAGGCAAAGGTCGTAAACAAGAAGATGTTGGAAGCCTCTCGAGAGAACGTTATAGTGCTCATCTTTGACCCCATCCCAGAAAAGTCAGAGGAAGATGAATCCAAATAGCGTGTTTATGCTCGACGACATCTCCATCAGCTCCAAGCATCGTGTGAATATAGGACTGCATTACGAACTCGCATCCCTCTTCATCAAAGCAGTTGACGAAACTTTTGTATACATAACAAAAGAGGACTGGCAGATAATAGTTCGAAATATAGCTGTGATTGAAACGTATGTGAAAGACGGTAAGCTTCCTCGTTTATCGTACAGTGAGAATATAATCTATGCATATAACGTAACAGTGCATATGAATAAAGTTAATGAAATAGCATTTGTGAATACGTGTCTAAACGAAAATGTCATAAACCTGGACATTGTTGCAATAGCAGGACTGAAGAGACTAATTCCATACATTGAAATATATTTATTTCAATTGCATGACGTTCATAAATCAATGTGTTCATACGATGTTAGAGGTAGGAGTGTCAGAAAAAAGTTAAAGGAGATGTATGCTAAAATCAATAAAAAAAAATAAAAATTTCATTCTTTATTGATATAAAAAATACATTTTTCATTTCTTATATGATAGATTGAACAACATGAGTTAGGGGTTTATAAGTGAACAATTTGTCATGAATAATCAAACAAAACAAAGATGTTTGTGCAGGAAAATTCGCCGATGCTTGAACTTCCAATCTGATGTTAACGGCTCCAGTCACGGTCTCCTCCGGTTGATGAGAACAGTCTATGACGAATAGTGGTGCATATTTCAGAAAATCGCCTCTCTTCAAAAGAGGGTAATTTTCTTTGCCATAATAAGAGTATTGAAATTTATAATACTGATCATACAGAGATGCAAACTTTGAATTTGCAAAATCCAAATTCATGTCATGATACGGATAACATTCGCTGTTGAGATAAAGCTTCAGATTGGTGATATTGCAGTGATCAAAGATAGAGCTATCTTTAGCAAGGTAGTTCAGTCTGTCCGTCTGTGCACCCACTATGACAAAACGCGGTTTCTCAAGCTTCGATGTCGTTGCAACGTTCCACGTGAACGCTTTAGTCTGCGGTACAGCAGGTTGAGTGTGAAGGTCCAGGGTTCGAAAAGCAACGTGCAGTGGGCGATCTGACTGGACGAGTTTAAGTTTCTCCACCCTCTCGGCATCGGAGAGTCTAAGTACGGGCATCCTCCATTCGATACGGTTTAGTTTAATGATAGTCACATCGTTGCCCATCACACAATTATTAGAATTTTTAGATCTAATGAGAACCAGTTCAAACTTGCTATTAAGTATCAGCTCCTTGTGATCGTCTGTGAAACCCAGAAGCATCGAAAGAGGAACGATAGCGTTGAATACACCGTTCGATGTGTTCACGATGTCTACAGGTTCTCCGGGATACGTCCAGCCGGCGTTCTGCAGGCGATTGGAGTCCAAAGTGTTGAGAGCCGCATAGTTGCGCATAGTCGTAGAAATTCCAGGATTTCTCGTTCTATCTATGGTAGTACCATTCATATCTATGCGAACTTCATCGAACAGAAACGCCATGGCATTGTTGGTCAGTGTTACAGATGAAGCTTCGCCAGTAGGTATTGTCACAGATCCCTCTATGTAGAGGTAACTTCTGCTAGGAAGCGTGTACAAATCCTTGGCTTGGCATGGTATTCTAATTTCATCATTCACATCTAGAGCAGACGTATTGTTAGGTAGGAAGACATGTTCCTCCTCTTTACTAATCTTATCGTCAAACGTCGGAACCCCGGTCACATCTAAAACATCCATTACAGAACCTTGAATCCCAGACGCTCGAGGAACTCTCGGTTGGATGGTGTTAGCAGTTTGCGTATCGAAGACTGAGTAGGTATCAATCTCGAGAGAAGCTTTTTATTATAGTAATGCCTTTTAAAATTTATTCCCATTCCGTCTTATGTGCAGTCTCACTGTTATAGTTTCGTTTCTGAAGTCGAGCGTATCCCCGTTCTGGTCTACCACGCGAATGCTGAGATGATCAATGAGATTCGTGTCGATGATGGGTAGATATATAGGACTGGGCGGTTCCTGCGAGATGTGGTAGCCCGGAGGAACCGACGGGAAAAACTCGTAGAGAGAATGCCCGCTTTTACCGTTGATGAAGGATCCAGTGGCAAGGCTGCACTCGAGGCGTATGATGCTGACCTTAAAGATGTTCACCAGTTCGTCAGACTCGGCCAGTACACCCGGTTTCACCGTGCGCTTGCCGGTGAAACCGAGAAGAGAGCCCACCGATCTCTCTCGAGCGAAATCGATAAAGTAGGGGCACCGAACCCCAGCCTTCATAGTGTTATTATTGGGACGGAGAAAAAAGTCATCGCCGGCTTTGAGTCTATCCTTGAGGAAGGGGTTTATATCTTCTATTTCATAAGTTCCAGGTGGAATTTCGACAGTTTCAAGTTTTCCATCCCGCACGTAATGGAAAAGGTTATTGCTAGGATCAACATTTGGTATCGAGTAAAATGTCTCGAAATTCAGTAGAGCAATCTCGTAAACCCCATCTGGATCCAGATGGAGTGGCGGATTCAAATGGGTAGAGAAACTAGAATCAGATCCGCTCACAGTGATAGTGTAACTCATTTTGACCATTCGAACATCCTGTCGAAAGTGTTTTATAACAGAAACTGCAAGCACAGATGACCACAAATGACAGAATCGAAATTCTGATACCTGTGTCTGTTATACATGATCTTAACACCGTCGAGATAGGATTCTATCTCTCTTGGAGGATTCAGATTGCCGAAACTGTCAAAATAAAAGGCTAAATTTCCATCCTTGCGTATAGCAACCCAATGGGTACCGGGATTCTGCGAGTTGTCCAAATTGACGACGATCCTCTCTGCACGTCTAGGTCTTAGAGGCAGTTTAACTAGCATGTATACGCCTCTAAAATTAGGAATGCGTAGACGTTCAGCATAAGTTTCAATCTCCGCACCGCTTAAGGCTTTTTCCGGGATAAGTACAGACCTCGCCCCGAGTTTTTTGGACGTAGATACAAGCCCCTTCCCTTCCTGCGTCGTCCACCTCCCTTTTTAAGACCTCTGCCCTTGCCCGTGGCTAATGCTTCCATGTGCTGATTGTGACGAACCAGCTCGTTCAGTTGCTTCTCCGCAGCACGTTTCTTATTCACCGAGGTAGCGATCTGTGCGGCTCCACCTGCCAAGCTACCTGCAGCACCCAATGCTGCCAAAAGCGGTAGGAAAGGTAAGGTCCCACCTCTAGCGGGTGGCGGTAGTATTCTCTTCCGACGTTTGCGCAATCCGGCACCCATGGCCAGCTTTCCCTTCATGATTGCGGTCACAAGTCTAGCGGCAAGCTTCTCGCCAAAAGTAGCGTCGGCAGACTGCACCCGATTCCAGGCTTTTTCCACAAGAACCTTATCAGCCAAATGCCTCGGAACAGTATCCTGATGTGTGGCGTAGGCGATATCGTGTTCTCGACACGCAGCGTCCAATGCGTTTATAGGAGGATCCCCTCGCTGCAATCGCTTATGTAGCTTAGTTCCGGGACCGCAGTACCTGTAGCCGGGCAAATGAGCCTCAAACGGTAGAGAATTAATCAAAGAATTAAGTACTCCGGAACCCTTCCGAGCGCGTCCAGAGCTCATGATACACTATGAAAATAAAAAGCGAAAGATATAACTTATAATCTTAGTCGCACGATGGAAGTAGTGAAGCAAAAGTGCTCGTTACCCATACAAGTTTTAGACTTCGACAATGACATTCGCGAGGGAAGGCACGGCTCTCTCTTCCCGAGCAACGTCAGAGCGCTCATTCTGGGTAGCTCGAATGCGGGGAAGACGAATATCTTACTCAACCTGCTAATCCACGAGAACGGGCTAAGGTTCGAGAATCTTTACATTTACTCGAAATCACTGCATCAACCGAAATATCAGTACCTGCTCAAAGTGCTGAAAACCATACCCGATATAGGAGTGTACACGTTCGAGGACGGTGAAAAAGTACTGGAAACCTCAGAAGCCAGAGAAAATTCCATATTCGTATTCGATGACGTCATCAACGAGAAACAGGGTAAAATAGCTTCGTATTACAGCATGGGCAGACACCGTAACGTCGATGCTGTATATCTAGCACAATCTTATGCAAAGGTACCCAAACATCTAATTAGAGACAATGCAAATGTGATCGTACTATTCCGACAAGATAATCTCAACTTAAAGCACATATACGACGATTACGTAAATACTGACATGTCTTTTACGGAATTCAGAGAGTTGTGTAAGCAAGTATGGGAGAGTAATGACAGATTGAACTCGAGACCCTTTGTTGTCATGGTACCTGAATTTCCGCTGAATGAAGGACGATACAGAAACGGTTTCGATGTATTTATCAGAGTGAATAAATAGAGAGTATCGCTCATTACAGCTATGAGTATCGACAGATTCGGATCGCGCAGGATCATCCCATCCAGGGGTGTGCTTAACCGTTATATTATAAATCCAGATGACACGGGAAACTATCAATTCAAGAAAAAGCGATTATGCAACATGCAGGATCCTGAAGAAGAATATGATGCAACGACTAAACACTATGCGGATACGCTTACGACTATCGTCGAGCATCAAATGCAGACGTTCACCGAAAAGACTTCATATCAGCGTATGGGCGAATTTGAAGCTATGCTTAGGCAGCACGTGCAAACATCGCTCGAAGGTCAACATCAGAGCCTAATGGAATACCTGAGTAAATATGCTTTCAAACGCGATGCAGAAAAGAATGTCATTCTGGATACGATAAGAATGAAGGTACTATTGCCTCCAGTTGACGATCATGATGTTCCGAATAAAAAATATATTTTGGATTACATAAATGCACACACACACCGCTTCCCGATTCGAACGGTAACGTTTCCTTTCGAAAGAAAGGGATAAGGGAGATAGCCGATCCCGTAGACGATAACGATGCCGCAAATAAAAAATATGTTAGACATTTAGTTGTAAAGAAAAATGCGGAAACACAGACAGTTTTAAACCGAACTCTAGCTTCTATGCCTCAAGAAATTATTGCAGCAGTAGAAAAAAATCTTGATACCGTGGTAGCCTCAATTATGAATAGTATTGCTAATCTTAATTCGCGAGTGAATCTAATAAATACTATTTTAGGGAAAATGAGTGGACAGCTCATCATTACATTGCAAACGAAACCGTACAGAGGTAACTCACAGAGATACATGCTAACTTCGGGACTCGAATACTACAGGTCCCCGGTTAGCGGAGAGGTGTTTGGCTGCAATATGATTTCATCATCGCATCCCAATACGAGAACGGATGCAATATTTGCAATAAATGATAAACGCGTTGAAAGTTATCCTGCACTCGTCATGATGGGCGATAAGTTGACCTTCACAGCTCCAGTTAATCGTGCTAAAGATGGACATATTCTAAGTATCGACTTAAAAATCTCCTATATATTGATGCCAGCAGCTTAAATCTGCATTCATTTTACGATGGATGTAGAAGGCATCAGACTCAAGCAGTCCATCGCTCGACACAGTAAAGCGATAAGGGAAAAGTTACGTTCCCTGAGGGGTCTCAGGTTCGAAACCCAACGCGTGATGTCCGAGGTTCTTCAGCCCGTCACCGTTCCTCTGAAGGATATACTAAAGAATCAAGAAAAAAGCAAAACCCCTCTCTCTCACCCCGAAGAAGAAGAAGAAGAAGCCGATACCCTCGTGAATTATCTGAAGAAGGTTCGAACAGCTAGCGGCAGCGATCTGGACGTTACCTTTGGAGTACGGTATGAAGACGGGGATTATAAGATAGGAAATAAATTAATTACATTTGCAGATAACAGTGTTCAGATAGGAGATGAGACTTATGAGGCTAGCGCCGGGCTGTACGAACTATTATTCAAGCGAGTACCTCAGACCTCATCGTATACGGAAGACGATCTGGATATTTATTCTCAGATTTTGAAACAAACTCTAGTTCACAGACAGGGCTACAGCAGGAGCGGTCGTCTGAGATCGAACAAGGGGTATAAATATAAGAATATCATACGCAGGCTTATCGATACTACGACCGGTTCCGGTCTCGAATGGAAGCAGCACGTTCCGGGTAGGAAGTTGGACTACGTATACTGGTCCGATCCTAATAGTCTGATTAGCAGACTCAGATTGCTCATTGGATCGAGGGAGGCTGGCAATTTGAATCATACAACGGAAATTCAAGAGATCATCACAGAATTGAAAAACTCGAAAATAATAGCATGATTAGACTAAACATCGTTAGTGAATTACATTCCCCCGGCCAGAAGGAAATTTCTACGTAGGAAAATAATTAGTAAAGGCCTTAATGATATATTACAAATAGACCTTATTGAAATGATACCATACGCAAAACAAAACAGAAACTATAAGTACATTCTTATTGCTGTTAATTTTTACTCAAAAATGGCTTATGCAAGACCTGTGAAGGACAAGACCGGAGTGAATGTTACAAAAGCAATGCGAGATATACTGGAGGATCTGAATACAACACCTAAGAATATTCAATCCGATAACGGCAAGGAATTTTACAATAAGCATTTCAAGCAATTAATGACCAGGTATGGAATTAATCACTATAGTACATTCAGTGTCATTAAGGCTGCTGCTGTCGAGCGTTTAATAAGAACGCTTAAAACTATGATGCATAAGGAATTTTTGACTAAAGGTTCATATAAATGGCTGGATCTCTTGCCAAGAATCATTAACATCTACAATAATACTTACCATTCGACGATTCAGATGACGCCTCGCGACGTCAGGAACAACGATCTCCTCCTCACGGTGTATCGTCGTGATGTTATGAGGTACGAAAAGAGGAACGCCAGGAGGTTCAGTGTTGGGGAACGTGTTAGGATCTCTAGGCATAAGGGTCTACTCGAGAAAGGTTACACACCTAATTGGAGCACTGAAATCTTTCGCATTGTCAGGGTAAGAAGCACAGTCCCACCCACCTATCATCTGGAAGATGGTGAGGGGAAGGTAATACAAGGTGGATTCTATGGTCATGAATTATTAAGAACTAGTTACCCTGACACATATCTCGTAGAAAAAGTAATACGTCGACGTGGGAATAGGTTACTCGTCAAGTGGCTAGGCTTTCCAAAAAGTGAATGGATAGAAAGGAATGCTGTAGTGTAGAAGATGCAAAAAAATTAAGACAAAATGTTTTTAGGATTCAGGATGTGTGTTGTATAATTTTATTTCTTAAGAAATAAAGCAACAGAATCCAAAAGTAATTGAGTTTTATTTATTTTTTAAAAATAACCCTACTTATTCCCCATCACCCCCAAAAAGTATAAACATGTAAAAATGAGTACTTATTCAGGTGGACATGTGTTTGCATTTATAAAACAAGATTTTGTGAACTTCAAAGCATAAAAAGAAATCTCTCTAAAATGAGTACTTATTGAGGAGGACATGTAAAAAATGGTTTACATCATAAAAAGCTTTAAGTATAAGAAATGCACAACAATCTCTCACATTAAGCAGAATTACATTAAATGGGGACGACATTCATAAAAGATTCGGACTCAAATTTATCTTCACACTGATGACAGAAATCAGTATTTCTGAATTTTATTTTATCTGCATTTTTGTTTTTCGAGTAAATATCGATTACATCGTCTGCAATTACAGTTAATTCGCTGAAAAAATCTTGAATCGCATTAGGACCTCTAAAGATTTTGAATTTCGATAAGGTATCGTCATAATTGCATACAAGGTTTAAAGCTATTGATACTGCTTCGTGTCTTTGTATCGATCTCGTCCAACTGCTATCTGCGGAGGGCTGACATGAATGCACTGTTTTAAGTATTGATTCGATATCTGCATATATGACAAATGGCACCGGAGAGCACTTCGAGTATGAATTGAATCGAATGGTGTCATTTACCCCTATTTCAGGCATACTAACAACTTGCGATTTCATGCATCTCCTTTTATGTTTAGATAGGTTGCTTTCATTCGAGAAGTATTTCATGCATGCCTCACATATACACATCCTACACTTGAGTTTAGTTAATTGTGAGGACAACAGGCGAGATAGGTCATTTATTAAGCAATAGTGTGATCTAGCTTCATCGGCAATTCTTAAGAGGTTCACATGATGCTCTTTACGTTCCCAGGTTTGATATAATGGAATAATTGAATATTCGTCTATACCATATACAGTGATAGATATATTATCATTTTGCTTTTCAAATTTTTGTATGTCATCTAAAGATACTGGAAACTTTATTCCTGCGAAATTAAATTCTTTAAACATATTGTACTTGGAGTACGAACTCACTCTATAGCTGTTACGCTTTACCGTAAATTTGGATGCCAGTAGGCAATATCCGAAACATTTGTTATCAGTATTCCTAATATTGGTCACTGCTCTCTTGTGTTTTATGAAATCTGGCACTTTTATGTTGCAACCTGCATTTAGCGGATCGTAGTGACAGAAATTTAGAATTAACGAACATATTTGGTATAGTGATTTCGAACTGCTTTTCGATTCGAATGTATCAATGTTGAACAATATGGGATGTTTAAGTTTATTCTCATACCAATCGCTAATGTTTGTACCTTGTAAGATAGCATCCATTTTACTATTGAAATTAAATGTCTCGATCTTTTCATTTTGGGGTGTTTGGATGACATATTTGCATACTAATGTGGCACATAACTTTATTCCTGACAAATGACGAGCGAGATTGCTCCGAATTTCACTGCTAACGAGCGGTTGACATTCATCTAGAAATGTTTCAGGATCTATCATTCCCACCGAGTTTTCTATTTGACTCGTATAGATCCGATTTTTAAATGCCGATTCAATAGTCATGCATGCAAGATCCTTCTGCCTCTGTTCACTCACCGATTCTGTTCTTGGTTTCTTTGATGGAGACGCGCTATCATCTTTCGGCGACGTAGTCCTCTTTTTCGGAGATCCGGTCTTATTTGAGATCACGTGCACGTGTTCCTCTGAAATTGAAATAAATGAGGTGTCATCAGTAATACATATTTGATATCTTTTAAGCTGAAAAAAATGTTCAGGTAAAGTTTTTTTAAAAAAACTGAAATCGAATTTTCTTTTTTTCGTGATATTAATTTGTTACTTTTTTGAAGCATGCATGAAAGCTGAAAAATCTATAACAAATAGTTCATTTTTTTATTTACAGTAATCAAAGTATCTTTAAGCTGGAAATAATGTTGATTTTATTTCAAGTAAAGTTTTTTAAATCGAATTTTCGTTTTTCGTGATATTAATTTGTTACTTTTTTGAAGCATGCATGAAAGCTGAAACAAAAATATATAGTTCACTTTATTAAGGCTGAAAACAAAATTGTCATTTTATTTCAAAGTAAAGTTTAAAGCCTGAAATCTAATTTTCTTTAAAGCTGAAAAAATATCCCTTTTTTAGCATGAAATACACTTATATAACAAAACTGCTCCATTATTAATGTTTGATGCTACTGACATTAAAGTTATATATTAAAAAGAGGAAATAGAATTTTACTTATAGCTGAAAAAAGAAATATTATCAAATTATATTTTTTTTGTTGAATGTTTAAGCTGAAAAAATTTATTATCTTATCCGATTACTTTATTATTTTAAAAAATGTAATGTTTTGTTTTAACACATACATGCGAACATTAACTCACCTTTTCTTGTCATGGAGTCTAATTTTCTGGGGATTTCTGCAGTGTCTGCAGATGCATCTCCTTCGCTTGAGAATTCTCCTGCATGTTTGAACTCGTCTGAAAATTATACAATTCATTATTGCAACGATCTGAGAAGTGAAAATAGTAACATTTTATCGACTGGCTATAATCTGAAATTTCGAGATACACGTACAAAGACAATATTTTTATCCAAATTAATCTTAAAAGGTAAAAAAGTTAGAACTATTCGGTTAAGAATTTTTTTCTCTTTTCCGAGATGCATTATTTTTTTTCTGAACTGAGCTAACACATGCAAAAAACTGTTTTAATATAACTTTTATTGTAAAAAAGTAATCTTCTGACGTCGATACCCGCTAGCTAGCGTCTCTTGTCCCATGTACACAAGGTGATAGCCTCCTTCATTTATAGCAGTTTTCTGTTCTGTAGTCATACTCTTAAATCGCTCGGGAAGAAAGATCTGATACTGATCTAATATTACTACGACGCGTTCCCCATATCTCGTGCTAAGCGTCTTCAGCTTGTTTATTTTGAACGGCACGTTTATCTCCAGATCTGCAAGTTTCTTTGTTGGTACTATTGGAGCGCCTTCTCCAATTTCATTGAGCTGGCTTATGATTTGATCAGAAACATACAGACGCGTTTCAACAGGTTTATACTATTTAGGTCACGAAAAAACACGGAAATAAAAGACACATTGAATCGATCGTTTGGGTCACTGAAGTATATGTAAAAAGACACACAGATCGAAATTGTAAGAAATAATAATTTTTTTCACTTACCATCCATGTTCTTTCCTGGCTGCGCACTTCTGTTGCAAATGGTCTTTTTTCGTACTCCCTTACACATTTTATATGTCCCCGACGTTGTTAGCCCCCCTCCCCACAAACACTTGTTCTATGCTGCAGTCACATGTCCAACAGAATAAGTACTAAGTTCTTAAGAACGGTATCCTACGTCTTTATAAGTTCACGATACTATTACGCCTATTTTCCCTTCTCCTTCCACGTATGCGCACGCAGTTATCTGACCATTGGCTGACATTCGTTCGTGACAAAACATTACCTTGTCCACCTGGCCCCTGTACTTACGATAATTATAGCATTGGTAGGATCCGTGTTGCTGCTTCCTTTTTGCTACAGGCAATTTCTTACGCTACTTTCAGTTTTTCCATAACCTATAATTATTTAAAAATTCTGAAGTCCTGGTTTATCTATATGCCTTCGGGTTACAGAGACGAGAGAAAAGACATTGCATTTGCATGTCTCAGCATGTGAGCTCGATATGCCGAGGTTTTTTTAAATCGTTTAATTTTAGTAATTTATAGTTCATTGCTGTCTTGACCCTTCTGTTACTGATCCAGCGTGAACGGGAATCACTCGCATGGATTTCTTATTTTGCCTTCTTGATGAAAGATTCCAAGTTTTTACCTGCGGGGGACTCGAAAACGTACGTACGTAACGGTACACCTGACTCGAATATTATTAGCCCCCTTAGTTTTTTTTTTCTCATTGCCTTCTTACTGAACGGGATCTCTTCTTCTTTGATTCATACATTGAAAACAAAACCTTGGATATGACGAGATAACCGTACACATAACTCGAATATTATTTAAGCCATACATCTTTTTTTCTCACTTCATTGCCTCTCTTCTTGCAATTTTTTACTTTATCTACTACGTATAGTAAGTATTGCATTCCGCCCAAAAATTCGATACCGAGATTTCACAGGAAATACATGTTTTGAGACCCCCCATTTTTGGAAACATGTCCGTGTGTCTGTATGTGAACAGTCGGATAAACACCAAACTTAGTATTTTGGTTCAGTATCTTCACGAAGGTTTTTTCAAGAGAAATCCCCACCATCCCAGAATACCCTTTACATGGAACATTTTTCTCAAAAATGGCTCTAACGATTCTTCATTGTGAACGACTTTTGCATAACTGGTAAAAAACTAATAAGAGATAGACAAAATTTTACTACACGTGAGCGCGCACGCGCGCACACACACAGATATTTTTTTCGGCTTTTAATTATTTTATTCTTCATTTAACTCTGCAACATAACATTACAGTGTATCAACAACTTCACGAGAGGAAATAACGCGCTACAGATATTTTTTTTCGGCTTTTAATTATTTTATTATTCATTTAATTTCACAACATAACAATACAAGGAGGGGGACGGACTTCAGAATTCTACCACTCAGACTCCCAAACGTCACGTAATCCCACACACGGGTACTAACTCCGTTTGTTCATTACACGGCTTCTAACACACACAACATACATACATACATACATACATACATACATACATACATACATACATACATACATACATACATACATACATACATACCTGTTTCAAAAAAAAACCACAGAGGGAGGGAGGGAGAGAGAGGGACGAGCTTCATACACACTTCACCTTAGACTCTCAACATCACGTAATCCCCTCACGTTACTCATATAGACGGTTTCTAAAACCGTCTAATCATTCCACGGGTACAAACACACATACATGTGTGTGTTCAAACCCGTTGTTTACACCTACTAATGTTTACGAGATTTTTCCTTAAAAGAAAACACAAATTGTATGTATTTTAATTCAGGATTTGCCATTTGCTGAACAGCTAAAGGAAACCACATTTGTGCTGAAACCAATGTGAAGGTAGTGGCCTTACATTACTTAAGCTTTAGCATAAAAATCCTTTCGGGTTTTATTTCCAAACATGCCTCTTCTAATTCTCTTATTCCTAAGCACCAAAAGCACCGAAACATACCTCTATTGAAAAACCGGGTTCCTGAGGAATTACTTTCGAAACTACTAAGGAATGTTTTCGTCCGAATTAAGTGTTTTTAAAAGTCATTATTACATTAATTAAGTAACAGTTCAGAAGTTAAGTACTTTTATTATATTCGTTACATCCTTTTAGATGAATCCCAATTTCTAGAGTGAAGTACGGACCTAACATTTTCAGATGCCCCATGCTTCGACCATCTTTCTTGTGCGAAAGATATCGAAGGATGACATTGCGATTCGTGGCTTGCAGGAAATAGCTATATAACATGTTGGCAGCTCTGAGAAATAGTGCAGCATGTTTGTCAGCTCTGCACAAAGGAAAACAGCGAAAAATAATATAGGTTTAATGTTATTTATTTTTGGATGCTTTAACAATATGGACATATTGCGATGGTTAAGCTTACATAATCGCAACTTAATGGTAGATAAAATAAGCAAATCAGGTAGTTTATATTAAGCTATAAATATTGAATTCCGTTATTATTTACCATCTTCGATTTGTTATTCATGACATTTGTAAATTACCAATTTCAGGCTACAATCTACAAGTTCATTGCTCAATCCATTGCTTTATGTTGACTAGCTAATTTTTTGGATTTACTCTTAAAGTGTGGATATATTACAACGTTAAATGTTCTGTAGAGTATAAATACCATGAAAAAAATAGTGACTGTCGTCCAAAGAGGGAGAGGCCTAGCAAACCACCAGGTAGAAAATTGAATGTTGTTCACAAATATAAATAAATAAATTAAATACGTATGTAAACGAAATGTGAAACCGAAATTATTGGTTTTCGGAAATATAGCTTCCAAAAGGAGGTGCTAGGAAACAGCGTCCTTGAATAAAAACACATTCTGAACTTCTGCTTTCGCAAATGAGATTATCGTGAAAATACTATTCGGAAATAGTTCAAAGAATGATGAACAACACACTTCTAAGAGTATAACTTGCAAGCCTTGATAAACAAACACTATTACATAAACGGTGACCAGAGACATTGCTTTATATGCACAGCGGTGGAAAACCTCTTGCTATAAAACGAAGTGTCAGCATGAAGAAAATACTTGGGAAACGTGAAATTGCTGTAAACTTTGAATTCGGTCTCGGGAGAAGCCGAAGGAATTTACACCATAGTTACAGGTAAGGAAAAATCATTAGGTAAACAAGAACTCCCGTTCTAGACGGACCACAAGAAGCCTGTATCCCAAGAGTCATTCCGGCGTCCAGTGGGTACTTCTACCCCTGCAATTAAAAG
Source organism: Deroplatys truncata (assembly GCA_030765065.1). Classification (NCBI taxonomy): domain Eukaryota; kingdom Metazoa; phylum Arthropoda; class Insecta; order Mantodea; family Mantidae; genus Deroplatys; species Deroplatys truncata. The sequence goes on along the minus strand of CM060990.1, from coordinate 533,893,980 downwards.
CATTGCAGGAAAGTATAAGCTTAGCTAACTGACAAGCTAATGAAAGAATTATGAAGCTGTGCGCGACCTTCTAGAAAGTATTCTATAACTACAACACTCTCAGCATGGAGGATAGGAGTATGTAATGAACCGACATCACAGGTAACCATTACTACTTCATCATTAAGGACATAGCCACGTTTTATAGATCTATTTTCAGATGAGATCTGAAACCCTATAGTACTAAAAATACTAAACCTAAGAACACTTTGAGTGAATTGGAAAGTTAACGGCCTTTATTTCACAAAGATGTTAAAGGAAGGACTATAATAGATTTGAGATATCTTCCGTCGGTAAATTGTTGCTGGCATCTATTGGTTGCCGATCGCACTTTTCAATATAGATTTTAGGTAGGAGTAAATTGTGAAAGTATCCAGACTGGAAGGAGTGAGCAGATCTAACACTTCAGTACTGCAGACTTTGCTGAAGCACGGATACCTCTTTCTTCACTGAAATTATATGAGGAGAATCCTGGAAACGCCACGCTATTTGCCGGGAATTGAGCTAATCTTACTCGGACATGATATTTGTATGGTTGTTGTAACGTTGGCTAGACTGAGAGAGAGAGAGAGATGTTAACCGCAAATGTGTATACAATATGTTAGCGCAAATAAATGTGTAAAAGTTAAAGTGTACTTCATTCGCTGCTATCACCAGACAGAGGATCCTTTCCTAGACGTCAGCTAGCTGTTCCCCCACATGTTTTAGAAACCACGTTTGGCTGCACTGCAACCGCAGTGACATTTATTGTCCATTTAAAGAACAAGAAGACTACACGCAAGACTACAATTGAACCCTGCTGTGTCTTCTGTGAACGCAATGGTCACTGGGCACAGAATTTCAGGACTGTGATCGATATAGGCGAGCGCATTGGGAATCTGAAGCCAACTAATCGATGTTTCCTTTACTTGAATCGTGGTCACACTCTCGAACATGCACCAAAAGGGGTCGAGCTTCATGCTCTAATTGTAAAGCAAGACATAATAGATCAATTTGTGAAACCAAAAATGACTTGACAGCCAACGAATCTCAAACTACTTCTACTTTAGTCGGCAAGATTGACACAATGTCACATTACAAACAGCGCGAGTACGAATATTTGGCCCAGAGGGAAAAGTAGACTCACGAGATGCATTCTTGATCCGAGCAGCCAGTCTTCCTTTGTGTCTAACTCTCTTGTAGATGACTTGCAACTGACGACAGTAGAGAATAAATGTCTGTCTGTAGGTTCCTTTAAGTCTTCATTCCTCAGTTCAGTACACGACGGCTAGTCCAATCGGCTTGAGAGAAATCACTCTTTCTTTTCATATCCTAGCATTCCGTGTGATATTCAGTCATTAGGGAAAATACACAAACTGCAAATGGCCGATCTAAAGACGCCTCTGACGACATACCCATAGAAACTCTTATAGGTGCCGACTATTACTGGACTTTTGTTAAAGACTCTGCAACCATCCGAATTTCACCATCAATAGTACTGCTACCTACACGACTGGGTTGGATACTTAGTGCCAACCGCTCAGGTATTACTGTAAAGACTGTGGCTGTGAACTACATAGACTCCAATCAGACAGTCTCCCTTCAAGATGATAGTTTTCGACGCTCCTGGGAACTGGAAACTCATCCATACTACGGATGTTTCATGACAGTTATCATATAGAAGAGGAAGGAAGAGTAGTCAGTCTTCTCAGGAAAGAAGAAATTACTCTATCAGACAACTGCCAAAATACAGAGAAGCGATTTCGTTCTCTAGAAAAGAGACTGCAGAAGGATGGACTTCTTGGAGACATTCACTACCAGCAGATGTTGAGTTACAGCCGCATCGGACATGTTGAAGCTGAGCCCTTTGAAGAGACATCTCAAGAAATGTATTATTTGCCTCACTATATAGTTAGAAAAGAAAAGCGTGGTAATTGCAAATGGCGTATTGAATTTGACGGATCTTCAAGCGAGAGAAGTTCCCCATCACTTAACGTTACTCTGGAAATTGGACCCAACATACTTCCTGATGTAATGTCAGTACTACTGAGATTTCGCTTGCACCCCATGGTGATCATCGGAGATATCCGTCAAGCCTTTGTGCATCTGCTGTTACACAAGGAGGACAGAGATCTGACACGCTTCTTGTGGTATCGCACGACAGAAGCAGACGACGGAAAATACTCTACAACAGCAGAGGTTGTTACTTATCGATTCAGAACATTGCCGATTAGTTTCATTTGCAGCCCATTCCTTCTATGTGCAACTCTGAGGGAGCTAGCAACGATGTAGAGAGAAGAATTTCCTCAAGCCGCTGCTCTCTTGGACAAGAACATGTACATGGATGACTTTGCAGCAGGAGCAAAAACGGAATCAGATGTGATTAGCCTTTACTTCCAAACAGTATCACTTATGAACACAATACACATGCCCATGACCAAATGGGCCACCAATGCACCATAACTGAAAGGCATTGGGTAGAACGAGGACCAGAAAATTCGACAAAGGACACAAGTGCTTGGAATCGACAGGTACATGGAGAGGGATAGCTTCTACTTTGATCAGCGGGATATTGCTGACAAGATATCAGACAGACCGGCTACGAAGAGAGTAATGCTGCAAGCTATTGCTACCCTTTACGATCCTCTTGGTTTACTTCGTCCGACCTTTATGCTTGCAAAAATGTTGTTCCAAGATACTTGGTGCCGAGGTATTGGATGTGATGAACTCCTTCCAAACGATCTAGCATTGCAATGGCATCAATGGCAGCCTACTCTTCCATGTTTGTCGCAAGTTCATGTTTATCGTCACATTGGCATTTTACACGAATGTTGCCAAATTCACGTCTTTTGTGACGCCTCTGAAAGGGCGTATGGAGCTGTGCTTTACGCAAGAATCACCGCATGCGGTGCAACTAAGGTTCATTTGATTTGTAGACAGCCGACTCGTCCCACTAAAGAGGATGACGCTTCCGCGATTGGAACTGCTTGCTGCACCTCTAGGTGCAAGACTACTTTACCATGTTTGCAAAGAAACAGACTATGCAATAACCAACGTTATTTTATGGAGCGACTCCACCGTAACTTTGGGGTGGCAACGGGGGAATCCAAGCAACTAGAAGACCTTTGTGCGTAATAGAGTGACAGAGATCTTGAGTTACACTACGCCAAGTCAATGGAGGCAATACCCTGGAGAGAAGGACCCTGCAGATAGCTTATCTCGAGGACTTTCTGCAGAGCAATTGTTATCATTTGCCTTATGGTGGTCTGGTCCTATATGGCTGTCGCAACCTTCCACTAACTGGCCACAGCAGACTAAAGTTTTAGTCATCCACTTCCAGAAGCAAGACAGCCCAAGAAACTGGTACTGATGATTGCCACTCATGAACCTATTCTTCAGGTGACCAAATACAGCTCATACTGAAAGATTCTCCATATCATTGCTTGGGTCAAGAGAGTCATTTCCTTAATGAGAGGAAACGCAAGACCAGCAAAACGCCTCATAGCACGTGAAATAAACCACGCACGCATATATTCGATACGCACTGTTCAAGCGGAATGTTTTGCAGAAGAACTGAGCTGTTTGCAGCAGGGGAATCCACTACCCCAAAAATCAAAGTTATTTTGTTTTCACCCATTCCTAGAGGAGGGTATCATTCGCTTGGGTGGAAGACTTTAATTTTCTATTTTGACTTCAGCTGAAAGGCATACAATTCTTTTGGATGGTACACATCATTTCACGAGGCTTCTAATTGCATACACCCACGTCAGACTCCACCATTTGGTAGCTCGAATTGTTTTGACACATCTTAGAGAGCAGTATTGGATTCTAAGGGCCCGGCAAACCATTAAGTATGTTCTGCATAATTGCTTTCCTTGTAAAATAGCACACAATAAGTGTGCAGACAACACTGAAGCACCTCTCCCAATGGATCGAGTTCGATCACGGAAGCCCTTTATGTTTACAGGAATAGGCTTTGCTAGATCTTTTATACATACGGCCAGGAAACAGTTCAAGGAAAGCATATAGTGCTTTGTTTGATGTGTCGTTACGATGGCCATACATCTAGAGTTAGCTATTAGATCTGTCGGCGGATAGATTTTTGATGGCCTTTCAGCGATTTGTTGGCCGAAGAGGATTACTCAGCACTGTTTATTCCGACAATGGTGGAAACATTAAAGTAGGCGGTAAAGAGCTGTGTGGTTTTAATTCAATGTTAACAGACCCAAAGACACACCAGCATTTTTCCTATCACAACATCACTTGGAACTTCATTCCCCCAAGGCCGGCTTGGTGAGGAGAATGGTGGGAAAGAATGATTGGCTCTGTGAAACGCTACATAAGGAAAACTCTGGGTAAACTAAACATCGACGAGGAAGAAACTTACACATTGTTGATTAGCATTGAAGCCGCCTTAAACTCCAGACCACTTACCTCGGGAGAAGATCAGTATGTTCTGACATCATCACTTTTTTAAATGGGGATAAATTGACAGCATTATCATCCGTTAAAGCACCATCAGCGACAAACTATCCTCTTACTAAATTATACAGACATAAACAAAAGATTGCTGAAGACTTTTGGAGACGCTGGACAAAAGAATATCTTCTAGAACTGCGAAGTTTCCACACCGTACACAGTCCGCGCCGTAAATCCATCCACAGAACTAATGGTGGGAGATATTGTTTTGTTGCTGAGAACCATGTTCCGCGCTATATGGATGATCGTCCCTCTGGGGATTGGGACGGATCAGGGTGGGGAGGATGTGGACAATCCTAGAAACGCCACGTTATCTGCCGGGAATTGAGCTAAGTTTACTCGGACATGATATTTGTATGATTGTAACATTGGGTAAACAGAGAGAGAGAGAGACAGAGAGAGAGAGAGAGAGGGAGACACTAGCCGCGAATGTGTATACAATATGTTAGTGCAAATAAATGTGTAAAAGTTAAAGTTATTTACGGTGTACTTCATTTGTTGCTATCACCAGACAGAAGATCCTGTCCTATGCGTCAGCTAGCTGTTCCCCCACATTATGTAGTAGATATGGAATCCGCAGCAACAGGAGGATAACAGCTCCGATTATTTAGTAGACACTGTGCCTCGGAATTTTAGGAAGTTGATCTTAAACTATTACTGAAGATCTTTTACCAAGAGAAAGGATTAAGCCATAATTATTTCCTGTAAGCTTTTCAAGAAAAGGTTTGTGGAGTTAAGTAGAATTATTCTTAGGTCTGATGTCTTGCAGTACTATAGGCTTTCAGAATTCATCTGCAAGTCGGTCTATAGAACGCTTCAAGGGCTGACTTAAAGATAGATTCGGATGTTTCTATTCAGAAGGTGTCCGAAAATTAAGCTGACACAGATTGACAACTAAAAATGTTGGTTGTTGTGGATATAGACGTACACCGCTGACGACAAAGAACCTTTAATTAACGTGCTATGGTCGGGACCGTGAGCTGTTGTCGTTTACTGTAAATTACGCATTTTCCTGCCGACTATTGCTTCAATAGTTTAAAGTTAGAAGTTAACCCACAGACCATGTGTCCCTTCTGGAACCCAAATAAAATCATATAATTCTACTTTGGTCATTCTGACCGCAATACGTTTGTGTGATTATTTTCTGCGCGTGACCTTTTTAATTTTGTACGTTTTTTATTATTATGTTTAGAAAAGAAATCTGTGCAATAGATAGGTAATTCGGTTTAAAAAGAGCTGAGAATACCTTTGATTTACAGAAGACAATAGATGAATCATTTACAGTATGTGAACTAAGCGTAAATGTTTTGTAAGAATAATTATAATGATTATGACGAAGCAGAAGAACACATTTATCTGGTTTTGAGAGAATTCTGCACATTTTAGAGACAAGCTGCGCCGGAAGGTTACGGCAGCCTGGAAAATTCAAAAGACCAAAGTTTTGAGAGTCACAATAATGCTAGTAATAATCCGTTAATAATCGAGATAGGGTGTGAAAATCTATAATTGTGCGGTCTTTCGCTTTTCATAGGATTTTGCTTATACCTAAATAATTTTCTTTTCTGTGTTATTGTTTACCTGAGAAGATTGAAACTATTTCACTCATGCCGTCAATTGGAGATAATTACCAATCACGATTAAAGGAATGTTGGTTTTTAACCAATCACGGCCATGATTAGCTCAATGTTTATCAAAATATTTTAACACCTCCTCCTTTGGTATCCTCCTTTTTTTAATAATCTGAAAAGGTTGCAGTATCATTTTTCAGTGACTCACCTACCAACAATCAGTGCCGCTACGTTTAAACATAAAAATGGCAGAAACGAGATTTGGTAACACTTCAAATGAGGATATAGATGATATTATTAATTAGGCATGCCAATTCTAGTGCAGCCATAAGGAAGAACTTCATTTGTAATCCTTCAGGGGTATTCTCATCACCTAAATTGATCATTGTTTCACCTTCTTCGGACTTTAAATCCACTGCACTGACCTTTCTTTTTTCGGGTAAGTTTTAGAGCAGTTTTGTTTTTGTATTCCTTGCATCTCTCGTCTCTTGAAACTCCTGGTCTTCAAAAGGATTGAGCTTTATATGATATTCCTTAAAATACATTTCTTGTAGCACTTTAGCTGTGACATTGCACATTATTTTTGTAGCATAAATATGAGGAAATCAAACGGAGAAGAGTACAAAGAATACAGTATAAAATTAACGATATAATCGTGTTTTTAAATTATGTTCATAATAAAGTAGTGAATTTAAAAAAGTTAACATTTGTCAGCCTTTTTCTTTAAAAGAAATCATAACCAATATTTTTATAAGTAATATAGGTTTTATTTATTTCATATTTTATCTACCAGGAGCATTCTTACAATTATAGATATAAGAGTAGTGAACTCCTACTACAAGTTCTGCTCACCAGAATGCAGAAAATAATACCCATATGATTAAGCTGCGTTGATCAAAGGAACAAACAAATAAAACGTGACCATAAGATTCTAACCTGTTTTCGAAAACAACGCCGCTTATATTGACAATAAATATACATATTTTATGATTTTATTATAACAATAAAATTTTTTTGGAGTAATCACTTCATTTTATTTGTAAAATAGTCTTAGCAAATGCCACTCATTATTTCCAAATTCTAGATCATTTATCGATAATTTGGAAACTACTCGTGGAATTATTACAGAAAACGTAATTATCTTTTCAATTCAATGTATTCAGGCTGGAGGGGGTATAGATATTTACAGCTAACCGGTGATTCTGTCTGTTACACTGAATGAAATATTATAGCAACGTTTTTGTTCTCTTTATTTCTTTTAGGGGCACAAGATTCACGGTAAATAGTTCATTTGTGTAAGGAATTTAACATGGCATTAATATGTGAAGCATTTTAGCATTAAAGCTTGCCGAAGTCTGTAAACAGCTGAAGAGAAATTGAATCAATTTTTCCTCTGCAATTTTTTATAGAACCAACAGTTTCGCACAATTTGCCATTGAAGTTCCCTCAAAACCGTAATTTTTGTGATGCACTACATCTGACGTAAAAGAGAGAGGTACCTGTCATAGACGACTCAATCCTAACTTGCATCACAATACTTGTGTTCGTTGTTTCAGTGGATAACAGCGGTTACATTTTGCGCCGAGACGAAACTAGTTCAGATCATAGCGTAAAATTCCAGTCTTTTAATCTATTCACATATTAGCAATAGAAAAAAATCTTGAAGAATTGAGACGAAGCTATCGTCTGTCGTTTATCAATTTAAATTAAATATCAGAAGGCTATCCATGTTGTCTTCGCGTTATATTTTTATGTTCCCCTGCTTTTCCCGGTTCATTATCACAGTGTTTTTTGTGTTTTTTTGTTTACCACTTATTACTGAAATTACTGTTACACATACAGCACACAAACATCCATGCCCATGGCAGATTTCGACCCTCTGCTCAACTGAGCGCCGAAGCCAAACGCCCCAGCGACCACGGCTACAAGGACGCCGGCGTTGGACATAGAAACGGGAAGTGTTAATCTGAAACGTTACAGTAGAAAGGAGGACAGCAAACTCAACCCAATCATTCTTGATGTAGAAAAAATTATTCTGCTGCTGAGAGGGTAACATTTAGAAACGAATGTTAGCATAGATAGTTGAACTTCGTTACTAACTTATTTTATGGACTTATCATAAGTGTGACGCAAACAATTGCAGTTACCATTACGAACGTGTGCCATAGCCCAATGATAGGGATTCTAAACTACGTATAGGGTATTATAATGATTACTAAGTACATAAAAACCCAGAATTCGTTCGTAAGATACTATTGGCATGTGAAGTGTGATGTGCACTATCCTGCAGTGTCAATGTTCACTACAATTCTATGTGCGCAGATGAGAAAACCCTTGCTTACAGGTGAATACATTTTCAGAATGATTGGTCAATTTACGTCAATGTTTCATTTCGTTTTCACGCTTAAAGTGCTTGTTAATAAGGCATTCATTTTGCTTTACTACATACGTATGTCGAGGAACTTTTTTTTAAGTTATTCGTGATTAAATACGAGTATAGATGCGTTTAAAATGTAAACACTTGATACACGCTACTCCTTCCTACAAAAGAGAACGCTGTTGTTTACTTCATTCATATGGCAGCTGGCCTGATAGTCAGTGAGGCACAGGTTTCTGTGGGCCATATACCCAAGAATTGTACTACAATTTAATTATTTTGGCAAATGCTTTGAAATGGAACTAAGGTTATGAGCACATTTTTGCTCTTTTTAATGCAATTCATAGTTTAAATGTGGGTATCTATAGCCCCTATAACCAGTAGAGAAATAGTTCTAATAGCTGTCGTATACATTTTGCTTAGTTTTTCTTAAATGTAAGTTGTACAAGAGTTACAAACATAATATTTCGTTTATGATTGTCATTTTAAATTTCCTATCCTCTTGAATATCCAAAACAGTACAAAAATATAATTCTTCACTTTACACCGTCTTAATGATGAGCGGTCCCTAGGACCGCACCACAGCACCAGTGCTCCAAACATGCCACCACATTAATTAAAGGATGAAACACTTATTTTGTTCAACTGGTTTATCCAGCAAAATAGGTTTATGTATTGAAGCCGCATAGGACAGAAAAACGGAGTAATAACTTTATAGTATTCGGAAATAAATGTAAGCAACGGTTGTACACTGAACATTTTGCCACCCCTGAAACGTCATTTCCTTTTTTCTCAAGCTACTAATTTTCTACTCGAAATAGTTGCGGCACTTGCATTTGAAAATAACACGATCTTAAAACTTGGTGAATTATTAGATTAATGTGTTAGGTTTTGTCTTCTACGTTTGAGACAGCCATAGCAATTACTCACTGAAAATACCCGCCTGGTGTTAGGATGTCAAGCTGCTATTCACGGTGATTTCTATTTCCAGTATTACATACGTCATTCTGCATTCCAAACTTGAGAATGTTCTCTAGTGGCACAGAGACACGCAATTTCAAATACTCACGGTGGTATTTGTTCACTAGCAGCAATATTTAAAACTGAAATAAACATGTCATTAATAGTAAACTTCTTTACTGCCCACCGGTAACATTTGCTAACAGGCATTTGGACTGAAAATGTAGCCTACACGAGCCATCTCATCATTTCAGTAGAAAACGTGGATAAGAAGATGCCTGACTGGCGAATGCGTTTACACTCATTCCTAGTCTCATCCACATTCATGGCTGTCAAGACAAGCACCAGATGTCTGCTATAAGTTTTCTTTCGTAACCAGGAAGGATGGAAAGGAAGGGAACTCGCATCAAACTCAGTCAAGCAGTGGCGATCACGTTCTCTTTCACGTGATGATGATGATGATGATGATGATGATGATGGTGAAGGCAGCTCCGACCCCTTAGTCTACGTGGTGGCTGGCAACCATGACTCGCCCAAGGATACTGTACTCTTTCACTATAGCCTTTTACATTATGGGAATTAAGTGACTGGTGACGTAATGAGATGCATAATTTATCCGCACCTGGGCCCCCAGGAGAGCGTAAATGTGCACATAACGTGTAACAGTTTTAATAGTTTTTGTTTCATTTACGTCAGCTTAATTTTTGGAATTACTACTTAGCCATTCGGTATAAAAGTTGAAGTACTTACAGAAGAAATTCAGCACGATCAAGTGAAGGACATTTTCGTAGTGAGGGTGACATTTGCTCAAGCTTGGAGCTGGGTCCCTCCTTCATTCCACTGATATTCTGAGGACTCATTGCATACACCAACGTCGAGAATGCCTTAAGTCCTGCACAGCACTAATTTTTGTTGGCACTTGCAATACGCCAAACATTTGGAGAAATAAAACGGTATTAAAGCAGTAAGTATTTCATACTTCTCTGAAAAATATAAAAAAGTGAATGTGAAAAGTTTCTCCTTACATATATTTTGCGATCTCTTAAATGACCGTCGTTAAACATTTTACATTCGTTTCTTTTGTTTTGCAGAAAATGACACATGACTTTTTTGTTGTGCATGTGAAGAGAACATTCCCAACATATGTGAGAATTTCTTCTCAACAGTACATTTTCGGCATGTATTTTATATCGTTTCTGTACATTGATTTTAATTAGGATAGTTTGATTCTTACATTTATTAAAGAATCTGCACGTCTGAAAGTGGCTGCGGATGTTTCTTAGTCTCTTAGGATTTAAAATGCGTTGATGTTTGTATGGCGTGCTGGTTACACTGAACAACGATGTCAAGTTGATAGTTTAATTCACATCTTCAGCATCAATGTGACCTACATGGTTTCAGCAGGAAAATTAAGTTCCCAAGACTATTTCCAAGGAAGTTGAGCACAAAATGTTCCATCATTTTTGCTGAAGTTTTCAGTTTCGGTAATTTACCGGCTTGCTGGACGTTATTTGTGGAGACGTAATTTGAAGAAAAAATGCCACAGTTTACACTAATTGGTCTGGTGGCTAGAGTGAAAGAAATCGGAGATTTCTTATTAATGAAACTCATCTTATTCGAGGTTTGAAAGGAAAATCACACATGAAAGAGTAGTTTATTTTTTATAGCTTATTATTAGTAATACGAAATTAGTCTTAATGTAATGCCTCATTTACTTTATAAAAAAGTCCTGGATAAACCCTATTAGTTCTGAAAAAGTTAATATCCTAACAGTTACACGGAAAGCTATTTAGCACCTAAATTGATAATATGAGCTACTGGTTTGAGAATGGCTTCCGTAACTCTTCGGATGGCCAACATTTCTAAAGTAACTGTGATAATAAAATTTTAAATAAGGCGTAAAACTAATCGTAGTTTTAAAGGGCTGCCAGCGAGTTAATCTGATTTTTTCTTATGGACGCTCTTTACCACTACGGTTCTTAGCGTCCCATTTCTATATTAGGCGTGAAAGACTGAAACCTTGCTCAAAGGCCACTTTCTCAGGCTTGAGGTTCTATACGTGTCGTAAATGTACAACAGTTTTACATCCCTTCCAAAAGAAGCCATGCTAGGGATATTTACGTTCGAAAAAATTCACCGTCTCCGCCGGACTTGAACCTGCAACATCGGGAACTAGAGGTTAGCATGGTACCCCTAGACCATGGAGGATGACTGCCAGCGAACTAATATGTCATCATTAACAGAAAAAACTTGAAAAAGTGGAATCACAGATAATACTGCAGAAATACACAAACAAACCCACGAAGAAAGAAACAGTTTCTGAACAACCAAAGTTTAAAGATTTGATAGCAATTGCATTAAAGGAATATAAACGCAGGAAGCTTTTCGTCAATAAAGTAATCAAGGTACATAATAAGACTCCAAAAGCATGCTGCTTGTTTGCAATAAAGAAGGAAGCAATACAAAAATTTAAGCACACCAGACAAAATCCTTGTCCTTATTTGAAAATTTGGCATTGAAGAAAGAAAAAAAGAAAGAACGAAAGAAAAAGCAAAGCTTACAGATTTCAAATCTCGGAGGGTTCTTGCTACAGCTGGAAAAGGAAAACAGAGTAACTGCATTAAAATTAAGATCCAAGCTTTCAGAAATAATGCGGAACTTACAAAGGGCATAATTCAGAAGCACGAAACTTCCTTGTCTACACAAAACCTCAGAGTTGTGGGTTTTATTTTCAGTCTTGTTCTAGCCAACCAGGACGCAACACTTCGTCGTATAAACTCAATGATAACAATATACTGGGATTCAATAAATATGCAAATTATATTTCAGTCATATCCAATAGCTTACTGAAGCCAACAGAATAACCATTTTTGAGTTCTCCTTGAATAAAAATGGAGCGTGCTAAAGCTTGGGCTACAATTTCCATTCACCATACCACCATCACATGTATGATTGCAATTATGCAAATATTTAGTGGTTAAAATCCTGTATCCAGCAACAAAGTCGTCTGTGGCGCTTCCGAATTCTTCCTCCAATGTGGAAACTCCTCAAACTCCCACATTAACAGCTCAAGCTATAAGTAGGTAGTGTCATTTAGTTGGCTCAAAATGAAACACCTTCACAACTAAATAGATTACGATTGGTAATCATCCCTTGTTAGAAACCAGAATTTGGCAGGAGTGCAGTAGAGGCAGAACTAGCGTAGTAGCCGCCCTAGTACTTACTCAAAACGGCCCAAAATTGTCCAAATCTTTATGATAAAGTAAAGGATTTATAAGAAGAATGTTAATGATTAACTTATATCCTGTGAGAAATATCATCTGGATCGTGTAATTTTCGTTTAAAGAAACTTAAATTATCCACGTCCATTTTTGCTCCTCCCAGATTGATACATAAAGTGACAGTCCATCTGAAGGCCACATTTTAACCACTGTTGCTAACCACCCCCTCTATAACCAGGGACATAGAGGGATCTTTACTTTAACTTTAATGAAGTTCAGCTCAAATTGAAACGGCTCGAAAAACATCCACTCTTCTATGCGCAACAGTACTGCTGTGTTCTCCTTCGGTAAGGCAATACGAAGAAGGCCATAGAACCAGGAAATTCCTTTGTAAAGTAGGCCAAAAGGTTAATAGTATGTTATTTGTAACATTTTTATTTTAATTGTAGTAGAAGCAAGAACTTCATGTAGCTTGCGGGACGAATAAGGTTATCCCACTGAAAGAATTATACAATGACATTGCATAGTACTAATAAGAACACTAATAATAATGGTGAATGTGGTGGTGATGGAATTGCTCTTCCACAAACAATCGGCGAATGTTACCTATAGAAAGATAAAGAAGTGTACCTGCCATCTGTGGTCCGGTAAACTCATTACTTAGAGTGATTTTGGAGAGACTTAAGGATTTTCTTAAGAAAGTTGCGGTAAATGGAAAAGAAAGACGTCTCTTTAGACGTGTCTACATAAAATAATGAATCAGAATAGATGTACACAAAGATGCCGATCTCCGTGGACGAACTGGCTAAGATGCTCAGCCTTGGTTCTTAGAACGACGTATTTAAACTCATCTTGGGCATGGGTGTTTGTGAGCAAGTAAATTTATTTATTTAATATGTGTTTTATGGACATGAAAATGTAAAGAAAGAAAAATAGCATAACAGCCATTCAGAACAAGACATAGATACTGTAATTAACGCACATAAAGGTGGAAAAATTTAAAACGAACAAGATTAAGGAGAGGAGAGAGAAAATATTGCTACTTTTCACTCATTTTGTTCTGCGCCTAATTTAAGAAAACTTGATGAAGAATTCTTTTTGGAACATAGGAGGAATAATGAGAGGAGGAAGGAGAGTAACATACCTAAGATTATTTAACGAAAGGGCACTGCTAGCAGTAGAAGAAATATCTTAAGAAACAGGCTGATGGGATAAGTGACAGGAATTCTGAAAATTTCGCAATGGATATAAAGGCATAAAAGACAAGGACTGGGTTAACAATAGGAAATCAAAGAAGATGCGCTTGCGAATCTATGATGAGGTCGTGGAGGAAGTGAAGATGATTATATACTTGTTTTGCACCATAATGAGTAGCATGGCTATTTATTAAGAAGGCATATAGAGGATAGCAATGGTAAAGGAAACTTTTAATGTGAAAGAATCCTCCTCTCTGGATCCTTGTAGAAATAATTAAGAGAAAAAGGTTAACGAAGTGCTTTCTGTGTATTATCACATTGGATATTACGAAACATTGAATGCTGCTACAACCTGGGGAAACATGATCTTGAAATGTTGACATAGAGAGCGTGTAAAATGGACAGACAAAATAAGTGATGTATCTGTTTTCGTAAGATTGGGGAAGCAAGAACTTTTCTTTTTGTAAGAAGAAAGGATTCTTTTGGGGGAATTTGATGAGGAGTGCTGTTTGCTGGGAGACGCTCTTAAACCAATGTCGAATGTAATAACATTTGGAGCAGAAGTCGCCAGTGATAGGCAGCAGCGATATAAATGGTTCATATTTGGAGATGAAGAGGAAAGTGTAAAAAGAAGGCAAAAGAGAAGAGGATGGGTTTGCAATGAGGCACCTACCCAAGGGCAGAAAACTGTAACCGAATAGTTTATGGGTCGTCCTCCGTGGTGTAGTAGTTAACATGCCAGCCTCTAGTTCCCGAGGTCGCGGGTTCAAACCCGGGAGAACGATGGATTTTTTCGGCCGTAAAAATCCATAGCATGGCTTCCTTCGGAAGGGTAGTGAAGCCGATGGTCCCGTCTCGGGGATTTACGGCATGTAAAAGAACCTCAAGCCTGCTAAAGACGCCTCTGAGCAAAATTATAGCCTTTCGCGCCCAATATAGAATGGGACGCTAAGGACTGCAGCAATTAAACAGCGTCCATTAATAAAGTTCGATTCAATTTGAATTGGTTTATGGGATGTGATGATCCAGGTTTTCCGAACCGTCTCGTTATTTTTTGTGGCTTTGGTTATGTTACAGCTATAAGTGATTCCTTTTAAAATGAAATTCGTCGGAGCATCGCCTGAAATAACGCATGAGTGGGCCAAATTTGTTCATATGCTCTGTCAATATGGGCAAAAAGCTGAATGACCCTGTAATGTTACTTGTAAAACCTTAACGTTAGAAACGCTATATTAATGTTACCTTATGTACCTAACAGCTACATGGCAAGTATTTTCACCCTAGGTGAATTTGTTAGCTAACCTTGTGATCAGGGATGGGAAGTGAGTAAAAGCATTTTATTATTTATAACCATTACTGTTTCAGTGAATGTTACTTGTGATCGTTGCATTTTACAAAATGCCATGTTTACTCGTAGGTCACTGCTTGAATAAAGCTGTATTCATTGCATTTTATGCTCCTCTTCTTCTTTCTGTGTTTACCCTCCCCGTCGTTAGGGCTTACACTCTCCAGGACTTAAAAGCAGGTGCCTGGTGTCAGACGTCTGTCGGGGAGCAAAGACTATGGATCAGAGAAACAGTCAGGATGGGTGATGTGCCCGAAGCGTGGTATGAGAGCGAAGAAGGAGATAATATGAAATGTCGGTGAGATGAATGAAAGGAAAGATGATAATAGAGCTATTGGTGGAATGAATGGCGGGGGAAACTGGAGAACCCAAAGAAAATCCTCACAGATGCCGCTTTGCCCACCACAAATAACACATACGATTCCTTAGGTTTGAACCCTTGGTGAGAGGAGAGCGGTCTAATCACTCCGCCGCGGCGCCGCCTACATTTTACACTCGATATATACCTATTTGAACGAGAGTTTGGCAATGCCGGATCCCCAATACTACCAAGACACACGCCAAGCGTCTCTTTGATCCCAATCTAATTTTACCAGCATGGTGTCTATCAACTCTTCCATAGTGAGAAACTATCTACATTGGATTACCTGGCTATTATAATAGAGTTTTCCAACCTTAATTACAGCCATCCCAACGGCATAGTATCAACCTTTTTCCGGCCCTCTTCTCTCCTATATTTCTTTTGTGACCCTCTAATTTTAGTTAGCAGCTGTCGAAGAGCAAAGCAGACTATATTATTTTTGGGTTAAGAAAATCATGTATGATTTGTATCTGTCTTACACATTATATTTATGACACTCAGTTCCAGTTGTGACGGTTCAATAATACATAAATTAAATGTTTACAGAAGAATAAATTAATATAGGCAAGGTAGCGGCATAATAATATGAGTATTAAGCAGAGACGCAAAGGCAACTTATGGTTAAAACCAAGCCCGGCAGAGTATTGTGTTGAAGAAATTAAACGGGATTTGCCACACACCTACAATACATATGTGCAAGAAATGGTCATTTTGTCAGAGAGTTTAAAGAAGCCTGAATAATCAACTATATAGAATAATGGGGGTACCGCGTGCACGCGGCGACCGTAGGAGACCACTATTGTTCGAATATGGAAAATACCCCTCGAACCCATTTTGTTTACGCAGATCTGCGTGTTGTTCTTAAAATATTGAGAAACTAAATGGGACTTTTGTAAGAACAGAAAAGGGGAGACACACACAAAGGGGAGACACACACAAAAGCCTAGCGGGGTTAGAGGTGACCACTCACTCTTCGATAGACAACAAAAGCATACACAACTCTCTGACAAGTGTTTCGCAACAGGCCGGACTTTAACGCGTAACACGTAATTGCATTTCCGTAATAAACGCATAAGGTGAACATCGTGTCCGTCCATTGCTATGACATCACGTTCCTTGCAGTTAGGAATATACTATGAGGTTAACTATTCTTATGGCAGCGAGTGGGGGTGAGGTGCTGAAAGAAGAATTTTAATAAAGTGTGCTAAACCACAGACACTGTACCGTTCATCCATCATAAAGAACGCAAGATCAGGACGTAATCACGATCTGTAGAAACCAAAGTAGAGCTTTACACAATGCTCCAACAATGACATTCCATATATCCTTTCACCCCCCCCTCTACTGTAGAGCATCAGTTCAGTATTACAGTGCAGCTCGACATTTTCCCGTAATCTTTCCATCAGTTTTAGACTTTGTTACTAGTTTTAACATTCGGTCTTAGCCAAAATATTTCTAAATTGCCCTATCCGACTTTATGATATGGCTTCAAATTTTAGATTCATATTCGATAAAAAACTTTTGAAATATGTACAACTAAAACAACTACCAAAATGTTTATCGATCATTTTAATTTATGGGTAGATATGCAAAAGTATTAGAAAGGGAGTGTTTAACCAGTGTTGCATTGGAAGGGATAGTGAAACTATTTCCTGTCTTCTTACTAATTGTACATTTGCTCCACTGGAAGAATTTGTCCATAGTAATAATAAGATGTCAATACGGAGCACAGAGAGATGCCGCCGAATGATAAGGTGTGTCAGACAACCCTTTGTTTCACACCACCCGCCAGAGAACCGGAATAATAGACCATTGTTCCCTTACGGGAACAATAGACATGATGACCCATTGTTCCTTTCACACGTCCCGCCCCTCCTTTGTGTTACTCCGACACGCCGAAAACATTGCTCCCTTCACACGAACCATATAAGAGAACCGGAATAATAGATTATTGATCCCCTACGAGAACAGTAGAGATAATGACCCATTGTTCCTTTCGCCCTCCTTCCCTCCTTTGTGTTACTCCGGCATGCTGTTAAAGGAGGTGTCATGTAGCTCTTTGATTGATAAGGGTTTAATAACGATCATTCACGTGTAAGTACCCCTCTAAATCCATGGAAGAGATTTAGGCCACAAAGGCGCCGACAATTAAAGTTTAATTGAGCGTACGTGTAAACATGTGTGTTAACAAATGTTTTGACGCCCTTCGGCGGTATTTTCCCGAAACATGAAGACCCCCTCCCACTCCTTTGTGTGGGTGAAGTCCCCGCCGCTAAAGTTCTAAATATCTGGTCGCGTGAACTAGATTGATTCATATAATTAAGTGTATACTCTCTATTTGTATATTAAATGAGCCACCTAATAAGTTTAATGGATTACAGGTGTGATGGCATGTGGCTTACTGGCGAAAGAGACTGCATCTCTAAGTGCTTGCTATCACGTAATGTTCGTCCATGTATAACATCATCTACTCTCATTGACTTCAAAGATTTAAAGTCTTTGAAGTGATATGGGTGATATAACCCATAACAAGGGTTATATCACCCTCTAACGAATTGGATGCTCGGTATCAAGTACCCTAAATGGCTGGACGTATGACATTGATCGACGTACACCCCGTCACGTGTTTCGATTGATTAATATAATTAAATGTATATGAATTGACTCCCGCACCTGATTCTCGTATATGTGTGTTAGCATATGTATAACTATCACACTTATTAATCTTAAGCTGTTCAGCAACCCTTCCCCTTGTAATGAAAATCGGCAGCCGGGTCCTGTCTAGTAATAGGAAGTCTCGATCTACATTTCACACCACTCCACGACTGCTGCGTGACGTCATTAAGAAGTCTCGACCTGCAAACTAACCCGTGTCCACTCTGTTGGCGTCGATAAAGGGTGTTAAAATATGCTCACCAACGTCATCACTTTGTATTCAAAATCCGGCAGCCGGCTTCTGTCTGATAATAAAAAGTCACGATCTATATTTCACCCCACTCAAAGACTGCTGCGTGACGACACTAATAATTCTCAACTGCAAACTAACCAGACTCCACTCTGTTGGCGTCGATAAAAGTATTAAAACCTGCTCACAAACGCCGTCGCTTTGTATTCGAAAACCGCCAGTTTGCTTCTGTCTGGCCAGATGAATAACAGGTCTGAACCTGCATTCTATCCCTTCAACACCCGCTGTGTGACGTCAGTGCACAGGTTTCTGCAGTATATAAGGGGCGACCGCAGGCATAACGGTCATTTATTATTTTCAGTGTTCATTCAGTGATAATCCAAATGGTTGGTGATAATCGTGCAGCTGATGTAAATGATTACTGGGCAGATTGCGATGAAGGTTATTATCACTACGTATACGTTCATACAGAAACCTGCAATGGTTTAATGCATTCGATATTGTGTACTCAACCATCGTATCATGATCAGATGACTACATTGGAAGTGTGTACAGAGAGCTGTCCTGTTTATCAAAGAGCGACCATGTAAGTAATATATTTTCTATAATTCAGAAATATATTGCATGTATGTTAAGTGAAACCTAACTTGAAATTATTTTATTCTTCCAGAGAAAATCGCATGGAGGAGGGGTATCTTAGTGATGTCGATGAAGTTGATGTTTTTGTATCAAAACACCTGGCTGATGTGATACAGAGTCGTGTACCGGATACATGCGTTCTGTACTTTGTACTAACCCGGCCCAACACGAGCGCATGACATCCTTCTGCGAGGTCTACCAGCGCTGGAAGAGAAAACTTGAGTAAACGGAAGAAACAGTAAATTACATATTCATTTATTGCTTTTTAATACTATTCTCCTATGTCTAAACTAAATTTAAATTATTACACATTATGAATGATCGTGCTTAAGGTACCCGTGCCAATAGAGGAGTTGGATTCTGAGAGGCGTGATGTCGATATAGTGGAATATCCAATCGCAGAGCGCCATACCCAGTCTATCGATGAAGATGTCGCTTCATTCCCCGTCATTACTGCTCCTGGTGATAAAACTACGAGGGTTGAGGAGTGAATAAATCAGACGAGTCCAGATTGCTCGCTGGAAATATAGCCACAACCTCACAAGCGCTTGAAGTGAGTATGGCACTCTTTAATCATCTTTTGTGTTACATGTGAAGGGGATGTTCTAATATATGCACTTCTCTTTCATGCGCATGAAATCATTTGCTAAAGCTAATCCTACATTTTTCTGAATATATGTTACAGGGATATGAGGAGGGAGCGGAGAAGGAGGAAGAACGAGACTGACCCGAAAAATCAGAAGCGGGGATGTAAGAGGAGCATCCTCAACGAAAGTCCCATGACCTTCTTATTCATTGAAGATACCCTGCATTCGCCGGAAGAGCATGGAGAATCGATTACTCATGCTTCATGAAATCAGCATATTCCCTCCCATACCGTGAACATTGGACTATACTATGACACCCCCAAGAAGAACAAGAAAAAGGTTTGATGTGATGAATATTCAGATAATGTAATTTATGCATATAATATTATTGTATTTGGTGACAATTCAATTCATTTCATAAATTCTTGTTAAAAGATAATGTAATACATTTAGACATTGATGGTGTAGGGAATCTAAAATGGCTATTGCTCTATATTGAAAGACACTTGAATATTTTAAATGAATTCTACAAGTCAGGAGCATCTAGTTTTTTGGGGAGTAGGAGTAGGAGCAGGAAAATGCTTGAAATGTATAATAAAGTCAATAAAAGAGCGTTATAGTATATCAATTCAATTTATTCTTCAAAAATTAACCTACTACAATCCTTCACTTAAATCATACACCCATTTCCAAATACACAAAGTTATATAATTGTTTGCATCACATGGGAAAGAGGCTTGTAGGTAAATACTTTGTCATGTAGAATTAGGCAATATAGTGACGCCTGAGCAGCGATATTTGCAGATGCTTGAATCTCGAGTCTGCTGTTCACAGCTCTATTTATAACCTCCTGGGGTTGGTGAGAAGAGTCTCTTATGAATAAGGATGCACGGTGAAGAATGTCCGTTCTCTTCAATGGAGGATAATTATCTCCTTCATAATGGGAACTTTGAAATTTACAGTACATTTCATATAGTGAAGCAGATTTTGAATTTTTAAAGTCCAAGTTCAAATCATGTTAGGGGTAGCATTCACTGTTACGGAATAGTCTTAAATTAGTAATGTTGCAGTGATAAAACTCGGAACTGTTTTGCTATAAATACACAATCTTACAGTCTGCGCTTCCCACTATGATAAAGCGAGGTTTCTCGAGCTTTGATGTTGCTACATTCCACGTAAAAGATCTTGTCTGGGGTGTAGCAGGTTGGATATGAAATTCCATGGGTCGAAAGGCAATGTGTGGACGTCTATCAGACCTGACATGTTTTAGAATGTGACAAATTTCAGCATCAGAAAGACGAATTACAGGCATCCTCCATAGTTAACTTTACATTAGTTTCCTCCCCATTGGAAGTCTGGACACAATTTTTAGAATCTTTGGATTTTATGAGAACCAATTCAAACCTCCTGTTGAGTATGAGCTCCTTGTGATCATCGGCAAATCCTAGGATAATCGACACACGGACTATAGCATTTAAAGTCCCATGCGCAGCAAGTATTATATCAGCTTCTTGACCAGGATAGTTCCATCCAGCATTCAGCAGTTGATTTGACTCCATAGGGTTGAGAGCCGCATAATTTCGTATAGTTGTAGTAATTAGAGAATTCCTTGTTCTGTCTATAGTTGTAGCATTCATATCTAGACGAATTTCATCAAATATGGAGGCTATAGCATTATTAGTGAGTTTCTCTGTAGTAGTAGTAGTAGTAGTAGTAGTAGTAGTAGTAGTAGTAGTAGTAGTAGTAGTAGTAGTGGTGGTGGTGGTGGTAGTAGTAGTAGATCCAACTACCTGTGAGAGCACCTTCGATGTAGAGATAACTCTTGTTATGTAGCCTATAGAAAGCTTTAGCTTGGCAGGGTATTTTAATTTCGGCGGTGGTGTTGTATGGTAGAAAACATGCTTCTCCTCATTGGTGATCTTGTTATCAAAGGCCGGGACCTCTGTTACGTTTACACGTCCATTATAGCAATATGTAGTCTATCCTCTCGAGGAAATTGCGGCTAGGACGTGTTAACTCCTCGGTAGCTAGGGAGGTAGTATGCTTCAAACATGCTATACGTCGTCTATTATAATGTTTGCGATGTCTTTTATAATGTATTGCCATTATGTGGAGTCTTGTAGTGATAACCTCGTTCCTGAAGTTGATTCCCTTACCGTGTTGATCTACCACTCGAATGGTGATCTGATGTATATAGTTTGTATCCATGACTGGTAAATATATCAGGTTCGAAGGTTCTTGAGAGATGTGATAGCCTGGAGGAACAGAAGAAAAAAAATCGTAGAGCAAATGTCCACTTTTACCGACGATGAAACAGCCTGTTGCAATACTGCACTCAACACGTATGCTCTGTTTAAATATATTCACAAAATAGTCAGATTCAACCGCTTCTCCAGCAGGAATTATTTTAGTGGCGGTGAATCTTAGAAGCGAGCCAATAGATCTAACCTTAAAAAAGTCTATTGTAGAAATACATTTAATTTCAGCATTCATTGTACCATTATTAGGCCTTATGAAGAGGACTTCATCATTCAATTCCACTTTACGCTTTAGAAATGCATAGATATAGGCAATCTCGTAGGTTCCATGAGGAATGACAATGGTTTCAGGTTTACCATTATGAATATAATGAAATCGATTATTACTTTCATTGACATTTGGTATTGTTCAAAGTGTTTCGAAATTCAAGAGATCAACCTCATAATGACCTGGAGGAACTAGCTGTACAGCAGGGTTTAGAAACGTTGTAATAATAGCGTCTGATCCACTCACTGTAACTGTATAACTCGTCTTGACAATGTAGCAGCTCTTAGAATAAAAGAAATTGCAAGCTAAAGTACCCATAGATCACTGAATCTAAATTCGGGTTTCTCTGTATATTATAGAAGTTTTTAACACCTAGTAGATATTTCTCACTTTCAGAAGGTGGTTTCAAATTACGAAATCTACTAAAGTAGTATGCTACATCAACTTGTTTCGTTACAGCAACCCAGTGTGTTCCTTCATTATCAGAGGTATTGGATTAGCAATAAGCGCCCCATTCAAATGAGGCTTTAAAGGTAATTTGTAAATAATATATACCTCTCTAAAATAAGGAAATTTTAAGCGTTTAACATAAAACTCGATATCTACGTTACTCAGGGCTTCCTCCGTTATATGTACAAAGCTCTTCCACAATTTTTTAAGCTTCTTCTTTAAATCCTTGCCTTTAGTGCCTCTATTTTCTAGGTCCCGGCAATTTTAGATGCAGTTGCTGAGACATCAGCGGCATTACAGGTAAAACTTCTCCTTTATTCCTCTTGTTACACCTTCTCTTACGGCGTCGTTTTCCTCTGGCCTTCATCGCCTTGTTATGCCTCGCAACTTCTGCTAAGTGCCTATCAAAAGCCTTTTTATTGACTGCAGAGGCTATCTGCGCAGTGGCACCAGCTACAGTATCTAAAGCAGCAATGATAGGAATCAATGGTAAAAAGCTTCTTCTCTTCTTCTTCTTTCTCTTTCCGGCTTCCACTGCAACCTTCCCCTTCTGATTGCAGTTAGTATCCTCGCCGCTATGCTTTGACCTAAAGTTGAATCTGATGACTGCACGCGTTTCTAGGCCTTCTGTGCTAGAATCTTATCCGTCAATTGTCTTGAAACACTGCTCTTATGCTCAGCGTATGCAATATCGTGCTGTTCCAAGTTTCTTTTAATTGGTTAATTCCTGGGTCTCGTCTTTATAGACGTTTTTCCAATTTAGTACCCGGACCACAATATCTGTATCCGGGCAAATGAGCTTCAAATGGGAGTGAATTAATTATTGAATTAATAATTCCAGAGCCGCGTTATACTGCAACGACCTCCCTCTCTTAGATCTCATGATATACTAATCAAGTAAGTGCATGCATTAGCCTTTTTATGTTTCCTTTGATGCCTAACCTATCCTAACCGAAACGTAACCACACGCAGCAAATGAATCCGACCATTTACTTACATTGCTCTCGGTAATATTAATATAAACAGCGCGTATACTTTTTATAAGTTAGTTTTGAACATGGAGCTTGTTAAGCAGCACTGCTCTCTACCTACCCAGGTATCACACTTTGAAAGCGACTTTAGATGCGATCGTCATGGCAAGCTGTTTCCATCTAAATGTCTGAGCTCTATTTTAGGGAGCTCCATTGCAGGGAAAACAAATGTATTACTCAACATGCTACTCCACGAAAATGGACCAAAGTATCAATACCTATTTAAAGTACTTGGAAATATCAATGGTACAGAAGTGAACACTTTTTACAACGGAGAAGATGCTTTGCATCCTTCTGAAGTCAAAGAATGTCCAATCTTTATATTTGATGACGTAATTTCTGAAAAGCAGGAAAAGACAGCATCTTTTTAAATTATGGGTAGACATCAAAATGTCGATTCTGTATATCCAGTGAAATTTTATGCTAAAGTTCCAAAACATTTAATTTGCCATAATACAAACATAAATATACCCTTCAGGCAAGATAATTTAAACTTCAAGCATATTTATAAAGATTATGCAAACACCGACATTACCTACAATGAATTTAAGTATTGTGTAAGAGTGTTTGGAAGAGTGTATCAGAAGGAAGGCCCTTTGCTGTGATAGCTCCTGAATTTCACATGAATAATGGGCGATGTAGAAAAGGTTTAAACGTATATATTAAACTCGGTAACAAACAAAATGAACATTCGTAGTTAATCATGAGCATCGACAGGTTCGGCTCCCAGATAACTGATCCAGTTAGAAGAGTGCATGATCGTTTTATTATAAATAGAGACATCATAGTAAACTATCAATTGAAGAATAAGAGATTGTGTAATGTTCACGATCCTGAAGATAATCATAATGCATCCAATAAGAATTATGTGGAAGCTCTCGAAATTAGAATGCACGATTTCACTCAGCAAAGTGCTAGCAATGTTGAGGTTATGGCTAACACTATGATCGATGAATAGATTTCAAGATATATTCTCAAGAGGACTAACGAAAATAACATCGTGATCGAGAAAGTTAGATTTAAGGTACTGATAGATCCAATTCACGGCAATGATGTCGCGAATAAAAAGTTCATCACTGGATAGGTCAACTCACGGACGCAGCCGACAGATGATAATGGTGACATTGTATTCGGCAATAAGAGAATCATTGATATAGGGGATCCTTTTGGAGATATGGATGCTGTAAATAAAAGACATGCTAGAAGTATTATCATTAGGAAATCGAACGAGACGCGACAGCAGTTAAACAGCTAGTTGCCAAAGGAAATCGGAATGCAAATAGACAAGAAACTCCAAGGGTTCAACACAAATTTGAACAAAACTACGGAGCAAGTAAATGCTTTAACAATTTCAACAAAAAAAGAACAGAATGAATAATGACTTCTATTAAAAAGCAGGCAGATGAACCTGAAAGAGAGAAAACAGTCATCCAAAGTATGTGTAATGAGAAATTAAATAATTTGGAAAAATTAACGATTAGACAAACTTCAAGTCCGGACGGAACAATCAATCAGTTAAAGACTGATAGCATGGCTTCCTTCGGAAGGGAGGGAAGGCCCGTGGTCCCGTGTCGCAGATTTACGGCACGTAAAAGAACCTAAAGCCTGATTAGGAGGTCTCTGAGCAAAATTATCGATCTTTCACGCCCTATATAGAATGGGATGCTAAGGACAGCAGCAGTTAATGAGCGTCCACTAATAAAACTCAATTTAATTTAGTTAAAGGATGAGATTTTGAATACTGTAATAAACGATATAAGCAGTTAAACAAGTACATACCAAAGGAAATCGAGACGCAAATATGTAAGAAGCTGCAAAACATCACAAGCAAATTTGAATAAAACTACTTGTAAAGTGGATACTCTGACAACTTCTACAAAAGACAGGACGTATTCTCTAATGACTCTATTAAACAACTTACAGCGGGACTTGATAGGGAAAAAACAAATCTTCAGAATCTATGTAATCAGAAAATGAATAATTTAGAATGGTTAACAACGAGGCGAGTTTCAGATCTAGAGGATATATGTAGTCAAGCAGTTAAAGACAGAGGTTTTGAATACTCTCAAAACTGATTCCCCCAATGATAAACTTAGGAAATTAGAGGAGCATATAAACATGATGGTGTATAGCCACAATAATCATATGCAGCAAATGAGAAGTCTAATAGAACCGGCCAAAAGCCATTAGGCTAATACGGCAATCTTTGCTGACGCTTTCAAGACACATACACAGGAACATAAGAATGAAACCGAACAACCGAGAACTTCGAACGGTATATTAGCTAAGGCTATCGACACATTGAGAGCTCAAGTTGGACGCAGGTTATAAATTGAGGGTAATCGTCTATTTTCACATCATTTGTAAGATGGATAGTGAAAGCATAAGACTTACAGTGTCTGCACCTAGATATACCAGGGTTGTAAAAGAAAAACTAAGAGCTCTAAAAGATCTAAAGTTTGAGTCACCATGTAATGCCCGAAGCTTTGAAGCCCGTAACCAGCTCCCTCAAGGATATTTTAGATACTCAACGGGAATTGACTGAGAAGACCGGCAAGAATAAGGATATCGAATCTACAAGCATTTCTACTTACCCTCAACAAGATCGCTCAAAAGACAAGGATCGTATTGATACATTGTGCGGTGTGCGATATCAGGATGGTAGTTATATGCTTGGAAATAAAGATATTGATAGGCGATGAAACTTATGACTACCAGCGGTTTGAAGGAGCTTATCTTTAAGCAAGTACACCAGATATCTACATGCACCAGTGAAGACTTGGAGACGTTATCTAAGATTCTGAAAAGCACGTTTCTTCATAGAAGTGGCTACACCGGACACAGTCATTTGAGATCAGGTAAACCGTATAAATACAAGAATATAATACGTCCTCTACTCAATACTAATTCAGGTCTAGAACTGGTATGGAAGGAGCATATGCCAGATAACGAGGTTGAATATGTTCTCTGGAGAAATCCTAAAACATTAGTGAAGAAACTGAAGCTACTTATTGCTTCGAGGGACGATGATAATAATAGCCACACTCAAGAGATTCAGAAAATAATCTAAAATTATAGCATGCCCGCCAAACAGAATATCGCCAGAAAGCTTCACGGATCGGCAAGAAGGAACTATTTACGTCGCAAAATTATCGGCAAATGTCTCATTGATTTATTGCAAATTGACTTGATTGAAATGATACCCTATGCAGGAGTGAACTAAAATTTCAAATACATCCTGATCGCAATCGACAATTACTCTAAAATGTCATATGCAAAACCATTAAAGGACAAGGCCGGGGTTAATGTTGCAATGGTTATGGAGGATATATCACAAGAATATCCAACTCGAAGAATTCCAGCATGCTCTTGTCGGATATTAAAGAATGTTTCGCCTTTGTCGTCTTCAACATAGCGTCAAAAGTAAGTCCTGGCAATATATAAAACCATGTTGGGTCAAGGTTATACATTCCCGATGAGATCAAGAAACTTTTTAAAAATATCCTCCAAGAGCAGTATATCTGTTTGGAGGTATAGGTCGCTGTATTCTCCAAGATCCAGGATATTAAAGGTATCCCAGACTTTTACAGCATGCCTGTATTCTTCGTCGGTGTTGTGCTTGCCTTGTAGGATATTGAAGAAACCCTCCTTCGGTGGTAGAGATGTTTCGTCAAACTTTTCAAAAGTCAACTCTTAGTCATAAGGGAATATCACCTTGCTCGTTTTCAGCTTAAAATGCTCTCCAACAGGATATTCTGCTTTAGTTATTTTGAAGTCACTCTCCTCGAGCATGTCAGCCAGACTGGATAGCTTGTCTTCAAGAAACTTAAAGCCGGCCAGAAACCTGAAGCAGCTGTTCCTGTATCTTTTGCTGAATACTACATACCTTTCAACACTTTGAGCTATGCACGATATGTACTTATTATCATATGCCAGGTGTCTTATCAGAAAGTGACATTCATAATTAAATAGGCAATGATAAAGGATTGGTATTAAATGAAAGACCTTTCTATTTAAATTGGATCTATTCTGAGCAGCACCCAGATATTTCCCAGTCACATGTTCATGATTGCTAACGCGCAAATCGCTCACACTGAAAGCCCTAAGGTATACATGGCATTCAGTGTCATTATCGAAATCTGTTGCTCTTCTGGGGATAGACTCATAGGTCTAGGATTAGAATACACATCGACGACTTCATCAGCAATTGATTTTAATTGCTTGAAGAAGTCATCGATGGCATTTGTACCTCTGAAGAGAAAGAATTTCGACAATGCCTCGCACATGTCTACATACCAGCTTTAAGACATTAGACTTTGCTTCATGTTCTTGAATGGCTCGGGTCCGACTCGAGTTGCTTGAGGGCTCGCAAGGGTGGACCTTTGCCAGAACAGATTCAACGTCGGCAATATGACAAAAGGTAAGAACGCTTTTGGAAAACGCCTTAAATTCAATTCAGTCATTTTAAATAATTGGGACTTTTCACATCTTAACCTGTGTGCTTCCAGAGCCTTCTCATTGGCACACATCTTCAGGCATGCCTCGCTTGCCCACACTGTATGCCAATGTTTAGTGACTTGACCACTTACCAATCTTTACAAGTCCTTAATGAGGCAGTAATATGATTTATCCTCCTGTTCAATGTATAAAAGATTGACAAGGTGCTGCGTCTTTTCAGCTATTTGGTACAGAGGAATGATGTTCTCATTCTTCTCTATATCAAACACTGAAATAGCTACTCTTTATTCTGTTTTTCAAAGCATTAAATTTGGTGGAGAGATACCTGGAGATCAATATCCCCATAATTGAATGCTTTGAAAAGCAGTTCAAATGGGTATACTGTTCTATATCCGTGGTTCTTAGCAGGGCATTTAGATGCTAGCATACGCCATGCGAAACAGAAATTGTGGTCGTTCTTTATATTTATCACTGCATAGATATTCCTGATCTTCTGGGGCAATTGAATTTAAGATGCTGCCTTTTGAGGATCATAATGTGTAGAGCTCATCACCACGACAGGTATGGAATCACTATGATTTCGACGAGGCATCCCCCTCAAATTTGGAAATGTTTTCTAAAAAATCCCCTGTAATTGAAGAGAAGTGCTGATTGAGGTTGCTTGATGGAAGTATCAATAGGGTCTTAGAATAACCAAGAAATAAACTACCGTCTCTTCATCATTTTTATGGATTAAATATGAAAGTTCCAGGGAACAATTAATTTTCAATACAGACCTGCTTTTTCGCAAAACCTTTTCCACCTGTTCAATTATAAGGCCCTTGCACTCACCTAAAAAGCTCTGGAGTCGAGTATTTTTAAAGTATTTACTATCCTACTGTTAAAAATACGTCCCTTGAATGCCGATTCGATAATCTTGCATTCCAGATCCTGACAATTGCTAGCACTAACCTTGGACTTTTAAAGGTGAGCGGTTAGCTCCGGTCTGGTGTCTATCTCCTCTTTCCACTTAGCGGTATTCAGTCCATAACGGTAAATGATGATTCACGCGTTATGCTAGGTGATGAGGAGGCTGACGGTGCAGCGGCTACGGGTTCAGCAGTCCTATCGTGTGATGAGGAGGCTGACGGTGAAGCGGCTACGGGTTCATCAGTAATTTCGTGCAATGCGTAGCCTGACAGTGCAGTGGCTAAGTGTTCAGCAGTCATGTCGTGTGACGAGGAGCTCGGTGATGCAATGTCCATGGACTACCCGGGCATCCCTCGGCCACCAGAATATTTCCTGGAATAACAATATTAATAATGATATAAATAGCATGTGTAGAAGATGTTAAAATGAATTCTTACATTATGTTTTATAAACCAACGAAGGATTCCTATCATCTGTTGGTTGCTGCATGTATGAATCAGAGCCCCATCCCTGATGATTGGGTGCCTGAATTGCATTGGGTGCAGATGGTGCAGCAGGCGTGTTTTAGACATGTGGTGCAGCGGTCACGGGTTGGCCCATCCCTGCCCCGAAATAAAGGCAGCTGCCTGGAATAATAATAATAATAATAGCATGTGTACAACATGCTAATAAAGCACCAAAGAATTCTTACCAATCGATGGTTACTGCATGTATGAGCCAGGGCCCCGTCACTGATGATCAGGTACCTGAATAGCACTGAATGCAAATGGTGCAGTAGAAGTACCGTAGACAGACGATGCAGCGAATACGGTTTGGCACTATTCTCTCCCGAAATAAAGGCCCCTCCCTGGAATAATAATAGTATAGCGTGCATACAAGATGACAATAAAGCACTGAAGAATTCTTACCATTCGGTAGCTGCTGCATGTATGAGGTAGAGCTCCAACCCTAATGATTGTGTGCCTGAATAGCATTGAATGCAGGTGGTGCAGCGGGCACGGGTTGCCACATCCCTCCCCCGGAATAAAGACCCTTCCCTGTAGTAATAATAATAATAATAATAATAATAATAATAATAATAATAATAATAATAATAATAATAATAATAATAACAACAGCCTTTTTAGAAGTTGTTGATATGAATTCTTTCCATTTAAGCATAAAACCCGCGAATATACACGAGGTTCGAACCGCCTCCTCCATTGTAGGCGTCCTAGACATTAGATAGGGGCCGGAAAGGAGCCTGAATCCTGTCATTTACAGGCTATTCAAGCAGTCGGCGGTAAGTATCTTACTGGGGCTTGTTATAAGCTGCCGATAAATTATGCTGAAGGCATAAGTAATTTACGCATTATATTTTATTTAAAGACAAACTATATTGTTAAGTTAATTTACTGTATAGTGAATAAGTTACATATCCGGAAACGTCGGAAGAAATTTCTATTGTATATAAAGAACGTTTACTATTCAACACGGTCATGGAAACATCTCGTTTTAACGAAATGAAAACAGTCTGAAAGTTTTCACCAAATGAAAGCATTAGGGAAAATTAAACTCTCACAGCTAATTATTAATTGAAGAATATTCAATGGAGGTAACGTGCGAGGTTCGTATTCGAGAGATCCCGGGTTCGATTCGCGTCAATCGTCCAAGGAAAACATTTGTATTGCATATAAAGAACGTTTATTATTCAACACAACTCGTGGAAATATCTCTTTTAACCTAATGAAAACAGACTGAAATTTTCACTAAATGAAAGCATTAACGAAAATGAAATTTGCGGAAGACACTTTCTGTAATATTCTAAAAAAGCAGAAAGTTAGGAAGGTATTCAAATAGCTATTTTTCTCTAGAAATGAATATAGTTTACCGCTAAAGATCCCATATTTAAACACGTAGAATAATAAGTTTGCTGAAAAATGAATACTTAACTAAACTGTTTGCATTTTGAGAAAATGAAATTCACACAACCCGCTATTAACTGTAGAATGTTCAATTATTTGTACATAAATGCCTGACTTTCAAAAACGAAGAAGTAACTCATTTATAAATTAATGCAGAGAGTAATAAGTTAAGTTTTAAGGTAAATGAAATGCTTTTACAACGCATCAGACATGGTGTTTAATGAAATTTCGCGGAGCGTTGTAAAACAAGAACAGTAATTAGCTCGACGAGTTCTCGCAAGACAGAGTGAAAATTACTAGGGAAGCAGTCTCTTTTATATAACTTTTGGTCATATAAAAATTGCAAGCGACGGGTGTGAAGATATAAAATAAGTTGATCTGATTGGCTACTCCGCCGCTATCGTGTAGAAACAACTTTTCTAAGTAATTATGGAGGGAGGTTGGTCTCGCACAGGGTACATTTCATAAATAAACGCGTCTAAACAAGTTAGTGTTTTTCCAGCGTCATGTATCCCTTTAAAGACGCTTAATGGGGTGTGTGGAGAGGTTTTCCCCGATAAGTATGGTGTTTTCAGTATGCATGATATCACTTCTCGAAGACCGCAGGCATGCATTCTTAGAGTTTTAAAACGAATATAAAATGTATATTTGAAGCGTTTATGGTCCATCTCCGGTAGAGTGCTGAACACGGTTTTCGACATCGTATGTTTTAAGTTCCTTCTGAATTTTCATGTTAACGTCCCTCTCCTGCAACACCTTATTCCAGAGGAAATGTATGCCTTGAAGATCCCTGTATTTTACCTAGAGTGCGTGAAAATGCATACTTTAAAGTCCCGACGCTCATGTTATTTTCATTTTTAACATACATATGTTTTCTCAGATGATAAATCGTCTTAAAAATACTTGCAATATACACCTACGTTTCTTTATTCATAAAGCATTTGTATCGATTGAGTTCGAGTTCAATTGCCGGCGGTGTACAATGATTTTTAATTCCACACTCAACTTTGTTATCAATCAGTATTAAATGTTAGCGATCAGAGTCAGTCTTCTCTATGATTTACATTTCTTACAGCATTCACAGGTCTGGAGATGTTATCGCGTTCTTGAAAAGCAAAGGGGGCTGTTTGGAAATCCTGGGCCATTACGACAGAAAAAATCACAAGTTTCTGAATATCGTTGAAAGCGGAATTTCTCCTCGTAAACACCGAGTTCGGGTTTACCCACCGCCAGGGGGTATACAGCATATTTGGCAGGGGTGCTTAGTACGACAGTATAACTCTCTGGCGTATCCAATTCTAGGAAGGTAATGTTTTCTTTACTTAAAGTCTTGAATGTTTAATGTTGTAAATAATACCGATAAAAGAGGTGGAGGGTTCTTAGACATGTTTTGGTTACACAGAGGAGTGGGGGCAGCCTACGATATCATGAATGAAGCGATAGTTAACGTCCCTCTCCTACAACACCTTGTTTCATAGGAAATACACGTTTTGAAGGTCACCTGTATTTTACCTCGAGTGTGCGAATATATATGTTTTAAATTCCCCTAGGTGCATGTTATTCACACTTTCACTTTTCCAAAATGTACCGTCTTTCAGGATGTATGATTTCACACCTCAAAGACCGCATTTTTAAAAAAGGTTTTAAAACGAATATCAAATTTATATTTGAAGCGTCCATAGCTCGATCACCTGCTAGGGTATCCAATATGGCTTTCGACATCGCATGTTTTAAATTCCCCTCCTGTAGCGCCTTATTCCAAAGGAAATGCTTGTTTTGAGGGTTCCCCGTTTTTACCTCCTGTGTCCGCATGTTTTAAGTTCCCTAGATCCATGTAATTTACATTTTTACTTTTCCGATAAGTAGGGTCTTTCAGGATGTACACTATGTGATCAAAAGTATCCGGACACACCCACACATATAGTTTTTCATCTTAGGGGCATTGTGCTGCCACCTACTGCCTGGTACTCATTATTCGCGACGTCAGTAGCCATTAGACATCGTGAAACAGCAGAATGGGATGCTCCGTGGAACTCACGGACTTCGAACGTGGTCAGGTGATTGGGTGTCACTTGTGTCAGAAGTCTGTACGCGAGATTTCCACACTCCTAAACATCTCTAGGTTCAATGTTTCTGATGTGATAGTGAAGTGGAAATGTGAAGGGACATGTACAGCACAAACGTGTACAGACCGACCTCGTCTGTTGACTGACAGAGAGCGCCGACATTTGAAGAGAGTCGTAAGGAGTAATAGGCAGACATCAATTCGGGCCATCACACAGGAATTCCAAACTGCATCAGGATCCACTCTAAGTACTATGAAAGTTAGTCGTGAGGTGAGAAACCTTGGATTGCATGGTCGAGCGGCTGCTCATAAGCCACGCATCACGCAGGAAAATGACAAACGATGCCTCGCTTGGTGTAAGGAGCGTCAACATTACACGATTAAAACGTTGTGTGGAGTGATGAATCACGGTACACAATGTGGCGATCCGATGGCAGGGTGTGGGTATGGCGAATGCCCGGTGAATGTCATCTGCCAAAAGTGAAATTCGGAGGTGCTGGTGTTATGGTGTGATCGGGTTTTTCCTGGAGGGTGCTTGCACCCCTTGTTGTTTTGCGTGGTACTTTCACAGCGTAGACGTACATGGATATTTTAAGCACCTTCTTGCCTCCCACAGTTGAAGAGAATTCGGGGGTGGCGATTGCATCTTTCAACACGATCGAGCACCTGTTCTTACTGCATGGGCTGTGGCGGAGTAGTTACACGACAATAACATTCCTGTGATGGACTGGCCTGCACAGAGTTCTGACTTGAATCCTATAGAAGACTTTAGGGATAATTTGGAACGGCAACTTCGTGCCAGGCCTCACAGACCTACATCGATACCTCTCCTCATTTCCGCACTCCGTGAAGAATGGGCTGCCATTCCCCAAGAAAACTTCCAGCACCTGATTGACAGTATGCCTTCGAGAGTGAACGCTGCCATCAAGGCTAAGGATGGGCCAACACCATATTGACTTCCAGCATTACCGGTGGAGAGTACCACGAACTTGTACGTCATTTTCAGGCAGGTGTCCGGATACTTTTGATTACGTAGTGTACTATCACTTTTCTCGAAGACTTCTAAACCTGTGTACACCTGTTTGATCAGGTATTACAGACAAATAAACACCTCCTTTCAAAATGTTTAAAATCAGGTTACGCATGAAATGACATGAAACCTTATCTGCTACCAATAATATTTTTCTAAGAATTTCATTTCTTGTGGAAATACATCATTAAAACAACAACAGATGGAATTGTTTGCTTTCCTGCAGCTTTAAGGTTCCCAATATTTAATATTTCAAGGCTTTTTAAGAGTCAAGCCAGCGTGTAACAAACCTTAGAAATAAAAAATCTTGAAAGCGGGAGTTCCCTTATCCTTCTTTCAAATTAATTATCTCCTTTATATTTGGAAGCGTTAAAATATATTATGGTGGGGCTTCCAGCTTTGTTTACCTCATGCGGCAGGCAGTCAAGCAAGGTGTACACGCGTGGCCCCGTGACGGGCAGAGAGAGAGAGAGAGAGGATAAGGGTGAGGGTGGGAAAGTGAAGTTATTGGCTGACCGTATATGAGGGCACAGACGCATTATCCTGAATCCGCTTCTCTCCCTGGACGTTATGGTGGGGATAGGTATACCAGTAGTTCGCTTATTTGAGCTGTCTCCTGTCCGTGTTAGAAGCCCAACGAAGGTGGATCTACACACTCATGCTCCTGAGAGTATCCCTTTTAAATGCGTTAGCCTATTGCGCATTTTATAAGTAATTATTTACGCTAAATATCTTTTTGTCATGCATTTTTAATTCATCAAAGAGGTGTAATATTCTTATAAGCTTGATAATTTCCCTTAAAGCAGAATTAGACAACTGTTATTAATCGTAATAATTATACAGTCGTAATACTGGCTTAGTTAAGTCTCAGAAACAGATTTGTGTGGGCGCGCGTGTTTGCGGGGTGTTAGCAGACTACTTTATCGACATCAACTCTTTGCACTGTATGAATTAAAAATACTTAGTTGGAATAATTGTATGAATCAATCAACGGCATGCATTTAGTGTACTTGATACCGGGAATGCAAGACGCCAGACGGCGATATAGCCTTTGTTAGCCGTTTAAATCTTTGAAGTCAATGAGGGTAGATGATGTTATACATAAACAAACATAACTGATTCATTGACAAGAACTTACAGGTGCAGTCTCTTTTGCCAGTAAGCCACATGTTATTACACGTGTTAATAATTAAGCTAATTAGGTGGCTCATTTAATATACAAATGGAGAATATACACTTAATTATATTAATCTATATAGCCCACGCGACCAGATATTTAGAACTATAGCAGTGGGGACTTCACCCACACAAAGGAGTGGGAGGGGGGTCTACCTGTGTCGGAAAATTACCGCCAAAGGGTGTCAAAATGTTTGTAAACACACATGTTTACATGTAAGCTCAATTAAGCTTTAATTTTCGGCGCCTTTGTGGCCTAAATTTCGTCCATCGATTTAGAGCAGTGCTTACACGTGGAAAATTGTTATCAAACCCTTGTCAATCAAATTGATAGCTATATGACACCTCCATTATCAGCATGCCGGAGTAACACAAAGCAGGGAGGGAGGTGTGAAAGGAACAATGGGTCACTATCTCTATTGTTCCAACTCTTATACGGGTAGGTGTGAAAGGAGCAATGTTGTCGGCGTGTCGGAGTAACACAAAGGAGCCCGGGAGGTGTGAAAGTACAATGGGTCATTATCTCTATTGTTCCAATTCTCTGGCGGGCAGTGTGAAACAAAGGGTTACCTGATACACCTTATCAATCGGCGGCATTTTCTCCGTGGCTCCGTATCGGCATCTTATTACTACTGTCCATATGTGGATCTATTATAAGATTCAATTATGTAGCAAGTATGGCATTATAAAGTAGGTAAGAGAATAAGTGAAATCAATAAAAATCCAATACTTTTACATAGCTTAAAAATAAACCTGTGTGTACTACATAGATTTCTTCTGAGAGACCAATATGCTTTCTGTATAAATCAATTCGGGAATATATTAAAAGAATTGTAAAAATAGAAATTATATATGACGTGCAGTATAATGGTCCTTAGTAATTGTGTATACCTCAGGGGAAAAATACACGTAAGACAAAACTGAACCTGAAATTCTGTATATATTAGATTAATAACTGTAAATTAGAAGAGATTATGTAACTCACTTAAACAATAATACATTCGTCATACACGTAAGATTATAATTCAGCTGGCTGAATTGCACAAAATACGTCATTTTCACATCAGACATGGAAATTTAATTAAGGGTTGCATTGGGACAATTGCACTGACATGAATATGGAGCAATGCATCAAAGTGTTACACTGTGAAAACTACATTAACTCGGATATGGATTAATTCATAGATGTTTACACTCTAAATAGGTTTCAACCCCAACATGGAGAAATGCAGTAATGGCTTACGCCGTGAAAACTTAATTAAATCGGACATAGACCAACAAATGAACAGCTTACACTATGAATAATGTTTCGACTCCAAAATGGAACAATACATTAACATGTTACACTGTGAAAACTGGATTATCCGGTGATAAGTAACGTATTATACTGTGAAAAACACATTGTCCCGGACATAGAGCAATACATTTCCGTGTTACACTGTGAACAGTGCCTCAACTATGACATGGAGAATTTTATTAAGGTGCAAAGGTAGAATTAGATTGTAAATTAAACAAGACTAATTTCCACAACGAATCTCCGTCTTACCACACCATTGGGGCATGCTATCTAAATTGACATTCAGAACGCCTTATGATTTACCGGAACAAATTTTAGCCATTTGGGGAGTTCAGCACCGTGCTGGCATGTTATAATAGCTCTGTTGGTTACAACAATTGGTAAGACGAAGATCCTTGTTTCAAATCCCGACTATAGCATTGAATTTTTCAGTCTGATTCTAACTTTTCAACTTTAATATACACACATCATTTGTGAAAGAGCAATTAATTATGAATATTGTAAGATGCTACATTGTGAAGACTGCATTAACGCGGACTCACAAACAATACAATGAAGCGTTTCAATGTGAAAAGAACATTACCTCGGAAACTGAGATTTGCAATCAGGTGTTACACTGTTAAGTCGGATATGGAACAAATTATTCAGAAACGTGTTACATTGTAAAAGCTGGATTACCTGGTACATAGAACAATACATTAACGTGTTATTATTTTGAAAACTGATTTGACAAGGACATGGAGCATTGCAGAAGCCATTTACACTGTGAATAATAATTCAACTTGGACGTGAAGTAGTATAGTAACGCTACGTATTGAAAGCTGCATTGTCTCAGATATAGAGCAGTGCATTAACGTATTATACTGAGGATAGTAATTTAGATCGGACGTGGATCTATATAGTATTGTGTGTCAAAATGAGGATACTTCAAATCAGTAGTGGAGCTACGTAGCGTTGTGCCATACTGAGGATAGTGCTTCAAAACGGGCGTGAATATATGTAGTTGTGTCATACTGTGGACATTGCATCAAATCGTGCGTGGAGTTTGTAGTATTGTGTCACACAGAGGATAGTGCTTCAAATCAAACGTGGAGATATGTATCATTGTGTCACACTGAGGAGAGTGCTTCAGATTGAACGTGATAATATGTAGTATTGGTTCACAATGAGGATATGCTTCAAATCGAACGTGGAGATATGTAGTATTGTGTCATACTGAGGATAGTGGTTCAAATCGGACGTGGAGCTATGTAGTATTGTGTCATACTGAGGATAGTGCTTCAAAGCGACTTGGAGCTACACAGCCCTGTGTCATACTGAGGATAGTGCTTCAAGCCCAATGTGGAGCTATGTAGTATTGTGTCATGCTGAGGATAGGGCTTCAAGACTGACATGGAGATATGTAGTAATGTGTAATATTGAGGATACTTATAGTGTTTTAAATCGAACGTGGAGGTATGTAGTATTGTGTCATATTGAGGATAGTACTTCAAATCGAACGTGGAGATATGTAGTGCTGAGCCACACTGAGGACCTTGCTTCAGACCGAACGTGAAGGTTTGTAGAATTGTGTCATACTGAGGATAGTGTTTCAAATCGGACGTGGAGGTATACAGTATTGTGTCATACTGAGGATAGTGCTTCAAATCGGACGTGGAGCTATGTAGTATTGTGTCATACTGAGGACGGTGCTTCAAAGCGACTTGGAGCTATACAGCCTTGTGTCATAATGAGGATAGTGCTTCAAGCCCAATGTGGCGCTATGTAGCATTGTGTCATGCTGAGGATAGGGCTTCAAGTCTGACATGGAGATATGTAGTATTGTGTCATACGTAGGATCGTGCTTCAAATCGGACGTGGAGCTGTGTAGCATTGTGCCATACTGAGGATAGTGCTTCAAATCCGAGGTGGATGCATGTAGTATTGTGCCATACTGAGCATGGTGCTTCAAACCGGATGTGGAACTGTACAGTATTGCGTCATACGGAGGATAGTGTTTCAAATCAGACGTGGAGCTATATAGCATTGTGTCATACTGGGGACAGTGTTTCAAGTCTGACGTGGAGCTATACAGTGCTTTATGTCATACTCAGGATATCACTTC
Source organism: Deroplatys truncata (assembly GCA_030765065.1). Classification (NCBI taxonomy): domain Eukaryota; kingdom Metazoa; phylum Arthropoda; class Insecta; order Mantodea; family Mantidae; genus Deroplatys; species Deroplatys truncata. The sequence continues at coordinate 533,855,374 of CM060990.1, read as the reverse complement.
AAATCAGATGTGAAGCTATGTAGTATTGTGCCCTACTGAGAATACTGCTTCAAATCACAGTTTTATGGAATTGTCATACTGAGGATAGTACTTCAAATCGGACGCGGAGTATACAGTATTGTGTCACATTTAGAATAGTGCTTCAAATTGGACGTGGAGAAAAGTAGTATTGTGTCATACTGAGGATAGTGCTTCAAATCGGACGTGGAGAAAAGCAGTATTGTGCCATACTGAGGATAGTGTTTCAAGTCTGACGTGGAGCTATACAGTAATGTGTTATACTGAGGATGGTGCCTTAAGTCGGACGTGGAGCTATACAGTAACATACTACACAGTTAAAGTTGCATTATCTCGGACATACAGCAATATAATAGCGTGTTGTTAAGCTAATATAGCTTCAAGGCAGGCGTGTACCAATTTAGTAACGACGTAGATCAGGAAAACTGATTTCTCTCGGATGTAAACATTACGTGTTAAACGTAAAAGCTACATTAACCTGGATACAGAACAGTTAGCATGCTAGACAATGAAAACTGCATTTACTCGGATATAGAGCAATACAGTAACGTATTATACTGTCAAGAGAACATTATCTTGACATTTGGAGTTACAGTAAGGTGTTACACTCTGAAAGCTGAATTTATTGGAACATGGAGCAATACAGAAAAGTGTTACACTGTGAAAGTCGAATTATCTCTCGGTAGAACAAGCAATACTGCTTTAGATAGGAAAAATGGGATTAACTAGGACATGAAGCAATACAGTAATGTGTCACACTCCGAAACATAACTTAACTTTGGCATAGAACAATACAGTAAGCTTAGGTTGTGAATAATGCCCAAATTGGACATGGAGCAATACAGATACGTGTTGTATTGTGAAAGTCAGTTATCTCGGACACAGAGAAAGCTGTACAATAACGTATTAGACAAGGAAAACGGACTTAACTAGGACAAAGAACAATGCAGCAGTGAATTTTGTTCTACTTGGATATGCAGCTATGATGTAACGTAGTATATTGATATTAGTGATTCAGACATGTGAGAGAATTATACATGTTACATTAAAAAACTGTACTAACTTGGAATGCATTAGTACAGTAACTGTGTACACTGTGAACACTGCACTAACTCTGCCATGGAACAACAGAGAATTGTACGGTAAGGATACTCTTCAACTCAGCCAAAGAACAACAGTATCGGACGCTGAGAATACGGCTTCAACTCGGTCATGGAGCAACACAGTATCGTACGCTTAGAGTACTGCTTCAACTCACCCATGGGGCAATTCAGAGAACTGCTTCAACTCGGCCATGGAGCAACACAGTATCCTACACTGAGAGTACTGCTTCAACTCACCCATGGCGCAATGCAGTATTGTATGCTGAGTTAACTGCTTCAACTCGGCCGTGGAGCAATACATTTTCGTGTGGAGAGAATTGCTTCCTCTCGGCCATGGAGCAACACAGTATCGTACTCTGAGAGTACTGCTTCCACTCATCTATGGAGGAACACAGTATCGTATGCTGAGAGTACTGCTTTAACTCGGCCATGGAGCAACACAGCATCGTACGCTCAGAGTACTGCTTCAACTTGGCCATGGAGCAATACAGTATCGTACGCTCAGAGTACTGATTCAACTTGGCCTTGGAGCAAATCAGTGTCATGCGCTGAGGGTACTGCTTTAACTCGGCCATGGATCGACACAGTATCCTTCTCTTAAAGCACTACTTCAACTGGGCCATAGAGCAACACAGTATAGTACGCTGAAAACACTGTTTTAACTGGGCCATGGAGCAACACAGACGCTGAAAGTACTGCTTTAAGTTGGCCATGGAGCAACGCAGACTCGTAGGCTAAGAGTAATGTTTCAACTCGGCCTTGGAGCAACACAATATTTTGCCTTGAAAATACTGTTTCAACTCGGGAATGGAGCAACACATTATCATACGTTGAGAGCACTGCTTCAAATAGGACATGAAGCAACACAGTATCCTACGCTGAGAGTAGAGTAGTGGATTTCCAGAACTCAGCATATCCACCAGAACGTGTTTTCAGACAAACGCAATATACGTTTCTCTTGTATGTTTAAAGAATAATACTCTTGAAAAAACGTATTCATAAGCTAGAAATATCTGAATTAAAGCGAGGTAAGCGTTGAAAATCGCATCGATATGGTAATAGGTAAAATAAATAAAGTACTTGTGACATATGAGTTTTGAAATGGTACTTTAAACATTTGGAGGTGTTACGTTTTGGAGTACATTCTAATGGATGTGTTAAACACTGCAACGACCTTTCATGAAATGAGTGACTAGAACATAAAATATTTCAATTTTACTTAGGTCAGCGTGTCAACATTTATCCAACAAATAATATTTACACCATTTCTTATAACTTAACTTGTTTTCTGAAAACATCTTCAGTATTTAACATCTTTTGAACTTAAATTAACAATAATTTAGCATAATTCTTCTTGGAAATGAAATTTACCTAGAGGGAAAATAGAATAGAAAATAAGACAAATATTTTTATATAAAACCCGAAATGTAGATGTAGCTTTAGCATTGTTGCATCTCCGTTACAAGAGGGGAAAATTCCCAGCATCAGGTGTTACGAAAGTATTGCAACACTGAAGTGCTCGTCATCTACTACATCATCATTTTCCCTTGTTTCCTGATCCGGTATATTTTGGTAGATCCGAAGTTTTGATAAGGGACGCCATTCTTTGCCATAATATTCTCCAAAGAATTCTTGACGTCTAACAGTTTTACTGGTTTAAGTCGAACTCCAAATTCTAAGCATTCTGGCTGACCAATAACACCAGTAGAATATATAGAGGGATTCTGGCGCAGTTTTGCGTTTATATGGGAAAGGATAGGGAAAACGAGGTCAGATGGCAGTAGGAAATAACATGCCGACTTTGGACCGTCGCAACTAGCCTCGTTTTCCCTATCCTTTCCCATATAAACGCAAAACTGCGCCAGAATCCTTCTATATATTCTACTAACACCTCTACTTCTCTTGCAAAATGATATAGCTGCCCCAATATCAGTAAAATAGGCCACCTCACCTTCTTGAGTGACTGTTGTCTAGGTGTTAGCAGTATGAATCTCTTTGTTTTGAAGAATTTGAAGTGCCATAAAGCGAGAACTTTGAGGATATCTGCTGTTAACTTCTTCCAATCAAAAAACTTCTCTGGGTGAATGACGGTACCGAAAGTGTTGGAGATAGTAAAACATTGTTTTGGCTTTACTATTACCCCTTGCTTATTCACATTTTTTTCAATTGTCACATGAGGGACATATATGAATGTCTGGGTACAGAAAAAGTAAATACAGTGGTTTATAGCTTTGGGGGCTCATTTTGTAACCACAAGACTAACATTCCTGTCATAGAATTTTTGTTTTGCCCCTCCCCACATACGTGGGCAAAAACACAACTTTAGAAATATTTTCATCGAAAACAGTACCCTTTAGCCTATGATGAATACAAGAGGCAATTTCATTTGTACCTTTCATTCCACCCATCTTTGAACAAACAAGCGTTTTTCCGTTTGTGTGTGGTTCTTTTATGTACCCTGGCAAACTGTCAAATTATATACATAAATCTGTCAGCCCTAATAAGCAGCTTGATAGGCTACCTTTCTTTTCTCAATCGAAAAAAATAATACTTTATTTTCATACTTTCTTTTCTTCAGTGACAAATGTATCTGCAGCAGCAGAAGCGAAACTAAAGTGATATTTTACGTTGAAGATATTGAGAAAATACTTAGGAAAACCTGCCTCAACAGACACCTTGTTAAACAGAAATCTGTCTTAAACGGAAATATTTCATGGTCCCATGAATTTGGGGTGAAAAACGTGCTAAATTCCCTTTATGAAACGTAAACTGTCTACGCGGACAACGGAAATCAAAGTACGCCTTTTAACGGAAACTTTTCAGTTCCGGAATGCAGAGTTTAGAAAGTTTTCAGGCACCCTGTGAAAGTCTGCGTTGTCTGCTCTAAGTACGTGGTGTTTAAGTTGAAACATGACAATCTTTCTGCTACCTGACCAGTCTAGGAAGGGGGTGCCCATCTTGAGGGTCCGAGTATTGAGGAAAATTTCACACTCATCCTTGACTGCATATTTAGGTTATCAATAAGCACAGCTGATTGTCTTTTATTGTTGTCTCTTCCCTTTCTATCTCCTGCCCTAATGACTTATAAGATAGCATAGAATAAGGCTCTTAACAGTACACCTCTAAACTTACATAGGTGACGATTTAGTTCAGCAGTAGTCACCATGGCTTTGAAAACAAGAGTTGTGCTAGATCTTAACACGAGAGTGAAAGTGATTTATGCTAGTGAACGTGATAAATTGACTGTAAAGCAGATCATGGAGGTGTTCAACGTAGGTAAAACTCAAGTTAACGTGATTCTAAAGAAGACAACAGAAATTCTGAAGCGATGGGAAAATTGTGGTAATGGAAAAATAAATAGAGAACTTAAGAAAACTGAAAATCAGGACATTAATTAAATAGAGTGGGAGTGGTTCGTTATTGTTAGGGCAAAGAATCACCGCATATCTGGGCCTATGTTACAGGAATATGCTAAAAATGTAGCTGAAAAACTGGGTAAGACTGAATTAAAAGCATCTAATGGATGGTTGGAGAGTTTCCGCAAAAGACATGAGATAGTTTTTAACGAAGTTTGTGGTAAATCGAATGACGTTAATGTTGAAACCATCGCTAATTGAATTGCTAAACTACCTTCAATAATCGAAGGATACGAACCTGAAAACATAGTAAACGGCGACGAGAAGGGACGATTCCTCCGCGCGTTACCGAATAAATCATTGTGTTTAAAAGGTGAGCTATGTTCAGGAGGAAAACTGTCCAAGGAGAGATTAACTGTTTTCTTATGTGGTTTTATGGCAGGTGAAATGGAAAGACCCGTAGTGATTGATAAGGTTGCTAAGCCAAGATGCTTAAAAAACATCCATCTTCAGAACCTGCCTTTGATTGGAAATCCAATAAAAAGTTGTGGACGACGTCACAGATCATGGAAGAAAGGTCAGCAGTATTTAATGGAAAAATGAAGAGACAAAATCGGCATGTACTGATTTTTTGGATAATGCAACATATCACCAACACATCGAACTTTCCAATGTCCGACCTGCTTGGTTCCCTCTAAACAGCACAAGTGTTACTCAACCATTGGACTAAGCCATCATTCAGAATCTTAAAGTGCATTTTCGTAAACTGTTAATGCAGTCTTTGCTCGCTAATATGGATTCAACATCATCTGCCTCTGAGCTAGTCAAAATCATCTTGCTTCTAGATGCGGTAACTTGTATAAGCCAAACTGTAAAGATATTGCTACCAGAAACAGTGACAAAGTGTTACGATAAAGTAGGATTTTCAACGGATCAAGTTATTGATGGTGAAGAAAATAAGGATGAGCAACAAGAATTACAAAACTACATCAATGAAGATGCTTTCAATTGCAGTGCCATGGAGTACGTCAACAGACAGTGATGTGCAAACTGAAACAGACACAATGGATATAGATGCCTTAATTGAGAACTCTACGCAAAGTCGGAAAGAAGAAGAGAAGACGGAGGAAGATGAAGAGGAATACGGCCCTGAGTTGGAAGTAGAGTGTAGGCTAAAGACTTATCAAGATGCTCTCAAAAGTTTAAAGGAACTGCAGCAATTCGTCCTATGGCAAAATGACTCGGGTATTCTTGGTGTGATTTCTCAGGCTAAAGTGCTTGTGGAAAGCACCTATTTTTTGTTCATTGTAAGTTTTGGTGTGTATTATACTGTAGCAGAAATATCTAAATACACCATTGAATAAGGTACGTATATTTTTATATCTCAGTCGTCCATTTATGTATGTTTATGGTTTAATTGTGTTAATAGATAAGGTCTACCTTCGTTAAACGGAAAGCTATCTTTAACGGAAATGTTCGAGAGCCCCGTTCAATTCCGCTGAAGACAGATTTTATTGTATTTTACTCTTAGCTACCCATCAGCAGATTTGTTATATTCTCTAGTAGGTATATATAGGGAGATCGAGCGAAGTTTTTTGCGTTTATATGGGAAAGGATAGGGAAAACGAGGCTAGATGCGACGGTTCAAGGAGGAAAATGCGTTTATATGGGCGAGATAGGGAATACGAGGACAGACGCTAGGCTAGACAGTGGTAGGGGGGGGAGTGCGCTTTATATGAGACAGATAGGGAATACGAGGGGAGGTGCTAGGCTAGACAGAGGTTGAGGAGTAGAGTATAGTTTATATGAGAGGTATAGGAAAACGAGGGGAGGTGTTAGGCTAGACAGAGGTTGAAAATAGAGTATGGTTTATATGAGTGGTATAGGAACAGGAGAAGAGGTGTTAGGCTAGACAGGTAGTGTAGCAGTAGGAATATGGACTTATATACAGGAGAGATAGGGAATAGGAGGTGCTAGACTTGAAAGCGACTTTAGACGTGAACTTAGTAGAAAACTGTTTCATGTCAATGTTAGAACGCTAATTCTAGACATGCCCATCACGTAACCTATTCAGGGAAAAGGTGACTCGTTCAGGGGAAAAAGGTGACTGCTCAGGGAAAAAGGAGGCCCACAAAGGGAAAAAGTTGACTAGCAAAGGGAAAAACGTGACCAGCAAAGGGAAAAAGGTGACCAGCAAAGCGAAAAATGTGACCAGCAAAGGGAAAAAGGTGACCAGCAAAGGATAAAGGCGACATGCAACGGGAAAAAGGTGACCAGTAAAGGGAAAAATGTCACCAGCAAAGGGAAAAAGGCGACCACCAAAGGGAAAAAGGTGAGCCATAAAGGGAAAAAGGTGACCTGCAACGGGAAAAGCTAACCCACTAACACTAACAGGTAATTAATTCAGATAGTATTGCAAGAGGCTGACTGGATCATAGCAGTGTATGATTTCACAGGTAATTCGGGGAGTATCGTATGTATTTAGGCTAATTCGTCTAGTAACACAGGATAGATTCCAGATGCTAACTGCATCATGGCTCTGCATGATTTCACAGATAATTCAGCTAGTATCGTAGGTATTTAGGCTAATTCAGCTAGTATCACAAGAGGATAGATTCTAGGGTTGGGTATAGCGTAGTTTCATATTTCACAGGTAATTCAGAGGGTATCGTAGGTATTTAGGATAATTCAAGTAACATAGGTGTTTAGAGTAATTAAGCAAGCATTACAGGAGGGTAGGATCCAGGGGTAGGTTATAACCTAGCTTCGTATTTCACAGATAGTTCAGGTAATATCGTAAGTATTTGAGGTAATCGACGTAGCTTCACAGATATTATTGTTAATTTCGATCAGAGATTTGTATCACAGCTATTTAAGGTAAATGCAGATGATTCAGGTTGTATCAATGGTATTTGAGTCATTTTAACAGGTAATTCAGATAGTATCTCAGGTGCTCGTGCTAATTTAGAGCAGGAATTCGTATCAGAGCTAGTTAAGGTAATTTCACATGATTCGGGTAGTATCACAGGTATTTAAGTCATTTTCACAGCCAATTCAGCTAGTATCGTGAGCATTTAAGCTAATTCAGCCAGTATCACAGGAGGCTAGATTCCAGAGGCTAACTGCATCATAGCTATGCATGATTTCACAGCTAATTCAGCTAGTATCGTAGGTATTTAGGCTAATTCAGCTAGTATCACAGGAGGTTAGATTCCAGGGTTGGGTATAGCATAGTTTCATATTTCACAGGTAATTCAGAGGGTATCGAAGGTATTTAGAATAATTCAAGTAACATGGGTGTTTAGAGTAATTAAGCAAGCATTACAGGAGGGTAGGTTCCAGGGGTTTGTTATAGCCTAGTTTCGTATTTTACAGATAGTTCAGGTAATATCGTAAGTATTTGGGTAATCAGCATAGTTTCACAGATGCTCGTGATAATTTCGATCAGAGATTTGTATCACAGCTATTTAAGGTAAATGCAGGTGATTCAGGTTGTATCAATGGTATTTGTGTCATTTTAACAGGTAATTCAGATAGTGTCTAGGTATTTGGGCAAATCAAGCATCATAGGTGTTTAGAGTAACTCAGCTAGTACCACAGGAGGCTAGATTCAATGATCAGGGTTTCGTATCAGAGCTATTTAATGTAATTTCACTTGATTCGAGTAGTATCATAGGTATTTAAGTCATTTTAACGGGCAATTCAACTAGTATCACAGGTACTCATGGTAATATAGAGAGTAATTAAATTATAAAACATTTCTCATCCAACGTTACAACAATTTATATACTTTTTTCTAAATCTTACAAACCTATTATATGTTAAACAGTTATTGTACGATGCGGAGAGGGATAAACTGCATATTGGTTCACAAGTTGAAAAGCTTTACGTCAACATACCTTTATTTTAGTTCGTTGTAGATGTCTCTCCCCTTTTATCTAGGCTTGAAACTAGCACTAGGATTTCTCCTAATGGCAGGGTTACCACCTTCCCTTCCATCTTCTTCTTTCTTCATCAGGCGTCAGCTATCTGCATATACAGCACACAGATAACCTTCTTTTTTAACATTGTAGACTCACGAGAAAATCTTTATCTTTAACTTACATTCTTTTAAGCACTGTTTGTAATGGCGTAATGTCCATACGCATATGTCGTTATCCCGTCCTCAGCAATAATTCTTTTATCATCAAACGGAGTCAATGCAATTTTATTCACTTGCACTGTAGCAAGAGCATGCTTTCGTGATAGGATCAGATTCATAGGTGTTCTGATGATTTCACTGGTTTTAAGAAAGTCTGTATAGCTGTCAAACGAAATGTACTGCTTAATAGCGCTACGTTTTATACCTTTAATCTTTTTTATCATTGACCCTTGAATATCTAAGGCATACATCTTAGGACGTAATCCAACAAAGCGCAGGATGATTTTGCTATTAGCCTCATCTTAAATTTTCCCAATACCTTCTTGTTCTGAGTAGAGTAACATATATGTTTGGCAGGGTAATCAGCTGTATCGAGATGCTCAAGAAAACGTAGCTTGTCCTGGTACACATCTTCAGTTGTTACACGATGAATGAACGGATCAGTGTCCATATACATAAGCTTCAGGTTTTCAGCTCCATAATAAGGCAACAAAACGGAAAATGTGGGAGGAAGTTCCTCCGAGGTTATGACAAGAGAAGACACGAGATGAGCTGCAAGAAACTCTTCAAATGTAAACATTGTAATGTAACCTTCAAAGATTGCTATAAGGGACAGCGACACGAAGATATATGTGAAATAAGCAGCCCTCAGAAGAAAAGAAGATTGGAGCCAACTAAACATCAGTTGCTGTCAACAATGGAGGACTGTGATATGAAAGAATACGAAACTTCATTCGAAGGACGATTGAAATCGTATTTTATACGATGCGAATCAGCTAAGGACCTAAGTATGTATCTGCAAGAGGCAAAACAACGTATAATCCAGGCTGTACATAAAGAGCTTAGCATTCATAAGAGTGTTAAAATTAATCTGCTGGCTGAGTGTCGATTTGTTAACAGTATTGGAGAAACCTGTGACAAAACATTTAAAACACGGAATCAAGCTGTGTTTCTAGAAACAGATCTGAAGTCAATGATTGAAGTGAAATTCAAGAAATTGGTGACTGAAGTGGAGGAGTCTCAGCTTAAGGGTAGCAGCTGGGCTTTGCTTGCTGTGGAAGGAGTTCGACTTCATATCAACAAGTACAACCCGTTACGAGGAAGTAGCTACATACCACTACCGTCATCTGTCGGAGCTAATGAAGCGTGTATAAACATTCAGAACTTTACCGACGAGAAATGTTTCATGTACTATATATTAGCTAAATTCATAGGGAAGGATGCGCAACGTGTGAGCAAATACAAACAACTTCAAGATAAGTACGACTTCAGCTGTGTTTCCTACCCTACTCCACTTTCTCAAATACCTAAATTTGAGAAGTTTAACAATATGTCTATTAACGTTTTCGGGCTGGATGAGAAGCACGAAGTGTATCGGATAAAGGTTGCTGATATTGAACTACCTGAACATCGCGACCTGCTACTATTGAATGACAGCAGTGGAAAACATCACTACGTGTATATAAAGAATTTTGAGAAACTCGTTCGACGCCAGAAAACTAACCATAATGGACGGGTTTATACTTGTAAGCGCTGCTTTACACATTTTGATGACCAGAGCGGACGAAGTGGACAGGAAAAACTACAAGAACATGCAGCTGTCTGTATTCAACATGGTGTTGCAAGGGTAGTTATGCCTACCAAGGAGAAATCAATTGTACAGTTTAAAAATGTTGAGAGGATGCTGAAAGTTCCTTATGTCATCTATGCGGATTTTGAGAGTATTCTCACTCCATGCCATACGTGTATACCCAATCCTGAAACTTCCTATACAACCCCTTATCAAGAGCACACACCAATGAGCTTCTGTGTTTACGTGAAGCCTACATCCAGTGTTGAACATCTCGAAACTGGTCTTCCTAAGCAACCCTATGTGTATCGTGGTGCTGATGCTGCTCAGAAGTTTATGCTGTATCTGACACCTCTTGCAAAATGATTGGTAATATATACAAATCTGCTAAGCCTCTGAAACTTACGGATCAACAGCAAAAGGATTTCGAGTCTTATACGACATGCTACTTGTGTGGAAAACCCTTTACAGAAGAGAACTATAAAGTACGCGACCATGATCACATCAGCGGTGAATATCGTGGAAGTCTTCATAATGAATGTAATTTAGCCTGTAAAACACCTAAATATATACCAGTCTTCATGCATAGCCTTAGCGGATATGACTCTCATTTCATTGTTAAGGAGCTGGGTTGTACAAGTGAACGTGGGAGGTAATTCCTAACTCTGAAGAAAGCTATATCTCATTCACCAAGTATGTAGGAGATATAAAGCTTCGATTTGTGGATAGCTTCCGATTCCTCAGTACAAGCTTGGATAAGTTGGTAAAAAATCTAACCTCGTATCCTGAAACGCTAAAGTACTTTGGAGAAGACAAATTGAAGTTGATGACCCGTAAGGGTGTATTTCCCTATGATTTTGTTACGTCATGGGGTGTCCTGAACGAGACCTGCTTGCCTCCTAAGGACTACTTCCACAATAGATTAAATGAAGAAGAAATTACTGATACTGACTACGATCATGCTAGAAATGTATGGGAGCTGTTTAATGTGAGAAACCTGGGAGAGTACAGCGATCTCTACTTAACTTCGGATGTACTTCTCCTAGCTGATGTCTTTGAGACGTTCAGAGAGCAAACCCTTAAAACACACAAAGTTGATCCTGCCCATTATTTTACCTCTCCAGGTCTTACATGGGACGCCATGTTACTGTATACTGGAATTAAGCTTGAGCTGTTACAAGATTATGATCAACTACTCATGGTGGAATCAGGTATAAGAGGAGGTTTATGCCAAGTTTCCCATCGGTATGCTGAGGCTAATAACACTTATATGGATAAGTTTGATCCGTCGAGACCAACCCAATTTATCACATACGAGGACGCTAATAACCAATATGGGTGGGCAATGTGTCACGCCCTTCCTTTTGGTGGATTTCAGTGGGTGTCACCTGAAGAAATCAACTTAGAAACACTACAAGAAGATGATCCTCATGGGTACATATTAGAAGTCGACATCGAGTATCCTGCTGAACTTCACGATCTACACAACGATCTACCTTTCCTGCCAGAGTGTATGAAACCATTGGAATCATCTACAAAGAAACTGATACCTCATCTTGGACCTCGAAAGAAGTATGTAGTGCATTTCATGGCTTTGAAGCAAGCTCTTAGTCATGGACTACGACTAACAAAAATCCATCGTGTGCTACAATTCCGACAGTCTCAGTGGTTGAAACCTTATGTGGAATTTAACAACAGGCTACGACAACAAGCTGCAAATGATTTCGAGAAGGATCTCTACAAGCTCTTTAACAACGCTATGTTTGGAAAAACTATGGAGAACCTGCGTAACCGTATGGATATACGACTGGTGACCAATGAAAAAACTCTAGAGAAGCTGATCGCCAAACCTACGTTTATCGACAGGACGATATATGCTGATAATCTAGCTGCTGTACATATGGCCTCTCGTCAGATTGTATTCAACAAGCTTATATACATTGGTATGAGTGTGTTGGACATCTCCAAGACATTAATGTATAACTATGATTACGACGTTTTGTTGCCTTATTATGGAGCTGAAAACCTGAAGCTTATGTATATGGACACTGATTCGTTCATTCATCGTGTAACAACTGAAGATGTGTACCACGACAAGCTACGTTTTCTTGAGCATCTCGATACAGCTGATTACCCTGCCAACCATATATGTTACTCTACTCAGAACAAGAAGGTATTGGAAAAATTTAAAGATGAGGCTAACAACAAAATCATCCTGCGCTTTGTTGGACTACGAAACCCTGATCATTGAATCTAGCCTCCTGTGATACTAGCTGAGTTACTCTAAACACCTATGATGCTTGAATTGCCCAAATACCTAGACACTATCTGAATTACCTGTTAAAATGACACAAATACCATTGATACAACCTGAATCACCTGCATTTACCTTAAATAGCTGTGATACAAATCTCTGATCGAAATTATCACGAGCATCTGTGAAACTATGCTGATACCCAAATACTTACGATATTACCTGAACTATCTGTAAAATACGAAACTAGGCTATAAACAACCCCTGGAACCTACCCTCCTGTAATGCTTGCTTAATTACTCTAAACACCTATGTTACTTGAATTATCCTAAATACCTACGATACCCTCTGAATTACCTTGAAATATGAAACTATGCTATACCCAACCCTGGAATTTAACCTCCTGTGATACTAGCTGAATTAGCCTAAATACCTACGATACTAGCTGAATTAGCTGTGAAATCATGCATATCTATGATGCAGTTAGCCTCTGGAATCTAGCCTCCTGTGATACTGGCTGAATTAGCTTAAATGCTCACGATACTAGCTGAATTGACTGTGAAAATGACTTAAATACCTGTGATACTACCCGAATCATGTGAAATTACCTTAACTAGCTCTGATACGAATTCCTGCTCTAAATTAGCACGAGCACCTGTGATACTATCTGAATTACCTGTTAAAATGACTCAAATACCATTGATACAACCTGAATCATCTGCATTTACCTTAAATAGCTGTGATACAAATTTCTGATCGAAATTATCAATAATATCTGTGAAGCTATGTCGATTACCTTAAATACTTACGATATTACCTGAACTATCTGTGAAATACGAAGCTAGGTTATAACCTACCCCTGGAACCTACCGTCCTGTAATGCTTGCTTAATTACTCTAAACACCTATGTTACTTGAATTATCCTAAATACCTACGATACCCTCTGAATTACCTGTGAAATATGAAACTACGCTATACCCAACCCTAGAATCTATCCTCTTGTGATACTAGCTGAATTAGCCTAAATACCTACGATACTAGCTGAATTATCTGTGAAATCATGCAGAGCCATGATGCAGTTAGCATCTGGAATCTATCCTGTGTTACTAGACGAATTAGCCTAAATACATACGATACTACCTGAATTACCTGTGAAATCATACACTGCTATGATCCAGTCAGCCTCTTGCAATACTATCTGAATTACTTACCTGTTAGTGGGTTAGCTTTTCCCGTTGCAGGTCACCTTTTTCCCTTTATGGCTCACCTTTTTCCCTTTGGTGGTCGCCAATTTCCCTTTGCTGGTGACATTTTTCCCTTTACTGGTCACCTTTTTCCAGTTGTATGTCGCCTTTTTCCCTTTGCTGGTCACCTTTTTCCCTTTGCTGGTCACATTTTTCCCTTTGCTGGTCACCTTTTTCCCTTTGCTGGTCACGTTTTTCCCTTTGCTAGTCAACTTTTTCCCTTTGTGGGCCTCCTTTTTCCCTGAGCAGTCACCTTTTTCCCCTGAACGAGTCACCTTTTCCCTGAATAGGTTACGTGATGGGCATGTCTAGAATTAGCGTTCTAACATTGACATGAAACAGTTTTCCACTAAGTTCACATCTAAAGTCGCTTTCAAGTCTAGCACCTCCTATTCCCTATCTCTCCTGTATATAAGTCCATATTCCTACTGCTACACTACCTGTCTAGCCTATCACCTCTTCTCCTGTTCCTATACCTCTCGTATAAACCATACTCTATTCCTCTAGCTCTGTCTAGCCTAACGTCTCTCTCGTTTACCTATGACTCTCACATAACCCATACTCTGCTCCTCGACCTCTGTCTAGTCTAACTCCTCTCCTCGTTTTCCTATACCACTCATATAAACCATACTCTATTTTCAACCTCTGTCTAGCCTAACACCTCCCCTCGTTTTCCTATACCTCTCATATAAACTATACTCTACTCCTCAACCTCTGTCTAGCCTAGCACCTCCCCTCGTATTCCCTATCTGTCTCATATAAAGCGCACTCCCCCTCCTACCACTGTCTAGCCTAGCGTCAGTCCTCGTATTCCCTATCTCGCCCATATAAACGCATTTTCCTCCTTGAACCGTCGCATCTAGCCTCGTTTTCCCTATCCTTTCCCATATAAACGCAAAAAATTGCGCTCGATCTCTCTATATATACCTACTTTCTCTCTATAGGATTTTACGATTTAGTTCCAACGGTAGGTAAATTCTTGTTGGTTTACGTCTATTACATGTGATTCTTGAGGGATAAATTATTCAATGTAGTTCTGCATATTATGGGCTTTTCTAAGTAGTTCCTTGAGCCTGTGTCACCTCCCCTTCTTTCGTGAGGTGGCATTCCAGTATTTAGTTGCTCTTTTCCCAACTTCTGTAAACACACCGGAAATTGATGCGAAGGCAGTTTGGTATACCTGCAACAGGCGCTTCTTACCTTGGATTTACGATGGAATGTGATATCTCAGTGTTACAACCTTACTTCCTCTTGTCACCTGTTCCTGGTCTACTCCTCTGAGATGTCTGAAATATCGCATGCCGCAAAATGAATGCATCCTGACATTTGTTTTGTACGATGCATAAAATCCTCGATAAAATCGATGCACTTTTTGAGGACTAAGATCTGCACAGGAATATGAAAATCTCCGTGCATGCGTAAAGATGAGTTTATCCGGAAGTGACTATGAAGACTTCCTGAAATGAACAATACTACATTTTTTAATCTAACTTCTTTAATTCATTTTGAGTATGACATAAATGAAATAACTGCAATAAGATTATTAAAACAAAAAATACTAACCTATTAAACGTTTCTTGGATTTCTTCCAAAAGCTTTCATCTTGTGTTCGTTTTCTTCCTCATCTAATAGCTTCAGTTGTTTTTATTTCACTGTTACACACACTTATTTCTGCGTCCATTCTAGACATATAAACACCTCACAGAATGATAATAATGGAGATTTGTTTGTTGGTAGGAAGGGCAATAATAAGGGTTCAGGTGCCTTGCCACATTTCCTTCCAACAACATCGCCAACATTTAAAACCAACGAATTCCCTACAAGAGTTTTATAAGGAATCTGTGATATGTTGAGTTATGTAACACACAGGTCGATGGAGGTAAGTTTAGTCTTCTTCTACGCCTTATTACAGTGGAATCTGTCCAGATTTAGAACTCCTCACTTTGATATGTTATAGTGGCTATAAGAAGGATTGCGAAACCGGTATTAGCTCAATTGTTGTTCATGATAGAGATTTTTTGGTTCTGGAAATGACCTACTCAGTACTGCTTCAACTCTTTCATGGAAAATACAGTATCGCACGATTAGAGTACTACTTCAACTTAGCCATGGAGCAATACAGTATAATACGCTGGTAGTACTGCTTCAACTCGGCGATGGGGTAACTAGTATCGTACGCGGGAGTATTACTTCAACTCTGTCATGGAGTAATGCAGTATCGTACGCTGAGAGTTCTGTTTCAACTCTGCCATGGAGCAATACGTATCGCATGCTGAAAGTACTACTTAAACTCGGCCATGGAGCAACACAATATCCTACGCTGACAGTAATGCTTCAAACTCGGCCGTGGAACAATGCAGTAACATGATACATTGTGAAAAGAGCAATATAGCAATACAGTAACGTGTTAGACTGCAAATGAGGTTTCAATTCGAGTATGGAAGAACTTTGGGAATGCATGTTACTTTGTGTATGCTACTTGTGTATGTAACTTTATAAAAATTGAATTAAGCTGGGCATAGAATAATACACCATCGTGTTAACTAGGAATATCATTCAAATCGTACATACAACAATACAGTTGCGTGTTATAGTGTCAATAGCACTTCAATGCGGACATAGAGCGTTATGGTAACGTATTATAGCATGTGAATGGTAATCAACTTGGACATTTAGCAATATATTAACGTGCTATTCTGTGAATAGTGCAAAAACTCGGATGTTGAGCAATACAATAATGTGTTAGCTTGGGAATAGTGCTTTAAC
This sequence comes from Deroplatys truncata, assembly GCA_030765065.1. Lineage (NCBI taxonomy): Eukaryota > Metazoa > Arthropoda > Insecta > Mantodea > Mantidae > Deroplatys > Deroplatys truncata. Next base: position 533,838,922 of record CM060990.1, on the reverse strand, counting down.
TCGGAGATGGAGCAATTCAGTACCCATTTACACTGTGAACACTGCATCAACCCGGACATGGAGCGATAGAGTCTAGAGTCTGCTTTAACTGGGATATGAAGCAATACCTACAGCAAGTGGTGCCATTGTGAATATCGCACAATTCTTAAGAATGAACACAATATAAACGCAAACAAGACTCGAACTCTTATAATGCGTTTACCTGATGTGGATTATCTCTCAGTGATAATCCTTTAAGCATAATTTTGCTTAATATAAATTACAATTGTGAATTTTTTTACCACGCAGAACTTACAATTATTAGCCTAAAATTGAAGATTTTCGCTTTCTGGTTATTCGAATACTCTTTAATATTCTTTGAATTGGATGTATACCTTTAATTACGCTAATATCCCCTAAGCCAACCACTTCGCAGGTTGTTAGTTGCCGATATACATATAGAAACAATCGAAATAACTGTTTAAATGAATAACCACAAAGATTATCTAGTAGTGGAAGGAAGCGTTTTCGTAAGACTGGTGTAACACTACTGTTTCAACTACATGCACCTCATGCCTATATACGCGTTTATTCTGAAGGATGGCGATACTGTAGCTTAAACAACAGAATTTTATAAGTCTTTTAACATTGTATTTTGAGGAGCAATAACTAAGGAGTTTTTTTATGGCTAAATACAAATTATTTTAACTTAGACCATGTGTAAACCTTTTGAATAGTTTGCATGAAATTGTTGAAAGAAATTATAAGCAGGCGTGGCAGGTCTTGGTGTCATTATTCCCAAACTGGTTTTCGTGTGACGTCAGAGCTCAGATCGCCAGGCGTTTCTTGTATGTTAATCCTCAGCACTGTTGCTTCTATTTCACCTATAAACATATGCTCCGTTTATTGTGAGTATATAATGGTTCCTTTGTTTTATATATATTTCCCTCTATGTGGTTGACCCGTCTAGATATTTAAGGAATGTTGTAAATACAAATTGACTATTTTTTTTCAAATACCCTAATTTTGTTTTAAAGTTTGAAGAGGATAAGAGAAACGGGATAAGAGTTCTTAAAACTTTATCGTGATAGAAACAATCTCTTAAGCAATAACAATCTCAGGTTAAACCTCCGGTGTAACGTGTGAGGCTCGCACTCGGGAAGTCCCGAGTTCGATTCCTGGCGACCGCCCACTCTGACATTTGCTTTTTCGTGGTATTTTCTGCTCGGTAGGCGAATGCTGGAGTGGTTTCTCATCTACCATGATTTCATTTCCATCATTTCCCTTTCATTCTGTTTCCTTCACATCTTTCAAGTGTGCTTTTGGGATTCCTGGTTTGCTCAAAGGAAGGAGTACTCCCCGTAGACACTAGGCGGCTGCTTGGTCAACGGGTCGTTCATCGCCCTCACTAGGCAGCTTCCGCGCATCCCTGTGGCCTGTCTACCTGCGGCCAGTAGCCTCCTGTGGTTCCTTAACCTCATCTCTTTCTCCTGGGGAGTGGTAGCCACAATAGAGCTATGTAGGTTGAGTGCGTGAGGTGTCTCCCTCCTTGTATAACCTATACCTTAACCTGAAACTATTAATTAAGGTATTTATAACATGACACCATGTTTAGGATAGGGTAGGACTAGAAGCGGAGGGGGACTTAGCACCTCGACCTACCAGATTTTTCGTTCCTAGGCCCCTGACGGGGCGTCCCCATGAGGGAGGAATGAGTTGAGAGGAGAAAGAGGGTGGCCGGACCAGGAGGTACGACAGGCAGAGGGCAGGATCTCTACCATTTACAGATTTGAACTCTCCAGGTAGTAGTTAATGCAGCCGGCTCCCCTTCCCCCTGTGGGCTTACACATCCCTTGGGGGGCCCGGGACCCGGAGATCGCTCGCAGTCCGACAGACAAAGGTTTTACTCAGATCATCCTTTTCCTCTGCCATGCATACGCCGAGACCTCCCGCTGACTCTTGCAACTCTAAAAGAAATCAAGCAGATTAAACGTGAAGTGAAATTAGAATGGAGATGAAATGAAGGGACAGGAAATCCGGGGATGAAATGATCCTTCGCAGTATTTACCTGGCGAACCGGAAAACCGCCAAAAACCCTATCGGTCAGGAAGGTCGACCACGGGAATGGAACCCACGACCTCCCAAAGGCGGGCCACAGACATTGCCGCCTGAGCCAACGCGCTCGGTAACCGTGTTTAACAATTGGTTCACACATTACAAAAGATGTGCATATTTCCAAATTATAAAGAAAAAGTGGAAGATCATAAAAATGAATTGTCAGTAGACTATTGTAAATTATATTTTTAAAAATGCAAATGTTTTTACTTTGATAAAAAATACAAGTCCTAACTCCGGCACTGTTTCATTAATTCAAATAATAATGAATACATTTCTGGATCTTTTTGGGACCAATGTTATAATTTTGGAATACCAAGGCGCATATTGTTTAATGTTGATATGACCATTAAAAAGGGCAACAAGGGGTCTTACACTGCTTCCGCGGGTATCTTGGTTCATTCCAGTGAAGGACAAAGCAGATAATACAGTCGCAGGTTCTCAAACTTTATTTTCAAGCACTATAAATAATCATATTACATATGGATGTGTAAGAGGTAGGGCTATTTTTTCATGTTGGCACCTTCAAATTTCTTCTCGTGTGTAGCTTTCTAAACATGACAGTAGAAGTGTACCCTTACCTTTTTTGTCATTGCTAAATCTAGTTTAATTTTCATAAAATATACCCTTATCCTTTTGATCCTATTATTTAATGTAACAAACTTGTTTAACAGGTAAATCGATTTTTGGTATTCTTACATTTTAAGGACCAGCGCCTGATAATCCACAGCGAAATAGTCGCGACTGAGACACTTGCTTGATGGAGAAAAGAAGTTAGGAACTATTCAGTGGGTGTGATACCATCTTCTTTTGGTACATGGGGTCTTTTTACTGCAAGAAACGTAAATGATAGACATTTTCATTATAATGCAATCTGCTGTTCACCAAGACTGCATCTTTTATCTCAAATTAAGCAGTAGATAAGAATTAAAGAAGAAACAAAAACCAAAGAAAATGAAAAAAAAATAGCAGCAAATTCCTACATTGTCATTTCCAGCAAATTTCAATTTTTCTTATTTGAGGTACATGTTCCAAGAAGCTACTCAACTTATTGGCCTTGATTACAGCTCTTTTACAATTTCATAGAAATATTTATTCATATTGATTTTCAGTAATGAATAAAACGGACATACAAATTTAGTAGTAAAAAATTGGCAAATGTAATCCATAGTTTAAAACGTTAGTCTTTATAAACGAGAAGTTAGAACACCGTTTTTTGTATTGAAGTGTGTCAGCAACAATTGCAGTCTATGGGGATGGTGTGGTGAATGACGGAAATGTGCGTAAGTGATACAGACTGCTCGATGAAGGAAGGACGAACGTTCATGATTAGGATCGATCTGGACGGCCTACTGTCATCAGTGAAAAGTTGACACAAAAGGTTGACGAGAACATTCGTGAAAACAGGCCCTTCACTATTGAGTTTCAACATTTCTCTCCAGTTTCAAGGTCAGTAATTTATGCAATTATTACTGACAAACTTGAATACCAAAATTGTGTGCAAGATGGATAGGCAGCAGAGTTTTGTAAAGCAGGTACCACGACTGAACAAGTGTTTATACATTAATGGTGACTATGTAGAAAAATAAAGTAATATTCATATTTTTATTTGTTATAAAAGTTGTGTTCATACATAAAATATTTCGTGTGCTATAACAAAACGGTTCTTACTTAAAAAAGACCCTCGTAGTAAGAGCGGATGTTTAAAACACCATTAAAATAAATCCCAGATCATTTGTTCTAAGTCGCAACTTTAAGAAAATACTTTATACATTTCACTGCTCAATGGTCAACTTAACCGGCGTTGTACGGGTGTACTTAATTACCCAATAACATTTACATTGCTTACATTCTTTCGATATTACATTTAGTATAAACCACAGCTTACATCCGCAACAGTTCTTCTTAATGTCCGGTTCAAATAAAAGCTCACGAGTCCTTTTTATGCAAAGATTATGCACAACGTCAAAATATTTCCTTGTACACAAACGAAGCTCAAATTTTAATGGCGCATATACCTTGATTTTCTTAACCGTTTGCCTTTATGTAACCATTCATAAACAAAGATTAGTCTCAGTATGAAGCAAATGAGCCTTTCTTGCATATTTAGGATCACCATAAGAGATAAGCTGTTTTTCACAGCATATAGGTATTTGATGAATTAATTAAAAGTACTCATTCTTAAAACACCATTAAACTTTTACCTTAGAAGACAAGGGATTGCTCCTAAGAGGAATTTTCTCAAGTTTCACACATAAGTTTTCAAAAATACGGTACGTATCAACTGAAAAGCAGTTTTAAAGCAAACTTAAAATATCTCTCAACAACTGTACTCCTTAAGGTTGGTATTTTTTCTAACCTGTGATCTCCAAGCAAAACTGAATAGGATACTGCTAAAACTTCCCGGCGGATGTTCAGAAAGCAGGCTAACTTGTGAGTTGGCACCTTTCTTTCATTTGTGAACTTATGCGTTCATCCACTTAGCTGTGATAAAATTCTTACGGACGCCAACTCATTTTTATAATTATCAGTCAAATTGGTTACAGAGTTTCTAAGATAAATAGAATAAGCGAAAACTTGTTGAACCTCATCCTCATTAAAAGAATTTCCTTATTTGCCTAAAGCGGATGGTTGTTCATTCAGCTGTTTATGTTTAGGAAAAAACTCAGTTTAAATCCACTGGACCATTAAAGATTTATTCAATTCGACTGAGCTGTTTCTGATCTAAATGGAACTATTCCATATTTTGAAACCTAAAGGAATCTTATGTCCAGAATACTCTAAATCTTCAAGAAACTGAGTTTAAATGACCAATAGTGCACATTGATAGGAATTGTCAATAAAATAGGAATGAAATTGCTGAATGTCTGAAATCACTACCCCAAAAACACCCCTAATATAAAAATTATTGGAAACGCCATTTAACATGTAATCAAAAGGATTAAACAAGCACTTCACGGGTGAAACGAGCTTTTCAGCATCTTAAAATAAATTTCATAGTTTTGAAAACTATTTTCGTTTTGTCCCTTATTGTTTTGGATACCGTAAAACATTAACGTATTCGTTATAAGGCATCAAACGTGTCCTTGACATGCATTTTTAGGAAAACGGAGATGAAACTAATAGATTTCAAATTTCTGAGTCACATTGTTTATTCTTTTTGGAGTATTCTGGAAATATCATACAGCTTGTACTTTGCGCGAAGAAATAAGAATTTCATTGGTGAAAACCTTATCCAACTCCGTTTATTGGTTTCTGATTTAAGTAACGAATTTCCAAACTTAGAATTCGCTCCCTGTTTTATCCCTTATTTACTAACCTTTCTATAATTTAGGAGATTTTCCAAATTCATCGTAGCTTGTTACCAGCAAACCTTTGAATAGTAAAAAATAAAAACAAATATATCCGAAACCAATTTAGCGCTTTCTGAGCTAAAATGTGGAGTTTTAAATGTTCAATACCAAATATTACACCTAAATGCAACGAGCGAGGTGGCTCCGCGGTAACGCCTGAGGTTCGCATTCGGGAGGCCCTGGGTTCGATTCCCGTCGGGCCGGCCACTCTGACTATAGTTTTTTTGTGATTTTCCCGAGTCGGTAGGCAAATTCTGGGACGGTTTCTCTTCTAGCAGAAATTTTCTGTTCATTTTCTATAATCTGTTTCAGGGTTGAAGAACCAGGCGACTGCATTCGTTGTGTTGCGGATAGGCGGTGAGCTGCGCTTTGGAAAGGTTTCTTCTCCCTGAGGTTGGTTTAATTGCTAACGGACCCACCTTCTGGAGCAGCATTCCTGGGCTCCAAGGGCTCCCGGGGGGCTATTGGCTTGTGAGAATCGTTAGGGACCCCGTCCATACTTGAGCATAACGTCATACGGATCCGGATCCTTCAGGTCTCCCACTCATACTTTCCTCCCAGGGGTCACGTTAGAAGCACAAGGGGCCACACTGGCCTACTTGCGGTGCTCTGACCCGGTTTCGGGTATCCATCGGGTACCCATCCGTGATATGTACTCCTACTCCTGCTCCTGCAACTACGTACCTTGACGTCGCCGAAGTTCAATAATTATATTCGTAAACAGGGACCAAATGAACGTCTGACAATAAAGCTTAACAATACTTAAATAAAACTAGCGTGTATGAAAAATAATGATGTCCTTAAATCCTCCTCATTTCTAAAATTCGGCTAATGCCACATATTTCCCGTGAAGAAATGTGTTTTTCAAGAATGAAGGAATTCAGTTTACCTGTTTCTAGGATTAGCCTTGGCATTTAAACATATTACACCATCAATAAAATGAATTGTTTTCTTTTCATTTCCTTCTGTCGCTCACATAAGTTAAAGGAAATATGTTTTCGACAAAAACATAGGTATCATTCTAGGGTTCACCAGATATACAGATATAGAAGCCTTTAAAAGAACGTTAAATTTTAGAAAAGAGGACAATTTCTGCGTGTGTATGTGTTTATGTGTGAGTGTATGTATGTGTGGCGGGTATGTCTGTTTTGTGTATATGTGTGAGTGTGTGACTGTGTGTACGTGCTGTGGGTAAGTTTGTTGTTTGTGTCAGTAGTAGGTTATTTAGGAGAGAGCTGGCGCAGTTTTTTGGGCATATATGGGAAAGGATAGGGAAAACAAGGCTGGATGGGGCGGTTCAAGGAGGAAAATGGGTTTATATGGGATAGATAGGGAATACGACGAACGATACTACGCTAGACAAGGTTGAAGGAGGGAAATACGTTTATATGGAAGAGATAGTAGAGAGGTGTTAGACTAGACAGAGGTCGAGGAGTAGAGTAGGGTTTATATGAAAGGTATAGGAAAACGAGGAGGGGTGTTAGGTTAGACAGAGTTGAAGGGTAGAGCATGTCTTTTATATGAGAGAGGTAGGGAACAGGAGCAGGGGTGTTAGGCTAGACAGAGGTCGAGAAGTAGAGTATGGTTTATATGAAAGGTATAGGAAAACGAGGAGGGGTGTTAGGCTAGACGAGTTGAAGGGTAGAGCATGTCTTGTATATGAGAGAGGTAGGGAACAGGAGCAGGGGTGTTAGGCTAGACAGAGGTCAAGAAGTAGAGTACGGTTTATATGAAAGGTATAGGAAAACGAGGAGGGGTGTTAGGCTAGACAGAGTTGAAGGGCAGAGCATGTCTTGTATATGAGAGAGGTAGGGAACAGGAACAGGGGTGTTAGGCTAGGCAGAGGTCAAGAAGTAGAGTATGGTTTATATGAAAGGTATAGGAAAACGAGGAGGGGTGTTAGACTAGACAGAGTTGAAGGGTAGAGCATGTCTTGTATATGAGAGAGGTAGGGAACAGGAGCAGGGGTGTTAGGCTAGACAGAGGTCAAGAAGTAGAGTATGGTTTATATGAATGGTATAGGAAAACGAGATGGACTGTTAGGCTAGACAGAGTTGAATGGTAGAGTATGTCCTTTATATGAGAGAGGTTGGGAACAGGAGGAGGGGTGTTAAGTTAGGAGAATTGAGTATGTGTTTATAAGGAGAGACGAGAAAACGGAGAGAGATCCTATGCTAGGATAGACAGGTGTTAAAGTTAGGTTAGATAGGAAACCAAGGAGTGATACTCAGCTAGAGGGGGGCAGGAGGAATGCGCTTTATGAGAGGTAGGGGATACGGGGAGTGGTGTTAGGCTAGACAGAGGTTGAGAGTAGAGTAGGCGTTTATATCTATGAGAAGTATAGAACAGGAGGAGGGGTGTTAGGCTAGACAGAGGTCGAGGAGTAGAGTATGGTTTATATGAGAGGTACAGGGAAACGAGGAGAGGAGTTAGGCTAGGCTAGGCAGAGGTAGAGGAGTAGAGTATGGTTTATATGAGAGGTATAGGGACACGAGGAGAGTCGGTAGGCTAGACAGATAGTGAAGCAGTAGGAATATGGACTTATATAAAGGAGAGATAGGGAATAGGAGGGGAGGGGCGAAACTTTGAAAGCGACTTTAGACGTGAACGTAGTGGAAAGCTGTTTCATGTCAATGTTCTTGACGTACCCATCACGTAACCCATTCAAGGAAAAGGTGACCAGTAAAGGGAAAAAGGTGACTGCTCATGGAAAAAGGTGACCAGCAAAGGGAAAAATGTGACCAGTAAAGGGAAAAATGTGAACAGCAAAGGAAAAAACGTGACCAGCAAAGGGAAAAATGTGACCAGCAAAGGGAAAAACTTTACCAGCAAAGGGAAAAAGGTGACCAGCAAAGGGAAAAACGTGACCAGCAAAGGGAAAAAGATGACCAGCAAAGAGAAAAATGTGACCAGTAAACGGAAAAAGGTGACCAGCAAAGGGAAAAAGGTGACCAGCAAAGGGAAAAAAACGTGACCAGCAAAGGGAAAAAATGTGACCAGCAAAGGGAAAAAGGTGACCAGCAAAGGGAAAAAGGTGACCAGCAAAGGGAAAAATGTGACCAGCAAAGGGAAAAATGCGACCATCAAAGGGAAAAATGTGAGCTGCAAAGGGAAAAAGGTGACCAGCAAAGGGAAAAAAATGTGACCAGCAAAGGGAAAAAGGTGACCAGTAAAGGGTAAAAGGTGAGCAGTAAAGGGAAAAAAGATGACTAGTAAAGGGAGAAATGTGACCAGCAAAGGGAAAAACGTGACCAGCAAAGGGAAAAAGGGTAGGGAAAAGGTGACCCTCTCACGGGAAAAGCTAACCCACTCACACTAACAGGTAAGTAATTCAGCTAGTATTGCAAAAGGCTGACTGCATCTAGCAGTGTATGATTTCACAGGTAATTCAGTTAGTATCGTAGGTATTTAGGCTAATTCATCTAGTATCACAGGAGGATAGATTCCAGGGGTTGGGTATCGCATAGTTTCGTATTTCACAGGTAACTCAGCTAGTATCGTAGGTATTTAGCATAATTCAAGTGTGATAGGTGTTTAGAGTAATTAAGCTAGCATTACAGGAGGGTAGGTTCCAGGGTCGGTTATAACGTAGTTTCGTATTTTACAGATAGTTCAGGTAATATCGTAAGTATTTGGGTAATCAGCATTGTTTCACAGATACTCGTGATAATGTCGATCAGAGATTTGTATCACAGCTATTTAAGGTAAATGCAGGTGATTCAGGTTGTATCAGTGGTATTTGAGTCATTTTAACAGGTAATTCATCTAGTATCATTAATATTTGGGGCAAACCAGATAGTATCACAGGTGATCGTGCTAATATAGAACAGGAATTCGTATCAGAGCTAGTTAAGGTAATTTCACATGATTCGGGTAGTATCACAGGTATTTAAGTCATTTTAACAAGTAATTCAACTAGTATCACAGCTACTCATGGTAATATAGAGAGTGATTAGATTATAAACATTTCTCATCCAACGTTACAACAATTTATATAGTTTTTTCTAAATCTTACAAACTTATTATATGTTAAACAGTTATTGTACGATGCGGAGAGGGATAAACTGCATATTGGTTCACAAATTGAAAATCTTTACGTCAACACACCTTTATTTTAGTTCGTTGTAGATGTCTCTCCCCTTTTATCTAGGCTTGAGACTAGCACTAGGATTGCTCCTAATGGCAGGGTTACCACCTTCCCTTCCATCTTCTTCTTTCTTCCTCAGGCGTCTGCTAGTTGCATACACAGCACACGGATAAACTTCATTTTTAAGATTGTAGACTCACGAGAAAATCTTCATCTTCGACTTACATTCCTTTAAGCACTGTTCGTAATACTGTAATGTCCATATGCATAGGTAGTTATTCCATCCTCAGCAATAATTCTTTTATCATCAAAGGGATTCAATGCAATTTTATTCACTTGCACTGTGGTAACAGCATGCTTTTGTGATAGGATTAGATTCATGGGCGTTCTGATGATTTCACAGGTTTTAAGACAGTCTGTATAGCTGTCAAACGAAATGTACTGCTTAATAGCGCTACGTTTTATACCTTTAATCTTTTTTATCATTGAGCCTTGAATATCTAAGGCATACATCTTAGGTCGTAGTCCAAAAAGCGTAGGATGATTTTGCTATTAGCCTCATCTTTAAATTTTCCCAATATCTTCTTGTTCTGAGTAGAGTGGCATATATGATTGACAGGGTAATCAGCTGTATCCAGATGCTCAAGAAAACGTAGCTTGTCCTGGTACACATCTTCAGTTGTAACAAGATGAATGAATGAATGAGTGTCCATATACATAAGCTTCAGTTTTTTCAGCTCCATAATAAGGCAACAACACGTCGTAATGGTAGTTATACATTAATGTCTTGGAGATGTCCAACACACTCATTCCAATGAATATAGGTTTGTTGAACACAATCTGACGAGAGGCCATATGTACAGCAGCTAGATTAGCAGCATATATCGTCTTGTCGATAAACGTAGGCTTGGCGATCAGCTTCTCTAGAGTTTTTTCATTGGTCACCAGTCGTATATCCACACGACTACGCAGGTTCTCCATAGTTTTTCCAAACATGGCGTTGTTAAAGAGCTTATAGAGATCCTTCTCGAAGTCATTTGCAGCTTGTTGTCGTAGCCTGTTGTTAAATTCCACATAAGGTTTCAACCATCGAGACTGTCGGAATTGTAGCACACGATGGATTTTTGTTAGTTGTAGTCCATGACTAAGAGCCTGCTTCAAAGCCATGCAATGCACTACATACTTCTTTCGAGGTCCAAGATGAGGTATCAGTTTCTTTGTAGATGCTTCCAATGGCTTCATACACTCAGGCAGGAAAGGTAGATCGTTGTGTAGATCGTGAAGTTCTGCAGAATACTCGATATCAACTTCTAATATGTACCCATGTGAATCATCTTCTTGTAGTCTTTCTAAGCTGATTTCTTCAGGCGAAACCCACTGAAATCCACCAAAAGGAAGGGCGTGACACATTGCCCAGCCATATTGGTTATAAGCGTCCTCGTATGTGATAAATTGGGTTGGTCTCGAAGGATCAAACTTCTCCATATAAGTGTTATTAGCCTCTGCATACCGATGGGAAACTTGACATAAACCTCCTCTTATACCTGATTCCACCATGAGTAGTTGATCATAATCTTGTAACAGCTCCAGCTTAATTCCTGTATACAACAACATGGCGTCCCATGTAAGTCCTGGAGAGGTAAAATAATGCGCGGGATCAACTTTGTGTGTTTTGAGGGTTTGCTCTCTGAACGTCTCAAAGACATCGGCTAGGAGTAGTACATCTGAGGTTAAGTACAGGTCGCTGTACTCGCCCAGGTTTCTCACATTAAACAGCTCCCATACATTTCTAGCCTGATCGTAGTCAGCATCACTAATTTCTTCTTCATTTAATCTATTGTAGAAGGTGTGCTTAGGAGGCAAGCAGGTCTCGTTCAAAACATCCCAGGAAGTGACGTAATCATAGGGAAATACCCCCTTACGAGTCATCAACTTCAATTTGTCTTCTCCAAAGTACTTTAGTGTTTCAGGTTTTGAGGTTAGATTTTTTACCAACTTATCCAAGCTTGTACTGAGGAATCGGAAGCTGTCCACAAATCGAAGCATTATATCTCCTACATACTTGGTGAATGAGATATAGCTTTCTTCAGAGTTAGGAATTACCTCCACACGTTCACTTGTACAACCCAGCTCCTTAACAATGAAATGAGAGTCATATCCGCTAAGGTTATGCATGAAGACTGGTATATATTTAGGTGTTTTACAGGCTAAATTACATTCATTATGAAGACTTCCACGATATTCACCGCTGATGTGATCATGGTCGCGTACTTTGTAGTTCTCTTCTGTAAAGCCTTTTCCACACAGGTAGCATGTCGTAGAAGACTCAAAATCCTTTTGTTGTTGATCCGTGAGTTTCATAGGCTTAGCAGATTTGTATATGTCATCAATCATTTTTGCAAGAGATGTCAGGTACAGCATAAACTTCTGAGCAGCATCAGCACCACGATACACATAGGGTTGCTTAGGAAGACCAGTTTCGAGATGTTCAACACTGGATGTAGGCTTCACGTAAACACAGAAGCTCATTGGTGTGTGCTCTTGATAAGGGGTTGTATAGGAAGTTTCAGGATTGGGTATACACGTATGACATGGAGTGAGAATACTCTCAAAATCTGCATAGATGACATAAGGTACTTTCAACATCCTCTCAACATTTTTAAACTGTACAATAGATTTCTCCTTGGTAGGCATAACAACCCTCGCAACACCATGTTGATTACACATTGATGTATGTTCTTGTAGTTTTTCCAGTCCACTTCGCCCATATCTATCATCAAAATGTGTAAAGCAGCGCTTACAAGTATAAACCCGTCCATTATGGTTAGTTTTCTGACGTCGAACGAGTTTCTCAAAATTCTTTATATACACATAGTGATGTTTTCCACTGCTGTCATTCAATAGTAGCAGGTCGCGATGTTCAGGTAGTTCAATATCAGCAACCTTTATCGGATACACTTCATGATTCTCATCCAGCCCGAAAACGTTAATAGATATCTTGTTAAGCTTCTCAAATTTAGGTATTTGAGAAAGTGGAGTAGGATAGGAAACACAGCTGAAGTCGTACTTATCTTGAAGCTGCTTGTATTTGCTCACACGTTGCGCATCCTTCTCAACGAATTTAGCTAGTACAGAATACATGTAGCATTTCTCATCACTAAAGTTCTGAATGTTTATACACGCTTTCCTTGCTTCAACAGCTGACGGTAGTGGTATGAAGCGACTTCCTCGCAACGGGTTGTACTTGTTGATACGAAGTCGAACTCCTCCATTTCAGTCACCAATTTCTTGAATTTCACTTCCATCGTTGAGTCCAGATCTGTTTCTAGGAACTCATTAAGGTAGAGGGATGGACCAAAGCATGTTTGATAGCTGTTATAATGTGTAATTAATACTGTATATAATTTTCAATCAGTTGTCCCTAGTTCGAATCCCACTCTTTCAGTGACTTCCTTAATTTTTCTCTATACTCTAGAATATAACACTTAGATTGATGCTGTAACTGCATACAGCTCTTTCTAACATATCAAAATAATATTGTAAATAATTTTGTTTCTGGTGTTCTGGGTTCGAATACCGATAAAATGTAATTTAATTATAAATTTAATAACTCCTAAACCAATTAAGATAAAGACGCCAAATAAACTTTGTTACGTTTATGTAATTAGGTAGTATCTTGTGGATGTGTAATTAGATACCTGATGTCCTGAGTTCGATCCTTAATATAAATCTTCATTATCTCGGAAACTAAGAGAGGTAGAGGGATGAACGAAAGCATGATTGATAGCTCTTATAATAGGTAATTAATGCTGTATATAATTGTGAATCAGTTGTGCTTGGTTCGATTCCCCATCTTTTAATGAGTTCCTTAATTTTCCTCTGTACACTAGAATATATCACTTAGATCGATGATGTAACTGCATGCAGCTTTGTTTAACATGTCAAGCTAATATTATAAATTATTTTGTTCCTGGTGTTCTGGGTTCGAATACCGAATTAATGAAATTTACTTATAAATTTAATAACTCGTAATCTAACACAAATAGACACGTCAAGTAAACCGTAAACAGAGTACCTAGTCCCTAAATATCGTCATCATTATAAAAAGTACTTTAAAGTACTTATATGGAATCCCTAAGGGGTGATTTCAAATATCTTCAAGCCTATGAATCCTATCAGGTTCGAGTAAAGATTAAATGCTTGATGCTGATGCGGGGGAGCTAAATTACTAAAATACATTTATTAAAGTATTAGCGGGTTCGATTCTAGAAGCTTAGAATCTCTGTAACTCTGGAAAAATTGCTTTTCTCGTGATTGTAGTGAAATGTAATGGTCTTTCTGAAAGAAGATGGAAAGGAAGAATTGAAAGGGGAATGAAAACATGAAATAATGTAGTATATACATACATTTAAGTAAATAAGGGGGAAAATCTTCTACGCTACCATTTAAGCCTTTGAGATTGTGCTAGCTTTGGTGTAATGGGTGCTGGTAGGCTTTGAATGGAACATCTGACTGAATGAGCGTGTGGGAATACTTCTCTTGTTGGTGTGACAGCATATACAGGTAGTTACGAGACGAGTTTAAACGTGTTTGATACTGCCAGACATCCTGTCTCTGGGTGTGACGTCATAAACATCCTGACTCTGGGCGTGAGGTTAATACGCGTGGAGCAAACATATACAGGTAGCTATGGAGCGAGTTTATGATTGATCTAAAAGGTTCGTGCTCCCTCTATAAATATGGTGATCTAGGGCATTTGACTTCATTGTGCTAATTAGTCTTGAGGTGTTAACATCGTGTTCTCTCCAAGAATAATCAGCTTTCTAATGTGGTGTCAAGGTGAAGAGGTCTACAATTCATTGATCAGTGATTAATACGTTATCACATCAAGAATAAAGATGAATAACTCTGCGTATAAGGATATTATTCCAAGCGCTACTGGATATGCATGCGGAAAATGTGGGAAGAAGTTCCTCCGAGGTTATCACAAGAGAAGACACGAGATGACTTGTAAGAAGCTCTTCAAATGTAAACATTGTAGCTTGACCTTCAATGATGGTTATAAGGGCCAGCGACACGAAGATGTATGTGAAATAAGCAGTCCTCAGAAGAAAAGCAGATTGGAGCCTACTAAACACCATTTATTATCAACAATGGAGGACTGTGATATGAAAGAATATGAAACATCATTCGAAGGACGATTGAAATCGTATTTTATACGATGTGAATCACCTAAGGACCTGAATATGTATCTGCATGAGGCGAAACAACGCATAATCCAGGCTGTGCATAAAGAGCTTGGTATTCACAAGAGTGTTAAAATTAATCTGCTGGCGGAGTGTCGATTTGTTAACAGTATTGGAGAAACCTGCGACAAAACATTTAAAACAAGGAATCATCCTGTTTTCCTAGAAACAGATCTGGACTCAAAGATGGAAGTGAAATTCAAGAAATTGGTGACTGAAATGGAGGAGTCTCAGCTTAAGGGTAGCAGCTGGGCTTTGCTTGCTGTGGAAGGAGTTCGACTTCGTATCAACAAGTACAACCCGTTGCGAGGAAGTAGCTTCATACCACTACCGTCAGCTGTTGAAGCAAGGAAAGCGTGTATAAACATTCAGAACTTTAGTGATGAGAAATGCTACATGTATTCTGTACTAGCTAAATTCGTTGAGAAGGATGCGCAACGTGTGAGCAAATACAAGCAGCTTCAAGATAAGTACGACTTCAGCTGTGTTTCCTATCCTACTCCACTTTCTCAAATACCTAAATTTGAGAAGCTTAACAAGATATCTATTAACGTTTTCGGGCTGGATGAGAATCATGAAGTGTATCCGATAAAGGTTGCTGATATTGAACTACCTGAACATCGCGACCTGCTACTATTGAATGACAGCAGTGGAAAACATCACTATGTGTATATAAAGAATTTTGAGAAACTCGTTCGACGTCAGAAAACTAACCATAATGGACGGGTTTATACTTGTAAGCGCTGCTTTACACATTTTGATGATAGATATGGGCGAAGCGGACTGGAAAAACTACAAGAACATACATCAATGTGTAATCAACATGGTGTTGCGAGGGTTGTTATGCCTACCAAGGAGAAATCTATTGTACAGTTTAAAAATGTTGAGAGGATGTTGAAAGTACCTTATGTCATCTATGCAGATTTTGAGAGTATTCTCACTCCATGTCATACGTGTATACCCAATCCTGAAACTTCCTATACAACCCCTTATCAAGAGCACACACCAATGAGCTTCTGTGTTTACGTGAAGCCTACATCCAGTGTTGAACATCTCGAAACTGGTCTTCCTAAGCAACCCTATGTGTATCGTGGTGCTGATGCTGCTCAGAACTTTATGCTGTGCCTGACATCTCTTGCAAAAATGATTGATGACATATACAAATCTGCTAAGCCTATGAAACTCACGGATCAACAACAAAAGGATTTTGAGTCTTCTACGACATGCTACCTGTGTGGAAAAGGCTTTACAGAAGAGAACTACAAAGTACGCGACCATGATCACATCAGCGGTGAATATCGTGGAAGTCTTCATAATGAATGTAATTTAGCCTGTAAAACACCTAAATATATACCAGTCTTCATGCATAACCTTAGCGGATATGACTCTCATTTCATTGTTAAGGAGCTGGGTTGTACAAGTGAACGTGTGGAGGTAATTCCTAACTCTGAAGAAAGCTATATCTCATTCACCAAGTATGTAGGAGATATAATGCTTCGATTTGTGGACAGCTTCCGATTCCTCAGTACAAGCTTGGATAAGTTGGTAAAAAATCTAACCTCAAAACCTGAAACACTAAAGTACTTTGGAGAAGACAAATTGAAGTTGATGACTCGTAAGGGGGTATTTCCCTATGATTACGTCACTTCCTGGGATGTTTTGAACGAGACCTTCTTGCCTCCTAAGCACACCTTCTACAATAGATTAAATGAAGAAGAAATTAGTGATGCTGACTACGATCATGCTAGAAATGTATGGGAGCTGTTTAATGTGAGAAACCTGGGCGAGTACAGCGACCTGTACTTAACCTCAGATGTACTACTCCTAGCCGATGTCTTTGAGACGTTCAGAGAGCAAACCCTCAAAACACACAAAGTTGATCCCGCGCATTATTTTACCTCTCCAGGACTTACATGGGACGCCATGTTGTTGTATACAGGAATTAAGCTGGAGCTGTTACAAGATTATGATCAACTACTCATGGTGGAATCAGGTATAAGAGGAGGTTTATGTCAACTTTCCCATCGGTATGCAGAGGCTAATAACACTTATATGGAGAAGTTTGACCCTTCGAGACCAACCCAATTTATCACATACGAGGACGCTAATAACCAATATGGCTGGGCAATGTGTCACGCCCTTCCTTTTGGTGGATTTCAGTGGGTTTCGCCTGAAGAAATCAGCTTAGAAAGACTACAAGAAGATGATTCTCATGGGTACATATTAGAAGTTGATATCGAGTATCCTGCAGAACTTCACGATCTACACAACGATCTACCTTTCCTGCCTGAGTGTATGAAGCCATTGGAAGCATCTACAAAGAAACTGATACCTCATCTTGGACCTCGAAAGAAGTATGTAGTGCATTACATGGCTTTGAAGCAGGCTCTTAGTCATGGACTACTACTAACAAAAATCCATCGTGTGCTACAATTCCGACAGTCTCGATGGTTGAAACCTTATGTGGAATTTAACAACAGGCTACGACAACAAGCTGCAAATGACTTCGAGAAGGATCTCTATAAGCTCTTTAACAACGCCATGTTTGGAAAAACTATGGAGAACCTGCGTAGTCGTGTGGATATACGACTGGTGACCAATGAAAAAACTCTAGAGAAGCTGATCGCCAAGCCTACGTTTATCGACAGGACGATATATGCTGCTAATCTAGCTGCTGTACATATGGCCTCTCGTCAGATTGTGTTCAACAAGCCTATATACATTGGAATGAGTGTGTTGGACATCTCCAAGACATTAATGTATAACTACCATTACGACGTGTTGTTGCCTTATTATGGAGCTGAAAAACTGAAGCTTATGTATATGGACACTGATTTATTCATTCATCTTGTTACAACTGAAGATGTGTACCAGGACAAGCTACGTTTTCTTGAGCATCTGGATACAGCTGTTTACCCTGTCAATCATATATGCCACTCTACTCAGAACAAGAAGATATTGGGAAAATTTAAAGATGAGGCTAATAGCAAAATCATCCTACGCTTTTTGGACTACGACCTAAGATGTATGCCTTAGATATTCAAGGCTCAATGATAAAAAAGATTAAAGGTATAAAACGTAGCGCTATTAAGCAGTAAATTTCGTTTGACAGCTATACAGACTGTCTTAAAACCTGTGAAATCATCAGAACGCCCATGAATCTAATCCTATCACAAAAGCATGCTGTTACCACAGTGCAAGTGAATAAAATTGCATTGAATCCCTTTGATGATAAAAGAATTATTGCTGAAGATGGAATAACTACCTATGCATATGGACATTACAGTATTACAAACAGTGCTTAAAGGAATGTAAGTCGAAGATGAAGATTTTCTCGTGAGTCTACAATCTTAAAAATGAAGTTTATCCGTGTGCTGTGTATGCAACTAGCAGACGCCTGATGAAGAAAGAAGAAGATGGAATGGAAGGTGGTAACCCTGCCATTAGGAGCAATCCTAGTGCTAGTCTCAAGCCTAGATAAAAGAGGAGAGACTTCTACAACGAACTAAAATATAGGTGTTTTGACGTAAAGATTTTCAATTTGTGAACCAATATGCAGTTTATCCCTCTCCGCATCGTACAATAACTGTTTAACATATAATAAGTTTGTAAGATTTAGAAAAAAGTATATAAATTGTTGTAACGTTGGATGAGAAATGTTTATAATCTAATTACTCTCTATATTACCATGAGTAGCTGTGATACTAGTTGAATTACTTGTTAAAATGACTTAAATACCTGTGATACTACCCGAATCATGTGAAATTACCTTAACTAGCTCTGATACGAATTCCTGTTCTAAATTAGCACGATCACCTGTGATACTATCTAGTTTGCCCCAAATATTAATGATACTAGATGAATTACCTGTTAAAATGACTCAAATACCATTGATACAACCTGAATCACCTGCATTTACCTTAAATAGCTGCGATACAAATCTCTGATCGAAATTATCACGAGTATCTGTGAAACTATGCTGATTACCCAAATACTTACGATATTACCTGAACTATCTGTAAAATACGAAACTACGTTATAACCGACCCTGGAACCTACCCTCCTCTAATGCTAGCTTAATTACTCTAAACACCTATCACACTTGAATTATGCTAAATACCTACGATACTAGCTGAGTTACCTGTGAAATACGAAACTATGCTATACCCAACCCCTGGAATCTATCCTCCTGTGATACTAGATGAATTAGCTTAAATACCTACGATACTAACTGAATTACCTGTGAAATCATACACTGCTATGATGCAGTCAGCCTCTTGCAATACTAGCTGAATTACTTACCTGTTAGTGTGAGTGGGTTAGCTTTTCCCGTGAGAGGGTCACCTTTTCCCTACCCTTTTACCCTTTGCTGGTCACGTTTTTCCCTTTGCTGGTCACATTTCTCCCTTTACTATTCATCTTTTTTCCCTTTACTGCTCACCTTTTACCCTTTACTGGTCACCTTTTTCCCTTTGCTGGTCACATTTTTGTTCCCTTTGCTGGTCACCTTTTTCCCTTTGCAGCTCACATTTTTCCCTTTGATGGTCGCATTTTTCCCTTTGCTGGTCACATTTTTCCCTTTGCTGGTCACCTTTTTCCCTTTGCTGGTCACCTTTTTCCCTTTGCTGGTCACATTTTTTCCCTTTGCTGGTCACGTTTTTTTCCCTTTGCTGGTCACCTTTTTCCCTTTGCTGGTCACCTTTTTCCGTTTACTGGTCACATTTTTGTCTTTGCTGGTCATCTTTTTCCCTTTGCTGGTCACGTTTTTCCCTTTGCTGGTCACCTTTTTCCCTTTGCTGGTAAAGTTTTTCCCTTTGCTGGTCACATTTTTCCCTTTGCTGGTCACGTTTTTCCCTTTGCTGTTCACATTTTTCCCTTTACTGGTCAAATTTTTCCCTTTGCTGGTCACCTTTTTCCATGAGCAGTCACCTTTGTCCCTTTACTGGTCACCTTTTCCTTGAATGGGTTACGTGATGGGTACGTCAAGAACATTGACATGAAACAGCTTTCCACTACGTTCACGTCTAAAGTCGCTTTCAAAGTTTCGCCCCTCCCCTCCTATTCCCTATCTCTCCTTTATATAACTCCATATTCCTACTGCTTCACTATCTGTCTAGCCTACCGACTCTCCTCGTGTCCCTATACCTCTCATATAATCCATACTCTACTCCTCTACCTCTGCCTAGCCTAGCCTAACTCCTCTCCTCGTTTCCCTGTACCTCTCATATAAACCATACTCTACTCCTCGACCTCTGTCTAGCCTAACACCCCTCCTCCTGTTCTATACTTCTCATAGATATAAACGCCTACTCTACTCTCAACCTCTGTCTAGCCTAACACCACTCCCCGTATCCCCTACCTCTCATAAAGCGCATTCCTCCTGCCCCCCTCTAGCTGAGTATCACTCCTTGGTTTCCTATCTAACCTAACCTTAACACCTGTCTATCCTAGCATAGGATCTCTCTCCGTTTTCTCGTCTCTCCTTATAAACACATACTCAATTCTCCTAACCTAACACCCCTCCTCCTGTTCCCAACCTCTCTCATATAAAGGACATACTCTACCCTTCAACTCTGTCTAGCCTAACAGTCCACCTCGTTTTCCTATACCATTCATATAAACCATATTCTACTTCTTGACCTCTGTCTAGCCTAACACCCCTGCTCCTGTTCCCTACCTCTCTCATATACAAGACATGCTCTACCCTTCAACTCTGTCTAGTCTAACACCCCTCCTCGTTTTCCTATACCTTTCATATAAACCATACTCTACTTCTTGACCTCTGCCTAGCCTAACACCCCTGTTCCTGTTCCCTACCTCTCTCATATACAAGACATGCTCTGCCCTTCAACTCTGTCTAGCCTAACACCCCTCCTTGTTTTCCTATACCTTTCATATAAACCGTACTCTACTTCTTGACCTCTGTCTAGTTTAACATCTCTCTACTATCTCTTCCATATAAACGTATTTCCCTCCTTCAACCTTGTCTAGCGTAGTATCGGTCGTCGTATTCCCTATCTATCGTATTCCCATATAAACCCATTTTCCTCCTTGAACCGCCCCATCCAGCCTCGTTTTCCCTATCCTTTCCCATATATGCCCAAAAAACTGCGCCAGCTCTCTCCTATAATAACCTACTGTCAGTGTATACTTATGTGCTGCATGTTTATTAACTGCATACTCCTTTACACTAATAGTATGCAGCACTGCATGCATTTGTATTTGCTTGTTTCTAACAATACTTAAGGATCTTATCAAAGTAACAGTTTAGGAAATTCCTCACCTGTATTCCATCATGTGTTGGGTTATGAATCATCAAAGTTTATACTCTTCACATATTTCTAGAATTGCTTTTTAAATATTCTTATGAGTTCACTACTCACTATCGGCTATTGCCCACTTTAATTACACGTTTACGAAGGACTTTTCCCTCACCTTTAGTTTTCCGCACTCCCACAGGATATATTGTACTGTTTGCACATACATTTAGGGTGTTCTTTAATCTTGAATCGATGCAGATAATCCCCAAATTTATCAGGTTTGATCTTAAGTTGCTCTCGTACTCTTCTGAAGTATGTTTTTGTGGTTCCACCAGTTTTTGTTGTGTACCATTTTCCTTCCACAGTTGTACACTATTTTCCCTTAGTTTGTTAATCACTGTGATTTTTGCTATGATGCAGTAATCCACTGGAAGATCTTTGCTGTTCGCTGCTTCTTTGGCCAGTCTGTGTGCTGTTTCATTTCCAACATTGCAGGAGTGAAGTGTATTGTCCATCCTTGGTTTTGGTGTGCAGCTATGTTTTCTCTTATTTGTTCGGTGAGGCTGTTGTACTTTCTGTGATTCCTGATTAGTTCTAATATCGCTAGGCTGTCTTTGTAGATTCAAGCGGATTTCTCCTGAAAATACCCAAGTCATGTATATTTTTCGGTTGTTCCAGGTCTTTCAGGATGACAAATTACTCAGCTTATCAGAGCAAATTGTTGTTTAATTTAAATTGGAGCCGATGTAAACAGAATCGCTCATGTACATTATTATCCCTGATCCTACACGTTCTCTGTATTGCTTCCATCTGCGTAAATACTCACAGCATATTTGTTACTATACCTTTTCTCTTCTATATAGGGTAAGTTTACTGGATGCATCTATTCCTACGTTCTTTCTTTCTCAGTCATAGGTCATCTCCATTTATAATTAAACTTCATAGTTGGCATCGGGTGGCATTGTAGTAGTCTGGTTTTTCTAAGAGTTGTATGGTTAGCGGAATTAGGCCGGTGATATTAATTATTGACAGAAAGATAGAAATAATTAAATAAAGAAATGATATATATAGTAACATAGGGAAAAAATTAAATAAATAATTTCTGTATATTAAATCGATGTATAATGTAATAAGCATGAGTTGAAATAGTTTGTCCGGAGAAAAATGTAATTAGCGAGCAAAGCCGTTAGTAACAACGTGAGTAGCGAACGCGTTAAGTATAAAAGTTCCTGGGATGCAGTTAGGATTGGGTTCTCTGCGTTTGAACAGTCACGTAGGTCAGAATTCCGTAAAAGAGAAAGGTAAATGGTATTCTGAGATTCGATGCGGTACAGCTTAGCAACCAGGTAACAGGTGTATACGTAGATGTTTAAGATTGGCCCTGCGCGAGAAGGAACCTTGGTGGGATAGTTCTAAGGTAGGGGGGCTTAAACAATAAAAGAACGTGTATTGCTAGAATTAGCGTTTTGTCTTTCTTTCCTTTCGTGTAGAGCCTTAGAGGCTTACAGTTTTTACCATGAACGGCAGTTCGTAGCGCCAAGGACCGCACTGGGTTATAAGTTACTTAGTGGTGGCCGCGGGGGATTTTGCCGGTAAGCACTTTAGCGACTCACGGCAAGTCACACTTGTAGTTTCTTTATTGCGGAAACCTTATTTCAGACTTTAAAATTGACAATGTAGAAGTTAGCAGGTATAATAATTCAATTGTTATAGTTTTGATTACAACGATTCATAATCAGTTTCATTCTTTTTCTTCAAAGGTCGGAAACTCGCTTCAATAGCTCAAATATTAGATCGCATTAGACTTCTCAGTCAATTTAATCTGGTGTTATACTTTTACACTATGCCCACGCATATCCTGAGAGAAAGATTTCAAAGCCAACCACTGTAGCAGCCGGCAGCAGAATCAATAGCAGATATTGGAGACGATGTCAAAAGTTGACACCGGGCATTCGTTGTCAAAAGTGACGACCGTCGCCCGGCTTCAACTGTGTGTGTGCGTCTGTGTGTGCGAGTGTGCGGCGCGTGCTTGCGTGTGCGAGTGCGAGTGCCAGTGCATGTGCGTGTACGTTTGCGTGATTGTTTGTATGGTTCTGTGTATGTGAGTGGCTGTTTTTGTGGATATGTTCATGTATTTGAGTGTGTGTGTGTGTTTGTGAGAGAGAGAGAGAGAGAGAGAGAGGAGGTTTTTTCTTTTCAGTTTTTGTATACTCTCTGCATCTTTAATTACTGTATAGTAATGCTACAAGCAGAAGTTTGTCTTGTGATTTACATGTTTTTATAACATGTGGCTTAGAAATTTATATTTACAAGTTGGTGAAGTTGGTGGATAGTAATAATCCTTTGGCTTAGCTTATCAAAGTCTAATCTGTTTGTGAATTTTACAAACTGGTTTAAGTATTCTTTAACGAATTTTTCTTATTCACTGGCCAATTTTCTGATTTTAAAACTGTCGTGTGCGTATTTGTGTGTGAGTCTGTATGTAAGTGGCTGTGAGTGTTTGACTGTGTGTGTGTGTGTGTGTGTGTGTGTGTGTCTGTACGTGTTGTATGCGTTCGTTTTATGCTCTTTAATACTAATTCATCAGCATTGTTCATTATATACTATAATGTTGCATGCCGGCTGATCTTTAACGTTCTAATTTCAACAATGTAAGGTAATTGTTTAAAAACTTAATCTAGTGTCTGTGTGTGTGTGGGGGAGGGGTAGTGTATGTGTGTAGCTGTGTTTGTCTGTTTGGGGTATCTCAGAGTGTCTGTGTGGTGTGTGTCTATGCATGCGTGCACAACCTATATGACGAAAGAGTGCAGCTTTCAGGCGAGATCGCTAGTGTGCCACAGCGAAGTTTAGACAGGAGAGGTAACACTCGAGCGAGAATACAATACACTCTGAGCATCGAAACTTCAACACAATGTACGTACTAGTCGGTGACAATATAAATGCGCTTGGTGGAGGTCAGCACTGTGTTTTATTGACAATCAAGGCTTCGAACAGAAGCGAGTGCGTGGCAAATGCGATAAGGAAATGCGTAGTCGCACAATAAAAACAGCACTACATGTGTAAGCCTCAGCCTCACTAGTAAATGCAATTCGGAACTGCGGATGTTTTCTTTACCTGACTGTCCTTTCGATGCCTCGCCCACTTGTTTCGTAACCGTTTAGTTACTCTTCCCACCACAATCTTTATTATCGTGGCCGACCACTAAATAAGAATAAACTATACGGTCCACAACAGGTTTACCATACTGTTTCTTATATACCTAATAGAGCACGTCCGTAATCCACAAGTGGCTGAAGCTCTAACTTGCGAGCGTATGACTTCGTATGGTGGTGCTTGTATACTAGTTTACGAATCCGTCAACCGTGACTAACAGACTCCACTACTGCATTTCTTGGCTGTAGACTTGTACATGCTACGCTCCTGGAGTGGTGACGTAATACGGCTGCCCGTTATGCTTCTGCGGAGCTTCCTCTGCCTCCTGTCTGGACTTACTCCTCAGACAGGTACACAGTACTTCTATATCGTGTATGTGAGTATGGCGTGTATGTGCCTGTGAGGATACGTGTGAGCGTGTTCTGTGTTTCTGTAGAAGCAGATATATGCCTATGTGTATGTGAATGCATGTGTTGTGTATACGTGTGGCGTGTAGTGTGTATGTAAGAGTGTATGTGCATACACCTGTGCTCATGCCTTAACGTCCACATTCCCAGAGGCCATAAACTTGACCCTCATTAGCGGGTGCAAATAGAATGGTCACAATACAGAGGGTTCTCTCAACATCTTTTCCGGAAAAAAACTGTTTTTGTCAAGTCTTAATATTTCTGCACACACATCTAGTGTGTATTTGGGAGTGTTACAGTGAGGGAGTGCTTCTTGAAACATGTGTTTCTGTTTCCGTCTGTGGTTAGTTGGTCAGGAAGCTCATGTAGAAAATGTACACAAGAATGTTTATCTTGCTACTTCTTCAGTTCAAAGGACTCCTACCAAGAAAAGGGAACCTGTGATAGGGAGAGGCGCGAAGCTTAGGAAATAAGCTGTAAAAATAGTTAAATATGTAAAATCTTACTTTAAATGCATGGTTGATAAAGGTGGTGTTTTATCAACAAGAAATCTCAACCAATTAACCGCTGATACTACTGGCGAAGGCATTATTAATGTTAAAAAATTCAAATACCACAAACCCAGAAAGCTATCGGACCACAACGAAAAAGCATGTAAATAGAAATAAATTACAATTTGATGATTTTACACGTGACTTGTTGCGTAGAAGAGCATACGAGTGTTATATGACCGACGTATTACCCACAGCACGAATGTTAGCCCAATAATGTGTGAGAGGACAGAGGGTACTGATTATCAGCTTCTGTATTGAAGAAGTACAGTGACTAGACGTTTGGTTTCAATGGGATTTGAATACGGCACGTTAGGAAAGAAATCAAGCAGAGCTGTGCATTACATGGCGATACAAGTATTTGGAGGACATCAAGAATTTTTGTGAGCAAGCATACAATGATGTTTATCTCGATGAAATGTGGTATAGCAGCAACATTTGTCAGATGAAAAATTGGTCGGACGACACACGCAATTGTTCCATAACAACATCGCGCAACAAAGTCGAGAGAATCTTTGTTATTCACTGCGGCGGAGGATCAGGCTCTTTGGAGGATGTTCTATTTATGACTCAAAAAATGTGGTGAATGCGCCTGTAGATTTTCATGGGTCAGTAAACACAGACATTTTCGAAAACTGGTTCGAAAACTACATTTTAAAATAGTTAGAAGAGCCACCTGTAATTGTTTTGGATACTGCTCCTTACCACAACCAAATTCTAAACCCTAGACCTTCCATGTCTTGGAGGAAACAAAATATTTTACATTTCATACAACAGCGCAACATTCAGTTCCACGTCAAATTCCGATTATACCTGTCCTGCAAATTATCAATGACTTTTTACCCGCAAACGAAGAAAAGGAAAGACACGCAATTGATGAGATGGCTGTGTCATATGGACAGTTAGTGGTAAGGTTACTACCATACCACTGTATTTTGAACCCAATAGGGATGGTATGGTCTCAAATAAAGCATAAGTAGCATCTCAAAATCTAAGAAAATGCCAGTAAGTGAAATGATAAATATATTAAAAGATACGTGTAACCAAGCGGCAGCAGAAGAATGGCGGAAATATATAAAACATGCAGAGAAAACCGAAAATGAACAGCAACGTTCAATCAGTGTTCAACATAGGAAGGAGCCTAAGTATACACGTAAACGACGCCAAGACAGATGGATCTGATGAAGATTAGATCTCTCTGGTATGATTTTGTTTTTGCTTAAGGTGTAATACATGACAGTGGTAATAAATGCAAGCATTCCAAGTAAAAATTATAAGCTTACAGTATTATAGCAAGGTCGACCTACTTTAAAACTCAGTGCTCATAAGAAAACCGGGGAGTTTTCTTGTGCCCGGAATGCAGGAGTTTAATGCAGAGTAACAAGGAGAAATAAAACTATAAATTTCTGCATTACTTAAGATTCTTTTATTACTTTTTATTTAATAAGATAGGTTTTTTGCAGTGATGAATAATACAAAGTTAAGTTATGCATTAGAAATTTAAAGGTACAACTCGCAGGTATAGTTATAAGATGGCAAAAGTTAATATTTATACCTGTCATTTTGCATAATACAGTAATATTGTTTATTAGTTAACAAAAATATAAGATTAAAATTTGTTAAGATTATATTAGCTGACTTAACAATAACCTCAGTCACCGAGTCAAAAGACGTGCTAACACTGTCCACGCCACCACTTCACACGCTAAAAGCAGTGGAATGATGGGTGGACGTTAAGGCATCAACACAACTGTATGTATTATTTTATTAGTTCGTCGTACAATATCTTCCTTTACAATGAGCAGTACTTCGTTTGGTTTTCTTATATATTATGCTTACATATCCGGTTTCTATTCTCAATTCCCTACTAGCTAACCCGCGTAAGCTTTCTTTGCAATATGCTGACATATTTTCTTATACTAATTTATACTTTGCTTAATTTTTCATTTATCTGAAACTGTAGATATATCAACTATCATTCAATGCTAAAATCACTTCTCTCCGAAAGATAGGGAGAGATAGTGAGAAATGCAGAGCAATGCGGTAACATGAATTGAAAAATGAAATGTTATCTACCTAGAGCCCCAGTATACATTACGATGATACTCTGTACGTTTGTCATCTATCCCTGAGAGAGAGAGAGAGAGAGAGAGAGAGAGAGAGAGCGAATTAGAAAGAGAGATGCCGATTATGCTTACATTTAACTAATGCATTCAAACCATGTTCTCTTCCGATGGAATGAATTTTTGAGCTGTAACCAGTTTTGGGTACAGTCCGAAGAAGAATGTTATCAAAGATAATGTCGGCGTACAAAATATCGCATTATTTTTATTAATACGAAAAATACCAGCAACTAGCGTTATTGAAAATCTTCTGGGATTACTTTTGATCATTTAGCCAAATAAAAGAAATCGCTTTATCTGGCATAATATTCATTGCTACCGTATGTTTATAGGAACTCCCACGCTCTGACTTGAATCTTGGAGGTTCTATTGTATATCAGCCGTTTGAATGGTCTAGAAAGGGAGCGCCTCTGTGTGCGATGTTGGCGGGTATCTGTGAATGCATGACAGGAGATAAGTTTTTTCAGCAACAGAACTTCTCTCTATATATTTATTGCTTATGCTCTTTCAAGCATTTCAGTTATATTCTTTCAGAAAAATCAATGCACTGGCATTACGATACCTTGGTGAGACTGAGTGTTAAATGTGAATAGCTGAGGCTCTGTGTATTCATGGGTGAAGGCAAAAATCGATGTTTATTCACAAATAAACGTATATTTACAGGTAAAGCGGTTTTGCAGGTAAAACACTTTTTGATGGATTTCATTATTCAAGTATAACTGGTTGCCGTGTATATAGACCAACCCACCACTACCAGAGATCCAGAATTGATATGATTCCATTGGGTAAAATAATCACGTGACATACAAACACTCCTCCAATAGCGCGCATTGGCCTTAAGGTGCTATACGATTATACAAAGACGTGATTACGCTAGATAGCGCCACTATTAGGGCATTACACTTAGTGATAATTACCAGTGAAATGCTACAAACTTGCTCTGTTCATCTAGAGCGAACCAAAGAGCTGTTTTGATTTCTACAGGACATTCGTCAATTAAAAATGCAAGGTGACTTTTTTATTGTTTTACATTTTTATAAAAACTGAGTGTACTCATTAACATATACTTAATCTTCTTTAAACGATACAGTATTTGAAAATACGAGCAAGTGTATAGAGAATCGTCACATGACCTGCTCAACTCACTCTGCTTACGCCAACATTCACATGAACTTCTCTACTCAGTCTTCTTACAGAGAAACGACTTAAATCTGCTAAAAACATTACATTCATGATACGTTCTCAAATAACTCTTCTTACGCCAACATTCACATGACTTTCTCTAGCCATTCTCATTGTATATACATTCACAGGACCTTCTCAACCCACTCTTTGCATGTATACATTCACATGACTTTCTCCACTCAATCTTCTTTCAGGGAAACGACTTAGAACTGCAAAAACATATTCCCGCTGCTTTCTCAACCCTCGTTTCATTTACATTCACATCGGTTTTTCTACCAGCTTTTCTACTCTATGGTGCAATACAAAGACTGACAAGAAGTCGAGAGACGAGAAATGAACTATAGAATCGCATAATGTCTTTAAAATTTATTCGTCTCTTCAACACATAGAAAAAAACAGTCGAGTTTACTTTTCCTGGTAACACTGCAAACAACAATGCGGCCACCAGAGTCACATTCACCACAGATGGAGGCTCACGGCTTAGTCTTGCAAACCTTAGACGTAGAGAACCCGCAAATGATCAGAGCGCAGCAGGCTACAATATGTCTGTTCGCCTCGCGGGAGGTCCGTCATCGTCTGCATCTATGTATAACAGACCAGAGGCTATTGATATTAGTGGCACCCCGTCGCCAATCTAATCGGGGGCTGATTATATCATACCGCCGAATCCGGGGTTTAAGGATGTCACTCCCGTTACAGAGGTGATGACAACATGGACATCGCTCAGAGGAGTTTTGCACATGAGTTAACTGTAGAGACAAGACTTAACGATGTGAATGGTAAGTCTAGATATTTATCGCACATAAGTGTTATTTCTAAAAAAATATTCAACATTCTTTAGGGGTATATAGCCCCGAAATCCCTTAAGGTTTACTAGAGCATTTTAAATTATTAGATAAACATTCAATTTACAGCATTATTTTCCATTTAAAGCATTCCGTGTGTAGCTTACAGTGTAGCTAATTCTGTTTTTGCTTCTATTGTTACAGCTCCTTAAGCAGGTTCATCTGTGTCTGAGGCGGTGGCGACGAGCATAGCTTACCTTCGCAAGACTGGCTGTCTCCGCCTCCTGCTGAATTTGAGAACACGACCCCCATGCGTGTAGGAGATCCTGGAAGTCTATTCCAGCTCAGGGAGCCTGGGAACGCGTGAATTGCGGATACAGGACAGTGTTTCTGTAGATGCTTCGCGAATTGAACAGTGATCCTTAAGCTCATTTTTATCCCTAATACAATTATATGAATAATTAGCGTAACGCTAATGCATAACCTTTTAATTGATTTCTTTAACTATTACATAAACATATTTTTCATATTTCTATTGTATTCAACTTGCATTACAACTAATGCTGTTCTTGTTTCTATTCTTACAGAACCTACGATAATGGTCGCGAACCCGGAGCCCAAGGGTAAGAACAACCAATCCTTGCTCCGGGGATCCAAGAGACCGGGAAGTTAAAGAAGAGGAGCACGGTCAAGGAATGGACTCTCTCTCCCGTCCAGGACCCTCCACTGGTACGCCGTCGCCAATTGCAGGACAATCAGACGTCATCAGTATCCAACCAGCAACAGCAGTAAAAAATTAAAGGTTAGCCATGCACAGCTAGAATGCAAGGATATTAAATTGGCGTTCAAGGGACGGCTTTTTAATATTAAAATTCAGAACGTTCTAGAAATAGTTGACCGGTCAATTTCTGCAAGAATACAGACAGTTTGCGTTGAAAGAGATGGCTGCTCTACACAGGAGGAACCAATCAGGGTTTTAAATAAGCTCCTAAACAGAGGTAACCTATTTAATTCAATCTCCTGAGAAGGAGCACACCGAAACCATATTTTTTCAATAGAAACACCAAGTTGGATCTTCAGTCAAGTAATATTGATGCCTTATTCACCTCTATGGTCGACGAAATGATAGAAAACATCTAATTTCGAGGGAGTGGCGAGGTCAAAATCCGTGCTCGCAGTCCCGACTCTTGTTTTTGGAACTAGTTTTTATGACCCATTGAATGCTTCCCAATTCTTAGAGCTACGTATCGTAATTAGACATAAACACGCTGTATTACATTAAAAACAACGATAAATGCTGTTTTTCATGTTGTTTGCTCGCTGCAAAGTATCCAGTGAAGACTCACGGTCAAAGGACGAGCGAATACCCTGCAGAACAGTTATTCGTAGATTCAATTACATCGGCATAGACTCCCCAGCAGGTCTGCATCAGATTCCAGACTTTCAACGGCAAAATCAAGGCATTTCAATTTCCGTATTTGGAGTAGAGAGTGAGAGCTCAAGTATGCAGCTATACCAGACCATATAACTCAGAATTTAAGGTAAATCTGTTCTTTATTGAGCAAGATGGAAGATCTCACCACTAATTAAAGATATGTCAATGCTGACAAGTTCACAATTCAGTAAGCATAATGGGAAAGATTGAGTGTGCAAGCTTTCCTGAAGCACTTCAATAACGAAGATGCCTTTAAAAAAACATCACTTTAAGTGCAAGCAGTGCCAGGTGCACGCAATGCCTAAGCAGTGGAAAGCGATCTAGTTCTCATTCCAATCAAAGGGTACTCCTGTAAATCTTGTGATATATACCGACATTGAAAACGTGCTAGCCAGAGCTCAGTCCTGCGAGCCATCGGCTTACCAGAGCTGGATTCGGTCTATCCAACATCATGAGGTTATATCGATATCTCTCAACCTCTTATGCCGCCATGACAACTCTTTGTCAATATTTAAGTTATTTATAGGCCCTAATGCCATCAAGGAGTTCCTCGTTGAGCTTCGGGCAATAGCCGATTGCTCAATATAACCGCAATGAAGAAATGATCTTGACTGCACAGGATATGGCTGATTTTGACAATGTTCGTCATTACCACATATACGAGAAGGAGTTTGAGGCGGGCGATTAGAAGGCCCACGACCACTGTCACGTGAATGGTGTATTACAGAGGGCTGCTCATAATGCATGCAATTTAAATAGGTGACTACCTAATTTTTTGCCCTCTTTTTCATTATCCTAGCAATTATAACAGCCTTTCCTGCTGCAGCGCCTGAAATATGACACTCAGACCATTTCGTGCATTTCACACTCCTCCGAGAGATAAATTGCATTCAGCAAAAACTACAAGAGTATCTCATTCTGGTTTCCGGTTTCCAGATAGCTTTATGTTTTTGGATGATAAGCCATCTAGCCTAGCCCGTAGGCTGAGCGGAGAGGAATTCAAGATCACTAACTCTGAGTACCTTGATTCTGAGAATCAGCAGTTACTGAGATCAAAGCGGATATTCCCCTACACCTATGTAGACCACCCATAAAAACTAGACGAAACCAAGCTGCTGCATTCGAAAAATTGTACATTACCATGCAAGACTAAGAACACACCGTCAAAGTCTCGAATACCTTCAAAACAAAAAAATTGTGCGAATACAGCGATTTGTACCTGGAGACAAATACACTCTTGTTGGCTGAAGCATTCGAGAACTTTAGAGACCTCCCTTTGGAGAAGTATAATTTGGACCCCTGCTGGTACTACACTCTGCCTGGTCTTCAAGGTCAAGTTAGACCTCATCAATGATGCGGAAATGATCAAATTCTTAGAATACGAAATCAGGGGTGGTAATTATATTGTATCCAGGAAATACGCAAAGGTGAATAACGCATAACTGCGAGGACATAATAGCACACACAAAGACAGCTATTTAAGCTGTTTAGATATCAACCACTTATATGGATCTTAGATTACCAGTCCTATGCCACACAGAAGCATAAGATGGCTTATATAGCAGGAAATTGAGGCGATAAACTGCTCTGCAGTTGCCCCTGATTTCAAATGGATACGTCCTGGAGGTTGACCTTGAGTACCCTGAGCATTTCCACGATGAGTATAATACCCTTCCTCTCTGCCCAAAAAGCGAAATACCACCAGGAGACCAATACAAGAAACTGCTGGCAACACTAGAGATTAAAGAGATTCATCTTGTACTACAAAAATCTGCAGCAGTGCATTGATTTAGGCTTGCAGCTAAAGAACATACATAGAATGGTGGCATATGAGCAGTCAGAATGACTGAAATCCTACATTCAATTAAATATGGAGAGACGTGTAAGCGAAACTTGCAAATTTGTTCATAATTTATGGAAGAAGGTGAATAACTCCAAGTATGGGAAATTCATTGAAAATGTGCGTAAATATAATGACTTCCGAATCCTTTCAATTTGGAAGCAATGCAAGAAATTGACTTATATCCAGAGAATTATATTTATGGAACATCTTGTAGGGATAGAACTCGCAAGAGAGGAATGGCTTATGAATAAACCCATCTATGTAGAGCAAGCCATCCTTGACGTCTCGAAACCAACAACGTACAACTTCTATTATAATGTAATGAAACCCAACCTTCAGAGCCTGACATTAAATTATATGCACACCCATTCGTTTATCTTCTAAAGGTAAAAAAACATCTAAAAATTCATCAAGGAAAACCCACAATATTTCGACACATTCCCTACATCAAGGACAACATGTACGGAATTCACCATCTAAACGAAAAAGTTATCGGTTTGCTCAAGGATCAGCTTTCATGGATGCCCATAATTGAATACGTAGGATTAAGGTCCAAATTATACGCCTACGGATATGAGAACCAAACTGTCATCATCACGAAGGGTATCAACAATACCGGCATGTAAAATAAATTTTGACCACTATTTTGGCTCTCAATATGACAAAAAGAATTACAAAAACAACCACTTTTTGAAGCTTCAAGCATAAGGTATTGACACTACAGATGAACCAAGTCGCTCTCTGTGGTAGAGATGATAAAAGAAATCTCATTAAAGGTTCAGACCGGACAATTGTTTAGGGTGATTATAGTCTGTGTATGGCTGACGTTTAGATAAATATATGCAGAAAATGTGATTTTTTATTTTTTAATTCTTACTTAATATGGCTTTTAATGGGTTGCCTTTTCAAGCTTTTGTGAATATTGTATTTTTCCTAGTTTTTAGATTTAATGTTTTAGTTTTCTTATTCTTAATTCATATTATATTTTTAATGGATTTCTTCAAATCTTTCAATTTTTCATATTTTGTTCATTCTGTTTATTAAAAAAATTAATGAATTGTTTTTAATGCATATTCACATACTGTCATCATAGGAGAGCTTAAGGGAAATAAAATACCATGTTATTGCGGAAATGAAAGGACTCTTTATTTTCATCATTTTTTTTGCTGCAGTGAATCCTTTCTATAAATCTATTGAGTATTAGGCCATCCATAATACTTCGCAAGAATCCTATTTCCTTGTCGGTGTAACACTTCCACCAGAAGTGTATTAGGGTACAGAAGAGAGCGAAGTTGATGTCCTGCAATGGTACCGCTGTTTGACTGAGTTAGGGAACCCCGGCCAAACGAAAAGGGAAGCCCTAACGAGTGCCGTAGGGGAAAACAAAATGGAAACCAGAACTCTCAAAAATATACTACTATTGATAAGTTTGTTTTTGTGGGTACTTTAATCATAATAATAAACAAACATTAATAAACAGAACCGTAAACCAACCATAAAAGAATAACTGTAAAACAAAGATGGCTTAAATAGTAAACCAACCAAAACCAACTGAGCAGAGCAGTAAAGCAAGTTTTAAATACAGCAAAAATTAAGTCAAACAAAAATTCAACAAACAAAATCAATTTAGAAACTTTATAAAACAAAGTCACTATAAACATCAGACCAAAATATTTAATTATGTTTAGCTAGTCAAAGACTAGCTAAGAATGTTGAACAAGACCGAAACAGATTTTTATGAAATTCTGGTAACAGAGAGCTTCAAAGTCCAGCTAAGCTAGATGTAGGTACTTTACAACCCAACCGTTTTCAGTTACAAAGTTCAGCATAAATGGGTTCAGCATAACTGGGTTTTAACTGCAATTACTGCTCTCATAATTTACACAACAGAATTTCTGTAATTTTGAACTAACTATGCATTTTCAAAGTGCCCAAATTATGTAAAGCTCTAATCACAAATTTCTACTTATATTGCTTCTTGCCCTCCTAAATCAAACTATGCAATTTCAGACGACAAATGCCAAAAGCTTTTCTCACAAATTTCTCACTACTGATGCTTTTTACCTTCATGAATCAAATTATGCATTTTCAAATTGCCCAACTGTGTAAAGCTCTTATCACAAATTTTAAACTAACTATACACTGAAAATCACGTACTGAAAAATATAACTCAACTGGAAAAGAACCAAAACACACTAAACATATGAACAATTCCAAGAGCCAGTCACTTTGCGAATTCGTATTTTCGAACACACATAACGTTTTCCGTCCCAAAATTCACTCACCATTACCAAGACATAAAACTGATAATAAAGCCTACCTTTACATAAGGTCGATTCACAAAAAAACCCAAAAGACGTTCCTTAAAACCACTGAAAAAAAAACTTCCACAATCCTGATGAGTAGTTGCCGGGCAGAGAGGTATCCCTGCAATGCGGCAGAAATCCCACCACTCCTCGCGTACGGCCAAAGCACATGGCACGTCAGCAAACCACAGAGGAGAAAAAAAGACAGCACCAAAGAGTGCGTTAAGCAAAGGGGACAAGCAACGTAAAGTGACTGGCTGGATGTATAATACAGATACAAAACATAAAAGAAACACATAACAGCACAATAGCCCCGCATCTGCGAGCTTGCGAGAAGAAAAAAAATAACCATTTTTAGGAACTCGAGGAAAGGGAACAATAAAAAGCCGCAAGGGGAAACAACTAGGAAAACGGAAGGAACATGCTACACTGTAAGTAGACGAAGAAGGTAACTCCACACATACAGTCCGCAAACTTTAGATGCTGGCACTGAACACATATGGAGGAGACCATAATGAGGCACACAAACCCCAACAGTATATATACCACGACGTAGCAACCGGGCAGCCATCCAAGGTGATGATAAAAGCTTAAGTATATAACTCCCAGGAACAGTCATAGGTGAAAAGTTGCATCATGATTTTGGCAGCAACATTCAGCGGACAAGCCGCTAACCAGGAGAATAGATTTTTCTCTACTAATAACGCCGACACTGCAGACGGTTAACGCTAAGGCAGAAACTGAAGCGGGCCAAAACATGTATAAAGTTGTCAGGATCCGGAAGAGGAGGCACAGGCTTCAGTATTTTAAATCACCAAATAGCGTCCGACGGTGAAATTCCCACGTAGGACCACCCGGCTGCACACACCACGAGAGCAGAAGAATCTTGCACAGCAGTCAGCACATCGCAACTCAGAAGGTCCAGAACGTGTCCCCACAGAGTAGCACGAGGAAGGAAAAAGGGATGGTAGCCGAGAAGGATAAGAATCTGAAACATAATAAAACAAAGCAGCAGAGGGGGCTCACAAAGCAAAAAATAAACTTACATATACAAACTAAATCATCGTCAATCAATTATAATTTTATAGACATATAAATATTGAATTTCACAATAAACCATGTGCATTTTTAAATTAGACAAGTATAGCATTACAATTATAGAACAAGAATTAAACATGGTATGCAATGAAACAGCTATGAGACATAATGCACTATATAACAACTATGTACAACAAAATAATAATTCACTTGCCCCGACCCCACACAAACTATAACTGGGGAGAGGCAGGTGAACAGGGCATACCGGCAAGGCATCACCGGTGTGGAAGCATGAAAATTTTCCCAATAAGAACAATTTAATTAAGCTGACACCCACTGAAATTAAGTGACCTTATAAATATATATATATAATTATAATTTAAAATATTACCCCCAAAAATTAAATAAAAAACAAAGGATATTAAATTCGAGCCAAATTTATAGAAACACAAAAGGTCACTCAAAATAACAGGATCAACAGCAAAGGTAGGCTCTGCGCAACAGCTAAATACCCCAGCAAGGGCGAATGGAAATGAGGCAAAACTTTCAGAATTAGATAACCATACATGTTACCATATTTATCTTGCACACTGACTTGAAAAGGAAATCATAAATTCCTCCAAAATATTCAGGAACTCGCAAGTGACTGACTCTTGAATAGCCCTAGCACACGGACATAAC
This sequence comes from Deroplatys truncata, assembly GCA_030765065.1. NCBI lineage: Eukaryota > Metazoa > Arthropoda > Insecta > Mantodea > Mantidae > Deroplatys > Deroplatys truncata. The sequence continues at coordinate 533,802,375 of CM060990.1, read as the reverse complement.
CAAACATCCCCCAATGAACCAACACAATGAAAACTAGAAACAAAACCCGTAATTAACCTAGACACAAACTACCCCGAGTTATACAATTTAAGCTGCGACAGGTGAGCGCGGCGCCTGCAGGAGGAAGACAATTCTTGCAAAAGAACAGACACCCCCTTATAAATTCTGAGAATCTTAAACGGGCCAAGATAGCGGGGAGCTAACTTGGCGGCAAACGCATCTGCTTTCGAGGACTGAGGATAGTTACGGCACATAACAACATCTCCCACTTTGAATGGGGAGGGACGACGGGACGCATCGTATCGCTGCTTTCTCATAGAGTGGCCTCTACGCAGATTATTCAAGGCAGCCTTCCAATTAGTACGAATGGTATGCGGAGAATTGTCAGCCGGTAATAAATCATTTAACGCCCACAAATTAGCCAAAGGAGACGAAGGTTGGTAGGCAAATAACAACGAAAATGGCGTCGTCTTATCAACCTCATGTCTCGCAGAATTGAAAGCAAACTGAAGTTGCTTCAAATATTTATCCCAGAAATTGTGCTGCTGGTGATGATAAGCAATTAAAACGGACTTAAGGTTACGGTTGACCCGTTCCGCTAATGAGGGGTTAGGGTAATAAGGGGTAGTAGTAAAATGCGTAACACCCCAATCAAAACAAAAGGAACGAAAGAGACGCGACTTAAATTGCGAGCCGTTATCAGAGACCAGATATTGAGGAGCACCAAAAGATCCAAATATTGTTCCAAGTTCCCGAGTAGCAAGGCGAGCAGTAGCAGCACTCAGAGGTGAAATCCATACGAACTTTGAAAAAGCATCAGTAACCACCAATGCAAAAATATTTCCCTGAATAGAACGAGGGAATGGTCCGATAAAATCCACAAACAGTTTCTCCATGGGCGCGGAGGGAACCTCCGAAGCCAAATATCCCCAATTTGTGGCCTGCGCGGGTTTGGACAATGCGCAAATGCGGCAAGACTTAACATGCGTTCTTACATCGAAATCCATGCCCCGCCACATAAACTGTTCACGAATTCGATTTCTGGTTTTGGCAATGCCTAAATGACCCCCGAAAGGAGAATCGTGAAAATAACTGAGAATCTTGGGAATAGCTGCCTTCGGAACTATGACTTTATAACGCCGATCAAAACTAGCTCTTCCCATCAAAACACCCTCATGAATCTTATAATCCTGCAGTGAAACTCCCGATTTAATTTGCTCAATAATTGAAGCCAACCCAGAATCGGTAGGTTGAAGTTCAGGTATACCGACAAACATTTCAGGAAATGCCGAAAATGAGAAACTCTCAATCTGAGTATCCGCAGGAGCATCCAAAGTATCGAAATAAACACACTCCTCAGTAGGTTCGGAAAATACCCGGGTAAGAGCATCCGCAATACAATTTTCTGAACCTCTGATAAAGGAAGGAGTAAACTTAAAGGCACCTATCCGGACACCCCAACGCGCAAGACGACCTGTCTTCCTTGGGACAGCTAACGCCCACGTTAAAGCCTGGTTATCGCACTCTAAAAAGAAATGCACATGTTCTAAGTACACCCAATACTTCTCCAATCCAAAAAGCACCGCTAAGGTTTCTAATTCATATGTAGAAAATTTACGTTCCTCAGGAGATAAAGTACGCGAACTATAATAAAGTGGACGACGACCCTCAGGAAATTCCTGCAACAAAACAGCCGCTAGCGCGCTAGCACTAGCATCCGTCTGTAAAATAAAGGGCATAGCAAAATCTGGAAAAGCCAAGACAGGAGGGTTTGAAATAGCCTCTTTTAGATCACCAAATGCCGCTTCCTGCTCCTCGGCCCACGCAAAAGTAACCCCTTTCCTACGTAAGCAATTAAGAGGTCCCGCCCGAGTAGAAAAATTTGAAATAAATTTAGAGAAGAAGTTAACCATTCCAAAAAATCGAGCCACCTCACGCTTATTCTTGGGTGCCGGAAAATTTCTAATAGCCTTAGTGCGATCTGGGTCTATGGTAATACCAGAAGGGGAAACCATATGGCCCAAAAATGATATTTGAGAGGTAGCAAAATGAACTTTAGACTGCTTAACTGATAACCCGGCGCTCTGTAGGCGACAAAAGACCTCACGTAAATGAACAAGATGTGAGTCAAAATCCTCGGAATATACTACAAGATCATCTAAGTAATGGTACAAATATTTAAATTTTATGTCCGAAAACAAATTATACAGCAAACGAGTGAGGACTTGCGCGCCCGTAGCCAAACCAAATGGGACCCTATTGAATTCATAAAGGCGCCAGGGGGTAGCGAAAGCTGTTAGATGCTTGGAATGTTCAGCCAAAGGAATCTGATGATAAGCATTGTTTAAATCCAGGGTCGTAAAAACGCGAGCCTTCGAAAAATGATGAGCAGCTGTATGCAAATCGGGCAAAGGGGTACTTTCAATAAGTATTCTTTTGTTCAAGAGACGATAATCTATGACCGGTCTAAAATCCTGATCTCCCTTCGGTACTAGAAATATGGGGCTGCTGTAATTTGAAGTAGACGGCCTAATAACCCCTTGGTCAAGCATCTTCGGTAATTTCTCTTTTAATATAGCCATCTTCGGTGGTGTGAGCTTATATGGAGATAACTTGACAAGAGTAGAATCAGTTAACTTAATTTCATATTGAGTCAAATGGGTGATCCCTAAAACATCAGTAAACAGGGAATCAAATTCCCCAACTAAATGCTCTATTTGCTTTGCCTGTTCAGGAGACAAATGAGACAGAGAAGAAGTTGCGCAATTTTGGGTTACCAAATTAATATCTCCCAAGTTTAAAGGGGGCCGAGATGGTTTAAAATCCCTCACAAAATCCAACTTTATCCGGGGAGCAAAATGAAAGGCGATCTGCCTAGTGGAAAAATCAATAGCCATCCCAGTCCTTGACATAAAATCGGCACCTAGGACACATGCATATGGAAGCCTGGGAACGACGAAAAAACTATGTTTCCACGTAAAACATGGGAAACGTATAGTACATGATACGCTTTGAGTAACTTGAAAGGCCTGACCATTGACCATCAAACAAACCAACTGACACGTGGTTGCACGCGACATAATACATGGTAAATTTAACCTAAGCCAATCAAGCTGAATCAAAGAGACAGAACTTCCGGAATCTAATAACGCCAATAAAGGCAACTTCTCAAGAGAAACTTGAACTAAGGGTTTACCCGAAAACGGATAACCACAAATACGTCGAGACAAACAAATGGTCGACTTAAACTTCTGGCGTCATAAAGGTCGAAACTGTCGCCCCTGATTAGAAACACGAAGAAAACCCCGATTTACGGTCCTCCTATTGGGACAATTTCGTCGAACATGGCCTTCCTGACCACACTGAAAGCATTTAATAGTGGCCAGACGACCCGAAACCGGAACAATGGCCGAAGAAGGAGCTGATGCACCGGTATTAGGAGTTGCTAATGAGCCTGGAGGTTCTGACAGACGCAGCCTATCAACAAGCATAACTTCATTGAGTTTAGGAACCAATGCTTCCAACTGCTGCAAATTTGACGGCCGAGGTCCTAATACCAAAGCCGACCTGACGACTGGATTGAGTCCTGATAAAATGACATCACAAATTTCCGCTTCCGTATCAGGGAGCACCAACACTAAAGCAATTTCCTTAACCCGAACCATATATTCTGTAAACGGTTCCGTTAGACCCTGAGGACGAAAATATACGTCTTGCATTAGTCTCGTGCATTCCCTACGCGGAATGAACATGTCTAATAGGGCCAAATGAAAGCGAGTCACAGGCTCGGCCATACCAGCACACCGCATTAACAGGTCCGAAACTATCCCAGACACCTTGACAGATAATAATTCTATCACTTGAACCGTGGGTACCAAATAACGCTTAGCCATTAGCGTCAATCGAACAAGAAAATAGAGAAACTGTAAAGCCGATGGTACATCAACAATGCCGTTTAACTGAACGCCTTCCACGAATTGCTGGAGGGGATGAGCGAGTCTAAGTGGCCGAAACGCAGACACCGCAATCGAAGGCTGAACCACATCTGACAATCCTTGATTATACAAGGGGGACGACCCAGTATCCTCCTGTGAAGTCCCAAAATCTTCCTCCACGTTACGGGCTAATTCCTTAAACTGATCCTTTAACTTTTGCAACGCTATACATGACTGCAAAGTAGGAAATCTCTGTAAGACATAATCTAAATAGAACAAGTAATGTCGAATTCTAACTTGCCACCGGAGCAACTGTGCCTTAGAGGGAGAATCCCTGCTCCCAAAATCCATTAAATTATCCTGAATCTCTGCTAAGGCCAACGAGCAAGTGGACTCACACTTAGTCACTACCACGTGATCAATAGAAACAGTAATTAATGGAGCATCCTTAATTTGTCGAAAAACTTCCAACATAATAGCCACTTCAGTTGTCATAGAACATTGACCTCCACGTACAACCAACTCTACCCACAATTCACCTTTCCGTAATCTGTCCACATTAATAACCGATACCGCCATCTTGTAACTACGGATATGGTACAAGTAAGAAAATGAAATCCGGAGAATACAGAGCAAACAACAAACCCAACAATATTCCCTAACCAACACAGACAAATCAATTAACCAAGCTCTGCTACCAGTAATTTGCAATGGTACCGCTGTTTGACTGAGTTAGGGAAGCCCGGCCAAACGAAAAGGGAAGCCCTAACGAGTGCCGTAGGGGAAAACAAAATGGAAACCAGAACTCTCAAAAATATACTACTATTGATAAGTTTGTTTTTGTGGGTACTTTAATGATAATAATAAACAAACATTAATAACCAGAACCGTAAACCAACCATAAAAGAATAACTGTAAAACAAAGATGGCTTAAATAGTAAACCAACCAAAACCAATTGAGCAGAGCAGTAAAGCAAGTTTTAAATACAGCAAAAATTAAGTCAAACAAAAATTCAACAAACAAAATCAATTTAGAAACTTTATAAAACAAAGCCACTATAAACATCAGACCAAAATATTTAATTATGTTTAGCTAGTCAAAGACTAGCTAAGAATGTTGAACAAGACCGAAACGGACTTTTATGAAATTCTGGTAACAGAGAGCTTCAAAGTCCAGCTGAGCTAGATGTAGGTACTTTACAACCCAACCGTTTTCAGTTACAAAGTTCAGCATAAATGGGTTCAGCATAACTGGGTTTTAACTGCAATTACTGCTCTCATAATTTACACAACAGAATTTCTGTAATTTTGAACTAACTATGCATTTTCAAAGTGCCCAAAATATGAAAAGCTCTACTCACAAATTTCTACTTATATTGCTTCTTGCCCTCCTAAATCAAACCATGCAATTTCAGACGACAAATGCCAAAAGCTTTTCTCACAAATTTCTCACTACTGATGCTTTTTACCTTCATGAATCAAATTATGCATTTTCAAATTGCACAACTGTGTAAAGCTCTTATCACAAATTTTAAACTAACTATACACTGAAAATCACGTACTGAAAAATATAACTCAACTGGAAAAAAACCAAAACACACTAAACATATGAACAATTCCAAGAGCCAGTCACTTTGCGAATTCGTATTTTCAAACACACATATCGTTTTCCGCCCCAAAATTCACTCACCATTACCAAGACATAAAACTGATAATAAAGCCTACCTTTACATAAGGTCGATCCACAAAAAAACCCAAAATACGTTCCTTAAAACCACTGAAAAAAAAACTTCCACAATCCTGATGAGTAGTTGCCGGGCAGAGAGGTATCCCTGCAACGCGGCAGAAATCCCACCACTCCTCGCGTACGGCCAAAGCACATGCCACGTCAGCAAACCACAGAGGAGAAAAGAAGACAGCACCAAACAGTGCGTTAAGCAAAGGGGACAAGCAACGTAAAGTGACTGGTTGGATGTATAATACAGATACAAAACATAAAAGAAACACATAACAGCACAGTCCATAAAAGCATCCCTCTATCTCCTCACCATCATTGTCTTTTAACATGTATGTAGCAGGATTGGTGTGCATCATACGAGCAACTTCAAAGATTTTAACACTCCAATTAACTTAAAAACTTCTTTCAAAATGCTCCTTATTGTTAGATGTCCTCACATAAACACCAACACTAAACTTTCTTCCACCCCTGTGTTCTCTTCGATTGTAATTCTTTACAATCAGGAGAAGATCATTGTTCTTCACTTCGCTAGGCTTCATGCGAATGCTAGTATAGTAAGTGTTGTATTTTGCAATGATTTGTTGTAAAGCATCTAAGCACTTGCACGTCCTTGAGCTAGAAACTTTGGATACACCTTATTATCTAAACTTCTTATTAATCGTTCAACAGCAGTTGCCTTCACATGCGTATAGGTGTTGCAGTGATTGGTGTTATATTTCGATATTAAATTTTTAAATAGTTTGTTATAAAAGTCTTTCCCTTTATCACTGTGTAACTTGTTGGGTACGGAACCACGTATTGCAGTATATCTGCTCTAGAATTAATGAAGCTATTTAAATGTATGTATATTAAGAACTGACAGTAAATGCTATGCATTACAAATCAAATAGAACAAAATGATCAGACTAACAAAGGTAAAATCGTAGTGAATGTTAAAATAACTGTTCTTGCCTATACGTATGTTAACCTTATAACAGTAAGGAGGTATTCAACTCTGTACAAAATTACACTTGATTTGTTTCATTTTGTATATAATATGTCCTTATTTTATTTTAAATGTTCTGTATACTATGTAATATTTATGTATATATGTAACTTTATTGTACATTTCCTTAACACGCATATAGTATTTGTATTTTATTTCAAATGTTCCATATTCTATGTAATATTTATGTTTATATATAATTTTTGTACATTTCCTTGACATGTTCTATGTTCACAAGCCTTTATGGCTGCTAGTGAACTCACAGAATACAATCTAATCTAATCTTCCCTAGCCTTTGCAACTTGAAGTCTTGTCTTGTCCTCTTGTGGTCTCGCGTTTGCCATTTAAGAGTAGAAGTTGATTGCAATGAGGATGTACTTGAAATTCGTATTGCTTCTTGCATGCGGTATCATCTCAACCAAGTGATCTGCACCAGATCGTGGAGCCCCCTGCAGATGAATTTTCGGCGCATGAAGTTTCTTCGAGCTGAGGCCTGCAGTTCGCTGCTATATTTTGCTTCACTCCTGTCATGCTATAAACCTTGCCGTTTTCAGTTCTTGAATAATCTCTTCAATTTTCTGAGTGTGACTGTTATTGCCGGAGTCTCTGGATGCTTTAAGTAGCCTCAGGCGATCCACCAAATCATTGAGGTCGGTCTAGTAGATGCAGTCTTGCTTCGTGTTACGGTGATGCTCTTTCCACTGCACGCCCAATCCCTTGTGTTTTGCCACTAGGGGACGTATAGCTCTTTTATACTTGTATGAATCGCCCGACATCAGTTGTCCGTGCCTGCTGAAGTTGCTTCGATGAACACGAGTTGCATTCAGTATTTTGCTGTATGATTCAAGATCATCTTCTGTGTAGACATACATTTCAGGTATTCTCTTAAAGATGAGTTCCCTCGATCTATGTGTAGTTTCATACATTTGGTCAACTATTTGGACTTTATTATTAACGAAATCGATTACTCTGTTTCCTAGTATGTAGTTTCCATCCTCGTATCTTACCTCATATAATGCATCTATTTCATTCCCGTCCTTCTTTCGAACTTTATTAAAGTAGCTCGAGAGTTGCTCGTCTTTCACTGATTCCTCCTTGCTTGTCTTTTTCGGTATTTCCAGTATATCTTGAAGCGGTTCTGTTACTTCCTGAAGAGCCTCGCTCAGCACTCTCTGGGTCTCAAACTGCTGCCTTTAAGAGAGCGTAACTTTTCTCTTATAGACCTAGCATGCTTGGCTACAGATTCTTTAAGTCTTGTGCTTTGGCTGTCCAACTTGAAATGAGGTTGAAATTATGATTTCATGAAAATATATACCTAATTTGTCTAGATGCTTTCAGTTTATATGTCATTTTAAAATTGAATATTTAGAAAATGACAATTTTTGCTCGATTTGCCGAAGTAGTGAAGGTTAATCTATCGCCATTTTCAAGTAGAGTGGGGAAGGTTCCAAACGTCTTATTACGTGCAATTACGTCACCATTTACACTTGATTTGCAGCATTCGAGCCCCGAGGTTAGCATATACCTCAGCAAATTCCCTCAGAAAGGCTTCATCTGCATAGTAATAATGTGCTCCCCTTTCATTTGTTATAATACAGCATTTATGACGTTCACCTGTGATTCAAGAGTATTGACATTATCCATGGTTGTTATCATTGCTTAACCATCATTTTCTGTCGGCTCGCCATAGTTTCTATGTGTTTTTCCACTGCTTATGTAACATCGATACTGATGGAACCAAGTCTGCTGTTTAAATCTTGCTGTATTACATTTTGTTTCTTTCCCACTACGGCTTTAACAAGCCTTGTAGTTGCTGCATCGCTGCCATTGATAAAATCTGCTGTCTCTTTTATTGTTGCTTTTTGGAATGAAACGTCCCCATATAAATCGAGCGGAGGTGTTCTTGAATTTATGTATTACCATACAGGTTTCTTATTCGGCACGTCAACATCCTCTTGAGGTGGTAGTACTATCTTCATTCTTATCGTGTCCAAGATAATATTGTCTCCAACGTCACGTTTAAAAGCATTTTATCCAGATATATCATTACAGTGTCATGTTGCACATCCAACGATTTGTGAATGTGATCTCTAACCATAGTTGAAGTTGGACCATGCGCTGATATATCGTATTTTGACGAACTCTTGTATTCCATTTTCAGTAGATGTGAGCGCATCCACATAGCGTTTAGTGGTTGTATCATCATCTTCCTCAGGGTTCTGAACAATGCACAATCTCTTGTTCCTGAATTGATGATTGCCATTTCCATCTCTGTTTATGATGAACTAATGTAGTGACCTTTTAACTGGCGCAGTCCTCTGTGCTCCGAACCTGTCAATACTCATGTCGAACTATGAATGAGCAATTTCTTCATTATCTCATTTAATATACACACCAAAACTGCTCCTATATCGATTCTCGTTCATAGGGAATTCAGGAACTAACACCATAAAGGGTTTTCCTTCTGAAGAGCTCTCCCAATCACTTTTGCACAAATCTTAAAACTCGGTATACGACATGTCTGTGATTACGTAATCTTCCTATATGTGCTTCAAGTTTAAATTATCTTGTGAGAAGAGTATAATCAGGTTCGCATTATTTCGAAAAAAGTGCTTTGGTACTTTGGCACAGGATTGTGTAAGATAATATAGAATCCACATTTCGATGCCTACCCATGCTGTAAAAGGAGGTGATCTTGTCTTGCTTTTCTGTGATGACATCATCAAATATAAAGATTGATTTTCATTTAACTTCCGATGGATGCAAGATGTTTTCTCCGTCTTCATGAGTGTTCACTCCTATACCCTCAATGCTTTGAAGCAGCTTAATGTAATATTGATACTTTGGCTGATACAGTGGTTTTGAATAAATGTGCAAGTTTTCAAATCGTAAATCATTCTCGTGAAGTATCATATTCGGTAATACATTTCTTTTTCCAGCGCTGGAGCTACCTAGATTGAGAGGTCTAAGATTGCCAGGAAACAGAATTCCGTGGCAATGACGTCTACAGTCGCTTTCAAACCTAGCACCTGAATAGGTAGGAAGCATTCTTGCTTCTCAAGCTCCACCGTAGCATCTAAAATAAAATAAATCATGCTTAATGTATATATGCAAATGACCGTAAAGCGATGCTAAAATATCAAAAAACAAAGCAAAGATAAAATCAATTATTAATCCATGAGGGCTAACAGGGTTAAGATCGTAAGAGGTTTCGGCTTAATTAACAGTCTCATTAATCAACTGCAATTTGAAGCGCATTTGCTTGGATACAAATATTGTGGGCCCGGAACGAAGCTAGAAAAATGATTAAAGAGGGGTGACCACGGAATCAATCCCTTAGACGAAGCGTTTCACGACATTGCCTATGCACTGCATAAGATCTCTGCTTCAAGAAAAATTGCCGATAAGATCTTGGCGAAAAAGGCGTAGAAAAGACTGCAATCCTCTGATCCTACATCGGGCGAAAAGTTTGCAGGGAGACTAGTAACATAATTATGAAGGTAAAGTGGTTCTTGGTGTTGCATCCAGGAAGAGGAAACGTGGAGGATATCTGCCTCTCATACCAATTATTGCAGCTCTAGGTGTTACCGCTCAAATTGCTACAGCAGTGAAAAAATGCTGCAGATAAACAACTTGCAAAAATGATTAGGCATAACACAAAGATTGAAGCATGGAAAACGTCTTCCACCGAAGAGTAAGGTGAGGAATACCAAAAGGAAGAGGCTTCAGAGCCAGAAAGGGAATTCGAAAAACTCGGGCAGAGAATTCAAAAACCTCGGGCTATATTTGTCCCGGAAAAAGCCGTGAGTAACGTTCATCTCGACTTGTATGATCGGCGTTTAAACGTTCCTCATTTTAGAGGTGTATACATGATCGACCAGCTACCTTCAAGACCTCATTACAGAGAGAGAATTATCGTCAATCTCGATACTTCAGAGCATGAAGGCACATATTGGGTTACTGTAAAGAAGGATGGTGACGTTGCATTTTATTACGATAGCTTTGGAAACTTGAAGCCACCAAAATGCATGGAAAGGTACCTCAGAGGCGTTAAGGTGTTGTATAATACCAAGAGGTTTCAGAGTTTCAGCTCAGTTATCTGCGGGCACTTATGCTTTTAATTTCTAACTCAGTGAGTTACACTATCTCTGTCAGAGGCAATGAATCTGTTCTTACTACATACGCGTATCCTTCTCTGTAGATAGATCTTAACGGACATTATGAGATTGCTCTATTGGGTTCTGAAACCTTCTATCCTATTCCCAATGTTGATCGGAGTAATAATCAGTTTCAAAGCACTTACTATAATGAGCTTAAGGTCATGGATATGCTCTATAGAACTTATAAGATTGCTGATGTTAATGAATACATCAAAGCTAAACTAGGGGTAGATGCGAAACTCTTCTTTATTAGCCCTAATAATAATACCACGAAGGCTGAAATTAAATGACCTTTCACCGTTGATTTTTCCAATGAGTGTTCTATAGGATAACCCTTGGGCTTCAGGGACAATAAAGTTATTCCGGCTAATCAGCTGGTTGAATTTGATTTCCTGATAAATATATTTAAGGTGAGCATCATACGAATCGAGTGCAATATTGCAACAGGCTCTTTCATCGACGGCAAAAGCGGGACTCGATCTCCGAGGTTTTCCCATCTGTTCCGCGTGGATATAATACTTCTCAAGATCCAACAAATTTATCTACCGATCATAGACACCAGTATTATAGAGTAAATCAGTCTTCGTGTGGTGGAGCAGAATGGGAATAACATCGACCTTAGAAACGAGGATATAAGCATAAGACTTCGCATCCGTCGCAATGGCAATAGATTTTAGAAAAATTTAGCGTTGCCGAGGATGTAATAACGGAGTGATTCGACGCTCACATCATACTCTGCATTTGACACCCCGAGTGTTAACGCGCAATCGCAAGCTCCTCCTTACATTGGGATACAGAATCTTATAATAATGAACATCTTCAATGTTGCTGAGACATCCAGATTCGACGGAAAGGTCACCAAAGAAGAGAAACGCGTGTTTTTGCCATATTATACATCGGCTCTGACACCAATGACGAGATTAGAATTCCTTGCTAAGCTGAGGATTTATATACTTTACCTACCCGAAGTTATCTATACATGAGAGAAGTATTACTAAACCTAATGGATCAGTTACTACTGCAAAGCTTACCAATAACGTTGTTGCATTCATGTTTGAGGAGATTCGACTGGACATGAACGGATCAACTATTAATCCAACCAGAAATCCCGGGATCGCATCAACTCTGCGCAACTATGCTGCAAGCAAACCCATGGAATCTGATAGCCTGCTGAATGCTGTATGGTGCTACCCAGAGAAGAGAAAATAGAGCCTTCAATGCTATAGTGCCGCTGTCGAAACTTCTGGGATTTGCCGACGACCACAAAAACTCATACTCTCTAGCAACTTTGAGTTGGTGCTGATTCGCTCCAAGGTCTCTAGAAACTGCATTATAGCGCCTCGGAAGGAAGAGAATGCTACTGTTAAACTTGGACGAATCGATTGGAGAATGCCAGTGATTTGCCTTTCTGGTGTTTAAAAGACTGAAATCCTCAAGATTGTCAAGTCGCACGAAGCACTGTTACTCCTCCCCTTTACGATAACGGATCTGCATACTCAACCTTCTGTGCCGCAAACTAAAGCATTCACCTGGAATGTCGCAACCACGTCGAAAATAGAGAAGCCGAGATTTGTCATTTTGGGTGCTCAGACTTCAAGATCGATTGCATCTGAAGAGTGTTACCTGTTTGATCATTGCAACATAATTAACCTGAGGCTTTATCTCAATAGTGAATGTTACCCCTACCACGACATGCACTTGGACTTTGGAAACTCGAGATTTGCGTCATTGCATGAAATGCATTCAAAATTTCAAAACTCGCATTTTGAAAAAAAGAATTACCCATTATTGAAGAGATCGGATTTTCTTAAATATGCACCTATATTGGTTATAGACTGCTCACATTAACCCGAGGAGGTTATAAATGGGACTGTCAACATTAGACTCGAAATTCAAGCTAGTGCAAATATCCCTGCACAAACCTCACTGTATTGCCTGATAATTCATTATAAAATATTTACACAGAAGCCTCTGACTCATGTGGTGCAGCCTTTATTTTAAACTAATCATTGTAATGCAGCTACTTCCCTTTTCATTAGGAATTTTAGACTTTTTAATCGATAAAAAGAAGTTGTAGAAAGATACATTTATTCCTTTTATTATCTTTGTTGTACAATTCCAGTATTTTCCTCTCCAACTCCTCGTTCATATATATGGCATTACACTTGCTATGGATGAGTTACCTAGATGGTAATGTATACACGACTCAAGTCTTTTTAGATTGCAAATTTCATTGATATTTAAAGTATTTCACAATCATTTAAATTATTGTTTACAAATCTTATTTTGTTCTTTTCCATATAAGCAATGGCATTATAAGAGAAAACAATATTTTCACTATGTTCCACCCACGGCGCTTTCTCGACTGGAGGAGTGCTTGGAATATAGGGAGACTCTCTCAAATTATCTCCCAGCTATGCCTCGTAATGTATAAGAAATTGTCTGTGTTTTTCACTATAAGCACTGAGATGTAGAAGTACCCAATTTTAACTGCGGGGCTTCTCTAGATGCAGACGTCTCAAAGCGCGCTTCTTGCCTGCATGTTTTTTGGGGTGTCGATGATGGTTATTCTACCCTCCAAGAGCTCCAGTCTCCTTTGTAGATCGGCAAAGCTGTTCTTCTTCCTATCATTATTTTCGCGTCTGAAACATTACATAATGAAAGTCTTAGAAAACATGCTTTTTTGGTAATGTAGATAGCCTGAAAAAGAATTACATTTGTCAGGTTACAGGGAAATGAAGCGCAAAGATTGTTTTTCTTCTAGATATGAAAATACTCACACCAATGTTTTCTTGGGTTCTGCCTGCTTGCCGGGAGAAGGCTCTGGAGTCGTCTGTATTAGATTCCCGTCCACCAGGAAACTGAACTCCTTCTGACCCCTGTCTATATGATTAGGAGCCTGAGCTAGCGCTGCAAGAGGATATTCCATTATATTTTTTGCTCCTGTATCCACCGAATCTGTCCCATTTTAGGTACAGGCATCGTCATTTGAATTCTGCAGACATAATGATTTCCAAGGTTACTTATACATTGATACAAATGTATGATTGTATTGCATATGCAATTAATTATTTACATTAATTATTCCCAAGGTTGCTTGTACAGCGATACCAATGTACGATCGAATAGTATATGCAATTAGTTTTACACTGCTACTTTAAATTTCTCTGCCTGAACATGTATACGCTGCAGTTCTCGTTGCACGGGAAGTACGATGTCTTCTGATCGTGCACCTCCGGCTTGCTGCATAGGACAGCGTGAGTATATCACTTGCAGCACCCAGAATGGCACAGAGAGGTGTTGTTTGAAATGATGTTGTCCACCTCATCGTCACTTTCGGAATCAGCATCCCTGAAAAGAAGAAAAACAATTCAATGGGACATTTCATATTCTCTCATTATGAACCTTTTTTTTAGAAATAGCATTCAACAAAATCTTTATTTACATCGTACTTTATTGTAGACGGCACAGTTATCCGTACATATTCCGCAAGAAGACATCTGGTCATGATAGGAACGCATGTTATACTCTATAGAGTGCTTGATGCCATTGCACGATTCTTTATGGTAAAAAGTGTAATGGAGTGCCTCTACTCCACACTCTCTCCAAAAATCATCCATGGTATTATCGTCTCGATTACACATCAAATAATATGTCAGACAGGGGCGAATGGGCTCCTTGTATACGCATGATGGAAAAGCGGTTCGTTACGTCACATATGACATGCGGCGAGGGATCCGCGGGGGGGGGGGAGTTTTCTGCAGACTGGGTCGATTTTTATTGATATACGAGAGAATCGATAATGGGTCATGGAATGCAGGGGGATGTTAATTCATACTGCAGAGGGGAATACATGGAAAGTTTTTTGATATCGCTGCTTGGAAGGGTCGAGAGTGTAAAGCACACAATGAAATACAGAGAGGGAGGGCGCAGGTGCGCATTTCATGACACACACAGGTGTTTGGAGTTCCTATTGCGGAATACAGAATGGGAGGGATGCAGGTGCGTGTTTGGAAGAACCGGACGGTGCAAATCATAGAATGGGATGCAGAGAGCCGGAGGATGCAGGTGCGCGTTTCATGACACACAGGAGCTGAGGTACTGCAGAATGCAAAGGGGGAGAGAAGAATTATTCAAGTGTGTATGGTCGCAGGTGTTCCGGTCACAGTGAATAGAATGCAGTCTCCCTTAGTTGGAAAGGATAACAAAGAATGGACCGCGTCTTTTGTCAGGAAAGCATCCATTGATCAACAAACAAAAGGGATGGGGAGGGGTATAACGCCTGGCATACAGATTTATGCAGAACACACAGTTGTTCTTTGGAATGCAGGGATATTGGAGGATGCACAGTTGGATCCGGCATCTGGGTCCGAACCCGGTCTGTGGTCTAACTCTCTCAATTCTTAACTACTTACGTAGAATTTTATAATTTGTATTCATGTGATACTTACTTTTCTTAATAAGTCAGAGAATCACTAATGAGTTTTGTTATACGGATTACGGATCCCCAACATTGCGCCGATTTGCCGTAACGACTCTATGTGCGCTTTCCAGGAAATAACATAAGTAAAACCGGTAATTTGCCAAGCGCCTCCTGTAAACTACATCACTTCTAAATGCAATTAAGTTGAAGGGCATAGGTAAGCCCAAGGAGCTGCAGCACTGAAATTGATTCCAAAAAGTGTTCTGAAAAAAGTTATAAACACTCTATATAGGTAATACAAGAAGTTACTTATATCCTCTGTTAGACACACTTCCAAGCGCACGCATTAGTCTACAAGGCTACTTTGGCAGAGGATGGCAAAAGCAATAAGCCAACCAAGAGACCCTGTTTAGTGAGGTTGAAACAGATCTGTAAGAATTGGGGACCATATATAAAGACATTCAGGAACGTAATTTCCTCAAGATAAAACGCGGAACACATCAGCGAGTAAATTCAAAGAAAGTCAAAAATGAAAGCAGACAAGAAGTGGAGTAATGAAAAAAATGGAGGCCTATAGAAAACGGATATGGGAATATTGGGTAAAAACTGAAACCCAAGGAGGGAATCAGTTAAGCTAATATGCTTTAGAAAAAATACGTACTACTACTACTACTACTACTACTACTACTACTACTACTACTACTACTACTACTACTACTACTACTACTATTACTACTACTACTATTACTACTACTACTAACTACTACTACTACTACTGCTGCTACTACTCTACTACTACCACCACAACAACAGCTACTACTACTAACAATAATAACAGTAGTAGAAGAAGAAGAAGAAAATAGGGAGACGATTGGTAGTTGGGTGGGTAAGTAGTTAAGTAGTTTAGAGGTACCATATACAAATTAGGGTAACTTATTGGTATTGTTTAATACGGATTTTGAATTTGCTTTCTTATATATGTTTAGATGCAAATTAGTCATTACCATATCATATCCAATAGCCCAAACTCTTTTACTCAATGTTCAGCAGGGTGATGTTAACATATGAACGAGAGATCTCGAAATTCTAAACTCTACCCCACATATTCATGACCCGATAGGTTTGGAACTACGTTTAAAAGCATGAAAATGGCGACCTGAACCAATTAATGTTCACACGGCTTTTGGGGCGACAGGCTGAGAGATTTCCCTGTATCGAAAGTGATTCTCCTTCACAGAGAGAAGTAGTGCTTATTTTAACCCCCAACATCAGTATCTATTCGTAATATAACTATAAACCCTTTAAATTGCTCTGTATTTTAACCGAAATTTAATTGCAAGCTAAGACTGCACTATTACAACGCATGAAAAGCAGAAAGATCCTAGCAATGCCTGCCAGCAGCGCTGAAGGGCCACCACTGCTTGATGGATGAGGCTCTGACAGCGCCAAGCGATCCATCATCGGAAAGAGATTGGATGATGGAGAGAGGAGGTCATTCTCGACCAATTCATCATCTCTACCCTTCACACCCATTTCCTTCTCCAGTTTCTCGACTCCTAATGCTACCACCATAGAAATGAGGGGGCGTGAGACAGGCCGGTTGTATGTCACTACAAGGTACACGTTGTGCCTTACCCAAAGTCAACTAATGATGTGCAACTGTCAGGGAAATGCATGCATTTCTTGCCGTCTGTATTAAATTAATGTTATTTCTTCATTTCAATTGTATGCTATAAGGCGTGATTTTCAGCAATAAATACTGAATGTCACGGAAAATTTAGGGAGAAGTGATTGCTCACATATTGGACAGAATTATTTATTTTCACCAAGCCTAAAAGATCACGTATTTGAATACTTGCAAGTTTTTTACCATATACAGTATAAAAAGACCATTAGCTATGCTGATTAACAAATGCCTTTGTTCTCGGGTTCATTATTATAATCCCAGTGAGGGAAATGTGTCTTCCAGATATACTACAAATATACTCCGCGAATATGTTAATCTAATTACTAACCTAAGTTCTGACAACCCAGTATATTAAAGGGGGACGAAACACCAAAATCATGCTGCTTCCTTAATGAAGTTCATACCCTGTAAAATGCACTGCGGTAAGATTATTTTACACACGGCCGCACTGTTGTCGTTGCTTAAATTAAAAAGATCGTCACACGTCATTAGTGCACACTGTGCGTTTCATGCAGGTTTGGAATTAGAAGGTAATTGCTGCTAGACGTGCGGTAATAAGTTTTTATAATTGTTCTTGATGGAATTTCAAGTTCAAGAGAAGTGTATATTTTGTAATGGTATTTCTGATGATGGTGTTAAGGAGTCACTTTATGGTTATACGTAATATCGGGTAAAAGAAAATACCTCTCTCTAGTACATATGGCTGTAATGTGAACGTGAAACACACAGGGAAACTCCTTTTCACAACTTTCCAAATAGGGACAAATCTTCCAAACATGCAAGATATTTTTAAAATTTTGCAAAACAAAAAGATTTTCGCTCGGTCAAAAAATAAAAGTGAACCCGGTTTCATACAAAGATAGTGCAAAATCTATATTATTGGTAGGGGATGAACACTATGACTCCCCAGGATTTTCAGCCAAATGATCCGTATATTCCGAGATGTATTTAAATTCACATAAAAGTATTGATTTTGAACTTGTTCAAAGAGGTATAGTGAAATACGATTTTTAAAAGGCTGCTTGTGACAACTAAAGTCTAGGTTTGCAAAACAGGAAATAAGTATTATTAAAGTTTTCACCCTTGACAGACATAATGGTGCAGCTATCCGTTAAAGCACAATATCCAAAAGTTGAACAGGAAGAATTCCACATACGGCATTTGTCTAAATGTCTAATGGAAAAATTAAAACCGTAGAAAAAATACACCGAGATGATGGCAGTGACAGACAGTGTAAATAACCATTTATGGTGAGCTGCACCGAACTATAATGAGAAGGGTGCCGCTTTAATTGAAAAATACACATCTATTTTTATCGTATAAAATAAATATAAATTCTAGAAAACTCTAAATTGGAAATCTTGTGAACATTATGGATTATTGGAAAAGGACGAAATAAATAAATAATGGATTAAAGGAGCATCAAATATCTATAACGTTCTGAATAAATTATTTGTTATAGTACCTTCCTAAAAGATTTCGCTCATATTCGACATTATATACATACTGATTATTTAGAACGTCATGGCAGTCTTTGTATTAGATATGCTTCGAAAAAAATACATCTTTTTATACAATGGCCTTGAAGCAGAATAGCCGATGTCATCTTTTGGCACCGTCTCCAATATCTGTTTTGATTGTACTGCCGGCTGATACAGTGGTCGGCTACAACTCTTTCTCTCAGGGTGTGCGTGAGTGTATTTTGAAAGGATAACACCAGTTTAAATTGACCGAGGAATTTAATGTTAACTAGCATGTTCAGCTTGAGAAGAGTCGCCGATTGTTGAATTTACGAATTAATTACTTTTATAACAATACTTAAGCGAAGCGTCGTTGCCTAAGTCCCAAAAATATTACTTGGAAGGATCCCTCTCATAACCGCTACATCTTTCTCACTCAAGCGCACCATTAGACGCTTAAAATTACACACGAATAGCCACACGAGTGGTTACTCAGTAAGCTACAGAATTAAGTGAGTAAGTAACTCTGATTTAGAATGCTCGCCCTTCTTAACTTAAGCTCCGTCGACATATCAATACCCCTACCAAGATTCCTTGTCAAGCGGTCCAATACATAAAATCCTACTTATGCATATATCGCACCGTTTCTATGCGGTACCTACCCAAATCTACGACTTTCATTGATCTTTCTACTTTACAGAATTCCGTATTGCGTGACTCTGCATACGTACTGAACTTAACTCTAACTGCGTTCCAGGAATCTTTGTGCCTAACACGTTCGCTGCTCTCGCTGTTACTAATTACTTTTCTTAACTTGATTCGCTAATGAACTTTTTATTCGGACAAGTCATTTTGGCTGAGCTTATTACATTATACACTGATTTAATATATGGAAATTATGTATTGTAGATATTCTCTATTATACTCTTACTTCTTTATTTAAGTATTTATACCTTCCTGTCAATATTTGCAGCATCAAAATGCCCCGTTACATTCTTTTCTTATTCTCAATAATAAGAGAATGTACACGTTTGCCCGAATGAAATTTTTTAAACTTGTCTGATCCGCTGTCGGCAGCTCTTTCAGTTTTCTTACATGCTTTTACGATTTTCTTCTTCTTTACAGCCCATTGTTACATACAAGTATTTCAAGAAGAATGGATAACTCTTATCTTCACAAAATAAACACAATGCTTCTTATGCTAAACTTTTATATGCTATTTTACATTTTTTGTCTTTACTGGTTAATTTCTCTTCTGAATTTATATAACTTTCCAAAGAGTCTGTTTACTTTGTATTTGGTTTTCAGTTTGTCTTTGTCTGAGTATTTTGGCCGAAGCACCAAAGTTCCTAAGTTCAGTGCACTTCACTTTCACTGTTTTCTACTTAATACAAGTTTTTACAATTTTGTACTTATTTCTCTAGATACAAATTTCATAATCTTGTCTTTCACGTCATACATATTTATCATAATCATCTATAAAGAAACTTGCACCCACAATTTTAATTTATCAAGAGCTAGAATCACATAACTGCATATTGTATGGACAAAGTGGTTGCTTATGCCGACCACCCATTAGTTTTTCGTTTTTGGCATATTTTACTAAAACTAAATCACTTATTTCAAGTTCCCACTTTGTTTTCTTTCTTTTCTTTTTGGTTTTCGTTTCTATGTCTTTTTTTATCTCTTTCAAAAGAAATCCTAGCTCTATCCTTCTCACTTAACTGAATTTTACTATGGTTTCTATTTTCTATGAGACAGTGCCCCTTGCCCAAAGAACTGTGAACTTTCTTTCTCATTCCATCCCTGATTTCTGTTATTTTTTTTGACTTCACTTTTAAGATTAGTTATTTCCCCTTCTAGTTTCATCCTTGAGAGCTTTCAATGCATGCTGTTGATTTTATAGCTTCTTTCCTAGTTCCTGTTGACCCTTCTGTAGCTCCTGTTGACTATTTTCTAATCTCTGTTGAGTGCTTTCTAATATCTTTCCTAGCTCTAATTGACTATTTTATAGTTTATTTCCTAGCTCTTGTTGACTAATTCCTATCCTCTGATTATTTAATACCTATCTTTTGCTCGAATTTATTTCCTAGCTCTTGTTGACCACTAACCACTGATTATTATTCTCCAAGTTTTCCGAACTTTTTCCTAGCTCTTATTGGCTATTTTCCAGCTTCTGTTTCCCCTTCTCTATCTTATCTCCTACACATTTCTAGTTTCTGTTTCCACGCTCTATTCTCCCCTCTGGAACCTTTTCTATGTTCTATTGCCACTTTTCTATTTATTTTGTAGCTCTTCCCCATTCTTTTAATTTTCCATTATTGCCCTGAAATCGCTTCCCATTATTCCTGAATTATCCACTGTTCCTCCCTGACTTCTGTTGTTTCCTGTTTCCTTTTCCCTTTTTAAATTACTCTGCACATTTCGACTATTTTCTGGCATTTCTCTTACTCTATACTGTACACCTCCATGACTACTATTACTTCCTCCTTCCTGAACTTGCATTATTTCTACTGAATTCTTTGTACCAAACATTTTGCCACTTTTTAACCACATCTACATGAATAGCATTGAAATAAATAAATTTACATCAGTACTACTTGATCAGCTGATGCACTCACTTTTGTCTATTGATGCTGAAGTTTTTTTCTTCTTTCTGCTCGCCGTGTAACTATGTAGCATCAACTTCAGCCGTTGCGGATCGCCTTCCTTCCTTCTCGAGTTGTCTGGATTTGAGTTCCATTGTGGCCTCAGCTTCTGGTTGTCTTTAATACGAAGTTCCACGGTGGTGCGCCATTTTAACGACGAATGCCTGGTGTCATCTTTTTACTTCGTCTTCAGTATCTCCGGTTGATTCTGCTGCTGGCTGCTACAGTAGTTGGCTATGAGATCTTTGTCTCAGGGTATGCGTGAGTGTATTTTGAAAGGATAACACCAGTTTAAATTAACAGAGGAGTTTACGTTAACTAAAATGTTGAGCTTGAGAAGAGCCGCCGATTGTTGAATTTATGAATTAATTACTTTTATAACATACTTAAGCGAAGCGTCGGTTGCCGAAAGTCTCAAAAATGTTACTCGGAAAGATCACTCTCAACAACCGTTAAATCTTTCTAACTCAAGCGCGTCATTAGGCGCATGAACTAACACAAGAGTAGTCACACAAGTCGTTACCGAGTAAGCCACAGAATTAAGTGAGTAAGTAACTCTGATTTAGAATGCACGCCTTCTTAACTTAAGCTCCGCCCGCATATCAATACCCCTACCAAGATTCCTTCTCAAGCGGCCCAATGCTTAAAAATTCTACGTATGCGTATATGACACTGTTTGCATGCGTACCTCACCAAATCTAAGACTTTCGTTTGTCTTTCTCTTTTACAGAATTCTGGCCTACGTGACTCTGCAAACGTACTGAACTTAACGTTAACTGCATTCCAGAAACTTTGTATCTAACGCGTTCGCTACTCATGCTGTTATTAATGACTTTTCTTAACATGACTAGCTAATGATCTTTTTCTTCAGACAAATCATTTTAGCTTGAGCTTATTACATTATACATTGCTTTAATATACAGAAAATATTTATTGTAATTATTCTCTGTCTTACTATTATTTCTTTCTTTATTTATATCTTTCTGTCAATAATTACGATATAGCCTTCAACTAAGATCTATTAATGCGGCGCTAGAATACGGATTTTGGATAATGAAAAATAGAAATGACGAATCTGACAAAGAATGGAAACTGCTTATAATGAGTGAAATATAAAAATCTTACACTCACAATGTGTGGATTCATTACCGGACGCAGCGATGGATTTCTCAGCACCAAAGAACATTAATGAAGTTTCAAGCCTACATATATTCGCTGGATTTTGGAAATGCATTTCTAATGTTAAGCACTACACATGATAGTATGACTAGAGGACGCGGCTTCCCATTAGGTTCACTAAGCTCCCTGTTGCTCAGATGTCACAGATTTTACCCCGATAGGTATTTTGTTAGGATTATCATCAGCATATATGCAACTTTTTCGGCTTCTGTGGGCTAAAGCCTAAGTTAAAGTTACGGATGAACAGAGGAGCCGCCGCAAGCGGACAGAGCACCGTAAGTAGGCCTCAAAGTCCGTTTTGCTTCTACCGTGACCCCTAGGAGGAAAGAATGAGGGGAAAGACACAAAGGGTGACCAGAATCGAATGACGACGGCGCAATCATGGACGGGATTCCTAACGTTTCCAGATCCAACGCATCCGACGACGGTGGATCCACCCACAAGCTTCAAGACATCCGGCGATCCTCCTGGTGGGGCCCATTCGGAGGCGTGTCCTATCTGAGCAATCCCCCAACACGCCAGGTAAGAAACCTCTACGTAATGTACATCCACCGCCCAGCTGCACTCCGCTGAAAACCGTAGCCTGATCCTACAACCCTGAAACAGATGACAATGAAGGAGGTGATGGGTACAGGAAATGAGGGGCAGGAAAGTCGTGGTAGAAGAGGAAGCATCCGAGTATTCGATTGCCGACCCGAGGAAACCACGAAAAACCAATGGGTCAGAGAAGGCGATCGCCGAGAATCGAACTCGGGACCTCCCGAATGCGATTCGCACACGTTACTGCAGCGCCACCTCGCTAGGTGGTTAGAGCATAAGGGTGGAATACCTAGGTGTATAACTGCACTGTATGTTCATTCTGCAGAGTGAACTAGCAAAGTCCTTTAAATTAGCTCTAGGTTGCGGACACATATAGCGAAATGTATTTAAAGAAACGCAGAAGACTCAAACTCTTCCATCTTTGTCGCATCATTATCCCTCTTTCACATCATCCTCTTCCTCGTTCCTCACCCTACAGTACCTAACTGCAACCAGCAAACAAAAGAAGGATTCGTTTCGTTTGTATTTAGAATAACGCTTGAAAGCGGATGGCGGAAGGTGGACACTAGCCTATGAATTTGTAAGCAAACTGTTCTTCTGGTATTTATAAGTGAGTTATATTTGCTTTCTTGCGGTATTAATTTTTTTTCGCTTGTGAAAACCGATGTTGTGCGGATGTTCTACACTGTTTCTAAAAATGATAGTGTAAAGCATGCTTTTAGTAACAACGGAGAGTCTTAGTGTTTCCCAGGAAATAAACTTTTCAATTCTTCCGTTAGGGTAAAAATATAAGCCAAAAATTTGCGGAGGTCCTTCCCCTTATGAACATATTCCAGAACCACTCTAGTAAGGGTAAATCATCATTTTTTCTTAGTATTAAAGCCCCAAATTTATTAACGAAACAATTGAGTCTGTGGCTGTGTTGTGAAAAACCGAGTTCATATTTTCCATGGTTACCCTTCGCTTCTAAAGAGAGGGATGCTAGTTGGATAAAAACCGTGTGTTTGACTAAGTCATCCGACTCAAAAAAATTAATAAACAAGAACAATCACTGGTTCACAAGTATTCAACATAGGACCTTTCAATGCTTGACAAAACATAAATCATAGAACCAGACACCGTGTTCAATAAGAGCATTGCAAGACATAATGGTGTCAGGAGAAATCAGTATGTGTTATCGAAAACTATTGATGAGATTGCGATGGAACAATAATGTTTACGGCCTTGGCAATGCTCTCCATTATAAAACCTATGGATTTTAACGGGAGAGCGATCGGCACCTTTTTAAAAAATAAGAACTAAAATTGATTTTCCGCCACGTTGAGCAGTAACACCATACACCTTTTTGTTTCTGATTTTGGCGAGTGTTCAATCTATAATTATGGTTTAACTTATTGTTATGCTCTCCAGAATTGCGTTTGCAATCAGGGATGTGGAAAAAAATCGCTATTTCTAGATTCAAATACTGAAAATTAAACATATTTAACCTCCATTACCAACTTTCACGAGCAGCCACTGATTACAACTCCTCTTCTGTGTCCAATAGCAGTCCATGAATTACTCCGCGCTGTAAATTGTTTTGGTAGGAATATCCCCAGGTCTTATTAGCAAGATGATTGACAATCAGTAATGTCTTTTTAACTCTGATTTTTATTTTAACGCTAAAAGATTTCTCACAATGTTCAATGCATTACGATCTATAATTAATTTGTGAAGATTGGGGTGATTTGTTACACAAATAGTCACCCTTCACCAATTCTGTGTTTTATAATCCGAGTACCACATACTTTCCATATCATTATGCAGGTATACATTCATTGCACTTAGACCAATGGAGAGAGCCAGCATTTTTGTCGGTGTTCACACTGTCTCCGAATCGCTGTCAGAATGTTATAATTGACGTTCCACGTTCATTCATTTTAAGAGCAGATGTCGGTTATGCCTATCACCCAGTATTAACTGAGTTATGAGCAGTGGTTTGTTAATTTTATGTCTGTTTTCTGTTTATGGAGATAAATTATAACTTTCTTTAGTTAAAATCACATGGGAACCTCGTTTGTCATTTCAAGTATCTCGTAATACTGTATATTTGTTTATAGTTTATCTATTGCCAGTTTTCCAATTGCCTGCTCTAGAATTAATGAAGCTATTTAAATGTATGTATGTTAAGAACTGACAGTAAATGCTATGCATTACAAACCAAATAGAATAAAATGATGGGATAAACAAAGGTACAAGCATAGTGAAAGTTAAAGTAACTGTTCTTATCTATAATTATAATGTTAACCTTATAACGGTAGGTAGGTATTCGATTTTGTACAAAATTACACCTGATTTGTTTAATTTTGTATATAATATGTCTTTATTTTATTTTAAATGTTCTGTATTCTATGCAATATTTATGTATATATGTAACTATATTGTACATTTCCTTGACACGCATATAGTATTTGTCTCTATTTTATTTCAAATGTTCTATATTCTGTGTAATATTTATGTTTATATGTAATTTTTGTACATTTCCTTTACATGTTCTATGTTCACAAGCCTTTATGGCTGCTAGTGAACTCACAGAATGCAATCCAATCTAATCTAATCTCGTTTCCGAGCAGCTGGGTGATCTGATGACGTCACGCGTGTACTGAAGACGCTGTAACGCGATAACCATTGAGTTTAGGATAATGGTACTGCGTGTGTTGCTAATTATTCCTGATGACTGATAAACGAATGTCATGAATGAAATATCCATTTTCGTGCTCAATTCCCTTTAAGGTGTTTATATTACACAATTGATACCTACTAATAATAGAGTGAATCTCTGTATAAAATCTGAGACTGTAATGCCGTTTCATAAAACATATGTATTTACAGTTACCTGTCAGGTGACAAATACGGTAAATAATGGCAAGCAAGTTGTTAGTCTTAATAAATATGACCCTTTTATGATAATTTTGTTGGGTAAAAATGTAATTAAGGATATACAAATTCAATGTTGTATCGTAATGCAAGAAAGCTAGCAATAGAAGCCAAGTCTCATGCCCAGAAGACTAAGAACCAGCGAGAAAACTTGAAGTTCTACGACACTTGCTACCTGCAGTGCCTTACTTACAATATAGGAAGGCAAACGTCCTTTGTTTGTTTATTCTTAACAAGCGTTACCAAATCTTTGGAGGCTAGCTAAAGCATATTTTTGGAGGAAATACAGTCGCCATGTTAGAACAATGTCATATGAGTTAAGCTAACCTATATATAGGGTAGAACAACCTAAGGCAAGGGTGCGTTCAGAAGCGCAAAATTTTCAGCTAATAGGGCAGTAGAAAGTCTTCGGGAACAGTTTTTCTAAATAACGAGACGAACGGAAGATTCGCAGCATCTTGAAATACTCATCGTACAAATGAAAATTTTACGCCCAAGTTAAAAAATTTAACCGGGAAATCTTTAAAGTATCCGTGTTGAGTGAACATGAAAATACTGTGTTAAAGCACGCCTACGGTCTTCTGTAAGTATCATCATCATCATCATCATCAAAAATGTGTTTTATCACGTCATTAGAAGTATATATTATAAATTATTACGCTGCCTCTGTTTGAGAAGACGAAACAGTGCGTAAACAGATGCGCGAAGAAATAAGGTGAAATGCGTATTAACGTCAGATTAGCAATGGTTGGGTGACAGATTTCTTGTTTGCAACTTTCAGTGTTCGAGATACTATATTGTGAATAGAAGTGAGTGAGTGTTATTCTGCATCAATTATCTGTCCGTTACACACCATGGAGATCAACGACATCCTTTACCAAGGAAATCTTGAGTCCATGCCTATTCTTGAACCCAGGGCTATAAACAACCACAGCTAGCTGAAGTAAGTGTAAGCAGATTATCAGAAGCAGGTGAGTGGAACTTCAAACCTAACTCCAACAACGTTGGACGTGAAGTAAGCAGCTTCAAATTATCACCTATAACGTAGTGCCTCAAAATTTCTCGGAAGATTTCTCCTGCCGCAACTCTAAATTATTCAAAACTTGCTTGTTATGCATTTTATTAGGTGTAAACAAAACAAATAATACAAAGTGGATATATAAGGCGAAATTTATTTATTTATTTTATTCTCATTTGATTCTCTTTTTTTTGCGGTTACAGTTAGCTTCAGTGTTGTACCCGTCCACTGTTAATTATAAATATATAAGCGAGTAGTATCTTCTACATTACATACTTTACATCAGGTTCCTAGTGTACAAGAAGATGAACAAAATTATCCCACCTCTCATATGTGTTTTCTTGTGTATAAGAGGGAAACTCCTTGATGTTCTCTGTGGCCTGCATAAAGGAATCTACCATGCTGCATTTGTTTCCTTGATTTTCTCGTCTATAAGAGGAAGAACATTATATCTATTGCTGTGGCCTACAAGGGAATATTCTATGCTGCATTCCTTTCCTTGATTTCCTCTTCCCAAGATAGAAGGCATTTGTCTGCTGTGTTCTCTGCAGCCTACATGAGAGAATTTTCTTTACCACATTTGTTTCCAGGATTTTCCCCGTCTACAAAAATAAGAACAATCGTATCTATTGCTTTCTGTGGCCTGCATCAGAGAATCCTCCTTAATTTTCTCACTAAGAAGGAAAAGAAAACATATCTATTGCTCTCTGAGGCCTGCATGAAAGAATCTTCTGTGCTGCATTCGTCCCCTTGATTTTCTCACCTCTAAGAAGAACAACAAGAAGAAATCACACCCGTTGCTCTCTGTGGACTATATGGGCGTATCTTCTGTGGTGCATTCCCCACGTTGATTTTCTCACCTCTAAGAAGAAGAAGAAGAAGAAGAAGAAGAAGAAGAAAACATATATATTACTCTCTATGGTGCATAATGTCCTTGATTTTCTCGTCCGCATAATGAAGAACATCTGTATCTATTATACTCTGTGGTCTGCATAAGAGAATCTTCTTTGTTGAATTTTGCTTCCTTGATTTTCTTGTTTCCAAGAAGAAAGGATATCTGTTGTTCTTTGGGGCCAGTGTGAGAGAATCTTCTACTCTGCATTTGATTCCTTGATTTTCTCACCTCCGTGATGAAGAAAACTCACACTGTTGCTTTCTGTTGCCTGCATGAACGAATCTTCAACGATCTATTCGTTTTGTAGATTTTCTTGTTAACAGGAGGAGGTGAAAGAGGAAGAAGAAGAAAACCAATATGTTTTGTTCCCTGTATGATCCGCCAACGTATCATCATCTACTATGCCGCATCCACTGATGCTTTTTTTCCCTCGTGTGCAGGAAGAACACCTATAGCTTTTGTTCTGTGTTACCCACTTGTGATTGACTGTGGTCGCCAAAGATGGAACATTTTTGAAATTTCAATCACGTTATTTACGAGAGACAGCTGTTCCCCAAGTTCGAAACACAATTTCAGCTCTTATAAGTGAAATTTTTTAGCTCAAACGGCAGCTTTTTAATACAAATGTTGCTCATGGATTACTTTAGAGTGTTAACAAAGAGTGCGAAGTAATTTTGTTATGTAACCAATAGTTTGGTTAATATCTTCTGTCATCAAAAGTGAAAAAGGGACTTATCTATCGAGTGATTAACACAGAAGGAGGTATCCTACCAGGCTTACAGGGAAAAAGAAACATCATAGTAGCGTTCAAACATTCATTCCATTGGCGAGTCTTGAAATTGCTAATACCTACATAGTTACGGGAACCTCATAGCTGTGAATCACTGAGGGCGGCCTGCGTTTCGCGAACGTTATTTTGGCTAGACATAGTATTCCACAAAGAAAACTCAAAAACACAAAATGTTTAATGCTACAGATTTACTTTTTCGGAGTTCTTAACTTCAATTAGGCGATGGCGTATCCGCAACTTACACAGAAAATAAATTACTGTCGCTTTTGACAGGTTCCAGGTTGTTTCAGTTTGGAAGCTGCTTACGTTGATTGATTAAAATTCATACCTGTATCAATTCAGCTATGAAAAAACCGACACTCACTCTGAAAAACCGGGAATATAAATCCTAATTTTATTGTCTAAATATAAAACAATTGGACTATATACGTTTAGTAAAGAAATCAACTACCTACTACTGAAGTCTTGTCTACAACATAAAGTGAAATATAGCAGTTGTTTACCGTAAACCTAACGGTTGTGTTTTTTATGTTGAACACATTAATTACAAATATTACATTATAGTCATATGGAGTATATGCATTCAAAATGCTCTACATATAGCAGTGTTTCGAAAATATCCTGAAATTTTTAACAAATAGAGCAGTACTGAAGTCACTGCATTAACCATATTCTTAAATTTAAAAGCATGCTGAGTTCTAAGAAAATAATTCACACCGCAAACCCTCTCTGCAGAGAAAAAGCGCAGAAAATTTCGAAGGAATTCTTTTATAAAGTGCACGAAACTGTTATCATCACAGTTATGTATATGCAGGTGTTTCAACTACTGCTTCTTTTCCTGTTAAATACGCAATATACAGCCTGCTAAGTTATATAGCATGAGATGGCGGATATTCCTCGATTGCCTTTGTTATGGCGGCGTCCAACCGCAAACAAATCCCCTAAAACCAAATTAACAGTATGAATGATCCAAGGGCATAAATAATAATACTAATAATCCAGCTTTGGTCAAAAAACTTAGTATTGGTTCAGGCAGTTTTGTTTTAGAAAAATGATAAAAACACTAGGCATATTAAACAAGTTTAATGCATTAAACTAGTGTCCCATGGTTCAAGTTTTGACCAAACTTTTCATATGCAATTGAATCCTGTTCTATCCGAAACGTAGTGTGTCACCCTCTGCATTGTGTGGGCAACAAAATTTCATACAAAGACACCAATATGACAAAATGCATTCTAGTGGGAATGAAGTAGGTAAAAACTGTAGTTCATTGTAACCTGAGGTTTCAATGTGTAGGAGATTAAAAATCAAACAGATGATTAAAATACTAGCTCAGACCCCTCCCCAAAGAAATTAATGCTTCAGCTTTCGGTGGAGATTTGAAAAGTTTTCTTATCTATTCACAATTTCACAATCTGTGTTACTTATCTCATACCCTCTTGTGCAGGCTAAACCTGCATTGATTCTTTAAGATTGCAATTACATTTAAGTTCTATATCACCGGAGAAACTTATAATTCACTCAGCTTTGCTACAAGACTCAAACACAATACCTTGAGTAAGATATTTCCATATGTAGACATCAATAGTGTGCAATTTGCAAAGCGAACATAAAGGTTAGTTGTTCACAATTATTATCCACAATTATTATGCTTTTATTCCTGCATTTATCGCAATCATTATGAACACTGCCATTGCAATTGGTGGAAATAAAATATTTCTCTATCAAGTGGAGTTTCTTAAATTTTTACTACAATGGAGGAGATCAGAGGATGTTCATAAGTAGTGATTTCCTTGTAATGTTCATAAGGTTAGAGAAAAGAAAACACATGAAGCTAATTACGATTATGTTCTGCATTCTTTACTTCCGAATCATAGGTTGTATAGCGTGAGGTAGTAAACAGACAAATAGTAACTTGCCGTAGTCAAAATGCAGGACGATGGGGCACTAGTTTTGGAATGTGAATGAAGGTTCAAAATTAAAACGCTCGGACTCTTTGTACTCAAACGGTGGGCTTGGGTTAGTTTCGCATGCGAATGTAGCCCTTTTCCCCTTCCCCTGACCATATTCCCGCAAAAATAAACCCTAAGATATTGTAGGCCAACAGTAACGATTCGGAAAGTAAAACAGCATTAGGACAGAAACATCGCCTGCTGTTCCAATGTTCCAAATGAAATCGGACACGGACCAAAACAAAAGACATTCCGTGCTGTGGCAGATAAAACCCCAGAGGTAACAAAACAAGAAGCATCCCACGCTGTTCAGGACAAAACCGTACAGGTACTGAAATAAGGGACATCCCTGCTGTTCCAGATAAAACCGTACACGTAACGAAATAGGCATATCCCGTGCTACTCCGGATAAAACCGTACACGTAATGAAATAGAAACACCCAATATTATTCAGGATAAAACCGTACATGTAACAAAATAGAGACATCATGTGCTGTTCCAGATAAAACCATACGCGGAACGAAATAGAAACACCCCGTGCTGTTCCGAAGAAAACCGTAAACGAACGAGACAGAGAGATTCCGTGCTGTTCCGGATAAGGCGTACGGGTAACAGAAAAGGAGATATTCGTATAAAACTGCACGAAGAACCAAACAGAAGATATCAGTACTGTTCCGGATAGAACCGTACGGAAAAATAGGAGATAATTGTCATGTGGTGTTCTGGTTAAAAACTTAAAGGAATAAAATAAGGACATTTCGTGAGAATCCGATTAAAATGTGTGCAGAACGAAACAGACGCCGAAGGCTGTTAAAGATACAAAAGTAGGGACAACGTAGGGTAGAGAGAGAATACAGACATAACGTATAATACAGGTACAATACAGGTATTGTTTAAGGCATCTGTTGTATGACATTCATTCTATACGTCAAACAAAAAATTTGAGGTATCTGCAATACCAGTATGCTTATCTAAACTAACGTATCCATTTCATACTACAGAATAAATTGGTATGTAACTGCAATTCTCCTATGCTTAAATAATATATGGTATCCCTTGTATTTGATGCAGAAAATCTTTAATGCATCTGCCTACTGCCATGCTCAGTCTTATACGAAGCAGCAAACGTTTAATGTATTTTATGCTCGGCCATGCCAAAATGTAGTATTTATACGACTGGTAGCAGTACTTTAATGGGCCTCATTAAAGTACACCTGTTCATTAAAGTATTGGTATTCCACCAATCAGAAGTGGCCACGTAACATTGTGAAAGCGCAAGTATCGATTATTCTGCGTAGTATATCTCACAACGCTAGCAACTTTGACACAGGTGCTACAAGGTCATTGTATTGTAACCATAGATAAAGGAATAACGATTGTAACACATCACTCAAACCAGAAACCAATACTTACGAAACCTTTAATTTAGACACATGGTCGAGCAGAAACAGTCGTATGAAACTTGACTATAATGGTGATTAAAACGCTCGTATAATAATTATTAACCGAAATAATAATATCGCGTCTTAATTACTACCATTATAGTCTCGTTGCATAATATACTATTAAATACTGCTATGCTTACCTATCATATGGTATCCGTTCTGTATCACACAGCAAAGCTTTTATGTATCTACAGTGCTGCTATACTCAACTTATTTATGATATCTGTTCTGTAACATACAGCGAACATTGAACTATCCGTAATGTAACAGTGCTCACCTAATCTATGGTATACGTTCTATACTACACAGTAAGCTTATGAAGTATGTATAATGCTGCTATGCTCACCCTGTCTATGATATCTAGTCTATAACATACAGGACCCTTTTGAACTACCTGCAATGCTGCTATGCTCGCCCAAATTATGGTATCCATTCTCTAATAAATAGTAAAATTTTGAAATATCTGCAGTGCTACTATGCTCCACTAATCAATAGTATCCGTTCTGTATCACACAATAAAACTCTAAAGTGTATGAATGCTTCTATGCACGCCTTATCTGTGTATCCATTCTTCACCACACAGTGCACCTTGAGGTATCTGCAATACTGCCAGGCTTACCTGAGCTATGATAACCATTCTATAACACAGAATACAGTAATTTAAGTATCTGCAATAATGCTATATCACCTACGCTATGATAGCTATTTTAAAACACAAACTACACTTATAAAGTATCTGCAATGCTCCTAGGCTCACTTATGCTATGATAATCATTCTATAACACGCAATACACTTTTGAAGTCGAGGTCGCGGGGTCAAACCCGGCGGAGGCGATGGATCTTTCGGGCGTAAAACTCCTTAGAATGTCTTTCTTCGGAAGGTAAGTAAAGCCGGTCGTCTCGTGTCGTAGATTTACGGCACGTAAAAGAACTTCAAGCCTGATAAAGAGGCCTCTGAGCAAAATTACCGATCTTTCACGCCCAATATAGAACAGGACGCTAAGGACCTCAGCAGTTAAAGAGCGTCTATAAATAAAACTGAATGTAATTTTTTAATTTCATTTTTGAGGTATCTGTATTACTGCCATGCTCGCCTAAGCTATGATATATATGAATAATATAGTAAATAGCACATTATTCACAGTACACTTTTGAAGTATTTTCAACACTACAATTCTACCTAAACTAATATCTATTCTGGACCACACAGTACATTTCTGATGTATCTGCAATGCTACTATTTGTTTTTCCTTTCTTTTGTTTCAGTTATGTTGCACCCGTTCTTGCTGCATACGCACTGCAGGCAGTAGACACTGATAAATGGATAAAATGAAACAGTAATTGGGAAAAGAAATTTGGGAAGGAATCGGTCCAGGACTAAGTTTAAGGTATATCACCGACATTTGCGAGTTATGAGGACTGAGGTAAACTTGAAAATATCCTGCCAGGGAGAACGTTCCTAACGGCATTTGAACCGTAGACCCCCCGTTCACGACTCCGTGCATTAGCTTTCTCGGCTACCTATGCCAATGCAATGCCGCTATGTTACCTAATCTATGACATTCCTTACCGCACATTACACTTTTGAAGTGTTTGCAATGTTGCTATTTTCGCCCTATTTATGATATACATTCTAAGGCGAATTTATGGTATTTTGTGTTGTATATTAACGCCAAACCTTGGAAAATGTAGTCTTTGAACTATTATGTATGCCTTTCAATGAAATCAAGAATTTACTTTTCGGTCACAATGCATCATTTTGATGAAATCATCGCCTACCTAAATTACCATTTATTATCCCATGCCAGGGCATCTTTACATAAAATAACCGCGTGTTATTTTAGAAAGCGGCATATGCTGACTGTGATTTACAAGCTTACAACACAGTAACAGTCTCGTGCTCACACAAAGTGGAAAGAAAGAACTTTGGAAGACCCATCAGATGTTGTTTATGTATATGGAAGGGAGGTTCAAGGCGGACCATTAGTCTCCTGTGACAAGCAGTACCAGAATAGAGGAAGGAAAAGAGATAGCCTCCACTAGCGGAAACAAAGCGACCCGTCGCTCTAGCATCATCGATCACCAGGGCCATGCCGTCGGTGTCGTCATTATTGTTCTCATTATTTATGAGCTATCATCAGAATGTTCACCCTTTATCCGACAGTGGAAGGCTACATAAGTGCAAATGTAATTGCCTTATATGGCACACAACAGATGTGCGTTCTATACCACACAAAAAGTGTATTTACAACCACAAGAAAGAAAGAAAAAAAAACACAACGTGACTAAACAGTTTCAAGTACAAGAAGTACAGGCTTTTCAAGTTCAGTGTGTTAAATAGGAAATTCCTCTTTAGTACACGCTCAGAAAAATCCCCAGCTTTTCAAAGCCATTGTGATCATTTATCTGATTTAATAGTTTTTATGCCTTAAAGCCATTGTCCCATATGATATTTAAGACAGGGAGAACATGTTTTGGTGTGCTGAAGTGTGTAAGCTGACCATATAATTGAGTGTCTTTGATCCATGATAGATTTTGTCAGAGTTGTTTAAAACATTTACACTTGAATTACCTACATACTTTATCCGAAATCTCTAAAATACTAAATTTTGAGTATTTGTTAAGTCCGGATTCCAACCAAAAAAGACACAATTGAAATCGAGTTTCTATTTATGGACGCTCTCAACTGCTATGGTTCTTATCATCCCATTCTATACTGGACGTGAAAGGCCGGAAATTTTGCTCAGAGGTCTCTTTATCAGGCTTGAGGTTTTTTACGTGACGTAAATCTACGACACGAGACCACCGGCTTTACTTACCTTCCGAAGGAGGCGTTACCAAGGATTTTTACGCCCAAAAAATACACGCCCTCCGCCGAGTTTGAACCTGCGACCTCGGGAACTAGAGGCTACATGGTACCCCTAGACCAAGGAGGAGAGAAACAAAAGAACAACACAGAATCTCTACTTTAATGCATTGGTGAATAATATATTTCTTGGAATGGTGGTCGCTTCATCCGGTGGTAGTGAAAAAGGGTAGTGTAATCGAGGAAGACCTATGAATCTGTGTGATACGAGTATTGGTAAACAAGTGTTTCATTTATCTTACTTCTGTTATTTTAAACCAATTTTTCTGTAAATAGTTTCTACAAATATTCCAAAATTTCAGTTAACTAATTCCATAATATTGCTTTCACTAAATCACTCTGTCAGTGCTTTCCTCTTTTCTTCCCTGCTTTTAGCTTTCCTCTTTGTCTCCACACATGAACTATTTCTCCTATTACTTGCTTTAACACGTACTTAGTAGGCAGAGGGAGTGTTGCATTACACCCAAAAATCAGATAACAAGAATGCGCCAAAAATGCATGTTTTGAAAACCTAGAAATAAAAAAGACGATTTTCGAAAAAGGCAAATACAGAATCTTCCAAACATGTGATACACGAAGATTTTCAAGAACACCCTCCCCCAAACCAGAATTTACAATGAGTAGTTTTCCTTGTGTTTGAATTTCTGAAAAACGGGTGAACGATTTTATTTAAAATACCATTTAGTTAAGATATTAACATGGCAAATAAAACGTATATTTTGAATTTTCTGGAAATAAGCTTTCCTCTTCATTTGGAAGTAATTTTATATAATCTTGTACAACTGGTAAACCACAAGAGATTGACAACTACGTGTTGCACAAAAATGTAGATGTTTCAAAAACCACAAATTATACCCAAAACCCTTTTTTGTGGCATTAGTCATTTCCGAGATACCCGTTGATATTGGTTTGAACTTTTCAATAACTTCTTGAAGTATCACCATTCAGTTGTTTCTCTCGCTGTCATGAAAAGAGAATGGAATTTCAACGTCAGGACATAAAGATCTGCCAATCGCTTCAGCTTCGTAGATTCCCTTTGTTTCTACAGTGAAATGTATAATGAAACAATTTCTGCAAACGTATATCTCAATTAACATGAAGGGAACAGCAAAATAAACTTTTGTACAATTAGTGTGGAAAGACACATAAAATAACTAAGTCATGCGAATGTAACTCCTCAGACTTTTGTGTGTGTGTGTGTGTGTGTGTGTGTGTGTGTGTGTGTGTGTGTGTGTGTGTGTGTTAACTGTCTAATAGCATATATTCCCTCAAACGTCTTGCCATACACCACTCTTTCCAGTGTATCCCTTAACTGCAGTTTTTTTCCTGCAATGTCCCAGAATTCAATATCAGATTCTTCTTTCCGAGCTTAAGCATTGGTTTTCCTACACCCACTGTTTTTAAAACATCTTCGATACTTAATTTTTTCGTTCATTTCACACGATCCATTTTTCTGCATTTCCACACTTTATATGCTTTCGGTCATTTTATGTTGCTTTGTCGCGGCGTTAAGGTACCACACACACGTATTGAGTATCACACCCCACAGAAAGCACCTCACTTTTTTCTTCATGGGTCCAAAAACAACACTTACTTTCCTATTGAAAACATTCTTTGCTTTGCTAACCACTAATTGATAACACGTGTTTACATGTGTTTTCCAACCTCACCCCTGCCCCTCCTTTGTGTCAATTAACGCTAATGTAAGTGTCGAATAGCTGTCAAATTTAATTGACAAGGGTTGACAGCTGTCGTATGTTATGCCAATCAATAAGATAACGATCTAAGTAGCATATATAGAGGGATTCTGGGCCACCTTTTTGCGTTTATATGGGAAAGGATAAGGAAAACGAGGCTAGATGCGGCGGTTCACGGAGGAAAATGCGTTTATATGGGAGAGATAGGGACAACAAGGGTCGATGCTAGGTTAGACAGGGGTTGAAGGAGTGGGGATGCGCTGTATATGAGAGAGGTGGGGAGAATACGAGGTGAAGTGCTAGGCTAGAAGGAGTTTGAGGTGCGGAGTATACGCTTATATGGGAAAGATAGGGAAAACGTAAAAAGATGATAGTCTAGACAGATGCTGAAGGAAGGGGAAGATAGACTTATATACAGGAGAGATAGGGAATACGAGGAGAGGTACTAGACTACACAGGGCTTGAAGATAGAATATTGTTTTTTATATGGGAGAGCTAGCAAACCGAGGAGAGGTATAAAGCAGGAAGATTTGAATGACAGAGTATGCGTTTATATCGAGAGTCGAGGAAAACGAAGGTAGATGCTAAGTTGAGAGAATCTTCAAGGAGGAAAATGCGTTTATATGAGAAAGATAGGGAAAACGAGGAGAGATATGACGTAGAGCAGGGGCTGAAGGATGGAAACAGCCTTTATATGATAGAGGTAGGGAATACGAGGAAAGGTAGTAGGTAAGACAGAGGTTGAGGAATAGGGTATACGTTTATGTCGAGGAAGTTATGGAAAACGTGGAGAGATCCTGTGCCTGGAGAGAGCTGAAGGAGGAGCAATGCGCTTTATATGTGAGAGGTGGAAAATACGAGGAGAGGTGCTAGTCTAGACAGAGGTTGTGGAGTAGAGTATGTGTTTATATGGGAAAATATGGAAAACGGGGAGAGATACTAGGCTAGACAGAGGTTGAAGAAGGGGGAATGTAGGTTTATACAGGTGAGGTAGGAAACCTAAGAAAGATGGTAGGCTAGACAGATGCTGAAGGAGAGAGGGATACGCTTTATACGGAAGAGATAGGGGAAACGTGGAGAGTAGTTAAGATAGACAGAGTTAAAGGAGGAAGAGGTTTAGACCGCAAAGACACCATCAATTAAAGTTTACAAATGTTTTGACACCCTTTGACGGTATTCTCTCAACACTGGGGTGAAGTCTCCCGGTGCTAATTTTCTAAAATATCTGTGTCAGGTAATGTTCGTCCACGCATAACATCACTTAGACTCATTGACTTCAAGATTTATACTGCTAACGTCCTGGCATTGCGTATCCAAAGGGCTGGACGCAAACCCTGAATCGAAGTATCTCCGCCGCACGTATTTTGATTGATTAATGTAATTAAACGCCGCTCGTCGATCGATGAATACATTAAGTGTATATGTAGGGTAAACTGGTTAGTATCACAAGTGTTCATGGTAATGCAGTGCAGCGAATCGTGCCAGAGCTATTATATATAATTTTCATATGATTCGGGTACAATGTAGGGTATTTAAGTCATTTTAACTGGTAATTCAGACAGCGTCACAGATATTCATGGTAATATAGAGAGTAATTAGATTATAAACATTTCTCATCCAACGTTACAACACTTACATATAGTTTTTTTTAGTTAGTACGCGAGATGGATATCGGTTTACAGTGAAGGTATATAGAAGTATACGCCCTAACATATCCCTACCTTGTATGCTGTGGATCATCTTCTCGTTATCTATTCAATCCTATCATCGTCTAACCTAGCCAACGTAACAAGCCGTAACGCCACATAACCACGTAATGCGACCTAAGGCGACGTAACCACGTGACAAGACGTAACACGTCGAAACATAGCAGCGTAACACAACATAACATAAGCACGTAACCACATGACAAGACGTAACCAACGTAATATAAGCACTTATCCACATAATACCACGTGACATGTCGTAACCAGAAACGTAACACGACGTAACAACACATAGCAAACTTGTAACCACATAACAAAACGTAAGAACTACACGTAACCAACCCATTCCTAAGACAATCTAAGGTAACCCATCCTTCATAACTTAGACAATCAGTACTCGAGCCTAGCCTAGCTTAACCTAAGTAATCCCAGACCATCCTCTCATCATCTATTCTACTCAGTCATCGTCTAACCTAATCTGGCTAACCAGAGATAACCTTGACTTTCTTTAAGTGAAATTGTGATGTTTCTTTCAGCTTTTATTATATGAGAGTCTTAATTGAAAAGCTTTGCGTCAACATACCTTTATTTTAATTCGTTGTAGGTGCCTCTCCCCTTTTATCTAGGCTTGGGACTAGCACTAGAATTGCTCCTAATGGCAGGGTTGACACCTTCTCTTCCATCTTTTTTATTATTCTTCTATCTTCATTAGGCGTCTGCTAGTTGCATACACAGCACACGGATAAACTTCATTTTTTTTAAAATTGTAGACTCACGGAGAAAATCTTCACCTTCGACTTCCATTATTTTAAGCGCTGTTTGTACTACAATAACTTCCATACGTATATGTAGTTATTCCATCCTCAGCAATAACTCTTTTACATCAAACAGAGTAAATGTGATTTTATTCACTTGCACTGTGGCAAGAGCATGCTGTCGTGACAGAATCAGATTCATGGGCGTTCTGATGATTTCTCCGGTTTTAAGACAGTCAGTATAACTCTCGAATGTGACGTACTGATTAAAATACCTACGTTTTATGCCTTTAATCTTTTTTATCATAGAGCCATGAATATCTAAGGCGTACATCTTCGGTCGTAGTCCGACAAAGCGCTGGATGATTTTACCATTAACCCCATCTTAAAATTTCCCAAGCACCTTTTTGTTCCGAGTGGAGTTGCATACATGGTTGACAGGGAAATCAGCTGTATCTAGGTGTTCGAGAAAACGTAGCTTGTCCTGGTACACATCTTCAGTTGTCACTCGATGAATGAATGAATGAATGAATCAGTGTCCATATACATAATCTTCAGGTTTTCAGCTCCATAATACGATAACATCACATCATAGTGATAATGCTACATTAATGTGATGGAGATGTCCAACACGCTCATACCGATGTATATAGGCTTGTTGAATACGACCTGTTGCGTGGCCATATATACATCGGCTAGATTAACAGCATATATCATCCTATCGATAAACGTAGGCTTGGCAATTCACTTTTCCAGGGTCTTCTCATTTGTAACCAACGGTATATCCACAAGATTACGCAGGTTCTCCATAGTTTTTCCAAACATGGCATTGTTGAACAGTTTGTAGAGATCCTTTACAAAATTATTTGCAGCCTCTTGTCGTAGTCTATTTTTAAATTCCACATAAGGTTTTAACCACTGAGACTGTCGGAATTGTAGCACACGATGGATTTTTGCTAGCCGTAGTCCATGATTAAGAGCTTGCTTCAAAGCCATGTAATGTACTACAAACTTTCGAGGTCCAAGATGAGGCATCAGTTTCTTTGTAGTTGAGTCCTTAGGCTTCATACACTCAGGCAAGAAAGGCAGGTCGTTGTGTAGATCGTGAAGTTCTGCAGGATACTCGATGTCAACTTCTAATATGTATCCATGAGGATCATCTTCTTGTAGTCTTTCTAAGTCGATTTTTTCAGCTGACACTCACTCAAATCCAACATAAGAGAGGGCGTGACAAATGGCCCACCCATATTGGTTATTAGCATCCTCATAAATAATAAATTGGGTTGCTCTCGACGGATCATACTTCTCCATGTAGGCGTCGTTTACTTCGGCATAACGGTGGGAAACTTGACATAAACCTTCTCTTATGCCGGGTTCTACCATGAGTAATTGGTCATAATCCTGTAACAATACCAGCTGAATTCCTGTATACAGCAACATGGCGTCCCATGTAAGTCCTGGAGAGGTAAAATAATGAGCAGGGTCGACTATATGTGTTTTGAGGTTTTGATCTCTAAATGTCTCAAAGACTTCAACTAGAAGAAGTACATCAGAGATTAAGTAGAATTCGCTGTGTTCACCCAGGTTTCTTGCATTAAACAGCTCCCATACATTTATAGCGTGATCGTAGTCTGCATCACTAATTTCTTCTTCATTCAATTTATTGTAGAAGTAGTTCTTAGGAGGAAGGCAGGTTTCGTTCAAGACATCCCATGAAGTGACGTAACCGTAGGAAATACACCCTTACACGTCATCAACTTCATCTTGTCTTCTCCGAAGTGCTTCAGTGTTTCAGGGTACGATGTTAGATTCTTCACCAGCTTATCCAAGCTTGTACTGAGAAACCGAAAACTATCTACAAACCGAAGCTTTATATCTCCTACATACTTGGAGAATGATATATAACTTTCTTCAGAGCTAGGAATTACTTCCACCCGCTCACTTGTACATCCCAGCTCCTTAACAATGAAGTGTGAGTCATACCCACGGAGGTTGGGCATGAAGACTGGAGTATATTTAGGTGTTTTGCAGGATAAATTACATTCATTATGTAGACTTCAACGATATTGACCACTGATGTAATCATGATCGCGTACTTTATAGTTGTCTTCAGTAAAGGTTTTTCCACACAGGTAGCATACTGTAGAGGAGTTGAAGTCCATCTGCTGTTGATCTGTAGGTTTCAGAGGTATGACAGATTGGTATATATTATTAATTTCCTTTGCAAGGAACGACAGGTAATCGATAAACTTCTGAGCAGCATCAACACCACGATATACATAGGGATGCTTAGTAAGACCAGTTTCCAGATGTTCAACGGATGACGGTTTTACGTAAACGCAGAAACTCATAGGTACATGCTGCTGATAAGGTGTTGTATATGAAGCTTCAGGATTGGATATACATGTGTGACATGGAGCGAGAATGTTTTCAAAGTCTGCGTAGATAACGTAAGGTAGTTTCAATATCCTTTGAAAATGTTTAAACTATACAATTGATGTCTGCTTTGTAGGCATAACTACCCTTGCAACACCATGCTGATTACAGATGGCGGCATGTTCTTCTAGATTTTCCAGCCAACTTCGTCCATATCAACCATCAAAATGTGTAACACAACGCTTACAGGTATAAACACGTTCCTTACATTTAGTTTTCTGACGTCGAATAAGTTTTTGAAAATTCCTTATATATACGTAGTGATGTCTCCCATTACTGTCACTCAATAGTAGGAGGTCACGATGTTCAAGTAGTTCAGTCTCAGCGACCTTTATCGGATACTCTTCATGCTTCTCATCCAGGCCGAAGACGTTAATAGACATCCTGTTAAGCTTCCCAAATTTAGGTATTTGAGAAAGTGGAGTTGGATAAGTAACACAGTTGAAGTCATATTTATTTTGAACTTGCTCGTATTTGCTCACAGGTTTTGCATTCTTCTCAACGAATTTGGCTACTACAGAATACATAAAGCATAGCTCATCATTGAAATTCAGTATGTTAATGCAGGCTTTTCTTGCTTCAACAGATGGAGGCAGGGGTATGTAGCTACCTCCTCATAACGTATTGTACTTGCTAATGCGAAGAAGAACCCCTTCCACGGCAAGCAGAGCCCAGTTGCCACCCTAAAGTTGTGATTCCTGCATTTCAGTAACCAGCTTCTTCATTTTCGTGTCCAACATAGAGTCCAGGACCGTTTGTAGGAAAACAGCTTTATTCCGGGTTTTAAATGTTTTATCGCATGTGTCTCCGACACTGTTAACACATCTACACTCAGCTAGCAGATTAATTTTCACACTATTGTGAATACTTTTTATGTACAGCCAGGTTTATCTGCTGTTTTGCCTCCTGCAGGTACATATTCAGGTCCTTAGATTCTTTACAACGTATAAAACATGATTTCAAGCGTCCATTGAATGAAGTTTCATATTCTTTCATGTCAAAGTCATCCATGGTAGATAATAACATTTGCTTACTAGGTTGTAATCTACGTTTCTTCTCAGAACTGTTTATTTCACACACATCTTCGTGTCGGCGACCCATATAACTGTCTTTGAAGACTACATTACAATATTTACATTTGAAGAGCTTCTTACAACGTAGCTGATGCCTTCTTTTATCATAATCGCGGAAGAATTTCTTGCAGCATTTACCACAAGAATATCCTGAGGACTAGGAATGATATCCCTATATGAAGACTTTATTCATCTTTCTTCTCGGTATAATAACGTATTAATCCTTCTTCAAGGAAATATACACGTCTTTACTTTGTTAACACTTTAGGAGGCCGAATATTTTCAGAGAGTACAACGATGTGTCACTTCAGAGTTAATTAGCACAATGAAGTCCAATGCCCGAGATCGCCCTATTTACAGAGATGCACGAGCCTTTTTAGATCAATTATATACTGAATTTTAGTACTAAAACGGCGAATAAGCGTCTAAGCTCTTATATTTCAATTCGTGTTACACTGATGTTCGGGTATAATCATACGTCTTCGTACAAGTTAGGCTGCCTGATGGAAGTGTAAAGTATTGTGAAGATGTATGTATTTTTCGGGTATAAGTGTACACATTCTGGTGCATGACACGTGACGGTGATGAACGATTTGTCAACCGAGCAAGGAACAAGTATCCTTTGAGCAAGCATTCACCATGCGCAACGAAACCTAGAAGCATAAATATGCGAATGAAACAGAATAGAGGGGAAAATAAATCTTGGCAGCAAAAACCACTCAGGCATTGGCCAGCAGACCAAGGAAAACTATAGAGAATCCGAGGCTAGAGTGAGCGACCGACGGGAATCGAACCAGGGGCCGCAGAAGCACACGTGAAAGACGCAAATGAAATAGAATGAAAGGTAATCGTGGTAACATACACCACTCAGGCATTCGCCTGCAGTCCAGGAAAAACCACGAAAAATACGAGATCAGGGTGAGCGACCAACGGGAATCGAAGCAGGGAGACCTTCAGATTGTACACGTGAAAGATTTAAATGAATTAAAATGAAAGGAAATCGTGGTAGCATACCCCACTCAGGCATTCGCCTGCAGACCAGGAAAAACTATGAAAAATCCGAGGTCGGAGTGAGAGGCCGGCGGTAATAGATACAGTGGTCCTAGAATCATACGGGAACAATACAAATTATATAGAATGAAAGGAAATATCGCTAGCATACACCATTCAGGCGTTCGCATTCAGGCCAGGGAAAACCACAAAAATCCGAGGACAGAGCGAGCGGCCGACGATATGTGTATATGGACACTGATTCATTCATTCATCGAATGACAACTGAAGATGTGTACCAGGACAAGCTACGTTTTCTCGAACACTTAGATACAACTGATTACCCTGTCAACCATATATGCCACTCCACTCGGAACAAAAAGGTGCTTGGGAAATTTAAAGATCAGGCTAATAGTAAAATCATGCAGCACTTTGTCGGAGTACGACCTAAGATGTACGTCTTAGATATCCATGGTTCTATGATAAAAAGAATAAACGTAGTGCTAATAATCAGTACGTCATATTCGAGAACTATACTGACTATCTTAAGCCGGAGAAATCATCAGAACGCCCAAGAATCTGACACTGTCACGACAGCATGCCTTTGCCACAGTGCAAGTGAATAAAATCACATTGACTCCGTATGATGATAAAAAAGTTATTGCTGAAGATGGAATAACCACATTTGCGTATGGACATTATCGTATTACGAACAGCGCTTAAAGGAATGTAAGTCGAAGGTGAAGATTTTCTCAGTGAGTCTACAATTTAAAAAAATGAAGTTTATCCGTGTGCCGTGTATGCAACTAGCAGACGCCTAATGAAGAAAGAAGAAGAATAACAAATGGAATATGTTAACCCTGCCATTAGGAGCAATTCTAGTACTAGTCTTAAGCCTAGACAAAGGGAAAAGGCACCTACAACGAATTAAAATAAAGGTATGTTGACGCAAAGCATTTCAATTAAGACTCTCAGATAATAAAACCTGAAAGAAACTTCACAATTTCACTTAAAGAAAGTCAAGGTTATCTCTGGTTAGCCAGATTAGGTTAGACGATGACTGAGTAGAATAGATGATGAGAGAATGGTCTGGGATTGCCTAGTTTAAGCTAGGCTAGGCTCG
The DNA here is from genome assembly GCA_030765065.1 of Deroplatys truncata. NCBI lineage: Eukaryota > Metazoa > Arthropoda > Insecta > Mantodea > Mantidae > Deroplatys > Deroplatys truncata. The sequence continues at coordinate 533,757,958 of CM060990.1, read as the reverse complement.
CGTACTGATTGTCTAAGTAATGAAGGATGGGTTAACTTAGATTGCCTTAGCAATGGGTTGGTTACATGTTGTTCTTACGCTTTGTTACGTGGTTACAAGGTTGCTACGTGTTGTTACGTCGTGTTACGTTTCTGGTTACGACATGTCACGTGGTACTACGTGGATACGTGCTTATGTTACGTTGGTTACGTCTTGTCACGTGGGTACGTGCTTATGCTACGTAGTGTGACGTCTTGTTATGTGGTTACGTGCTTATGTTATGTTGTGTTACGTTGTTATGTTACGAGGTGTTACGTCTTGTCACGTGGTTACGTCGCGTTACGACGCGTTACGTGGTTACGTGGCGTTACGTCTTGTTAGTGGCTAGGTTAGACGATGATAGGATTGAATTACTGACGAGAAGATGATCCACAGCATACAAGGTAGGGATAGGTTAGGGCGTATACTTCTATATACCTTCACTGTAAACCGATATACAGTTTATCCCCCTCCATCTCGCGCACTAACTGTTCAACATATAAAAAGTTTGTAAGATTTAGAAAAATCTATATAAGGTGTTGCAACGTTGGATGAGAAATGTTTATAATCTAATTACTCTCTGTATTACCATGAATATCTGTGACGCTATCTGAATTACCAGTTAAGACGACTTAAATACCCTACATTCTACCCAAATCATATGAAAATTACATTAAATAGCTCTGGTAAGAATCGTTGCACTACATTACCATGAACACTTGTGATACTAACCTGTTTAGTCTAAATATATACTTAATTGTATTCATCGATCGACGAGCAACGTTTAATTACATTAATCAATAAAAATACGTGCGTCGGGAATACATCGATCCAGGGTTTTCGTCCAACCATTTAGAGGCGCGATGCCTGGACGTTACCAGTATAAGTTCTGAAGTCAATGAGTCTAAATGATGTTATGCATGGACGAACATTACCTGACACAAACATTTTAGAACATTAGCGCCGGGGGACTTCACCCCAGTGTCGAAAATTACCGTCAAAGTATTTCAAAACATATGTAAACTTTAATTCGTGGTGTCTTTGCTGTCCAAACCTCTTCCTTTTTTAACTCTGTCTATCCTAACATCTCTCCACGTTTCCCGTACCTCTTCCGTATAAAGCGTATGCCTCTCTCCTTCGGCATCGGTCTAGCCTAGCATCTCTCCTAGGTTTCCCACCTCACCTGAATAAACCTACATTCCCCCTGCTTCAGCCTCTGCTTAATCCTGCTTCTCTCCCTGTTTTCCATAGTTTCCCATATAAATGCACACTCTACTCCTCAATCTCTCCTCGTATTCCCTACTGCTCTCATATAAATGCATTCTCCTCCTTGAAGGCTCTCTCAACCTAGCATCTATCCTCTATTCCCTTGTCTCTCCATGTAAACGCATGCTCTAACATCCAAACCCCGTTAACATGATACCTCTCCTCGGTTTCCCATCTCTCTCCCATAAAACACATTCTGACTTTAACTCTGTCTACCCTAACATCTCCCCCCGTTTCTCCCTATCTCTTCTTTATAAAGCGTATCCCTCTCTCCTACAGCAACTGTCTAGCCTAGCATCTCTCTTAGGTTTCCTACCTCACCTGTATAAACCTACCCTCCCCCAAATTTAGCCTCTGTCTAGCCTAGCATTTCTCCCCGTATTCCATATTTTCCCATATAAACACATACCCTACTCCTCAACCTCTGTCTAGACTAGCACCTCTCCTCGTATTTTCCGCCTCTCACATATAAAGCCCATGGCTCCTCCTTCAACTCTCTCCTAGCACAGGATCTTTTCACGTTTTCCATATCTTCCTCCACATAAACGTATACCCTACTGCTCAACCTCTGTCTAACCTCCTACCTCTCCTCGTATTTCCTAGCTCTAACATATACAGGGCGTTTCCCTCCATCAGCCCCTGCTCTACGTCATATCTCTCCTCGTTTTCCCTATCTCTCTCATATAAACGCATTTTCCTCCTTGTGTTTTTGAGGGTTTTTTTATTTGTGGATGCCCTTTAACTACTATGGTCCTTAGCGTTTCATTGTATACTGGGCGTGAAAGATCGATAATTTTGCTCAGAGGCATCTTTATCAGGATTGAGGTTCTTTTACGAGCCGTAAATCTAAGACACGGGACCACCGGCTTTACTTCCCTTCCGAAGGAAGCAATGCTAAGGATTTTTACGCCCGAAACAATCAATGGCCCTCCGCCGGGTTTGAACCCGCGACCTTAGGAACTACAGGCTAGCACGGTATCACTAGTCTTACTCCTTGAAGACTCTCAACCTGGCATCTAGCTTCGTTTCCCTCGTCTCTCTATATAAACGCATACTCTGTCATTCAGTCCTTCCTGCCTAATACTTCTCGGTTTGCTAACTCTCCCATATAAAAAGCCATATTCTACCCTTCAAGCCCTGTGTAGTCTAGTACCTCTCCTCGTATTCCCTATCTCTCCTGTATATAAGTCCATATTCCCCCTTCTTCAGCATCTGTCTAGCCTATCATCTGTTCACGTTTTCCCTATCTTTCCCATATAAATGTATACTCCGAACCTCAAAATCCTTCTAGCCTAGCACTTCTCTTCGTATTGCCTCCACCTCTCTCATATAAAGCGCATCCCCACTCCTTCAATCCCTGTCTAACCTACCATCGACCCTCGTTGTCCCTATCTCTCCCATATAAACGCATTTTCCTCCGTGAACCGCCGCATCTAGCTTCGTTTTCCCTATCCTTTCCCATATAAGCGCAAAGAAGTGGCCCAGAAGCCTTCAATATATGCTACTATCGTACGTGTGTAAGATTATCTCGCCTCAAGGACATCAAGGAGCTAAACCGCTCACAAAGAGTATACTGCCTTCTGTGTTTTCAGTTCTCAGTATTTCCCCTCGCCGCTAAAGTTCTAAATAGCTGGTCGCTTGGTAGAGATTAATAAATATAATTAAGTGTATAATATCAAGTTTATATTAAATGAGCCGCCTAATCAGTTAAATTCGGGAAATAATTGATTACATGTGTATTGATATGTGATTTGCACATCGTCTTTGAGGCGGCTTACCACCGAAAGAGACTGCATTTCTAAGTGCTTATCAATCATTAGATAATGTTCGTACATTTGTAACATTATTCTCGCTTCATTGAGTTCAAAGGCTTAAACTGCTAACAAAGGGTATATCGCCCTCTAGCGGCTTGCATTTCCGATATCACGTACCCTAAATGGCTGGTCACGTGCCATTGATAGCTTAATATAATTATTGCGTGTCAATGAGTTCAAGGTTGACGCCCGTCGCTAAAGCCTTAGAGGAATTGGATTTCCGGTAGCAATTTACAAAATTGGTGGTCCTAAGCCATTGGTCGATTAATATAATTAAGTGAATATTAATTGACTCGCGCACCTGGTTGTTACTGTATATGTGTGTTACCATGTGTATATTTATCACACGTCATTGGTCTTAAAGAGGTGAAGCCGAGTGTAAGGAAGCCCGTAACCTGGTCAGATGTACCTGTTTGATTAATATACCTAGGTGTATATTAATTGACTTGCGCACCTGGTTATTACCGTATATACGTGTTAGCTTTTGTATAACTATCACACCTCATTGGTATTAACCTGTCCAGCAACCGTTCCCCTTGTAATTGGAAACCGCCAGCTGGCTTCTGTCTGTTGAAAATGATTATAATAACTCTCGACCTACATTTCGCCTTCCCACGACTGCTGCGTGACATCACTAACAAGTCTCGACCTGCAAAGTAACCCGGTTCCAGTCTGTTGGCGGTGATAAAACATGTTAAAACCTGTTCACCAACTATTTACCTTGTAGTCGATAACTACCAGCCGGCTCCCCTCTGACGGTAATGTCAATAACAGGTCTCAACCTAAATTTCACCCCTTCCACGCCCGCTGATTGACGTCATTAACGGGTTTATGAGTGTAAAAGGACGGTTATGTATATAAGTAGCAATCCCTCTCCTCGCGAGGGTCCCTTGTTTGAGGAGTCTTCGTTCAGCGATATTCGAAAAGACTGGTGATAATGCTGTTCATGTATCACATTTACATGATTATTGGAGCGAGTATGGTGAAGATTATTATCATTATGTATACTTTCATACCGAAACCTGCAATTGCTTAATGCATACAACATTTGTACTCAATCGTCGTATCATGATCAGATGACTACAATGAATGTGTGTACAGAGAACTGTTTATCAAAGAGAGGACGTGTAAGTAGTACTTTCTTCTATAATAAAGTAATATATTGCAGGAGTGTTAAATGAAAAACTAATTTGAAACCCACCTTATTTTTTCAGAGTAAATCGTATGAAAGTCGATCATCTCAATGATATTGAAGAAGTCGAGGTCTTTGTATCGAGGCAGCTGTTTGAAAGTAATACATAATCATGCAATGGATACATGCATTCAGTATTTTGTACTAATCTCAAGAAGCACATACGCATGTAATTTTTCTTCCTATGTAATGGTAACTAAGGAGTCTAACAACGCAGGAAGAGAAAACTTGATTAAGTAGAAGAAATGGTAAACTACAAATTAATTTATTGCTTCTGATGCTATTCTCCTGTGCCTAACCTACAAATAATTTATTACAGATTGCGAATGACTGTGCGTAAGGTACGCGTGCGAATAGAGGAGTTAGGTCCTGGGAGACGTAATGCCGATATAGTGGAATATCCAATCGCAGAGCGCCATACCTAGCCTATCGATGATGATGTCGCTTCATTCCCCATCAATAGTTATCCTAATGATAGAGCTACGTGGGTTGGTGAGTGAATAAATCAGACGAGTCCAGATTGCTCACCAGAAATAGAGCCAGAAGCTCGCAAACCCTTGATGTATGACACTCCTTAATCATACTTTTATGTCACATGTGAAGAGGGTTTTCTAATGTATTTCTCTTTCAGGCGCATGAAATAATTTGCTAAACATAATTCTAACATTATTTTGAATATATGTCACACGGCTACGGGGAAGGAGTGGAGGAGGAGGAAAAACGAGTTCGGTCAGAAAAATCAGAAGCGCCGATGTAAGAAAAGGATCCTCAACGAAGGTCCCATGATCTTATTCATCGAAGATACACAACATTCGCCACAGGATGATGGGAAATGGATTACTCATGCTTGACGACGTCAGCATATCCCCCTCCCATACTGTGAACATTGAATTATACAATGACATCCCCTCCCTCTAAATAAAAAGTGAACGTGGTAAATCATTTATTTATATTACAAAATCAGACTGGGGCATAATATCGAAAACATTCCAATGATTGAAAATTACTTCCAAGAAAAAGAGTTTACGTGTGAAGAATATTGTGATAATGTAATTTACGTATACAATATTAGTGTATTTCTTGACAGTTTAATTAATTTCATAAATACTTGTTTAAATGATAATGTAACATCGTTAGACATTGATGGTGTAAGGAATCTAAAGAGGCTATTGCCCTGTATTGAAAGACACTTGAATATTTTATATGAATTCTACAAGTCTGGAGCATCTATTTTCTAAGCAGTAGGAGGGTGAGAAGGAAAATGCCTGAAATGTATAATAACAAGACAATAAAAGAGTGTTATAGTACATAAATTCCATTTATTATTAAAAATTTATCCTATTACAAAGCTTCACAAAAGCATACATTCATTTCCAAACACACATATAATTATATAATTGTTTGCATCACCTACGAAAGAGATTTGTAGGTAGAATCGGGCAATACAGTGACGTCTGGGTAGGGATATTTGCAGATGCATGAATCTCGATCTCATTTTCACAGCTCCATTTATAGCCTCCTCGAGTTGTTGAGAACAGTCTATTAAAAGTAATGCTGCACGATGAAGAAAATGCTCTCTCTTCAACAGGGGATAATCATGATTTCATAATGGGAGCTTTGACATTTACAGTATCATTTCATATAGTGAAGCCAATTTTAATTTCGACAGTCCAAGCTCAAATCATGGAGGGGTACCATTCACTGTCGAGGCAAAGTCTCAAATCAGTAAAGTTGCAGTGATCAAACTCAGAATTGTTCTTGCCATAATCACCGAATGTTTTAGTATGCGTTCCCACCATGATGAAGCGAGGTTCTCGAGCTTAGATGTTTCCATGTGAAACATATTGTCCCGGATACAGCAGGTTGGGTATGAAGATCCATGGAACGAAAGGCGATCAGTAAGGATCTATCAGGGTTTACAATATGTAGAATGTGAACCCTTTCAGCATCAGAAAGACAATTACAGGCATCTTCCATTGGATTCTAGTTAACCTTACATTAGTTTCCTCTCCATTCGAAGTCTGGACACAATTTTTCAAAATCTTTGGATCTCATGAGAACCATCTGAAACTTGCTGTTGAGTATGAGCTCCTTGTGATTATCAGCAAATCCTAGGAGCTTCGACAGCGGGACTATAGCATTGAAAGGCGCATTCGCAGCATGTACTGTATCAACATCTTCACCAGGATAAGTCCGTCCGGCATTCAACAATCGATTCGAATCCATAGGGTTGATAGCCACATAATTTTGTATAGCTGTAGTAATTGCAGGATTCTTTGTTCTGTCTATAGTTGTAGCATTCATATCTAGACGAATTTCATCAAACATGGAGACCATTGCATTATTAGTGAGCTTCTTTGTAGTAGAGCAGGAGACCCATGTACTTTGGTGAGAGCGCCTTCGATGTAGAGATAACTCTTGATAGTCAGCGTAGACAAATCTTCAGCTTGGCAGGGTATTCTAATTTCATCATTTACATCCACAGCGAAGGTGTTGTATGGAAAAAAATTCTCCTTTCCTTGGTGATCTAGTCATCAAAGGCCGCACCTAGGTTACGTTTAAGATGTCCATTATAGCCATATGTAGCCTATTGTCTCAAGGAACTTGCGGTTAGCACGTGTGAACTCCTCGGTAGCTAGGGAGGTAGTATGCTTCAAACGTGCTATACGTCGTCTATTATAGTATTTCCGATGTGTTTTAAATTTTATTGGCATTGTGTCTTATGTGGAGTCTTGTACTTATAACCTCGTTCCTGAAGTTGATTTCCTTACCGTGTTGATCTACCACTCGAATAGTGGTCTGATCTATAGGTTTGAATCTATAACTGGTAGATATATCGGGTTCGAACGTTCTTAAGAGATTTGATAGCCTGGTGGAACAGAAGAGAAAACCTCGTAGAGAAAATTTTCACTTTTACCGTCGATGAAAGAGCCTGTTGCAAAACTGCACTCCACACGTGTGATGCTCAGTTTAAATATATTCACAGGATCGTCAGATTCAACAGCTTCTCCAGCAGGAATTACTTAGTGTCGGTGAATCATAGAAGCGAGCCAATAGATCTAGCCTTAGAAAGGTGTATTGTATAAGGACATTTAATTTCAGCGTTCATTGTACCATTATTAGGCCTTATAAAGAAGACTTCATCATTCAATCCCAGTTTACCAGTTAGAAATGCATTGATATTGGCATACTCTTAGGTTCCATGAGGAATGACAATGGTTTCAGGTTTACCATTATGAGCATAATGTAATCAATTATTACTTACATCGACGTTTGGTATTGTTTAGAATCCTTCGAAATTCAAGCCTCATAATGACCTGGGGGATCTAGCTGCAGAGCAGGATTCAGATACGTTGGAGTAATAGCATCTGATTTTTTCACTGTAACTGTATAACTCATCTTAACAATGTAACAGCTCCTAGAATAAAGAAATTGAAAGCAGAAGTGCCCACTTATGACTGAATGAAATTCTGGTATCTCTGTAAGCTATAGAATGTTTTAACACGTTGTAGATATTTCTCACCTTCAGGAGGTGTTTTCAAATTACGAAAACTATCAAAGTAGTGTGAAATATAATTTTTTTACAGCAACCCAGTGTGTTCCTGCATTATCAGAGGTATCGAGATCAGCAGTAAGTACCGCTTTAAAATTAGGATGTAAAAGTAGTATGTCAATCATATATACTCCTCTAAAATAAGTACATTTTAAACGTTTAGCATAATATTTTATATGTGCGTTACTGAGGGCTTCCTCCAGTATATGTACAATACTCTTCCACAGTTTTTTAGCTTCTTCTTTAAACCTTTGCCTTTATATCCTTTATTTTAAGCTCCTGGTGATTTTGGATGCAGCGGCTAAAGACGACATCAGCGGCATCACTGGTAAAAGTCCTCCTTCATTCCTCTTCTTACACCTTCTCTTTCGGAGTCCCTTTCCTTTGGCTTCCACCGCCTTGTTATGCCTCGCACCTTCTACTAAATGTCCATAAGCAGACTTTTTATTGACTGCAGAGGCTATCTGAGCAGCGTCGCTATTGCCGTGCCTAAAGCAGCAATGATAGGAGTCGATGCTAAAAATCCACCTCTCTTCTTCTTCCTCTTTCCGACGCCCACTACAACTTTCCCATGCATGATTGCAGTTATTATCCTCGCCGCTATGCTTTGACCCAAAGGTGAATCTGATGACTGCACGCGCTTCCAGGCCTTCTCTGCTAGAATCTTATCTGCCAAGTGTCTTGAAGTACCATCCTTATGCTCAGCATATGCGATATCGTGCTGTTTGCAAGCTTCGTCTAATTGTTTAATTCCCGGGTCTCCTTTTTACAGACGTTCTTCCAATTTTCTGCCCCAGACCAATATCCATTTCCGGAAAAGTGAGTTTCAAAGGGGAGTGAATTAATTATTGAATTAATAATTCCAAAGCCGCGCTTATACTGCAAAGACCTCCCTCTATTAGCTCTCATGATATACTAACCAAAATACGTACATGCAATAGCCCTTTTATACATCTTATTTGATGTCCAACCTATTCTAATAAAAACGTCGCGACAAGCTGCAAATTAATCCAATAAGGTAACTATATTACACTCGGTGATATTAAAATAAACAGCGCGTATACTTTTATAAGTTAGTTGTTAACATAGAGGTTGTTAAGCAGCACTGCTCTCTACCTATCCAGGTATTACACTTTGAAAGCGACTTTACATGCGATCGACATGACAAGTTATTTCCATCTAATGTCAGAGCTTTTATTTTAGGGAGTTACACTCCAGGGAAAACGACTGTATTACTCAATGTGCTACTCCAAGAGAATGGACTACGCTTTGAAAACTTTTATACTTATTTAAAGTCTCTCTATCAGCCAAAGTATCAATACCTAATTAAAATACTTGCAAATATCGATGGTATAGACGGGAACACTCTCGAAGCGGAGAAGATGTTTTGCATCCTTCTGAAGTCAAAGAAAATTCAATATTTAGATTTCTGACATCAGTACTGAAAAGCAGGGAAATATAGCAGTATGACTAGACATCAAAATGTTGACTCTGTATATCTAGCGCAATCGTATGCTAAAGTTTCGAAACATTTAATTTGCAATAGCACGAACATGATTACACATTTCAGGCAAGATAATTTAAACTTGATACATATTTATGAAGATTATATAAATACGGACATGGTCTACTATGAATTTAAAGATAGGTTTATAAGTATTTGGGAGAGTGTATCAGATGGAAGATCCTCTGTGGTGATAGTTTCTGAATTTTACAATGAATGATGGGCGATATATGAATGTTTTTTTATATATATTAAATTTGATAAAAAATATGATGATCAATTGTAGTTAATTATGAGCAACTATCAATTCAAGAACAAGAGGCTGTGTAATGTTCATGACACTGAAGATAATAATGCATTCCGTAAGAATTATAAGATGGGAGACTTTTCTCAGCAAAATGCTAGGAAAGTGGAGGTTATGTTAAGACCAAGATTGACGAATAAATTTCAAGATACATGCTCAAGAGGGATAAGGAAAATAACATTGTGATTGACGAGGTTAGATTGAAAGTATTGCTAGCTTCAGTTCACGATAATGATGTTCCAAGTAGAAAGTTCATCACCGAATATATAAATTCCCGTATGCACCCAACAGATGATAAAGTTAAAATTATATTCGACAATAAGAGAATTATTGATATAGTAGATTCTCTTCGAGATATGGATGTTGTAAATAAAATATATGCTACAGGTATGATCATTAGGAAATATAACGAGACGCGACAACAGTTACATGGATACTTGCCAAAGGAAATCAGAATGTAAATAGACAAGAAACTGCAAGGGTCCAACGGAAATTTGAGCAAAACTACGGAGCAAATGGATGCTTTAACAATTTCAACAAAAGAAAGGACAGATTCACTAAAGGCTTCTATTAAACAACTGGCTGAGCCCCTTGAAAGAGCGAACACATCCCCCAAAACATATGCAATGAGAAAATAAATAATTTGGAAAAATTAACCATGAAGCAATGTTCATGTGTAGAGGGAGAATGCAATCAGTTAAAGGCGGAGAATTTGAGTACTCTAAAAAGCTATATACAGCAGTTAAGCAAATAAATTATATCAAAGGAAATTGAGACGCAAAATTGTAAGAAGCTGCAATACATCACATCAAATGTGAATAACACTATAGGTAAAGTGGACACTCTAATACTTATACAAACGACAGGACGATTTCTCTAATGGATTCTATTAAACAACTTACAGCGGAGCTTGACAGAGAGGAAACAAATCTTCAGAACCTATGTAATCAGAAAACGAATAATTTAGAAAGGTTAACAATGAGGCTAGTTTCAGATCTGGAGGATACTGTGAAGCAGTTAAAGACAGAGCTTTCGAATACTCTCAAAACTGATTCCCCCCAATGATACACTTAAGATATTAGAAGAAAATGTAAACGTGATGATCAATACATGCAACTATCATATGCAGCCAATGACAGTCCACAAGAATCGAATAGAAGACAGTATGCCAATTCGGCAATCTTTGCTCAGGCTTTCAAGACACATACACAGGAACATAAAAAACAAAAACCGAACAACTAAGAACTACGATCGCTTAGGCTATCGATACATTGAGAACTCCAGTTGAACGCAAACTATAAATTGAATGTAATTATCCATTTTCACATCATTTTTAAGATGGATAGCGAAAGCATAAGACTTAAGGAGTCTGTAGCTAGACATACCAAAACTGTAAAAGAAAAACTGAGAGCTCTGAAAGGTCTCAAGCTTTATACTCAGCATGTAATGTCCGAAGCTTTCAAACCGGTAATCAGGCCCTCAAGCGTACTTTGGATACTCAACGGAAATTGACTGAGAAGATTAGCAAGAATAAAGATGACGAATCTACAAATATTTATACTTACCTTCATCAAGATCGCTCAAAACACAAGGATCGTATTGATACATTGTACGGTGTGAGATATCAGGATGGTACTTATACGCTTGGAAATAAAGATATTCATGTTATAAATAGTGAAATATTGATAGGCAATGAAACGTATAAGTGTACCAGCGGTTTGTAGGAGCTCATGTTTAAGCCAATACCCCAGATGTCTACATACACCAGTGAAGACTTGGAGACGTACGCTAAAATTCAGAAAAGCACGTTTCTCTATAGAAGTGGCTGTAACAAATATAGTCATTTGAGGTCTGGTAAATCTATAAACACAAGAATATAATACGTCCTCTATTCAATACACATTCAGGTCTAGCGCTGGTATGGATGGAGCATAGGTCCGATAAGGAGGTTGACTACGTTTTCTGAAGAAATCCTAACATATTGGTGAACAGACTGAGGCTACATATTGTATCGAGAGACGCTGGTAATAAGAGCCACACTTAAGATATTGAGGAAACTATCCGAGAGTTGAAAGCATCTAAAATTATAGCATGAATGCCATACAGAATATCGCCAAAAACTTCACGGGGCAGCAAGAAGAGGCTTTTACTGCGAAAAATTATCAGCAAAGGACTCAATGTTTTATTAAAAATTGACTTAATTGAAATGATACCATATGCAAGAGTGAACAAAAACTGCAAATACATCATGATCGCAATAAACGTTTACTCTAAAATGGCATATGCTAAACCCTTAAAGGATACGGCCGGAGTTAATGTTACAAAGACTATGGAGGATATACTTTTAGAGTTGAAGGCTCTACCTAGAAACATTCAAAGCGATAACGGGAAAGAATTTTATAGCAAGTTATTTAAAGATCAGTGCCAAAGTATAATTTTAACCACTACAGTAACTATAGCAATGTGAAGGCTGCAGCCGTTGTGTATTTAATTCGACCTTGAAGTATATGATGTACCGTGAGTTTTCAGTTCAAGGCTCATTCAAGTGGTTAGACCTTTTACCTAAGATCATTACAAAATACAATGATACTTTTCATTCGACTATCCGCATGAAGTCTAATGAAGTGAAAAACAATTATCTTCTTCTGTCTGTGTATAACTATAATCAAGAGAGAATGACAGAAGAACGGTTCAAAGAAGTTTAGTGTTGGTGATTATGTCAGGGCATCTAAACATAAAAGACATTTTGAAAAGGGTTTTGAATATACCTGGAGTGTTGAAATCTTAGAAGTTTCTCGTGTGAAGCATACCAATCCTGCAACATACATACTAAAGGACAAGGATGGTGAGGGGTTATAGGTGCCTTCTATAGACATGAACTAAAAAGACTAATTATCCTAACACATATTTAATAGAGAAAGTGCTACGTAGAAGTGGTAACAGAGATCTTGCAAAGTGCTATGGCTTTAGAGGTACTCAAAGGATCAATACAAAGGATTTGGTTTATTGCACGGGGAAATTAGATAAACAAAAATAAATAATTTGTGGCTGTGAAACCATTGGTGCCTTTTTATTATTTTATAAACTTGCTTTTATTGACGGAAGAAATGAACTTTTAAAAAACACTCATCAACGAAGACATACATACAAATACATTGTTTGAGGGAAAATTGATAATAATACAATACATTTAAAAAACCGTAATTAATGGAAAACACACACAAATATATATACATACAAAACAGATATATTCTTCGAGGAAAAAGGTAATATTGATGCAATAAATTAAAAACCCTCGGCAATGAAAAACATTTATAAATAAATACGAACACATTCATTTAGGGAAGTTATTAATGCTAATAAAATAAATTAAAAAACCCTCGTCAAGAAAAATGATATATATATACCGGAAACAGATATATTCTTTGCGGAAAAAACTTAATAACTAAAGCAATAACTTAAAAATCCTCACCAGTGAAAACATACATACAACATTGGTTCATAATTTGATCAGTAAAATAAGAATACCACAATAAATTTAAAACTCTCACAATAAATATAATATTTACAATTCAAAAGGTTAAGTGCTAACAAGCGTCATGTCCAAGGGAGTAATGCCCCCAGGCTATCTATTTATATGCTACTTCCACCACCTTCCTCTTATCACTTCCTCCCGGCAATGCCAATTTATTGCTTTCAAAGGTTGTGTTTTTGTGTTTTTTACTCCGAAACATTGTTTGTTTTGTATGATACATAATGCTTAGATCTTTTTGGGCAACTAAAATAGTTCTTAAAATGTATTTTCTGCATACCTGATCCGATGATGTCTCTTGGCCTTTTTCACAGTCCGGCCTGAATATTTATATGCATACAATCTCAGTCCGAAACATTTCTCCATAACCATGCCGCCCAATTCGTCCTTAAACAAGCCAATCTTTTTTCTTGTTCGCTTGCTGAATATCATATGCTTTATCTTTAGTGTAATTTGAGGTGTCAAAATTGTGGCGTTATCTCTGATAAATTTATGGATATCCATAAAATTCAACGTCAAGAACTTTAAGTTAGGCTTTATGGCATTAAAAAAATCATACATTATAAATTTGTAGACCTCCAAAATTGCATGTCCCATATAGATTGGCTTGTTCATGTGTGCTTCCTCTCTAGCCAACTCAATACCTACAAAAAGCTGTTGAAGATCAGGACCTGAAATATGTGCTGCGTGCTGTTAGTTTCCTGGTTTGCTCCCATTTTAACACGATCTTGAAGTCTGTATACTTCCAAACGTTCTCTATGATTTTCCATACACTGCATTATTCATTTTTTTCATAATCGTTTCCCAAATTTTTACTTTTTTGTGCTCTCTTCTGTGTATTCAGGTCGATGTAGGTCTTAAGCCAGTCGTACTGGTCGTACGATATCATCCTGTGAATACGTCTCACAGTTAGGTCCTGCTCTATACAGTGCTGCATCAACCCTGTAGTGCAAGACATATTTGCTTTTGTTTTCTAATGTTGCAAGCAGCTTCTTGTATCGCCGTTTGGTGGTAGCGCGCTATCCAAAAAGGAAACTCGTTATGAGTGTCATTGATATGCGAGAGATATTCAATATCTACTTCAAGCACATAGCTTGTTTTTTAATCTTCCGGAAGTCTCATAAAATCAATGGCCTTAATTTCATGCTCTGCCAGCTATCAAAGGATCCCGTAAGACATCGCTGTAATCATTAGTGGTCATATAAATTCTTGATGTTCAGGTACGATAAATACCTGAAAAGTGCATGCTGATCAAAGTATGGCTTGTACTTGTGGTTGGCCTTAGGGTGCCCATTCACTACAGTGCACAGCCCGCCCGTAATTTCAGACCCGAAAAATCCCAGCATGCTCTTGCCATGTATTAACGAGAGTCTTGCATTTGTTGATTTCAACATGGCGTCGAAAGAAAGTCCTGGCAATGTATAAAACCACGCTGGGTCGAGGTTATACACTTCCAGCAAGAGATTTTGAAAGTTCTCGATAATGTCTGCCAAGAGCAGTATATCAGTCTTTAGATACAGATCGCTGTATTCTCCGAGATTCTGGATATTAAAGCTATCCCAGACTTTTTCAGCATACCTGTAATCCTCTTCACTTATGCCATGTATTTGCAGTGTGCTGTAGAATACTTCCCTTGGTGGTAGCCCTGTCTCGTTAAACTTTTCTGGGCATGATACATAATCGTAAGGGAATACATCCTTAGTCGTTGCCAGCTTAAAATGCTCCGCAACAGGATATTCAGCTCTTGTAATTTTGAAATCATCCTCCTCGAGTATGCCAGCCAGGTTGGATAGCTTATCATCCAAGAACCTAAAGCTATCTAGAAACCTGAACTGACTTTTTGGTGAATGCTAAACACCTTTAAGAGAATTGCGCTATGCAGGATATGGGCTTATCGTCATATGCCAGGTGTGTTATCAGAAAGTGGCTGTCATAATTTGATAGGCAATGGAAATAAGTAAGTATGAAGTCAGGGACTCTTCTATTTAAATTACGCTTATTATGAGCAACACTCGCATATTTCCCAGTCACGTGATCATAGTCCCTCGTGCAAATATCATCCATAGCAAAACCATTATGGCCTATGTGCCACTCTTAGGAATTGTCGAAATTCCATTGCTCTTCAGAAAGGGATTCATTGATTTTGGGTTCGAATATACAGCAATGACTTATGCAGCAATTGATTTTAATTGCTTGAAGAAGTCATCAATGACATTTTGACCACTGAACAGGAAGAATTTCGATAATGCCTCGCTATTTCTACAACGACCTTTAAAGCTATTGACATTGCATCGTGCTCTTGAATACCTCGGGTCCAACTCGAGTTGGTAGAGTCGTCCTCCGTGGTGCAGTGGTTACCATGCTAGCCTCTAGTTCCCGAGGTCGTGGGTTCGGGCATAAAAATCCTTAGCATGGCTTCCTTCGGAAGGGAAGTAAAGCCGGTGGTTTCGTATCGTAGATTTACGGCACGTAAAACAACCACAAGCCTGATAAAGAAACCTCTGAGCAAAATTTCCGTCCTTTCACCCCAATATAGAATGGGAGGCTAAGGAACACAGGAGTTAAAGAGCGTCCATAAATAATAAAAATCAATTCAATTCGAAATGGTAGACGGCTCACAAGAGTGGACCTTTGCCAGAACAGATTCATTGTCAACGTAGAAAACAAAAGGTACAGAAGCGCTTTTGGAGAATGATTAAAATTTAATGCTCCCCACCTGTTGTAGCATTTTAAGTAATAAACATTTTCCACATCTCAGCCTGTGGGTTTCGAGAGCCTCATTAGCGCAGCTCTTCAGACATGCCTCACATGCCCAAATTCTTCGATAGTTCTTCGTGGCTGGTGTCCTTATCAACCTGGACAGGTCTTTAATGAGGCAGTAGTGTGCTTTTGCATGTTCCTCTATACCAAAACACGGAAATTTATACTCCATTATTCTGCTTTTTAAAGTATTAAATTTGATGTAGAGGTAGCGGAACTCAATACCCTCATAATTGAATGCCTGGAAAAGCAGTTCAAATGGGTATGCCGTTGTCCTATATCCGTTATTCCTAGCAGGTATTTAGCCGCTAGCAATCACCATGCGAAGCAGAAATTGTCCTTTTCTTTATATTCATGACTGCATCTTTATCCATGACCTTTATTGGGCATGCAATGTAAGATGCTGCATTTAGAAAGTCATTAATTGAAGAGCTAACCTCCGCCGAAATGGGTCAACGCCGCTCCATAGGGTGAAACTCCTGAAATAATAATAATAATAATAATAATAATAATAATAATAATAATAATAATAATAATAATAATAATAATAATAATTAAAAAAAGAAAGGGAGGAGGGGTATGAGCAGGAAGAATTGTTGTATAATAAAATGCACTAGAGATAATGCGTAAAGATTCTCACGATTCGCATGCAAGTTCGCTGCGCCCGCCCTGGCTGGGGAAGAAGGTAGGAGGCTGCACATACATCCGTCTATCCGTGGAGGTTTACCAGACTCGCCGGCAAACCCTATCACTGGAATGATAGAAATAAGATGAAGAAGAAGAAGAAGAAGAAGAAGAAGAAGAAGAAGAAGAAGAAGAAGAAGAAGAAAGGAAATGGAGCAGCATGAGGAGGAAGAATTGTATGACCAGAATGATAGAAGTAATAATAATAATAATAATAAATTGTATAATGGAATACATTACCAATAAAGTATAAGGATTTCTCACCATTAAAACCCGGGCCTTTAAAAAGAGTCGAGGGTTGGAGTGCCTCAGCCATGGTAGGGGTCCAAATATTCGTTAATGGGTGGAAAGTGCCGGGAATATTCCGACAAAGCACGCTTATCGGCGCAGTCGAATCTCTCTGCAAATCTATGAGACTTGCAATAAATATTGTTTCTTGAAACTACTTGTAAGCCTCCTTTAGATCGCCAGACCAGTATTCTGGAAAGTAAAGAATTTATGTCCTAAATTTGGCTTGTATTAGGATTAGATAGTTTTTTAAAGAAGTTCATCTCTTTTATTAGAGAGGTCGTAATTTAAAGCATTACATTACAAAGCATGATTCTCTGTTTAGAGATAAGTATGTACTTATTAAGAATGCTTAGATTATGAAAATAAAAATATTTTTTCTTGCATTCCAATAGAAGCATTAGCATAACACGTGATGGGCTTCTGTTATGAACTGATATTTAATTTCACATAACCATCATTTGAGCAGCCAGGAAAGAATAATAAACACTCTGTGTATTTTATTAGTCTTTGAATAAAAACAGATGATTCAAAGCAATAATCTTTACAAAATTAGATTCTTAATTATAATTTTTTATTCATATTAGAGGATAGCTTAAAAGATTGTATATCATAAGCCACGCTTTTTTGTTTAAAGATGATAATGCTCTTAATAAATAATTTTCACCTTCTGATAGTTAAATATCCAGCCCTGGTATATATGCAATAGCACATTTACACTGATATAGTCAGTGTGATCTCGTATTTATCTCGAAATAATTATCATTCGACTATATAGTAAATAACGAAAAACAAAAGAATAGGAAGCATACTGTGTATATTACTATCGAAGTGTATTTTACTTTAAAATGAAACAGTTACGCGTGTTATAGAAAATACATCCTTTTTCGAAAGAATTTAACTTATTTCAAAGCTTATACAAGCTATACGCTAGTATATTTATACGACCCATATTTTAAAGAAATAGAAAACGAAAATCTTTTTAAGCTCACATATACATTTTTCTAGGAAATGTAAGGTAAACAGTCAATTGAAAACTTATTTTTCAAATAACGTTCAGTCATCCATAGGTCATAAATTTTCTATTTAGGAGATTTTCGTATCTGAACAGGTCTTCATAAGAATATATATCTTTCCCGGAAATGTGAGGTAAACATTCAGTGAGTTGAAAACATAGTTTTTCAAATGATGTTCATACATCTATAAAAGACATGGATTTTCCATTTAGGAGATTTTGGTGTTTGAACAGGACTTCATGATATACTTTTTTCTCGGAAATGTGAGGTAAACATAGCACCAGTTGTGGTCAATAGAGGGTCTTACTCCATTTTAATGCTTTCCCTGGGGAAAGTGGAAATTATTTTAACGCTAGTTTAAAGAACGCTTGTGTAATTTGGAAGTCGCGCATGAGTTTGATTTTAAGGCGAAATGGAATGAAGGAGAGAGAGATAATAGGTATGTTTTGGAAGTCAAAGAACATGTATTCGGTTTTAAGGTGAATGTGTCTGTTTATTGTGAACAGTATTCTCTTCTCCAGGTTTAAATAGTTTCGGGTTCTAGTAATGCGTGGGAGGCTTCTTGTCTATTTTTAAAAATATTTTCGTAAACAACTCTTAGAAATAGCCTTCCCTTAATCTTTCAGGAAAGATGCTTTTCAAACCTCAGTAATTCAGGCCGCTGGCTCCTACCCTTTGTTTGCAGTATAAAAGCCGAGACACCCTGTGTAGAGAGAGAGAGAGAGAGAGAGAAATGTCCACGTAAACAATCACCTGCACGAGTGGTTATGAAAAATGTCTAAAGTGATATGCGTATAAACGCGGTAGGAATAGGTTCGGGCGTTCAGTATGGGGCTAGTTTAGAATACTTCTATACGCACGAAAACTGTAAACCAATATAAAGTTTATCCCCCTCCGTCTCGCACACTAACTGTTTAACATATAAAAGGTTTGTAAGATTTAGAAGAAAAAAAATTATACTGTCTAGTCTAGCATCGATCCTCGTATTCTCTATCTCCCCAATATAATCGCATTTCCCTCTCTTTCAACTCTCTCCTAGCATAGGATCTCTCTCCGTTTCCCCGTCTCTCCATATAAACGTATACTCTGCCATTCAAACCCCTTATCCTAGTTCCTCTTCGCGGTTTGCTCTATTTCATATAAAACACATTCTACCTTTAACTCTGTCTAGCCTAGCATCACTCCACGTTTCCCCCTATCTCTTCCGTACAAAGCATATCCCTCCCTCCTTCAGTATCTGTCTATCCTATTATCTCTCAGCGTATTCCATACCTCTCACATATAAATATCTTATCTAGTCTCCTAGCCTGCTAGCCTATCATCTCTCCACGTGTTTCCTATCTTACCCATATAAACGCATACTCTACTCCTCAACCTCTGTCTAGCCTAGCACTTCTCGTATTCCCTACCTCTCACATATAAACGCATTCTACTTTTAACATTTGTCAAGCTTAGCAGCTCCCCTAGTATTCCTTACCTCCCACATATAAAGCGTATTCCCTCCTTCACATCTGTCTAGCCTAGCATCTCTCCTTGGTTTCCTATCTCGACGGTACAAACCTACATTCCCCTCCTTCAGCCTCTGTATGGCCTAGCATCTCTTTCCCCGTTTCCCCTATATTTACCATATAAACGCATACTCTACTCCTCAACCTCTTTCTAGACTAGCACCTCTCCTCGTATCCCCTACCTCTCTCATATAAGGCGCATTACCCTATCCTTCAGCTATCTCCTAGCATAGGATCTCTCTCCGTTTTCTATATCTTCCCCACATAAATGTACACCTAATCTCTCAACCTCTATCTAGACTACTTCTCCTCGTATTACCTACCTCTATCATATAAAGGTTATTCCCCCTGCTTCAGCCCCTGCTCGGATCTCTCCTCGTTTTCCCCATCTCTCCCATATACACGCATTTTCCTCCTTGAACGCTCCTCCAACCTAGCTACTCCCATTGTTTTCCTCGTCTCTCTATATAAACGCATACTCTACCATTCAAGCCCTCCTAGCCTAATACCTCTCATCGTTTTGCTATCTCTCCCATATAAAAGCGATATTCTACTCTTCAAGCCCTGTCTAGTCTAGTACCTCTCCTCGTATTCCCTATCTCTCCCGCAAAAGCCTATATTCCCCTCCTTCAGCATCTGTCTAGCCTATGAACTCTCCACGTTTTCCATATATTTCCCATATAAACACATACTCTGCTCTTCAACCTCTGTCTAGCCTAGCACTTCCTCTTGTATTCCCTACCTCTATATATAAAGCGTACTCCCACCCTTCTACCCATGCTTAGCCTAGTATCTCTCCTTGATTTCCTGTCTGACCCATATAATACACATTCCACCTTTAACACCTGTCTATCCTAGCATCTCTCTCTCCCTCCGTTTTACTATCCTTCCATACAAAACGCATTTCCCTCCTTCACGCATGTTCCACGTAGCTGCCCCCGTCTTTTTCCCTATCTCTCCTAAATAAACGCACTTTCCTCCTTGAACCGTCGCAACTCTCCCCGTTTTCCCTATCTTTTCCCATATATACGCAAAAAGTATGCCAGCTTCCCTCTATATGTTCTACTTATGTTCATTCAAGTTTTTACCCTAACTTCTTGCAATGTGGAATGTTCATTCTCTGCCTACAAAAACATATTGACTGACAAGCGCAGGAACCTCACAGAAACAAATCTACAAGTGTTGTTAGTCATTAACTGCGCAAACCATGATGTGAAATGAGCAATTTCGAATAAGAATAAAAGTGAATACTTTAATGTGTCCATTTAGAAATACTATTAGTTGTTAACTAAGAAAGAAAAAGAAAGTGAAGTGAAACATATGTCAAATAACAAAGTTGGAAAAAAAATGAAACTACATAAATGTATTTTTCACTAGATGTGCATGTTTCATACTTGACAGTGTATAAATGTATACATATTTTCGACTTTATAGTGAACGAAATGCTCATCTCTACTCATAATGCAACTTTTATAACTTGCAATATTGTTTATACTCAAGTTTGAATTAATGGATACAAAAAGATAATTATTTGCTAGCCTACCATTCATTTAACACGAGATCATTAATAATGTCCCCAGTGGATTTTTCATACATAGGTACTCAAGGGTCACTGTGAGCCCTTGAGCGCTGTGGTACTTCAATTATTTTAGCCATTCTTTGATATGTCTGGCTTCCAACGTTGCAAAGACAGACCATTTATGCTTATGAAGGTTAGTTGTGATAAATAGTAAACACGCTTTTAGCTTTAACCAAACACTTCACACGAATAAAGCAGCATGAAACAGGGACACGTGCATTACTGTATAGTGGTAATATGGAAGTTGAGAATTTGGAGTCATGGAGTGTTAAAAAAGAAAGACCCTGAACTCCGACGTTACCAATGCAGAATGTGTGTATAATATTATCACCGCATGGCCTCAGTTTCTTTTTAAGGTTCCCATACGCCTTAGGTATAGCCCCATATGACCTCCATGACTGTATTGGTTGTAGTTATCTTGTGTATTACTTATCCCTGAACCCAATTTTCCATTACTTTGCATTACTTACGAAGTGCGTTTTTAAAATAAGTACCGTCTTAATATTTTTCCTCTGCAGCGCTGCAGTCGCAATTTTGAGCTTGGGCGATCACTTCCTCCGTTCATTAGCAAGCCAGACGCAGCTGTGAGCGATCGTCACTTTGTGTTTTCCTGTTGTTAGAGCATTTGAAATGTTCAGAACAATAGAACGATTTTGGCACCAAACGATTTTCATCTGTTTCTTCATCTGAAGAAATTCGTTGGTAACAAAATACTTTTCCACCAAGGAATGTTGTGAAACAA
This sequence comes from Deroplatys truncata, assembly GCA_030765065.1. NCBI lineage: Eukaryota > Metazoa > Arthropoda > Insecta > Mantodea > Mantidae > Deroplatys > Deroplatys truncata. The sequence goes on along the minus strand of CM060990.1, from coordinate 533,736,198 downwards.
GAAGCGCAGACTTGGTTTTTATCACAGGCGGCATCATTGTTTGACGAAGGCATACGCAAACTGGTTTCCTGTTACAAGTGCCTGAATAACGGCGGTGACTTTGTGGAGAAGTAGTGTAAGGTAATGAATGATGAGAAAGTATGGGAAAATAATGTTATGTTAATAAAAAAGCATCGGTACTTACTTTAAAAACACGTCTCCTACTATATTTTTCTGCTGCAGTTTAATCCAATACTCATTAATCCTAGTTGGTTTGGATTTTTAACTTTCTTCTTCAATCCGTACTGTTTCAGTTCAACATTTTCCACACTTATGTTGCAATTGACATTTTTTTTTCAGATAAATAGTTACTTCGCCAAACAATAGGTAATGAGCCGAGCCGAGAGTTGCGGCTGAAAATGTTATTAGATGTGTTAAATAATAGTATGGCGCAACTCTCTTCTTTTCTTTCTTTCTTTCTTTCTTTCTTTCTTTCTTTCTTTCTGTCTTGTCGAACTCTGTTGTTCAATAGGCATATTTTCGTTTAACCTCTCTTACATTGCTAAGATGGTTAATTTGCGATAATTATTAAATTGCTTCTGCAGAGTTCCAACAGAAATTCTCCTCTCTAGTTTCTTTCTCTTATCCACTTATTCCAAATAATGTTCCATCTTGTTCTTCGGCTACCACTATGTTCCAGGTGTGCACTGGATCATGTACGCTCCTTTCTTTATTTTCTGGTGCATTTATTGCATTCTTTCGTAGCTTTCCTGATTTTCATAATTAGTTAGCCCGCAACGTGAAATGTAGACTTGCGAAAGCACTAAATCCACCACCTTCCCAACTCGTGGCACTTATCAGCTAGCCTATTAAGCAATTCACTGAAAGCAGTTTTTCTCCTCTGCGCGGGCCCCTATTACATCAAAATCATGCTATTCTTATTCTTACTGTTAAATTAAAGCATTCTAATTTCATCCCACATTAAGCCTCAATTTTTCCCCCGTCTCACTGCTGCTATTCTTATAAAATTCACTTTGTTTCATCTCCAACCTTCCATCAATTATTCCAGCTTTCCTGTTTGTAGTTGAACCCTGAGACTCCAAAATGTAAGCTTTAACTTTCGTTTTCTTCTTTCTTCAGTAGCACCCTTGCAACCATATTGGGGATTGTTAATGTCCAGAACGTTATACCAAGAAAAGATTCATCATGCCAGGCTTGGCACCTGTTCTGGAAGAAGGATATGAATACCACAGCTTTCTGATGTTTTCCGAATCTTTTGCATCTTAATCTTTCCGGGAGGTGGGTTGAAGTGAAAACGCATTTGACTAATTAAGCCCTTTGAACTGCAACGAAATTCACTCTGTGTTATTTACAGTCGCCAAGAGGTTTTCTACCGAGCGAGATGGCTCGGTTATATGTGAGGCTCGCATTTGAGAGATTCGCGGTCCAAATCCCACCAGGACCATCTTCCCTGACTGGGGCTTTTCCAGGTTTTCCTCGGTCCTCATAGCTGGCACATGCCTGCGAGGTACCTAGACATAGGTCTGGTAGGTTTCCTTCCCAGACATCATTTAATTTCATGTATAATCAGTGTGCACCGCATGTAGTGCCCTATTTAGTAAGAATGGGCGTTGAACACTGCTTAAAAAAAGGGTTTCTGATACAGTCCATGCTTAGGAAACCTCAGTAAGTGTTTACCTCCAGAATATTTGAGGGGAACTTAAATTACTTTCGCTGTTTTAAGACTCGGTTTAATTATCTAGTTAATCTTAATAGTATTGTCTTACGGCTATATAATATATGATTTTCTTCGAGTGTTGTTAATTGATAGGCTAATTCTAATAATTCACTCCAAATGGCGTCTATAAACTATGTCTCCACTTCACTCCACTTGAGAACGTGGGGAAAACAGAGACTAGGGAAATACGGCTTAATTGTGTGAAGTGTTTGTATCAGAGATGTGTGCAGAAATTACTGGATATGTATATACCCACCATACCAGATTGGTTAGTGGAGCCGGAACCCCCGCCTACGGGGGGAATAAACATATGAATGATCATCATAGCAATAATGAAAAGAATAAAGTAAGCTAGGTGAGATAAAGAGCTTAAAGATAAATATTTAACAAATAAAATACTAACGTAAGAAATCACGTAACAAGTAAGGGGAGAGAAAGGGACGATGAAACAAACCATTAGAAAATAAGAACAAATAATAGAATGTAGGAAATAAGGAAATTAATATGCAGAAAGTTAAATAAATTGTACAACAGATAGTACCAGGTAATTCTACTAGGAGAGCTGGGCTCAGAAAACGGGAAAAGTTAGCAAGTCGCGACGACAGGCCCGAAGGAAGTCATAAGAACCTTTCAATATACAAAAGAATGTTAGGTGATAGGGAAAGCCCGTAGCAGGAGGCTTCAAAAGTAGACAGTACGTGGAAATCCCACGTGCACTCATGCGAAAATAAAACGCAGCAAAGTAGTAATAATACAGTAATGTTAGACGCTAGACAAGGCGATCATACGACTATTTCTAGAACCAATAAGAGAAAAGAGAACGTAATCGAAATAGCGAATAAGAACTACAACAAAGCATACCAATAATGCTATTGCATTTATGCTCGTGAAATAGAAATTTCTCTAGGCGCGGAGCACAGTTTCAGACAGAGGTAACTTCGTTATTCGTGTCGATCATTTGTAAGGGAGCGTTGCGTTTCACGGTGTCAGAAATCTTAGAGCAACTTTCAGTGTTATATTAAAGTATTTAGTAATAATCTTACATTGTGGAAAAGCGGAATTCAGGAAGGAAAGGTAGTTATAGCACCCAAAAGATGTGGGTGGATTCAGATATAAGTCTTGTATGAAGGGAAGTCATAAAACCATAAGTGTTAATTATGTTCGTGTGGATTTAACGCATAAATAGCAAAGCGAAGGAGAACATGTCTTTCAATTTTCGTCTGTCCACACTACCCCTAGATATCCGTTCCATTAGGTTTAGTAATAGATGCAGAGATAACTCTGGTCATGTAGAGCATATAAATCTTCAGCTTGACAACGGATTCTAATCTCGCTATTAGCGTCCAGAGCCGATGTATTATGGGGTAGAAACATATGCTACTATTCCTTGACAATCTTGTCCTTAAATGTGGGTGTTTCCGTCACATTGAAGATATCCATTACAGAATCCTGAATCCCAAAGTTTCAAGGAGCTTCCGACTGCTTGATGTTAACATCTTCAGTGTCAAAACAGAGTATGATGAATACGACGAAGCATGACCTTATTATGTCCTCGATGGCGTCTTCGGCTAAAATGTATTCCCAATTCGAGAAGTGAAGCCTTACGCTTATATCTTCGTTTCTCAAGTTAATGGTATGGACATCCTGTTTGACTATTCGAAGAGTGATTTCATCGATAAATTTGGTTTATATGATACGAATGTAAATGGGATTTGAGGCTTTTGCGAAATGTGATACCCTGGTGTAACAAAAGGGGAAACTCGTAGATTTTTACCGTCGATAAAAAGCTTGTTGCAACACTGCACTTGATTTATGTGATTTTCACCATAAATAAGCTTACTAGGAAATTATATTCAGTCAGCTGATTAGCAGGTATGACTTTATTTTAAGCCTAAAATGGTCCCAATGGAGCTTTCCTTAGAAAAATCAGTAGGAAAAGACATTTAATTTCAGTCTTCATTGTATTATAGGAACGCTTTGATTCATTTGCCCGAAGCACCTTTCTATTGCAATTCTCTCCTTTTTACTGCAGATGTAAGCTCGCTGCTCTGGAGCTTGTGTGTGCTCGAAAGATGTCATAAGCCAAGGTGCTAATCTGTAGGCCGCATATTACCAATTAAAAGAGCATCAGCATGTTGCATTATCACCACCATATAAATACCCGAGTATCTCCAGATTCTGGAATCGTGTAAAGATCCAGGCCACATAACATCGACACTGGTGAACTCTTCTGCTGCATTACAAGTTGCTTGAACACTAATACTAGGCACAACTTCTCTGTTGATATATTTATCCCCATGGTTTCTTAATTAATATATAGGTGCAATTAACTGCATCTATACACTAAAGAAATCCATAGTGTTCTCACCATTGCCACTGTGAACTTCGCATGTCAGTAACGGAAGAAGTAAATTTAATCCTCTGATCAGCCTTTCCTTTCACTGCTTCCAGCACTGGTGAAAATGCTTTCGACACTAAGCTTCTGTTGAAACCTATGCCTTGAAAACCCGCGTCACTCAAATACACCAAGGATATTTTCATTCTTTGCTGATTAGATAACGCATCACCATGATTTGTCGACATTTCAACATCTACATTATACCTGTAAGACGATTTGTAGTCTTCTACGAGCTTTCGCTACGTAATTTATATAGCTTTTGTTGTCTTTCCTACACTCTTGGCATATACTGCGTCACTCTACCCACATCCTGAGTCACCTACCGAGGTACCTCAGAAGAACTCCACTCTTGACTCTAAGAGGCGAGTTGAGTTGCGTTTTATTCACATGATCTCCCACCTTCTACTCGTCTTATAAGGGCATTTTATCTTCGACCCATAGACGCACAGTCAAAGCTCTGGTTACAGGTTTTTATTCACATCAATTTGCGTTGAACGCGAGTATTGAGTCTAGGCTTAACTTTACTTACAGCATCCAATGATGCCACTAAACGCTATTTTGATACGCTTATATCTTGTAGTGAAAATCGGATGCAAGAATTCACCGAAAAAGGCAACATATCAGTACATGTGTGAAATTAAAAATATGCTTAGGATTTGCGTACAGAAATTACTAGATGTGCAATATGATGCTCTAATGAAACACAAGTACAAAAATGCACTTAAAGGAGGTGCTCTGAACAATATTATTTTGGATACAACATGAATGAAGAGATTATTACTACAACCTCAGGAGGATTACGATATGCCGAATAAGAAATATGTATTAGAATGTACAAATTCAAGAACATCGTCGCTCGGTTCAAATGGGGAACCTTTCCTTTGAAAAAAGAAGAATAAGAGGCATAGCAGATGCGATCGAAGACAGCGATGCAGCAATTAAAAGTATCTTAAACACGTTGTTTGAAAGAATCAAAATGATGCACAGCAAGGTTTATACACGAGACTAGGTTCTATTGGGAATGATATTACTGAAACTGATGGAAAGCTTATGGAAGCTATGAGAGTTCCATGGATAAACATTTGATGACAACTATGAATAAGACCAATACTCTTAACTCAAAAGTGGTTGTAATAAATGCATAATTAGACCAAATGTATGTACAGCACATTCTTAACCTGTAGACAAAAGCTTACAGAGGGAATTCGCCAAGGTACATTTTAACATCGGAACTTGAGTACTTCACTTCACCTGTAACGGCGAGATCATTCCTGCTATATGACATCACCAACAACGCCTATTTCAAGGCAAGACACATTGTCTGCAATAAATAATAGGGTATTTGGAACATCCCTCCCCATTGCAAATGGAGATAGATTTATCTTCACTGCTCCACCAAGTAGGGCATAAACGTGTTGTTTTCTATATACCGAATTGTAAATGGCATATACACTGACAAGATAAGAACAGAAGAGCTGTATATTGACATGAAAACATACTTCAATGTCATTCCAAGATGGGCAGTGAGAGCATAGGCCTTAAAGAATCTGTAATCAGGCACACAAAATCTATAAGAGAAACGTTACGTACACTAAAAGGACAACAGTTTGAGACCAAGAGGGTAATGAGTGATATTTTTCTACCAGTAACGAAACCGCTACATGGTATACCGGAAATACAGAAAAAGAATAATGCTACTTCAAGCAAAGAGGAAATGCATAAACGTAATGCTCCATCTAAAGAGGAGAAGGATGAAAAAAACTGAAGTGTCCTGCAGAAAGTTCGAAAGTAGGATAGGAAAGAAACAAATACTGCGTACAGAGTGAGATACAAAGATAGTAGCTGCATAATAGGGAACAGGATCTTTGACCTCATCAACAATAAAATTCTAGTAGGTGACGAAACCTATGAGGCTACGCCAGGATTGACTAAACTCATACTCAAGAGATGGTCGTCCTCCGTGGACTAGTAGTACAAGCATCCAGATCCCAAGGTGCGATTTAAAACCCGGCGGAGGGCGATGTATTTTTGGGGCGTGAAAATCCTTAGCATGGCTTCCACCGAAGGGAAGTAAAGCCGGTGGTCTCGTGTCGCAGGTTTATGGTAAGTAAGGGTACCTCAAGCTTGATAAAGAGGCCTGTGAGCAAAATTGCCGGACTTTCATGCCCAATATAGAATGGGACCCTAAATGCCGTAGTAGTTAAAGGGCGTCCATAAATAAAACTGATTTTTTTCAAGAGGATACCTGAAATTCACGCCTATACAGAAGGGAATCTGAGTACATGTAGCAAAATACTGAAAGCAACACATGTTCATCGAGGAAACTACAGCAGACGCGGACAATTGATATCGGGTAATTCCTACAAGTATAAAAGTGTTATGCGGCTTTAGTGAAGCAACACAAGTGTTTAAGCTTGTACGTCCTGACACGAGGCAAGGTTGCATCTACTGGAACGATCCCATTGACTTGGTGGATCCCCTGACGAATGCAATCTTAAAATCTATTACCGTATCATGGACTCTTGTTAGAGAAATATTGCTTATAAGATATTAGGAGGGAAGGCTTGGAAAATAATTCGGGCATTTGACGCTATTTTAGGCCAAAACTTGAATGCGAGGCGGGTAAAAACAATTATGAAAGTCAAGGCAGCTGTTGAGCCTGGCTCCAGGAAGAAGCATAGCGATTTTCTTTCTCTCATACCCATTATTGCAGCCCTGGATGCTGAGGGTGGAGGCGTGGCTCAAATTGTCACAGCGGTGAATAAGAAAGTGTTTGCCGATAAACAGCTTGCAGAAATGATACGACATAACCAAGAGATGGAAGCAAAAGGAAACGGTCTTCGACAGAGAAAGAAGAATAATAAGAAGAGAATTGGAGGTTTCGTACCAATGCTACCACTAGCTGCCTCCTAAGCAGTTGTTTCTAAAATTGCTAGAACCTGAGATGGAAATAAAGCTGCTAAAACAAATGGCCTGAAGAGCAGCACAATTAAGAGGAACAATGTCGGAACGACAATAGGGCTTCAAAACCCTCACCCAGATGATTATACTTGCCCCGGAAAATTCCCTAATTAACACTGATCTAGACTTCTATGCTCAACGTTTAAACATTCCTCATTTTAGAGGCGTATATATGATCGTCCGGGTTCCTTCAAAATCTCATTACCATGAGAGAATTGTTGTCATTCCAGATTCTTCGGAAATTGAAGGCAACCTTTGGTTTGCTGTGACGAAGGTTGACAACACCCCATTTTATGTTTTCGATATTTTTGAAAGCTCGAAGCCTCCGAAATAGAAAAGTTCTCAAAGGTATTAAGTTACTGTATAATACAAGGATATTTCAAAATTTTTGTTCAGTCATCTGCGAGCACTTCTGTTTACAATTTATATCCCACTGAGTTACACTATTGCTATCAGTGGTAATGAATCTGTACTTACCACGTACCTGAATCCTCCCCTGAGGATTGGCCCTAAAGGATATTTGAGGTTGCTCCATTGAATTTTGAAACCTCCTATTCTATTCGAAACGTCGGCCAGACAATCAGTTTCATTACATTTACAATGATGAGCTTAAGGTCATTGGTATACTCCCTGTAACTTAAGAGATTGTTGATATTAACGCTTTGAAAGTTAAGCTTGAATTGGACAATAATGCATTCTTCATTCGGCTAATTATGATACAATGAAGACTGAAATTAAATGTCTTTTCCTACTGATTTTTCTAAGGAAAGCTCCATTGGGACCATTTTAGGCTTAAAATAAAGTCATACCTGCTAATCAGCTGACTGAATATAATTTCCTAGTAAGCTTATTTAAGGTGAAAATCACACAAATCAAGTGCAGTGTTGCAACAAGCTTTTTATCGACGGTAAAAATCTACGAGTTTCCCCTTTTGTTACACCAGGGTATCAAATTTCGCAAAAGCCTCAAATCCCATTTACATTCGTATCATATAAACCAAATTTATCGATGAAATCACTCTTCGAATAGTCAAACAGGATGTCCATACCATTAACTTGAGAAACGAAGATATAAGCGTAAGGCTTCACTTCTCGAATTGGGAACACATTTTAGCCGAAGACGCCATCGAGGACATAATATGGTCATGCTTCGTCGTATTCATCATACTCTGCTTTGACACTGAAGATGTTAACATCAAGCAGTCGGAAGCTCCTTGAAACTTTGGGATTCAGGATTCTGTAATAGATATCTTCAATGTGACGGAAAAGCCCACATTTGAGAACAAGATTGTCAAGGAATAGTAGCATATGTTTCTACCCCATAATACATCGGCTCTGGACGCTAATAGCGAGATTAGAATCCGTTGTCAAGCTGAAGATTTATATGCTCTATATGACCAGAGTTATCTCTGCATCTATTACTAAACCTAAGGGAACAACTACTACAGCAAAGCATACCAATAATGCTGTTGCATTTATGCTCGATGAGATTCAAATGTACATGAACGAATCAACTATAAATAGACAAGAAATCCGGAGATTACTTCTACTATGCGCAAATACGTTGCCCTGAACCCTGTGATATACAATTTTTTACTAAAATGCTGGATTCTGCTACTCTGGAGAAGACGTGGATACTGTACGTTCTGCAATTGCGGGATTCAACGCTATACTACTGCTGTCAATACTTCTGGGATTTGCTGGTGACTACAAGGAACTCATAGACAAAAGCAAGTATCAGCTGGTCCTCATTCGATTCAATGACTCTAAGAACTGTATTCTGGCACGTGAATGAGAAGAAGGGCATGCAACTGTTAAACTTACACTTATCGAGTGGAAGATATCTATAATACACCATTGTGATGTTGAAAAGGTGGAGGTTCTCAAGATTGTCAAGTCAGACAAATCACTACGTATCGCCTTCCGAACAATGGATCTACATACTCAATCTGCTATACCGTATACTAGATCATTTACATGGAGCGTTGCAACCACATCGAAACCAGGGAAACCAAGATTTGTTATTGTGGTCGCACAGACTTCAAGAGTAGAATGGATTGAGTTTTATTTATGGACACTCTTTAACTACTGTGGTTCTTAGCGTCCCATTCTATATTGGGCGTGAAACACCGGTAATTTTGTTCAGATGCCTCTTTATCAGGCTTGAGGTTCCTTTACGTGCCGTAAATCTACAACACGGGAACACCGAAGGAAGCTGTGCTAAGGATTTTTGCGCCCGAAAAAATGCATCGCCCTCCGCCGGGTTTGAACCCGCGACCTTGGGAACTAGAGGCTAGCACGGTACCACTAGTCCACGGAGAACGACACTTCAAGAGTGAATAATCCAACGAAAACCGCTCCGAGTTTAATCATTGCAACATACAAATTTGAGGCTTTACCTCAATAGTGAATGTTATCCCTACCATTATATGAACTTGGACTTTGGAAACTCGAGATTTATATCATTATATGAAACGTATTCAAAAGTTCCAAATCTACTATTAGGCGAAAGACAGTTACCGCTTGTTGAAGAGAAAGATTTTCTTAAACATTAACCGATATTTATCATAGAATCCTCACACCAGTCTGAGGAGATTGTAAATGGAGCTGTCAATATTAGAGTTGAAATTCAAACTATGCAAATATTTCTTGCACAGGCCTCTTTGTGCTGTCTGATAATCCATGACAAAGTATTTGCGTGCATGCCCCTGACTCGTGTGTTCCAGTCTTTAATACAAAGACTTTTGAATATTATGTAGGTATTTTAATGAATAATATAAGGAAATGTAAGGTGTTTTATGAATAAAAACAACATATAAAGCAGACAATCATTTCTTTACCTTTTTATCGTAATTTCCAGTGCCTTCCTTCTCCAGCTCATTGTCTCTGCATACGTCACTTCATTTACAATGACTAGCTTCCGCAAATGTCTGTCTATATAGGATTCAGTCCTTTCATTTGTGATATTCCGTCGCAATTAAATGTATTCCAACATTACTTAAACTACTATTGAAAGCCAATTTTTTTAATAAACGCAATGGTATTATATGGGAGTACAATGTTTTCACCGTATTCGTCGCAAGGACACTTTTTCGCTTTCAGGTACGTTTCGAATACACATGGATGCTTTTTTCTATTATCTGCCAGTCTAATAATGTAATGTACACAAAATTATTACCTTCTGTTTTTATGATGAGCACTGGAATACCATGAAATAGTGCTACGTTAACATTACGGGTTTTTGAGATGCAAGTGTCTTGGAGCACGAATGCTGCTGCTGCTTACCTCCTTCTTGGGTGTGTCATTGTGTGTCATTCGCTCTTCCAGTAGTTTAAGTCTATTATGGAGATCTGCAAATGTATTGTGGTTCTTTTCTTCAATGGCTTCTTGCTAGCGGACCTGCAACATTACAAGTTGTAACTGTTAGAAAACATGTTTTGACAATGGAATAGCTGGTCTTCAGAAAGGAATTACATTTGTTGGATCCCAGAAAGAGATGGAAGGATGTAGCAGTTACACTTTTTTATGCATGAGGGTTCTTTCATAGATATGATAGTGGTACTCACAGTAATGTTTTGCGATGTTCTGCTGTTTCCTGGAGAGTGCTCAAGAGTCAACTGCAGTAGATTGTCATCTACCAGAAAATTGGCTGCCCTCTCTCGATCATCTAAACACATCAAGCTGCTGTACAGCCAATACATCTACTTCACCTACAACTCTACTGTCGGGATCCAAGTTCTCCTTAAGAACAGGCGTTGTCATACGATTTCTGGAACAAGATAATGTTTTCGATCCCTAGATATTCACTGATTCCGAAAGGATAGGTTTCTACAATTATTCTATTCTTTAACTTTCTCTGTCTGAGTTGGTAAACACTGCAGTTTTCATTGCACAGGGAGTACGACGTCGTTTGATCATGTACCTCTAGCTTGCCGCGTAAGGTTGCATACGTATATCCGTTACAAAATTCAGAATGGCACTAGGCAGTGCGTCTTGAAACACAAACATTTACCTCATCCACATCAATATTTTCTTGCTAATCTGTTCCCGCTTCTCTGAAAGATTGAACGTGTTTAAAATTAAGTATCTCCTTTTATCACAGTTATAGAATAGTATTTCCGAGAAAGAGATAAATATCCTCTTCTTACATGTACCTTCTTCTGTAGACTGCACAGATCTTTGTACATATATTACGTGAAGACATCTGTCGTGATATGATGGCATGTTACATACAATTGAATCATAAATCCATTGCATGCCTCTTTGCAGTAGTAGGTGTAATGGTGTGGTTCCTCTCCACACACGCTCAAAAAAGTTCCCATTCCTGCCACAGCAATATCGTTAGCCAGAGTAAACTACTTGTAAGATAGCATTCTAACTAATATTTTCGAGTTCTTTGTGCATGGATCCTTATACACTAATCGTATAATACACGGGAGCTTGCAGATGGGAGGGGTGACGCAAGCGCATAAATGGAGTTGGACGGAGAGGCTTCCGTCGGGAACAGCTGCATTCATGATAGCTAATGGCTTTACTGGAAATGTGCCATTAATTTCTTCATGAGGTAAGCGGGCCCCTCTGTGGAAATCTTAAGTAATCAGTGGCTTGTTTTTAAGTATGCAGCTGTGCTCGAAGTCACAATTTTATTGTCACCACTTGTTTCAAATTTGGCATAAAATGTTCCATTTTTTTCAGTAGAGAAGCGAGCTCCTTTGTGGGAATCTTAGGTATACAATGGTGTTTTTTATGTATGCAAGTGTGTTGAATCTCATAATGCATATTGTCACGCACGTTGTTCGAGAAAACCGGATATGTTTCATTAATATATCTTGGAAAGGCTAAAATTTCAAACTGGTTGTTTTTATATCACTGTGTGTTAGGCATGTGCGCTGTATTCTTCCAAAACCTTATTCTTCTATCCACTTCATAGTATTCGAGTTAGGTTCGTTGTAGGTACAATGGGAATAGGCTTAAGCGTTAGATTAGAGTTTTAAAAAGTGCATCGCTATGTAATGGATTTGGCATTCTGTTCTATTTGCATAACCGCAAGAAAACCTCTCCACAGTAGTTGACCGAATGAAAAGCTATAAGTATTCGAAAATTCAATCCAGTTGGTAGGAAAATCTCTGTAATGTTTAGTTGAAAAGCCTTGCTGTCGCATACTTGGAAAGGTGCTGTGCTGAAAAACCGCGATTCATATTTATGAAGTATTTCCAGCGAAATCACGGTCTTGATTTCTTGAGGAAGATAAGGATTCACTGTTCATAACTGCCCACTAAATGCAGGTTTAGAAGTCCATGCATTCGCTAGTAATAACTGAATATCGATAGAACTTTAAAAATGTCAAAGTATTGAACATTAGAGTATGGTGTATATGGCACTCGCATTGTGTGTAAAGTACGAGATTTGTCTGGGAAAATCCCTGTCGGCTATGATCAATTAACTCCCTTAAGTCTAGACCGATATCGTCAGTTAAGAATACAGGGATTGCTTGAAGAAAGGGTTGTGACACTCCGAAACAGCTTGCTTATCTTCACAAATCTTAAAAGTTGGAGGGAGTTCAGTGTTTTATTAAACTCTCCACTCTTACTGCGAGCAAATCCTGGGTGTGGTTTTTACTTTATTTTATAATAGCTCCTGCAGCAATTTAGATAAGGACATCGGATAAACATGGTATTCCAATGATGTGATTTAATAAGGCAACCCTAAAGCTTTAGTCCATCTGTCATTATGTTTGATAGAGCAGAGATCTATGTTGGTGTACCACTGCAATATATATGCTTTAAATAACGTGACTCATAACGCATAAGTGGACACAAGTTTAGAATTTTTAGAGATTGAATGAAGAAATACCAAGATATTTGGCATGAATTTCCCTGACATTGTAAGCAATTGTCAAGAGAAGGCATTGCTCACACGCGTTTTCCAAAATGGTACGAAGTCTAGGACGATTCACCCTCGCCTTTCCAAGCAGCCTTCCCTTAAATTAATTAGTTTATTATGTCGTCATAGGAGGAGCTAACAGATTTGGTTTTGTCATATAACATAGGTAGTACTTAGATCCTTATTGCACTTACGACCATTTGACCTTAAATATGTCACAAAAGATATGTGGCGCTTAGATCACCCTGGCGCTAAAGACCACAACCTTGAATGTGTCACAGAGCATAGGTGACCCTTAGGTCACCCTTGGACTAAAGACCCATTGAAATCACCCTTGCACTAAAGACCACTTGAACCCAAAGGTGTCACAGAACGTAAATGGTACATAGATCGCTCCCTTCACTAAAGACCACTTAATCTAGAAGGTGTTGCAGAACATAACTTCTCCCACTACTTACACGGATGTCTTAGAATGTGGTTAATTGGCTTTGAAGTAAATGAATCGAAAGGGTCCAGGTTACCTCTAAGTAAACAGATGTTGGGTGTATTTCTCTACTACCATAAAGCCTTGAAGAAAACAACGCGTGAGGGTAATACAACCATTTGGAAGGAAAGATATTTGATTTGGGAAAAAGCCCGTATTCCCATTCGTGATAAAAGGATTGTTATATGAAACAGGAAACTGGAGCAGCTTCACAAAAAGTGGACTAAGGTGAAAAATATCAACAAGAAAAGGATTTTACAGCGAAGAGGGATCTCAATTTTTGAAAGACCTTGATATCTTATTTAATATTGCTCATCAAAAAGCCCTGCAGATGACAAAGGTCACAGAGGTTAGCGATTTCGTTCTTGCACACAGGGAACCTGGTCACCGTAGTTGCTTTGGGAAAGTTGTTAAGGTGTTGGTCTTAAAAGCAACGGAAATAAAGAACACAATGTTTTCATAAGAAGTACAGGAAGCAACATATGATTCGGGCTGAAGGTTTCGCTCTAATTCTCTCTGTTGATGAGCACAACAGAAGTAACAGTGATGTTTCGGAATAGGAGAAAGCTGGACCATGCACTCAACAAACAATGACTACTGCTAAGTTCTACTTCTTTTCTTCTACTTCCACAGCTTCCAGTCCTAAAATGGCACGCATGAACTAGTCAACTATCTGTACAAATAACTTTAGCTAGAGTTGAGATAAGTGACAGGAACGCCGAATATCTGTTGGTGTAACTGCTAGTGATCTCAGCCACAAAGTACATGATATTTATATAAATAGATCTTCCATTGAGATATCGAGAAAAAACACTTGTACAGCTTACAACTAATTTATGAATTTCAGACAACCATCTTGTTGTTCACCGGGATCCTAAAGTCTTCCCAGACCTGACTGGGAATGAAACAGAAGCCGACTGCCAGTGATTGAATTTGGTGAAGTTAATTAGCTGTTTGGGGTACCAAATCTGCAGTCAGGTATTGTAGAAGCCAGACTGAGCTGTGGCAGCTTTGATTGAAGATTGGGGACTTTTTCAACAAGTAAGTAGGATAAACCTTGATACTACTGACAGCAACACAGATCACAGAAATGGAGCTTGCTAATTTTAGAACAGAAGTTCAAAAAGCATCTTCATTGCCCTTCATATCATTAACAAATATTACAAGTTATTCTTTCAAATGTGTCAACGAGGCTATGCAATATACAGAATGTGGTCCTGATATAACCATTTTTAAACGTTTTAAACTCCTGGAATAAGGCGGATCTGTCAGTTTGCGAAAGTGCAACCATTCATACAACAATTATAATAGCATTGAAGGATTGCAGCTAACCAGCTTGAGGAAACGCAAGTCAGGGAGGATTACAAAAAAAATAATAATAATAAATTCTGTACCTTAAAATTATCTCCTTGGGAGTATTTTCCTATATGAGGAATACACTTAACATCCTCTGGGGATATCCATCGTGTTAGATGGATTGGAAAGTCATTGTATCCTTTTAAAATTTGGCTGTTTCGTAACATTTGCATTTTTCTTATGTACATTTGTCTGAGAGCTTGCTTTACAGGCCCTCTTCCTATTTCAACATCTTATAACAACCTCAAACTATTGCAACAACTAAGAGCTTATACAATATAAATCTTGGTATATCTAAAGTTTCCAGCAAGAAACTTGAAGATCGCCAACTGGAAGCTCACCTGTGGTACTTAAAGTGAGGAGCTTGTGGGTTTGGCCTGCTTTGATGAAAGCGTGTCCACAAGTTCAAAAATCTATGCTTCATTTCGTTAAAGAAAGGGATGGGTTCGACACACTTCATAAGCTTATTCATTCGTGTGGCAGGTGTTCTTGTGATATGAAGATTGAACATTTTCTGGCAAAAATCTCCATAACTTCTTTCATCGCTTTAGATTCCCAACAAATTATTCATTCATTCATTCATTATCTGTTTACCCTCCTCTTATGTAGGACTTACACCCCCCAGGACTTACAAGCGGGTGCCTGGGGTCAGAGGTCCGTCGAGGAGCAGACACTCATGGATCAGACAGAGCAGCCAGGATGGGTGATCAGCCCAATGCCTGGTATGGGATGAAGGAAGGAGATGAAACGAAATGTTGGTGAAATGGATGAAAGGAAAGGTGATGATGGAGCAGTTGGTGAAATGAATGGCGGGGGAAACCGGAGAACCCGGAGAAAACCCGCCCAGACGCCGCTTCGTCCACCACAAATCCCACATGCAGGTCCCTGGGATCGAACCCGGGCCGCCTCGGTGGGAGGCGAGCGGTCTAACCACTCGGCCACGGCGCCGCCCCCAACAAATTACTGGGATTTTAATCCTGGAATATGATATCTCAGAGTGACTGTAAGTAAGCAAGGGCAACGGTTGGACATTTAAAAGTTGTTAATACTAACGCTGAAAGGGGTGCGGCACTAATACAGGAGTATAATGCCCTTGTAACTAAGAATAAATTTCAGAAACAATATTTGCTATAAATGGTGGATCAACATAGGTATCGATATTCTTTCTGCAGGAAAATACCTTAATCTCACATGAATAAAGTTGTAAGAACCTCTGATTGTAATAGCTAATTTCAAAAGTAAAAATGAATATATTTTGTTCCATAGAGCTAATTGATGTGATAAAGATTTGTTTGTGTAGAATTTATCAAAAAAATAATACAGTAATTCTTCCGCATTAATTGATGTATTGTTATATAATGTTCATTGTGTGCTGTCACATGTACAAGTTTGAGCATGGTGAGATACTTCTAAATGTCGAATAAGAAGGTTGAAAGTTTACACACATTGTCTGTTTTACATCAGAGCTCTCTTCAGGTGCCAGGGTCTATAAACAGTTAAAAGAAGTCATAACATTGGAGGGACCACCCTAAAACGTATATATAAAGTATATATCTTATGGAGTTTAATTCAATGATCACGCTGCAAATACATATATACACATATATCGAGTAAAAACTAAAATATATAAAATCGACCAGGGTGTGTCGAATTATGTAACTATGCACATTAAAGCACTACCACAGCAATAATTGGTCACATTACGGCACAGAGAGAAAATTGTAAACAACGTCAGCTGAACTACTTTGGCGGACCAGTACCAACTGACGAAACCAAATTTTATAGAAGAGGAAGAAGAAGCAGAAGAAGAAACGATTGATAATTGACAAAAGGTTTTTAGTATTCCAACCAAGTAACACAAAAAGTTAAAACGACTGTAGGCAAATAGAGAGTGAAGTTTAAACCAGAGGGTTTCCGTGTTGTAATCAAAGCAATAGCAGTCATTTCTTTTGCTCTAAGCTACTTTCAGGAGGAGAAGCAGCTAAAGCATCATTGGTTGTAAGACTGAAAATACCATGAAATAGCGCTCCACGCATAAATGCATGTTGGACAATCGTAAGGGAGATTCGGATTTCACATATCGTCTATGATTAATGATACTTAAGGAGACTAGCTCTGCCTAAACCCCGCGCGATCTGGGATCCTGTGGGAATCAACGCAGTTTCCAGGAGGTGCAGTCCCACAAACGCCAGGGAAAAGTTTTTCCAGAACGCAATTTCTACCGTGTTGCCGCAACACACAATCGCCATCGCCTGGTCCCACAACCTCGAAACAGACGAAAGGAAATGATGGACAGGAAATTCGTGGTAGAAGGGTAACCATCCTAGCACTTGTTTACTGATCCGGGGAAATCACCAAAAAAACCCACGGTCAGAGTGACGGGCCCGACGGGAATGGAACCCGGGAGCTCCCAAAAGGGAGCCTCACGCTTTACCGCAGAGACGTCTCGCTCGGTATGTTGCTCTCTTAATACTGCCTTTATTAACTTCTTCATTGTCCAAATCTTTCTTAGCAGTGCGGGTATCAGCTATTTAATGTCCATTTAGCTATGTATACATTTTACCCCTGCAGATGTCAACCAGTTAATATTTAAATATAAATGCTCCTATCATAACTCTCTAAATATTGAAGGTATGAACCACTTAAAATTATATCTAAATGCTACAATATCATTATTTTGGAACTGCTACAATTAGCTACTCAATGTGCAAATATGAATGCTTATACCTATGTTACTCTTTTAGTACGGCTACTATCAACTTCTTAATGATCAAATATAAATACTATTATGACACTCTTTTAATATTGGAGGTATCAGCTACTTGATGTCCAAATATGAATACTGATATGTTCCTTCTTAGAACTGCAGCTACCGAATACTTAATGTCCAAATAGGAGTAGGTACTAGTAGGTTACACTATTAGTACTGCTGCTATCAACTATGTTCAAATTTGTTTACTTAATGTGCTATTGACTTAGTAGGTATAATCGGCGCAACAGTTCTAGACACGTGAAAATCTTAATGAGAGCTATGATGCGAGTTGCTTACCAGATCAGGTGGTGACCGGTGGACTGCATACTGCAGGAGTGCGTAGGACAGTCATCGTCAAATATCCACACCAGTTATGCACTGCTTTGCGCTGATAAACTTAGTTATATACAGTATATTAAAATCCACGCTGTAAAAAGCGCTTAATATAAAAAACGCTGTCAATCATTGCCTCCAATTCTTCCACACCTAACAACCCTTCCTCTTCTGCGGAATCACTCACATTATTGCCGTCATCGCTGCTGTCACTACTTTCTGCACATTATCTTGGATGAGAATTCTTTCTATTTGATTTTCTGCAATTCTGTATTTTTCGAAATAATGATTCTTAATTTATTCAACATGTCGACATACATTTTCCCATTCTGACCTTCCAATTTCAGCAAATTGCTGGCGTTATAACTGCTCCACATATTTTAATTTAAAAGTCATATTTCTGCATGCCACCCATTTTTTGATATCAGCCCAGATTAATTCGATTGGGTTTAGATCTGGGTGATGCGATGGCAGTCTAAGTACATTATGGCGATGTTGTATTACTATCTGGTCAAGTATGTATGACGTCTGAAGCTGTTTGTTGGTTTTAATTAAGTTATATAGCTTTGTTTTACTCATGCTTTCATCTAAAGCTATATTATGTCTAAGTAACGAAGCTCTCATTTCTTCTTTCAATGAATTTGAGGTAGGTGGTTTGTCAATTGAGTGTTGACGCATTGTGAAGCATTGTCGATGACCAGAACAGACTCAGCAGGCATATTAGGTCTCAACATGGCGTTGATTCACTTCATGAACTTTTCTGTATTCATTTCTTGATGAAAATCTACTGTTGTTTTTGCAACTTGTAAAAGAAGGGCATTTGGAACGAAGCCGATCTCTCCAACAGCATGAACGATAATAAGTATTTGCCCTTTAGCAACAGGAACCTGCAACCTAATTCGCTATCGTCACTCCAACTTTTAGATGCTGTACGACTGCTGTGTATGTATGACTCATCTTCATACACTATAGTATTTTTCTGAAATTTGTAGCACCACCTTAAAAATTAATGCTGATATAAGTACACACTGATATAAGTACATATAAAATTATACTCATTTGGAAAGGTAGAATCAGACTGAAAAATTCAATGCCATAGCCGGGATTTGAACCACAGATCTTAGGCTTTCCGTGCCGTTGATCTAACCGACTAAGCTATCATGGCAACATTTACTTTTTATTTTTTTATTTTATTATTTTTTTATTTTATTTATTTATTTATATATTTATTTATTTATTTATTTATTTTGCTTTTCTGTTAGAGTTCTATTTGATTTCGGTTTCTTCCACTTGAACCCTAAATCTTTAATAATTTTTCTGATATTTGTAGCACAACCTTGTAAGTTTCTGCTGTGTTTCAGCTGGATGAGCAATCTGCTTATTGTTAGCACAGTTTTTTCTTCCACATAGGAATTGTGAATCGTGCGCCGAATGACGCATTCGAAATCGTCTATTTCTGTAATACGTTTAGGGGCCTTATGTTTCTTCCCAGGTGTGTCAAATGGTACTCTTTCATCCATATGTTTTTTTCTCTTATCTTTGAAAACTCTGGAATCGGAACTCGGTGAAACACCAGTTGCTTTGACTACTCTTTCTTTCATTCTCTTAAGGCTTTTGTGGAAATCGGATGAACATATATTTTCTTCCTTCATCTCTGCTTCTTGCTTCATGAAGTCGAGGACATTTGCAATTATTTCCCTACTTTGACTATGTAACACCTTACCACTTAACTTTGAAAACATAGGAGCCATGGTTATAAATATAACAAATATAAGATAAGTACTATTTAGATACTGCAGCTCTCTTTAAAATTACAACCAGATGCAGACACTTTCTATGCAGACTGTATGTGTTACGCACTGTGAGTAAGCAAAGGTATTATATCGCTTTCGTTGATAAAGCTAAACATAAACCATTCCTAGGCTCGGCAGCGGGGTTGGCAATCAAGGACACCAGTCCAGAAGTTTTGCGCGAGTAATACACACTGCTGCTTTCAGTTACCTAATGTCAAAATATTAATACTAGGATGTTACTCTCTTAAACCTGCAAACATCTAGTGGTTAATGTCCAAATAATAATAAGTTACTTTCTTAGTGCTGCTACTGATACTTAATATCCAGATATAAATGCCTGTATGTTACGCTCTTAGTACTGCTGTTATAAATATAAACACGCACGCACACATACATATATATATATACCTATATACATATGTACGTGTGTATGTTTGTGTCTCTGTGACTCTGTTAGTAGCACTTTTGTCATCTACTTAATGTCCGAGTTTAAGTACTAATGTGTTACTCTCAAGACTTCTGCTAACAACTGGGTAGCTACTTAGCGTCCAAATACAAATAATTTTATATTACCCTCTTAGTGCAACAACTTTATACAGTAATTGATAGATGGACAATTCAGATATGTGATTTAAGATTCCCTGAGGCAAGTTGGTTCAAGTCAAGTTCTTTTAAGTTAGTTCACCCATGTCTGTATATATCTAAGTGATTTTATTTCATAAGATCATTGATATAGTATTTCAAATTGCACCACACTACTTAAACATAATCGTAAAATTGTTGACCCTTAACTTGAATAAACGAGTATTTAACGAGACAATGTAGTACAGAGAGAGTCAAAAAACTACGAACCGGCTGCGCGGTGTTTTTCCTGTCCACAT
The DNA here is from genome assembly GCA_030765065.1 of Deroplatys truncata. Taxonomy (NCBI): domain Eukaryota; kingdom Metazoa; phylum Arthropoda; class Insecta; order Mantodea; family Mantidae; genus Deroplatys; species Deroplatys truncata. The sequence goes on along the minus strand of CM060990.1, from coordinate 533,715,641 downwards.
CCCCGGTGCTCGTTGCCGTCTGCCGCTATCATAGAGAGGTGCAGATGAAACCATACAACAGTTTAAACATTAATTTTAAGGGCTTTACTTACCAACATTATGAAAGGAAATGCTCAAACTGGCCACCATCGTTGTCCATACATGCTTTGACACCTCCTTAGGAAACTATCCATCACTCGCCGTAGTTCACGTTGAGAAATGCTGGCAATTTCCTGACGGATATTTTGTCTAATTCTTCCAGGATGTGTGGATTTGTGTTGTACACTTTGTTTTAAGTAACCCCAGAGATAGAAATCGCAGGGGGTTAGGATGGGGGATCGAGGGGGCCACAAATCCTACTAGTAATACTGTCCTCAAACACACTTTCACAAACTTGTTAAGTTAAGGCTTTAAAAGTAGTTTTAAAAATGTTGTATGGTTTCATCCGCGCCTTTCTATGATAGCGGCAGACGGCAACGAGCGCCGAGGACGCGGACAGGAAAAATGCCGCGCAGCCGGTTCGTAGTCTTTTGGCTCTCCCTGTATTTCCTATGCTAATTGCTGTATTCTCTCGAAACTGAAACTGAGTTTTACTTATGGTCGCTCTTCAACTACTGTGGTTCTTAGCGTCCCGTTCTATATTGGGAATGAAAGACCAGAAATTTTGCTCAGAGGCCTCTTCATTACGCTTTAGGTTCGTTTACGTGCCGTAAATCTACGACACGGGACAACCGGCTTAATTCTCTTTAAAAAAAGACAATGCTAAGGATTTTTACGGCAAAAAAGTCCATCGCCCTCCGCCGTGTATGAACCCGCAACCCCGGTTTTATTCTCTTGGACATAGTATTTCAAACACTGCATTATATAACAGCGTCTTAAAATTAGTTAACCCATATCTGTGAATATTTAACGGAATCATGTATCTTTTATCTTATGTGTTGTATTTTCATTGACAGAGTATGTCAAACACCTACTGCATTGTTGAAAAGAATCTTTGTTTTATTTTAAATAAGTATGATTCCTAGTGTAATAATATGAAATCGAATTTGTATATATGTAATTATGTAACGTGTCTGATTTATTCCATGTTCTAAGTACTTCTGTACTCGTATCTGACCCACAGAACGCCATCCATCCATCCATCATCTATCTAGTACCCACTGCTGTTATCCACTACTGAAAGTTCAAATATAAATACTGGTATGCTACGCTCGTAATAATGCATCTAACAGCTACTTAATGTATAAATATAAATACTACTCTTTTAATACTTCGGGTATTAGCTACTTAAATTCAAAATATAAATACTACTGTGATATTTTTCTTAGACGTTGGTATGAAGCATTTACGTCCAAATGTAAATATAATACTTCGTTAGTACCGCAGGTATCAGTTGCTTAATATCCAAATATAAACACTAGCACGGTACTCTTATATTACTGCGGGTGTCCATTGCCTAGGATGCTGTTCCCTAAGCACTGCCATTTTTTTATGTTCCCTTGTTTTTTCCCGGTTTATTATTGCTGTTTTCTCCAATTTATTTTACAGCGTTATACTGCAATTACTGTTACACATACAAAACACACAGACACATGAACACAAACACCCATGCCCATGGTGGGACTTGAAACCGCGACCCTCCCCTTAAAGGGGAGCGCCGAAGCTTTAGGCTCCAGCGACAACGGCTATGAGGGCCGGCACTAATAAGAAGTATTCAATTTCCAAAGTAAAATGTTAGATGTTGATTACAAAGTACTCTCAGTATGGGCTGTTCTTTCTACAAAATGTAAAACCTAGGAGGCTGTTTCTTGTTTCTATTAACATGAAGTAATGAATTTCCAAATCTCAAAGGATATGATTTGCTGTATCTTCAAGTTTAATCTCTGAGCGTTAGTGCCTATATATTGCATATATCAGTTAGTGTAGTTTGAAACCTGGGATGCTGCTAACATGCGCTAATTTGAAAATCGCTTTTGACTGCTCCGTTTCAAACACAAAACAGACAGCAAAAGAGGGAGAGAGAGAAAGAGAGAGAGAGAGAGACAGACAGAGAGAGAGAAGAAGAGAGAGACAGAGAGCGAGAACAGGATTTTCTGTGACTTATCGCAGCAGTTGGCTCCTCCGTAGCTGGGCGTGACAAAGTAGAATAAAGCTTGAGGATAAAATACGCCGCCAAGGCTCCGCCTCCCTTCCATTCCCCCAGCTGTAACCCCCGCCCCTTCGGAAAGGCTATATTCGTTTTTCTCCACCAAAAGACCCGATTTATGAGGGAGTCAAGGACGGAAAAGCGCAGCAAACTGTAGAACATGGGTAAAATGTGCAGTGCCTGACCTTGTGGTCCCTTATGTGATTTAAATAAATGTATCATAATTATGAGAGTTTGTACACTGAATCAAAGGACTTTAAAATGCTGATGTATCATCATTCAGCACATCATTCTAGTGTGCATTATTACTGTACCTCAAATACAAGGAAACAGAAGCGGTCTTCTTCTGGAATACAGAAAACAGATTAATTTTTTTCAGCACCATTTGCAAAATTAAATTCAGAACCGATCTTGTGGCACAATCTCTATACTCGGGGCATTTAGAAATAGCGCTGGATTACCGTTGTTGTTATCGTGTTTACATTAAAAGCAGGGGAGATGAAGATAGTTGTCACACTTTTTGCATTATGATTTGCCATATTTTTTGTACCAGTGATACAAATATAATTTTTGTTCCTAAGTAAGGATTGGATCTTGGGGTATATTGCTGCTAATTATCAAATTCCTAACCACACCAGAAGTACTAGATAAAAATATTATACATCACGACGCGTATGACAAGTAGTCACCTTTGGGATTAGTTGTCACACGCCCTGAGGTTAGTTGTCACGTGTATTTTAAATGGGGAGTACATGTCACATATAAAACATAAATAATGTTTCATATATGTGATTAAGTAACAAATCATTAATATGTATCCATGCTTTACCTACATTTCCACATCATTATGTTCACAAAATATAAAATATCTAAAATGTTATTGTTATAAACATGGTTTTACCAAACTTTACTTATGAATTTTTGTGTTTTATCATGTTAATATAAATCAGTTTTAAGTGCATTTAACATGCAAAACCAAGAATTTATAAAACATTTACTGTCCATCACTCGAAATGGCAGTATCACCATTAACACACAAGTATTTTATGGTACCTGGAATGCACTTTTCGCGAGTCCAGTTCTTGTACTCAATACACTGGATCTAGTCCTCGTTTGGATGGCTATTTGAATAAGCACCAAGGCATACCAAACAAAAACACTCTTCTTCATCATTTGCAGAACTATCTTCCATATTAATCATCCTTTTTATAAGAAGTTTTGTTTGTTTTCTAGCATCAACAGTAAATATCCCTTTTTGATACTAGCATCTGCTTTTCTGTTTGTGCGTTTTTGTTTGGAACTTTCTTCAATGTTTACTTCTTCTTTGTTTCTTGATTTTCGAAGAGGGATTTCTTCCATTTGCCCATTTTCTTCTCTTCTCTGGATTGTTCTTCGAAGTTTTTCTTAATGGGTGGGCCTGTTAGACTGACAGTGTTTCTTTTGCGACTTTTGTTTTTAGAGGGTTTTTGCATTTCATCTTTTAGAAATGGTCGTGTTTCCTCCAGAATAGTAACATGCCCAGTCCAGGAGCTGACTTTTCTGGGGGTTGTTGGTCTTCTTCATTCTGGAGATCAGTAGACAGACATTTGGTAGACTCAGCAATCACGGTTCCATAGAAATTCCCGATCATTCATGTAACTTGCACGATGAAAAAAATGAATAAGCAACTTAACGAGGTTTATTGTCACATGTGACAAGTAACCCCACCGTGCCATTTTGAGAAAAACGTTGCTGAACAACAATAACCTCATTCTTGAGTAGCACACAAATTAAGGGAAAAGATACCTAATTGTTTGGCCTGTTCAACTATATGGGCATATAATTAATTTTTTTAAAGGTTTACGTAATATATTATATGAAATAAGGTGAAACAATTTTTCTTAGCAGGGTAACAATTATAAAATGCCAAATAAATGCGTTGTCAGGTCTTGCGTAACCAGTACTGCACGCAGTTGTATGGGTTGGGGGAAACACTTGAGTACAGTATAGCGGTTAGAGCGCCCGTGATTGCAGAGTTACAAGTTTTGTGACAACTAACCCATATGACAACTAGTCCCTGTTTCCCCTATGTATACGCATCATGGATAGTTGCAGCTTTGGCCGCAAGTAAAAGCACTCGAGATAAATGTCCTGAGTAGTACCAGTAAAGACCCAGGGCTGCCCTCGGGTAGAGGGGGAATCGTGGCGCAAATTACGCCATTAGGAACATTTTTGGGGGAAATTAAGAATTTTGGGGAATATGTTGAAGTGAATTAACACAGGTAACAAAAACACATGTATTACAATTTTAATCGAGTACTCTAATTGCTAACTCAGTTTGTATCTTTAAGTTTGTTAATCTAAATGTGCTATATCATTCCTTCCCCACCCAAAGTAATGTTAAGCAGAATTCATATTGTATGGTATAATGTGGTGTATCAAATCCTAATTTTTGGAAATGTATAAAATGAACTATAGGTAGGTATGCAGTTGTTCAGAATGTATGGGTTATTACACTTATTAGGTATATTGGTCTATTTAGATAGATACAATATGATACATTGAAACATACAGTAATAAAATACACCAGCTGCCAAATATTTCTGTTTGTAGCTGTTGCTGTAAATATTACGATTTTTTATTGACCTTAACCTTCCAATTATTTGTTTAAGCATTTATTGTGTACCGGTATTACAATAGCTACTATACATTACACAAGATAGCCCCTTTCCGAAGCTTTACAGTAACATAGAAAAGTAACTAAATAGTTTAAATTGAGCTCTCAGAAAAATGGGAGAGAGGATGGTTGCTTATTGGGGAATGCGCTATAGCCTTTGGGAATGATGGGCACATCTGTTAAATCATCCTCCGTGGTGTAGTGGTTACCATGCTTAGCCTCTAGTTCCCGAGGTCGCGGGTTCAAACACGGCGGAGGGTGATGGGTTTTTTTCGGGCGTATAAATCCTTAACATGGGTTCTTTCGTAAGGGAAGTAAAGCCGGTGGTACCTCAAGCCTGATAAAGAGGCCTCTGAGCAAAATTTCCAGTCTTTCACGCTCAATATAGAATGGGACGCTAAGGACCATAGCAGATAAAGAGCGTCCATAAATAAAACTCCCTGCTAAGGAGCATTAATACAATCGAAGTATCCAGCAACACCTCCCATCAATCATGGCAAGTACTAAATAAGTTATTTAAATTTAATGCTAATCTTGTGAGGTCTGTCCAAAACCATTTATGTATAACGGCCATATATAATTACAATCTAGGGTATTAGTAATCTTGCTATTAACCAACAATTTACCCTTGGACGTTTGAGATTACGCCGGACTAAAATGTTACCAGAGAATGACTGGTAAAATCAGAAAATCGCGGTATTTGCCATAAACAATAGCGGTTGATGTCCACAGTACCGACACAATTAAAAAGAGAAAAATAGAATGACGTAGATTATAAATCAAAAGTAGGCAGGAAAGCTTCCTGAGATGGACAAAAAAGCGCATCGCTTATTTTCAGAACTAACGTATTGATTTTCTCATATCTTTTGCATATTAAAACTTGCAGTAGCAAAGAATGTCGCAATACCTCCATAGAAACGCACCCGCATATTAAACAGAAGTATTGGGTTCAAACTCCCCATAATATATTTGTTTATTAAGTCGTTTGAAAAGTTCCATTTGCTTTCGTTTAACATTCACTATTTACTGGTGGTAACTGTAGAAGTACGATTTGAAATACAGCAAAAGTCGTTCTAAACATACAATGGAAAACAACGTTTGGAAAATAAACTCTTCTCTTCCTCTTTCTCCCTCTTCTTACCCCTCTCTCTTTCTCTCAAAAGAGCGCGCTCACATACGCATATACCCCCACCCACACGTAGACCCTAACCTAGGCTTAGCCTCGCGTTGCCCCCAACTGAAACACCCAAGTAGAAGTGGCAAAGTCGACGAACTGTCGGTGCTCAGTGCAACTTAATACTTCTGCACTATGATATGTTTACAGTACTCGAATATATTTTAATAGCATTAGCTTTTTCTATTTTTCATTACGTATTACAACTTAGAATTAAAATTTTACGAATACATATAATTTTATTCCTAAACATATTAACTTACCTATTATACCTAATGTTTTGCGATAAAAAAATCCACTGCATACAGAGTTCTTGAATGATTTGATTTCTTGTGGTAGTTACGTTGTGCACTAATTATTGTTCACGATGATGTTTATCGCTAAATAAAATATTTACCATCAGAAAGGACCTTGTCTCTTTTAATACAAATGATTTTGCTTTTCACTAAATCAGAGCAGATGTTATCTATCTAGAGTGTTTTGTTAATTTGTTATCCAGAAAACTTCTACGTACGAAAGCATTCCGCTACTTTAAATCTGAAGAAATGTTTTGTTTTTAAGCACTGAAGGGTGGACTGATATTGTGTGGTTCAGCAATTTTAATTCTCCATTTAGTTGTTACATGAAGGTTTAGGTTATTTATCGTAACACCCCATTATGTTTGAACCATAGATTGAATATTGGAGAGAACTGGTACAATGTGGCCTGAAACCAGCTAGGGCAGAACTAACAAGGTGTACCTACACTTAGGATATTCATTAGCTGATAATAAAAAGGAAATAGTGGATACCGTATTGGTTAGGTGCGAAGGTTAATATAGGACATCTCCTGGTTTCTGTAACACATATGCCACGAATACAAAAGTAGTTGCTCTTGTTGAGATATTGTTTTGGGTTGGCTCTTTTTCAGTAGATATTTGCATTATTCAAGCCAACTTATCTTTTGCAACACGAAAACTATAAAGGACAAAACCCCTAATTTCCCTAACGTATTCAGACATTGTCGTACACTCATTTGCTCTTTATGATATATTATCATTTGATATGGTGATAACTGTTTTCTGTGCTTTAGTATGAAGAATTCAAGAATCAGCTGCATCTGGAATGAAACCCACGTTTCCAAACTTAAGGTAATAAACAATGGGGTGAATGTATTTCAGGTAATGTTTTAAACGTAGTTGTAGAAACCGGCGGTATCACCGAGATTTAGCAGACGTTACACACACACACACACACACACACTCTCTCTCTCTCTCTCTCTCTCTCTCTTTCTCTCTCTCTGACACACACATTCACACACTCACTAACTCACACTTCGGTGATGCAAAACAAAACAAAATACCTATTAATTAGATAATAAATGTGTTTTATTTAATTTTATTGTATATGGCTATGGCCAAATGTATTGTCTAAAACAGAAATGGGTAATTGCGCTTTGTAAGTGTGGAGTCCAGCACATCTCCAATCTCTCCATAATTTATCACCGACCCTAATCGTGCAAACACGTCGAGGTTGATGTAACAATTCCACAGCGGTCTGTGTGACTAGAAACGCGTAATATACGGAGATCCCAAAATGATGAAATGCTTGCTGATATGACCCCTCTGTATTACAAATAAATAAGCCTTAAAGCAAATGTGATGTATTTTTACAAACACTTGTTCATGCTGTAGGTAAATTGCTGAAATTAGCAACGGTACAATTTTAATATTTAAAATGCGTTATTGCAGTTTCTCTTATAACTCCACCATGAACTTGAAGCACTGAAGCACATAAACCCGAATCCCTAAATATCTGATAAAGTTAATTTTCAAATTTCTCCATAGAAACGTAGAACTTTCCAAATAAGGTAATTAGTCAAATTACTCGTATTTTAAACCGTTAGCCACAGATAATCACACAGATTTATTCTAAATTTCACTGAAAGGATGGTTTAACTCTGCAACAAAGCAGAGTTTTAATAAACGTTTAAAATATTTCATTCCATTCAAAAGGAAAGCATTATGTCAAAGTCATTTGAATTACAGCTGATGGAACATTGATGGATTCATCGAGAATCTTCAGTTCTAAGCCTACTTTCAAGGACAGTAATTAGTATTTTTATAAGTATATTTTTGCAAACAAAAAGAGGAAGGTTCTTGGGATTTAAAAATGCTTACTGTGAAAGTTATTGAGATAAGCAGAAAACCGTTCTGAATCTTAAAGTAAACTTTGGGTTGAAACATCTTAGGGAAACAGCGCAATAAAACATTTCTATGATAAGCAGGGTTAGGAAGTTCATGCATTTGCATATTTTTTTCAAAGCATGTTATTGATATGCTGATAAATGATTTTCATGAACTATGAATTTTCTAGTGCTCTGAGTGATTTTTATTGGGCATATAATTGCATATTTATGCTGTTTTAAAGTAACTGCATCATATTTAGTAAATAGCGTGTTTATTTGGCATATTTTAGCACTTAAACGGGAAATATTTTTTAAAATGAGTTATTTTGGTTAAATGGTCAACTTCTTTTTCCGTGAATTGATGTGCTAACAAAAGGATCCCGTTTCACCCTATGTCAATGTCACTGAGGCAAGTGATTCATGACATTGATCACGTGAAGAGTGAGTGATGCAATGCTGGTAAGAATCATGTAATGTCTTGGAAGATAGGGAAATCCCCGCTGTACTGGAGAATAGATTAAGCAATAAGGCAGTGTGTTGATCAAGCAGCCACTGCAGCCAGTTTGTTTGCGACAATTGACGAGGTGGTATGAATACATACAGTATTAAAAATGCCGAAGATGAAACCAAGTAATGCAAGCAGACTTAAAAGTTTACAAACTGAATTTTCTAGTGATCTTATTAGTACAGATGGTAGAATCTTATACTGTAAGGCACGTGAAAAAAATATTGGGAGTGAAAAACAGTTTCAGGTCGTTCAACATATTAATACTGCAAAGCACAGGGAAATGATTGTGAAAAAAGTGACAGAAGTGAAAGTGTCCGTCTACTAGTCGAATATATGGGAAGTAGAGTTACACAGTTTTCATATGGCCTTTGTGAAGCATTCCTAGCAGCTGACATACCTTTATGGAAAATAAATAACCCAATTGTGCGTACTTTTTTAGAAAAGTACACCAAGCAACACGTGCCTGACCAAAGTACCTTACGTAAAACATACATCTCTCGTTGTTACAACAACGTAATGTCTACCTTGCAAATTAAGTTAGCAAACGAGTTTCTCTGGATCTCAATAGATGAAACAACTGATGTAAAAGTACGTTTCATTGCAAATGTAATAGTGGGTGTTCTAAATCAGCAAGAGGCAGGTGTGCCCTATCTCTTAACTTGATCTCAGTTAGAAGTTACTAACAGTGCATCAGTGAGTCAACTTGTGATTGACTCTATGAAATTAATATGGCCTGGTGATATAAAATATGACAATGTACTTTTGTTATTAACTGATGCAGCAAGTTATATGATCAAAGCAGGGGAAACACTAAGAGAAATGTTTCCTAAGGGCATTCATTTAACTTGTCTTATTCATGCCCTTCATCACATTGCAGAAACAATTAGGTTATGTTTTCCTAAAGTAGATAAGTTAATCTCTAATGTGAAAAAAGTGTTTCTTAAATCTGCATCTAAGGTCCAGCTGATTAAAAAGATGGCGCCTAATATTCCACTACCACCTGAACCTTTTTAACCCGTTGATGGTGTTGGATAACATCTGCATTGTATTATACTAAACATTTAGCGTCAGTCAGAAGAGTTATTAATTCATTAGAATCAAATGATGCTGTTTCAATTCATATAGCACGGAATGTTCTCTCAGATGAAGAGCTTGAAGGAAATCTTGCCTTTATATTAACACATTTTTTCAATATGCCTGCAGCAATTAAATCCCTGGAAACAACAGGTCTTCCCTTAAATCATTCATTAAATGTATTTGATACTATCATTTCTGGTTTGGTGTCCAATCCAGATAATGTAGTGCAGAAAAAAAAGACAAAGTAAACTATGTTCTTTTAAGAAACCCTGGGTATAAATAAATGTCCAAAATACGAGACATTCTTGGAGGAAAGCCCTTAGGGATACCTGAAGACTTGCTTCTTTCTGTGGAACAGCTATCAACCTTTAAGTATGCACCAATATCCTCATGTGACGTTGAAACAAGTTTTTCAAGATACAAAAGTATATTTAGAGACAACAGACGAAGATTACCATGGAAAGTCTCCGTCATGCAGTAGTGGTAAATTGTAATTCATCCCTCATTTTGGATGTGGAGTCATGTGCATCTACTTCTCAGCAATAAACGTAACTTTCATGTGCACATTGACTTTAAATATAATAATTTTAGGGCATATTTTGGTGCATATTTCGCACATTTTAAGGGCATATTTGCATGCATATTACAAGAGGTTTTAGAGCATGAACTTCCTAATCCTGATGATAAGTGACAGTAAGGGCGCGTTGAAAGATTGGTGTATGCCAGGCAACATATACTAAGAGATCGCATATTCTTCTATTGGCGGTGTTCCAGTAATGCGCAAGGTATGAAATACATTTCGTTGTGAGACGTAAAAGGTAAAGGTCTGGTTACGAAAGCACGGAGGGGGCACCCGAATCCGGGTAGCGGCATGCAGGCCAGTCGGCCCCTTCTATTTCTATCAGTGACCCTCGGGAGGGAGAGGTGAGGGGTGAAACCCGAAGGACGGTCAGAACCGGATGACGACGGGCGCAAGCACAGATGGGATCCTTAGTTCTTCCCGATTGAACGTATTCCACGATGCTGATCCTGCCCACAAGCCACCGAAACTCCGGCAGTCCCTCCGGTGCGGAACGCACTCGGAGGAGTGAACTAAATGAGCAGTCCCCGCAGCGAAGCCTGGGACGAAACCTCTACAGTGCCATTCAAACATCCTGAGACTCGTAACATTTCACTCCAAGCGGAGAAGTGGGAGAGGTGCATTGCCATGTTGTATTACAGCATGGATCAGCTGCTTAGCAGCGCGCCGAATAGCAAACAACTCGCTGGGACGTAACGCTAGTGAGCAGTAGTAAACCACACAAATGGCAACATCTTACCTCTCAAATTTCAGCTTCTAGGCGAAAGGAAAGGTGCGTGTCGGCAACTTACTGGCTAGAGCAACAGCGAAGGGGATATTGCCATGGAAACATACCCTTCCAAGAAGTGTCAGAACGCTCATGTTATTTAAATTCTATCGTATAGAACGCACAGCACCATTCAGCCGCAACGAGCGAACATCGTCGCCTGGTCTTACAACCCTGAAACAGATGACAGAATGAGGGATACAGGAAATGAGAGGGACGAGAGTGAAGGTAGAAGATGAACCACCTCAGCATTCGCCTATCGACCCAGGGAAATCACGAAAACCACATGGGCCAGAGTGGGCAGTCTTCGGGGATCGAACTCGTGACCTCACGAATGCGGGCCACAGACGCTGCTCCTGAGCCATCCCGCTCGATGTTGTGAGACGTCGTCAGCTTCATAATAAAATCGGAGAAGGGGAAAAACTACGCTCAGGTGCAGCAAAAAATTTTCGGACAACAAATATCAAAAGGAAATTCGTTTCAAAGCGTACACAGAGCACCAAAGAAAATCTTCGGCGGATTTTGTATAGTTTTCTGGAGTCTTTTGAGGCGTATCCTTCACCTTACCTATCTAAGAGCATGGTGGCTTGATAACGCAGCAATAAGGCGGAAAAGAGGGGAGGTTGATGCCTTTGCTTTTTCTGGTGTTACTGAAACCAAAACACGTTTATTACCTCAGAACCAGTCATGCCGTATACTAGCGAAATTACTCGTGGACGTATCGTGGGTATGTGGAAGGCTGGTCCCACCGTTGCAGCAAATGCAACGGCAGTGCATAAAAGTGCTTTTATAGTAAATTACTGGATAAAAATATTCCAGAAAGGTGGGGAAGACGGTCGACACACTCGTCAGAAAGTTAGCATTCCCCGTAAAACATCCGCAGATGATATTTGTTTACTAAATGCAAATTACTCTTTTATTATAATTGGTTAATCACGTTTAGAAACTGCAGATAAACATGTATATGGTTTACCGAATATGAAAGACATATTATGGCCATAAAATTGGGTTATATGTTTGTCTATAAATCTGTTGTATTCCTATGATCAGCAATGTATTAGTAAAGGTACATTAACCAATTATAGTTTGAATTAGAGGGAAAACATGCTAATTCATTTATTTATTACTTAGTTATGTTTGCTTCTATGCAGCAACAAGCATTGATATCACTGTGAGAATAAAGTTCTGTTTCTTTCTGCCTTGCTATGTATTTAATGAATAACATTCAAGCTTTAATTTGCATCCCCTGAAAATCTTCTTACACTAGACATTCTAAGTAGATATATAATGAGAGAGCCAGGCCACGATAAGATGCCGACAGCTGATAAGGGTAATTACATGTGTTTTAACGTATGTAAACACATGTAAACACGTGTAACCCGCTAATGACCGCCGCTAATGACACGTCTAATGGATATGTGTGGTAATACATATGTAAACATATGTAACCCGCTAATGACCGCCGGAGATGTCGACAGGTGATAAGATATAATCGACATCGTTTGTTCTGTGTTGTCGCCTCCCGCCGGCTCCCTTTGAGGTCTTAGATACCGCCTGGTCTCGTGTCGCTAGGCCCCGCCACCTCTCTCTTTGTGATCTTACCTAATTGTCTTGAGATGTGCGGCAGGGAATGATTTTCTCGATGCCTGCCGCCCCTAGGCAAATCAATTAGGTAATATTCGTCAAACATTATTGAAAAAAAGAACTGTAATTTTTTATGACTACTAATGCCTGTACATTGCATCCTCGAGCAATTAAGTTTATTTGATTAATTAATTGTATATGAATTGACTCGAGCGCAAGTGGTACCGTGTGTATAAGTAGCACGCTCACGGAACAGTCTGTCATGTAATGAAAACCCCGCAACCTACTTCTGTCTGAGGAAAACTGTAATGTCCATGTATACATTAGCTGACAACGTTAGACGCTTTCAACACATTAATAGACTTTTAAGATTGCATCCCGGATCTGTATACAGCCATTATCGAAAAATGTCAGTAATTGTTTTCCTAAGTGCTCTGAAAAATCTCCAGACACTCAATGTAAATACCTTTTATCTCGTAGAATTTCCATCACAAACTGTGGAAAAACCCTAGTCTAGACAATGTTTTCCCTGATAATTAATGATTAAGTTTCACAGCTCTTATTTCTTTCAATAAAATATTGCGAATAAAGTATTCAGAATTCTGATTGGCGGAAAGAAATATTACATACGGTATTAAAAATAAATAAGCGTGGTGAATACTACATATGTTATTAAAAATAAACTAAATACGGATAACATTATAGTTAAATATTATAAATGTTATTAAAAAAATAAATAATTCGGTTAACATTATAGGTGAATACTATATATGTTATTAAAAATAAATACGGTTAACATTATAGGTGAATATTACATACGTTATTAAAAATAAAAAATGGCCTCGCTGATCAATGAATACAATTAAATATTTTTTATTAATTAATTGTATATGAATTGACTTGCGCAGTTTGGTTATTGCGCTGTGTCTCCCTAACGTTTCCAGATCTAGGATCGTTCCAGCTAGTTGCGCGCTTCTGCCATCTACCTTCTAAAGTAAATTTGCGCGCTTATACCATCTTCATTCTAAAGTAAAGTTATAGAACAATGAGATAAAAACTAATCAATTCTTTGGAATGCGCCGCGTCATTAGGGTATTGTTCCAAGTTATCCGGGATGCCTGGGGTCGAATCCTAGGAGTGATTACAAATTCAGATTCTAATAACTCAGAGACTAATTACGATAAAGCCGCCAAATAAAGTTTATTACATTAATGTCATTAGGTAGTTTCTTGTGAATGTATACTTGGGTACCTGGTTTCCTGGGTTCGAATACCGATAAAATGTAATTTAATTATAAATTTAATAACTCCTAAACTCATTAAGATAAAGAGGCCAAATAAACTTTATTGCGTTTATGTTATTAGGTAGTATCTTGCGGATGTGTAATTAGATATCTGACGTTCTGGGTTCGATCCTTAATTCTTAAATCACCATTATCTCAGAAACTAAGAGAGGTAGAGGACTGGACCAAAGCATGATTGATAACTTCTATACTGAGTGATTAATGCTGTATATAATTGCTAAACAGTTGTGCTTGATTCGATTCCCCATCTTTTAATGACTTCCTTAATTTTCCTCTGTACACTAGAATATATCACTTAGATCGATGATGTACCTGCATACAGCTTTGTTTAACATGTTGAGCTAACATCATAAATTATTTTGTTCCTGGCGTCCTGGGTTCGAATACCGATTCATTGAAATTTACTTACAAATTTAATAACTAGTAATCTAATTTAGATAGACATCTCAAGGTAAACGCAAACAGAATATCTAGTCCTTAAATATCGTTATCATGATAAATATTACTTTAAAGTACTCAGATCGAATCCCTAAGGGATGATTTCATATATCTTCAAGCCTATGGATCATATCAGGTTCTGATAAAGATTAAATGCTTGATGCTGATGTGGGGAGCTAAAATACATTTATTAAAAGAATTACTGGGTTCGATTTAGAAGCTTAGAATCTGAGTAACTATAGAAAAAATGCTTTTCTCGTGATTGTAGTGAAATGTAATGGGCTTTCTGTGAGAAGATGGAAAGGAAGAATTGAAAAGGGAATGAAAACATGAGATAATGTAGTATATACATACATTTAACTAAATATGGAGGAAAATCTTCTACGTTACCTTTTAAGCTTTTACTTTAAGTATTGTGATAATACAGCTGGAATTAACCTTGGTACAATAGGTGGTGGTGGTGGTGGTGGTGGTGGTAGGCTTTGAATTTGAAATATATGTCAGAATGAGCGTGTAAGAATGCTTCTCTTGCCGGTGTGACAGCATAAACAGGTAGTTATGAGACGAGTTTAAACGTGTTTGGTGGTGTCAGACATCCTGTCTCTAGGTGTGACGTCATAAACATCCTGCTTCTGGGCGTGAGGTTATATGGCTGAGATTAATACAGTTGAGCGATCATATACAGCTGGTTATGGAGCGAGTTTATGATTGATCTAAAAGGTTCGTGCTCCCTCTATAAATATGTTATAGGAGAAAGGATGCTCTACTGAAACATTAGGCATCTAGACAGAAATTGTTCACAGAGACGGAGACGTCAGGACGGATGGGACAGACTCCAAGTTCAAATCTTTAAGCGGTAGGGCCGCCCCCTTTTTGCCTATCATGTCTCCTGAACCACCCTTACAGCTTAACATTACGTTACAATGCCACGTAACCAGATTAACGACGGTCATTCCCTCAGATCTTTGATTTTTTTGTGGTTTCCCCTGGTCTGCAGACGAATGCCTGAACACCGTATGCTACCACGTTTTTCATGTTATATCATTCTATCTTAACCTACGTGCTTCTAAGGCACTGACTGGATTACCGTCGGCCACTCGCTCAGACCTTTGATTTTTTTCGTAGTTTTCCCTGGCCTGCATGCGAATGTCTGCTCAAAAAGATACTTGTCCCTTCCTCGGTTGGCGGTTAAGGAGTACGGTATACGATTATATGAGGAATATATGGAAAACGGAGACTGCCGGTATTATAGACAGAAGCTGGTCCACTTTTGCGTTTATATGGGAAAGGATAGGTAAAACGAGGGTAGATGCGACGGTTCAAGGAGGAAATGCATTTATAGGGGAGAGATAGGGAATACCAGGGCTGATGCTAGGCTAGTCAGATGCTAAAGGAGGGAGGGATATGCTTTATACGAGAGAGATAGGGAATACAAGGAAAGATGCTATACTAAACAGGACTTGAAGGGTAGAATATGAGTGATATAGCAAACCGAGGAGAGGTATTAGGACAGGAGTTTTGAATGATAGAGTAGGCGTTTATATGCGAGAGACAGGGAATACGAGGGTCGATGCTAGGCTAGACGGTGTTGAAGGAGGGAATGCATCTTATATATGAGAGAGGTAGGGGAATATGAGGAGAAGTGCTAGGCTAGTCAGGAAGGTCCGAATGACAGAGTATACGTCTATATGGGAAAAGATAGGGAAAACGAAGGTAGGTGCTATGTTGAGAGAGTCTTCAAGGAGGAAAATGCTTTTATATGAGAGCGGTAGGGCATACGAGGAGAGGTGCTAGTCTAGACATGGTTTGAGGAGTAGAGTATACGTTTACATGGGAGAAATATGGAAAACGGGAGAGATACAAGGATAGACAGGGTTGAAGGAGGAGGAATGTAGGTTTATATGGTAATATAGAGAGTAATTCGATTATAAAACTTTTCTCATCCAGCGTTACAACACTTTTATATACTTATTTTCTAAACCTTACAAACTTTATATATGTTAAACAGTAGTGCGCGAGACGGAGAGGGACAAACTGTATATCGGTTTACAGTGAAGTATACGTCCTAACCTATTCCCACCTTGTTTGTTCTGGATCTTCTCATTCCTATCATCATCTAACGTAACCACGTAACAAGACGTAACACAACGGAACATAACAGCATGACAAGACATCATACTAAGTAACATAACCACGCAACATCACGTGACATCACGTAACCAGAAACGTTACATGACGTAACAACACGTAGCAACTATGTAACCAAGTAACAAAACGTAAGAACTACACTCTATGTGAAGAGTCGCTCACTTTGTAGGACTACAGGCGATTATGAAAATGAAGACGATATAACACAGAAATACCATAAATGCCAAGTTCTTAAATTCTGCAAGTGTAATAAAACTACTTCCAAGTGAACTGTTTGTAAGAAAATGCACAACGAAACCTGATTATAAATGTGTCAATTGTGTAGAGTATGAACTTGCTAAAATTGCTGTAAACATGAATAATTCAATTTTTCTATGCAATTAAAACTAAGTAAACTCCCTCATTTGCTTACTCTTGTTTGGGTTTTATGGGTTTCAATGAAATTTATTTATTTTTTAATAATTGATATTATTTGTGTTTTGTTGCAGAATTCACAATTCAGCATCTTAACTGGCATATAAATCATGTAAAAACATTAAAATATACTAATTGAATACAAATATAAATTTGAAATAATGATGCAGAATGTTAATGTTATATGGTAGGGGTCAAAATGATCCTCTGGATGTTAGAGAGGGCAGGGAACGGTCGGGCTGTCCTAGCGTTAATTGATAAATTAGAAAACTAGCAGTTCAGGGATTAACAAAGGCTTGGATCAATTCATATCTAAGAAACAGAACACAATGACTGACAGCTCTGCTAAGCGTAAGGAAGAGACATGGAAATAAATTGCAAATGAGTACAATTCTAGGAAGATCATCCAGTGTGAATGAAATTCCCTGAAATGATATTATGAGAACATAAAGAAAAGAATGAAGCAAGCAAATGCCATTGACAAGGTACAATTGTACAAAACTGGAGGCGTATGTATGTACCGCCTTTCTTAGACAATAGTAGCCAAATAACAATTGTTGCTCTTCTATTCAATCGCCAATGAGTTTGATGAAGTTGGATTCCATTCAGAAGTAATCACCACAGTGAAGGACATTGACATAGTAAATCCAGATCCAACATATCCTTCAGCAATTTTAATAACAGGTGAGGCATTTGAAGAAAGAGAAAGTGTAAAGGTGGCGTCTGCAGTTCCCATACAGAACTTTCAACTCCATTGCCCGAAAAGAACAAAGATGGCATAAGGGAGGGTTTTTATGCGAGGAGGCTTGAGTGTTTGGAAGAAGAGTACACAGTGAAAATGAAGATCTTGAAATTGGAACTAGAAATGAAAGAATCTCAGAAAAATTAAGTGTTGTTAATAACTTATACAACCATAAATATATTACAAAAAATGTAATGAAACTGGCAAGGAGTAATAGGGATAAGAACCTGTTAAGCAGATCTACTACGCTTTCATTTATTTGCACATACTCAAAGTGTCGGATCTTCGAGTGTAGGAGTGAGAGTCGATTCAGTATAACATGTTGCTCTATGAAGCTTAAATCTTGACAAAGAACGATTCTTAAAAATCCGTCCGCATATACAGCATCTAATAACGCGTTTTCCTCCATGTGTAATGTATGAAAAATTGAGTTTCTCATTCGTTAGTTGCACAGATTTTCTCCGGCAGTAGCTCATGGTAAAACTAAAAGAAATTAAATGAATACGTGAATGCTAACGCTCGAAGGAATTAAAAGCGAATGAATGAATTCATAACACGCAACTATGTATATATCCCGGAGGAGGACGACGGAGGGAATCGCGATCTATGCATAGCAGCGGGAAAGGATGCTCTCTTGAAATATTAGTCATCTAGACAACTATTGTTCACGGAGCCAGTAGACGTCAGGTTGAATGGGACAGACCTCAGCTTCAAATCTTTAAGGGGTACGGACCCACGCCTTTTGCCTGTCATGTCTCCTAAACCATCCTAATAGCGTAACATTACGTTAAAACGCCACGTAACCAGATCATGGCGAGTGCGAGCATGGAAAAAAGGATGCTCTCTGGGAAAATTCGTGGAAAAGGATGCTCTCTGGAAACACTAGTCATCCGCACAACGGATTGTCCCTAATATTTCCAGATTTCGGGCCGTTCAACATTATGAAGCGTCCCTGGCATCTACATTTCGACGAAATTTTACCTCGTGAATTAAAGTATGTTGCTCTGTATAGAACTGCACAACTTGCATTACGCTGTGTGTCACTATCGTTTCCAGCTCCTGAATCGTTCCAGCTAGTGGACTGCCTCTACCATCTTCATGGCAACGATCTGTTACTCTGAATTAACGTTTGGTGGTCTGTATAGATCTGTACAACTTGCATTACGCTATGTAACAGCCTCATCACGCTATGTAACAACCTGATCACGCTATGTAACAACCTGATCACGCTATGTAACAGACTCATCACGCTATGTAACAACCTGATCACGCCATGTAACAACCTGATCACGCAATGTAACAACCTGATCACGCTATGTAACAGTCTCATCACGCTATGTAACAACCTGATCACGCTATGTAACAACCTGATCACATAATGTAACAACCTGATCACGCTATGTAACAGCCTCATCACGCTATGTAACAACCTGATCACGCTATGTAACAATCTGATCACGCTATGTAACAACCTGATCACGCTATGTAACAACTTGATCACACAATGTAACAACCTGATCACGCTATGTAACAGCCTCATCAAGCTATGTAATAACCTGATCACGATATGTAACAACCTGATCACACAATGTAACAACCTGATCACGCTATGTAACAACCTGATCACGCTATGTAACAACCTGATCACGCTATGTAACAACCTGATCACGCTATGTAACATCATGATCACGCTATGTAACAGCTGATCACGCTATGTAACAACCTGATCACGCTATGTAACAACCTGATCACGCTATGTAACAACCTGATCACGCTATGTAACAACCTGATCACTCTATGTAACAGCCTTATCACGCTATGTAACAACCTGATCACGCTATGTAACAACCTGATCACGCTATGTAACATCCTGATCAAGCTATGTAACAACCTGATCACTCTATGTAACAAACTGATCACGCTATGTAACAGTCTCTTCACCCTATGTAACAACCTGATCACGCTATGTAACAAACTGATCACGCTATGTAACAACCTGATCACGCTATGTAACAACCTGATCACTCTATGTAACAGCCTTATCACGCTATGTAACAACGTGATCACGTTATGTAACATCCTGATCAAGCTATGTAACAACCTGATCACTCTATGTAACAAACTGATCACGATATGTAACAACCTGATCACTATATGTAACAACCTGATCACACAATGTAACAACCTGATCACGCTATGTAACAACCTGATCACGCTATGTAACATCATGATCACGCTATGTAACAGCTGATCACGCTATGTAAAAACCTGATCACGCTATGTAACAACCTGACCACGCTATGTAACAACCTGATCACTCTCTGTAAAAGCCTTATCACGCTATGTAACAACCTGATCACGTTATGTAACATCCTGATCAAGCTATGTAACAACGTGATCGCTCTATGTAACAAACTGATCTCGATATGTTACAGTCTCATCACGCTTTGTAACAACCTGATCACACAATGTAACAACCTGATCACGCTATGTAACAAACTGATCACGCTATGTAACAAGCTCATCACGCTATGTAACAACCTGATCACGCTATGTAACAACTGATCACGCTATGTAAGAAACTGATCACGGTATGTAACAACCTGATCACGCTATGTAACAACCTGATCACTCTATGTAACAGCCTGATCACGCTATGTAACAACCTGATCACACTATGTAACAACATGATCACTTTAAGTAACAACCTGATCACGCTATGTAACAACCTGATCACTCTATGTAACAGCCTTATCACGCTATGTAATATCCTGATCACTCTATGTAACAACCTGATCACGCTATGTAACAAACTGATCACTCTATGTAACAAACTGATCACGCTATGTAACAGTCTCATCACGCCATGTAACAACCTGATCACAGTATATAACAACCTGATCAAGCTATGTAACAACCTGATAACGCTATGTAACAACCTGATCACGCTATGTAACAACATGATCACTTTAAGTAACAACCTGATCACGCTATGTAACAGCCTCATCACGGTATGTAACATCCTGATCACTCTATGTAACAACCTGATCACGCTATGTAACAACCTGATCACTCTATGTAACAAACTGATCACCCTATGTAACAGTCTCATCACGCCATGTAAGAACCTGATCACAGTATATAACAACCTGATCAAGCTATGTAACAACCTGATCACGCTATGTAACAACCTGATCACTCTATGTAACAACCTCATCACGCTATGTAACAACCTGATCACGCTATGTCTCAACCCGATCACGCTATGTAACAACTGATCGCGCTATGTAACAACCTGATCACGCTGTGTAACAACCTGATCACGCTATGTAACAGCCTCATCACGCTAAGTAACAACTGATCACGCTATGTTACAAACTGATCACGCTATGTAACAACCTGATCACGCTATGTAACAAACTGATCACTCTATGTAACAGCCTTATCACGCTATGTAACAACCTGATCACGTTATGTAACATCCTGATCAAGCTATGTAACAACCTGATCACTCTATGTAACAAACTGATCATGCTATGTAACAGTCTAATCACGCTATGTAACAACCTGATCACTATATGTAACAACCTGATCACTCTATGTAACAGCCTTATCACGCTATGTAACAACCTGATCACGTTATGTAACATCCTGATCAAGCTATGTAACAACCTGAACACTCTATGCAACAAACTGATCATGCTATGTAACAGTCTACTCACGCTATGTAACAACCTGATCACTACATGTAACAACCTGATCACACAATGTAACAATCTGATCTCGCTATGTAACAACCTGATCACGCTATGTAACAACCTGATCACGCTATGTAACATCATGATCACGTTATGTAACAGCTGATCACGCTATGTACCAACCTGATCACGCCATGTAACAACCTGATCACGCTATGTAACAACCTGATCACTCTATGTAACAGCCTTATCACGCTATGTAACAACCTGATCACGCTATGTAACAACCTGATCACGTTATGTAACATCCTGATCAAGCTATGTAACAACCTGATCACTCTATGTAACAAACTGATCACGCTATGTAACAGTCTCATCACGCTATGTAACAACCTGATCACTCAATGTACCAACCTGATCACTCAATGTAACAACCTGATCAAGCTATGTAACAAACTGAATACGCTATGTAACAACCTGATCACGCTATGTAACAACCTGATCACGCTATGTAGCAACTGATCACGCTATGTAACAAACTGATCACGCTATGTAACAACCTGATCACGCTATGTAACAATCTGATCACTCTATGTAACACCCTCATCACGCTATGTAACAACCTGATCACACTATGTAACAACATGATCACGCTAAGTAACAACCTGGTCACGCTATGTAACAGCCTCATCACGGTATGTAACATCCTGATCACTCTATGTAACAACCTGATCACGCTATGTAGCAACCTGATCACTCTATGTAACAAACTGATCACGCTATGTAACGGTCTCATCACGCTATGTAACAACCTGATCACAGTATATAACAACCTGATCACGCTATGTAACAACCTGATCACGCTATGTAACAACCTGATCACGCTATGTAACAACCTCATCACGCTATGTAACAACCTGATCACGCTATGTCTCAACCCGAATACGCTATGTAACAACTGATCGCGCTATGTAACAACCTGATCACGCTGTGTAACAACCTGATCACGCTATGTAACAGCCTCATCACGCTATGTAACAACCTCATCACGCTATGTAACAACCTGATCACACTATGTAACAAAATGATCACGCTATGTAACAACCTGATCACGCTATGTAACAAACTGATCACGCTATTTAACAACCTGATCACGCTATGTAACAACCTGATCACGCTATGTAACATCCTGATCACGCTATGTAACAACCTGATCACGCTATGTAACAACCTGATCACGCTATGTGACAACCTCATCATGCTTTGTAACAACCTTATCACGCTATGTAACATTCTGAGCATGCTATGTAACAACCTGATCACGCTATGTGACAACCTGATCACGCTATGTAACAGCCTCATCGCGCTATGTAACATCTGATCACGCTATGTAACAACCTGATCACGCTATGTAACAACCAGATCACGCTATGTTACAACATGATTACGCTATGTAACCACCTGATCACGCTATGTAACAACCTGATCACGCTATGTAATAACCTGATCACGCTATGTAACAATAAATTTTTAGGCTATGGTCTTTTAAGCATTCAAAATAACGGTCGAAATCGATTTTATCCATACCTGCCCTGGTAATGCCCTTAGCTTTCTTAATTGTCTGCCCTTAGTATCTCTATAGGTATATCTTTGCCCTTATACCGACATACTTATCCATAACCAAGCCGCCCAATTCATCCTTGAACAACCCAGTCTTTTTCCTGTTGGCTTGCTTAATACCCTTTGTGGGTAACCTTTTCCCTGAGCAGTCACCTTTTTCCGCTGAACGACTCACCTTTTCCCTGAATAGGTTACGTGATGGGTATGTCTAGAACATTGACATGAAACATATTTTCATGAAGTTCTCGCTTAAAGTCGTTTTCAAGGTTTAGTATCTGTATCCTATTCCATATCTCTCCTGTCTTTCTCAAAAATGGCTCTAACGATTTTGAGTAAAATATGATATGTTTACAACACCGCCGTAGCCGCCAGTTCCACCACCACCACCACCACCAATTACTACACACATTTACTGAAGGCGGCTACAGTGGTGTTGTAAACATATGATATTTTACTCAAAATCGTTAGAGCTATTTTTGAGAAATACAGGAGAGATATGGAATAGGAGGGAGATACTAAACCCTGAAAGCGACTTTAAGCGAGAACTTAATGAAAATATGTTTCAAGTCAATGTTCTAGACATACCCATCACGTAACCTATTCAGGGAAAAGGTGAGTCGTTCAAGGGAAAAAGGTGACTGCTCAGGGAAAAGGTTACCCACAAAGGGTATTAAGCAAGCCAACAGGAAAAAGATTGGGTTGTTCAAGGATGAAATGGGCGGCGTGGTTATGTATGAGTATATCGGTATAAGAGCAAAGATATACGCATTCAGATACTAGGTGCAGACAATTAAGAAAGCTAAGGGCATCACCAGGGCAGGTATGGATAAAATCGATTTCGGCCATTATTTTGAATGCTTAAAAGACCATAGCCTAAAAATTTATTGTTACATAGCGTGATCAGGATGTTACATAGCGTGATCAGGTTGTTACATAGCGTGATCAGGTTGTTACATAGCGTGATCAGGTTATTACATAGCGTGACCTGGTTGTTACATAGCGTGATCAGGTTGTTACATAGCGTGATCAGTTGTTACATATCATGATGAGGCTGTTACTTAGCGTGATCAGGTTGTTACATAGCGTGCTCAGGATGTTACATAGCGTGATCAGGTTGTTACATAGCGTGATGAGGTTGTTACATAGCGTGATCGGGATGTTACATAGCGTGCTGAGGCTGTTACATAGTGTGATCAGGTTGTTACATAGCGTGATCAGGTTGCTACATAGCGTGATCAGTTTGTTACACAGCGTGATCAGGTTGTTACATAGCGTGATCATGTTGTTACATAGCGTGATCAGGTTGTTACCTAGCGTGATGAGGTTGTTACATAGCGCGATGAGGCTGTTACATAGCGTGATCAGGTTGTTACATAGCGTGATCAGGTTGTTACATAGCATGATGAGGTTGTTACATAGCGTGATCAGGTTGTTACATAGCGTGATCATGTTGTTACATAGCGTGAGGAGGTTGTTACATAGCGTGATCAGGTTGTTACATAGCGTGATCAGTTTGTTACATAGCGTGATCAGGTTGTTACATACTGTGATCAGGTTGTTACATAGCGTGATGAGACTGTTACATACCGTGATCAGTTTGTTACACAGAGTGATCAGGTTGTTATATAGCGTGATCAGGTTGTTACATAGAGTGATCAGGATGTTACATAGCGTGATGAGTCTGTTACATAGCGTGATCAGGTTCTTACATAGCGTGATCAGGTTGTTACATAGCGTGATGAGGTTGTTACATAGCGTGATCAGGTTGTTACATAGCGTGATCAGTTTGATAAATAGCGTGATCAGGTTGTTACATACTGTGATCAGGTTGTTACATAGTGTGATGAGACTGTTACATACCGTGATCAGTTTGTTACACAGAGTGATCAGGTTGTTACATAGCGTGATCAGGTTGTTACATAGAGTGATCAGGATGTTACATAGCGTGATGAGTCTGTTACATAGCGTGATCAGGTTGTTACATAGCGTGATCATGCTGTTACATAGCGTGATCAGGTTGTTACATAGCGTGATGAGGTTGTTACATAGCGTGATGAGGCTGTTACATAGAGTGATCAGGTTGTTACATAGCGTAATCAGGTTGTTACATAGCGTGATCAGTTTGCTACATAGCGTGATCAGCTTGTTACATAGCGTAATCAAGTTGTTACATAGCGTGATGAGGTTGTTACATAGCGTGATGAGGTTGTTACATAGCGTGATCAGTTTGTAACATAGCGTGATCAGGTTGTTACATTGAGTGATCAGGTTGTTATATAGCGTGATGAGACTGTTACATAGCGTGATCAGTTTGTTACATAGAGTGATCAGGTTTTTACTAAGCGTGATCAGGTTGTTAAATAGCGTGATCAGGTTGTTACATAGAGTGATGACGCTGTTACATAGAATGATCAGGTTGTTACATAGCGTGATCAGGTTGTTACATAGCGTGATCAGATTGTTACATAGCGTGATCAGGTTGTTACATAGCGTGATCATTTGTTACATAGCGTGATCATGATGTTACATAGCGTGATGAGGCTGTTACATAGAGTGATCAGGTTGTTACATAGCGTAATCAGGTTGTTACATAGCGTGATCAGTTTGTTACATAGCGTGATGAGGTTGCTACATAGCGTGATGAGGTTGTTACATAGCGCGATCAGGATGTTAGAGAGCATGATGAGTTTGTTACATACCGTGATCAGGTTGTTACATAGCGTGATCAGGTTGTTACATAGCGTGATCAGGTTGTTACATAGCGGGATCAGGTTGTTACATAGCGTGATCAGTTTGATAAATAGCGTGATCAGGTTGTTACATACTGTGATCAGGTTGTTACATAGTGTGATGAGACTGTTACATACCGTGATCAGTTTGTTACACAGAGTGATCAGGTTGTTACATAGCGTGATCAGGTTGTTACATAGAGTGATCAGGATGTTACATAGCGTGATGAGTCTGTTACATAGCGTGATCAGGTTGTTACATAGCGTGATCATGCTGTTACATAGCGTGATCAGGTTGTTACATAGCGTGATGAGGTTGTTACATAGCGTGATGAGGCTGTTACATAGAGTGATCAGGTTGTTACATAGCGTAATCAGGTTGTTACATAGCGTGATCAGTTTGCTACATAGCGTGATCAGCTTGTTACATAGCGTAATCAAGTTGTTACATAGCGTGATGAGGTTGTTACATAGCGTGATCAGTTTGTAACATAGCGTGATCAGGTTGTTACATTGAGTGATCAGGTTGTTATATAGCGTGATGAGACTGTTACATAGCGTGATCAGTTTGTTACATAGAGTGATCAGGTTTTTACTAAGCGTGATCAGGTTGTTACATAGAGTGATGACGCTGTTACATAGAATGATCAGGTTGTTACATAGCGTGATCAGGTTGTTACATAGCGTGATCAGGTTGTTACATAGCGTGATCAGGTTGTTACATAGCGTGATCATTTGTTACATAGTGTGATCATGATGTTACATAGCGTGATGAGTCTGTTACATAGCGTGATCAGGTTGTTACATAGCGTGATCAGGTTGTTGCATAGCGTGATGCGGTTGTTACATACCGTAATCAGGTTGTTACATAGCGTGATGAGACTGTTACATAGCGTGATCAGGTTGTTACATAGCGAGATCAGGTTGTTACATAGCGTGATGAGGCTGTTACATAGCGTGATGAGGTTGTTACATAGCGTGATGAGGTTGTTACATAGCGTGATCAGGTTGTTACAGAGCATGATGAGTTTGTTACATAGCGTGATTAGGTTGTTACATAGCGTGATCAGGTTGTTGCATAGCGTGATCAGGTTGTTACATAGCGTGATGAGGTTGTTACATAGCGTGATCAGGTTGTTACATACTGTGATCAGGTTGTTACATAGCGTGATGAGACTGTTACATACCGTGATCAGTTTGTTATACAGAGTGATCAGGTTGTTACATAGCGTGATCAGGTTGTTACATAGAGTGATCAGGATGTTACATAGCGTGATGAGTCTGTTACATAGCGTGATCAGGTTGTTACATAGCGTGATCAGGTTGTTACATAGCGTGATCATGCTGTTACATAGCGTGATCAGGTTGTTACATAGGTGTGAC
Organism: Deroplatys truncata; assembly: GCA_030765065.1. NCBI lineage: Eukaryota > Metazoa > Arthropoda > Insecta > Mantodea > Mantidae > Deroplatys > Deroplatys truncata. Next base: position 533,688,530 of record CM060990.1, on the reverse strand, counting down.
GAGGTTGTTACATAGCGTGATGAGTCTGTTACAAAGAGTGATCAGGTTGTTAAATAGCGTGATCAGGTTGTTACATAGCGTGATCAGTTTGTTACATAGCGTCATCAGTTGTTACATAGCGTGATCAAGTTGTTACATAGCGTGATCAGGTTGTTACATAGCGTGATGTGGTTGTTACATAGCGTGATCAGTTTGTTACATGGCGTGATCAGGTTGTTACATTGAAAGATCAGGTTGTTACATAGCGTGATGAGACTGTTACATAGCGTGATCAGTTTGTTACATAGAGTGATCAGGTTTTTACTAAGCGTTATCAGGTTGTTACATAGCGTGATCAGGTTGTTACATAGCGTGATCAGGTTGTTACATAGCGTGATGAGGCTGTTACATAGAGTGATCAGGTTGTTACATAGCGTGATCAGGTTGTTACATAGCGTGATCAGGTTGTTACATAGCGTGATCAGGTTGTTACATAGCGTGATCATTTGTTACATAGCGTGATCATGATGTTACATAGCGTGATGAGACTGTTACATACCGTGATCAGTTTGTTACACAGAGTGATCATGTTGTTACATAGCGTGATCAGGTTGTTACATAGAGTGATCAGGATGTTACATAGCGTGATGAGTCTGTTACATAGCGTGATCAGGTTGTTACATAGCGTGATCATGCTGTTACATAGCGTGATCAGGTTGTTACATAGCGTGATGAGGTTGTTACATAGCGTGATGAGGCTGTTACATAGAGTGATCAGGTTGTTACATAGCGTAATCAGGTTGTTACATAGCGTGATCAGTTTGTTACATAGCGTCATCAGTTGTTACATAGGGTGATCAAGTTGTTACATAGCGTGATGAGGTTGTTACATAGCGTGATGAGGTTGTTACATTGAGTGATCAGGTTGTTATATAGCGTGATGAGACTGTTACATAGCGTGATCAGTTTGTTACATAGAGTGATCAGGTTTTTACTAAGCGTGATCAGGTTGTTACATAGCGTGATCAGGTTGTTACATAGCGTGATCAGGTTGTTACATAGCGTGATGAGGCTGTTACATAGCGTGATCAGGTTGTTACATAGCGTGATCATTTGTTACATAGCGTGATCATGATGTTACATAGCGTGATGAGACTGTTACATACCGTGATCAGTTTGTTACACAGAGTGATCATGTTGTTACATAGCGTGATCAGGTTGTTACATAGAGTGATCAGGATGTTACATAGCGTGATGAGTCTGTTACATAGCGTGATCAGGTTGTTACATAGCGTGATCATGCTGTTACATAGCGTGATCAGGTTGTTACATAGCGTGATGAGGTTGTTACATAGCGTGATGAGGCTGTTACATAGAGTGATCAGGTTGTTACATAGCGTAATCAGGTTGTTACATAGCGTGATCAGTTTATTACATAGCGTCATCAGTTGTTACATAGCGTGATCAAGTTGTTACATAGCGTGATGAGGTTGTTACATAGCGTGATGAGGTTGTTACATTGAGTGATCAGGTTGTTATATAGCGTGATGAGACTGTTACATAGCGTGATCAGTTTGTTACATAGAGTGATCAGGTTTTTACTAAGCGTGATCAGGTTGTTACATAGCGTGATCAGGTTGTTACATAGCGTGATCAGGTTGTTACATAGAGTGATGAGGCTGTTACATAGAGTGATCAGGTTGTTACATAGCGTGATCAGGTTGTTACATAGCGTGATCAGGTTGTTACATAGCGTGATCATTTGTTACATAGCGTGATCATGATGTTACATAGCGTGATGAGTCTGTTACATAGCGTGATCAGGTTGTTACATAGCGTGATCTGGTTGTTGCATAGCGTGATGAGGTTGTTACATACCGTAATCAGGTTGTTACATAGCGTGATGAGACTGTTACATAGCGTGATCAGGTTGTTACATAGCGAGATCAGGTTGTTACATAGCGTGATGAGGTTGTTACATAGCGTGATGAGGTTGTTACATAGCGTGATCAGGTTGTTACAGAGCATGATGAGTTTGTTACATAGCGTGATTAGGTTGTTACATAGCGTGATCAGGTTGTTACATAGCGTGATCAGGTTGTTATATTGCGTGATGAGGTTGTTACATAGCGTGATCAGGTTGTTACATACTGTGATCAGGTTGTTACATAGCGTGATGAGACTTTTACATACCGTGATCAGTTTGTTACACCGAGTGATCAGGTTGTTACATAGCGTGATCAGGTTGTTACATAGAGTGATCAGGATGTTACATAGCATGATGAGTCTGTTACATAGCGTGATCAGGTTGTTGCATAGCGTGATCATGCTGTTACATAGCGTGATCAGGTTGTTACATAGGTGTGATGAGGTTGTTACATAGCGTGATGAGGCTGTTACATAGAGTGATCAGGTTGTTACATAGCGTGATCAGTTTGTTACATAGCGTGATCAAGTTGTTACATAGCGTGATCAGGTTGTTACATAGCGTGATGAGGTTGTTACATAGCGTGATCAGTTTGTTACATGGCGTGATCTGGTTGTTACATAGCGTGGTCAGGTTGTTGCATAGCGTGATGAGGTTGTTACATACCGTAATCAGGTTGTTACATAGCGTGATGAGACTGTTACATAGGGTGATCAGGTTGTTACATAGCGAGATCAGGTTGTTACATAGCGTGATCAGGTTGTTACATAGCGTGATGAGGCTGTTACATAGCGTGATCAGGTTGTTACATTATGTGATCAGGTTGTTACATAGCGTGATCAGGTTGTTACATAGCGTGATGAGGCTGTTACATAGCGTGATCAGGTTGTTACATTGCGTGATCAGGTTGTTACATGGCGTGATCAGGTTGTTACATAGCGTGATGAGTCTGTTACATAGCGTGATCAGGTTGTTACATAGCGTGATCAGGTTGTTACATAGCGTGATGAGGCTGTTACATAGCGTAATGCAAGTTGTACAGATCTATACAGACCACCAAACTTTAATTCAGAGTAACAGATCGTTTCCATGAAGATGGTAGAGGCAGTCCACTAGCTGGAACGATTCAGGAGCTGGAAACGATAGTGACACACAGCGTAATGCAAGTTGTGCAGTTCTATACAGAGCAACATACTTTAATTCACGAGGTAAAATTTCGTCGAAATGTAGATGCCAGGGACGCTTCATAATGTTGAACGGTCCAAAATCTGGAAATGTTAGGGACAATCCGTTGTGCGGATGACTAGTGTTTCCAGAGAGCATCCTTTTCCACGAAAGTTCCCAGAGAGCATCCTTTTTTCCATGCTCGCACTCGCCATGTTCTGGTTACGTGGCGTTTTAGCGTAATGTTACGCGGTTAGGATGGTTTAGGAGACATGGCAGGCAAAAGGCGGGGGTCCGTACCCCTTAAAGATTTGAAATTGAGGTCTGTCCCATTCAACCTGACGTCTACTGGCTCCGTGAACAATAGTTGTCTAGATGACTAATATTTCAAGAGAGCATCCTTTCCCGCTGCTATGCATAGATCGCGATTCCCTCCGTCGTCCTCCTCCGGGATATATACATAGTTGCGTTTTATGAATTCATTCATTCGCTTTTAATTCCTTCGAGCGTTAGCATCCACGTATTCATTTAATTTCTTATAGTTTTAGCATGAGCTACTGCCGGAGAAAATCTGTGCAACTAACGAATGAGAAACTCAATTTTTCATACATTACACATGGAGGAAAACGCGTTATTAGATGCTGTATATGCGGACGGATTTTTAAGAATCGTTCTTTGTCAAGATTTAAGCTTCATAGAGCAACATGTTATACTGAATCGACTCTCTCTCCTACACTCGAAGATCCGACACTTTGAGTATGTGCAAATAAATGAAAGCGTAGTAGATCTGCTTAACAGTTTCTTATCCCTATTATTCCTTGCCAGTTTCATTACATTTTTTGTAATATATTTATGGTTGTATAAGTTATTAACAACACTTAATTTTTCTGAGATTCTTTCATTTCTAGTTCCAATTTCAAGATCTTCATTTTCACTGTGTACTCTTCTTCCAAACACTCAAGCCTCCTCGCATAAAAACCCTCCCTTATGCCATCTTTGTTCTTTTCGGGCAATGGGGTTGAAAGTTCTGTATGGGAACTGCAGACGCCACCTTTACACTTTCTCTTTCTTCAAATGCCTCACCTGTTATTAAAATTGCTGAAGGATATGTTGGATCTGGATTTACTATGTCAATGTCCTTCACTGTGGTGATTACTTCTGAATGGAATCCAACTTCATCAAACTCATTGCCGATTGAATAGAAGAGCAACAATTGTTATTTGGCTACTATTGTCTAAGAAAGGCGGTACATACATACGCCTCCAGTTTTGTACAATCGTACCTTGTCAATGGCATTTGCTTGCTTCATTCTTTTCTTTATGTTCTCATAATATCATTTCAGGGAATTTCATTCACACTGGATGATCTTCCTAGAATTGTACTCATTTGCAATTTATTTCCATGTCTCTTCCTTACGCTTAGCAGAGCTGTCAGTCATTGTGTTCTGTTTCTTAGATATGAATTGATCCAAGCCTTTGTTAATCCCTGAACTGCTAGTTTTCTAATTTATCAATTAACGCTAGGACAGCCCGACCGTTCCCTGCCCTCTCTAACATCCAGAGGATCATTTTGACCCCTACCATATAACATTATCATTCTGCATCATTATTTCAAATTTATATTTGTATTCAATTAGTATATTTTAATGTTTTTACATGATTTATATGCCAGTTAAGATGCTGAATTGTGAATTCTGCAACAAAACACAAATAATATCAATTATTAAAAAATAAATAAATTTCATTGAAACCCATAAAACCCAAACAAGAGTAAGCAAATGAGGGAGTTTACTTAGTTTTAATTGCATTGAAAAATTGAATTATTCATGTTTACAGCAATTTTAGCTACTTCATACTGTACACAATTGACACATTTATAATCAGGTTTCGTTGTGTATTTTCTTACATACAGTTCACTTGGAAGTAGTTTTATTACACTTGCAGAATTTAAGAACTTGGCATTTATGGTATTTCTGTGTTATATCGTCTTCATTTTCATAATCGCCTGTAGTCCTACAAAGTGAGCGACTCTTCACATAGAGTGTAGTTCTTACGTTTTGTTACTTGGTTACATAGTTGCTACGTGTTGTTACGTCATGTAACGTTTCTGGTTACGTGATGTCACGTGATGTTGCGTGGTTATGTTACTTAGTATGATGTCTTGTCATGCTGTTATGTTCCGTTGTGTTACGTCTTGTTACGTGGTTACGTTAGATGATGATAGGAATGAGAAGATCCAGAACAAACAAGGTGGGAATAGGTTAGGACGTATACTTCACTGTAAACCGATATACAGTTTGTCCCTCTCCGTCTCGCGCACTACTGTTTAACATATATAAAGTTTGTAAGGTTTAGAAAATAAGTATATAAAAGTGTTGTAACGCTCGATGAGAAAAGTTTTATAATCGAATTACTCTCTATATTACCGTATAAACCTACATTCCTCCTCCTTCAACCCTGTCTATCCTTGTATCTCTCCCGTTTTCCATATTTCTCCCATATAAACGTATACTCTACTCCTCAAACCATGTCTAGACTAGCACCTCTCCTCGTATGCCCAACCGCTCTCATATAAAAGCATTTTCCTCCTTGAAGACTCTCTCAACATAGCACCTACCTTCGTTTTTCCTATCTTTTCCCATATAGACGTATACTCTGTCATTCAGACCTTCCTGACTAGCCTAGCACTTCTCCTCATATTCCCCTACCTCTCTCATATATAAGATGCATTCCCTTCTTCAACACCGTCTAGCCTAGCATCGACCCTCGTATTCCCTGTCTCTCGCATATAAACGCCTACTCTATCATTCAAAACTCCTGTCCTAATACCTCTCCTCGGTTTGCTATATCACTCATATTCTACCCTTCAAGTCCTGTTTAGTATAGCATCTTTCCTTGTATTCCCTATCTCTCTCGTATAAAGCATATCCCTCCCTCCTTTAGCATCTGACTAGCCTAGCATCAGCCCTGGTATTCCCTATCTCTCCCCTATAAATGCATTTTCCTCCTTGAACCGTCGCATCTACCCTCGTTTTACCTATCCTTTCCCATATAAACGCAAAAGTGGACCAGCTTCTGTCTATAATACCGGCAGTCTCCGTTTTCCATATATTCCTCATATAATCGTATACCGTACTCCTTAACCGCCAACCGAGGAAGGGACAAGTATCTTTTTGAGCAGACATTCGCATGCAGGCCAGGGAAAACTACGAAAAAAATCAAAGGTCTGAGCGAGTGGCCGACGGTAATCCAGTCAGTGCCTTAGAAGCTCGTAGCTTAAGATAGAATGATATAACATGAAAAACGTGGTAGCATACGGTGTTCAGGCATTCGCCTGCAGACCAGGGGAAACCACAAAAAAATCAAATATCTGAGGGACTGACCGTCGTTAATCTGGTTACGTGGCATTGTAAAGTAATGTTAAGCTGTAAGGGTGGTTCAGGAGACATGACAGGCAAATAGGGGGCGGCCCTACCGTTTAAAGATTTGAACTTGGAGTCTGTCCCATCCGTCCTGACGTCTCCGGCTTTGTGAACAGTTTCTGTCTAGATGCCTAATGTTTCAGGAGAGCATCCTTTTCCCTATAACATATTTATAGAGGGAGCACGAACCTTTTAGATCAATCATAAACTCGCTCCATAACCAGCTGTATATGATCGCTCAACGTGTATTAATCTCAGCCATATAACCTCACGCCCAGAAGCAGGATGTTTATGACGTCACACCTAGAGACAGGATGTCTGACACAATCAAACACGTTTAAACTCGTCTCATAACTACCTGCTTATGTTATCACACCAGCAAGGGAAGCATTCTCACACGCTCATTCAGACATATATTTCAAATTCAAAGCCTACCACCACCACCACCACCACCACCACCACCACCACCACCACCACCTATTGTACCAAGGTTAATTCCAGCTGTATTATCACAATACTTAAAGTAAAAGCTTAAAAGGTAACGTAGAAGATTTTCCTCCATATTTAGTTAAATGTATGTATATACTGCATTATCTCATGATTTCATTCCCTTTTCAATTCTTCCTTTCCATCTTCTCACAGAAAGCCCATTACATTTCACTACAATCACGAGAAAAGCATTTTTTCCATAGTTACACAGATTCTAAGCTTCTAAATCAAACCCAGTAATACTTTTAATAAATGTATTTTAGCTCCCCACATCAGCATCAAGCATTTAATCTTTATTAGAACCTGATATGATCCATAGGCTTGAAGATATATGAAATCATCCCTTAGGGATTTGATTTGAGTATTTTAAAGTAATATTTGTCATGATAACGATATTTAAGGACCAGATACTAAGTTTGCGTTTACCTTGACATGTCTATCTAAATTAGATTACGAGTTATTAAATTTGTAAGTAAATTTCAATGAATCGATATTCGAACACAGAACACCAGGAACAAAATGATTTCTGATATTAGCTCAACATGTTAAACAAAGCTGTATGCAGGTACATCATCGATCTAAGTGATATATTCTAGTGTACAGAGGAAAATTAAGGAAGTCATTAAAAGATGGGGAATCGAATCAAGCACAACTGATTGGCAATTATATACAGCATTAATCAGCCGGTATAGAAGTTATCAATCATGCTTTGGTCCAGTCCTCTACCTCTCTTAGTTTCTGAGATAATGGTGATTTAAGAATTAAGGATCGAACCCAGAACGTCAGATATCTAGTTACACATTCACAAGATACTACCTAATAACGTAAACGCAATAAAGTTTATTTGGAGTCTTTATCTTAATTAGTTTAGGAGTTATTAAATTTATAATTAAATTACATTTTATCGGTATTCGAACCCAGGAAACCAGGTACCCAAATATACATTTACAAGAAACTACCCAATGACATTAATGTAATAAACTTTATTTGACGTCTTTATCGTAATTAGTCTCTGAGTTATTAGAATCTGAATTTGTAATTACTCCTAGGATTCGACCCCAGGCATCCCGGATAACTTGGAACAATACGCTACTGACGCGGCGCATTCCAAAGAATTGATTAGTTTTTATCTCATTGTTCTATAACTTTACTTTAGAATGAAGATGGTAGAAGCGCGCAACTTTACTTTAGAAGGTAGATGGCAGAAGCGCGCAACTAGCTGGAACGATCCCAGATCTGGAAACGTTAGGGAGACACAGCGCAATAACCAAACTGCGCAAGTCAATTCATATACAATTAATTAATAAAAAATATTTAATTGTATTCATTGATCAGCGAGGCCATTTTTTATTTTTAATAACGTATGTAATATTCACCTATAATGTTAACCGTATTTATTTTTAATAACATATATAGTATTCACCTATAAAGTTAACCGAATCATTTATTTTTTAATAACATTTATAATATTTAACTATAATGTTATCCGTATTTAGTTTATTTTTAATAACATATGTAGTATTCACCACGCTTATTTATGTTTAATACTGTAGGTAATATTTCTTTGCGCCAATCTGAATTCTGAATACCTTATTCGCAATATTTTATTGCAAGAAATAAGAGCTGTGAAACTTAATCATTAATTATCAGGGAAAAAATTGTCTAGACTAGGGTTTTTCCACAGTTTGTGATGGAAATTCTACGAGCTAAAAGGTATTTACATTGAGTGTCTAGAGGTTTTTCAGGGCACTTAGGAAACAATTACTGACATTGTTCGCTAATGACTGTATACAGATCCGGGATGCAATCATAAAAGTCTATTAATGTGGTGAAAGCGTCTAACGTTGTCAGCTGATGTATACATGGACATTACAGTTATCCTCAGACAGAAGTAGGTTGCGGGGTTTTCATTACATGACAGACTGTTCCGTGAGCGTGCTACTTATACACACGGTACCACTTGCGCTCGAGTCAATTCATATACAATTAATTAATAAAAAAAACTTAATTGCTCGAGGATGCAATGTGCAGGCATTAGTAGTCATAAAAAATTACAATTCTTTTTTTCAATAATGTTTGACGAATATTACCTAATTGATTTGCCGAGGGACGGCAGGCATCGAGAAAATCATTCCCTACCGCACATCTCAAGACAATTAGGTAAGATCACAAAGAGAGAGGTGGCGGGGCCTAGCGACACGAGACCAGGCAGTATCTAAGACCTCAAAGGGAGCCGGCGGGAGGCGACAACACAGAACAAACGATGTCGATTATATCTTATCACCTGTCGACATCTCCGGCGGTCATTAGCGGGTTACATATGTTTACATATGTATTACCACACATTAGCGGCGGTCATTAGCGGGTTACACGTGTTTACATGTGTTTACATACGTTAAAAGACATGTAATTACCTTTATCAGCTGTTGGCATCTCTCTGTGGCCTGGCTCTCTCATTATATACCTACTATTCTACATTTCGCTAACCTGAGCGCTCATCAAGTTTTCATCTTAGCTTTTAATCCTTTCAAAGGCGTGTCCTGCAATAGCCGATAAAATATGAGCTACCAATCATAATAAGAGTATTCAGTATGATAAACTTAATGCACACACTCTACCTCTTTCTTTTTTAGCCAATACGATCGAGAGCATAAACATATATTTCGTTTCTACGCCACTTTGTAACCTTGTTGTGATTAATGGTGTAACTATTTAGCAGAAGGAATGGCGCATCCTTGCACCGTGGCCTAAAGCAACCAATGAAAGGTCATGGCTCCGCAAGGCTACGTACAACGATAAATAATGTGACATAGCCGCGAGGTTCAGTGGGATTTTCTTTGACGCTCTTTGTACAGGAATGCCAGGAAAGCAAATTGCATTAGAACGTGTTCTTCCTCTTTAATATTGATTGGCAAAGAAGTTCTCAAAGCGAAGCAAATGATATTAAGGAAATGTTCAAGCTATTTTTAAACAACAGATAAAGAATTAGGTGAATAAATAAATTTACAAATTTCTCATTTCTGTTGCACATAATAATTATACAAAGTCCGCAACAACAAAGCCAGAATATCCTTTAAAACTCTTCCGAGATAGGAGCAAAGGTAGAAATATTAAGACCCAAGGGACAAAGATAGTTGAACACGTCTTACATATGCCACAGTTTTGAGCAGATGGACATGAACCAACAGCTAAATAATGAAAATAAGCCACAAAACACTGGGAGGAAGGTGAAAGAGAATACATTATGCATTAGGAAAAGCGTGTACATGGACTTCGAGCCGTCAATGGAAGAAGCTTTAAACTTTGATAATTATTAATTAAGGCAAAACCATAAAGAATAGTTATATAATATGACAATGAGAAAATTATGACTCACACAATCAAAATTTGTATCCAAGCTATTATAATATTTTAAAAACCAATAGGCTACTTACTTAAATATCATAAGAAGTTAAAATTAATACGGTAATTACAAGGTTTACAAGATCACACAGTCACCATAATTTAAGATGTGTTTTGGATAACCATTCAGATGATATTGGAGGTAAGAAGTAGAACTCCTGTCACTCTCCATGCACACTGACCTGGTGCGAAGCTGGAAGTAGCCTATGCTGACACAAAATTGGGGCTGCTGTGTGGAAAAATCCGAGACCCTCATTTACACAATACTGCAGATCTATTCTTCTCAAGTATAAGCGAAATATAAGAAGTCCTCTGAGCAGCAATATAACTGAACAATTAACACTACTGGTTATAAATAATATATAATTGGATATTTGTTAATACTGTCTGTGAGAGATGGTACAATTTTGAAATAATTGAGCAGACCCTTCAGGTTGAAGTATCTCACCTGTGTAGCTAAAATTTCAAGAAATTACACAAAAACAACTTAACATTTCAAGAATATAACACAAATGTATATGAATACATACGATTTATTTTATTATCGTATATGAGCCATTCCACATCAAACCGAATACACATAAAAGATAATTTTCTCTGAATTTTCTGAATTTTTGTTTGCGTGTTCTACACATAAAGTAAATGCACACATATTTTATATTTTGCGGCAAACCAAATTATTTTAGGATTTGCAGCGTACTTAACATTTTTCTTATACGCGCACGTCACGTAAAAGTAATTTATTCTCGGAATACAGAATCGTCAGGATTAAGAAAAATACATCGTTTTGCAGATAAAAACATTTTGGTTTTCCTTATAAAAATTCTATTTTTCGGAATAAAAGACAATCACTTTTTTAAGTATGAATATTTTAAGCCGCAAAATCTGGAAAAAAATGCAGGAGGAATCTGTGATACATTTCGTTTTAAATCTGTTAATATCAGGATGGGATCTTTCTTAGAAATGCGCTTTTTAAACAGTTTATATGTGTTAGCGCGTAGGGTTTTGGAATATAGACTGCTGACACAGCTTTACACTGCAGCAGCACGCCGCACCGGCCGATGCGTTACCACTACGAACATGATAGGCTATCACTTCCGGTGTAACTTAGCAACTGGAATCTGATATTCTATAAAGCCTCTCTCCGCTGTTTCATTTTAAATGTTGCTTTGTGTTCAGCTTTTTGCGTTAGTTCATTCTTACCTCTGTGACTTCTGAAAGTGCATACTGAGTGAAGTGAAGAAACGTAGCTATGATTATTGCTTCAAACCATTTAATATTTCCAAGCATAACACAAGACAGAAATCATTAAGCTTAGTTATCCGTAGTATACTTAAAAGCTTTGAAATGGAGAGCTTAACTTTGTCACCAGACCTAGAACTATGTGATGCGTGCCAAAAAAAGTGCCACCCACTAATAGTAGTAATTGTGTGCTACAAAGTGCCAATGCGATCAATAATCCGGAAATGGTTTTGAACATAGTGCCCATTCTAAGGCCAGATACAGCAATTCGAAAGGGATCCCTGGTACCTTAGAGCTAAATTCATTTATTCCATCAACCTATAATACAACTAGATCGTATTCACTTGAGCCCGAAGGGGAAAAAGTGCACATTTAAATTGTAGTTAAGTTGTCTCCTATAGGATAAGATTGAAAGTTTGAATGTTTCTCGGCTGTATGCCAAATTTAAGTTACATGTGAACAAACTAGTGCAACTAAAGTGCTGTGAACATTTGACAAGGCATTCAATGACGGAGTGGCTACGGCCACTCTCCAGCCGCGCCGCGCTGGGGTCCCGTTACGCACCGCTCTCTAAGTTATTTTATTTAAAATGAACTATATGGGATCCCGTCTTTGTTTTATGTAAGTATATACAAAAAGCTACAAGGAATTTATTTATAGTTTTTGTAGAAATTTAAACCAGGGGGTTAATAGGAATATATCATTTTTAAATGTTTGGATTTTAGAAATTGATATAAATAGTTAATTATATCAATTATAATAAATAGTAAATAAAATGCCACATATAAAGATTATATTTGCACTTAAAACATAATTTTATTATTTATCGCCTGTGAGATATTCTAATTTAAAGGTAGATAGGTGTACCACGTTTTACAAGTTGGATCGTGCAATTTTTTTAAAAAGTGTTTCGATTCAAAAAAAATAAGAGTTTAAAACACATTCACTTTGTATTTGTTATCCATGGACAACATTTGGAGTGAATTGGAGACATGATGGTCAGAGTTTGTGAAAATATGTGCAACTTGACGTGGAATGACTCTTATTTCCTTTCATATCGGCTTCAGAAAATGCAGAGGTAGTGTTAAAGATGCATGTCACAATAAACGTAAAAACAAACAAAATACAAAAAGCAAAAATATGTGCAAGATTCTTTCCGAACGAGATTAAATCTTGTTCCAAAACCAGAGTACGGCACCACAAACGCTGGTAAGGGGTATAGGGTATAGAGCAGGCTGTTCCAGCTTGGGTGCGCGCCAGCGAGGAGTGGGATACTCATGTCTAACACGAGACTGTCTGCAGCATGCAATACAGCTGGGCACTGGGGCAAGACGTCGTCACGGCTGAATGAGGTGTTGCATCATGACGCAGTGCGTTCCATTTTCTCATTGAATTCATCATCGTTTGACATACAACCACTGCGGGAGTCTGTCCTTTTCGGTAAACAGAAACTGTTCTTCCCACGAAATAGTTAACGGCCCTCCCCGGCTTGACATAGTGGCCTATGTTATGAAAAACGACTCAACCTCAAAACTGCAGGAAGCGCTAACACTTGTGCTACGACCTTCGCCCAGTGACATATTGGCTATCACGCTCTCCCTCCAGCGGGGCTCCGAGCACTGTTGCTGCGTACTCGCGGGTACTCTGACTCAGCCGAGCAGAGTTGAAACAGGTTGGCATAGAGTAGGTATACAACGGAGGGCACACCTCAAGCACTGCGAGCTATGTGAGATCTATTGGGGCTACCAACCCCTAGGAGGAAGGAATGAAGTGAAAGAATGAAAGGAGGCTACAGATTGCTGGCAGGCCACAGAGACACACGGAATTTCCTAAGAGTTCCTGGTTCGAAGACCGGTCCAACTACTGGAGCTGACCGGAGAGGGCGATGGACGACGCGTTCAACTAGGCAGCCCTCTAGTGTTCACAGGGAATACTCTTTTCTTGGAGCAAGCATCCACGCAATGTGTCCGCCACCGCCTCGCGCCACGAAACCTAGAAGAACATCTGAAGGATGAGAAGGAAACGAAATGAAAGGGAAATGAGGGGAATGGAAAACGTGGCAGATGAGAAATCAATCTAGCATTCGCCCACCGAAAAGGTAAAACCACGAAAAACTTAAGGTAAGAATGGGCGTTGACGGGAATCGAAATTGGGACCTGCCAACTACGAGCCTCACACGTTACCGCGGAGACATCTCGCTCGATAAACGCTGGTAAGGCAGCTCGAAGAATCTTGGAAAACATTCAGTAGCATTAGAAATAATTCAGGTAGACTGAAAATTAATATATAATTTAGATGTGTTCTAAAAATAACAGTATGTGGCTATGAAATTTGCGTTTGCTAATTCAATTCTTGTTACAAAGTAACGCTAATATTACCTATGTGAAACTATATTTGTAACTATAGCCACCTGCAGTGCGCAAAATACTCCTCAGTGGATAGTCTAATTTACAAGAAGCTATTTTGCCAATAGAGAAACTCTCAGAAGAAGCAATACAACTAAGAAGCAAAGTTATAGAAAATTCGGAGGGCACAAAATTAGAAAATATTCAAGGAAGCTCGATTCACCTACTCCAAAGAAAATATTGATTTCTGATCCACTAATTACTTACCAGTATGAAAAAACTTCCTAAAAATATAAAACAGTCTCCTATGGAAGTATGTAGGATCATCGTTACGGTGAGAAGGAAACGAAGCAGGTGAGACTACCTAGTCCATACGAAGATGACCAAGCATTATAATGTAAGCAATGTTTTTAAATATGGCTTCAATTTTTATTGTTACATTTTGCATAAGATTATTTAAACTTTATTGATGGAAAATACTTTTGTTCGCTTATTAATTTTTCTACTATGTACATAGAAGGTAAAATAAGTATTGCACAGAACCCAAAACTTGGTCTCGTGAATAGAAAAAAAACAATATTAAATAAAGGTCCTTCTGTGTGTGTCTGTGAGCAACATACAGGGTGGACCATTGAGACTGTACACTATCTCCAAAACCAAGCGTTGTAGAAAGAAATGGCTTTAATAAAAGTTGCTTGATATTATGGGGGAAAGCAAATGCCATTAGTCGCGTTTTATTTGGAGGACGTTGTGGTGGTCATTTTAGGGTCAATTTTAATTGACCCTAATTGTAGATTCCCACTTAAAAATTAAATTGACCCTAAAATTACCATCATAATGTCCTCCAAACAAAACCCGACTAAGGGCATTTACTTTCCCCCATAATATCAAGCAACCTTTATTAAAGCCATTTCTTTCTACAACACTTAGTTTTGGAGATATGGTAGAATGTCAACTTAAATGGCTCACTCTGTATATCTATAACCGAATATCGGATAAATACCAAATTTGATATTTAAGTTCAGTACCTTCAAATTGCGACACGAAGATTTTAAGAAAATAACTAACCTTAAACTATCCTTACACGGAAAGGTTTTCAAAATGCTTATTTTCTAAGGATTTTGATTAAAATGCTACACCTTATAAGATATTTACATGATATATACAACGTGAAGCTTGAATTTTCTGGGAATAGCCTGTGAAATACGTTTCATTCAAAAAGGCTTTCGTAGAATTTGTATAACTCGTGAACAATAAGACAAAGGTATATTACCCCCCAAAAACAAACAAACAAACAAACAAACATAGACTTCTTAAAAACACAATTTTTTTTAAAAATACCTTTTTTGTGACATCAGCCATTTCGGATATATCCGTTGTAATTTGTTTGAAAATTTCAACACTTTTTAATTTTTGTGAAATTGTGTCACATTCAGTTGGTTTTCGTGATGTTATGTAATGAGTATGGAGTTTCAAGGCCAGCGTATAGCAATCAGCTTTAAAGATTTGACTATTCCTTCGGTTGCCTGTATCCTTCTTCTATCTACAAGCAATGTGTATTGAAAGTATTTCTGCAAATGTTTATGTCGAATAACATGAACTAGATAAGAAACTAAACTTTTGTAATAATAATTTGTAGAATATACATATAAGTAAACAATAGTGGCTAGAGAAAGTCGTGTGAATGTAACACATAATATTTTCTTTAAATCCTGACCACTGTGTGACCTTAAGGAAACATTTGTGAACGCCATACTTATGGAGATAAAACCCTTTCGTTTTGTCATATACCTAGTATGGTGGGATTTAACAAATGTTAGCCCCTCTCTTTAAGCAATTTTGGAAACACTACTGATTGCTATAATATGGTGCAGTGATTGCTGGCTAAGTTTCATGTAAATAACCAAAACGGGGTTAAGAAGCATATTGGATGGCTACATTTTATGGTAAATAATTACAAGCACTTGTTGCAGTAGCATATCAGAATCAGTAAAGTGTATGTCTGTCGCCGGCAGCTAATAGGGAATATCTTTCACACTGAATATGTTTAGGATAACATTAGAAAGGTGAATTAGATTTGAAGCACTCAGTGCGACGACTAGGACTCAAATCAAGGATCATGGATTTTTTGTGCCCATACAGCATCAGTGAGCTACTGTGAGGAGAAACATTGAACCTTATCCCATTCATGTCTGATGTTAATTCAGAACAAGTAAACTCTAAGATTGCTGTTAACTGAAAGAGCGGAATTTAAAAGTACCTTTAGCACTTCAAGTCTCCATTAAAGCATAATGTCTCAGAGTAACTCAGGTTGCCTTGAATGTTTACTGACATTAATGAATAAGATGAGAGGGATTTAATGCTATTTGAGTGTCTTGTAAAGATACAAACGGTGTAAAATCGTCCCGTTTATAAGTCATTTATTCTATAAACACTTTATAACATACTTATGTATTATAGAAATTAGCAGGATTATGAGCATAGCTAAATATGTCGTCCTCCGTGGTCTAGGGGTACCTCTAGTTCCCGAGGTCACGGGTTGAAACCCGGCGGAGGGCGATGGATTTTTTCGCGCTAAAATTCTTAGCATGCCTTCCTTCGGAAGGGAAGTAAAGCCGGTGGTCCCGTGTCGTAGATTTACGGCACGTAAAAGAACCTCAAGCCTGATAAAGAGGTCTCAGAGCAAAACTTCCGGTCCTTTACGCCAATAGGATACAATGGGACGCTAAAGACCATAGTAGTTAAAGAGCGTCCATAAATAAAAGAAACAGCCAAAGGTGTATGCCATCTACATCCATTATGACATACGAGTATTAATATGTTAGGACTGAAAGGTATTTTACACGTAGCTAAGAATGTTTTAAATCGTTGATTCCCATTTATACACATAAGTGTGTTAGCACCGAGAGGACTTCTAACCATAGAAAGGGATTCGGAGATATTCTGGTCTTAGTTAAGGATGCGCTATGCCCTCTACTTCCATTCACATATGCCATTGTGTTTACATTCGTAGGTATTCTGGAACCTCGCTAGGAATGTTCTGTGTCCTCTACTGCCATTCACACACATAATAGTGTTGTGGCTAGGGGTATTCTACGCCCTAGCTACGGATATCCTATGTTCTTTACCTTCATTCCCATATATCCTTGTATTGGAAGTAGCACGTGTTTAGATACTAGCCAAAATTGTGCAAATTCTGTTAATACAATTTATAATCGTCCCTGTATTGGAAATTTGAGATATTTTAAACCATATCTAGGAATGAGCTTAGCCTTCTAGATTCATTTACACATCATTATATTGAGGTCGGGAGGCATTCTAATCCTGAATGGAAGGGTTTATTATTTGCTGTACCAAATGGAGACGGTTATGTACATCTACAACACGAGATGCCTAATTTACTGCATAAGGTGCTTTTGTAAACCCCAATAACTACATTGTACGAACACGATATGCCACCTCGTCATTCAACACAACGTGTAATATGTTTTCTCAGTACCACTCACTCAGAGGGATGGATCGGTAAGTACGTAGCAATAGTCCGGCCAGCATGCTTACAGGATCTAAATCCATTAGACTTTATTATGAGCTACTTTACACTGGTGTGCAAAAACTAAGGACGAAAGTAGTCTTCGCATGCTGCGACAATGCCAAGTAACATAGTTGGATGAAACTTGAATCATACATAGAAGGACCTGTTACGGTATGCTACAGTAGGCAACTAAACGAAATATGCAATGACACGAACAGAAATGCCACCTTTATTCATAGACCATAAGCTACACTAAACTCAATACGACATATGGTATCTCTCTAGATTTACAGAAACAGATACGTGGTGCTTAAAAGGGTGTATGATCACCACGGACAGCAATGCATGCTATGCATCGTACTCCCATGCTGGCCAGAAGGTTTGTAAGCTGTTTTTGTGGTAGGGCGTTCCATTCCTCCACCAGCGTTGTTGACAACTGTTGGATGGTCGTTGGTGCATGTGGATGTGCTGCAATGCGTCTCCCTAAAGCATCCCACACGTGTTCGATGGGATTTAAATCGGGGGAACGGGCAGGCCACGCCGAATATCCTCTCGTTCCAAGAGATCCTCCAACTGCGCTGTTCGATGCTGTCGCGCATTATCATCCATAAAAATGAAGTCAGTGCCGACTGCACCCCTGTAAAGACGCACATGGGGGAAGGAGTACAGTATCCCAATAACGTTGACCAGTGAGCGCACCGTGTTCACAGATTTGGAGGTCGGGGCGCCCATGTAACGTTATGCCTCCCCAAACCATAACAATCGGACCACCAAAACGATCATGTTCAAGGATGTTCCTGTGCTCATTACGTGTTCCCACCTCTCGCCAGATGAGGGTACATCGAGAATCACTACTAAGACTGAATCTGCTCTCATTCGAGAAGAGTACGCGACCCCTTTCCTCGTTGATCCAATTTTGATGCTCTTGGGACATCGTAAACGGTGCCGCCTATGTGCGGATGTCAGTGGAACACAACGTACTGGTTGTCGGACAAAGAGACCACCTCTGTGTAGTCGCCGTGCCACTGTGTATCGTAAGATTGCGTGCCTACATGTCCCGTTAAATGTGGTTACAATTGCACCTGCTGTTTGGCGTGGATCCCTTCTTGCCTGTTGCACAATGTAGCGGTCATCTGCTGTTGTAGTTGAGCGTGGTTGACCAGCACCTCTCCTTGGGACAGCAGTGTCTATCGTTAGGAAGCTTCCCCATGCACATGAAACAATGCTGTGAGCAATTCCAAACTCCTGAGCAACACTCGTCACACTTCGCCCTCTTCCAGTTTCCCGATGATTCTTCCCCGTGTGAAGTCATCCAATTGGTGTCTGCTGGCCATGTTGCAATGAAAAATACCACTACAGTGCACCGTAACAGCTCGCTAATTGCCACACACCGTCTTGTCCTGTTTCGTCAACTGCCCCGTATTGCGGGACCAGACCCATTTGGCACTATAGGCTGGCTACACTCACGTCATGTGACGTCCAGAATTCTGTGTACGTGTGAGAGACCTCTGGCTACATACTCCCGCACCTTCATCTACTTCCACCGAATAGTTCATTTGTTATGTTACTTTACCCATCTCGTCCTCAGGTTTTGCACACCAGTGTATATACAGCCATTAGAATGTATTTATAGTTTTGAACAGAGCAGATTCTATTGACAATTTATAATAGAATGAAATGCACATTATTTCGTGTAGTTAATGTTAGAATAAGTATAATTTATCTCTTCCGTGCCAAAACTACCAGCTTCTATTAAATCACAAATATACACATCATGTGCCGGTACTTGTACCCAGGATCTCCACAGATAAATCTCAGCACTTACACATCTGCCCAAGTCCAACAGGAATAGTAACACGTTGAGAGACACATAGCAGCCAACTTGGTCAAAATGGACACCTCGTAGGTGTCCGTAGTTACAACATAGGCTGTAAACCACCGGGATCGCATAACCTCCCTATCCTCAGGTTCAGAGAATTCACTCTGTATACGAAGCTTTGCCAACGGACCAGTACATTAATTAATTCTTTTGTGATTTTTCCCTTAAGATACGCCAGGGCAATCCGTTCAGCATTCTCATTGATTTCATTTTCACTATTTCACTTTACGTTTACATGGTTTACATTGTTTGGCTTGCTTGTTGCTAGTAGCTTAAACCTGTTGAATTCGTTTCTTTATTTTGATGTTTATATTCAAGGTGGGGCCACATATTTACACGTTTCTGTTTAATTTAGTAACTTTCTCTGCTCTATCCTGTGATTTTATTGGTAGAAAAACTAATTGGAGAACGATGTTATCTCCAGCAGTTGAAACCCATAGAGCTACTTACTAATGCTTCTTCGGAATTGGATTTTTGACTTCTTATATCAATTATATCCTAATCACTTAGAATGATGGGCTTCATAAAATTGTCAGCATATAATTTAAGTAAGAGTTTACGGTTAATATTCCTCTATTTAAGTTGCTTGTGTGAGTAAATATAAACTATTATAGTCTCCTTAGTTAGAACACCAAATTCAAACCTTCTTACACAACCATTAGTGTAAATATGCCTCCTCTCTTATGATGAATATTGATTGTATATAGCTTCTAATTAAATGATACAATTGTTTTCAACTATTTAGTTTAATTCCCATTTACAATAAACTAATGCTATGCAAATTGAATGAGTTTTACTTAGGGAATAATTGTTCCGTTGTACTATACAGTTCCACAAGATCAGCTAATTTTTCTACGAAACTCACTTGTGTTCTTAAATTCCTCTTCATAATGCTTCTCTGTCTACAAATATGTCCGTGTAACCTCAGTAAACGTTCAACGCTAATATTGCCGGAACCTGCTGATCGACCTTTATTAATAAAGGAATACTAATACTACCCGTCCTTAATGTTTTAGAGTTAAGAAACAATGTTTCTTACGGCGTACACGGAATCTAGAGGCGCAGACTTAACCCCTTATGTAATAATATTTTATTCTCATGTAAAGCAGGTTAAGGATATATTATGCAAATGTTCGCTGGCTTTACAAAGCAAGAACAAAGCTTACCATATCCCAAAAATTAGCATTTAATACAAAATAAACACCCACATGCGATGCCTCTATATGGCATTTTTGGGAGCTGAATTGTACGACTTATAGGGATCTAGATAACAAAAACAGCATAGAATGAATGGTAGGTTTTAATTTTATTATCTTCCGCCGTAAACATATAAACTCGAAACTCATTTGCAAGTTGTGACGGTCAATATGACCGGTAAGCTTTCAGTCATATACAAATTCATTATGTACAGAAGAATAAATTAATAGAGGCAAGGTAGCGGTGTAATAATATGATGAATGAGCATTAAGCAAGAGGCGCAAAGGCAACTTAAGGTTAAAACCAAGCCCGGCAGAGTGTTGTGTTGAAGAAGATAAACGGGATTTGTCACATAGCTGCGATACACATGTGCAAGAAATGTTCGTTTTTTCAAAGAGTTTAAAGAAGCCTAAATAATTAACTGTATGGAATAATCGGGATACCGCGTCGGCGCAGCGCCGTAGGAGGCCACTAGGATAACATATTGTTCGAACGTGGAAAATACCCGTCGAACCCATGGTGTTTACGCAGATATGCCTGTTATTCTTAAAGTATTGAGAAACTAAAGGGGACTTTTGTAAAAGAAGAAAAGAAGAGACACACATAAGAGACTAGTAGGGGTAGAAGTGACCACGCTCTCTCTTCGACAGACAAAACAACCATGCACAACTCTCTGACGAGTGTTCTGCAACAGCCCGGACTTGTAACGTGTAACTCGTAAATGCATTTCCGTAATAAACGCCCAAGGTGAACATTGTGTCCGTCGAATCTGTGACATCACGTTCCTTGCAGTTAGGAATATACTATGAGGTTAGCTATTCTTATGCTGACGAGTGGGGGTGAAGTGCTGAAAGAAGAATTTTAATACAGTCTATTAAACTACAGACGTCGTACCGTTCATCCATCACAGGCAACCCAAGATCAGGAAGTACCCACGTCCTGTAGAAACCAAAGTAGAGTCTCATACAATGCTCCAAAAATGACTTCCTACATATCCTTTCACCTCTCCACTATACAGCACCGCAGCAGCCTCATAAAATGGCGCTCAAATAAGGGGCAACGAATTCCTGATAACCAACATCGCAAGCGCTCATTTTACGTTCCTGATTCATAACGTGTGCTAGCCAGAGCACGTCAGAATATGCAGAACGCAGCCTAAACGAGAAGTAAGGTTAGAACTACAAAGATCACCAAAGCAACGCAGGAGGACACACAACATCGGCGACTTCGAGAGCCATCTTCCAGTGCCAGGACGAGGATAGAAAACAGGCAAAACCCGTACTAACAGTTCCTACTCAGTGTAAAGTGAAAGTGTAGTGATACGCGCCACTGGAATTAAATTCGTCACAACATGCAGTATTCAGCGCTACGTAAGTGGTAAATTAATTTAATTTATTATTCTGCCTATGCTGGAAAAGTGAAAAGTGCAGAAATGGAAGCTCTGCAATAATTCTTTGCAACATGAAGGTTTCAGCACTACGTAGGTGTTAAATGAATTTAATTTGTTAGTTTAATATACTTTAGAGGGATCGTTTATTGGGGTAACTGTTTATAGCAGACTGACGCTGTTTGACGTAGGACCGATTTGTAATAAAGGTGTAGAATAGACAGATGTTGCTGATAAACTGCAAGATAGTAGCAGCAGGCTTGGACAGAAGCAGTCAAATAGTATACAAAACATGAATGTAGAGGGAGTAGATGCTCAGCGTGACATAGCTGATAGGATAAACAATAATGAAGTACTGTAAAATAGGTAAACTGTAAGTGTGGAGATGCAGTGTGCAGTAACGAACGGGTAGATTATGCACACAAAGCAGGCCTCTCGCGCTTGGAACACAGAACCGGAAATACGGCACAACTAATGTAACAGATCTTAGCGCAGGTGAACCTGATACAACAGCAAAATCTGGCGTTTCATAATGCACTAAATGCTCAAGGGGAAATACTTAAGCAACAAGTAGCCAGTCAGCTGAAGGATAAGTTAATTTCACAAGAGCAAATACTAAAGCAAC
This sequence comes from Deroplatys truncata, assembly GCA_030765065.1. Classification (NCBI taxonomy): domain Eukaryota; kingdom Metazoa; phylum Arthropoda; class Insecta; order Mantodea; family Mantidae; genus Deroplatys; species Deroplatys truncata. The sequence continues at coordinate 533,665,941 of CM060990.1, read as the reverse complement.
AAGTAGCCAGTCAGCTGGAGGATAAATTGTCTTCTCAGGGTGAAATACTCAAACAAAAATTTTGTTAAACAACAACATGAACTCAGGGGGACCGTACAATCACGACTCGGAAACGTCATGTGTGAGATTAGACAGGGACAAAATGTGTTGCGAGAAGAAGTTCAAGCCATAAATGGCAAGCTTAGGTCCACTCAGTTGGAGGTAGAGCAGGTTAAGCAGCAATTTAATTTAGATTTCGACAGCATCAAGGAAATAGTAACGCAAGAAGCTGTAAGTAAGTTAAGTGATGAGGTGCAGAAGAAAGCTAGGGCCGCTTGCGTTATTCTTGAACGTAAAAGGCAAATATTCGAAGCGAGAATTAACACTGAGCTTGGAGTTGTCAAGCAAGTAATTGAGTATAAGGATAACTTGCAATTGAGCGAGGTCCATCAGTTACGGGAGGAACCAACGCAAGGTGCCACTGTGCAAAGAGAGATAACGACCGTGGTGCAGGAGGTCAGGGCTCAAATGCAAATTGCTTCACACCAGAGTAGTACCAACACAATCCCGATATTTTCTATAAACGCCTATACAATAATGGAAGATCGTGCTAATGCTTATTCGTCTTCTCCTCAGGCAAGATTTGGGACCTCTAATGTGCGAGAAGCGCAACAATTGTCATTTCCAGCGTATTTCTTGAACGAACTTCCAATACCCCAGTTCGAAAGCATGTGAGATAATACCAAACAGTTTATAAATGATATTGAATCATATTTTTCGCTAAAAGAGATACCGATTAAACACAAAATGATCCTGGTTAAGTGAAGTTTGTCCGATTCGGTCCTCAGCTGGTTCCGATTAACTCTAGGAGACCACGCACAGTGCGACCAACTTCGATCGACTTTCCTTCAAAAATATTTGAGTGAGAGTGCATAATACAACATTTGTAGTCAAATCAGTAATGCTAGATGTATGGCAAATAACAGGGAATCTATGACGGACTATTTCCTTAAACTAGGCAACTCAGCAAGCAGCTGGAACCACCAATGTCTGAACCAGAATACATCTCTGATGGTAAGACATTCTCCTGAAGTGATAAGACATCACTTGGTCTTGGCTAGGCCCCAGATATTAGGTGACACAATAGAGCTCATTACGGCACTTCAGGGCCACGGACCATTAGTTGGGATCCAAAACTTACAAGAGAGGCCAGGTAATCGAAGCGCAAATAACCATTTCAGAAATAATGCAAAATAACTGAAACCAATGGCAATGAACGCCACACGGGCCCTTACGATAGAAACCAAACCAAGATAAAGAATTTGGACATAGGGAAGATAGGAAGCAACAGAACCGGGATGGACGTTACCAGGAATATCCCGTATAATTCATTACATTCACTAGGGGAATTCCCAGTAGAAACGGCTCCAGGAGGATCCTGCGGAACGACAACCATAGTAGGGGAAGTAGCACGCCCGGAAGTTCTCTGCAGAGAAGCGCTAATCAGAATGAATGTGTGAACAGAACAGTCGGTCGGAGGAGCCCTAACTTAATTGGAAGTGGACAGTAGCACCTCCCCCCCCCCGTTAAACCAGGTAATTAACAAGTCGAGTAGTTTAAGTTCCGAGCCAGATGTAACTCCGGTACGAGGGAAAACTAGATGCGGAGAGGATAACGTCCCCGCATTCTCCCCACGAAGACGCGTGCCAGGTCTCGCCTCCCACAGGGGACGCAGATGATAGTTGTAGTATTATGATGGCAAGTAGTTCAATCATCAGGTTTGGTGACACAGTGACACAGGAAATGACAGAAGCTCCCCGAATACTGTGTACAATAGAAGCAGAAATTTTTCAATCGGTATTGGACACTGGATCAACAGTCACAGTGGGCAGCGAAACCTTATTTCACTATCTTAAACAAAGGCAAGAAAAATTACAGACCCTTCCGATTCAGAAAATGACCTGCGTTGTTGCTGTTGGGAAGTCAAAAGAGAGGACTTCATGGCACATTTTAGCAACAGCAGTTATAGCTTGGCGTTTTGTCATAAACTAACTTATTACGGATTTGACTATTGGGAATGATAATTTGGGCGCACTTAAGTTTATTGTCGACTATGCAGAGTTGCGGGTTACATTAAATGTAAAAGGATGCCCAGTGACAATATCATTCACACCGAAAACATGTGCTGAGAACATTAACATAACAGAGGCAGAAAAGGCCGTTCAGGACGAAGAACTCTTTGTTGAGTTTATTTATATTGAAAATTGCAGTGAGATAATTGGAGTATTCGCGCAGTGATTGGAACGCGTGACTAGTAGCGCGGAACTGTATGATGACGAGATGTCGGTCAGCAATCCAGACGTAAACATTGCAAGAATGAAAGGCCTGTTGTTAGGGACAGAGAGCGAGACGGACAATGAAAGGTCCTTTGAACGAGCAGATGGAAAGCGAAAGGGGTCACTAGTAACCCAAATAAAGGAACACGTGAAGTCAGTGACACATCTAAGTGAGGCTCAGAGGGAAAGTTTGTCCAAATCCCAGTGAAACACAGGGATATGTTTACTGAGAGGATGGGACTGTGTAATGCATTTAGATACTCGTTCGAAATAGCTGACGTTCTTACTTATCGATACAAGTGTCACATCATACCTTTGGATTTGTGAGAAGCTGTGAATGATAAAATTGCGGAGATGTTACGTGACAAAATAATCGAAATGGCTGATACCCCTTCCGTGAATCCCTTATGTATTGTCAGAAAGCAAAATGGTGCAGTCCGGCTAACAGTTTATGCACGCCGCCTAAATCAGTTCATTACAGCTGATAATTTTTGCATAGTAAACATATAACAGGTTCCTGCCGGAATAGACCGACAACGCTGGTTTACGTCACTAGACTTAACAAACTCCTATTTGCAAACCGAGTTGCAGAATTTGCGTAAATACATGGGATTTATTCATAATGGGATAGTTTACTGGTTTATTCACTGTCCTTTTGGGTTATCTGAGTCGGGTAGTGGATTTCTCCGCGCGATGTACAGAATATTGGGAACCCAAACCAATGGATATGTGTCTCAATACGTGGACGATGTATTAATGCATGACTTAGGTACCAAAGAGCACTTAATGCATTTGGACGTCGTCTTGGGAAGATTTAAGGTGCATGGTCTCACCTTGAACTGGAAGAAATGCGAGTTCTTTGCGACATCAGTAACGTTCCTGGGCTATGCAATTTCTGGTGAAAATGTGGCACCGTACCCGGAACGCGTAAATGCTATTTAAAAAACCCCTCGAACGAAGAACGTAAAACAAGTAAGGAAGTACCTAGGTATGTTGTCATACCATTGTAGGTTTCTGTTAAACTGTACAAAAGAGGCGGCACCGCTAGGAGCATTATTGGTGATGAATGCAAAATGGCGGTAGGGTGAAAAAAGGAAAACGCATTCCTGTGTCTCAAACAATTGTTTAACCAATCAATACTGATAACTCGTCCGAGAACACACGTACCATTGCATACTTATACGAATTCCTCATTAGTAACACGGATGCATACTGGGTCATGGGTACTCAGATGGCGAACTGCGCATTTTGACAACAGCGTCCAGATCACTAACTGCAACAGAACGGATATCGGGAATTATAGAACAAAATATTGACGTGACTTTTTTCGCACTCCAAAAGCTTAAGCAATATATTTATAATATGCCCGTCGTAGTGTTCACTAACGATCTATGCCTATCGTTCATAAAGAACTGCAAAATGGTGAGCAGTAAGCTGTCCAGGAACATACACGAAATAATTTCACATATTGTAGAGAAAATATATTCAGTGATTTTTTGTCTAGGCTTAAAGTAGGAGGGAGCCTTCCAGAAACTTTAGGAACCGCGCAGCGGAAGGTAAGCGTCTTAAAGCGGGATTTGAATCTTAACCAACAACTGAAGGATGAAATGAAATAATTGCAGAAATACCAGCAAAATGACTCGAAATTGGCTGAACTTTCGAAAACCACTCCCTCCATTGACGGGAACAACAATGGAAAGTACGTCAAATTAGACGCCATGCTATATATGCTGCAAGGCAAGGATAAACTAGCATGGAGAACCTATGTTCCTGCGGAAATGGAAGAATTAGAAAGTGCGGCCTATCAGCGCGCTTTCATTGATGCAGGGATGGAGAAAACTAGCTTGGTGAATGGAGCGCCCTTGTACATTCCAAAACTAGGTAGAAAAGTGAGGGCGTTTATTTCAACATGCGAATTATGCCAAAAAGCTAAGCTATTGCATTTTCGGTTCGACAGGCCACCGAAGACGATATTGAGAGGAGAATCTGTGCAGTTGGTGTGTGCAGATGCGCACGGTCTGCTCCCAAGGGCGCGCAAAGGATTAAAATACATATTCGTTGTCGACATTTATAGCGTTGTACCCGCTTAAAAGGCTCAACGGCACAAACTGCGCAAGCAAAATCGTAGCCGACTTCATTCACAGGTATGGACAGATCAGTGGGCTATTAGCGGATAACGCCACAGTACACCGCGGACGAAAAATTATGGAAAAGTTATGTAATGCTGTTGTTAGGTTCTACAACTGCAGCAACTATCACTCCCAGAGAAGCCCATGTGAATGGGTTATGCGGGATTTGCCAGTGTACCTTAGATTACTGTGCTATATGAAGCTCAGGAAGTGGCCCCAATATCTGCATTACATACAGTGAATAATGAATAACAACATAAACTGTAACACGGGTTATTTGCTAATACAGTTATTACTTGGTAATAAGCCACATAGTTTTATTGAGGGAATACCGTCCTCATTGCTGATAATAAACGAGGACTATGTGACGCGGATACACGAGGCTTTTGCTAAGCTCAAAAAAGAGCCGAAAAGCTGGAAGTGAAAAGAAGAGGTATATGGATACTTGGGAACTGAACGTGGATGAAAAAGTATTGGTGCGCAAATTTAGCAAATCCTCGCTACTAAAACATCAGTACAGAGGGATGAATCTGTTATGGAAGGGTTCGATTAAGATTGTTGCCGTATATGGGGACACAAAATACTAACTGCAAGATATAAGGGCAGGCAAAGTTAGGGGAAATTATAATATTATGCATTTATGCCCGTTTAAGGAGACAGCAAAACAACTGCAAGGCATTCAAACAACTGTTTCGCATAATTCGTATGCTGACGAAGCAATGTATGGCTAGCTATTTGTATTAGCCTTTGGTAAAACTTCAGTGGGAAGAGATAGTGGACGTCTATAAAAGATTGGAAAGGATTACATGTCTTAATACATGTACACTTAAACAAGCAAATAAGCAAATTATTGGTAAATATGTCTGCCCAGCATTTAATGACATGAAGCAGTGAGAAATCGGCTGTCATGAAGATAAATCATTGTCAAAAGAACAGGCACAAGCAGGTAGGGATCAGTAAACTTGAGTAAATTAAGGATGACATAATGTAAATTTGACAAACAAATTGGAGGAATAAATAGTGGCACAGTTGAATGTGTATTATTGTGTGAGAGAGGTTGTGTTAATTATGAAAAAATGAACATGATGAGAACTGTGTGATATGTATATACACACACCCGTGAATTAACATAAGGGCAGCAGACGCATGAAATATAAATGGGTATTGTAGTATTATTTACTTAAGTGTAAAGTAGTATTATTTGCTTAGGTGTAAAGTAGTATGTTCAGTAATTTCTCTTGAAAAGCATGGTAACACCACGTAAATGGTAGGCTTATAGCAGTGATATGTTATAAAAAACCGAACATAATAAGAACTGTGTGAGAAGATATATACCGTCAATTAAGTTCAGAGCAGCAGAGGCACGAAATATAAATAAGTATTGTAGTATTATTTGCTTAAGTGTGAAGTTGTATGTTTCGTAATATATTTTCAGGAGGATGATACCATTAAGTAAATAGTAGACTTTTGGCAATGATATGTTATAAAAATGAAGAAATGGTTCAGGAACTTTAGAAAAGCTGAAAAATGTATTAAAATATTTTCCTTAAATATGTAACTAGTAGCGTTAACTTGCCCTGAGTGCCAAAAAAGATGTATTGTACAACATTTGTGTGATAATCACTCGCCACCTTTCACGTAAAAGATTAATGTGTGTCATAATCATGGTAAGCCACTTCAAGTAAGTCATACTGATAGCAAGGAAATTGATAAGCATACATAAAAAAACAAAAACAAACAAATAGGATTTAACCATAAATAGCTTAGTGTGAGAAAGCCGATGGGATTTCATGGGACGTCTACCATCGGATTGCTAATCCGCTGATATACTTCGTACGAGGGCATATGTCACGGTCCATTAGAGCGGTAAGGATTTAGTCAAATATAAATTAAATATTTACAGAAGAATAAATTAACAAAGGCAAGGTAGAGGTGTAATAATATCATGAGTGAGTATTAAGCAAGAGGTGCAAAGGCAACTTAAGGTAAAACGAATCCCGGAGGAGCATTGTGTTGAAGAATTTAAAGGGGATTTGACCCACGGCTGCGATACAGATGTGCAAGAAATGGGCATTTTTTCAGAAAGTTTAAGGAAGCCCAAATAATTAACTGTCTGGAATAATGGGGGTACCGCGTCGGCACGGCACCGTAGGAGGCCACTAGGATAACGTATTGTTCGAACGTGGAAAATACCCGCCGAACGCATGCAGTTTAAGCAGATCGGCGTGTTATTCTTAATGTATTGATAAACTAAAGCGGATTTTTTAACAGAAAAAGAAGGATACACACATAAGAGACTAGCGGGAGTAGAAGTGACTACTCTCGTTCTTCGACAGGCAACAAAAGCATACACAACTCTCTGACGAGTGTTCTAAAACGGGCCGGACTTTTAACGTGTAACTCGTAATTGCATTTCCGTAATAAACGCATAAGGTGAACATCGTGTCATGCTGTGACATCACGTTCCTTGCAGTTAGGAATATACTATGGAGTTAGCTATTCTATTCTTATGGTGGCGAGTGGGAGTGAAGTGCTGAAAGAAGAATTTTAATAAAGTGCATTAAACCCCAGATGTTGTACCGTCCATCCATCACAAGCAACCCAAGATCAGGAAGTACCCACATCCTATAGAATCAAAAGTAGAGTCTCATACAATGCTCCAAAAATGACAGCCTACATATCCCTTCACCCCTTCCACTGTAGAGCACAGGAGCAGCCTGGATGTACGCCCTTATGAACGGGAATTCGTTAGTTGGTTTTGTTCTCTTTATTTTAGTTTGCTTGTGGAGATTATGGTTTATCTTCAGTATTCCGTCGGAGATTCTACATATACTATACAAATGGAAGCTAGTATAGTTGTAGAGCATCCTATTCCAGTGTGGAACAGATTAATTCCTGAATATCATCAGTGGTTTTCTTAAGGCGAAAATCATGGTTGCAGGTGTTTAATTCCATTCCTTAATGCAAGGGTTGAAGAATGAAAGCTGGGGTTTTCCGCACATTATACAACATAAATGAATGAATTCTCCTGATTCAGACCAAAAAGGGAAACAATTATCAAGCTTTTAGTATAGTTTGTCACAAAGTTCATTTCGGTTTGTGCAAAACGAGTAAAAGCCCAACTTCTTTTCCCAAGGTTTTAAACATCAAAGGAGAAAAATAGAACTAATACAAAATATTTACGGGATATCAGCTCACATCTAAGTTCCACGTCTCAACTGGGATTACGCCAGGCGAACTCAAAGTTTTCCTATGATACACTCTTCTCCTGTGATATATGTCAACATCTAAATAGCACTTTCCTAACTCTAACTCTCTCTCTCTCTCTCTCTCTCTCTCTATAAATACATACCGGGTCTTCTCATCCTGCGGATTCATAGCTAGGCAACCCTGCATTTTACAGATGATGCGAAATGCAGGTGCCGACACCGCATTCACCAGACCACTGATTAGGGCTACGGTGGTGCTCATTGTCAACGTGCTCTAATAGCGCAATGATTAACACACTGGAAAGGCATGGTGAAGATCTGAAATTGAAATCACGTCTCCGATTAAGTGAGTTACTTATTTATGATGTACATTTAAGCATATTTAACGAGTAACAATTTGTGTTTTGATGAAATTCACATAATTAAAGTAATTAAGTGAAACCACACTTCCATGCCAAAATACCGGTTCTCGCTAAATCTACTAAACATATAAAAAGAGCCTCTCAGTGGCAGTACTTGAACCTGTAACCTTCAACATTGAAAGCCAACGCGCACACTGCTGCGTTACGAGTAGAAGTCAGTGCACTGACAGCGGTGCAAAGCTGTCATTTCGGCCGAAATTAATGCGACGCGATGCAGTGGACAGTGCTCACGGCATAGCTTGTACAACGCCGGGACTGAATAATTTCTCAATCCGCAGGCTGAGAAGACTCGCCCGATGTGTGTGTGTGGGTGTGTGTGTGTGTGTGTGTGTGTGTGTGTGTGTGTGTGTGTGTGTAGTATGCATACATATATAAATAGAGGTGTGTCTCCTCCTTTAGGTATTTTTCAAATTTTGCTACATGCTAAGCGACATATGTACCTTAGGCCTATCTTAGGCTCATTTGTCACCACTTTTTAGAGCAGGGATAGATATCCTAGTGCATAAGCCTTTTACGCGATAGAAAGCTGTCTCGTTGTATCTAAAAATAAAAATGAACTGAGTTTTATTTATGGACGCTTCTTTAACTACTATGATTCTTAGCGTCCCTATCTGTACTGGGCGGGAACGACCGGAAACTTTGCTAAGAGTCTTTTTATCAGGCTTGAGGTTCTTTTACGCGCCGTAAATCTCGATTATAAAAACATCATACTCTGACAACGGGAGCTTCCGCAGCAGTTTTGGATGATTGGACAAACTTTTATTCTTTAGCATTCATCCATACACCTATGAGAACTCCCACTTAAGGAACAACCTATCACATGCATCTGCTGACAAAAATATCTGAAAACAATGTCCACAGTACTACGCAGTGCAAAAAATTATAGACTTAGACTAATTCGAGGTGTACATTCGTACACACCTATGAAAACCCCAATTGACAGAACAACATATCAGGTGTACGCGTTGACAAAAGTGTTTGAAAAGTAAAATGCCAGATATACGCAGTGAGAACAAATAACCTTCAGTCAAAGCATGGATGTTGTACAGCCGTGTCAAAAATGCTCGTATTAGATCGGTAATTTCCATTCTGGCACAAGCTACGTCATATTATAGATTGTAGAGCTGATATAATGGCTGATGCAATTTAATTGTTTAAATAATAACTACCAAACGGGCGTAAAACGTCCTAAAAAGCTGCAAAACGCTTCGTGTAAAGATTCGAGGTCAGATCTAAGTTTTACCGTTATTTATTCTGTACAGGACCATTAGCTTAAAAGGTAGCAATGACCGACTTGTACTATGATGGTACCTTCACCGCTGTGGCGCTTCACTTCGGGTTCAAATTCTTCGTGTTAAGTTGAACCTTCTTATTACCTTTTGCTTCACTTCTTTGGGCTTATAATTTGATATTATGAAACAAAACACAGTTATGATAATATATAAATTACGATTATACACAAAATAGAATAATGGTCCATGTTCTCTGTTGGGTGGTAGATATAAATTTATGCTTCGTAATAGGTATTTCATTGTAGTATTATTTTTGACCAATTCAACCAAGTTACAAACATTTCAGATATGTAAAGCGGCTTTTGGTATTTGCTCCTGAGTGAATCCCTGGCGTGAATCAACTCTCTATGATATACTCAGTATTCTAAATCCTTCTGCGAGACACTGTTATTGTTCAGACATAGCTATGTATTCAAACGACGAATACATGTTGACATGCTGTTCATCTATGGAGAAGCAAGGCGTTATGTACTGTCAGCAAGGTGCCTGTAGAAAATTTTCCAAGAAGCAGGGCACCGAAAGCGAACACATTTCCAAGGGTTCAAATACACCGTAAAACATGGTCGGTTGGAAGAGTACTTCCTGCTCGCGATGTTCCAGTTACCTCTGGAGACAATGAAGAAGCTGTGAAAAACGCAGTAAACATCAATCCAATTAACAGTTCCAGGGCCATACCACAAGATATAAACATCAATCATACATCAGCGATGCGCATATTGCACCGCTATGAACTTCATCCGTACCATCTACAACTTACTGCAGGCTCTCCGCGGACGCAGACTATCAAGCGTGAGTAATATTTGCACAGTGACCACTGCAGCTAACGCAAATGGATGCAGATCTTTTAGGAAATGTTCTCTTCAGCGATAAAGCCACTTTTCACATCAACAAAAAACATTAAACTGAGTTTTATTTGTGGACGCTTCTTAACTGCTGTGGCCTTAGCGTTACATTCTATATTGGGCATGAAAAGCCGGTCCTATTGCTCAGAGGCCTCTTTATCTAGCTTGATGTTCCTTTAGGTGCCGTAAATCTATGACACGGGACCACCGGCATTACTTCCCTTCCGAAGGAATCCATATGCAAAAAAATCAATTGCCCTCCGCCAGGTTTGAACCCGCGACCTCGGGAATTAGAGGCTAGCATGGTAACCGCTACATCACGGAGGACGACTCCTACAACAACGGAACTGTTAACCACCATAACATGCATAACTGGAGTTTAGGCAACCCTCATTAGATTATGGAAGCTGCATTTCAGCTACAGCGGAGCATCAATGTCTGGTGCCGTATATTAGGCGACAAGCTAACTGAACCACACTTTTAAGGCAACCTTACACGATAACTTGAATTTTTGCAAGAAGAGTTGCCATTGCTACTAGAGGAAGTACTGCTAGCGAAACGGACCAGTATGAGGTTCCAGGAGGATGGAGTTCCACTACACTGATTACTGATTTTAAGGAATCACTTGCATAGGATATATCCGCAAAAATGTACTGGTCTGGGGGGACCCATCGCATGGCCTGCTAGATCGCATTATCTCACTCCACTAGATTATCTTCTGTGAGGTTATTTGAAGGAACGGATCTACACGCAAGACTCACAACACCAAAATCATCTAGGGGCACGCCTAAATGAAGAATGGAGGCATATTTCACCGCCAATATTGCGTCATGCAAGTTTGTCTCTGCAGCAAAATACCGAAATGTGTGTTAATGAAGGGGTCTCCATTTAGTACACTTGCTTCGTTGATGAAGCCACTCCCTTTGAATAATTGCGTTTCCATTTTCACCCCTAAACTTAAGGACATTTACAACTTACTTTATTTAAGTAGAATAAGTGAAACAGATGCATTAAATATGAAACATAGCTGAATATAAGAACTATTAGATTTAATATCTTCGGTGGCTGAAACATAAATGCAGTGGTAGTGCCAAGAATACCTCCCCGAAATTGTTAAGATACAATAAATGTGTATATACTACTACTACTACTACTACTACTACTACTACTACTACTACTACTACTACTACTACTACTACTTCCACCACCACCATTACCACCACTGCCACTGCCTCGTAATTAACAACTTCAGAAGATTTACTGTTTGTTGGAAACTGTCACATAACTCTTCAGTCTGTATAAAAAGAGTAACGGTGCAGCTCCAGTAACAGAGCGTAATTCTGGTCTTGAAAAAACAAACTGGCAGTTCGCTTTCATTTCTTTTCTTCAAAGAACGAATATCATTCCAGTGGTTCCTTGAGATACATTTCCGGGAAAGTTCTTTGATACAAATCACTCAGATCTTATTGACTTATGTTTTCGGAATTTCATTAAACATAAGTCCCTTGTGGAAATTAGAAAAGTGCTGTTTCGAAATGAAACGCCTTCTAAAGGGTTTGTAACATACAGCGGGATTTAATGTTAGAGGCACCATTATAGAGCACAAGTACATGCATTAATGAAACTAAGCCAAACATCACGGTTCCGGTTCAAATCACGCATACAAACTCACAACTGGTCGAGTGCAAGTGCTGCCTGTAGAGTCTTTACTTCTCTCTCAATCGTCTGCTGGACTGCTGGCAGTTATATAAACAATTATTAATTTAATTTTAAGTGAAAGTAATGAACAGTTAATGATGAATACGATATAACAAAGCACGGCTTTGTGCTAACGTTTACACTGCAAGTGATTGGTGCCTTATTTCTCACTTCTCAGCATTAGCACACTTTGTCGTAAGTGTATCATAAAGTTGGTTATTCGCATGTACTGCCAAGATATGCCGTGACGGTACTAACTGGCACGAATATGGGCTATCCTTTTGCCCCTCCAATTCCCACTAGAGTCCAGACTGAAAGCCCAGCGTCCTATAAATCCTTGCCAGGACAGAAGTGGCACGGATCCATAGAGTAATAATATAATAAAGTTGCTAACTTACAATTTACAATCATTTTCTTCAGCTTCTATGGTTTTCTATTGTCAGGCAAGCTATTCATTGCTCCTGTAAGAATAATAGGAATGACCGTGTTCTTGATGTAATCGTGGAGTATGCAAAAGAAACGTAATTATTCATTTTATTAAGGTGGTGCCATGGTACGGAGCCACTACCCCCGGAGCTGCCCCTGCGGTACAGTACGATAGAGCTTACCAAGTTAAACACGATGCACAATTATCTCATTGTAATACCTGTATCTTTGGCTCACAAGTAAGCTAATAAATAAATGCAGACTAAAATATAAAAAAGAAGGAAAAAATTCAGTATAACATTGTAATATCTGAACCTAACTTTTACTTCACTACGTTCCGGCAGTAGTTCACTCGTCCAGAAGCCACGTTTTCTAAGTCACTTTTCAGGAAAACATTCCTGTACCACTTTGCTGGCTACACATCCATGAAAAAACGCCCTTCTTTAGATTTTCTCAGCTCCGTGGTATTCATTCAGCCTTTAGTCATTAATGCTGGTTACGCATAACAACAAATAAGCATGATAGAAGGGCACAGCTACAATAACAGATTATTCGACAACAGTGACAAGGTTTTCACATTAGACTGTAAATTGCGGGTTGTATTGATATGAAAGCCTAGGGGCACGTGACTCATGTGTTGTATACATAAAAATGGAACAAAATGGGGAAGATTAATAATGGAAAGTTTGTTAGATGAATTGGTTTCCGCCTGAGAATTCCAAAGGATGCATGTCGTCAAGTGGTGCTGCTTTGAGAGCAGAATTGGACTGAGCGCTAATTAACTGATAGCATACATGACCGTGGCCCATGCTGGGATCTGGCGGTTAAAGACAGGAGGCCAGAGGAATATTAGGGGTAGTCTTTTATTATGGAATAGCTTTTGAGTAATTGGTCTATTGGTTTGGCACGGATGATGCTATTCCTAAGCTCTTGAAACACGCTTATTGGTGACACGATACTAAGTATTGCAGTGGTCAGATGCATGGCGTTAGATTCCATGAATTGGGAGTTGTTATCGGGTTAGGTTTTATTACACGGTGTAGAGGTAGAACAGTGCTGCTGAGCGTCGGTTAGTTCCGGGCGACTTAATGGTGGTGAATGGCACTAGTTGCAGTAGGCGCACAGATAAGCAGACAATCCAGTACAATAGTGTAGTTGCACTGGGGAGGTTATCATTATTTCCTTTTATTCTTTAGGAGGGGCCCCCAAACCGTCGCCCCTGGTAAGGATCATCTTCAGGGGCAGCGTCGTCTCCTCATGTTCAGTTGTTAGATTAAACATGCGAAACTTGTAAGGGCAGTCGACGCTTGTTAGTGAAGTGCATACGTTAGAGTTCGGATTCAGCTGAGAACTCCAGTTAATAACAGAAAGGTGTTGTTAGCTTATGCAAGAGTGCTTAGGTATTACGCATACCCAATTCTGTGAAGAACCCAGGAAATGCTATGTGTGTTAGTGGAAAAGTAAAGATGGCTAAGTAAGAAATATCCCAGATTTGTAGGCCATGGTCTACTGAGCTCCCCCTTCTTCATCTTTAAGACGTGTCTACACCCTACAAGTCTACACCCGCAGTAACCGTCATCGGTGGCAGTAGCGTAGTCGAGGTGTCCTTCTGAATGTCTCGCTCGCAACTGTGGTTTGTACCGCTTGTACTGCTTTATTTACTCTGACGGTAGGTGGGCTGGTGTGCGTTGATTGGTTCGGGTAGTCTGTGGACTGGACTTGATCTGACGGTACGCTAGGTTTCGCTGGCGTGTGATTCGCTCGCGTTGAATGTTTTATTTTGACCTTTGTAAGCGCCGGATGCCACACTATCAGCATCTCTGCCACTTTCCAACCTGTTGGAAGGAGGCGATACTTGTCTGCCTTTTAAAGCCCGGCAAGGACCCGGTCTACCCATCCAGTTACCATCCACAAGTTTGCTCCCAATCGTCTAAAAAATGTGTACAATTGCTTCTACCCCGCCTTACCCCACTTTTCGAGGAAGGGCGCCTCCTCCCGAATCATGCGTTCGGTTTTCGTCGTGGGTCTTCTACGCCACTTCAGCTGCCGCGATTGGCCGAGAAGGCTGCCCTGAGCTTCCAGGAAAACTTCAAAACCATCGCAGTAGCCTTGGACTTGGAAAAGGCCTACTGCACAACGTGGCACCAAGGTTTATTAATATCCCCCATACTTCACCCTGCTTGGCTGCTTTATATGGGAACGCACCTTCCGGGTTCGGGTGGAGGGAAGGCTGTCCTCATTTAGACCCATAGCGGCCGGGGTACAGGAAGTCAGTGTACTGTGGCCGTTACTCTTCGCCGCTTACATGTCTGACTTCCCCATGGAACCCAGTAATGTTACATGTCAATATGCCGACGATGTCCTCATGTCGGTTACTACTTCCTCCACTACAGAGATACCACCAAGCCAATGGATATAGTGAAAGGTGGATGATGACCATTAGCACGCAGAAGAGCTCTGTCCTAATGCTCGCTAAGGTTTGTCACTGGCGGCCGGAAAGTCCGCTGAGGCTAAGACGGAGGAAAATCCCCTGACTTAACTCCGACAAATATCTCGGGGTCCTGCTCGACTGTGGTCTCACGTTCTCTCCCCATGTCCAGGCTAAGGTCGACTTAGGTCACGTTGCACTTCGGCAATAATATCCTTTGTTCTGTTCACCCATGGCTACCTACCTCAAAATGCGACTGCGGCCATTTCGCCTCTGATACTGTATGGCTGCGAAGTGTGGGGCTCAGTGGCTACGTCCACCATCTGCAGACTGCAAGTCGTACAAACCAGGCCACTTTGTGATCTGCGGTACAGACCGCAGATTCCCGTCACATGTACTTCACATCCAATAGGGTCTCCCTTACCTAGTGGATATGGTGCGAGAGAGAGCTCACACTACACTAAGCTTGCTCCTCATTCCAACTGGCTGGTTAATGTACCTGGCCAATAAGACCATCATCATCCCAGACGGCGTAAGAGCTACCTCCTGACCAAGGATGCCTGGACTGCTAAAAACTGCCATTTTTTCCATCCGGTATAACACACTCCAAGTTAAGGAGCATTGGGTCGGGTCACGGCGGGTGAGTGACAAATGAGCCGCACCCCCACTGCTTTTCTTGGCATTCATTTACCACATGTACCCGCTCCTTCCGGTTCTCTCGCTAGATGGCACTGCTCTACTTGATGGTCCAGCAAGCGGCCGGAGTCGTTCAGCGCTTGGACGCACGACCGCCCAGGCGGTATCAGCAACCCGCGCCAATAGCACTACGAGCCAACGTCCGCCATCACCAAGGTAACCACGACACATACGCTTGCTAATAGATTCAAGCTTATAATATCGCACGGATACATAAATCCGTAACTAAACGGATAGGTACCGTGGCAATCTACCTTTCGCCCAAATGGAGTTTTAAATTGAGTTTTTTATTTATGGACGCTCTTTAACTGCTGCGGTCCTTAGCGTCACATTCTACACACATTGGGCGTGAAAGACTGGTAATTTTACTCAGAGGCCTCTTTCTCAGGTTTGAGGTTCTTTTACGTGCCGTAAATCTACTACACGACATTACCGGCTTTACTTCTCTTCCGAAGGAAGCCATGGCTAGGATTTTACGCCCGAAAAGAATCCATCGCCCTCTGTTGGGTTTGAACGCGCGATCTAGGTAACTAGAGGCTAGCATGGTAACCACTACACCACGGAGGACGACCCTTCCGCCCCGAGTGAACTCGGGTACCCTGTTCTTGCTCACTGGCTCCTGGGTAGTTTTAAATCTTCTTTTCTGTTGATAATATGCTGGTGTTTATGGATCTCAATAGCTTCACGATATAGTAGTGCATGATACTCTGAGATTGATGTCGGTATATCTGTGTTGTCGTAGTGGGTAATAGGCTCCCCTTCAGCAAGGATAGCATGCTCCGCGATAGCTGATTTATCCTACAAGCTCGGGATAATTTTTACTTAGTTCTGACGGCGGCAGCGGAAGACTACAAAGCTTCATAAAGTAGGATGTTTATAGCTAGTGTTACTGCGTGCGGTGACGGAGCGACTGACCTGAGTGGTTGCTTGTGGTAGACGTGGTTGAATGAAACTGGCGTGCCCTCTGAAGCAGACAGATTCACAGCGTGAAATTTTGGGAAATATAGACTGCGTGGTGTGGAGTTTCCAAATGCAATGATGGGCTGGTTTTTCTGGTGCGTCTTACTGGTTGTGTGTTGTTACCTTAGTTGAAGCCTTTCTTGATATTGGTACCTGTGAGGTTGATGTTAGCGATATCGTAGATTGGTGCATTAGTCAGTCGCTTAACTAAGTGTTGACCATGTCCGATAAAGTTTAATTTGATGATCAGTATACAGAGAGACTGCAAACGGAAGAATAATCAATTACGCTAGGTTTGTTAGTCAGAACAGGAAGAGAGCGACATCTATGGCTTTTGTGCTTGTGTTGAGAGGTACGTCAATGGGATGTAACGGACGTCTATATGTTATATTATCCGTGTGGTAGGTACCTAATTGTTATATAAGTGGATTGCGCTTCTGTGCGGTGGTGCTGTAGAAGTGACAGGCGAGCTGTTTGAGAACTCGTCCAGTATGTGCATTCTTAATTGGTCGTGTAATTTATCAGCCGGGTTTCTAGCATAGGTCTTTTTCAAGGGTGATTCCCACGTACTGAAACCGATTGGTCTACGACATGTTTTCTGTAAAAAGTTGTAGAGGAGGAAGTGCATATTTTGGCTATCTATGAAGGCGGCGCCTGATGAAAATGATGCCTTGGATATGCAACTATTGACTTTGATGCGTCATTTTTCTAACCAAGCTTGTAGTGTGATCAGGGCGTGCTGGATTTTGTCCCGAGTAAGGTCAATGCTGCGCGGTTGACCTGTGATGAAAGTGTCATCTACATGGAGATAGAGGTTTTACACACACACACGTATATATATATATATTTATATATATATACATCACAAAAGCACCTTTTAATGCTATGCATACATTTACATAAAATTAAAAAGTGTGGTGCCTAGTAAGCTTCTCTGTGGTACTCCCACTCGAACTATGTGTGAGTTTTTATCACGTTGTCAACCGTAGATACAAATTGTGATTTTCTGGGGTAATTGACATTGAGTTTAATCATTTGTGCGACAGGTGAGCTCTCTGTAATTTTCGTAGTGGGGCCTCATGTTAGACGCTATTGAAGGCTCGCTCACTATCAAGTAGGACGGACCTGTGGATTTCTTGGTGTAGAAGCCTAAGTTATATGTTCAGTTTTTCTGAGGAGTTGCAGGGTTGGAGTGTTTGACGTGTTAGACTTTTGCTCATTAATGAGCATGTTGTGCCTGATTCAGTGTGCGTTGAGAATTATTTTCTGGAAGACCTCGCCTGGAGTTTTGAAATGCCATTTTGTCGGTATTTGTGAAGGTTAGCGAAGATTTTGTTCTTTTCGGGAAAGTGTAACATTGGATACTTTTACAGGTATTTGAGTAGTAGCCATTTACGAGGAAAAAATTGATGATTCGCGTGAACCATTCGGAATTTCGTCCAGATCCAGAGCTTTTCTGAGGCAGATGGTGTGTTATCCATTTAATTTCAGAACTGCAAGCAATTCGAATCCTGCTGTATGTGCGTGGCCGAGCAATTTGCTGGTAAGCTTTTCAGTTTATTGTGTAAAATGAGGGCCTGAGGGAACCAGTTGTAGTTAAAGTTTTTTAAACCATCGGCTAGTGTTTTGGCCTTCTGGTGATCGGAAGCTTCAATTTGTTGATCCAAATGTAGTGGTGGTATGTCAATACCCCGCGGGTTGTTGTTGTTATTATTATTATTATTATTATTATTATTATTATTATTTATTGACGCTCTTTAACTGCTGTGGTCCTTAGCGTCCCATTCTATATTGGGCATAAACGACTGGTAATTTTGCTCAGAGGCCTCTTTATCACGCTTGAGGTTCCTTGTCATCCTCCGTGGTGTAGTGGTTACCATGCTAGCTTCTAGTGCCCAAGGTCGCGGGCTCAAACCCGGCGGAGGTCGATGGATTTTTTCGGGCATAAAGATCTTTAGTGTGGCTAGCTTTGGAAGGGCAGTAAAGCCTGTGGTCCCGTGTCGTAGATTTACGGTATGTAAAAGAACCTCAAGCCTGATAAAGAAGCCTCTGAGCAAAATTACCGGTCTTTCACGCCCAATATAAAATGGGACGCTAAGGACCACAATAGTTAAAGAGCGTCTGTAAATAAAAACTCAGTTTGAGGTTCCTATACGTGCCGTATATCTATGACACGGGACCACCGGCATTACTTCCCTTCCGAAGGAATCAATGCTAATGAATTTTCCGCCCGAATAAATCAATCCCCTCCGCCGGGTTTGAACCCGCGAACTCGGACATTAGAGGCTATCATGATAACCACTACACCACGGAGAACAATACCTCGCGGACACTGATATTTTTATTTTGTTTTTTCTTTTTCGGAAAGGTGAAGTTAGCAGAAGAGTTCGACAGGAGAAAGACTTGGCTTATTTCGCCGGGATAGAATTTGACTTATCTCACCAGCGAAAGGAACGGGTAATGAAAGAGAATGAGACTAAGAGAATCAGAGGATTAGGTTATTGAGGTCCTGCATAGCACCCGCGTTAATGAATGATAGGTACAAGCTGCCAAACCAGTGAAAGGGAGCAAAGGCAGGATATGATAGGATTGACTACGGAGAGGACTCGGCACCGATCCAGAATGGGTATTGTACCTACGCCCCACAAGGGTGCGTCCCCGGGAGGTAGGATGAGGCGAGAGGAGACACCGGGCAGTCGGATTCAGGAGTGACGGCACAGCAATGTCAGGTTCCCTAAGGTTCCAGATAGAGAAATCCCGGTAAACGGACAGGCAGGCCGGGGACCTCACTCCACACAGAGGTGGTCCAATGCACCTCATGGGGTTTCGGATATCCCGGCAGCTAACCGAAACCCGAGGGTCGGAGAGAGTAACAAAGAGCATCCCTTAAAATGGATTTGCTTCTTACGTATATTAATAACATACTTTTAATTTGGTTTCAATCGCCACGCTGCACCGAAACACCATCGCCGACACTTCCGACACTGATAGAGACCAACGGGATGAAACATGAATACAACGAAGAATGGAACGAAGTGGAGGGACAGGAAATTCGGGGGATGAATGAAACAACTTCAGTATTTGCCTGACGAACCGGAAAACCCCCGAGAAACCCCATGGGTCAGAGCAGAATTTGGCTGTAGATCGATCCCGGTATCTCCCGAATGCGGGCCACAGATGTTACCGCCTGATTCATCCCACTCTGTGAGCAAAGGTAGGTGATGAGTAACTGGGAAGCAGACATGACCGAAGCCCTGAATGCAGCTCTGAATGCTTTAATGAAGAACGTTTATCACCTTTGGTTCGGTTCGAAGAGGTCGTCAGGTTCGTGGCATGCTGGTGATTAGTTCTTGGTTGGTTGCGGATAAGTGAGCCTGGTAGTTTAAAACTCTATATGAATACCAAACTGTCGGAACGTTTTCTCCCTCATGCCTAGTCTGTCTTCACCGCTATATATCCCAAAAAAACTCCAGGCTAATGCGACGAAATATAATCTAATTTAACCTAACTTGACCGGAACTATTCCAGCATAATTAGACATCACATAACCTAGCCTTACGAAAGTTAAGTATGCTTCAGTGTAAAAACTGCACGTGTTTTACGTCTACATGTAAAAAACCTACGTGTTTTACGTTTCGATGTAAAAAGCATAATGCATTTTACTATCCAAAGTAAGAAAACACTCCTCCACTTTACATTTTGGCATAAAGGAGCCTTATTTATTTTACGTTTCTATGTAAAACATTTACCTATTTTACGTATCCGTGTAAAAGACCTCGTATATTTCACATTTCCGTATAAAAATTCACATACTTGGGTTTATGGGTAAAAAAGCTCATACAGCTTACGTTTCCGTATAAAGAGGCTACTGTATTTTACATTTCCCAGCAAAGGTTCTCATGTATTTTACCTTTCTGTGTAAAAATTCTCATGTAGTTTATGCCTCCGCTTAAAACACCTCTTATATTGCACATTTTCTTGTAAGGGAACCCCTGCATTTCACGTTTTCGTGATGAAAATATGGAGTTTTTTTACGTATAAAGAAATGTCATATATTTAACGTTTGTGTGTAAAAAAGCTCATGTATTTTAAGTTTTCGTGTAATAAGCGCAAGTCATTTACGTTTTTGTGTAAAAATCTCATGTATTTTAGGTGTTTTCGTAAATAACCCAATGTACTTCGTTTTAACCTAAGCAGAGATAGGTATACGTATAGTAGTATATAAATACCTTAGGTATAAATTATGCAATGTATAATAACATTTTTCCGTGATTTGAATTTACCGTGACAAGAATTTACTACCCACATGTAACTATCAGAGATACGTAGAGGTAAAATGGGGTAATATGTATAAATAATTTTGTAGGCTCGTCCTGAAAACTTTTCAAGAGCTCCTGTATCTTTATTTATGCGCATATTTTTGAAGAAGTCTAATATCTGATTTTGTATGTCACAGTCTTGTGTACGAATTAACGAATGCACACGTTATGTAAAGGGATGGAATACTGCAGAGGAGTCCTATGTGTAGTGAATATGCTGATTATCAAATGCTGAATGCATTTATTATAATCAATCTGCGCAGATACGGGGCGTGTTTTTAAAGTAAGTACCAATATTGTTTTCAAAACTGACATAGCATTATTCTCCAAACATTCATTGTCTTACACTACTTCCCCACAAAGCCACTACCGTTATTCAGGCACTTGTAACTGGAAACCAGTTTTGTATGCCCTCATCATAGAATGATGCCATCTGTGATGAAAGCCAAGTCTGCGCTTCTTGTTTCACAACATCATCGACGTTGAAATTTTTTCCACGAAGGAATTTCGTCAGGTGAAGAAACAGATGAAAATCGTTTGGGCCAAATCCGAACTGTAGGGAGGGTGATCAAATTGTTCCCAGCCTAAATGATGCGTTCAGATCTTGAGTTTGTTTGGCTGTGTGTGGCGGGCATTGTCATGAACTAAAAGGATTCCACGCGAAAGCATTCCCCGCCTTTTGTTCTGTACTGCACCATGGAGCTTTCGTAATGTCTTACAATTTGTTGATTTGTTGATTTGTTGACTCTTTGTTGATTCTCGCATTCCTGGATAGGAATTCAACCAGCAAAGCACCTTGTCCGTCCCATGTACATGTTCTTGCGAGTGGATATCGCCTGTTTGAATTTCTTCTTCATGGGGGATGTTGTGTGCTTCCGTTCCATGGATTGTTGCTTTGATTCAGGAGTGATGTGAGATATCCATGTCTCATCACCTGTGACGATGTGTGGTAGCAAATCATCGCCTTCCTCATTATATCGCGTGAGAAAAGTCAGTGCAGCGACAAATCGCTTGTTATTTTGCTCATTAGTAAAACCTTTGGGCACGCATCTTGAGCACACTTTCCGAAATCCTAAGTGTTCTGTTACAATGTTGTAGAGGACTGACCTTTAAATTTGTAGAAAATGCGAAGACAACACCGATATGGTGAAACGTCTGTCCTCGTGAATGTTTTCTTTCACAGCTTGCATCAAATCATCTGTGATCACAGACGGTCGGCCGCTCTGCGGCTCATCATGCGCATTTTCGCGACCTTCGTTAAACTGTCTAAAATACACCTTCAATATTCCATTACTCATTATTGCTTCTCCATAAACTTCACACAATTGGCGACGAATGTTTGCTGGCGCAACATTTCTGGTATTCCAAAAAGGGATCACTGATCTGACTTCACAGTCGGCGGGTCGTTCTGTTGTTTTGAACACTTCGAAGAGCTCTAACAACAGAAAAACACAAAGTGACGATTGCTCACAGCTGCGTGTGGCTTCCTAATGAATGGAGGAAGCGATCGCGCATGCTCAAAATCGCGACTGAAATGCTGCAGCGACAAAGTATTAGAACGGCACTTACTTTAAAAACACGCCTCGTAACTGCTGGTGAGTTTCGATAGACCTGTCGGCATGGTCATCGTGTTATCTTCTCATGCATTTAGGATGCTGGGTTTCTTCTGCAGAGCCTCATTCCTTCCTTTTGTTTTGATCATTTCTTGCAACTCAGTACACAAAGATTACAGTAATCCTGTAAGACTACCAGGAAATAGTATACACACCTGAAAGTTAAGTGTGTTTTAAGCAGTTGTCTCCCTAATGGTGCACTTTCACATGAACGAGGGAGTAATTCTTTTTAGTGTAATGTTATAAGAATGTATACTCACTTCACTGCTTTATCTAGTTGTGATTGTATCCTTACTGAATGCTCCGGAGTCTTCTCATTTAGAGGCTCATTTTGCATAGCACTCCGCTTCATTACGACGTCGTTTGGTGTAGTTGCTGCTGATGATGATGACGCTATACCCTGTTTGATTATTTGAGTGTTCTGCTCCTATGTGGGGGTGTCGACTTCTACAACAGCATGCCTTTCGGCACTTAGCTCCTTTATAGGAACAGGTTCCGTCATATGATTTCTGGAAAAAGGAATATTTTTATATTAGATACTCGTCAATAATATTAGACAGATTAAAAACTGCATAATATCCTTTAGCATTATTACTTACTCTATCTGACTATTCCATCGCTGCAGATATCGCAATTCATATTTCATAAGAAGAATCAGTACAAATGAAAGTGCTGTAATGGGTTAATGCATAATACCGTAAGCGCTCGTATAAGTCTCAAGATGACATTGACGTGTATGTTCAGCAACATAATCATCTGATTTAGCAACATTGCTAGGATATTCCTCTTCTATAGGGACCTTCCTGAAAGATGAAAATTGGCATATTAGATATTTTTATATCTCTGTAAATATTTATAGGAAAAAAGTATAATGTAGTACTTAAAATTTATGTCTTTGATAGACCTTGCAATTTTCTTTGCATACAGCGAATGAAAACATCTGATGACGATACGATGGTTTAAAGCATATTATTGCTAGTTTCATAATTACTTTCTATGATAATGCATATAGTACACCACATTCACTCCAATGGCCATAAGCCATTGCAGGCTCGTCAGAATACTTCAACACAGTAACACATGATAGTGGGTTACCTTTTTATTTACACAATCTTCATATCCAGGTTTCAATATGTTAATGCCGTCCCATCCGAAAGGAGGAAAAGACTGTTCTACTACTTCCATCATGTTTATGAAGCATACGTTAAATGTGAATCTGTAATTATCATAATATATGTTATCGGATTATTTACATGAAAATGTAAGATATATTAGTTGGTTTACACGAAAACGAATAATATATGAGGCTTTCTACACGAAAACTTGAAACTAGCAACAGCAGTCTTCAGCAATGAAGCTTCACGTCATCCCGAGAACCCACGCCTCTAGTGCGTCTGGAGCTGGCCAGCAGCGCCGATCTAGAGGCTGCCTTGGTTTCGGGCCTTCCTTCTTAGGTCAGTGCCTCCGAATCGAGGTTAGCCGACAAGAATCTCCAGCTCTAGGCCGACACATTCGGAAACAGCGCTGGCGCCTGCTTCTTATCGCCCAGGTGTTACTACTGTGGTGACAGAGCCCCCACGGCACAATCTTAGCCGACGCCCCTGATATTCTGTCACGTGCGGTGGCACGTCGCACTTCAACGGTAAGGCGCAGTGCCGCCTCTACTCGAGGAACAGGCAACGGACACATTCGACGGTGACTAAGCCGCCGATGGACAGCACACCAACAATAAATAAATAAAAATCTGAAATACTGCACTCCAATACCTAGTTTTTTTATTCAAGTTCATACAAACATTTTGCAAAATATTATTGTTCAGATATGACAAAATGAAAGAAAAAATAAAATAACAGTAAAAACGCAGTTTCTCTATCTACTAACTACTAGCAATTAACAAAACTGGTATCCAGCTATCAATCTACTCTAAACTACTTATAATTTGCGAAACAGTATAAACAATAACTACAAAAATTTTAAAACTAAACCATTGCAATTCCTTTACCTTAAGCTTTTACCGGCATACGATAAATTAAGTACCGAACTCCAGCACAAGCCTTTCTGTTTTGTGAATCCTTTTTACTTATTTTATTTATATAACTTTAATACTTAAGTTACTTGAGTTTATAATTAAAATTCTTTGTTTCTCTTAAGCTATTGTTATATAATTATAAATAATATTCCATTGCTTATTATAATCTTATTAAATGAATTACCTTAATTTAATTATTTCGATTTAAATTTTACTTTCTTTAAATTGAACATATTTTTATTTAAATTACTCATTAAACCGATTATTTAATTCATTAAATAAATATTTAATCAAATTAAATTACTTAGTTATTATGTTAACTGTTTATTTATTACTTGCATAATGTTTATTATGATTAATATTGCTATTATTATTATCATAGTTATTCTTATTAATTTATTTAATATTGCTTATATTACTTATTACTTATTTACTTGTATTATCATTTTAAATTCCTTATTTTACATTATTACATTTTAAATCACCAATAAACATTTTCTTATTATTCAAAAATCTTAACAATACCTTTTCTCCAAATTCTTTGTCTTTTATAGTCTTCCACACTTATCAATTCTCGTTTACTTTAACTCTTTTTGACTTCACTGAAATTAAAATTAAACTATAAGCATTTAATTTCCCTACACTTCATTTCACTTATCACTTAGCGCGAATTTTAACCCGTTCTTTAACCCTACATTTCATATGGCTGCAAACTCCTCTATCTCCCCGCACTGGTTTCACTCCTCTGCCTCGCTCGCCGACTACATCCATTCCTGTCGCTCACCTCCGCTATCATCCATCTTGATTTAAGCTCTTCCGGGATCGCGGTTTCTGTAGCTAATTTCTCCCTCGTCTTCTCCTCTCCTCTTCTACTCCTATTATAGTTTTTATATATGTATGTATATTTTATTTATTTGTTTATTTATTTCCTGGTTTTCTTTTACGTCATACCATTCAATTTTCCGCCCATTCCTATCATCCGGTTATAGTCCAAAAATGTTTCTCCTACTGAATTATAATTATAATTTTTATATAAATTCGTCCCTCTTCTTCCTCTTCTTCTTCATCTATATATAAAGTTCGGTTATCATCGTTGCCGTCATTATTTATATTGTCATTTATGTTTTCATTGTTAGTCTCTCTGTCTCTTCTTGTTGATTTTCTAATTATTGTCTCCGTTATTTCTATATTTCTTACTCCATATGGTGTTTCAATACTTCCTTCCCAAGCCAGAGTACTTATTTTATTAGGTAATTTATGTAAGGTAATGTAAGAGTTTGTATCTCTTAAAATAAAAGCGATTTGTTGTCCTACTAGTTCTTGTGTCTCTTCTCTATCTTGATCTTTGTAACGTTTACATTAAAAAATGCATTTTCAGGTGTATCTGTTTTGTGCAAATGTCACATATATTATTATTGCGTTTATTAATTTTGTACTAATAAGTTCCATATGGTCCGTGGCTAGTCAAATAGTGAGTAGTTCCATTAGTTGGTTTAAAGTACTTAATTTTAAGTCTTTCATCTATATTGCTAAATAATTCATAAACTCCTCTTCACTCGTTTGTCTTTTCCCATTCTTGTTGCCAAACTTATTTTCGTTTTCGGTCATTTATCGAATTATATCTAGTTCCCATTATTTGTTCGGTTTTATTAGAATGATTCTTTTTAGACAAAAAATTGAGCCTCTTAATTTAGTTAGAGAATAAATCTGCCAAATTTCCATTACTACTAACAATACTATGGTGGGGTGTACTATCTTTTCGGGTGCACCTTAAAATTGTTTTCTCTGCGTAATTCTGAGTTGGTTCTTAATTTGTATGTTATTCATACTCGCAGCCCATACCCCTGCCCCGTAAACAATTATAGCTGCAAAATATACGTAATGGTACATTGTTATAGCATGAAAAGTAATTTTAAATTAAACCGAATCAGGCTTGTTAATTTTAGCATTACGTTTTCTGATTTTACCCTCACATGTTCCACATGTTTACTAAAATTGAAATTTTTGTTTAGAAATTTCGCAGGTATTTTGCTTCTTTGTTCTGTTTTATACTTCTATTTTTATATTTTAATGTGGTGTTTCCTTTCGTATTTCTTTAAAATTATATAATCTGACTTTTAAGGTGCAATTGGTAATTTTGTTGAGTTACACCATTGTTCCAAGGTTGCTAAACGTGATTCGGATTCGTTTCCAATACTCGTCTTGAATTGCCTTCCATTAAATATATTAAATCGTCAGCATATGCTATTACATTTTTAACATAAATATGATTCTCCAACTCTTCTAATAAGTCTCCATTACAATGTCCCAGAAAACCGGCCAAAGAACCGGTCCCTGGGGACATCCCTTGGCTATTTCTTTTTTAATAGTTCCATCCACACCTTCTATATACACCTTCGTATTTGCACAATAGCTCATTAAAATATTATACAAAGCATTTGGACAATTTAAGCTTTTAAGAAGTTCAAATAAAAATAGCGACCATAAATTATCAAGAAGCCCCAGAAATATCTATAAAAATTCTTTATAAGTATTTATTTGAAACTAAGTATAGTGTTTCCATTATTACCCTTACTATATCCTGTGTGGAGCTCCCTTTTCTAAAACTATATTGTTTATTATTCATGTCTACATTGTTCTAAATTCCGTAATTGTTTTGAATATGCAATGTTCGAAAATTTGTTCCGGTGTATTTAATTAGCATTCGGCCGATAAGATTTTCGATTCCCGGGTCTTTATCACTTCCTCTTTTTGATACTATTACATTGTGCCCTTTTCAGAAATTTGAAAATCGACCCAGCTATACGCAATCATTTAAAAGTAAAAGCAGAAACGGTGTTAATTTATTCTCCAGACAGATTAACACTTCGTTTGGAATGCCATCTGGACCGGCAGCTTTTACCCCTCTAATTTCTGAATAATTATTTTTATTTCCGTCAATAGGATATATAAAAGTACACGAGCCTACCTTCTGATCAAAATTACGTGTATATAGGAGACATAGAGAAAACGAGGAGAGATCCTAAGCTGGACAGGGGTTGAAGGGTAGACTATGCGTTTACATGGGACAGATAGGGAAGATGAGGAGAGATGCTAGTCTAGATAGGGGTTGAATGGTAGAATATGCGTTTATTTGGGAAAGATAGGGAAAATGAGGAGAAATGCTTGGCTAGACAGGGATTGAAAGAGAGAATATGCGTTTATATGGGAGAGACAGGGAATGGGAGGAGACACACTAGACCAGACAGGGGTTGAAAGGTAGAATCTGCGTTTATGTGGGAAAAGATAGGGGAAACAAGGAGAGATGTTAAGTTAGACAGGGGTTGCAGGGTAGAGTATGCCTTTATATGGGAGGGATAGGGAATACAAGAGAGATGCTTGGCTAAACAGGGGATGAAGAGTAAAATATGCGTTTATATGGGAGAAACAGGTAAACGAGGAGAGATGCTAGCCTAGGCGGGGGTACAGCGCTATAAAATACGTTTATATGGGAAGATATAGGGAAAACACGGAGGGATTCCAGGGAAGACAGTAATTGAAGATATTTAGAGATGTATTCCAGGAGATGTGAAACCATTCTGATAGTAACTGGGTGCAGTGGAATAGGCATTTATCATCCCCTTACAGGCTTTAGAACATTTTGGGACACGGACAGGAGAATTGAGTATTCAGATGATTTTTACAAAACAGGATCAGGTACTTTCATGGTGTTGTCACTAGGTTTTTAGGTACTCTGAAGGATTTTTGAAAACTGGTGTAGCTATTTCCATGGTATTAAACACTGGTTTTTAGATATTCTGAACGGTTTTCAGAAACTACTGCAGGTGTTTTCATGCTATAGGCAAAACCTTTTTTTATGCTGTTTTAAATACTTTGACACTTCCACACGTATTTTTGCGAGGGTCCTGGTAAGAGAGTTTGAGGCTCTTTAAAGGCAGTTTAAACTATAGAATTAGAAATGTGCACAGGCTATTTTTATGATGTTTTAGTAGACAGACAGGAGAATTCCAAGCGTTACAAAGTATTTTGGAAACTAAAATGGGTATTTAGCATATTTTTAAGGCATTCTTACATGTTTTATAGAGATTTGTTCGCGTACAATTCATGGATTGTGATGTTCTGCACTTATTTCTATCGTTTTACATCCACATCGGCTCCTTTTATGGACTTCTGTAATTCTAATGCTAACATGTGACGTTAGCTAATACTAATGCTATGTAAAGTTAACAGTCTTTCCGACCCAGCCTTAAGTTTCTTTAGTAATATAATTGTGTTATTCAGCTTTCCTTGTTTTATGTGGTTACATTTTCAGGCTAGGCATAGTGGCTTTATCAGATAATCAATGTTTTATTAGACTAGAACTGTAAGGGTAGGGGCTTCTCCTCTTTTGCTGCGCTTGAGACAAGCACCAGGATTTTTTCCTAATGGCAGAGTTAACACGTCCCTTCCATCTTCTTATTCTTCTTTATTCATCAGCTGTCTCTTAGGCGTAAACGCAGCACCTGAGTAAACATTGTACTCACGGAGAAAATCATTATTTTGAGATCCAGGTCACATTTTCTTAAGTACTGTTTGTAACGCAGTAATGCCCATATGCATATGCTGTTATTCCATCCACTGCAATTACGTCCTCCGTGGTCTAGTAGTTATCATGCTAGCTTCTAGGTCCTGAAGTCACGGGTTCAAACTCGGCGGAGGGCGATGGATTTTTTCCGGCGTAAAAATCCATAGCATGGCTTCTTTCGGAAGGGAAGTAAAGGTGGTGGTCCCATGTCGTAGATTTACAGCACGTAAACGAACCTCAAGCTTGGTAAAGGGGTTTCTGAGCAAAATTTCGGTTTTTTGCGCCCAATGGGACGCTAAGGAGCACAGCAATTAGAGCGTCCATAAATAAAACTGAATTTAACTTTTTTATGCACTGCAATGACTATTTGTCATCGCAAGGAGTCAAAGTAATTTTATTCATTTTCACTGCGGGGAGAGTAAGCTTTCGTGACAGGATCCAATTTATAGGCGTTCTTGCTATTTCTTTGGTTTTAAGACAGCCTGCATAGCTATCAAATGCGATGTTCTGCGTAATGGAACTACGTTTTATACCTTTAATCTTCTTTATCATAGAGCCGTGTATATTTACTGCATAATCTTTTGTCGTAGTCACACAAAACGCTGGATGATTTTACCATTAGTTTCATCTTTAAATTTTTCCAGCACCTTTTGGTTTTGAGTGGAGTGGCATACATTTTTAGCAGAATAGTCAGATGTATCCAGATATTCAAGATGTGCAGTTTATACCGGTATACATATTTAGTTGTCTCTTCATATATGAATGAGCCTGTATACATATACATACATTTCAGATTTTAAACACCGTAGTAAGGTGTCAGCACATCATAATGATAGCAGTAAATGAGGGTTTCTGAAATGTCAAGCACACTCATTCCTATGTATATTGGATTATTAACCCAATCTGTCGTGAAGTCATTTGTACAGCTGCAATATTAGCAATATATATTGTTCTATCGACGAACGAAGGTTTAGCTATTAGTTTTACAAACCTTTTACGATCTGCCACAAGCGGTATATACTTACGGTTACAAAGGCTCTCCGTTGTTTTCTTCAAAACACAGCATTGTTGAATAGCTTGTAAAATCCTTCTGAAAATCATTCGCAGCCTGCTGCCGCAGCCTGTTGTTAAACTCTACGTATGATTTTAACCATTGTGACTGTCGGAATTACAGCAAAAGATGGATTTCTGTTAGTTGTAGTCCATGACAAGAGCTTGCTTCAAGATCATGTAATGTACTACATATTTCCTTAGGGAACCAAGTTGGGGTATTAGTTTATTTGCGAGATACCCTTTGTCTTCATGCACTCGGGTAGGAAACGTAGATCGTTGTGTAGATCATGAAGCTCGGTAGGATACTCGACGTCAACTTTTAATATGTATCCATGAAGATGAACATCTTGTGTTTCTAAGCCAATATCCTCGCAGAAACCCATTCAAGACCACCATAAGGGAGAGCGTGAGACATTGGACAACCATATTGGTTATTTGCATCTTCATAGGTAATGAAATGGGTTGGTCCCGACGGATCAAACTTATCCATGTAGATGTTATTTGCTTCGGCGTTCCCGTGGGAGACTTGACATAAACCTCCTCTTAGAACGGATTCTAGCAATGAGTAGTAGATCATAATCCAGAAGCAGTTGAAGTTCGATTCCATGTACAGAAGTATGGCAGCCCACGTAAGTCCTGAAGAAGTGATATATTGTGAAGGATAAACTTTATGCGTTTTCAGAGTCTGGTCTCTAAGTAACTCAAAGGGATGCGCTAGGAGAAGAACATCGGAGGTTAAGTAGAGACGCTATACTCGCCTAAAATTCTTATACTAAACGTTTCCATACGTTTTTAGCATGATCATTGTCATCATTGCTAATTTCTTCTTACTTTAATCTGCTCTTGAAGATGTCCTTATTAGATAGACAAGGTGTCCTTAGGTGTCTTTCAAAACATCCCATGATGTAACATAGTCGTAGGGAAATATTCTGTTCCAAGTCATCAACTTTAACTTGTCTTGTCCGAAGTACTTCAGCGTTTTCAGGGCATGCCGTGAGTTATTCCACTAGCTTATCTGAGCCTGTACTCCGAAAATTAAATCTATCCACAAACCGAAGCTTTATATCATCAACATACTTGAAGAATGAGATGTAGGTTTCTTCAGAGTTAGCATTTACCTCCACTCGTTCACTTGTACATCCCAACTTTAACAATGAAATTAGTCGTATCCGCTGAGGTTATACTTGTATACAGCAATATATTTAGGTGTTGTGCAGGCCAAATAAACGGTTTTATGAGGAATTCCACCTCATTCGCCGCTGACGTGATCCTGGTTGCGCAATTTCCAGTTCCCTACTCTAAAGACCTTACCGCACAATTAGCATATTGCAGAAGACTCGCAATTCTTTTGTTCCTGGTCCGTAAGTTTCAGAGGCTTAGCAGATTTGTATATATCCTGTAATCTTCTTTGTAAGCGATGTTAGGTGTTCCATAAACTTCTGTGCAACAGCATACCCGCGATATGCCTAGGTTTGAGTAGGAAGGCCAGTTTCAATATGCTCAACAAATTAAGCAGATTTCACATAAACACAAAGGCTAATAGGTATATGATCCTGACAAGGGTTTTATAGCAAGTTTTAGGATTATAGATACACGTATGGCATGGCGTGAGAATGCTTGCAAAATCGACAAAGATGGCATAAGGCAGTTTCAGCATTCTTTCAGCATTTTTAAACTGTACGATTGAGTTCCCTTTTGTAGGCATAAATGCACTTGCAATATCATGTTCGCTATAGATAACGGCATGTTGTTGTAGTTTTCAAACCCACTTCATCCATACTGATTGTCAGAATGTACAAAACATCATTTTACGTGTACACTCGGCCTTTATATTTAGTTTTCTGACTACAAATAAGTTTTTCAAAAGTCTTTATATATATGTGTGTGTGTGTAGTGATTTATTCCAGTGCTATCACTCAGAGGTAACAGATCACGGTGATCAGGCAGCTCAGTATCCACAACCTTTATAGCAAACACTTCCTACTTCTCATCCGGCCGAAAACGTTGATGGACATACTGTTGCTCTTCTAAAACTTAGGTTTTTGAGAAAGTGTCGTAGGATAGAAACACAGCCAAAGTCGTACTTATCTTGAAGCTGCTTGTATTTACTCACGCGTTGATAATTTCTACCTATGAATTTGGTTATATGAATACATGAAGCATTTCTCGTCGGTATAAATATTAGTGAAAGTCCCTCCCACTAAGGTGCCCAACAAATACAACACCCAAAGAAGCCGTCCCAATATGGCATCTAACATGTCAGGAGAACTGCCGATGACAACGATGCAGTGACAACGAGCATCGAACCCCAGGCCAGCAGCAGCGGATGAACGTGCCGATCACCGGAAGAAATCCCCAGCATCCAGGTCAATGCACCACAGATCAACCCAGCATCCAGATCAACGCAGCACATGTCAACACAGTGCAATTAACGGAGCACAGGTCAACGCAGCAAAAGTAACGTACACATATGCTTGTATTGTTTTCCCGAAATAAATACATGCATGTAACAATTGAATAATATTATCACTAATTTATGTTACTTAGAAATAAAAAGGTTTTAAAAGAACTTTTAAGTGCTAAAGAGATGCAGAAAGACATAATTGAAGCCGAAAACATGCAGGTAGAGCGTGTAGAAAGTAGGTCATTAGACAGTAGGGAAACAAATATTCCGGGAAATATCCAGACAATAGAGGCTAGCGTTATGACCGAGAACAATCTTGTTTTAGTTATACAGCAAATGTTCGTGAATTTAAGTGAAAGTTTACAGAATCGAAATAAGGAATTATAAGGGAAATTGAGTAAGAGTTTGGAAAATCAAAGTAAAGAATTAGAAGGGAGATTAAATAACAGTTTGGAAAATCAGAACAAAGAATTGCAAGACCACAAT
Source organism: Deroplatys truncata (assembly GCA_030765065.1). Classification (NCBI taxonomy): domain Eukaryota; kingdom Metazoa; phylum Arthropoda; class Insecta; order Mantodea; family Mantidae; genus Deroplatys; species Deroplatys truncata. The sequence goes on along the minus strand of CM060990.1, from coordinate 533,633,056 downwards.
AACGCATTAACAGCAAAGCTAAATAAAAGTTTGGAAAATCAAAATAAAGAATTAGAAGAGAGATTAAACAGAAATTTGCAATGTCAAAATGAGGTTTTGGAAGAAAAATTAGGAAATAGATTAGAGCAGATGATAGAAGCCAGGTTTGAGGTACAGCAAAGAGAGATTAGGGGTCAATTAGAGGAAATTAGATCTTATCAGAATGCTATGCAGCAAGATTTTTTGTTAATTAGAGCTGATGTCAAAGAATCACAGAATGATATTAAGAAACTCAATGGTCAAATAGTAGAAATTAGAAGTTGTACCTTAGAAATGCAAGAGGGGTTGGATGCTGAATTTCAGCGCAGTTGCACAATAATGGAGAAGCGGCAGCGCACATTAGAAAATAATGGGAAGGCAGAAATGTCAGCTGTAAAAATGATCCAGGATCAAAAAGAGCTACAAGTAAATGAGATGACCAAATTAAAAGGCAAAATTGCGTAACTGTCTGGTACTCAGCAGACAACAAACCTCAGAGTAGAAGAAGCCTCACTGAGCTAGCAGGACTATGAGACAATGCACAACGGCTCGAAATGGTGCCGATAAATAATCCAAGCCAGAACATACGTTCCGCCAGCTCACCTGATGATTGGCAAACGTACGGCTAACGGAGCATATGCATACTGGTGCATTTTCTCCTATAACCACTTATAATAACGACACAAATGCAACTCCGATATTGTGTTTGAATAATCATGTGTCCGTGCCATACCAATTGCCAAACGAAATTGCGATACCGACATTTGATGACAGACCTGATAATGCCCGCTGTTACATAATGGATGTTGTGGCGTATTTTGCATTAAAGAGTATCCCGGAACAATACAAAATTCTTATAATTAGGAGAGGTTTACTGGGCCAATATTTAGTTTGGTATAGGCAAACGCTGGGTGATCAAACGTCTTACACTCAATTCCGACAGGCTTTTCTGGGCAAATATTGGAATAGCAGCACATAATATGCGGTGCGCACACAGATTAACAATGGAGATATCAACACCATCGAAATGAAACAATGGTGCACTATTTTCTAAAATTAGCGCAACAGAGCCGACTGCTTGAGCCACCAATGAGAGAGAAGGAATTCATCTCCTTGATGGCCCATCATTTCAATGAGCATATTAGAAATCATTTAATTGTCGCTAAACCGAGAACAATAGCAGAGGCACTAGAACTGTTAACAGCTTTACAAAGCCATTCAGGCGAAATAAGGGGCACCAATAATTTCCACCAACGAACCAGTGAGAAAAGATACATTGCTCAAAATTTCAATGGGGCGGGGGCACGTTCCAATGAAAATCACCGTAGGCCAGATCCATATCACGTCAGGGACAGATATCAAAATCAGGCATCAAGAGATAACCAGTGACAAAAATAGAACGACAAAAGAGCAAGATTTTGAACGACAAAACCGCCAACAAAGTGGCCGTTCTCACCGTATAAACTACATAGATTTCAATCCCCACAGACGAGGCGGAAATAGGTCACACGGAAACTATAGCAATAATAAATGAATTACAACTATCCGGGCTTGTGGGCCGTGGTCTAGAAGGCATCGTGGATACCGACGTTTCGCCAAGTACAGTGCTTGGCATCTTCAGGGTGAAATGATTCAGTGTCTGCGGTGGTCGGAGTCTGAAGATGCCAAGCGTTGTACTTGGCGAAACGTCGGTATCCACGATGCCTTTTAGACCACGGCCTGCAAGCCCGGATAGTTGTAATTAATGTATTATTTATGACACCGGCCGTGAAAGCCTCAGTATGTACATATAGCAATAATGGCTGGCGGCGCGCTTATTCTAATAGTTCCCCTAGAACGAACTCAGGACCCGGCGTGAGATACGGAGGATGAATGTCGCCAAACTGGAACAGGAAAGAATCACACCCCTCAAACAGCATCAAGATGCACAAAACAGTGCCTCAGCCATAAATGTACCGAATAACCAAAATTTAAACTAATTAGGGGCCGTCTCGAATCCTCTGATATAGGCCGTGCAGGACACGTTAAATTCATTTACAGCAAACGAGGACGACAAATGTATGAATATTGTAGGCATAGAGCATTATCAAAGAGGCCATGCGACAGAAAGAGATAACCGGGAGAGATACTATGATAAAATTAATGAAATAGTGGAGGCACCTAGAATTGCGATTAAAGTGAAAGCTCAGGTCTATGAGGCGATTATCGACAGCGGCGGATCTTCTTCGGTATGTAGCCAGGAATTATACGATAACCTGATAGCAAAGGGGTGAAAATTACAGACATTGCCAGTAAGAAGCGTGTGTTGTGTTACGGCGATAGGTAGAAGTAAGCAAAGGATTAAACGCCAGGTGATGATAACATTTAAGATTGAAGAGGTAGAAATTGAGTTTGTTTTTCTCGTAGTGCTACGGCTTATAATTCAGCTTTTAATTGGAAATGATTTTCTAGACGGAACGCGGGCAAAAATAAATTATGAAAGCAACGAGTTGAGTTTTTCCATAAATAATTGCTTGGTTGTAACACCTTTCATACAAAAGACACAGCAGGTAAACGATCCAGAGACCCCCGGAGAGATAGATTTGATGGGAGATTATTTTTTCCTCGAATATTTACTGATCGAGGGACGAGAAGTATACCAGATCAATAACGCTAGAAGTGTACTAAACAGAGCATCCAATGCCGATTGCGAGGAGTATTATCAGGATGAGGAACCATTTGAAGATATTAACAATGCAAGTACTGTAGGCAATGAATCAGTAACTGTTAGTTATTACGACTTAGAGGTATGGGAAGAAACAGATTTGTCCACCTTGGACGGAACTGCCCGGTCTCGGGTAGAAGAACACGCTAATACGAATATCTCCCAAACGATATGAGAGAGGATAAGGGAAATAGAAATGTTGACGGCGGAACAGGAGAAGAAAATATTGGTGTTATACCAAAATCGCGAAGTCTTCCCGGACAGAACCGGTTTATGTAACATTTATCAATATGAGTTCCAATTAGGACAAATGGAGCCCATCTGATACAAATGTCGGGCTATCCCTTTTGATATTAGAGAAACCGTCGAACTCACAATTAATAAAAAGCTTCAAGATGGTATTATTGGGTTATCAAATTCCCCCATATTTAAACCCCCTGTGCAAGAAAACGAAATGGGACTGTTAAAATCACCATCGATGCACGTCGACTGATTAAATACATATCGCCTGACAATTTTAGGCCCGAAAGTATAGACCAAATATTAGGCAAAATAGGTCACAAAAATGGTTTGCTACATTGGATTTAAAAAACTGCTATCTTCAGATAGAACTTAAGGAACATCTGAGAAAATACACCGCCTTCCTTTTCTGTGGGCATGTCTATGAATTTCACAGAACTCCTTATGGCGTCGCGACCAGCTCTAGTGCATTTCTGAGAGCCATGCACTCAGTTTTCGGTGACACTACAAATGAGTTTATGACACAATACATAGATGATTTTTTAATACATAATACTGACATTTTGGAGCATATTTAACATATTAATTATATTTTACAACGTCTGATACAGTGTGGCCTGACGATAAATTTAGAAAACCCTGAATTTTTCGACACTCAGGTGCGATTCGTTGGTTACATCATTTCTGGTGGCGGCATATCAGTTGATCCAGAGTCGAAGCTATACAGAAAATATCGGTCCCGAAAAATCTGAAGCAGCTCAGAAAGATTTTTGTAATGCTAAATTACCAAGAAAGACTTGTATACAATTTTGCAACGGAGACTGCACCGTTACGGGAATTACTGAAGAAAGGAACAAGATGGCGATGGACTGAACACGAGCAACGCGCCTTCGAAGGTATAAAACAACTGTTTGCACGGGCGATTTTATTAGAAAGGCCAAATATAAACCAGCCATTTGAGATTTACTGCGACGCCTCAAATGTTTCTTTCGGCGCTGTATTGACGCAACGAGCCAATAATGGCGACCTCCACGTCATATCCACATGCTTCCGACCTTTCATACATGCAGAAGCAGTTGCACCCATAACGGAGCAGGAGATATCTGCAATTTATTATGCACTGCAGAAATTCAAAACGTATATCTTTAACAAAAAAATTACTCTATTCATAGATCACGTTAGCCTGTCCTTTATAAAGACATGTAAATTAATCATATCTAAAATATCGCGATACATTTATGAACTAACCTCCTATGACGTGGAAATTAAGCACATTCCTGGAAGTGAGAACATTTTTAGTGATATTCTTTCGCAACTGAGCCGAGGCAAGAATTAACGTGAGTGCCAAACTGGTTCACAAAGAGAGGTAACGGTCCTCAAACTGGATCTTACATTAAACAAGCAGCTAATACCCGAAATGAAAAATGTCTAAAAAGCAAAATATGAAGGTGCAAGGTTACGTCAAATAATAGAATCAGCGCCAGATATAAACAAAGATATTTCAGGACCCCTAGGTGTATGGAAGGGCGTGTTGTATAAATTACAAGGGAGAGATAGACCCAAATGGATAATATACGTACCAACTAAATTAGAAAATTTGGTTATCAATGCGTATCACATCGCCCTAATACACGCAGGAAGCAAAAAGACATCCCTTGCTGTGGGCGAGTATTTTTATATAGCGCGATTAAGGCATAAGGCCAGGAAACTGACCTCAGCATGTGATATCTGCCAGAAGGCTAAGCCAATAAACGTGAAATTTGATTCGCCACCGCAAGCGATATTAAGAGACAGACCAGGAGCTCTGTTAGCCATTGAGTCCCATGGACCATTGCCGTTAGGTAGGGGAAGTATGATACATATGTTTGTAATGATAGATATTTTTTCAAAATTCGTCAAAATGTATCCAATGAAGAAATTGTTTAGCGCGTTATGCGTAGCAAAAATCATGGACGATTATGTGCCTAAGTATGGTAAGCTGGGTGCTCTCATAGCTGATAACGTTTCGATTCATACGTCAGAGAAGTTTCTAGGTCGTCTTCGGGAAGCAAGTTTATAACTCCACATCATACCACCCCAAAGTAATCCTTGCGAGCGGATTATGCGAGACATTACGATTTTTTTCGAGTTATATGCAATAAGCGGCATTCTCTCTGACCAAATTATTGTGAGTACGTGCACACAGTAATAAATAATACCCCATGTCTATCTACGGGATATGCACCAGTGACCTTACAAACAGGGGAGATAGCCCGCAACATAATACCAAAATTACCTGAACCGATTAGCGCAGCAGAAGCCGAAAAGGAGGAAGAAATGTTTCAAAAAGCATTTAACAGCCTGAAAGAAGGCGCAGAAGCACAAAAAGGCGTACCAAAAGAAACAGTAACATATGGGACCCATAAGTAGGTGAAAAAGTATTATACAAGAACCACCCTCGTTCATCACTAATAGGAAAAAGATACCATAGAATGGAAAACTTATGGAATGGGCCATGTGTGATCACTCAGAAATTTAACGCTAAGTAATTTGGAATTACGGCTATAAAAACGGGAAAAACAGAGGGACGATATAATATTGATTTATTAAAACCTTGCAAAGAATTTAGAGTAGCGTCGTCGGATACATAAAGTAACTGCGGGTACATGGAGGTACTATCCGTAACACAAATAATAAAACAAAACGGACAGGATAGTTGCAACAGAAAAATGATTTACTTAAAAAAAATTTGTCAGTACAATTAGATGGCACGCACACTTGATTAGGGATAAATGATTCTTTGTAAAACCAAATATCCAATCAAACACATTTATCAGTGATATACTTATTATGTATGTTATAGTGTTAAGAAAAAGAAAAGTGTTGGAAGACAAAGGCAATAAAATTTGTCGTATACGGCCCAGTCGGCCAGTGAAGGTTTGTGGTGAGTGTAGTGTTTGTGATAAACGAACAGTATTGCGTTTGTCACTATCAATTGTGAGCCCGTGATTGTGTAATAAAACAAAAAGAAGTAGAAGAAGAAGCATACATTATATCACAAACAATATACAATTTCATAGGCATTTGCGCCTAAACAACGCCTATCTTGTCTACATATTAATTTGTAAATGAAGTACATATCTAAGATATCTGTTCCATGTTTGAAATGCTTGTAAATAATTATTTTTATTCCAAGTTATCAGTGCTATAATTTTGCTTCCTCAGTTGACGCTGTGGTTATTTTAACTGTCATCATTTTAGTAATTTTTTGTGTGCATTGTAATTTCAAAGATGTTATATATATATATTGTACTTAGACGTTATTAACGTACATCCTCAGGATCGATCCGACAAAAAAGTACATATACCCTGAGTTACATTTGCATATAGCAATAATGATACTCAAACAAAATTTAGGTATGCGGGCTTCCGAGAAAATCCCTGTCGTTTTCTTCGAAGCGACAGCGATTTCCTCGTGGGGGCATATTGAAGCGATACGCTGAAGCCATAATAAGGATAATATATAAAGTCTATTTGCGTATCACCTAAATACATGTAGAAACATGTAACATTTTTATGACTGTACAGAGTAATTGTACGCCGGGAAGTAAACATACCGTTAGGGGACTGGAATGCGGGCTGCACATCCCTATTGCAATAACGACACATGTGTGAGTTGGAGAAACAAGCAGACAAAGAGTTAGGGTTAAGAAACCTTCAGGAATGCGAACCGAAGGGTAAAGACAAGCACTTGTACTCTGGAATCCGATGTGAACAGACGTGTGAAACACCACGGGCTACCATGTGGCTATAGCCTGATTTGGCGATGGCGTAGTAAAATATATTTGTGTAACCGAACGTTAAATATAGTTGTGTGGACGGATCGATTGAGGGAATGGGTTTAAGGAGGACAGAATAAATCGAATAAAACGATATAAATGTCATCGGTTAACACGACCCGAGATTAAGAGACCCTACATATATCTATACTCTTCCGATATTGCACCGATTCCCTCCCCTTCCCCCTGCAAAAAGCCGATACCGTACAAATAAATAACACACAATAAAACTAAGGAAGATTAGAGCACGCGCGACGTACATCTTGGGAAACCTTTGTAGAAAAGAAATTATATATGTATAGGTTTTCCCATACAAAATCACAATGAAGAAAATAGGCGCGCCGTAAGTGATAACCACCTTAGAAAATGAAAATGGTGAAGGTACAAAAACTTGGATTGTGTCGACGAATTACCTACTCAGTAAACTCCTGCCAATGGACATAAAGGAAAACGAAGATATAGGCTATAAAAGGAAAAGGGAAGAGTACAAACAAGAATAACAAGGAGACCGGATTATTTATCTATTTGATGTCACAGGGGTTAAGTTAGCCATCAGGGAAGTCAAAAAACGTAAGGCCCCAGGACCTGATCGAATACCATCAGAAGTTATAATGAACCTAGAGAAGACAACAGCACCAGACCTATGTGACATCTTAAACGATTGTTTATATATAGGAAGCGTACCTTATTGTTGGAAGAGGGCGAATATAGTAATTCTTAAGAAGACAAAAGACAAGGATCCTATGAAGGTTAAAAATTTAAAGACACGTCTGTTTACTCAATACACTAGGAAATATTCAAGAACGACTCATCTCAAAAGGAATTCATGAATACTGATTAATAATCGGCACGACTGATAAACAATATGGTTTCAGGAACGCCAAAGCAACAAAGGATGCAATCAACGGTGCCATCGCATGCATTCAGGAAAACAACAACAAATGTGTTATAAGCATATTTTTCGACATCGTGGGAGCATTTGATAACTTGTGGTGGCCAGAATATACTACGACAGAAGAACTATCCGTGAAGTATATACAACATATTAAAGGACTACTGTAAGGATCGTAGTGCAGCAATTAAAGGTGAAATCATGAACATCACTAACGAAATCACGAAAGGATGCCTGCAAGGATCAATATTGGGAACCGTATTTTGGGATATACTTACTGAATCTGTAATAGGAAAACTAGTTACTTTGCAAGAAAAACGGAAGTTATCACATATGCGGACCACCTAATGATAGTCATTTATGGCAATAATAGAAACGGCCTGCAGGAAAAAGCAAACACGGTAATAGTAGATCTTCAAGAATGATGTAAGCAATCAAAATTAACCATAGCCCCAGCAATGTTATTAAAAGGACAGCTAAAGAGAAGTCTAACAATTAAGGTTAATAATCAGAATATTAAAAGGCAAACTACAGATGCTTAGGAATGCAATTAGATGGGGAATTTCACTTCATAAAGCACATCGACCACATTAGAACCAAAGTAACGGGTGTGATGATGAAGCTATGGTCTATCAATACAACGATATTATAGAATATCATCAGACGCAATTGGCAAATATCACAGAAGCATAACAGCTGGAATAATGGGATATGGAGCAAGTACATGGGAACATACGCTTAGGATCAAAAGTTATATAAAATTATTAGGAAGTACTCAACGACAAATCATGCTCAGAGAAGCAGGAGGAGTGAGGACAACGCCAACTACGGCAATACTTGTCGTAATGGCGTTATGGCCAATAGATCTCACAATAAGGTTACGAGGAGCAATATACTGCCTAAAAAGAGACGACTAGACAAAGTACAAGATTTGATAGGACAACGAAGTGAGACAAAATTAGAAATAAATGAGCAATTAATAAAATATTGGTAAGAGGGATGTAATACTATTGGAAGAAGGATGATGAACATATGAAATTTTTCCAAACATTACGGAGAGGTAAGATTACAACATGTGAAGCCAAGAAAATTTTCAATATGTTATATAACGGGTCATGGACCATATAACGCTTGCCTGAAAAGGATACAAAGAAGTGAGCATGACAGCTGTGACATCTGTGAGTAAAAGGATACTTCAGAGCACGTTCTCTTTGAATGTAGGAAACATAAGGTATTATTGATACAAAGAAGACTAAACCTACAATGAAAACCAGTATGCAGTATTATGAGAAATAAGGACGACTATAAACAATTGGAAGAAACGGTTAAATTAATATCAAATGAAACAATGAAGGAATATAGACAGCACAGAAGGGATTAACGACACGAGATACATCAACTACAAGAAAGGACAGAGCGTCAGCAAATGAAATCAGAGAGATTACTAAACAGGGGAAAACAAAGAATGGACCAACTACAAATCATTGAAGAGGAAGGAAATCCAAAATTAGAGCAGATAAGTGAACGATGTGAGGAAGAAGATCCCAGATTAGAAAGAATGAATAGAAGGAGGCAACTGTGGATATCTACAGGTAGAGCAGAAACAGTAGAAAGCTGTAGGGTGAGACCAAGAAGACTTACACCAGAACCACAGGAGGATTATATACAACGACCGAGAGAAGCGACAGCAACAACAGACGCAGAGGATGAAGAGGAATAATACATAGAATAAGCGGGAACTGATGCACAAAGGATTCCAGATGAGGAAGGCTAGGATACCAGTTCCAGTATGAGGATAAGGCATTAGTAGTAGGACAACAGTCCGTTAATTAATGGAGTAAAAATATTATAAAGTTTAATAGATACCAGAGCAGATTTATTTAGAATACAAACTGTTGTTAGTCTAGATGTAGTTCAGATGGGAATGTAGGGTTACTGGAAACCAGTAACCGGCCGATCAACTAGTTATTCAGCTTAGAATAAGATTTTATCTGCACTATCTGCATTGTAAAGAAATGTATTTGAGATGAGCAATAGAATTGATAAAATGTGCAAACTACGTCCAGGTATAGAGTCAAGTAACCTAGACTTAGGCTTGCAGATTTTATTTTTCCTTTTTTTAGTCCCATACAAATTATAAACACTTCCGCTGGAAGCAACGTCAAAGCCACCAGGACCTTTGTGAATGCGCTGCCATCTTCACAGCCTCCGTCGCAACCAAACGACAGACACTCGGCGACAGCTGGCACCACGGCCGTCACACCAGCTTCAGCTTCAGACGCCACTACTAGTCGGCACAGTTGTTTAAGCACCATCTCCATGGGAATACGTCGACGCTTGCCGCCATAATTTCTACTGGAGGAAGCGCAATGCCGCTGGCCATCCATGGTCTTGGAGACCAGAATACTTGATAGCCGCCTACCCATTCCACTGGGGCGGGTTATTTTCCAAGACAGGGCACACCGGCGCAGCTTAATCCACCGGAATGTTCCTTTTCGGCCATCGTATCAGGTTTTAAGCCAGCAGGACATCATAGACACCACCGTGCCGTCGATGTAGCCTATTTGGCCACACGACGGACCGCTTCTCTAACCACCACGGTGCCACAACTGCGTGTCACGAAATGTTACGTCGGCCTTCAAACAGCATGACCTCACACGCCGGTGGAGGTTCTACGCAACCTAATGCACGTCGGAACATTACACTGTGCAGGTCTATTGCCTATTTACCAGAGAAATCTCACCACACTGCCAAGTTGAACGACGCCGACACATCATTAGCCGCCCCAAGCACGCCAGCCAAATCAACAGTCCCTGGGCACTTCGCCCCCTACCCCCGCGACGCTGGACACCACGACTGAAAAGCTACAAGCCGTCTCAGACACTGTCTTATAAACCGTCTTTCGGCTCAGCCAACGTCTCGTGGCGAAGCGACTTACTGTCAACAGCGCCTAGCATAACTGGAAGCCAACAGCGTTCCATCAATGGATAGCTCGCCACAGTCTTCACCAGCCTCACCAAAATACGGATACTCATTCGCGATCAAGCCACAAAAGAGGAACAGGAATTTCTCGCCTCTGCACAACGTAAGTGGTCCAGAATAGAAAAGTACCTAGAGAACGCAGAATTCCACCACACACCAGACCAACGCAGAACTGTTAGATCAGCTTGACACCTTCACTAGTTGCCTACAGATTTTAGAGAAAAAACTCACATTACAACAATCTCTTCGACACTTCACTCCGAGCTACAGGCGTCTCCCACTCCAGAAACCAACATATTCCTTCGACTTCACATTCACAGATTCACCAGTAAGTGAATTTGAACACCGCCAACATGTTTAAGTAACTTTAATTTCTTCCAATCCTGTAATACTCCTCGCCATTAATCGCCCATGGTTGCATGTTGGGCACCAGCCAAGCCTGCAAACCGGAAAATGTTCCTTACCCCGGTGTCTGTTGCACTGCAGTCCAGTATAAACTCCACCATGGATCGCGCGAGTGTATAATGCCGCACCACTGCAAGCGTTCTCCTTCCTACTCAGGTGGAGCGGGTTTAGTGGTTATCGTCATCCTCGGATGGCGAATCTTACACTCACGTTCGACTGGGGTAAGTAACTGCATTTTACCTCCACTCGAAAAAAAAGTAAAAACCGGAAAGACAAATCGAACACCCTGGTGACACAATAACCGTAGTGAAATACGAAAAACATGCCTGTCAGAAATAAAGTGGCTGATAAGGCACTTGCGGCTAAGAAGGGCCCCTTGACTGAACAAAACACCTAACATAGTACTAAAGAAACTAACAAATGAAGCGCTTAAACTCTAGTCAACAATTCTCAACTCCGTTTTAACGCAAGGCTATTTCCCAGAAAGATAGAAAGCTTTTCCACCTCTCGAAACAATAAAAAGTCCAGGCTAGGCCAAATAATTACAGGTCATGCAGTTTGCTAACACTCTGGGTCGATTATTAGAAAAAGTAGTACCAAAGATATTCGACAAATTCATCGTAAAGCACAATCTGCTTATTCCAGAACAATTTGGCTCTAGCGTAAAGCACTCCCCAGTTGCTTAGAACAACGCAGAGCATAGCGAAAGTTTCAACATCAATAAATGTACCTAATGTTACAACTCGAGATTAAACGGGCCTTTGAAAGGGTACTGCAAGCGGACCTACCTAAGATACTGAAGATCCTCAACGTATCGGACACGCTAATAAAACTGATAGAGAATTACTTGTAAAACGAAAGTTTCAATCACTTTTTAATTCCAGTCTCTCCGCTCCATGACCAATCCCGACTCCAGAACACGTCTATTGACCTGGAACACGTTGTAACCAACCGGAGAATAAAAATAAATGCCAAAAACAATAATTTTCACCAAACGAAGAAATCATATCCATCCCGAACATAGCCCACGACCGTTATTTCTATCCGGTCAGATTAGCTGGACCGACGCAGTAACATGGATAGGGGTTGAAACTGACAAGGTCTAACATGGAAGAAACACATTTACAGGTTTGAAATAAGGTCAATGCCCAATTAGGTAGGTTATACCCCCTAATAAATAGTAAAACTTCACCACATGTGCACAAACGCAAGCTTACCAACGCAGTGCCTGTTTCGGGATACGCTCCTACAAAATATTAAGAAATTACAAACATTCCAAAAAGGGTGTTATATCGAACCCCACAGATTCCTAGAGACGTAACCTCAGACATGATACAAGACGAACTAAAAATGTACACTATGGAACAATTCTTCAAAAAGTTAACGTATGATACTTAAGCAACATTTCTAAAACATTACAACCCAGTGATTTAAACAATTGGGAACCATAACACACAAAGAAACACAGCAGATCACTATCTGTTTTTGACAGAAACCTAAGCATTGGAGACGAAGCACGAGAATTTTAGACAACCTTTTGCAAGACTGGCACGACACAGAATGTATCCATACACAGGACACTTAACTAATCACGTCATCTTTTACATTGTGACAGATAATCCAGTCCAAACAGTATCCTTCGAAGACATACCTTGAGCTACGCAACCATGCCGCTCCGGCAGATAAAGGCCTCCCCGTGTAACACACCACCTTAGTATATGACGTCCTTACTATCCTGGGGATGAACACTTTACCTGTCGGACAACTGGCATCCCCATGAGTACCTGGTATATACTTGAAGAACAATAACTACTCACCTTATAACTAGATGCATCATCACTTTACTTAGGGTTATATGTGAGATTTAACGATTTCAGCTAATCTATACATATGCACTAACTGCAAAAGTATATTACGACTAATCACTCTAATCCTTGCACTAAGTGCAAGCACATGAAGTGACGAACCATCCGTAATTGCTCAGGGCATATGTCCTTTGCAATCTCGAGTAAGTAACATTTGGCGCACTCACATGCAATGCATGTCAGCTTCTCATCTTTAATTGACCAAATGGGGTGTTATGCAGGACCCGACTAACATGCATGAAAACCAAACAACTAATGCGCACCAACATGTGGAGGGAATTTAGTGCGTGAGTCATCCCCTGATGGCGAATCCCATACTATCAGCTTGACGGTGTCAATAACGTTATTTCCCCTCTACAATATAAAAAATGAAGAAGGCAGAACTTACACGCGAAAAGCATGCTAATATGGTCAGAGGAAACGCCCATGGTCAGCTAGGCAGGCTACTCTCCCTTTTAAACATAAAGGCACATCTTAACGTAAATCTCGGAGTTACAATCTATGAAACATTACTCTGGCCAATCCTCGCATATGCAGTTCAGGTACGCCACAAAAACCCATTTAAAACGCCTGTAAATCTTTAAGAAAGGTTGTACGCGTAATTGCAGAAGTTTTCATGTTGGAACCTTCAGATTCCTTCACGGCGAACGTGAAGTACAGTGGTTCTATTAACGACGGTGGGCTATTACCGTGTCGGTTTTTATTTGCTACTGTGGTCACGCGGTACTATCTCGCCACTAGGATTCCTAACAAACCCTGGAATCCCCTGCAGTTCTTATTGAAGAAGCAGAAAATCGAGAACTATAGTCCTATTTAAACTTGTTTTGTATATATACTTCAAAAGTTAGCTCATTAAGTTACCTAGGCATGGAGAGATCTATGTGTTTCCATGTTTTAAACCTAATCTAGCTAGAGTTTTAACCATAACAATAAAGCTGAAAGCATGTGGTTTATTCACATATTTTATACATTTTAAATGCCGAAGATAGGATTTAAGGCTTGGTATATATAGAAGTCGGAATTATACTGTAGCTCTTCTTTCTCCACACCTTTTATGCGCTGAAACCGAGCTATTTATTGCCGTAATAAACATATTACCAGATTATGAAACTGAAGCTTTGGCAAAGAACTCAGATGTCCAGCTAGCTGTTTCGTTGGCTACTTTAGGAATACAAATAAGATTTAAGGAAATTAGGGATTGCAAATTTATTGGAATTTACTTGGACTCTACTGATATTCTGAAAATATACTGGAGGATTAAATTTACAACACCTATAACTCTTCTTATTGCATTTCTGCTTGCCACAACATACGAGTCTGTGTATTTTTATGATGAATCTTGCGTGCAGTACACCTCCAATATTTTGCATAAATGTTAACATATTTGGGAATTGGACAAAAAATAACGTAAAGTGTGAATATAAAAATAAAAGAATTTGGGCTTAGTTGGCTCTGAAATAATTGAATTTGAGTTTTTATTTATGGGTGGTCTTTAACGGTTATGGATCTTAACGTCCCATTTTGTATTCGACGTGAGACCGGAACATTTTCTCAGGCCGTTTTATCAAGCTGGACGTTCTTTTGCGTGTCGTAAAATCTGTTCCGATGAAAGCCATGCTAAGGATTTTAAGCCCGAGGAAACCGCCGGGCTTGAATCCGGGAAGGAGTTGCTAGTAACGTACCACGGAGGACGACAGTTTGCTCTGAGCATGTATCATAGCAAACCTGGGTACTATTAGCAAATATTGTAGTAGGGAATGGAATTTTCTTTGCCAATGCACTTAAGGTGCATTATTGGTTGTATCATTTTACGCATGTTCAGAATTGAAAATAAACATGATGAGTTTAAGAATTCTCTTTGTGGCTTCACAATTACTTCTTATCAATTCCTGGACCCTGCATAAGATTCTATTTTTTGATTCAATTAAGAAACCAACATTTCAAAACAATAAACCCTGTGTCAATTCAATTCACAAAACCGTCCTCTTGTATTATATTTCTATGTGCGTATCTCAGTTGGTTAAGTATTGGCGTTCTGAGTTTAAGATCGCGGTTTCAAATCTAGGCTAGATCAATGGTTTTTGAGTATGTCCAAAAACAAAAACCACATGTCAGTAGATTAACTCGCATGTAAAAGCTCCTGCACACCAGCTACAATGAAATGATCCTAGCAAATGACTGCATTCTAACGAAATATAATATTCATGTGTTTCTTTTGCGTTATATACATTTTATAAATGTGAGATCAACTGTAAACTCTAGTTTGCAGAGCAACACAATGTTAAAAATAGTAACAGTGTAGTTTTGGGTTGGGATACTTCAGTGGCACTGTTCCCCTTACATTCTAAGAGGATACCTTACCTTAAGTATGAGATTTTCTCTTTCTGTAACTTTTCTCTTTTGAGCTACGCTGCTCACAGACAGACACGCGTACCTTGTTCTAAAACGGCCTCATTGGATTCAGGGAATCCCAAGACATGTATATGCATTAAAATTTCCATATGGAGCTTTTGGACCAGTAATATACTACTCTACCTACGGTTCCGAGTAGAGGCAGTAAAAACTCCTAACACTACTGTCAAATTACATAACATATTGTTTGAACGAAGAATTCGTAAGCGTGGAAACATACCTAACTTAGCTGTCCGATTAAAGATCGTATTATATTACATTCACGTATAGTAGGTGCAAATAGAGACTACTGTACTCATCCTCACACGTTTTGGATGTTTCTTAAATAGTTTCATGTCGGTAGCAACAAATAATCGAATGCTGCTTGCAAATTTCGATTAGTCTCCATAAGAGTAATGTGGTTGTTTGGAATCCTAATGGCGGGAGATGGGCGTGTCCGCTCCAAAGGCCGCAATTTGATTAATAGAGCCAGTGTAACGTGAAGTATACACGATCCATCAGTTCACAAATAAACTTTTATTTGATATGTATAAAAGACTCAATATACACCACAGTTAACTAGTACAGGGATTAGGAATCTACGACAGAGAAACACGAAAACACCAAAAATCCTTCAACTGACTTTCAAACCGATATTGATATACCATACATCCTGGACAACCCATTTAAGGTTTGACACAGACTCAGAAAAATACTACCTACTCACTAATCACAAGAATTATTCAATTCTTATAGGCCACTTTGAGTCCATTCAGCAGCCCTCCAGCACCTTATACATCACGGAAACCAATGCGGCCCAGGAAGGCTAAGGACTCACTGAGTGACATACGAGTGCAGCTGCACCGAGGTGGATTCGCTGTTTATCAGTGTGGTCACTAGACGACAGGCAGCGCACCGGATATGAGCAGGACGTCCAGCAGGCAACTGGGAACTCAGGACGAGCAGCATAAGATTGCAGCAAATTAATCCAGAATGCATGACGACACACTTAATTGTGTCGCTCATCGGCATCTTAGGATAACTTAAGAATGATCCCTGTATGGTCACCCCACTACAAACTATGCATAGGACCAATGCATACTAGCTATTATAAATGCAACATGTTATCATAACTGGAAATAGCATAAGGCACGAAATATATGATGCCCTCAATGTCCTCTCATCACTATCTCAGAATCACTTAAACTCGACATGTGCATGGTCACTCTACTACGACCATTGCATGCAATGCACGTAAACATATCTAGAAATAGTACACTTAATAAAGCAAAATCAAATTGACGAGGCCTTCGGACTGAATTAAACCACGTTAAATTTTTTCTTATCCCATCAATATTTCCTTCGCCTCTACGTTGCAGCCCGGGCAGTTTATCATGGCTGTAGCATGGAACCTTGCATTCTACTCACCCTCTCCATTCGACAGCAGCTCTCCATATTTCTCCCTATTAACTCGGGTGCTAGGCGGGAGTGCGCTACTTTTACTATTGATTTCATACCCTTTATATGTATTTTCTTCTTCCTTTTCCTGTGAAGGGATTTTATTGGGTAGGGCTATGCTCCGATGGCATTTCCCCTTCACACAAAAAAATTCTAGTACATACGTTGGACCGCGAATGTAACATGACTAGTGCCTAAAATGGAGCAGGGAATAACATGGAAGGGCAACATAAATAAAATCAGGGATAAGTCAATTCCCAGTGAGGGAAGATATGTTTTCTCTTAAACTTAAACAACTAAACCTCAAGTTAGGAATGAAACTATATTGAATAGTAACTCTCCTCATCCTAATCTATACAACGCCTGTGTACGGATGCATCCTAAAACACACATGACGGGGCTTCAAACTTTCCAAAACAATGTTACACTTAACCTCCAAGGTGCCTATGAGAGTACCAGCGGAAGTCTTAAACAAAGAACTAAAAATGCATACTATCGAGAGGTTCATTAAGACACTTTCTTTTGGCAAATACAAGCATCACAACTCGTTAATACACTACCTAGGCAACTGCACCACAGAAGCCAGCATACACAAACGAGCACTTTAACTCGCTTAACAGAAAACGGTTCAATGACACAATCGAGCCTAACATCCAAAAACTGCAAGAAACCTCCTAAATATCCTTAATTGACTGAGACACAACTCACTACATAACTCTACTGTTACAGAATTCCGGTAGCCTTGGAAAACCTTGAGCTACTAACCAAGGCGACCCCGGGAGATGAAGACCTCCCCATGTCACACAATCGTGCAACTGCGCCAAAAGGGGTTGACTGTTTACTTGTGTGAATAAAAACAAACAGGACGAAAACGTACCACGATCTGACGAGCAAGTAAACCTTACGAAACACCTAGGGTAGGACCAACGTCAGCTGCATTCTACATGTGGAAAATAAGTACCTTAAAATATGACGTCCTTCCTATTCAGGAGAAGCAAACATAGCCGTCCTCTAAAGAGGATCGTTTAACATCGCCAAGATATCCCTTTATGTACGTGTACGTCACCACCCATTCACCTTTGAAAGACACACAGTCACTACATTTCGGCTAAGTCATGACGCACATGGTATTCATCTCATCTAGACACTTTCACTAACTGCAAGGATACGACTAACTACTGTAATCTAGATATTTGTACTAACTGTAAGAATACTATACGACTAACCACACGAGATTGCTCGGAGCGTACGTCATGTGTAATCCTTGGTAATCAACATTCGACGCGATCGCATGTCTTGCATGCCAGCTTTACATCTTTCGTTTACCATCTGGGGTGCTGTGCGGTACCCGACTATAACCTGCATGCCAAGCTAACAATTAACCGCACTGTGGAAGGGTTTCACTGGGTAAGGTCATACTCCGATGACAGTTGCTAGCTTCACTGGCGTGCGTAAAATGCATTTCTCCTGTACATAAACAAAACTTCACGACCTTCACGTGGAGTTCCTGAGTCTAATGGCCAAGATGACAGCCCTGTCTGGTCGCATCAGGAGCTACAGACTACACGAGGCCCATTGCTCCACACTATCAACCAGACCATACATTAACTCGACTCCATTGGCTGCACCCCTCAGGGGTTGGACGTCAATTTCGCTGAATTTCGAGCACACTTGGAACAACATACCACACAACCGGATGCGCCAGCTCCATAACGTAAGCCACCAAGAACCATGTCATCCAGTGCTCAAAATCATATGCCATTATGATGGAGCCTAAGGACTTAGAAACAAAACGAATAATTATTGCCCCATATAGCTTCACCCTTTAACTCCTTGCGCTACTATCAGGTTCCAGATAACGTTTACCTCGCACCCGAGCACTGGTTGGCAGTTTCCAAATGCACACAGAGTAACGGAAATGTTATGTGAATCTCCACGATTCCTCTCCCTTTTTAATATCCCTATCTATTCAATTTCCTACAAACACCATTTCTCTACTATTTTCTGTTACTACCCTTCCCATTCTGGCAAGATAGGCTAGCCCTTCCCCCCGTTTAAACTTTTTCTACCTTCCACTTTAAAAAAAAGCCAAAAAAGAAATTCACTATTGTATTAGAGAGCACAGTATAGGGAAGAAGAAGCAACAACTTCGGCTCGCAGCTCAACCTACAGCAACCTCCACCACGTCCACTGCATCCACAATACGAACCTACGTAGTGACCCGAGGTCTCCACCTCTCTTGCAGTCAACGTTGCTTGGCCCCAACTGCAGCCGAAACGCCGAACATCGCTCTACATCACGTGGAACCACAGCATCCATGCCCTCAGCGCCACCTCAGTCAATACCGCCTGTGCCTCCTAGGAGGTACAGTGCTAAAACCTATTATGTTTCCCGGGACCACCCAATGAGGTTTATTATCACAGCAGCGCAACAACAGTGACTCTCAGCAATGACAGCCACCCGAATTACCACTGCGAGACTGTCACCACTCGTTCGTCTTGATCTCGGCTTTACCTCACGTGCAACCGCAGCATCCAGCACCGTCAAGTACACTACAGATAATACCGCCTGTGCCTCCTAGGAGGTACAGCGCTAAGATCAGTTTTGTTCTTCGGAATCTCCCAACGAGGTTTATTATCACTGCAGCGCAAGGACAGCCACCGCAATCATCCCTGCTACACCGTCAGTTGGGGCTTGTTACGACGACATCTACTCATTGAGACCAGATGAGTAGATCATTAGATAGCCTGCCGCCGCTCCGGTACATTCAGCCGCGACTCATCAACATATGCAGTTCAGCATAGGTGCCATTTTTTGTGACACCGCCAACTGCGTACCTCATTCGCTGAGGAATTGCCACCGCTACTGCGTCACTTCTGATGGATTCCGTGGTTTTATAGGTTAGGTGCAATGCCCACGATATCTACACACACGCCGCCACCCATCAGCTTCCTCAGAGAGTACCCAGGTAACTGCAGCACGGCCAAGTGAAACAACGTCACCGACACCTGTTACTTCCCCGATCAGCCTTACAGAAAGCCGTCTAGGACATCCCTTCCAAGATCCTGAAAATTAGCTCCGGCTTGGCTATCACAGGAGTGGCACTCGCTAACATTACTCTCGCATTACTACCGTACACTCCGAGGGTCTCAACAACAGCTTCCGCCTGGACAAACATACGAGGCAAACAGCAACTTTATCGCCGTCGTTACCACCGTAAATCTCGAGACCTGCCTCCGCCTTCTGAACAGCTTTTAATCTGAAGTTCAAAACCTCGATGCTATCTCCATTGCCTGATCATCAACATACTTGGCCCTCTCTGGCACCTTTATTTCAAAACTGGACATAACACAAGTCACTCTCATAGTAATGTACGAAACAAGTCATCATATCAGGAAACTCAGAGAAAGGATCAACACAAAACCTCCTCATCAGCTATCCATATGTTCACAGGCTGTAGGTGTACTAAACCAACTGATCAGAACAACCACGTCCACAGACTGATAATGGCATCAGCAATAACTACATCTTCCAACTTCACGCCACTTGTGTGTCATAGCTGCAGCCCAGTACGTATAATTCAACCGCTTCCTTCTACTAGAAAGGAGATTAAATTAAAATTGACTTTTATTTATGGACGCTGTTTAACTACTATAGGTATGGTCCTTAGCGTCCCATTCTATATTGGCCGTAAAACACCGGAAATTTTGCCTGTATTTCCCTTCCGAATGAAGCCAAGTTGAAGATTTTTACGCCCAAAAAAATCCATCTCCCTCCGCCGGGTTTGAACCCGCAAACTCGGGAGCTAAAGGCTAGCATGATACCACTAGTCTACGGAGGATGGCTACTAGAAAAGAGCATATGCTTAAGTGACGCAGGTGCTTAAGCGGAACTGCGCAGAGGATACACCTCTGAATTCCACCAAAATAGTACGTAAGTAGAGAATTAAACTTCCCTTCATTAACGTTCCTTCCCGAGCAAAATAAAGTAATATTTCATCCCCAACTCCTCTTTTATCTTCCCATTTAAAAAGAATGCCATTATTATCCGAGACATAGACTACCACCCTTAAAGCTGTTCAGAGAAAACATCAAATGGATCAGTTACCTACATAGGACCATTAATGGGGCACGGCCAAATCTGGCACCTAGATGTTAATGAAGCACGAAGAAAAGCTCTGAACAAATTTTACCCACTCATTAACTATAACAATTAATGTGAAATGAACATGGGCCGCACGCTGTAGATTTCACTCAGATGACCAATATTAACATACGCGCCGCCGATCTGGGACTACTGAACAAAATATAAGGTCGCCGTATCGAGCATTCCCAAACAAGATATTTTAGATAATTTCGCAAGTCTATTAGGAAGGCTGTCCAAACGTACGCACAACGATCTCCACAGATAACACAGTAAAGGAGTTCAAAAAGAAATAGGATTCCATATGCACAACAAACTCCGGTCATAACACAACCCAAAAATGTGTGCACTCGGCCAATAGAGAACGCTGATTGACGTACACAAACGACTCCTCTCATTCTTTGACCGCAAACTGAGAGATCCAGTTGCAGACGGTGGCAAAGCATTATCTCTCTATTACCTTTTGAGGTTACATTGACTAATCACTTCTTACCCATCCACAGACAACGGAAGCAGGAGATATACTACCAGACAAACATTCATCCCACAGCTACCCTCGAAGTCCTTGGGCTTCCCAGCCAAGGTGTCCCCTCGTAAGGAGGACCCCCGAATGCCACAGTTTGCAACTTCGCAACTACCAGGGGTTGGGTGCAAATGAGTGTGCACGAAAACTAACCGGCGTCAACGGACCGGAGCGGTAATGAACACAAATATTGACATGGCACCCACTGTGTAGACCACACAGCTATATTCGCCACCGCCCTAACATTTAAAAACGCAACTGCGTACAGCCTCACGTAGAACGTAATAAGCCTTATGTAAATAGTATTTATAAGCTAACAATCTTAGGATAGAAAATCATACTTCCCTGTCACCAACATCCCCTCAGGCTGCACTAAGGCTTCTATCGTAGCTGCATCTCGGGATGTTATTGCTCGATACGCTCGCATGGACCGCATGCCAGAAAAGAACTTTCCGGGACTAACCGGAGTACTTATTCGGAACCCACCTAACGTAACGTTTTCACACCTAGGACACTGCATGTTCGATTATAACCGCATTAGGTTGGCGATGCAATTGTACAGATCTGCATGACGCACAATAGCCACCAAAATAGGTGCGTGTGTAGTCCATCCTTTGCTTCGAAAGCATGCAATTATAAAATCGTTTAACACTAGTAACAGCACTTCGCTATGGTGAAAGGAGGACTGAAATAGCCAAGCCATTTACCGTCGCAGGCTCTTCTCATCGGGAAACGATAGAAGTCGAATCGGCAACAGAACATCCGCAGCCAGCGTAGCTTGATGTTCTCTCCTCCCCCTTCCGGGAGTGGACCAGAAAGATAAACCTGCTCAACCTTTACCGCCGCCGGCTTTCATCAGCCGCCACAGTATGGTCATCTTTGGTGTTCTTCGGGACCTTCCAGCGCATTTTATGGTCGCTACTGTGCAGCAGCAGTGGTCTTAGGCGATTTTTTTAAAATTTGTGAACGGTTCTGTGGTCCTTAGCGTCCCATTCTATATTGGGCGTGAAAGACGGTAATTTTGCTCACAGGAACCTTTATCAGGTTTGAGGTTCTTTTGCATGCCAAAACTCTACGACACGGGACCACAGGTTTTACTTTCCTTCCGAAAATGCCATGCTAAGTATTTTACGCCGGAAAAGTCCATCGCACTCCGCCGGGTTTGAATCCCTTTCACCGTTGAATGTCATGCAGGCCACACGCATCTCCTCTGCTCTGGGACCCAAACTGCTTGTCCGCCTGGAGCTTGCCAGCAGCGTAACTCTGAGACTACCTAAATATCCAGCCTAACCTAATTAGGTCGGTATCTTCAAATTGAGGCAAAGCGACAGGAGCGGCTAGTTCTCTGATGCTGTTGCTGAGTGTAGGTCACAATGCGGACGTCTGCTCTTCTCAGTCAAGGTGGGACCATACCCTCCACCGCCGACTACACTGGGCATTCTCTCCGCCGCCGTAGCCGCCACTGTGCCACCTAGGGAGTCACATCTTAGTTCACAGGACAGGCCCAATGTCCTTTTCACTCGAGAAGCTGGCAGCCACCTTAACCGATGGAAAACATTCATCCATTTCCGACGTAAATAACAGACGTCTCAATACGGGCAACTTCAACTAATGCGGCACTTTGGGATGTAGTACTGGACCTCCAAGTGAAGGTACTGAATATTGATGACTTTGGTCGCGCTGGAATAGACGCTAGCAAACCTCATCACCAATTAACCCGAGGACCTCAAGCCACCATCAGCGTCGCCAACATGCAACACCAGACGTTCGCCACCAATTTGTCAGCTATGGTTGACAGTGTAACGATACATCTGCAGGCCCTGGAGGACGAAAGCAAGAACTACATCACTATTCCACGACCAAAGCAGCTACTTCAAAACGTCAGAACTCAACCACAGACATTTTAATTCTTCCAGATCACCAAGGTTTCCCTGTTAAATTCCGCCCCTGTAATATACAGGCATCTTTCCATCTTAAACGTTAGCAACAGAGGTGCCTAATGCGGGACGTCACAATTTCCTGTTCTTTAATTTTCCAAGCAAAGCCACTTAACATACCTTGCGTCTGCTCCATCATAATCATACTACTCCCATCCCAGCGAAATAAGCTAACTCTTTCTCTTTTCCAGTTCTTCTACGATCGCCACCTTTAAAAATATTTTGTTGATAATACATTCTGCATATCGGTATCAATTATATTTATAGCTGAAAGTGTGAATGGTAGTGGCAGGCCGTTGCACAGTGAATACGGTGAACTTGCGTTCGTTTGGAAGAGACATGAAAATAATAGGAACTGTGCTAAATGCTGTATATATGGTAAGGTTCATTCAAACAGTGAAAAAGACTGCATTTTAAGCCCACAGACAGTGTATGCATGAACGCCAGGAAGGCATTGCATGAAACCGTACGTTCAAGAGAGCGAAACCTCATTCCATCTTTGGAAAGCAAGCCTGATTATGTTGTTAATTCTTTAAATAATAATGGGAAGATATTGTAGAGAATACTTTAGGGCTACTTATTGCATTACAAAGCTAAGTTCGTAACAGTTCGGTGGTAAGATATTAAAGCCATCATCCGAACTGAAATTGTGAGGATCTATAGCTTGACGTCGTCCTCCGTGGACTAGTGATACTGTGCTAGCCTCTAGTTCCCAAGGTCGCGGGTTCAAACCCGGCGAAGGGCGATGGATTTTTTCGGGCGTAAAAATCCTTAGCATGGCTTCCTTCGGAAAGGAAGAAAAGCCGGTTGTCCCGTGTCGTAGATTTACGGCACGTAAAAGAACCTCAAGTCTGATAAAGAGGCCTCTGAGCAAAATTACCGGTCTTTCACGCCCAATATAGAATGGGACGCTAAGAACCACAGCAGTTAAAGAGCGTCCATAAATAAAACTGCATTTTTTATAGCTTGGCTATTAGAACAGATGTTCTCTTAAGGCATTCTTAGAATATTTAATTAATTTTCTTCACGGGCGAACTATCAGAATTCATAGATAGACTCATTAATTTTAAGTGAGCTAGTAGGAATGCAGCTTTCACAGATGCAGTGAACTTTGCACCTGCAAAATAATGACGGTATGAAGAAACGAGAATTTCTTTTAAAGTTTGGCGTTCACTAACCGCAATATGAATTACAATTACCCCATCTTCATTCTAATATGTTTGAAACATACAGTGACTCCCCCTAGATTTTAACTGTCACTTCACCAGGTTCTCACTGTCAATTTGTGATCTGGTTCAAGCTACACTGTGGCTTCACTTATTTCAATTGTCACCGCACTAATGTGATCCGGTTCGATTTTCCCTATCACTTCACTTTCCTTCGTAACATAGCCGCGAAATACATACGCACGAAGCAGCATTTTCTTCCTGAAGTTTCAACGTCGAAAACAAGAATTATCTAATCTCTAGCAGTAGTTCACTAGACATCACAGCAGTCGTCATAAAGTCACTCGCAGAAGAGCACACTTTCTTGCATCAGAAATGCACTCACAATCTGACTTAATAACTGGCTTACTCGCGAGAACGCTCCCTTATATATCCAATGTAATAATCCACATAACATTTTAGGAGGTTCTGGAACACGAAAAACGGAAGCTTCCAACAAGATTCTGGTTATCTGTCGGTAACTCTTCTGGAGTTTACACCGAGCGAGACACCACTTCGAGTACTTCTTTCTGCGCCAAACTCTCGATAACGTTGGAGTGCTGAGTATAAAAGCTGTTTCTTCAGAGTTGTTTCTCCCGAACAACTCCACGATATGCAGCAAAACGATCAAGATGGACCACCATCAGCTTCCCTCGGGGTTGACGGCAAATGCCGTATACGACTTGTTGATACGGTTAATTGTATTGTATTGGACATTCTAGGAACGTTTCGTGTTCGGCGACCTCCCCTTTGTTCTTGTGGGAGATACAGCCATTCAAGCTTGCCATTATGGAATCCGCACGATTTGCCAGACGCCATAGCGGTCCTTCATCCGGTCAATGGTCAGCTTTAGGTGTGCCTGGCGAGATAATGTATATCTTCTAACCTATCCGTAAGAGCGCCGACATAATTCGTTGCCGGCTGATCAGCATTAGAAGACGGGCCGATGAACATACTGCATAGTACTCTTAGCTCCCTTCTGAAAACCACGTTGACCTGTGTTATGCCAGTGGACATGTTAACCGATGTTCGGCAGGCCAGGAGAAATAATGGCAGCTGCAAATCCCAATCTCGCTGATGGCTAGATACAACTTTCCGGAGGGTTCCTTGACTACGTTTATATAACGCGCCAAATTTTCGTCTATTGTGAATAAAGGGAAGTGGTACGGGCCTGGTGTATCTGGAGGCGCTGGAGCCGCTCTTGCATAAAGGTGCACACTCCCCTAGCCTCTGTGTAGCTCCCGGGAGAATCTCGAACCACCAGAAGAAGTTGTTTATCAGGGCATCAGCTACAGTTGAAGCCTCTTGATTGGGGATTGCGTAAACCTACGGCCACTTGGTAAAGTAGTCCAAAGCCAATAACAGGTAGCGATTTTCTGGGTCTGCCTGTGGGAAATCGCCTGCCACGCCGATGATAATCCTTTATTCCGGCGCTCCGTTGTTATACTTCTGCATCCAGCTCCAATTGTAATCTAGGATCCGCGACATGCCGCTTAGATTTCACATTGCTGGTACCACTTCTCCACGTTGCTTTGAAGATGCAACCAAAAAAAAGGAACTTCTGTAAGGTCTTTTTTATCCCAGGTGCACTCCGGCAGTGCCGGCATGGGTCTCCTCGAGGACATGTATTAAGAAATTTTATATGATTATTCATGAATACAATAACATTGTAGGCATATACTACTTGTTTGCTGTATTCAACACAGGTAAGCTTGTTCTCGATCAGGTATGCTTCAAAACACAAGGATGTTTTGCAAGATCATGCTCCAAATATTTCCCTTTTCTTGCGCACACTGGATTGATCTTTGATGTAAATGAATGAAAATTGAAGATATCGTCAGGGAAATCAACTTAATCTTTAATTTAAACCTATGCTCACGTCGGCATTCAGAAAGTATCGTGCATAAAATGTGACTCTGGGCACTCTAATGGTGAGTTGTCGTTTTCAAACTTCCCTTTCAGTTTTTCGACTCGACCCTGCATTCTGGGAGCCACCACTGTTCCGATGCAATGTGGGGGATATAAGGTTCTTTGTTGAGTTAGACTAGAATCAGAAACACTAATGCCTTGCCGTGTTTTGACTATCACAGCCTTCACCATTATTTGAGACTGGACAGATATAAGCTATAAGATACACTCCCTCTTTCAGAGAGGAAGGGAGGGAGAGAGAAAGAGAGGAAGCATTAAAGGAGTCAGTTATAAACATGCCTTCACAAAACACCAAACAATGTAGTGCTGGGGTTTCCTGGCATTATTAACATGCAATAATTATATAATGTAGTATATTATTTACGTTTTAATATTTTAATGCATACTTTAAGATCGTGAAATGCAATATGAAAATATTTCTGAATTATGTTAGGTTATAATAGTGGTTGCTAGCCTACCATGACATGAACCAGGAGTATATACACCCAAAGCTTGAACCTCTATATAAATAGCAACAACATGCACTTATTTCATCTTTGAAGGGTAGAAATACTGAAAAGCTAATTAAATTATTTCTAAATACCTTCAGATGTACTTATGACAGGTTAAATTTCTCAAATTTTCCAGCAGGCACCAGCCATGATGCGCTATCTGAACGCTTCCAGGCATTTAGTTTAGTTGCTCGGCTGTTACAGAACTATATCTTGTTGGGAGGAGAAACTGCTTATCATTCAGATAGTGAAATTCCACAATTCTGCAACCATATTTAGTGTGTTCTCTTCTTATGCCTTTTATATTATATGCCTTCACCAGTTCCAGATTCTGGACTGTTTGATTAGGCGGAAGAAGTTCTTGGCAGCCAGCATGTTAAGGTGTATTGCTAAACTCCCCGTAATGTGAATAGAACCGTTTGTTGTATTTTGTATTCCATTAAAGTTTTTTCGTTTTTCCCTTCTTTATAGAGATGATAGTTATTATTATTTTTACTGTTATTGTTGTTACTACTACTAGTAGCAGTAGTAGTGGTAGTAGTAGTAGTAGTAGTAGTAGTAGTAGTAGTAGTAGTAGTAGTAGTAGTAGTAGTAGTAGTAGTAGTAGTAGTAGTAGTAGTAATAGTAGATTTTCGGGGAGGAGGAAGGAGGAAATGCTGTTATGTACTTCAGCCCTAATGAGAGTCGGGTTAGGAGTGTGGAACATGCCAATATTCGGTCATACCATCTAAAACTCCTCCACCGAAAGGAAAAGGATAAAGGAAAAACAATAAATCGATAAGGTGAAAATGTCGCGGTCCTGCGTAGCATCCACGTTAGTAATCGAAAGTTGCGGTGCTGCCGTCCTATGGACGGGATCGGTGAGGATAAGGTCTTAGGCTACAGCCATGACAAGCTGCCTTGACTGAAGTTTAGAGTTTGGAAATTGAAAAATAGTATGGGATTCAAGGGTAATATTGTAGAAGGTATTCAGGCGCCTAGAAGTCGTCGTCGTTTCTGTTTCTCACCTATCTGTCAACTTATGGATTTGCGCTTGTCAATGAAGCCCTGATGGCCCTGAGGAATTGTGAAATTTGAAGGTGACTGCTGTGGATCTGTATGTGGGGTGATGTTTAGTTGTGGTGATGTTGATCTGAAGTCCTTGAAGCTGTTTTCCAGGTCCTGTAGGCGTGAAGAAAGCATATCAAGCCTGAAGTTCAGGTCAGCGGTGGAGGTCTGTTGCTGAGTAAAAACTGCAGCGATGTTGGCCTGCAGGCCCTGGAGCTTCTCGGTGATGATATCGGCGATCAACTCTCCCAATGCAGAGAGCAGGGCATCAATATTCAGAACCTGCGCGTGTAGGCCCTCAACGGCATCCCGAGACCGCACCTCCGTCGAGGCTACCGGAGTGATGTCGCAGGGGGTTGGTGGATGTTGATGATGCTGTGGCGTCTGCGGTATTTGCCTTTCTTCACGTACAGAGGGTACTGTACCTGGCCTAAGAAGTGTGATGTGCTACTACCTGCGGCATAGTAGCGGCGGCGAAGATCTGCCCAGTGCACTCGGCGGTGAAGGCGTCGATACCACAGGATGGCACTTCGGCTGCGAAGACCACGCGTCAGCACGGTGCAGATAATCACAGAAGCGGTGACTGCGCACCTGACGTTCTGCTCGTTTGGCCTCATTGCTGAAGCACCACCCTAACAAGCTCAGGCCTGCCCTCAAGGCCGCTTCTTAGCCGTAGGTTCTGCAAGCTCCAGCCGAACTGGTATGCGATTACTCGGCTTCCGATGATTCTTGTTGCCCTCATTGCTGGGAGCCATTTCTGCCGAGCTGGTGGTGAGGAACCTGACTGAATGGTCCCTATGATGACAGCACTAGGCTTCCCATAAGACACAGGCTTGTGCGGCGGTGTCTGGAAAGGTCCTACGGGATGTAGTGTGGCTGCTGGTTTCTGCGGCGGCAGGACTGCGGCTGCAGTAGTAGGGAAGCTGCGGTGGGAGAGAACGAAGCACTGGCCGAAGCAAGGGAATCCTCGGGTGGCGTCGGCGGTGAAGCGGCCCTCCCGGCGGGTGCCGGAGAAGCGCCGGAGGGGCCTACCGTGTCTGTCTCGGCGAGACGACGTTGATGTTTCTGGCCCATAACAGCCAAGTGATGATTCCTGTAGTATTGGTAATCTTTTCTTCGAGTGCAGGAGAAATACACAGTTAGGCTTAACCTCAGCCTCGATGCGAGTTGGAGACTGAGAATGTTGAAATCGCCATCCGAAAAAAAACTTCAGATTTATTTATGGACGCTCCTTAACTGCTGTAGTACTTAGAGTCCCATTCTATACTGGGCTTCAAAGACCGGTTATTTTCTTAGAGGCCTCTTTAACAGGCTTGAGGCTCTTTTACGTGCCGTAAATCTACAACACGGCCAGTTGTAGAAAGTTCGCGGAAAACAAGTGGAACCAACGGTATTAGAGCTGATTCTCTGATATTCTTGCTAGTTACAATGTGGCAGCGTTATTCTATTAATGCTGCGTTGCATCTTTCTTTTGATTTCCGTCGTTATTTCACTTATATTCTGATAACCAGATGTTCTCATAGAAGCAAAGAGCCATTGCTGATAAACACATTATATTTTTTCTCACCTGCTTAGTTTTGGTATTGTTATCAGCAACTTATTGCTGATATGGCTGTTAAATATAATTTAAAATCCTTTATTTAATCTTTCTTGTTCTTAATAATCAATCCCCTCACTTAAATATCGTGATCTATAGCTCACCACTAAAATTCTTTGGTTACTTTCGACTAAATATACAGGGTGAATCACCTAAAACTTGCACCGCAAATTTTTCGGAAATGGAAAGTGCTATTGATATGCAGTTTTCACAGCATTGATTGGTAGTCAGGGGCTGGTACATTTAGCCTATAAACAGATATTAATAATACTGAGGAAGTGTATTTTATGCATTTTTTAAAATGAAGCAATGCCTAGTTACATCCACAGAATAAAAGTAGGGTAAATTAGAATGCCAATGGTCTTTGTTGTAGGATTCTAGTGCAAGTGGTTTACGAGAAATCGTATTTTGAAAAGTTTCCACCCCGACAATTGTTTGTCCCATTCAACCTGCTTAGTTGCTAGCTAGATGTGGTTATGTTAGTTGGCATTGTGTTTCCTGTTCATTGATTGCATTGCGGCCTTCTGGTCAGTTACTTTGTGACAGTTGAAGCAGTAAGTCGTGAGTGGAAGATGGGGTTTACTAAAGCAGAAAATGCCAACTGCTCATGGTGTATTCAGAGTGTAGGAAGAATGCAGTTCGATTCTGTACCGTGTATGCGGAAAAGTATCCCAATAGACGTTGACCATCTCGGCAATTATTTATCAACCTCTTCAACCAATTACGCGAAAGTGGTACTGTAACACCTAGAAAACATAACAGAAACAAAGAAGTGACTGAAGAAGGTGCAGAAATTAATGTTTTGGCTGCCGTTGCAGTAGGTCCGCAAATTAGTTCCCGCACAATCGCACGTGGAAATGGTATAAGTCAGGCAAGTGTACTGCGCATTCTCCATTGAAATAGGTTCCATCCCTATCACATCTCTCTCCATCACGAGCTGCATGGAAACGGTTTTGAAAATCGTGTTAACTTTTGTACATGGGCATTAAGACATGATACTCCAGATTCATTATGTATCTTGTTTAGTGATGAGGCAACATTTACTAATCATGGCCAGGTAAACCGCAAAAAACATGCACTATTGGTGTGTTGACAATCTCCGTAGGCTTCGTCACGTGGAACGTCAGCGTCCATGGATTTTAAACGTGTGGTGTGGGATAGTGAACCATCAGCTCATAGGTCCTTTGTTCATAGAAGGAACAATGAACTCGCACAAGTATCGCAGCCTCCTGACAGACCATCTGCCACGGATTCTAGAAGACGTTCCTTTGCAGACTAGAA
This sequence comes from Deroplatys truncata, assembly GCA_030765065.1. Classification (NCBI taxonomy): domain Eukaryota; kingdom Metazoa; phylum Arthropoda; class Insecta; order Mantodea; family Mantidae; genus Deroplatys; species Deroplatys truncata. The sequence goes on along the minus strand of CM060990.1, from coordinate 533,602,130 downwards.
GGAACTTTTGGTACCAACATGATGGCTGTCCAGCCCATAGTGAACGAAGTACTACAGCTTGTCTTAACGGATTGTTTCCAAATCGTTGGATTGGACGAAGTGGACCTTACCTTGGCCGGCCCGTTCACCGGATCTGACCCCTTTAGACTTTTTTCTGTAGGGAAGGCTGAAAGACACTGTCTACAAGGATGTACCAACTGCACCAGACGATATGAAACGACGTATTACTGCTACCTGCTCTGAAATTTCCGCTGAAATGCTAGGACGTGTGGAGCAGTCTTTCCATAGCAGACTGGAAGCATGTATTGAAGCTGCCGGTGGTCATTTTGAACACAATCTTTGAAGGGCTATGTTCTCTTTACTTGTAAGAATCCACAGAAGTATTGTAATTCCCTTTTGTTTTTCTTTAGTTTGTGCTAGCACAGGTTGTACAAGTGTCGGTGCGTAAAAGCTTCAAAATAAGATTTCTCGTAAACCACTAGCACTAGAATCCTGCAACAAACGCCACTGACATTCTAATTTACCTTACCTTTATTGCGTTGATGTAACTAGGCATTGTTCTATTTTAAAAATTGTATGTTTGCTCAAAAAATCACTTTCTCGGTATTATTAAAATCTGTTTGTATGCTAAATGTACTAGCCCCTAACTACCAATGAATGCTGTGAAAACTGCACATTAATAGCACTTTCCATTTCCGAAATATTTGCGGTGCAAGTTTTGGTGATTCACTCTGTATATCTACTGCTTCAAGGTGATTTTGAACCATACATCCTTGCGTACCGCAATAATAACTAGTTACCCCACTTAACCAGCACTTAGTACAATTTCTTGGAAGAAAGGAATTCCAGTATTGTATATTTTGCTTTTTACTAATCAGATATCATAATTCTATTCTGTCATATTTGCTATTTATATAATTCTGCTCTGGAACTTGACAAATTCGCGAAATTAACTTAACATCTACTTAAGCAGCCAATTTAGAGGAGCAGAGGTCAGGTTTGTTTTTCAATGGTTCTTTAAGCAGTTACAGGCTATGGATAGTCTAGCAATTAGGAGTCTCAGGCTTCATCAGTGACAAGAGGATTAACCAGGTTTCTCGAGATCAAGTAACAAATTATATCCAAAATGTCTCGATTCAAAATTCTCTTTCTCGAAGTATCAGCGTAATTGTCGTCCTCCGTGTTGTAGTGGGTAATCTTGAATCGAGGCATTTTAAATATAATTTGTTACTTGACCTCGAGAAACCTGGTTAATCCTCCTGTCAGTGATGAAGCCTGAGATTCCTAATCGCTAGACTATCCATAGCCTGTAACTGCTTAAAGAACCATTGAAAAACAAACCTGACCTCTGCTCCTCTAAATTGGCCGCTTAAGTAGATGTTAAGTTAGTTTCGCGAATTTGTCAAGCTCCAGGGCAGAATTATATAAATAGCAAATATGACAGAATAGAATTATGATATCTGATTAGTAAAAAGCAAAATATGCAATACTGGAATTCCTTTCTTCCAAGAAATTGTGCTAAGTGCTGTTCAAGTAGGGTAACTAGTTATTATTGCGGTACGCAAGAAACTATGGTTCAAGATCACCTTAAAGCAGTAGATATACAGGGTGAATCACCTAAAACTTGCACCGCAAATATTTCGGAAATGGAAAGTGCTATTGATGTGCTGTTTACACAGCATTGATTGGTAGTCAGGGGCTGGTACATTTAGCCTAGAAATAGATTTTAGTAAGCTGAAGTTTATTTAAAATGAAATCTTGAAAATAATTCCTGCACCCGCGTTGCCCATTTTAAAGTAAACTTCAGCTGAGACAGTCAGGAAACTGAGAAAACAATTGACCGCTCGTCAGTTGGTTGGTTATTCATACTTGATTGAGATACACATGATTCATAGCCGTCTTTCTTCGTCGAAGTGAAATAATTATATGAAAGCCTCTCAATGAATCAACGCATTTTGACATTTGTATTTAAAAATACCGCGGTAGATTTTATGTTTCGCAATTCGGACATGGAAAATGACTCCGGTTTCGTACGAATATTTATGCTTTATTAGCAAAGCATTCTTGGAATTTCATCCACGTTCAATCTTACCTTAAATTAAAGAATCCCACAAGTCAATAAGCTGCTTAACAATTATACATCCTTCTTAAAATGACTAAACCAATATACATATTTCCACTACTGTAACTATGTTATAGGAAGCAAAATAAGCATTTACATACAGCTTTAATGAGGAAACAATCACTCTTAACTACACCCTTGGTTTTAGTGTTTTTGTGGCTCAAAGGTGCTTCGCGAACCTTACAAATGTGTTTTATGTTTGAGCTTATATGGGATAAACTCACTCTCAGTTCTTCATCCAGCACTTTTAAGCTACCCAATTTCACTGTTTTGATATTGGCTATCACAGAAAATCCTGTATCGCAAGAATATGTGCTTAAAAAGTGTAGCAAAACCACAGACACCCGTTTAAGAGGGCGCGGAAAGTCTTCTTTGAAGTTAAATCCAGAATTGAATTGAGTTTTATTTATGGACGCTCTTTAACTACTATGGTCCTTAGCGCCCCATTCTAAAATGGGCGTGAGAGACCAGAAATTTTGCTCAGAGGCCTCTTGTCAGACTTGAGGTTCTTTTACGTGCTGTAAATCTACGACAGGGACCACCGGCTTTACTTCCCTTCCGAAGGAAGCCATGTTAAGGATTTTTACGCCCGAAAAAATCCATCGCCCTCCGTCGGGTTTCAACCCGCGACCTCGGGAACTAGAGGCTGGCACGGTACCATTAGTCCACGGAGGACAACTAATCCAGAATCTATCTCAATCATCTCCTGAGTGCTTTAACTTCAAGCGCCTATCTTTTTAGTCTCTGCCAATACTCCTTGTTCTACTAAGAAAAATACAAACTGCAAATGACCCAAAACGAAAAAAAGTTGTTGTCCAATCATAGGCCTCTGAGTTCAGATATGTTATACTGAATTGTTGATTTCGTTCTTCAAACCACAGTGAAATATGCATATTTGGGAACATTTCACAATTGCCCTATTTCACTTTCCAACATCAAAGTGCTAACATGTCCCCACAGACACTTTGTCTGTTGCATTTAAGATATTCCCAGCCTTACCTTGCAGACCGGAACTATACTTGTTCACAATATCAAATATGTCACAGAGAAAAGCGAATTTTGTACACCACGGTTAATTCCTAAGCAGGTCTACAAAATGTGATTTTTTCATGACAAAGATAAAAGGCATTGTTCCCTGAGCTAACAAACCCGACTAACACTCATTACCGCAGTACCTACTTATGGAGAAGAACATTTGGGGATTGGATCCAACTTTTTTATGTTCTATTTATACCCCGCCTTTAACTACATATGTCTTATCGGCGGCCTGTCCTTTGGAACATGTTATTGCCTTAAGGCAATGGTCTTAACTCGTATTCCCTTGTCGTTGTATTTCTGATAAACTTTTGGTTTTATTCATTAGATCATGCACTCATTCACACTCTCATGCGTACTTCCAAACTCTGGGGAGGATAGGGAATAATCTTAGCTAGAGAAAAATTCACACCCCCAGCCCGGAATCGAGCCCGGGAACCCTCGTACTGCAGGCAAGTGTTCTACCGACTGATCTACAGGTCCAGTCGCTCCAATTTTTTGTCTTAAATGAAGACATTCGAAATTGAAAAGGTGTGCTGTTAATAAAATGTACATTTGTGTTTCTTTTGTCTAAAACTGCCTTAAAATCTTCACCAATAGTTCATCTAAGAAACACTTCTCGGTGTATATTATTTATCAGATATTTATTAATCTAATCCTACTTTATCGCACGGTATGTTAGGGTTATAGTTAATACAATATATACCTAATTATTATAGTAGAAGTACAAGTGCTTGTAACAATGATTAATTCATAAAATGGGAATAAATATACTCAAACAATGTGTATATGTATGTAGAAATGACTAATTTAAAATCACTGTTTAAAAACAATATGAACCAATCTAGATAATAAAATAAGTACTACTAAAATAACCATAATTTATAATATTGTGCACAACTAGAAAAGACATTAATACCAAATTATAACCGCTTTTATGTGGTTAATTAGCATGGAAAATTGGAATGAGCAGCTGTTTTTGTGAAGTATGTTGAAAATTCTTCTCATATCATCTGATAACAGGTGCGTTTTGAGCTCGAAAGGGTGATCTGTCAAAGTTAGCCAATTAAACAGAATATTACCTACAGCTTGATTGTGTTCCGAGCAGGACGCCGTGAGTTATTTATAGTTTTCAAAGCAATGCATAGAACTATTCTGCAATTCTGTTCTTTGGTGAATGGAAGAAAACTGTTTTTAGACTGCGTCAATGAAGAATAACCACTAAGCACTTTCCACCATAGTTCATCCAAGATAAATTATTTTTCTCCACATAGCCATTTAACCATTAAAAATATTTTCTCCTCTAGTCGCAAGAGGGATTTCGAAGCAGCACAACTATTATTCAACACTTTCCCTTTATAAATGAAACATATGTAAGGCAGAAGTTCACTAACCCCAGTTGAATCACTTAATTCAGCTTGAATTTCAAACGTAGAATTTTTGTTTCCAACTTTGTGTCTCACTGAAAGCTCAATTATTTTGGATAAAACCTGATTTTTTCGCCCAGCAGTATTATTTGCCAACGGAAATTTTTTAATTTCAGCTTCTTATTCAGGGCCAAATATATATTTTGCGATAGCAAGGCATAATGGAATCATAGTCTTCTGGTCTGCTGAGTTGGGTTTACTTCTTTTTCTTTTCATTCCTTTTTTTTAAATTATCTCCGACGCTAGGTAACTGGTTTCCTGAGTTTTCTAAGACATCTTGAACTTCTAGTAAACACAACACTCTCTTTCGACTGGTATTTTTAACATTTCTTTGAAGTAATTTACAGCTTTTTCATTTAAGTGGCTATGCTTAGCTTGAAAACGATGAGTGGCATAATACTTACATTTGACAGTTTTTCTCCACAAAGTAAACACTCGAAAATGGAACTGCTGTCGTCAGTAGATCACGTTAAACCCGTTTTCAAATAATCTTCCGTATGTAAACCAACTTTTCATTTTGTGAAACTTGTGTTGTCTTTGCTCAGTGACGAGTTCTTACTTGTTTAGGCGCCTTGATTCGCTTCTTTATCATTAGTTGCTGCAACGTATGTTGAATGTTCACTACTCCTAAGTTTTCTTTGTTACAATAAATATATCCATAGGTAAATAATATATATAGTAGAGAAGCGAAAAGTCACACTGTACTACGAAAGAAAATGCCACGTTCTATTATCCTTTATCCACCACACAGATTCACAATACACCTACCTACCTGTTCATGAAATCACATTTTCTCACACTGAATGATGCCGTAACGCTCCTCGTTGGCGTTTACATGCTGCTATCTGGTGACACTGCTGTTACAGCTATACGTACACCCGTGCGTCTGTTGTCATTTCTTACAGGCAGCTAGCTAAGCAAGCGGTAACCAGAGATTTTCTTACTTCATTTCAGTTATCATAAGTTAATAAGCTTAAAAGAATGAAACAAGTATATCAGACAAACCGCAACGCCCAATAAACCCAGTTTGAAAAGCTCTGCTTTATACCAACGAAAGGATTTTTTCTATACCGAAATAAATGAAGGCCCATAAAGCGTAATCTATTCACATGCACTTTCAGATCCCTTTTAGTAACAATTCCTATTAAGCGTTTCCATTTATGGAAAAGAATAAGTAACCAAAAGTCCTGAAGGATATGCGTATTCTTCCTTATGCTACTCTTTGTCAGCTTACGTAAACGTAGCTCGTAAATTGGCGGAGAAACTACTAGACGTTTATTTCAGCCATAAAACACACTTATGTTAATCGAGGGAACTGCCTTGCTCTTCTAGGCCTTGACAAGCTGGCAGTAGTGGCGATAATGAACGGGCGTTTCACTGACACATTTGTCACGGCGATTGAGCTGGAAACGAGGTCTGCGGTCGTCACTCTTTGCTGTCCAGAATGCCGTGAACCATGCTAGCAAAACATTGTAAATAATCTCTCTATCAAAATGGCTATGAAATATGAACGGGTGTGCATGGGGGGAAAAGTATGATTTGGAAAGGAGTTCAGAATAACGCTCCATTGTTCTAAAAGGACTTTGATTCATGCATATATATTTTGTATAGCTTTTTTAAGGCAAATAAAATGGCTCAATAATTTACGAACCTCCTATATACTGTGCCTCAGGCTGAATGGCCTGGTTGGTTGTGTTGCAGTATCCTACAGTTGTATGGAAGCCGTACATCCATCACCGAACGAATATGTATGTCCGTATGAAGTGAGAAAGAGGCGAGCATCCGAAAGCGGGAGAACGAAAGAGACAACAGATCATGTATGTGCGCTCGCGTGAGAGAGTGAGAAAGGCAGCAAGTGATGGAGTGAGCGAGACAGAGAGATGGGGGAGAACTCTCAGCACGTATAGCCCGGACTGTCTTGTTAAATTACCTCCATATTTCCTACCCATCCGCAGGCAGAGGCAGCAAGCGCCAGACCGCGACTCCACGGCATTATAGGACCAGCCCAGCCGCCCGGGTCTTCCTATTTATCACGCGATACATTTCCCGTGACGGCTCCATATGTTTAGATTACAGATGAACGCCCGAGTTGAAAACGGGGGCGAAATTTAGTGGCAGGCGGGTGGTAGAGCGGTAACATGCACACAGCTGATAGCGAGGGGTGCACCAACTTAGTCCAAAGACCAGACACATGATTTCAGGTATGTGAAAATGCACATTTAAAGCTTTTTAATGACGCCCAAAACAGGATGTTCTCGTGTGTATGTCTGAGTTAACGTTCAGGGTATGCTAGCCGTTTTCGAATAACACTATTATGGGACACAGCCTATCTCGTCAAACCTACCCTTTGTGTCAATATTGGAATATTCACATTAGCAATGCTTACAAAGTCGCGTAATAAATAATAGAAAATAAGTTGGAACAATAGTAATAATATCCTAAATTATAAAATTTTAAAACTTGAATATAATATTTAAATATGAATATTAAGAGACACCGCAATTCCTTGAAGCCTTGTATTTATCATTCCTATTAGAAGCTGTTGCCATTCCTAAGGATTCACCCCCATATACATAGTCTCAGCTTGGGACCATCTTGAGAAAGCGCCACGGAATTTGTATGAACAGATGAATATTTGACATGAGCTTTGGACTATTTCAGGATTTCGTTGGAATGAAAGACTGCCAATGAGCGATCTTGCGAACACCTTAGTTATGAGAAAGCAGAAATATGAGCAGTTTAAATCACGATGTCATTGAATCTTTCCGTTTTGTTGCAGATGACGATAATGATTAATAACCATGACTTTCATGCAGACAATGGAAACCCAATAGAATCATACTAGAATGATCTATTTTATACACATTTTAAATTCACAAACTACATGTTCTAAATTACGCACGGAAGGAAAAAGAATAGGCAAATACTACCATTCTGGAATTTTCAATTCTATTTGTCCTGAAACTTTATATAACAGGAGTATTAGTGAGTATTTAGTGACCATGTACGTTATTTCTACTTGCACGGTGACGTTTAGAAACTCCTTTATTTGTTACCATAATGACGTCAAAGGTAAATGGCAAATTGTTGTAGTTACAACACAAGCGTTCTACACATAATTAAGAAAAGTCAAATAATTAAACAATATTGTTAGCAGCTTTCGGCATTTTCATTAAGAGGTTGTGTATTCGTATTAAAACAACCTCTCCAGCTCTCATTGGTGAACATGCCTCCAAATCTTGGCCAGAACGTCGGTACAATGTTGAGTTTCTGTTATTTCCCTTTTGTTGTGAACATTACTAATTAGTAGAGTTTAATGGAACTGAATTCCATTTTACTTAAAATTAAGTGAGATCAAGTGATAAAACTATAATATCAATAACATACTGCAGTATTACCTCTAATCGTTATCAGACTTCTGTTTATTATTGAAATCAGACCTAAGAAAAGAATTCACGCGCTTCTTGTCTTGATCATAGCAATGTCACTTCACCCTGTTAAACAATAATTCTGCTTTACATTACCACAATATATTTCTATTTATATTCCATAAATATCTGAGAAACTCTGAAACAAGCAGACAATGAAATACCGTTCTAAATTAATAAACATTACAAAAGGAACTCTTGTCATTGTATGCTTTGTTTAATGCATTTTAAAGCACTTAAAAAACAAGGAAAACTTTCAGATCTAACAGATTCACCCTATCTAATATTTATAGTTTATTCTTTGGTTAACATTACTATTTATTGCCTTACGTATGTTAAGATATGAAAACTCGCGCACGTATGCACTTCCGGCATAATTGTGATTACGATACAAAACATCTAAATGTTTCACTCAGTATGCGCTAGGTGTTCAAGACCTTATTACAGCTGATAGCGGACCCACGTATCGTTTTGCAGTGAGTGATGGTAGTTGTCAGCTGTGATATAGCCTACAGAATATAATACCTTAAGACAGGGTTGCTGGATCAGAACGCTCTAGGTGTACCTTAGAGATACTGGCTTTTTAATTTTGTAGATTTTGAAGAATCACCTATAGCAGCAGCTGAGGAGAGTAATCGCCAGGAACAGGTTTGCAGAGTTAACATTAGAAATGAAAACGCAGAAGGAGATTCAGAGAAATAAACTTGAACTCAAGGATGACTACCATTGGACCGAGTTTACTCCAAAGATACATTTTAAAAGTTTCTCCAGAGCATGTGGGCTAATGAAGTCAAGCGCTCCACACGCCCAAGTTCAAATCCAACTTTTCATCTTTGGAAGAGAGAAAGTATGGTATGCTGTTTGTATGTACCATTTTTCTCAGAGTGTCATACAAAGATGTCCATTGATATTGTGCCTCGCTAAATACACAATGTAATAAATATACTCTTCTTTCACCTGTTTTCTTTTGGTCCCTGAATCGGCGAAAACTACAAACAGACGTATGATAACGCCTAAACCCACGGTGTTCGCTGTGTATTGTAATTTTTATAGGAACTGGACATCCACGTTTTAGACTTATCCACATAAAAAACAGACCTCAGGGTTAACATGTACATATGTGTGAAATATGTTGAAACGTCGTATTTGTCGACGAGTTTTCCTTACACTGGACTAACTACGGTGGCTCTTATTTAGAAAGGAACACAAATGTTAACATTAACCCAAAATATTAATCGCTCTGGCCAGAACCGGGTTGATAATAACGTTTCTGAATATACAGAATGTGTCTGCCAGCTTCTTTAGAAAACGAATAACGACTAATAGGTAAACCAAGATTTTTAGACAAATATCCTATATTTGTAAGGAAAGAAAGCATTGTGAGTGAGCGCGAACTTCGTGCAAAAGCGCTTTATTTCTTATAATAAAGTATTGTAAATACTATAACCAACAAAGATACATCTAATTATAAATTATAATTCTTATAACACCCTTAATAAACTTTTAGGCATTCCGTTCCCAGCAATGCAGGTATAAGCTGAAGGAGATAAGTAAATAACGTAGCCAAATAACAAATTATGCTAGTTGAAGTAAGCAGAATAATGAAATCATTGTTATACAATTTCAGGATAATTGAATAATATTGAATCTAATTTCGTCATAGTTATGAAACATGAGTAGTAGACTCCTTTAAGTCAAGAAAAGCCCTGCACTCATTTTTTGAACTCAGTGTAGCTTTTATTCTGTATTGAAAATGGACTGAATCTGTATAATTGCCACTTCACTTCAACTAATTTCAAATGAAACATTCCTTATTAATAAATACATTTGGCCACGTGTCATATACCTTTACAGTATTCACCACAAATAAATGGTAAGCTTGAATTCTAACGTGTACATGAATATTAGCAAATTAGCATAATAGCAGATGCTAAACTCTATGCAGTAACACCCAGACGTACAAATGAAGAAACCAAGCACGCATTAGCCATCATAAGCACTGTCGAGGGACTCTGTAGAATCAAGTTTCGCATGACATCACTGGAAGAGGGTGGAGTCTAGCAGCGGAGACTGGCAGCACTTGCCCCCACCACTCTTCCTCTATAAACTGAAGACGAATGCAGAGAGTTGTTGTGTTTTACCCACCTCAATGCACCACTTGAACTAACCACACGACCCACTTTTGACTAGTCGCTTTAGGAGAATAACTGCTCCGAAGCCTTATTTTCTCACTTCCACTCTAAACATTCAATGTCGGTGTTTAATAAGTCAGTCCTGCACAGTTTAGACATTAACATAAACTATTATGCCATGCTGGAGATAACCCTTCCTGGTAAGAGTTTCATCACTGACCATTGGAAAATATCGAACCAGCAAGGAACCTTCGTGCATATATTTAGCTGCTCTCGCAGAAAAAACAAACAAAAAGTACTACGCAGAGTTACGCAATATAATTAGATCAACGTCTGCTGGAAGACTCCATCTTAACTAACAGCATGAAGCTTATGACAGTACAGGATGGCTAACTGCAAATAGTTCACTAGGCGCGTGGACACTGATATCTCCGTCTTAAAAAGGAGTATGACGTTTATGAAGATATAAGGTGGATATCTGAAAATGGTTCGCTTGACGCGTGGATACGGGGCCATCGTTTTAACCATGATTATGAAGTTTACGACAATATAAACTGGCCATATACAAACAGGACACTAGGCGCGTGAACACTTTAGCCTCTGTATTAACCAGGAGATTGAAGTTTATAGCGATATAAGCTGGTCATCTGCAAATAGTTCACTCGGAGCGTGAACACAGTAGCCCCTGTCTTAAACAGGAGTATAAAGTTTATGGCGATATAAGCTGGCAATCTTCAAAGACATCTCTCGACGCGTGAGATGCCTGCTGTAGGCCCCGTCTTAACCAAGAGTATGAAGCTTGTGGGGCTGGCCATCTGCAAATAGTTCGCTCGACGCGTGGACACTGTAATCCACGTCTTAACTAGAATATGAAGTTTATGGCGATTTAAACTGGCCGTCTGTAAATAGTTCACCCGACGTGTGGACACTGTAACCCCCGTATTAACCAGGAGTATAAAGTTTATGCCTATTTAAACTGGGCAACTGGAAATAGCTCACTCGAAGCGTGAAACTGTGGTCCTTGTCTTAGCCATGAGTAATGAGGATTTAAGGGATGACTCTGCAAATGGTTCACTCTGCGCGTGGACACTGATGCATCCGTTTTAACCAGAAGCACACATTTTATGAAAATTTAAGCTGACTATCTGCAAATCGTTTCACTCGGCACATGTACACTGTTTGCAGCCTCCCTCTTATTCAAGAGCTTGAGATTTATAAATACATGAGCTCTCTTTCCTCAAAAAATTTTGCTCGTATGTAGACAAGTTTTGTAGCCTTAGTCTTCTTCAGGACCATGAAGTTTATGAAAATGTAAGCAGCGTATTTGAAAATTCTTCCGCTCGGTGCATGACGCCGAGGCCTCCATTTTATGCAAAAGCATGATTTTTATAGAGAGATAAGCTGCCTCTTTTCAAATGGTGAATGAACATTGCGGTTTTTGAGTGGAAGAACATGTGTTTTGTCAAAAACCCTGTCGTGTGGTATGAACTTAACGAACAGCAACAACATTGTGTCAGCTTGGAAAGGGGGATGTATTTATTAACGATGCTATCAGAGTATCTTAACGTTTATCAGATCAGTAATTGGAAGGTAACTGATATAACATGCCTGGCGGAAGCAATTATTCAACAGCAAAGTCTACATTGCCTAAGCAAATTAAAAAGCGGAATTGCCTCCTTAGCAACTAAAACTAGTAACTCCACTCTCCTTATAATACGTATGTCTTCAGAAACTCTTGTAAACACTTTTGTAATGCATCTCTAACTAAATTTACAGTTATTACTTTCGAACTAATTCCAAATAGCTCTATCCTCCTAGGCTAGTTTATTAAAGTTTATCTTCATTTTAATATAGTTTGTATAGCTAATACCAATTTCATACTTCCATTATTTTACTCACTTGGCCTTATTGACATTCTTCGTAGACTGTCCATTTGAGAAATCTTTGTTGGGTTGGCCATAATATTTATGTTTCTACATCTCTCTCCGATACTCAGCGATATGTTTTAATTAGATATGGGACTTCGATTCCGTCGATATCTCGATACTCGGTGATATCGAAGTATGTCTAATACATCGAGATAAACCTTCGATACTTTTTCGATACTTTTAAATTTTTAAGTTTGGTATTATTGTGTGTTGTTGCGTTTAACTTCATGCTAGATAAATAATGAAAGGAATCGAGACTTCACGTTATTGTCTCGCACGTTTCCCCAAAGAGTTGCTGGACTATAGTTCTTGATAGACCTTGACTGCTTTTCCGTGGGTGAATCAATGGAACATTCCATAGTCCCTTGTGTCTAAATGAAAACCTGAAAAACAATAGAGGTACTCATGCAACATGTAGCGTTAACTGAGTTGTGAATAAAGCTGATTTAGCTATTGCACTAAATCACGTTTCTGCAATAGCCTGGATTGGTGACTCACTCACAGCCATTACATTTACCTACTCCGGTGACCAAAATCTGTGACCCCAACTGAAACGATGAGAACTTAAAACGTAAAGTAATACAGCGCACGGAAATGTTTGTTCTTAACTTCCAAATTGTTAGTTTCTGTTTACCAGTTAAACTCGGGTCATGAGCATAACTTACAGGTATACTGTACGACTAATTTCCATAATATGGATAGAAAATCTTTTAAAAGAAAATTTTAACACAAAATATAAGTACATAGAAAGGGAAGCAAAGAAACTATTGTTATTCTTCTTCTTCTTCTTCTTCTTCTTATTATTATTATTATTAATAATAATAATAATAATAATAATAATAATAATATTCTAAGCCTTGATTAACAATATGAGATATATATCCTGTGGCATCATCAAGATAAAAATTGCTACCAGTTGGAAAATGTCAAACAAGAACAATTTCGGAACCAGTGAAATACAAAATTGGTTACATGCATTTATATATAGAAAGTTACTCATAAGAATGCAATTCAGTGAACATGCTATGGCTTGACAGTTTTTTATAAAGTGAGTATCGAGATTTGAGTATAGAGTATCGACGCTCAAAAATCAGTATCGGTATCGAGTATCGATTATACAGAGATACTGGTATCGTCCAATCACTAATTTTAATTCTGCCGGTTTTCTTCTGCTATCGTATGGTGTTAATAGAATAAATAATCACAGACTTTCTTTATCTAACTAACGTTAAAATTTGATACATGAACTTTTGAAAATTATTTTTACTTCTGTAATAAATACTAAAATAAGGATTATACGAATCAAACATAAAAGGGAATTTTTCTGTAGTGGCTTTGATAGCAAACGAGCTGGTCTGCCGCCATGAATGGGGGTTCCGTTAATTCCTCTAGCAAACATCAGGCCGTATCTCGCACCATTGGAACAATGAGTGAGGAAGAGGTACACACGTAAGTTGCGCAAGGCGTGATTACCAAGTTTCTCGCCAACTAATGCGTAAAACCAGCCGAATTTAAGAAGGTTCCAGGTACAGTTCAGGAAAGAAACGTTTTCTAAGACACAGGTATATCCTTAGCATAAACAGTTTGTTTCAGGAAAGAAAGCTGTAGAAAAAAAACCTCAGTAGCAAAGGCCACGTACAAGCGTTACCCAGAAAACATTGTTGCTGTTCTAAACTTATTGAAACGGAAGGGCACTTAAACATTTCAGAAGTGGTAGCAACAGTAGAAATAAGCTATGGGAGTGCACACTCCATCATTCATGAAACCTTGAGTACCGGAAGGTGTCTACCAGGTGGGTTCCTCTTCTCCTTACTTGGGAAGAAAAGGCGGTTGGTTTGGAAGTTTGCCAAAAGCTCCTAGCTTGTTATGAGGAGGAAGGGAAGGATATTTTGCGGCGTATTGTGACTTTCGATGAAACAAGGGTCCACCACTATACTCCTGAATCAAAAGCACTCATGGAGTGGAGGAAAAAAGGACAAACTGCGCCAGTCTGGTCCAAAAGATGCCGGCAAGATGGAACAATACCTATAAGCTTTTTGGGCACGCAAAAAGCATTCTTGAGGTGTACTTTCTTCATGAACGAAGAATTGTCAATGCTGCCGGCTTCGGATGAGACGGGCGTAAAAATCCTTAGCATGGCTTCCTTTGGAAGGAAATAAAGTCGGTGGTCCCGTGTCGTAGATAGGAACCTCAAGTCAGATAAAGAGACCTCTGAATAAAATTACCGAGCTTTCACGCCCAATATAAAATGAGACGCTAAGGAACATAGCAGTTAAAGAGCGTCCATAAATAAAGCTCAATTGAATTTTTTTGGATGAGACAAAAGCTGCATATCGCAAAAAGAGATGTAGGCAACCGTTCCGAGATGTCATTGTTCTCCATACAATGCAGAGTCCCACACTGCCACGTTAACGAGCGAAAAACTGTAGGAGATTCACTGTACACCATTGGAACATCCTCCTTATAGCCCAGATTTATCGTCCTGTGACTATAATTTGTTTAGTCCGCTTAAAGAGGCACTGGGAGGACAGCTGTTTGAGAATGACGTCAGTGTAGAAAAGTTCGTGCGCAACTGTTTGTGGACCCGGATGTTTTTCGAATAAGGAATACAGAAACTGTCAATTCGTTGGCAAAAGTGTCTTTTAACAGTAGGGCTTATATAGGAAAATTACATATTATTTTTCTACTTTGTTAATACATTTAATTAATAACTTACAAATTTCTTTTTATTTCATTCATCGAATACAATGTAAAATAATATCAATCTATACAGTCACTGTTATAAGCGCGTAAATGTTTTAAAATGAAAATATTTTCCTTCGTGCATCATGTACTAAATACGCATAAAAGATGTAAAATATTTAATAGAGATTATATTATTATTATTATTATTATTATTATTATTATTATTATTATTATTATTATTATTATTATTATTATGAGGAGACTGACGACGACGATGATGACGACAAAGACAGCCATGATGATGCGACAACGAAGATAATCATGATGATAACGTGAGCAACAAACTATGAAAGGAATACAAAAATGTCTAGGATAGCATCTACCATCTCTTATTACTACTCTAAAAGCGAAAGACGAAGTGGATAGGACTAAGGAAGGAGAGAAACAACAGAGAAGGAAGGTTAGCAAGCCAGCATGAAAAATGAATGAAATATACTCCATGTATTATTCAAGAGAATTGCCTCATATTTCATTCGTAAAATAGAGAGGGGTGAGGAACGCAGACTGCTGAGCGGGTTTTTAAGGAAGAAGTCTACCGCGGGAATGTTGGACCACGAATATTTATGTAGGCCAGTTTGAAAAATTGAAATCCGGGAATAGCTTTTGTGCAAGCGTGCATGTAATATATAGAGCCCATTATTTTTATAGATTTAGATAAAATAACAAAAAGGCAGTTGAATCATAAAGCGGCCGAAACTTTAACGCAAGTTATACTTCAATTTTGCCTTTTAAAGAACCGCATTTATGATGAGCGAAAGTTGCTCACAGGAAATTGATTTCCGTCATTACACGCTTACAAAGCAATAACTGCATACATTTTGGGATTAGGGCACTAATTCAACATTTCTGTATGTAGAGTGTTTCAGAAACTCTATGGCTCTCAGATATTTATTGTACATCCACATGCTTACCATGGATTATCTGTACAAAGTGATTTGCTATAACCCGGTGTAAGTGTATGTCGAAAACCTTTTGGAACATTAAATTGCCAGTGGAATCTAATTAATGGATTAGTCCCTAGTCAAAGTAAACCACTATACCTACATATAGCAATTGCCAGAAACACAAGTAGATATAAGGGTGTATTCACTTGAGTCACAGAATGTTATTCTATTTTTGTTCACATGTAATGCAAGAGACTGTATTTATGAATATAAGCATCTTACAGAGCAATGAAGCTAGTAAACTGCTATTATTAAAAAGAAAGAACTTTTGCAGAACTGAAAATGTACCTATTATGCGAAATATTATTATACTGAAATTCAGGCTCTTCTCGTATTCTGCATTTTTATTCTTGAACATGTGATGTTAGTTGCTCTGTAGTGAAAACACGATTATATATAATTCCAGAAGCAGTTTTCCATCAGCTCCGTTCTTGGTTACATTAGTGCTGCTAACAAAATATTTATCTATATGGAGAGCTAGAATCAAACAGAAAAACTCAATGCCATAACCGTGATTTGAACATGATCTTCGGCTTTCTGTGCCATTGCTCTAACCAATGAGCTACTACGGCAACATGCCAGTATGTCATTAAATTCTCCAGCTGGCTCATATCATTGTGGTAAACCACAAAGGCGTTCTCAATTTCATTTTAAGATAACATACTCCAATGACGACTTGCAATATCAAAGCACTTCATAGTTAACCACTATTAGGTCAATCAGTTATAACTACACGGCATATTGTCATTCTTTGTATAGAAGTTAACCTACATTTATTGAGTTCAGCGGCTTGTTTGTAAGTAGGAACAAATATTCGCGTGAAAACCATATTACTTCCTTAGTACTCGATTCTTACAAGCATCACCACGAATCAACAGTAGACTATAAGCCATAACGGCATGAAACGTAGCTGATTTTCAGGCGCTGAAATGATGGACACAAAATATATGAAAATCCCGGAATCTAAGAAAAAACTTTTCGCAAACCGTTAATGAAGCATTCTGAATTATATAAATTACATATCACAATGACAGATATATTTTCCTGTAGTTATTTTCTATTTATCTTAGAGAATTTCCTATTTCTTCAAACAACACAAACGCGAGGTAGACTTTAAAGGAATTTTATAGGCAATTCAAGGTATGCATTGTGTTTAACATTCCATTATCTGAAAATAAATGTTCATCGAAATTGTGATAGAAGTTCCTTCTTCTTCTTCTTCTTCTTCTTCTTCAACTATTACCCTCCTCTTTGTAGGACTTACACACCAAGGACTTACAAGCCAGCATTGGGTCAGTAGCCCGTCGAGTAACAAACAAATCTTTGAATCATAGCAAATCCAGAATGGGTATACCAGCCCATGCCTGGTATGGCGGTGAATAAGAATAAGGGAATGTAATGTAGTGATGAAAGGGATGACAGGAAAACTTGCGGATCAAATTATCCAACACAGCATTCGTCTAGCGATCGAAGAAAACCACCAAAAACCTCCGGTCAGGTTGGTCGGCCCCGGGGGTTTGGACCCGGGAACCCCCGAATGCGAGTCGCACACATTACCGCGGCGACACTGGAGCAGTTTTTAAGATTTAAAGGTATAACACATTTCCTTAAGAGTGAGTTTAGTTAAGGTGAGCAAAACTCTGAAAATTTAACACATGTAATCTAAAAAAAGCACACGGCTGCCTCACATACACAAACTCACGCACAAAAAAATACTCACTCATTTGTGTTAAGCTGGCCTAATAAGGTTTTCCTTCGGCGTTTTCGTTTCTTCAGACTAGTCCAATGTCGCATAAATCATAGGCAGTGGACTACGAACGGATTTGAGTACCGTTGCACCTATCTCAATCGCCGTCTCTACATACCTGGTTTGTTAAAATGGAAGATGAAAATTATAAAGAAAATAATATACCTTTATATAATGGATAGAATAGGAATAAAGCATTCTCTAGCTTACGTAAGAGGCATGGGCAACTAAAAGTCGAGAAAAACGTGAAACACAACATGTGACTATGGGACGCAAAGGACCATAGTAGTTAAAGAGTGTCCATAAATAAAAATAAAAAAACAAAAACAGACCTCTATAATGTTATAGCAGTCCAGTCCAACGCGACTTCCGTGATGTATTTTCCTGGTGCCCTTCATAAGCAAATTTTTATTCCGAAGATTTCTTATATTAATTCAAATATAAAGACAAACCTATTTCCTTCCGATCATCTTCCCAAAACAAACCCATGAAGAATATGTTTGTACACTCAAAGCTGTGTGAATTACTTCCCTAACCAAGCAGTACCATTTATTTCCTTTTTTTCCTCTCAAAAGAAGTGTACTTGCTCTAACGCTGTTTTATTACTTTAAGCAGCTGTGCTAGTGCGGTGTCACAAATCTTGCTGCCGTCACAAACCGGTTCACCAATACCCACCCATCCTACTTAATTTGCACCTTCCCCAGTCCTCAACTTGTCAAGAATTGAGACAAAGTCACTTTAATCCCAAAAAAGCTATGCCGCAAACAATAATTTGGCTCTTTTGAATATTGTTATTTGTACCGATAACGAGGGAAGGGGTCGGTTTTTAACCAAAAATACAGTATAACTTCAGGACTTTTAAGTGTAAGTTCAGTTACGTGTGTTGTGGTGTGATCGATTATTTATAATAAAATATGCAGTTTTAAGAGTGATTGGGAGGGGCAGTATTCCTTTGTTGAATTCAAAGAAAATCCCGTACGTTTATTGTTAAGAGTAGTGTGTCCACTCCTAAGAAAGGTACTGCAGATTTTTTTCGACAAATTAAACGAATTTCAGTTGTGAATTTCCTGTTCACTCCCAATTACGAAAACACGTTAGAGACTTAAAATCTAAATTAACAGTACAGTAATGTGAGTTTTCAAAGCCACTTCAGCAAAATAGTAGCGTGCTAATGCCCTCTTACAAATCTTTTTTGTTTTAGCTAAAACGATGGAACTTTTCAGTGACGGGGAAGTAGTTAAAGAAGCAATGATCAGTGCCTCGGAATCTCTGTTCGATTATCACAAAGGTAAATCTGCACTTATGTCTTCCATAAAAGGACTTCAGTTGTCTCACCATACTTACTGGGACGGCTGAACAGATTTCTAACAATTTGTAATAGTAGGGTACGAATAGGAGTTCAAAAACAAAGAGATATCGCTAATTGATTACAAGTGTAAACAGGTGCTTTGACAACCTATGGCGGTATTTTGCCAAAACAGGAAGTCCCCCTCCCAATCCTTTGAGTGTCGCTTTCCGCTAATGTAAGCGTCATGTAGCTGTCAAATTTGATTGACAAGGTTGACAGGTGTTGTATATCATGTCAGTTAATCAGATAATGATCCAACATGTGTAAGATTATCTGGCCTCATTGACATAAAAAAGCTAAGCCGCTCACAAAGGGTACAGCAACCTTTGTGTTTTCAGTTCCCAAACTCAAAGGGTGAAGCCCCCGGCGCTAAAGTTCTAAATGGCTGGTCGCGTAGCATGGATTGATTAATATAACTACATGTATATTAATTGACTCGCGAGCCTTCAAAGACTTGTTACCGTATGTGTGTGGGAGTGAAACAGCATACAAGGGAGTAGGTACCCTCGTCGGCTTTGAATCAATTTGTATAATTTATGAGTCGCCTAATTAGTTTAATTGTACGAATAATTTATTACATTGTAATGACATGCTTTTTGACACGTCGTCTTTGAGGTAGCTTACTGCCGAAAGAGACTGCATTTCTAAGCCGTGTCAATCAATCAGATAATAACCGTATATGTGTAACATTAATTCGCCACATTGACTTCAAAGGCTTAAACTGCCAAAATAGACTATATCGCCTCTAGAGGCTTGTATTCCCGGTATCACGTACCCTAAATGGCTGGTCGCGTGCCGTTGATAGGTTAATATAATTATTGCCCGTCAATGACTTCAAGGTTGAAGCCCGTCGCTTAAGTCTTAAAGGAGTTGGATTCCGGTAGCAATGTTCTAAATCGATGGTCGCGTGCCATTGATCGATTAATATAATTAAGTGAATGTTAATTAACTCGCGCACCTGACTGCTACTGTGTGTTTTACAGTGTGTATAATTATCACACGTCATTAGTTTTAAAGGATTGAAGCAGAGTGCAAGGAAGTGGGTACCTCCGTCACGTGTATTTGATTAAGTAATATAATTAAGTGTATATTAATTGACTCGCGCACCTGGTTGTTACCGTATATGTGTGTTAGCATATGTATAGCTATCTCACCTCATTGATCTTAACCTGTTCAGCAACCATTCCCCTTGTAATCGAAAACCACAGCCGACTTCTGTCTGCAGTTGATGTCAATAACAAATCTCGATCTACATTTCACCCCTCCACGACTACTGCGTGACTCACTAACAAGTCTCGACCTGCAAACTAAGCCGGCTCCAGTCTGTCGGCGGCAATAAAACGTGTTAAAACCTGTTCACCGACCCTTCCTTGTAATCGAGAACTGTCAGCCGCTCCTGTCTGGCGGTGATGTCAATAACATGTCACATCCTGCATTCCAGCCTTTCCACAACCCGCTGCATGACGTCATTAATCAGCTTATGAGTGTAAAGAGGTTGTTATGTACATAAGTAGCAATCCCTCTCCTCACGAGCTTTATTGTTTACGATGTCTTCATTCAGAGATATTCGAAATGTCTGTGATAACGCTGTACATGTGTCAGATTTACGTTATTATTGGAGCGAGTGCGGTGAAGATAATTATACTTATGTATACTTTCATACCGAAACCTGCAATGGCTTAAGGCATATAATATTATGTACCGTGGTATCATGATCAGATGACTACAAGGGATGTGTGTACAGAGAACTGTGCGGTTCCTATAATGCAGTAATATATTGTACGAGTGTTAAATGAAATGTAATTTTAAACCCACTTTACTTTTTCAGAGCAAAGCATATGGAAGACGATCGTCTTAGTGATATCGACGAAGTGGACGTCTTTGTATCGAGGCACTTGTTTGAATGTGATACAGAATCATGCAATTGAGACAAGCATTTAGTATTTTGTACTAATCCCTAGCAAAACGAGCGTATACCATCTTTCTTCCTATATACTGATAACCTGCGGGGCCTACCAACGCAGGAAGAGAAAACTTGAGTGAGTAGAAAAAATTGTAAAATACATATTTATTTATTGCTTTTAATGTTATTCTCCTGTGCCCAACCTACAAATAATTTACTACAGATTGCGAATGACTGTGCCTAAGGTACCCGTGCCAATAGTGGAGTTGGGCCCTGAGAGACGTGATATCGATATAGTGGAATATCCAATCGCAGAGCGCCATACCTAGCCTATCGATGAGAATGTCGCTTCATTTCCCGTCACTACTGCTCCTGATGATAGAGCTACGAGGGTTGAGGAGTGGATAAATCAAACGAGTCCAGATTGCTCGCCGGAGATATAGCCAAAAATTCATACACCCTTGAAGTATGACACTCTTTAATTGTACTTTTATGTCACATGTGAAGGAGGTTTTCTAATACATGTATTTCTCTTTCAAGCACATAGAAACATTCGCTAAACCTAATTCTAACATTATTTTGAATATATGTTACAGGACTATGGGGAGGGAGCTGAGGAACAGGAAGAACGAGACCGACCAGAAAAAAGCCGAAGCGCCGCTGTAAGAGGAGGATCCTCAACGAAGGTCCCATGGTCTTTTTTATCATCGAAGATATCCAACATTCGCCAGAGGAGGATGAAGAATCGATTACGCATGCTTGATGACGTCAGCACATTCCCCTCCAGTCCCATGAACATTGGACTATACTACGACATCCCCTCCCTCTACATAAAACGCGAAAGTGATAAATCATTTGTTTATATTACAAAATCAGACTGGGACATAATATCCAAAGACATTCCAATAATTGAAGATAACCTACAACAAGGAAAAAAGTTTGCGTGTGTAAAATATTGTTATAGTGTAATTTATGCATGCAATAGTATTGCATTTCTTGACAATTCAATTCATTTCATAAAAACTTGTTTAAATAATCATGTAATATCTTTAGACATTGATGCTGTAGGAAATCTAAAGCGTCTATTATCCTATATTGAAAGGCACTTAAATATGTTAAATGAATTCTATAAGTGAGGAGCATCTAGTCTTTTGGGGAATTGAAGGGGGAGAAGCAAAATGCTTGAAATGTATAATAAAGACAATAAAAGAGTGTTATAGTGTAGAAATTCAATTAATTTTTTTAAAAGATTATCCTTTTACAATCCTCTACAAAAACCAGACACCCGTTTCCAAACACACATAACTATATAACTTTTGCATCACATGGGAAATAAGTTTTTAGGTAAATACTTTGTCATGCAGAATCAGGCAATACAGTGAAGTCTGGGCAAGGGTATTTGCAGATGCTTGAATCTCGAGTCTGATGTTCACACCTCCAAATACAGCCTCCTCGGGTTGGTGAGAACAATCTATTGCAAATAATGGTGTACGACGAAGAAAATCAGTTCTCTTCAAGAGGGGATAATTATATCTTTCATAATATGAGCTTTGAAATTTACAGTACATTTCATATAGGAAGCAAACGTTGAGTTTTTAAAGTCCAAGTTCAAATCATGGCAGGGGTAGCATTCACTGTTGAGGAATATTCTGAAATTAGTAATGTAGTAGAGATAAAACTCGGAACTGTTCTTGCTATAATCACCCAATTTTGTAGTCTGTGCTCCCACCATGATGAAGTGAGGTTTCTCGAGCGTGGATGTTGTAGCTACATTCCATGTGAACGATCTTGTGTGGGTTACAGCAGGTTGAGTAAGAAGATCCATGAAACGAAAGACGATGTATAAAGGTCTATCAGAGTTTACAATTCCTAGAATGTGAACACTTTTAGCATCAGAAATACGAATTACGGCATCCACCATTCGATTCTAGTTAACTTTACTTCAGCTTCCTCTTCATTCAAAGTCTGGATCAAATTTTTAGAATCTTTGGATCTTATCAGAACCAATTCAAACTTGCTGTTGAGTATGACCTCCTAGTGATAATCAACAAATACTAGGAGCATCGACAGCGGGACTATGCATTGAAAATCCCATTCGCAGCATGTACTATATCAACTTCTTCACCAGGATAAGTCCATCCCTCATTCAGCACTCGATTCGACTCCATAGGTTTGAGAGTCTCATAATTTCGTTTAGTTGTAGTAATTCCAGGATTGCATGATCTGTCTATAGTTGTAGTATTCATATCTAGACGAATTTCATGAAACATGAAAGCTTTAACACTATTGGTGAGCTTCGCTGTAGTAGTAGTAGAAGGAGAAGATCCATCTATCTTCGCGAGAGCGTCCTCGATGTAGAGATAACTGTTTTTGGGCATAATTTCATCATTTACATCCAGCGCGGATGTGTTGTATGGTAGAAAAACATGCTCCCCCTCCTTGGTGACCTTGTCATCAAAGACCCGAAGCTCTGTTACTTTTAGGATGTCCATTATAGCAGTATGTAGCCTATCCTCTCGAGGATCTTGCGGTTAGCAAGTGTTAACTCCTCAGTTGTTGGGGAGGTAGTATGCCTCAAACGTGCTATAGCTCGTCTATTATAGTATTTGCGACATCCTTTAAAATTTATAGGCATTGCGTCTTTTGTGAAGTCTTGTAGTTATACCCTCGTTCCTGAAGTTGATTGCCTTACCTGTAGATCTACCACTCGAATAGTGATCTGATCTACATAGTTTGTATCTAGGACTGGTAGATGTACCGGACTCGAAGGTTCTTGAGAGATGTGATAGGCGGGTGGACAGAAGGGACTCGTGGAGTGAATGTGCACCTTTACCGTCAATGAAACCTGTTGCAATACTGCACTCCACTCGTATGGTACTCACTTCAAATATATCCATAAGATCATCTAATTCAGCTGCTGCCCCAATAGGAATTATTTGAGTGTCAGTGAATCCTAGAAGAGATCCTATTGACCTAGCTTTATAAATATCTATTGTAGAAGAACAATTAATTTCAGCCATCATTGCATAATTATTAAGCCTTATAAAGCAGACTTCGTCATTCAATCCTAGTTTATCCTTTAGAAATGCATTAATATCAACTATCTCGAAGGTTCCAGGAGGAATGACAATGCTTTCAGGTTTATCATTGTGAAAATATAACGAAATCTATTATTACCTTCATCGATGTTTGCTATTGAATAAAATGTTTCAAAATTCAAGAGAGCAACCTCAAAATGACTAGGATGATCTAGCTGTAGAGGACGTTTTAGATAAGTTGAAATAATAGCGTCTGATCTGCTCACTGTAACTGTATAACTCATCTTCACAATGTAACAGCTCTTGGAATAAAAGAAATTGCAAGCACAAATGCCCACAGACGACTGAATTGAAATTCTGGTACCTCTGTATATTATACAACATTTTAACACCTTGTAGATATTTCTCAATCTCAGGAGCTGGTTTCAAATAAACAAAACTATCAAAGCAGTATACGACATAACCTTCTTTCCTTACAGCAACCCAATGTGTTCCTTCATTATCAGAGGTATCGAGATTAGCAATAAGTCCCTCTTTGAAATGAAGCTTTAAGGGTAGCTTGTCCATCATTTATACTCTAAAATAAGGAATTTTTAAACCTTCAGCATACAACCCGACATCTACATTACTCGTGGCTTGCTCCGGTATATGTACAATCATCCAAAAAAATTTTGACTTCGTCTTTAAAACCTTGCCCTTAGATCCCTTATTTTTTTAAGCTCCTGTCGATTTTAGATGCAGCGGCTAAAGACGACATCAGCGGCATCACTGGTAAAAAAACTCATTTATTCCTCTTCATACACCTTCTCTTTCAGAGTCCCTTTCCTCTGGCCTCCATCGTCTTGATATGCCTCGCAATTTCTGCTAAGTGTCTATCAGCAGCTTTTTTATTGAATGCAGAAGCCATCTATGCAACGCCACCAGCTGCAACGCCTAAAGCAGCAATGATAGGAATCAATGGTAAAAACCCACCTCTCGTCTTCTTTCCGGCTCCCACTGCTACCTTCCCCTTCATGATTGCAGTTACTATCCTCGCCACTATCCCTTCACCCAAAGTTGAATCTGATGACTGGACGCGCTGCCAGGACTTCTCTGCAAAAATCTTATCTGCCAAGTATCTTCAAGCACTATCCTTATGCTCAACGTATTCAACATCGTGCTGTTTGCAAGCTTCGTATAATTGGTTAATTCTCGGGTCTGCTCTTTGCAGACGTTTCTCCAATTTTGTGGCCGGACTACTACATCTATATCTGGGCAAGTGAGCTTCCAAGGGGAATGAATTAATTATTTAATTAATATATCCAGAGCCGCGCTTATACTGCAACGACCTACCTCTCTTAGCTCTCATGATATACCAGTCAAGTATGTGCATGCATTGGGCCATTTATATATTTCACTTTTATGTCTAATCTATCCTAACCAAAACGTAACCATACGCTGCAAATGAATCCCATCATTTAGCTATTTTGCACCCTGTAATATGAATATAAACAGCGCGCATACTTTTTATAAGCTAGTCCTTAGCATGGAGCTTGCTAATCAGCACTACTCTCTACCTATCCATGTATTATTCTTTGAAAGAGACTTTATATGTGATCGTCATTACAAGCTATTTCCATCTAATGTCAGAGCTCTCTCATTTTAGAAAATTCCAGTGCAGGGAAAACAGATATACTACCGAATATGCTACTACATGAGAATGGAATAAGCTTTGAAATCTTGTATATTTATTCAAAGTCTCTCTATCAGCCAAAGTAGCATCACTTAGTTAAAGTACCTGAAAATATCGATAGTATAGAAGTGAACACCTTCGACAACGGAGAATCTCTATATTTGATGACGTCATTACTGAAAAGCAGGGAAAGATTGCATCCTTTTACAGTATGGGTAGACATCGGAATGTCGACTCTGTGTATCTAGCGCAATCCTATGCTAAAGCTCCAAAACATGTAGTTCGCGATAATACAAACTAAAATGTACTCTTCAGGCACGGTAATTTAAACTTGAAGAACATTTATGAAGATTATGTAAATACTGACATTACTTATATTGAATTTTAGGATTTGTGTAAGAATATTTGAGAGAGTGTATCAGAACGGAGACCCTATGTCGTGATAGTTCCTGAATTTCACTTCTATGATGGGCGATATAGGAATGGTTTTGACGTATATATTAAGATTGATAAAAAAGAACATGATCATTCGTAGTTGATCATGAGCATTGACAGGTTCGGCTCCCAGAGAACCTCTCCAGTTAGAAGAGTGCTTGACAGTTTGTAATAAATAGAAATGTCAAAGAAAACTACCAATTCAAGAAGAAAAGGCTGCAATATTCACGATCCTGAAAATAATAATAATGCATCCAATAAGCATAGTGTGGATGCTCTCGAAAATAGGATGCGAAATTTTCTCAGCAAAATGATAGCAAAGTTGAGGTTATGGTTAAGACCATGATCGATGAATTGATTTCAAGATACATTCTCAAGAGGTATAAGGAAAATAACATCATGATTGACAAAATTCAATTTAAAGTATTGTTATATCCAATTCACGATAATGATGTCCCGAATAGACAGTTCCTTACCGGATATATTAGTTCTCGTTGGCAGCCGATAGATGATAACAGAAACATTATATTTGGCAATAAGAGAATCACAGATACAGAGATCCTCTTGAGGATATGAATGTGTAAATAAAAGAGGTAAAAGTATGTTAGTGGTATGGTCATTTGGAAATCGAACGAAACGCGTCAAAAGTTAAACAGGTACTTCCAAACGGAATTGGAGTGCAAATAGACGAGAAACTGCAAGGGTTCAATGCAAATTTGAACGAAACCACGGAGCAAGTGGATATTCTAACAATTTCAACAAAAGAAACGACAAATTCTCTAATGACTTCTATTAAACAGCTGGCAGAGGCACTTGATAGGTAGAAAACGGCCATTTAAAGTATTTATAATGAGAAAATAAATAATTTGGAAAGATAATCGATTAGACGTATTTCAAGCCTGGACGGAGCAATCAATCTATTAAAGGCTGAGACTTTCAATACTCTAAAAATCTATATAGAGCAGCTAAACAAATACATACAAAAGGAAATCGAGACGCAAAGAGGTAAGAAGCTGCAAGACATAACAGCAAATTTGAATAAAACTATGGGTAAGGTGGAAACTCTAACAACTTCTACAAAAGAAACAGCAGATTTTCTAATCAATTCTATTAAACAATTGACCACGGAGCTTGATAGAGAGAAAACAAATCTTCAGAAAATATGTAATCAGAAAATTAATAATTTAGAAAAGTTAATAATGAGGCGAGTTTCAGATCTAGAGGATACAGTCAAAGAATTAAAGACAGAGATTCTCAATACTATCAAAACTGTTTCCCCTAATGATAAGCTTAAGATACCAGAGGAAAATTGTAAACATGATGACGGATACTAACAACAAGCATGTGTAGCAAATGACGAATAATCACTCAGAAGCCAGTATGCTAATACGGCAATCCTTGCTGAGGCTTTCAAGACACATACACAGGAACATAAGAAAGAAACCGAAAAACTAAGAACTTCGATCGGAATGCTAGCTAAGGCTATCGACAAATTGAGAACTCAACTTGAACGCAAACTATAAATTGAAGGTAATTATACATTTTCGCATAATTTTTAAGATGGATAGTGAAAGCATAAGACTTTTTTTTAGATTTGGTAAAGAAAACTGAGGAAGCCATTACCTTAATCGTGTGATCAAGGCATTTTTTATTTATTTGGCTTTTATTTTTTTTTAATTTTTTATTATTTTTTTGTAAAAGTTTTTTTTAATTTTTTTGCAATGTATTTATGTATTTATTTTATTTTGGGATAGGTTTTAGGAGAATATGGAAACTACTACACAAGAAGGATAGATCACTTTTGTTTCTTCTTCTTATTCCTATTCTTAGCATATGCCCTCCTGCAGTGGACACTTAGAGCTTCCTTAAATGCGGGAGATCCAGGCCAAAGTGGTCCTTTTGTCCAACTCCCAGTGTTCCTTCCGGATAAATCTCTGAAAGGCATGTAGGTTCACTGCGTCCCCAACTTTTAGTACCCAAAAATAGGTGGCAATGATGAGCCAAGTAAGGGCAGCTGTCAGTTTCTTGTCACCGTGCTTGAATTCGAGATTCAGGTAGACCTCCCGTGCAAAAATCTGCACGCCACTTCAAATCACTCCTATGCGTCCACATATCCAGTCCCATATTGGGCGTACGACGGCACAATCCACCAACTCGTGACTCAATGTCTCCACCGCAGAACACCTGAGGCAGAGATTTGATGTTGCTCTGCCATGCCGCCACAATTTGTCAGCTGTCGGAACAAACTCATTGACAGCCGAGTAAACCGCAGCTTTCCAGTCAGTGGGGATCTTCGGATTCTGAAATTTATCCCAAATTGTACTCCATCGTCTAAGCGAATAGTTTTGTTGTACCCGCGGTAGAACACTGGTGGTAGACATAAGATGTTTGTAAAAGAAGGCTGACTGAGTAATAGCCAACCTCTGCGTAGTAATGGTGGGTAGGTCCGCAAATGTCTTCCACTATCGCCGAAATTCGGGTAGCCGCCTATCTGGAAGACGAAGTTGAGCTGCCCAAAGAGATCGTTGTAGCGGAAGGCCCTCACCGTCCAGAACACGCAGTATAGTTTTCCCAAGAAGTACCAGACATTTCACATCCACTGCGATCAACCCACAACCACCTTTATTAACTGGTAGACGTAGTTGTTCCCTGGAAACCCGATAAGCAGCTCCGGACCAGAGAAAATAACCAATCAGGCATTCGATCCTCTGAGAAAATTGCTTGGTAATAGGCAACACTTGAGCAATGTACCAAATCCTACTGAGGGCGTAAGTATGCACATACCACACTCGTTGGAAAATGTTTAGTGACCGAGTCCGCTGCTCTACTAAGAGCACCCGTAACTTCGTCAGCTTGTCAGCCCAATTAACTGCCACAGTCTCGCGAAAACACTGCGTAAACACAACGCCCAAGATCTTCGTGCGGCTTACTGTTCGCATACCATGAAGGTTCAGGGGTTCTGGCCAATGACCAAACTGTAACACCTCCGACTTGGTAAAATTTAGTTGGGCACCAGAAACGGAGCAATAGTCGCGTAGACACCGATGTAAGGTGACCATATCCGCGTTGTTTTCCAGGAAGACAGTCACATCATCCGCATAGGCGGTAAGTTGGAATCGCTGACCATCCAGTGCTACGCCGCCGAGGGATGACTGTAGTTGTCTCAAAAGGGGATCGAGGATCAACGCAAATAAACCCATAGACAGTGGGCAACCCTGTCTGACTGACCGCTCTATGCGGAGAATCGGAGAAAGGTATCCGTTGCAGAGTATCCTGGATGTCGCAGCAGCATAAAAGTTTTGTAATAATGAAAGAAACTGCCCTGGGATCCCCAAGTGCCGCATAAGCGACCAAAGGTAAGAATGACTAACGTTATCAAAGGCCTTCTCAAAGTGAAGGTTAACCAATGCCACTGGAAGCTTCTCGGTTTCAACATAACAAATCACATCCCTCAGTAAGCCAATATTTTGGATGATGTTACTGCCACTCGGAACCACAGTCTGGACGTTGCAGAGAATTGCTCCATAAACCAGATTCAGCCTTGAAGAAAGCACTTTCGCCAGTAACTTGTAGTCGCAATTGAGCAAGGTAATCGGCCTAAACTCTGCAACGGTTCTCGCACATCAATGCTTCGGAAGCAGTAGTATTACGCCTTCAACAAGCTTCTCGGTAACCTCAGAGGAGCGCTGAATTTCTGCAAAAACTGCTGTGAATTCGGTAGCAATGACGTCCCAAAACGTGGAATAGAAGGCATACGGAATACCATCTGGACCAGGAGCAGTGTTCTGCTTTACACTCTGCAACCCAGCCGCTAGTTCTGCAGAGGTAATAGGTCGCAAAAGAGAGGAGTCGCTTTGTGTAGGCAGATGATAATGCAGCGGGAACGAGGCGGCAACGGTATCGGAAACTTTGGAAAACATAGCACTGAAATAGTCATGAAAGCAGCGGATGATAGCACAGGATCCAGAAATTATCCGCCCATCGTGACAAAGTTCAGGTATAAAACGCTGACTGCCCTGCTGGCGCTCTCCGGCGAGATGAAAAAGGGAGAAGGTTTCTTCTGCAGCCATATGTCGACGATGGGAGACGTCTCAAAGGCGGAGCATTTTCAATTGCTTTAACGAAATTTGTTCCTTAATAGCATGCAGACTTTGGGACACATCATGACCGGCTCTTTGCAGATCAGCGAGATCCTGTAAAGCAGCATAATAGAAATCCAGCAGCTCTCACCGTTCCCTGGCTCGTTGGAGAACTGCCCGTTTAAAAAGGGAATTAATTGCTGGTTTAGCCTTATAAAGCCACCAGGAAAGTTTGCTGCGGGAATTGAGGAACGAGGGACGCAACTTCTCCCACAGTAAGCGGAAGTCTCGATGGCAATCTTCCTCCGCGAAAATGGATACAGGAATCCTCCAGTAACCTCTCCCATGCGAGGGAACAGGTGCAATCTGCGCAGTCCGACAGACGACTGCATGGTGATCACTGAACGCAAGGGAATGCACTCGAAGATCATGGATCTTAAGAAACAAGGTGCAAGAGAAATAAAATCTGTCAATTCTAGAAGCCGACAATCCACGGACAAAGGTGAAGTCCACACGAGAACCATACTTGGACTCCTAGGCATCCACAAGGTCAAAATGCGTCACGATTTGCTTGAGCATAGGACTAAGTTTGGGCAACCCACGCTGATCTTTGGCAGCAACAGTACAGTTAAAATCATCACCAATGAGATATGTAGAACCCTTAGAAAGGGCATTGAGAAGAGCGGTTTTGAAGAATAATTTCCGTTCACACTGACGTTGAGAGCCAGAAGGTGCATACAAATTGATCAAGACTATGTTAGTGTACAGGGCGGAGATGAGGCGTCCAGAAGGATGTAAGTCGACATTGGTAAGACGCATTCCTTTGCGGTAAAGCATCACCGTTCCTCGGCCGTCCGGTCCAAGATTGACGATGTTCTCATAATGACACAGAAAATCAAGATTGGGCACATTGACTTCCTGTAAAAATCCAACATCCACATCATATAAGTGTAGAAATGCAGCAAGTAAACTCTGAGTCACCGGATTACGAAGACCATTGACATTAATAGAAACAAAGACGTGAAGAAGCGTCATATACGAAAAACCACGAATGAAAGGGTCTCCAGAAGGAAAAGTACAGACGAGGAAATACAGCACTACTAGGGGACCGGACACCAAGAACGGGAGATTTAAACTGATCCGCCACCTTTCTCGCCTGGTTTGTCTCGCGGCACCGTAGCTAAGACATACGGATGCACTCTGTGTTTCTGCGAGGATTTGTCTTTCAGTGTATCAGCTTTCTCATAATCACCATCCGGAGTCACGGCGTGCAGGCCAGGCAACTCGGAAGTATCCAATTCGTTTGCCATCAACGGTAAGGCGCGGTCCACGTCCTCTGACCAGGGTTGAGGCATCGTATCGCCGTCCTGAGGTGGAGGTTCTGTTTTGCGAAGCCGTGGATCCCGTGACTGCGTCGCTTTCTCAGGTAGCAATTGCCGGTTTACAGTCGCAACTCTCGGTGCTTGAGAGGTTATTGCCTCACCTTTCAGCTTCTTGGAATCAGGTTCGCCTTCCGAATGACTGCGTTGCAAAGAGTCCGTAACAGCATTGTCAGATGTGATGGAAGGTGCACCCTCTGGTCATTAGCAGGAGACACTGAAGTCACCGAGATTGGCACTGCGGCAGCCGTAACCGCCGAACGAATTGCAGCAACCATTGTCACGTCCGCTGGAGGCACCGCATCAGGTGAAACAACGTCTTTCTCGGAGATTGGTTTAAACAACTCACTCATCAGTTGATGCCGTAGCCGGGATTGAGGAGGAACAGATGCCCGTAACCAGCGTTGAGGACAATCTGCTTTCAGATGTGTGTTATCCTTGCAAATGAAACAAACCTGTTCTTGTCCACTGTAGGTAATGTAGGCCTCAAACCCGGCAATCTTTAAGGTGGAAGGTATCGGTTTAGTAAGTTGAATATGCACTAAACGTATACCAGTGGAAACTGCAAATCTATAACGGCCAGACCAACCGTCAGTAGTGATGTGCAGTGTCTTGCCGTAATGCTGAAGCTCGTAAACTACCCTGTCGTTACTGATTTCAGGTGGCACATTGTAGACGCGAACCAAAGTATATTCTTTATCTGCCGCCGTAAGTTGCCCATCCGTCACTTCACCGGACATTAAAGCAAATTGGAATGCTCCCTCGTATTTACGTGGTACTTCTTCATAAACACTGCACTGTTGAAACTTGATATAAACAGCGTTTTCTCTTCCCACCAACTGAATTGTATGTACCTGCGCTGGAGAGAGTTCCAAAGTGTGGTGCATCCATTCGTGAATTTCAAAAGCCGTAGGCTTATTAAACGCAACGTTCATAGTATTTTTACGTACTGCCTTCTGTTGCTCCATTTCACTGCCGATACTCAATACATCACCAACACGAAAACAAGAGGCGCGCCAACAACCAAGCGCTCTCCAACTCGCGATGTGCACCGGCCAAGGGCCAGACCACGACTGTAATGTCGTCAATGATTATTTTTCTTTCTTTTGAACTGTGTTTTTAATGTTTTTCATTGCCGCTTATTACCGCGATTACATACACACACAAACACAAATACCCATGCCCATGGCGGGATTCGTATCCGCAACACTCAGCTTGGCGGAGTGCCGAAGCTACACACTCCAGCGACTTCGGCTACGAGGTCCGGCAGACTTAAGAGTCTGTAGCTAAACATACCAAAGCTGCAAAGAAAAACTGATAGCTCTAAAAGGTCTCAAGTTTGAGACTCAGCATGTAATGTCCAAAGCTTTGAAACCCATAACCAGCTCCCTCAAGGGTATTTTGGATACTCAATGGAAATCGACTGAGAAGACTGGCAAGAATAAAGATGATGAATCTACAAGTATTTCTGCTTACCTTCAACAAGTTCGCTCAAAAGCAAGGATCATATTGATACATAGTATGGTGCGAGATATCAGGATGGTAGTTATATACTTGGAAATAAAATATTCATTTTAAAAATAATCAAATATTGATAGGCGATGAAACTTATGAGTCTACCGGCGGTTTGAAGGAGCTTATATTTAAGCGATTACCCCTGATGTCTGCATACACCAGTGAAGACTTGAGACGTACGCTAAGATTCTGAAAAGCACGTTTCTTCATAGAAGTGGCTATACCAGACATAGTCGTTTGATGTCTGGTAAATCTATATATACAAGAATATAATACTTCCTCTGCTCAATACACATTCAGGTCTAGGACTGTATGGAAGGAGCATAGTCAGATAAGGGGGTTCACTATGTTTTCTGCAGAAATCCTAACACATTGGTGAGCAGAACGAGGCTACTTATTGCATCGAGGGACGCTGGCAATAATAGCCACACTCAAGAGATTGAGGAAATTATCCTAGATTTGAAAGCATCTAAAATTATAGCATGACTGCCAAACAGAATATCGCCAAAAGCTTCACGGGGCACCGAGAAGGAGCAAAGGCCTCAATGTTTTATTACAAATCCACTTGATTGAAATGATACCATGTGCAAGAGTGAAAAGGAATTTCAAATACATCCAGACCGCAATCAACTTTTACTCTAAAGTGCCATATGCAAAACCTTTAAAGGACACGGCCGGTGTTAATGTTACAAAGGCTATGGAGGATATACTTTAAGAGTTGGAGGCTCCACCCAGGAATATTCAAAACGATAACGGGAAGGAATTTTATAACAAGTTTTTAAGCGGTTAATGTAAAAGTATAATACTAACCACTACAGTACCTATAGCAATGTGAAGGCTGCAGGTGTTGAGAGTTTAATTCGGACCTTGAAGATTATGATGTATTGAGAGTTTTTAGTTCAAGACTCATACAAGTGGTTAGACCTTTTACCTAGGATCATTGCAAGGTACCATGATACTTTTTATTTGACTATCCGCATGAAGCCTAATGAAGTGAAAAACAATGATCTTCTTCTATCTGTGTATAACTATAATCAAGATCAAAGAGAACAGAAGGGTGCAACGAAGTTTAGTGTTGGTGATTATGTAGGGTATCTAAACATAAAGGACATTTTGGAAAGGGTTTTGAATCTAACTGGAGTGTTGAAACCTGCCAAGTTTCTCGTTTGAAACATACCAATTCTGCAACATACATACTAAAGGACAGAAATGGCGACGTGATAAAAGGTGCCATGTATGGACATGAACTAAAAAGACTGATTATCCTAACACCTATTTAATATAAAATGTGCTAAGTGGACGTAACAGAGTGCTTGTAAAGTGGTATGGTTTTGCAGATACTTAATAGATCAATACAGAGGATTTGGTTTAATGTATGGGGAAAATATCAATAAAATCAATATTTTATGGCTGTAAAATCATTACAGTCTTTTTTTATTATTTCATAAGGTTCCTTTCATCGAGGGAAAAAAATCAGGTTTTGAAAAACCTCATCAACGAAGACATACATATAAATACATTGTTTGAGGTAAAAACTAATAATAGTACAATAAATTAAAACACCGTCATCAATGAAAAAAATATATAAAACAAATATATCGTTAAAGGGAAACATTAATACTAATGCAAAACTTTAAAAAACCCTCGTCGATAAAAAATATGTACATAAAACAAACACATTCATTGCAGGAAAAATTAATACAAATACAATAAATTAAAAAACTCTCGTCAATGAATATATATGTGTGTGTGTGTGTGTATAAAACGAATACATTCCAAAGGGGAAAAGTAATACTATTGAAACAAATTAAAAAACCCTCATCAATACAAACATATATAGAACAATGTTCCATAATTTGATCAGCCAAATAGAAATATCACAATCAATTTAAGAACTCCTACAATATATACAGTATTTATAAGTCTACAGCCTAGGTGCTAACAAGCGTCAGGTCCAAGGGAGTAGTCGCCCCAGGCTGGCGTTATATTTTCCTTCAACCACCTTCCTCTTATCGTCTTCCCCCTGCAATGCCAATTTATTGCTCTCAATGTTTGTAATTTGGGTTTTTTACTCGAAACTTTTTCTGTTTTGTATGATAGCTGATGCTTAGAGCTTTCAAGCAATTAAAATAGCTCTCAAAATCTAGTGTTTGCATACCTGCTCTGATGATGCCCTTTGCCTTTTTCACAGTCTGACCTGAATTTTTACATGCATATAGTGTGATCTCAGCCCGATATATTCCTCCATAGCCATGCTGCCCAATTCAACTTTGAACAAGGCAATCTTTTTCTTGCTGGCTTGCTGAATGCCATATGCGTTATCTATAGTGTAATTTCAGGTGTCAAAGTAGTGGGGGTCATCTCTCATGAAACTATAGATAGCAGAGCTCGTTTAAAAATGAACGAGTCTGTATCCATATGATTCAACGCCAAGTCCTTTAAATTAGGCTTCATGACATAAAAAATCATATATTATAAATTTGAAAATTTCAAAAATTGCATGCCCAGATAGATTGGCTTGTGCATGTGTACTTCTTCCCTAGCCAACTCAGTACCTACAAGATTCTCCTCGAAGATTATCTAGCTGAGATACGTGCTGCGGGCTGTTAGTTTTCTGGCTTGCTCCTATTTTGACACATTCCATCTTTTGCCCAGCATCTTCAAATCCTAGTCACAGAATTTAGTAACAGGTCTAGTTAGTTTTCAATACTTAAACCAGTTATAATATTTACAAAAACTGCATTCCTTTCAGTTGACATTATTGAACTTCCAGGTAGAATGTGCGAGATCTTCGGCAGTTGTAATTTTGAAGAATTAGAAATGGAAATTTTAGTTCTGAACGAAGGTATATCTTTGAAATTATGTTATGTAACTTCAAGCAATTTCTTCACTCTGGAGGATAGGAATAAATATCCCATGGTCCGTAGTGTTGCTTTCGAAAATTATTCTTATTTTGGTTTGACATATCTTTGCGAGGTCATATTTCACCTGTGAGCATCATCAAGGTTAAATACTGACCAGCCTGACAGACTCACATCTAGATGACCCATTAAGAGCAGCTTGTTCCAGGTACACACCAGAGTT
The DNA here is from genome assembly GCA_030765065.1 of Deroplatys truncata. NCBI lineage: Eukaryota > Metazoa > Arthropoda > Insecta > Mantodea > Mantidae > Deroplatys > Deroplatys truncata. Next base: position 533,566,169 of record CM060990.1, on the reverse strand, counting down.
TTTTGAGCTTGCATCGAACATGCAGTGTCAACCGCACACTAATTATGTAACTTAAGTAGTAGTAGTAGTAGTAGTAGTAGTAGTAGTAGTAGTAGTAGTAGTAGTAGTAGTAGTAGTAGTAGTAGTAGTAGTAGGAGTAGAAGTTGTAGTAGTCAAATAGTGATTGTGAAGGCGGCAGCTTCCGCACCTCCTGAGGCATGAGTTAAATGTTCTCAAGCACAGAATAAATTTGGGCACCACTGCGTTAAAGGATACAAGATATTGTCTTTTGCACTGATGTGACTCCACTCTACTTCTCCTTAGTACAGCCACGTGAATGCGTAGATAAGTCCCATTATGCAAGTTACTATCATCCTAATGATGCGTGTACACCCCTGGAAAAAATGAGACATCCCCGGATTTATGTGCTGTTCGAGGGCTTCGTGTACCTTCGTAACAGCTGTGTTCCCAAAGTACACGCAGGAACTGTAGAATGGTCTGCGTTTATGAGGCAATTTTCACCTAATAAGATACTAAAAGGAGAGCACAAAACAACGTTACAGTGGCCAAGAAGTTAAGAAGGCACTGCATGCTCTCATAAGCTCCTCGATTCAGATCTCTAATTAGTTGTTATATTTATCATAATTTTATGACCGAGTGTGTATAATATAATATTGCATTACTATAACTTTGGTATTTAACACATAAAACATAAGCAAAATTAATATCGGGTATATGAACCCTCAACACGTATAACTGTCCTGAGTCTTCGGGGCATAGATGAAACTAAATCCCCGTAGTAACGTGGACGAGAAGCTATAACATCCCAGGCTGGGCTTTGTGCCCAGAAGCCATTCTTGCCTTTCGCGCATCTGCAGCGAAATTCGAGCGCAGCTCCCTTTTCACCTCAGCTCATGCATTTCAATTGGGTTGAAATCTGGTGATCAGGGAGGTTGTTCTATCACACTGATACCCTCCCTCTATGAGAACAATTTGAAACCTTTCGACTTGTGCGGAAAGGATAATTATCCTGCACGAATTCAGCACTTCCATCAGGATATCTCATTCCCATAGAGAGAATCAAAATATTATCAAGTATTATCGTGTATTGTGCACTGTACAGTGTATCGTCAAGCTGCCACAATACACCTAGACCGTCCCGTGATATCTAGCCGCAACAACATACAGATACGCGAACATGATAACATTGTGAAGCCACGTATTTTGCATCGTATCGGGACCCCTTTGGACGGGATACAATCACCTTTCCCTTACGCGTGGTAGAAATTGTCACCTCGTCTGAGAATATCATGTTATTCCAGTCGCGGTTGGGCTTTTTCCTCTGCAAACACGAGGCGAAACAATCTGTGATCCTCTGTCGGATGTTGCTTTTTAACTGCTCTTTGCAAGAAGTCCTGCGCCGTTTACATGCCGCAGGGCAATTCGAGCTGATCCAGAGAATTATGAATGTGCTTTCATTTCAGAAGCAGTTTGCAAAGGGTTCCTGTCTGCTAATGCAATTAAAGCTGAATCCATTTCAGGAGTGGACACATGTCTTCTTCCTGAACGAGTACGACGGCGTTTAATCCCTTCCCTGGATAATCTCAACTACCTCTGCGCTGTACTTGCAGGGAATCCAATACGAGCTGCAGCTTCACTAGCAGAAAAGCCTGCTATATTGACTAGTGCAAGGAAAGACTTCCTTATGCCCAGTGAAGCCCAACCTGCTCTCTTAAACTCTTAAAGGATACCCATCTGTGAAAATTGGCCAAAAAGTGCCAAAATTAACAAAAATTCATTTTTGTGTTATTAAATAATATAAACTTTCTAGTTTTATTCCCTATAGCTTTTATAGTCCTACAGCCCTTTAAACCACATCATATGGTCATTTAAATGGCTGCCTGCAGGTGGGTGTGTCTATTTAAATCGGTAACTTTTGAGCTTGACTTCGTTTCTTTCAATTTACATATTTGTATTTCATGGAATGTTTTAAAGCAGGTGATTCTCTTCCTCTACAAGTGTGTTGGCTGCACTGCAGACTTTTGAAGGTCTGCGTGCGAACTGTTTCCCTCCTAAATCTTTGTTTTGAAGTGTGCAGACAAAGTAAACTTAGCGTTTTGAAGCTCATTTGTTGCTGTATTATAGCAAAGAATAGTGTCTATAACGTGTGTTATAGTTGCATCTAAGTCATAATTGCTATTTTAGGTCGTATGTTCGTAAATTCAATCGTAGTGTATATAAAACATCGTAGGTTAGCTTTCAAAAAGTTAGGTTAGTGTTTTCTTCAATATAAACTTGGATAAACATGAATAGGTTGAAAGACCATCGAAGCACAGGAAAAAGGCGACCTTCAAAACGCAGCCAAAGGAAAACTAATGTCGTAGGTTCTAGGGGGAACAAAGATAAACCCACAATTTACATACATCTGCAGACACAAATTCAGTCAACACAAGCATAACCACACCCGTTTCACAAGCTTCAAGTTCATTTCAAGTATCCCCTCATCCATCTACTTCACAGGCGTCACATGCATAGGCCCATTTTCCGACAACAAGCCACAATAAACTTTCAATATTTACCAGAGATTAAGTAAGACTTTCATAAATGTGTCGTGAATTCACTTTAGTGCACTGAAGCTTTTGTCAGAAGATTTTCAGGGGTTCTAAATGTGGTCAATGTGGTAGTGTTAATCTGGATGTCAAACATAACACCACTTTGGAATTTGCATCTAAATTAGTTGTTTGGTGCAATGACTGTGACAGAGTTTTGAATGAAAGTTACACTAGCGCCAGAATAAATACAGTCGAGCCCACCTTTTGAAGTGAACAGTAAATTTGTTAGCACATTTTTGGAACTAGACAAAGGATTAGAACAGTTTGCATGGGGATGGGAATGCCAGTTATGAGTTCATCCACATACAGTGTACACCTTCAGAAGCTGGTAAAAGATAATGCTACAGTGCAAAAAAGTATTTTAAACGAAGCACGCCTTGCTGTTCGTGAGGCTTATCTACAACTGGACCCAAGTCTAACCATGCAGTCTACACTAGACATAGCAATTAGGTCGGCACGTGGGTTCTCCTCACTTCATGGGATAGGCATTGTAATAGACACTTAACTGTACTTGCCATTGACTTTGAAATATTATCAACATTTTGTGGGTTCTGTGAACAAAACTTAAAGACTTAGACAGTGAAAGTGCGGAATAAAATCCTGGTTTGCATCACACAAAGCAGCAAGTGAGTGTGGAGTTAATTTTACTGGGTTTTCTGTAGCAAGGAAGTTTACAGCAGCATCACTAACGTGGAAAAGTTCAATCAAGCTGTGTAACATGGGGTACACAACAATGATATTCGATGGGGATACAAAAACACATAAAAATTTGCAAGAATTAGAGGTATATGGTGAAACAGAAATTGTGAAAGATGAGTGCATTAATATTGCGGCCAAGAGACTGGCAACAGGGCTTCGAAACTTAGTAAAAGAAAACAGTTCTACGGGTATAACACTCGGGGATAAAAAAAAATCAGGAAGCCTAAAAGAACAAACGACAGTAAAACTCACCAACTATTACATGAAAGCCATAAAAGACAGTAGTCCAGACCTAGATGAAATTAAACATTCAATATTTGCCACCCTATATCACTGCTCATCAACAGACAAGAAACCACAACACAATAAATGTCCCAAAGGTCAAACGTCATGGTGCTTCTGTAATAGGGCTATCGATATCGGTGATCCAATAGCTGTACACGATACATCCACCACGAAAACAATTCTGTCCCCTCAGGTAATTATAAAAATCTTGCCAGTTTATCAAAGACTTGCCAAGGATGAGCTTCTTAAAAAATGAAGATCAGGCAAGACAAAAAATGCTAACGAGTCACTTCGTCATGTCATCTGGGCAAAATGCTCCAAGGAAACATTTGTTTCGAAAAATAAATTGGAAATTTGTGTAACGTCTGCTGTGTTACAGTTCAGAATGGGGTGTAGGGCTACTCAGGAACTAAAAGGTCATTTAATAAATAAAAACTTTATTCCAGCATCACATAACATAAGTGTGGAAAGGGATAAGCGCCGACTACTCCACAGCGAACAAACCAGCACACCATCATTTAAGAGAAGCCGGAGGAATGCTCGAGTGACTAAATTAGCAGCAGAGGAGAAAAAGAAGCAGAAGGAGGGACCTACATATGCAGCAGGTGCTTTTTGAAGAGTCTAAAGGCCAGAAACACTGCTATTTTTATGGTGCAATTTTCAAACTTCTTTTCTCCTTTTTTAGGTTTTTCAGCACTTTTTCAAATGTAAATTTCTCCACACAATGCAGTTTTCATGATAAATGTATACAATTTGCTATAAGTGCTAAGACATAGCTAGGGCCCGGATTCTTAGGTTTTAACCTATATTTTTCCTCGCTATAACACATTTCAAGAGGTATACTCGTTTCACACCTCCTGGAGCAGAATATGCGAATTGCATTACACCTAAAAAACCTAAATGAGGGGTTGCCACCTAAAATAACCTAAATAGCTGTTTTTTCTTTTTCGGAATGAAGAATGTTATTTTCGGATTGAAACTCATTGTAAAATTATTTCCACCACTTATAGCCAGTAAATAGTTCAAGTTACTACAGTTAAACACGCACATGTGACATGGTGACACCTGGATTCAGCTAATAGAAGGTCAAGACTTGGCTGTCTACTGCCATTTACTATGCCGAGCATTTAAAAGACGTTAAAAACATCGTCGATGAATTGGAAGAAACAGAAGCTTCCTGCATTGACAAGGCTAAGAAATCACTCGAATGCCCCATTCTTGCCGCTTCCCTTGCATACGTTAAGACACATTTTTGTTTTATACCAGCAGCTACTCTCCGGTTGGAAAGTACAGCTTTGCTACTGAAAGATGCTCTAGATATCATTGGCAATGTTTCCGTAAAGAAATGCCTGGGCCAGTGGGAGTTGCGTGCTCTTCGAAGTTGCAGAAGATTCTTCAACAAAATCCTGCTTTTGAAGATGCGAAAATCATTAACTCAGTATTGCAGGGAGAAAAGTATACGGAGAACTACCCCTAGAACCTGCTGCACTGGCATCTATGTTCTGCGCTCCAATGACGCCATGTTCCGTCAAAAGAACCTTTTCTTCATACAAGAATGAGTTACGTGATAATTGGAAATCGTTTACGTCAGAAAATGTGAGAATGTATCTACTGCAATGCCAAAAATATAAATCTTAAACTAAGTACCAGGAAAGCAAAATTATTGATACCTGTATTGATCCACGAAGCAAAACAAATAAAAACCTTTTTTAATCAAGAAAACTCTAAAAGAAACCTATTTTAAGCATATAAGAAACCAAACATGAAGGTTTACTCCAACTAAAATTCCGGGCCCTAGACATAACAGGATAGGATAATGATGAGATGAATTTTGTATAAAGTGAATGGTTCTGCTGTAGATAAATAATAATTTTTATGTTTTGACAATTTTAAGAAAAATATTCAAATGATATATTAATTTTTTTCTTTCAAACTAGCAGGATAATAAAAAGTTCCTGTCTATAATTTATTAAAATAGTATTAAAGAGTGCAAATACAAAATATTATTTATTTTAAAAAATAACTGCATTGTGTGGAAGAATTTCTCAAAATGCTAAATTACTCAGAATTCAATGACAATTACTAATAACTGTGGAAATAGTTTGAACAGATGCATGAAATTTGGTATATGTACTATTCATTAAGTCCTAGTTGTTGTGCTACAATTTCAAATAAATCCAAATAGAATTGTGGATTTTAGAAATTTCGCAGATGGGTGTCTTTAGGTAAGGTTCAAAGTCATAATTCACCCCCAACTACTGTATTTGAAGAGAATGACAAGCTAAACCAACCAAGTTTCAGATCTTGGCAGCACAAGTGGAAATGAGTGGAATGGGAAACTCTCTTCGTCCGCTCTCTCTCTCTCTCTCTCTCTCTCTGTAAGGTTTGGCATCACTGCTTATGCATATGTCTTTGTTTGCGCGTTCTGCAAACGCGTTGTGATTCACTGAAGGAGAACCTGTTCGGACCTGATGCGTTTGCTCACCCTTCTTCGCATCACGTGGTTTTGTGTCACCATATTGCAGTTAGGTTGAATAAACCGTTAAAGAAACATTATAATAACTATTCTATTATTAACTTTACCGAATGCCGTGTATGAAATGAAGTATATCGAAAAAAAAAGTAGCCTCTATTTGTTGATTTAGCATTTTTAACAGAAGAAATAGGTGTTTGCTACATGCGAGAAACGAACCTGTGGTCTTAACCACGGAAGTATCCTACGGTTTGGTCGCAGCGCTAAAGAGAAGACACGTGGAAAGTGGCATGTTCAGTAATGCCATACAACTTCTGCAGCAGCTACACAACTGTATTGCGTATGCTGTAAACAAGGCGCTCTGCCATGTAGGACTTACAAAAATTTGGCGTGTCAAGGCACTACTCAATTTGTCCACGAGTGTACATTTCAATGTGCAAGTGTAGATAAAGCATTTCTGCATCGAAATTTTACTGTTCAGTATGATATACGCTTCCATATGCATGAAACTTGTATTGTGCAAGGAGAGATACGCTCACGCCTGCATTCATCTTGAGTTGTGAAAGATAAATAACACATAATATTAGCTCATACTATGTGCTCGCACCTTCCATTGTGTAAGAACAGATCAACTCAAACGTGCATGCGTATTAAATGATAGATTACATAATAGCATATTCAGTGCATAGTGCATTGCTCAAAATAACATGAACCCACAGTTGTATGCAATATAAAGTAAGATCACATCTGCATGTCTATTGTATTGTACAAGACAAATAAAAGCTCACACGTGCATACACTTCGCATTATTCAATTATACAAAAATTCGTAAGCACTGTGCCATTCTATATTAGATATGCTTATAGAAGTTTGCATTTTGTACTATGCAATAGGATATAGTATTTCGAGTGCATGAATTTAGCATAATGAATCAACCTTACACATGTATGTACCTTGTATAGTGCATTACAAGATTAACCCATGATTTCGTTCATCCTGTATTGTTCAACGTAAATTAAGCCCATATTTTGTGCAAATTAACTGTGTAATGCTGTAATCTGGAAACAAAGATAAAATTCAGACCCTCTCTGAAAAACAGGAATGTCTGTTAGTAAAGATCTCTCACTGACACGCGTGCATAACCCTACATGTTCATGCAAACTGTACTATAGGAGATATCCTCATTGTGTTTACATCTTTTGTAGTGCAATATTGCATAAACTCACGTGTACAAGTTGTTTAGGAAAATGCGATAAACCCGCATGAGCAAACAGTTTTTGACTATGCAAGTTGAAATAACCTTACATGATCCTTTTGCTTTGCAAGATGAGATAATCTCACAAACGAATACACTTAGTGTCTTGCAAGAAGAGAGAGATGAACCCCACGTGCACGCAGCTTGTATTGAGAAAAAGTAAGTATTCCCAAAAATGCATGCACACTACACTGTACAAAATGTGATACTCTCACATTAGAATATACCTTGCAGTGTTCAAGAAGAGATGTGTTCACTGTAAGAGATTTATTCAGCAACTTATACTGTTTAAGATTAGATATTGTAACGTGTACATGAACTCTGTACTGTGAAGTTCAAACTTAGACACATATATGCGGCGCATTCTGAACAAACTCACTGCATAACCCTCTACGGTATATTTTCTCAGGAGCAAAAGATAAAATTTGGAAAGTGGCTCTGAAAATGGGGGACTTTGGTAGCCTTAGGCGGTCATTCACTATCGCTCGAAACGTCGGAATGGAAGGGTGTCTTCAAACTCTCATAGTGAATTGGGGAACCGCCATCTGTTTGGCGTGGTACGATTGGTCTGCTAGATGTCTGGTAGCAAAAAATCCAACAGACCTCTCCGACATGCTACCGAACTCTGCATTAATGAATGGGGAAATCCTACGTGGAGCGGCTCCTAGCCACCGCGCAAACCTGCTAGTCAGTAGGTAAACCCGCAACCAAACAGCGACAGTTAGTCGAGTCGAGAAATATCACTGAGAGCACGCGTTTTAAAAACTGCACTATGTCAGGGCACTACATCTCATTGCATCCTGACCAGTAGCCGTCGTGAAGCAATATCACTACTTCCATTCACTTCCTATACCTTGTTCTCACCCGTCACACTGCAAACCCCATCCTTTCTACAGGCGGTTAAATACATCGCGGATGGTACGCTTAATAACACTCCATCGGTCTGCCTTCAGCCTGCTGATATAATCGCTTGCTCGCACTACTATGTTCTCGAAGTTATTGAAGTCTTACAAAAAGTTAACATCTCTATGGCAAGTCACGAATAGGGCCTACTGCAACCACCGGAAAAGAAATGCCGCTATAGAGGAACTACATAGTTACCTTGTTTCCATCCAAAGGCAAAGTACAGTAGAAATCATTAAGTTCTTCTTCATCCATTGCTTATGTCCGTTCACCAGACGCAAGCACAATAGTTGAAATGCAAAGCGAAGAAGAGATCATAAAAACGGGCCGGCCAAATATAAAAAAATGCCAAAATATGAAAATATGAAGTAAAAATCCTGAAGTATTATGTAATGGATATTTTAAAGTAAAACATCCTAGTTATACTTTTAGAGTTTGGCGCAGGTTCACTCCATTAGTTTAAATAAATAGGCTTTGTTCATATTTAATAGTAAAATATCAAGTGAAATACAGTTAGATGGAGTTTATAGAAGTTACTCATTAAGAAACCCTAACTTAGAAGAAAAGAAAAATAGGTGTCCGGTTATTTTGTCCTTGCTTAATAATAATTACAATATGGCACCAAAGGCACCGTTTCAAGAAAGCAAATGTCTTCAAAAATAGAGGGCGTTTAGTTTTGCACGTGCCATCACATACAGGAAGTGCTCCACTTTCCCAACTGTATTTGACTTGTTGAAAATAGTGCCTTAGATTTTCTAAATGGGTTTGAAGAAATCTACCCGAAAGGAACATTTGAAAGACCCAGTTCATTGCTAACGGAAATTATTTTAAAAGCGAAAAATCGTGAATCTTACAAAGTATGCAGAAATATGAAGATTTTACAAAAACATTGTCAAATATGAAATTTTTTGTCACATGCATTGAATTCTAAATACTAGTAGACCTAAAATACGTATTGATGTAATGATAGCAAGCATAGTTTAGTATAAAGTATTCTATATTTTTCCCTTCTCTAGTCATAAATACTTCTTTTTGCTGAAGCGACTGTCCAGTCGTGGCGCGGCAGTGAGTGATTCCCTAATTTTGAATGTCATCTTTTCGATGTCATCGAAATGAAAGTGCTCCATTCGGAGCGTCAGTGAATGGCGGACTTTAGGGCTCCTTTAGTAGCACTGTAGAAAGCTCACGAGTGATAAACTCCCTTTTGCGCGCATCTTTATTTGGTAGAATTTTAGGTAAACTCACAAATACAAACAAATGTATTATACACAGTCAAATAAGCTAACATGCACAAGCAGTTTGTACAGTGATGCATAAGATAATCTCGCAATTGCATGCTTCTTATACTTTGCAAAATGAGATAATGTATGTTGCACTTAACAAAAGGAGACATATCTGGAGGTGTATGCACCTTGTACTGTGTAAGATGAGATGTCTTTACACATTTCTTCACTCTATTGAGAAAAAATGAGATATTCTCACACATTGCACTCTGCGATATGCGACGAAGAAGCTTTCTTTAGAAGTTAATTGTAATTCATTTTGAGATATTTGAGAATATCGTGCGAAGTCTAAAATATTAACGGTTATATGCCAGAAAATTGTAGTGAAGTTATTCAATGGTATCTTTAAACATCCTTCAAAGTACTAGGTATTCTTGTTTTGTGCGTGTGAAGCCACTACAGCCAAATTTAATTCTGACTAATCGCTTTTTCTGATAATTATGGACTTACTTTAATTTGATTGTGAAATTAGTTGCCCAACATTGCATAAATAGTAATACTGATTTAGCTCTATAATTTTTATTAACTGTGGAAACCAAAATTAACATATTTTTAGATAATGCATTAAATTTAGTTTTCAGACAAGAAATACGTTTCTCTGACCTTTAGCCTAAAATCACCCTCTTTACATCTTCATTGCGGTGTTCTTGTGAAAAGATAAAGCGTGTTTGAATAATCATTCACTGTACCACGTAAATGCTTGATTTTCATCCCAGCCTTCTCCTACAGTTACCATGCGGCTTCCTTATGTGCTGTTTCCTTTCTGCGGAGAGAGAAGAGTACAGTAGGAGTTCCAAAGTACCAAAGATGTGTACTTTGAAGCGTCTTATCCGTTTTCGACAGTATCGAGGTCATATTGCGGTCATTATTTCTACAGTGTGAATAATATTCGACAGTTACCTTTGACCTTCCTATACGATATTTCTTCCCCAACAATTCCTTTTATAGTTGAAATTCCATATTGTTTATAGTGTATATAAGACTCTGAGTATTCACACAAACCAGTACTTATCGAGATTAAGAATAAAGTTTTACGTATTTAGCAGGTGCCAGAATTGTAGACTGCCCTTTCAGAAGCTTTCCTTCACGGCCAAACACTCCATCCGCGCTGGGCTTGTCAATACCACACTTGTTACTGTTGATGAAAAATTATATGTAAGCCAGAAGAAAACAAAACAAAACAATGAATATTAAATTATTGTTTTGGCCACCATAACTGTCGTAAAACAGCCTTACTTCTTGAGAACTTTGGTGATTCTTACTATTTCACTTGAAACATAGTGTGTTCAGTTTTCAGTCTAAACAAAGAAGAAAAGATTATGTGTTTCACCTCCGCGGCCGCAGCTACAACAAGAACCTACTGTACAGTAACCATCACCCTCACATACCATCGAATACATCTTCAAGTTGAAATTGCAGGACTTATGCTGCTCCGTGCAGGACCTTAACGCGGAAATCATGAATTTGTCAGCCAAGCTGGCAGCCCTAGAGGACCACTTCCAAACATCAATATCTTCGGCCATCCATAAACACCTTATCCTCACAGAATACACACAAAAGTAGCCAGACACACTCGACTGCACCCTACATGTCATGGGCAACACCTGTGCTCAAATAAGAGACAAAATGGAGCAGTAAACCAAACACCAGGGCGCGCCAGCTCCATGCCAGAAGTCGACTAAAACAATGCTATCCTACGCACACAACACCTTGCATCCGGAATGCAACAGTTGACGGTGTCTTCAGACTGAACAAGAAACGGATGAATGCTTTGTCACTAACATCCTTTAACCCCTTAGACTACTGTTAGGGCTTTGCAGCAACCAGGAATAAATACTTAAATGCTCCCGACCATTGCCTGGCAGCTCTCAATTATACGCAGACTAACGGAGGTGTTATGCGGGACTCCGTCATTTCTGTTTGATATCCCAATATATTTCCTGGAGGCCAATACAGTCTTCTTCGCCTAACATCTAGACCTACACTTCGCATCCCGGCGAAATAAACCAATCCTTTCTCCCATCCAGCTCTTCTTATACCTTATACTTTAAAAATATCATGGAAAGTAGCACAGACGAGGAGATACCACGCAATATGCCTAAGGTCAGGAAGAAGACAGCACAACAGACGGAACAGGCGGCAGAAATGTCCACCTCTATGGCAATTTTCCAGCACACGCGTACATCACCAGCAGCCGCTGTGGCGATGGTTCCTCCATCCTAGATGCATCCAACGTTGCAGGTGCACACTACTGGACGCTGTAAGTGTCGTAGCGGTATATGTCCAAAGACAGCTGCCCACACATCTTTTTCTGCAGGAAAGTCAACGCCAGTGGTCTTCGCTCCCGAAGGCTACGAGAACGCCTTTTCACCGCGGACTGACACCTCTATAAGTGTCTTGCTTCTAGACAGGGTACTCTACACAGACACGCTTAGTACGGGTTTGCTCTTATTAGAACGAACGCTAGAAATCGAGATTAGCAGAAGCTCGAAAACTCCGCCGTGCTGTCGCTGCTGTGCTTACGTGAACAGCCACGAATCATATTTATTGCAACCACTGTGGCGCCCAGAGCTTTACTGTAGAGCATGCAACCTCATACGATGACGCTGATACTGCGCCACTTACATTAGCCGGTCATATTTCAGGATCGCATCGTATGCCCACACCACCCCATATACTTCGACACAGCCCCACAACACTGCAACACCGCGTATATCTCCCAGCGGGAAGTCAAATGCATCTACGACGCTATCCAGGACCTTCATGCGAAAGTCCTGAACCTTAGGGTAAAGCTGGCAGCATTTGAGAACCGACTTCAAGAAACACTAAACTGGAACAGGAATACCATAGATAGCGTAATCCACCGCCGACTGAATACCATTGCATTTTTGGTACAGGACATCAAGAGAGCAACAGCTTCTGGAACACAACATTCAACACCTTCACTCAGATAGCACAACAGCAACTTGAAACCATGCACCTAACTCTACGGCGCTGAACACCAATCTCAAACAACTCACTGAAAAGGCTACAAGACGGAAACCACCGAAAGCCTCCGCAGCCTATTCGACAATTTCATAAGCATTTTTCCTTCATTAGATATCATACCAACCTCACAACATCAATATACAGCACTGAGTGAATGCTTGCAGGGGATCTGCAGGCCTGTATTAAAAATTGTTTATGGCGATGATGATGATGATGATAATGATAATAATATTCGTAATCATACTAATCGTTAAATTTAAAACTCACTAATTTTCCTGTCTGTTTATTATTTTTAAGTTTGAAGCCTACATATTTTGCACTCGATTTTGGAAATACATTTTAAATATTAAGCACCATGCATGATGGTATGACAACTCTTCTTCTGTATCCAGTTAGTCCATGAATTAATTCACGCTGTAAACTATTTGTAGCAGTAATAGTCCCAGGTCCTATTAGCGGGATTATTGACGGTCAGTAATATAGTTTTACCTCTGCTTTTTGCTCTAATGCTAAATTATGCCCCACAATGTTAAAAGCATCATGATCTGTAACTAATTCGTTCAAATTAGGGTGCTCTGTTATAAGGCCATCGATCACCAATCTTGTGTTTTTATAGTCCCAGTAACACACATTTTTTTTCATTATTTATAGGTATATATTGATTGCACTTACACCTATGGGCAGAGCCAGCACGTATATCCGTGTTCAAAATAACTGTTTCGGAATCATTGTAACAATGGTGTAATTCTTCGACGTCGCATTTTTGGTTTCAAATTAATACGGTGGGATACCACGTTCACTCATTTTAACGCAGATGACGGGCTAATGCCTATCACCTTGTATTAACTGGATTATAAGAAGTTACTGGAAAAATGTTAGCTCTACATTACGTTTATGGAGATAAATTATAATGTCTTCTAGTTAAAATCGCATTGGGGACTTTATTTGTAATTTAAAGTGCCTCATCGTGTATATGTCTTGTTTTCCAGCAGTAGCGTTGTGATCTGGTGACATCGTGCTTGTATTGAGGAAGACGCTGTAACGAGATAACCATTGATGTTGGGATGGTGGGACTGCTTAGCTTGCTAATTACTCCTGAGGAAACATAAGCTAATGTGATGAATTAAATATTCATTTTGGTATTTTCTTCTCCTATAAGTAATTTGTGGACTAAATTATGTTCACTGCGTTCTTCTGAAGTTTACCAACACTAATCGATGTTAATCATTGTTGGGTTATAGTGAATATTAGTTACATCAAAAATATGCAAAGAAAAATGTCACTTCCAGTTTAAGAGATCAGCTACATATATGTTGGTTTGTAGAGAACTTAGCAAATAAATGGTAAATGCCAGAATTCAGAATAAAGTGTTTTATATAACTTAACCATGGGTTTAAAGCAGAACTTGCTCAAAAACATGTACAAATCGGGACGGGCTCGGAGATAAACTCGGCTAAAAAATTACAGGTATATAAAAAGCAAGCTCAGAATTGTATTACGTATTCTAATACAGGTAATATAACTTTTTTCCCTTCTCGAGGAATGGGCTATATCCGGTTTCAAAACTAAAGCCAGCGGAATTGTTGACTTCATACAGATTTCTCTATTTATGTTATCATATTCCTTTATGCTTACTCTTTATAATTATTTTTTACAATGTTCCGTCGGGCATTTGTTTGTAAAGTAGCCCTGTCTGTGTACGTGTGTGTGTGTGCGCGCGCGCGCGTGTACGTGTGTGTGGTTGGGCCGATCCATTTCATATATTACCAATTTACCCGTCATGGAATGCTCTGTTTAACTTTCCTTGCGTGTTGGCTGTGTATTCCAATGAGAGAGGAAGCCTTAATAGTATTCCTAAGGTCTCATTTTCATAGCTGTCAACCTGCTTTTCCCTGATACTATTAACACCAGGAGTCACTTCCCTAATATCAACAATTTTATTGTTTTTGGGTGAACACTGAATACAGTCTTCGAAGATTAGGACGTGATACAAAACACTGTAGCAATGATACCTAAGTGTTCGAAATAGAAACTGAGGTATTACAATTATTTATTGTGACGGGGTAATTATATTCAGAAGACAGTTCGGTAATAATTTGATCCACAGGTTGTAGTAACTGCAGTTAAGAAGAAATTAGCAATGATCAAATGTGTGAGGCAGGTGACAAAATTGTTGGCTTTAGTCGTTCGAAACTCTGTGCATCACGATGATAACGCTGCGAACAACGTCCACTGTTGCATCTAAAAGAAAAGAATATAACGCTCCTTCTCTTACAGCACCAAGTGCATGTCGCTGTATTTAGCTAATGTAAACCATAGCTGGTTTGTTTTATGTACTGTACCATGTTCCTTGCAACAGCATGTTCTAATTTAATCTCATATTTTAATCACTTAAGCCAAGAAATCGCTCCAGAGATTGTAAGGCGTAGAACTGTAATCCTGGCAAACCTGTGTATGCTCTAGACTTGGAGCTCGGAAGATTTTGGATAAGGATATTGTAAGACGTAGTCTGAGCATACGCCATGCGGGCGCCGCTTGTTGGATGAGGATAAGAGATGCAGTCTTAGTCTATGACATGCAGGCGTCGGTTGTTGGTTGAAGATATGTAGGAGATACAGCCTGCCTATATCATGAAGGCGCAGGTTGTTGGATGAGGATATCTAGGAGATACAGTCCGAGATTATGATATGCACGCGCCGGTTGTTGGATGAGGATATGTAGGAGATATAGTCTGAGATAACACCATGAAGGCACCGCTTCCTTTATGCAGATGTGCAGGAATTACAGTCTGAACACACACTGTTCATGTGCTATATTTTGGATGTATAAAACATACAGTGTGAGTCAATAACATGCTGCCCTCGGGTGTTCCAACAAAATGTCCAAAAAGTGAAGCCTGAGCCTATGTGATGAAGCTGCCTGTATCTGGATGTGGATGAGTAGGAGGTACAGTCTGAGCCTATGCCTTGCAAGTGCCGGTTGTTAGATCACAACGTGCAGGAAATCAGCTTGAGTCTATGCCATGTAGGTGATCGTTGTTGGATGAGGGTGTGTAGGAGTTATAGTCTGCTCCTATTATATGCAGGCAACTATGGTTGGATGAGAATATGTACGTTGTATAATCGGTGCTTATGCCACTCAGGCATCGGTTGTTAGATGAGTATATGTAGGAGGTACAGTCTGACTCAATGCCATGTAATCGCCGGATGTCAGATGAGGATACGTAGGAAGTACAGCCTGGGCCTATGCCATACAGGCGCCGGTTGCTAGATGAGGATATGTAGGCGTACAGTCTGAGCTAATTCCAGGCAGTCCCGTTGATGGATGAGCATATGTAGGAGGTATAACAATTAGGACTATGCCCTGTAGTTGCCGGTTGTTAGATGAGGATATGTGGAGGTACACTCTGAGGCTATGCCAATGAGTCACCGACTTTTGGAAAAGCATATTTATGCGGAAGAGCCTGACCTATGGCAAGTAATCACCAGTTGTTAGATGTGGATATGTAGGAGGTACAGTCTGAACCTATGCCATGGATTCGCCGATTTTTGGATGAAGATATGTGGGAGTACAGGTTGAGACTGTGCCATACAGCAGCCGGTTGTTAAATAACAAACTGTAGAAAATCAGTCTGAGCCTATGCCATGTAGTCGCCGGTTGTTGGTTGACGATATGTAGCAGGTACAGTCTCAACTGATTCCATGCAGACGCCGGGTGTTGGATGAGGATATGTAGCAGGTACAGTCTGAGTCTGTGCCATGAGGCCGTCGGTTGTTAGATGAGCTAATGTAGCGGCTTAAGTCTGAGTCTAAGCAATACCGTCACCGGTTGTTAGATAAGGAGATATAGGAGGTAAAATGTGAGTCTATGCCATGCAAGCGCGGCTTGATAGATGAGAATGTGTAAGAGGTACATTCTGGGCCTATGTTATATACGAGACGCTTTTTGGTTGAGAACATGTAGGAGGTGAAGTCTGAGACTATGCAATGCAGTTCCGGTCATTGGATAAGGATATGCAGGAGGTACAGCCTGAGGGTATGCCATATAGTCGCCTGTTGTTGGATTAGGATATGTAGAAGGCACAGTCTGAGCGTATTCCATGTATTTTATGGTTTTTGGATGAGGATATGCAGGAGTATGGTCTCTACCTATACCATACTGACGCCGGGTGTTACATTAAGATATGTAAAGCGTAGGGTGAGAGCTTAGGCCATTTAGCCGTCGACTGCTGAATGAGGTAATGTAGGGGATACATTGTGAGCTGATTCCATGCTGCCGCCGGTCGATAGATGAGGATGTGTAGGAGATGCTTCCGAGCGTATGCCAGGCAGTCGTGGTTGTTAGATGGGAATATGTAGGAGATACAACCTGAGCCATGCCATGCAGTAACCGGATGTGAAATGAGTGAAGTCTGAGCCTATGCCATGTAGTCACCTGTTGCTGGATGAGATTATATAGGAGGTACAGTATGCGTCTGTGATATGTATTCGCCGGGTATTAGATGCGGATATATAGGGGTACAGTATCAACTCATGCTCTAAAGCGCCGGATATTACATCACCGTTTTTAGGGGGTACAGCCGGAACCTATTTCATGTAGTAGCAAATTGTTGGATGAGGATAAACAGCGGATACACTCTGGGTCCATGTAATGCGGGCGCCCGCTGTTATATGAGGATATGTATTGGGTACGTTCTTAGCGTATTGCATGCAGGCGCCAGCTGCTACATGAGGATATGTAGCAGGTACAGTCGGAGCTTACGCCATCTAATGTCCGGTTACTAGATGGGTATATGAAGGGCATAAAGTGTGAGCTTATGCCATACAGGCGCTGTTTCCTTAATAAGGGTGTGTAGGAGATAGTCTGATCGTATACCATGTAAGCTGCGGTTGTTAGATGAGGATATGTAGGAGGCAAAGTCTCAGTGAATGCGATGCAGGAACCAGTTATAGATGAGCATATGTAAGAGGTACAGTCTGAGCCATGGTAATGTCGCTGGTTGTTGGATGAGGTTATGCAGGAGGTTCAGTCCGAGCCTATGACACGTATTCGCGTGTTTCTGGATTAGGATATATAGGAGGTACAGTCTGAGCCTAAGCTTTGAAGTCACCGGTTATTATATGATAATATGTAGGTATTTCAGTCTGGGCGTATAGAATGCGGACGCCGGTTGTTAGATGATGATGTGTAAGACGTAAGTTCTGAACTGATGACATGAAGGCGTCGGTTTTATGACGAGAATATATAGGAGGTACGATGTGAAACTATGCCATGTAGTCGCCGGTTGTTGGATGAGGACATGTAGGATGTTCAGTCTGAGCCTATGCGGCTTAGTCCCCTGTCGTCAGATGAGAATACGTAAGAGATACATGGGCTTACACCATATATTGGCCGGTTTTCGGATGAGGATATGTAGAAGGTACTGTCTGAATCTCTGAAGTTATGTGATGCAAGCGGGCTGTTAGGTGATGTAGGAGATACATTCGGAGCCTATACCATGTATTCGCCGATTTTTGAATGGGAATAGGTAGGAGGTGCTATCTGAGTTTATGCTAGGCAAAAACCAGACGTCAGTTGAGGTGACGCAAGAAGTGCAGCGTGATCCTATGCCATTTTGATGGCAGCGTTTTATGAGAATACGTAGGAGATTCAGACTGAGCCTATGCCGTTTATTCGCCGGTTGTAGGATGAAGATATGTAGGAGGTACAGTCTGAGCCTATGCCATGTAGTCGCCGGTTGTTGGATGAGAAGGTGTAGGAGGTGGAGCATAAGAATCTGCCATGTAGACGCCGGTTCTTCGATGGCGATATTAAGGGATTCCGTGTTTCCTATGCCACACATGCGCCAACAGACAGTTGAGGTTTTTGTAGGGGATACAGTCTGAGCCGATGCGATTCTCGCGCTGGTTGTTAGATGAGGTTATTTAGCAGGTACAGGTTGAGCTTGAGCCTGTTGAGGAATGATAATATACAGGAAGCATAGCCTGAGGCTATGCCATTTATTCGCCGGTTTTTGCATTAGGGTATGTAGGAGATACAGTTTGATACCATCGCATTCATGTGCCGGGTGTTAAATGAGGGTGTGTAGGAGGTACAGTCTGCGCCTATACCATGTAATCTCGCGTGTTGTTGAATGAGGGTATGTAGGAGGTACACTATCAGCTTATACCATGTAGTCGCCCGTTGTTGGATGAAGATATGTAGTAGATACAGTCGCCATTTGTTGGATAATGATGTGTGAGAGGTATAGTCTGAGTATATGCATGTAGTCGCTGGTTGATAGTCGAAGATATATACCAGTTACAGTCTGAGCCTGTATCGTGCATTTGCCCGTTTTTGGATGCGGATATGTAGGAATACAGTGCGTGCCTATTCATGTAGTCTCCTGCTGTTGGATGAGTATATGTAGGATGTACAGTTTTAGGCTATACTATTAAATGCTTGTTTTTAGATGATGATATGCAGTCAGTATGGTCTGAGCCTAACCCGTGTAATCTTCGGTTATTGGAAGAGGATATGTAGGGGTAACTTTCCGTCTATGCCATACAGGCGACGGATGTTAGTTAAGGATAAGTGGGGGTACTGTCAGAGAGTATGTCATGCTAGATGCGGATATGTAGGGGATACTGTCTGAGCCGATGCCATGTAGACGCCTTTTGTTAGATGAGGATATGTAAGAGGTACGTTTGAGCCTATGCTATGCAGGCGCCGGTTGTTGGATAAGAACATGTCGGTGGTACAACCTGAGGCTATGCCATGTATTAGCCGGATATTAGATGTGGATATTTAACAAGTAAAGTCAGAGCGTATGCCTAGTATTCGTCGTTTTCGAATGCGGATATGTAGGAGTTAAAGTCAGAGCTAATGTCGTACAGAATACGGTTGTTAGATGAGGATATGTAAGGTATACAGACAGGCTATTCTATGATTTTGCCGGTTTCTGGATGAGGATATCTAGGAGGTAGAGTCTCAGCCTGTGCTATGTGGTCGCTGGTTATCCAATGAGGATATGTAGAAGGTACAATCTGAGCCTATGCAATTTCTTCGATGGTTTCTGGATGAGGATATGTAGGCGATGCAGTCCAAGCATATGCCATGTAGTCTCCCGCTGTTGGATTAGGATATGTAGCCTGTACAGTCTTAGTCTATGCCTTTAGTCGCCTGTTGTTGGAAGACGATATGTAGTCGGTAAAGTCTGAGCCTAGCGCGTGTAGTCCCTGGTTGTTAGATGAGGATATGTAGGGGTAAATCTGTGCCTATGCCATACAAGAGACGGCTGTTAGATGAGAATACGTAGTGAGTACTAGAATATGTCATGTAGTCGCCGACTGCTAGATGAGGTAACGTAGGGAATGCTGTTCCCTAAAAGAAAATATGATCGGTGTACAGTCCTAGCCTATGCCATGCAGGTGCCGTTGTTGGATGAGAATGTGTAGGTGGTAGAGTCTGAGCCTGTGCCATATAGCCACCTATTACTGGATCAGGATCGTTAGGAGGTTCAGACTGAGAATATGTCAGGCAGTCCTCGGCTGTTAAATGAGGATGTTATGAGGTAGCGACTGATCCTATACCACTTATTTGCCGACTTTTGGATGAGCATATTAGAGTATACAGTCTGAGCCTCTGCCTTGTATTCGCCAATTGTTAAATGGGAATATGTAGGCGTTACAGACTGAATCTATGCCGTGAAACCACTGGTTGTTAGGTGAGCTCAAGTAAGGGATGTAGTCTGAATATATACCATGCAGGCACCGATTTTTGGATGAGGATATGTAGGATGTACGGTCTACGGTATTTGCTTGAGGATATTTGGGAAATACAGTCTGAGCATTTCCCATGTAGTCGCCGGTTGTTAGATAAGGATATGTAGGCGATGCAGTCTGAGACTCTGTCATGTAGTCGCCGGTTGTTAGATGCAGATATGTAGTGGTAAAATTTCCGGCTGCAAAACACAGACGCCGAATGCTGCAGGCGGCGGTTGTTAAATGGCGATATGTTGAAGGTACTGTTGGTCCTGAGAAATGGAGGTGCCTGTGGAAGTATGAGAATAAACAGGAGTTACAGTCCAATGCTATGCCATGTAGTCTTCGGATATTACATGAGTATATGTAGGAAGTGCAGTCTGTGCCTATGCCTTGCAGGTGCCTGTTGCTAGATAACAGTATGCGGGTGGTAGAGTATGAGATTATGACATGTATTAACTGGATATTAGATGAAGATATGTAGGAAGTAAAATCTGAGCCTATACCTTGTATTCGCCGGTTTATGGATAAGTATATGTAGGAGATACAGTCTGTATGTATGCCATGAATTCGTCGATTTCTGGATGAGGATATGTAGGAGGTACATTCTGAGTCAATGGCAAGTAGTCGCCGGTTGTTAGATGAGGATATGTAGGGCTATTGGCTCAGCTTATGCGATGTAGTCGCCTATTGTTGGATGACGAAATGTAGTAGATACAGTCTGCGTATTTGCAATGCCGTCATCGGTTGCTAAATAAGGACATACAGGGAGTACGGCCTGAGACTGTGTCATGCAATCGCCGTGTGTTAAATGAGGATGTGTAAGAGGTATAATCTGCGTTTGTGCAATGTAGTCGCTGGTTGTTAGAGAAGGATATGTAGGAGGTAGAGCCTGAGTGTATATCATTCATTCGCCGGTTTTTGAATGATGATATGTAGAAGGTACAGTCCGAGCGTATATCATGTAGTCGATTGTTGTTGGATGAGAATATGTATGATGTACAGTCTTAGCGTATGCCATGTGGTCGTCTGTTATTGGATGACAACATGTAGGAGGTAATGTCTGAGCCTAATCCGTGTTGTCCCCTATTATCAAATCAGGATATGTGGGGTTAAATCTTTGCCTATGAGATATAGGCGACGGCTCTTAGATGTGGATACCTAGGGGTACAGCTCGAGCCTATGCCATGTAGTCGCTGGCTTCTAGATGAGGATATATGGGGATACAGTCTGCGCCGATGCCATGTAGCCGCCTGTACTTACATGAGGATTTGTGGGAGGTACCTTTGAGCCTATGCCATACAGGTGCCGGTTGTTAACTAGGAATGTATGCCTGATAGAATATGAGGTCATGCCATTTAGTAGCCGGATGTTAAATGAGGATATGTGGGAAGCAAAGTCCGAGCCTATACCTTGTATTTCGCCGGATTTTGGAAGAGATATATGGGAAGTACAGTCAGAACCTATGCCAAACTGGACCCGGTTGTTCAATAAGGATATGTGGGGAATACAGTCTGAGCCTAGACCATGTATTCGCTTGTTGTTGGATGAGGATATGTAGGAGGTACAGTCTCAGCCTACGCCATGTCGTTGCAGGTTGTTAGACGAGGATATATAGGGGTAGAGTCTCAGCCTATGCCTTAAAGGGCCCGTTATGGGGTGAGCATTTGTAAACGTACAGTCTGATCCAATGCCATACAGACGCCGTTTGTAAGATGAAAATGTGTAGAATGTTCAGTCTGAGTGTATGCCATGCAGGGGCTGGTAGCTAGATGAGAATATATAGGAGGTACAGTCTGAAACTATGTCATCTAGTCCTGGTTGTTCGATTTTTTTATTTATTGATGTTGTTTAACTACTATGGTTGTTAGCTCCCATTTAATACTGGGCGTAAAGACCGGAAATTTTTCTCAGAGGCCTCTTTATCAGTCTTGACGATGTTTTACGTGTCATGAATCTACGACACGGGACTACCAGCTTTACTTCCCTTCCAAAGGAAGCCATGCTAAGGACTTTTACGCCGAAAAAATTCATCGCTCTCCGCCAGGTTTGAACCCTCGAACTCGGGAACTAGAGTCTCACACGGTAACCACTGCAGCACGGAGGACGACACGAGATATATACGCGGTATAGTCTGAGCCTATGCCACACAGGCACCGTTTGTTAGATGAGGATATGTAAGGGATACAGTCTGAGCTCTTGCCATGCAGGCTCGGGTTGTTAGGTGAGGATCTGTGGGAGTTAAAGCCTCAGCCAACACAATGCAGGCGCCAGTTGACAAAATGATGATATATAAGAGGTAAAGTATGAGCTTTAGTATTACAGTTGCTGGTTGTTAGATGAGGATATGTAGGAGCTACAGTCTGAGCGTATGTCAGGTATTCGCCGGTTTCTGGATGAGAATATATAGGAGGTACCGTCTGAACCTATTGAATCTATTCGCCGGTTGCTAGACGAGGATTTTTATGTGTACAGTCTGAGCCTATACCATACAGTTGCCGTTTATTAGATGAGCATATAATAGGAGATACAGTCTGAGCGTGTGCAATGCTGGCTCCAGTGGCTTGATGAGTATATTTAGGAGGTAGAGTCTTAGGCTTGCCGCGTAGTCCCGGTTTTAGTTGAGGATATGCAGTTTCGTACGGTCTGATTCTATACAATGTATTCGCCGGCTTTTGGAAGAGGATATGTATGAGGTACTGTCAGGGCCGATACCCTGTAGTCGCTATTTGTTACATGAGAAAATATAGGAGTTACAGTCTGAGTCAATGTCATGCAAGCGCCGGTTATTATTTGAGGTTATTTAAGAGGTGCAGTTGAGCCTGTGCCATAAAAGTGACTGTCTTTCCTGACTATATGTAGGAGGTACAGTCTGAGACTATGCCTTTTATTCGCCGGTTGTTGGATGACGATGTGTAGGAGGTAGATTCTGGGCTTATGCCATGTAGTCAGCAGTTGTTAGATGAGGATATGTAGGCGTTCAGTCACTTCCTATGCCACACTGGAGCGGACTGAGAGATGGGGATATGTAAGGGATACAGTCTGACCCGATACCATGCAGTCGCCGTTTGCCAGATGAGAATTGGTAGTAGATATAGCCTGATGCTATGCCATGTAATCCCTGGACGTTAGATGAAAATATGTAGGAAATACAGTCTGAGCTTATAGCATGTACCTATCCGTTTTTGGATGAGGATATGTGGTAAGTAAAGTATAAAACTATGCCATACAGGACCCCTTATTAGATGACGATATATAAGGGGTACAGCCTGAGCCTATGCCATGTATTTGCCGGTCTTTGGGTGAGGTTATGTAGGAGTTACAGTCTAAGACTATGCCATGTATTCGCCTGTTGTTAGATGAGGATATGTAGGGTTAGAGTCTCAGCCTATGTCATAAGGCTCTGGTTAATACATGAGAATATGTAGTGGTAGCAGTTTGAGCGTATAGCATGCAGTTTCCGATTCTTAGATGAGTATATGTTGGGGTACAGTCTGAGACTATATTATGCAGCCACCGGATGTTTTATGAGGATGTGCAGGAGGTAAAGTCTGAGCCTATGCCATGTAGTCCCCAGATGTTAGATGAGGTGCGTAGGAGGTGCAGCCTGAGCATTTGTGACGTATTCGGCGGTTTTGGATGAGAATACGTAGCAGATACAGTCTGAGCCAATGCCATGCAGTCACCTGTTCCTAAATGAGCATGTATGGGGTGTACATTCAGAGCCTATGCCATGTTCCGCCTGTTGCTGGCTGAGAATATGTAGGAAGCATAATCTGAGGCAATCCCGTGTAGTCGCCGTTTGTCTTGTTGAGATATGCAGGCATACAGTCTAAACCTGTGTCACACAGGCGTCAGCTGTAGGATAAGAATATGTAGGGAGTAGGATCCGAGCTTATGCCATGTCAGTGATGGCTAGATGAGGTTATGTAGGTATACAGTCAGAGCTGATGCCCTGCAGGCGTAGTTGTTAGATGAGGATATGTTGGAGGTACCTCTGAGCCTATGCCATGTAGGCGCCGGGTTGAGATGAGAATATTTAGAAGGTACAGTCTGAGCGTGTGCCATGTAGTCGCCGGTTTTTAAATAGGATATTTAGGAGGTACAGTCTGAGCCTATGCCATTAATCACCGATTGTTGGATGAGCATATGTAGGGATTGCAGTCCGAGCCTATGTCATGTAGTCGCGGATTGATAGATGAGGACAGTCATGGGGTATAGTTTGAGCCTATGCCATGTATTCCCCGATCGTTAAATCAGAATATGTCGGGGTATAGTCTGAGCCTATGTCATACAGCCGCAATTTGTTGGTTGAGGATGTGTTTGAGGTACCATCTGAGACTATGCCTTGTATGCGCCAGTTGTTAAATGAGGTTATGTAGGAATTAAATTCTGAGCCTATGCTATGCAGGTGCCTGTTGCTGCATGAGTACATGCGGGAGGGGCAGTCTGAGCTTATTCAATCCAGGCGCCGGTTGTTAGATGAGAATATGTGTCGGGTGCAGTCTGCGCATATGCCATGCAGACGCCAATTGTTGGATAAGCATATGTAGGAGGTACAGTCTGAGCCTATGCCATGCGTGCAACGGTTGTAGGATGAGGATGCATAAAATAGTCTTATGCGAGGAAACAATAATTGTCCTATTTAACATCTGGGAAATACTGCAAGACATGGGACAAGCTTAACGTACGTATCACGGAGGGTCCCCCAGAGCCGGGACAGAGCACAAGTAAGTCGTAACGGTAATTTTAGCTTCCAACGTGGCCCCTGTCCGAGTAGATGAGTGGAGAGACTCGAAGTGCGACCAGATCTGGTTGCCGACTGGCGCAAGCTCGGCGGGGTCCCTATCGTTTGCAAATAAGACGCGTTCGATGCCGCCGGCCCCTGGCCAGAAGCCATTAAGCTCCAGGATCCCTGGGGTGGATTCCATTTGGAGCAGAAATCTAGCTGTGCGGTGCCGCAGCGACGTCCGTAAAGAAACATTTCCAGAGCGCAAGCTACGGCCCATCCGCATCCCGCCGAACATCGTCACCTGGTGCTAGAAACCTGGAACTGATGACATGGAAGATTATGGGTACAGGAAATGAGAAGGAGGAGAGTCGTGCAGAAAATTAACCATCACAGCGTTCCCTGTCAACTCGGAGAAACCCGAAAAACCCATGGGCTAGTGTGGGTGGTCACCGGAGATTGTTTCCGGAACTTCCTGAATGCAAGCCACAGACTTTGCCACGTGAGCTCCCGCTGGGTATTGCAAGACAAAGCTTCACTTTCTATCTAATTTATACATGTTCTTAAGTGGTTCTGTTTTGGCCTGGACTTGGGAGACGGCATTTGTTGTTCATATTGAAATTTAATTTACTATCCATTTGACTGAATTCACATCTTCTATTATATGTATAAACATTAGGGATAACAATCTTTGAAATTTCTAAAATTCACAGCTTCCGTTTGACTCATGTTATACTTTAATACAGCAATGAGAGGCTCATGTATAATATATGCACAAAATTGCATGCATGTTTTTAAATTACTTCTAAAGATATTGTCTTACTGTTCTTTATTATTCTGAAATTGCTGCTCAGGTTGCTTTAAATTTTTAGGTGAGTATTCTATAGTTAATCTCCCTAATACTACATTAATAAACTGTAGGGATGAATTACTAATTACCCTAGTGGTTTAGGAGAACATAAATGTTAAATATAGGACTTGCGTTTGTTTGCTTAAAAATTTTCACCGTATGACTAGTATTGCTCAATAACATCACAACTAAGCTTGTTATAACAGTTTCATCTCATAATTGCTTTATTCTGTTACTTATAAGGAGGTAATAGATTTAATTTATTTATACCCAAATGTGCTTCGTGAGAAACTATTTGAAAATGAGAATGTGCTGACAGATAAAAACCCGAGAAAGGAGCATGTAAAGAATTACAACGCTGAAATAGCTCTAATTATGGCTTTATGCTGTTTAACAAGAATTTAGTGCAAAAACAGACCCTCCTTTGTCTCTCTTAGTTCCTCTACAGCTAATTGGATATTTGAAGTTTCCTGAGGTCTTTCTTGAATGACTTGTTCACTTTAATGTAGGCAAAACTTATCGTTTTAATAAAATTTTATAGTAAGTTAAGCTTACAAGTAGACATTTAAATCGCTAAATGACATGATTTAAAGGGTCGTAAAACTATAAAAGCTATATTGAACTAACCTAGAAGGCGCATAGTGTATAGTAACACGAAAATTCATATTTGTAAACTTGGCATTTTTTCACAGATGCGAGCCATTAACCACTGTTTTAGATATTCGGTTGTACTTCCCTCCCAATGTACTTCCCTTTAATAGATATTTTATTGTCAAGGTCTTCAGGATTATATTTAATTTTGTAATAATCTCATGTAAAGCATTTATTTTAAAGCAAGCATGATATGCATGCGTGGCCATGTTTCAATGACGTCTTGTTTATAAATCTATTGTTTTAAATGCGTGTGTTCTAGGACTTATTGATCTGCTATTTCTAGGAAGCAGATAGTTTGGAATAGATGTAGAGAGCACTTCTAACTACGAACAATAGTCATCGAAGGCAGCAAAACATCCCTCATAAACTTTGATCCTTCTCCAAGTGTTTGGGAAGAAATAAATAATTTGAAGTGCAATATTTGAAAACATGGCATCACTGAAGCACATGCGACATCGGCTATCATGAAGAACAGATATGGAGGTCAGCTGTATGAATGAAGCAAAATAAATTGCTCTCGTTAGGAATATGAGGTAGCGTGTATGAAGTGTTTGCTTTTAAAGCGTATCTACGTTTAACTTATAATCATGAGTAACTGTAAAATATTCCACTCCTGTATCAAATACCAGCGGCAGATGAAGTGTGTTTCGCCAAACGTGTCTTTGTGGACTTTACAACAATCTTGTGTGGGCAGCTGAGAATATAGATTCCTAAAGGAAGTGCGTTTTGAAGAATGATTCACTTAGAATACTTCATTTAATTTTCCCGCGTAAAGATTTCGATAATAACCAACTTGAACACTCATTTTGTTTTACATTATACATTTTACACACCAAATTCTAGGTCAACGCTGACCAAATAGCCCATCGGTTGTTCAGTATACCTGTCAATGTCAATGGGATAATGCACACATTCCTATAGTAAAGTGCTTTAGTCCGCATCACATTTATATTTGGTAAAATAAACAACCGAGTAACGAAGTTCAATTGTAGGATAGTATTCGTTTCTGAAAGTTACTCCTTCAGCGGCAGAACACCTTTTATTTCATAAAAAACGTTTGGGTAGTGTTTGTGGTCCTCTCTCTAACGGGTCAATTAACTGTGTGTAAACTGAAGGAGAAGAAATATTTTTGCGCCTTGGAGAGCTTTTACTGAACAATTTAATATGACAAGTTCTAGTCACTTTTCTAGTGCTGCATTTCAGTTGTATGTAAAAAAAGAAAACTTCTAAGCACTATCGATATGTGAAAGACTTGCCTGCATTGAATGTTGGAGTTCTTACCCATCATTATCCTAAGCTTTATGATAATACCTTCACAACATTCACTAATGATGAGGTAGCATTAAACTCTTAGCATATATTTTATACTGTCTGTCTGCCTTCAATACTTTGGGCGTTTTCTTATACAACAAACATCAATACAATGTCAGATTGAACCCTCATATCTATTTACAACGAATCTTGCGTATATACAAAATTTGCATTTACGGAAAGTGAATTATTCTTGTTAGACCTCTTCTGCCACGAAATTTTATATAAATGCTAGTATCGATGAATTTTTTAAGCACTTGCTAATAATAAGTTCCTTGGTAGTTGACCCCTTCTTACTACATTAATATTTTGACTACAAAGGAAAAACTATTTTTCAGTAGCACTGAGAAACAAGCAATACTCTTGGAAACTTGAAAATATATACTCCAGGTATCATTTGATTACAGCTTAGCTCCATTGTAACATTTTAGAAAACTTAGTAAAGAACTTCTAAAAACTACAGAATTGGTCAAAGAAGTTTGTATCATATACTTATATATTAAGCGTATCCCTTAATTATAAACTTTTCAGCTCGTAGCATTCCTCAGATACATCCGTCTAAACATTGAATATTCTTTATGCTGAGCTCAACTTGAAAATAAAGAAAGAAAAAAGAAATTGAAATTTAATTTTTAGAAAGAAAATATCATGTTACTGCATCAGACATCTCAGTTGGTCTTGTAACACAGGAAACACTGAACTTCTCTCAGAATGACTGAATAACTGCATACGTTTAAAATTAACAAACATTCTTGGGACTTTTAGAGCGCGCTGTACAACCAGAAAAATAATGAAATGCTGTGGTTCCAACATCTAATGAGAGTGCTACATCAACGATATTTTGAATATAATATGGTGCCAGTTTATAAGCTTTTAATGCTCTTTTGAAAAAAGAAGGAAAGAAAGAAAGATAGAAAGAAAAAGGATTATCTCAACATTAAGGGAAGCTAACGCATTTCGAATCCCGTTTTGTGTTTTCCGCTGGTTTAGAGAGGTTTGACATCGCACCTCTGTAAGATTATTATAAACCGAATTATACTTAGTATTACTAATGAAATTGAGGACAGGGATCCGCGGTAACGTAAAATACTGGCATTTGGGAGGTCCCTGTTCGATTTCCGTCGATCACACACTCTGATCCTGGTATTTTCGTGGTTTTCCCTGGTCGGTAGGCGAATTCTGAGGTGCTTTCTCATCTACCACGATTTTCCGTCCCTTACTTCGCTTTCCTTCCGTTTCCTTCCCATCTTTCAGGCGTGATTCTAGGTTTCGTGGCGTATGGCAGTGCCGGTCAGATGGTGCGAATGCTTGCTTGTAGGCGATAATATTCCCCATGGAACTAGAGGGCTGCTTTTTTGACGGATCGCGCTTCGCCATCTCTGTACGGGTCCAGTAGTGGAACGGGTTTCCAAGCCAGAAATTGTTAGGGAGTTCCGCACGTCTCAGCGGCCTGTCTCCCTGCTGTCCGCAGTCTCCTATGGCTGCTTCACTTCATCCCTTTCTCCTCTGGGGTGGTAGCCGCAATAGTTCTCCCGTACGTCGCAATGCGCGAGGTGTCCCCCTCTGTTGTATACCCTATTCCCATTAGCTTAGGTGCATACCATATTATAAATGAAGATCTGTATATACACTATGTGATCAAAAATACATATGTTTTTCATCTTAGGTGCATTGTGCTGCCACCTACTGCCTGGTATTCATTATCCGCGACCTCAGTAGTCATTAGACATCGTGAAACAGCAGAATGGGATGCTCCGTGGTACTCACGGACTTCGAACGTGGTCAGGTGATTGGGTGTCACTTCTGTCAGAAGTCTGTACGCGAGATTTCCACACTCCTAAACATCCCTAGGTCCAATGTTTCTGATGTGATAGTGAAGAGGAAACGTGATGGGACATGTACAGCACAAAAGCGTACAGGCCGACCTCGTCTGTTGACTGACAGAGACCGCCGACATTTGAAGAGGGTCGTAAAGAGTAATAGGCAGACATCTATCCAGACCATCACACAGGAATTACAAACTGCATTAGGATCCACTCTAAGTACAATGACAGTTAGGCGTGAGGTGAGAAACCTTGGATTCCATGGTCAAGCGGCTGCTCATAAGCCACACATCACGCAGGAGAATTGCAAATAACGCCTCGCTTGGTGTAAGGAGCGTCAACATTACACGATTGAACAGTCGCAAAACGTTGTTTGGAGTGACGAATCACGGTACACAAAGTGGCGATCCGATGGCAGGGTGTGGGTATGGTGAATGCCCGGTGAACGTCATCTGCCAGCGTGTGTAGTGCCAACAGTGAAATTCGGAGGTGGTGGTGTTATGGTGTGGTCGTGTTTTTCCTGGAGGGGGCTTGCACACCTTGTTTGGCGTGGCACGATCACAGCGCAGACCTACATTGATATTTAAGCACCTTCTTGCTTCCCACTGTTGAAGAGCAATTGCATCTTTCAACACGATCGAGCACCTGTTCATACTGCACGGGCTGTGGCGGAGTGGTTACCCGACAATAACATCCCCGTAATTGACTGCCTGCACAGAGTCCTGAATTGAATCCTATAGAACACCTTTGGGAGGTTTTGGAACGCCGAATTCGTGCCAGGCCTCACCGACCTACATCGATACCTCTCCTCAGTTCCGCACTCCGTGAAGAATGGGCTGCCATTCCCCAAGAAACCTTCCAGCACCTGATTGAAAGCATGCCTGCGAGAGTGATCCCTGCCATCAAGGCTAAGGTTGGGCCAATACCATATTGACTTCCAGCATTACCGATGGAGGGCAACACGAACTTGTACGTCATTTTCCGCCAGGTGTCCGGATAATTTTGATCACGTAGTGTATGAATTAGAAGCGGTATTTATTTTGGAAAGGTCTTAAACTAATGAACCTTGCATTTATTTGTTCATAATGTGTCCAGCAGAGCTGTGTAGCTAGTGTGCAGCATTTGTGCTTTATAGCATGCACTTAAGACATTGCTACGGTATGTGCTCCGCTAACTCTGTGGCAGTGTGTGCAGTGTGGTACAGGATCGATGGTCGTCAGTTTGAGACAGTAGCGATTATCGACACCTTTTATGTCATTTACTTTACCTGTTTCCTTGTCGATTCCGCTCCTTTAACTCGTAGTTCGTTCTGTTGTCCCCTACATCAGCTGCTGCAATATTAAGCTATGAGTATTTTCCCTCAGAGTATGCGTGGATGCATTGTGAAGAACAACATCCTTTTAAATTACGGTATCTGTGGTGCTGTGACTAAAAGCGCAGGTTCGCTTCTCGGCATAAACACTTTGTCCATTTTTAATAGAGCTTGTAGCATATTATGAAAAATTAGTTGCGTAATATTTTATCTTATAGACAACAATCTTTAAGGTTAACATATTCAGGATTAATCTGCAACTTTCTCGTTAAGAAGCTTGTTACCGTTACTGTTTAAGATCATCAAGAGGCATTAAAAGTGCATCCATTTTCAACCAGTAGTAGTAGTAGTAGTAGTAGTAGTAGTAGTAGTAGTAGTAGTAGTAGTAGTAGTAGCAGTAGCAAGAGTAGTGGTAATAGTAGTAGTAGTAGTAGTAGTAGTAGTAGTAGTAGTAGTAGTAGTAGTAGTAGTAGTAGTAGTAGTATTGCTAGTGCTAAACACACGGTCTCGGTTCTTGCATTGTTAACTATAATTTTTTTCTTCTCAACAGGAGGTAGTTGTTTTTACCATGTTACAGAATGCCAAATAGCGCATAGCAAAAATGATTAAACTTAAACCAGATATTACAGAATAGGCGTGATTGTATATAATCATCACTGTAACATATCGTTTAGTATTCGTGCTATGTAAATGCAATATGCACACGCATACCACGTGGTATGCAATGTATTCGCAAACGCAACAACCTGAAACAGGTTTGTTTTCAGTAATTCATACTGATTTGACCATGGCACAGCGCACACATGAGGATAAAGGCACAAGGCAATCTCTCCTTGCAATAGTAAATGCCGCAAACCGTTTTGCTCGTGAGGTTGCAGATCGTATTGTTCCTACATCTACATCTCAGAAGTGCATGACATTATCCAGGGGAGGAATTGAGCGCCGTCGTCTTGGTTCAGGAAGAAGACGTGTGTTTACTACAGACCAGAATGCAGCTTTAAATGCAGAAGCAGTAAAAAAAACCGTGCGCACCATTCTCCTCTCGGATTCGGAAGTGAAAGCACCTCCGCAGCCAGAGCTGACCATTCGGAAAGGACGAGACGAGCGGTCGAGAGCGCAGGCCTTCAGCGACTTCTCCGTGCTTCTCCGGCTAATAGCTTCCAGCACGGCATCTTCCGAGTTATAACGTAGTTCCCAGCGTAGCCACCACAGTGCGCTAGCAGCGATAAACGCAGCACTCATAGATGAGCAGCACGATCATAACCACCGTCTCCCTTGAGTACGGTTCACGGCGCACTTTGTGCTTTCACACCGTGTATGGACCTCTGCTGCTCACTTCTATTAGCACCTGTTGTCTGCTCTTTTATTCTTCTACTTCCTTCCTCTTTTCTTTCTTCACGCCTTTCCTGCGCAGGATTCCGCTCCAGGAGCAAATTTTGAGGACCGTAGTTCTGCTGTTTCAATTTTCACCTGGATCATTCTTCGTCTTCCTCCTTTCTCTCATTCCGGCTCTCAATCTGGCAGCAAAGCACGCGCAGCAAAGCAGCGTGCATGAAATCTCCTTCTCCTCATCTTCCTTTAACACCTGAAGTTCAGACACCTATCTCCACACCCAATGCCTCTGTCTTCTAACGATTCATTCAAGTACCACCCCATTCTACAGATTCGTCCATTTCACACCACGTGGACACATGGCTTCCTCCCCCGTCAAAAAAACTGCATTTCTTCCCAAATCCTGAGCCCTCAACCTCACCTTCCCTCTCAAACTCACCGCCCACTAAAACTAGAAATAGCAACACATGCAGCATGGTATATATTGACTCCCCTCCTTCCACCTCGGCCACCGTGCCCTCTCCAAACGCCCAGAACCCCTTGCCCCTCCTCCTCTTCCCTTCCTGAAAACACTCCTGATCTCTCAGCCGGTTCCGCCACCTCAAGCTCTCAATCTTCCCGCAATCCTGCACCCTCCCTCCCGGATTCTTCCATCCATCTTTACTCGGGCTTAGGAACTAGTCGTCTGTCACCCAGTCCACTCAGCTATGCTCAAGTGTCCACAGCTATCCTGCAACCACCGCTCTACATACACAAACGACATACAGCTAAACTCAGAAAACTGTTGGGAGATTTTGACCGAGAGTATCCAAATGAGGGTTACTCATTTACCATCGCTGCTGATTCCAAGTACTTCCAAGTGCGCACTCGCACGGAAGCGGAATACAGATAGCTATTTCGGTTCCTTCAGGTGTGTGGGCTAACGTTGCACCTCACCCCTAGGGATACAAATCGAATCCACAGGCTGGTGATTAAACCATTTCCGATGGACCATGCCAAAGACGAAATAAAGGCTATATTGGAAAAAAATTAAATTTCATTTATGGACGCTCTTTAAATGCTGTGGTTCTTTGCGTTCCATTCTGTATTGAGCGTGAAATACCCGCAATTTTGCTCAGATGCCACTTTATCAGGATTGAGGTTATTTTACGTTCCGTAAATACACGACACGGGACCACCGGCTTTCCTTCCCTTCCGAAGGAACTCATGCTAAGGATTTTACACCCAAAAGTCCATCGCCCTCAGCCGGGTTTGAATCCGCCACCTTAGAAACTGGAGGCTAGCATGGTAACCACTACACCACGGAGGATGACAGGGTATTTTGGAGGCCATGTAATTGTACACCGCTAAGGTTACCCAATTACGCAAATACAATGCCGGCAGATCCTTGCTTTCCGTGTAGCTGGTTGAGGTTCTCTCAGTCCAGAGCCGGGAAGTACTGCTGGGGGTAGACGAGCTCTTCCACTGTAGAGTATCAGTGGAGAACCACCGTCGACCGATATTTCCGGTACTGTGCAATAAGTGCCATCGCTGCAGACTAATTGCAGAGTAGCGTCCATAATTTGGTCAAAATGCACTGACACGCATGCTTCAGAGCTATAACGTCCCACAACTGTGAGTCTTTGCGCCCTTTGTGTCCAGTGAAGCCATGGTGAGCGCTATTGTTCCTCCCTGAGTACAGACGTCAACTCAAATTTCTGAGAGGCAAGTCAGGCAGGCAAACGCCCCTTGGCGCTCAACATACTTAATCCACGCAAACACAAGCTTCCACAACACAACCAGTAGTGACAGGAAACCCAAAGTGCACCAGCCAGTCATACACTCTTCTGGACAGTACCCTCTATGCGAGGCACACAGACAGAAGGCGAACGCCTATTTCGGTCTCAAAGGCATGAAGCCCCTGCGAGCACGTCCGCCCGAGCAGACATGGAGCCAAGGACAGTGAGGCAGCGCCTTGATGCACTCACCCCGTGTGCAATGGCACTTCACGGCAATGTCAGAGCGTCAGGTTTGCCATGGCATGTTAATTGGGATATGACTATCGGAGTCCTTCATCTAATTTTAACAAGACCACTTGAAACACAGAGTATTCGGAAGAGTGTGCGCAATTCTTTGCCCTGTTCCAATAGCATGAAACCTTCTACGACTAAATTAAGAGCTGCTAATGACGCTGGAGAGCAAAGCAATAGCTAACGACAACGCGCCTCGTCTACGTACTTGGAACGCACGAGTGGTGCGCCGCAAAAAGCATGAATCCTCTTAAGGAATACTTAAACATGATTCTAATTTATGGTGAAGTGGGGCAAAGTGCTACGGAGACTGCTAGGTTGTACGCCGAATGGTTTCCACAAAGGAGAGCTCCATATCGTTGTACTATTATAGTAGCTGTTCAGTCAGCAGATACGGGAAACGTAATGCCAACCAGACCCTGTGTTGGACCTGTGCGCGATCTTCACGTAGAAGAACAAATTTTACAAATAGTGGAACAGGATCCAAACAGAAGCAGCCGGTAGAGTACCACAATGCTTGGATTGCCGCATTTCACCGTCTTCAGAACTTTAAGAGTGACCTGCAACGCCCTTATCATCTACAACGGGTACAAAACTTGCAGGAAAGAGATTTTCAGCCGCCTGCTGTATTCTGGTATGGTTCATCAACCAACCTCAAAACCATGTAGTGAGATACTGTTCACGGACGAGGCATGTATTATTAGAAATTGAACTTATTAATTACCACAATGAGTATGAGTGAAGAAAATCCTCAAGCCGTACGGCGGTGGCATTTGCAGACGAGATTCAGTCTCAATGCGTGGGCAGGAATTTTAAAACACATGCTCATTGGACCTGTATTGCTACCGGTGCTTCCTGTTTAAATTTGTTTGAGCAACCGCTCGAACATTTGAACGATGCTCCTCCTCTTCAAACCAGGAGTCAAATGGGTTTGCAGAATGATGGAACAGCGCCCCACATTACCCACGCAGTGCGTAGTTTCTTGAATAATGTATTTCTTAATCGATGGATAGGTCGTGCGGGCCCCATCGCTTGGCCAGTGAGAAGTCCCGACCTAAATCCTTAGAGTTCTTCTTTTGGGAAAGATGAAATCTAAGGTGTATCACCAAGGGGTGCAAACTGTAGAAGAACTAAAGGAACCTGTCGTTCACGCGGCTCAAAATGTCAAGAATAATGAATCAATGTTACGGCGAGTTAATGAAAATCTTCATCTATTTGCCAAACATGTATTGCTGCCAATGGTGGAGATTTTAAACAATTCTTGTAAATATTGTGTAATTCGGACTTTGAAGTTTTGTTGCATCTCAAACCTGTGCACCTCAGTTCAGGGTGTTGCTGGTGTGCTGTAAAGACGTCTTGTCATTTGGAAGCTGTTATTTTCATTTAGTTGATTACATCAGATTACTCATGTGTTACATTCAATTATTAA
This sequence comes from Deroplatys truncata, assembly GCA_030765065.1. Classification (NCBI taxonomy): domain Eukaryota; kingdom Metazoa; phylum Arthropoda; class Insecta; order Mantodea; family Mantidae; genus Deroplatys; species Deroplatys truncata. The sequence continues at coordinate 533,530,501 of CM060990.1, read as the reverse complement.
ACTAATTTGAAATGAAGTGTTAACAATTGAATGATATCTGTACCTTGAAAACCAAATTTCAGATTCCTTTCGTAGTGTGCTAATGTGAAAGAGACCTGGAGGACGGCAGGTACCTCTTGTGAGATAGGTACATTATCACTCGTAGCAGAAGGTGCTACAAATTGAAAGGTGTCTAAATAATGAAAGAATATTAAAATGCTGTCCACATTTAGCGCGACATCGCAAAGCTTCAAACGTCTTTTGTCAAATGACCTCGCGTAGGTAGTAGGCTTTGATACTTGAAGAGCTCTGCTTAGATTAGAGGTGCGCGCGCGACCTTCTTTTTTCCCACCTCATCAGAATTGCCGACAACCTCCTGTTGCACAGGGAGCACGTGCCGATGACGTTACTGAAGGAGCTTTCTTTTGGGCGAAAGCTACGAATACACGAGAAACACTCATATAAAACGTTTTAACCGTCTCACCGGTATATATTCCTACTTTTAATCTGGTGCATGAAGTACCTTCCACCCTGTATACCATAACCACATTTTTATGCCCAAAAAGAAACATCTTAATCAGAAAAATCCCTTCAATAGCTTGTTATTAAATGTTCCATCTCAACCGCTTATCGGTTTGCTCGGAACAGATTAACACCACTAAACGGAAGATCCGTAAGCAACAAATAATGACGACTGGTATACAAAATGGAATAATAGCCTACACGTTTTGCTTCGAACTAGAGCCTCCTTGCAGCGTGCATCTAAACACGAGTAAATTTTCATTTGTCTGTTATGCGAGGGCAATCCATAGCAGCTAAAGAGCGTCCATAAATGAAACTCAATTTCAATCCATGAAGTAATGACCGTTTGCATATTCACGCTGTGCAAATCGCTATCGGCTTATATTCAAGGTCGAATGGATTCCTCGCCATCTTTTCTGAGTGTTGTGTTAGTGACTATAAAAACAAGATGTTATTGTGCATTCTGTGGTTACTAAAAATAAATTGTGAGATACTAAATCCCGCTAAATGTGAGATGACAGGTGTCATTCCAGTTTTGATCACTCGGAAGATGAAACCTGAAGAAATTTACCCTCAGCTAAAGGAAGTGCATGGTGATACAGTAATGAACGAAAGAAATATGATTATTGTGAAATGTTCAACAACGCACGAAAAAATGTGTATGACGAAACTAGACCCCAAGTCCGTCACTCATCACAGATGATTTGAAGAATCAAGTGAAGAACAAAATTGTGCAAAATAGACGCGAAACCCTTGACGAGTTAGAGATTTCTTTCTCTAAAATTTCTCGTTCTTTGCTTGGTGAAGTTATGTTCAGTGGACTGGCGGCAGCAGAATATAACGCGGGAATTCTAAAGCTCGAGTACAAATATGACAAATGCTTAAATAACGGAGCAATTAGGTGGAGATATAAAGTAAGCTTCAATTTTGTCAGATACTTTTTAAAATAAAATATTGTTTTTTTAGTTTATTAAAGACAAAGGGTCCTTACTTTCTGGATTATCCAAGAAAATGTAACGTAAAATAGTTTTTACATTACACTAATAGTAAGTAGCGAGCGAGTGTGTACTTACAAACAAATGCTTCACTTCTTGGTACTGTGGGATAACCCCTCATTTTTAATGAGCTGCGGTTCCAAAATTCCACTTCATTATTCATTTGAAATTTACAGTTTCATTCCACAACTGCCACGATGTATCGCTTGCCGTATCAAATCTTTCCTCTGGCCAATCCTCATTTGTATCTGTACCATACATCACCTAAGGTTAATGCTTACGTTGCGAATCTGGAAATAAGTCACGCAGAGAATGCAATCTATAAATTGTTCTCTACTTAAGAATCGCATGCTCAAATAATTCAACAAATGTCGCAGGAATCCGTTTGTGTTATCTTATTTGCTGAGCGCCTGTTATTGTTTTATTATTTTGAATTTTGGGTTCTTTGTCCTCCGGCTAGCTATTATTACTCAGTCGAGCAAACATCTCTGATCAGGGCGTGTAAACGGAAAGGAGTTGTTACTAAAAGATAACACTGATAAAAGAATTTGTTTTTACACTTTTATTGCCGTCACACATAATTAATTTCACATGTTTAATCTTGATACACGCCTGACTGAAATTGTTATATTTTCGAATGTAACTACAATCACTTATTTACCGCGCACTATTAATTCGCGTATTTCACATTTTGTAACTAACTTTACGACGCGAGAGATTCTGTAGGATTGCGTAATGTGTACCTCATGAATGCTTCCTTAGAACTACCTGAGGTGTAACTCGCGAGAGAGATTCATTAGAACTGCGCAACGTTTACCTCGTGAATGATTCTGTTGAACTGCGCGATACTTGCCTTTCACTCAAGAATTTATACTCCCTCACCCCGATATGCCTAAATATTATAATAGAGCTGCTATTGGTTAATAAATCGCGCCAACATTAGCGTCTATTTTATAAGCCAGTCATAATTACTAAAACATATGCTCTAGGAAAACTATTCCCTCCATTTCTAAAGAAAGGCACGCTAACCTGACGTAATTTGTTTGTCCCTTCTAATTGATTAACAACTCACCCCATCGCTTCATTGTTACCCACTCCTATTGTCAGTTTCAGTGAGGCCGTGTAAACTTATTTCCTAACAATGCTTATAGCTAACAAACATACAAAATTATTGTCATACAATAATGTTAATTTACACTACAATCACTCTGGCATTCACAGCGTTGTGATATAAAATACTACCTCACAAAGCAATTCTTTGAAAATTAGGCTTAAATTGAAAAATAGCGAATAAAGGTAGATCAACATGCCTGCTGCAAATCTTTAGAGATTTTAATTTAAAAGTACATTATTTTCGATATCTTTCCTCTTTGAATATTAGAGAAAGGGATGTCAAGTAGCATATTGCAGGGGATTCTGGCGCAGTTTTTGCGTTTATATGGGAAAGGATAAGGAAAACGAGGCTAGATGCGGCGGTTCACGGAGGAAAATGCGTTTATATGGGAAAGATAGGGACTACGAGGATCGATGCTAGGCTAGATAGAGGTTGAACGAGTGGGGATGCGATATATATGAGAGATACGGGGGAATACGAGGACAAGTGTTAGATTAGATAGAGTTTGAGATGAGGAATATGCGTTTATATGGGAAAGATAGGGAAAACGTGAACAGATGCTAGGATAGACAGATGCTGAAGCAGGGGGAATATGACTTTTATATGGGAGAGCTACTAGGCTATTCAGGGTTTGAAGGGTAGAGTATGGCTTTTTATATGAAGAGACGAGGAAAACGAGGGTATATGCTAGGTTGAGAGAACCTTCAAGGAGGAAAGATGCGTTTATATGGAAAAGATGGGTAAAACGAGGAGAGTGAGATATGCTTTATACGACAGAGATGGGGCATACGAAGGAAGTGCTAGTGTAGACAGAGGTTAAGGAGTAGGGTATACGTTTATATGAGGAATATAGGGAAAACGGGGACAGGTGGTATGATAGAAGCTGGGCCACTTTTGCGTTTATATGGGAAAGGATAGGGAAAACGAGGGTAGATAGGGAATACCAGGGCTGATGCTAGGCTAGTCAGATGCTGAAGGAGGGATGGATACGCTTTATACGAGAGAGATAGGGAATACAAGGAAAGATGCTATACTATACAGGACTTGAAGGGTGGAATATGGCGTTTTATATGGGAGAGATAGCGAACCGAGGAGAGGTATTAGGCAGGAAGGTTTGAATGACAGAGTATGCGTTTATATGGAGAGACGAGGAAAACGAAGGTAGGTGCTAGGTTGAGAGAGTCTTCAAGGAGGAAAATACATTTATATGAGAGCGGTAGGGAATACGAGGAAAGGTGCTAGTCTAGAGAGGTGTTGAGGAGTAGAGTATACGTTTATATGCGAGAAATGTGGAAAACGGGAGTGGTACAAGGATAGACAGGGGTTGAAGAAGGCGGAGGAATGTAGATTTATACGGTAATATAGAGAGTAATTAGATTATAAAACATTTCTCATCCAACATTACAACACTTTTATATAATTTTTTTCTAAACCTAACAAACTTTTTATATGTTAAACAGTAGTGCGTGAGACGGAGAGGGACAAACTGTATATCGGTTTACAGTGAAGTGTACGACCTAACCTATTCCCACCTTGTATGTTCTGGATCTTCTCATTGTCTATTCATTCCTATCATCATCTAACGTAACCACGTAACAAGACGTAACACAACGTAACATAACAGCATGACAAGACTCATACTAAGTAACATAAGCAAGTAACCACGCAACATCACGGGACATCTCGTAACCAGAAACGTCACACGACGTAACAACACGTACCATCCATGTAACCACCTAACAAAACGTAAGAACAACACGTAACCAGCCCATTACTAAGGCAAAATAAACTAACCCATCCTTCATAACTTAGACAATAAGTACGAGGGTCTAGCCTAGATTAACCTGACCAATCCCAAAAGTTCCTCTCATCATCTAATCTACTCAGTCATCGTCTAACCTAATCCGGCTAACCAGAGATAACCTTGACTTTCTTTTAGCGAAATTGCAATGTTTTATTCAGGTTTTATTATTCGAGAGTTTTAATTGAAAAGTTAACGTCAACATACCTTTATTTTAGTTCGTTGTAGGAGTCTCTCCCCTTTTAATAAGGCATGAGACTAGCACTAGGATTGCTCCTAATGGCAGGGTTACCACCTTCCCTTCCATCTTCTTCTTTCTTCATCAGTCATCAGCTAGTTGCATATACAGCACACGAATAACCTTCACTTTTTTAAGATTGTAGACTCACGAGAAAATCTTTATCTTTGACTTACATTCTTTTAAGCGCTGGTTGTAATGCTGTAATGTCCATACGCATATGTCGTTATTCCATCCTCAGCAATAACTCTTTTATCAAACGGACTCAATGTGATTTTATTCACTTGCACTGTGGCAAGAGCATGCTCCCGAGACAGAAACAGATTCATGGGTGTTCTGATGATTTCTCCGGTTTTAAGACAGTCAGCATAACTCTCAAATGTAATGTACTGATTGATAGCACTACGTTTAATGCCTTTAATCTTTTTTATCATTGAGCCATTGATATCTAGTGCATACATCTTAGGTCGTAGTCCGACAAAGCGCTGGATGATTTTACCATTAGTCTCATCTTTAAATTTTCCCAACACCTTCTTGTTTAGAGCTGAATAGCATATATGGTTGACAGGGTAATCAGCTGTATCTAGGTGCTCGAGAAAACGTATCTTGTCCTGGTACACATCTTCAGTCATCACACGATGAATGAACGAATCAGTATCCATATACATGAGCTTCAGGTTTTCAGATTCATAATATGGCAGCAACACATCATAATGATAGTGGTACATTAATGTCTTGGAGATGTCCAACACACACATACGAATGTATATAGGCTTGTTGAATACCATCTGACGAGAGGCCATATGTACAGAGGCTAGATTAGCAGCATATATTGTTCGATCGATAAACGAAGGCTTGACAATTAACTTTTCCAGAGTCTTCTCATTTGTCACCAGTCGTATATCCATACGATTACGAAGGTTTTCCATTGTTTTTCCAAACATAGCGTTGTTAAACAATTTGTAGAGGTCCTTCTCAAAATCATTTGCAGCTTGTTGTCGTAGTCTGTTGTTAAATTCCACATACGGTTTTAACCACTGTGACTGGCGGAATTGTAGCACACGATGAATTTTTGTTAACCGTAGTCCATGATTAAGTGCTTGCTTCAAAGCCATGTAATGTACTACATACTTCTTTCGTGATCCAAGGTGAGGAATTAGCTTCTTTGTAGTCGAATCCTTTGGTTTCAGACACTCAGGCAGGAATGGTAAATCATTATGCAGATCATGGAGTTCAGCAGGATACACGATATCGACTTCTAATATATACCCATGAGGATCATCTTCTTGTAGTCTTTCTAATTCAATTTTTCAGGTGATATCCACTCAAATCCTCCATAAGGGAGGGCGTAACACATGGCCCACCCATATTGGTTATTAGCGTCCTCATATGTAATGAATTTGCTTGGTCTCGACGGATCATACTTTTCCATGTAGGCGTTGTTTGCTTCAGCATAACCGTGGGAGACTTGACATAAACCTCCTCTTATACCGGATTCCACCATAAGCAATTGGTCATAATCTTGTGACAATTCCAGCTGAATTCCTGTATACAGCAACATGGCGTCCCATGTAAGTCCTGGAGAGGTGAAATAATGAGCAGGGTCGACTTTATGTGCTTTGAGGGTTTGATCTCTAAATGTCTCAAAGACATCAGCTAGAAGAAGTACATCAGATATTAAGTAGAGGTCGCTGTACTCACCCAGGTTTCTTGCATTAAACAGTTCCCATACATTTCTAGCGTGATCGTAGTCAGTATCACTAATTTTTTCTTTATTCAATTTATTGTAGAAGTAGTTCTTAGGAGGCAGGCAGGTTTCGTTCAAGACGTCCCATGAAGTGACGTAATCATAGGGAAATACACCCTTACGTGTCATCAACTTCATCTTGTCTTCTCCGAAGTGTTTCAGTGTTTCAGGGTACGATGCTTGATTGTTCACCAGCTTATCCAAGCTTGTACTGAGAAACCGAAAACTATCTACAAACCGAAGCTTTATATCTCCTACATACTTGGAGAATGATATATAGCTTTCTTCAGAGCTAGAAATTACTTCCACCCGCTCACTTGTACATCCCAGCTCCTTAACAATGAAGTGTGAGTCATGCCCGCTGAGGTTGTGCATGAAGACTGGAATATATTTAGGTGTTTTACAGGCTAAATTACATTCGTTATGTAGACTTCCCCAATATTCACCACTGATGTGATCATGGTCGCGTACTTTATAGTTCTCTTCAATAAAGGTTTTTCCACACAAGTAGCATACTGTAGAGGCGTTGAAATCCATCTGCTGTTGACCTGTAAGTTTCAGAGGCATGACGGATTTGTATATATTATTAATTTCCTTTGCAAGGAACGACAGGTATTCCATAAACTTCTGAGCAGCATCAACACCACGATATACATAGGGATGCTTAGGAAGGCCAGTTTCCAGATGTTCAACGTCGGTTGAGGGTTTAACATAAACGCAGACTCATGGGAGCATGCTGCTGATAAGGGGATGTATATGCAGTTTCAGGATTGGGTATGCATGTATGACATGGGGTGAGAATGCTTTCAAAGTCTGCGTAGATGACGTAAGGAAGTTTCAACATTCTTTCAATTTTTTTTAATTGTACAATTGATTTCTCCTTTGTAGGCATAACTACCCTTGCAACACCATGCTGATTACAGATGGAGGCACGTTTTTGTAGTTTTTCCAGTCCGCTTCAACCTCACTGATCATCAAAGTGTGTAAAACAACTCTTACAGGTATAAACACGTTCTTTATGCATAGTTTTCTGACTTCGAATAAGTTTTTCAAAATTCTTTATATAAACGTAGTGATGTCTCCCACTACTGTCACTCAATAGCAGGAGGTCACGGTGTTCAGGTAGTTCAGTCTCAGCGACCTTTATCAGATACACTTCATGCTTCTCATCCAGGCCGAAGACGTTGATAGACATCCTGTTAAGCTTCTCAAATTTAGGTATTTGAGAAAGCGGCGTAGGGTAGGAAACACAGCTGAAGTCGTATTTATTTTTAAGTTGCTTGTACTTGCTCACCCGTTGTGCATCCTTCTTACCGAATTTGGCTAATACAGAATACTTAAAGCATAGCTCATTAGTTAAATTCTGTATGATCATGCATGCTTTTCTTGCTTCAACAGAGGGAGGCAGGGGAATGTAGCTACTTCCCCGTAACGGATTGTACTTGTTAATACGAAGACGAATTCCTTCTACAGCAAGCAGAGCCCAGTTGCTGCCCTTAAGTTGTGATTCCTCCATTTCAGTAACCAACTTCTTCATTTTCGTTTCCAGCATAGAGTTCAGGTCCATTTCTATGAAAACAGCTTGATTACGCGTTTAAAATGTTTCGTCACAGGTTTCTCCGACACTGTTAACAAATCTACACTCAGCTAACAGATTAATTTTCACACTTTTGTGAATACCAAGCTCTTTATGTACAGCGTGGATTATCCGCTGTTTCGCCTCATGCGGGTACATCTTCAGGTCCTTAGCTGATTCACAACGTAGAAAATATGATTTCAAGCGTCCATTGAATGAAGTTTCATATTCTTTCATGTCACAGTCGTCCAATGTAGAAAATAACTCATGCTTTGTCGGTTCTATCTACGTTTCATCTCAGGTCTGTTTATTTCACACGCATCCTCGTGTCGACGACCCTTATAACTGTCTTTGAAGGCTAAGTTACAAAATTTACACTTGAAGAGCTTTTTACAACGTAGCTCATGTCGTCTTTTATCATATCCACGGAGGAACGTCTTACAGCAATTACCACAAGAATATCCTGAGGCACTAGGAATGATATCCTTATATGAGGACTTATTCATTTTTATTTTTGATATAAGGTATTAACCTTTCTTCAAGGAAATGTACGCCTCCTTACCTTGATAACGCTTTAGAAGGTTGATTATTATATGAGAGAACAGCGATGTTAACACCTCAGAGATGATCAACAGAATGAATTTCAATGCTAGAGGAAGCACGAAACTTTTTGGATCAATTATATAACGTATTAACCCTTCTTCAAGGAAATGTTAGCATATTTACCATGATAACACTTTAGAAGGTCGCTTATTTTCTAGGAGAACAACGATGTGGTCACCTCGGAGATGATTAACAGAATGAAGTCCAATGCTCAAGTTCGCTCTATTTATAGAGGAAGCACGAACCTTTTTTGATCAATTATACTGAATATTAATACTAAAAACGGTGATGAAGCGTGTAGGCTCTCATATTTCAATTCGTGTTACACTGATGTTCGAGCGTCTCCGTACAGTTTCGAGTGCTTAGAGAAAGTGTAATGTATTGCGAGGATGATGTATTGTTCGGCTATAATCGTACAGATTCGGGAGCTTGATTCGTGAAGGTGATGAACGATCCGTTGACCGAGCAAGAGGCAAGCATTCCCCCTGCGCAACGAAACCTAGAAGCAAAAAAGATGTGAATTATATAAATGAAAGGAAATCGAGATAGCATATACCTCTCAGAATTCGCCTGCAGACCAGGGAAAACCAGGAATAATCCACAACTAGAGTGAGCGAGCAATGGGGATCGAACCAGGGAGACCTTCAGATTATTGACGTTAAAGATGTAAATTATATAGAATGGAAGGAAATCGTGACAGTATACACCTCTCAGGATTCGCCTGCAGACCAGGGAAAAACCATGAAAAATCCCAGGCTAGAGTGAGCGTCGAACGGGACTCGAACCAGGGACTCTAGAAGCACACGTGAAGGATATAAATGAAAAAAATTTAAAGGGGAAGGAAAACGGAATCGACGAGAAACCACCCAGGCATTCGCCTGCAGACCAAGACAAACCATAAAAAATATGATGTCGGAGTGAGCAACCAATGGTTATCAAACTCCTGAACCCTAAAAGCACGCGCAAAAGATGCAAATTATATAGAATGAAAGGAAATCGGAATCGATGAGAAACCACTCAGGCATTCGCCTACAGACCAGGGAAAACCACGGAAAATCTCAGGTCTGTGCGAGTGGTCGACGGCAATCGAACGAGGGAAACCTTCATATTCTACACGGGAAAGATTTAAATCAAATAAAATGAAAGAAAATCGTTATGGATGAGAAACCACCCAGACATTCGCCTACAGACCAGAGAAAACCATGAAAAATCCCTAGGATAGAGTGAGCGACCGACGGGGAAATCAAACAAAGGACCCTAGAAGCACACGTGAAAGATGTACATCAAATAAAATGAAAGAAAATAGAAATAGATGAGAAACCACTCAAGCATTCGCCCGCAGACCAGGGAAACCCGCGAAAAATCTGAGGTCAGAGTGAACAGCCGATGGTAATCGAACCAGGGAGACCCTCGGATTATATACGTGAAAGATGTAATTGAAAGGGAAAGTAAATCGTGATAGATGAGAAACCGCCCAGGCATACGCAGGCAGACCAGCGAAAACTGCGAGAAACCTAAGGTCAGACTGACCGTCCCTACGGAAATCGAACCCACGACCTCGAATGCAAGTCACAGACGTTATCGTCTGAACCAGACCGTAAAAACAGGTTTATACCATACAACTCATAACAATAGGATACCATGCCAGATGACGTCATACCTGTAGACAAGACTGTCGGGGGTCAGTCAACATGATGAAACGCGCATACCAACACCTCAATCCATTTCACAGCAAAGTTAAAATAATTTTTATTATAATACTTTCTCTCCTTATTTAATTAAATTCATGTATATACCCTATTATTTCATGTTTTCAGTACTTTCTTTCCATCGTCCCTCTCATTCACCCTAAAGAATCAGTACACAATATGGCATTTTTATACGCTTAATGTCCATTTATCACAGAAAACCATGCTTAATTCGCAGTTATCGCAGAAAATCGCTCACGAGCAAAGTATTTTATTTCAGAGTTACACGGATTTTAAACTCGTAGGATCGTATTAGAAAATTTATCATATTTTTTCAGTTAAAAGTGGGTAAACATCTTTAAAGTCATCGATTCCAGCTATTTACATTTAGCGTAAAGATTATCATATTTCATTTGTAAAGCCGTCTTGTAAAATATGTCTCGCAATCCATTTTTAAAATCAAATCATACATGCGTTTAATGCATATAATGGATGTCTTCATATACCCAATATGGCTGCCATGCACGTTAAACCATTCAATATGGCTGCTTCATCACAGCTACTCGTGGTGAATGGGACCGCGTGCTTTCGCCTCTCTCCGCTAGGGTACGCGCATGCTGTAGGCTACGAGCTGCGCTGTGAGAGTAGGGAGAAGAGGCTGCCAGTCCTAGCGAGAGTGGGGCGGGAATAACCAGCTCTAATTACGGGTGCGGTATAGAGGCACTTTCAGTGTGCCCGAAGGGCTCGTCCAGGGAGGAAGTATAGCTCTAGCATTCATTTTAAGACGCGTCCACGTATCGCGTGTTCGTTACGTATTTTGTTACCTTTTTAATCATGCATTCATCCAAGAGATGTAATTTCGTCAAAACGACAGTTGTCAAATATGCATTACAAAGAAAATAGTTTTATTTATAAACCTTTATTCGCCGTCTTTATCTTAATTACTTTTTGATGTTATTCGAAGATGAATTTATATTCATGTCACGCGATTCAGCCCAAGACCACCAGGTCAACTTGGAACAGCAGTCAATGACGCATCACATTCTAAAGATATAGACACCCGTTACCGCATATTGCTATCTCTTTCCATTCAGGAGATATAAGCATTTAACGGTAATAATACATTTTTTGTGACGCACCGACAACTAAAATGATCTGTAATCGAATTAATTACCCCACAGTAGATAATATATATACCGGTTTGAGAACAAAAGGATTTCTTCGACTCCGCGCCTTTCTTTGTGGCCTAACCCTTAAAAGCCGCCGGCTCCTCCCCCTTTCTTTGAGGGCTTACATGCCGCCTGGTTGCGTGCCGGCAGGCCACGCCCCCTCCCCTCCCCTTGTGACCTCTCCATTGCACAGGTGAGCACACCCCTCCCCTCTCCCTTCTGATCCTACCCCGTACCCTGGGCACGCCCTCTCTTTGTGCTCTACTCTCAGGCCTTTCTGCGGAGGAGGTGTGACCACTCCCCCTCTTTGAGCCCTAATCTAATGCTAGCCTCGGTATTGGAGAACAATGGGCTTTTGTTCTCATCGCTTCAGCCAGTGTCGGAGTAGAGCAGAGAGGAGGGGGATCGGGGTCCAGTAGCTTTTAACGGTGATACCACAAAGGAAGTGGGCGGAGTCGACAACATCTCTTTGAAGTTCAACCGGTATATATTATCTACTGCGGGGTAATTAATTCGATTACAGATCATTTTAATTGGCGGTACGTCACAAAAATGTATTATTACCGTTAAATGCTTATATCTCCTGAATGGAAAGAGATAGCGATATGCGGTAAAGGGTGTCTATATCTTTAGAATGTGATGCGTCATTGACTGCTGTTCCAAGTTGACCTGGTGGTCTTGGGCTGAATCGCGTGACATGAATAAAAATTCATCTTCGAATAACATCAAAAAGTAATTAAGATAAAGACGGCGAATAAAGGTTTATAAATAAAACTATTTTCTTTGTAATACATATTTGACTACTGTCGTCCTGATGAAATTACATCTCTTGGATGAATGCATGATTAAAAAGGTAAAAAAATACGTAACGAACACGCGATACGTGGGCGCGTCTTAAAATGAATGCTAGAGCTATACTTCCTCCCTGGACGAGCCTCTCGGGCACACTGAAAGTGCCTCTATACCGCACCCGTAATTAGAGCTGGTTATTCCCGCCCCACTCTCGCTAGGACTGGCAGCCTCTTCTCCCTACTCTCACAGCGCAGCTCGTAGCCTACAGCATGCGCGTACCCTAGCGGAGAGAGGCGAAAGCACGCGGTCCCACTCACCACGAGTAGCTGAGATGAAGCAGCCATATTGAATGGTTTAACGTGCATGGCAGCCATATTGGGTATATGAAGACATCCATTATATGCATTAAACGCATGTATGATTTGATTTTAAAAATGGATTGCGAGACATATTTTACAAGACGGCTTTACAAATGAAATATGATAATCTTTACGCTAAATGTAAATAGCTGGAATCGATGACTTTAAAGATGTTTACCCACTTTTAACTGAAAAAATATGATAAACTTTCTAATACGATCCTACGAGTTTAAAATCCGTGTAACTCTGAAAAAAATACTTTGCTCGTGAGCGGTTTTCTGCGATAACTGCGAATTAAGCATGGTTTTCTGTGATAAATGGACATTAAGCGTATAAAAATGTCATATTGCGCACTGATTCTTCAGGGTGAATGAGAGGGACGAGGGAAAGAGTACTGAAAACATGAAATAATAGGGTATATACTCGAATTTAATTAAATAAGGAGAGAAAGTATTGTAATAAAATTATTTTAACTTTGCTGTGAAATGGATTGAGGTGTTGGTATGCGCGTTTCATCATGTTGTCTGACCCCCGACAGTCTTGTCTACAGGTATGACGTCATCTGGCATGGTATCCTATTGTTATGAGTTGTATGGTATAAACCTGTTTTTACGGTCTGGTTCAGACGATAACGTCTGTGACTTGCATTCGAGGTCGTGGGTTCGATTTCCGTAGCGACGGTCACTCTGACCTTAGGTTTCTCGCAGTTTTCGCTGGTCTACCTGCGTATGCCTGGGCGGTTTCTCATCTATCACGATTTACTTTCCCTTTCAATTACATCTTTCACGTATATAATCCGAGGGTCTCCCTGGTTTGATTACCATCGGCTGTTCACTCTGACCTCAGATTTTTCGCGGGTTTCCCTGGTCTGCGGGCGAATGCTTGAGTGGTTTCTCATCGATTTCTATTTTCTTTCATTTTATTTGATGTACATCTTTCACGTGTGCTTCTAGGGTCCTTTGTTTGATTTCCCCGTCGGTCGCTCACTCTATCCTAGGGATTTTTCATGGTTTTCCCTGGTCTGTAGGCGAATGTCTGGGTGGTTTCTCATCCATAACGATTTTCTTTCATTTTATTTGATTTAAATCTTTCCCGTGTACAATCTGAAGGTTTCCCTCGTTCGATTGCCGTTGGTTGTTTACTCTGATATAATATTTTTCGTGATTTTCCCTGGTCTGCAGGCGAATGCCTGAGTGGTTTCCAATCTATCACGATTTTCTTTCATTTTATTTGATTTACATCTTTCATGTGTACAAATTGAAGGTTTTACTGGTTCGATTACCGTCGAGCACTCGCTCAGACCTGAGATTTTTCGTGGTTTTCGCTGGTCTGTAGGCGAATGCCTGAGTGGTTTCTCATCGATTCCGATTTCCTTTCATTCTATATAATTTGTATCTATCGCGTATGCTTTTAGGGTTCAGGAGTTCGATTCCCGTTGGTTGTTCACTCTGACATATTTTTCATGATTTTCCCTGGTCTGCAGGTGAATGCCTGAGTGGTTTCCCAACTATCACGATTTTCTTTCATTTTATTTGATTTACATCTTTCACGTGTACAATCTGAAGGTTTCTCTGGTTCGATTGCCGTCGACCACTCGCTCAGACCTGAGATTTTTCGTGGTTTTCCCTGGTCTGTAGGCGAATGCGACAACAAGCTGCAAATGATTTTGAGAAGGACCTCTACAAATTGTTTAACAACCCTATGTTTGGAAAAACAATGGAAAACCTTCGTAATCGTATGGATATACGACTGGTGACAAATGAGAAGACTCTGGAAAAGTTAATTGTCAAGCCTACGTTTATCGATCGAACAATATATGCTGCTAATCTAGCCTCTGTACATATGGCCTCTCGTCAGATGGTATTCAACAAGCCTATATACATTCGTATGAGTGTGTTGGACATCTCCAAGACATTAATGTACCACTATCATTATGATGTGTTGCTGCCATATTATGAATCTGAAAACCTGAAGCTCATGTATATGGATACTGATTCGTTCATTCATCGTGTGATGACTGAAGATGTGTACCAGGACAAGATACGTTTTCTCGAGCACCTAGATACAGCTGATTACCCTGTCAACCATATATGCTATTCAGCTCTAAACAAGAAGGTGTTGGGAAAATTTAAAGATGAGACTAATGGTAAAATCATCCAGCGCTTTGTCGGACTACGACCTAAGATGTATGCACTAGATATCAATGGCTCAATGATAAAAAAGATTAAAGGCATTAAACGTAGTGCTATCAATCAGTACATTACATTTGAGAGTTATGCTGACTGTCTTAAAACCGGAGAAATCATCAGAACACCCATGAATCTGTTTCTGTCTCGGGAGCATGCTCTTGCCACAGTGCAAGTGAATAAAATCACATTGAGTCCGTTTGATAAAAGAGTTATTGCTGAGGATGGAATAACGACATATGCGTATGGACATTACAGCATTACAACCAGCGCTTAAAAGAATGTAAGTCAAAGATAAAGATTTTCTCGTGAGTCTACAATCTTAAAAAAGTGAAGGTTATTCGTGTGCTGTATATGCAACTAGCTGATGACTGATGAAGAAAGAAGAAGATGGAAGGGAAGGTGGTAACCCTGCCATTAGGAGCAATCCTAGTGCTAGTCTCATGCCTTATTAAAAGGGGAGAGACTCCTACAACGAACTAAAATAAAGGTATGTTGACGTTAACTTCAATTAAAACTCTCGAATAATAAAACCTGAATAAAACATTGCAATTTCGCTAAAAGAAAGTCAAGGTTATCTCTGGTTAGCCGGATTAGGTTAGACGATGACTGTGTAGAATAGATGATGAGAGAAACTTTTGGGATTGGTCGGATTAATCTAGGCTAGACCCTCGTACTTATTGTCTAAGTTATGAAGGATGGGTTAGTTTAGTTTGCCTTAGTAATAGGCTGGTTACGTGTTGTTCTTACGTTTTGTTAGGTGGTTACATGTATGGTACGTGTTGTTACGTCGTGTGACGTTTCTGGTTACGAGATGTCACATGATGTTGCGTGGTTACGTGCTTATGTTACTTAGTATGGGTCTTGTCATGCTGTTATGTTACGTTGTGTTACGTCTTGTTACGTGGTTACGTTAGATGATGATAGGAATGAATAGACAATGAGGAGATCCAGAACATACAAGGTGGGAATAGGTTAGGACGTACACTTCACTGTAAACCGATATATAGTTTGTCCCTCTCCGTTTCGCGCACTACTGTTTAACATATAAAAAGTTTGTAAGGTTTAGAAAAAAGTATATAAAAGTGTTGTAACGTTGGATGAGAAATGTTTTATAATCTAATTACTCTCTATATTACCGTATAAATCTACATTCCTCCGCCTTCTTCAACCCCTGTCTATCCTTGTACCACTCCCGTTTTCCACATTTCTCCCATATAAACGTATACTCTACTCCTCAACACCTCTCTGGACTAGCACCTCTCCTCGTATTCCCTACCGCTCTCATATAAATGTATTTTCCTCCTTGAAGACTCTCTCAACCTAGCACCTACCTTCGTTTTCCTCGTCTCTCCATATAAACGCATACTCTGTCATTCAAACCTTCCTGCCTAATACCTCTCCTCGGTTCGCTATCTCTCCCATATAAAACGCCATATTCCACCCTTCAAGTCCTGTATAGTATAGTATCTTTCCTTGTATTCCCTATCTCTCTCGTATAAAGCGTATCCATCCCTCCTTCAGCATCTGACTAGCCTAGCATCAGCCCTGGTATCCCCTATCTACCCTCGTTTTCCCTATCCTTTCCCATATAAACGCAAAAGTGGCCCAGCTTCTATCATACCACCTGTCCCCGTTTTCCCTATATTCCTCATATAAACGTATACCCTACTCCTTAACCTCTGTCTACGCTAGCATCTCCCCTCGTATGCCCCATCTCTGTCGTATAAAGCATATCTCACTCTCCTCGTTTTCCCTATCTTCTCCATATAAACGCATCTTTCCTCCTTGAAGGTTCTCTCAACCTAGCATATACCCTCGTTTTTCTTGTCTCCTCATATAAAAAGCCATACTCTACCCTTCAAACCCTGAATAGTCTAATAGCTCTCCCATATAAAAGTCATATTCCCCCTGCTTCAGCATCTGTCTATCTTAGCATCTGTTCACGTTTTCCCTATCTTTCCCATATAAACGCATATTCCTCATCTCAAACTCTATATAGTCTAACACTTGTCCTCGTATTCCCCCGTATCTCTCATATACAGCGCATCCCCACTCTTTCAACCTCTATCTAGCCTAGCATCGATCCTCGTAGTCCCTATCTTCCCCATATAAACGCATTTTCCTCCGTGAACCGCCGCATCTAGCCTCGTTTTCCTTATCCTTTCCCATATAAACGCATAAACTACGCCAGATCCCCCTATAATATACTACTATGTCAATATTCCAATGTAACATTTAACTTCGTTTTTTTTCGATATAAAGGATTATCATACCCCCACAAAGACAAATAAAATCCACAGCAAAATTATTCATTGCTTTATTACGGCAAGTATATAAACAGTTAAACTGTGATAGCCATATTTATTCTATCCTGAATTTTAAATGTAACATAAAATTTCTTTATGTGGTGGAAGCGCTGGCATTCTCTACTACAAATGTGTTACATAATTTTACTAGGTAATTTTATTAGAATGGATTTACGAATTATGAGGTACCAGTGCTAAGAATTGCTCTTGTATACACCCCATCATCTTACTAATACTATTAGTGAAATTCAAGTATATACTGAAAATCACCAGTTGGTCAGCGCCATGTAATCGTCGTAATCATCATGAAAACAACATGGTGGCTAGAGATTTGTGTGTAAACATTTGTAACTTTTCAAACTCCAAAGGCTAGGCAAAGCTGATGTCAATGAACTTTCCCTACATATTTTTATTTTCCTTTGTCATAAAATGGAAAGAGGGCTCTTTCTCAAAAGCTCTTGAAACTCAACGCACCATTATATGCCTACACTAATGTGCTCATTTGCGGTTATGGAAGTTGTAATTGTTTGGCCTGCGGTAGAAAGCACATAAGTGTAAACAATATATATATTAATAATTGGTAAGTAAAAGTTCGGTTTTTAATTTAGTCTTATGTGGATAACGGTACAAGGATGCAAAAGTATATAACACTTATTAAATTATGCACTATTTCAATACGCCATACAATCATTTATCATATTTTAAAAACCAAAATGAAATACATGATTTATCGATTACGAGCAATTAAACGCCCAACTTATGTCATGTGGTAAAACCCTAAATTTTATAATTTTATATGAGTTTTAATTTGAAGTTATTATCAGCTTATAAGAAAGCTGTACAGCAAGATTTCGTCATGCTCAGGTCAGGGTCATTATCAGGGACACTTTTGTTTACTTGCAAATTCTGATAGAACTGATGACAAAACATTGGAATGACTGGAGACAAGGAAATTATCTCCTTATTCTTTTCCAGGTTAATTGGAAATGGCTTGTGTGTAATTAGTTTTTTTGTAAACACTGCATCCTCAGTCTCTTGCCTCTTGATGGAATGGTGCGCTCTATTCCAAGGTAGTTTTGTAACCGATTTCACCATATTCATCACATGAATAGCGCAGCCGTCTCACATCATGTCACTTGAAAATATTATCCTGCTCGTCTCGTTTTCTCATAAGAAAGGGTACTTTCCGTATATATGAAAAATCTAGGAAACTTTGCTGCCGCATTTCCACTACTCTGAATTGACCGCTAACTGGCTTTTAGTAGTTGGGACCGATTATAGGAGAGGAAGATTTCTATAGGTACTAAGTTTCGAATTAATTCCTTCCTTCCTCCCTTTCTTTCTTTCTTTCTTTATTCCTTCTCAATGACTACATGACATCCATCTACCTCTATGTGGCTGTGTCCTGGGATCACGAGTTTTGGTTTATAAAATCAAAATATGTGAACTCTTTCTGCAGAAATGAAAAAACGTCTGCCACAATGGGATTCTTTTTATTACTCCCACGCGTATCAGAGTAAACTTTTACAAGTCTTACTTCTGGTGGCAATGAATGTAAGTGTCCATAGAGACATGATGCGATCTCGTTGTCACCTCGTCCACTTATTGCCTCATGTCGCGTATACCACGTAGCCTCTCCTGTAGCATTGTTATGAACAATGAGATTAAACCCATAACTGACGTCTGTAGAAAGCCACATGAAAAAATTTGATGTGTTAAATGCACATGACTTTCTCTACCCTGTAATTATTCTTACGAAAGCTTATTTTTCTATATACTTCATTTTAATCGAGATAAACCCCGTAAAAATAGCTAAAATGCTCATTTTGTTATAAATACAAAGGAAAAAGCTATAGTCAAATATTTAAGAGCAGGACGATATATTCTGGCCTTGAAATTCCATACTCTTTCTATGCAACCGCGAAAAACAACTGAATGTCGACAGGAAGTTATGACAAAGCATTCAACAATGCGAACAATTAATTACGGATATCTCGAAAATGGCCGATGTTACAAAAAATTATTTTAAATAAATTGTGTGTTTTAAAGAGATCTACAACTTATGTGTAGTGCGTTTCTATCTATCGTCAACGTTTACCAGTTATACAACATTATATAAAATTCCTTCCGAATGAACAGGATTTTACGGGCTATTCCTGAAATAATATTCAACATATACCTACGTTTTATTTCTCATGTAAATATCTTTAAATTGTGGTGTTTTATCAAAATCGTTAGAGCCATTTTTTGAAGAAGAAATTGTAAAATCTTCCATGCAAAGGGAAATTTGAGGCAGGGGAATTTCTTGGAAACCTTTGTTTCGCATCTTTGGAAGACACTGAACTTAAATACAAAGTTTGGTACTTACCAGACTTTTCGTTTTTGTGTTATGCTGTTCACCTCACACAGACGGACAGAAATTGAGTTCTATTTATGGACGCTCTTTAACAACTATGATTCTTAGTGTCCCACTGTATACGGGGCGTGCAAGACCGGAAATTTTGCTCAGAGGCCTCTTCATCAGACTTGGGGTTCTTTTACGTGCCGTAAATCTACGACACGGTACCACCATAGAGCGACAGACACACACACACACGTATCTTTTTATAAAAATACATTTTTTTATTCAGTGGGCCTCAAAACATGTACTTCTTGTGAAATATCGATTTTTTGGGGGGGGGGTAGAATGTTATATCTTCTCTACCCAGTATGTACGTGGTAGAGAAAGTATTTTTTTTTATTGAGATGGCCTCAAAACGTTGAAATCTCGATATCGATTTTTTATGGAATGCAATACCTTCTCTACCCACTGTGTACGTGGTAGAGAAAGCAAAAATTCTGGCATGGGGAGACACTGTTGCATATGAAACGAAAAACACTTCACATTTGCAATTACATTTGCTTTCTCCTTATTTTTACTTTGCTTATCATAAGTCCTTTTCTTCTCTGGACGGTGAATTTCCATACCTTTAATAACCTTCTTTTCTTTGTGTTACTGGCAACTAAATTATCATATTAAATGGTTCGCACATATGACAGGTATCTACATATGGTTTTTTTATTTTGAATTTCAGTTCCTTAAATTCTTTTTAATAAATCTTCATGCACAATGGCTCTTCTGCCGTCTCCTTATAAAGGGTATAGAGCTGATTTAAAGTTAGATCACTTGGCAAGTAAGTGTGAGACATTTTTTGACGTGTATGAGGGCTTTCATAGGCAGGAAAAGAGTTTATATGGCTCTTTACTGCTTATAAATTGCTTTCAGGTCATTTGATGCTGGAAGACACTTCACCACTTTCCGTCTTTATTCCACTGAATGAAGCTTTTTTCTTCAGTCCTGCAGTTTCAATAAAGTTTTCGTCTCCGTCAAGTGTTTTACGAAAACAACCCCTTTCATTCTCCCATTGGGTAAAAATTACTTATATTTAAATGGTAGGAGGGCTCTAATTCTACTTGAGACTCTTATCTTCAACTGAAATATGAGCTGCAACAAAATCAACTCTCCTATCATTACTACAAAGCTACCAATAATTGCTAAATATTCCATTTTGCTCAGCAGATAGGAAGGTTTTTCACTGGCCTTTCAGCTACGATTTTTCCTTGTCTGCAGAGGAGGACTCTGCTGAATTTCTTCAGTAGATTAAATATGGGGACCTGAGAGTACAAACACACGCCGACAACTATTAAATTCTGTGCCGCTGACTCCCGCCCCCTCCTTTGTGGCCTCAACCCAAAAGCCGACAACCACAACCCCTCTTTGTCGTCTGACCTGAATACCGCGCGGTGGAGAATTAGAACAATGGGCTATTGTCCTTTGTGTGCTGGTCTGAATGCCATTTGGGAGAGTAGAACAACGGGCTATTGTCCTTTGTGGCCTGATATGAATACCGCCCGGTGAAGGATTAGAACAATGGGTTATTGTTCTCGTCGCTAATGGAAGTGGGTATTTGTCCGCTACTGATACCGGCAGCCGGAGATCGTCGAACAATGGGTTATTGTTCTGGTCGCGTGCCGCCAACACTGCCACCGAAAATTGATGTAGGCGATAATTGTGTCAATCAATCAGGTAATGTTCGTCCATGCATAACATCATCTAACATTGTTGAAAAAATCAAGGATTTATACTGCTAACGTCCCAGCATCGTGCCTCTAAAGGGCTGGACGCAGACCCTCCAACAAAGCACCCCGTCGCATGTATTTTTTGACTGATTCATGGAAATAAGTGTATATGATTTGACTCGCCCACCTGGTTGCCATCGTATATGTGTGTGTGTGTATGTTAAGGTGATTATTACGCGTATATAATTATTACGAGTAGTAACCCTTGTTTGATTCTGCTTTTGACGGAAAAATTTTGGGGTTAATAAGAATATTACATCACTTAGGTGAATTAAGAATGCATGACTGAAAGGACGGAGTTAGCGTAAATAGCTAACACGAGAAGTTAACCAGTGATTCACTGAAAACCCGAGCTAGCGGTCCATCTCCTGTAGGCGCTTTAACGCTAGTGATGTCTTCCTGGCCGGTTCTCTCTTCACCTAACACCCACACCCCCTCCGCGCGACAGCTGCTTTCCTTACAGCGCCTTAGCGGACAGTGATGAAGGTTCACTCTTCCGGCCTGCGAGGAAGAAGGCGGAAGTCGGCCATTTTAAGGGTTTAACGCGTGGATGGGGCCATGTCGGCTCCCGGGAAATAACTAGCATAAATCATTTTAAAGGGTGATGAGGAACTTCGCGCTTCAAGATATTTTCCTAAGGTTTGTCTACACGTAGGGTTGGCTCTGAAAAATAAATAAATAAATACGGGTTAACATTATATTTAAATAATACATACGTTATAAATAATGAACTATGGAGAGTACCCTAAAAACAACACCTCCCTTGTTACTCTTTTAATTAACGCTAGGTAAAGAACGCTCATGAATAAAACTCAGTAGAAATATATAAAGATATTCGAGGTAATATACAGAAGGTTTTTATTCTTGACGGTCTGCGATAAGTAAAACAACATGGACACGGACATTAAAACAGGCATTGTCGATAAAGCACTCCACCCAACACGCAAACACGTGCATAGGCAGGGACTTTAAAACAGGCATTGTCGATAAGTTACCACACCCGCCAGCGCAAGCACTCTCATAGACAGGGACTTTAAACAGTCATTATCGATCAAGTACCCCGCCCACTCGCGTAAGCAAGCGCATAGGTGGGGACTTTAAAAGAGACATTGTCGATAAAG
The DNA here is from genome assembly GCA_030765065.1 of Deroplatys truncata. Taxonomy (NCBI): domain Eukaryota; kingdom Metazoa; phylum Arthropoda; class Insecta; order Mantodea; family Mantidae; genus Deroplatys; species Deroplatys truncata. Next base: position 533,508,183 of record CM060990.1, on the reverse strand, counting down.
TACCCCACCCGCTCATGAAAGCACACGCGTAAGCAGAGACTTTAAAACAGGCATTATCGTAAAGCATCGCTATATAGTAGACGTTCTTGTTAACTATCGCCGAAATTCCTTTATGCCATTATCGTATTTGACATGCTATAACCTTAGAAGCTCCCAGCTTTGTTTTTACGCTAAAATTATAATTAAATGATACATACGAAAATACACAACGAAATCCTTTAAGCGCAGGAGTAATATATTTCCTAGAGGGCATGGTGCATAAGTCTTGTAGAAGACTGTACTTAAACATTCGTAACTATCGCAATTTTTTCCGAGTAACATTTCCTTATTCATTGCGGCAATCAAGTTTATTATTATTATTATTATTATTATTATTATTATTATTATTATTATTATCGTCCAGAAAGCTTACCAATTCACTGATATGTTATGCCGGAGACGCTAGCGATTTATATATAGCGGTTTACACACTCCTTGCAAAATATGTTGTATATCCCTGAAGAGGGTAAACCACGGTGCGGTAGGTTTTTCCCAGTTAGAATAGCCCAGGCTTATACACGCGAATGGATTTCCCCTATAGACGCCGGGAATTACATCGAGAGAAACAACGATAATTTCTTTTCATTACTGGTTCTAAAATTATTGTTAAACAATACGTTATTTATAAATTAATAAATAATGAAATATGAACTATACCAAAGAGACTGGTGTTTCAGCAGCTATGTCTAAAAATTATTTGATTCCACACCGCTCCAATGTAATAATAAATAAATATCAGGCTTCCCTTAGAGATAGCGTGTCAATTCACATTTGAGCGGTCCCGAATTCGAATCTCGGTTAGGTGAGCTAACGGGCAAGGGCAAGCCCTTCCATTAACGATCTTTATAAGCACAGGTGTAATATATTTCCTAGCGGGTATGATGTATAGATCCCGTTTAACACTGTACTTAAGTATTCGGAGCCTTCGCTATTATTATTATCATCTATTTTTTATTCCCGTAACAAAAATAAAAATACTACTGTAACAGACTCGTAATTGTTTAGATATGCAGCGGGAAATAGAAATCCGATCTCAAAATAAAAAATACATGGACTTTCAAAACATGCATTCTTTTCTTAGCAAATAAATAGGTTTCACGAAAGCGTGTAAATAACATAGGGCGAAAACTTCTAAACATCTCCTATCAAAAGATATGTTGACTACTCCAGCAGAGAGATCGAGCCATTACGAGGACTTCAAATATAAATTTGATATTTGTTTAAAATTTGTTTCTAAATATGCACACCAGTGGTCTTCGAGAAATTCGACAATGAGCTATACAGTTGTACACCCCTTGTAAAAATATGTTGTGCACCCTTGAAGAGGGTAAACCTGGTTGTAGGAAATTCTAGTTTTTGGGCCATCCGCACTTACAGCTTAATGGATGGGATTCCTGAGGAGAGATAACATCTACAAACGAATGTTTCAAATTTAACACTTGAGTGGGTTTTAGCAATACATGTCTTCAAAAAGAATTGCCTAGACTTATACACGCGACTGGATTTCTCATAAGACGCCGGGGATTACATCAAGAGAGGTAATACTTTCTTTTTAATTGCTCTTACGCTAAAATTATAATGAAATCCTTATAAGCCCAGGCGTAATATATTTCCTAGCGGTTATGGTGTATAGATCCAGTAGAACACTGTACTTAAACACTCGTAACTATTGCAATTATTTCCAAGTAAAATTTCCACCTTCAGTGCGGGAATCAAGCTTATTGTTGTTGTTATTATTATTATTATTATTACCACTGCTATTATCGTCAAGAAAGCTTATTTGTTTATTTCAATTAAACTTACTGATGTTTCAGTCTCCATTCCTAAAAAATTACACCCCCCTACAGACAGTACCCGACAATGGCAAACTCTTCCATTAAACGTCTTTATAAGCGCAGGTGTATATTGCGTGTTTTTAAAAATGATTTCTCATTAGCCTGAAAAGATTATTCTTATCGGAAAAAACGTCACCATATAGAAGATGCTGTAAATCTTCTAACTTGTTTAGTCGCATTTTATTTATATACCCGTCAATAAAAGAATTGTTTGTATGATAACGATAATAAACTGATCTTTATGGGATGCTAAACAAAGAAATATGATTTGGATAGGGTGATAAGAAGACTATGATATTTAGAATTAAAATGGAAGTAAGAATTCAACTTAAGCATTCCTTCATTTCTAGGACATTCTCTTAAATACATATTCAATAAGGTGATCCAGAGCCTGATGTGGAGTTGTCTTTTGTGACGGAACAGAGTACATAGTTTGATCTTGAAGAAAGAAGATCCGTAACTAGCACCGTCAGTAATCAAGATAGTTCTCTAAGACGACTACGAAACTAAGGTCATTTGTGTGTAACACACTAACTAATCGATCGGAATGTTTCAGACGGTAACGTCTATGGACCACATTCGGAGGCTGTGAGTTCAATTCTCAGCATTTGACACTCCTGATCCGCGGGTTTTTTCGGGGGTTTCCCTGGTCGCTAGGCGAATGCTGCGAAGGTTCATTACAGCCACGAAGTTTTACTCCAATCCGTTTCAGCTACATTCTCACTTTACTACACCTTACATCTCCCCGGCTCTGACCGGTAATATTTAATACTAAACTCCGGAACTCAAGCGATTATGAATAAAAAACGTCGATGTATATTGCATATGGCTAAAAGGAAAGGAATGGCTGGTGTTTAAAACATGTGTTTTCACACTCTCAACGTAAAATACAGGCAAGACCTTCAAAACATGTATTTTCGTAGAAGATAAGACGTATAGGTCCTGTCTATAGAGCTCTATACTTAAAAAGTCGTAGAAGAAAGGGAAGGCCATTCGAGAGTATCACATCAGACATTTTTCTTTGTGTCTTTGAGACAAAACAGTTTTTACGGTCTGGTTTATAGATGAATGAAATTCTTGATGAATGACAGTCTTATATAACTTGGGTAAAACGTGTTTAAACCCTGATTTGATGAAAAATACTTCACGGTAACCTGTGAGGTTCCATTCGAGAGGTTGTCGGTTCGATTCCCGCTCACCACCCTGTCTGATTTTAGGACCTGCACGAGGACGTACGAACATCACCGAACAATAGCGAGCTTCTTTGAGAGGTTATGTGTCTACTTCACATGCGAGCGGTCCCGAGTTCGAATTTCGAATAGGTGAGTTACCGGACAAGGGCAAACCCCCTCATTAACGGTCCTTATAAGCGCAGGTGTAATATATTTCATAGCGTGTATGGTGTATAGATCTGTAGAACACTGTACTTAAACACTCGTAACCATCGCAATTATTTCCAAGTAATATTTCCTCCTTCAGTGCAGCAATCAAGTTTATTATTATTACTATTATTTGTATTATTATTATTATCGTCAAGAAAGCTTTTTTTGTTTATTTCATTTAAGTATTTCATTCATCCATAAACCACACCGTAAAAACAGGTCTGTCTTAAAGAAACACAAAGAAAAATGTCTGATGTGATACACTCAAATGGCTTTCCCTTCCTTCTACCACTGTTTAAGTATAGAGCTGTATATACAGGACCTATACATCTTATCTTCTAAGAAAATGCATGTTTTCAGGGTCTTGCCTGTGTTTTAACTTGAAAGTGTAAAAATACACGTTTTAACACCAACCACTCCTATCCTTTTAGCCACATGCAATATAGATCTACGGTTTTTTATTCATCAAGCCTTTGTATCGCTTGAGTTCCGCTGTTCAGTATTAAAAATTACCGGTCAGAGCCGGGGAGATGAAAGATGTAAAATGATAATGTAGGTGAAATAGAATGGAGTAAAAATTCGCGACTGTAACGAACTTTCGCAGCATTCGCCTAGCGACAGGGAAACCCAGAAAAACCCCGGGGATCAGTAGTGTCAGCTGCTGGGAATTGAACTCACAACCTCCAAATGCGGTCCATAGACTTTACCATCTGAAACATTCCGATCGATTAGTTAGTGTGTTACACGCAAATTACCTTAGTTGCGTAGTCGTCTTAGAGAACTATCTTGACTACAGACGGTGCTAGTTACGGATCTCCTTTCTTCAAGTTCAAAATACGAAGTTTGTTCCTTCACAGAAGACAACTCCAAATAAGGCTCTGGTTCACCTTATTGAATATGTATTTAAGAGAATCTCCTAGAAATGAAGCAAAACAAAAGTTGAATTATTTCTCCAATTTTAATGTTAAATACCATACTTTTCTTATCACCCTCTCCAAATCATACTTCTTTTTTATAATCCCATAAAAATCAGTTTATTATCGGTATCATACAAAAAATTCCTTTATTGACGGGTATATAAATAAAATGCCACTAAACAAGTTAGAAGTTTACAGCATCATCTATATGGGGACGTTTCTTCCGATAAGAACGGTCCTTTCAGGCGAATGAGAAATCATTTTGAAAAGCACGCAATATACACCTGCGCTTATAAAGACGCTTAATGGAAGGGTTTGCCATTGTCCGGTAGTGCATGTAGCAGGGGTGTAGTTTTTAGGTATGGAGATTGAAAGAACATTCTGTTTAAATGAAATAAACAAATAAGCTTTCTTGACGATAATAATAACACTAATAATAACAACAAAACGTGATTGCCGCACTGAAAGACGAAATATTACTTGGAAATAATGGCGATAGTTACGGGTGTTTAGTACAGTGTTCTACAGGATTTATACACCGTACCCGCTAAGAAATATATTACGGCTACGTTTATAAAGATTTATTTATGATTTTAGCGTAAAAGAATTTAAATAGATGGAATTGCTTCTCTTGATGTAATTCCCGGTGTCTTAGGGGAAACCCAGTCGCATGTATCAGTCCCGGCAAGTATTTTTCAAGACATGTATTGCTAAAGCCCACTCAAGTGTTAAATTTGACACATTCGTTTATAGATGTTATCTCTCCTCAGGAATCCCATCCATTAAGCTGTAAGTGCGAATGGCCCCAAACCTGGAATTTCCCAAGACCACTCTTTAAGGGTGTACAACATATTTTTGCAAGGGGTGTACAACTGAATAACTCATTGTCAAATTTCTCGAAGACCACTGGTGTGCGTAATTAGAAACACATTTTAAACAAATACCAAGTTTATATTTGAAGTCCTCGTAATGCCTCGATATCTCTGCTGGAGTAATCAACATATCTTTCGATGGGAGACGTTTAGAAGTTCTCGCCCTATGTTATTTACACCCCTTAGCGATACTTATATATTTACATAGAAAGAAATGCATGATTTGAACGTACATATATTTTTGATTGAGATTAGATTTCAATTCTCCGCTGGTATTCAAAAGCGCCTAGAGACATTGCATATCTTAACAATCAAGAGTCTGTTACAGCCGTCTTTTCATTTTTGTTACGGGGGAAAAGTAGATAATAAAGAAGGTTACGAATTTTCAAGTACAGCGTTATACAGGATTTATACGCCATAGCCGCTAGGAAATATATTACACCTGTGCTTATAAAGATCGTTAATGGGAGGGCCTGCCCTTGACCGGTAACTCACCTAACCGAGATTCGAACTTGGGACCGCTCGAATGTGAATAGACACGCTATCTCTCAAAAAATCTCATATTTATTTATTATTACATAGGAGCGATGTGGAATAAAATAATTTTTAGACATGGCGGCTTAAACACCATTCTGTTTGCTATGGTTCATATTTCATTATTTATTTATCTATTTATTTATAAATCACGTGATGTTTAAGAATAATTTTAACACCAGTGATGAAAAGAAGTTATCGTTGTTTCTCTCGATGTAATTCCCGGCGTCTATAGGGGAAATCCATTCGCGTGTATAAGTCTGGGCTATTCTAACTGGGAAAAACCTACCGCACCGTGGTTTACCCTCTTCAGGGATATACAACATATTTTGCAAGGAGTGTGTAAACCGCTATATATAAATCGCTAGCGTCTCCGGCATAACGTATCAGTGAATTGGTAAGCTTTCTTGACGGTAATAATAATAATAAACTTGATTGTTGCACTGAAGGAGGAAGTATTACTTTAAAAAAATGCAATAGTTACGAATGTTTAAGTACAATCTTCTACAAGACCTATACACCATGCCCTCTAGGAAATATATTACGCCTGAGCTTATAAAGGTTTCAATATTTATTTAAGTATGTATCATTTAATTATAATTTTAGCGTAAAAACAAAACTGAAAGCATCTTAAATTATACCATGACAGACACAATATTGGCATTAATGAATTTCGGCGATAGTTAACAACAACGTCAACTATATAGCGGTACTTTATCGATAATGACTGTTTTAAAGTCCCTGCCTATGCAAGTGCTTGCTTGAGAGGGTGGGGTACTTTGTCGACAATGTCTGTTTTAAAGTCCCTAACTATGCGCTTGCGAGAGTGGGCGGGGTACTTTATCGATAATGACTGTTTTAAAGTCCCTGTCTATGAGAGTGCTTGCGCTGGCAATGTGTGGTACTTTATCCACAACGCCTGCTTTTACAGTCCCTGACTATGTGCGTGCTTGCGTGGTGGGTGAGTGTTTTATCGACAATGCCTGTTTTAATGTCCGTGTCCATGTTAATTTACATATCGCAGACCGTCAAGAATAAAGACCTTCTGTATTTTACCTCGAGCGTCTTTATATATATATTTCTATTGAGTTTTATTCATGATCATTCTTTAGCTAGCGTTAATTAAAATTGTAACAAGGCAGGTGTTTTGTTTTGGATACTCTCCATATTTCATTATTTATAACGTATGTATTATTTAAATATAATGTTAACTCGTATTTATTTATTTACTTTTCAGAGCCAAACCTGCGTGTAAATAATCCTTAGAAAAAATATTTTGAAGCGCGAAGTTCCTTATCACCCTTTCAAGTGATTAATTCTAGTTATTTCCCGGGAGCCAACATGGCCCCCATCCGCGTGTTAAACTCTTAAAATGTCCGACTTCCGCATTCTTCCTCGCATGCCGGAAGAGTGAACCTTCATCGCTGTCCGCTAAGGCGCTGTAAGGAAAGCAGCTGTCGCGCGGAGGGGGTGCGGGTGTTAGGTGAAGAGAGAACCGGCAAGAAAGACATCGCTAGCGTTAAAGGGTCTACAGGAGATGGACCGCTAGCTCGGGTTTTCAGTGAATCACTGGTTAACTTCTCGTGTTAGCTATTTACGCTAACTCCGTCCTTTCAGTCATGCATTCTTAATTCACCTAAGTGATGTAATATTCTTATAAACCCCAAAAGTTTTCCCTCAAAAGCAGAATCAAACAAGGGTTACTACTCGTAATAATTATACACGCGTAATAATCACCTTAACACACACACACACATACGATGGCAACCAGGTGGGCGAGTCAATTTATATACACTTATTTACATTAATCAATCAAATAATACATGCTGCGGTGTACTTTGATCGAGGGTCTGCGTCCAGCCCGTTAGCGGCACGATGCTTGGGATGTTAGCAGTATAAATCATTGATTCTTTGTCATAATGTTAGATGATGTTATGCATGGACGAACATTCCCTGATTGATTGACATGATTACCTCCTAAATCGTTTTGCGGGGGCGGTGTTGGGGGCAGGCAACGGAAACAATAGCCCATTGTTCGACGATCTCCGGCTGCCGGTATCACTAGCGCACAAGGACCCACCTCCATTAGCGACGAGAACAATAACCCATTGTTCTAATCCTTCACCGGGCGGTATTCAGATCAGGTCACAGAGGACAATAGCACAATGTTCTACTCTCCCAGGTGGCATTCGACCAGCACACACAGGACAATAGCCCGTTGTTGTAGTACTCTACCGCGCCGTATTCAGGTCAGGCCACAAAGAGGGGGCGTGTTCGGCGGCTTTCGGTATGAGGCCACAAAGGAGTGGAGCGGAAGTCGGCGGCATACAACAAAGTGTATCACATTACATTTGATCAGTTGTCGGCATGTATTTTTGTTCTCAAGGCCCCATCTTTACCTACTTTCTTCTTTCATATCTCAACTTATTTTAGTTCTGTGTTTCTTTGAACCTCTCTTTACATATAATCCATGTTCACTTTTTCAGTTTCAGGAGTTACAAGCACTAACCTTTCAGTGTTTATTCTAGTGTTACTGGCTGTTTTATTTTGTTGCGGACTCATCCGAACCACCGCTATCACATATAAGTGGGATCTTCATCTGACGTTACTGCTGTTTAGCATAATTTCAGGTAACTTAGCACTACATTTACTTTTAGAAATACTCTTGTTCCACTGTTTGACATTTGAGTATGAGAAAAGCGAGATTGTGCTCAATCTGATAGTAGCAAATTTAGAATGCAAGAAAAAATTATAGTGATTATACGATTTCTTACAATCCCTTGGTCCATGTAATAAACTATTTCTAGCACCGGATAAAGGACTTTGTAAAACTAAGTGATATGAGTAAGGAAACCTATTTAGCACACCAGCTATCTTCCAGTTTAACGTATTGGATAAAAATCCCCTTCAATGAGTTTTATATAGTAAGAATAACAAAATATAACAAATGTAGTTTGCAAAATAACTGATAATAAAAGTAAATTAGTATTGACACAGGTGAGATAAACATCAAATTTATTGCATTAAACTGAAATTATTATAAAGCATCAATTAAAAATAATTAAGCAACTCTTAAAAAGTGTGTCTTCTACTTCAGATAGGGTAATAAGTTTAGAGAAATTGTTTTTTTCTTCAATCATCTTAATAAACGACTGATGTGCATTTAAACGACTAGGGCGGATCGAAAAGTAACCCACAATATTTTTTACAAAACGGTTTAATAGGTAAAACAACAACAAAAATCACAAACGAATTTACACCTTTTACCTACTTTTCGACATAGTCACCAAGTTTTTCAACACATTTCTCCTATCGTGATACCAGTTTCAATATGCCATGTTCGTAGAAGACCGTTTCCTTGGAATATAGCCATCTGCGGATTGCTGATTTCACTTCCGCATCTGTCGCAAAGCCTTGCCGGCCGGGAATTTCTTCATGGGACCAAACAGATGAAAGTTCGACGGTGCAAGGTCCAGACTGTATGGTGGATTCTGGAGCAGCTCCCAACCAAATTTGGTGATTTTCTGACGAACAGCAGTAACATGGGGGCGAGCGTTGTCATGAAGAACTGACATCGTCAGCATTCATGTTCTGGCGTTTCTCACGAAGGCACTACGCAACTTCACCGAAGTATTCATGTAGCCTGCAGCATCCACAGTGGTCCCGAATTCAGCAAAGTCCACAAATACAACACCATGCATATCCCAGGACACCGTCACAAGCACTTTCCTAGCAGATTGAGTCACTCTCTTTCTTCACTGGGGAACCAGCATGTTTCCACTCCATACTGGCCTGCTTTGTTTCGGGCGTGTAGTGGTATGCCCACGACTCATCACCAGTGACGATTCCTTTCAGAACGTCATGCCCTTCTGTGGTATACCGCGTTAGGTGATCCAAGCTCGTCACCATTCGCTGTCTGTTGTGGTTGTCTGTTAGGTTCTTAGGCACCCAGCGAGCATTAACTTTACGAAATTCCAACGTGTCACGAACAATATCGTACACTGCATCATAGGAAATGTTGAGCTTTTGAGATAAGGTTCGCAGTTGCACACGCCGGTCGTTCAAAATTGCCGCCTCAATGCCTCTGGCATTCCGCGGGGTTACAGATATTACCGGCCTCCCGGAGCGTGGCGAATCACTAAGGATCACACGGCCCTCTAGGAAGAATGCACACCACCTGGAGACATTGCTACGGTCCATACAATCATCCCCATACATGCCTCGCATGTCCCTGTGAATATCACTCGGTTTATGCCCTTTGACCCACAAATATCGAACATCTCTCTTTTCTTCACACGTGGACAACAGTAACATGTGCGCCATCTTTGTTGTGTAGTTCGCGCTTCTCTCGCTAGAGCTGCACACGAAACAAAAATTACCCTCTGTAGTGTTAACTTTAAGCTATTCTGTGTGACATATAAACATTCCAGCTACAATACCAAAGCAGAAAGAAAATGATTGTACGTTACTTTTCGATCCGCACTCGTATAATAATTAAAAAATAACCGTGTACATCTCATTAAAACCATCACTTTCATTACCTTGTCTGTTGAAGTGGCTTCTAACTTGACTAATTTCTTCCCTGTAGGTGACATGTTTTGACCTAAATAATGTACCTGTCAACTTCGTCACTAGGTTCAAAAGAGCTATTGGTATAATACTTCGATTTGTTGCGAAAGCCACGGCGGCACTACAACATTATATTATTAGCAACAATGAATTGCAATCAGAGATGAATAAAATATAAACATAGTATTATGACATGTGCTTAGGTACAGAAGTAGTTAGAGAATGGGCATTGAAGCACACTAATTTGCAGGAATGTGTATTCATATGCAAATGAAGTCCCCCTCACCCACCCCCTCCCCCAGCTCCATGGTACTTTCTGTTGCAGCTGACGGTCATAAATCTTGTTAAGTATAATGGAAGCTTGACAGGTAAGCAATTAAGGTCGTCAATCAACTGTCAAAACGAACAATAGAATAACAAATTACCCTTCTGCAACAAAAGCGGAGACGTTATTCTACCCACTCCATACCCGGACACGTGTGCACTTCCCAATCGCATTGTTTAACGACCACGTGCAAAAGAACAAAAGGTTATCCGTCACTGTCAAAATGAACAATAGAGTATGCTGGACAAAGGATCAGACGCTATTGTCCCAGCTCTATAGAATTCCCAGTATGTACTTTTAGGAATGCCACCTGCAAGCTTGCAGTCGAATTGTTTGACAAACACGTGCAAAAGAACAATAGAACAGGTTTGACCCGAGCTAACAAAGGAACAGATGCTATTGTATCCCTTTCGTTTGTCCAGAGCAAGGCTTCTATAGAAAGACCACGCGTGTGGCATCCCGCTTCTACAGCCGTATAACCAAAGAACAAAGCTTGCCCTTCACCTGTCGAAATGAACAAAGACTAATATAAAATGTTTGTAACAAAAGAGAGCCTGAAGCCTGCTAACAAAGAAACAGATGCTTTGTATCCCTTTCTATTGTCCAGAGTAATGCTTCTTTAGAAAGACCACCCGTGTAGGACCCCGCTTCCACAGCCGTATAACAAAAAAGGACAAGCTGGACCCTTCTAACAAAAGGGAGCAGACGTTATTGTCATCCATTTCATTGTCCGGACACGTGCATGTTAGGTGCATATAACAAAAGAAACTCGTGGAGACTTTATAGTTGTCCTGTCTTTGTTTGTCTGTGGCAAGAGAGAGAGGCTTCAGTTCCCACGGGGGACAAACATCATATAAGTGCTAGACCCTAAATTCCACCCCAATCCACTTCGACTTCTTTGCGTCACCTGTGTTGCCTACTTCTCTCTGCGCATGCGTAGCAAGCGTTGATGTCATTGGATGCAATAATCACCTGACGTGTAACATCTTTCCCGCCATACCAACGCGTTGGAATTGCCTGAGGGCTTTAGGTCCCCATATAAACAACCGCCGATGGATGCGAAAACCACTGCGGGTTATTAACTTAAAGTTACAACGCCTTTGTGATAGAGCTTAATCCAAGTCGGTGCTATTGTCTTCTACACTGCATACATTGACATCTATATATAATGCAAGGTGAGTGCGTTTTTACATATCTATGTGAAAGACGAATCATTGCAAGAGTATCATAGTGTTTATCTGAATTTCATTTCTTTAATAATTAACATCAGAATTTTTTAAAAAGTGTTGAGCTTTCATCAATGGTGTAAATAGTTCTTTAGATCCTAAAGCTTAAACATTCATACTTATTCTCTAATGATTCTTCTTGCATGAACATTTACATAGTTTTCGCTACAAATTTTTCTTGCAGAATCATTCACATGATTTTCTCTACACATTCTTCTATTAATTTTCACACCATTTTCTCTACACATTCCTCTATTAACATTCACACCATTTTCTCTACACATTCTTCTGTAAACGTTCATCGATTTTCTCTCCAAATTCTTCTGTAAAAATTCATACGATTTTCGCTATACATTCTTCTTCTGTAAGCATTCATATAATTTTCGCTACAGATTCCGCTTGCATAAACATTCATATGATTTGCTCAACACATTCTTCTTGTATAAACATTCATACGAATTTCGCTACACATTCTTCTATTAACATCCAAGAGATTTTCTCAACATTCTTCTTGCATAAAACATTCATGCGACTTCTTCTACACATTGTTCTATTAACATTCGTACGATTTTCGCTACACATTCTTCTATTAACGTTCACATCATTTTCTCTACACATTCTTCTGTTAACATTCATATGATTTCTTCTCCACATGCTTCTATTAACATTCACACCATTTTCTCTACATATTCTTCTATTAAAATTCACACGATCTTCTCTACGCATTCTTCTTCTGTAAACATTCATACGATTTTCTCAATACATCCTTCCTGTATTAAAATTCACATCATTTTCTCTACACATTCTTCTATTAACATTCATATGATTGATCAACACATTCTTCTTGCATAAAACATTCATACGATTTATTCTACACATTCTTCTATTAACATTCATACGATTTTCGCTACACATTTTTCTATTAACATTCACACCATTTTCTTTACTCCTTCTTGTATAAAAGTTTACACAATCTTCTCTACTTATTATTCTGTAAACATTCATACGATTTCCTCTACGCCTTCTTCTTCTTCTTCTTCTTCTCATTCTTTCACGTAAACATTCATACGATTTTCACAACACATTCTATTACCATTCATACGTGCTTCTCTACTCATTTATTTCATATCACATTGCTTTCTCTACTCATTCACCTTTTATCAGTTATAAGAAGACAATCGAATTTACAGGACTTAATTTTTTCGCAGGTAATACTGCAAACTCCATGGGAGTCGCCAGAGCCGCATTCGTTAGAGGAGAGGGCTCACGACTTAACCATATAGTACAGGTTCAGAGAGAACCTATTAATAACAGTTTCACACCAGAATACAACATGACAGCACCACTGGCGAGAGATCAGACATCAGCTGTGCTGCTGCATAGCAGCTATATCTCTAATGATTTTAATAGCCCCCGTCACCAATCTTATCGGGGGGTGATTATATAATATCACCGCCACCTGGATTTGAGGATGTCACTCCCGTTACAGGGGTGAATACAGACATGGACAGCGCCTCAGAGCAGTATTGTACATGCAATAACTGCGAATACAGAGCTGCTGCAATACAGATGTTTAACGATGTGAATGGTGAGTTTATATATATTATCACACATAAACTTTTTCTAGAAATATTAGCTTTATCCTTAATCAATATATAAACAGCGAACAATTCATGCTTACATCAGAATTTCAATTATTAAATGAAGCATTCAATTTACTAGAATCTTTCAATTAAAAACATTCAATGTAAAGCTAATGCTGCTTTTTTGCTTCTTTGTTGTAGTTCCTGAAGCGATTTCATTCCGAGCTGGGAGATGGACGAGGGTGATAGCTTTCCTTCACGTATATTCTCTCAAGACCACCTAAGTCCCCTCCTCCTGGGTTCGAGGATGTTGCACGGATGCCTGTAGGACATCCATGGGCGACTATTTCTAGTAAGGGGTGTACACTTGCGTGAATTGTGCATACAGGACCGTGTACCTGCCGTTGCTTCATGAATTAAATGGTGAGGTTTTTTAACTTTATTTATTCTAGATCTAGCATCGTTACATAAATAATTAACGTAGCGTTAACGCATAACGTTTCTTAATAATTTTTTACCCATTTTTATTTATTAAAATATACAATTATATAAATAATTATCGTAACATTAATACATGCCTTAAGCTTTTTTTCAATGATTTAATAAAATGCATTCTCGCGTTATCTATTTTAACTGACATTCCAATTAATTCAGCTTTGTTATTGTTATAGAATCTTCAATAGTGTTCACGAACCCCGAACCTGAGTATGCAGACAACTTGGCATTGCTGCGGGGTTCCAAAAGACATCACGACGCTGAAGAGGAGCACGGTCAAGGTATTAACCCCCTCGCTCATCAAGGATCTTTAATGTCCCCTCCATTACCAGTTGCAGGACCATGAGGCATCGGCTGCAACAACCATTATGACAGCTCAACCACCGCTGCTGACGCCAAATCATGCAGTAACGATCTTGCCTACAGCAACAATACTAAAAAACTAAAGGTTAGTCATACTCAGTAGAGTGTAAGGTTATTGAATCGGCGTCCATGGGACGCCTTTTCAATAGCCGTATAGAAAACATATTAGAGATAGCCGAACCCGGTCAATTTCTGCAGGAATGCAGGCGGCTTGTATTGGGAGAGATGGTTTCTGTACTCGGGAGAATCTCTTCTGGTTTGAAAGTAAACATATCAATTGAAATCACATACATCATACAATCTCCTGAAAAACGGTATGCGGTAACCATCTTCTTCAATAGCAACACAAAGCGGCGCCTTCAATCAAGTAATCTTGATGCCTTATACACTTCTATGGTGCAAGAGAAACTTCCAAATTCGGTCAGAATTTATAGAAGAAACTGAACACCTCTGTATATGGTAAATGTATTGAGAATGTATGCAAATACAATGACTTCCGTATCGTTACAAGTTGGAAGCAATGCAAGAAGTTGATAGCTCGGCCAACTTACGTTCGAAGCATTTTATTTGCAAAAAATCTTGTAGGGATAGAACTTGCCAGAGAGGAAGTGTACATGAATAAACCCATCTATATAGGGCAAGCCATCCTTGACATATCAAAACATCTAATGTATAGTTTTTATTATAATATATTGAAGCCAGGCGTAGAGGATTTAATTTTGAACTACATGGATACGGATTCATTTATACTGGAAACCTCAACTGACATCAATAAATTTATCAGGGAAAACCACGAACACTTTGACACATCTAATTATGAGACGAAAAACTGCTACAGAATTACACCTCAAAACAAGAAAGTTATCGGCCTGTTCAAGGATGAGCTTCAGGAATCCCTATGACAGAATATGTTGGGTTAATGTCCAGGTTATATGCATACAGGCACGAGGACCAAACTATGGTGAAAGCAAAGGGCATTAACAAGACCGGCATGCGGAACATAAATTTTGAGCACTATTTCGTCTGTCTAAACGACATTAGAATTTTTTTAACAAAAATAACAACACCTCTAAGCTTCAAACATAAAGTCTCGACCATAAAAATGAACAAGGTTGCTCTCTGTGGTAGAGACGATAAAAGAAAACTTACTGAAGGCTCAGACCAGACAATTGCCAGGGGTCACTATTGTCTGCGTATGACTGAACCTTAGATGTACATATAAATGTATTTATGTAATTTTTAGTGATGTAATTTTTAGTTGTGTACATTTTTTAAAAAATATAACTTTCTGTGTGTTTATATATGACAGACCTTGTATGTACAAATAAATATATGTATATGTATAAATGTAAATTGTTTAGCTTTATGAATTGTTTAACTCTTTTCTGTTTATGAATTTATTGCTTTTTTAATTATATAAAATGTAAGCAAAATGTAGCCTAATGGTCTTCTGTTATGTATTCATGTATGGATGTATGTATGTATGCATGCAGGGGTTTAATCATAAAATGCAAATAATAATGTATCTGTATATATATATGTAAATTTTTAGTTTCATTAATTTTTGTAGTTAAACTCTGTGTTTATATATTCATTGATTTTTAATCATATAAAATGCTAATAAAAATATAACCCTGCGATCACAAAAAGCATTAATGTTGTATAAAAATATCTTTTAAATAATGAATTTTATTTATTCAGTTTTGACTCATTATATATCATGAAATAAAAAACATGTTTATTGTGGAATGAACGTCTATTTATTTTCATTATTATTTTTTCTACAATAAATCCTATCTGTCAATCCATTGAGTATTAGGGAATCCATACCACTTTACAAGAATCCTATTTCCCTGCCTGCGTAAATCTTTGTCTACCATAAATGTATTAGGGTTCAGTGTAGATCGCAGTTTTTGACCATAAAAGGACCCCTTTATCTCATCACCGTCATTACCTTTTAGCATGTATGTAACGGGATTGGTGTGATTCACACGAACAACTTGAAATATTTCTACACTCCAATTAGCTTCAAATTCCTTTTCAAAATGGCCTTTGTCCTTGGATATCCTCACATAATCACCAACACCAAACTTTCTTGCCCCTCTCTTCTCTCTTCGCTCTTGAGTGTAGTTATATACAGTCAGAAGAATATCATTGTTCTTAACCTCTATAGGCTTCATTCGAATAGTGGAGTGGTAAGTGTTGTTATATCTTACACTGATCTGAGGTACAAGATCTAGCCACTTGTATGGTCCTTTGGCTAGAAATTAACGATACATCATATTCTTTAAAGTTCTTATTAACCGTTCAACAGCAGGTGCCTTCACATGTGTATAGGTACTGTAGTGATTGATGATATATTTTGACATTCCATTTTTAGAATGTTTATTGTAAAATTATTTTCCATTATCGCTCTTTATGTTCTTGGGCGGGGTTACCATTTCTTGCAGTATATCTTCCATAGCCTTTGCAACTTGAAGTTCTATCTTGTCCTTTAGCGGTCTCGCATATGCCATTTTAGAGTAGAAGTTGATTGCAATGATGATGTACTTGAAATTGCCATTGATATTTGCATGAGGTGTCATCTCCACCAAGTCGATCTGCACCAAGTCATGCTGTCCCTTGCTGATAATCCTTCGACGCATGAAGTTTCTCCGGGCTGGAGCATGGAGTACGCTTGTTATGTTTTGTTTCACTGATGTCATGCTATAAGCTTTGCCGCTTTTAGTTCTTGCATAATCTCTTCAATTTCTTGAGTATAATTGTTATTGCCGGCGTCTCTGGATGCCACAAGTAGCCTAAGGCGATCCACCAGATCATTAGGGTCGATCCAGTAGATGTAGTCTTACCTCGTAATAGGGCGATGTTCTTTCCACTGTAGTCCTAATCCCTTGTGTTTCGTTACCAGAGGACGTATAACGCTTTTATACTTGTAGGAATTACCCGATCTCAGCTGCCCATACTTACTGATGTTTCTTCGATGAACATGTGTTGCTTTAAGTATTTTACTGTATGTTACAAGGTCATCTTCAGTGTATGCATGCATTTCAGGTATTCTCTTGAAGATGAGCTCCTTTAATCCAGGCGTGGTTTCATACGTTTCGTCCCCTATTCGAACTTTATTATTGATAAAATCAATAATCTTGTTCTCTAACATGTAGTTGCCATCCTCATATCGTACTCCATATGATGAATCTATTTCATTTTTGTCCTTCTTTCGAACCTTATTAAGGTAGTTGTACAGTTTCTCATCTTTCACGTCTTTCGGTGATTCCTCCTTGCTTGTAGTATTCTTTTCTGTATTTCAAGTATATCTTGAAGCGGATCTGTCAATGGTTGAAGAGCTTCACTCATCACTCTCTGAGTTTAAAACTGCTGACCTTTAAGAGAACGTAACTTTTCTCTTATAGCCTTCGTGTGCATGGCTACAGATTCTTTAAGTCGTATGCACTCGCTGTCCATCTTGAAATGACACTGAAATTACACTTTCGCAGTAATATATATATATCCTATTTATTTAGCAGACTTCAGTTTATAAGAGATTTTCAGCTCAATATTTAGAAAATGGCCGTCCCTTACACGATTTGAAGGGGCAGTGAAGCTTAGTCTATAACCATTTGCAATTGGTGCAGGCAGAGCTCTAACAGACTTGTTATTTATTTCAATTAATGTATCAGGCCTTACAGTAGGAGCTGTTGGTAACGTCATATAGCAAGAAATTATCTCTCCGTTTACGCTTGTTTTGTAGTATTCAAGACCCGTTGTTAACACGTACCTCTGTGATTTCCCTCTGAAAGGCAACGACTGCAGTGTAATTACATGCTCCCCTCTCATTTGCTCTACTAATGAATTTATGGCTCTCATTTGTGTTTTAAGGGTATTGCCATTATCCGTTATAGTTGCCAGATGCTTATCCATTGATTTCTGGCGGTTCGCTATAGTTTCCATTGTTTTCCCGCTGTTTCTGTAACAGCGGTACATATTGCACCAAATCTGCTGTATAAATCTTGTTGTATTTCATTTTGTTTCCTTCCCATGTGAACTTTAACAAACTTTTTTGTTGCTCAATCACTGTCATCGACAGGATCTGCTACTTCTATTGGTCTTCTTTTTTTAAATGAAACGTTATCTTTCGAGTCGAGCGGCGGTGTTCTTGCACTTATATATTCTAATACATGCTTCTTATATGGCACGTCATGATCCTCTTGAGATGGCAGCATTAACTTCAATCTTATAGCATCCAGGATAATATTGTTTCCATCGTGTCGTTTAAGGGTACTTTTATTCAGATATTCCATTAGAGCGTATTGTTGCACGTCTGGCGGCTTCTGGATGTGATCCCTAAGCGTAGTTTGAAGTTCGCTGATATGTCGTTTTTTCTGTGAACTCCTGCAATCGATTTTCATTAGAAGACGTAAGCGTATCCACGTAGCGTTTAGTGCTTGCGTTGTCCTCCTCAGTATCCTGAACAATGCACACTCTCTTGTTCCTGAATTGGCAATTTCCTTTTACATCTCTGTTTATGATGAATTGATGTAGCGATCTTTTCACTGGCGCAGTCCTCTGTGATCCAAGCCTGCCAATACTCATGATGAACTATGAATGAGTAATTTCTTTATTAACAACTTTAATATATACATCGAATCCGCACCTATATCGCCCGTCATTCATCGAAAATTCGGGAACTATTATCATAAAGGCTCTTCCTTCTGTAGAGCTCTCGCAAATACTTCTGCATAAATCTTTAAATTCTGTGTACAACCTCTCTGTGTTTACGTAATCTTCATATATATATGTCGTCCTCCGTGGACTAGTGGTACCGTGCTAGCCTCTAGTTCCCAAGGTCGCGGGTTCAAACCCGGCGGAGGGCGATGGATTTTTTCGGGCGTAAAAATCGTTAGCACGGCTTCCTTCGGAAGGGAAGTAAAGCCGGTGGTCCCGTGTCGTAGATTTACGGCACGTAAAAGAACCTCAAGCCTGATAAAGAGGCCTCTGAGCAAAATTACAGGTGTTTCACGCCCAATATAGAATGGGACGCTAAGAACCATAGTAGTTAAAGAGCGTCCATAAATAAAACTCAATTTTTTTTCATATATATGCTTCAAGTTTAAATTATCTTGTCTGATGAGTATGATCATGTTCGCATTATCTCGAATTAAATGCTTCGGGACTTTGGCATAGGATTGCGCTAGATATAATATCCACATTTCGATGTCTGCCCATACTGTAAAAGGAAGCAATCTTGTCTTACTTTTTAGTGATGGCATCATCTAGTATAAAAATTTAATTTTCTTTAATTTCTGATGGGTGCAAGACGCTTTCACCGTTTTCATTAGTATACACACCTATACCCTTAATGTTTTCAAGCAGCTTAACGAGATATTGATACTTTGGTTGGTATAGCGACTTTGAATAAATGTACACATTTACAAAGCGTGGTCCCTTCTCGTGAAGTATCATAGTGAGTAATACATTTGTTTTTCCAGCGCTGGAGCTGCCTAGAATCAGCGCTCTAACAGTGCCTGGAAACATCTTCCCGTGACGATCGCGTCTAAAGTCGCTTTCAAAGTCTAGCACCTGAATAGGCAGCGAGCAATCTTGCTGCACCAACTCCATCGTAACAACTAAAATAAAATAAATCATCCTTAATGTATATATGCTAATGAATGCATGCAATGACAGAGTATAAAAGAACTATGCAGCAATAAAATCAATTAGTATACCATGAGTGCTAACAGGGTTAAGGTCGAAAGAGGTTCCGGTTTAATTAACTCTCTCATTAAACTGCTACCATTTGAGGCACATTTGCCTGGTTACAGATACTGCGGACCTGGGCAAAGTTAGAAAAAATATTAAAGAGAGGAGACCCTGGAATCAACCCGTTAGACGAAGCGTGCAAACTTCACGACATTGCCTGCGCTCAGCATAAGGACTCTGTTTCGAGAAACGTTGCCGACAAAATCTTGGCTGAAAAGGCGTGCAAAAGAGTGCAATCATCTGATGCTACATTAGGTGAAAAGTTGGCAGTGGGACTAGTAACAACAATTATGAAGGGGAAGGTAGCTGTTGGTGCCGGATCCAGGAAGAAGAAACGAGGAGCATTTCTACCGCTCATACCGATTATTGCAGCCCTAGGAGCCGCCGCTGGAGGCGCAGCACAAATTGCCTCCGCTGTAAATAAGAAAAAGGCTGCAGATAAGCAACTTGCTGAAATGATGAGACATAACAAAGAAATTGAAGTAAGAGGGAAAGTCCTATGAGTGAAGAAGAAGAATAAGGCGAGGAACACACAAAGGAAGAGGAGATAGAGCAAGAAAGGGAATTCAAAAAACTCCGGCAGAGGGCTATACTTGACCCGGAAAAAGCATTGAGTAACATAGATCTCAACTTGTATGCCCGGCGTTTAAAGATTCCTCATTTTAGAGGTGTATACATGATCGATCAGCTACCCTTAAGACCTCATTACAGAGAGAGAATTATTGCTAATCTCAATACTTCAGAGAATGAAGGCACTCATGGGGTTGCTATAAAGAAGGATTGCAACGTGTCATTTTATTTCGATAGCTTTGGAAACCTGAAGCCTCAAAAAGATAGAAAGGTACCTCAGAGGCGTTAAGGTTCTGTATAACACTAAGAGATTTCAGAGTTTCAGCTCAGTAATCTGCGGGCACTTGTGCTTGCAATTTCTATCGCAATGAGTTACACTGTTGCTGTCAGTCGCAACGAGTCTGTTCTTACTACAGATCTGAGTCCTCCTCTTCAGTTAGATCCAAAGGGTATTATGAGATTGCTCTATTTAATTTTGAAACCTTCTTTTCCATTCCCAAAATCGTATCGGGGTAATAATCAATTTCATTACATACACGATGATGAAATTAAGGTCATTGATATACCTGATGGAACCTATTAGATTACTGATATTAATGAATACATCAGAGATAAGCTAGACGTGGATGAGAATGTGTTCTTTATTAGACCTAATAACAACACAATTAAGGCTGAAATTAAATGTCCTTTCACTATTGATTTTTCCAATGATCGCTCTATAGGATCGCTTTTGGGCTTCAGCGAAAAAGTTATTCCAGCTAATCAGCTGTCTGAATCTGATTTCCTGGTGAATATATTTAAGGTTATCATCATACGAATCGAGTGCAGTATTGCAACAGGTTCTTTCATCGACGGTAAAAGTGGACACTCGATATACGAGTTTTTCCCTTCTGTTCCGCCTGGGTATCATATTTCTCAAGAAAACAACAATGCTATAGAGCAAACTAGTCTTCGTGTAGTGGACCAGAACGGTAATATGATTCACTTTAAAAACGAAGATATAAGCATAAGGCTTCACATACGTTGCAATGCCAATAAATTTTAGAAGAAGTCAGCGACGTCGAGGATATAATAACGGAATGATTCGACGCACGCATCATACTCTGCCCTTGACACCCAGCGGGTTAACACTGCGCAATCGGCAGTTCCTACAGGTATTGCGCTTCAGAATCCTATAATCATGGACATCTTCAATGTTACTGGGACACCTAGATTCGACAAGATCACTAAAGAAGAGAAACAGCTCTGGACGCTAATAACGAGATTAGAATCCCTTGTAAAGCTGAGGATTTATATACTTTACCTAATCAAAGTTATCTATACATCGAGGGGAGTATTACTAAACCTAATGGAGTAGCTACTACTGCAAAGTTTACCAATAACGCTATTGCATTCCTGTTTGAGGAGACACGACTGGATATGAACGGCTCAACTATTGATCTAACCAGGAACCCCGGGATCGTATCAACTTTACGCAACTATGCTGCTCTCAACACAATGGAATCTGATCGCCTGCTGAATGCTGGATGGTGCTATCCTGGAGAAGACATGGACATTGTGAATGCAGCAAATGGAGCCTTCAACACTATAGTACCGCTTTCGATGCTTCTGGGATTTGCTGACGACCACAAGTAACACATACTCAATAGCAAGTTTGAGTTGGTGCTGATTCAATCCAAGGACTCTAAAGCTATTATAGCGCCTCAGGGTGAAGAGAATACAAGCGTTAAACGTACAGGAATCGAGTGAAGAGTGCCGGTGATTCGACTTTCTGATGCTGAAAAGGTGGAAATTCTCAAGATTGTCAAGGCGGACAAGGCGCTGATCTATCATTTAGGAACATGGATCTCCATACCCAACCTGCTGTGCCACAAACCAATTCATTCACCTGGAATGTCGCCACCACATCAAAAATGGAGAAGCCGAGATTTGTCATTTTGAGTGCTCAGACTTTTAAGATCGATTAATGCATCTACAGACGGTTCCCTTTTGATCCTTGTAACATAACTAATTTGAGGGTTTATCTTAATAGTGAATGTTATCCCTATCATGACATGAATTTGGACTTTGGAAACTCGAGATTTGCATCATTGTATGACATGTACTCAAAGTTTCAAAACTCTTATTATGAATAAGAGAATTATCCTTTATTAAAGAGAAAAGATTTTCTTAGATTTGCTCCTATATTTGTTATAGATTGCTCACATCAACCAGAAGAAGTTGTAAATTGTGCTGTGAACATCAGAATAGAAATTCAGGCTAGTGCAAATATTCCTGCACAGGCCACATTGTATTGTTTAATAATTCACGATAAAGTGTTTACATACCAGCCTCTGACTCATGTGATGCAGCTTATATTTTAAACTAATCATTATACGGATTTATTTTTGCATTAGGAACGTAAGGATGTTTAATGAATAAAAACACGGTGTAAAAGCATACTTTCATTCTTTTATTATTATTATATTTATCTTGCATTTCCATCATTTTCTTCCTCCAAGTCCTTGTTCCATCATATGGCATTACACTTGCAACAACTAGGTTACCTAAATGGTAATCTATAAACGATTCAAGTCTTTTTAGCCTGCAAATTTCATCTTTATTTAAAAGTATTTAACAATCATTTAAATTATTATTGAAAAATTTTATTTCGAACTCTTGCATATAAGCAACAATATAATAAGAGAAAACAATATTTTCACAATATTCCACACGCGGCACCTTCTCGATTGGAGGAATGCTTTGACTGTGGGATGACTCTCTCGAATTATCTCCCAATCTTGAATTGTCATGTATACAAATCTGTCTGTGTTTTTCACTATAAGCACTGGAAGATCATAGAAGAATCCTATCGTAACGTTGTGCCTTTTCGATATGTAGACATCTCGGCACCCGCTTCTTACCGACATGTTTCTTGGGTGTCTCGATGTTGCTTAATCTAGCCTCCAATAGCGTCAGCCTCCTTTGCAGGTCTGTAAAGCTGTTCCTCTTCTTCTTCGCCTTGTTGCACCGCCTGAAACATGACACAATGAAAGTCTTAGAAAACCACTTTGGGAAGTAAAGGTAGCCTTAAAAGAACTACTTTTTG
Organism: Deroplatys truncata; assembly: GCA_030765065.1. Classification (NCBI taxonomy): domain Eukaryota; kingdom Metazoa; phylum Arthropoda; class Insecta; order Mantodea; family Mantidae; genus Deroplatys; species Deroplatys truncata. The sequence goes on along the minus strand of CM060990.1, from coordinate 533,484,628 downwards.
CTAGGTTATAGGGAAATGAAACAACGATTTTTCTAGATTTGAAAATACTCACGTCAATGTTTTCCTAAGGTCTGCCGGCTTGCCAGGGGTAGGTTCGGCGGTCGTCGGCGTTAGATCCCCAGCCGCCTGTGAATTGGACTCCTGTTCCTCATCTATGTGATTAGCACACTGCGGTGCAATGGGATATTCCACTATATCTTCTGGTTCTTTATCATCCGAATCTATCTCAATTTTAGCTGCAGGCGTCGACATTTGAAATCTGCAAAGCCATAATAATTTCCAGTATTAGTTACATGCATATACTCTTGTACTATAGTATACTATGTATCGAAATAGCAAATTTATGTTAGTATCGTCTACGCAATTAATTTTTACATTAACCCTCCGTCAGTCGCTAGGGGCCTGAGAGACCCCTGGCATTATATAAATGTTATAATTTTCGAACGAACGCACCTATGCAATTGCCTGACTAGGACATCTAACATTATACCTTGCGCGATTATTTGCTGCAGCGATAACCTTATGTGTTTATTTGTTTGGCTGGAGGAATGAATAATCAACAGTTACGTGTCGCACAGATCAACCGGGCCCCGCGCGCCTGCTCTCGTTACATATTGTTGACAGATTTGTTTCTCATTAGATGTGCAATATTGCTTAACTATTGCAAGGAGCTGTTAGTGCTTCGTCATGAATACGAGTAAAAGGTACGATCTACAAAATCCGAATGATATGAAAGAAGTACATCCCCTACTTTGCGATGATGATGCCTTGCCCGTGGATGACAACTTATTTGAATAAGATGACTCTGATTCAGAAGATAAGTTTGAAACGAGATCTTTAGATTCAGAAACTGACCATGACGATGAAAGCAGCTTGTGTGATAACATGTATTTTATAGGTAACATCATATGCGTATCATAGTAATTCTTCTTCTTTTTCTTCTTCTTATTGTGATTATTATTATTATTATTATTAACAATACATTCTGTTGTTATTCACAGGAAGAGATGGAACAAAATGAAAAAAACACCTTTGAAAATAACACAGACAAGGGCTCAAAATATATTGACCAAACTTCCTGGTGTGGTAGGAGCTGCCAAAAATGCGAAAACGGAAATTGATTGTTGGAACCTTTTTATTACCGAAGATATAGTTGATTTGATTGTTGAAAGCTCAAGTACTTACATTAGCAGTGTGCAGCAGAAATTTGATTGTGAAAGAGACAGCAGACCTACAGATGTAATAGAAATAAAAGCTTTCCTAGGCTTATTGTACCTGGCAGGAATTTTTCGTGGTGGACGCCAGAATATTCACGAGTTTTGTAGAACCGATCTTGGAATTCCTCTATTCCGAATGGCTATGTCCGAAAAACGATTCAGTTTTCTAATACGCTGTATTCGCTTTGATGACAAAAGCTCCAGACTGGAGCGACGAAGATTGGATAAATTGGCTGCTGTTAGAGAAATGTTTACATTACTTCTGAACAACTGTCAGGACCATTATTATCTTGGACAAAATGTCACTGTCGACGAACAGTTGCCTGCATTTCGTGGTCGATGTGCTTTTAGACAATATATACCATCCAAGCCAAACAAGTATGGCATAAAGACATTCTGTTTGAGTGTTGCAACTGTTTTGTACAACTAACATGGAGATTTACTGTGGACAGCAGCCGGACGGACCATATTTGCAAACTAACTCGGCAGAGGCTGTAGTGCTGAGACTAACTGAACCAATCTCTGGCACTGGACGAAACGTTACTGCAGATAATTGGTTTACCAGTGTATCGCTGGTGAATGAATTGCGCAAAAGACAACTTTCTTTCGTCGGTACATTGCGAAAGAACAAAAAAGAATTGCCCACTAATTTCACTTCTCCAAAAGATCGCAGTCAGTACAAAAGCGTATTTGGCTTCACAAAAAATGAAACGCTTGTTTCATATGTTCCAAAAAAGGGTAAAACAGTAGTTTTGCTCTCAAGTCTACATGTTTCATCCACACAGTTATCAGAAGCTGCTGAGAAAAAGCCTGAAATTATTCTGCATTACAACGACACTAAATGTGGAGTTGATGCAGTAGATAAATTGTGTGCTACATACAATGTAGCCAGAACAACGAGAAGGTGGCCCATGGTAATTTTTGACCATTTCTTGAACATTGCAGGTATTAATTCTAGGGTTATCTTCCTTGGAAACCAAAATGAATATTCCACAAGGCAGAAGTATTTGAAATCACTATCTTTAGCTTTACTGTTGCAACAGCTACAAAGGAGAGCAACAGCATAAAATCTATCCGATGATTTCAAAGGACTTTTGACAAAATATAAACCTGAAGAATCCGGCGTAGATGAGTTGTCAAATTTACCACTATGCCCATTGAAAAGGAAACGATGTGAGCCCAGCAACAAAGACAAAATGAACTGCAAAACTAAATATGCCTGTGGGAAATGCAACACCCCCCTGTGTTTGAGCAAATATGCTAAAATTATTTGCGATAGTTGCTTAGTCGGGGAAAACACGGGTGAAATAGTAGATGATTCTGAGTAACTGAACATTTGAAATTACAAGTTGTGTGTATACCTGGAAATGACAATGTATTTCTTTATACTTACTCTAATACAACTTATAACGTATATATACTCATATTTTAGCTTGTATTTTTATGATGTAAGATAATACCTATTGATGAAAGCCTTGTACGCTTAATCTAAATAAAGGTAGAGAAAGGGGAAAAAAAGAAAATAAACGAAAGAAAACAAAAATACAAACAATAACAACTAAAAATATAGCGCGGGTCTACTAGGCCCCGCGCGACTAACTGCCTTCTACCAAAGCGCGCGCCTGACGGAGGGTTAATGATCTCTGAAGTTGCATATATGACTATAGCAATGTACAATAATGATACATATTTAAAGAGCCACTTACATTAAATTTCTCTGCCTAAAGAGGAATACACTGCAGCTCTCATTGCATGAAAAGTATCACGCCGCCTGGTCATGTACCTCAGGCTTGTTGCACAGTACAGAGCGAGTATACCCATTGCATTACTCTGAATGCCGCAGATAGCTGTGAGTTTAAATGAGGCTGGCCATCCCGCCTTCACTTTCGGGATCAGTCTCCCTGGAAAGAAAGAAATACAAAACAATGAGAAATTTTATTTTCATTCTTCTTTAGAGAACAATTGCACACTTTTTTACAGATTGCATTCAAGGATAAAAATCTGTACTTACATCATGCTTCCTTTGTAGACCGAACAGCTGTCTGTGCATATGCCTCGAGAAGCCATCTGGTCATGATAGGAAGGCATGTTACACACTGTAGAATGCATGATACCACTGCACGACTCTTTATGATAATATGTATAATGGTATGAAACTTCTCCATATTCACTCCAAAAATCGTCCATTGTATTATCACCTCGATTACACATCGAATAATATTCAGAGCAGTGCGAGAAGGGGCTCCTTATATACAGTGGATAGAAAAACCGGTTCTTCTATCACATGTAATGACTTGCAGAGAGCATCGGTGGGGGAAGCGATTCGTAGGGAGTCGGGGAGGAATGTGTTTTCTCTATGCTAGAGAATCGAGGATTCAGTGAGGGGTGGGAGGGGAATGATAACTTCCATTACAGAGAGGGATGCACATAAACGTTTTTGAAGTCTCTGTTTGAAAGAGATAATTGCTGTAAAAAGGAGAGTTAGAACAGATTTACATGTATATCTATGCTCAATGATTCTCACAGGTCATCGTGCAGATTCGTATGTTTGGAGTAGCTGTAGATATGTTACAGGTGTGTGTGCGTGTATGTGCATGCGTGTGTGCGTGCACTGGTGTATATATGAATGCTTGGATGTATACATTCCAAGAAGAAAGAAAGAGATGGATAGAAAGTGGGGAAGTAAGAAAAAGAGAGAAGAAAGAAAATAAAGAATTGTGTCTAGGCAACGGGATATCTATGTATACACCAGGGTGTAATATAAATAATTATATTTGTTAAATACATTTTAATCTGTCCGTGCATGCTTCAATAATTTAATAGTTATTACTCATTAGAATTTCGCATGGTAAGATTCGAACTAGCACCTCTGTGTACCTAAGGATTCCGTACATTAACACATCGTAATGATATATAAAAATTAAATTATGTTTGATAAATTCATTTTAATCTGACCGAACATACTCTCATAGTTTAATATTTTTTAAGCATTAGAGTTTCGCACGGTAAGAATGGAACTAGGACCCTCTGAACACCAGTTCATTAATCAGGGTAATGATATAATATTATCAAATCATCAATTTCTCATTAGCAATTAAACGTTTTGTTTGCAGTAAGAATTGAACACTGAGCTATGGATATCTAAGTGTACACATGGGTTTAATATAGGTAATGATATATACTGAGCACGCTTTTTTGATATCGCTGTTTGATAGAAGCGTAAACAGAGAGCTTGTATAACTATGTTCGGGTATAGCCGTAGGACTTCGTGAAGACTCTCGGAGGGGAGTAGCCTCGGGGCAAAGCCAACGCCATGATGGTGGGCTCGAACGGTGGTAGAATTGTTTTATAGTCTAGTAGGTAAACTGACCTCTCTGTCTTTCACACGGACAAACAAAGACAAGATCATTCACCGTACGTGTACGGGAATTCAATCGAGTTGGGATGATGGAGACTCTTTGTTATCGCTACGACAGAGTGCCTCTGTCATATTCCAGTGGAATGGGATGCTACACGGGTGGTCTTTCTAAAGAAGCCTTGCTCTGGACAATAGAAAGGGATACAACAGCATCTGTTCCTTTTTAGCTCGGGTCAAGCCTGTTCTATTGTTCTTTTGCACGTGTTCGTCAAACAATGCGACTGCGAGCTTGCAGATGGCATTCCTAAAAGAACACACTGGGAATTCAATAGAGCTGGGACAGTAGCGTCTGATCCTTTGTCCAGCATACTCTATTGTTCATTTTGACAGTGACGGATAACCTTTTGTTCTTTTGCACGTGGTCGTTAAACAATGCGATTGGGAAGTGCACACGTGTCCGAGTATGGAGTGGGTAGAATAACGTCTCCACTTTTGTTACAGAAGCTTAATTTATTATTCTATTGTTCGTTTTGACAGTTGATTGACAGCCTTAATTGCTTACCTGTCAAGCTTCCATTATACTCAACAAGATTTATGACCCTCAGCTGCAACAGAAAGTACCATGGAGCTGGGAGAGGGGGTGGGGGAGGGGCTGGAGGGCCTCATTTGCATATGAATACACATTCCTGCATATTAAGTGTGCTTCAATGCCCATTCTTCTACTACTTACAGCATCAGCTTATTTTCTCACATAAATCCAAACATAGTATTTAAGACTACTTAAGGGCTTTTCCTATCGAGTGGTGTTTCTAAACATGTTAGGGGTCATTTTTTCCATAGCGCTATTATTCAAACTATAAAAAGCTATTTGACATTACTGATTATACTGTCATATGGTTCTAAATATATGCTTCAGTCTCATATAGAAAGGTAACAAAAGAATTTTCTAACGTGTCTTTTCCCGCCGGTCAAATAATTAAAACAAAACAAACAACGCTATTTATTTAGTAATAAATAGCAGGTTGTAATATTAAGTAATTGATATAGAAGAAAAACATTCGAAACAAAAATACCTTAATTTCTTCGATATGTGTCTATAGAACACCTAATTTCTGGGTTTTATTCTGCAGTATGGTGGAATTTTCTGTATAAACGGTTGTATTTACCGTGAACATTCCGTTCTTCTGTTTCTAATTATGGATACCCTAGAAATCGTGTTAGCATTCACTGATAATTTATAATTAAGCGAATAATGCTCAGTGGTGGTTATGCAAACTTATTTCTGATTCCCAGCTTCTTTTGGATGAATTAAGCAACTGAAATATTTTAGAAAATACATATTTCAAATGCCGTTATCAATAGCACTAATTTATAGCCTTAATTATCAACAGTCACCCGAAGCAGAGAGACATGTAATCACTAGACATCGCATTTGTATACACTAAAATATTTCAAATATGCATGCATTTATAGTGTCAAAATCTATAAAGTATGCTATACAATTTTAAAAATATGCACTAATTATGGATTAAAATTCTTAACTTTAAGCTTATACTATTTGGTATTTACGATGTACATTCCTCTTTAGACATCATTTAGGTTGTTGTAATTTGATTTACAGTATACAATGATCGTTTTCTTTAATAAGAAGGTGTAAGTTTATGACGTTTATCCGTTAACACAAGTTTATATGCTGAGAAGGATCTTTCCACGTCTACAGATATTATTGGGAAAAGTTTAAAAGCAGTTACTTACTCTGCGGAAATTTCTTAAGGAAGCACTGCGTTTTCAGCTTGAAGATATTTATTAATAGAACAGAAAACCTCAATGTATGCATTTCTCTCTAAAGCAATCCACAAATCTACCACTTCATTTTCCTGCATACTCTAAGGAGCAATATCAACTTTGCTCTGAACCTCCATAAGAGTGTCTCCATAGTAAAGATTGTATTATTTTGTCACAAATGTGTTGATGTATTCATTTTAAAACGAAAAATCTACAAATATGTCTATATATTGTATGCTCAATGACTGGAAAGCTGATAAAATATCCAACAACATCGGACATATACAATTACGTGCGCTACAACACTTCACATGCAAGCACAGAAGAACATGAAACATGTTGCAAAACTTAATTTCTTATCACACATAAAACAAACTAAATATGCACTCGCACACAAATCCGATGTCTAATTATCCCATCACCACGTGTTTATGCGAGAAGACGTTCGCTATTAATTGAGGGGGTGTAAAGCTTATTGTATATGCACTATATGTCTCTGGAGGTAATAAAGTTAACTATTGTGAATGTTTACGGAGTGTGGTTATGGCAAAAGAACTCACTCCACAACCACAGCGGCAATACATGTTGCTTCCCTGCAGCTGGCCTTGCTGCCAGCCGCCATCTTGTGACACTACACTGAGTCATACGATACACATTATTATGAAACTATAGTTTCCTATACATGAATAGATAACGTGTATCTTTAATGTGTATCTTTTCTACTGCTTTCCCAAGTTTCTCTCTTGCAAATAAAATGGAAAATTGAAGCGGAGTATTGACTAAGTTAAACAAGCATTTTTCTAAGATTGTCAGATATTATTGACAAATTAGTGTTACACCAAACATCCCGGCAACGTTGCAACTTAGTTCAACTACTAATTCTAGGTCTAGGGATAAAACTACTGCTGATGTAATATAACACATCTTACAGCGTTGACTAAAAATTTCGGAGAATGTGCGATATTGCTCATCAGAAATTTCGAACATTTCGATTTTGCGAGTTGGAGCAACACGCCTCCTATCCACCACATTTTGGTATCACATGCACGTACATTGAAGTTAATTCTTTCTCACGATAGCTGCTGCATGAGCTAATTAGCAAGGCGTTTCTTACAGTAACATGTAATGATATAAAGTGTACAGAGGATAATTACTTAAGAATACACATACAAAATAAAGCTGTAATAAAATTTGTCTGGCAAATTTCCGAAAAGCAACTAGCACCAAAAATTGCATTGTTGTAGTATCGTTTTTATATTAATTTCGCCCTCAAAAACAAAGTGGTTACTAAGAAGCTAGGTGTATAAAATTAATTAGATCCGGTATGAGAATATGCCACATGGCTTTTTAACTGCATTGGGACTGAAGGTGTTGGGCACGAAGTAAATATCAAAGTATTTCTCTTACTGAATTCTGATAAAAAAGGAACATACTTTTAAGGAGATACTATGGTGGAATTATTAACCTCTACAATTTTAAAGAAATATTACTAAACTTTGACCGTGAATGTGTACAACTACCAGAAGTAAATAATAATAATAATAATAATAATAATAATAATAATAATAATAATAATAATAATAATAATAGGCTTTTATATATTAACTACCTGGCGCCATAGTTTTAATTACTACATTCTCATATCCTACAAAATGATTCCTTATAGATATGGAAATCACAGTTAGTATTTAGTTTTGTTGCCAAATTAATGGCTAATTAGCTCAAATTTATGAATTATGCCGATTATAACTTCTGAGACACTTATCAACTTTCAATCATTAAATAGCGTAACCAGTAAACATGAACAGTGATGCAAATCTGAGTTAAGTAACTTTTAATCAATACACCTATATTTAGCTGGTATGCACAAAATTTCAAGCCATTCTGCTAAAACACCGGCACAAGATTATTTCAAAGCCGATAAATGCTGTCCGGCAAAAGTAAAGTAAAGGAGGGGGGACACTCTTTAGCCTCTAAAATTAACAGACCACAGAAATAAACAATGACTATTCTACAGAGCAAAGGCCAAAAATGTTTTTAAAACTAAGCATATGTTTCTTCTGCTCATTGCCTTCACCCCATAATTACTTAAGAATACACATACATAGGTTTTTTTCCGAATTGGAAATCTAAAATTAACAAACAATACAGAATCGTTTCATTGATAGTACACACTACATTTCACAAGGTTCAACGGTGAAAAACAACTTAAGCACACTAATCTGTGTATTTAAACATCAACTTTTCCATTATATTTTTTGCTCTTGATGTACGAGGAATTGCACCTAAATACCAGGCATGTGTTGACTATGATACTGGTTCGAAAAGCATAGCATGCATTTATTGATTGATTCACCACTTCGCACCAAAAAGGCTAATTTATTGTGCACATGCAACTTACACGAGCCTTACTCCTCTTCAGAAATATAGGAACCAGCTGTGGCGGACACGCGCAAAGGCGGCTTCACTAGCGACAATGCATTGCCAATCTAAATCTCCATTTATATCTGTGCTCCATAATAACAAGCATATCAGCTTTGTCGTGCTGCAGTACTACATGAGGAACTACTTCATTTGAATGGAACGATATCCTTCCCTAAATTAAACGAACTGCTCTACATGGATTGCTCACAATAGGAAGTGTGAATGAGCGAAGCAGTTGCCATTTATGAACTGGGTCGACCATTCACCATTACACATAAATGAGGCTGTGATGTGTGACACAGTCAAGCTTAACCACAAAACAGGACTCTGCGCTTATCTCTGAGACTATTTTAACACTTCCAAAGTTTCTAATATCTCGAAAAAGTTCAACAAATAATGTATATTACTTTGAATATTGCAAACGTGTTACTAACTAAAAGTAGTATTCACCTACAGATAGTCGTCCTCCGTGGTGTAGTGGTTACCATGTTAGCCTCTATTTCCCGATGTCGCGGGCTCAAACCCGGCGGAGCGCGATGGCTTCCTTCGGAAGGAAAGTAAAGCCAGCGGTCCCGTGTCGTATATTTACGGCACGTAAAAGAATCTCAAACCAGATAAAGAGGCCTTTGAGCAAAATTACCGGTCTTTCACGTCCAATATAGAATGGGACGATAAAGACCACGGAAATTAAAGAGCGTCCATAAATAAAACTCATTTGTTTAACTACAGATACACTGTATCCAAGCAGAGAGTCAATAGAAATCGGAACGAATATCTATACGAGGTGTAAACATTGCATTCTTAGAGCAGGGGTCATGAATTCACTGCTCGCTGGTGCACGAAGAAGGTGCTCGGTTACCCATGCCAGTCCTTGAAACGCCGTAAGTGCCGAAAGGAGGGCGGAATTAGTGGCGTTATGTTGTGCGGTCAACTGAATCGATATCAGTACACTGTATTTATTATTTTAAACGAAAATATGTAAGAAATAATTATTCACTTGACACCGTGGTCATAATATGTATAAAACCATGCTTTGATCTTATAAAATAGATTAGAATGGGAGAGCTTTTAGTTTCTTTCATGAAGTTATGAACATCAAAACATTACGCTTTTATGTGGCACAGCCCTAAACACGTGGAAGAAAAGAGAATGCTGAAATCTTATTTATATTTAAAACACGTGCAACTTGAAACTATTAATGGCAAGTGTTGTATATGACTCTAAAATGAACATTCTGTTTTTGTTTTTTTTTTACCTTTCTTTCTTTCTTTCTTTCTTTGAACACCAACGCATTAAAATATTTTATAGGAATACAATAAACAAAACACTAAACTATGAAAATGAAAACGACAAGTAATATTGTTCTTGTTCAGCATGAAAATATATAGCTTAATTTTTACAAGAAAGCTTTCCCGTCACAAGGTAGCAATAAAAAGGAATTTTGTTTTAATAAAGGTAATACTAAATTTATAACACAATTTTTGTTTCATTATTTGTATGACAATTTTTGAATAAAAAGAATCGCTTTCCACTACCAGCTTTAATCACACATGTCAGCCAACAGAGCTTGAAACCAGACCCTGTAGTGTCAAGTGTTGCATCTTGCTGTTCGACTGACCTTCTAGTTATAGTTAAAGTGTTCATTCTCCGGACTCGGTTTACGGTTGTTCAAAGTGGATAGCCTTGGTGGAGGTTACCGTAAATTGCTGAGAAGTTATTATTGCAGTACATGTGGCAGTTATCATTGTCCTGTCACAAATAAACAAGTTATGACATTGCTAATGACGTCCCTTCATCCCTGTCTCGCTGGCTACACTTCCCGCCCCCTCCCCCTTGACGGCTGCTACACCACTAGGGTTAACATGCTGTCTGAAAGGACGTTATCATCCTGGTTAATCAAAATAAAGCATAATGGTTACATAAATTTCTGCATGCGTACTGGGTACTTCTCTCATCCCTTTGCCTTATTCTTTTCCAGCGCATTCCTGGTACCAGTTTCATAACGCCACATTTTTCAGAGGCGTTTCGCAGCCATTTGCAAAGCGTAGGTAAAAATCCTTTTATTGAAAGGAACAAATAAATTTTATTTTAGTGTATGTATTGGCTAATTATATGTGAGCGAACGGAAAACAAATTAGAGGACCTAGGAAGGAAGAAAGAAAACTAGGACTGTAGGAAAGTGTCAAAAATTGCAAAAGCGTGTTTATTTATTTATTTTGCCACTATTTCGCAGTCGCACAATGCTAAAAGTTTGTGAGCTGCACAAGTTGGAAAGAGATAGTAGCAGTGAATGTACTTTAGATATAGAGTTAGAAAGTGGGACGGAATTTTGTTTTATGACTGACAACGGCAAATAAAGAAAAAATACCAGGTATTTATGTATCACGTACGAAAATAAGGCTTTAACGGACAAATAATTAAGCATTTCTGACGAGATGTAAGCCGAGTCAGAAATACTGGGCGAGTCCGTTAAAGCTTTTGCGTACGTGGTGCATACAATGTAAAATCTCTCTAAATTATATAAAATAAATAAATGCAATATAAGTACTGTATAAATATAAAAGGCATAGTCAGTCATTTGTTGACATAACCTCACAGCAGCCTGAATCCTACACTATGATGTGGTGTGTGGACGCTATGTGTAGGTCCAAGCCTCGTAGGAAGCGTTGACCGTAACAATACGAGAGGCGGATGCGTTTTTTCTGAGAGCTCCTTTCTAAACAACAAGCTTATGACAGAAAATATGAGTGAAAATCACGAGGAAATTTTAATTCGATCAAGAAACAATAAATGGGATCCGCTGCCAGCAAAATCTCGTATGATCTGAAAGTATTTTATTTAAAACCCTGTTAAAGTTCGTATGACTGGACGCTGCCATCTGAATTTTGTTTATTACGCCCAGGCTACCAAAGTACTATTTTTGGGCGTGTCAACAGTTCGACAAGCAGCTGTTTTAGTAAGCGTGTGCTAAAAAGGCATTGAAACATCCAGCATTATCCACGCTAGGCAATCATTATTTTCTAGACTAGTGGTTCCCAAACTGTAGGTCGAGGGTGATTTATAAAGAGGCACAGACAACTTAATCAGAAGAAAAAGCAAAACACCTAATTGAACACACAAATAAGTTAATACTAAATTTGATCAGCTATCACTTTTAATTACCTTAGAAATACTGCACTTCTAATGACAAATACATCCATCCATCGAATATGTATGATTGTTCAGCACACATATTTTCTTTCGTCTGTTAAAATATGTCCTGTGTTGTTTCTGTATCCGTTTGTAACGTATTAAGCAGATGCACCTCAATTATATAAGGGTCCCTTTTAATTCCACTGGTGTTAATGCCTTCGATATGCAAGTTCAATTTACCATACTGCTACAAATGTGAATTTCACTATGGGACATTCCATGTCAAATCGTCCGAAACAGTAGGAAAATCGACCTTGCATTTCTTAAACGAAACGAATCCAAACTTTTTGTGTTTGTAGACAAGCTCAGCACAATGCTTTATGCAAACTTCTAAAATTTAGAACATCATAGTTTTCCAATTAAAATCGTTCAATTTTACCATAGTTTTGCAATTAAAATTGTTCGAATTTATCGAATATTTCTAAAATTTTCGGCTTCAAGCTATTATAACTATGAAACTTTTAAATCTAATTATTTAAATCGAGCTTTATTTTGCTTCCCTAAGGTTTAATTCAATACTGTTAAGTAAACATGTTCTTATTTGCATTTAAGTGAAGAAATTACTATTTTTTCAGGTGTAGGCGGTTACGGATTAAGAGATATAATTTTATTATATGGCAGGATTCTGTAATTTAAATACAAAACACTTATACTTTGCTGTAATGGTTATTGATAAACCTTGGTCTAAAATAATTGAAGAAGTAAATAGCTTTACATGCTCATGGTCGCTCTCGCACGTTTGTTTTGAACTGAAGGTCAAGCAAGCTGCTGTGCATGGTTAAGCAATGAGAACGTTTACTAAGCTGTGTGCGGTTCTGAAAATTTCCTCATATATTCACAGAGCGTTTTGTGATCAACTACGTAAATCACTGTGTTCATTCACTTTTTGTGTTATAACTACGAACACCCACACATAACCACTTTGCCAACATTGCTGACTTCTCTTAATGCCACTATGGATTGTTCTCATCTAATATTTTAGCTTTATAAAAATCCGCAGGTGCTTAAAATAAGTGAAAACTGTATATAGATTTTTGTGAATATTATGAAAATAATTAGTATATGTTGTATTGATATGCGGACTTTTATCTACAAAATGAGGTTTGGTACAATATTATGAAATAAATGGTTCCGGAGCTATGCACACTTAAAATGCGACAAAATGAATTAATACGATACATTTATCGTTCAATAACGTGACAACCGTTGGGTTTAACATGCTAATATTTGATAAATGTGCTTTCCTTAGCATCCTTTATTAATTGGACAAATTACAACGCAAACAAAAAATGCGAGGTTTTTTGCCGTGCGATTTCCCATGGAATGTCCCCTATTAGTTTTGCTTAATGCTCACGTATAAGAGAATACGATTGAAATCAAACACCTGCTAAGAGTGAGAAGAGTTGTTCCTGTGCATTTGCATTAGAATTTCCAATTTTTCATGCCAACTAATCTTAGCAGAAATAACCAATTTAGTTACAGGTTTATTTAAACTTCTATTCAGGTCAATGCTGAGGAAAAAACTAAATTTAGCCTTATCTATGGAACGCTGAGGATTTGAAGCGGTAGCTTCTTATTGAAAATTTGCTTCTCTATGATTGCTTTTGTATATTACAGTTTACATTCATGTTTCAGCCAATATCCTGCAGCTTTTTTCTTTTAAATTGCTTACTGTATACTATTTTGAGTGTTGAAACCCTTTCATTTATTCTATATCATTCTACAATATCAGACTTTTTTTTAGAAAAGATCTGACGTGAACATTCATACGACTTTCTACAAACATGACAAATTCATTAATATATCGGTTGTGTGTTCAGTGTTTCTGTAAAAGGTGCTTTTTCTATTCACGTTATGTTATTTGCGATATGTGTTTACCCCGGAATGATTTGTAATTAAGCAACATGTATCTAATTCATTAAAACAGCGTAAACATGCAACATGAAACATTTCGAAAACGGCTAACGCTGAAAGTTATGACACAAATTGTGTAATTGAATGAGCTTTACGTCTTTTCTGTAGTAAGATTCCATTTGCAGTGATTTCTCAGTTACACAAAGTTGTAAGAAATTCAATTAGTATGAAGAGGACTTCACAGGCTATACCTATAACAAAATTCAAGACATACATCTAATTTGACAAGTTAATATTTTAAACATACTATCTGAATCAAAATCATTCGAATAATTTCTAAGAAAATACTAATACCTTGTTCTAAGAAAAAAAGTAAGAAGAATGTTTCATCTAAACGGTAGTTTGGTACAAAGGATTTTCTACATCATTTTGCCTGGCATTCATTTCTGAAGCTCCTAATGCCTAAAGTTTTTAACCAGCGCTTTTAAAACTGCTTCCCAACTAACAACACAGACACAGTAGCAAAGTTTAGTTTTGATAAAAAAAGTCTACTTAAATTTTTATAGCAGTTAATTAAAATGTCCCATTCTTAGCAGCCCTTTTTTATGAAATTAAAATATTAACGAATTGATTTAAGACTAAGAATAAAAACTGTTCTTTAGATTTTTTAGACTGCTATGGCAGTCTTGAAGTGTCTAGTATTACATTTTTAGTATTTTTCTTAAACTCTTGGCTAACCGGAATCCGGGTAGCTAATGTAATGTACACATGGTAGTTAAATAATAACACATTTTTCCCGCTTATTTCTGAGCTTTGATTGAACATTTAAGACCATTGAATGAAAGCTGCATCGTGTGAACACTTTGAAAGCAACAAAATGTAAGAATTTCTTACGTGTTATATTCACATGACGTTTGCTACCCACTATCGCTTATGCTATACAGCTTCTACATAGCATAATTACAAAACCTTCTTTTCCTATCTACTCCGTGTTAATGGTGCTAAATGTTTACACGCCTCGTTGTATGGGTACAAGATGAATACTGGAAACCGAAGCGATAGTCAAATGTTAAAGAGCGGATCCCTATATGCTGTTCTTAAAATTCCATACAATTTCCACATCGCCAAAAACAACTGAATGTGAAGCCACTTCAAAAAATCTGTGTTACATTCACAAGACTTTCTCTACCCTCTATCCTTCATTGGTGGGTATAAAACTATCCTTATTAAAGCTTATTTTTCTATCTACCTAAATTTAAGTCCTATAAGCCTGTGCAGAAATATCTACGTCACACACTTCTTTATAGACACAAAGGGAATAGAGATACTCAAAATTTTAAGAACTGGACGTTTCATGCTGATCTTAAAAATCCATTCTATTTCCATGCAATCGCGAGAAACAACTAAAAATCGACAGGAATTTAAAAGAATGACAAATTATTTAACAATTCGAACCATTAATATGTAAGGCATATCTCAGAAATGGCTTATGTCACAAATAAATTGTGTTTTAAAGAGATATACATTTTTTAAGTAGTACGGTTTCGTCTATTGCTTAACGTTTACCGGTTATAGGTACAAGATTATATAAAATTACTTCCGAATGAAGAGGACTTCACAGGCTATTTCCAGAAAATTCAAGATATACTTTTTATTTGTCATGTAAATATGTTTAATGTATGGTACCTAAAATAAAATCGTCGTCCTCCGTGGTGTAATGGTTAACATGCTAGCCTCTAGGTCGCGGGTTCAAACCTAACGGATGGTGATGGGATTTTTTGGGCGTAAAAATCCTTAGCATGGCTTCCTTCGGGAGGGAAGTAGTGTTGGTGGTCCCGTGTCGTAGATTTACGGCACGTAAAAGAACCTCAAGCCTGATAAAGAGGCCTCTGAGCAAAATTCCCGGTCTTTCACGCCTAATATAGAATGTAATGCTAAGGACCACAGGAGTTAAACAGCGTCCTTAAATAAAACTCAATTTGAGCGTCCAAAAATAAAACTAAATTTTTTAAATACTTCATTTTTTAGAATGAACAAAAAATTCCGAAAATTTTCATTCAAAGGGTAGTTGGAGGTGGGTGGATTTTCTTTCAAATGTTTATGTCGCATCTTTGGAAGATACTGAAACATAAATACTAACTTCGGTGTTTTTCCGACTTTTCGTTTTTGAGTTAAACTGTTCACGGACACACACACGGGCGCGGACCTTTTCTAAAACGATTTTTTGTGGTTTAGTGGGCCTCAGAACATATATTTCCGTGGAAATCTCAACATTGAATTTTTTGGTGGAATGCAATAGCTACTTCCCCTACTTACTATACATAATAGAGAAATTAAAAAACGCAAAGTACTGAAATATTCAAACCAATAACAAAGGACATGGTGGAAATAGTTGCTGCCAAGAAAGAAGTTACTTGAAATACATTATGTTTTTTAAAGACATCTACATTTTTTATGTAGTCAGTTTTGTCTCTCCCTAGTGGTTTACCAGTCACACAAAATTATACGAAATTCCTTTCGAATGAGGAGTTGACAGGCTTTTCTCAGAAATTTGAAGTTATACATCTTATTTGTGTATCTTAATCATATGGTATTTTAATCAACGTCGTTGGAGCCAATTTTGTAAAGTTAAAACATTTCGAAAAATATATGTGCCATTTAAAGGGTAGTTTGGAGTGGGGATGTTCTTAAAAATCTTCCTGTTTCATGTTTGGAAGATGAACGTAAGCAGTAATTTTAGTATTTATCTGACATTTCTTTTCCGATTTACGCTGTTGTCTCTCTCTCACAAGGACCTTTTTCTAAAATGCTCTTTGGATAGATGAGGCCTCAAAACATGCATTTCCAGTGAAATTTAGACATTGCATTTTATGGTGAAATGCAATACTTTCTCTATCTACTAAGCGCGTGGTAGTGAGAAAAAAATCCAAATCGGGAACATTGTGATTAAAAGTATAACTCATTTACCTACACTCTGTGTATGAGCGTATATTTAAAAAGTCGCGTAACTGTAGATAAAACCCTAACACAATAAAACGTAAACAGACTGTTAAACTGGATAACTCGGGGATTTTTTAAGGTTTAAAATCAAAAATATATTTTTGAAAGATATTGGTGAATTTTCACAATAGAATCCCCATAAAAACGCGTGGCTGACGTACTGCAAATCTCCCTCTACGCTCTTCTACCCGCACTCGTTTGTTTGTTTTGTTTTTCTTTAGTTCAGCAGATTTACGGTTAGGGGTGTTGCATATTTCTTTAATAAAATTCATTATTTCCGCGCAGTTATATTATAGGTTTCCAATTTAGGCATTCATCTGATAATACTTACGTATCGTATCCTGTACGCTCTTCTACCCATGCGTGTGTTTCCACGCAGCTATGTTATAAGTTTCCAACTTATGCATCCTGCTGAAAATGCTGACGTACTGCATAATATATATCTTTCTGAGCTCTTCTATCTATACGCGTATTTCGTGCAATTGTGTTACAGGTTTCCGATCTAAGCATTATTCTGCGAATACTGGTATTTGCATACTTCTCTCTACATGCCACTTTATATACAACTTACTAACTGTCATTATTTCCGCATATATTTGCTGGCATATTCGCTCTCCTAGTGGCTCTTATTTTATTACATAGTGGCCTAATGATATTACTATTCCTCTTTGTGCAGCAGCACGTCGCAATGAAAGACTTTATATAACTATATACAGGCTGGACCATTTAAGTTCAGACTGTACAATATCTCCAAAACTCAGCACTGTAGAAAGCAATGTCTTAAATAAAAGTTGCTTGATGTTATGGGGGAAAGTAAGTCATTAGTCGTGTTTTATTTGGATGGCGTTGTGATGGTCATTTTGGGTTCAATTTAAATTGACCCTAATTGCGGGTACCCATTTAAAAAAATTAAATTGACCCTAAAACGACCATCATATCATCCTCCAAACAAAACATGACTGATAGAATTTACTTTCCCCCATAATATCAAGCAACTTTTGGAGATAGTATACAGTCTCAACTTAAGCGGTCTGCTCTGTATACACACATACTTATAAAACACAAATATTATATATATATATATATATATATATATATATATATATATATATATATATAAAGTTCAATCCCTTTCTCCATTCCTTAACCATGTTAGGAAACCTTAATGCATTATCGCTAAGAAGCTCCGCAAAAATTGCAAACATGAATTAAGAATAAACCTATGAAGCACACAAAAGCAACTTTTTTTTTATTTTTTTACTGCATGCAGAAGCCTAAGCACATTTAGGAAAATACACTTGGTAACCTCTGATAAAAGAAAATAAGTCGGCCTGGATGCACTGTTGTGCAGAGTTTCGATAACTTTGTTGTGTACAAATTGCTCTTGATGCCTGTAAAGGAAGTGATAGATAGTATGATAGTGTGCTCCACAACACAATGAGGAAAGCATTCTATTTCAGTGCGAATAAATGTGATGGTTTTCATAATTAATCTAGCTATGCAATGATTTTTTTGTTAACTTCTTTATACATGATGGATTAAATATACTAACAGAAAAATTCCTTTTCAGCCCTATATTGACATTAACTATCAGATAACCTAATATCCCTATATTGACATTAACTATCAGATAACCTAATATGCCAACACCAATAATCTTAATTTGCACAGGCCTTGAAACAAGAATCAATCACATACAATTGAGTCGGTAACTGCAGAATGTCACTTGCATTGATCAACCTGAGCAGTATTCTTACACATCAATAGGATTTTTATGCAATTCAGAAAAATAACTCATCTACACATTTTCTTTTTTTCCTGTAAAATTACAGATCTTTGAGTCATATTCCTGCAAGTACCCACTCAATTATTACTAAATGTTTTAATGCCAGTTCTGAGCTTACTTCACCCTACACCAATTAAGCTCTTAATCCAACTCTTCTGAATTAGTCATCTGAGGCCTCTCTCCAGTGTAAGTTAAAAAAATATTTTAGTACTGGAAGTCTCCTTTAAGACATGGCACATAAGAGTAAGTGAAATCACCTTTGAGGTGATAACTGAGAGTATAGCAAAAGCCAAATTTCTGCAATTCTAGTCAGGCCATGGCATTCAGGCTTCCAAATCTGCTTCGCCTCTCTCAAACAAACAGGTATATTCTTTTCTGAGCATTTTTGTGTACCTGTCATTATTATGTGTTTAAAGAATGAGTGTGCAAAATAATTAAAAGGTTTAGTGGCAGCTGTCATTCATTTGCATTATATGTCAGCCCTTTGGAGGAATTTGTTAATATGTGCCTGGCATTATTTAGTCAGCGTTATAACAGTCGGTATCTAAAGTCATAATCTGTAAACTGAAACTAGTTGTAGTTTAAGAAAGATGGGCCTGTCGTTAAGCTATGCCCTGGCCTTATCTCTATAAACTATAGTAGCATTTTTTGATGAGGCAAAATTAGTTAAAAAAGAGAAAACCACCGTCGTGTCAATTCAGTATCCAGTTGTACATTTTTGTCATTTACTAAGTGTTAGAATACATCACATGGTTCATAAAGCTCTGAAGTCTTTGGAGCATTGGTCAGCTGTGATATTATAGGATAGTAACAAGAAAAAGTAACACACAAACAAACAAATTAAATCATTTGACAACAATGTTATTGTCTGACAATGCACATAGGCATGCAACAATCCTGCTCTAAAATATTTAAGGAGGTAAGGAGGAAGACAAAAATAATCCAGGAAGTTTGTTTTAATACATGCAGCTTGGAAAATTTTCAAGTTCATTTTCTTAGAAATGAATATTTATTTTAAAATATACCCCATTTTCTTAGATATTACTGGGGATATCTGCAGATGCAAAAACAGTCATACTGGAGATGTATATTCTTGTTAGAATAATCATATTATTGCCTTAGGATACAGTTGTGCTCAGCTGTTTCTGAGAGAACAGTCCAAATGTTGCAAGTTTTAACATGGATAATGTACTGATAACATTTCAGCTTAACCCTATAGGAGGGGGTGGAAAAATTGAATGTTTGGTGGTAATGAACCATTAAATCATGAATTAACAGGATATAATTTTAGGTTGTTAGAAAATAGTCTCAAAATTCAGATATGAGCCTAAATTATTTTGATGCCATGGTGACTATTTTTCCACCCCTCTTAATAGGTAAAGCTACATAAAGTGAGATAATTTCCCAAGTAAAGTTATACATTATATACAAATATGTCTAATATCATGCATTTATTTTTACGAGATTTGTCGTGCTCAATAATAATGTATTACGACAATCTCGTGCTAAATATGTGTTATCTTTATTAACACTGCAGGGGAAAACTTATAAAACCATTAGTGAACACCAATATTCAACTCTAAATACACTCAGTTGTTGCTGAATGAGCCTAATTCTTATTCTGCTTTGTCTTTCATTTACACATTTCAGCAATACCATAAACATAAAATTGAATTAATGAGGGCTATTGAAGGATGAAATGGTCTGAGAAATAATTCCAAGAATAATTCTACAAACAACATTTTATTAAAGCAATATGGAAACTCAACATTATTTACACATATTTACAAGGATACACATCAAAATGGATGATGGTCAGTATTTTCAGAAATAAAGAATTATTCCATCATGTAGTAGCCTGTATCACTTCAAATGTAAATGCCACAGTACAAATCTACAGAGGAAAAGGGAAAAGATTCCAAATGGTGTCGCACAATGCTCGACATTTAGAAAGCAATTTTTGTTGTACCACACTTAAGACAGTATACCCATCTTTCAAGATGATATAGATAAACCACTGCAAGGGTATGCAAAGTTAACTCTCCCATAAAAGAAGAAAATGTGAATTATCAATAAGAGAAACACTTGAAAGAATATGATTTACACTTTAACATCTGTTACATAATCTATTATTTGACTTTGACCACAACAACGAAAAAATTATGCTTGAGATTTATAGGAGGCTTTGGATATATTCTTTGAATTCACAAATCTTCAAAGTAGTGGTGCTGCTAAGATTGCATAGATAAATCAAGAAGTATCACAGCATTATTTATGGACAAGTTATAGGTCCAGCAATAAACAATGTCTGCCCACATCACAAGTCCCATTTAATAACTCGTATTTCTTTCAGAACATTGAAGTTACGATTTTAATAATAAATTAATAATCACTGCAATTATATAACATTACCAATAAAAATAATTAAAATATTGATAAAGCTTGTTCCTGTTCACAAAGAACAATACTTAAGGATAGCCCCGTTTTTCTGCAGCAAACAGATAAAAATCAATCTTTGATTAAATGTTGCACCGAATTACATGGAACTAAACACATAATCAAACTCCTTTTAATGACATTAAGGGTGAACAGCAGCTGCACCCATTCTCTGACCATAGATGGAGTATGGGGAGTAATATGGACCAAGAGCTGTAGGATTGAAGGCGCTGAAGGGAGAGGCAGCAAGAGAGGTAGGGAGTCCTGGTTTTGAGTATGGGTGATACCTTGCAGCTGCAGCTGCAGAGATAGGACTTAAGGGGGCATTGGGATACCCGGCCGTTCTATGGAGGGCCGCAGATGATGTAGAAAGGAACGAATGTGGATTGAGCAAGGACATAGCAGGAGAAGAAGCTGCGGCTGCTGCTGCTGCTGCAGCGGCTGCAGCAGCGGCGGCCGCTGCACTTGCGTTTGCAGCGCTCGTATCGCCAGCTGCGGTCGCCAGGCTCGTGTGCGTCCTCAGGTGTTGTAGCAACTCTTCCGAAGTGCCAAATCGTTTTCCACAATAGGAATCTCCGGCAATCCAATTACAAACGTATGGTCGTCCTAACTGATGAGAATATGACAATGGGGGAGGAGGTGGAACGCCTGGTGGCATGAGACCTGCAGAAAGGGCAGCAGCAGCAGCCAAGCCGTACTTCTGATGATCGCACTGTGTGCATCCACTAGGACAAGATGCTGCAGCGGCTGCGGCAGCAAGAAGCTGCTGGTGTGCTTGTGCTGCTGCAGCATGATGCATGCTATATTGACAACCTGTGCAATATGGATCTTTGCAAACTGGAACCAGTGCTTCTCCTCCGGATGCAGTCTTTACTCTGGCGTAGCTTACATACGGTCCACCGCCTCCTCCAGGAGTAGGATATCCAAGCATGGCAGAATGGTGATGCGAATAGGGGCCACTACCCCCTGCAAATGGGGGCCGGAAGGCCGGATTTGTGGGCTCCAAACCGGGAGGACATCCCGAACAAAGTGAACCTAGTGCTCCAGGGCCTAGAGCGCCAGATATCCCCGATGATAAAGCACCGCTTGACTTGTAGGTTCCAAGAGGTATGTCCTTGGGATGCCCCTGCAGAATCTCTAGACCGGTTCTAATGATTGGGCTTGCACCGCCCCTATTGCTGCTGACGATCGGTGACACAGATTTTCCGCGTTCCGAAGAAGAGGCTACCGGCGTTGCAGAAGATGAAGGTGTCTTTGTGGTGGAATCTGCAATACCCGAAACTGGGGATGTCGATGTACAGTTTCCGGCATTTGGAGGGGATGCCGACTTCCTACTGGGTGCACGAGAGGAGGTCGATGATGCTCGTTTCTCCTCGCCGGTTTCAGAATTGTGAACACTACCAGCCTTGGACGGAGGACGATTGTTATTGTCTTCATTCAAATTGTTGATGGAGGGAGGCAGGTTGAGAAGTGGCTTCTTGGACAATACATTGGTTTCGTACGGCTTGAAGGCAAGCGAAGCACCGCGCACGGGTTCAGCGGGACTGGCGCGGGTCTTGTCCGAAGCAGCTGACTTGTGTTGGCCGGATGGAGGCGAGTCGCTTACTGCTGGTGCTACTGCCGGCTTCTTGGGCTTCTCTAGCGGCGGGATTAACGGCTTGGAGTTCGGAGAATCAGCACCAATCTGACTGCAGGTCTGTGCAAGCAACGCAAGCGGGCTCTTCTTTGCATCCAACTGTAATCAAGCAAAAAAACAATTCTCGGTCTCTCATTATTACCAAGCCAAAACTACATATAAAATCGATGAAATGGGGATCTAGTAACAGCTCTATTTTATATAACTTTTGTATGTAAAGCGTGTGTGGACGCGCACGATTAGTTTGTAACTGTACAATGCTGTGTCACCAAACTATGTTCAGTCTTTTGCTAATTTATTCATTCTTTGATGGAACCTCAATGCAAACTAGTTCATTTAACTTTCTTTCCGAGTTTGCTTCACAAGATTAAGTTTTTCACATCGTTATCAGACTAAACTTAAGGTATTGTTAGCAAGAAATAACAAAGCTGTTGACTTTAGAACGATGGATTACTGGAGATATCTTACATATTGAAATATGAGTTTTCTTCGCTTTTGAAGAGGACGTAAAATACCAAATTGCTGTTGCATCTGGAATTGCAGTTTTACACATGCGTTTACAGATAAAAGCTGAAGGCAAAAACCTATTCAGATACACATACAACAATTTGTATTACACTGGACAAAGAGAAATTATGCAGAAATAAGAATTTCCGTAGCAAGTAGACGTATCTGGTTTCTTCGACATAGCCGTTTTAGGAACCCCTAACAATAAATAAATAAATAAATATGAATGTTTTCGAGATCCAGATAAATAGCGGAAATACATATTTGAATAGTCCATGGTTTCGAAATTATAATTCTTAATGTTTATTATCCCCAACTGGAATGTTTTAGCACAGGAAATTAAACTCATGTTACTAAGCATTATGACCTGTTGTACAGGACAACTTGTCCAGCCATCACATTTATTACACCTGCTTATGTCTGCCAGTTTTACGCGGGCGTAAACAAACGATTGGTATATTATGAGAAATATTATTATTATTATTATTATTATATTAAAGTATTACATAATCTTAACACCTAACCATTTAACGTAAAACAAGATGTTTCGAAGTGATCTCTGCAGTTTTACTTACAGCTACCTCCGCTGAAGCCCTTTTATGTACCCATAATATCGAAGGTTTTTTTTTCTTTAGTTACTGCTAAGGATAACTTTGTTTGTAATGCACCCTGATGGCAGAACTAGAAAACACCATTTGAGCAATTGTCAGTACGAGAACCGTACTTTAACACAGAAGTTAGACTTGCGCATTTTCTTAATGCTTGTTGAATATTCAACACCGCCATGGTTGAAATTCGCTCTAATTATATTTAAACACGGTTTGGTCCCCCCCCCGTGGAACAACTGCTTGCCATCCTTGATGGGAAACAGAGATAGTAAATTAATTATGAAACAAGCCTGGGGTTCACAGGGATAAGATTTATTCGGCCGAATAAGTGAGAACTTTAATCAAACAATCTATTGAAACCAGAATCCCATTCGGATCCCCAGTTACCGCGGAAACGCTACCCATTCGCTCATTTATAGCGACAACTGCTTCCATTATGTATTACTAATGTCTTAAAAATACTTGCCTACGATGAAAATGTAACTATTTATCGCCGATTATATGTTATATGTATTAATAATACGTTTTAAAATACCTGCCTACGATTAATAATGTAACTACAGGCTGAGACAAAAAACTACGTACCGCTTGCGCCGTGTTTTCCCTGTCCGCGTTCTCGGCGCTCGTTGCTCTCTGCCGCTATCATAGAAAGGCGCGGATGAAACCATACATTTTAAAAACTACTTTTAAAGGGTAAGTAAAGCCTTTAAAAGTAGTTTTAAAAATGTTGTATGGTTTCATCCGCGCCTTTCTATGATAGCGGCAGACGGCAACGAGCGCCGAGGACGCGGACAGGAAAAACACGCGCAGGTGGTTCGTAGTTTTTTGGCTCGCTCTGTATTTATCGCCAAGTATATTTTATATGTATTACTAATATGTTTTAAAATACCTGCCTACGATGAATACGTAACTATTTATCGCCGAGTATATTTTATGCGTTCTATGGTAATTTTAAACCGCCGTAACATCTCAGGAATATAATCAGCTAATATGTTTTGACTAGCTACTGAGTTAAAGTTTCATTAAAAGGTTGCTTTCAACTACTCTGGTCCTATCAGCATTGCGGAATAAAATCTTTGGGTATTAACTTGGTTATGGTAAACTTTCCTCTAGGATCTCACTTTATTCTTTCGAAGCGCGCTCAATTCACATTTCCAAACTATATGCAGAAGGGTGTAGAATATTAAGGCTTAAGAAATTTCCCTCTTCCTAGTCAGCCAGCGAGCATGCAACCTCAGAAGAGAATACTGCAGAGGCAGTCGGCACGTATAAACATGAACTGTATTATATACATTTCGCGTAGTTACTAAAATTGAAATATTGAGTGTTACAAACGCATTTATATACAGATTTTCACGAGGTGCAACATTTTTCTTTATGTACAGAGCGTACAACAGACAGCGTCGAACATTCAATTAATCGGTGGGGAATCAATAGGTTATCCTTCAGCATTTTCAAATACTGCGATTACTGAAAGAATTCCATTATGGCGAGTGAAGTTTATTCCCTGGATCGTGCAAAAATCATACCAAAACTTTCCATTACTTACAATGTGAAGATGTCAAATTTATTTAATGCGTTTAAATCTCTAAATGTTTAACCTGTTTGTTTGACATATTTTTTTCTGTACTTTACTATCAAACTTCTGCAGTTTCGTTCACATTACATCTTCTTTTTCGTTTTGGATGAAAAATGTCCGGAATAAAGGAAATCCTGAGAAAGACAAATTGTTACCTGATTCTAAAAGTGAAGGGCACTGCGTCAATACTACAGAAACCACTATTGTAATAACTGAAATGCCTAGTGGTCTAAGCTGCAAGCTGAGAGTATAATCTTGTTTCTACTTTTACATAATTCTAAAATATGTAGTTATCTGAATTTATAAGCTTCAATTACTTACTTTTTAAAGCAAATATATTCGTATTTCACTGCAGCGGGATCAAGTCTCACGGCGGGTGCCTCCATAAAATACAAGCGTTGCAAAAATAAAACTATTATTATGCTTGCACCTGTTGTCTGGCGTTTGGTTTTTCCATTTACAATATTATGGATGTTTGTGTAATTTATTTCTTTCTATAGGAGGGAGGTTATTTCTATAGACCACTGTAATTGATATAGTCATACGTTTTTGTTTTTTTTTACTGAAGCATTTGGTAGTGTTTTTACTCTTTGAACCCTCTTAGCTTACGTTACTGTAGGTTTTTGTGGTTTTTAACTCATTTTCACAAGCACATTCACTCTCACATCCACATTTTAATATTTTATGGAGGGTAAGGAATAATACTAATTAAAGAAAAATCTCACCCCGGTCCGGAGTCGAACCAGGAATTCCCAGGGTGATGTGGAATGTTGTTGGAAATGTACGTTACTTTCACAAAGCAGTTATGAAATACAAACTACTTTCGAATACAATTGCTGTTTTTGAAAATATATACACTATTTCACCGCATGGAGTCAAATCTTATTGCTAGTGCCTCCAAATCATATACATATTGCACAAATAAATCAAATATACTGCTTATACATATCCTATTTCATAATTCCTTTACTCAGTTCAGAAAATTTAAAACAAGTAAAACGGTTACCAACGGGAAATACATCTTAGCATATGTTAAATAGTGAGAGCAGGCTTTAACCCGTCCGCCACAGCGAAACGTTACCGAAAATATAAACAGAATGTAAAAATATGGAAGTATGTTTTTTGGTATTCATAACTGTTTTTCTCTACTTCCATAAATAAATTATAGGTAGAATCAATTATTTCAAATGCTTCCTGGGTTTCTGAATGTTATAAAAGGCAATATGGGTTTCCAACTAGCGTCAAATATATTATTTATGGGGGAATTTTATTTTCCACAATACTGCAATACTGTGGATGGGTCATCAAATACTTCAAACCATTAACACCAATAGTAACCTTCACAGTCAACATACTTAAGCACAGGAGATAGCTGTATTCTTCAAATATGGAGAACTAAGCTCCGTCTGTGTGGTTCACATGTGCGCTGCGCGGATTTCTGAAAACTCATTTGGAGCGCAGTTTGCTCGCCCCGCAAACGGCAGCTGATCCCTCAAACGCCGTACACGCAGCAGCAGAAATCCCGCTGCTACGGAGGCCTGCGTTTTTTTAACTTCACGGCTGTGGACAGCATCACACTACTGCAAACAGCCCCTTTTTTGCCGCACGAAGTAATCTTACTTAATTCAGTGGAACTAAGAACGCCAGAAATTGAATTAATTTTCATTCAGTATAACAAATTAGCAAAACTAAACTGAAAAATTAATAACCAATTAGAGCTTCATACCATTAACCATGCATTTGGTAGCTAAGAATTCTCCTAACGTCACATAAAAGCCGTTCACCGATTAAGCAGGTAGTATTAAGCTTTGTTTACTTTTCCACCAAATCCCTAACCTTAATAGTAAAACGTAGAATCGTATTTAAGCCATAATGGTCGGCTAGCACTTTTTAATTATCTAGTCTTAAGTTTCTTGAAAATTATAAAATCGAGATTTATTTTGCTCTTTATTGTTACTTTGTTACCACTAATTCCGTCAAATTTCAGTGTATTTCCTTAACTTACGTGTCTTCTAAATTGTAATCCTCAATAAAATTGAGGAGTAAAGCCGGGATTGTGATGAACTTTACTCACTGCGATTTAACATGACGGGACGTAACGTAAGTTGACAAATACTGCTAAACTAAAAGTCAAATTAGAATGCACTTAACGTAACGGGAATAACTCTGATTCTAGTTGTTTTTAGTACATACCACTGCCTCAAGCCAATTGATTTTAATTAACACGTTACATCAATCTTTCCTAACGGGAAAAACAAGATTGGCAAGTTACGTCGCGTTAAGTCACGTCGTCAACCCCAAAAACCACCGTTTATTACAATATGTTATACTTTCACGTTCTGTCGCGTTAAGTCACGTTACGTTAAGTTCATTCGTAATACCGACTTAAGAATTTAAACTCCAAAAAGTGATTTAAACCTTCTTCAAAGCTTCGCACCTTCAAATATAAACTTACCGTTGTCGGTAATGGAGACAGGTAGTCCGGCTGCAGATACTGATTACTTCCCGTAGTCAACATCCCTCCACCTTCCAGGACCACCATTTGGAATTACCACACAAAGAACAAAACCACACAGTTGTTCCACAAATAAAAAACATCCAAGCACAGAAAAGCAGCCGTAGAGGCAGCTGGATTACTTCCGTATTTGATTAACAATTCACAAACTCCTTTTCACAGCCACACAGAATATGCGACTCGTAAACAGTCGCGCTTTATCCTTACAATATGTCGAACTTTTGTAGTAGCACACAACAAAGGTCTTTGTTCATCACTTAAATCACTTATACCCTAATATGCCTTCCCCCTCTCAGACATAAAAGAACACATCGTACACTTGCTTTCATCTACAACTGCAACTTCTGTCTGTATCGGTCGCTCGACTATCACGCTCAGACGCGCGAGACCCCCACCACAATCCGCTGTTCGACGCGCCATCTACCCTCCCCGTTTCTCCCTTCCCTTAAACCTGACAAGCATCCCCACCGCTGCCCGCGCAACCGTCTTGATGACGCAGCGCTAATACCACCGCGTTTCATGCTGTCAGCTTTTACCACCCATGGCGCTAGTGACGATGACAGCCCCCATCATGGCTTTGAAGCAGTGCCGCCGCCTTTCCTGACCTCTTCCCTCCTCTCCCCTCCCTCCACGAAAACAGGACTTGCTTGTTCTCCTCATTGGACTTAATCAGTAGCCTGGCCCAAAAAAAAAGCAAAAGAACACAAGATGTATGAGGCCATCTACTGTAGTTATGTGATAGATGACATGCGGCCGAGGTAAGCGCCACGGCAGGCCAAATCAGGTTTTCACTTCTAGTTAAACAAGATACTGTTTGTATCAGTGTAGCAGTCAAATCTATTTCTTAGTGTCAAACCATAACTTTATTCTCAGAATAGACAAGGAGTCAAAGGCACATCTTATCTTCAGTGTTAAACCATAATTCGTTTTCTCAGAACAGATGTTCACTGTGTCGTGTAACGGGTTCTGCACACGACTGTAGGTTTAAGTTTTTCGGGATTGTAGGTAAGACCCGAGCCTAAACTCGAGAACAAGCAAATAAGAAGGCAAAAGTTAAAGATGAGAGGAAGTTTATTAGTAAAACTTCAGAGCTGTAGTTCTCGTTTAATACTGACGAACATTACACAGTAATAATGTTACACAGTGATAATCTAAACTTCCTTTGCTCTCGACCGGAGGTGTTTTATAACTTTTGCAATGGTGCAGTAGGTGCAGGGCATTAAGTTTCCAAGAGCTCCGGCACATACACGCACAAGAAAGGAAGCTATGTCAAACACCTGTCACATACAACATTTTAGCTAAAGTATGCTATGTTGGCTCATCCAACAAATTGTTAAACGTGCTTACACTTATTCCTATTTCCTAGTAAACACTAAGTACAAATCCAGCTGTCGAAAACTTTACTAAAACACCTTCTGGCAGGAAATAGCTTTGGTAAACACAGCTATGGGGGATACACCCGCTAGTTGGTCATGCTTTACGTTGTCATGTCATCCTAGGTTGTATTCTTATACGGTACCTCTCCCCCTCAAGAAAAATGTTGTGGCTGTCTGAGGACAAGCTCAAGCTTTTGAAGACACCCACCCTTTGGAGGCAACGTCTACTGGAAACCGTAATAATATTTGCTCCTCAGATATAGACCTCATCTCCAGTCCTGGCCTGACATTTCAGATTGTGAGGTTATTACAGGTAACCTTGATAACCTGGCCCATCACGAGTATCTGAGACCTAGCATTTTCCTCACTACTGACATTAACTTTTACTAATGCTCTCGTATGTTCATCTACTAAATCAATGCATTGTTAGGTGGATATTGCTTAAATAACAAGGTGTTGCACTCCCTACAACACTTAAGGTAACAACTAAGCATCCAAAGCGCAAAAATAAAACATACACATAGTACATAATTCCACGCAGAATACAGTAAGTTTGACTTATCTCCTCGTTTATTGGCTTCTTCCGATTCCTGCTTCCTAATTAATTTCTGAACCTCGTCTATTTTATAACCAGTCATTTTTAAATCTGTAACTGAAGATATTATATTGTGTAAAGGAAGAATTAAAGGAATTGTTTGTATTTCTTCTTGATCTGCAAGTGTAATACAGCAATCGATATCTAAGAGAGAGAAAGGAACAATGCCTTCTTTAGTATTATTTGACTCAACATAGGCCATTGGGTACAACACAGTGGTTGCTGTTAACCTTTTACAAAATTTACTTAAGGACACTAGTACTCTTCCTAAAATTCTGCGTGACTCACGTTTCTCATTACAAATTGTTGTAACTCCACTTGCGGTGCCACTCATTACTCATATATAACGGGGTCCAAGGTATGGGTTAAAGGCAAATACTTTACATTAGAATTTTGAGGTAATTCTTGAGTGTTTGGATGTAATGATGTGGCTATACAGTCCTGACCTGGAACATACTTCACAATGGGCATTGCTTCTGAAAACACATAAGTGCTGATTTGGTTTACGACACTTTTCCAAGTCCATAACTGTTAATTATCTATCCTGTTGCCGTAGATTGTCCGCAAATATATAGCCTTTTTGATAGTCACTTAACTTTGCAGTCAATTTTGATTGCATAATCACTAGAAATGGCAAAACTTTATACAACTGAAGTTGTTTTTCATGCAACAATGGTGTCTTTACTACATAAGCCAATTGATCCTTGAGTATAAATTGCTGGTTGGATCAAGGACAAAAGTTGCGAAGAAGAAGGGATAGGAGGGAATATAATTAGATCTGGCATGCTTTCCTTTCTCAAAAGCTCTCTTATCCTTTGCACTGTGATAACTTGAGGTTATAAATTCCCTTTTGTCAATTTAAATACACATTTATGAGAAGATGGAAGTGTGTTTGACACTCTTAAATTCCTCTCTGAATCTGCCTTAAGAATTCATTTATTAGCTTACTTGTCTCCAGTTCATAACGTAAAACTGCATTTTGTATTTTGTTCCTAATGACAACTTCTCTACTAGTTCTTTAATTTTACTTTCATTTACATCTACTGCTTTAATAGTGTAACTCATCTGACTAGTCTAAATTTTAAAACAAGCATCCGTTCTGAAGCTGTTCGCAAAAATCTTTATGATCTGATTCTATATGCCTTATGTATTTTGCATATTTTTGAAGTTCATCTTCAGTAGCTGTTTCAAAAAGAAGATTCAATGCATTGCTAATAAAATTTAGAGGGCTTCGCTGTCGTCTATAATTTTGATTCAACCCCACTAAATCTCCCAAAACATCTTTTAGCCCATCTACCGCTTTACGTTTTGAATGAAGACAAGGAATTCAAGGTTTACAATCGGCATATACATATACAAACTTTCATTCTGTATCTTGTCACATGTTTGCACCAGATTTGTGATCTGTTGTTTTTTCTGCCTCCATAGCTGTTTTACAGGTTCTAAATCTACATATTAAGAAACCCCATCCTGCTGGATAGGAATACAATGCTCCTACATGGTCGAAGTAAACGCCTGCCTGATTCCTAATTACGTTTATCTGAGCTTTTACATCCTGTTCTGTAGTTACGCTTCCAACCGCTTCTCCCTGAAGCTGTTCCCACCACCACAACAAAACGATCATCTTGATCAGAAAACTAACCCCCATCTTGTACCGCACCGTATAAGGTTTGGTCTATTTAACATGTGTTTGGACTGTCTTATTCCTACCTTTTTCAACGAAATGTTTGGGCCCTTTACCTCTGTTACCTCATACGGTCCTGTCCATAAAGGATCTAGTTTCTTTCTTTGCTCATTATATACTAATGCCAAATCTCCTTTGTCATATGTCTTGCTTGCATATTTTCATTCATTTCTTCACACTGTTTTTCTTTCCGCTCTTGTAAACTAGACCTTGTTTGTTGCCATGCTACTTGGAGTTTCTGTTTAATTTCTTTTAGTAAATCATCGCAATTATACAATGGCCGAGGCTCCCTTAGGAATATTCCTGGAAGATGTGCCTTCCTACCAAATAATAAATCATAAGATGTGTATTTGGTCACAGTATGAGGGGTTGTATTATATTTTAAGCTTGCAAAATTTACCCATTTATCCCAATTAGTCTGCACCTTGTTTCCTAAACAACGCAAATATTCCACAATAACCTTATGTGATCTTTCTAAACTTCCACTCGTCTCTGGGCGATAAACACTTGTATGCAACTTTTTAATTTTAAGTAATTTGTAACATTTATAAATTTATCTACCACGGTATTCGCACTTTGGTCTATCATGGGAATTACTATCAAGTATTTAGTCAAATTGTCGTGAAATGTTAACACATATTTATTTCCTGAATCTGAGGTGGACAATGGACCTACAATATCCAAATATATTTTATCCCAAGGTTGTGATTGTGTGTCTGTGATTTGCAATTCACCTTTAGTGTTTGGAAGCGTCTGTATGTTTAGTTGGCAAGTCGAACATAGTTTAGTATAGTTCTGTACATCCTTAAGCACATTAGCCAAGAAGTGTATATCTTTATCTTCTTTGAATACCTTGATGTCCTCCTATAGGACATTCGTGCATTTCCTTCAATAACCTCCGCTTTCCTCCTCTAGAGATTTCTTCCTCTGATTTTAGAACAGCGTTAATTTCTGGAAGGGGATATCTACTAACAGCATCGGCATTTATATTTTTGCTACCTGCTTTATGTACTATTTGAAATTCGGATTCCTCCAATAATAATCTCCAACTAAGAAGTCTCGAACTTGGATCCCTAACATGCAAAATTCACACAAGAGGTTTAAGATCTCTTACCAGTGTGAAATTTCTGCCTGCACAGTAGGGACGGAAATGCTTACAAGACCAAACTATAGCTAGTAACTGTTTCTACACTGTAGTATAATTTATTTCTGCGGCATTTAGTGCTCTACTTGCGTAAGCCACAGGCTCATCGCTACCAATTTTCTCTTAGTAAGAATACTTCCGATTGCATAATTACTCGCATCAGTTGTCAAAGCAAAGGGTTGCATAAAATCTGGAAATTACAATGCTCAGTGCAATATTCTAACAATTTACCCTTTAATTCCTGAAAGCTTTGTTGCTGCCCTTCCGACCATTTTCATTCTGTTCCTTTCTTTAGTAAATCATTAAGCAGTTTAGCAATTTTGTTTAATGCTGATATAAATGTCATATAATAACCTGTCAAACCTAAGAATGGCTTTATATCTTCGGGTTTCTTAGGCTTTGGAAATTTATTATTAGTTTGAATTTTCTTGGGAACAGGATAAACACCTTCTACAATAACTATGTGACCTAAATACTGCAGTTCACTTTTGAGAAATTCGCATTTATTTGGTTCTAATTACATTTGATTTTCTCGCAACTTTTGAAAAACCTGTCAACCAAGAATTGTGCTCCTCCGAAGTTTCACTAAAAATAATTACATCGTTTATAAAAACCAGACATCTAAATCCGATTAGCTCCGTCAAGATAATGTTCATTAATCTTTGAAAAGTCTGATTTTAACCAAAAGGCATCCTTGTAAAATGAAAATGACCTTTATTCGTACTGAATGCAGCTTTTGCTTGGCTCTCTGGCACTAAGGGAATTTGTCAACAACCACTAGCACAATCTAGAGCAGAAAAGTAACGAGGTCTTCCCAATTTGTCTAGAATTTCCTGTATGTTAAGCAGAGGATAATTATTACCTACTGTCACCTCGTTTAATTTTCTAAAATCAATATAAATCGTCCATTTTCTAATACCAGAAGCATCCACTTTCTTTGGAACTACTAAAATTGGAAACTCCCATGGGCTCAAACCAGAGTCTATAATGTATTGGTCTAGCATGTACTGCACCTGTTTATTCAGCTCCTGCTGATGCTGTTCCGATATACTGCAATTCTTTAACGTAGTAAATCTACCAGGTGGTATAGATGGTGTTGGAATGTGATGTACTATTGCCTTAGTCTCTGTAAGCCTATCTCCTGGTACCAAAAATATGTCATTATATTCTAAACGAAATTTGCTTCACCTCTTCTACTCCCTCTTTCACAGATGCAAACCTTAACTTCGAAAATAGTGGCTCATTTCTCTTCTCCTTATTAATTCTAATTTCCTTACCTTTTACATCAGGTTTTGTCAATTGAGAGCTTACTTCCACTACCCGCTTATCCTCATTTAAATTAATCATTTAAACACAGAACTTTCCTCCCGTGCTATTTGCAATGCTTTCAGCGCGAACTAAATTATCACCTACTTCCTGTCTTTTACACTGCCTCACACCTTATTCTGACGTATCAAACTCTACTATAACTTCAGACATCGGTTCTATTTTTATTGCCTCATGCTTCCATTGGGCTCTTAATGCACTGTTGTGTGCTTCTAACAAATCCCTTCCTAGTAGAGGTATAATTTTTCAGGTAGATGCAAAACTACATAAAATTTATGATCCGGCCCTATCATTTCGTTTTTGACACTTATCTCTGCATATCCAAAACTCTGAACTTTTCCCCAGTTGTCTGAAAACTAACTTCCTCTTTCTTTATTTTCCTGGGACGTAAGACTTCCTGTCTTACCAGAGAAATCGCCTACCCCGTGTCGATCAATCCTTCCCCATAACCTTCCTTTAAACCATCACTTAATACATACACTACGTAAGGATTTTCCTTTACCTCAGTAGCAGAATGAAACTTGCTTATTGGGTTCTCTTTCACACCTAGGTTGCAACCTTTAATTTTCTTTGGACTTACCACAGTTTGCACAGGCAACCCTACTACCCGTTTCTCTGTGCGAGGCATTGCCTCGTCTCATGTCCAATCTTACGACATGTATTGCAGAAAGGCTTCCTCCTGCATTCCTTAGCAACATGTCCCTGTGTACCACACCTAAAACACATTATAGGTGCTATTATGTGAACCATTGATGGTTTGCGCTTCACGTTGTCAGGCCTGCTCTTTACGCCCATACAAACACCTTGGAACTGGTGGGAACTATTACTTGCAATTTCTCCCTAGTAACCCTTAGATTTCTCGCAACATCTTTTTGCACTCTCCTCCTCTACTGCAAGTTCTGTAATTGTTTCATTGACATTTGATCGCATTTCACCCTGACTACAGTTTTAGTTTGTTCATCTACCAACCCTTGTACAAAACAAGCTGTACTCAAATCCACTATTATTCTCCACCTCCCATTTTCTTATCATAATTCCAATTATCCACAACTTTTGAAGTGGATCGTATCAAATCGGATGTCATCTTTTCTAGCCTTGCTCCCCACTGAGTTACATTTTCATTATGTGTCTGCTTATTAGTGCGCAATTTATTAGCATAATATTCTAAAGTTCTGTGAACTGCATAATGCATTTCTAACTTTTCCTTAACATTTTTCCAGGTAGACCCCGCAGCGAGCATTTCCTTGAAATTTAATGTTGGTTTAGCATCTCCGGTAATTTTAGCTACGAGAAATTTAAAAAAGGTAGGATCATCTGCGGAACAGAAAATTCTATAAGCATTCTCAACATTGTCAATAAATTCCTGCATATCTTTAGGATTTGCATCAAAGTTTTGTTTCTAATAAGTTAACTGCAGTAGCTACGGACACGAAACTGTTAGTTTCCTCTACGTTATCGCCCGTTTCTATCGGACTTCCTACCCTACTTCTACTTGCAAAAGACATGGCAAGGGGTTACTTAGCCGATTATCTAAAATTAAACATGTCAGATATAACGATGCTGAGGACTTACTTGGAAAGAACGAAGTGAGTCTCGCCGTCCCTCGGGACTCCAGGTGTAGTTGTTGCCACATACACACGCACAAGAAAAGAAGTAATGTCAAACACTTGTCACATACATTTTAGCTAAAGTATACTATGTTGGCTCATCCAACAATTCAGGTGCTTATACTTATTTCTATTTCCTAGTAAACACTAAGCACAAGTCCAGCTGTCGAAAATGTTACTGGAGCATCTTCTGGCAGGAAATATCTTTGGTAAACACAGGTGTGGTAGATCACCCGCTAGTTGAGGATGCTTCACGTGGTCATGTAATTATAGGTTGTATCTTTATACGACAAGTGTTGCTGACACTCGGTTCATATTTATTTGCTGTATGGCACACCTCTCAAAACACCAAAAGAGGGCATTTACAAATTTGCATTGTGTAGTACTCAAAAGGGTTTGCTTTTGGTCTAAAAAAGTAAATGTTCTACAGTTCAAATAAGGTAGCTGGTCACAGAACTGAAAGCTATGTTGAATCCACAGAATGAGTGATGCCTTTATTAATTCTGGTAACTGAACGTATAGTGAACTAAAATGCATGTATACGATGTTCAAAGTGCTGTTCGTTATTTTTTACTTTAATGGCATTAATGAAGGAGATTTAACATTTATCATTTTCTTCACTCTGTAATCAACATTTCGCTTTTCTTTAATTCTCTGGAATGTCGATGCAATTCCCTATATGTATAAAGATATAGAAATCTGCACGGAAACTATAACTGTGTCGTGAATTATCTCAGTTTTCCACTGTAACAACAAGCCAAAGTATTTACTGTAACAATTGTAACTTCATACCTCAGCACATCCCGAATGTTGCGCTAGGCATGCATCAAACAGTTGATGATGCTTTGCTTGTTTGCTTCTTTTCTATTCTCTTACCTTTTTCTTAACTTCTTTCCTTTTTACTTCCTCCTTTCTATTTCATTCTTCCCTTCCTTCCTTCTCCCCTTCTTTTTTATTTGCTTCCCTTTCCCTCCTTATTCCTTCCTTCCCTCTTTCTTTTTCGTCTATTGCTTCGTTCCTTTCTCCCTCTTACTTTTATTCATTCTTTGCTACATTTTAATTCTTTATTTCCTTCTGCGTTTTTCTTTCATTCTTTATTTCTTTCTTTCCTTCCGTCCTATTTTCTTACTTTTTTCGTTTCTTTCCTTCATTCTATGTTTTCCTTCTTTCTTTTCTTCTTTCATCCCTTCCTTCCCCCTTTCTTTCCTGCTTTCTTTGTTTCATTCTTTCTTCCTTGCTTTTCTTCTTCCTTTCTTTCCGCCAGTCTCTCTTTCCCTTTCCTTCTTTCTTTCGTTTTGTGCTTCTTCCTTGTTTTCAATGCTGTTAAGTTTCACGAAGGTTCAACAGAGCGGTACCAACCTCTGAACTGAAGAAGTTGTTTTGAATGAGTTGTAAACAAGACCACTGTCAAGACAGTATCTCATTGGCTGGTGGGCAAACTACAACTTTTCCCGCTTATCATGTCGTCTCTTCCTCTACATCGTAACATTTTGTGGTTATTCTCGTGCAGAGAAATTTAAAAAATTATTGTAACAGTTCAATTTATTAAACAACACGTCTTTGTTCAGATTCACCAATAACTAAATAAGTCATTATAGCAGAGGATTTAAGAGACTATGCGCAGGCGCTGCAGTTCGTTTCCAGATAAGCCGCCAGTGTACTTTTGCAACGCGTTGAGAAAATATTGCTTTCGAGAGTGTCATGGGTGAGAATCCTCTGACACTATGGAAAACATAAACGAGAAAAATGGAAAGAAGACAGTTGTGTTAAATGTTTTTAAAACTTCTCTGAAAAGTACTCTTGCTGAATCGACAATGAATAGGGTTGGCTGTGCTTAGCAATAATTAACTTCTATGATAGTGATGCAGAATTGTTGCGTGGGTCGCGTTTGCTTTATGTTGTGTTTACTAACGTAAAGTGGCTTCACTTTAAGTTTAAAGGAGTTGCATTGTAGTTCAAAAGTCGGAGAGCTGAACTTGAAGTAGTTGCAACCGCACATATGTTTCTTTAAATATTATATATTTATGTTTGCCTCGGCACCGTCAGTATTTATATTTTTTTAGAGATATGAATGTCTTAGCAGGGAGTGGTGCGATTGAAGAATGTAGGCTTACACAGATTATAATATTACTTCACTCCCTTTATTAATGCTTGATACGATTTAAATAACACTTCACTGATATAGATAGCTGTGAGATTCTTTTGTTAATTACATGCACTTTTTAACACGTAAACTATTTTCGTCTCACACTGAATACGTATTAAACTTCTCGAGGACGCCTTTCGCGTTGGTTAGTAACGCTGTCTGCTAGCAACTGACTTCTGAATTTGTAAATTTTGCTATATTTCAGTTTCTGATTGGCTAATCCAACTCCAATAGAATACTTTCATTTAACTTAAGTTTTTTTTCTGGTTATTGATTGGCGATTTATAAACTGTCTCAAAAATTACATTATTGTGCTCCAATAATGACTAGTAGTATTATCATCAAACTTTCTTACTCATTATTGCCTCAAGGTTACCTCATTGTTAGCAACCTTTAACCTATTTTTCTCGCAGGTCCTACATTATTAAATTACTTAATACGTTCACATAACATTGTTGAACATGTACGTAATAATATAAACATTAATACAATGACTGTTACATAGATTTTATGTTATTTATACACATATTGCTTTAAGGTGGGCTGTTATTGAATTTTATATTATATAATTAGACTGAAATCATTTAAATGTTAAAAATGCTGCCTCAAATTGCCCCCTTTTAGAAATATTTAAAAACTGTTCTTTTTGTTTTTGTCTTTTTAATTTTTTTTAAAATATTTTCTGAAAGTCTCCTGAAAGAAAGAAACATAACCTTTTTATTATTACACTTTCTATTTTTCACTGTAACATTATTTATTATTATTATTATTATTATTATTATTATTATTATTATTATTATTATTATTATTATTATTATTATCACACTTCCTATTTTTCACTGTCACTTTTATTTAACACTCACTGGTTTTTTTTTTACTATACTCGTGTACAGCAGAATAATTTATTTTGTTCTTTCACTTGTTCGACACTTTAAGGTCAATGACCTGGTGTAAGTGTCGCGGTATCGTTCGTGTTATCTTATTTGCTGAGCGCCTGTTATTGTTTTACTATTTTGAATTTTGGGTTCTTTGTCCTCCGGCTAGCTATTATTAATCAGTCGAGCAAATCTCTGAACAGGGTGTGTAAACGGAACGGAGTTGTTACTAAAAGATAACACTGATAAAAGAATTTGTTTTTACACTTTTATTGCCGTCACACTGAATTAATTTCATATATTTAATCTTGATACACGCCTGACTGAAACTTTATATTTTCGAATGTAACTATAATCACTTATTTGCCGCGCATTATTAATTCGCATATTTCACATTTTGTAACTAACTTTACGAAGCGAGAGATTCTGTAGAATTGCGTAACGTGTACTTCGTGAATGCTTCTGTTGAACTACGCGACGTGTAACTCGTGAATGATTCTGTAGAACTGCGCGACGTGTAACTCGTGAATGATTCTGTTGAACTGAGCGATACCTGTCTCTGGCTTCAGAATTTATACTCCCTCACCCCGATATGCCTAAACATTATAACAGAGCTGCTATTGGTTAATAAAGCGCGCCAACATTAGCGTCTATTTTTCTATCCAATCTAAATTACGAACACATATGCTCTAGGGAAGATATTCCCTCCATTTCTAAAGAAAGGCACGCTACTCTGACGTCATTTGTTTGTCTATTCTAATTGATAAATAACTCACCCCCTCGCTCATTGTTATCCGTTTCTATTGTCAGTTTCAGTGAGGCCGTGTAAACTTATTTCCTGACAATGCTTATAATTAACAAACATCTCAAATCATTGTCATACAATAATGCTAATTTACACTACAATCACTCTGGCATTCACAGTGTTGTGATATAAAATACTGCTTCATATGCCCCACTAGAAACATAATTATAAATATTTACAACTTTTTTTGGAAATTTTACAATGGGTTTTTATTCTGCTGAATCTTGTAACACACGGTATTTATCACTTGCACTTAACACTGCACACGCATTTAACACACGTCATTCATCTTGCCTTTTTCTCGCCACTATTCACTGGCTCGGATCTAATGTGTTTAGATACATACATCTGACATTACAATTTTTTATAGCAAATACTGTACCCTGAACTATTTAGGTCACTGTTACAAAATGGATATACTTTCTTAGATTATTGACATAGAAATTTATACACTCAAGATTTTTAACCTGGTTCATTTTGTAATTATTGAACACATTTACCAAAATATTCATCCTCTACACAAATATATTTGCATCTCTTAATTCTAGACATAATTTCACATTATTTGTGTGCTACATAAGTGTTTTGCTTTAATTATTTTTACCCTTTTTTATTGTTTTGTACTTTATATTCACAATACTTTTTTAATTATATCTACATACTTTTACTTTAATATGACATTAAATTTTCATTATTACATGCTTCATTTCAAATGCGGTTACAGTTTACTAAGAACATGTTCTTTTGCCCCTTTAAACATTTATTTTTGTCATGAATTTATTTCTTCTTTCTTGTGCCATATATACATAGTTAACCCTCTTACATTCCAATACTTTGTTCTGCAGTTCAGCTTTAACTATCGTTTTTTTTAGCTGTCATTGCTATTCCCTCTGCTGGATCAAATTGTCTATGGCTAAGCATTACTCGTAGCTGTATCGTAACCTTCCAAAATCTGTTCATAAATATCCTCTTAAAGGATTCATATATAGTTTCACCCGCTGATACCATTTGAAACCAATCTAAAGGTTTCTTAACCACACATCTCTTAACAACTATCATTTTCAATTCTTCCTTTTATCTTTTTAATTTGAGAGTACTCTGACAAGTCTGCAATAAACTGTATTGGATTGGAGTTTTCATTCTGAACAGCTTGGTGCTTGTTAATTTCAGAAGTTAGTTTCTGATTATTTATAGACAAAACTTTAACTTCTTCAGACAACTTATTTCTTTGTGTTTCCGATTCCTTCTGAATTTCAGATATCTCCCCTCTGAAAATAGCTTGCGCCTGAATTAAATCTGCATTCGTAGCCTCCTTCATCTCTCTTAGCTCACTTGAAATTCTATTCATTCGGCTACCTAAAATGTTCAATTTTAGTATTAACCTCACTTTTTTGGTTAGATATTTCCCTGCTCATGTTTGACATTTTCTTTGAAACTTTTCCTATCTCACTTGCTATTATGTCATGATTCTCATTTCTCATTCTTATCGTATTACTATCTAGCTCCATAATTTTTTTTTCAATTTCTTCCCTGTTTTGATCTAATTTTTGCTCTAATTTCTCATTACTCTTACCAATATTTTCTCTTAATTGTTCTGTAACACTCTTACCAATATCTTCCCTCAATTCCCTACTATTCTTTACCATATCCTCCCTTAATTCCCTATTATTCTTTTCCATATTCTGAGTTAGTTCTTCTAATTTCTCATTACTCTTACCAATATCTTCCCTTAAATGATTTGTACTCGTAATACTCTTATTTAACGTTTCACAAAAATTTCTCAGCATTTCCATCATCATACCGGCATCAAAATTAACATTTCCTGCTATTGTATTCTCACTTTCTTCACTAATATTTCCTCCCTCAAATTCTACATTGTTTGAGCTATTTTCCGTAACCTGCATTCAATTACAGCTAACTGTTACATTATCCCCTTCCATAATTGTTTCTTCAGTATTATTAGTAGACATTGTTTTCTTAATCCTACCACTTCTCAACAACATTTAATCTTTCACAATTTTTGTTTGTTTGCTTTATGATACACATAAAATTTACAATTTTCTAACCTTTATGATGCTATCTGATGATGTTGCTTTGATGTCCAGCTTCCTGCCCCTCTCTCCTAGATGTATATGTCGCCTCTGCGTCGTACTACGATGGATCTGCGTCGTCTCGCTGTCTTGGTGTCCTGTAGTCGAATTCCCCTATTGCCTTCTGTTCACGTAATCGCTGATGTCCTCTCATCCACGTCGTCGGTCGTTCTGGTGGTTGTTTCTGAGATCTGCGTCTTGTAGTTAATTTCACTGTTCCATTCGCTCCACGTCTTGGTTATTTCGTCCCTTCCTGTTTTTTTCGCCCCAAGTTCTGGGAGCCAATATGTCGTGGTATCGTTCGTGTTATCTTATTTGCTGAGCGCCTGTTATTGTTTCACTATTTTGAATTTTGGGTTCTTTGTTCTCCGGCTAGCTATTATTACTCAGTCGAGCAAATCTGTTGAACAGGGTGTGCAAACGGAAAGGAGTTGTTACTAAAAGATAACACTGATAAAAGAATTTGTTTTTACACTTTTATTGCCGTCACACTGAATTAATTTCATATATTTAATCTTGATACACGCCTGACTGAAACTGTTATATTTTCGAATGTAACTATAATCATTTATTTGCCGCGCATTATTAATTCGCGTATTTCGCATTTTGTAACTAACTTTACGACGCGAGAGATTCTGTAGAATTGCGTAACGTGTACTTCGTGAATGCTTCTGTTGAACTACGCGACGTGTAACTCGTGAATGATTCTGTAGAACTGCGCGACGTGTAACTCGTGATAGATTCTGTTGAACTGCGCGATACCTGTCTCTGGCTTCAGAATTTATACTCCCTCACCCCGATATGTCTAAACATTATAACAGAGCTGCTATTGGCTAATAAAGCGCGCCAACATTAGCGTCTATTTTTCTATCCAATCTAAATTACGAACACATATGCTCTAGGGAAGATATTGCCTCTATTTGTAAAGAAAGGCACGCTACTCTGACGTCATTTGTTTGTCTTTTCTAATTGATAAATAACTCACCCCCTCGCTCATTGTTATCCGTTCCTATTGTCAGTTTCAGTGAGGCCGTGTAAACTTATTTCCTGACAATGCTTATAATTAACAAACATCTCTAATCATTGTCATACAATAATGCTAATTTACACTACAATCACTCTGGCATTCACAGTGTTGTGATATAAAATACTGCCTCATAAGGTCAATGATCTGGTGTTCAATGACCTGAGTGAAGTTTGTCTATTCACTAACACAGCCACTATTAAGCATTTTATTTGCTATACATTTAACATTTAATTAGGCATATTAACACTTGTTACCCTTTCTTTACAACTTATTTCTTAAGCATTTTTATTATTTTGTTACAATTTCTACCTTATACAATATTAATGCAGTTGCTATTAAGACTATTATGTTTTTCTTACTAACAATGGATTTTCGTTTATTGCATATTTTTATCTAAACTCTCTTTTGTTATTGACAATTTGTTAAATTTAGTAAAGATATTATTATACATTTTTTAAATTAAGTTGCTTTTCCCTTTTATGTTCCAGATACTTTATATTCTTTTTCTTTTTCTCTTGTGCCTTTCATAACCTGCATACTTTATTTTCTTTTTCTTTTTGTTCTTGTGCCACAGACATTTTAGACTTGCCCTAATCTTATGTTGCACAGTTGTATTCCAAAATTTATTCATAATTAAAACTCTAAACGT
This sequence comes from Deroplatys truncata, assembly GCA_030765065.1. NCBI lineage: Eukaryota > Metazoa > Arthropoda > Insecta > Mantodea > Mantidae > Deroplatys > Deroplatys truncata. The sequence goes on along the minus strand of CM060990.1, from coordinate 533,441,407 downwards.
TTCAAAATTTATTTCACTGTCTGCTAGCATATGTAACCATTCTAAGGTTTTGTTATCCAAGAATTTGCTAACAAGCATCATTTTTAATGCTTCAGACACATTCTTCAATTTAAAATATTCTACTAGATCATGAATAAATTATATTGGACTTGAGGAAGCATTAAAATAAGGTAAAGGTAATTCATTAGGCACAGAATAGTAGTTTGGCATCTGATTTGGTAAATGCACATGTGTGTTATCATTATTGTTTTGTGTTTGAGAGGCTGATGCTATGGAAAAAGCAGCAGCATCTCTTGTATTATTAGTTAACAAAGGTGATGCACCTCTTTCTGTACTTGCATTATTTTGTCATGCATTTGATTAGCATTTACAGAACTAGTTACATTTGCATTTACTTTTGGTACACTTGTACTTAAATTTTCAAAACTATTTCTGAGTTTATCTATTTCTTTGCTAATTTCTTGTACTTTATCTTTAATTTCATCTATCATTGACTTTACTTGTGCTTGCCCTGTATTTGCTTCTTTAATTGCTTCTGCATTTGTTTTAGCCATTTCATGCATTTTATTTATTTCCCCTGTTAAATCAATTTGTACTTTTACAAGATCTGCATTTGTGTTTTCTACCATTGTTTTTAATTCTTCACTCTGTTTATCTAACTTATTACAAATACCCTGTTTAGTATTAGTAAGTTTCAACTCCATATCAGTTATATTTTTATTCATATGACTTGGCAATTTCTGTTCTAGCTGTTTACAACCTTTATTTACTTTTAAATCTATATCTTTTTGAATTGCTTTGGAGGATTGTTCTAGTTTCATTTCTAACCTCCTACTTTCAGCTTTACTTTCTTTCATACAATTTTCTATTTGCTTAGCTAGGTCATTTTTGATACTAGATAGCTCTGTATTAGTTTCAGTTAACTTATTATTAGTTTCAGTTATCTTATTACTTAATTCTACTCTCAGCTCTGTACTAGTTTCTTTTAACTCTCCTCTAATTTCAGTTAACTTATTATAGTCTGCATTACTTTCAGTTATCCTTTCAGTAAGACCAAAAAGTATGGTGGTTTTAATCTTGGCCAAGTGATGGGTCGATATTAATTAACTTCTGCTGTTTTATGTGCAACATACATTCACGTCTTTTACGCGGAATGTTTCTGTAGTTTTCATCTATCAATTTGTTACGCACTACCTTTTTGAAGTCAGCATCTTAATGTGGCTCCAACGTAATGCACTGTCAACCGTGAGAAAGAGAGAGGGGAGAGAGAGAGGGAGAGAGAGAAAGAGAGAGAAAGAAAGAGGTGCGGACGGAAATTTATCTTCATTATTTTTGGGAATATTTGATAATCTACTCACTGCCAGCAGTCCAATTTAAGATACCAACTAATTTCATTGTTAATAAGGAACAGAAATTATCCTCAGAAAATGAAATCTCCGTATCTGTTGATTACAGTACGTTGGAAGCAATTTCTGAAAGGAAGTTCACATAATGCACAAACACTTTCAGTTAGAGTAAATACAGTGGCTTTCATTTTTATGACTATAAATTACTAGTGTAATAAGAGAGAGTTTCTCACATATTAAATTATGTTTCACAATATAATGTTTATTGTGTACTTGGACTGCTTTATTTGGAGAATCCTAAACAACAGGCATGGGAAAAACAGCTCTTCACAGCCCTTCCGCTCAAATCTGAAACTACCCTCTCTATCGATCGTTCACAGCTTCTTCTATTTCGCACACTACACTTCAGTAGTGTGGTCATGGTGTCGACATTACGACCCAATATCATGGCAACTGCCTTCAGGGATATTTTAATCGTAAAACTAGCCTGAAATGTACTGTACTTTATACAAATATAATAATTACAGATTAGGCGTAAGGAAGTAACATGAAAAAAATCAGAGTTAGATAAAGTATGTGGAACTCACCACTGGACTCTGTTATGTCCTCTATTATTGGGATGAGGAACAAAAGTTCTCTCGTTTGTGATTGACAATACAAAAATGTGCTTTTATAGGCATCTTCTCTTTGTTAGTGGATGCCAAATTATTGCAGAGTACCCTCCTGTATTGTGAACGTACCGGAAGAAAACTTTTCCTTTGAACGTAATGGAACTTTTCGCGGTTTTAGAACTGCCAAGGATGTTCCAGCATCCCAAGTTCCTGTTGATTTATAAACCTCAGTAAATAATAAAAATTTGTGCATATGTTAGCAGAATTTGTGCTGTACTGGTGCATGTTTACACAACAGAACAGAATAGGTAAGCGGCATGCCACGAGTCTATCGGGTTCACACGATAACGATATGTATGCATGTATTATTGCATATAGACATTCCATTATTACCTGTGCTGATAAATTCAAACACGATGGAGCACGTTTCAATGAAATATGCAAATTTACCAACGTAAAGTGCGGTACCTTGTGGGCAAAAAACACGCAAATATGATGGACGTCAGGGCGAATTCTACTGTGTAAAACAAACCGGTGCTTTTGAAGCAGAAGCGGCATGGTTGCGTGGCTTGCAACGTATGCCTCAAGAACAGGACATTTGGATTTCGTATACTAATAACATTATGTCCTCCGCCGTCACACAGTGAACTGGAACGCGGTGCTCTAGTTCCCGGCCACGGAATGAGCCTGGATTCAGTCCCACTCATGTGGGTGCGGTTTTTAATTTCCGGATATAGGACGATGCCCACTCCGCATCGTGAGGAAAGTGAGGACCTGTGATAAGCAGCGATTCTAGCCATAGAGGCCAAAATTCTGGCTGGAGGATGTGTGATGGAGCCCAGGTAACCTGGAACTGTAAACAAAAGCGTCAGTGGTACAACAGAACATAAACACAGAGCTCATAGAGGGCATCTCTACCGTACCAGTAGCGCAAAGCGAACTACTGACTGTCGACTGTGCGGCCCTGGGTCCGTGTATGTGCTACGACGTCACGTGTACTACGTGGGGTGGTAGTTGTGTTGATTCCTGCTCAACGAATGTTTGTCCTAGCTCTAGTAATAACGTAGTTTCAGTTAAATTTCATAATTATCTTGAAATAAACTGGAGTAGCTGTTTGAGCGGAAATGTAGATAAAATTTGAGCTCTGACATTAATGTAAAGCTACAGGAAAGGAAAGTTACTTTAATAAGGCTAAATTCATTGAATTCTCGTGCATTTTAGAAACGCAAAAGTTTGTATTGTTATGTAGGGGTATTTATTGCTCTGGAACCGCGCAACCATACACTTCGTGCTTCAACACTGTTGGTCTTCCTAAAACACAACTCAATCTTCACAGCTCCTTCAGTTTTCAGGTTTGTTTTCTTCACATGGTACCGCGCCTTACATTGGTACATTTACACATTTATTTAAAATAGTAGCCTATTATACTTCAGTTTGCCTTCAGCGTAGATTTGAAGGAGCATCTTCATGGAAAAGTGATGGAGCCCTGCTCGGGGCATGCGCAGTGTAAAAAAACACGAATGGCTCACCTATACTGTCATGCAGCGGATGACATTACGTAGTCTGAGCTGGGACAAATACTTGCATTTTGTTAGATAAACGTACTGACAAGCTATTTTAGATCAGATCCCATTTAAATCAGTACCTTTAAAAGCGATCCAAGTTTTAAGTCTGCAATACCTACACCATGAAATTATTTTGTTTTTGTTTTCTTAAGCGAGTTAATCCTTTGATTCTGGTAAACTTGCAATCACACTAGCCGTTTCTACAATGGAAGTTCAAGTCCCTAGGATGGAACTGAGACCTGTGCTGATGTTCGACGTTCCTGCCTAGCCCATTAACATGAATATGTTTCAGGTTATATTCTCTAAACTCCTAACATTATTCAGTTTTATTTAATATAGTATTGCGAGTTTGCAAGCATACTTGTATTTAGACAAACATGAGACTGAAGCCATATGCTAACCCATACGAGTCCATGCAGAGAAACCGCTGTTAGCTGAGATAACCATAAAATTGATAACGTACTGTTTCGTTCAACAGCATTAATGCAATACTAAGATTGTTGTTTATATGTACAAAATTAATAAACAACATTAATTTCTCTGTTATTTAAAATATTTTGGCGACGTCACTAACACTTATATTTTCATCCGCTAACATAGATTACGGCCTTATAAATGAAGATTTTAAATAGCATAGGTTTACTTAAACTTACATTACACAAAAGATGTTCACTCTGGTTATTCTGAATCTTTTTACACAACGTTTTCCAGTAGTGCAAGTAAGTAGGAAAATGTGGAGAATTGATTTTCAGCCAAGCGTATGCTGAGGCATGTGAGATACATATGCAGATAGGGAAAAGGACTCTCCCCTGCATTATAATAAGTTTTAGTAACATATGCCGGTCAAGAGCTAGCAACGCAATGCGCATTAAGATGATTGTAACAATGCCACTGCTACGTTAAAATGTTAACACAAAAGAACAAAGGCACAGCAGCAATTGGATCTCTATAAGACTGTTTGCTAACTTATACCTAAAGATTTTTATTGAATTACATCTGGAGGTACTTGTATTTCTTGCGCATATCATCGGCTTACTGCAAAAAGTAGTTAACTCCACTTTTGGTCAAAATGGAGTTACACACACACACACACACACACACACACATATATATATATATATATATATATATATATATATATATATATATATATTCCCCAAGGTATTAACCTGTGCACAGAGCAATGTTTAAAATAATATTTCAGGCACTTGGCAATTCTTACTGTGTAATCTTTGCAGTTGCCCTCATGGAGAATGTTTGGTCTTTGCTACCAAAAATGAGCAAGAGCCAGTTTATAATTCATCTTTGCTTGGGAAACTGCCAAAATCAAGGTCGCAGACAATATGGACACGGTTGAATTTTAAGTACATAATTTCCTCTTATCTAATATTGTGCAAGGATATGGAGTATGTATTTAATTAGCAAATAAAGTGCAGATTTAATAATAATGTCCATTATTTTCAATTGAGTTGTTATAGAGCGCATCTGGGTTCCAGGGATGTTAACGTGTTCATATGGACCGGCTAGGAACTAACGACGTCAAATCAGAATTAGTTAGTTATCATATTTCTAATTCATTTTTATGTAGAGGCATCAAAATCAAATTGTAATACTTTTATATTATTTCAGGCTTGCGGTGCTAGTTAGAGATGTCACAGTACGAATCCCTGGATATCCTATTTTGTGATGGAGACAATGGAGACGACGAAGTGAGCTGTGTGTACATGGAATCCCCCAGAACCAGAAATTCACACCCCTGAAGACTCTGAGGATGAAGATGAAGGGGGTACTGTACACAATTTGAGTTTCAGACAACTTGTTGCCCCTGCTGAGGTTAGATATATAAATGAGGTTGCTCTGGATTTCCCAGAAAAATCTATCAAACGCCATTGTGTAGATGGGGATTCTGTTTCCTCAGACCATTTCCTCAACAATGGGATTGATCTGCTTACAGTTACTGTTTTGCTGTAGAAATGTTTGAACACTTTTTTGACAATGAAGTGATAAATCTTTTGGGGCGTGTATCAAATGGATATGCTATTCAAAGTAATTGCCCACACCCCAAATATTTGCCGATGAAAAAAAATGCTTAATGGGTACTCTCATATTAAGTGGATACAACCGGGTACCTTCTAAAGGAAACTATTGGGATGTCGAACATAAAGACACTTATAATGAACTTGTTACCAATGCAATAAGAGGAAAACGGTTTGAGGATATACTGAGATTTCTGCAATGTGCCGCAAACACTAAACCTGATTTATCCGACAGGTAATGGAAAATACTGTTTATTTTATTATTATTATTATTATTATTATTATTATTATTATTATTATTATTATTATTATTATTACTATTTATGGATGCTCTTTAACTGTTGCGGTCCTTAGCGTCTCATTCTATACTGGGTGTGAAAGACCGGTAATTTTGCTCAGATGCCCCTTTGTCGGGCTTGAGGTTCTTTTACGTGCCGTAAATCTACGACACGGGACCACCGGCTTTATTTCACTTCCGAAGGAAGACATGCTAAGGAGTTTTACGCCCGAAAAAATTCATCGCCCTCCGCCGGGTTTGAACCCGCGACCTCGGGAACTAGATGCTAGCATGTTAACCACTACACCACGGAGGACGACTACTGGAAAATACGGAAACTCATAAACCGCATGAAAGAAAAGTGTGAAAGACATTTTGTTCCAGAACAGAATTTATCATACGAAGAATCCATGGTAGGATACTTTGGCAATCACTCCTGTAAGCAGTTTATACGTGGAAAACCAATCCGGTTTGGATACAAAGTTTGGAGCCCGTGTATTCCCTGCGAATATTTAGTGGATTTTGAAGCGTACCAGGGAAAATCTGTTCACCCTAATGAAGGTTATGAGAAGTGTATAGGGAGGGCTTCTGCACCCCTCGGTGTAATGATAGCTTCAACGAAAGACGAGGTACGACCACTTGCATTTAACTTTTATTTTTATAACCTTTTCACTAGCTCCTACCTGCTGTCATATCTTAGAGAAAGGGGTTAGGGAGGTACAGGGAGTATTAGGGATCAAAGAATGCCACGAATAAATAAAGGTGTTCTTCTTAGGAAACCCCGTGGGTATTTTGAAAGTGTAATTAGCAAAGTAGATGGAGCAGTGGTTGCATAGTGGAAAGACAATCCTGCTGTGACTATGGCCAGTATCACCACAAGAGTTCACCCAATATCTGGTGTTACAAGACACAGTAGACAAGAACGCGAATATTTCAAAATGCAAAATTCATATTAGAAATCGCAAATGGTACTGGCCTCTTTTGTCTTGTATGATTGATGTTGCAATGTGCAACGCATGGCTTCTTCTCGGAAGCTCAAGTAAAAAGATAACACATCTTCTTAACTTCCGCCAAGAGGTTGTACAAATGTACCTGACTAAGTATCAGAATTTGCCTAAAGGTGAGGGACGACATGGCAAAGAGCTACTCCACTCTGATTTGCGCTTTGATGGTCTAAGACACTATATAAAGAAACTAGAGAAGAAAAGGAGATGCCAAGGAGAAAAATGCAAAGGAAAACAATCTGCGGTACTGACAGCATGCCAAAAATGCGATGTTGGGTTATGCATTGAATGTTTCCAAGAATGTCATGTACAGTAACCACATAATTTGATAGTGCAAGATGCCTATAGGAATTGTGTTGCTAAGAAATGCAAAATTCGTATTTATTACCATAAACACATGTTTTTGTTCATAACAAACTTGTATGAAACGCTTATTAAGACAAAATCGTTCTTGAATAAAATTAGATGAAGGTAAAATATTTCTTTGAAATATTCCTTGTATTCCCTCTTTGACAAACTTACATACTAACGCGTCCATATGGACAGGCTCATTATCAAAAAGTGGTATATAGGATAACTTTTTGACTGTTTTTCTTAGTTGCTTTAGAACATATGGATGACAGAAAAGTATGAGATAATAAAAAATTAATTCGATCCCTAATGGGTGTGAAAATCCTCATTAAGCAAACGAGCGATCACACAATTCCTGTTCTGTTAAGCCCAGAATGCACCAAATACGACAACAATAAGTATAACTTTTTGTGTACCAGTCCTGCACCAAGCACAGGGATACATAACAGGAAGAAATCAGTAAATGGAATTACAAACATTTTTGTGTATATTATGCATAGGGACATTATGTTTGAAAAAGTTGATAATTAGCTGATAATAGAATCATTGCTGTTAAGTTTTTAATCTGGTAGGCTATGTAGACATGGTATAGTAACATAGTTAAAATGAATGAGAATACAAGAAGCTTCAGATTAATTTCAATAGCTCTGAATGTCTTAAACAATGATAAATCTGAAGAAGAAGCCCTATGTGAAAATATCGCTGAAAGTCTAGACACCACCAAGTTAATAATAACCTAAAACCGTAACTTTGCATGTTTATTTTAAAGGCTGTATATGCTCTAAAGTTTTAATATACTATATAAATATATTACTGTTCTTCTTTTGTTTTGCTGTTTAAGACTGTACATACGAAACCAATTCGAAATCAGGAATTAGTTAGACAAGAGATAAATTCTAATAGCATACCGTGATATAGTAAATTGTTTTTGTAAGCTCAAAGTCTGTTCAACAGATAGCCTGTTCAAATATATTTGGTGTTATTTACAGAATTCAGAGATTAATGAAGTTGAACAACATTCGGTGGAAGGAAAATTTATAGATTCTACTTCTACACTTAATGATGGGTGTGATGAAGGCCTGGCATTTTCCAATTCTTTTGAAGTTAAATTCTGTATACCAACTGAAGAAGAAAAAGAATGTGGTAATAGAGGTATAGCACATTCAATAGTAGTAATAATTGCTGCAGGTTATTCATACTTTAATGTAAAATTTAAAACAGGTTGCTATAAATGGTAAATATTAAAATTATGAACGTAATTCTCTTTTATATTGCAGATGAGGCACAAGAAGATCTCGTTGGAGAAAGGCAGATCCAGAAAAGTAGAAAAGAAACAAAGGCAAACGCCAACGCTGTCTGTTTGCCTTATGAAATTAAAAGCGTTAAGTAACCAGCAAAATCCCTCAAAGCAGTTAACTATGAATCACGTCACTTTAAATGCACACAAAATATATCTTAAGAAAAGTGATTTCAAATGTGTAAGAGCCTTTAGAGCCTAACCTATGAAATACAGAAAGGTTTTATTCTAAACAATGTAGTTAAGCATGTGCCGTATAGAAAACCAGTAAGCACACTTGATGGTAAGTCAAGGAACTGTTAAAGAAGTTATTTTTTTTATCTTAGACAGTGCAACTGCTACAAGAGCTTGTTTTTTTCAGAAAAAACATTAAACGAAAGTGATGGACCTGTGATGAAAGCATTTTCTGATGTTGATGAATGTAGCTCCTATGGTGGAAGAGATATGAGGGGTAAACAGATGAAAGCTCTATGGGGATTGTAAGGGAACACATAAAGAAACTTCCTGTAGTAAAATCTCACTACTGTCGCCAGACAAGTAAGAGGCTATACCTTGATGCAAACCTTTCTATGGCAAAGATGCACGACATATATGTGGAAGAATGTAAAAGCGCAGTTCAACCTGTATCTCTTATTACGTACAGGTTAATTGAGGTAAAAACTTTAACTACTCCTTTTTAATCTCAAGAATGATCAATGTCTTACATGTACAAAATTTGAGAGGGCAGAAATAAATGAAAGACAGCATTTTGAATCTGACTGTGAAGCACATATTATAAGGAAAAACAATATCGAAGAATCAAAGAAGGCTGATAAGGATAGATATGAATGTAAAGATACATCCTTGATGACCACATTTCATCTGCAAAGTGTGCTACAAATTCCATCAGATGACACGTCACAAATGTACTATTCTAGAAAACTGTATGTTTATCGTTTGACTATTTATTAATCAAAAGGAAATAAACATGCTTACTGTTATGCTTGGAATGAAGTCAATGGAAAGCGGGGAAGCTGTGAAATTGGTAGTACACTGTTATGTTGGTTTAATGATATACCAAAACAGTAAAAGAAGCTTGACTGCATTCTGATACGCTTCTGGTCAGTATAGAAATCAAAATATTGCTGCTCTGCGCATGTTTCTGGCTAAAAACTCCCATACTCATGTGATACAGCATACGCTTTTGGAATCTGGGCACTCATATTCGGAAGTAGACTCAGTTCATAGTGCAACAGAATGCCAAAGGAAAAATCTTCCCGTATATTCTATGGTGGACTGGTTTACAATTTTCAGAATGGCAAAATCTAACAGGAAGAGGATAAATGTAAAACAGCTACATATAAAGACATGATAATTTGGCAGAGTTATCAAATACAATAATAAAAAGCAGTAATATAAATGGACTTGCTCAAAAGGTAAATTGGTTTAAAATAAAATGTCTAACGTATGAGAAGGGTAATGCTATTAATGTATAATGCAGATATGAGTATTCTGGACCATATGAGAAAATTAACACTCGTGGAAAACATAGAGGCTGAGGTGGCCCTATAGGCATACCTAGACAACTTGTAAAACTGTTCACTTCACCGTTGCCTATTGCAATTGTAAAACGGAAAGACCTGGTAAACCTTTGTGTCACAGGTTTTTCTCAAAACCATTAAAATGTGTGTTACCAACTTTTTGCAGTAAGTTGACGATATCGTATAACAGTAAATTTATCTGCAGTTACTGCGACATTCAGACACTGCGCCAGCCACTAAAGACTGCTTGAATGCTTCAAATTCTAGAAAATGTAATTGTGGTTTGCATTGCCTTTTATTACTCTGCTAAACGACAGCTGAAGCTCGTCGCATTCTAAGTCAAGTTTGTATATCTTCTTTTTGAAATCTGATTGCTAGATGATTCAGAATTCCGGTTATCGGTTATATTCGGATTATATGTTTCTAACCCACCCAGAAAAGGCATGTGTTCAACTTGTATTAAATTTGTCACGTGTTAGTTACTTCTCTAGAGATGTTACAATCTTTTTTCAACCAATCCAATATTACATTTTCTCCTTTAGGGTTCTGTTCGCACTAAATAGGTATATGCCTTTACTTTCTTTACTGTTGGCGTGTTTCTCTATTTCCATTTCTCTGTTTGTTGCTTCCGGCGCTCACATTCAATTTGGGATACCACTAACTTGCCCACTCTTCACCATGCCTTTCCGAACAGTTATACTTTTCTGTGAACTTGCAGACTTCAGACAACAAAATCACAACTTAATGAAATAAATGTGCCAAGCCTAAGGTAATCGCGGATAAATACTAAAGGTCCACATAGGGCACTAGGTGATTGTTACCGTCGCCGCCGCAGCTAAATTATATTATATTAAATTAAATTAAATTATATATAGCTAAATTATTATATTGTATAGGTAACGAGTCAATATCTGACATTTAACAAAGTACGGATGTTATTATCATGACTTTAAGGATTTCGATCATTGAGAATCTAATTTTATGTTGGTATGTACCACCAGTTGCTTAGATATCAAATCATAGATGCATTTGCTTCAAAATAAAGTCAGTTCATTAATTTCGTAGGTACACGCACTCGAAGAACAGTGATTGAGACTGCTACTAAAGGGACATATGGACTTTAGTATTAGGCACCTCCATGAATGGTTATTCCGTACTGGATGTGTAGTTTGCCGCTGATCAGTTGGAGCATCCATTCTCCGGCCAATTTACATAGCTCGAGCTAAGGTAAGAAAACCTTTTAAAATTCCAGGAAGTGCTGAAAATTTTCTCGCTTATCGGGAGAAACTAAGTAGTTACACTAAACATATCTGTAAGGCCAAAAGGAATGCATGGATCTGCACTACCAGTGTTAAAATGTATTTCCGTAAGCACAAGCATCATGAAAACAATGTGCAAAGTCAGTTATATTCAACCTGAAATGGAAACGCCTCTGCTTTTAGCAATTGTCTATTTCCCAGGATGAAACTTAGTCTATGTCCGACCAATAGATCTGCAGCAAACCAATCTGTACCACGTATGTCGATAGAGATGACTGGAATCTGATTAGGAGTATGATCAATGTGACAAATGTAAAGTGGGCTATGAATGAAGCTGAACCATACAAAGCTGAAGAACCTGCTTTCATCTTTCCTGCATTGCTGCAACAAGGAATTGACATTATACAGTGCTTGATTTACAGCATTTACAATGCTTGTATATCCTACAAATATGGTCCATTAGCTTGGCGGTAGACTCGAGTGACCTTTATACGTAAACCTGATCGTCTAGAGACTAACTTGGAAAGAGCATTTAGGTTATATAATTGCCAAAACTTATGGGTTATTTTGGATCTGCAGGAAAATGTTTAGAGAGATATATAATCTAAATCCTGGTGTGGTATATTAGAAATATTGCCGCGATCTCAACTAAATTCAGATGATAGAGTAACGGGTTACCGGGAACTTTAGGTGAATTGCAGGATGGGACATAGCGAGCATAGTTATGTATTCATTAACATCACAGATTTCCTAATTTCTACGTAAACAGGAATGGCAGGGGAATATTCTTTCAACAACTCCACATGGTTCAAACAGAACAATTAAGCTAATTTATTATAAAAGAACAAATTCAGAATCAGTATCTAGAGCTCGGAAGATGGAGTGTGTGAGCTCCACCCATATTGACGGCCCAATGACAGGACACGGAAAGATAACTGTATGCGCGTTAGTATCTGATAGCTGCGCCCATAATCCACACGTAATTACCGGCACATGCTACAAACCTTTGAATATCTGACCCCAAATATATTAAACCAAACTCCCAAAATATCGCTAAATATCACAGCTCCCTCGGCCAACAATGTCGACGCCCTTGTCGATACAAAATAACAAAGACATACATAACCAAACATATTGAAAATTTTACAATGGTTGCTTGTATCCGTAACAGTACATCATATAAGGCAAAAACGTTTGAAGCTACACAATATGGCAAAATAGCAGAATTATTTATGTATAAATTCATTTATAAAGTGTCAGTTACTATGAATTCACAAAAAAGTAATGATGAATTATTAAATGCTGCAGGAGTTTGAGAACCACACGAAACCAGGGATGTGTTCAGGGTTGTCTTCAGGTTTTATAATGAGCACGGCATACGCACTATAAAGCATACTGCTGCACAAGCGTTAAAGTGATGATGCATACTCACTACACTTCACCGAAACTATGAGTTTAACTATGTTGTCTGTTGGTAGCTCCACTATATCACCAAAATAGCTTTTAGCACTGACGAAGCAATGCTTGTTGAATCTGTATATCATTGCGTCGATGATGGAAAGTTGATATGGTGGTGAGCGAGAGGCGACCGCTGGCTTGGGTTGCCCCTCTAAAGTGTCACTTTGCCAAGAAGTGGTGCAGGCGAGTAGTGCAGCAAGACAGGAATCCAACCAGCCAAGCGGCATGTCTGAAACAGGCGGGCCCATCCAGACTGGGCACTCGTGTTCTCCATAAAGCAGATATAACTAGAACGGTAATGGTTTCACAGCGAATAAAATTAACTCCAAAGCCAAAGTTACAAAATAAATTGAGTTATATTTATGGACGCCCTATAACTGCTGTGGTCCTTAGCGTCCCATTCTATATTGGTCGTGTAAGACCGGGAATTTTGCTCAGAGGCCTCTTTATCACGCTCGAGGTTCTTTTACATGCCGTAAATATACGACATGGAACCACCAAATTTATTTCCCTTTCGAAGAAAGCCATGCACAGGATTTTAAGCCCGAAAAAGTCCATCGCCTTCCTTCGGGTTTGAACCCAAGACCTCGGGAACTAGAAGTATGCTAGCCATTACACCACGGTGGACGCCCAGTTACAGAGTTAATATTACAATCATATGTCTTTACATAAGCAAGTATGAAAATATAAGAAAACATGCCAAATATAGCTAATTTACAAAAATGAATACAATTTGTAGGAAACGTTATTACACAGTCATATAAGCAATGAATTTAAAAGCAGACCAAACGAAAAATTTTGACAGCAAATAAAATGCAGGAAATGCCAGAATTTCTAGTTCTATCAATAGTTGTTCCAATTTAATCTAGACAAATTTCATCAAATACTAAAGGAATAGCGTTATTGGTAAGCTTGGTGATAGTAGGCTCTCCATTAGGTTCCGAGATAGATACTTGAATACAGAGATATCTTCTTTAGGAGGCATGCAAATCTTCAGCTCAATAAGAGTTCTTATCTCATCACTTGACTCTGGAGCCTATGTATTTTATGGTAGAAATATATTCCCTTCCTTTGTGGTATTGTCCTCAAGGATAGGTACTTCAGTTACGTTTAACATATCCATTAAAGAACTCTGTAGCCCAAACTTTCCAGAAACCGTCTAGTATAGGATCTTAACTCCTTGCTAAGCAAAGATAGAGTGCGAGTCAATCTTTTAGGAGAGATCTATTACACCTGCGATGCTGTTCTTTAACATTTATACCCGTTTTTCGGGATGTGAAGTCGTGAAGTTATGCTCTCGTTTCTAAAGTCAATGACGTCCAGATGGATTACTCCAAGTGTAATTTGAACTGTGAAATTTGTGTCAACCATAAGCAAACGCATAGGACTTGAGGTAAATTGAGATATGTGACAGTCTGGGGGAAGGGATAGGAAAAACTCATACTGAGTAAGACCACTCTTACTACCGATGAGAGAATTAGTTGCAATACTGCAGTCTATAGTATGATATTCATGTTAAATATATTCGCAAGATGATATTCTCTCAACACACCACGATGCAGAATCCGATTTTCCGAAACCTGGAAGCGAGCCTATACTTCCATATTTAACAAATTCTAATTCATAAGGACACTGAATCTCAGACTTCATTGTATTATTATTATTGTTGTTATTGTGATATATGAAGAAGACGTCATCCTCCAGTTCAAGTTTACTCTTCAGAAATGTGTTTATACCATCAATCTCAAGGGTTCCAATAGAACTTTCTATGCTTGCAGTTTTTGCATTAAAAGTATAATGAAATAGGTTATTGCTCGTATCGAAATTTTGTATTCAATGTAATGTTTCAGAGTTCAAGGGAACAACTTCATAATTAGATATAGAATCTAATTATAGAGGTCAATACAGATTTGTGGAAATGACAAATTATGTACCACTCACAGTGACTATACAAAACATTTTGACTAATATACACGCACATTAACCATGTTTTATATGAAAAATTGCAATTATAATGACGCATATGACAAACTGGAAATTCTCATACCTCTGTTTATTATATATTATTTTAGCAACCTTCGGAAGCGTTCGATCTCTGTAGGAGGTTTCAGGTTACCAAAATTATGGAAATAAATTGCCAAATTTCGTTCATTCCGAATGGAGTCCAAGTATGTGCTCTCGTTACTCACATTATCTAAATTTACAACATTTCCCTCCTTGTTGAGTGATTTTGAAGGAAGGGTGTCGATAATATAAACTCCTCCAAAATATGGTATCTTTAAGCGCTTTGCATACAGTTCAATATAAATTATGTTTGGAACTTTCTCTGGAATAAGTACAACCCTCTCCCCCATTTTTTAATTCTTCCTAAGTCCTTTATCCTTCTTGTTTTGTGTAGTATTTGCAAATTTCTGGAACATTAGATGTATCAAACCTCCTCTTTTTTCCCAAATCCCTTACCTTTAGATTCTATTCCTTTCTTGTGTCTTATCAACTCAGTCAATAGTTTATCAGCAGCCCTTTTCTTATTCGCAGCAGTAGCACTGTGTACAGCAGCTCCGGCAGCAGCTCCTAGGGTAGCAATGATGAGAATCAATGGCAAAAATCCAGCCGTCTTAATATTTCCTCTTCTGCTTCTCCCAGCATCAATGGTAAGCTTAACCTTCATGATGGACGTTACAAGTATTAATGCCAGTCTCTCTCCTAACGAGGCTTTGCAGATTGATCACTTCTCTAAGCCTTCTCGACCGGAACTCTATTGGATAAACGTCTTGTAGCGGTGTTGGTATCTCTAGTGTAGGCAATATTGTGCTGCTTGCAAGCTTCGTCGTGTTGATTTATTCCAGAATGTTCTATCTGCAAACGTTTCTGTAACGTACTTCCTGGTCCACAGCTCTGTAACCAGGTGGTTAACTTCAATGGGTAATCTATTGATTAACGAGTTAATAATTCCAGATTCTAGTTTAGAAGATATCTAAACGCTTATAGACCTCATTATACACTGATGAATGCACACATCACCCAGATAGTGTATACATAAGAGCTGCTAGCATAAGGGCGAGATGTTTAGTCTGCTAGATCACATTATATATAGAAGATAAATACAGGTGACGAATGATTTATGAATTTAGTGGAATGATGGAGTTAGTATCTCAAAAGTGTGCACTTCCAATACAAGTATTCAACTTTGAAATTAATATCAGAGAAGGATGTCATGGAGATCTATTTCCAAGTAGTGTCAGTGCACATACTTTAGGGTGCTTTACTGCTGGAGAAAAGAATCTATTCATGAATTTGCTACTTCACGAGAAGTAAATGTGATGACTGTCAATAAAAACTTATATATGCTAGTTATGTACTTAGGTGGGAGATCGCCCAGTCCCTAAACCTTTTCAAGAGGACGAATTTCTAAACCATATCTGACAAAAGTTGTGGACATTATGTGCCTCCAAGAATAATATTAATTTATCTCGAAAAACCTTTACAAGGAGAGTGGAAAATCTTTGAAAAATGTAGCATGTCAACTTAAACACAAATATGCACAGTTTGTTGCTTTCTCCCTAGCACTGCATGAGAGTACCGAAATCTCATACACAGCTTAATTAGTAATCTATGTTCGTGGTGTCGATGGTGGCCTAATGGATGGTGAATATTTGTTCGAAATGATATAATACATTTTTAAACATTATGTCAGACGATGAAAAATACAATTTTAATTGGGATAAACTAGTGTCAGTAACAACAGATGGAGAACCAGCAATGATTGGTGGCAAAAGAGTTTGTGCATGTAAGCAGCTACTTGGAAGATGAAGGTAAGTATGAAAACCATAGTTTTCATTGCACTGACATTAAGAAGCGCTTTGTGCTAAAGCAGAGGACTTGAAGAACGTAGTGGATCTCGTTAAATTTAAATAAAATAAGGAGCAATTCATAGAAACTCAAAATTTAAACAATTTATAGTGAAAATCAAGGATAATTATGAAGAGTTATCGTACTATTGTGATATGCGTTGACTTAGCCTGGTACCGTGTTACGTTGTTATTTCAACTTACCGAATGTTGTCGCCAGCTTAATGAAAGGAGATATACCAGAATTAACGGACGAAGCCTGGGACAGCAATTTGGTGTTCCTTTGTGACGTATGTCAACAGCTGAATGATATAAATAGTTGTCCTCAGTGTCGCGATCAAACTATTATACGGATGCATAGTGCTATACAGTCATTTGTAAGGAAACTTTATTTATGGACCAGCTACATGAGAGGAAAATATTTTAGCTGCTTAAATGTACTTGCGGGCATTGGTCAAGAATAAGTATGCAATTATATTAATATTTTAGGAGATCTGAAATGTTACTTGGCCAAGAAAGAGTCAGTGATTTCAGGAGAATGGCGAATATATTGCGGTATTTGTGGATCCGTTTTCTGTCGATGTTACAGTTACAAAAATGGAACTGCAAATGTAAAATCATCAATATTCAAATCCAATTAATTCTCCAAAACCAGGGTAAACGTTTGGTTGGGTTGATATATTCAAGCAGTTGTGTAAAATTAAATATGCGCACCATTGATCTTATTGTGGAGTACTAATGGCAATATTTAGTTCAACAGATGTATGCGAACAATATTTTTCTCAAATGAACATTGCGAACTCAACAGAAAAACCCCGTCTCTCAGATGACCATCTACTGTCCAGTTACGTCTGTTCGTTACACCAAATTTTGAAATGCTAGTGAACGGATGTGGAGAAAAGGAGGAAGAAGAACAGGAAAAATACGAAGCCACAGAAGAAGAAAGTTAATTTATAACTATTTTCTCTCGTACGTTGTTAAATGACTAAGGGAAGCAGCTTAATAGTGAGCTAAACTGCTCTCAATTATCACTGCAGGAAATTTAAAACCATAATTTCGCCCTTACCTCATAGCAATGCCTTAATTCTGTTGTTCATGTGTGGGTTGCGCTGTGTTGTCGGCGCAAAACTGACTTATGTGCACTTCTGTTTTAGTGTATATGAAATATAGTTCCGATTATTAAGTTTTACATGGTATGTCGTCCTCCGTAGTCTAGTGGTACCATGCTAGCCTCTAGCTCCCGAAGTCGTGGGTTCAAGCCCGGCGGAGTTCGATGGATTGTTTTCGGGCGCAAAAATCCTTAGCTGGCTTCCTTCGGAAGTGAAGTAAAGCCGGTGGTCCTGTGTCGTAGATTTGCGACACGTAAAATATCTCAAGCCTGATAAAGAGGTCTCTGAGGAAAATTTCCGGTGTTTCACGCCCAATATAGAATGGCACGCTAGGAACCATAGTACCTAAAGAGCGTCCACAAACAAAATAATTGCGTGATATAGATTCATTGTCACATTCTAGATGCCTCACTAAAAGTGACTAGCATAATTATATGGGCAATGAATGAATATTGATATGAAGCTGGTAACGTTCTATTCATATTGCAGCCATTATGAAAAGCCCGCAGGAAAGAGCCTGTAATACGACAGTGAACTCTCTCCTTGTTATCATAAGCATCAAAATCTCTATTGCATGCAATACAATGCTCAGTATTATGAAAAATCACCACCTCTTAATTGTACATTTGCAACTATCCATTGTTGGATATATTGCAATAACTTCATCAGAGATCGAATTGAGTTCGCTAAAGAAGTCTTTGATTGCATTGTCTTCCCTAAGGAGTATGAATCTTAATGACGAATGATCGTGTCTACATAAAAACTTAAACGATAAGGTTATAATCTCATGTTCTTGTATGGGACCTGCTCAATTCTCTAAGTGTGAGGGTTTGCAGGAGTGAACTCGCTGCAAATTTGACACTATGTTGGCATAGTCGATAAAGGTACTGAAGTACTTTTTAAATGCATTGAGTTCCTGTATATCGTCATGCTTTGGCATTTTGAATACTACATATTAATTGCTTGTCAATTTATTCAGTTTCAGGGCATTTTCATTACGACACCAAGTCATGCAGACTCTTCATAGCCACAATTTCCCTTTATGCTTAGTTATCCGACTTCTAATCAAAGTGGATATATTGTTTATCAAGCAGTCGTCTCCTCGTTCAGTCATGAGAATATTCACATGATCTTTCTTCTCAAACGCTTTGAGTGTTGTTGGAATAGCTTTATCTTAATTCAGCGCAAAAGCAGCGACGGATATACCAGAGTTTTCCTTTTCAAAGAGTTTAATCCGGTTTAAAGAGACATGGAAAGCAATATCCTTATAACTGGATTCGTTAAGAACCAAATGTTCTGCATATGATGATGTTATACATCTATTAGCCTTTGTAGGATGTTTAGGGGCTAAGCGTATACCAAGTAAAATGGTAGTTGTCATTCTTGAAATTCTGTTTTGCTTTCTTTCGCTTGATCGCTTCTAGAAGTTCGATGTAGCCAGAAGCGCTAGGGGGATGTTAAAGGAAGTCACTATTTACCAGACTGTGGGTTGAATACAAAGCCTTCGAGCTAGCTTCGATCTCAATTTTCATCAGGTATCCCAAAATTTCATCAATAATTACACGAAAGATATCCTCAAATTAAGCCGTTTGTACCATCTCTTTGATCCCTCAATTAAGTAGAATGTATTCACTTCTTTTTTGTGAGTGTCTGGATTAAATATGAAAGTTTCAAGGAAAAGCTCATTTTTATTCCATATATGCCTTTCCTTAGGGTGTATACAACCACTATAATTAGAAGATCTGTACATCAGTTCATTAATTTGCGTGTATCGAGTCTATTGTATTTTCAATTCCATATTTAAAAATATTGTTTTTAATGTCTATTGAAGTATCTTACGTTCTAAACCATTGCGATCATTTCGACATACCCTTTTTGCAGACGGTGGCGATGATAATTATCTCTTTATCTTGGATGCGTAGGCCCACTGCATCCTTCACAAGGCATGACGAGGGAACGGTTGTGGCTCGTGGAGCCGTTTCGTGTCCCAAACGGTGAAATCTGTGGTATAGCTGTTCTGGAAATAAGTTAATGAAAGTAATGTTTGGCAGTAAATAAAGACAGTGCTTATTATGATAGCAATGCAATGTCTAATGAATAGATGATTATATAATAATAATAATAATAATAATAATAATAATAATAATAATAATGATAATAACGATTGAAAAAGGATTAAGCCTGTTTATCCATGAGAAATTTTAAAAACATCATTTATAAATCATTTCTCACTGAGTGTTTCATCAAGTGACTAGTGCAGCGCGCCTCTGTATTTCGATGAACCCATTCCATTGGCTCATATGAAACATAAAAATAATATTAGTTTCGTTTATTCAAGGCATGCAGTCATGCTACATAACGAATGCTTAGAGTATTTCAGGTATTCTAGCTTACCATGCACACTTACCTCATTGAAATTTGAGATTTCCATATTCCTCGATTCGGTGCAGAGAAAGAGGGTGATATAGCAACATATATTTAGGCTATTTCATTAGTTTTACAAATAGATTTCATTTTCAACTCATATACACACCACATGAGTTTCCAGGGTTAATTTAGACCTCTCGAATTTATGTATGATATACCATATTGTAGCTTTCTGGTATTTCTTTCATGCTTTCGTCGCTTCGGCAATTGAATCTCTACGGCATATACAGCTGTCTTTCACCAATATAGGCAACTACTTGGTCGCCATGTTTTTCGGCCACTCTCTTGATTTCATCATATATGAATCCTCTGCTCCAGATCGGAAAATTTCAGCTTTGATGGAAACTTACGCTCTAGCTTGATTTAATTTATTTATCCTGCATAGTTTCTGTAAAAGGAAATATTCATTTATGAAATATTCGTTCAAAATCGTTGTTTCGGATACTCCATGTACAAGTTACTTTCAATAAATATATATTTTCATACAACTGTATAATAAAACTATTATATTCCCATTATCCATAATAGAGGGTTTAAATTCCCTATTTGCCCAGTAATAATTTAAACATTTACGCTCATGTATCTACTACGGTTTAAAAGTTCAGACCTCGACGCCAATTACAGCGCTAGTTCATACACGTTTACTTCCTTTTTTGATAGGGAAATATAGAATACACACTTGCCTGGCATGTGGTTTTAATCCCCGATGAGCTATTGTCGTGAGAAGCGCTGGTTAAAGGGTGTGATTGTTCTTGAATATCCTCCTGTTTATGTACTTTTAGAGCAATGTTTCGAGGGAGATTCTGAAATAGCTTCTACCTTCAGTTTCTGTGATTTGTATGCAGGTTTATCATCTCTCGGTATGAAGATATTACCGCAATTGTTATGTTTCCCGAATCTCATACATTACTCTACTCAACTTTAATGACAAATAAATTTCCTCTCGTATACATTATACGCCCTCTATGGGTTTTACGTTACACTTCTGTAATTCGGGTACTATGTGACAGTGCCAGGTTTGTCACATTATTTCACAGTAGTATGGGTTAATACTTACAACTTCTCTTTTTTATTCTAAAAGTGATTATGATTTGTTTGTGGGTGATTACCGTAATGTTATAAGTGTTTCCCATATCTCATACCTGTAACTTCTCTCCCATTAATGTATAACTTTACAGATCAGTTTCACATGGCATAAATCATCCGTTGTCACTGTAGGATGCCGGTTTCACATATAAGTGTGTTCAGGTCCTATAGTGTATATTATCTACCTTCAACTTCTGTGATTTACTGCAACGTTTAAGAATTTTCGTTATGAATGTATTACCGCAATTGTTACAATCGTTTCCCGAATATCACATATTACATTACTCAACTTCAATAATATATAAATTTTGTATCACATAAATCAGACGTTCTCTATAGGTTTTGCACCACACTTCAGTAATTAATGTACTGTGTGACAGTGGCAGTTTTTCACATAATTTCACAGCATTATGGGTGGTTAATTGCAATTTCATTTCTTCTTATTATCAATGAGACTGTTATTTTTTTCACACCAATAAAGTACTATCGCCAGTGTTATACCTGTTTTTCACATCTAATATGTGTAATTTCTCTCTCATCAATGTATAATATTATACATTAATTTCATGTCGCATAAATTATTCATTATCTCTGTAGGATGCATATTTCGTATATATGTGTGTTTAGATTGTTTTGTGTATTATTTGCTTAATTCGGCGTTTTTTGCACAGTTAGGTTTCTTATTTGGTTTTATTCATCGCACTTCTATGTCAGGGGTTTATCCTGTGAGTGTTACATGCTAGCAACTTGTAGAATGTTTCTCTGAGTTAGTACAATCATTGCAATGTTTCACCATTTTGCAATTCTCTGGGTTTTCTTTTGTCCTCTTAAGTGTATAAATATCATTTCCATTTCCACATACTCGAGTTGCTTCTGTACTAATAACGTTACACTTTGAAGCTATCCCGCTTACTTTATTTTCGCAATGCAGGCGGTATTTCCATTGTATCTGGACTTTGTGGAATATTTAGGAGATCTCATGCAAGACATGGTAAACACATTCGTTTCCACAGTATCAATTACTGTTATGAGTAATAATTTTTTTCCTTCGGTGTATAGTTCACAATCCTCAAAGCATTAATATTAAAAAGTTCTGCATTCGTTTCCTTACCTTGATGGACCTGGATATATAGCTGCGGCGTCTTGCTTTTGTTGTACTAGATTTATAATAATTATAAATATACTTGCTGGCTTTTACTCTCAATACCCGTCTGAAAATTTCGCTTTGACGTCATAGAGGAAGCATTTTTTCCGTTACAAAAATATAGTCGTTTGCTCCATATTGTGACACACTTTGTTTTACCCGCTGTAATATTTATTTTACCTATCACGAGGTTCTAATCGTTACATCATAATCTTAATGTGACGCTTGAACTTGCTTTTCATTTAAGAATATCTCAATATCAGGTGTAATTTTTATGTGCATAAAACAAATATAAAATAAGATGTACATCTGTAATAGTTGAGCATAACTTATTCTTAACAATACTCATGACAGAAACAGATTACTCACAAATGTAGCTGGAGCCAAATCTGTACACGAGCCTTAAAGCAAGATCGTGAATTTCATGAAACCTTATGAAGGGATACATTTCCAAAATTAAACATTGTAATAAGAGGTATTTCTGTTACAATTCAATGTGTATCGTTTTCTGATAATTTATAAAACAATATGTACAATTAAACGACGTTGTTTTAAAATAAAAAAGTGAATAATAAGAATAATGACATGACTTTTAAAAGTATGTGCTATAAATATCGTCCTAACACAACGCTTATCTGAGTATTTTATTGATACTTATATAATACCTTAGTTCAGATTCAAAATAGTTATTAATGTGAATTTAATGGCCCTTCAAAGAAGTTTTACTGGCCCAAGCTCAAAATAAGTTGGCCACAATCTTTCTAGGACATAATCCATGCATATCTGCCAGTACTGGTCAGTAATATTAGGGGACGGAAGGACAAAGTGGAAATGTTAAGGGAATTAATTTTTAATTTTAGCAGGAAAAGTCAAAATGAAAAAATGAAGAGCCAAAATATTAAGCAATGATTCTCGGAAAAATAACAACCCCGTACTGTGATTAAGAGATGGTAAATAAGCGAAAAGTAAATTTATATGAAAGTATGTACATTTCCACTTGGCCCTGATCTTAAGGTCAGGGTGGAAAGTAAGGTAGCGTAGAATGGAAAACTAGTTTAAATTGGTGTTTAAGGATATACTTTTATTAATATTTTTTTTTATATTTCAGTAATTAGGGTAGGGTGGGGTAATTCTGATAGGTTAGCGTAACTACTTGATTGAAAAAAAAAATGTTACAATGTACCGAGCATTCAAGTAAGCACACAAGAAGTACGTTATTCAGACTCACTGTGGGCATAATATCACTATCATTAATGGCAATCCTAATGCTGAAATAAAGCTATCAGAATTACCCGCCGAATTGGAAATGGAGAAATTCTGAGGGGCTAATTGGATATGACTGTGGGGCAATTTGGATAACAATGAATACAGTAAATACTAGCTCTGATTTTGGATTCTGAAACAAATTTATTCTATAAATTAAATATATATATGCTTGGTTATATTATAATACATTAATGTGGAATTATGAAGAGTTAACAATTCCTATGAAATGTGAAGCATGGAAAAAACTAAGAAACATAAGGATTAACAATTCTTGAATCTTGAACGCTATTTAGAAGCATTTGCCACAAATAAATTGTTTCCTTCCTTGAGATCCCAAGCATCTTTCATGGAACCAAACCTGGCATTTCTGGCAGCGAATCCAGTCACCTCTCAGTACGGACTACTTCGAGTAGTAACTGACACTGCAGCATTCACATTTGTAGTCATCAACGTTGGAATCATTAGCAGTATCGTCTCACTAGACGATAAGTCAATGAATTTCTTTGATTGTTTAGCTTCTTTTTCTTCTTCCTTTAAATGTTGACTTTCTTCTTCTTTTAACTGAATTTGTTCCCCACGAAATTTCATCTCTCTCTTTGCCTTAACAACTGCTACATTTTCTGGTGATGTGCTGTGGCATGCTCCTTTATTAGTTTGAACTCTTCTCTTGATCAAACTCTTTACAGGACTAGGAAGGATCTCTCGAACGGTTCTTTCAGGCATTACAACCACAGGGATTGTGAAATGCTGGGCTGTATGAATATTGGATTCAGTTCATTTAATTTTAATTTAACTTTTGTATACAGGATCGTATGGTACCTTGAAAACTTGACTTGCACCTAGTAATGACAGATTACCCTCTATTACAGATGAGATTGCCTGTTCCATAGCTTCTTTGTCCCATTGTAGCCGTGAATTCTTTCTTTTCTAATGTGGTATCATCTGGAAATTTGGGCGGAATAATTAATATAATAAAAATTACTTTAAAACATAGCCCCCAATGGAAAAAAAGTTACATACCAGAGAAACAAATATGTATGAATTCCGATTAACCCCACCGATTGTTATCGAAATAGCCCCACAGCACATGTTACTGGTCACGACGTAATTCTTAGACTCTGCAATAGACAGCACCACGGTATACTACGAGTGGTTCGCAAAATACCAAGGAAACGTTCACTCCTTAAAGCAGTATGAAAACTAGTACACGAGACCAGCTAAAGCTTAAGTTTTCTGACTAAAATATTACATGCTACGGATTGTAAGGTATTCCTTCCTTACCTTTGATTAGAAAAACTGACGTAGCGTCTCTGTTAATAGCAGAATCTATTCAGAATCAAGCACACACGTTGATAAGACTCCGTCCTTAACTGTGAGACTGGAAACTTCAATATGATGTGTTTAGTAGTGGCAGCGCATGCGTGAGAACGTAACATTATCCAAAAAGCCCGGCTATCCGAATTCCCTCACCCTACCCTAATTATATTAGAACATGGAATTTAGTCTTACCGACAACCTAAATCTTTTCGAATGCCTACTGATTTCCACTATCGAACCCTTCTACATCTGAGCATAGTTTATGTTGCCAATTTTTACACACACACACACACACACACACACACACACGGACACACACATACACACACACCAGTCCTGTTTTGAGGATTCTTCATATTTTGGGGTTTTAAGTTGTGAAATAATACGTTGTCTTTATCTTAGGTTTGATCCCATAGAAAACAAATGATCGTCTTGAGTGTTATTCATTCATGCAGATATGGGATCATTTGTAAGATTGGGATTCTCAGCTGGGGTGATATACTTGGTCAACTCTTCCGGGGATACTGTTGATTTGTTACTAGTGTAGACGCAAGATCTGCATCCGAAAATACATCTAGATCAAAAGGAAATACGAAAATGTTAAAAGCTAAGGTTTCCACTTTGCCTTCTGCACAATTTTACACTTTACCTCAGAGCATTATGAATTTAGAATTTGAGATTATATCTAATTCAGTAAAATAAAATGTAAAGTACGAGTAGTCACTTCATAAAATAGGTAATACTCTAAACACTCTTATTTAAAACAATTGCCAATTACCTACATTTGTGGTGATTCATATACTATTTGCGCTTCTATTCCATATGGCTGCTGATTAGGCAGATCCGTCACGAATGTTGCATATGACGCCTTCTTAAAATATGAAGAAACACAGGCTGACATTAGTGTGGTTCTTAACGTATTTAAAATAAATGCGACATCTATTGACCTGTAACTTCTCTGGACCATATCTGAAGTTTCAATATTGTTGCAGGTTGCGATTTACAGATTTTATTCAATTCTATAACATGTTCTTTGTAATCAGAAAAAGAATGACATGACTCTCACATAGCTGAACGGAACGTTGAAGGTGTCGCCGTTACCATCGTCTTTATGATTACCTAATTTATTTGAGCCTGTTAGATGAAGAATAATTTGATTGGTTGAAGCTTATTGATAGTGTACCAGCACCCCGAAAAAGCGCCATGTTGTCCAAAATTGATTGCCTCTGGAAACCGAAAGGGCACTACCTACACCGTAAACAAAATAATGATTTAATTCGTTGAAAGTGAATTCTAATCTGTTGAAATGCTTCAGTAATCCTCTGAAGAGTCAACTTTCTTATGCTACATAGCTTCAGATAAAAACAACCGTATAGTTGTTTCGGGCTGCAAATAATTTGTGTATAACAAAAACTGGAGTAACTATGATTAATTAACTGTTTTATCTAAGATATTTGTCATACACTTATGCTAAAAGTTAACCAAAGAAAAATTATTTGCTTCGTTCACAGAGAAACAACGTGAGGATGTCTGGTACTAACAGCACTTCCGTCATCATTGAAATGGGTATTTATTACCTACTTCGTCTATCAGTAACTAATCGGTAAAGGAAGTATTACATTTCATCCAAAAATTCCATATCGAAATTTCAACGGAAGTACATATTTTGAATGGAACCGCCTGAATAATAATAATAATAATAATAATAATAATAATAATAATAATAATAATAATAATAATAATAATGGCTTTTAGAAAAAGGTCTGCGCGTGTGTGTCCGTGAACAGCATCTCACAAACGAAAAGTCGGATAAATGCTAAACTTTGTATTTAAGCCCAACTTCTTCCAAAGATGCAAGAAAATCTTTTTAGAAGCATTCCCAATCCATACTTCCCTTTTCATCGAAACATTTTCGATAATCTTTATTTTCACAAGTATGGCTCTAACCAGTTTGAGTAAATACCATATATTTTGAGATATTCACGTGGCAAATACAATACATATCTTGAATTTTCTAGGAAAAGCCTATGAAGTCCGCTTCATTCGGAAGGAATTTTGTATAAGTTTGTATAGCTGGAACATCATAAGAGATAGACAACAGCTTAGTGCAGAAAAATGTATTTTTCCTTAAAACGCACCATTTATTTCTTCTTTTATACCATCAGCCATTTCTGAGATAACCGTTATTATTGGTTTGAATTTTCCAATTGTTTTATCATTCATTAAAGTACTGTCGCTAGTCAGTGGTTTCTCGCGGTGTAATAGCAAAGTGTGGAATTTGAAGATCAGCATATAGCGAGCAGCTTTTAAGCATCTGACTATCCATTCTGCTTCCTGTACCCCGCTTATACGTACAACGAAAGTCGTATTGAAACTGTTTCTGAGGTTTAACTCAATTAACACGAAGTAGAAAGAAAAATAAGCATTTGTATGGATAGTTTGTAGCAGCTGTATAAAAATAAACTATAGTTGGTAGAGAAAGTCATGTAAATGCAGCACATTAGAATTTTGTTTTTTAGTAAAATATGCAGAAGAATGACATTTCTTGATACTTCTGCACCTGCTAGTACTATAAACCTTGGAGTCAGATGAAAATATAGAAACACATTAGTTCGTTTTCTATTTGTGAAAAACAGTGTTCTCTTCTGGGTACTGGGTTAAGGATACTTCTTTAGTTTTATCGGGTCACTACTCATCCAGAATATTACATTATTCATCAACTTTATGTTGCACTAAATCTGTCCTTACTTTGTGTTCTTTTATTAGCTAAACATACATTTGTCGTGTATGCATATGGATTTGCTGCTTTCAAGATGACACTTTTGCAAAATAAAAATTGTGTCTTTTTAACCATGAACCGCAGTCTTCTGGTACTACGCAAAGGAATAAGCGTATTTTTTTCTTTCTTTTTAGGAATTTTTGAATCCTTGTGTTAAATAGCGACTGAAAGAACTTCGCCTGGGTAAATATTAAATTACTTCGCACAAACATAGTTACATGTATTATGAACTCTAAAAGTAAATAAATTATGTATTTTAATAATGAGCGTGTAATGGAAAATACTTGCATGTAGTTTTGAGTGAGATAATGCTTAATTACTGAAACGGCTGTTTCATTTGTGTGTTTTCACTGCTCATAAGGTATTTTACTAATAGTCCGTTTTAAACTTTCTCGTCATGATTAATTTCTCCTCTTTATGTAGGTATATTTGCCACTCTACTCAGTTATTACGTATATATTATATAAACAATTAAAAGCGAAGGAATGAAATTGCATGTGAGGATGGAGAAGCCCTGCATTTCCAGATAGAAAGCATTCTCACCCATAATAAGATAAATGAGCATACCATCAGAACTGGAATGATGAATTGTGCAGCATAATTGTACCGGCCCGAGATTAGCGATGTTGATTTCTAAAGTAACAAATTGCAATTAAAATATCGGAAAGCTATCGTAGTAGTGGCAAGATTATGTGATGAAGTAAAAATCCTACTTTTCTTGTCCCATTCATTATTTGTCGCTCTCTATGAATACAAGTATGATGATAAACATTCCCACTGACAAAACATAGGGTTTCCTTTCTCTCTCTGTGAAGTTCACCGCCAGACGGCAAGCTGTAAGACAGCTGTCATTTGTCATCCGCAGGGAAGCATCATGGGAATAACAACCTCCTACCCGCTCCCCCTCCACCTAACGGTTGCTACGTCGCTTTTGATAACCTGCCCATGTCCAAGTTCCGTGATTAATGAATAGTCGTATGATGATTTATAAGACAGTGCTGCATCAACGCCGGCAGATAAACGAATAGAGAAAAAGGAGTGGAAGAAATAAGGAGGAAAGTTTCCTCAGTAGCTTGCCTTTCAAAGCCGTACTTCCTTTAGGAGTGTCTGCGTTGTAAGATGTGAAGAATGCCTTGGTGCAATTAATCGCTTGCCTTCTGTTTCTTTCTGTCCCATGTCTTAAGTGTGCCACTTCAAAACACCGTCAGCGCGTTACTTAATTTCTTTATTGAATGCTCGAGCTTGTTTCAAAGATTATCCGACAGAAATATATTTGAGTTCAAGTGATCACAAGGAAGATTGCATAAAACACCATATATTTTATTATATTCCTTTTCCTTTCTTTACAAATTTAGTGGCTGGAAAAATGTTTAGAAACCTCTTGGTTGTCAGAAGAAAACAGGTACGCAAGATTATACTATGCAAACTGTGGAGTACAACTCGCAGAGGGGTGCGAACATTTAAAAAGGGAGCGAAAATGCTTTCCTCGAGATAGAAATTTACTACCCTAAGTAAGTTAGAAAACATAAAGTAAAATACTCCTAGAAACATTTTTAATGCTTTGACACGAATTTAAATTTAAAAGAGGTTCTTCGCAGCAACCAATTATAGGCAAACGTCATGCGATAAAATTAAACGTGAGAAATCCAAATATTATACTATGTTGTTATCAAAAGTATTCCCAATCGTTACACAGTTGTAAAATAGACATGCTTAACACTTACTAGCCAATTTAAACATCAGGGGCGTCATTTAGGGGGGCAGGGGCTCAACTGCCTCCCCTGAATTAGGGAAATAATTAGGCTATTGATAGTTATTGCTCTAACAAAAGAAATTACGCCTGCACTTTTAATACAAATATGTCGCATTTAAGATATAAACGATTTTTAGGCTCAACGTATCCTTACTAATTGGCATGAAAACTCAGGAAACTATTTCAGGCAATCTTTCCCTCCCCAAAAGAAGTTGAATTCACACTCCTGCTAAATATAATTTAGGATTAGTTACTATTAGAGTTATTGGAACAAACAACCGCTTTTACTGCAGGAGCAAGCATACTCAATTTTACTTTGATTTGTGAGTTTGTTAGTGGACTCGCAAAAAATATCGTTGCAACACAATTATGTGTTCGTGTGTATATGTATGGATCTGTTACACTACAGATAAAATTAATTAACATTAAAATTTTCATATTATTTGATTCATTGCATGATTCCTTATGAGATATTACGAAAATAAAAGTTGTTATACGTTTTAATACACAAAAATAATATATCAAATCAATAGTTACAACGAAATGGTAAACAAATATAATTGAATTTTATACAAATATTGCAGATTAACTTACTTTGATCTCTTAATGTCTGGTAGAAAACAGTGTACATCAGAGAACCTATATAGTATATTGTTATAACTTTTCTGTGGTTGGGTGGATTTAAAGGTTAATTGGTGGTTGTCTTTATGAATGTTCACTACATTAGACGATCAAGTGATGCTTCGCTGTGTGAAAATCCCAGCGATTATCAACATGCTAATTAATCTAAATGTACATTGTAATCTTCTTTTCTAAATTCCTGTTTTACAGCAAATAATCTTGCGCTACAGATGACTTAATAGTATAGACAATTAAGAAAGGCTGATCTATTAGTGCCTCTGGCAGTTGCTTTGTTAAGCAGCTTTTGTAACACCTATGTGAGACTACTTCAGAAACTTCATATAACAATGGCATAAATGTTATGGATTGTTTTAAAAAATTTAATCAGCAGTATTATACAGGCTTATATTTCACCAAACTACTAGAGTACTAAACAGTAAACTTGAGGAACTATTAGGAGTTAATGACAATGTGAAACAATATATCGTCTGCCTATGGGAACGTAATTTAAAACAATGGAATTTATCACAACTACAGTTACGTAATTATTTTTAGGATCACAAACTTAATGAAAATGTTTTCAAAAAACAGGACTCTGCATACCTACACGAAAGACTTGGTTCATACAAAGCATTATATAGCTCAAAATATAATATAGAGCAGAGCATGAACTATGTGCGATTCCTCTTAAAAATATAAGTATCATCCTAAATGTTGTATATTACTCACCCCAACATCTTCATGAAATAACTTTAAAAAGCCTTAGAGGCGTTAATAAATCTGAATATCAAGTATGTGATGACATACGTGAACATTGAATGACAATGCCACCTTCCATTAAACTGTCTTCTAGTTAAATTTATATAGCACAAATCTTCCTCAGTAGTAAACACTGGAAAATACTCAAGCACAAACATTTATAATTTGATTCTTTAATGAAATAAAAACTATCTTCATATTTTATGTCCGCCTTAATCAATAATGTCTCCAATTATAATGCACAAACAGAATCCAGGATTTAAAATGAGACGAAAATTACGTAAAAGCTATAAAACACTTAGACACATTAATAAAGAAAACCCATACAAAATGGTAGTGGCACTTCAAAAGGAATTATGGGTTAGTGCTTATAATAAATTAAACATATAATTAACTTTAACGTGTTGATGGGTCCAAATGAAACGTGCATTAAAGTAATGTAAGATACTTAGGAAAGTCATAAAACCACGAATGACTTCCGTTGTCCATAGCGTATTACTCAATCAGATAAAAAATTGAAACTCAAAACAAATCAAGATATAAGTCAAACATAAACAGCAAGATGTTACAATAATTTTCCAAATTAAAAAGCGAAAAGCACAACATTCTTCAGATGCGGCAAATATATTTGATAGTTACTTTCTCGGTCAAAAGTTACGTTCTGGTAATAAAAAGGGCGCGGTAAGATTGTAGCAATCACTTCCCAGTATACGTACTTCATTCAAACCAGTATTGTCACCTCAATAAGAGTTTTTAATATCACCAGAAAACTGAAATAAAAATTGCTCTTGTGGATATTTTGGCCTTAGCAGCAAAATTATAAGCTGTAGATAATCAACGCATTAGCATTCCCCACAGCCATATTTGAAATTGTTCTTCAACAGCAGGTAAAATTCCCGAAAGGCTAAATTAACCGGTAATGAAGCCTCTGCTCAAAATGAGAGTAATAGACTTTTTCATTATTTTGAAAGTAACAAGATTATCATTAAATATCAGTCGGTTTTAGGAAAATATAATTTTAAAACAAAATTTAATTTCTATACCCACTAATGAAAAAACTTATGCATGTAGGATGAATGTATTATTACTTATCGAAAGGCTTTGGCTGTGCCAGTCATGATATTCTCAGAGGAAAATTAGCCTTTAATTGAAAAAAGACAACTAAAGTAGTTTGCGGCCTAACTTGAAATTAAAAAACTAATACTAGGTATAAATTACCGGTTTAAAAATGAAAACGTTGCAGCAGAGTGGGAAATAACCAAACATGGACATCCTCAAGCATCAATTCTAGGATATTTTCTGATCTCGGTTTGTCTAATACCGTAGTATTTGAAGTTACCACAAGCGTATAAAATGGTAGAAACTCAAATAATTGGCCATTCAAATTACATCAAGCTATAAGGTCATTGCTTTTTAGAGTTAAAAGCAAATATGGTCTCATTAAACCAAGACTAAACAAAAGTTACGAATTTCTGGAGTTCCCCAATTAAATAATATAAGGAAAGCTAGTAGGATATATAGAGGGATCCGAGCGTAGTTTTTGCGTTTATGTGGGATAGGATAGGGAAAACGAGGATAGATGCGAAGGCTCAAGGAGGAAAATGGGTTTATATGGGGAAGATAGGGACTACGAGGATCGATGCTAGGCTAGACAGGGGTTGTAGGAGTGGGGGATATGCTTTATATGTGAAGGTAGGGAATACGAGGAGAAGTGCTAGACTACAAGATTTTGAGGTATGGAATATGCGTTTATATGGTAAAGATAGGAAAAACGTGGACAGATGGTGGGCTAGACAGATGCTGAAGAAGAGGGAATATAGGCTTCTGCGGGAGAGATAGGGAAAACAAGGAAAGGTACTAGACTAGACAGGGATTGAAGGGTAGAATATGACCTTTATATGGGAAAGGTATTAGGCTAGGAGGGTTTGAATAGTAGAGTATTCGTTTACATACAGAGACGAGGACAGATTCTAGGTTGAGAGAAACTTCAAGGAGGAAAATGCGTTTATATGCAAGAGATAGGGAAAACCACGAGAGTTCTGAGGTAGAGCAGGGGCTGAAGGAGGGAGCGCCCTTTGTGTGTTAGAGGTAGCGAATACGAGGAGAGGTAGCTGGTTAGTCAGAGGTTAAGGAGTAGGGTGTACGTTTATGTGGGGGGGGGGGGAGATATGGAAAACGGAGAGGGGTCCCATGCTAGGAGAGAGTTGAAGGAGACCAATGTGCTTTATATGGCAGACGCGGGGAATACGAGGAGAGGTGCTAATCTAGACAGAGTTTGAGGAGTAGTGTATGCGTTTATATGGGGAATATATGGGAAACGAGGAGAGATGATAAACTAGACAGATACTGAAGGAGGGAGGAATGTAGGTTTATACAGGTGAGGTAGGAAACCAAGGAGAGATGCTAGGCTAGACAGGGTTAAAGGAGGAGGAGGTTTAGGCTGCAAGGACAATTAAAGTTTACAAACGTTTTGACACCTTTGGTGGTATTTTCTCCACACTGAGGGGAAAGTCCCCCGACGCTAAGGTTTTAAAATATCTGTGTCAATCAATCAGGTAATGTTCGACCATGCATAATATTGCCTAACATTTTCGAAAAAAGAATCAAGGTTTTATACTCCTAACGTCCAGGCATCGGGTCTCTAAAGGGGTGAACGCAAACCCTCGATCGAAGTATCCCCGAGGCATGTATTTTGATTGATTAATGTAATTAAGTGCATATGTAGGGTAAACCGGGTAGTATAACAAGTATTCATGGTAATTCAGTGCAGCAATTCGTACCAGAGCCATTTAATGTAATTTTCATATGATTCGGATAGATTGTAGGGTATTTAAGTCATTTTAACAGGTAATTCAGATAGCTTCACAGATATTCAATGGAAACAGAGGATAATTAGATTATAAACATTTCTTATCCAACGTTACGACACTTATATATACATTTTTCTAAATCTTACAAGCTTGTTATATGTTAAACAGTTAGTGTGCGAGACGAAGAGGGATTAACTGCATATTCGTTTACAGTGAAGGTATATAGAAGTATTCTAAACTAAACCCACACAGAACAGCCTAACCCATCCCTACATTGACTTCTCATTGTCTATTCATTCCTATCATCATCTAATATACCTACGTAACAAGACATAACGTAACCAACAAACGTAACCGCTTAACAAGACGTAACATATCAGCATGACAAGACGTGACACTATGTAACATAAGCACGTAACCACGTGTCATGACCACGTAACTAGACGCCACACTACGTAATACAAGCACATAACCACGTGACAAGACATAACACAGCGTAACATAGGCACTAACAAGACGTCACACTACGTAACATAAGCATGTAACCACGTGACAAGACGGAAAACAACGTAACATTACCGCATGACAAGACGTTACACTACGTAACATAAGCACGTAACCACGTGTCAAGACTAACATAGCCGCGTAACCAGACGTAACACCACGTATTATAACCACGTGACAAGACGTAACTTAGCGTAACGTACTCACCTAACAAGATGTCACACTACGTAACAAAAGCACGTAACCAGTAAATGTAGCAGTAAATGAAACAACGTAACCAGTAATTATAACAGTAAATGTAACAACGTAACAAGATGTAGCAACACGTAGTAACCATGTAACCACGTATCATAACCACGTAACATAACGTAACACCCTGCGATATGACGTAACCAGAAACGTAACATCACGTTACAGCGCCCCGTAACCAGAGATAACCTGGACTTTCTTTTAGTCAAATTGCGAGGTTTTATTCAGGATTTATTATTTGAGAGCCTTAATTGAAAGTTTTACGTCAACATACCTTTATTTTAGTTCGTTGTAAGTGCCTCTCCCCTTTATCTAGGCTTGAGACTAGCACTAGGATTGTTCCTAATGGCAGGGTTAACACCTTGTCTTCTATGTTTTTATTATTCTTCTTTCCTCATCAGGCGTCTGATAGCTGCATACATAGCACACGCATAAACTTCATTTTTTTAAGATTATAGACTCGCAGACAAAATCTTCATCTTCGGCTTACATTCTCTTATGCACTGTTTGTAATACGATAATGTCCATACCATAGGTGGTTATTCCATTCTCAGCAATAACTCTTTTATCATCAAAAGGAGTCAATGTAACTTTATTCACTTGCACTGTGGCAAGACAATGCTCCCAGGACAGGACCAGATTCATGGGCGTTCTTGTACTTTCTCTAGTTTTAAAGCAGTCTATATATCGGTCAAATGTAATGTACTGCTTAATAGCACTACGTTTTACGCCTCTAATATTTTTTTTATTCTTCAGCCGTGGATATCTAGTGCATATATCTTAGGTCGTAGTCCGAAAAAGCGCTGGATGATTTTACCATTAGCCTCATCTTTAAATTTCCCAAGCACCTTCTTGTTTAGAGCTGAAAAGCATATATGGCTTGTAGGATAATCAGGTGTATCAAGGTGTTTAAGGAAACATAGCTTGTTCTGGTACACATCTTAGGTTCTCGCTCGATGAATGAACGAATCAGTGTCCATATACATAAGCTTCCGGTTTTCAGCTCCATAATACGGTAACAACACATCAAAATGATAGTGGTACATTACTGTATTGGAGATGTTCAACACACTTATTCCAATGTATATAGGCTTGTTGAACACAATCTGTCGGGAGGCCATATGCACAGCAGCTAGGTTGGTGGCATCTATTGTTCGATCGATAAACGTGGGCTTGGCAATTAACTTTTCCAGAGACTTCTCGTTTGTCACCAGTCGTATATCCACACGATGACGCAGGTTCTCCATAGTTGTTCCAAACATGGCGTTGTTAAACAGTTTGTAGAGATCCCTCTCTATGTCAGTTGCAGCCTGTTGTCGCAGGCTATTGTTAAATTCCACATAAGGTTTTAACCACTGTGACTGACGGAATTGTAGCACACGATGAATTTTTGTTAGCCGTAGTCCATGAATGAGTGCTTGCTTCAAAGCCATGTAATGTACTACATACTTCTTTCAAGGTCAAAGATGGGGTATCAGTTTCTTTCTACTCGAGGTCTTAGGCTTTATATACTCAGGCAGAAAAGGCAGGTCGTGGGGGTAGATCGTGAAGATCTGCAGGATACTCGATGTCAACTTCTAATAGGTATCCATGAGGATCATTACCTCGTAGTCTTTCTAGGTTGATTTGTTCAGTTGATATCCACTCAAATTCACCATGAGGGACGGTGTGACACATGACCCAACCATATTGGTTATTGGTATCTTCATATGTAATAAATTGGGTTGGTCTCGACGACTCATACTTCTCCGTGTAGACGTTATTTGCTTCGGCATACCGCTGGGAATCTTGGCATAAACCTCCTTTTATGCCGGATTCCACCATGAGTAATTGGTCATAATCCTGTAACAGTTCCAGCTGAATTCCAGTACACAGCAACATGGCCTCCCATGTAAGTCCTGGAGAGGTAAAATAATGTGCAGAGTCGAATTTATGTGTTTTTTAGGGTTTTATCTCTAAATGTCTCAAAGATATCAGCTAGGAGATGTACATCAGAGATTAAGTAGAGGTCGCTTTACTCGCCAAGATTTCTTGCATTAAACAGCTCCCATACATTTCTAGCATGATCGTAGTCAGCTTCACTAATTTCTACTTTATTTAATATAATATAGGAGGAATCCTTAGGAGGCAGGCACGTTTCGTTCAAAATATCTCATGAAGTGACGTAATCATAGGGAAATACTCCTTTACGAGTCATCAACTTTATGTTGTCTTCTCCGAAGTGTTTCAGTGTTTCAGGGTACGATGTTACATTTTTCACCAACTTATCCAAGCTTGTACTGAGAAACGAAAGCTATCCACAAACCGAAGCTTTATATCTCCTACATACTTGGAGAATGATATATAGCTTTCTTCAGAGCGAGGAATTACTTCCACCCGCTCACTTGTACATCCCAGGTCCTTAACAATGAAGTGTGAATCATACCCACTGACTTTGTGTATGAAGACTGGAATATATTTAGGTGTTTTGCAGGCTAAGGTACATTCATTATGTAGACTTCCACGATATTCACCACTGATGTGATCATGGTCGCGTACTTTGTAGTTCTTCTCAGTCAAGGCTTTTCCACACAAGTAGCACACTGTAGAGGAGTTGAAATCCATCTGCGGTTGATTTGTAAGTTTCAGAGGCATGACAGATTTGTATATATTATTAATTTCCTTTCCAAGGAACGACAGGTATTCCATATACTTCTGAGCAGCATCAACACCACGATATGCATAGGGTTGCTTAGGAAGACCAGTTTCCAGATGTTCAACGTCGGATGACGGTTTAACGTAAACGCAGAAACTCATGGGTACATGCTGCTGATAAGGTGTTATATATGAAGTTTCAGGATTTGATATACATGTATGACATGGAGCGAGAACATTTACAAAGTCTGCGTAGATGACGTAAGGTAGTTTCAACATCCTTTCAAAATTTTTCAACCGTAGAATTTATTTCTCCTTTGTAGGCATAAATACCCTTGCAACACCATCCTGATTACAGATGGCGGCATGTTCTTGTAATTTATCAGCCCACTTAGGGCTTAGAAAACTTAGGTCAGAATGACCGTCCCTACGGAAGTCGAACCAGGGACATACGAATTCAAATCACAGACGTTATCGCCTGAACCAGACTGTAATAACAGGTTTATCCACTCAGGACAATAGGCTACTATGCCAGATGATACCTGCAGACAGACTGTCTGGGAACAGCCCGGCATGTTGAAACACGCAGAGAGGTATTCTCGCACGATCATGCAGACAGATGTTTCCATTCAATACCTACCATACCCACCCCCGCAACCCATTACACACGAAAGTTAACATAATTTCTATTATAATCCTTTAGTAATAGTGTAGAAGTTTTTCTCCCCTTATTTAATTAAATTCATGTATACACCCCATTATTTTGTGTTTTCAATCCTTTTTCAATACTTTCTTTCCCTCGTCCCCCTCATTCTTTACAGAATCATTACACAATACGATATTTGTATACGCTTAATGTCCATTTATCAGAGTAAACCACGCTTAGTACGCAGTTATCACAGAAAACCACTACATTTTACCGCAATCACGAGCAAAATAATTGTTTCAGAATTACTCCGATTTTAGCTTGTAGAATCGTATTAGGAAGTTTATTGTATTTTTAGCTCATAGTGTGTACACATTTTAAAGTCGCTGATACCTTCTATTTGCATTTAGTCTAAAGATTGTCATATTTCATTTTTAAGGTCGCCTTTGTTAAAGACAATGTCTTGCAATCCATTTTTAGATTTCTTTTAGAATCAACTCAAGCGCGCGCGTTTAACACGGAAATAATGGCTGTCTTCATATGTTAAATACCCAAGATGGCGACCATCCGCGTTAAACCCCCAAGATGGCTAGCGCCACCTTGTTCCCCGCAGGGCGGAAAGCGCACTTTCTCTTGGTGGTCGACAGAGCACGCGGAAGGACTTGTCAGGCAGGAAAAGGGAAGAACTGGGGCGGTATGAGTGAGAGTGGGGTAGGAATAACCTGGCTTAGTCATGGAGGCAGGAACGAGAGCAAGTAATTGAGCGGGAGACCGCTACTTAGGGCGGAGCGATAGGTCTCCGAGCCTCTTTAAGCCACGCCAGAGTCTCGCGTGTTCTTTGAGTTATTTACGCCAACCTACCTTTTAGTCATGATTCATCTAAAAGATGCAATATTCGTCAGGCCGACAGTAGTGAAATATGCAATACAAAGAACCTAGCTTATGATATATACTTTATTCGACGTATTTATCTTAATTACTTTTGATGTTATTCGAAGATGAATTTGTATTCATGTCACTAGATTCAACCTAAAATCAACAGGTCAACGTCGAACAACAATCAATAACGCGGCACATTCCAAGGATATAATCACCCTCTACCGCATATCGCTGTTTCTTTCCATTCAGGAGATATAAGCATTTAACGGTAATAATAGATATTTTTGTAACAGACCGCCAATTAAATAGGGCTGTAATCGAATTAATTACCTCATAGAAGAGTAAAGATTGCCAATTCAAGCACACAAAGAGATGCCGCCGACTGATAAGATGTAATCAGATATCCTTTTTTGCACTCCGTTGGCCCCGCCCCCTCCTTTGTGTGCTACTCTGGAAGCCGACCGTCCGAGAACATTGCTCCATTGTTCCCATCGCTTATGCCGGCGTCTGGAGTAGCACACAAAGATTATGCGTTTCCACACCTCTCCTTTGTGTGCTATTCTTTCACCGCCCGCCAAAGACGAGAACAATGGAGCATTGTTCTCATCGCTTATGCCGGCATTCAGAGTAGCACACAAAGGTTAAGTGTTTTCACACCTTCCCTTTGTGTGCTATTCTTTCATGCCCGCCCGAGACCCTGGGCAATAGCCTATTGTTCTCGTACGAGGACAATGGATCATTGTTTCCTTCGTTAATTGCGGTGCCGGAATAGCACACAAACTTCAGGTGTGAAAGCCCTTGTCCTCTGATTACACGATCAATCGGTGGACTTTGTCGCCGCAAATTGGCATCTTTACTCTTCTATGAGGTAACTAATTCGATTACAGCCCTTTTTAATTGGTGGTCTGTTACAAAAATAGAATCTACTATTACCGTTAAATGGTTATATCTCCTGAATGGAAAGAGATAGAGATATGCGGTAAAGGGTCATTATATCCCTGGAATGTGGCGCGAGGGAAAGAAAATATTGAACAAGTATTGAAACCACAAAATAATAGGATATATACATGCATTTAATTAAGTAAGGGGAGAAAAACTTCTATGGTATTTCTAAACCATTATAATAGAAATGATGTTAACTATGGTGTGTAATGGGTTACGGTGGTGGGTATGGTAGGTATTAAATGCAAATATCTGTATGAATGATCGTGCGAGAATACTTCTCTGCGCGTTTCAACATGACGGGCTGTTCCCATACGGTCTGTCTCCAGGTATGACGTCATCCGGCATAGTAGCCTATTGTCCTGAGTAGATAAACCTGTTTTTCCGGCCTGATTCAGGCGATATCATCTGTGGTTTGCATTCTGAGGTTCCTGGTTCGATTTCTGTAGGGACGGTCACTCTGACCTAAGCTTTCTCGCGGTATTCGCTAGTCTGCAGGCGAATGCCTGAATGGTGTATGCTAGCGCGAATTCCTTTCGTTCTATATAATTTGCACCTTTCACGTATGCTTCTAGAACCCCTGTTTCGATTACCGTCGGCCTCTCACTCCGACTTCGAATTTTTCTTGGTTTTCTCTTCTTCCGCGTTTATTATAAAAGAAGGCATAAGCTACGTTGTAAAAAGCACTTCAAATGTAAACACTGTAATGCAACTTTCAAAGATAGTCATAAGGGTCACCGACATAAAGATGCGTGTGAAGTAAACAGGCCTGAGAAGAAACGTAGATTGGAACTTACAAAGCAAGGTTATTATTTACAATGGATGTCTGTGACATGAAAGAAAATGAAACTTCATTCAATGGACGCTTGTAATTATATTTTATACGTTGTGAATCAACTAAGGACCTGAATATGTACCTGAATGAGGCGAGACAGCGGATAATGCAGGCTGTACGTAAAGAGCCTTGTATTCACAAGGGTGTAAAAATTAAACTGCCAGCTGAGAGTAGATTTGTTAACAGTATCGGATAAACCTGAGACAAAACTTTTAAAACCCGGAATTAAGTTGTTTTCCTATAAACGGAGCTGCACTCTATGTTGGAAGCGAAAATGAAGAAGTTGGTTACTGAAATGGAGGAATCACAACTTAAGGGTTGCAACTGCTTGCAACAGCTCTGCTTGCTGTGGAAGGGGTTCGCCTTCGTAAGTACAAGAGGAAGTAGCTGCATACCCCTGCCATCATCTGTTGGAGATAAAGAAGCCTGCATTAACATCCAGAATTTAACTGATGAGCTATGCTCTGTATTGTGTATTAGCCAAATTCGTTGAGAAGAATGTACAACGCGTGAGCAAATGCAAGCAACTTCAAAATAAATATGACTTCAGCTGTGTTACTTATCCAACTCCACTTTCTCAAATATCTAAATTTGAGAAGCTTAACGGGATGTCTATCAACGTCTTCAGCCGGGATGAAAAGCATGAACTGTATCTAATAAAGGTCGCTGAGAATGAATTACCTGACCACCGAGACCTCCTACTATTGAGTGACAGTAGTGGGAGACATCACTACGTATATATAAAGAATTTTGAATAACTTATTCGACGTCAGAAAAGTGAGCATAAAGAACGTATTTATACCTGTAAGCGTTGTTTTACACGTTTTGATGGTCGATATGGAATAAGTGGGCTGGAAAAATTACAAGAACATGCCGCCATCTGTAATCAGGATGGTGTTGCAAGGGTAGTTATGCCTACAAAGGAGAAATCAATTCTACGGTTGAAAAATTTTGAAAGGATGTTGAAACTACTTTACGTCATCTACGCAGACCTTGTAAATGTTCTCGCTCCATGTCATATATGTATACCCAATCCTGAAACTTCATATATAACACCTTATCAGCAGCATGTACCCATGTGTTTCTGCGTTTACGCTAAACCGTCATCCGACGTTGAACATCTGGAAACTGGTCTTCCTAAGCAACCCTATGTATATCGTGGTGTTGATGCTGCTCAGAAGTATATGGAATACCTGTCGTTCCTTGGAAAGGAAATTAATAATATATACAAATCTGTCATGCCTCTGAAACTTACAAATCAACCGCAGGTGGATTTCAACTCCTCTACAGTGTGCTACTTGTGTGGAAAAGCCTTTACTGAGGAGAACTACAAAGTACGCGATCATGATCACATCAGTGGTGAATATCGTGGAAGTCTACATAATGAATGTACCTTAGCCTGCAAAACACCTAAATATATTCCAGTCTTCATACACAAGGTCAGTGGGTATGATTCACACTTCATTGTTAAGGACCTGGGATGTACAAGTGAGCGGGTGGAAGTAATTCCTCGCTCTGAAGAAAGTTATATATCATTCTCCAAGTATGTAGGAGATATAAAGCTTCGGTTTGTGGATAGCTTTCGTTTCTCAGTACAAGCTTGGATAAGTTGGTGAAAAATGTAACATCGTAACCTGAAACACTGAAACACTTCGGAGAAAACAACATAAAGTTGATGACTCGTAAAGGAGTATTTCCCTATGATTACGTCACTTCATGGGATGTTTTGAACGAAACCTACCTGCCTCCTAAGGATTCCCCCTAAAATATATTAAATAAAGTAGAAATTAGTGAAGCTGACTACGATCATGCTAGAAATGTATGGGAGCTGTTTAATGCAAGAAACCTTGGCGAGTGAAGCGACTTCGACTTAATCTCTGATGTACATCTCCTAGCTGATATCTTTGAGACATTTAGAGATAAAAACCTAAAAAAACACATAAATTCGACTCTGCACATTATTTTACCTCTCCAGGAATTACATGGGACGCCATGTTGCTGTGTACTGGAATTCAGCTGGAACTGTTACAGGATTATGACCAATTACTCATGGTGGAATCCGGCATAAAAGGAGGTTTATGCCAAGATTCCCAGCGGTACGCCGAAGCAAATAACGTCTACACGGAGAAGTATGAGTCGTCGAGACCAACCCAATTTATTACATATGAAGATACCAATAACCAATATGGTTGGGTCATGTGTCACACCCTCCTTCATGGTGAATTTGAGTGGATATCAACTGAACAAATCAACCTAGAAAGACTACAAGATAATGATCCTCATGGATACCTATTAGAAGTTGACATCGAGTATCCTGCAGATCTTCACGATCTACCCCCACGACCTGCTTTTTCTGCCTGAGTATATAAAGCCTAAGACCTCGAGTAGAAAGAAACTGATACCCCATCTTGGACCTTGAATGAAGTATGTAGTACATTACATGGCTTTGAAGCAAGCACTCAATCATGGACTACGGCTAACAAAAATTCATCGTGTGCTACAATTCCGTCAGTCACAGTGGTTAAAACCTTATGTGGAATTTAACAATAGCCTGCGACAACAGGCTGCAACAGACATAGAGAAGGATCTCTACAAACTTTTAACAACGCCATGTTTGGAAAAACTATGGAGAACCTACGTAATCGTGTGGATATACGACTGGTGACAAACGAGAAGTCTCTGGAAAAGTTAATTGCCAAGCCCACGTTTATCGATCGAACAATAGATGCCACCAACCTAGCTGCTGTGCATATGGCCTCCCGACAGATTGTGTTCAACAAGCCTATATACATTGGAATAAGTGTGTTGAACATCTCCAATACAGTAATGTACCACTATCATTTTGATGTGTTGTTACCGTATTATGGAGCTGAAAACCGGAAGCTTATGTATATGGACACTGATTCGTTCATTCATCGAGCGAGAACCTAAGATGTGTACCAGAACAAGCTATGTTTCCTTAAACACCTTGATACACCTGATTATCCTACAAGCCATATATGCTTTTCAGCTCTAAACA
Organism: Deroplatys truncata; assembly: GCA_030765065.1. Taxonomy (NCBI): domain Eukaryota; kingdom Metazoa; phylum Arthropoda; class Insecta; order Mantodea; family Mantidae; genus Deroplatys; species Deroplatys truncata. Next base: position 533,398,056 of record CM060990.1, on the reverse strand, counting down.
AGAAGGTGCTTGGGAAATTTAAAGATGAGGCTAATGGTAAAATCATCCAGCGCTTTTTCGGACTACGACCTAAGATATATGCACTAGATATCCACGGCTCAAGAATAAAAAAATATTAGAGGCATAAAACGTAGTGCTATTAAGCAGTACATTACATTTAACCGATATATAGACTGCTTTAAAACTAGAGAAATTATAAGAACGCCCATGAATCTGGTCCTGTCCTGGGAGCATGCTCTTGCCACAGTGCAAGTGAATAAAGTTACATTGACTCCTTTTGATGATAAAAGAGTTATTGCTGAGAATGGAATAACCACCTATGGTATGGACATTATCGTATTACAAACAGTGCATAAGAGAATGTAAACCGAAGATGAAGGTTTTGTCTGCGAGTCTATAATCCTAAAAAAATGAAGTTTATGCGTGTGCTATGTATGCAGCTATCAGACGCCTGATGAGGAAAGAAGAATAATAAAAACATAGAAGACAAGGTGTTAACCCTGCCATTTGGAACAATCCTAGTGCTAGTCTCAAGCATAGATAAAGGGCAGAAGCACTTACAACGAACTAAAATAAAGGTATGTTGACGTAAAACTTTCAATTGAGACTCTCAAATAATAAAACCTGAATAAAACATCACAATTTCACTAAACGAAAGTCGAGGTTATCTCTCGATACGGGGCGTTGTAACGTGACGTTACGTTTCTGGTTACGTCATGTCGCAGGGTGTTACGCCATGTTACGTGGTTGTGATACGTGGTTATATGGTTACTACGTGTTGTTACGTCTTATTACGTTGTTACGTTTACTGTTACAATTACTGGTTACGTTGTTACATTTAATGTTACACTTACTCGTTACCTGCTTATGTTACGAGAGTATGTTACGCTATGTTACGTCTTGTCACGTGGTTATGATACGTGGTGTTACGTCTTGTTACATGGCTATGTTACGTCTTGACACGCGGTTACGTGCTTATGTTACGTAGTGTGACGTCTTGATACGCGGGCTCGTGCTTATGTTACGTAGTTTGACGTCTTGATACGTGGTTATGTGCTTATGTTACGTAGTTTGACGTCTTGTCATGCCGTTATGTTACGTTGTGTTTCGTCTTGTCACGTGGTTACGTGCCTTTGTTGCGTAGTGTGACGACTTGTTACGTGTCTATGTTACGCTATGCTACGTCTTGTCACGTGGTTACGTGCATATGTTACGTTTTGTGAGGTCTTGTTACGTAGTCTTACGTCTTGGCAGGTGGTTACGTGCTTATGTTATGTAGTGTGACGTCTTGTCATGCGGTTATGTTACGTTGTGTTACGTCTTGTTCGTGGTTACGCTTGTTGGTTACGTTACGTCTTATTACAAGGTTATGTTAGATGATAGGAGTGAATAGACAATGAGAAGTCAAGGTAGGGATAGGTTAGGTTGTTCAGTGTGGGTTTAGTTTAGAATACTTCTATATACCTTCACTGTAAAACAGTATACAGTTTATCTCTCTCCGTCTCGCACACTAACTGTTTAACACATAACAAGCTTGTAAAATTTAGAAAAAAGTATATAACAGTGTTGTAGCGTTGGATGAGAAATGCTTATAATCTAATTATCCTGTATGTTACCATGAATATCTGTGATTCCATCTGAATTACCTGTAAAATGACTTAAATACTCTACATTCTACCCGAATCATATGAAAATTACATTAAATAGCTCTGATACGAATCGCTGCACTAAATTACCATGAACACTTGCTATACTACTCGGTTTACCCTACATATACACGAAATTATATTAATCAATCAAAATACATGCGGCGGGGATACTTCGATCGAGGGTTTGCGTCCACCCACTTAGAAGCCCGATGCCAGATGTCAGGACGTTAGAAGTATAAACCCTTGACTCTTTTTTCAAAAATGATAGACAATGTTATGCATGGACGAACATTACCTGATTGATTGACACAGATATTTTAGAACTTTAGCTACTGGGGACTTCGCCCTCAGTGTCGAGAAAATACCGCCAAAGGGTGCCAAATATTTGTAAACTTTAATTGTCCTTGCAGCCTAAACGTCCTCCTCCTTTAACTCTGTCTAGTCTAGCATCTCTCCTTGGTTTCCTACCTCACCTGTATAAACCTACATTCCTCTCTTCTTCAGTATCTGTCTAGTTTATCATCTCTCCCAGTTTCCCATATATTCCCCATATAAACGCATACCCTACTCCTGAAACTTGTCTAGATTATCACCACTCCTCGTATTCCCTACGTCTCCCATATAAAGCACATTGGTCTCCTTCAACTCTCTCTTAGCATAGGTTCTCTCTCTGTTTTACGTATCTCTCCCCACATAAACGTACACGCTACTCCTTAACCTCTGACTAACCAACTACCTCTCCTTGTATTCCCTACCTCTAACATATAAAGGGCGTTCCCTCCTTCAGCCCCTGCTCTACCTCGGAGCTCTCCTCAATTTCCTTATCTCTCCCATATACGCGCATTTTCCTCCTTGAAGTTTCTCTCAACCTAGAATCTGTCCTCGTCTCTCCATATAAACGTATACTCTACTATTCAAACCCCCCTAGCCTAATACCTCTCCCATATAAAAGTCATATTCTACCCTTCAAGCCCTGTCTAGTCTAGTACCTCTCCTCGTATTCGCTATCTGTCATGCATAAGCCTATATTCCCTCTTCTTCAGCATTTGCCTAGCCCACCATCTGTCCACGTTTTTGCTATCTTTCCCATATAAACCCATATTTCACAGCTCAAAATCTGTGTAGTCTAGCACTTCTCCTCGTATTCCCTTCCTTCACATATAAAGCACATCCCCCACTCCTTCAACCCCTGTCTAGCTAGCATCGATCCTCGTAGTCCCTATCTTCCCCATATAAACGCATTTTCATACTTGAGCCGTCGCATCTACCCTCGTTTTCCCTATCCTTTCTCAAATAAATGCAAACGTTGCGCTCGAATCCCTCTATATATCCTACTAACGCTAATGGTGTACTACCAATAAACGCATGATCTACAAACATAGAGCTGGAATGTTCATACTGTTCTTATCATGTCTAAGCTTCGTCCAATATTAATGTTTACGTCACTGAGATCATTAAAGCCAGTTTAAATTATCTATTTTAACCTAATATCGAAACATTTGTGTTGGGACAAACTCGGTTGAAGGTAAGCATGTCGTTTTATAGAACACATCAATACAAACGTAACAAGTGACAGAAATTCATGGAGAAATCCTTTTAAGAGCCTAGTAATAATATGTGAATATACAGTATCTCTATTGAAACGTAATTAAACAGAAAACAAACAGGCAAAACAAGGACATTCATAAAAAGAAAATACTGGGCAAAAATAAATACACATACACCAGCTTCTGTACTATCCTGGTATCAAAGATTAATTTATTGTGAATACATTGTAATAATTAAAGCATTCTCCAGTGAACTATGGGCTTAACTAACTATGGTAATTCCTTAAAAATGCTCTTGATGCCTGTATCAAAAGCTTAGTATTTGTAAATGCGTATACGAATTTTGTATAACTTCTATATATAATTGGTATTACTCTGTACATAAACACATATTTAAGCATATATGACATAAAATTAAGATAGACAGTATAACTGACAAATTCTATATTCGTAAATCTTAATGACTGTTTAACGAACTTAGACAATCCTCCTAAAACTAGACAAAACCCTATATACTATTATTTCACCAACACAAAGATTTGCAAAAGGTATAAGTTGGGTCATTGTTCGATCAAAGAAATAAATCGTTATTGCAAAACCATGAGATACTTTGTGTAAATTCAAAAAGCAATTATAAACACTAATCTTCGATCCTGCTAATGACGTCACAAGTAGTAATTGTCTGGTGACAACAATCTTATTTATTTTACTAATTTCTGTACTTCAAAATCAGCAATATGTACATTTATTTCTGTGCTACACTTGTAATATAGTATTGCTGAACTGATGTTAATACTCATGCCGGTGTTAAATTGGTTATGTTTAAAAAGCTGAAACAATAACCTGTTACCACAAATACTCGTACACTATGCGCTTACGTCAACTCCAATGCAATAGCGAACTAAAATATCAGTGATTGTACACACATTTACTTGGAATTGGAATAATACTGAAAATATCGGCTTAAGTTATTGTCTAAGACAATAAGGCACACTGTTATATTTGTTTATCCAAGTTTATTCCCTTGACGACCAATGGAAAACCACGAGACATGTTATCGTTTTATTTTTTCCTACGAGAACGACGAAAAATGATATACAGTGCCGCAGAAAACTCCACGCAAATAAGGCATTCGTTCCATGTGAATATTGCTATATCGCAGTAGAAACATTTAAATACGAACGCAACAACAATATAAGACATTAAGCTGATTCAAATTTTCATGACTGTAAAGTTCAAGTAACATAAATAAGTAGATGTCGAGAATTGTAGTTTTAAAGAAGCAAAAGAGTTAGCGTTCTAAGAAGAAATTATAATATCCGCTATGTAAATACATGCGACGATAGAAGGTTTAAAGATTAATAAGCCCACCTCTGTGGTGTGAGTATAGCGTGTCTGCCTCACATTCAAAAGATCCTGATTTCCAGTCTAGCTTAGGGTGTCTTACATAGCACACTAAGTTCTATTCGGGGTTTTCTCTTATCCCGAGGAGACGAATATCGGGTAACTCTAAGTTCTAGGGCCCCAGGCTCATTCTAACATCACCGCAACCATTTCGTTCATTCACCGTCCGATATGACCTCACCCGGTTAATAGGCGTTAAACTACAGGAAATTAAAAAAGAATTAATAATAATATAATAACGTATTGCAGTAACCAAGGAAGCAATGAATTGACTTATTAACATGAAGCAGCAAAGATTAAACAGTAAAAACCAGCTATTAAGGAACTTTGTAAAGAAAATACTAATTATAAAAATACATTAAAAAATGCATGTTCTTAATCCACCATTCCTGTTGGTAAAGTAACATCTAAAAACATCAAAGAGCAACAAGTAAAAAAAATGAAACCTTTGCCAAAACAAAAATTTTGTCAGCCTAATATAGCGTCACAGCTTCTAATCATAGTTTTAACAAGCGGATAAATAACAAATTCTCTTTCAAAAAGACTGGGATGATCGTTCTTACCAGTAAAAGCTTGAAGTGAACAGTCCTGGAAACACTCATCTAAAGAGTTCACTTATTTAAGAATGTCTATTATACGGCCTGTATTACGATTTCCGGTTAATGTTCCAGTTAAATTAAACTGAGTTTTATTTATGGACACTGTTTAACTGCTATGATGCTTCGCATTCCATTCTATATTGGGCGTGAAAGACCAGAAATTTTGCTCAGAGACCTCTTTATTGGGCTTCAGGTTCTTTAACGAGCCGTAAATCTACGTCACGGGACTACCGACTTTACTTCCCTTCCGAGGGTAGTCATGCTAAGGATTTTAACGCTCGAAAAAAATCCATCGGCCTCCGCCGGGTTTGAACCTGCGACATGGGAACTAGAGTCCAATATGGTGCTTCTAGACCAGAGGACGACTAATGTTCCAGTTATATGTAACTGGGAGTGAGCTACAAATTTTCGTATTACGACCTTCGATTAAGAGAAAACCGGAAGCTATTCTTAGCGATTAACTAACAGCGATTTCGGGTACCTTTTGAGGTACTAACTTGAAGGTAAGCTCAAAACAATGACGTACTTTCGGCCTCGATTGATAGTCCATAGCAACTCTAAGATGACAGCTGCATTAATGCTTATACACCAGGAGGAAAGCAAAATAATTAGACTTCGAAGGATTAATTTCCTGTTTTGGGACGGGGAGGGGTTTCGAAAATATTATACGATTGACGAAAGTTGGTTGCTTTATTTTGTATTACATTTCTACGTGTAAATACGAGGGTCATCAGAAACTAAGGTTACAAGGCCGACATTGCTGTAGTTTGGTCAATTATAGAGAAATTAGTAGTGTGTGATAATTCTAATATATGCTGTTGGCAACTGCGCAGAGTTTCAGTCACCCGCCACCTACAGCGCTAGTTGTACGTAAGCATAAGTAGCGACTCGTTTGGAAAACTGGTCTCGCGAAGAAATCCGCCCCGTTACCGAATTTCCGTGGTCGCAACATATAACCGCGGCTGAAATTTACCGGCAGCTGGTAGAGGTTAACGGAGAGACCGTAATGTCTCGTCAGCATATCGCAGAATGGTGTCCAAAAGTTTCCGGCCGGTAGAGAAAACGCCACCGACGAGGATCGCAGTGGCCAACCCAGCACGATGTCAATAGATTTGAACACAACTCCCGTGGAGAAGCTGATTCACGTTACGGCATATGACGGTAGGATTGGGAGTGTCGTTCGGAAGCGTTAGTAGCATTGTTCACGACATTCTGCAGTACCAGAGGGTTTATTCCCAATGCTTTCCACGAAATCTGTCAACCAACACAAGGAGAAACGCATGAGGGCAGGTCTGCAACATTTGCAATGGTTCTCCACGGAAGGGAATAGTTTTCTTCACCACATTGTCACAGGTGACGAAACATGGGTCCACCGCTACATCCCCAGGAGTAAGTGGTTATCAATAGAGTAGAAACACACCTCCTCTCCAAAGAAAATGAAGTTAAAGATGACGGCACGTGCAGGAAAGCTGATGGCCACAGTGTTTTGGGACAGCGCAGATGTCATACTCGTGGACTTTTTGGAAAGATGGCACACAGTGACCGCTGACCGATACCGCGAGACCTGGACGCGAGGCAATCAGGAGGAAACGGCCAGAACTTCTCACATAAGGCATTATCTTCCTTCACGACAACGCGCGACCACATATAGCTCAGAAGACCACCACGCTGTTGAAGCAGTTTTGTTGGGACCGCATCGACCACCCTCCCTACAGCCCGGACCTCGCTCCAAGCGACTTTCACCTTTTTCCTCACTTGAAGAAACACTAGGAGGACGGTTCAACAGCGACATTTTATTTAAAGATTTTATTCGAAATTGTGCTATTTTTTTACTAACGTATAGAAAGTCGTAAACAAAAGTCTATACAATTTATTAATCTGAAAACTCCAACGTATTTCTCCATTAATCTACATGAGTATGATCTAATAGCGAAATCCTACGTAATATAGGCTTTCAAGTTTTGCTTTGTTTCTTGGGGTTTTATTCAAAACGTAGCCTTTTATCAATAATTTCATCGCAATAACCTGTATTGTTAACAGCAAAACCTGTGCAATTTATATTCTGAAATATTTTAAAGTTGCAAAGGTGTATATTATTCGTTTCCTAGCGATACCGAGAATTAAATCCTGAGATATTATATATGCTTTAGGAATAAGATCTCCGAAAAATAAATTCGAGGCGAGGGATGAGGAAATTAAAGAATGAGGAAGATAAAAAAAACAGAAAGAAACGACATTGCGGCTTTATTTTCTTTCACATATATGCTTAGTAATAACTCTCAGCAGCATCACAACCTCCTCTTGAGTGTATGGTGTTTTTGTAACTCAACACACTTAACAATACTGTCTCCAAAATCTGATCTGTTCATATTTCTGTGTAGCGGAGTAATGCGATTTTTCTGGGATTCTGCTTCAGGATGATCTGTTGTGACAGCCGTTAGCCGAAACGATAATTATTTTTGTTTTTCAAAAGACCAATCATCAGAGTGAAGTATAGAAGGTAAAGGGAAAAAGAAAACCTCAAAATATAGAAAAAAGTATGGTAAGCAAATACCCTAAGTACAAATAAACGAATTCAAGCATACACTGACTGAAATGAAGCATTAATTTAATGTTATATGGTAAAACTTCAAGACAGAAACCAGATATTTTAAAGGAGAAGAATTGCTAATGGAAAACAGTACAAAAATATGGCAATTGGTTGGATTTCTTCCGCTCTTCCACTTGTCATGTTTTGCTTCTTTTACGGGAGTTTACAAACAATTTTCGTTTATTTTCCTCTCTTTCTAGTGGTCGAGTAGATTTTATCTGCGGAAACAGTGAAGAAACATTTATGTTTTACAGAGTATACGAAAATGTAAAAATAAGTCACCACTCATTGTACATTACACATTCAAGGCATACAAAAATCTTACAGCTATAGTAACTTGCCACAGATAGAGGAAAAGTAGTTTTCTATGTATGCCATTTTGAATTTATATTGATATTATAATGGATTTACTCATACGAAGTATTTGACATCCGATATTGAATAGATGATTTGCTTTGGAAAGTAGTAGGAAGAGAATGAGGAAGTTAGACCAATTCCCGTTGGTTGAAATACCTCGTGCATTAGATAAAATTTTCAGACCCCGCCCTTTTATAGACACCTTGCTCCTCCTCCATGTTTTAATAGTCCAGTAGTATAGTTTTCACCTCCCCTAGCTGTGCTGTAATCGGTCGATTTTTCCAGTTTTCTTTTAGATGTGGTTAATTTGCATATCGGTTGTTTGGACACGTCCGTCCATTTGAGTATGAAAGGAAGCCACCCATTGTAATTGTATTTCGAAGGAAGGCGTTGTGAGCATATCAAGGAAGTCGACGTGTTGATTAGCTCAAAGACTGTGGTTTCGAGAGCCCAATGATGTGTTTTCAATAGTTGGCATATTTGAATACTTTTTTATGTTAAAATAATGTACACATGTAACGTATCATTTGGTTCTGCATTTTGATCAAGAATTTGCTTGTATCAAAATATTTGCTATTTCTCGTCATCCGGATTGAATTTGATTGATTTCATTCATTCTCATATTTAAAATAAGGTGCAATCTAATATACAAGAGACACTGCTACTATTTTAGAAACGCAACTTTCCTCAATTTCATTTATTTAATTAATTTGCACACTTATCATGTAGGGTGCCATCGTATATAAACCCCATTGCTATACTTTATATTCAGATTTTCGAAATTTCGTCGACTGGATTAAAGTTTTGATCCACTTGTATCCCCTCTTAGCCAGACAAACTATGGTGCCAGACCGGTTCAATATGCCTACGTATGTTACAATAAACTCATCATTCTGCATTTTATGATTTAAATTTGTTTACCTTTATTGATTTATGGCGGCTACGATAAGAAGGCGAAAAAATTCACAAATGTCATTTAGCTGTTGGTATTAACCTGCATTACATAAATTAAAATGTTTTACGTATTTGTTTAGTTCAAAGAATGTATTTTAGTTTCGGGTATAAAACGTTATACACTTACTTAACATTTCCGTATGTTAACTCTGATGTACGTTGAATTTACGTGTATAAAGCTTCACCTATTTTTCGTTTCTCTGCATATATCCTATGTGTTTTATGTTTTCGTATATAAAGTCTCGTGTATTTTATCTTTGCTTGTATAAAACTTTTACGTGTTTAGTCAGGTGCAAATAGAACCAAGCTAAACCGAAAGAAACTCTGGGTTCTCCCAGACAAGCACTGGGGGCAGAGGATACAGACATGGTGCAAAGAGGAAGGGACAACGAAGGAGAAGTGATTGATGAAATTAAATTTGGAGAGACTTGCATACGCCAGCGAAAATGGTATAATATGGAAAAAGAACAAAATATGGCAAATGCCATTCATTTGTGTGTAATGAGCATGTAGTTATAAATACAGGAGAAGTGTACAAAGACTGCGCTGATTCAAACTGTTTTTCACAAAACAATATGTCAGTTTAAGTCCAACCATGAATCAAAAAAGATCTGGTACATAACATTGTTATTCTATAACATTACATTTGCTTTTGTACATTTACTATTCCTACTAAGATATTTTGCCTTGGGGTACGGTGGCACCCTTGGGATTCCGTGTTATTTTTTGCTTGGTATGTAGAAGGTTAAACATTTGGCGCACCTTTAGATGTCTGGATTTTTGGAGGCATTCTCTGTTATATGTAGAAGACCTTTCGCAATATTTAAAGCTTTTTATAGTTTTGCCATTAACACCCCTATTCTCTAAGCCGTCAGAAATTTAACAGCTGCAGCTAAATACGCCATCGCTTCATGGATAAAATTGCTGCACGTTCCTCCTCCTGTTTTTCCGAAGAGCTTTTCTTTAGTTTCCAAGTCCCGGTTAAGTTGCGTCATTTATGCAAGCTGTTTATGTGCAGCCATTTCTTACTAAGGGGGAGGCCATCTGAGCAGCTCCTCCAGCCGCTTAGCCTAAAGCTGAAATGATGGATATCAATACGAAAAGTCCTCCATGTCTCACCTTCCACTTCTTCTTTCCTGGTTCTACAGCAATGTTAACTTTCATAATGATTGTAGAAGTGTAAGAAACTTCGTGGTTTTTACAAGTCTCGTTGTATTACTTGATTCCTGAAAATTCTCTTTGCAAGCGTTTCCGTAACTTAATGTCGGTGTTGCAGCATCTGTAGCCCGACAAACATGCCTCAATAGGAAACTAGTTAAAATATTAATAGTCCGGTAGCCTCACTTACATAGATGCCTCCTCCTCCATAATGATATAATACTATTGTACTATAAAGAGGGAACACCCCAAATGCACCAGAGCCATCCCTCCTTAACTTCCACCCAAACCGAGGACTGACAGTCAACAAGGACCATTGACAACGCTTGGGGTAGACATCAGACGGGGCCAGAGGGGCTACGGATCAGAAAGTGAGAGACCAGGGTGGGTGATCTGCCACACGCCTAAGATGAGAGCGAGGAAGTGGACAATAGATGCAGATGAGAAATGAATGATCAGAAAGGTGATGATGGAGCACCAGTGGAATTAAACATGGCGGGTAGATCCGGAGATCCTACGTGAAACCCGCTCAGGCGCCGCTTTGTCCACCACAAAAGTCCCATGTGGCTTCCTGTGTTGAGTTGAGGTTTCCTGAGATGCGAGCGGTGTAACCACTCGGTTACGCTGCCACCGTAACTTTATAATAGCTTTTATATATGTACAATACAGTTTTGTAATTTTAATTTTAAGTAGAATCTTGTAAAGCAACAATGCAAGTTACCTATTAAAGTTTTACACTTTAAAGTGGTGTGAGGAATCAGCGATTTGGCATTCCCTTTCATAGCTATGTCGGAACTTTCATTCTAACAAGGAAATTCTCTCGGCTCGAACAGGAATTTGCATTTAAAAATGTGTACACAGACACATCTCACAATTCCAATCAAGCGTACAAAGGCATTTAATTTTGTTTCGCGTGGGTTGTATACGACAGCGCTTAACGTTTTGGAGAAGGGGAAGTTAAAATACCAGTCAGTATGTTACTTCAGCAAGTAGCTGAGGTGTTTACTATACGTGAGTCAGTATTTTAATACAAATACAGCAAAAATTAACGAAAACATTAATACTTGGAACGTTTTAAATATTGTAACATCCAAGTTAAGAAGGCCTTAACCAACGGAAGGGTGTAGGACAGGATGGTTGCACATTCGTAATGCTTTTGGTGAATTTGATTATTCAGAAATATGAAAATTGATTCGACTGCTGACTTTTAATTGCATTTTTGAGCAAACAAGCCAATCAAATAACTGACCATAAAACAAAACATTCCATCCTAATTTGACATGGCAAGGAATCAAGGAGGATGTGTCCATTACTGGCACCTGAAATTTTGGGCAATGCAAAAGGCAGAGGAATTGGGAACACAAATTGTAAATGTTCTGCAGTTTTCATAGCCCGTCTCAAGAAAGAATACGGAATGTGCCATAGACACTTCAACACTTTCATAACAACCAGACATATAAAGCAGAACAGGATATTCGTCAGTATGGGCTCCGTTTAGTTGAAGAAGTGAACAAGAACACTGCAAACTTTCAAATACAGCTATGCTACATTTGGAACACTGATCAAAGTGGATTTAATTAAGAACTAACCTCTGCTGCCACATTATCTAAAAAGGGGAAAAAGCAACATTTTCCTTGGTTCAGTCTGCACACAATACCACTCACAGTTGGACAATAAACGTTAGACTTTCAATAATGGACACCTATAAGAATTACATCTTTGTCTTTAGGAAAAACTCGGTCCAATAGTAAAAGATTGTTTAGACAATGTTCTAACAAAAATAAATTTGCAGGCTAACACCAGTGCGGAAATGTCAAAAAACCATTTAAAATGTTTGCTCTTAAATGTCCTTTGCAACAATATCGCAAATGAAAATAATGCTATATGATTCTTGGAGTGCTCACATGGACACAACGGTAGCAAATGAATGATTGGAGGTTAAAACATCGAATGCATAATCATTTCACCAAAACCAACAAAACACATACAGCCTTTGGATGTATATTTCTTCCGGCAATATAACATGTATTCCCGAAAGATAACACACTACATAAGGGCTCCCTGCAGTGATTTCGACACTGAATTAGCAAATAGAATTTTCATAATACAAGCGCATTCTATTATTCATTACCAGAAGTCTGCTCTAACGTATCAGCCTATGCTTCAGTATTCCTTGCAAGCGGCTGCGTACAATACTCCGGCACAGTTGCTGCATTCAAGCACGTGATTCAAGTGGCATTTGATTTTTCAGCTCAAGAATGTAATTTTGAGGCTTCTCCAGGTATTGCCTTTGCCAAATGTGCCTACTGTGAAGGGTGATAATGATTCAGTAGTTAGCGCTCTTAAACACCAATCATCATCGTCAGGATAATCACGCCTATTGTGAGTTTCCTTATTTTATCGTGCATTTTCTTGAGGAACTACATATACACCTTTAAAGTTCGATATTGGCAAACTAGGAGTAGCACAATCGAATGCTGTTACCATTCTAATCACAGTGGTACATAAAGATTCTAAATAAAATGGGAACTCAAATTCCTGTTCGAGCTGAGAGACATCCCCTTAAGTGGCTCGAATGCAGCGAAATCTAATATACTACACAGTTTTGTTCTTCAGAGATTGATCACTGGTATAAATTCATCAACATTTATTAAAATTCATTTGAACAAGCAAAGTATCGATAGTTGTTCAAAGTGTTTGAAAATAATGTGATATTGGAATATACGCCTACGAAAATGGAAATGAAGCTTTGTATCTGTCAAACGCTAGCCATGACTATCGATAGGTTAAGTTCACAGAGACCAAAAGGATTTCTAATGTGTAAATTATAGAGATGGTAAAATAAACCATCAATGCAATAACAGGAAGCTGTGTAATGCTAAAGGTTTTAAAGAAGGTAATGATACATTTACTAAATGCCAAATTGATAAATTTACACCTAACAGCGAAATCGCATGCAGGTAGTTTCATATCAACACACAAGCAAATTTGGGTTTACGCTTAGAGAGAACCTTAAGATCTATTTTCAAAGTGTGCTAGCGAAATTTATTCAGGAGAGATATCCTGAAATATAGCATTGTGATAAATTAATAGATATTTATAGTAGATACTATACACCATCATGATGTAGCAAAAAGGTTTATCACCGTAGACATCAGTTCTCGAGCACAGCTCCTGGATGCTGATGTAAACATAAAGTGTTTCTTCAGTGAAGGATAACAGATGTCGTAGATCCCTACGATGATATGGATGCTGTCAATAAGATATTTAAAAAGTAAATTTCGAATAAATTGAATAAATCACGGCAAGGTAACACAGAATATTTGAATTCCTAAGCTCATTTCCTGAGTGTTAATGACAATGTGCGGTTTTCCCAAAGTAGCCTAACAGAGGTACGTAATCCAATTTCATATACGAATGCTGTAAACAAAATGCATATTATAAATCAACTCCTGAATACATTTAGAGAATAGTCAAACTTTAACCCATACGCCTCATCATATCTTCAATATCTAAGGATATCGATACCCTGATAAACACCAAGATTAAATCCTTCAAATAGAAGGTGTTCTGTTTATGAGTAAGTATAGTCAACTGTCTCAGTAATTAAATGAGTGAATTTGCTAAAGACTTTAAAGCTAGATCTATGCTACATAATCTCAAAACAGACCAAATGAACTTCTCCTCAGTGCTGATTATAAGCAATGAGACGTTGAAAACCGTAGATTGCAATGTGCAACAGCTGACAGAAACACAAAATCGTCACAATAAACATCTCGAAAGCTTAAATGAGGCAACCTTCAAACTGGATAACCACGTAAATAAAACACCAAGTATGCAGCCTATAACCAATAAGAAGCTAATTACTGTACATATTAAAGCATTTGCGTTTATCGATAAGAAGGAGGACCCAAAAGTTGCCTCAAAAACCTGGAGCAGATAATCCACAAAATGAATAATAATTTAAACACCCTGTTTAAGAGATTGAAGAGTCAAATTAATTAGTGAAGACATAACTAGCTCCTGCAAGATTATTGTCTGCGCATATTTACACAGTGGATACTTTGAGATCCCAGGTTTTATTGATGACAGGACAACTTATCATTCAACTTCTATCATATAACTCCATCGTAGCACCAGTTGATTCAGTGCTTGCGACATATGAACGGATTATCGCTCAGCATATATTGTTGAGAAATATCTGTGTGCTTTAAGTAACCTGACGGTATACCATTCACTGTACCTGTACATAGGGATTAAGGTGGACGCGGTTTGTGCATAGAGTTCGTGCTAACATATAAATTGTTTGATTCACCAAGACTATAAATTGCAAGCAAATATCCATTTTGCATTCAGCTCAGGAAGCAAATTTAAGCCGTAAGGCTAAAAGAATCTGTCACTCGGCATATCAGGGCTATACAAAAAAAGGTACATCCTCTAAACAGCAGAACTTTCGAGTCTCAGCTCGTTGTGTGACGTTCTTTAGTCATTAACGGCACCATATATTGCAAATCGATAAATAAATCCAATCCGAAAGAGGAGGACGAAGAGTAATCGAGCAATCTCTCTAATTGCCTGCATCAGGCAGATGAAACATTTGCCTACATTTCTCAAGAAGACTGGAAAAAGTCTATGAACATGTAAAGAGGGTAGAGGACGAATATACGTCTGAAGGAATCTTGGATGAAGGTATGGAAGTGGTGACCAATACTAAAGATTATACAGAAAGTAGCACTGACGGCAAACAATACACTGGTGAAGAAGACGGTGGAGATTGTGAAATATAAAGTGTAAACGTTATATGTGGTTCCGTGTGTTTAAATTGACTGATTAAGTGCTTACACAAAAGCAATAAATTTCCTGTAGGGTTGGTAAGACCATTCTCAACATTACAAACTTCTGTTAACCCATAAAGGCCATAAACCTACACCAGAGCAGTAAGTCACAGACAGAAGAGTTGGCGCAGGGTAAATGGTAATAAACGTAAACGTAAAGCTACGTATCACGGGGGGCCGAAACCAGGGCAGAGCAGGCCAGTCGGCCGATTGTGCTTCCAACGTGACCCCTGGGAGGGAAGGATGAGGCGAGAAACCCGAAGGGCGACCAAATCGGGTTGGCAACGTGCGCAAACATGGACGGGGTCCCTAACGTTTCCGGATATAATGAATCCGACGTCCTACGTTCCCTGCCCACAAGCCACCAAATTTCAGTGTCCCCCAAATGAGACTGAGGACAGACCTAACTGAGCGCTACCGAGCGACACCAAGGAGTAAATCCTTACAGAACGCAAGCCACCGCATACCCGCAACCCGCCAAACACCGTCGCCTGGTCCTGCAATCCTGAAACAGGTGACAACGTAGATAAAGGTCGAGGAAAATAAGAGGAAGGAGTGTCGTGGTAGAAGATGAACCACCGTAGCTTTCGCCTGGCTATCCGGGGTAACCAGGAAAACTCATGGATCAGAATGGGCGGTCGCCGGGGATCGATCCCGGGACCTCCCGAATGCGGGCCACAGACGTAACCGCCTGTGGCATCCAGCTCGTGGTAAATGGCCATACATAGGAATGATAGGGAATAAGAGGAGAGATGCTAGTGAGGTCAGGAATAGTAGGTCTTCGAGGGGAGGTCCTAATAGCGGTGTATATCAGCATGCGCTTTCGTTTTAAGTGTATGCACTTAAATGTATCTGCTGTACATTGTATGTATGGTGTATAATGTAAGAAATCTTTATGATGATTATACTATCGTAGCCTGATACAACCTCACCTAACTTAACCTGAGCTATCTAACGCTAACTTAACCAACCGATTCTATTAAATGTAACCTGATCTAGCAGAATCCTCTCATGGTCTAAATGAAGAGGTTCCAATCGCCTAAATGGATCCATACATCAGCTCAACAACACCTTAAATCACTAATATTGGAGACATATTAATGAGAATATCGATAGACGTTCACGGTATTTTATGCCCTTTGAACAAATTATGCCCACTTTTACAGGGCTTTGGACACTGGAATAGGTAATTTAGATCATATCGCGGTGCTTTGAAGACATTTTATGGTGCCTTTATAACTACTTCACACGCAAGAACAGGTGCTTTAAGATGCTATAAAATTATTTCGAGGGCATTTCAGACACCGGAGAAGGGGTTTTCAGACATTTTAGGACATTTAAAAGATATTCTTGCCACTGATGCGCGTATTTTCGGGAACTGACATAAGCTCTTAGCCCATTTAGTAACACTGGTAAAACTTAGAAGGTATTTTAGGCAATCGAGCAGGCATTTTGAAAGTGTTCTTACAGAGTTTTAGGATATTCCGAGGAATTCTGAAAGTACTTTAGGCTGCTCTAAGGCATTTATTACAGTCTTCTGGGCACTTGCAAGCATTAGAAAATGTTGTAGGCATTCGAGCGGAATATTTATGGGAGGGAAACTACTTTCACACTCATTTTACAAAATATGAAGGCGTTTCAGGCACAAGAATTGTTATTTCGAGGTCTGGTAGAGATATTTTAAAAGCTACTACAGAGCTTCACGCCATTTTATGAAAATGTTGCACGTGTTGAGGCAATTCTACTAGATTTTGGCAGAAATTTCTCGAGTTTTATATCAGTTTGCAACTGCTTTCCCGTCCATTTGCTATGTATTACATATATTTCTATAGTTTTTACAGTGATTTCTTATGTTTTATAACAAATTGATGGCAGATTTCGAGATTTTACCCTTTTATAGTATTTGGTGAATTTTCCACTTGTTTTGATTTCCTACAACCATTTTGTCTAAAGTTGCAGTACTTTATATATACTTTAAAATTCTTTTTTAAACATTCTTTAAACCTCTGTTCGTCGAGATGCTTGCGCGTGACAACCTAGAGGAATAAACTGCATGCAATTTAGGTCCTTCTGATGTATATTCAAATAACCTAACGTGATAACGACCATTGTAAGCTGACTCAGATCCGACTTAGTCATATTTTCTATCCTTCCATCATTTGTCCCTATTTTGCACCGAACATACTAACCTAGACAATCCAACGCTAACCTTATTTAAAACAACCTATTCAAAACTAATCTATTAGAACATCCCTTATCAGCTATTCTATCCTGACGCCCTCTAACCTAACCTAAGCAGAACTAAACATCCCTATCAACCTTTATTCTACCATCATCTAACCTATCCTCACATAAAATATTCTAGCCTGCCTGTTCTATTCTATGCTCTCATCATCTATTCTTTCTTACAATTTTCTAATCCGATCTCAAACCAAGCCTCCTAGCCTAACCTTTCTCAGTCTAATCTGGCCTATACCTTTCTTTCTTAATGTATTTATGCTGTCCTCTACCCTAATCTCATACTAGCCATTCTGACCTGAATAAGACCATAACGTCACAAAGCAGCCAAAGGTGACCGAGCCTGGCAAAAACCGATCAAACTTGAACAAAAACCTGACCAAAAGGTGACAAATGGTGACCCAATGTCACCAAAACGTGAAAAATATGACCAAATGTCACCGATCCGTGACCAAACCGCAACGAAAAAAGTGTCCAAACGTGAGCAAACGCGACCACACATTACCAACCGACACAGAAACTTTACAAATGCATACCAAGCGTATCCAATAGGTGGCTACAGCGCGACCAACCGTAGTAACAAAACGTGACTAACTGTAAGCGAAAGGTGACCAAACGTGACCATATGTGACCATTCGTGACCAAGCGTGGTCATAATTTTGACCAAATCTGGCGAGGCTGTACTATACGCAATTATACGTGACCAATACCTGACCAAACATGACAAAACATGACCAAATGAAACCAAACGTGACCAATGCGTGGCTCAACGTAACGAATCCATTCTTAAGACTATTTAAGCTATCGAATCCTTCATAGCAATCAGTATGCAATAATTGCCTTACTTAACCTAATCTAAACCATGTTCTCACTATATTACATACCCATCGTCTAACCTAACCAGATATTATCCTAACCCGACTATCGTCTAGACTAATCTGATACCATCCTAACCTAATCTGATACTATTTTAACCCCATTATACCAGCCTAAATTAGACCACTTCCTATCCTGCCATCATCCAATCTAAGGCAGCACCGAACATCCTAGCCTAACCTGATCACTACTATTCAGCGCTAACGAAATCTGACCTCGAGATTTTTGGTGAAACTGTATCGTTTTATTTAGGTTTCATTATTTGAGAGTGTTAATTAAACAGTTTGAAGTATCAATTTGGCTTCATCATTTATTTTTAGTTTGTTGCTCGGCGTATGTCCCCGTTTATCTGCGCTTGAGACCAGCATTTGAAGCTACCCCTAATGGCAGAGTTACTGCCTTCCAATTACATTACTTTATTCTTTTCCTTTCTTCGTCATGTTTATGCTGGAAATATGTCAGCGATTGCTGTGTAAATCTCCATTCTCTGCAAGCAAGCTCACAGAGAAAACAAATCATTAATGTGTACAACACATTCTCTTATGCAGGATCCACAATGTTGTAATGGCCGTAAGCATATACATGTATAATATCATTTGCAATTACTTTTTTATCAGCATTAGATGATAGAGCTATTTAATATGCTTCTAGAGACGGTATATTATGCTGTTGTGGCACAATCAAATTCATTGATGATTTCAACACTCGTAACACAATCCACATAGCTGTGAAATGTGATATATGTCTAATGCAGCTATGTTTTATTCGTTTGATATTTTTATCACAGAGCCGCCGATAAACAGTACATAAATTTTAGGTCGCAGCCCAACAATGCGGTGGCTGATTCTTGCCTTGGCTTCATATTTACATTTTTGCAACACTTTGGTTTTACGTGTAGCAGCACACACGGTTTTTGCGGTAATCAAAGGTATCTAGATACTCAAACGTGTGTAGTTTATCCTGGTATACATCTGTCGTGGTCACTGGATAAATGATTGAATCAGTATTCATACTCAGGAGTTTGAGGTTTTTGAGCTCCATAATACGGACGTAACACATATTCATACAAGTATACGAGGGTTTGTGAAATGTCTAGCTCACTCATGACTGTATATGGGTTTGCTAAAAAATCTCTCGTGTAGCCATATGCACAGCTGCGAAGTTATCTCCATATATAATTCTGTCAATGAATACAGGTTTTGCTATAAGTTTTTCCAACCTTCTACCATCAGTTACAAGCCGTATATCCACAGTTCCGGATCTTCTACATTGTTCTTCCGCACATAGCATTACTTAACAGGCTGCGGAGATCGTTCCCAAAATATTTGCCAGCATTTTGCTTAAGCTTGTTATTAATTTGCAAAATACGGACTTATCCATTGCGATTGTTGAATTCATAGTGCATGATGAATGTTTGTTCGGTGTAGTCCATACAAGAGAGTCTGTTTCAAGGTGCTATAATGGGCAACATACCTTCGTTGGGGTCCAAGGTGTACAATCAGCTTTTTTGTGGAAGAATCCTTTAGTTTCAAACTTTTAGGCAGGAACAGTGAGTGTTATGCAGGTCACGGAGCTCAGTAGGATATTTGATGTCAACTTCCAAAATATATCCTAAGGTTCATCTGCTTTGAAACTGTTTAGGTCAATATCTTCAGCAGAAGTCCACTCAAATCCCCCATAAGGAAAGGCGTGGAACATTGCCGAACCATATTGGTTATTGGCGTCTTCGTATGTGATAAACTCAGATGATTTCACGGGATCCAACTTCTCCAGCTAGGCGTTATTAGCCTCTGCATACCACTGAGAAACTTGGTATAAACCTCTGCTTATGCCAGACTCCACCGTGGAAACTTTATCGTAATCCAGTTGTAATTCCAACTCAATTCTAGTATATAAAAATGTCCTACCAGGTAAGTCCAGGGGTTGTAAAATAATGTGCTGTGTCAAGTTTATGTGTTTTCTGGATTTGGTCACTGAATGTTTCAGAAACATCGATGTAGAGGTGAGCTTGTAAAGTCAAGTAGAGGTCGCTGTACATACTAGAAATTCTTGTACTAAACTACCCCACTCGTTCTTAGTATGATCGTAATCATTATCACTAATTTATTCTTCATGCAGTTTACTGTAGAGTGCTTCCCTTGAAGGTAGGCGTGTGTCTTTAGGACATCCAACGGTGGAAAATATTCAAACGGAGAGACACCCTTATGAGCCATGAAGGTCAAGTTCCCTGGTTCAATGTACTTTTCTGCTTTGAGGTACCCTTTTATGTTTTTATTAGCTTGTGCTCAAGAAAAGATAGGTGTTAACAATCTATGGATTTATATCCTCAACATACCTAGACAATGAGATGTTGTTTCTTCAGAGTTTGAAATCACCACACTCTTTTCTTGTACACCCCAGCTACCTAACGATGAAATGTGAATGACATCTGCTCAGGTTATCAAGGAAATCAGGAATATAATTAGGCCTTTGACAAGCCTGATTACATTTGTGCATACTTTTGCGGTATTCACGGCTTACGTGATAATGGTCTCGCGATTTGTATTTCTGTTCTGTAAATTCCTTATCACATGCGTAGCACTCTGTAGAAGACTAGAAATACTTTTCGCGATTTGTATTTCTGTTCTGTAAATTCCTTATCACATGCGTAGCACTCTGTAGAAGACTTGAAATACTTTTCTGCACATGTGTAATGTTCAGAGGATTACCAGATTCATATATATTGTCAATCTTCCTTGCGAGGGATGTTAGATATTCCATGCACTTCTCAGCAGCATCATAACTAGGATATACACATGACTGAATAACAAGATGCGTTTCTAGATCAAAGCCGGATGACGGATTGACATAAGCACAATAACTCATCGGGAAATGCTTTAGATATAGGGTTGTAGAAGAGGTTTCAGGATTAGCACTGCATGTTTGATACGGCATGAGATTACTTTCACAATCTGCATAGATGGTATAGGCAGTTTCATCATCCTCTACACAAATTTGAATTGCACGATAGATTTCTTCTTAGCAAGCATAACTATTCTAGCGATAGTGTGCTGTCTCTGGATAGTGGTACTTTCCTCTAGATATTCTAATCCACTTCGACCATACGAATCATCAAAATGAGTGATGCACCATCTGCATGCGTGCAGTTGTTCTTCATATCTAGCTTGCTGCTCCTTGATAGGCTTCTCAAAATACTTATATGAACACAGTGATGTTGAACAGTGACATCACTCAAAAGAAAAGGATCACGGTGGTTGATGAGTTCTTTATCAGTCACCTTCATAAAGAAGACTTCTGGTTTCTCATTCAGTCCAAGCACATTTATGGACATAATATTCTTTTTTCTCAAACTTAGAGATTTGGGCCAATGTCGTAGGAAACGAAACACGTGAAAATCATACTTATCTTCAAGTTGCTTGTATTTGATGACACCATGAGGATCCTTTTTTATGCATTTTACGACGGTAGCATATTGAAGATTTCAACGTGGTAGATCTGTGCTTTTATACTTTCTTTGCCTCCGCAGAAGCTGGTAGAGGAATGCAGCTGCTTCCCGAAGGTGTTTGTACTGATTAATTCTGAGCAGAGTTCCTTCCATGGCAAGCGGGGCCCAGTTGTTGCTCTTAAGCTGCGATTCCTCTATTTCAGAAGACAGTTTAAAGAAGACATCTAACACAGCATGGAAATCGTTTCTATAAACACAGTCTGATTACGTGTTTTAAACGTTTTATAAGTTATTTCGTTAATGGCATTCGCCAAATATCATTCAAACAGTGGAGAATTTTCATAGATATGTCCAATCACAGCTGCTTGAACTATTCGTTGCTTTTCCCCCTGTAGATAAACATTCATTTCTTTAGACGAATCGCAGCGAAAGAAATAGAATTTCAGACGCCTTACAAAGGCTGCCTCATACTCGCTCACATTGCAACACTTGTCTATTATCCACAACAGTTGATGTTTCCTTGGCTCAGTCTTGGTTTTCTTGCAAGTAGTGGCGAATCCACATACCTGTGCATGACGTTGTCCCTTATAACTATTGTTGAAATATCATCCACATTACTTACTTTTGAAGAGCTGCTTGCAAGCCATGCTTGATCGTTTTATTCAAAGCAGGACACTTCTTCACATCGACAATTTCTGAACACACCCGAGAGCTGGTTTCGTATAGAAGAGATGATCTACTCGTATTGAAGCGAACTGTCACAATGAAGATATAATCTCGAATGGATCCCCATTTATAGAGGAGGCAGTACCGATGAAAGGGTCGCCTAATTTCATATCCGAAGCTGTAATGCGTTTATTTGTTTTCATTTTCGACATTAGCACGCATATTTTATGTTTTTCGAGATAGGTGATAGTGTATTGAACATAAGTTGCTTCTTATTAGCTGTGTATTTTCTCGTTTTTATATAATTTCAATCCAATCATACAGTAAATTTAACAAAGAAATGGTGTTAAGCATCTAAAACTCCGGTATTTCACTAACATACAACTTTAAGCGACAAAAAACGTGTTTGGAAACACATGCAGCTAATTGGACTATAACGCTTTTCCATAAAAAACTGGTTTGTTGTAAATCACTCATTTTAGTGTCTTTATATGTATTAACCTCCAGTATAGGACGTCACACCCAAACGCAGACCGGATATTTGTTTCTATTGGACACGTTAAAACTCGTCTTATAAATACTTTTATATGACGTCACACCCAAACAGAGACAGGTCCTCCCACACCCATTCTGCAACATGCATCCATTAAATATTCTGCCAACAAAACCACTACTACTGCTGCCAGCACTTTAATTACTATCATTATGATTACTTATTACTACCTTAAGTATAAAAGGTAAAACCACCAACAGACTATAACCACAACACACACTACAACGCCATCTTTTAACACTATCCCTATCACCGCAATACTTTAGAAGCAAGTACTTGAAGTGTAACGCAAACAATTTTCTTCCCTTCTTCAATTCAATTCCTAATTGTTTACGATATTGATTGCAGGCAGTATTACTAAAATTCGTATCTAATTACAGCTCTTTATGTGGTTAGTACCGGATATAATAGTGCTTTAATACATAAAAATCAAACCCGGGAATTTAGGCGTCAGCATACGTAATCAGAATCAGCCATATAAAACCTTAGCTCTATCAAACTTACTGGACGTTTTTATCCAAATTCTTTCAGAAGCTTTTAAATTTACAAGTATATTCCATTCGGTCCATAATCCAAACGAGGACGCTACGAAGAAGATACCATATAACCTTAATTTTAAATGTTAAGCACGGCTACATTCATTTTACGCCATTAACCTTGGTGATTTAAACTAGGTTCCAGAGGAAGTTTAAGGAAGCCATTGAAAGATTGGAATTCGAAACAAAACCATCTGTACTCGAATTTTTCGCAGTATTTTTCCAAATTCAGTTCTTCTGCACCATTAATTTCAGGGATTATCAACTTTGAAGTTACGACTCAAACCCAGGTTTTAGATACCAGAGTAAACATTCAGAAGTATCTACGTAAGAAAAATAAATCTAATATAGTTTATTCTGCGTCTTCATCTGAATTCGTTCAGGAGTTGTACACAAAAATTTATAACCAAACCTGGAATCAAGCCAAGACACATTCCCCAATTTGAATCAACATGTCCATGATGCACAGTATCACAACAATCCAATTTATTTTCATTTTATTGTTCTGTGTATTTTTATTCAGGAGGCATAAGGCTTTAAAGAGTAGCAAAGAAAGTGACAAAGGACTTACCGCCAGGTGCAATCGGATTATCACACTTGTTCGTTACAAAAAGCAAATGCCACGTACGTTAGTATTGTGAAATTCCACACTTCTTAACTGGTTCACTTATGGGGAGCGGCTCCATTTGCCAGAAAAGCCGCCAAAGAAGGCGGGGGTCTGAAAACACACATTAATTTTAACAAGAAAACCTACAAATAATGACGAAGTAATGATTAATGTATAAACTGTGGTCTTAAAGCCTCAAAATACATAAAATACGCGTATTAACACAGAACGAGGAAAGAATAAAGATGTTACAGCATCGTATCTGAAATCACGTGACCTTCCTATAGGTATGTGTTTCATCTATAAATAGTTGTTGCTCTGAGCTTGTATCTACCTTGTGCTAGTTTGCTTCGATGCAAGTAGATCATCTTCTCTAAGCGCAATCAACTCTTGAGCGTATCTAGAAGTTGTTAAGTTGGAGAAATATGCTCCTTCGAATGAAGCGTTCAGGATTATGCTGAACAGCAGCTATAAGGTTTTTGTGTATTTAACAGGCTATGGAGTTCGAGGGCGTTACATCCCAGGAAGTATTTCCAAATACAAAATCTGCTAACAAGTGCGATAAATGTGGAAGTAAAGTAGTGCCCTACAAAGCTATCACTAGAGGAGACATGGAATGGGATGCAAGCAGCTCTGCAAGTACAAGTATTATCGAGGACTTCTCTAAACGTCTATAAGCTAAAACGTTATGAAGAGCAATATAGATTTACCACTTGTTGCAAGAAAATCGGGGATGAGCCTACGAAACCTCCAATGTTGTCAACAGTGGTCGAGGGGTGCGATATGAGGAGTATGAGACATGATTTGAAGTGCGTGTGAAACACTATTGTATTTGCTGTGATTCTCTGAAACATGACTTTATCTACATTCGGACTAACAACGGATAATTTAAGCATCTTAGTGTTCATAAATCTGTGGAAATGAATCAACTGTTTGAATGTCCATTTGTCAACGCCGTTTATAAAATATCCGATGAAAAATGTTTAAAATATGGGCTGCATTTTAGAAACGGATATAGATGCTGTGTTAGATGTGAAATTCAGGAAACTGTCTCCTGAGATGGAGGAATAGCATATTAAAGACAGCAGCTGTGCGCTTCTGGCCGTTTAAGGAGTTCGGTTCAGAAATAATAAGTACAAACCTCTTCGAGGAAGCAACTACATTCCTTCCCAGCTTCTGTGGAAGAAAGAAAGCGTGTATAAATCCACAGAACTACTATAATAAGAATGCTTAATGCATCTTGTCTAGGAAAATTCAAATAGAAGGCTTCACAACGTATGAGCAAATACAAGCACCTTGAAGATAAGTATCATTTTCGTGTGCTGCGTTTCCTATGACATTCACTCAAATGCCTAGTTTGAGAAATAGCATAACATGGCTAAATTGTTTCGACTGAATGAAAAACTAGAAGTGTTCCCTGTAAAGGTAGCTGATAAATAACTAACTGTCCTTTGCAACCTTCTTCTGTTGAGTTGTGCTTAGTGCTACCGGTCAGCATTACTATGTGTATATAAAAAATTTAGATAGGCCTATTTGAGGGTAAGAAACTAGGTATGAATGACGAGAGTACACATGCAGACGGCGCTTCACTCATTTTGATGATCGGTGTGGTCGAAGCGGGCTGAAAAAACTAAAACGTAGCACCATCTGTAGACGGCATGCTATCACTATCTAGTTATGCTTAAAAAGGATAACTCTATCGTACAATTAAAAATATGTAGAGGGTGGTAAGGCTACCCATCTGGTTTATTCAGATTTTGGGAGTATTCTCACACATGTAGTGCTAATACTGAAATATCCTATACTACGCCATATCAGAACATTTCGCGATGTGCTTTTATGTTTTTACTGAAGGCATCATTCCACTTTGAATGTCTAGAAATTCATTTTCCTACTCACCCTTATGTATATCCTCCCTATCATGCTACTAAAACTTCATAGAATATCTAATATCCTTCCAAAGGAGATCGGATATATATACAACGCTCCTAAACCCTTGAAACCTGGCCTCCTCCGTGGTCTAGCCTCTTGTTCCCGAGGTCACGGGTTCTAACCCGGAGAAAGGAGATGCATCTTTTCAAGCATAAAAATGCTTAACGTGTCTTCCTTTGGAAGGGGAGTAAAACCGGTGTTCCCGTGTCCTAGCTTCGCGGCACGTAAAAAGAATCTCAGTTCTCATAAAAGGGCCTCTGAGCAAAATTTCCTGTCTTTCAAGCCCAGTATAGAAGGGACGATAAGGATTATAGTAGCTAAAGAGCTTCCATAACTAAAACTCAATTTAATTTAATTTCTTTGAAACCTACAGACGTAAGGATAAAGGATTTCAAGTCTTCTACAGAGTGCTACATATGTGCTAAGGTATTTACAGAAGCGAACCACAAAGCGCGCGACCATGATCATGTAAGCGATGAATACCGCGGAGGTCTGCACAATAAGTTTAATCTGGCTGGTAAAAGACCTAATATATTGCTGTCTTCCTTTATAACCTGAGCGGATATGATTCGCGTTTCATCGTTAAGGAGCTGGGAACCGAAGGAATATGTGTGATTCCGATCTCCGAAGAAACCTACATTACATTCTCTAAGTATGTTGGGATATAAAGCTCCGGGTTCTTGGAATACCTGGCGTTTCCTGAGCACAAGCCCGGATAACCTAGTAATAAACCTAATAGCATATTCCGAAACACAGAAATACTTTGGAGCAGAGACGTTGACCTTCATGGCTTGTAAGGGTGTATTTGCCTTCGATTACATTACATCACGGGATGCCTTAAACCAAACACGCTTATCTTCGGCGAAAGCATTTTACAATAAACTGAATGAAGAATAAATTAGTGATAACGGCTACGAACATGCTAGACGTGTGGGGGTAGTTTAGAACAAAGACTTTTGTGAGCACAGCGACCTCACTTGATCTGCCCATCTCCTCACCGATGTTTCTGAAACATTCAGAAATTATAACCTGAAAACACACAACGTTGTCCCGGCACATACTCATATATCTTCTGGACTTAACTGGGATGACATGCTTCTATATGCTGTAATTTAGTTGGAATTGCTACTGGATTACAATTAGCTTGTCATGGTGGAGTATGACATAAGGGGAGGTTTATACCAAGATTTCCATTGGCATGAAGCGGCTCGTAACGCCTACATGGAGAACCTTGATCCCACGAAATCATCTCAATATATCACATGCGAAGGCTCATATATCCAATATGGTTGGGCAATGTGCCGCGCCTTTGCTTATAGCGGATTTGAGTGTGGTGCTCCTGAAGATATTGACCCAAACTGTTTTAAAGAAGATGAACCTCACGGATATATTTTAAAAGCTCAAATCGAAAATCCTGCTGAGCTGCATAGCCTGAATAATGATTTACCATAACGGTTGGAGTATCTCAATAAAAGGATTCTTCTACAAAGTAGCTAATTCCGTACCTTGGACAGGACGAAAGATTGTTGGTCATTATAGCACCTTGAAACAGCAACTCTCACATGGTTTCCAGTTAACAAGGCTTATGGTGCACTACGACTTTGACAATCGCAATGTTTAAAGCCCTGCTTCGAATTTACTAACATGCTACGGTAAGGCACAACAAACAATTTTGAGAAGCATCTCTACAAGCTGTTCCATAAGACTATGTTCAGGAAAACAATCTAGAGTATCCGCAATCGTATGGATATGTCGCTTGTGGTAGGTTGTAAGGTTGAAAAATGTTATACCAGCGCTTATATTTATTGAAAGAGGTGCATATGATGATAACTTAGCAGTTATACGTATGGGTTTACGACAGATTGTGTTTAGAAAACCCATATACATAGTCACGAATGTGCTAGATATATCAGAAAACCCTCATGTACTCGTATCAACATACGTTACTTGGCGATTATGGAGCTGAAAACTTCAAGCTCCTGTTAGTGGATACCGACTCCTTCATCCATCGAGTGAATATAACAGATGACGTACACCGGGATGAACTACAAATGTTTGAGTACCCAGGTACCCCTATTTACCCTGTATGCTACTGCACGCAAAAGGAAAAAGTGTTAGGAAACTTTAAAGATGAAGCAAACAGAAACATTATTCATGATTTATTGGGCTGCACGCTAAAATGTATCCACTCTATATCAATGGCTCCGTAATAAAACACTAAAGGAAGAAACCTAGCTCTATTAAGCATAAAACACATTTGGCAGCTATGTGGACTGTGTTAGGAGAAATGAAACCATAACATCAATGAGCGTTATTCTATTACAAGAGTGCAATCTATCATCAGTAGAATCCAACAAAATAACTCTATCGATTCTTAATAACAAAAATGATTGTAGATAATTATATATACATATATGCTAATGGTCATTACAACACTGTGGGCCTTGCATAAGAGTATGTGTTGTATACCTAAATATGTTGGATTTCTGCGTGAGCGTGCTTGAAGAAGAATGAGAATAATATACGTGGAGCCTGGTAGCTCTACCACTAGAGTTAACTTCTAGTGCTAGTCTCAAGCGCAGAAAAAAGGGGATGGACCCCAAGGAACAAACTAATGATAAATTCCAAGATAAAACTACATTGACAGAAAGTTTCTAATTAAGAGTCTCAGAATAAAAGCTGAATGAAATACCACAATTCACTAAAAGTAACTGGAGCTTTAGTTATTCTTGGTAGCGCTCTTTAGGTTAGGATGTTTGGTGCTAGCTTAGGGTAGATAATGGAAGGGCAGTATAGAGTATAAGGGATGGTCTAGTTTGGGCTAAAATGTTTGGTGTTAGGTTATAATGGTATAAGATTAGGATAGACGATAATATACAGAATGGATGGCTAGAGCATGGGATAGACTAGATTAACTTAGGGATGCTTATACTGATTCTCCAAGGTATGAGGAATGTGATATCTTAGGTTGTCTTAGCAATGTGTTGGTTACGTTTGATCACGTTTGGTCACATTGGTTCACGTTTTTACCACTTTTTACGTTTTTTTTACCTTTGATCACTTGTTGGGGAGGTTTTTAGTCAGGTTTGGTAACGTTTTTCGTCATGTTTGGTCAAGATTGGTTACGTTTCTGTTTAGGTTGATCACGTATTGGTCACGTTTGGTACGTGTTTAGTCACGTTTTTAGCACGATTGATCACTTCTGGTCAGCTTAGTAGTTACGTTTGATCACGTTTTGGTTACACACGGTAACGTTTGGTCAATTTTGGTTACGCTTTGTTATGTTAGCGTCTTTTTCAGACTAGATGGCTGCTATGGGGTTAGGTTGGAAGACGGCGGGACAAAATAAATGATGAGAGGATGGTCCAAGGTAGGATAGGCTGAGATAGGTTAGGCCAAGATTCTTGGTTTGAGGTTAGATTATATGATGGTAGAATAGAGCGAATGATGACAGATTTGTCTAGTTCAGGTTAGGCTAAGTTAGACGGTGTCAAGATAGAGTAGCTAATAAGTGAAGTTCTATTACATTCGTGTCGGACAGGTTAGGTTCGTGTGGGATAGCCTAAGCTGGAGTGTTCAATACAAGGTTAGTACAGATGATGGAAGGGTAGAATAGATGGCTGATCTGGATCAGGTTTTAATGGTCGGTATCAGGTTGGATTTGTTGAACTTAACTCAGAGACACAGTAAACCATATACATTTTATCTCTCCATGTCTCATGCGTCTGAAAGCTCGACATATAGAAGCTTACAAACGATGTAGAAAAGAACGTTTGAAGTTTATAAAAGTACTGTATCATTAGACAAAATGCTCATAAAATATTAAAAACCAGTGAAAAATACACCAAAAACCGTAAAGGTTAGTAATTCCAAAAATGCCATCAAATTCTTGTAAAGCATAACAATTCGCCGTAAAAATGAAGAAGTACATATAAAACATAGCAAATAAATATGAAAAGAGTATCAAGCTATCATAAAACGTGGGAAATCCCTTCCAAAGCATAGTAGAATAGCTTCAGGGCGCTCAAAATTCTCATAAGGCAGCGTGTAGCTCTGTGGTAGAGTTAAAATACCCCTATGAAATTTCCAAATGCCTATTTCTGCGTCTGAAATGCCTTCAAAGTGTGTTACATGAGCGTAGAATTGCCTTCCATCACGAAAATATTACGCTCTAATGCCTAAAATGCCTTTGAAAGTTTCCAAACATCTGAAAATCTGTATCAAAATACCTTAAAATAAGCTAAAATGTCTCCAGAATGCTTCGAAATTTCCTAAAGTCCTGTACCAATATCTTGACAAGAAGCACCTTCGAAAAGTCCGAAAATATCTGACAATTTCTGCTGCAATATCTATAATACCCTCGAAATGTGTGTATCACTTAAACTACTTGTTATAGTATCTAAAATGGTCATAAAAGGACACCACAATGTCTTCAAAACCCCTTCAATATGCTCTAAAATACCTACATTATTGTCTAGAAAGCCTTAAAAGTGCGCAAAATATCTTCGAAGGACTCAAAATTCCGTGAAAGTCCCTATAAATGGCCAGAAAGGTGTCCCCAAAATTGCTGATCTAAGGTGTCGTTTAGCTGATGTATGGGTCGGTTTAGGTGATTAGGGGCTCATTATTTAGACCGTGAGAGACTTCCTCTAGGATAGGTTAGGTTATGTTAGATATAATAATCATAGCATGTTGTTACATTACTCATCATACATGCAACATACAGCAGATGCATTTAAGAACATACCCTCCTAACAAATGTGAATACTCGTATACACTGCTATCCGACCTCCAATAAATCCCTAAATTATTCCTAGAAGCACACCTGGAAAGTTTTCTATCCGTGACCTCCGTAGCATCTCTTCTCGTATTTCGTATCTTTTGTGTGTATTACCATTTACCCTGCGTTCTAGTCAGAGCCTTTGGAGAAAACGATTATTCTATACTGAAAATTAAGTTACAACCTAAATGACGTCTAAGGTAGAATGTGCATAGTACCGAAAACTTTAAGCCTAAAGTAAAACATTTTAGTGCATGATTAGTGTATGCATTCGAAAGTATTCAGCTTATTTAAAAGATTTTGATAGCATAAATGCATGCATGTTTTAGATATTTAGTGCATACAATACCGATGTCTACTAATAACTGTTGAGTATGTGTTTGTTGTGCCATCTCGATTCTCCGGTGCTATCTTCGTGAAGTCACATACTGCATAGCCATCATTTTAAGACTCTGCCTCCGTGCCTGCTCATTGTATTGCGCATTTGACAGCTCTGGTCCGTTTACGTCCGGAATACAAAGAAATTCTCGAGCTGTTTGATTATGGGTTTACTGAAATTTCCTATTACAAACTGTTACTTATGTCGATTATTGAGACATCCAAATTTAAAATGTAAGGCCTAAAAGAGAATTACCGCTCTGGTTCTTTTCTAACCATATCTGGTGAAAAGAAGTTGAACCGGTGGAATACGTGATCACAGTGGTGGGAGGGGAATCTCCCTGCACCCTTGGATTCAAAACTGGTGCCTACTCTTATGGAATTTTATAACTCAAGCTGCATTTCAGTTCTATAAACATAAGGAACATTTCAAAGTAATACCGGTTATACGAAGGGCTTCTTATTTGACCTTTTTACGGAAGGCTTTCTAGCTTAATTACGTCTGGCTACAAACTATGGTTAGATAATGGAAATCCAAAACCAGGTAACCTAACGTATGTCAGAGCTGAGTATCAAATGCCCCTTCTGCGTTTACAGTGTTATACGCAATGAAACCCGCAATCCTGAGAAATACACAGTTGGTAACTATACGGAATATGCTTATTTCACCAAAATCGCAAAAATACTTCGTTGCAAGGTTAGATCAGTTTAATTTCTTTAGAACTGTTCTAACTCTTTACTAAGGAAAGGGATTTGCAATTATATGTACACATATAAAGTTTGGCCAAACAAGTCGTCCTTTGTAGTTTTATGTTTCCCGCATATATAGGTACATAAGATGTTGGCGTATCACTGGTTTCAAAGCGGCAGTGCAGGTACAAAGTAAAAGCTCACTGAGGTAGTGCTGCTGTCTTCTGCAGGTATTTACGTAGTAGTTTCGTACTGATAGGTGTCGTGTGGTCGCTTACATGCAGTTCGAGCCAGGTCATTCAGACAGAAAGGTAACCTTCACCAATGACGAATACACAGATATGGTTACGATCTGTTTGGAGACCCAACAAAATGCAGCTGAGGCTCGCAAACTGTGTTCTGAACGTTTTCAGACGCGGCATCTGTCTTCTGCGCACATTTGTTTTTTATGTACACAAATAATTATAATGAATGATGGATCATTCCAGATAGAACGTGGTCCTGAGAGCCGCTTAAATCAATTCGTCCACCAACGATGGTATGTTTATGCAGATCCTTATTATGAATAATGGGATTAATAGAAAACAATTTAAATTTAGCGGAATTTAAG
Source organism: Deroplatys truncata (assembly GCA_030765065.1). Taxonomy (NCBI): domain Eukaryota; kingdom Metazoa; phylum Arthropoda; class Insecta; order Mantodea; family Mantidae; genus Deroplatys; species Deroplatys truncata. The sequence continues at coordinate 533,365,652 of CM060990.1, read as the reverse complement.
GGTACATACTCGTATCTATTTAAATATAATTTTGTTTAATCCTTTTAACTTTGCGGTGCCATATAGTTATACTGATTGTAGATAAACTGTCATGCAACCAAATGACTTAACACGTGTACTAATGTTTACGTTCAGGTTGCTATCCTGAATTGTTATTAATGAGCGAAATGCTTATTAAATAACCGATAACACCCGCACACACAAACACATGGGTATTCTCACATTCAAACACCGGACTTTGGGCGTACCGTGAATTGATTTCTGTTTAGGCAACTTTCTGAAGCCCTGCCGCGAAACGAACATGAAACACCTCATATAGCAGGCAATGAACACTGAGACCAGTAATAGCAGTTAAAGTGTTCGCTTTCAAGTATTGGTCTTTCATTTAGCGCCCTCCACTCTGTCAGTTAGAGTCCCGTTTGCAGTTCTGCTTAGACAAGGCTTTCGGCGTCTGCGCTATCCGGTATAAACTAATTTCAACTAAAGACGGCTTGTGTGGGCCACCTGGTATATGCACACACGTACATACACACATTCCATAAGTTGACTTTTAATTTAAATTGATTCCTATAAGCTTATAAATATCTCCTTTCTAAGATGAACTCTGACACAAGGTGCATGAGTCTGAAAACACATATGTGCACAGAATTTGTGAGAATACCATAACATCATAACTGTGCTAGATGGGATGATTTTCCCTATCATATAACAAAGCCCACTTTTTGCGGTTGAATATGGTTATCTAAGGTAATACATATATTTCAGTACAATAACTATTTTATTTTAAATTAGGTACACTTGTTAAGTATTGCAACAATAAATAAACGTTAAATTTTATCAGAATATTAAAAGCCTATACACATAAATCGTTCTAGATTTTAAAACGATATAAACTTTGAATACCTAGCTTTACTACTCTAGATTCCATCTGGATCCTCTACATTCGGGTAGACTCATTATGCTCTGCGGATATTCAGCTATACTGCTTCGTTTTACTATTGTAAATAATATAGTGTTCCGTCAAAATTTTTGAAAGCTAAGTATCAATAACATTCTCTACAATTATTCATAGGCATGGATATTTAAAGTTACATTTCGGGCATTTTAGTTTTATTACATTTTGTAATTCGTTGATGATCCCATCATATATACTATACGCACCACAGTAGTTGAGGACCCTTTTGGGACATCTAAATACGGGACCGGGTCTGCCAACGCAGAGACCACACCCTCGCAAACCCAGCAGTAAACTCGTGGGGCTTTCCATTAGGAGCGGTACCTATTTTATATACCGCCCCCCCTGCCTGGTCGAAATCGGGCAAGGACACCTCCCGCACCGACCCTTCCAAGCAGAGACGGAATTGGATACGCCACTTACGCGCGTCAGGCCAGCAGAGCGAACCCTACTGGGGGAGACTACCGAACAACCTCGGTGGGGCCGACAGTTTCTAGCTACCGTCTACCAGCTATCCCTCATGGCTGGTGCCGGAGATTCTCGAGGCGTCTCATAACCCCGCCTGGGTGGAATTAACATAGCCAGGCGTACCCAATCACCCATGGATATCGGGAACCACTGCCCCGCCGAGTCCAACCCAATTCGAACAACTCCCTTTCGGCAGGGGCTCAGATGTTGGGCCTGGCGTACTTCTGGTAACGTCAGAAGTACAACGAGTGCTAAGGGTCCGCAGCGCCCGCACCACGGCAACTGAAGGGGTCGGAACCCCTCCCCTTACGGGGACCCTTTTGGGACAGACCAATTTTCAAGATCAGACAATTTGATAGGGGGGTTCGTCTGGACAACTGTTTTTGGCAAGTTCAGACAATTTTTGTTCAAGGCCGGACAATATTTTGAGGTGATCCGTCTCGGACAACTTTTTCTCCAGATAGGACAATTTTTTGTCAAGCTCGGACAATTATTTGAGTATGTCCGTTTGGGACAAATGTTTTTTCAAGGTCGGACAATTTTTGGTGAAGGTCAGGGAAATTTTTGACAAGGTCAGACAATTATTTGAGTGTGTCCGTTTGGCACGTGTTGGTCAAGGTCAGACAACTTTTTTGACAAGGTCAGACAATTATTTGAGTGTGTCTGTTTGGGATAACGTTTTGGTCAAGGGCGGACCATTAGTTGCGAGCGTCCGTTTGGGACTACTTTTTTGTGTAGGTCGGACCACGATTTGAGGGTTTTCCGTTTGGGACAACTTTGCGGTGCACGGGAAGGGTTAACCAGGGTTGGTCTAAGCGCAGGTGCCCCACGGCGCCGGTTTTGCTGGTTACGCCTCTGTGATGGTATGGAGGGTTTGCACCCCGTAAGAGGTAGTGACGTGTAGGTTGGGCGGGTGCACAACGGTGTACGGGAAGGGTTGGGGGGCGCAGCTGTCCCGCAGTTTGGGGTTACGCCCCTAGGGCTCACCCCCGCTAGGGTGAGAATGTGGAATGTCGATGAGTTAGCTTGCTGTAGCGTAGCAATGTCGACCAGTGATGAAGTGTAAGGACAGTGAGAGAGGTGGCAGCGGAGCAAGACCAGACAGTTTGGAAGCCAGCGCAAGGAGAGACAGTTTAGAACCAAGTGCAACGTCGGACAGTTTTGCAGGGCGGAGCAAGGTCGGACAGTTTGGAAGCGAGAGCAAGGTCGGACAGATAGCTTGAAAGAGCGTAGCAAGGTGAGACAGTTTGAAAGCAAGGGGGAGCAAGGTCAGACTGATTGTAAGAAAGAAGGTGGGACAGTTAGTGCGGGCGAAGTAAGGTCAGACGTTTGAGAGGGGGAAGGAAGGCGAGACAGTGAGTGAGGGAGGAGCAAGGTCGGACATTTTAAAGGGGGAGGAGGAACAGGTTAGGCGCTACGTGTGACGTATACCGCCCCGCCTTGCTGTTGCCCTGCCCATCACCGTGTGACGCATTATACTTATATTTCCGGACAGGTTAGGCGCTACGTGTGACGAGTGCTGTCCCGCCTTGCTGTTGTCCCGCCCATCACTGTGTGTCCGCCATGATACTTACCTTTCCTGCACCCTTGGAGTAGTGTCGTGCCATCTCCCACCCATGTCGGTCTAGCGGCCATTTTCCGCCTTGCTGTTTGTTAGCCTATGACCCTATGGCCTCCTTGTTACTTGCCTTTGCTGGAGGAGTGACGTGCGCTGTCCCACCCATGACGGCCATTTTCCGCGTTGCTGTTTCTCCGCCTATGACGGTGTGGCGGCCATGTTACTTTTCTTTACTGCACCGCTGGAGGAGTGACGTGTGCTGTTTCGCCTATTGGCGGCCATAATGCTTGTATTCTGTACAACTTCTGCTGTTCGTGGCGGTGTGCTTTTTGGGTAGGTGAGATACATGAAAAGGAATGGGATGAGGAATGAAAATAAATGAAAAGACAATTAATATTAGAGGTTACAGTGTTTTTATTTGGTAAAAAGAGTGCATACATAACGTAATGAGATGAATACATGAAAAAATGGCAAATCGTTTAGATGCCGTCCTGCAAGGACACACCTTCGCAGGTCGATACTGTTTTTTAAGTTGATTTTCATGGATGAGGGAAAAATTGATTTAGGGAAATATAATGCTTTGACTTGCCAGTAAAAATTATTTTGAACACTGTCGTGCACGGTGAATAGTCCATCATGGGAAAAATGCCTTGAAGAACGCTTTTGGTTTCGCAAGAAAAAGAAATAAGGGAAAAATTGGTATCGCCACTTTCGCTTTTTGGACAACAAACGGGAGCGATGATGCTTAGATTGACACTTGGTAGGATCACTTCACGATCAATGGACAACTTCCAAGAGGCCTCCTACACGTTAGGAAATATATTGGAAGGTACGAACGACAAAAAAATGACGGCCGCATCCGAGATGATGACTTTGATGGTGACGGTTCTGATGCGACCGAATCTCTCCAGGTGGTCAAAGCAATGTGGAATTCCGCTTGAGCGACGGAGGTCCCAGCCTGCGACACCGTTCCGGGTGCATTGAAGTTGATGCGTGCCATCAGGTTGTTACCTGCAAACATATAAAGGATCAAAAATGAGATGCGAGATGAATGACTCATGAAAGGGTTCAAAGGAGGTTCAATATGAGGTCGAGTGTACTTACCGATGTCGAAGAAATCCGTGGAGCACGCCATGCTTAACCTTAAATGGGATCCTAGGTGAACTCGATAGCAAATTTTTGGAATCTTTCTTTCTGGAACTCGGTCCCTTTTTAGATGATGTAATAGCTACCGCGATTAATGTCCTCGATGGCAGCGCTTTCCAGCCTGTTAAAGGCCGAGGGTGGAAATATTTCCCGGCCGTCACTGAGCTTGACGACGATGGTTTCACCGTACTTGATTTGATGCCTCTTTGAACCTGTGATACGATGAGGGATGTGGAGGTCGAAGTTGCGCACGCTTTCGATGCCGGAGGTCTGTGTGCGCTTGTTGAGCATGAGAAGGAAGGTGTTAGACATGTAGGAATAATGAGGTTAAGAAAAAGAGCGGTTACGATGAAACTAGGTTTAAAGATGAGGTTGGTAAGGGGCGAAGAGCGTCTTGACACGAGAGCACTCTTCGGCAAACAGGGCTATGCCGGAAGGTTTGAATACGATGGCCGGGGACCCAAAGAGGTATTCGAAATGAATGGCAATCTTGTCCATGAGTTTCTCCTTAGACGTGGGATGACTGGCGGTTCCATTAAAGTGATTGCCGATGTTTGCCCCTTGCTTCTCGACGAGTGCTGCCCAATCAACGGCGAGGTACTTGGTTTCGGCGTTGTTGAGAAAGTGCACAGCTGTAGTCCTAAAATACGAAAACAAATGCAGATGCAATAAAGCGAAAAGCAACAACGAACAAGAATCAAAGTGAGGTGGAGCATCGGTACTTACATGATAGGAGATGAAACGACGAATAACGGGTGGAGGAAATGGGTCTGCATGTTTATAGGTGTAGACGGGGCGGCAAGATTGAGAGTTAGACGTGGAACACCTTGCATGATGCCATATGTTAACAAGGAAGTCGTTGAAGAGGTAAAGCGAAATTTTAAATTTGGAAAAAAGGGAGTATGTTAGCAAGTTGCGACAACGGTGGGATAGGAACTCGACGACGTAATGATCGCACGTGGCGGAGGTGTCTGTTTGCAAGCAACGGGTGACGTGGCGCCAATGCGAACCGCAGTAGTTTTGCAAAAAGAGAAGAACGGTGGATAAGAGAGGCGGTAAATCGTAACTGTCCAAATTTTCGTCGTATCCGTCTTTAGAGACGAAAATGCATATCCAATGCCTTCCGGGTTTCGTGTGAGTGTCGCTATTGATCACGATTGCGATTGGGAGTGGTAGGAGAATGGGGTTAGGAATTTGATGGCTGGCCAAGACGCCCACAAACTGGTGATATTTGCGAAGAAAGGAGCGAACTTGACGCGCATTCATGTTACGAGCACCGAGCGATTGCTGTCGATTTCGAGGTTTCTATCGATTTCCGACAGGACGAGAAGACACACTGGTTCTGCTAGTTTTGAAGCAAACTGCAGCTTTATAGACAGGATTCCGTGGGTAGCGCCGGAAATGTAATCCTTATCTGCAGACATGTCGGGGATGAGATCGAAAACGTAAACGGTGTATCCGTTCTGGTACTCGTTTCTGGTGATGGGGAGACTTTCGGGGTGAAAATGTTTGTTTAAACCGAGAAATAGAGAATGGTACGCTTGCGTAAATTCGCCAGCTGCGAAGTTGACCAGCATGGCGTGGGACGGAACGGGACGGTTATCGACTAACAATGAAGAGTGGTGAGGTCGAAGTAGGAGAAGTGATAAGGATTTTTCGTGATATCCCCCGAGTACGCCTTATCGGATGTCATGGCTAGAGTGACGCGCCTGGGAATTTTTCCGACGAGAATGTTGGTAAAGTGAGCGGTGGAATAATCTTTCGGAATGCTTAGCGATTGAAAATCGACGTCCACTAAGGGGTACAACGCGTTAGCCTTTAGAAGGCCGCTTTGATGAGGCAACTTTACCGTGGCCGAAGGTCTATCCTATTTGACGTACAATTTGGCCGAAACGATTTCCGTGTGCGCTTGAAGTGCCGCATTGTCTGAAATGAGATGAAATAGATATGCCGAGGTAGTTAGCGTACTAGTGAGGTACACGTTGTTGAGAATGCATTTTTCCTGGTTAAAGAGACCGTGGGAGACGGGTCTCATGAGATACGCCACCCTGCTACCTTTGGTGTGATTAAAACGGGATTTGACCCCGTCGTTATTGGCGAAGTCCATGCTGTCCGCAGTATCGTTTTGCCATAGCGATAATTGTAGAGTAGAATTCATGCCAAAGAACGTATAACTGAACCGGTTTTCGAGGTAAGTTCTGAAAGGGTACCCTTGTTGCGGCATGGATACGTTGACATTGTTTAGAGACACCGAGACGTGGATAAATAGGGAATTTAGAGAATTGTTGATGAAGGTGACGTTATCTTCGGGTTTGAGATTTTTTCCGGAAGGATCGACGACTTTTACGCCCAGCTTAGCTGAACGTAGGATAAATCGAGATAATCGTCGCTATTGGAGGAATACTGAAATGTGATTGCGGAGTTTTGGGTGATGGTGATTTGAGGTTGAGATAAAATATTTCCTGCCCTGCGATGCTCTTCTGAACGACCTTGGGTTTGAAGATATCGAGTTTCATATTGGCGAAAAAATGTCGATACCATTTTCTTACAACGTTTACCGCGCCTGGCTCTCTATTGCTTATTTCTTCTAGGCTTGGACTTGATTCGCTTCTTATCCGCTTAGGCTTGGTTTTTGACTGCTTCTTTTTACCCCATAACGCTCCTTTTTATCCTGACCCGTGTGGCTCCGGAACCGATAATGGTGTCGAGCTTAGCCTGCGCCTTTCGCTTTAGATTGGAACCGGGGTCCCTGAGTCGAGATTTTAGAATTTCTTTCGGTGGTGTGGTCGACGAGGCCCTGTCTGCAAAAACATGAGTGGTTATTTTCAAAGCCTCCTTTCCAACCGCTTTGGTTCCGCTTTTGAACACGGGGAGCAGGGTACGAAACAAACTACCTAGTGCGCAGAAAAGCCCGCTTCCCCTTTGAAACGGTGCACCTCTATAAAGAATGAATTCGCGATCGTCGTACCTACCTCCGGCCTGATCTAGGTAGTAGCGAAAAATGAGTTAATCGTTAGAGTTGATTTCTCGGTCTAAAGGATAGAACCAAAGCAGAGGAAAAACCGTTGGCAAATGCAAGACATGTCCGATACCGTTCCTTAAATCGATGTTCACCACGTTAAACTTTTTCTGAAGCAAGGGAACCCAATTTTAAGGAAAAACCGATTCATCCACAGAAACGCGTTTCGATGACTTGTGAGCGTGGTCGATGACGGTACTGTCCACGACTTAAACGAACGTGTTGCCGACCAATTGCGAAACGACGTGATTGCAGTAGACGAAGACCTCGTAAGGAAATCCCGTATACGGATCCACCTTATATACCGGCAAGGGGATCTGAACGATGTCGTCGTTGGGCAAGTAACCTAGCATCCTGCCTAAGGATGCGGAAGGAGCCATCGAGGAAATCCATCGCGTCCCGGAACGAAACGACGCAGTCGCGGTAGCCTGTTTCTGTTTCTTTGGCCTTTGAACGTTCGGTATAGGGACATCGGACGCCTTGGATCCCTCGCTTCTCTTGCGACGTTTTAGGTAGGAATTTTCCGGCACCTCTTCCACGTCTTCGCGAACCTGCAGGCGCTTGTGAGGCAACACTGTGAGTCCGACGGTATCTGACCCCGACGGCAATGGTAATTCGCTCACGGGAGGGGCGGTCGCGACGTCCGATTCTGCCGAAAGTGGCGATTGGTTTTTGGGAGCGGTAGGTGTGTTTCGGTGCCCAACTATTTAGACGATGACTTGTTTCTATCCGTAGGAACCAAGATCACCTTGCGATTCACAGACACCTTGCCTTTGGTATATTTAAAGAGTTTGTCGACATTGAGGTCTAACTTTATTCGGTTATTCACCACTTTGTATAACATCTCGGGATCCTTGATAATGCCATTTTTAAAAGATAGACAAAAATCCGCTCTTTTACCGTCTTCGAAATAGTAACTGCTTAACGCACAATTAGGAGAGAGATTGTAAAAGCGAATCGGGTGTCTAATTTTGGAAGGACACACCTCCCATTGGCCCTGCAGGACCACCCTTTCCGGGAGCTAATTAGAGAAGCGCGCCGTGGAGTTATCGGGAAATCGTTCCATGGAAGCGTTGCTTACCAGCGTCAAAGAGAAAGGTTTGGTTCGAATCATAATGGCGAGATTTCGGATGACTTGACCCACGAACTAAATTTGTCCGGATAACCTTTCCACTTCACCGACACCTCCTTACTAGCGCCTCGTCCTCCTGAAGCCACGATTTTATTGATCTTGAAAGACGAGGGCAGCGAGACGCGCTGCAGTTCGTGAGCGTAAAAGTAGCCCTCGATCTCTTCGCTTTCCAAGTCGAGATTTCTGTACACCGTCGGGGAACCTTTGACGGTCCCGGAGACGACGAAAATTTCGTTCGTCCAAGTTTGCTCGTAACCTTTGTCGAATGTCGTTTTCTCCTAAGAAATGCGAACGTGATCGCTCACCTTAAATTTTGGCATCGTCATGGCATTTAGTTTCCAGAGATTGCGGTACGCTTGCAAGATGTTGTCAGGACGAACGTCTTTTGGCAGCAATTTGATGGAACGATGATGGGATGCGTTGTACGATTTTACCAAGAGCGGCAACGCGTCCGTAAAGGTGTAGGTATTTTTGTGCGTAAAATATCTCCACATTTTTTCCTTTAAGGTTCTGTTAAAGCGCTCCACCACGGCGGCCTTCACCTTATTGTTGGTGGTGTGGTGGGAGATGTTTTGCCGTCGGAGAAATTGGTGAAACTTTGTATTCGTAAATTCCGTGTTCTAAGCACATTTCAGGGAGCACTGACTACTAGAAGGAATGCTATGGAATGCATCGATCAAATGATTGCCAGATTTACCGACCAAGGGTAGAGCCCAAGCGTACTTGGAGAACATGTCGATGACGGATAAGATGTACCTATACGGCCCGTTATACCTTCTGACGCAATCTTTGACGTTCAGATCGGCTTCACAAAGATCGTCGATGTTGGTCACGTGGTAGATTTTGGTGGGATAGCGCTTTCTCGCCGGCTTGTGCAATGTGTAACCATCTTGCGTTTTGAGAAACTCTTCCACGACGGACCTAGAAAGACCGGTGGCCTTACGAAGGTTATCAGCCTTTCCCAACCCCGCATAGTGACCTATTTCATTTACAGTCGCTCTAATAAAGAGTCTCTTATTGTGCTTCCACCGGTGGCCAACTCTTGGATCGTAAACTGTACCCGTAGCGATTGGAAAAATTCGGACAGAGAGACAGCCTTTTTAACCCTCTTTTTTGTTTCGAACCCAAAGTTCCGCCAATCGCTTGGGTTTGGTTTTCGCTTTCATCGTTAGGAAAGAAGAAAAAGCTGCTTCGGGCTCCATCTCTACCGAGAGTTGTTTCGCCGGCCGCCTAGTCGGTTTCCGAAGGTGATGACGTTGACCTTAGCGTCGACAGAAGATCGTAAAAGTTGCCTAGCTTATGTTTCAAAATGTTCCACTTTTCTTGGGCGACATTACCATATTCATAATCCTCGAGATATAGTCGGAAATGTGCGTGATGGCTTTATCGATGACGTGCAACCTCTTGGTGCTCTCGGGTTCGGAGCAACGCATCACGATCTTCTTTGCGTGCTTCATTTTACACGAACTTGGAAACGATGGAGCTAGCGATGGAACTCAAAACGGGAAGTAGAAACGCCGGTAAAAATCAGCCTTTTTGAATGTGAATCTTTCGCTTTTTCTTTAACGACACCTTCTTATCGACTAGACGTCTCCAGCACGCTTTGTGTCTTTTTAAATACTTTCTAGTGCCAGGAGAAGGGGGAACCCTTTCCTTGCAAACGTTCATATGTATTCTGAACTGGCCTTGGTGGTTTCCGGATTCGCTTTCTTCAAGAGCTTTTTGCGCAACTTCGATTTAGCCTTACTGAGAGCGACGAAGTTGCCAGATTGCCTGGCAATCAGAGGAGATGGTACCTTTCGTATTTCTGCTTCCACGTTGAATCACGAACCGCCAAGCGTCGCCAAATTTATACCTGCACTAAGCAGTAAGCCAATTTTCCGGGCAAAACGTCGGTTCTGTAGCGAAAGCCGTCGGGAGTGTACGGCATGCAATCTAAGACCAGATACCCGTGCGGTGTTTGAGTGGCCGCTTGGAAGGCTTCCGATAGAAATTTAGAGTTTCGGAGTTCCATCTGCTGGAACAATCTCTCGATCTGCAGCTTATCCCTGTTATTTTTAAAGACGACGATGTAATTGGCGTTGAGAGTGATCGTGCGAAACTTCTTGCCCTGAGGAAACACGTTTTGCAAGATGTAAATGACTCCGAAATTCCGATGGTGCGAATCCTTGGTGAAAAAGTTAGCGATGTCTGTGGAATTTGCTTCCAGCATCATATAGTCCATCACGAGCATATCCCCTCCGTAGTGAAATCTAAGGGTGGTACGCCCGCGTAAGAGTACGCGTTGAAGGTGCAGTGGTGATAGGAGCTTCCCAAATTAGGCGTGTGGCACCGCACGGTGCGCTTGATGGGTTTATTGAACATAAGGTTCGCATTGGCAAAAGGCGTTTCACGAAGGTAGATTTTCCGCAACGGGATGGCCCGGCCACCTGCATTGTGCTGGAAAAAGTTAATTTCGGAACCCCTTCTCTTGCGGATGCCGGGGGTGCATCGAGCGTTACCTGCATATTTACGTCCCCTCCTGCGTTGATCCGCTTAAGCCCTTCCCTATTCGCCACCGCTTCCCCCAGGAACACATCTTGCATGTTTATTGCTCTTCCCGGATTCACGAGCTTAAACGTTTCACTGTAGGGCACCACTTCTCCCAGCGATGCATCCCGTAAGTTTTCCATGCTGCCGGTATATGCCGGTTTCAACCTACCGCTGTCGTGCACCATTTCTTCCCCCATGTCCACCACCCTACCGGGGTGAACCGGCTTAAAACTGCCCTCGTCGTGCCCCACTTTGCCTAGCGAAACATTTTCTGCCACTACAGGTTGAACCCGCTCGTGAGATGACAATGCATCGGAAAACAAATTGCGCCGCGCATCCACGTTTTTGTGCAGTACCCCATTGGCACCTTGTGGCCAGCGGCGGTCTCTCCTGCATTGAAAAGCAACTCGCGCCACGATGCAAGATGTCCATTTGCCACTCTTCGCCTAAGCTGCGTAGGACGCGTGACAGTGCCGCACTTTATTTTTTTTTTTTTCAAAATTCCAACCATTTTCGCAAACCTTCCCCCCTTCCCCGCTTGTTTTGGCGGTTATAAGTTCTTCAAGAAACGATCTCTGGGACCGTATTTTACCGTTTTAGGAATAGCAGGTTCCTGATCTTTCGGGTCTATTTTGTGAAACACGAATAAAGGGCTCTTCGTCGCTACTTCGGCTTTTATACCCGTAGGGGTAGGAATCCAAATCGTGCTGCAAAACCCGCTTGTTCACCATCATGCAAAACGTTTTGTTATGCGGGTAGTGGTAACCTTCCACAAGTTTTTCTGCTTATTTGATTTCCCGTCAAGGTAACCGTTTTGAGATGATCGTTCAATAAGATGTCGCGCAACACGTCGGCGTTGATGGTTCTAAAGTTACCCGAATTGAGCGTGATAAACTTGATTTTTCACACCACTCGAACTTGATCGTCGGCGTCACACCTCACTTCGAAACAGTAACTTTTGGGCCAAGAGGAAGCAAATCTGCATATGTAGGCGTGCGCGCCAAATTTTTTCAGCTCGTCGGCCATGTCTCCCAAAAATGTGCCAGTGGGGGAATCCACTCTCCCGTTTGAAGTTTGCTATGATGGAATTCGTGTCGAAGTAACAAACGCTACCCCCGAGTTTGTCGAGATAGGAATACAGCTCCAAGCGAGCGTGCGCCGTGGTGTAGGCCGCAATGACCACGTTCGTGGTGGGGTTTATTTTGGGAGTGCATTCGTCGTACTGCCACACCACGTACATGACTTGATCGGAAATGGGCATGTACGACCAAATCTTGATCTCCGAGTGATTTCGCATTTCGATTAATCTAGAGTAATCTTTAACGAATTCGCAATAGGGTAGGTTATCCCGCTGACCGTGCTTTCCTTAAAAGGAACTAAGCATCAATTTAGATATTTTCCGCTTGCCAGGATTCGCCTCAATGCTTTGGGGATCCAATAGAACGCCCTCTCTTTCCAAAGAATCGTCAACGAAGGGCTTTTTCGCCTCCTCCGTGGTGCAGTGGTTAGGCCAGCCCGACACCTCCGTTTTCATCTTTAAAAATAAATCCACGTAATCCTCGAAGAGCCCCTTTTTTCCGGCCTTTCGATCGTAGGGTACCATGTCGAACTCCCAAATTTCGTGCACCTTCAAGACGCTGTACCCCTTCTTGACGGCAGCCTTCACCGCGTCTATCAACCAAGTACCCGTTATACATCGATGGTGCTTCTCGTGCTCGCATTCTTCGCTCTCTTCCCTTTCCGCACACGTACGACATTAAGGAAACATCCACTTGCCATTGATTCTCGAGGGTAGAACGGGGTGATACAAATCCGTACAGGGCAAAATCATACACTTGCTTCATCCGCCGTCGATGCACTCCAGGTTGGGGAAGCGGCTCACGTGTATCCTGGGGTGTCCAAGAGGTAAGCCTTGGTCTTGTTCACATACGGGTAAAGACAGCAAACGTCGTAAAAAACATTTTCTCGTCGCCCTTCGCTTCGCGGTACACCTTAGTGCAATTCGTGCGCCCGCCAAAAAAAGCTTCCCTAGGATGCAAAGTTTTGGGAATTTCCGCCTCGCGAGTTTTCGCAAACAGAGGAAACGCAGCATCATTTTTCATCATGCTTCTAAATGAACACTCCCACATCTTCACCACCTCGTATCCTGCATCTCGAATTGCTTTGGTGATCCTCTCCGTGGTCTTGTACCGCGAGGCCTTGGTCTAGCCGCCCGTGTCGTATATCGCGGAATGCCTGTTAGGAAAGCATTTGTGTCTCCTGTGGTAGAAACACCCGTGAAAGAAGTAGACCTCTTTATGGCCGTCGTAGCCGTCCACTTTAAAGCCTACGATTTTAATTTACCTGCCTCTATAGGCATACTGAATGGCAGCGTTTTGCAAATGCACCAACCACGACAACCAGAGACATGCTATGCACGATTATGCGTCGGCTAATCGGTACCCGCCGTGAGGAATGACGGGTATGACGTTTTTCGGCATGAATCCTTTTCTGTAAACGTTCATGCACGCGCCTTCTATGGTGACGAACTCCCTAAAGGAATCGATGCCGTTGTCTTCAATGATGTTTTTTAGAAATTTAGAAACGTCCATCTTGCAATACCCGCCATTTATTACTTCAGGTGAAACACGTATCTCGAAGAGATCTTTACCCTATGCCACAGTTCGAAAGCTTCGCGTTTGGCCGCGCCTATTCCGTCTGGACAGAAATTTTTCTCCAGTATGGGCCCCACGTAGTCTCGGTTTTTCTCCGGATTGAACAGTTAGGGAAAATATCCATTGCATTCGCACAGTAGGAATGTCTTAGGAAAGCGCTATAGCGGCATGGGAATGAATTTGAGAGAGTGTAGAAACGTCGCATTTCCGTGCTTTATTTTAAAAAGTTTGCGTCCCGTTCATGACGAGTTCCGGATTCCATTTTAAAGTCTCCTCCGGAGAAACTGACCGCCATACCCTCTCAAATTATGAGCCATGAGTATTACCTCCCAAGTTTTAAACCTCGGTTGGGCGGCGTGTTTCAATACTTGTTTCACGCAATTCCTATCGTACACTCACTCCTTCCCTCCGCATTGGTGATAATACGCGATGTTGCGTTCGTCGATGCACGACGAGAACACCTGATACAGGACGCATAGGTTAGGCACTTGTTCCGTAACTCTCTCGCCTTCGCGATACAAGGTGTTTTGAGTGCATTCGAAATCGATAAACATGAAAATAAATGGCTTTCTCTTTAACTTTGGCGAGACGTAGGTCTGTACAAAACACATGCGGTTTGCATCCACGTGCACTTTACAGTTTCTACAATATTTTTCCCCGCATAGGTGAGGCACATTCCTATACTTGGTGTTGTATAGCTTGTTGCACAAAAGGCAAACCTTCTCCACGTCGCATACGGACTCGGTCTTGACATAAAAACCGCCCTTCCTCAGATGCTGTTCGTAGCATTCCCGTCCACTAAATTCCCTATAATATCTCCCGCACTGCACGAACGCATCGAACTGTCCATGAGGTTTGCTGTGACACTTGGTGCACTTCTTATCGCACTTGTGCTTCTCCCTCTTGGTAGAAAAACGCGTATCGCATTGCCGGCAAAGGTTTTGCATCTAAAACAAGTGTGCATGTTGACGATGTCATTAAAGTGACACTCATGATAGAGCTGATCGATGTGTTTGTTTTAGGCGCCAGCGGATTTATACAAAGCGCTCCTACCGGTGTGATCGCCAAACACGTGAAACGGTACTCTTTTAATTTATTTTCGATTGCTTTGACGTCTTCCAGCGAGAATGCCGAATCTTGGTTCGCTAAGCCGTTGCACAAGTGTAACGCCGATTGCTTCTTTTTGCATTCGCTGCGCCTCACCGGGAGGTACTGCTTATTCCCGTCGGCTTTAGCTTTGCACACCGCTATGGCCCTCGGTAGGCATAGGTGGTCCGAGTTTTGAATGCCTATGATACCTTTGTTCCCTTCGCACAAGGTGCACGGTTTAAAGCACGAACCCGCAAACTGTTTTGTCCAAACGCAAGTGATCTTCACAGGCCCTCTAGTCAAAAACTCCTCGTTGCTCTGCATGCCTCCTTCTATGGAATGCATGATCACCTCGGAAGTCACTTGATCGAATTTTTTAACGCTAATGCTAAACGCCTTATCGGGTTTCGTTCGCAAACTTTAACACTTCCTCAAACATGTTGTGCACCCACCCACGCGGATCGGCATTTTCGGGCATGGGTCTCACAACGATGTCCATTTCGGAATACCCCGAATACAACTTTTTCACTGTTCTCTGCCTATGCTGCACAATATCAGAAAGAGGATCGGTACTTACTGCTAACCCGTCATCGTCGTCGTCGTCGTCGTAAGATATGGCATCCCCGGGAACGGGGATAATGTGCTGGTCGGTAAAGTAGCAGATAGATCGTCTTCCTCCATGTTCGAATGATCTCCTCTACCACGGCACTTGCCTTTTTAAAGAAAAACAACACATATATAGGCACCAGCGATCACTGTTGCATTACCTTTTTTCTCTTACCCACCGCTCTGCATCCGCTTTCAAGCGATATCACTGCTAAATAGACCATCGCCTCACGTTCACCAAGCGTGTTACTCTAGACGTGAAACTCGACTGTCACTTTGATTTTTTTTAAAAAAGAAACAGCAATCGCGCTACGTTGCCTTATTGCAAACCATTACCTGCCTCGCCAACAACCAGTACGCTTTTCTGCTTCTGCGTTCGCACGAGTATCGATTACCCTCCCATCCTGACCGTGTATTTTTTAGCGTTGGCACCACCATCGATGGTATCCATCGTGACGGTGTCTTCTACCGCGTTGTTACGACCATCGATCCTGACAATCGTGACCGTGTCTTCTACCGCTTTGGCAGGAGTTGCGATTGTGTCCATTCCTTATAGCACTCCATGAACCGCGTCGCTGGAGTTGCTTATTTTTTCCGTGAGTCACGACCGTCGAAAAAGTCAGGTTTTCTTACATATGTAAGACCATACACTTACCAAAAATGGAACGCTTCACTTCCTTGCTTAACGACCGTCGCGAGGCTTCGCGCTTCCATTTTTAAAATTTTACTCATTGATTCAAACTCTTTTTGACTTTGAGTAAACAAACGCCATTGGCACGAAAGAAATAGTTTCCTGTCGTTCTTTTTTTCTACAGTTTGAGAGCCTACGCATATTTTTCTGCAGTTCTCTCCCAGTTTTATTGCTACTGGGAGCCATTGCTTTCGAAGCATTGCCGTAAGTACAAAAAATTTTCTCATTGATTCAAACTCTTTTTTCGCCTCGAGCAAACAAAGGTCATTGGCACGAAACAAACGGTTTCCTATCGTTCTTATTTTTTCTTTCTTCTACTGTTTGAGAATCTACGATTTTTTTCTGGCATTCTCTCCGAATTGTTTTACTACTGGGTGCCATTGGATTCTCCCTGGCAGCCTCACACAGGTAGTGATGCATTTTTCGATACCCTTCTTTAAATGGTTAAGTATCATACACTTTTTTAAAATATACCTTATCTTGCGCCATATTCGCATTTTTACCCCTACACGGTGCTTTATTTGCCATCCAGTTAAAATCTTTCGTATTCTGCATCGTCGATCCTCGATCGTTTCCAGCAGTGCCGCTGCCGCCAACCCTTTCCTGTGATGCTCCTTCATCGTAAGTATTTTAAAATAATTTTGTAAATAGTTTAAATTAAAAAAAGGAACTTCATGCCTCTTCGGTGACGTATTTACATTGCATGCCCATTTTCACGCGTTTGTCAGATGAATGTGTCGTTCGAGACCGAAGGGTGTTTTCCTTATTACACCGTCACATGTCCTTTATGCGAATCCTCGATATGTGCTGGCAATGCTATTAAACCCATGATTACCGCTAAACCTGCCGAAAACACGTATTTCCCCTTGGACCGATATAGTTTGCGAATTTTTATTTTCATAATGTTAAATATTATGCCGACTTTGGGTTCCTGCAACCCGGCGTTTACTACATTGACATCACTTGTCCTGAATGTAAATTTCTGTTCGAATTTCGAATCAAATACTCTACAAAGAGACCCATGGATCTCCACTTGGATTTGTGGAAGCAAAAAGTTAAATGTTTTAGATTATTTTGTTTCTCGACCGAATATCACCCTCTCAACGAACATATTTGCTCTTTCCGAATTTTACAAGCGACGACCAGCCCAGCCCTGCTCAATGGCACCAAACCCAGCGTAGCACGGCCCAACCAAGCGGCGCCCAACCCACCGGCGCTAAGTGCAGCCAAGTCTAGCCCTGCGTGGCCCAGCACACCCAGTCTCCGGCGCCCAGCCAATCTCAGTGCATCCACGTCAAGACCTGCGCAGCGTAGGCCAGCACAGTCGGGTCCAGCAGGGGCCTATACTAGAAGACTCAGCAGCGCCCAACTCATAACTGCAGCGCCCAGGACAGCGCGGTGGCGCCAAACATACCCCATTGTCGTCCAACCCGCCATGCGTCGCCACGCCATGCCCAGCCCGGCGCAGCATCGCCCAACCCGGAAATGCGACGCACAGCAGTTCGCAGCCCAGCCCTGCAAAGCGGCGCTCACACCAGAGGTACCCTTCCAAACCTTTACCAGCAGCGCCCAACTGTGAGGGGGCTCAGCACAGCGGCGACCAGCCCAGCGCATTCCAGCGCGCGCCCAGTTCAGCCAGGCCCAGCGGCGCCTAACTCGACCGAGTGGCGACCAGACCGGCTCGACCCAGCCAAACGGCGCACTGCCAAGCCCACCTTGCTCAACCCGGCCCGGTCCAACCACACGACGCCCCACCCAGCACAGCTGCGCTCAGTCCAGCCAGACCCAGCGGCGCCTAACCCGGCCGAGCGGCGCCCAGACCGTCCCGGCCCAGCCAAATGGCGCCCTGAAAGCCCACCTTGTTCAGCCCAGAGGCGTTCAACCTGGCCCGACCCAGCCCAACGACGCCCCTCCTAGGCCAGTGGCGCTAAGTCCAGCCAGAACCATCGGTGCCCAGGCCAGCACAGCGCACTCAGCCCAGCCCAGCGAAGCCCAGCGGAGTTCAGCAGCGCCCTGCCCAGCGGTGTACAGCCCAGCGCATTTATATCCGGCCCAGCCCGTCCTGCATCGCCAGCGATGCCCACCCGGCTCAGCGTCACCTAACCCGGCCGAGCTGCGCCCAGCCCGGCCTGGCTCCGGCCAAACGGCGCCCTGCCAAGCCCACCTTGCTCAGCCCAGCTGCGTTCAACCTGGCCCGGGCCAGCCAAACGAGCCCCACCCAGCCCAGCGGCGCTCAGTCCAACAAGGCCTATCGGCGCTATACCCAGCGCAGCCCAGTGACCATTACCCAAACCCACCTCAGCGACGTCCTGTGGTGCCTTGATCAACCCAGCGGCGCCTAGCCCAGCCCAGCGGTGCTCAGTCCAGCTAAGTTCAGCAGCACCCGGCCCAGCGTAGTACAGCCCAGCGCATTTATGTCCGGCCCAGCCCGCCCTGCGTCGTCAGCTATGCTCAGCCCTGCCCAGCGTCGCCTAACCCAGCCGAGTGGCGCCCAGCCCGGCCCGGTCCCAGCCAAACGGCGCGCTACCAAGCCCACCTTGCTCAGCCCAGCGGCGTTCAACCTGGCCCGGTCCAGCCAAACGACGCCCCAACCAGCCCAGCGGCGCTCAGTCCAGCCAGACACATCGGCGCTATACCCAGCGCAGCCCAGTAACCATTACCCAAACCCCAAGCCCACCTCAGCGACGCCCAGTGGTGCCTAGATCAACCCAGCGGCGCTCAGTCCAGCTGAGTTCAGCAGCGCCCGGCCCAGCGGTGTACAGCCCAGCGCATTTATGTCCAGCCCAGCCTGCCCTGCGTCGTCAGCCATGTCCAGCCCGGCCAAGCGTCGCCTAAATCGGCCGAGCGGTGCCCTGCCAAGCCCTCCCAGCCCAGCGTCGCTCAATCCAGCCAGGCACATCGGCGCCCAGACCAGCACAAGGGCGCGCAGCCTAGCCCAGCGTCGTCTACCCCAGCTCAGCGCAGCCCAGCGGCGTTCATGACCCTCCGCACACCATCTCGACCCCCATCTTTACCCTACCCTCCATCTTCCTACCTCCAATCTCCAAATTCCACTCCCGGCTCCCGCATTTTCCAAATAAATACACAGAAGTTTCTGACAGGTGTGTGTTCACCTCGCTCATGATGCTATATGCCAAAAACAGTTCGCTTTCCTCCAGTGTCAGCTTCCATTCAAGTCCAAACCTTTCCTCTTTTTAGGCATTCGCATAATTCGCTCGTTACGTAACATTCCGGGCACTCCATCTGCCCCACTTTCACATTTCCATAATATAAAATGCCGCAGCGTTTACCACCATCGCATCTCGTTAACGGGTTTCATGTTCCTACAAACATTTCTCAAATCCTCCATGTTCATGATGGTAGCATGGTATCTACATTCCACACCTTTTCCATACTTGCACGTGTAGTATGTCGTTAAGTCGTGCTTCTTTTTGCACATTGTCGCATTTTTTAATTCTCCTGTAACATCGTCTACCGTAAACCCACACCTTCCGAAAGTCACGCAACTATCCCCTCCTGACACACTCCCCAAAACAGCGCCAAAACCCAAATTATTTCCGTCGTACCGTCCTCGCCCCTCCCATATTTTTACCCTTTTATACCCACAACGCCCGTACTCTCTTCTTCCTGTTTCCTTTCGCTCAGTCTCCGTCTTCCTTATTTAAACTAATCCCATCCATTTTCTTCAGCTTTATATTCCCCTCCCTTCCTACATGCTTTTCTCTTCTCGTTTTTTCCTTCGTCTCTGCATCAAGGTAAGCTCTGATCTCCGTGTGCCTAAAAATTTATGCATTCGTTCCCAGTTGCATTGCCTTGTGGTTAAGAAGATTTACACCAAGGGGTGGTTCCAATCCAGCATCTAACAAAATATTTTTCTCAAGTTATTTAATTTCATCCCTTTCAGCTATGTCAGACACATTATTCAAATACTTGCAATTCTATCGTCAGTTAGCACAACTATCGTACGAGGAGCGGCTCGCCATTGCTACATCTGGTCATCGATTCCTTTCCCTATATCCACCTACAGATATCGACCAAGTATGGCAATCCTTGGACGCATTTTCCAGGGATGCTTTCTCGCCATTTAAAAGATACTCCGAGCATTGGAACCAAACGGATCAAAGGGATCACATCGACGGCCCACCACAATTCGTCTCCGACTGCGTCATGTGTAAATCTACACCGCCTTAACGTCTTTGGGTGTATATCAGTTTTTTTCGATTCAATAAAAACAAGTCATATTCTCGTCTCATCCGTATTCAATCATTTATCCCATTCCATTCCATATTATCCTCAACATAAACAAACTTTGCATCGCAACCTTCATCACATGCCTCAGCCTGTTGCACCCGTTTTTCAAAAACTTCCCTTTCATCTCAAATAGTCCCTAAAAGCAGGTCGCCGCATCAGTACAAGTTTCAAGTAGCAGCAAGCGCCACCTTTCAGCAACACGCCTAACAGGGGAAGCGGCGGGAAAAGACAAGTGCGATGGCGGACAGACGGTTATGTTTGGGGCAGGGCACGACACTCCTCCAGGGGTGCAGGAAAGGTAAGTATCATGGTGGACACGCAGTGATGGGCGGAACAACAGCAAGGTGGGCAGCACACGTCACACGTAGCGCCTAACCTGTCCCTCCGCCCTCTAAAACTGTCCCACCTTCATCTTCTTTACATACAGTCTGATCTTGCTCCCCCTTGCTTTTAAACTGTCTCACCTTGCTACGCTCTTTCAAGCTATCTGTCCGAACTTGCTCTCGCATCCAAACTGTCCGACCTTGCTCCGCCCTGCAAAACTGTCCGACCTTCCACTCGGTTCTAAACTGTATCACCTTGCGCTCGCTTCCAAAATGTCTGGCCTTGCTCCGTTGCCACCTCTCTCACTGTCTTTACACTACCTCACGGGTCGACCTTGCTACGCTAAAGCAAGCTAACTCATCGACATTCCAATTTCGTCCCACCTCACCCTAGCGGGGGTGCGCCCTAGAGGCGTAACTCCAAACTGCGGGGCAGCTGCGCCCGCTACCCCTTCCCGTACACCGCTGTGCACCCGCCCAACCTACACGTCGCTACCCTTTACGGGGGTGCATACCCTCCATACTATGACAGGGGCGTAACCCGCAACACCGGCGCCGCGGGGCACCTGCGCTTAGCCCAACCGTGGCTAACCCTTCCCGTTCACCGCAAAGTTGTCCCAAACGGAACACCCTCAGATCATGGTCCGACCTTCACAAAAAAGTTGTCCTAAACGCACCCCCGCAACGAATAGTCCGACCTTGCCAAAAAGTTGTCCGACCTTGACCAAGAAGTTGTCCCAAACGGACACACGCAAATAATTGTCCGACCTTGCCAAAAAAGTTGTCCGACCTTTACCTAAAAGATGTCCCAAACGGACACACTCAAAGAATCGTCTGACCTTGACAAAAAGTTATCTGACCTTCACCAAAAAATTCTCTGACCTTGACCAAAAATTGTCCCAAACAGACATTCTTAAATAATTGTCCGAACTTGACAAAAAAGCTGTCCGAGACGGATCACCTCAAATTATTGTGCGACCTTGACAAAAACATTGTCTGACCTTTCCAAAAAGAGTTGTCGGTGACGGACCCCCGTAACAAATTTTCTGACCTTGAAATTTGGTCTGTCCGAAAAGGATCCTCAACTACTACTCACCACTTTTAAACAAATAACTGTAAATATTTAAGAGTAATACGTTCAATAATGAAACTAACAGAACTAGCCAAAGACAAAATGTATGACCATAAAATATAAACCGTTTATGTAGAATGATGAGATTCGCTGAAGAATTCCGAACGAAAAGAATTCTTGAAACTATAGGCTGTTAGTAGATTGACTCGGAAAGCTCTGCACTCCCTTTGCTAATGTACTTATAAAAGCCAGGCGCAGGGAATGGTGCCATAGAAACAGCTTACAGCATTGGGTGAAGGCGACGAAATTTGTCTCATAGAAAGAGGATCTGTCTCAGTTCGCTTTCAGTCAACCGTACTGAAACATTTTGTATGCGCAAATACACTTTTCATATTACTGCAATTAAACGCGATCTAAAGAAAAATTATAATATATATATAGTTTAAAAAACACGAACTTTAGACTTGATGTACTGCATTCGAACACGAATCAAACTAAAACGAAAATCCAAACATTCAAATCTAAAGACAAAGGTGTAAATAGTTGTCATAATTTTTACTACAAAAATCTCAGATTGATTTCACCTTTTAATTTTGCCTTTAGTCACACAACATAGAAAGGGAAATAGGCGATGCCTTGCTGATCACTTCGAGATATGGAACTTATCTGTGAAGTCCGCTTAAGGGGATATAGGCTCAAATATTTGAAGAACACCTAAAAACTGAGCAATGATCCGCAAGATGTTCCGTCACATGGCCGAACACGTTATGAAACAATGACAGACCGTTCATACTGCTCAAATACGCGTACATGAGGATGACGTAGGGCTGACATCCATTTACCTTGTGTTTGGCGAAGTACATAGCCAGGGCCTCGCCTCTGAAAGACTGTACAAATAATTATTTCCTAACAGACATAATCGCTTATAGTGTTTATTTCTGTAGATCGGCGACTGTGAAGACCAGCTTTTAACAAGCAAGGAAAACCTAAGGACCATTGACATACAGGATTACTTAATACAGGGAAAAATATTGCAGTGAAAGTGACTGCAATGCTTGGATGATTGTGAAGTATTTTGAGTGCAGTTGCTATTTGTGGATCCATTGCCACATGCTGAATTCTCTTCGAAGAGTATGAACTGTTCTGCTCTGACATTAATTGACAGAAAGGTAAATAGAAATACGCAACCTAGATCGCATGGAAATCATGTTATCCTCGAGTGTTTAAGTTCATATCTCCTTAACCTCGTAACACAGGCCGCATGTTTCCTATCTCAAAATTACGGTATAGCACTCCTTATTTCCTACTGACGCTTTATATCCATGTACTTAAACCATACTTTGTTGGGGCTCCAAAAATTACTGGCCAAACTCGTGCAACGTTTGAGCATATTAGACAGTCGGTAATGCACAGCAATCGACTGTAGGTTCAGTTATATTAAGGCAGTTTGAAAAAACTCCCTAAATATCTGTTCCATGTGCATTCAAATAACGCAAATCTTAAGAGCAATGCATAATAACAGGAGCATGAAACGTAAAACTAATATTGTGGGATGTTTTCGTCACATCAATAACAAACATCTTTTAAACCTTCTGTGCGTATGTGAGTGCTTTACGACTGAGTTCAGTTTACACTTTTACTTCGTTTTTTTTTCTTTTGCGCACAGCGTATAATGAAACACGCGCGAAACACTTTGCTTTCTTCCGCTTCACTTACTGGAATCTCGAACACAAGACTCGTCTTCTGTCTTCTGGATGCTCACTAGCTGTCAAACCCATGACCCCTCCTTTTGCCTCTCTAACTGTCGAACACAGGACTCCTCTCTATCGCTCGCTCATGCTCGCAGAGTGGCACTCGCTCTAAATCACAACAACCTCAGTAACTCCCGAGCACACCCCCATAGCTGCAGACCTTTCCAGAAAGTTCGTAGAACGGTAGGAGAAGCAGCATTCAGAAATATGTATATCCTTGAATCTCGACAGCCCTTCTTAATAGCGCACCGCCATCCACGCTACGAAGCCTGGCTCACAGCAACTATCATAATATTGTGACAACCAGACTGTAACCTTTCAGCATAGGTTTGGTTCTTAAGGAATTAAAATCATAAAATGAGATATTATCATTCCTTTTGAGGACAGAAATACTTTGGATTATAGTTAAATGTTTATGTGGTTATAGGTTCTTGAGCGTGTTGTAGACTTCCTTTACTCGTAAACCTTGTTCGTCCGATTCCAGCACACTAACCTTTACAATGCTATGTGGCGGGAAAAAAAGGAATTTGCTTCAAATGATCTTCAAATTAGTAGACATTTTTAAAATGTCACCTGCTTATTTATGTTTTATTTGTGCTCTTATGTTGTCAGCTTACCCTAAATGAAAATTTCATAATTTTCTTCACATTGCGGAATTCTTGCTTTAAGGGAATGTATACTTTGGATTGTAACAAGTCAATTTGAATCAAGCATTTCGTAGAAAGTTTCAGAAATGGAGGCCGTACCTATGTGAGGAGTTCTACTGGTTGTTTGAAACACTGTGGATAATGATATATTCTGGTTTGCTGACTGTTGCATTTCATATCCTGTACACAATCTTATTTAATAAGGGATAACTTTAAGAAAATCTACATTTAGAAATTTATTATTATTATTATTATTATAATTATTATTATTATTATTATTATTATTATTATTATTATTAATTTTCTTTTACCTTAGCGCCTCTACATATGTGTGCTTTTAGGGCAAGAAAAATATTTTTCAATTCTTACACTTTATTTGAATTTTTCATGTAAGCTAACCAATGTTTTAAAGGATCCTTGGAATCAAAATTGGGCTAGATTTTACTTGACTTACGTTTCCGTGAAAAGAGTTAGACGTCTTATTCCTGAACAATATTTAAAATCTTAATCATACATTCTTGGCGAATTAGGGTTTTTAAATATTATGGATATTCGCAAACACAAATCACAGTTATTATGTGCTTTATGATGAAAGTGAGTTTACAACAAAATCAGTCACAATTTTTAATCGTTTCGTGTAGCACTGAAGCCTAAAATATATCAGCAAAGCAAATCTAAGTTACCTGTGAACTCAGATTTCTTTGTGATATGCTTTTTAATCCTTTTGAAATAGCCGTTTTCTTTTCCTTTTACCAGAGGCTTGGAGAAGTGAGAAACCCCACAGTAATGATTGCCTGAGAAACAACCAATTGTTCACAGCTGTGTTCTATTTGCACACATATATATGAAATCAAAGTTAAATGATAAAAATTTTTCTAGGGTTATCTACCAATTGAACACTGGAGAAGTTTACACTTAAGGAATGAAGTAGGGGTTATGCATTTTATCTGGGGAGAGCCAGCATGGAGCTCATTGTTTGGAGCTAATCTACATGGGGCTGCAAATTAAAGGTTATTTGACGAGACAATAAATTCATTTTTACTTTGTTTTTCACCCGTGTTTTCGAAATAAAGGCAATTGACCCACAACGTTACGATTTGCAATTATATTGCTAGTTTGAAACTACTTCAGTTCAATGCTAAGTTGAACCGTTTCATTTCGGCCAAATATCCGCGCTCTTGCCATTTTTACCGCAATAATAATGTTTCTTAAAAGCTAATGTCATAGTTTTCGAGGTCAGCTGTTGCTTGGATCTCGGGTCACTATTGTATAGTGACGACTGCTGCATAAGAGCAAAAGAGCACGTGAACACCCGAACCTTTGACACCTTGCGGATTTATTGGTTAATTTTTCTTTCAATACTAACAATGCTTTCAACACTTTTAACCTAAGGCGTTTAAATGTACCGCGATGGTCATCTAAGCTTGATGAGACATGGCAACAGGGTCATTAGCACATATGACTTGTTTACATTTTAAAGAGATTCTGAGCATGCGCAACTGGTATGACGCAATTGCCTTATGGGACCAAATGTATGCGGGTCGTGCACACTTGAAGAAGTACACGAGCTGGTGAAGCTTTTCGCGCACTATTTTCCCGTAAATCACTGTAACATTATGTCAATGTTACTAGGTGGTAGCACAATAAGAAAGACGTTAGGGTCACTGTAGGAGGAGTAGGTAACTTGCAGAAGCATGGAAACCTCTCCCGGCTTCTCCATACCATCCATAATCTAATCTACAATTTATTTTACACACTACGTCGTTCTGCCCTAGCACGGTGCACTTAATTATGTACACAACAAACATTCACAACAGAAAACAAAAGAAACAGAAGGTTGTTTCTTTAGACGAGTTATGCATTATTATTATTATTATTATTATTATTATTATTATTATTAGTAGTAGTAGTAGTAGTAGCAGTAGTAGTAGTAGTAGTAGTAGTAGTAGTAGTAGTAGTAGTAGTAATAGTAGTAGTAGTAGTAGTAGTAGTAGTAGTATTGTTGTTAGGGGCGAATGCAATTGTATCAATTTATCCATAATAACTGTTATGCAACGTATGATAGTTCACATTTACAGGGCTGTCTGACTAAAATTTTCTGAATACCCGAAATTTATACTCACGAGCCGCTACTGCTATTGTATCTAATTTTCCTGGATAAAAATCTTTCCTGGCCAATCGCTGTTTACATTTACAGCTGACAGCTGCGTTTCAACTCAGAGCAGTAGTCGGAGTACACTATTTTCAATTTTATTCTTACTTATGCGTTCTATGTGCTTTCACAGTAACTTTGAAGTTTTCCCATATGCCGTCTATGGTAGCTTCTGTTTGGGTTTTTCTCGTGAGAAATAAAAGGCAAAATAATTCTTGTATGCTAACTCGTACTGCTACGTAAGAACGTATTGAGTGCCAATAATTGTCCACTTGCTTTTAAAAAATCATATCAAACAACCCAGCCGTCCGCAATGCGTAATGACAAATTCCACTGTTACAAGATAAGCTGATATTCCTTAGTAGTTAAGAACCACATCTCAGCATTGGCCAAAACCTTTCACACATGCGTTTTCTATCTTTTGCTAAATATTACTCACGGCTAGTGCCTATGAGTGATACTGAAGTAGTTTATATTTCAAGACAATATTGATTTCATACATACTTTTATCCTTAAAGGGCATTATGGATAAAAGCGTTTCTACTAGCAAAATGCGTTGGATGTCCATATATTTTACTGGTATTTTTATATAACATAAAGGTAAAGTTGGTAGCCAAGCAGGCCTGAAGTTTAAGTGTGAATTACGTTATAAAATACTGAAAACTTATTAATGATTTATCTTATTTTTATAGGATTAATGTTAGCAATATTTTAAGAATTTTCAGTTACATTACTCCGGGAATAGCTACTTTGATATAACCGGGCACTTAATTTTGATCTGCAGCCATTTTAATCCCAGCAGTTTGCCGACGCCAAGTTAAAGATTTGTAATATAAACGTATTTTTGAAAAAGAGTTAGCCCAACTGACTGGTTCTTCGATTGGCATTTATGCAACTAGACAAATTAAAAATGACTGAACAACTAATTTATTTGAGGAGTGGGGGTTTTCTTTATTCATTTTACATTTATCTGTTGATATAACTCTTTTCTAATCTGGCCAAAAACAGTTTGAAGCGACCACCTTAATTAATATCTGAGAGACTAATAATTTCAGCGTATGTCTACTTATTCACATTAAATTAATGAGACTATATCGATATATCATAATAGTGCTTAACAGTTAATCCATTGCGTTATGGTAAGTTCTTAAACAAGAATTCCCGACCATAACGGTACTTGCTCCCATGGCAGAGCTAGGGGAGGGAAGCACCCCTAACTAAGATGCTAAGAGCTACGGCACATGGTATGAGTGACGACACAGCAAAGAAATATGCGCCTATCATAATCAGCAGGTGACAGTCGGCGTCCATAATTATTCTTAAAACATGAAGCCCGATCAGCTACGCAGAACTAGTACAGTGGAAGTTACAACAGTTTTGGAAAGAAGACAGAGCGGGCATAAAATTGATCGTTAAATAAGCCAACGTAAACAAAAGTGACATGTAACAAAGACGCAAACTGGCCTTAACAAGACAGCAAGTGTCAGAGGCAATAGGCGTCATTTCTCAGACGAGGCAGCCTGCCAGTGTTACACACACAAGCGACAACTCAGACATGATTTATGAGTGCTCTCTGCCACTAACAGACTCTGACCTCTACGCAACCTCTGTGTTTTCCATTATGCCGCCATACACAAAGGCTCGACGGATGTAACACAGGATGTTCACTAACAAGACGTCGCCAGATCGTCTTTGGTTGCATACAGCTTTGGTTAATACATTATTTATTGCAAAGAAACCCACTTTTTAATAAAATTGCTATTTCTTAGCCTATTTGATCGAATTATTCGACTAGTACTGGAATATCTGATTTTCAGGATGTTTGTATTTTTATTTATATCGTTAATGCCCCAACTCAATACGATCTAGAATAGAAATGTAAGTAATTGCTGAGTAATGTCAAATAATACATTTATAACATACAATGAACATTTACTTTTTCTAATGGGTTAATTTGCCAAAATAGGTAACCCTATAGCAGTACGTCTAATGAAAATATCGGGAACATAGTTTTGAAGCCCTCAAATAGATATTTTAGAGTATTTTATGAGAAATGTACAACACTGTGCTTTTCTTAAAGCAATAATGGTGTCCACTTGCACCCATATAATTTTTCTTCAGGAGAAAAGTAGTTATTGAAATCCGGCGTTTTAAAACGTTTGCTGGTGTGACCTAACGCCAAAGTAATAACTTCAATTTTGAAATCTTCTGTTTTTGTTTTGTTTTCGTTCTTTTTTTTTTAAAGTTCCCTTGTCGTACCCAGTTTATGCTACTGTGTTTTACTGTTTTCATACCGCTTATTTCCGCAACACACACACACACACACACACAGCCATGCCCATGGCGGGACTCGAACCCACGACCCTCAGTTTGGCGGAGTGTCGTAGCGACCACTCCAGCGACCATGGCTACGAGGGCCGGCAAATTTTTAAGCATAGTGCATTTTACAGTATCCCTACCTTAATTGCAGTAGGGCCGGATTTCTATGAACTAAAAATTAGGAAATATGCATGCATTTATGATCGAAAAATCCTTAAAAATGTGACCAATAAAACACAAAATATGACTTTATCATCACCATATATGAGGGACGTGGGAGATTTTGTTGCTATAATATTAATATACTATACAGCAGTATCATGTGAAACAATAATCTATGCTGATAAAATTCTGGTGCTCTGTGAAACGTTTCTCGACCGTAACTTTCACCTCGCATAATCTGTAGAATAATATAACCTTCAAGTGCTAAATATTTTGTCACCAAATTCACGAATGTAACACCGCCATTTTTTACTTAATACCTCTTCATGTTACATATAGCAGAATGAAAATTCAATGACTGGTCATCCAAGACTTTGAAAAGAGAAAGATACGGTGAACAAAGTTAAGAACAATTTGCGGCAAAACCCTCCAGCCTGCCTGCCCACATTTCGTCGTATTTTCTCCTAGAGCCTGAGAGTAAATTCTACCTGCTACTTGAAACTATACATTATATTATTGTCTGCATTGAAAGAAAATAGAGGTGTTTTAAAAACATCCTAAAAATCCATTAAAAGAAACATGCACAACGGTTTTCAAGAAAGTATAGGCATTTTAACATATACTTAAAATATTTAAATCTAAATACAGCCTATTCTGGTAATTAAGAAACTATACTTTATAAAACATGCCAAAAATATGACTTATATTGAGAATTGCCATAAGTATATCATATGCCATTAAAAGTATCAAAATATGCATTTATATACCCAATATAAATCAGTTAATTTTCACCAGCCTGCAATGAAACGTGTTTATATCACTTTAAAAGATGAAAAATAGGTTAGGGGAAAATGTGAGAAGTTATAAATATCTGCTCTCTATATGAGCATTGGGAATATTTCACTTTACTTTAATTTTGCTAAATTTGCTACTCCGCTCTACCTTTTAACTAATTTCTTTGCCCTAAAAACTGAAAGAGAAAAATTTCATAGTAAACAATACAAAACAGAGATAGACAACAAAATGCGGTAAGTATAAAAGCAGGATTAATAGTTACGCACACAAAAGTAGTCCCTAATTAGAGCGCAAATAAACAGAACAAATAAATAAAACTAGTTATATAATTATAAAATCCCCTAACAACACATTCTCAAATGAAGAACTAAAAATCACAGTTGCTTTTAATACAACGTTTATCACAACTAAAGAAAGAAATAGAAAGGATGAAATGAGGGTTTGGCGGGGGGGAGCGAAACTATACTGAATTGATGGAAAAAGCAGAATCATTCCTTCAAGAATTAACATATTCACAAATTAAAACATATAAGAATTTCATCAAATATATTAATTACAAAGAGAATGGCCAGAAAGATATAGAAATTTATACACGAATAAAATATCGTAATATTCCTTATCCGGATGATTATTAATATAACGGTTTAATTTGTGACTAGCAGGGCGTAAGCGAAGGATTACATACGAGAGTAAAAAGGCCAAATGGCATGCCATGTTGTTTATTACATAGGATAGAACATTACAAGTTTAGGGCCACTAATTGTAAGGAAAAAACATAACTCTAAAAGCGATTGCAGCAAGTGCTAGTCTAGTAGTAGCTAAGGTTGATAAACAATAAAGATTATATAATACAGAATACAGATACCTTACCCTTAGGTGTATGTCACCATACTAGCTACGAGGGGTCCAACAACGGTCTTGGCGGTATCTTGGCGAGTAGCACGGCGGCAGGATAATTCTTCATAAGTCAGGAGTTCCAGAGGGAAGAGAGCAAATCCGTGCGGGTTATTTACGGCACATGTTATATAGTCTCGCGGTTGCCTAGGGAATAGCGCGACATCGTGACACAGGTTAACCATATATGGTAAATCAACTCCCGATTCAAAGTATCATGTGCCTACGTGACAGTGCTGATTCAGCATGATTCTGCTTGTTACTAAGCCGAAAATTATGTAACTGTAAAGTCCCATGAAAGTCGACAACGGAAGAGGTAAACTAGAAAGTTCCGTTTAGGCATCTCCCAACTCAAGAAAGTTAAGTAAAACTGTAAAACATCAAAGCTCGAAAGAATTTAGACCCTTAATAAGTTCTAATAAATATTTAAATTCAGGTAATTTAGTATGCAACCCAATAGCATATGTGACATATCCCAACGGGCCAAATGTCGCCATGGCAACGAAAAGGATGAATATTACTATATTATCACCAATATACATCACAGTCTGCCACAGTTCAAAAGAAACTCACAAAAATACACTGTAAAAATAATTTACGAAATAATATGGTACAAGAGAAGTAAAGTTTTTGTTTACAAACAATGTAGTTTTTCTTAAAAAACATTAAATGAAGTTACTGGAGAAAAGAAATACCTAATAAGGAACCGAGGAAAAGTTCTACTCTGCTGGGTTGTGAGGGAGGGAGATAAGGAAACAGATAACAGAAAAGGATTTGGCTGCTGAAATTAAGTTCAGTAATGCTGCACACGAGAACAAAAAGAAGTTGCTGGGGCACACACACAGACACACATCGTGTAACAGTATTCAGATGCACGACCAGGAAAAAGAGTACGTAGGAACATTCTCCATTTCGCAGAATAATATGTTGCTGCAGAGTACATACAGTTATATCACTATGAGGTGATCATTCAACTTTACAAGAGTACGCCACTGGAGAATAGAAAATGGTTGATGAGCGCATCCGCTCGAGTACAGATAACAGATCTGCACATTATCGTCCTTGAATCGAAGACAAGTTGAAACAATATCGGGGGTATAATCCAGGAGTAACTGAATATGTTATGGGCTATGGCGTAATGAGGCGTTGAAACGTAGATAGCAATCATAGGTTTCTTGCGATGGTCAGTGCATTCAGCTGGTGTGAGATGAATGTGACAGGTAGAACCATCAGAGTGCATGTTCGATCTTCATCAGACAGGGTCAGAGCACAAACGTTCTTGAAAAAAGATTATCGTGCCAGTCCCAAGGTCGGGTAGAGTGTAATACAGAAACAAAATGCTACAATAGTTATCAAATAGACAAAAGGAAAAGTAACTATAAGAACCTAGTGCTTATATGGAGGAGAGAAAAAAAAACTTTCTATAACACAAAGATAGAGAAGGAAACATGACGGAGATATGGGGAATCAGCAAACACGAATAAAAGCAGGACTGGATAATGTATGGCAGTAGTATAAAAATGAGTCTTTTGGATCAATTAAACATTCGTAATATGCATATGAGGCTCATTAATACGTTAATTAATAGCTCACACCACCGCCTCCTGCCCTCTGCTACTTTCCTGACAATGGGACATGCCATACATCCTGTATTGTTTGTTGAACAAAGTGACAGTTGTCATTGCCAGGTGTTACACCCCTCCATCTGCTTGCTGTTGTTAAAATACGACCGTAATTAATCTCGTTTTGTTGACCTCCCGACAAAGGCAGAAGGGATTCTATTCACTTCGAACCTGAATACCTACGAGCATAGAACGCACACCTGCATCGTTCTTCCCTCCCCACCAGCATTCCTCAATAACAATAGCCAACCACCTGTGTGACATGAAATACACACCTGCTCCTTTTTGTAACCCTGTTCTTTGCTTTTCACCTGACCCATCATTAATTATTATTTTTTGGTGAACAGCGGATTACAGGGCAGCTCTCAGACAAACGACGACGCTAATTAGTCTTCTTTAGTTATCCTCTCTGACAAAGGGATACTGGATTCTACTCACACGTGGTCCTGAACACCCGTATTCCTCTTCCCTTCCCCTTAGTATTCCACAATACCCAAAAACCTGCATAACGCGGAATGCACGCCTGCGTCCTCCCCCTCTGCATTCCATTTTCTGATTGGAATCTTGCCCTGCTCGACTCTTCTAAACACACACCTGTATCCTCCTACCCTCCCCCTCAGCATTCCGTTCTTTGCTCTGCACCTGGCCCGCCCGACTCTTCCAAACAACGCCATAAAAATCTTACAGGGTGTTACCCCGTCTGCAATAAGACCTAACAACACCTGCATTATTCACCCCTCAGCATTCCATTGTGCCGGGTCCATCCGGCTCTCGCTTCTGTTGTATCACAATAAACAAAACGCCTGTAGAACATTTCTTCATGGTCACCTTGCCCTCACCATCACCATTATACCTGACGTAATCAACCGGATTTCGCGTATATAAGAAGTCTATTTGCACCCTGACTGAAATACTAGTTGATATGTAATCACGACTATAATATGATGGATGATTTTTGGAGCAAGTGCGGAGAAGAGGCACATCATTGCACTTATTACCATAAAGAGTCATGCAACGGCATCATACGCTCCATAAAGCGTAACATGCCTTCACATCACGGACAGATGTCTTCTCCCGGCATATCCACGGACAACTGTCCCGTCTACAAGAAAAGTATGACGTAAGCACAGATTTTCTTGAATGCTATTTCTAAAAAGCTTTAGAATGTGAAAATAAAATGCCTCAATACAATTGTAATTTCGTTTTTCAGGAATTCCGAAAGTGATGATGATTTGGAGAGCATCGTTTCAAGACACGCGTCCCTGTGACATTCAGGTACAGCAACAGTTATACTCATGCGGGAAGTGCACAAACAGATGACCTCATATGAACAGTGCAATGAGAGCTGCAGCGTATACCAGTTCAGGCAGAGAAATTTAAAGTAAGTAGCAATGTGAAACTAATTGCATATGCAATAATATCGTTCATCGGTATAACTAAACATGGAAATCATTAAACTAATAAAATTAATTGCATATGCAATACTATCCTACATCAGTACTATCGTACATTGGTATTATCATACATCGGTACCATTGTACCTCTGTATCTCTATAACTGATCATGGAAATGATGGATTTTACAGAACTCAAATGACAACGTCTGCACCTAAAAAGAAATGGATTAGAAGAATAGAGCAGCAGAGAGTATAATGGAATACCCCTATGTAGCACCTGTGCAGACTCCTAATCATATAGACGGTGGTTGGGAGTCCAATTCCTAGGTGGACGGTATTCTAATACAGATGACTGCAGATATTTACGTGGCAGGCAGGTTGAACTCAGGAAAACATTAATGCGGGTATACCATATCTGCAAAAAGTAAGTAAATAAAATAAAATAAAAAAATATAACCTTTGCGTTCTCGTTTGTCTGTTACCTAACGAATGTAATTCTTTTTCACGCTACCTCATTTCCAAAAAATGCTGTTTCTAAGACTTTCATTGTGACATGGAAATAATAATAAGACCAGCTTTGGTGCTCTACAAAGGAGGCTGAAGATTTTGGAGCATAGAGAATGAAACTGAGTTTTATTTATGGACGCTCTTTAACTGGGTCCTTAGCGTCCCAATCAATATCGGACGTGAAAGACCGGAAATGTTGCTCAGAGGCTCCTTATCAGGCTTGAGGTCCATTTACGAGCCGTAAATCTACGACACGGGACCAGTGGCTATACTTCCGTTCCTAAGGAGGACATGCTAAGGATGTTTAGGTCCGAAAAATTCTATCGGGAACTCGAGATTAGCATAGTAAACACTACACAACAGAGAACGACATTTGAAGGGTACAATAACCAGAATCGACACCCCCAAGAAACATTCAATCAAGAATCGTGCTCCGAGACGTCTGTATTTCAAGAAGCCATACTGTTAAGTTCGGGCTCTTCTACGACAATCTAGTATTTATTGTGAAAAAAACAGACAAGCTTGTATGCATGACAGTGCATGACTGGGAGATAATTCGAGAGTGTCCCAATATTCCAAGCATTTCTCAAATTGAGAAAGTTCCCGCGTATGGAATATGGCGAAAATATTATTTTCTCTTATAGTACTATTGCTTATATGGAAAACGACAAAATCATATTTCTGAACTCTAATATAAATAGTTGTAAAATACCTTTAAAAAGCCGTGAAATTTCACAACTAAAAAGACTTGAATCATGAATGTATTACCATTTAGGTCACCTATGCATTGCAGGTGTAATACCGTACGTAGGAACCAGGAGTTGGAGGAAGAAAATGCGGGAATTGCATTATAAAATATAATAAAAAGAATTAATGTATGCTTTTTACAAGCTGTTATATTCATTAACAAATTCCTCACTTTCTTAATGAAACAAAAATCCTTTCATTAGAATGATTCATGTCTGTTTATGATGAACTGAAGTAGTGACCTTTTAATTGGTGCTGTATTCTGTGATCCGAACCTGTCAATACCCAGGACGAACTATGAATGAGGAATTTTTTTATCTGCATTATTGCATACATCAAATCTGCTCCTATATCGACCCTCATTCATGGGGAATTCGGGAACTGTCACTATAAAGGCTCTTCCTTCTGAAGAGCTCTCTCAAATACCGTTTTCCATAAATCGTTTAACTCTGTATATGACATATGTGTGTTTACGCAATTTTCATATATGTGCTGCAAAATTAAATTGTCTTCTGTGAAGAGTATAATCATGTTCGCATTACCCCAAATGAAATACTTCGGCATTTTGGCATATGAATGTGCTAGATATATGGAATCCACATTTTGATTCTTGCCCTGCTCTAAAAGGAGGTCATCATATCTTGCTTTTCTGTGATGACATCATAAAATGTAAAGACTGAACATTATTTAACTTCGGATGGATGCAACACGCTTTCGCCATCTTGGCGAGTATTCACGCCTATAGCTTAAATATTTTCATGCAGCTTAATGAGATATTGATACTTTGACTTATGTGGTGAGTTTGAATATATGTGCAAGTTATCGAAACGTAGTCCATTCTCATGAAGTATCACATTATAGAGCTGCTTAGAATGAGAGCTCTAACATTAGCAGGAAACGACTTTCGGTGGCGATCGCATGTAAGTCGCTTTCAAAGTCTAGCACCTGAATAGGCAGGGTGCAATCTTGCCTCTCAAACTCCGACGTAGCAACAAAAAAATCCTGCTTAATGTATATATGCAAATCAGCGTAAAGCGGGGATAGACAGAGTATAAAGGAAGAAAGCAATGATAAAATTAATTAGTATACCATGAGAAATAACACGGTTAAGATCGTAAGAGGATTCGGGTTAATTAACTCTCTCGTTAATATACTGCCATTTGAAGCACATTTCCCCTGTTACAGATACTACGGGCCAGGAACGGAACTGGAAAAGGATTGAAAAGATGCGTACCCGGAATCAGTCCCTTAGATGAAGCGTCAAAATTCACGATATTGCCCACGCTAACATAAGACTCTGCTTCAAGAAATAATGCCGATAAGATCTTGTCAGAAAATGCGTGGAAAAGAGTACGATCCTCTAATGCTACATTGGGAGAAAAGTTGGCAGCGAGACTAGCAACTTCAATTTTGAAGGGAAAGGTGGCTCTTGGTGCTGGTTCCAGGAAGGTGAAACGTGGCGAATTTCTGCCTCTCATACTCATTATCTTAGCTCAAGGCGCTGCCGCACATGGGTAGCTCAAATTGCTACAACAGTGAATAAGAAAAAAACTGCAGATAAAAGGCTTACAGATATGTTGAGGCATAAGCGGGAGATTAAAGCAAGAGGAAAAGGTTTTCGACTGAAGAAGAAGAAGAATAAGGCGAGGATCACCAAAAGGAAGAGGCGCCAGAGGAAGAAATAAAATTGAAAATACTCGGACATAGGGCTATACTTTTTCCGGAAAAAGCCTTGAGTAACACTGATCTCACCTTGTATACTCAACGTTTAAAAATTCCTCATTTCACAGGTGAGTATATACTCGACTGGCTACCTCCAAAGACACATTACAGAGGGAGAATTAGTCTCAATCTCGACACCTCAGACAATCCAGGAGCACACTGGGTTTCTTTAAAGAAGAACGGTGACGCTGCACTTTATTTCGATAGCTTTGGAAACTTGAAGCCGCTGAAAGAGATAGAAAGTCGCCTTAGCGGCGTTAGGGTGTTGTATAATACCAAGAGGCTTCAGAGTTTCAACTCTCATCTGCGAACACTTGTGCTTGCAATTTTTATCGCAAGCGTTACAATATCGCTGACAGCGGTAATGAATCTGTTCTTACCACATACCTGAATCCTCCTCTGCAGATAAACTCTAAAGCACATTATGATATTGCTCTATTGAATTTCAAACCTATTTTATTCCCAATGACGTTCGGAGTAATAATCAGTTTCAATACATTTACAATGAGTCATCGACATATCTTATGGATCTTATAAGAATGCAGATATTGTTGAATACATTCAGAGATAAGCTAGGGTTGGATGAGAATGCATTCTTTATTCGGTTTAATAATAATACCATGAAGGCTGAAATTAAATGTCCTC
This sequence comes from Deroplatys truncata, assembly GCA_030765065.1. Taxonomy (NCBI): domain Eukaryota; kingdom Metazoa; phylum Arthropoda; class Insecta; order Mantodea; family Mantidae; genus Deroplatys; species Deroplatys truncata. The sequence goes on along the minus strand of CM060990.1, from coordinate 533,328,797 downwards.
CCACTCTTGATTTCTCCACTGAGTATTCTATAGGATCACTCTTGGGCTTAGTGTCAATAAAGTTCTCCCGGCTAATCATATAGCTGAATTTGATTTCAGGGTAAACATATATAGGATGAGAATTATAGGAATCGAGTGCAGTATTGCGACAGGTTCTTTCATCAATAGCAAATGCGGGCAATTGATCCACGAGTTTTTCCCTTGTGTCTCGCCTGGATTTCACATTTCTCAAGAACCTTCAAATCCAATTAGCCTTCCTAACATAGGCAACAACATTATAGAGCAAATTAATCTTCAAGTAGCGGACCAGAACGGGAATATCATCGACCTTAGAAATGAAGATATGAGCATAAGACTTCACATCCGCCGCAATGACAATGACTATTAGAAGCCAGCGTCTCTGATGATATAATAATGAAGTGATTGGACGCTCACATTATACTTTGCATTTGACACCCAGAGTGTTAACATCACGTAGTCACAAGTTTCTCCAGAAATTGTGATAAAGAATCCTATAATCATGGATATCTTCTATCTTACAGACACACATAGATTCGTTGACAAGATCACCAAAGAAGAGTAGCATGTGTTTCGGTCATACAATACATCTGCTCTGGACGCAAATTACGAGACTGGAATCCGTTACGAAGGTGAGGTTTTGTATACTTTACCTAACCGGAGTTCTCTATAAATCGACGGAAGTATTACTAGACCTAATGGAGCAGCTAATACTGCAAAGCTTACCAAAAAGGTTATTGCATTCATGTTTGAGGAGATTCGACTGGACATGAACGCATCCACCGTTAATCGAACCAGAAACTCCGGGATCACATCAACTTTACGCAACTATTCTGCACTCAACCCCATGGAATCTGACCACCTGCTATATGTCAGATGGTGCTATTCTGAAGTAGACGTTGACATTGTACATTCCCCAAATGGAGCCTTCAATGCTATAGTGCCGCTGTCGATGCTTCTGAGATTTGCAGATGGCCACAAGGAGCTCATACTCAATAGCCTGTGTGAAATGGTGCTGATTCGATCCAAGGACTCTAAAGTAGTATTCTGGCACCTCAGGGAGAACAGAATGCTATGTTTAAACCTGTGCGAATCGAGTGGAGAATGCCAGTGATTCGCTTTTCTGATTCTATAAAGGTTGAAGTCCTCAAGATTGTCAAATCCGGCAAGACGCTATTTCTCGCCCTTATGACCATGGATTCGCATATTCAGTCAGCTGTATCGCAAATTAAATCATTCACGTGGAATATTGCAACGACATCGAAAATGGAGAAGCCGAGATTTTTCATTTTGGATTTTCCGAATTCAAGATCAAGTAATGCATATAAAGACTGCTGCCTGCTTTATCATTGCAGCATAACTAATTTGAGGCTTTATCGCAGTAGCGAATATTATCCCTACAATTACAAGAACTTGGACTTTCGAAACTCGTGATTTGCATCATTGTATGAACTGTATTCAAAGTTTCAAAACTCATATTATGAAAAAGAGGATTACGCATGTTTGAAGAGAAAGAATTTTTTAAGTATGCACCAATATTTTAATATATTTCTCATATCAGCGCGAGGAGGTTGTCAATAGGGCTGTCAATATTAGATTGAAAATTTAAACTAGTGTAAATACCCTGCACAGACATGCTTGTATTGGCCAATAATTCGTGATAACGTATTTACGTACAAGCCTCTGACTCATGTGATGCAGCGTTTATTTTACATGAATTATTGTATAAGGGTTTCTTTTTCTTTAGGAAAAGCATACTTTCAGGTGTCTGTTATTGCTTTTATGATACAATTCCAGTGTTTTCCTCCTCCAACTATGGTTCCTACATATGGCGTTACACTGACAATGGATAGGTTACCGAGATGGTAATGTATATAATATCGCCAAAGTTTGAAAACCGACATTCTGCAAAATTACTAGGCAATGTATATAATGACCAGAATGAGCAGGTAGGGTATGAAATACAAATTATTTTACACATTTCGTAGGGATTTTACGGAATGGCAAAACCGCAACTGGCAAAGCATTATTTTTATAGTATTGCGTATTCAAATTCAAACTCCGGGATTACTGTGTAGCACAATGGTTTCCTCGCTCGAAGTAGACCAGTATTTCGTATTTAAATTCAAACTCTGGCATTGTTGTGTAGCACACTGGCTTCTTCGCTTGAAGTAGACCAGTAGTTTGCTTAGTGTTCAAGATGTCGCAGCAGATTGCTACATGTGAAGCAAGCTTTTCATGATAGGATTGGTTTGATGAAAAATTGGTTCTATTATGAACTCTCTCAAATTAGAAGTAATAATGCTAAAAACTGTGTTTCTCGCAGATGAAAATTATAATAGGGTAGTGTAGGATGTGTTGAAGACTAAAATGTACATGAAGAAGGAACCTCGGGACTATTGGCTGTTGAAGAGATACCACGTTGCAATTATTGAGAACAAGAGCAAAATAATTCATCCAGTTAAAGAGGGGACCAGTAATTTTCAGTATTATGTTAAAATTTCTGAACTATTTTAGGTGCTACTTGATTCTAATTTGGCAATTGCTCCAAGAGGACGAGACAAGATTTTGAAGGATCTCTCATCTAAGTACATAAATGTTAGATGTCATGATGTTGAGCTGTATATCTGTGCGAACTGTGTCAAAGAAAACAGAAATGAGTTAAGAAAGGTGCTGTAGTGATGCCCATGGTATTTTCAGATTTTAGTTTCGGTTATCAAGTCGATCGTATCGATTTTCAATCCCACCCTGATTGAGAATACAAATTTGTAGTGGTCCATCAGGAAGACCTCAGTAAACTTGTCCTCCGTTCTCTTAAATCTAAGACAGCTGAAGATGTAGCCTACCACCTCTTGGAAATATTCACATTGTTCGGTGCTCCCTCGATTTTACAATCCGATAATGGGAGAGAATTCGCCAATCAGATGATTAGTATTTTAATGGAGTATTAGCCCTCTTTGAAGATCGTTCGTGATACGCCACGACACTCACAGAGTCAGGGGCGTGTTGAAAGAGTTAATGAAGACGTTAAAAATGTGGTTTCGGCTTTGATGCAAGATCAACAAACACCGTTGAAGCTGATGAAGAAACGAGCCTTCCATTCTTTAATTAAGATAATGCCATATGGAGCTCTTTTCGGTTGTAAAGTAAAGGTGCGTCTGACAACTTCTTCTCTGCCCCACAATGTTAAATAAATCATAAAGAGCGAAGAAGATCTGGAGAATGTCCTTGACGGTATTGAAATACTTGAACAACATGGCGCAGATGATACCAAAGAAGATGAGTTCCCTTGCTCCCAAGCACCGATCGGGTTACAACCCAAAGCGAAGAAATTTATTTTGGTGTTCAAACTCGGGAAGGTCAATAGTCCTTAACATCAGAAATAAGTGTCTGCTGTGTCTACTCGAAAGATAACACTGCTGCCCATACATGTAGAAACTGTGGCCGAAAGCTTCATTTGATCTGTGGACATGCTCTTGGAGATGGCGAAAATGAGGATATAGAAGGTTACAGGAGCGAGGTGCAATCCTTGTTTCAATACGGAAAAAGCTGCTGAAGGAAGAAAAGATTGTAAACAATCTCGAACAGCAGGCAGAGAAGATACAGATAAATTCTGACAACACATTTCCTCCGCACATTTAGCAGATACCGTTCGAGTTCCCATTCCTGACTTCGACAAGGAAAAGGGTGATTCTCGCAATGTATTAACGGTTGTGATGAAGGTGTCTGAAGATGGCCTCTACCAACTGAGAATAGTGAATGGGATTCTGAAACAGCTTTATTCGAGGTCGCAGTTCACGGTGTGTCCAAGGGAATTAATGCAACTTGAAGATGTCCAAAATCATGAAATTCCACTCCGAACAGTCGCGAACTTTCACTCTATATGGGGTGTCCACATAAGATGCATGTGCAAGACCATGTGCCGAAAGTGCTCTTGTGTGAAAATAGAATACACTGAAATTCTAAGTGTCACTCATCTCTCTCTTGTAGCAACAAATAGGACTCTTTGATTTTAATAATTTAACATTCTTATTCTCTTCATTAATTTAGAATTTCGTATATTCAAATATTCATATTCCCAGAATGGTTGTTTAAAATTTTCTGACTTATTATTTATATATTTAATTACTTTATTATTATATAATCTTTATTGTCGCTTCAGCTTCAAAGACATCTTGCGACTACTTTAAAATACACAACAGTAGTCGCGATATGACTCTAAAGTTGAAGCGACAATAAAGAATATATAATATAATAAAATATAATAAGCCATGTTTGTGTCTTTAACAATTTTTGGTAAAAAGGTTTTCTATGCAGCTGTATGGAGTATTCAATTGTTCCTTGAAATATGCTTTTTTATCTATAAACATTACCGTGAGAGTCTGACATTCTATATAATGCCTAGGCAATATATACAATGCCTAGGGAAAGTATAAAACAAAGTAAGAATTCCATACTTTGCCAAAACTCGCACGGCACTTTATACAATTCCCAGGCAGTCTATATAATGCCCGAATTTTATACTTTTCCTGTAGCATATACATGATTCAAGTCTTTTAGTTGTGAAATTTCAGCGACATTTTAAAGTATTTCACAGCTTTTTAAATTAGTGTTCACAAATATGACTTTGTTGTTTTCCAAATAAGCAATGGCATTTAATAAATAAGAATACTTTCACTGTATTCCATACTCTGGCAGCATTGCGATTAGAAAAATGGTTGGAATATAAGTAGACCCTCTGTAATTGTCTCGCAGTAATACACTGCCATATATACAAAATCGTCTGGTTTTTAACAATAAGTATTAGAATGTCATAGAGGAGCCTAATTTTAACACTATGGCTTCTCGAGATGCAGACCTCTCGGACCACGCTTCTTGTTTCATGTTTATGGGGATGTGATTCTAGTTATTCTATTCTACAAAAGCTTCAACCTCCTTTCTGGAGCAGCAGGGTTGCTTTTATTTCCAAGTCACAATGAAACCTTTACAAAGAGCATGTCTTATGCGAATGAGGTAGTCTGAAAAATAATTACATATGTTAGGTGACAGAGAAATGCAAAAGCAAGAATATTTTTTCTTGTAGATAAGGGGATACCCACATTAATGTTTTGCTGAGTTCAGCCTGATGGCCAGGGGCATAATCTGATGTCATCTATATTAGATTCTCGTCCACCTGGGAATTGGACCCCTTCTGACCGCCGTCTATGATTAGTAGCCTGTGAAGTTGCTACAAGAGGGTATTCCACTATATCCTCTGATCCTCTATTCTCTAAGTGTCTCTGTTTTGGGTACAGGAGTCATTATTTGAATTATGTAAAACCCATAACAATTTTCATGATTAATTATACAAAGATATAACGGTACGAGTGTGCCGATATACGACAGTACCAATGTAAAATAAAACCGATGTACGATAGTAATGTATATGAAGTTAATTTTTTAGATAAATGATTTTCATGGTTAGGTATACCGATGCAGATAGTATTGTATACTCAATTAGTTGTGCATTGCTACTTCTATAAATTTCTCTGCCCAAATTCGTATACGCTGCAGTTTTTAGTGCACGGTAAGTATGGGGTCATCTGATCGTCTGCCTCAGCCTTGCCGCATAGGACCGCGTGAGCATATCCATTACAGAGCTTTGAATGGCACAAAGAGGCGTGGCTTCAAACGATGCTGTCCACTCATCGTCACTTTGGGAATCAGCAACCCTGAAAAAAGAATACAATTCCATAAGACATTTTTTTGGATATTCTAAACTCCTTTAGAAATAGCATTCAAGGAAATCTGTACTTGCATAATGCTTTTCCTGTAGACTTGCCCGAGCGACAAGACATCTACTGGTGATATGAAGGCATGTTGAACGCTGCAGAGGGCATGATGCCCTTGCACGTATTTTTGTGGTAATAAGAAACCTTCCATCGTTATATCTTCGCAATTATTATGTATCAGCTAGTATTTCAGTCAGGGTGCAAATGGGCTCCTTATATACGACGCGAAATCCGGTTGATTATGCCACGTATAATGGTGGTGGTGGGGGCAAGGTGTCTACGCAGGAAATATTCTGGCGTGTTTTCTTATTGTGATACAAGAGAATTCTGAGGCGGGTGGACCGGGGTAATTGATTGCTGAGGGGGAAATGATGCACGGTTGCTAGGTCTTACAGCAGAGCGAGAAATACTCTGCAAGGTTTTGATGACGTTGTTTGGAAGAGTCGGGCGAGCCAGGTGCAAAAACATGAATTGAAAGGCTGACAGAGGAGTGTAGATGGATTCAGGAGTGTGTATTTGATGTGACGCAGATGTTTGTGTATTATGGTATGCTGAGGGGAATGGTACGAAAGTGCATGTGTATGTTTGGAAGAGTCGGGCAGAGCCAGGTGCAAAGCAGAGGATGGAATGCAGAAGAGGGAGGACGCAGGTGTGCATTTCACGTTACGCAGGTGTTTGTGTATTGTGGAAAGCTGAGGGGGAACGAGGAAAGCTGCAGGTTCAGGAACGTGTGAATAGCATCCCGTCTTCGTTTGTCTGAGAGGATAACAAAAGAAGATTAATTAGCGTGGTTTCTTGTCTGGGAGGGGCCCTACCGTCCATTGTTCAACAAGTAATAAAAGATTAATGATGGATCAGGTGAAAAACAAAGAATGCGGACCTAGAAGGGCGCAGGTATGTATTGATGTCTCACGTGTGGTTGGATGTTATTATTGCGGAATGCTGAGGGGGAGGAAAGAACGATGAAGGTGTGCGTTGCATGATCACAGATGTTCAGGGCCGCAGTAAATAGAATCCCTCCTGCTTTGGTGGGAGGATAACAAAAGAGGCTCAATTACGGTCATATTTTGATAATAGTAAGCAGGGAAAGAGTATAACACTTGGCAATGTCAACTGTCATCCTTTGTTCAATAAAGAATACAAGATACACGACATTTCCCATTGTTGGAAGATAACAGGGGCGGGGTGCGGTGGTGAGGTTATTAGTTAGCGTATTAATGAACCTCATTTGCATATTATGAATTTTTAATTAGTCCAAAGTAATGCTACGGTACCTACGGTATCCCTATAAAGGCTCAGTAATTAGTTTCCGTAAATCAATCTAACATTAAAGAAAAAGTAACTCGTTTATTTTATAGGCGAATAAAAGCAAAGTTTGTTTGTCTCCAATAAGTTACATTACAGTCTCAAATGTAATTTGACGTAAAAAAATTCCTAACAAACTATAGGAAATATCCAAATCAAAACACGATAAGACGGAAGCCATTGGTTTCCATATTTAACTGCGATAGCTATACATGGTTGAGTCATAACTTCAAAGACGTGAAACAAACGGAAGTTTTGCAATTAAGGCAATCAAACTGCTGAAAATAAATAACAAATTAAAACTGCAATATATCATATAACAATAAAATATTACTTGAAAGTATGCTAATTAAAATCAAAATACTCATGAGTGCAGTATGCAAAACAGTGCAAACACCGAAAAGTTAAGATTAAGTTAGAAATCGGCACTTTCCTGAAATTATACCTGGCGATATGAGATGAAAATTCAGATTTACAGTGTAAGTGATATGAAGATCGCCAACGTTTAACGTAACGCTGTTAAGTGCCATATGTACCAAACCAGCACCTATGCTAAAATAAGGGAAAATTCCAAACAGTTGGAAATAATATAAAGTAAGAATATCAGTACTACACACCGCGTGCATGCAAATAAAAATAATATAAACATAGTTATAATAATATAGAATTGAAACAAAAGTGAAAATAATTACAAATGATATGATACAATGAAATGAAACAGACGATTCTTTTTGTCGTATCTTGTCGTGGAGAGACGCTAGGAACTTAGCAATGGTTGAAGATGCATGGTGCCACGTGGAGGAAATGCTATTCAGGCGTAGCGTACTTAAATTTTTCAGAATTTCTGGCAGACGGCGGTCAAAATAATGAATTCTTCGAACACAAATTAAAAATATGTAGGGAATATTATAAATATAAGCATAATAAACGTAAAATCAAAGAGAAATAAAACGTCACCCGAGTTGAAACTATCTCAGCTTAGCTGGCGGCCAGGTTCCGTATTCCTAGTCGCAATAACCAGTTCCGGGACTTAAAATGTTCAGTACATTGGGACCTCACCAATTTGAGACAGGTAATACCTTCAAAAACATGAACATTAGGTGTATCGTTGGTCATGAAGTGTGTCAGGAAAATCGATCATTATTAACGTAGGTAACACCGTTACTACTGTTATTATAGTCTGTAGGTAACTCGGTGGACCTACTAATCTCTGGGCCTCTCTTGCGCTGAAAACATGCACGTACCATTATAACAATTAGTAGATATCCAACTTCCGATTGGGCATTTAATAACAACGGATAGCTAGCGGATAACAAAAATTTGCTCGTCTGGGTAGGCCGCGTAGGGTACACCTCCCACACCAGGGCAACAACCTAGTCGAGCGTCCCACGCTCCAAAACTATATCTCTTTATCACGAAGTTAATTGAAATTTTTGGGGCCTTGCAACATATCCTAGGACTACAGTATCCGAATCTCTCAATAGGGATTACGTGCTCCCAGGGTGTCGCAGCTAACTTGTAAACAATGGAGTCCAGTGGAGCCTTCCGGTCGCTTAAATACTATATCAGTAGTAGGAAAGTGGGGTCTGCAGCCCACGAACAGTTGCCGGCGTTGAATAAGATTTGTCAGATAAGGATTTGTTCTATGCCGGAGGACACGCCCTCTATTTGTGTGTTTCTCTGACACCGCCCGCCGCCCCTATTTTTGTCACTTACCGCTAATGGATGTGTGATGTAGCTGTCAGATTTCATTGGCGAGGGATTGAGCCGCAGAGAGACACCGCTAATTGAAGCCCTTGTAATCCGATTTACTGTTTAATTAGATTACTCATTTTTCCTTTCGCACCTCCCTCCCGTTGGCATTTCCACCCTCTAGGACTCCCTGTCGCGTGCCACCACCGATACAAATTGATAGGTTTAGGCCACAAGACGCGGACACTTGAAGTTTAATTGAGCGTAGATGTAAACATGTGTGTTTAGAAAACATTTTGACACCCTATGGCGGTATTTTTCCAACACGGGAAGTATCCGCTCCCGCTCTATGTGTGGGTGAATCCCCGCCGCTAAACTTGTAAATATCCAATTGCGTGGGCTATTTTGATGAATATAAATAAGTGTATATTCTGTATATGTATATTAAATTAGCCGGCTAATGAGTATAATTGAGGGAATATCTGCTTACATGTGTAATGACGGCAAAGATTTAAAGGTTAACAAACCTATATCGCCCTCTAGTGTCTTTGATTCCCAGTATCACGTACCCTATGGGGCTGGACACAGGACGTTAATCGATTCATACATTTATTCCAATTTTGATTGATAAAGCATATAGAGTTGATGCCAATAAATTAGTGCGGTCACACCCCTCCCCCCGCAACCACGCGCGCCCACACAAATCTTTTTTCTAAAAACTTAACTAAGCGATTATTACGAGTGTATAAGTATTACGATTAATAATACATGTCTAATTCTGTTTTGAGGGAAATTACCGTGCTTATAAGAATATTACACCTGTTAGCTGAATTAAAAATGCACGACTAAAAGACAAGTAAGCGTAAATGATTACTTCAACAATGCGCATGATGGGGTTATTGCCCCACAGTTGGACAGTCAAACTTGAAGTAGTTGCTGCCCCACGCATTAGAGCCTAAACCTAAATCGTTTCAGCTCCAGGTATTGGTACAAAGTTTCCAGTGGCTTTCCTTCCACGTTTAAGAATCAACTTTGTATTTTAATGTTTATTTAAATATTATATGTGCATGCCTTGACTGCGCCAGTAGTAATTTTCAGAAAATGTATCTCTTAGCAAGGCTGGTACGGCTAAAGAAAAAAGCTTACGCAAAACTAATTGTATTGTATAACTGGCGCAACAGTTCTAGACACGTGAAAATCTTAATGACAGCTATGAAGCGAGTTACATACCAGATCAAGAGGTGACCGGTCGTCTGCATGTTGCAAGAGTGAGTGGGACAGTCATTGTCAAATATGCGCACGCCGGTTATGCACTGCACTACACGATAAACTTATAGTTATGTACAGTATATTTAAATCCACCGCTGTAAAATGTCCTTAATATAAAAACACTGTCAACCATCTGCCTCCAGTTCTTCCACACCTGACTGCCCTTCCTCTTCTGCGGAATCGCTCACGTCATTGCTGCTGTCGCTACTTGCTGGACCATTATCCTGGATGAGAATTTTTTCTAATTGATTTTCTGCAATTCCGTATTTTTTGAAATAATGATTCTCAATTTATTCAATATGCCGATATACATTTTCCCATTCTGGCCTTCCAATTTCTCAAATCGCTTGCGACATAACTGCTCCACATCTTTTAGTTTAAAAGTGATATTTCTGCAGGCCACCCAGTTTTTGACATCAGCCCAGATTAATTCGATTGGGTTTAGATCTGGGTGATACGGTGGCAGTCTAAGTACATTATGGCGATGTTGTATTAACATCTGGCCAAGTATTATGAGTTATGACTTCTGAAGGGATTTGTTGGCTTTAACTAAGTTATATTTGTTTTACTCATGCTTTCATCAGAAGTTATACTATGCCTAAGCAACCAGGTTTTTATTTCTTCTTTCAAGGAATTTGTGGTAGGTTGTTTGTCAATTTGAGTGTTACCACATTGTGAAGCATTGTCGATAACCAGAATAGACCCAGCAGACATATTAGGTATCAACATGGTGTTGATCCAGTTCATGTAATTTTCTATATTCATTTCTTGATGAAAATCTCCTGTTTTTTGTTGCGACTTGTAAAAGAAGGGCATTTGGATCGAACAGCATGAACGATAAAAAGTATTTGCTCTTTGGCAGCAGGTGCCTGAAAACCTAATTCGCTATCGTCACTTCAACTTTTAGATGTATGACTGCTGTGTATGTACGACTCATCTTCATACACTATAGTTTGACCCTCTAATTTGTACCTCTGAGTAAGGTACTCTTCCAGCTGAGATTGTATGTCGTGCTTTTCTATTAGAACTCTATTTGGTTTCGTTTTCTTCCACTTAAACCCTAAATCTTTTATAATTTTTCTGAGATTTGTAGCAGCATTTTGAAAATTTATGCTGATATAAGTACATATAAAATTATAGTCATTTGAAAAGTTAGTATCACACTGCAAAATTCAGTGCCATAGCCGGGATTTGAGACTTGTAGTACCACCTTGAACATTTATGACATCTTTCAGATTGATGAGCAATCTGCTTATTGTTGGCACAGTTTTTTCTTCCACATAGAAATTGTGAATCGTGCACCGAATGCCGCATTTGTCGAAATCGTCTGTTTCTGTAATACGTTTAGGGACCTTTTGTTTCTTCACAGGTGTGTCAAATGGTACTCTTTCATCCATATGGTTTTTATTATCTTTGAGAAATCTGGAAACGGAACTCAGTAAAACAACAGTTGCTTTGGCTACACTTTCTTTCACTCTCTTAAGGCTTTTGTGGAACTCGGGTAAACATATATTTTCTTCCTTCATCTCTGCTTCTTGCTTCAAGAAGTCGAGGACATTTACAATTATTTCCCTGCTTTGAATACGTAATACCTTACCATTTAACAGCACTATTTACGTACGGATCTCTTTGAAATTACAAGATGAGGGGCACTTTCTATGCAGACTGTATGTGTTACGCACTGTGAATAAGCAAAGGTATTATATCGCTTTCGTTGATTAAGCTAAACATGAACCATTCCTAGGCTCCACAGCTGGGGTGGCAAACAAGGTCACGATTCCAGAAGTTTTGCGCCAGTTATACTTTGTATGTTAATCCTTCACACGATTAAATAACACTTCAATGATATATCTTACTGTAGAGCTGTGAGATTATTGGTAATTGTACATTTGTTAACACGTAAACTTTATATTATTCTCACCGCAATGAATTCTCATGTCTCACACTGAACACGTTCCAAATCTATCTGACTGCTTAGGGACGCTTCCTTGTAGTGTCTCCCGATTGAATTTGCAGAATTCCTCTATTTCAAGTCTCTGATTGGCCAAGCCTACTCCAATATAATACTTTTATCTAACTTAAGCTTTTTCTAGTTTTTGATTGGCTAATTATAAACTGTTTTATATATTACATTATTATTGTTCCAAGAATTATTAGTAGCCTTTTTAAACTTTCTAATTTATTTCTGTCTTAAGGTTACCTCATTGTTAGCAACTTTCGGCTATTACTTTGTAATTCTGTTTTCTCAGGAAAGTAGCTTGTTTCTATTCCTACAGCTCCTACATTGTTAAATTACGTAATACATTGACATAACATTATTACACATGCACATTATAATATAAACATAATACAATGACAGTTACATACAGTTTTATATATATTATAGTATACATATACTGCTTTAAGGAGGGCTGTTATTATTTTTTATATTACATAATTAGACTGATATCATTTAAGTGTCAAAATTACTGTCTCAAATTGCCCCTTCTAGGAATATTTAAATATTATATTCCTTTTGCCTTGTATTTAAATTTTAAATATTTTCTGAAAGTCTGCGGAGAGAAACATAAGCTTTTTATTATAACACTTGATATTTCTCACTGTCACTATTTATGTAACACTCACTGGTTTTCACTACACTCGCGTAGTAGAATACTTATCTCTGGTCTGCCACATGTTTGACACTTTTAAGGTCAACAATCTGCTGTTCAATGATCTGAGTAAAGTTTGTTTATTTACTAACCAAGTCACTATTACATATCCTATTTGATAGACATTTAACACTTAGTTGGGCATATTAACACTTGTTGCCCTTTCATTTACAACTTATTTCTTATACATATTTCTATTGCTAACAATTTCTAACAATTGATGTCGTATACATTATAAATGCAGCTGCTGTTCAGATTTCTTACGTTTTTTACTGATAATGGTTTCCTTTTATTATATTATTTTATCTATACTCCCGTTTCGTTATATTTACAATTGGTTACGTTTAGTTTACATATTTTAAATAGTATCTTACTCTGACATATCCTGCATACTTTATAAGAAAGTCTGTTATTGACAGGTTGTCATCTGTACTATATTATGAATAATTTAGGCTTGCCCTAATTTTATGTTGCACAGTAGTGTTCCAAAATGTATTAATAAATAAAACTCCAAATGTCTCAAAATTCGTTTCACTATCTGCTAGAATATTTAATCATTCCAAGCTTTTGTTATCCAAGCATTTTCTAACAAGTATTATTTTTAATGCTTCAGACACATTTTTAAATTTAAAACATTCTGCTAGATCATGAGTAAAATGTACTGGACTTGAGGAAGCATTAAAATAAGGTAACGGTAATTCATTGAGTACAGAATGATACTTTGACATCTGATTTGGTACGTGTACATGTGAGTCATTATTATTGTTTTGTGCTTGATGGGCTGATGTTACGGAAAAAGCTGTAATTTCTCTTTTATTATTTCTTAACAAAGATGATACAATTCTTTCAGCAATTGCATAATTATCATGGATTTGATTAGCATTTACAGAAATATTTACATTTGTTTACACTTTGTGCACTGATACTTAAGGTTTCAAAACTAATTCTAAGTTTATCTATTTCTTTGCAACTTTTTTGTACTTCATATTTAATTTACTCTATCATTTAAATTACTTGCCCTTGCCCTGTTTGTGCTTCTTTAACTGCATCTGCATTTGTTTTAGCCATTTCATGCATTTTACTTATTTCCCCTGTTAAATCTATGTGTATTTGCACAAGATCTGCATTTTTATTTTCCACCACAGTTTTTAGTACTTCACCCTGTTTATCTAAATTATTACAAATGCCCTGTTTAGTGTTATCAAGTTTCAGCTCTATTTCAGTTAGATTTTTAAAAGTATGTTTTGACAATATCTAATCTCGCTGATGGCAACCGTTATTTACATTTAAATCTATATCATTCTGAAGTACTTTAGAAGATTGTTCAATTTTTATTTCTAACCTCCTACTTTCAGGTTTTCTTTCTTTCATATAATTTTCTATTTGCTTAGCTAGATAATTTTTGATACTAGATAATTTATTATTAGTTTCCTGACTATTTCTTGTTTTGTTTAAATCTGTTTTCAACTCTGTATTGGTTTCAGTTAACTTATTAGTTAACGCTGAACGACTTTCAGGTAGCTTATTAATTTACGTTATTCATGCCATAAAGCCTTTTTGCGATACGTTTTCTGCTCATTTTAGCTAATGTGTGAGGGATAGTGTTTCTTTCATTTTTTGTTCCCTGCACTAACATATGTAAATGTGACTGACCTTGCGCACTACTACTATCTCTTTCTATGCCTAACTGTGAATTTACAGATGTCTGTTCTTCCATACCTAACCATTTTTGTTCCTCTAGCTCTAATTGTAAATTTGCATTATAAACTTTAATGGATGACCTATCCTCTCGTACTTCCATATTTTCATTATTTTATGTTTCCATTTTATTTTGTATATTTTATTTTGTTAAATTTAGTTTGGAAGTGCTGAATTTTAATTTTCCACTTCTTAACAACATAAAATTATTTTAATAACAACATGTGTCTTCTTAACTATCTTGACAGTTATATAAATGTGTAGTATTGGAATTTTCTGAGCTTTTCTCTGGCTATGTTAGTAATCCTTTATACTCTGGTGTTCCCTCGTAGATTCTGGTTGGATTGTTGACTGCGTGTCCCGTACTCCTGAAAGATTTTTTTATGTCCTTGGGTGATGTTGCTGTATATTGATCTTGAAGTTCTCTGAAGTTCTTGTAGTGAAGTCTTGTAGTTTCGTCGATTACTATGTGTCGACTTTTGAAAAGCTGAAGGTAACATCTCTAGCATCGAATAAGCCCAGCATCGACGAGGAATACAGGCATGCTGAAAGAGTCCGGGATGCCTTTAATATCCGTAATCTTGGAGAACACAGTGACCTATATCTCAAAAAAATATACTGATCTTGGCAGCTATTTTATAAAGGTTTCGGGATCTCATCCTGGGAATGTATAGCCTTGACCCAGAACGATTTTATACATTACAAGGACTTGCAGTTGACGCAGTTTTGAAGACGACAAAGGCGAAACTTTCTTTAATATCCGACAAGAGCATGCTGGAGTTTATCGAGTCGGGTATTAGAGGTGGACTGTGCGTTGTGGTGAAGGGCTACTACAAAGCTAACCACATGTAAATGTCCAGCTTCTATCAGCATGTACCTCTTAAGCCCCTGTCTTACTGGGAAAACAACAACTTATACGGTGCCTCCTTGATTTCGGCCCTCCCATTTAAAAACCTAAAATGGTTCACCAGGGAAGAGATTGACAACATAAAGTTCATTAACATCAAAGAAGATTGAGAGAGAGGCTATGTGCTAGAAGTAGATATCGAATACCCTGATCATATCCACGACGCGCATAACAAGCTCCCTTTCTGTCCGTAAAGCGCGACAGCACCAAACGGGCGATACAAAGAACTGCTTGCAACATTGGAGAATAAATGCAAATATGTGCTGCACTAAAGTGTAATGCAGTAGTGTATCGAACAGGCCCTAACTGTGAGACATATTCACAGAGTGGTATGTTAAGACCAGTCTGTCTAAAGACTTATATTGACGTCAATACAGAGAAGAGAGCCCAATAGACATCCAAATTCGGGCAAAATCCTTGACAAAAGATGAACAATGCCGTATATGGAAAATTCATCCAGAATGTACAGAAATACACGGATTTTAAAATAGTCGCTAAGTGGGAACAAGAAAGGAAGTACATATCTACTACAATCATATTTGAGGAAAATTTGTAGGCATAAAAAGAGGGCAGGAGGAGGTACATATGAATAAGCCAATCTACATATCGCATGCAAATTTGAACCTTTCTAAATTTATAATGTACGATTTTTTTACAATGACATGAAACTGGATTTAAAAACTTTCTGCTGAATTACATGGATACAGACTCGTTCATTTTTGAAACGAGTTGCTGATAATTTTGCGTCGTAAATAGTTCCTTCTCGCCAATTCGTAAAGCTCTCTGGCGAAATTTTGTTTGGCGGTCATGCTGAGATTAGATGCTTTGAACTCTCGGATAATTTTCTCAATCTCTTGAGCGTGACTATTATTACCAGCGTCCCTCGAAGCAATATGTAGCCTCAGTCTGTTCAACGCTATGTTTGGATTTCTCAAAAAACGTTGTCAGCCTGTTATGCTCTTTTCAACCACTCCTAGACCTGAATGTGTATTGAGCAGAGGACATATTATATTCTTGTATTTATACGATTTACCAGATCTCAAACGACCATGCCTGGTGTAGCCATTTCTATGATGAAAGGTGATATTCAGAATCTTAGCCTACGTTTCCAAACCTTCATTAGTGTACGTAGAAATCTGGGGTAATCGCTTAAACATGAGCTCTTTCAACCGGCTGGTAGACGCGTAAGTCTCATCGCCTATCAATATTTGATTGTCTATAAAATGAATATCTTTATTTCCAAGCATATAACTACCATCCTGATATCTCATCCCGTACAATCTATCTATGTGACCCTTCTATTTTTAACGAACTTGTTGAAGGTAAGTAGAAATATTTGTACATTCGTCGTCTTCATTCTTACCGGCCTTCTCATTCAATTCCCGTTGGGTATCCAAAATATCCTTGAGGGGGCTGTTTAATGGGCTTCAAAGCTTCGGACATTACATGTTGAGTCTCAAACTTAAAACCTTTTGGAGCTCTCAAGTTTTCTTTTACAGTCTTGGTATGTCTAGCTACAGACTATTTTAAGTCCTATGCTTACACTCTCCAGGCTACAAATGATGTGAAAATAGACGATTACCTTCAATTTATAACTTGCGTCCAACGTGAGTTCTCACTGTGTCCATAGCCTTAGCTAGCATACCGATCGAAGTTCTCAGTGCTCTCTTTCTTTTTTATGTTCCTGTGTATGGGTCTTGAAAGCCTTAGCAAAGATTGCCGTATTAGCGTACTGGCTTCTAACCGATTTTCCTAGACTTGTCATATGCTGCATATGATTGGTGTGGGTATCCATCATCATGTTTACATTTTCCTCTAATATTTTAAGTTTATCATTGGCGCAATCAGTTTTGAGCGTATTCAAATCCTCTGTCTTTAACTGCTTGACTGTATCCTCTAGATCTGAAACTAGCCTGATTGTTAACTTTTCTAAGTTATTCATTTTCTGATTACATAGATTCTGAAGATCTGTTTTCTGGCTATCAAGCTTCGCGGTAAGTTGTTTAACAGAGACCATTAGAGAAACCGTCCTGTCTTTTGTAGAAGTTGTTAAGAGCATCTACTTTACCCATAGTTTTATTGAACTTTGCTTTGATGTCTTGCACCTACTTACCTAATTGCGTCTCAATTTCCTTTGGTAATGTATTTGTTTAACTGCTATCTATCGCATTTTAGAGTGTTCAACTCCTCAGCCTTTAACTGACTGATTGTTCCGTGCAGACTTAAAATTTGTCTAATAGTTAATTTTTCCAAGTGATTTATTTTCTCACTACATATACATTGGATGGCTATTTTCTCTCTTTCAAGTACCTCTGTCTGTTTAATAGAAACCATTAGGGAACCTGTCCTTTCGTTTGTTGAAATTGTTGAAGCATCCACTTGCTCCTAACTTCGTTTAAATTTGCGTTGTACCCCTGCAGTTTCTTGTCTATTTGCATTCCGATTTCTTTTGGTAAATATCTGTTTAACTTCTGTCACTTCTCGTTAGATTGCCTAATGATCATGCCTCTAGCTTATTTTTATTTATAGCATCCGTATCTCCATGAGGATCTGCTATATCAATAATTCTCTTATTGCCGAATATAATGTTTCCATTATCATCTTCGGCTGCGTCCATGAATTGACATATCCAGTGATGAACGTTTTATTTGAGACATCATTATTGTGAACTGGATCTAGCTATACCTTCAATCTAACTTTGTCGAACACTATGTTGTTTTCCTAATCCCTCTTGAGAATATATCTTGAAATCAAGTCATCGATCATGGTCTTAGCCATAACTTCAACATTGCTAGCAGCTTGCTGAGATAAATCGTGCATTCTAATTTCAAGAGCATTCACATAATTCTTATTGGATGCATCAGGATTATCTTCAGGATCGTGAATATTGCACAATCCCTTTTTCTTGAATTGATAGTTTCCTTTGACATCTCTATTTATGATAAAGCGGTCAAGCACGCTTCAAACTGGAGCAGTTCTCTGGGAACCAAACCTGCCGTTACTCATAATTAACTACGAATGATTATTCTCTGTTTTATCGAGCTTAATATATATATATATATATATAAATTTAAACCTTTCCTACATCGCCCATCATTCAAGTGAAATTTACGAACTAACAGTGTAAACCATCTTTATTATTCTGACACACTCTTACGAACACCCTTACGCAGATATTAAAATTCATTTTAGCTGATGTCGGTATTTACATAATCTTCATAAATATACTTCAAGTTTAAATTATTTTGCTTCAAGTGTACAGTCAGGTTTGTATTATTGCGAATTAAATGTTTCGGAACTTTATCATGGGATTACGCTAGATATACAGAGTCGACATTTCAATGTCTACCCATACTGTAAAAGGATGCTCTCTTTTGGTACCATCAAATATAAAGATTGAATTTTCTTTGACTTTAGAAGGATGCAACACATCTTCTCCGTTGTCCAAAGTGTTCACTTTTATAACATGGATATTTCGAAGTTCTTTGAATGGGTATTGATAATTTGGTTGACAGAGAGACATTGAATAAATATACAAGTTTTCAAAGCGTAGTCCATTCTCGTTGAGTAACATATTAGGTAATATATTCGTTTTCCCTGCACTGGAACTCCCTAAAATAAGGGCTATAAATTAGATGGAAATAGCTGGCCATGACAATCACATATAAAGTTGCTTTCGAAGCCTAACACTTAGATAGGTAGAGAGCAGTGCTGTTTAACAAGCTCTATGTTAACAACTAAATTATAAAAAGTATGCACGCTTTTTATATTCATCTTACCGAGTGCAAAGTAGTTAATGATCGGATTCATTTGCTGCGTGTGGTTAGGTTTCGGTTAGGATAGTTTACACATTAAAGGAAACATATAAAAAGGACTAATGCATGCACTTATTCGATTAGTATATCATGAGAGCTAAGAGAGGGTGTTCGTTGCAGTATAAGCGCGCCCTGGAATTATTAATTTAATAATTAATTTACTCCACCTTGAAGCTCACCTGACCGGATACAGACATTGTGATCCAGAAAATAAATTGGAAAAATGTTTAAAAAGAGGAGATTCGGAATTAACCAATTACACGAATCTTGCAAAAAGCATGACATCGCATACACTGAGCATACGAACAGTGCTTCAAGACAATTGGAGGATAAGATTGTTGCAGAGAAGTCCTGGAAGGGCGTGGAGTCATCAGATTCAACTTTGGGTGAAAGGATATCAGCGAGGATAGTAACTGCAATAATGAAGGCAAAGGCTGCAGTGGGAGCCGGAAAGAGAAAGAAGAGAGGAGGGGTTTTACCATTGATTACTATCATTGCTGCTTTAGGCGCTGCAGCTAGTGGCGCTGCTTACATAGCTTCTGCAGGCAATGAAAAAGGCTGCTGATAGGCACTTAGCAGACGTTGCGAGGCATAACAAGACGATGGAGGCCAGAGAAAAGTAACTCCGAAACAGAAGGTGTAAGAAGAGGAATAAAGCTGGATTTTTACCTGTTATGTCACTGATGCTGTCTTTAGCCGCTGCATCTAAAATCGCCAGGATCTTGAGAAATAGAGGCACTAAAGGCAAGGGTATAAGCAAGCCAAAACTGTGGAGGAGGATTATACATATACCGGAGGAAGCCCTGAGTAACGTAGATGTCGAATGTTATGCTAAACGTTTAAAACGTCCTTATTTTAGAGGAGTATATATGATTGACACCCCACCTTTAAAGCCTCTTTTCAGAGAGAGACTTATTGCTAATCTCGATAACTCTGGTCATGACTGAACACACTGGGATGCTCTAAGCAAATAAGGTGATGACGCATACTGTTTTGATAGTTTTTTTAAATTGGAAACCACCTCCTGTGTTTGAGAAATATCTACAAGGTGTTAAAATCCTCTATAATACACAGAGATACCAGATTTGGATTCAGTCATCTGTGGGAACTTGTGATTGCAATTTATTTTATTTTAGGGGCTGCTACATTGTCAGGATGAGTTAAAAAAGTTACGTTAAACGGATCAGACGTCGTTATTTCAACGCATCTAAGCCCTCCTTTGCAGTTATATCCTCCAGGTCATTATGAGGTTGCGCTCTTGAATTTTGAAACACTCTAATTAATACCAAAGGTCGAAGAAAGCAATAATCGATTTCATTATGTTCATAACGGTAAACCTGAAACCATTGTCATTCCCCAGGTACCTACGAGATTGCTGATATCAATGCATTTCTAAAGGATAAACTAGGATTGAAGGACGAAGTCTTCTTCATAAGTAATAATAATGGTACAATGAAGACTGAAATTAAATGTCATTATACAATAGACATTTCTAAGGCTAGATCTACTGGCTCACTTCTAGAAATCACCGACACTACTGGTGGAGAAGCGGTTGAATATGACGATCTTGCGAATATATTTAAAGTGAGAATCATGTGTGGAGTGCAGTATTGCAACAGGCTCTTTCATGGACGCTAAAGGTGGACCTTTGCTCTACGAGGTTTTCTCTTCTGTTCCAACTGGCTATCGCATCTCTGAAGAACGTCAGAACCCGAAATATTTACCAGTTATAGATACAAACTATATAGATCAGATCACTATTCGAATAGTGGATCAACACGGTAGGGCAATCAACTTCAGGAACGCGGTTATCACTACAAAATTCTACATAAGACGCAATGGCAATACATTTTAAAAGACATCGCAAATACTATAATAGACGATGATTAGCACGTTCGAAGCATACTACCTCCCAGCTACCGAGGAGTTAACACGTACTAACCTCAAGTTCCTTGGGTGGATAGGCCACATACTGCTATAATAGACATCTTAAACGTAACAGAGGTTCCGGCTTTTGACGACAAGATCACCAAGGAGGAGGAGCATGATTTTCTACCATACAACACCTGCGCTCTGGATGTAAATGATAAAATTAGAATACCCTGCCAAGGTGAAGATTTGTATACGCTACCTAACAAGTGTTATCTCTACATCGAAGGTGCTCTCACCAAAGTAGATGGATCCCCTGCTACTACTACTACTACTACTACTACTACTACTACTACTGCTACTACTACTACTACTACTACTACTACTACTACTACTACTACTACTACCACAGCGAAGCTCACTAATAATGCTATAGCCTTCATGTTTGATGCAATTCGTCTAGATATGAATGCTACAACTGTAGACACAACAAGGAATCCTGGAATTACTACAACTATACGAAATTATGCGGCTCTCAAGCCTGTGGAGTCGAATTAACTGCTGAATGCTGGATGGACTTATCCTGGTGAAGAAGTTGATATAGTACATTCTGAGAATGGGGCTTTCAATGCTATAGTTCCGCTGTCGATGCTCCTAGAACTTGCTGATAATCACAAGGAGCTCATACTCAACAGCAAGTTTGAATTAGTTCTCATGAAATCCAAAGATTCTAGGAATTGTGTCCAGACTTCCAATGTAGAGGAAGCTAATATAAGGTTAACTAGAATCGAATGGAGGATGCTTATAATTCGGCTTTATGGTTCTGAAAGAGTTCACATTCTGAAATTTGTCAATTTGATAAATCTCTATACATCGTCATTCGATCCGTGGATCTTCACACCCAGCCTGCTTTATCCCAGAGCAGATCTTTTACGTGGAATGTAGCAACAACATCTAAGCTCGAGAAACCCCGCTTGATCATAATGGTCGCGCAGACTGCAAGATTGGGTGATTATAGCTATAACAGTTCCGAGTTTGATCACTGCAACATCACTAATTTGAAACTATTTCTCAACAGTGATAGCTACCCCTACTATGATGTGAACTTGGACCTCTAAATTTCAAAGTTTGCTTCATTATATGAAATGTACTGTAAATTTCAAAGTTCATATTATGAAAGAGATAATTATTCCCTCTTGAAGAGAAAGCATTTTTTCATCGTGCACCATCATTCGTAATAGACTGTTTTCATTATCGAGGAGGATATCAATGGAGCTGTAAGATGAGACTCGAAATTCAAGCATCTGCAAACATCTCTGGCCAGAAGTCACTGTGTTGCCTGATTGTACACGACAAAGTATTTACCTATAAATCTCTTTCCCACGTAATGCAAATAATTATATAATTATGTGTGTGTTTGAGAAATAGATGTATGGTATTTGTGAAGGATTGTAATAAAATAGATTTATAAATAATAGTGTTAATAAATTGAATTCATATACTATAACACTATTTTATTGCCTTTATTATAAATTTCAAGCATTTTCCTTCTTCGCCTCCTATTCCCTGAAAAACTTGATGCTCGTTACTTGTAGAATTCATTTAGGATATTAAAGTGTCATTCAATATAGGGCAATAGGCGTTTTAGATTCCCTACACCATCAATGTCTAAGTATATTACATTATCATTTAATCAGGTACTTATGAAATAAATTGAACTGTTAAGAAATAAAATAATATTGTGTGCGTAATTTGCATTATCACAATATTTATCACACGCAAACTTTTTTCTTATTGTTGGTAATCAATCATTGGTATGTTTTTGGATATTATGCCCTAGTTTGATTTTGTAATATAAACAAATGATTTATTACCTTAACACTTTATGTAGAGGGAGGGGTTGTTATAGTATAGTCCAATGTACATGGTATGGAAGGGGGATATGCTGACGTCATCAAGCATGAGTAATCAATTTTCTATGCTCCTCTGGCGAATGCAGGGTATCTTGAATGAATACGAAGACCACGGGACCTTCGTTGAGAATCCTCCTCTTGTGCCCTCGTTTCGTCTTTTTCTGGTCGGTCTCGTTCTTCCTCTTCTTACGCTCCCTCCCCATAACCCCGTAACATATATTCAAAACAATGTTAGAATTAGTTTTAGCAAATGATTTCATTTCATGAAGGAGAAAATACATATATTAGAAAATGCTCTTCATATGTAACACAAAAGTATGGCTAAAGAGTGTCATACTCGCTTCAAGGTTTTGCGAGGTTCTGGCAGTATCTCTAGCGGGCAATCTGGACTTGTATGGTTTATCCACTCCTCAACCCTCATAGCTTTATCACCAGGAGCAGTAATGACGGGGAATGAAGCCACATCCTCATTGATAGACTGTGTATGGCGCTGTGCATTGGATACTCCGCTATATGGATATCACGTCTCTCAGGATCCAGCTCCTCTATTGGCACGGGTACCTTAGGCACCGTCATTCGCAATCTGTAATCATTTAACTTTAGATTAGATACAGAGAATAGCATTAGAAGCAGTAAATGAATAGTAATTTAGCATTTATTCTACTTACTCAAGTTTTCCGTTCCTGCTCTTGTAGACCTCGCAGTTGTCGTTACATACGAAAAAGGATATCATGCACTTGTGCTGGGTTGGGTTGGTACAAAGTACAGTTTGCATGTTTAAGGTGCATGCCTCTGTATCACAGTCAGTCAGGTGTTTTGATACATGGACATCAACTTTATCGATATCACCAAGATCCACTTCATCCTCCTTCATGCCATTTTCTCTGGAAGAATAAAATAATTTCAAGTTAGAGTTAATTTAACATGCATGCAATATATTGCTGAATTACAGAAACAAAATTACTTACTTGCTCGCTCTTTGATAAGCAGAACAGCTCTCTGTACACACTTCCAATGTAGTCTTCTGATCATGATGCGATGGTTGCGTACACAATATTGAATGCATTAAACCATTGCAGGTTTCGGTATGAAAGTATATATAGTGTTAATAATCTTCTCCGCTCTTGCTCCAGTAAACATTTACATGAGCTGCACGATTACCACCAACCATTTGGATTATCACTGAATGAACGCTGAAAACAATAAATAACCGCTCTGCGATCGCTCCTTATATACTGTAGAAACTTGTTCGGTGACGTCGCGCAGCGGGTGTGGAAGGGGTGGGATATAGATTGAGACTTGTTATTCATCTCGCCAGACAGAAGCCAGCTGGCGGTTTTCGAATGCAAAGTGAAGGCGTTGTTGCACAGGTTTTAACATATTTTATCGACGCAGACATAATGGAGCCTGGTTGGTTTGCAGTTCGAAACTTGTTAGTGACGTCACGCAGCAGTCGTGAAGGGGTAGAAATGTAGATCGAAACTTGTTATTAGCAGACAGAAGCCGGCTGCCGGTTTTTTATTACAAGGGGAAAGGTTGCTGGGTAGGTTAAGATCAATGAGTGTGACAGCGATGTATGTGCTAACACACATATACGACAACCATGTGCGCGTGTCATTTCATATACACTTAGTTATGTTCATCAATCAAATACACGTAACGGAGGGTACTTCGATCAACGGCAAGCGTCCAGTCCTTTAGGGTACGTAATACCGGGAATCCAAGATGCTAAAGGGTGATATAGCCGTTGTTAGAAGTTTAAATCTTGAAGTCAATGAGTCTAGATGATGTTATACATGGACGAAGATTGCCTGATTGTTTGACACAGATGTTTAGAACTTTAGCGGCTTGGACTTTACCCACACAAAGAAGAGGGAGGGGGACTTCCTGTGTCGGGAAATACCTCCAAGGGGTGTCAAAACGTTTTCTAAACACACATGTTTAAATGTATGCTCAATTAAACTCTAATTTCGGGTATCTTTTGTGGCCTAAACCTCTTCCATCGGTTTAGAAGTGTGGTGGCACGCGACTGAGAGTCCTACAGGGCAACAAATGCCAGACGAGTGGCAGGTGTAAAAGAAAAATGTGATTATACAGTGAATGGGATTACAAGGGACATCAATTAGCGGTGTCTCTTTGTGGATCAAAACTTCGTCAATGAAATCTGACAGCTACATCACACCTCGATTAACGGTAAGTGACACAAAGAGGGGTGACGGACGGTTTCGGAGTAACACACAAAGAGTGGGCGTGGCCTGTGGCATAGAACAAAGCCTTATCTGACACATCTTATCAAACGACGCAATCTGTTGTGGGCTGGAGCCCCCACCTTCCTACTACTTATATGGACGATGATAATATAAAATCAACACTATCAAAACAACACGAACCCTGCTAAGCGGATAACCTCGCGTAATAGCCAACGTGGAGTCATTAAAAACCGGATCTTACTACAAGTTCCTGACATGCTATGGGCATATATGCTAAACAGGAAATATTATCCACAACAAATATACAGAAATAATCAGGGTTGTGCTCAAATGAAATTTCTAGGCTCGTGAAATCAAGAGTATAGTAAACTTTGTGATAGAAACATCAATAAAATGGCACCCTTACTGTCATTATTGTCAACTGGGAGGTAAAAGAACACCATTATCTAGCATGAAAAGGGAAAGGCCATAAGTGCATGAGAATTAGAGATGTTGAGGATAACTTAATCTGATGGACTCCATCATATCACATCAGAAATAGGAAGTAATACAATATTAAAAATGCTGTAGTAAGTGCTATATAATGCGGCCCCAAATATTTAGAAACTGAGTAAACAATAAAATACCTCAAAAACTCTTTGATTCATAAGCAGGCAGTTTAATCTAGGAGAATTGAAAAAAGCAATGAAGTCTTGCTATGAAATACACGAGATACACGGCAATAAGACAGAGATGAAAAATATAAATAGATCGTCTCACAGTAAAACAAGTCACTATCGCAGATCTACATCCGTGAATTTAATCGCTAAGTGACGTAGGAAACATATCAAAACGGTGCCGTGGAAGTTAGATGTGCAGGAATCTCAGCTGATAGTAAACGGCCATGCTACTGATAGGAAGTAAAGGTCGTAAAAACAAGAAAGATAGTGATAGAACATCAGAAAATCGAAATAAAATGACCAAAATCAATATCAAAAGTGATAATGTTCCACCTTAAGTGTAGATAGCTGAAATTAAGGTAAACAATTTAAATATATAGAATTTAGTAAACAGAAAGTAGGAGAATCACCGAACATGGTTATACAAGCTCTCTGTTTATGCTTCTATTGGCTCTTTCAAACAGCTATATCAAAAACGTGTTTAACATATATCATTACATGTATTAAGCCTCTGTGTATACCTAGACATCCTTAGGTCTGTGTTGGAATCTTACTACAGGCAAAAGTATAACGTTTTTAATTGATAATGAAAAATTGATGCTTTGATAGGGTAAAACATTATTATATCATTAACCTGATTAATGAAATACGTTCTCGGGTACCCAGAGATCCTAGTTCGAATCTTACCCTGCGAAACTCTAATGCTTAATAAATATTATATTATGGAAGCATGAACGGATAGATTAAAATGTATTTAACATATATAATTAAATTTTTATATTTAATTACGAAGTTTTAATGCACTGTATTCTTAGGCATTCAGATGTCCTAGTTCGAATCTTACCCAGCGATACTCTGATACTTAATAAATATTGAACTATGTGAGTATTCGCGGTCAGATTAAAAATGTATTAAACAAATATAATTATTTATATTAAACACGGGTTTATACTTGGGTATCCCAAATTGATACTTTGATATGTTAAAACATTATTATATCATTACCCTGATTAATGAAAGACGTTATCGGTTACCTAGAGATCCTAGTTCGAATCTTGCCCTGCGACACTCTAAGCTTAATAAATATTAAATTATGGAAGCATGAACGGATAGATTAAAATGTATTTAACAAATATAATTATTTATATTAAACCCTGGTGTATACTTAGATATACCGATGACTAGACACGATTCTTTATTTTCTCACTTCTTCTCTCTTTTACTTACTTTTCCGTCTTTCTATCTATCTCTTTCTTTCTTGACATGCATACGTTCAAGCATGCATATATACACGAGCACACGCACATACATCAACAAGCATACAGCAGTCCACGCGCTCATGCATCAGTGCACACATACGCGCCCGCACACACACATACACAACACGCACGCACATACACACTCACACACACAACACACACGCACATAGACACCAGTGCATGCACACAAACAGACACTCACACACATTAAGCATACATACACAACCCTCCAAACATACGAATCTGCACGATGACCTACGAGAATTGCCGACCATAAATATACATGTACAATCTATTCTAACTTTCTGCTTTTGCACCAATTGCCTCTTTCAAACAGATATTAAAAAGTGTATTTAATAAACATAATTTTATATTAAACTCTGGCGTCTCACTACGATGCAATAAAAACTAATTATAACCGTGGAATGCGACGCATAATTGTTGCATTGTTTCAAGTTTACCGGGATGACAGGGTTCGAATCCTACAAATTCATCTTCCAAGAACTGCGGAAATAATTAAGATAGAGATGTCAAATAAACTTTATTACGTTTATGTCATTACGTAGTTTCCTGTGAATGTATACCACGTTACCAGGCGTCATGGGTTCGATCCTTAATTCTAAAATCTCTATTATCTCAGAAACTAGCCAAGATAGAGATGTGGACCAAACAATGATTGATAGCTCCTATAATGGTCAATTAATACTGCATATAATTTATATTTTGTAGTCCTTAGTTCAAATCCCTATCTTGCAATGACCTCCTTAATTTTCCTTTATACTCTATGATATATCACTTAGATTAAAATCATAACTGTATACAGCTCTTTTAACACGCCAAACTAATAGTATAAATGGTTTTGATCCTAGTGTTCAGGGTTCGAATACTGATTAAATTAAATTTACTTACAAATTTAATAGCTTATGACATAATTTCGATAGACACATCAAATAAAAAGTACACAGAGTACATGCCCCGAAATATTGATATCATGATAAAGATTACTTTAAAGTACTCATTTCGAGTCCCGAAGGGGTGATTATATATCTTCAAGGCTATGAATCATACCAGCTTTGAGTAAAGATTATATGGTGGATGATGATGCGGAGGCTCTAAATTACTGAAAACATATTTATTAAAGCATTACCAGGTTCGATTCTATAAGGTTAAAATCCGTGTAACTCTGGAAAAATTACTTTTCTAGGGCTTGTAGTGAAATGTAATGACTTGCTGCAATAACCGAGTATTAAGCATACAGGAATGTCATATTGCATACTGATTCTTTGGAGAATAAAGGGAATTTGGAAAGTTAGAAGTAAAATGAGAACGAAAACATGAAATAAGGAAGTAAATGCATGTATTTAACTAAACAAGGGAAAAATCTTCTACACTACCTATTATGCGTATATTTCTAAGGTATTGCGGTTATAGAGTTGGAGTTAACCTTGATGCAATGGATGGTGGTGGTGGCTGTGGCGGTGGTGGTGGTGATGGTGGTTGTGCTAGGCTTTTGAATGGCAACATCTGGCGGAATGAGAGTGTGAGAATACTTCGCTTGTTGGTGTGACATCATCTACAGATAGCTATGGCACGAGTTTAAACATGTTTGATAGAGTCAGACAACATATCTCTGGGTGTGAAGTAATATGTCTGAACTTAATATGCTCAGAGCATTAAAATGAATGGTATACAACAAAACAGTTTTCATGCTATGGTTTAGAGATGAATTAAATGCTTGTTCGCGTTCATATTACATCATTAAAAGTAATTGATGTGAGTGAAATATAGAGTTTAACCGCTTAATCAGTATTTAATTGCTCAAGTCATCTCACAATATGTTTGAAGGTGTGTAAAAACAACAAAACATATACAGAATAAGGAATAAATTATGTTTAATATATAAATTACTTTTTTACCAGATAGACTCAACAAGTTGGCTGAAGAACGCAGCTTACTACAGACTCGGTGAGTTCAAGATCTCAATATAGGTGTTAAATATGAGATAAAGACCTTAAAGAGAGCTCAAGCAAGATACGGTACCCGGATCGCATTTTCGCTGGAGGATTGTCCAGTGTTCTTGCCTGAACGCTATAATTCGTTAACCAAGGAAGAGCTTGCAAAAATGACTGGAAAATTATATCTCGAATATAAGAGTATGGCAGAGATGGGGAAATTTAAAACATGTAAATTGTCTTTTGTATCCGCAGCGTATGTAGAAATGTCAAACTTAAGTATTTAATGTTTTCCTATGAAAAAAATCATAAATAAAGCGGCTGACTCATTGATATTACATATAAAGATACAAAGATACATGTTATAGAATTTATAAAAAAATTATAAAATCACAATATCAGGTGTTTTGAATACACGTATGTGTATCTATCACATTGAAATAGCGTCATATATCCGAATGTTTGCACAAATCCTTTCTGTTTCATTTTACATGTATCTTAACAAAAAATGTAATTCTTTCACGTTTCCTTCACTTACAAAAGCATGTTTTAAAGACTTTCATTGTATAATGTTTCAGACAAATTAAGGGGAAGAAGAATAACAGATTTGCAGCTCAGGAAAGGCTGTTGACGCTCTTGCAGGTTAGAATAACCAGCATTGATACCTC
Organism: Deroplatys truncata; assembly: GCA_030765065.1. NCBI lineage: Eukaryota > Metazoa > Arthropoda > Insecta > Mantodea > Mantidae > Deroplatys > Deroplatys truncata. Next base: position 533,299,141 of record CM060990.1, on the reverse strand, counting down.
CAAGATACATTTCGGTAAGAAGTGAGTGCTGAGACGTCTACATCACCGAAACACGTTAAGACGGGATTCTTATATAACACTCCAGGGCATACGATGAAATAACAGGGATAATTTGGTATACAATCCAAAGCATAGCTGAGAGTTGGTTCAAGCGAGTCTCCCTATATTCGGTGAAAATATGACTTGTGAGTAGTAGTTTTAATGATTGTGAAAATACTTTTAAATAATAATGAAGTTTGCACCATAAAAAGGCTTGAATCTTGTATACATTAGCAGTATCAAGACTGTTTGCTGTGTGGAAATAAATATTATGGAAATAAAGAGACTTTCATTTAAATGATAAAGAAATTTGCATAACCTATCCGTTACAAGTGAAACGTCATATACAGGAACGAGGAGTTGGAGTAGGAAAGCGATGGAAATGCATGATAAATAATAATAAAAAGAATGAAGCTGTGCTTCTACATCATGTCTTTATTCATTAAAAGGTCTTTACATTCCTAATGAAAAAAGAAATCCTTACATTACAATGATTAGTTTAAAATATAAGCTGCATCACATGAGTCAGTGGCTTGTATGTAAATACTTTATCATGAATTATTAAACAATACAAGGAGGTCTGTACAGAGATATTTGCACTAGCTTGAATTTCTATTCTGGTATTGACACAGCCATTTAAAATTTCCTCTGGTTGATGAGAGCAATCTATAACAAATATAGGAGCAAATTTAAGAAAAAATCTTTTCTCTTCAATAAAGGATAATTATCTTTTTCATAATATGAACTTGCGTACATATCACGCAATGATACAAATCTCGAGTTTCCAAATTCAAAGCTCCTATAGTGATAGGGATAACATTCATTATTAAGATAAAGGCCCAAATTCGCTAGTTACAGTTATCAAAAGGGGAACAGCGTTTAATCCATTACTCGAACTTAAAGTCAGAGCACCCAAAATGACAAATCTCGACTTCTCCATTTCTATGTGATGGCGGCAGTCCAGGTAAATGCTTGCGGCACAGCAGGCTGAGTATGCAGATCCATGCTCCTAATTGGGTGAAAGAGGGTCTTATCCAGCGTGGAAGTCTTAAAGATTTCAAACATTTCAGCATCAGAAAGTCGAATCACAGACATTCTCCCCTCGATTAGTACAGCTCTAACAGCAGCATTCTCTTCACCCTGAGGTTCTAAAATACAGTTTTTAGAGTCCTTGGATCGAATCAGTACCAACACCGACTGTCAATTGTGCATAAGCTTTGCAATAGTAGCTGCTCCATTAGATTTAGTAATATTTCCGTTGATGTATAGATAACTTCAACTAGATAAAGTATACAAATCCTCTGCTTGATAGGGGATTCTGATCTCGTCATTAGCGCCCAGAGCTGATTTATTATACGGTAAAAAGAAATGTTCCTCTTCTTTAGTGAACTCGTCGTCGAATCTGGCCACCCCGGTAACACTGGTGATATCCATGATTATAGAATTCTAAAGCCCAATGCGTGAAGTAACTTTTGATTAAATGACGTTAACACACTGGTTGTCAATGGCAGAGCACGGAGTGGGTCGAATCAAGTCGTTATTATATCCTCGTAGCCTCTGATTTATTCTTATAAAATATAGGCATTATGCTTATATCCTTGTTTCTATAGTCAGTGATATTGCTGTATGCTTTCCTATACGGAGGCTGATTTGCCCTATGAAGTGGGTGCTTATGAATAGCATGTAAATTGGTTTTGATGGTTCTCGTGAAATATGATATCCAACCGCAACAGATGGGAAAACACATAGATTGAGTGTCCTCTTTTACTATTGAGGAAGGAGACTGATGCAATACTGCGCTAGATTCATATGATGCTCCATTAAATATATTCACCAGGAAATCAGATTCAGCCACCTAATAAGCTGGAATAGCTTTATCACTGAAGTTCCAGAACGTTCCTATAGAACAATCATTGGGAAAAAATCAACAGTGAAAGGACATATAAAATCAGGTTTCGTGGTATTTTTATTAATTTTTCTAATAAAGAAGACCTACAGTCTAAAATGTGGAATCTTTAAACGTTGCGCATACAAGTCAAGATCTATGTTAATCAACGTTTTCCCGAGAAACGTATAACCCTCTGCCAGAAATTTTTAATTCCTTTTCTTGATCTGTCCCTTCGTTGTTTCGGCGTTCGTCGCCTCATTCTTGTTCACTTGAAGGCCTCTCCCTCTTGCTTCAATTTCTCTGTTATGTCTCATCATTTCAAAAATATGCTTATGTGCATCCTTTTTCTTATTTACGGCTGTGGCAATCCCGGTCAACTTGAAACTATGCAACAATGATGCGTCGCATTCCACGGTTATAATTAGTTTCTATTGATTCATTTTATTTCTTCTCATTCAGCTGATATAAGCGAATAAACAGTAGACGCCAAGGTTTAGTATAAATAATTATATTTGTTAAATACTTTTTTTGATATATGTTTGAAAGAGGCAATTGGTGCAAGAACAGAGAGTTAGAAATGATTGTATATGTATATCTATGGTCCGTGATTCTCGTAGGTCATCGTGCAGATTCGTATGTTTGGAAGGTTATGTATGTCTGCTACATGTGTATGAGTGTCTGTTTGTGTGCATGCACTGGTGTCTGTGTGCGTGTGTGTTGTGTGCATGAGTGTGTATGTGCATGCGTGTGTGTATGTATGTGTAAGTGGGTGTGTGTGCGGGCGCATGTGTGTGTGCACTGGTGCATGAGCGCGTGCACTGGTGTATGCTTGTTGATGTATGTGCATGTGCTCGTGTATATATGAATGCTTGAATGTATGCATGTCAAAAAGAAAGAAAGAGATAGAGAGAAAGAGGGAAAAGTAAGAAAAGGAGAGAAGAAGAAAGAAAATAAAGAATGGTATCTGCATCGGGATATCTATGTATACACCAGGGTTTAATATAAATAATTATATTTGTTAAATACATTTTAATCTGACCGTGCATACTCACATAGTTTAATATTGATTAAGCATTAGGGTTTCCCTGGGTAAGATTGAATTAAGACTTCTGGGTGCCTAAGAATATGGTGCATTAAAACTTCGTAATGATATATAAATATTAAATTATATTTGTTAAATACATTTTAATCTATCCGTTCATGTTTCCATAATATAATATTTATTAGGCATTAGAGTTTCGCAGGGTAAGATTCGAACTAGGACCTCTGGGTACCCGAGAACGTATTTCATTAATCAGAGTAATGATATAGTAATGTTTTACCCTATTAAAGCATCAATTTTTCATTAGCAATTAAAACATTAACCTTTTGCCTGCAGTAAGATTCGAACACAGACCTAAGGACGTCTAGGTATACACAGAGATTTAATACATATAATGACATATGTTAAACACGTTTTTGATATCGCTGTTTGAAAGAGCCAATAGAAGCATAAACATAGAGCTTGTATAACTATGTTCGGTAATTCTGGTTGGTTATCTTGCAGATTCGTGTGCTTAGTAAATGTGTCAGGCTTGTTACTAACGTGCATATCTATGTTCGGGTATACCCGCAGGTCTTCTTGAAGACTCTGCTGCTCTCGGAGAAACCTGGTCGCGGGGCAATGTCGACGCCATTATGAAGATGTCAAGCGGTGAATTTATGACATAGCAGGTAGGGGAAGCTTGCCTTGGGGGAAAGGGGACTCTCTCTCGTTTCCCACAGTCAAACAAAGACAGGGCCAGTTATATGGGGAGGGAGTTACTGTAGGTGTGGTCTTCCTAATATGCACGTGTGCGGGACAGTGTAAGGGAGACAATAACATCTGCGCATTTGTTATTTCATCTTTATTAACGTGGGTCTAGCCTGTTCTATTGTTATTTTGCACGTTTTCGTCAAACAATGCTGATGGTGGTGGGGTTATTGGAGGTGAGCTTCCTAAAGGTGCACGTGTACGGGAATTCAATAGAATTGAGACAATAACGTCCGCTCTTTTGTTTACGTGGCTCCAGCCAACTCTGTTGTTACAAGCATAATTTATTATGCCTTTTGTTCATTTGGCAGGTGAAGGACAACCTTTGTTCTTTTGCACGTGGTCATCAAACATTGGGACTGGGAGGTGGTTTGTTGCAGGTGCAGAAGTGCACGTGTGCGGATTTGGAATGGGTAGAGTGGCATCTCCGCTTTTGTTAGAAAACAAAAATTTATTATCCCCATTGTTCATTTTGACAGGTGATGGACAATCTTAATTGCTTACCTGTCAAGCTTTCAATTATACCCAACTACATTTATGATCGCAGCTGCACGCAAAAGGTACCAGGGGCGGAGCAGGGGTGGGGAAGACCTAATTAGCATATTAATTGCACATACCTGCATATTAAGTCATCTAGAAAGCCCATTTTATAACTACTGATGTAATAACATCGGCATTAATATGTTCAAAAGAAGACAAAAAGCAGCCCATTCAGCTGGCATAGATAGATTTAAAGTTGCTTTAAAGGTTTGACTTGCTACAAATCCATTTTATAGTCTTATTGAATTTTTTGAAGCCAATACAGTTATTGTATTTTGAAGTGTCATGTTTTATACTTTTGTATCTTTGTTGTTCTTGTTTTACTGGTCCATTTTGCCATTCTCATTGTGTTATTGACTTATGTTAATAACTGCTTATGCTTCAGTTCCACAACTCAATAAATATTGAGGTTTTGAGTGGAATACAACACTTCTCTACTTATTATAGGCAAGTAGTAGAGACAGTAAAAAGTAGAGCTGTGGTACATAGATATACGGCTGTTAGTCGTTACTGCATTTTACACGCAACTATATAGGGAAAAGTTTTACTTCAAAGAATTTTTGGCCTAAATTGAGGTCACGTTTAAGTTAAACTACACGAAAAAAATAGTAATTTATAAGAATAGTATGTTAAGTAATGAATATAGTTTATTTGAAAATGAGTAGAAAAAGTAGTCTATATGGAAAATCAAACCATTTTGTTTAACACTTTCTTATTATACAATGCTATGGTGCTTCTAATTCCAAAGTAACTTAGTTTGTATTGCGCTATTGTTGCCGTGCTATAACGTTATTGTTGTTTTCATTTCACGGTTATTAATTTCTTACAGCCAAGTGTAAGGAAAATGCAATTCTTTAGCACTAGAACCACATTGTGTTTCCCAACCTTGTAGAGGAGGTATAATCTAAAGCACTTGGCATAACCTTTCGAAAAGATGCCCTATATTCCTCGCCACGGCTAGTCTCACGTGGCCGGAAGAACGTTCAGAGCCGTCTGTGCATGTTTCTAACCCCAAAAAATGACAGTTGGTTTTTGCCCTAATTTCATGCTCGACACCCTCCGATCGGTGTTATAAATACAGGAAGGGTCATATTTGACGGTGCTCTCTAGCTTTTTCCTAAAACCTCTCTGTCAATTTGTCATTTTTCTTCTTTTTCCTTAACTAGTGGTCGTGAAACGAATTATGTTATCTTCATACTTTTACTTTTATGAATCTTTTGAAACGAAACACCCAGCAGAGTATGTGCTAACATGTGCTCCTCCAAGTAAAAAGGAATGTTTTTAAATTTCCAGGTTATATGCTTCAAATCTTCGTTGGGCGCGTTTCTCCTGCTGTTCCTGCTTCTGCAAAACGATCAAATAGTTTGTCATCATATATTTGTTATGCTGAATGGTATTTAGGAGCGCGTTTTGAATTGTTTCACTGACGTTACTAAACGAAATCTGCTGCGAACGTTGAATAATGAAAGACGTTTCTTCTTATTCTCATTCCCTATATTTGGATACCTTAAACATAACTAGACCAGTGAAGTTTATTGGAGAGCAGCGTTTATCCTTAGGGTCACTAGATTTCAACACAGGCCTAGAACGTTGTTTCATTGTACCTCTTGTGCTTCGAGGACGAATTTTACACGCGGAGAATGAAGACGAGCTGTCACTACTCTCACTATCTTCGTCTTCTACACCTAAAGTTATTATCGAAGTAAAACTACAAATTTGAGGGATTTGTTTTAATGACTTAATATCATAGCGGCTAATTGCCACTATTTCCGAAATGTTACGTCCAAAGGAATACCACATTCTTGAAAATGACGTAACCCGAACTATAGCGCATTAACTGGATTCACGTCTGAGATTTTTTAAAGGAACAAAATGCAACGTAACCTAGGTTAGTATCACATACATCATAATAATGATCGGTTCCTTATCAGTTTCAGTGAACCCCTGTTGCCTATCCAGAGCTTTTATGATGGCTAACTGCACCATTTGACCTTTAAAGCAGTCCTCGTCTAGTTTGAATGTTAGCTGATCTGTCATTTCTCTATGTACAAGGATAACCACTCCACAACCATTCCATACTCACCTTTATTTCCATCTGTCTATATCTCAATTAATGCGAATTTCCTATTCCCGTCCGCTTAACGTAGTGCCCATTTCGCTTAGCATTGTATATACTTGCTAATTGTTCTATGTTCAATGAATTAGGTTGTCGTCCAGTTAGGGTATACAGCACTTTAAGGAATCTGCCATCCTCAAAGCCCTTGAACAACTGCCAAATATGCCTGAGTTAAGTACTCGAGAAAATTAGCTTCATTAGATACAGGGCATGGTAAATTTGGACCAACACGAGAAGCAGTGGTAGTTAGGGCACGTACTCACGACCGGGAATCCTGCTGCTGAAATCCCGCCAGGACCATCCTCCCTGAATTAAGGATTTTCCAGCTTTTCCCCAGTCCCAATAACTGGCAAATGCCACTATTACAACCATTACCAGGACTTGTGCTATATTACCGTTACTAACATTGCCACATTGTCTACAAGTAAAATTACCATCAGTAAAATAATTAATGCTACTACTTCCACCACAGCTAACATTGATACTACTAATATTTCTGATAATACCACTATGTATAAGCATTACTACTACTTACTACTACTAGTACTACTACTACTACTACTACTGTTGCTACTGATATTATTACTACTACTACTACCACCACTATTAGTACTTCTACTGATATCAAGAATAAAAATTTTGCTGGGACTACTACTACTGTTTCTACTACCGCTAACACACTCCTATATTGTTTTGTTACCACTACTAGTGCAACAGCAGCTACTTTAAGTATCGTACTGGCTGCTAGTGGTAACTTTACTACTGCTACTACTACGAAATTACCAATATTACAAATACTGCAGTCACTACAATACTATATCTGCCAATATGACTGCTACAACCACAAACTACCAGTAAAAATATTATCATGTTAATCACTGTCATTACTATTGCTTGTACGACTAACGCTACTTTTACCACTACAGCTGATACGGCTACCATTGTTACTACTACTGCTGCTGCTAGTAAAACCAACACTAGTAATATTAGGACTATTGCTACATTAATACTACTTCCAAAACCACCACCATTACTACTACTATTACTACTACCGCTGCTGCTACTACTACTACTACTACTACTACTACTACTACTACTACTACTACTACCACTACTACTACCACCACTACTGACCGAGCGAGATGTCTCTGCGGAAACGTATGACGCTTACATTAGAGAGGTCCGTGATTTCTTCCAGATTTTCCTCACTCCTCATTACCGGGGAAGTACCCTAAAATTAGGACTGCAGCGTTTCCTTCCCGAAATTAATTTCCCAAATATCATTTAATTGAATGTATCATCGGTGTCTACCGCCTGCGGTGCTGTAAGTAGTAAGAACGGGTGTTAAACATTACCAAAAGAACTACTATTGTTACTACTACTACGACTACCACAATCACCACCACCACCGCCACCACTAATAGTGCCATTATCACTGGAACCAGCAATGCTACTGTTACCGAGCAGGATGGCTCAGGTGGTTACGACTATGGACCGCATTCAGCAGGTCCCGGGATTGATCCCCGGCGACCGTCCACTCTGACCCATGGGTTTTTCGAGGTTTCTCCAAATAGCCAGGCATATGCTGGGGTGGTTCACCTTTTACCACGACTCTCCTTCCTCTCATTTTCTGTACCCATCATCTTCCTTGTCATCTGTTTCAGGGTTGTAGCACCAGGCGATGATGTTTAGCGCGTTGCGGCTGGGCGGTAGCTTGCGCTCTGTAAAGGTTTCTTCCCTGGCGTCGCTGCGGTACCGCTCAGTTAGGTCTCTTCTCGGCGTGAGGTTCCGCTCCGGGGACTCTGGATTTTGGTGACTTGTGGGTAGGGACTATGCGACGTCGAATGCATTCTATCTGGAAACGTTAGGGACTCTGTCTATACTTTCGCCCATCGGAATCCGGATCATGTCACCCTTCGGGTCTCTCCATCTTCCTTTCCCCCCTTGGGTCACCTTGGAAGCACAAGGAGCCGACTGATCTGCGTGCGGTTCTCTGCCCCGGTCCAGGGGCCCCTCTGTGATACGTACCTTTACCTTTACTGCTACTGTTACTATTACCATTTCTACTATTTTTAATTCCTACTACTTCTGCTGCTGCTGCTACTACTACTACTACTACTACTACTACTACTACTACTACTACTACTATTACTACTACCACCACCATTACTCCACCACTACCATCATAGTTACTCATATTATCACTATCAGCATTATGACTAGTATCATTTACCACGTTTCCATAATGCGAGAAATGGATTTGCGAAAAACCACCAATCTACCTAGAAACTATAATTACCGCAGAATAGCTCGTAAATCTACGACACGGGCCCACCGACTGGGAGGGCAGCTGGCCAAAATGGAGTTTACCCAGAAGTCGTTAAGCTCTTGCACTGCGGAAACCGGAGCTACTTAAGAAATTATAAACTACATCAAATTTCCGAAATGAAAATAAAACAGCAGAATTTGTCGTCATTGAAAAGTGTAGCAAGCTAGGAGAAGGTAGGCCACATAGACCTAGTTATCTGCTTGACCTACTGGGTGGATTTATGGAAAGAAAATTAATAAATTTTTAATAGACGAGAATGAGAAAGGTTAAAATTGTTCACTCACCAGTTTGAATTTATATCATGACTGACGATTATCGATAAAATCCAGGTTGTATAAACCTTGTAACAGCTACCAAGATAATATGTCCTTACATATACGTGGCACTAGTAACTCTATCTAAAAACAACCTTCAATTCAGTACCTTGGAAAGGTATAATAGATTAGCTTAGGAGGCGCCAGATCGCACCCTACTTTATCAAACTAGTATGTGTTTATCTGGAAAAGAGGGTAATCTTGTAGGAGATAGCGAGGAAATGGATATGACGTGCGGCCTACCCCAAGGATCAGTTCTGGGACCTAACCCGTGGAACCTCCGTTATGATTACGTATTTAGAGCGGAATTGCTGCTAGTTACAACGGCTATTTGAGGCACTGACGAGTAGTCACTTTAGTATCTAGTGAATCCATTAAGAAAGTGGAGAAAACGATTGAATGGTCCACGTGTAAAATTGAAAATTGGATTCTGAAAAACGGCTGTAGTTACCTGAAAATAGTGATAATGGAAGAAAGAAGAAGTACAAAATAAGTTACCGTCAATAGCAGCGGCTTGACAATAAGATTACAATGCCACTTGAGATATCCTGTTATGGAGTTTGGATTACTACTTTGACTAATATTACTGCTATTAATACTACTCTTACTTTCGCTACGACTATTACTGCTGTTACTGCTTCTTTCAAATGCCACTACAACGATACTACTAGTACCATTTTACTACACCAACTAGTACTACTACTGTCATCAACGCTATCAGTGACTATTACAACTACTGCTGCTACTACGACCACCATCACTACTACAACTACTACTGTCATCCCTGCCGGTGTTGACAGTTAATAATAATGATCAAAGAAAGAGCACAGCCAATTTACAAGTCGTGATTATCAAATCTGTATTGTGTAAAATATATTAGTTACTAAGGAGTCATAGCAAGTAGGCAGATTTTTGTCCTCTTTCGGTGCCACAAGTACCATGCATATTGCGCATTCGGTATTGCTTAAAATTGCCATATACCGTTAAGAACTGGTAGAGAGGTTAGTGTTCCACGCCGCGCGTTAATCTTGAGAATCTGTCGCCTGGAGCTAAAATTTTTATCTGCGAAATGTAGGACTCATTTAAAATAAAGATGCCAGTCGACGGACTAGTTAGTACTGAAATTACCTTCTATTTACTGTCTTGCTATATAGACAATTACAACCCCAGGAAATATCTTAAGGATAACCACGTCTTGTTACATTGACAAGGTACGAATACATATTCCAGTTTATTATTACGCAATGTTGGCTCAATAATTACAAAACAGCAATCAAAACCGATTGCTTACTTATTGTGTGTAAAGAGGAATGGGCCCAAGGAAACATTTTTGGTGCCACAGCATCTTTAGGAACTGAATACTACAGAGCGTCAGGTACCCTTCCAGAACCTTAAGATTAATGTGATATTGTTTAATCTTCTACGGACCTGAATTTTGCATCACAAGCCTTGTATACGCAACATAGGATGCATCAGAGATCTTGAAATCATTTTGTGGAATGTTGGAATATAATGGAAAAGTAAACAATGATATTATAAGCTCTATAATATATGCTTCCCTTAAACTGTACAATCAATATGGTTAGACCCATAATTTTCCGAAGTAGAAATTATTATTACTATTATTATTTACAACATTATAACCCAGTATATCTATGGACGTCAACTCATGCTAATTTACTTTTTGAAATCCTTGTATTGCCTCCTTTATGGCCAACATATCACTCTGTCTTTTATGCCTTAAAAAATTGTGTATCCTCCAGTGTAAATAAAACAGTGCCGCTGCCTCTATCAATATAAAGAAGCGTATAATGGTGGTAAATACACGACTTTCTCGATTCCCCATCCATTTCGGGAGGTTACATCTCGTAGTTATGTATGGCGCGCTGATAATATTGGTGAGTGGTTTAGGGCTGTTACACATTTTAATCAACTACAAGTTGTGGGCCTTGAAGTATAGTGTGGTCTGTATAATTAAGTGTTCGTCAAAATAGGTTGTGATGAGACTTAATAGGCCAAATGAAGTTACTCTCGTCGAGTTTAATGAATGTGGTACTGAAGGAAGTACAAAACGTTTGTTATAGATATAAATTATAGGCGGGATTTGCAGAAAACTCGAAAAAATGTTAGTCTTTTGCAAAATCAAAATTATATGCTATTTTCTTCGTATTATGCTACTGCTAGTAAATCGCTGTTAATAAAGGAACTAAAAGAGGATGCAAACTATAAGTCTTAACCACCTGCTGGGCATGTTGGAAAAATTACATGACTTGGCACTGGTGGTCATTTTCATTTTATTGGAATGCTTAATTTATTGTTAGGTTTTGTCACAGCTTATTTGTTATAACATCGCATTGTTATATTCCACAGTGCTTTTTATTATTAATTCATTATATACATCAAGTGAAATGTTTTATGTTGTATGAAGGAAAATTCAATATAATGCATTTTGCAACATTTTGTACTCCGTTGCTTTTTGTTACAAGTTTGTTTACTTTTTACAATTTACAATTCCACAAATTTACCACAATTGTTACAAATTGGAAAGGTAGAATCATACGACTGAAAAATTCAATGCCAAAGCCGGAATTTGAAACACGGATCTTCTATTTCCGCGCTAATCACTGAGCCACCATGGCAAAATGCCGGTAAGACATTAAATTCTCCAGCCGACTCGCATTTTTGCAGTAAACCACAAGGAGATCTTAAATTGTTTTGAAATGACAAAACAAATTGTTTTTATTTTTTTTTGTATGATTTCTTGGACACAAAGAACACCTTTGTCTTTTTGTTGACAGGTTGGTGAGTCACAAATGCACTGTGTCCTTTGGACTCGTAGTCGTATCCATGGGCAAAAAGAGCACCTTTTGCTCCCTTTTGAAGGCACTTCCTATCGAGAAGTCTTCTGTCGACGTAAGGATGCAAAAGCTGTCGACAAAACTGCAATAGAAACTGCCGTTTATTCTGATTTGAAGACAGGATTTGCTGGTAAAAATACAACCATATAGTCATTGCAGCGATACCAGCAATATCAATCATATTATTGAATAGTACAAGAGGCCAACGCTTGGTGTTGCTTTTCACACTATAGGTGCCCACAGGTTGATCCGTGGTGTCAATACCACCCTTGTGCTTATTGTAATGCTATATTACTTCTGGATTCTTTGCATCACCAACTACAGTTTTTGAAGAGTAAAGGGAGGAGACAGGTATAACTGCTGGTGATTTCTTTGGTACATATGATACCAGTGATAAGGAATCGAAAAATCCAAAAACAGATGAATTGATTTCTCTTGATCATGTGACTGCATCTACTTAGGAATTTCAACCTTGCTTTTCCTTAGAGTTCCAACATTGGTGGTTTCACTGCCAGCAGTTCCCTCACTAATAGTATGCTCTGAAATAATTGCCTACTACTATATTGCGGCCCTTATTGAACCATTTTGGTTAGATCCTTTATGACTCTAGAACCCTGATTTACTGCTCTCTGTTGGCCGGGTTGTTTTCCCAAGTAAATTTGTCTATTCAACGGAAATGTACTTCTAGAATCACAAGCCAACCATATTTTTATACCATATTTGGCAGGCTTACTTTTCATGTATTGTGAAAATGGAAATTACCCTCTAAACGCAACAAGCTATTCATCAACAGTTATGTTAGAGCCTGGACTGTATATGGAATAAAGCTGTGAAATTAAAATTTCCCAAATGTCTCTAAATGCAGCTAATTTATCATCAATCCAACGATCTGTCTTTGTTTCCTTATTGTCAAATCCGAGAAAACGCGTGAAGTTTGAAACCTTTTTAGGCACAGTGTGACCCTGAAAATAGGCCTACCGTGTTACTCGTTACATTATTCACTCAAGTCCTCCCGACCTGATCTCTAAGCTCCAGAAGATATAAGCAAACCAATGTAGGCCTCTAATTCTTCCCCATCTAATTCCTTCCACACCTTAGGTGCACTATTAGGATAATCTTCATTCTATTTGTTGTACATTCACCTAGTCTCTCTGTTGGTTTTCCTTCCTATGACATATTATATATATTAACTATTATCATATATATTAACATTACATATCGTTATATTATATTATGTGTATTAATACCATGACATGCTATTATTTTTGGGGTAATTAGGAGGTTTAAGGCTTCCTTGGAGTTCGGCACTTAGTTGGAGACTGTTTTTACCAAATCATTCCAATCTTTCCAGTGAAATCATCTTTCATAGTATTGTCATTACTATGACATCGTGGTCATACATGACCTCATCTTCATTGTCTTCCCGTTCCATTGCATTGCTGTGTTCCCCCTCTTCACCATCTGAGGTCAAGTATTCATCATCATTCAGATAAAAATACTTTCATTATCGACATCAGCATTATCCCACATCTGAAGAACAACCTTATCGGTCTCTTCACCCCGAAAAAGCTCTCCATCAATTCTAAACAACCAAATTTATCCTATATTTAAATTGTAACTACGCTATCATACAATACTTTCTCTTAAAAGGACACATAATTCCCACAATTTTCATAAGTTATGGCCTACGTTATAATGAACTGATATTTCTTTCTTGTTACAAATTATATCATAAGTATATAAAAGACTCTAAGATTTGAATACAAATTCTGAGCTCACATAATTCCACATAGTTCGCCAACTGGTTCCCTCACATCAACAATGATGTATGAGGCTCAACAAATTAGTAACCTTCACTTTTAATAAGTTTTGCCTACTTCAGCCATTACCTGACAACATTAAATCGGTTAAACCAGCTGGGGTCTTTGAAGACCCCAAGTGCAAACTTTTGTTCTTTCTTAAACTGCGTTATAAATTAAAGAGATAATTAATGGTATTTTTGCATAGTGGTCCTTTAAATTCATAACTACGTAACAGAAGTCAGGGACTATGAGCATTGCTGGAATAGTAAGTAATAAAGCACAAAAGGTACAAGGGGTTTGGGGTCTTAAAATACCCCACGCGCCCAGTGAAAGGTTAGCGTAGTTTACAAAATTAACACTGGAATACACTTTAACTATTCATGTAATGTAGTTTTCGTTCTACCTTTCGTCTACCGCTGTTTTCATTTGAAATGTATGGTAGTAAACTATGGGATGTGTATCATAGGATTGTCTATTGTCGTTCTGCTGTTTATTTCTCGATTTCGGTTGATAATCAACTCATGGGTATACAGTGGCGAAGGCGCTGTTCCGTATCATGGTATATCCGCCAAAGAATACCTAGTGCCACATTACGGCAAGCAGCGATATTTCGTTGGCGGAGATCGTTTGCGTTAGACTTTGAGACCTGTGAAAAAATCTAAGACTATGAGGTCCTGAGAAAGAGGGGTCCAGATATAAACCCGCTGCGGACAATTTACTTCCGGGATATGGAATATGGAGAAAAGCCTGCACCATGAACATATGATCAGCCGTGCGCTATCTAGCACCAATTATGTGTTGCCAGCGTGAGCAGGACATTTTCTGAATGCTCACCGTCAGTTAAATGAGTGTGATGGAAGTCACGAAACCTACTCCATCCAGAAGATAACCTTCCATGAAAACTAGTGTAATACGTTGATCTCCTAATATATGTGACATAAACTTTCAGCTTCCATCAAATCTGGATGTGATGACCACGGATCCAGGATTGCGATCTTCCCAGTACATATTGTGCCGGTTTTTACTTCCAGCATTGGTGAAAATATTTTTGTCTGACCATAGAACTTGGCAAATAAAATTCGGGTGTTGTTGGAGAAAGCGTAGTATCATACAGTCGTAACTAGTTTGAAAATATATTTCTGTTAACTCTTGAACCAGCTGAAGTCTGTATGATTGCCATGATATGTCCCGTAGTATTCGATGAATGGAATTAGTGCAAAGTCCCAACTCGACTTCAGCTTGTTTGATGCTCATATTGGAGGCCTCATGAAATAAAGCTGAGACATCTTCCTGAAGCCCATCAACCACCGGCCTGACACTTGGTGCAGGGATCGATCGTAGAATTCCTTGCGTCTCTAAGTCTCACAAAAGTCCTCCGGAAGACATGACGCGAAGGCGAGCAACTCGTGGAAATCGTTGTTCATACATTGTTCGTGCAGCAAAACTATTTCTTCCAGCATCCTCAACTATTTGTATAATGTCTGTGCATTCCTCATTAGTGTACATCTTTGTTGCTGAATACCGTATGACGGGCTGGTACCAAAGAACCAGTGCTTATAAACTTGAAACGAATATTATGGAAACGTATTCCTGTGGACTAACAATGCAGTCTTACTCAAAATGCTTAGAAATAGGGACGTAATGAGTAGCATGCTGCATATGTAACTTTTGGTTTTTTTTGTACTCGTTTTGGTTTTTAGTTTTACGTCACACATACATCTATACGTAAAACGCAGTATGTATTTCGGATATAAGACTCTGGAAACGGGAGAGGGATTTGAACTCGGTACGTCTGCGTTAGAAACCCTAATCAGTCGTACACAAAGCGCAACTTTTATAATAGTAATAGTAATAATAATAAGAAGAAGAATACTGTAATCTATTCGGAATATTACATTGGTGTTCATATTATAAATATTATAATATTTTACGAAGCACACATTTAATAATACACAAACAGCATGCCGATAATATCGATGTAACAAACAAAGTTAAATCTTAGTACACCAAGTACGCTTGCCTGGTACACGGTGACAGTGTTTAGCAACGCTTTGGGGCGCTTTATATAAAAAAGCAGAAGCAACTAGTACCATGACGTAATGCAATGTTTAAAGAAAGCGAGCTAGATGGCTCCGCTGTAACTTATGAGGCACGCATTTGGGAGGTCCCAGGTTCGATTCCCGTTGACTGCCCACTCTAACCCTGGGTTTTTTGTGGTTTTCCCTCATCTGTAGCTATATGCTGAGATGGTTTCTCATCTACCACGACTTCCGTTCCATCATTTCCCTTTCATTCTGTTTTCTTCCACGTTTCAGGTGTGCTTCTAGGTTTCGTGGAGGCTAGAAGACTATTTGGTTGACACGTCGTTCATCGCCCTCTCTGGTCAGCTCCAGTAGTGGGACGGGTCTTCGAGCCAGGAGCTGTTAGGAACTTCCGCGCATCTTTGTGTGCTGTCTACTTGGAACTTGTAGCCTCCTGTTGCTGCTTCACTTCATCCCTTCCTCCTGCGGGGTGGCCTCCGCAACAAATCTCCCGTAGGTCGCAGTACGCGAAATGTCCTCCTCCGTTGCATAGCCTATACCCCTAATGATTAAGCAGTGGGTATATTTTACCATCCCTAATGTTGTAATTTGGGTTGCATATTCGAACAGGTGGATTGGCAATTCGGATACCGTATACAGGAACATAAGGCTCTTGCTTTGTAATATTAGAATGGAGGACTGTTATGTTCTAGCGCGAAAATCCGTGCAAAGATTTTATATTAAAAAAGCCAAATTTTGAAGAAGGCTTCCTTGGGAAAACTGGGAATAAATGTTAAGCAGTAATCGAGCTTCAATGTCACCAATATATATTATTTTAGTCGTATATGTAAATGGACATTGTTTATATGTAAAATTAGCATTTTACCAGGAAATGCTGGCTTAGAAATATTGCATTTTGTGTATACGGTATTTTATGTGCATATTTGGTAAAACGTTTTTCTCTTGAGAACCATTGAAAAATACGTCATACGCATAGAAAAATAGCAGAAAGAACGGTTAGCAATAATGATCATGTTGGTAATAATAAAGTGTCATCTGATTTAGGGACTCAGAATTACAAAATCTGATTTGGAAAAGCAATAGCTAATGTCATAAATATGTGTGATTGTAATTTACTAAGGAAAATACGAAGTTATAACAAAATATTTCTTCGATAAACTGAGGGTATGACAAGCGTTTAAAATCACTCGATATTTAGTTAATATCAATATTAATTTATTTAATACTCCTGGTCATTTAAGGATACTGGAATTTACTTGAACCGGATAAGTGGTTTGGGTGTAACCATAAAGTAGGGTAATCATTTCTTTAAATCTTACTGAGATGTAATGAAAACTAAATCTGTGTATTTGTATTTGCTGGAGAGGGATGGAAACTCATTTTCTGATAAGCAGTACGGAGCACCGATGCAACATATATCAGTACACTACGTTCTCTCGCAAAACAATTATGACCTTAATCGGATTGATAGGTTACAATTTTCTGTAAAGCAAAGCTGTGACATAGCTATTAAGAGACGGATAAGCAGAGACCAACGTTGCGCGTAGTATAATGAATCCTAACTGACACATTTAAAATAATATGCTTTTTTTTCGTTATTGCACAATGTGTAGTAGATCGGTTATCTTCCCAGACGAAACGAAACAAACCCTTTTGTAAGTGAGGCTGTTGAAATGGCCACTGATTGCAAAGCATTGCCTACTTAAGTTAAATTTAATTGTGTTGTATGTAATTCTAGAAGTATGTATTAATGCCTTCTCAACAAGAGAAGAAAACATGGAAATATAATTACACGGAGGAGTATAAATAACCAGCAACTGAATTCTTATTCTGAGGTTAATGACACCTGAAAATGCAACACCGCTTGCCGTGTAAGTGTTGGTAGCATTTAGTTATCAGCTTCTGCGCTATATCTCAATAGAACAGGTCAATCTTAAAGAATACATTCTGTCATACTGTGCAAAGACAGCTAATCCATGTGTTTAAACCGAAAACGGTGGCTAATTTCAAATATTTCAACCCGTAATTGATGCGGTCAGAATCACCTTTCACTGTCTTTAGCACCGAGTGGGATGGCTCAGGCGGCAACGTCTGTGGCCCGCATTCAGGAGGACTCGGATTCGATTCCCGGCGGCTTCCCAATCAGACCATGGGGAGTTTCGTGGTTTTACCCTGACCGCCATTTAGGAGAATGCTGGGGTGGTGTATTCTACCACGATTTCTCCATTCCTTCATTTCCTGTCACTTCATCTTTCTCCCTTTCATCTATTAGGCAGTGTCTCCGGGTTTCGTAGTGCATCTGGTAATGGACAGATGGCATGGTTGATGCACTTTGGAAATATTTCTCCACGCCAAGAAAAGTGGGGCGTTTGCCTGCCTGCAAAAGCCGCTTCGTCGCCCTCTCGCAGAACCCTTCGCCTCCACTGGCGTGAGCGGATGTTTCATACTGGAAATGACAGGGACTTCCGTGCGCCTCTGCAACCCCGTCTGCCTGCGGACCTGCGACTTCCTGCGGCTCCCTCACTTCATCCCTGCCTCACGGAGGGTGCAGCCACAATAGATCTTGTTGGTCGCAATGGCGAAGTGAACTCCTCCGGTAATTCCATCCTACATCCTACTGTCTTTAGCACTTACCTGTGGTGGTTAGAAGAATCATTTCTTTATACCGATATTTCACCGGAAACGCACATTTTGACATAGCTTGATGGAAGAAATAGCATTCTAAGAAAAAAAAAACTTTACCAACGCGCACAGGTGTGTATGTGTGTAAATTAAATTGAGTTCTATTTATGGACGCTCTTTTGCTACTGTGGTTCTTAGCGTCCCATTCTATATTGGGCGTGAAAGCCCGGTAATTTTGCTCAGAGGCGTCTTTATCAGGCTTGAGGTTCTTTTACGTGCCGTAAATCTACGACAAGGGACCTCCGGCTTTACTTCCCTTCCGAAGGAAGTCATGCTAAAGATTTTTACGCCCGAAAAAGAAAACATTAATCGCCCTGCGCCGGGTTTGAACCCGCGACAGTAGGATATATAGGAGAGATCGAGCGCAGTTTTTTGCGTTTATATGGGAAAGGATAGGGAAAACGAGGCTAGATGCGACGGTTCAAGGAGCAAAATGCGTTTATATGGGCGAGATAGGGAATACGAGGACTGACGCTAGGCTAGACAGTGGTAGGAGGGGGAGTGCGCTTTATATGAGAAAGATAGGGAATACGAGGGGAGGTGCTAGGCTAGACAGAGGCTGAGTAGAGTATAGTTTATATGAGAGGTATAGGAAAACGAGGGGAGGTGTTAGGCTAGACAGAGGCTGAGTAATGTATGGTTTATATGAGTGGTATAGGAAAACGAGGAGAGGAGTTAGACTAGACAGAGGTCGAGGAGCAGAGTATGGTTTATGTGAGAGTCATAGGTAAACGAGAGAGGCGTTAGGCTAGACAGAGCTAGAGGAATAGAGTATGGTTTATATGAGAGGTATAGGAACAGGAGAAGAGGTGTTAGGCTAGACAGGTAGTGTAGCAGTAGGAATATGGACTTATATACAGGAGAGATAGGGAATACCAGGGCTGATGCTAGGCTAGTCAGATGCTAAAGGAGGGAGGGATATGCTTTATACGAGATAGATAGGGAATACAAGGAAAGATGCTATACTAAACAGGACTTGAAGGGTAGAATATGAGCGATTAGCGAACCGAGGAGAGGTGCTAGTATAGGAGTTTTTAATGATGGAGTAGGCGTTTATATGCGAGAGATAGGGAATACGAGGGTCGATGCTAGGCTAGACGGTGTTGAATGAGGGAATGCATCTTATATGAGAGAGATAGGGGAATATGAGGAGAAGTGCTAGGCTAGTCGGGAAGGTCTGAATGAGAGATTATACGTCTATATGGGAAAAGATAGGGAAAACGAAGGTAGGTGATAGGTTGAGAGAGTCTTCAAGGAGGAAAATGCATTTATATGGGCGAGATAGGGAATACGAGGACTGACGCTAGGCTAGACAGTGGTAGGAGGAGGAGTGCGCTTTATATGAGACAGATAGGGAATACGAGGACTGACGCTAGGCTAGACAGTGGTAGGAGGGGGAGTGCGCTTTATATGAGACAGATAGGGAATACGTAGAGAGGTGCTAGGCTAGACAGAGGCTGAGTAATGTATGGTTTATATGAGCGGTATAGGAAAACGATGAGAGGTGTTAGACTAGACAGGGCTTGAAACGTAGGGCATGGTTTATATGTATGAGAAGTATAGGAACAGGAAGAGGGGTGCTAGGCTAGACAGAGGTTGAGGAGTAGAGTATAGTTTATATGAGAGGTATAGGAAAACGAGGAGAGGAGTTAGACTAAACAGAGGTCGAGGAGCAGAGTATGGTTTATGTGAGAGTCATAGGTAAACGAGAGAGGCGTTAGGCTAGACAGAGCTAGAGGAGTAGAGAATGGTTTATATGAGAGGTATAGGAACAGGAGGAGAGGTGTTAGGCTAGACAGGTAGTGTAGCAGTAGGAATATGGACTTATATACAGGAGAGATAGGGAATAGGAGGTGCTAGACTTGAAAGCAACTTTAGACGTGAACTTAGTGGAAAACTGTTTCATGTCAATGTTCTAGACATGCCCATCACGTAACCTATTCAGGGAAAAGGTGACTCGTTCAGGGAAAAAGGTGACTGCTCAGGGAAAAAGGAGGCCCACAAAGGGAAAAAGTTGACTAGCAAAGGGAAAAACGTGACCAGTAAAGGGAAAAATGTCACCAGCAAAGGGGAAAATGTGACCAGCAAAGGGAAAATGGTGAGCCATAAAGGGAAAAAGATGACCTGCAACGGGAAAAGCTAACCCACCCACACTAACAGGTAAGTAATTCAGCTAGTATTGCAAGAGGCTGACTGTATCATAGCAGTGTATGATTTCAAAGGTAATTCAGCTAGTATCGTAAGCATTTAACCTAATTCAGCTAGTATCACAGGAGACTAGATTCCAGAGGCTAACTGCATCATGGCTCTGCACGATTTCACAGGTAATTCAGCTAGTATCGTAGGTATTTAGGCTAATTCAGCTAGTATCACAAGAGGATAGATTCTAGGTTGGGTATAGCTTAGTGTCGTATTTCACAGGTAATTCATCTAGTATCATTGGTATTTAAGGCAAACCATATAGTATCTCAGATGCTCGCGCTAATTTAGAGAAGGAATTCGTATCAGAGCTAGTTTAGGTAATTTCACATGATTCGGGTAGTATCACAGGTATTTAAATCATTTTCACAGCCAATTCAGCTAGTATCTTGAGCATTTAAGCTAATTCAGCTAGTATCACAGGAGGCTAGATTCCAGAGGCTAACTGCATCATAGCTATGCATGATTTCAAAGCTAATTCAGCTAGTATCGTAGGTATTTAGGCTAATTCAGCTAGTATCACAGGAGGTTAGATTCCAGGGTTGGGTATAGCATAGTTTCATATTTCACAGGTAATTCAGAGGGTATCGTAGGTATTTAGGATAATTCAAGTAACATAGGTGTTTAGAGTAATTAAGCAAGCATTACAGGAGGGTAGGTTCCAGGGGTTGGTTATAGCCTAGTTTCGTATTTTACAGATAGTTCAGGTAATATCGTAAGTATTTGGGTAATCAGCATAGTTTCACAGATGCTCGTGATAATTTCGATCAGAGATTTGTATCACAGCTATTTAAGGTAAATGCAGGTGATTCAGGTTGTATCAATGGTATTTGTGTCATTTTAACAGGTAATTCAGATAGTGTCTAGGTATTTGGGCGATTCAAGCATCATAGGTGTTTAGAGTAACTCAGCTAGTATCACAGGAGGCTAGATTCAATGATCAGGGTTTCGTATCAGAGCTATTTAATGTAATTTCACTTGATTCGAGTAGTATCACAGGTATTTAAGTCATTTTAACGGGCAATTCAACTAGTATCACAGGTACTCGTGGTAATATAGAGAGTAATTAAATTATATAACATTTCTCATCCAACGTTACAACAATTTATATACTTTTTTCTAAATCTTACAAACTTATTATATGTTAAACAGTTATTGTACGATGCGGAGAGGGATAAACTGCATATTGGTTCACAAATTGAAAAGCTTTACGTCAACATACCTTTATTTTAGTTCGTTATAGATGTCTCTCCCCTTTTATCTAGGCTTGAGACTAGCACTAGGATTGCTCCTAATGGCAGGGTTACCACCGTCCCTTCCATCTTCTTCTTTCTTCATCAGGCGTCAGCTATCTGCATATACAGCACACAGATACCTTCTTTTTTAAGATTGTAGACTCACTAGAAAATCTTTATCTTTAACTTACATTCTTTTAAGCACTGTTTGTAATGGCGTAATGTCCATACGCATATGTTGTTATCCCGTCCTCAGCAATAATTCTTTTATCATCAAACGGAGTCAATGCAATTTTATTCACTTGTACTGTAGCAAGGGCATGCTTTCGTGATAGGATCAGATTCATAGGTGTTCTGATGATTTCACTGGTTTTAAGCCAGTCTGTATAGCTGTCAAACGAAATGTACTGCTTAATAGCGCTACGTTTTATACCTTTAATCTTTTTCATCATTGACCCTTGAATATCTAAGGCATACATCTTAGGACGTAGTCCAACAAAGCGTAGGATGATTTTGCTATTAGCCTCATCTTTAAATTTTCCCAATACCTTCTTGTTCTGAGTAGAGTAACATATATGGTTGGCAGGGTAATCAGCTGTATCGAGATGCTCAAGAAAACGTAGCTTGTCCTGGTACACATCTTCAGTTGTTACACGATGAATGAACGAATCAGTGTCCATATACATAAGCTTCAGGTTTTCAGCTCCATAATAAGGCAACAAAACGTCGTAATGATAGTTATACATTAATGTCTTGGAGATGTCCAACACACTCATACCAATGTATATAGGCTTGTTGAATACAATCTGACGAGAGGCCATATGTACAGCAGCTAGATTATCAGCATATATCGTCCTGTCGATAAACGTAGGCTTGGCGATCAGCTTCTCTAGAGTTTTTTCATTGGTCACCAGTCGTATATCCATACGGTTACGCAGGTTCTCCATAGTTTTTCCAAACATAGCGTTGTTAAAGAGCTTGTAGAGATCCTTCTCGAAATCATTTGCAGCTTGTTGTCGTAGCCTGTTGATAAATTCCACATAAGGTTTCAACCACTGAGACTGTCGGAATTGTAGCACACGATGGATTTTTGTTAGTCGTAGTCCATGACTAAGAGCTTGCTTCAAAGCCATGTAATGCACTACATACTTCTTTCGAGGTCCAAGATGAGGTATCAGTTTCTTTGTAGATGATTCCAATGGTTTCATACACTCTGGCAGGAACGGTAGATCGTTGTGTAGATCGTGAAGTTAAGCAGGATACTCGATGTCGACTTCTAATATGTACCCATGAGGATCATCTTCTTGTAGTGTTTCTAAGTTGATTTCTTCAGGTGACACCCACTGAAATCCACCAAAAGGAAGGGCGTGACACATTGCCCACCCATATTGGTTATTAGCGTCCTCGTATGTGATAAATTGGGTTGGTCTCGACGGATCAAACTTATCCATATAAGTGTTATTAGCCTCAGCATACCGATGGGAAACTTGGCATAAACCTCCTCTTATACCCGATTCCACCATGAGTAGTTGATCATAATCTTGTAAAAGTTCCAGCTTAATTCCAGTATACAGTAACATGGCGTCCCATGTAAGACCTGGAGAGGTAAAATAATGGGCAGGATCAACTTTGTGTGTTTTAAGGGTTTGCTCTCTGAACGTCTCAAAGACATCAGCTAGGAGAAGTACATCCGAAGTTAAGTAGAGATCGCTGTACTCTCCCAGGTTTCTCACATTAAACAGCTCCCATACATTTCTAGCATGATCGTAGTCAGTATCAGTAATTTCTTCTTCATTTAATCTATTGTAGAAGTAGTCCTTAGGAGGCAAGCAGGTCTCGTTCAGGACATCCCATGACGTAACAAAATCATAGGGAAATACACCCTTACGGGTCATCAACTTCAATTTGTCTTCTCCAAAGTACTTTAGCGTTTCAGGATACGAGGTAAGATTTTTTACCAACTTATCCAAGCTTGTACTGAGGAATCGGAAGCTATCCAGAAATCGAAGCTTTATATCTCCTACATAGTTGGTGAATGAGATATAGCTTTCTTCAGAGTTAGGAATTACCTCCACACGTTCACTTGTACAACCCAGCTCCTTAACAATGAAATGAGAGTCATATCCGCTAAGGTTATGCATGAAGACTGGTATATATTTAGGTGTTTTACAGGCTAAATTACATTCATTATGAAGACTTCCACGATATTCACCGCTGATGTGATCATGGTCGCGTACTTTGTAGTTCTCTTCTGTAAAGGGTTTTCCACCAAGTAGCATGTCGTAGAAGATTCGAAATCCTTTTGCTGTTGATCCGTAAGTTTCAGAGGCTTAGCAGATTTGCATATATTACCAATCATTTCTGCAAGAGATGTAAGGTACAGCATAAACTTCTGAGCAGCATCAGCACCACGATACACATAGGGTTGCTTAGGAAGACCAGTTTCGAGATGTTCAACACTGGATGTAGGCTTCACGTAAACACAGAAGCTCATTGGTGTGTGCTCTTGATAAGGGGTTGTATAGGAAGTTTCAGGACTGGGTATACACGTATGGCATGGAGTGAGAATACTCTCAAAATCCGCATAGATGACATAAGGTACTTTCAGCATCTTCTCAACATTTTTAAACTGTACAATTGATTTCTCCTTGGTAGGCATAACTACCCTTGCAACACCATGTTGAATACAGACGGCTGCATGTTCTTGTAGTTTTTCCTGTCCACTTCGTCCATATCGATCATCAAAATGTGTAAAGCAGCGCTTACAAGTATAAACCCGTCCATTATGGTTAGTTTTCTGGCGTCGATCGAGTTTCTCAAAATTCTTTATATACACGTAGTGATGTTTTCCACTGCTGTCATTCAATAGTAGCAGGTCGCGATGTTCAGGTAGTTCAATATCAGCAACCTTTATCGGATACACTTCGTGCTTCTCATCCAACCCGAAAACGTTAATAGACATATTGTTAAACTTCTCAAATTTAGGTATTTGAGAAAGTGGAGTAGGGTAGGAAACACAGCTGAAGTCGTACTTATCTTGAAGTTGTTTGTATTTGCTCACACGTTGCGCATCCTTCCCTATGAATTTAGCTAATATAGAGTACATGAAACATTTATCGTCGGTAAAGTTCTGAATGTTTATACACGCTTCTTTAGCTCCGACAGATGACGGTAGTGGTATGTAGCTACTTCCTCGTAACGGGTTGTACTTGTTGATACGAAGTCGAACTCCTTCCACAGCAAGCAAAGCCCAGCTGCTACCCTTAAGCTGAGACTCCTCCATTTCAGTCACCAATTTCTTGAATTTCACTTCCATCGTTGACTCCAGATCAGTTTCCAGGAAAACAGCTTGATTCCGTGTTTTAAATGTTTTGTCACAGGTTTCTCCAATACTGTTAACAAATCGACACTCAGCCAGCAGATTAATTTTAACACTCTTATGAATGCTAAGCTCTTTATGCACAGCCTGGATTATACGTTGTTTTGCCTCTTGCAGATACATATTCAGGTCCTTAGCTGATTCGCATCGTATAAAATACGATTTCAATCGTCCTTCGAATGAAGTTTCGTATTCTTTCATATCACAGTCCTCCATTGTTGACAGTAACTGATGTTTAGTTGGCTCCAATCTTCTTTTCTTCTGAGGGCTGCTTATTTCACATATATCTTCGTGTCGCTGCCCCTTATAACCATCTTTGAAGGTTACATTACAATGTTTACATTTGAAGAGCTTCTTGCAGCTCATCTCGTGTCTTCTCTTGTCATAACCTCGGAGGAACTTCTTCCCACATTTTCCGCATGCATATCCAGTAGCGCTTGGAATAATATCCTTATACGCTGAGTTATTCATCTTTATTCTTGATGTAATAACGTATTAATCACTGATCAATGAAATGTAGACCTCTTCACCTTGACACCACTTTAGAAAGCTGATTATTCTTGGAGAGAACACGATGTTAACACCTCAAGACTAATTAGCACAATGAAGTCCAATGCCCTAGATCACCATATTTATAGAGGGAGCACGAACCTTTTAGATCAATCATAAACTCGCTCCATAACCACCTGTATATGATCGCTCAACGTGTACTAACCCCCCCAGCCATATAACCTCAAGTCTACAGACAGGAAGTTTATGACGTCACACCCAGAGACAGCATGTCTGGCAGCATCAAACACGTTTAAACTCGTCTCATAACTACCTGCTTATGCTGTCACACCAGCAAGAGAAGTATTCCCACACGCTCATTCAGACATATATTTCAAATTCAAGCCCACCACCACCATCACCACCTATTGTACCAAGGTTAATTCAAGCTATATTATCACAATACTTAAAAGTAAAAGCTTAAAAGGAAACCTAGAAGATTTTCCCCCTTATTTACTTAATTATTTCATGTTTTTATTCCCTTTTCAATTCTTCCTTTCCATCTTCTCACAGAAAGACCATTACATTTCACTACAATCATGAGAAAAGCAATTTTTCCAGAGTTACACAGATTCTAAGCTTCTAAATCGAACCCGGTAATACTTTTAATAAATGTATTTTAGCTCCCCAATATCAGCATCTACCATTTAATCTTTACTCGAACCTGATATGATCCATAAGCTTGAAGATATATGAAATCACCCCTTCGGGATTCGATCTGAGTACTTTAAAGTAATATTTGTCACGATAACGATATTTAAGGACTAGATACTCTGTTTGCGTTTACCTTGACATGTTTATCTAAATTAAATTACGAGTTATTAAATTTTTGCAAGTAAATTTCATTGAATCGGTATTCGAACCCAGAACACCACGAACAAGATAATTTATAATATTAGTCTGACATGTTAAACAAAGTTGTATGCAGTTACATCATCGATCTAAGTGATATATTCTAGAGTATAGAAAAAAATAAGTAAGTGATTGAAAGATCGGGATTTGAAATAAGGACAACTGATTGAAAATTATATACAGTATTAATTTCCCATCATAGAAGCTATCAATCATGCTTTAGTCCACTCCTCTACCTCACTTAGTTCCCGAGATAATGAAAATTTTAAAATTAGGATCGAACCCAGGACGTCATGCATCTAATTACACATCCACAAGATACTACCTAATAACATAAACGCAATAGAGTTTATTTGGCGTCTTTATCTTAATTGGTTTAGGAGTTATTAAATTTATAAGTAAATTCCATCGAATCAGTATTCGAACCCAGAACACCAAGAACAAAATAATTTATAATATGAGTTTGGTATGCTTAAAGGTGCTGTATGTAGTTACAGCATCAATTTAAGTGATATTTTCTAGTGTATAGAGTAAAATTAAGCAAGTCATTAAAAAATCGGGATTCGAACTAGAGACAACTGATTAAAAATTATATACAGTATTAATTACACATTATAACAGCTATCTAACATGCTTTGGTCCATTCCTCTAGCTTTCTTAGTTTCCGAGACAATAAAGTTTTTAAAATTAAGGATCGAACCCAGGACACCAGGTACCAGAATATACATTTAAAAGAAACTACCTAATGACATTTATGTAATAAAGTTTATTTGGCGTCTTTATCTTAATTAGTCTCTGAGTTATTAGAAGATGAATTTGCATTCACTCCTAGGATACGAACCCAGGCATCCCGGTCAACTTGGAACAAGGTCCTTATGACGCGGCGCATTCCAAAGAATTGATGAGATTTTATCCCATTGTTCTATCTCTTTTCATTCAGGAGATATAAGCGATTAAACAGTAGAAATAAAATGGGCGGAGCTTGCCGGCATAGATCAAAGAACTTTATCAGATGTCGGCATCTCTCTGTGTGCCAGAACCGGCCTTTTATTCCTACTGTTTAATCGCTTATATCTCCTGAATGAAAAGAGATAGAACAATGGGATAAAAACTAATCAATTCTTTGAAATGCGCCGCTTCATTAGGACCTTGTTCCAAGTTGACCGGGATGCCTGGGTTCGTATCCTAGGAGTGAATGCAAATTCATCTTCTAATAACTCAGAGACTAATTAAGATAAAGACGCCAAGTAAACTTTATTACATTAATGTCATTAGGTAGTTTCTTGTAAATGTATATTTTGGTACCTGGTGTCCTGGGTTCGATGCTTAATTTTAAAAACTTTATTATCTCGGAAACTAAGAAAGATAGAGGAATGCACCAAAGCATGTTTGATAGCTGTTATAATGTGTAATTAATACTGTATATAATTTTTAATCAGTTGTCTCTAGTTCGAATCCCGATTTTTTAATGACTTGCTTAATTTTACTCTATACTCTAGAAAATATCACTTAAATTGATGCTGTAACTACATACAGCACCTTTAAGCATACCAAACTCATATTATAAATTATTTTGTTCTTGGTGTTCTGGGTTCGAATACTGATTCGATGGAATTTACTTATAAATTTAATAACTCCTAAACCAATTAAGATAAAGACGCCAAATAAACTTTATTGCGTTTATGTTATTATGTAGTATCTTGTGGATGTGTAATTAGATCCATGACGTCCTGGGTTCGATCCTAATTTTAAAATTTTCATTATCTCGGGAACTAAGTGAGGTAGAGGAGTGGACTAAAGCATGATTGATAGCTTCTATGATGGGAAATTAATACTGTATATAATTTTCAATCAGTTGTCCTTATTTCGAATCCCGATCTTTCAATCACTTACTTATTTTTTTCTATACTCTAGAATATATCACTTAGATCGATGATGTAACTGCATACAACTTTGTTTAACATGTCAGACTAATATTATAAATTATCTTGTTCGTGGTGTTCTGGGTTCGAATACCGATTCAATGAAATTTACTTGCAAAAATTTAATAACTCGTAATTTAATTTAGATAAACATGTCAAGGTAAACGCAAACAGAGTATCTAGTCCTTAAATATCGTTATCGTGACAAATATTACTTTAAAGTACTCAGATCGAATCCCGAAGGGGTGATTTCATATATCTTCAAGCTTATGGATCATATCAGGTTCGAGTAAAGATTAAATGGTAGATGCTGATATTGGGGAGCTAAAATACATTTATTAAAAGTATTACCGGGTTCGATTTAGAAGCTTAGAATCTGTGTAACTCTGGAAAAATTGCTTTTCTCATGATTGTAGTGAAATGTAATGGTCTTTCTGTGAGAAGATGGAAAGGAAGAATTGAAAAGGGAATAAAAACATGAAATAATTAAGTAAATAAGGGGGAAAATCTTCTAGGTTTCCTTTTAAGCTTTTACTTTTAAGTATTGTGATAATACAGCTTGAATTAACCTTGGTACAATAGGTGGTGATGGTGGTGGTGGGCTTGAATTTGAAATATATGTCTGAATGAGCGTGTGGGAATACTTCTCTTGCTGGTGTGACAGCATAAGCAGGTAGTTATGAGACGAGTTTAAACGTGTTTGATGCTGCCAGACATGCTGTCTCTGGGTGTGACGTCATAAACTTCCTGTCTGTAGACTTGAGGTTATATGGCTGGGGGGGTTAGTACACGTTGAGCGATCATATACAGGTGGTTATGGAGCGAGTTTATGATTGATCTAAAAGGTTCGTGCTCCCTCTATAAATATGGTGATCTAGGGCATTGGACTTCATTGTGCTAATTAGTCTTGAGGTGTTAACATCGTGTTCTCTCCAAGAATAATCAGCTTTCTAAAGTGGTGTCAAGGTGAAGAGGTCTACATTTCATTGATCAGTGATTAATACGTTATTACATCAAGAATAAAGATGAATAACTCAGCGTATAAGGATATTATTCCAAGCGCTACTGGATATGCATGCGGAAAATGTGGGAAGAAGTTCCTCCGAGGTTATGACAAGAGAAGACACGAGATGAGCTGCAAGAAGCTCTTCAAATGTAAACATTGTAATGTAACCTTCAAAGATGGTTATAAGGGGCAGCGACACGAAGATATATGTGAAATAAGCAGCCCTCAGAAGAAAAGAAGATTGGAGCCAACTAAACATCAGTTACTGTCAACAATGGAGGACTGTGATATGAAAGAATACGAAACTTCATTCGAAGGACGATTGAAATCGTATTTTATACGATGCGAATCAGCTAAGGACCTGAATATGTATCTGCAAGAGGCAAAACAACGTATAATCCAGGCTGTGCATAAAGAGCTTAGCATTCATAAGAGTGTTAAAATTAATCTGCTGGCTGAGTGTCGATTTGTTAACAGTATTGGAGAAACCTGTGACAAAACATTTAAAACACGGAATCAAGCTGTTTTCCTGGAAACTGATCTGGAGTCAACGATGGAAGTAAAATTCAAGAAATTGGTGACTGAAATGGAGGAGTCTCAGCTTAAGGGTAGCAGCTGGGCTTTGCTTGCTGTGGAAGGAGTTCGACTTCGT
Organism: Deroplatys truncata; assembly: GCA_030765065.1. Lineage (NCBI taxonomy): Eukaryota > Metazoa > Arthropoda > Insecta > Mantodea > Mantidae > Deroplatys > Deroplatys truncata. The sequence goes on along the minus strand of CM060990.1, from coordinate 533,268,945 downwards.
ATCAACAAGTACAACCCGTTACGAGGAAGTAGCTACATACCACTACCGTCATCTGTCGGAGCTAAAGAAGCGTGTATAAACATTCAGAACTTTACCGACGATAAATGTTTCATGTACTCTATATTAGCTAAATTCATAGGGAAGGATGCGCAACGTGTGAGCAAATACAAACAACTTCAAGATAAGTACGACTTCAGCTGTGTTTCCTACCCTACTCCACTTTCTCAAATACCTAAATTTGAGAAGTTTAACAATATGTCTATTAACGTTGTCGGGTTGGATGAGAAGCACGAAGTGTATCCGATAAAGGTTGCTGATATTGAACTACCTGAACATCGCGACCTGCTACTATTGAATGACAGCAGTGGAAAACATCACTACGTGTATATAAAGAATTTTGAGAAACTCGTTCGACGCCAGAAAACTAACCATAATGGATGGGTTTATACTTGTAAGCGCTGCTTTACACATTTTGATGATCGATATGGACGAAGCGGACAGGAAAAACTACAAGAACATGCAGCCGTCTGTATTCAACATGGTGTTGCAAGGGTAGTTATGCCTACCAAGGAGAAATCAATTGTACAGTTTAAAAATGTTGAGAGGATGCTGAAAGTACCTTATGTCATCTATGCGGATTTTGAGAGTATTCTCACTCCATGCCATACGTGTATACCCAGTCCTGAAACTTCCTATACAACCCCTTATCAAGAGCACACACCAATGAGCTTCTGTGTTTACGTGAAGCCTACATCCAGTGTTGAACATCTCGAAACTGGTCTTCCTAAGCAACCCTATGTGTATCGTGGTGCTGATGCTGCTCAGAAGTTTATGCTGTACCTTACATCTCTTGCAGAAATGATTGGTAATATATACAAATCTGCTAAGCCTCTGAAACTTACGGATCAACAGCAAAAGGATTTCGAATCTTCTACGACATGCTACTTGTGTGGAAAACCCTTTACAGAAGAGAACTACAAAGTACGCGACCATGATCACATCAGCGGTGAATATCGTGGCAGTCTTCATAATGAATGTAATTTAGCCTGTAAAACACCTAAATATATACCAGTCTTCATGCATAACCTTAGCGGATATGACTCTCATTTCATTGTTAAGGAGCTGGGTTGTACAAGTGAACGTGGGAGGTAATTCCTAACTCTGAAGAAAGCTATATCTCATTCACCAAGTATGTAGGAGATATAAAGCTTCGATTTGTGGATAGCTTCCGATTCCTCTGTACAAGCTTGGATAAGTTGGTAAAAAATCTAACCTCGTATCCTGAAACGCTAAAGTACTTTGGAGAAGACAAATTGAAGTTGATGACCCGTAAGGGTGTATTTCCCTATGATTTTGTTACGTCATGGGATGTCCTGAACGAGACCTGCTTGCCTCCTAAGGACTACTTCTACAATAGATTAAATGAAGAAGAAATTACTGATACTGACTACGATCATGCTAGAAATGTATGGGAGCTGTTTAATGTGAGAAACCTGGGAGAGTACAGCGATCTCTACTTAACTTCGGATGTACTTCTCCTAGCTGATGTCTTTGAGACGTTCAGAGAGCAAACCCTTAAAACACACAAAGTTGATCCTGCCCATTATTTTACCTCTCCAGGTCTTACATGGGACGCCATGTTACTGTATACTGGAATTAAGCTGGAACTGTTACAAGATTATGATCAACTACTCATGGTAGAATCGGGTATAAGAGGAGGTTTATGCCAAGTTTCCCATCGGTATGCTGAGGCTAATAACACTTATATGGATAAGTTTGATCCGTCGAGACCAACCCAATTTATCACATACGAGGACGCTAATAACCAATATGGGTGGGCAATGTGTCACGCCCTTCCTTTTGGTGGATTTCAGTGGGTGTCACCTGAAGAAATCAACTTAGAAACACTACAAGAAGATGATCCTCATGGGTACATATTAGAAGTCGACATCGAGTATCCTGCTGAACTTCACGATCTACACAACGATCTACCGTTCCTGCCAGAGTGTATGAAACCATTGGAATCATCTACAAAGAAACTGATACCTCATCTTGGACCTCGAAAGAAGTATGTAGTGCATTACATGGCTTTGAAGCAAGCTCTTAGTCATGGACTACGACTAACAAAAATCCATCGTGTGCTACAATTCCGACAGTCTCAGTGGTTGAAACCTTATGTGGAATTTAACAACAGGCTACGACAACAAGCTGCAAATGATTTCGAGAAGGATCTCTACAAGCTCTTTAACAACGCTATGTTTGGAAAAACTATGGAGAACCTGCGTAACCGTATGGATATACGACTGGTGACCAATGAAAAAACTCTAGAGAAGCTGATCGCCAAGCCTACGTTTATCGACAGGACGATATATGCTGATAATCTAGCTGCTGTACATATGGCCTCTCGTCAGATTGTATTCAACAAGCCTATATACATTGGTATGTGTGTGTTGGACCTCTCCAAGACATTAATGTATAACTATCATTACGACGTTTTGTTGCCTTATTATGGAGCTGAAAACCTGAAGCTTATGTATATGGACACTGATTCGTTCATTCATCGTGTAACAACTGAAGATGTGTACCAGGACAAGCTACGTTTTCTTGAGCATCTCGATACAGCTGATTACCCTGCCAACCATATATGTTACTCTACTCAGAACAAGAAGGTATTGGGAAAATTTAAAGATGAGGCTAATAGCAAAATCATCCTACGCTTTGTTGGACTACGTCCTAAGATGTATGCCTTAGATATTCAAGGGTCAATGATGAAAAAGATTAAAGGTATAAAACGTAGCGCTATTAAGCAGTACATTTCGTTTGACAGCTATACAGACTGGCTTAAAACCAGTGAAATCATCAGAACACCTATGAATCTGATCCTATCACGAAAGCATGCCCTTGCTACAGTACAAGTGAATAAAATTGCATTGACTCCGTTTGATGATAAAAGAATTATTGCTGAGGACGGGATAACAACATATGCGTATGGACATTACGCCATTACAAACAGTGCTTAAAAGAATGTAAGTTAAAGATAAAGATTTTCTAGTGAGTCTACAATCTTAAAAAAGAAGGTATCTGTGTGCTGTATATGCAGATAGCTGACGCCTGATGAAGAAAGAAGAAGATGGAAGGGACGGTGGTAACCCTGCCATTAGGAGCAATCCTAGTGCTAGTCTCAAGCCTAGATAAAAGGGGAGAGACATCTATAACGAACTAAAATAAAGGTATGTTGACGTAAAGCTTTTCAATTTGTGAACCAATATGCAGTTTATCCCTCTCCGCATCGTACAATAACTGTTTAACATATAATAAGTTTGTAAGATTTAGAAAAAAGTATATAAATTGTTGTAACGTTGGATGAGAAATGTTATATAATTTAATTACTCTCTATATTACCACGAGTACCTGTGATACTAGTTGAATTGCCCGTTAAAATGACTTAAATACCTGTGATACTACTCGAATCAAGTGAAATTACATTAAATAGCTCTGATACGAAACCCTGATCATTGAATCTAGCCTCCTGTGATACTAGCTGAGTTACTCTAAACACCTATGATGCTTGAATCGCCCAAATACCTAGACACTATCTGAATTACCTGTTAAAATGACACAAATACCATTGATACAACCTGAATCACCTGCATTTACCTTAAATAGCTGTGATACAAATCTCTGATCGAAATTATCACGAGCATCTGTGAAACTATGCTGATTACCCAAATACTTACGATATTACCTGAACTATCTGTAAAATACGAAACTAGGCTATAACCAACCCCTGGAACCTACCCTCCTGTAATGCTTGCTTAATTACTCTAAACACCTATGTTACTTGAATTATCCTAAATACCTACGATACCCTCTGAATTACCTGTGAAATATGAAACTATGCTATACCCAACCCTGGAATCTAACCTCCTGTGATACTAGCTGAATTAGCCTAAATACCTACGATACTAGCTGAATTAGCTTTGAAATCATGCATAGCTATGATGCAGTTAGCCTCTGGAATCTAGCCTCCTGTGATACTAGCTGAATTAGCTTAAATGCTCAAGATACTAGCTGAATTGGCTGTGAAAATGATTTAAATACCTGTGATACTACCCGAATCATGTGAAATTACCTTAACTAGCTCTGATACGAATTCCTTCTCTAAATTAGCGCGAGCATCTGAGATACTATATGGTTTGCCTTAAATACCAATGATACTAGATGAATTACCTGTGAAATACGACACTAAGCTATACCCAACCTAGAATCTATCCTCTTGTGATACTAGCTGAATTAGCCTAAATACCTACGATACTAGCTGAATTACCTGTGAAATCGTGCAGAGCCATGATGCAGTTAGCCTCTGGAATCTAGTCTCCTGTGATACTAGCTGAATTAGGTTAAATGCTTACGATACTAGCTGAATTACCTGTGAAATCATACACTGCTATGATACAGTCAGCCTCTTGCAATACTAGCTGAATTACTTACCTGTTAGTGTGGGTGGGTTAGCTTTTCCCGTTGCAGGTATTTTTTTCCCTTTATGGCTCACCTTTTTCCCTTTGCTGGTCACATTTTCCCCTTTGCTGGTGACATTTTCCCCTTTACTGGTCACGTTTTTCCCTTTGCTAGTCAACTTTTTCCCTTTGTGGGCCTCCTTTTTCCCTGAGCAGTCACCTTTTTCCCTGAACGAGTCACCTTTTCCCTGAATAGGTTACGTGATGGGCATGTCTAGAACATTGACATGAAACAGTTTTCCACTAAGTTCACGTCTAAAGTCGCTTTCAAGTATAGCACCTCCTATTCCCTATCTCTCCTGTATATAAGTCCATATTCCTACTGCTACACTACCTGTCTAGCCTAACACCTCTCCTCCTGTTCCTATACCTCTCATATAAACCATTCTCTACTCCTCTAGCTCTGTCTAGCCTAACGCCTCTCTCGTTTACCTATGACTCTCACATAAACCATACTCTGCTCCTCGACCTCTGTTTAGTCTAACTCCTCTCCTCGTTTTCCTATACCTCTCATATAAACTATACTCTACTCCTCAACCTCTGTCTAGCCTAGCACCCCTCTTCCTGTTCCTATACTTCTCATACATATAAACCATGCCCTACGTTTCAAGCCCTGTCTAGTCTAACACCTCTCATCGTTTTCCTATACCGCTCATATAAACCATACATTACTCAGCCTCTGTCTAGCCTAGCACCTCTCTACGTATTCCCTATCTGTCTCATATAAAGCGCACTCCCCCTCCTACCACTGTCTAGCCTAGCGTCAGTCCTCGTATTCCCTATCTGTCTCATATAAAGCGCACTCCTCCTCCTACCACTGTCTAGCCTAGCGTCAGTCCTCGTATTCCCTATCTCGCCCATATAAATGCATTTTCCTCCTTGAAGACTCTCTCAACCTATCACCTACCTTCGTTTTCCCTATCTTTTCCCATATAGACGTATAATCTCTCATTCAGACCTTCCCGACTAGCCTAGCACTTCTCCTCATATTCCCCTATCTCTCTCATATAAGATGCATTCCCTCATTCAACACCGTCTAGCCTAGCATCGACCCTCGTATTCCCTATCTCTCGCATATAAACGCCTACTCCATCATTAAAAACTCCTATACTAGCACCTCTCCTCGGTTCGCTAATCGCTCATATTCTACTCTTCAAGTCCTGTTTAGTATAGCATCTTTCCTTGTATTCCCTATCTATCTCGTATAAAGCATATCCCTCCCTCCTTTAGCATCTGACTAGCCTAGCATCAGCCCTGGTATTCCCTATCTCTCCTGTATATAAGTCCATATTCCTACTGCTACACTACCTGTCTAGCCTAACACCTCTTCTCCTGTTCCTATACCTCTCATATAAACCATACTCTATTCCTCTAGCTCTGTCTAGCCTAACGCCTCTCTCGTTTACCTATGACTCTCACATAAACCATACTCTGCTCCTCGACCTCTGTCTAGTCTAACTCCTCTCCTCGTTTTCCTATACCACTCATATAAACCATACATTACTCAGCCTCTGTCTAGCCTAACACCTCCCCTCGTTTTCCTATACCTCTCATATAAACTATACTCTACTCAGCCTCTGTCTAGCCTAGCACCTCCCCTCGTATTCCCTATCTTTCTCATATAAAGCGCACTCCCCCTCCTACCACTGTCTAGCCTAGCGTCAGTCCTCGTATTCCCTATCTCGCCCATATAAACGCATTTTCCTCCTTGAACCGTCGCATCTAGCCTCGTTTTCCCTATCCTTTCCCATATAAACGCAAAAAACTGCGCTCGATCTCTCCTATATATCCTACTCGCGACCTTCGGAACTAGTGTCTAGCAGGGTACCACTAGTGCACGGAGTACGACGTGTATGTGTGTTGGATAGAGAGAGGGAAAAAGAGACAACAGCATTGTGACGATCATTTTATCATCACATAAGTGAAATAACGGCAGTATAACATACCATGTGAAAATAAACACAAGAAATTGGTGCCGCCACTGACTCTCTAAGTGGATGGCTCCGCGGAGGAATATTAGAATGGAAGAAGGTTAACCCGCGGTGCCTAGCGACACGTGTGACAGCGAGTTCAGCTGAGTTTTCGTTCACATGCAGTGCAGTGGAGTCTTCGCTTGCATGTTGTACAGTTGAACCTTTACTTCCATGCAGTACAACTGAGTCCTCACTTGCATGATATACAGTTGTGTCTTTGCTTCCAAGCAGTACAGCTGAGTCTTCGCTTGCATGTTATACAGTTGTGCCTTTACTTCCATGCAGTACAGGAAAGTCTTCGCTTGCGTGCCTCAAAGTATTTAACGACAGAGAGAATATTATTTGCCTGCATATAAAACAAGATTGGCTACGATATCATATATATTCTGGAATAATGCATGCAAATAACGTTTTGAGATAACGAGTAAAAACATCGACGTTGAGAAGAGAGCACAGTATTTGATATGTTCTATTGTGTTCCTTATCGTAAAGTTAACTGCAGTATATTTGATGCACCTGTGGGTTATTATCATCGCCGCTGCTTGCCTTCACTACGTTAAGGATTTCTTGGATAAAATTAAGAAGAAAGGATTCCATCATTCTAACAGCATTGTATACGTCTTGTCGAAGTTTTGGCTGTCTACGAGATTAGTCAAACGTTCCTGCTATGCAACGGGAGAATCGACAACCCTTCGAGAACATTGTTAATGAGGTCAATTAGCTGGCTTTACGTAGCACACCACCTAGACATCCGACACTGCATAGTATCGGGTAAAAACTTTCCATTTGACTTAATTTATTTTTGAATTTCAGCTAAGCTACTTCAGTTTAACCGGTATATAGAAAGGTTTGTAGGCTTTAATGAGAATTATTTTGGTAGTTAATTATGTGAATCATGCTAAGAAAATTGTTTGCTAAGGTCTTAAAAGATACTGTTCACATAGTCAGTCATAAAAGGTGTGTGCTATAAAAGGAACTTATGGACATTATAAGACACAGTGATCAGCGAGAGAAGCTAGTGGAGTTATAAGCTTAAAGTCAACTAAAGAATAAACTATAGCATGCAAGTAAAATTAATTAGCAATCATCACTTTATCCTGGAAGGTGGTGGTGAAATTTTAGAAATGTTTAAATGTCAAGAGAGTTGCCTATATGTATATAAAATAGTCAAAATTGAATGTGCTATTAAGTTTCTCTTCACAAGCCAAATCCTACATCCTCTGGTAGTAGTAGAAAGAAACAAATTTTTATGTGTCTGTTGTCATAAACTAAAGACTAACAGAGAAAGTAAAATAGAGAAAAGAGTAAATGTACAAAAGTCAAAGTTACAGGATAAGCCAAAGATAAACAATGGAATTAATACCAACTTTTCTATTTAAGTCCATCATCCTTCAAGGATGCAATGGGAACATGCGAACATATTCATAAAGCTTTCCCCAAACCAGATAACCCTTTAGGTACACGAAGAAAATTGTATTATGTTTTATTTTCTCAAATCAGGTCTAACAATTTTAACTTTACAGTTATATCCGTTTTTTAGATATTGTTGTAAACAATAAAACTTATTTCTAGAATTTGCTGTGAATAGTCTGTGATATCTTCTTTGCTCTTATAGAAGTTTCTATAACCGGGGCCCCCTAAGAGAAATTAAAGCTTGCTACCATAGAAAAATTGTGAAAGTCATAAAAATATGCTATGTATCCAATAGCCGCTTGTAACATTTTCCGCTTCTGAAACATTTCCTAACTTTGGTTTAAAATGTCCAATGTATATACAATACGATTTTGAAATGCTACGTCAATTCCTTTAATGCCTATCAGTGAATGCAAAGAGAATGTACTATCAAGGCTAATATATTGTTACATCAGAGTTCAAAATGTGCCTGTGTAGATGTATCAACACCTTGACACTATCTCTTGGAAGTACTTATCCTGACTAACAGGAGGTACTAAAAATAGGCATTGTGTAAATAATTTTTGGAACACCTATGGAAATAAATGATAACTGGCAATAAACGTCGTGTGGTTGCCAGTAGGTAAGATAGGGGAGAGCGAAGCCACTTTCTTGCATTTACATGAGAGATATAGGAAAAACGGTCAGAGATGCTATGATTGGAGAGGATTAAAGGAGCGGAAATGCGTTTATATGAAAGAGATAGGGAAAACGAAAAGATACTCGAGGTGGAGCAGGGCCTGAAGGAGTGGAAATGCGTTTATATGGGAGAGGTAGGGAAAACGAAGATAGGTGCTAGGAAGGCCAGTGTTTCTACATATACAGTGTCCACGTCTTCTCCAGGATAATATCATCTAGCATTCAGGAGGCGAACTGATTCCATGGGCTTGTACATCATAGTTCCGTAAGATATCACAGGTAATTCAGGTAGTATCGTAGGTATTTAGGGTCATTCAGGTGGTATTACAGACGAACAGATTCAATGGATTGAGTGCAGTACAGTTCCGTATGATTTCACAGGTAATTCAGGTAGTATCGTAGGTATTTAGGATAATTCAGGTAGTATTACAGACGAACAGATTTAATAGGTTGAGTGCAGCATAGTTTCGTATAATTTCACAGGTAATTCAGGTAGTATCGTGGGTATTTACGGTAATCCAGGTAGTATCACAGGTGTTCGTGCAGCGGCTCGTATAACAGATGTTTAAGGTAATTTCTGGTGGTTTAGTTAGTATCACAGGTATTTAAGTCATTTTAAGAGGTAATTCAGATACTATGACATGTATTTATGGTAATTTGGAGAGTAATCAATACTTTATAAAAATTTCTAATCCAATCTTACACTTTTGTATACTTTTTCTAAGTGTAGTAGATTTATCAGTTAATCATTGCTTAATTAAATAGGGATTTTAAGGGTAGACGTCTCGCCCCTTTTCTCTCGCTTTGAGACCAGCGCTTGCATTTGATCCTATTGGCAGACTTAATGCCTCCCCATCCATCTTATTTTTCTTATTCTTCGTTCTTCACCAGGTGTCTGCTAGGTGTATACGCAGCACGTGAGTAACTTTCATGTTTAAATTGTAGACTAACGGAGAAAATCTTCATCTTGAGATCCAGGTAACATCCTCTTAAGCGCTGTTTGTAATACTGTAATGTCCGTATACATATGTTGTTATTTCATCCTGGCCAATAAGTCTTTCATCATCGTAAGAAGTCAACGTGATTTTATTCATTAGCACTCTAGTAACGGCATGCTCATGTAACAGGATCAGATTCATAGGCGTTCTTATTATTTCTCAGGATTTAAGACAGTCTATATAGCTGTCAAATGTAATATAGCACTTAATAGCGCTACGTTTTATGCCTTTAACCTTTTTTATCATTAAGACTTGGATACCTAGTGAATATATCTTAGGCCACAATCCGAAAAAGCGCAGAATGAATTTGCCATTAGACTCATTTTTAAATTCTCCCAGCACGTTTTTGTTTTGAGCGGAGTGGCACATATAGTTCACAGGATAACAAACTGTATCTAGATGCTCAAGAAGTCGTAGCTTGTCCTGGTACACATCTTCAGTTATCACCCGATGAACGAGCATCCATATACACAAGCTTCATAATGTGGCAAAACACATTATAATGATAATGATACATTAATATCTTAGACAAGTCCAACACACTCATTCCAATTTATATAGGCTTGTTGAATACGATTTGTCAGAGGCCATATGCATAGCAGCAAGATTGGCGTATATATTGTCCTATCGATAAATGTTGGCTTAGAGATAAACTTTTCCAGTGTCCTCTCACTTGTGATCAACATATTTCCATATGATGACGCAGGATATTCACAGTTTTTCCAAACTTGGCATTGTTAAGTAGTTTATAGAGATCTTTCTCGAAATCATTTTCAGTCTGTTGATAAATTCCACATAAGGTTCTAACCACTGAGACTGTCGGAATTGTAGCACACGATGGATTTTACTCAAACGTAGCCTTTGACTAAGAGCTTGCTTCAAAGACATGTAATGTACTACATACTTCTGCCGAGGTCCAAGATGGGTTAATAGTTTCTTTGTAGACGACTCCTTGAGTTTCATACACTCAGGCAGAAAAGGTAGGTCATTGTGTAGATCGTAAAGTTCAGCAGGATACTCGATGCCAACTTCTAATACGTATCCATGAGCATCATGTTCTTGTAGGTTTCTAAGTTGATATCCTCAGGAGAAACCCACTCAAGTCCACTATAAGAGAAGGCGTACCACGTTGCCCAACCACATTGGTTATTTGTATCCTCATAGGTGACAAATTGGGTTGATCTTGGCGGATCAAACTTATCCATGTTGGTGTTTGCTTCGGCATACTTGGGAGGCCTGAAATAAAGTTCCTTATATATACTGGATTCTATCATGAGTAGTCGATCATACTTGATGTCTTTGAATTTATTTCCACAACACGTATATCCTGATGCACTGCGAATTATATGTTTATATGCAAAGTTATTCATAATTACTCTAGATGTAATAACGTATTCACCATTCTTCAAGGAGATGTTGACTTATTCACTTCGATAACACTTTCGAAAGCTGATTATTCTTGGAGGGAACACCATGCTGGCACCTCAAGACTAAGTAATGCAATATAATGCAATAAAGGTCAGTGCCTGAAAGCACCATATTTATAGAGAGGGCACGAACTTTTGGATTAAGCTTGCACTGAATTTAATAATAAAACCATGATCAAGCGTCTAAACCCTTATATTTCAATAAGTCTTTACGTATGTGTTCGGGGTTATCGTATCTATTCGTGCATGTTCATGTGTTCGATTGTGTTTGTATGTCTTCGTGTGTGCCAACGTGTTTTGGAAGGAGGTGTCAGTATGTGTTCATGCCCGCCCATGTATGTTTCTGTATGTGTTTATACGGGTTTGTGTATGTGGTCGAGTGTATGTATATAGTCTTGTATGTTGTGTATAAGGTGCAGTTGGGTGTGTGTGTATAGGTGTGTGCATGCGAGTGTGTGCTTGTGTGTGTGCGCATGTTCCTATTAGTGGATGTGTTTGCCTATATGTAAGTGTGTTTGTATGTGTAGGTGTATGTTTTTGTCTGAATGTGTGTGTGTGTTCGTACGTGTATGTGTGCTTGGCCGTATGTAAATGTCTTTGTATGTATGTATGTATGTATGTTTGTATATATATGTCCTTTTAGGTGTGTATGTGTGATTGTGTGTGTATGTGCTAGTGTCCTTTTGTGTGTACATCTCCGTGTAAGTGGGTGTGTTTGCCTGTATGTAAATGTCGTTGTATGTGTAGGTATGCCTTTGTCTGTACGTGTGTGTGTGTTAGTACTGTATGTGTGGTTGTGCGTATGTAAACTTCTTATATAGGTATGTATATGTCTTTGTAGGTGTGTGTGTATGTGCGTATGTGTTTTTTGTGCGTGTGCGCATATATATGCGCATGCTCGTGTTCGTGTGAATCGATTTGTTTGCCTGTATTCAAAAGTCTTTGTATGTGTAGGTATATACCTTTGTGTGTGTGTATGCTGTTATGTTTTTATGTGCTTGCCAGTATGTAAATGTCTGTCTGTGTGTATGTATATGTTTTTGTCTGTGTATGTGTTTTAATACGAGTATGTATCCTTGCCCTTATGTAAATGTTCTGTAGGTATATGTGCACGATTCTGCGTGTGTGTGCATCTATTATGCATGCATGTGATCGCATGTGTTTGTGTATGCGTTCGGAGCAGCTTGTGCACTCGTACGTCGGTCAAGAACTTCCACGCCTTTTTGCGACTTGTCTAGCAGTAACCTGTAGCCTTTTATGGCTTCTTCACTTCACCCATTCATAGCTAGCTCAAAGTATTTCCATTAAAACCTCAGATATTTAAGCTATTTACATAAACAATTAAACCTGTATCTGGATTTCTTAAGAGAAATAGTCTTCAAAGCCTCTTTTTTCGGATGGAATTTTATATTCCATAGAACCTATAAACGTTAAACGATAGATGAAAGCGCACTACACAAGAAATGTAGCCCACTTTAAAACATACAACTTATTTCAAATAGCTTTTTAATGCACCAGCCATTTTCGAGATATTCGTTATTCACGCCTAGAATTAGGTATTCCTCCCTCATTCTTAATCCTGTCAAATCTCAGCTGCTTCTCTAGATCATATGAGATCGTAAGACTAGTAATTGGCATTCAGATCCTAAACGCCTGAGTATCACCATTATCTTCGCATTTATAACGAAATGTGTAATATAGCAATTTCTACAAATGTTTATTTAGATTAAAATGCAGTAGATATAAAAATAAATTCTCCTAGGAATAATTTATATATCCACAAAAAATCATAGAGGGTACAGAAAGTCATGTGTGGAGAAGAATGCACAACGCGTCAGCAAATACAAGCAACTTCAAGATAAGTAAGTACAACTTCGGCTGTTTCATATCCTACGACACTTACACAAATACCTAATTTTGAGAAGCTTAACAGCATGTCTATAAAAACTTTTGGGCTGGATGAGAAGCAACAAGTGTATCTAATAGAGGTTGTTAATACTGAACTGCCTGACCATCGTGATTTGTTACTATTGGTTGATAGAGGTTGAAAACATCACTATACATACATCAATAATTTTGAAAAACTTATTCGGCGTCAGAATACTACGCATAAAGAGTATGTATATGCATGAAAGGGGTGCTTCGCACAATTTTATGATCGATATGGACAAAGTTGGTTGCAAAAACTACAAGATCATACATCCATCTATAACCAACATGATATTGCAAGAGTAGTTATACCTACAAAGGAGAACTCTCTCGTGCCATTTGAAAATTTTGAAGGATGCTGAAACTACCTTACGTTTTCTATGCGGATTTTGAAAGTATCCTTACTTCATGGTATACGTGAATCCCCAATCCTGAAACTTCCTATACAGATCTTTGTTAGGAGCATACACCTATGAGTTTCTGTATATAAGTGAAACCTGTTTAATTTGTTGAACATTTGGAAACTGATCTTTATGGCCAACCTATGTACATCGTTGTTATGGTGTTGCTCAGAAGTTTATGGAATAGCTGACATCCCTTGCAAATAAAAGTGGTATAATATTCAAATCTGCCAAGCTCCGAAACTTACAGTTCAACATCCGAAGGATTGCGACTCCTCTACAGTGTGCTGCATGTTTGATAAAGACTTTATGGAAAAGAACTACAAAGTACGCGACCATGATCATATCAGTGGTGAATATTGAGGAAGCATTCATAATGAATGCAATTGGTCCTGCGAAACCCCTAAATATATTTCCGTGTTCATACATAACCTTAGTGTGTATGACTCACATTTTTTCGTTAAGGAGCTGGTATGTACGAGAGAAGGAGAAGAGGAAATTCCTAGCTCTGAAGAAAACTATATATAATTTTCTAAGTATGTAGTATGGCTTCGGTTTGTGGATAGCTTTCGATACCTGAATACAGGCTTGAATAAGCTGGTGAAAGATCTAGCATTATATCCTGAAACACTGAAGTGTTTCGGAGAAGACCAGTTGAAGTTAATGACTCATAAAGGAGTATTTGCTTATGATTACGTCACTTCATCGGATATCTTGGACGAAACAATTCTGCCTACTAAGGACGCCTTCTACAATAGATTAAGTGAATAAAAATTAGTAATGCTGACTACAATCATGCTGGAAGTGTATGGGGACTTTTTAATGTGAGAAAACTGGACGACTACAACGATCTGTACTTAACCTCAGATGTTCTTCTTCTAGCTGAGGTCTTTGAGACATATAGAGATAGAACCGGAAAAATCATAAATTCGAATCTGCGCATTATTTTACCTCTTCAGAGCTTACTTGGAAAGCCATGCTTCTGTACACTGCAATTCAACTATAACTGCTTCTGGATTATGATCGGCTAATCATGGTAGAATCCGGCATAAGAGGAGATTTATGTCAAGTCTACTACCGGTATGCCGAAACAAACAACATCAACATGGAGAAACTTGAACAGTCGGGACCAACCCAATTTTTAACTAATGAGGATGCAAATAACGAATATTGTTGGGCAATGTGCCACGCCCTCCCTTATGGTGGATATGATGTGTTTCTCCAGAGGATATCAACTTAGAAACACTACAAGAGGATGATGCTCATGGATACATATTAGAAGTTGACATTAAGTATCCTGCCGATCCTCACCATATACACAATGGCCTACCTTTCCTGCCTGAGTGTATGAAACTCAAGGAGACGTCTACAAAGAAACTATTACCCCATCTTGGATCTCGGAAGAAGTATGTAGTACATTACATGGCTTTGAAGGAAGCTCTTAGTCATAGGATACATTTGAGTAAAATCCTTCGTGTGCTACAATTCCGACAGTATCAGTGGTTAAAACCTTATGTGGAATTTAACAATAGATTACGACAACAGGCTGCAAATGATTTCGACATGGAGCTCTACAACTGTTTATCAATGCCAAGTTTGTAAATACTATTGAGAAACTTTGTAATCGTATGTGTATATGGTTGGTTACAAACTAGAAGACCCTGGAAAATTGATCGCTAAGCTTGCGTTTATCGATAGGATGCTGCTAATCTAGCTGCTGTGCATATGGCCTCCCGAAAAATCGTATTCAACAAGCGTATATACATTGGAATGAATGTGTTGGACATCCCTAAGACATTAATGTATCACTATCATTATAATGTGTTGTTGCCATATTATGGAGCTGAAAACCTGAAGCTTATGTATATGGATACTCATTCATTCATCGGGTGACAACTGAAGATGTGTACCAGGACAAGCTACGACTTCTTGAGCATCTAGATACAGTTGGTTACCCTGTGAACTATATATGCCACTCCACGCAACACAAAAAGGTGCTGGGAAAATTTAAAGACGAGGCTAAAGGCAAAATGATACTGCTCTCTTTCGGTCTACCACCTAAGATGTATGCATTAGTTATCTACGGCTCATTGATAAAACAGATTAAAGGCATAAATCGGGGTGCTATTAAGCAGAATATTAGATTTGACGGCTATACGGACTGCCTTATATCCCGTGAAATAGCAAGAACGCCCAAGAATCTGATCCTGTGCGATGTGTTGCAGAACAAGCTACGATTTCTTTAGCATTTAGACAATAATAATTCTCTTCTCAAACATATATGCCACTCCACTCAAATCTAAAAGTGCTGTTAAAATTTAAAAATGAGGCTAATGGAAAAATGTTTCTGCGATTCTTCGGTCTACGACTTAATATCTATGCACTAGATATTTGAAGTTCAATGTTAAAAATAATAAAGGCATTAAACGTGGTGCTATTGTGCAGAATATTACATTTGACAGCTATACAGAAGATCCTAAAATCCGAGAAACCATAAGAACGCCTATGAATCGGATCCTGTCACGAGAGGATGTTTTTACCACAGTGCAAGTGAATAAATCACGTTGACTCCTTACGATGATAAAAGAGGATGCCTAGGATAGAATAACAACATGTGTATATGGACATTACAGTGTTACAGACAGCGCTTAAGAGAATATAACGGGATCTCAAGATGAAGATTTTCTCTGTGAGTCCACAAATTAAAACAAGTTAATTTCTCATGTCTTGCGTATACACCTAGCAGACACCTGGTGAAGAACAAAAACTGAGAATAAGAAAATGGATGGGGAGCATTAATTTTGCCATTAGGATCAAATACAAGTGCTGGTCTCAAGCCTAAATAAAAGGGGAGAGACGATTACCCTCAGAATCCTTATCTAATGAAGCAATGATTAGCTGGTAAAGCTTTTACACTTAGACAAAGAAATATAAGCATATAAAGCAATAAAGCTGACTAAAATGTTATATATCCTCAACCATGTGGATGGGTTAGTTAAACTACCTCTATATACTCTCACTGTAACCCAATACAAGTTTAGTCCTCTCCGTCTCCCACCATAACTGTTTCACATATAGAAGTTTATAAAATTAGAAAACGTATATGAAAGTGTTGTAAGATTCGTTAAGAAATGTTTATAAAGTATTGAATTACTCTCTAAATTACCATAAATACCTGTAATACCATGTAAACTACCTCTTAAAATGACTTAAATACCTACGATACTATCTGAATCACCCGAAATTACCTTAAATAGCTGTTCAGTTATACAAGTCGCTGCACGGAATTATCCCGAAACAGCTGTGATACTACCTGGATTACCGTAAATACCTATGATACTACCTAAACGACCTGTGAAATCATACGGAACTATGCTGCATTCAACCCATGCAATCTGTTCGTCTATATTACTATCTTATTACCCTAAATACGTAAGATACTAGCTGAATTACCGTGAAATCATGCGGAACTATGCTGTACCCAACACATGGAATCTGTTCGCCTGCTGAATGCTGGATGGTGCTATCCTGGTGAAGACGTGGACATTGTACATGCAGCAACCCTAGCCTCTCTAGGACCTATCCTCGTTTTGCCTATATCGTCTATATAAACGCAAAAAATTGACCTCGCTACCCCCTATCTTATCTTCTATTGCCAAACATTCGATTTTGTTAGGAGATGGGTTAAGTTTACGCTATATTTTTTTTTTTTTTGCAAATTTTATCATTTACAACTGCTAAGTTATTTAGGATTAAAATATTCAGGACATTTTATAACATAATACATTCCTTTAACAGCATGATATTGTTGTTAATTGTAACAATATGCTACATGTTGTTAGCTTTAGTGATTGCTTTTATAGGACTTACATCCCTAAAGATTTAAAAGACAAAGTCTTGCGTAGGACCCGTATGCGTAGAGAACCAATGTTCTATGGATCATATAAGGCATGTACAACACTTGATCAACCTAACACAGGGCAGATATTGAGGATGAAAATGAATTGTAGAAGTGGATGTTAGGAAAATTCGCGGAAGTTAACCAGCGCAGCATTTGCTTAGCAATATAGGAAATATGTGAAACAACGATCTGGTTGGCCGCCCTCTAGGAATTTGAACTCCAAACCTCTTGAATGTGAGCCCAAGTCTTATCACCTGATCCATCTCTCGCGTTAAAAAGCAAACCTGGAAAAAGAATTGTCTACTCAGCATACCATGATCGGAGATCGAAACTCTTTATGCCACGGCAGTACACCCTGTACTATTTTGACTATGAGAACAAGAAAACAAACTAACTGGATCTGCGCATAATGATTAGCAGTAAATTGTGACTAATGCGTAAAAAATGCCGGCGAACCTGTTAGATACAGAACTGGAACGTAGCATAAATAAACATTCTGGGATTTATGATTATTACATTTGCGCAATGACATCTGTTTACTCCAGAACACAACGGGGCACTGCTACAGCTTGTCCTTTCGTGTTTTATGTCATCATTTAGTGAGCGAGAATAATAATAATAACAATAATAATAATAATAATAATAATAATAAACTACAGCGTACATGATTAGGTTCTAAACAGGGAAGCGTCTTCATAATTGAAGTTTATCATCATTTACCCTACAATTATTGCTTGGAAATAGAATATAGTTCATTATAATATGTGGGTTACTATAACACAACAGTAGTGACAGATTTCTCATCCACAAGTATCGATCGAGTATTTCATATAGCCAAAAAATGCGTTGGTTTAAACGTAACCTTTTTATTTATACGACCTTTAAGCAATAAATAACACGATTTGGAATTTAAATACATTCATTTAGTGTCACATCATCATTAACTAAATGTAGCAGTAACGGGCCATTTCATTTGCTAAAAGTGTGGTCTATTTCGAACTGAACTTGCAAGTATTGCGAAATACGTTAGGATTTCCGACGATAGCCACTGGATTTCAAAATTCAGCGGAGATTATAAAAATTACAATCATTATTCCCTAGACAAAAGCTTGCAGCTAAAAAATTAAGATAAACATGCGCGCTAATTTATATTCTTACACGTGGATTGACACCACTCATAAAGAAGCGAATTCTCAGAAGAAATATGTACTCTTTTACTTACACTTCTTATTTTGCCTTTAAGATCCATTTTCTTTAATACGTATTATGGCACAAAAACCAAATAATTAATATACAAGTTAACGATAATACAGGACAAAAGTCCTCCCTATTAGTCAGCTTCTCAGCTCCAGGAAATAAGTATTTAAAGTATTTTAAACACTATTTAGATCAAACATTTTTTTCTAAAATTATTCTCGTTTTTACACATTAGAGCGAGGTATAAATACATGTAATGCCTTGCTTCTAATCTGTTCAAATATTTGGAAAAAGGAAGCTATTAAAAAAATGGTACGCGGATTAGAATTTAAATATCAACTGCCATATCCACGACTCGAGCACCGGATCTCGGCTTTCTGTGCCTAAGCTCTGTCTTTGAGCTACCGTGGTAATACACCTGAAGCAACATTAAACTTCTCCGTCTGATGCATATACGTAGACGAACTTCCAAAATTAAATTAAATCGAGTTTTATTAACTACTATGGTCCTCAGCGTCCCATTCTATATTGGTCGTGCAAGATCGGAAATTTTGCTTAGAGGCCTCTTTATCAGGCTTGAGGTTCTTTTACGTGCCGTAAATCTACGACACGGGACCACCGGCTTTACTTCCCTTCCGAAGGAAGCCATGCCAAGTATGTTTACCCCCGAAAAAAATCCATCGCCCTCCGCCGGGTTTGAACCCGCGACCTTGGGAACTAGAGGCTAGCACGGTACCACTAGTCCACGGAGGACGACACGAACCTCCAAGGTGATAACAATTACTGATAGATGTACCTTAAAGGTGTGTCTGGATAATCACATTATCTGATAATTGTTGTTTCACACTTGTTGGTGGGTCAGTTAAATCTGGAAAACATTTGATGCGCTATCTTTGAGCTACCGTGGCTAGACATCCGAAAGTGCATTAAGGTTTGTTCATCTGGTTAGTACATCCCAGTGAAATTCCAAGGCTGACTTCGTAGTTATTGCCTGTATATAGAAAAATGGTGGACGGTAGAATTAGATCGGTGTTATTTCCACCACACTTAGAAAGCCGCTTGTTGTGTAGGATAAAGACAAGAGAGCATACTGCTTTGAAAAACACCACTGTCTACACAGGAGCAATGGTAATCCCTTAAATCATTAGCAACATGAAATTTCTTATTTACGTTACATCTTAAATTCTACACTTACTATAAGTTACTTTTGGAGATGGGGTTGCTAATATTTATTGTTTCTTTTAACAACCCAGATCTGCGGAAATGCTAAAAGGAATGGGAGGAAAAATGTTGAAATGAGCCCGGTATCCATTGCTTAGGGTTACCTGACATTTATCTTAATCTTTTGTCCGCCGCATTAATTTGCTTTCAGGAATTTTGAGAAATTTGCTGATTTTCTATGCTGTAGGCCTCCGTTTAAGATATATACAATATATGTATATATCTATACAATAATTATAGTTTTAAAAATTATTATCCCGGATTTAGTTGTTGTTCCCATTTGGGAACACTGAGGGTTAGAATGAACATTTTATAGAAACTTGGTTTAATACATAATTTATTTAATTTATGAAGTTTTACAAAAAGAAGCTAATGGATTTCTCTGCATAAATTGTTTAAACCATATTTTGAAATGAATCTGAGTTATACTTAGAGTAAAATAAAAGCCAAAATATTACTGTAGCACTGAAAATTAAATTTGTGACATTCAATAAGTATAAATTTGGTCTTGAATACATGTTATGCAACTCTAAGATTAACAGTTCATGATGTTGACGAAACAACAAAGATGTATATTTCTTACACATTCACGACACTGCAGGCGAGCATTGCTCTTGCACACTACGCATCTGTCTTTTTTGGATTCGATCAAACAATGACCTTCAGCCTTTCTAATTGAGCTGGGTATTTTTGCCTTAGGTCCTGATTTAGTAAGTACTCTTGGCTGAGTTTTCAGCAGAGACATGGTTACTTCTCTCCTGAACTCCAGATGTTCTTTAGCTTTCTTGCCATGTAGTTCACGGTGGATTTGCCAAGCACAAACAACTGCCATGTTCAAACTATTTGCAAACAGATTCCACCATCACTTCTTACTTTGTGGTTGCTGACGATAGCTTGATAAGAGGCGATCGAGAACATCTACACCACCCATTCCCACATTGTAATTCCTCACGTTTGGCTCTGGAACATCAATCCTCTTTTTAGATTTTCTTGAAAATTGTATTGTATTTCCCACCGGCATATGTGTTTGGTGGTTTGAGGCCAGAATATCTTAACTGCAGCATTATCACTTCACCTGCACGTGTATACAGCACCATTACATTGGCAATCAAAGGTACCCCTCTCTTCCTTCTTCAGGATATTTAATTGAGTCACAGGAGCCTGATCCTTCCACCTCGTACAGTCCCTGTGGCTCTGAAATTCTTCTCTTTAAATTCCATTAGCAAGTCATATGATGTGAAGAAATTATGAAAGTATATTTCAACATGTAAAGGATCAGGCATAGCAGAATATAAATTCGTAACTACTCGAGACCCCAGAGGGGAGCTGCTATTAGAATCACTGCTTCTTTCATAAATTTCCATGTTATAAGGTTATCCGGTACTCGAACAAAGTAACCACACTTTGAAACCAAAAAATATCGGTTTCTCTCTAATAAACATTTTACTGGAATGATGGCTATAATTCGGTACCATGAACTCATCGATACTAAGCTTCTTATGACAAACGCCATATTGTTGTAAATTTGGTTGAGTTCATCATATAATGGAGTCATTTTCCCCAACATATCTCCATCCTTTAACTTTGTGTTATCCTTCATATGAAAATGCCTTTTTAAATCTCTGAAATGTTGCCTGCTAATTAAAGAAGGAACAATGCGAACCTCAATATCCTCTGATGTAAACCAGTACATGTCTTCAGTTGGTACTGAATGGTAACAACTTAGCAGGAGAATTCCAAAGAACTGAACAATATCTTCTATTGTTACTACAAACTGCTCTCCTTTCAGAGCTACATATAATCGTGTCATGGATGCTAGAAATTCTAAATAAGTTTCAGGCACAATTTTATAAAATAAGCCCACTGGCTCCAATGGAATAAGCTCTGGGTGTTGGTCTGATAGAGGAATTATTATTTTATCTTGTTGGAAACTATTTATCAAATTAGAGGACCCTTCCAGGTTGGATTCTATGTCTTACCTCCTTTACTCTTCTTAGATGCACTTGAACTAGAACGCGTAAAAGTCTCTGAAAGCTCTCTTATATTAAAAGTAACCTTCACCTGGCCACAGATATCTGCTGGTACCACCTTACCTAACACGTTGTCGTCCACCATTACTTCATCAGTAACGTATTCGTTATCATCAGGAAGCAGTTGACTGATTTGAATTTCATCACTAAGAAAGTCTTCATCTAGCAATTGATTATAATACTCCACTGCTTCTTTTACGGTGAAAAACTTCTTAGATGTCATTCTTTGAAGGCAAGAATAAAGCTAACATAATCTTGAAATTTGGCGTCCTGAAGGTAGAAGTAACAAGAATGTGCTCATTGTTGCACATTGTTTGGAGTAGTAAAGTAAAAGGTTCAATGTTGAGTATTTGAAGTGTGAATGTTGTGGAAGATGAGAAGTAAAACCAAGTATTCCATTTAGATATTCTTAAACACCAATGTTCCCATTTGGGAAAACCAAAATATATGTAGCTCTCCAATGTTTAACATAAAAATTATTTATTTGCTAAGGGGTTTATTATCTTCACTATGAAGTTGTTAAACAGAAAATCTATGGTACAGCGATTAAAACTGTATTTCATTGGTACATAACGCTGAATATATGTAAGAGGGTGAAATTCTTTCAATTTAACATATTTAAGTTAGTATATCTGGTGTATTTTGTTTTAAATTCAGGAGCTTTAAAATGGTTTTAAAATAAGTTTGGATCTGAATAAAACACAAATGCAGGTTACAATATATTTTAAGTGGTTACATTATATTTTTATAAACATTTTATTCGCTATTCCCAAATGGGAACATTTGCGGGTAAAAGGTTAACAGGATAAAGGAAAATTTCGGAAGAAAAGCGTTGTCCATGTGGCTCATCCCAAAAAAGATTGCAACTCTGGCCTTTCGGGTTGGAAGGCATACGTGTATTTGGGCACAACAGCTATAACTGGCATTAAAAAAATTTAAATTGAGTTTTATTTATGGACGCTCTTTAACTACTATGGTTCTTGACGTCCCATTCCATATTGGGCGTGAAAGACCAGTAATTTTGCTCAGAGGCCTCTTTATCAGGTTTTAAGTTCTTTTACGTGCCGTAAATCTAAGACACGGGACCACCGGCTTTACTTCCCTTCCGAAGGAAGCCATGCTAAGGATTTTTACGCCCGAAAAAAACCCATCGCCTTCCGCCGGGTTTGAACCCATAGTGCCCATAACGGTCTGCACCGAGACAGGGGACTTCTCTCTCTTTATGATTATTAGCAGCAAGGTGTGGCTTACGTATGTTACTCGAGAGATAATAGTGTAAAATAATATTACATCTATTCGAAACTTTAATTATTGAACCCTTCAGAATATTGCGTTTCCCGTTATAAATTTTGTCGTGGCACAATGGAGAGTCATTCTGGGAAGCAACTCACAGATTTAAAAGAAACGATTTCGTTATACGCGTTGCCGTCCAGCTGTACCAGTTACATACTCCCAGCAGCGCTGACATGACGTCAACTGTTATATCCTGACTCTTGCGGAGAAGTGTGGTTTTTGCTGCTTTCTGAGCGGTGATCTTGTTTTTCTATATATGAATAGTAGATAGCTTCGTCTGTAAACATTGCTGTC
The DNA here is from genome assembly GCA_030765065.1 of Deroplatys truncata. Classification (NCBI taxonomy): domain Eukaryota; kingdom Metazoa; phylum Arthropoda; class Insecta; order Mantodea; family Mantidae; genus Deroplatys; species Deroplatys truncata. The sequence continues at coordinate 533,245,673 of CM060990.1, read as the reverse complement.
CACTTCATTGGATAGAAATCCGGTCCATGTAAATTAATGCAGTTTTATTGTTAATAATTGTTTGAAGCGCTTCTTTTCGCGGGTATTTGTAGGAGACAAATACGTTTTAATCAATGACACACGATTCCCAGTTTAACAGGTCTTATAAGAAAGTATCTAATAATTATAACAGACATTTTAACCTCTTGGATTTCAGGCTATCCTTGGCTCTGGATAAAGAAGCTTTTCTGCTAGCCCTATTGTTTTCGAATGAAAACGCCCTAAGGAGCATAATTTTACGGACACTCTGAATGCTTTGCAGCTATCACGTGAGTTTTATATTATTATTACTCATAATAATGCTGATGACAATGATAGTTATAATAATGAATAAACAAGCTCTATGGTATTACAAACTTGTAATAGGTGCAAATACTTAGTGTTACGCAAATGATTAAATGTGCTGTTTATCGGGCACTATCCAAGCGAGATAGGTTGTGGCAAACCGTTTTCGCTGAATCATGTTTGTCAACGTTTTCGTTAGTAAGTGATTGTATCATTGTGAAGCGAAGAAATAGCGCCCATTGCTTTTCTCGTCCTCAAAGAACTTGAGATGATATTGAGGAGCAAGTGGGCTGCTTTATATACTCGGATGTACAAGTAACAATATGATATATATATATATATATATATATATATTTAACTGATAGCAATAACAAAGGAAGCTTTCAAACTAAAAAGAAATGTCTTCCGTGGTGAGTTGAATAAAGAAGTGAGGAAGAGAGCCATTGAAAATTGTAGGCTTTGGTCAAATGCATAGATATTTTAAACGTATTTGGTTGTTCCAGATGTAACGGTATAGTCTGTGTACACGTTTATATTATTATTATTATTATTATTATTACTATTATTATTATGCTGAGACATTAAGTATAAAAAATTCTGCTTATTTCGCTGATGTTTTATAGCAACTGGAATTAATACGTATTTCTAATGTAATTATTTTCTGTTTTATAAACTAACAATATCAGAAAATTACATTGTCGATACTTACAAAGTAGTAAAAGTAACAAGAACAGTGCTATTGTTAAGTTTTTCAATCTATTAGAACTTTTTTATTTTTATTTCCTTTGAGTAAGTTGTTTCTGCCCTCCTAGAAATCTCTCACATTTGGGCACTGTTCTTGACGGCTATTTACTTACACCTTGCCAGAAAATAATTACTGACCATTACTATTTAAGTCACACCAGGCGATCATGAATGCCCCCCCCCCGTTTCAACTAGGACATTAGAATTTAGTGAAATAAATTACTGGTTATCATTGTTTTATTTCTAAGCATACTTAAACCATACATTTCCTTTGTAGACAGCGAATATTTAACGGAGTGCGGAATGACAGTTGATTCTGCGTGCATTTACCAAAAACGGAAAATCAGTAAGAAACTGTTGTTATAATTTTATTACGAGTACTGATCACCCTGTATTTAACAAAAGTAGTGCGCGCTTCACATTAGTTTCAATATTTACTTAGGAAACGAGGAGATAAGCGAACCACAATTTATTGAGGTAAGTAATAATTATTAACAAAAAGGCTTCAACAATTAATGTGCATTATTCACTGTTTTCTAACATAAATTTCTTTTGGGTAGCTTAGTTCAAAATATGGCAATGGTTTTTATACTATAATTTTGTTGTACTTTAATATAGCTAACATTATACTTAAACACGAGATTTATATAAATTGTAGTAACACATTTTGGTATATTAAACAAAGATGTTGCAGGTTGCTTAAGCATGTGACATAAATGGAAAGCTCAAATGTTTTCGTTAATGCACTTTGTAAAGAGAAGGAAAATACCTTAACTGAACATTCATACCTGGTTGTTGCGCAAATGCAATACATTTCTTTTCGCAGTAGTTAGCAGATCGGCCAGGATCTGACTTGTAACAAAACATGCAAGATGGTACACATCTCGGGTGTTCGTAAAGCAAACCGGTGAGCCCCTCTTACATTTGAGAAGCATTTCTATAAATTAAGTGTACTGGGGCACTTAGTGAGCATTTATTTCCGTCTTTATATCTGTGCGTACTTCTCCTTAGTAGTAAAATATTAGCATTTGTTTTGCATTTAACAATTAAGAACGTGAAGATTAGGTATAGCTTTGTTATAAGCACGACAAGTATCAGCTGGAACTAAACCTTTCATGCACTCATAGAGTTTTGCCATTTGAAAGCTTCATTTGCAACACTGTCATTACGCCAGAGAAATGTTTCATAGTTTAAATTATTATGGAGCAAGACAAAAATCGTATTTAATTGAAGATTTTCTTACAATTAGCTATAGTGTTTTAAGAGATGAATAAACATGGCTAATTTAGTGCACAGTGCTTTTGTATGAGGGTTCCAAATAAAGTGCTAATTGATTTATTTAAATTAACTTGTATTGAACGACCAAGGTGAAACAAAACATTTTCTTCACTTATGAATAACTTGGGTAAAACACATATGTTGTGTTACTTCTTTGAACAGTGGTGACAGGTATAGTGTTATATGTATATAATAACCTATTGTGAGAACACGTTGCCAAACGGGGGTTCATTGCTGGTCTCTGATGCTTCATTAGTATTAAGTAATGCCATTTATAATAAGAATTCTCATATAGATTTTTTAGTTAAAATTTAATTAACGCCAGTTCCTTACTCTACATTACCTAACATTCAAGTTTACTTTGTAATACAGTTTGAGGTGCAGTATGAAACTTTGTTTTTATACATTAAAGCAGGATAATGAAATTGCTTGAGGCACACTGTTTGTAAATTTTTTGCTCTATTAATGGTACAGAAACAACTTCTAAACTCAAAGTGGGCCCATTCAATATCGATTTCTCAAAAAAAAAAAAAATTATGCAGCACCTCATGCATGTGTCCCTATGATGTTTAGAAAGCATTGGTACCAATGAAGGGAGCCCGTAATACTTTGTTTCATTTTTATTTTATTTTGTAATTTCATGTTGTAAATGTCAATTTTAAACAATCTTGATATAGTGATACCCAACTTAAATACGAGGCGTGTTTTTAAAGTAAGCACTCACAACTCTTTAAAAAAATAACAGAATACTATTTTTGAAATAGGTCTTTATTATCATTCATTACCTTATATCTTACACTACTTTTCTACACAGTCACCGCCGTTATTTAGACACTTGTCGTAAGGGAAACCGGTTTTTGTATGATTTCGTCAAAGAATGATGCGCCTGTGATGAAAGCCAAGTCTGCACTTCCTGTTTCACAACATCATCGTCATTGAAATGTTTTCCACCAAGGAATTTCTTCAGATGAAGAAAGAGATAAAAATCGCTTGGTGCTAAATCCGGACTGTAGGGAGGATGTTCAAAATGTTTCCAACTAAATGATACGATCAGTTTTTGAGTTTGTTTGGCTGTGTGTGGCCGGGCCTTGTCACTCATTATTGTTTCCCCATAAACCTCACACAAGCGGTGAATGCTTGCTGGGTAAGGTTTTACGTATTAAAAATGAATCACTGATCCGACTTCACAGTAGGTGGGTCGTTCGATTCTTTTGAGCATTTCTAAACGCTCTAACAACGGAAAACACAAAGTGAGTATCGCTAACAGCTGCGTCTGGCTTCCTAATGAATGGAGAAAGTGATCGCCCATGTTCAAATTCGCGACTGCAGCGGCAAAATATTAAAACAGTGCTTACTTCAAAACACGGCTGTAATGTCCAGGTTTTGTTCAACAATATCTAAAATGGCTTTTAAGAGATTTGTTAAACATTAATAGTCTTCAGCGCCAGAATTGCTTAGTTTGGAAATAGAATATCTTTGGTCCATTCTTTTATTCCTATTTGAAATATCTGATTTTATAATTCGTTAAATTTTGGTGCAACAAGGAGTGACAGGATTCTCATTTCCTACCGCGGCAATTCGTGGGTCAAAAGAAGTGATGCTATTGCGCACATTAGCACAACCAACACGTAAAGCATTTGATGCTAACAATATTTTAACTATTAGCTTCTGTTCTCAAGATATGCTAAGCAGGAGTATATCTTTCAAGAACTGCGAATATATTTTTCGACTGAAATTTGTTTTTGTTTCAATGTGTCCTTTCTCATAACTTCTTTTTGGATTTTTGAATACATCTAGCACTTATTTTTGATGTATTGTTTTTGCATAAGTGGAATCTTTAACGTCTGCAGTTAGCATCCTGTATACTGTTTCTACCTGTTCTATTCATCATCATTAAATTCTGTTTATAAGCTGTGTTAGGACCACACTCATTGTGATTCTGAGTTAATGCTTTTAAAACGTCTTCAAAAGCTTGTTGTAGAGAATACGAATCCAGGAACAAATAACACTAGTCTCTTCCACTTAACTGCTCCTTAAGTTTATTTGCGAATTTCCTAGATTTCGGATTCTATTATAAATAAAATCACTGGCTTTGTTTCATTTTATTTTAAGGTACAGACCATAATGTTCAGATACTTCTGTATTTGTTACATCATAGTCTATAACAGAATAACTACAAATGGCTACTATATTATGAATGAAAGCGTTTAGTTTAATGACTTCAGCATTATAACAATAAAAATGTTAGCGCTTCTTCTTGTAACAAGTAATAATCTGCTACGTTTACCGCATAATGTTTTATTTATAAATCTCATATTATACACATTATAAGCTGTACCTTCTGACAACGACGGTACTGGCTTGTTATATCTTCTCAGCCTGCGGATTGAAAAGTTATGCAGTCCCGGCGTTATACAGCCTATGCCGTCAACATTGTCCACTGCATCGCGTTGTATCAATTTCGGCCCAAATAACTGCTTTGCGCAGTGCACTGACTTGCACTCGTAGCGCAGCAGTGTAAGCGTTGGCTTTCAGTGGTGAAAGTGCCCGTTCAAATACTGCCACTTGAAGGAGCCTTTTATGTTTAGTAAATTTAACGAGACCTGTTTCGGTCGTTTCATCCAATTAATTTAATTATATGAATTTCATTAAAACACAAATTGTTACTTGTTAGAATGTGCTTCAATGAACATCATAAATAAATGCAAGAAATGAATAAAAAGCTCTTTTATTTGCCGGCGGGATTTGAACTTTCGACCTTCACTATAACGTTCCAATGTGTTACCCATTGCGCTACTGTAGGACCTTAAGAACGAACACAACGTAGCCCTAATCAACGGGCTGTGAATGCATTTAGCATCGTCTGTAAAATGCATGGTTGCCTAGTTACCAATCCGCAGGATGAGAAGACTCACGCGGTATATATAATGTACATGTATATATATTTTACAATGTATAAACACTTTTCCGGCACTCAAGACCGCAGTTTTTAACACCTTCTTATCACTTCTCTCTATTCTTGCGTGTTGGACCATAACTCTTCCTCAATTTCCCAAATCATCATTGTCTCTCTAATTCCTTGAATCCACGAGCTATGCGGTCTTCGTTTTCTCCTCCTTCCTGGTGGCGTCCACTGCATTATTCCTTTCATCTTCCATTCTTTTAGCATGCCCATACCATTCTAATTCTGTGGAATAAAATAAAAGTTGAATACTGGGGTGTTGATAAGTGTATAACGTTTTTAAAACTAGTGCAGAACACTCTAGATCCGTGTACGTTATTGCTATTATTATTGGTACTATTACTATTATTACCTATAGATAATTCAGGAATTAATATAGTAACTGCTTCAAATAGAAGTTCCAAAAACACATTTGACCATTTTATTACTTCATAAATTATGACAGTTTACATTATGCTTAAACCCCTACATGCTTTTTAATAGACTCACAGAAGCTTGCAATTAATTGAGAATGTTTAGGAAAACTATTTTCGTAAGACTCTGTCAGGCACAGAATGTGAAAATGCAATAATTCTAAGAGAAATTCCATATTGAACATCTTATTATGGGTGGATTGTGCACTAAATAAAAGGGGCAAAATTGCAAACTCTTTCTTAGTATAGTGTAGTGCTTCGAAATGCCAAGATTATTATTACATTTCTAGTTGGTATTTTATTATCTTCTTTAAAACATTGTTAAAATCGACAGTAACCGGTTTCAAAATACCCATCTCCACCGTGTGTTTCTTTTGGTGCAACCGTATCACACATTTAAAAGTGATATAATTATCCGGATTGCCTTAATACAATACCATCCTTAACCACCTTACGTATTTTCCTCTACTAACCGTATTTAATATCCTACCTTCAATAGAGAACGCTTTACTTACAGACTTAATGTTACACTCAGATATGCAGAACTAGCAGCAGAACACCTATGTAATTGCCAAGTGTATGGGATGGTTTTAAAGTGGAGAATACTTAAAGTGTAACTTGATAAATGAATTACTAAAGATACTGTTCCAATTATTTTACCAATTTCAGAGCTCTTTATTATTTCCAGATTTTTCTAAAAACTGTGTAAACAATACATGTAATTGTTAGGTAGAAGAAAGAGGCTTTTGTATAAATAATACTTTTAGCTATTAAACACACCTACACATTAATATATTAATTTTCCTTGATTCTCGGCTTTGCAAACTTTTGCATTTATCCACGTGTTCCAGAATTCTCTCGCTGTAGAACTTTGCCAGAATTTGCTCTTCTGGAAGCTGACCGTGCAAAAACAGGTGTAATGGTTTCATGTGTAAGGTCATTTGTGCATGTAGTCATATCACATATCAGCATTTTAACACAACTGAAGGAATAGTTAGTTGATGCTCAAATTAATAGAGACGCGCTAGACTACATGGGGCTTCAGGTGGTTTATTTCATTGCTAAGAACACAGTGTATGTAAACTGATCACATATCCTTGCTAAGGTACATTAGAAGAAATAGTTGATGTTCATATTCACAGATTGGCATTAGACTACTTACAGCTTCACACAGTTTGCTTCATAGTGTAGTACACATCCCACAGGAAGTAATCTACATCCAATTTCAGATTGTCTGTAAGGGCATTAATAGGACGTGTCTTAAGATATGCGATGGCGCCTCCTTCACCCTTAGTGCGGTGAAGCAGGAAGGAGGCTATAGTTTGCCTGTTTAAGAACATGTAAGTAGCTAGGAAACGCTAATTATATATGAGGACCTATAACTGATGTTTGAGGACTAAAATGCTGTTCTCTCGAGAATTGACGCATATTCAAGAACATTTCCAAACACACATTTGCTGTATATTCGCAATTAACCTCGCTAAAGTTTGACAAAATCGGCCTCGACTATATTAAAATGAGACACAAGTTACCTCTTCTCTTTTCTAGTTGAGGGAGGTCACCATTCATCACCTATACCTGTTCGTAATTTGCCAATGAGTTGACAGAAATAGCATAGGTATGCTTATTGGTGTGATACACAGCATAGGTGTAATAGCAACTAGAAGATGACACCACCAGTCAATAAAATGAATTCATGACGTCATGAAGTACCCTAGAACAAAAGCGGTTTGTTCAGGGAAGCCGTGTTGATTTCCACCTGTAAGTTATGTGCAATTGCACCGAGATCTGCATTAAGGGTACACATGGATGAAATTTCTAAATTACACATTTATAAATTGGTTTTTGAAATTTATACAAAAAGTAACGCATCAATTGCAATATCTTTAGTAGTTTTCAGGCTATTGATTTTATTAATTAATGAATTATTTTAATGGTAAACAAAATCGTCCAGGTAATGAAAGAATTAAACTTTTGGTAATATAAATATCTATTTTGACTTTAAGGAATATTTAAGAAAAAGGTTGGAAAATGTATTTTTATTGATGTTTCAGTTTTTGATAAGAAAACTTGTCAACTTATGAGAAATAATATGTTCCACCAATTTTAGTGTGTTCATTGAATATACTAATTATTATTGCTACAGTGATAGCCGATAAACATCACACACAACATTTTTGTTGTGTTTCTCTAAACAATTTTAAGGATACTGAGCAACAGTTGCATCGCGTGTAACAGTTTGAACGCATAAAGTGTGTAAAAAGCGAGAAAAGCAACTTTTTAAATTCTAAAAGGCGGTCTGGTCTTGAGGACTGGCACGTTTAAAAGCTCTTCTAAAATTATTTCTAATTATCAGTAATAGACACCAAATACACATAAAGAGACTAGACGATACATTCTTAATAATACGCATATAAACAAAAAGTGGAATTTTTTTAAGGATTTCGCACAATTTTGAAGTAGATGAAGGTACCCTTAATGTACAAGTGGAGGAATAGATGATGCTCATATTCATCGGCACATACTGGACCAAACGGTGTTTCACTCAGTTTGTTTCATTATGTAATGGCACAGCACGGTATAATCGGATCGCATACTGCCATTGAGGTACAACTGAAGTAACAGTTCATGATATTGTTTATAGAGATTACATGAAGCTTCAGGTATAAGGGCATTGTTATGTAATTGGATCTCCCATCCGCATTAAGGTGCAACTGAAGGAATGGTTGATGCTCTTATTCATTGACACGCAATAGACTACGTGGGGCTTCAACAGCTTCATTTATGTGTAAGGTTATTCTGCAGTACAATTGAATCGCATATCGGCATTAAGGTATAACTGAAGGAATATATTATGCTTAATTTCATGAATACACGCTAAATTACATGAGACTTTACGAGGTTTATTTCATTTTAATGGCATTTAAGTCAGGGTAATATAAGGTTTCGACCAGGACATTAAACAAAAGCGCTGAAAACTCGTGATTTTCAGATCATTTCACAAAGTATCTAAAGTCTTAATATTTCTCACGTAGGGAATAACCACCATTTTGAATTACGGTATTTTCATTGTAATGCATTACATGACGATTCGATTAAGTTCGTAAATTAATGATTTTGGCCCCTATTTAGCAACTAAACACATTTAATGGAGGAAGTGATCCTTTATTATCTTAATTTAATGTTTGTTTATTTTATTTCAGAGAATGGGCTCGCTGTCGTGCACTCTATGCAATGGTGGTAGAGGTAAGAAGATGTTTGTTGTAAAAAGAGGGATCGAGACATTCGTGCACATTTCAAACGCAGGTTTCCCTGGTCCCGCTTTCGGACGATTTGAAGATGAATTATTCTGATCCCAGACAGCTCACACAGAGTTGCTTCAAGGCAAAGCGTGGCTTAAAGCAATCATGACCTCTGAATCTGAATGCATGAACGAACTTAGAATCTATTGGATGATAGCTCGAAGAAAGAAAAATAGTTCTGCCGCAATGCAAAGTTGCGGGTACCGGACTTTAGAATGGTGAACGTAATGCGCCTTTTTACTGCAGTACGTGAGGTTTAAGTTGAAACATGACCATTTTGACGCTACCTGACCGGTCTACGAGGGAAAGTGCGCTAATGACTATCCGAGTGTTGAGAAACCCTGTCACAGTTACCCTTCACTGCCTAGTCTCTCAGTGTCAGTTGTGTTTGTAATTATGTTGTTGTCAGTTGACTTTTGACAGTGAAATATGGAAAATATCCTAATATCTTCGTCTTTGCTTCACCGGCTTTCGTGTTGTTGCAAGCGGGTGTTCTTTGTTCTCTTCTAAACTTCATGTTGCAACCTAACTCAGGTTTTAAATAGTGGGTAAGTTTCAATAGTAAAAGTTCAATTGTAAAGAATTACTACAGCAATTTATAGACCAGGCAGTTAAGATCACCAACTGTCGGGTGGTAACGTGCAGTCCGCACAAGCAAATCAAGCACTGCTTGGGCAGTTTGAGTAGTAGGAAAACGTAATTAAATAATTTTTATTTCTCAGTTTTATCCATAATAATTATGATATAAATAAATTTACTTAATCCAATAGTTTCTTTAATCTGCATTGCAATACGCTAAATCTTTGCACTCTGGCTATCGTTCACCGGCAACAGCCGTAACTTTGTCTGCATTCTGGCCGTTTAACTTGTGTCTATCCAAGGAAACTGTGGTGTTGAATGAGGTTGCCATGACAACGAACGTCATTCCGGCTTCTAGTCAATGTCAGAAGCCTTCACGAGACACGTGAACCAAGTTGAACATGTGTATCCAAGCTGACCTAAGCAGTTAGCTGCCTCCCTGGGCCGTATGTGCGATGTTTGAATCAATGTGAAGGGCTGCTTCTCTCATTTATGTTTCTAATATCCAGTTTACATGTTACTATTTAATCACTTATTTGCAGTGTGTATAAATGTGTAATTGAATATATGTGAAACGGAGGCTTCTGAAGATGCCTGGTGATATAACGGATTTGTTAGAAACACCGTTTTCTCGAAGAATATTCGAAGAAAAGGAATGTCTGATTTCTAAAGGAAGATAAATGCCCGCATTGCCTAATTTAACACAATAAGTAAATAATATTACTCACCATTTTTAGAATACTAGTTACTAAAAATGTGATTGACTTATTGGAAGTGTCAAGTATAACAGAATATTTTGTTGGAATTATTTGCTGTTTAGTTGTGACAGAAATTCCACTTTGACAACTACAGGATATTGCAAGTTAAATAATTTTAACTATAGCAATGCAGGATCGTGATCAAATGATCAAACACGACAAACATTATTCTACATAGTGAAGAGATAAAACGTAATAGAGAGATTTTGAAAAGGCTTATAAACGACGTTTGTTTACTTACAAAAATGGGACTTTCATTTAGAGGATACGAGTAGAAAACGTCTAATAACCGCGGTAACTATTTAGAACTTCTGGACTACACTGCTCAGTATGGCTCCCTACAAAAAGGTCATTTGGATACTTCTACAGTATTCAGAGATATATTAAATCACATTCAAAATGATTTAATTGAATCTTTTGCTAGTGCACTTAAGAAGTAAATTAAACAGCAGTTGTAGAAGTATATCTTTTTGGCCATATTAGCTGATAAAACAACTGACGTCTCAAATAAATCACAAATCTCTCTTGTTCATCGGTGTACAATTGAAGGGAGGGAGGTTGAAAGGTTTGTACACCTCCGGGATGTAGGTGAGGACAAAACAGCTACAGCAACTTCTAATCTATTTTAAGACCCATTTAAGACTTTTCAAATTGCGGTGAAAAGCTCGTCGCACAGAGTTACAATGGGTGTGCAGTAATGGTCTCTTCCTTACATGGTGTACAAGCCAATATTTGGGCATCTTTTTCACAAGCACTCTTTGTTCATGTTATGTGTATTGTTTGAATTTGGTACTATCCCAAAGTGCCTCAAGTATTCTTGAATGTCGTATAGTTTTTCCTAGTGCTTTATTTTCTGAATGGGCTTGCAGCATTTTTTTCTAAATTATTAAAGCGTGCAAAATTTCTAGATACATTTTTATGTCGACGGTTACAACATGTTTACCCAACACAATGGAACTACTCCTCACGTTTTGTCAATAATGTTAACGAAAAAAGGATGAGCTTCGCCTAGTTTTTCGCACCATGTTGGAACATCAGTCAAAAGTAGAAAATTATACCCTTCCTGTCATTCAAGGATATTTATCAAAGTTAGAAGCTTTTGAATTTTACTTTCTTCTTGCAGTTCTTTACACCGTGCATTTCTCTAATCAATTTTTTGTTCAGTGTTCTTAAAAATTCTTCATTGAATGATGTTTACAGCGGAAGAAAAATAGAAACGACAAATACTGTAAAATATCTTAGAAATCATTTTCAGGACGTGTATGAAGAAACAGTTTCTGATGTTGAGAAAAAGGAAACCTAAACCTCTCCTCAGACAGTGTAATAAAATACTCTTTATTTTGAAATTTTCGATAATACTGAACAACATATTAACAAAAAAAAGTGCAGGATTATGGAGACCTTACTTTTTTGTACTTGTTATACTCTTCAAAATATAGCTCTTATGTTCGCACCTTACCAGCTAAAGGTTTTAAAAGCTTAACACAAAATAACGGTGACTCCTTCGAAGAAATATATCTGAAAAACGAGTTAAATATGACGTACAGTTCAAATGCATTTTCCCAGAAGCCACCTTTACAGCTAATTAAGATGTTAGCAACTTCAGCACTTGGAAACTTAAAGCTGGTGTGCGATCAGTGGATTGGGAGGTTCATATTTACAGTGTACAGAACAGGAATTCATTCCTTAATCTTGCTGCCACTTACACTATCCTAAATTTGCTCACATTTATGTGTATGAAATGTTGAAACTAAAAGAGGCTGTGATCCCATCAGAAAACAAAGGTTTTGCCACTCAAAGCCAATTCACCATTCCAAGAATGAAAAAACAAAATCGGTACGATATGGACTAATATGGCAACTGAAGATATGCTAATGTGTACGATGAAGAGCGTCGGAACACTGACACACACAGGCGAGGTATTGCTGTATAAGTCGTATCATGCTGGATGACTATGCCTGCAAATTTGCACTTCATCGACGCCGTTAAAAGCTTCAGTGGGATCTTCCCCGAGACATCGTAATAACATGTCAAACTTCGAGACTTGACAATCCAGAGATATACAAGATGTTGAAAATATGGTGCTTTTGCTGCGATCTCATAATCAACTTGATAACCATCCGCAACTTCTTGTGTGTCTAACCTCTGGTGTGGGTTACTTATGATACCGTGAATTATGATGAATACAGGAGTTGTGATATAGCTTCAATGAAGTCCATAGTAGGCCAATATATTATAAAACTCATATTATAAGAAGAGGCAAATTTCGGTCGCGGGCAGGTATTGCTGAAATCATCAACATAGAAAATACCACTGTGAAAGTCAACCCAAAGCAACTTTTTATAAACTTTTGTGCGTTGTTAGGAATTAAGAACAGCTCGCTGGCTCATTGAAATATGAATTGGCCACTCGACCACCTGCGCTTATTGATGGAACAGTAATGCAAAAGCGCACTCTTCAAAACCCTGTAGCAATTGGGACCTTGAGAAAGTGCGCTCCCCAAAACGAATCGCATGCGGTGAATGTCTATTACCTTTTACATTGCGTCGTGTGGACGAGTTGGCGAGGTATTATCATAGTTGTCACCAGTGTGTGGAATGCATTATCAAACACTGCATTCAAAATGTTACGGATTCTCAACGTCAATTCTGATCCCTCCACAAAAGGTGAGGAGCACTCCAGGAAGACTGAGAAGAAGTCAGCGGAAATAGTCGTCGAAAACTGCTTCCCAGTGTTTGTGTACCAAGGAGTATTTCTGACCAACAAGATCAACAAGTTGCGTTTCATCACTCTCTTGTCCAACTAGCGTTAATGTAATTCATGCTCCTGGCGAGGCAGATTTATTAATCTGTAAAGTTATCTATAGCTCGCAAGGACTGGAAGAAACTCCGGTATTGTACAACAAGATACTGATTTACTTCTCCTGTTAATTTCCTTGTACGACGAATCAATTCGAATCCGGATGCTCATTTCTGGTAAAAGAAAGTAGCTAACCACTGATCTACAGAGTGTAACATTGAAGAAAACATTGGAGATCTACATTCCACTCACCTATTCTTTCATGCTGCAATCGGTTGAGATACAATCTCTACGCCGTTTCAAAAAGGTTAAAATGGAGACCTCACAAAGGTTCTCGTAAATGATGTACGCAGAAACAAGTCAAAGTGTATAACCAAATGGACAGCACACATGAAGAAATCGCAGCAGCGGCGGCGGCTAATGAATCTCAATTTGTAGCATTGCACGACAGTTAGACCACAGACACGTTGGATAATGCAGAACATCGACTTTAAATGCCAACAGTCGCAAAGGAGTCAGTCAAGTCTACATTTGACTTAGCTGCACTTCCACCTACTTCATCCGCGGAAAGGAAGGGTTCATACGACGTATATCACCAGGTAAGACTAAAAAATATTTAATTTAGAAGACTAAAGGATACAACGACCCCAGCTTTCTTATGCTTTTTATTTTAATTGCTTAAAGTTCAAGATTGGACGGGTTTTAAGTTGCCCGCAGCAGCATGGGTCTGGGTGATAAACAACAAATGCTTAGTTTTTGTAAACGCGATAGAGCAAGCACCAGACGATAAACTGCATTATATTTTTTGAAACTATAAACCCGTGTTCGAATGCGAGACGGTTCTCGGGACTTAGTTTATAGGTGAGCCAACTCATCGTTATGGGGAAAAGGGGGTGGCGGCTGAGCGCTATCCTTATCCTCCGTTGTGAGATCCTCTCGGGCGGCTTCTGCTTCTGCGTGCGTCTCCGTTGCGTCGTCGACGATGTCCCACGTTCCGTCGCAGATTTTACACCATTAAAGGTAGTTTTGCCGGGTTAATTATGGTCTGATCAGAAGAAAGTATGGGGATCTGGTTGGGGTTTGGGGCCACCAACGAGTCGTAGATCTCAGGTGAACAGGTTATTGGGTTAGGGACGGGTAGGAGAACAAAGTCGAGGAACTCGCTTTTATTAAGTTTAATTTAAAAAAAATCAACGTGAACACTTCACTGTCCTTGGCTATGTTCCTGGCGCGAGGTCGCCTAACACTTTGTTGCTTTAGCACTTAAGATGCTCGTATACATATTTGTAGTGGTTTGGCGCGAATGTTAGCTTTGCATACTCGCTCAGAATGTCCCATTCACTGCCAGTATTCTGCATGGGCTACTCTACTCGCGCGACTATTATTATGGCAACAAAGATTTGTTCCTTTGCGGCACACGTTAACAATTATTTTCCCAAGGAATGAAACAACGGCAATGACTTGTATTTCTTTCAAATTCACCGAATACACTATCTCGGCCACTTCCACTATTTTAACTCACAATCACAATCGCCGAATTACTTATGAACTGAGATATTCTTTTCACGGGAAATTCTTGAGCCAAAAGACGTGGATTTTGTGACGCTCACATTTCGAAGACTGGGTTTTTAGCTAAATTTTGGTGGGCTTTTATAATCTAAACTCCCATAATTTAGGCCCATCATGCTAAACATTTCTACTTGGCTATATTTTCGCGGGCCTCGAAGCGTGGGTTTTCAATGCTGCATAGGATAGGTTGAATTTATAATCATTTGGTACAAACTATTACGTCAAGCGGAACTTTACTGAATTACACGCGAATTTTCTTCTTCCTATGACCTATGAAACGTCACTTCTTTCTTACAAAGGCATAACAGTAGCGTACCCTCCTGCTTGCTACTTAATAAAGGACTGTAACCAAGCAGATTAATTAAGTGACTGCGTTTCCCCAATATGTACAATTTCTAGCCTTTTACACTCGTTTTGCCAGGAACATGTTCCCATACAGAAAAAATACAGAATATGTCAAATCGAACGTAATAACAGGAAGTATCAAATTATACCAAACACGAGTGCGGTAGGCATATGCTGTTTCAAATGGAACTGGGGGTACAAGAGGAGTGGCCTCAGTTGCACTTCTATTTGCGGCTACTGTGCGGGCACGAATGTGAGAACTGCGCCATTCACCCTGGCATAGAAAACGAGGATAGAGGACAATCCCGAAGTGCTACTGTGGGGACAAAAGCTAAACATATTGATAATGAATTTTTCTTTCACACATGCCTGTGTATAAGGTTAGAAAGTTAGAATCACACAAGAATTTATTGCCATATCCGGGATTTGAACAACGGATTTTCCACTTTCCTTGCGGTTGCTCTAACCAGATGAGCTACCATGGTAACATGCCGGGACAATATTAAATTCCCCAAATGATCCGCATTTTTTCCCGGTTATGCATAACGCGTTCTCAAATTCATATTGAGATAAGATATCTTGGACAGGTCAAATGCGGTGTTGTTGCATTGCGCCGATGGCCAAAATCCATTAGGATCCACCTAATGAGGGTCGTTAGGAAGGACCTGTCAAGGAAAAACTGGTTACTCAAATGGGACCACCGGTACAAGAAATAGGATAGGCTTTGGTACATCAGAATAAAGTTCAAAAGTTTATTTGCAGGAAAGGTTTTCGTTAAAGTGTTAAATTTATATACAACTTTTCCCTTGTCGAAAATCTTAAAAGTTAATTTGCAGGAAAGATTTTCGCTAACATTTTAAATTTATATCCTACTAGGTATTACTTTTGCGCCGATGATCAAGACGTTCTCAGACTTCATCTTGCTTTTTATACTGTGTTTATTAATGAATATCTATTCTATGTACAGCAAACGTAACCGCGAGTTGCGGGTTATTGAAATTTTCAAATATGGCAAAGTGCAGCTTACACTGGCCGCTCAGAAACGGCGATGTATACGTAAAAACTGAAACGCGCATTTCTTCTCTGAGGTATATAACGACGTGAATTACAGACTTGTTGGGGAACATAATCACGATTCAGAAAAAAAAATGCTAGGTAAAATATTTTCAACAGCTTACATATGTTTGACCACTTGAATTAAACTTTCAGCAAAACTTAGGCATTCTTAAAAAGTTAACATTCCCGTTTTTACTTCCTCTAGATGGTAGGTAAGAAAGTATTGTATTTCAACCAAACGTTGCATTGCCCTTGCATATTATAGTATTCGTCTCAAAAGTGATGCCTCAAATCCTGCCTAAATAATGCTCAAAATGTTTGGCTAGAAGTAATTTCAAATGAAGCTATATGACTTTACTATGTTTATTTCGCCATGCTCTTGCTTATGCAAGAAAGTCGGCTACCTAAGACGAGTTTTCACTCGAAAATACATGTTTTGAGGTCCCTGATTCAATTAAGTTCTATATCTTCCAAGTATGTGACATGAACATTTTCACAAAATGAAGAATTGCATTTTGTATGAATAGTAAATATCTGTGAAATTGTAAGGAACAGGTAAAGTCATGTAGGTGTACCGCATCATATTTCTCGTTTTTGATGAGATTTGGAGAAAAAAAGAACAATCGCAGACTGTGCAGATATACTTACATGTGGGAACCGTAAACATACGACAAGAAATATTTCTATAATCCATTGGGGAAAAAATCTGATGTGTTACACTCACATGACTTTCTCTACTCTTGTACAAACTATTTTTACAAACGCTTATTCTACATTAGCTTCATGTTAACCGAGATGTTAATCTTATTGCTAATTTTCTTGTAGGTGCCAGGGGAATATAGTAGTATATAAGCGATAGTCAAATATTTTAAGAGCTGGTTGCTATGTGGAGTGTTCCATTCTCCTTGCATTACTAGGACAAAAAAATGATTAACGAATTCCCATTTGAGAAAAAGTATAAGTATTGGAAAATTTAAGGGAATAGCAAGCAATATCTCGAAAATGGTTCACTTAAAAAATAATGTACATGACATAAATTGTGTATTTTAACGCGATCTACATTTTTGTGTAGTAAAATTTTGTCCATCTCTTATGGTTTACCAGTTATACAAAAGTCGTTCACAATGAAGAATGCTTTTGGAGATATTCCAGAAAATTCGAGATATGCTACACATTTGCCAAAAAATGTCTTAAACTTATGGTATTTTATTCAAAATCGTTAGAGACATTTTTGAGAAAATTAAAATTTTCGAAAAATGTTCCATGTAAAGAACTGGGGTGGAGGGATTTTCTTGAAAACCTTCGTGTCACTTTTCTGGAAGGTACTGAACCTAAATAACAAGTTTGGTGTTTATCCGACGGTTCGTTTCTGAGTTATGCTGTTCACAGACAGACAGACACACACACACACACACACACACACGGACATGTTTCCAAAAATGCTTTATTGCATTCAGTGCACCTAAAAACATGTATTTCCTGTGAAATGTCGGTATCGAATTTTTGGGTGGAATGCAATACTTCCCCTGCTTACTATACGTAGTAGAGAAAGTAAAAATTATTTTGAGCATTTTCTTGAGATTACATTTTTTATATAAAAGGTTCTTTTTGGCTATTCCTGATGGTTTTAAGTTGCATGAAATTCACATAAAGTAAGGATGGTTTTGTAGGCTATGCCTAGAGAATTCAAGATATACATTTTATTTCCCATTCTAATATCTGCAACATTTGGTGGGCTCTTTTATGCAAAGCAATAGGTAGGCTGCAGAGAAATTAAAATGCACTAATATGCTGCATCGTAACGAGCATTTTAAGTGCGAAAAATTATAATAAAGAATTTTTGAGAACATTGGTTTTTAAGTTATGTGTTTTCATAAACAATACAACATGCAAACAGGAAACTTTGCAACAATTTTTTAGCAAATGCGGGATAAATGAGGAGTAGAGATTTCGAGAAACGTACCACGTCTCTCAGTAAAACTATCACAGATGTTTGATATTGTTATTTCAAATTTATCGAGGTAAATTGTTTTACACAAAACTGTGCCTAAATAATAAGTATTATTCATTCATTCATTATCTGTTTACCCTCCTCTTATGTAGGACTTACACCCCCAGGACTTACAAGCGGGTGCCTGGGGTCAGAGGCCCGTCGAGGAGCAGACACTCATGGATCAGACAGAGCATCCAGGATGGGTGATCAGCCCGATGCCTAGTATGGGATGAAGGAAGTAGATGAAACGAAATGATGCTGAAATGGATGAAAGGAAAGGTGATAATGGAGCAGTTGGTGGAATGAATGGCGGGGGAAACCGGAGAACCCGGAGAAAACCCGGCCAGACACCGCTTCGTCCACCACAAATCCCACATGCAGGTCCCTGGGATTGAACCCGGTCCGCCTCGGTGGGTGGCGAGCGGTCTAACCACTCGGCCACGGCGCCGCCTTAAATAATAAGTATTAATATTAATTAAATCAAATTAAATCTTATACTTAACATTTTCCCCAATTTCTCCTTGCATATACTTTTATACGTTGGTATATAACGCATAAAATTATTACTTTGCACAAATATACAGTTATACTAATGTTTTGTGAAGATTTGTTTAATCCTTTTCTTCCTTCTATCTGTGGTCTTAGTTGTCTAACCGGGTAATTCTTCCTTAAACCGCATTAATTGACAGCTCCTTCATAATGACCTCATTAGCCGGGTCGCTAATGCAAAGTGGCCATCGGCGCAATGCACTATTACCCGTCAAATGTTGGAGCGCTCCTCCCATAGAGGGTAGTGGAGTACCAGCTTCATCTCTGTAGGAGGCTAAAAACCCTTGCTATGATGCTTATGGTTGACTTTTAAGTTCTAACGTTCCTTGTTGGCATAGCATGTATACCTAGACATCGACAAGTCTGAAGTATTAGGTTAGTTCTAAGCTCACAAGTGAACACTAACTTCTACATATACCTCCTTCTTAATAAATTATACTCCCTCCTCTTGTGTATTTCAGCTCTCCCTCCTTAGATTACAGCATCACCATCCCACTTAAACATAGCAAGCCTATTATGCGAAACAAAACTACTCACAAGCCATCTTAGATCATCTTTCACGCACCTACCTCCTCTCTCATATCTTTAGATTGCATTGGCTGCCATCTTAATTATGTGCCACTACGCCAGTTCTGTATGCTTTACTCTACTTTTAAATCTGTGGGATAGTAACGAGACTAGCATTACAAAGAGTGCCGTTCGCAACTGTTATAGGTAAAATGAAAATAATATCACTCGTATTAACAATGTGACACAGGACACTTAATTTTTACGTCCTTTTATAAAGCAAAAGGGGAAACTAATTTGAAACACAAGAAATAACAAAGTAAGCAACTTTGATAACCAATTTACTACCCATAAGTGTACAGTAATTAAATAAAATTTATCAAGTGTTAGAGATAAGACTGAAAATAATACTGCTGGCTAGTAATGCGACTCGGGAAACTTAATCCTTACTACTTGTGTTTTAAAACAAAAGGCAGTCTAGTTTGCGCAAATGGGATGCAAGATTAGAGCACAGAACTTTGCTTTTCGAATGTCAAATACAAGGTAGGGAACGATTCTCTTTCATTTATTGCATTTAACACCCGCTCCTACTTCTTACCGCACCACAGGTGGTGACACTGGTGATACATGAAATGAAATTATAATTGGGAAAAGAAGTTTGGAAACGAAACATTTTAGGTCTAAGTTTGAGGGACCTCTCAGCATTTGTTTAAGAGAAAAACCTAGAAGAATCATCAGTCAGAAAGGACCGTCCTGGCGGGATTTGTACCCCAAACCTTTCGTTCATGAATTCGTGCTTTAACGACCTCGGTCGCCGTGTGATTCCCTTTCAGGCAGGTCTAGAGTGTTGAGGACAAAAGGAAAGTGGCCCAAAAATAAAGCTAAATTAACACCATTACAGAAATCAAATCACAGGCTATGTAAGTGTGTTAAGATCAGATAAACACCGTGCATTATTTATGAATTATAGTGATCGAGTGAAAACTAGAGAAACATCAGTACTCAAGCGGAACAGAAACGCAGATAGAACATATTACTTATAATTTAGTGTAAAACGTTATTTATGTACCAGATGTTCAACATTTCTTAATGAGTATACACTACTTATTGTGTTAAAGGATCTTGATAGATTACTATTATTATAATACAGGAAGCTGTAAATAATAACTATTAGAATGTGTTAGACCGTCAAGGACAGGAATGCAGTTTGATGTGATCAAATGCTGGACATGAAGGAGCAGCTGAGGACATGCCATCCTTAGATCCCCGCATTTCTCTGTTTTATAATCATAATGTTAGAGTTAATCTTCAATAAGGACACGGGTAGACACCGACTACACGATTAGCGGCGTATTTATATGATAAGGTTCTTAAGCTTTTACCGATATGAGTAAATACAAAATACTTAAAGTTCAACGGAAACCTACTACTTAGTAGAGGCGAGTGACGGTCATAAAGACGAAATTTGCGCTGGCTTTCTTGGAGAAGATGAGAAGACGTCACTTTAAAACAAAAACAACAAAGATACACCTGCAAACAAAACAATTTCATAGTAGTTAAAATCAAATTATACTGCAACTTTTAAGACTAAGCTCACGTCTTGAACCATAATTATCTCAGTAATGTTTAGGATAATGAAAAAAGACGTTAAGCTTCAAGATACTCGTATAGCTGGTCAAATGCTATCATGAAGCGAAAAGAATAAAGAAGGTTTCTACATGTTTAGGGCAACATACAACCCTTATACTGTTTGTAACCCAAACCGATGGAAGTTAATATTTAACGCTATTTTCGAAGCAAGTTATGAGCAAATTACTCCTATTATAAAATCGCATGGGCGACTGTTCACTATTAGGAAAGTGGTTAAAAGATACAGCTGAACTACAAGGAAACACACAACAGTGCGTTTTCCTGCCACAGTCGTTATTTTAAGAGCTCCACAAGCGTCGCTGTTTTGCGCTTAGATAACGAACTATGAAAATAGTAAAAGTGGGTCCCAATGCTCGTCATAGAACTGTGTAATACACAGTGTGTATCTCAGAAATTAATTCTTGGACTCTTGCACTATATTAGATCTTCATTCACAACCTTTCTTTACAGTGATATATGATTTTGCAACATTTTGCGTAAGGTACAATAAATTATATAATCATAGTAAGAATATATGTGGAAGGTCTTAGGATAAAAGCAAAATGCATTATCGAGCATACGGGAATACAGCGCGAAACTGTCTCAGTAGGAGAAAATTATATTAAAGTGCGCTATAAATGTGAAATCGAGGGTTCTTTGAATTAGAGGTTTTCTTTGTTGATTTCTTTTCTCCTGGAATGATCAAATACGGAGTTTGTTCACCCTAAACTTTATGATGCTAGTAGGTAATAGATAGCGCTTCAAGAACAAAGGCAGATGCCGCCAATTGGTAAGGATGTAAGCCAATTAACTTTGTAATGTGATATCCCTTTGTTCCACACCGGCGGCTACGCCCCTTCTTTTGTGTTCTACTGTTTGCCGTCTGGTCGCGTGCCACCTGGTCCCGCCCCCTCCCTTTGAGGCCTCACATGCCGTCTGGTCGCGTGCCGCTAGGCCCCACCCCCTCCCTTTGTGGCCTCACCTTATTCCGCCCGGCTCTGTGCCGCCAGGTCCTACCCCCTCCCACATGCTTCCTGGTCGCGTGCCGGAGGCACACCGCCCCCCTCCTGTGTGGTCTCGCCTAATGTCGCCTGGCACGCGCCCCCTTCCTCCCTCCCTCCCCTTTGTGGTCTGATTGGTTCCCTGTGGATAGGTGGGAGAGTGTGTATTGTTCCTATACGCTGGCTGCATACCCTCCCCCTCATTGTGACCTGTCTAAATCCCGCCCGTGTGATTGGCTCCTCTGCGGAAAGGTGGGAGAGGGTGTATTGTTCCCATACGCTGGCGACGTCAACCCACTCTCATTGCGACCTGTCTAAATCCCGCCCCTGGTGATGGGTGTGGTAGGGGAATGGTTTTTCTCGAAGCGTGCCAGTGTTCGGCAAATAGATTTGAGGAGTAAATTGTGTCAATCAATTAGGTAATGTTTGTTCATCCATAAAACATTATTGAAAAAAAAGAATCGGTATTTTATTACTACTAATGTCCGAACATTGCACTACAGGGTGATGTAATTAAACGATGCTCCTCGATCGATGAATACAATTAAGTATTTTTTTATTGATTAATTGTATATGAATTGACTCGCGCGCACCTGGTCGTCATCGTATATGCGTGGGTGGTTGTTAAGGTGATTATTACATGTGTATAATTATTACGACTAATAACATTTGTTTAATTCTACTTTTGAGGGAAAAATATATTTTTGGTTTATAAGAATATTACAATACTTAGGTGAATCCATGGCTGAAAGGACAGAGTTGCCGTAACGAGACGTTAACTCGCGATAATTTCACTGAAAGCCCGCGCGCAACCCTTCCTCCATGGAGCGCCAGACGCGAGTGACTGGCCCTCAGCAGGTGCATGGCGAGTTAGCATTCATCCCCTCCTTTGCGCTTCAGTTTGCCATCTCCGTCAGCGCGCCATGTGGTAATAGGGGAAACTGCTTTTCTCTCTGAGCCAGCGTGGGCTTCCTCACAGCGCGCCATGTGGTCATATTCGAAAGTTGTGAATTCACTATATTGAGACTTAAGGTGCGCGCATGGCGGCTATCTTAACTCCATATAATTCCGAGGAATATGATTCTAGAAAAAAAAATAAAGGCGAATTAACATTTTAGTTAAATAATACTCGATTAACATGCGAGGTGCGTTCATGTTGTCTCATTACAATGTCTGGGGGAAATTGATTATGAAAAAATAAATAAACGTGAATTAACATTATAGTTAAATAATACATCGTTTGTCATCCGTGGCGCGTTCAGGTTATCTCGTTATATAATTCCGTGGAATTGATTATGAAAAAGTAAATAAATACGGTTAACATTATAGTTAAATATTACATACGTTATTAAAAATAAATAAGGGTCTCGCTGATCGATGAATACTAAATATGTTATTAAAAATAAATAAATACGGTTAACATTATAGTTAAATACTATATATGTTATTAAAAATAAATGATTCGGTTAACATTATAGGTGAATATTAAATATGTTATTAAAAATAAATAAATACGGTTAACATTATAGTTAAATATTACATACGTTATTAAAAATAAATAATGGTCTCGCTGATCGATGAATACAATTAAATATTTTTTAATAATTAATTTAAATAAGTATAAATGAATTGACTTGCGCATTTTGGTTGCCGTCGTATGTGTTCGGGTGTTAAGTTGATTATTACGCGTGTATAACTATTACGACTAATAACATATGTTTAATTCTAAATAAATAATGAAATATGGAGACTATGCTAAATAAGACACATTCCTTGTTACTCTTCGCCAAACAACTGAAAAAGGAGCACAAATATAAAGCCCAGATGATAAAGCACTCCACGCGCATAGGTACGGACTTTAAAAACGATAAAGTATCGCACGTACGCAAGCAAAAAAGAATTACGATATCTTTCATAAAGTCAGTCGATGTAAAGGAAAGTTTGTACACCCTTGACGAAAAAAACCCCCCTACCGCTGGGAAAAATAACCTTTTAAGAATACAATGGATGTCTATCATATCGTTAATGGTCAGCTTGACAGGGTTCCTAATTGCTCTGCGCAGAGGTCACCCATACAAACAGGGAAAAATCCTAAACCAGGCAATTACAAGCCTGCTAAAACACTTTTTCTCCTCCAATAAGTAATTTAAATTCTACATGAACATTATTAATGATTAAGTTACATAGTATACTACCTCTTATTTCTTTTAATAAAATATTGCATATGACTCTCCCGTCAGGAAAATTAAACGGAGAGAAGCGATATGTTCTTTTTACGCTGAAATTATAATTAACCGCATAGTGTATAGATTCTGTAGAAGTCTCAGTAAACATTCGCGACTATTGCAATTATCTCCAAGTATTATTTCCTTCTCAGCGAAAATCAAGTTTTTTATTATTATTATTTTATTATAATTATTATTATCGTCAAGAAAGCTTATTTGTTTAGATTAAGTTTCATAGTGTACTACCTCTTATTCCTTTTAATAAAACATTGAATATGACTCTCCCGTCAGGAAAATTAAACGTAGAGAAGCGATATTTTCTTTTTACGCTGAAATTGTAATTAAACGCATAGTGTATAGATTCTGTAGAAGTCTCAGTAAACATTCTTGACTATTGCAATTATCTCCAAGTATTATTTCCTTCTCAGCGACAATCAAGTTTTTTATTATTATTATTATTTTATTATAATTATTATTATCGTCAAGAAAGCTTATTTGTTTATTCCATTTTAAAAAGATTGGCTTATTCTCTTAGTAAACATAGGACGAGAACGTTTTTAAACACCGCTCCCTTCGAGAGATATTTTTTGAATATTCCAGAAGAGAGATTGAACCATATTTGTTTAAAAGCTTTTTTCATTCACCGGAGAACTTCGAGAAAATTCGACGAATTATTCAGTTGTACACCCCTTGCAAAAATATTTTGTATACCCTTTGAAGACTGTATACCTGGCTGTGGTCTTGGAAATCCCTCTGACGACAGGCTGCCGCCAGGTGGACCACGACAAACAACACTTATTCATTAGGGAATCTATTGTGCTTTAAAATGATTTCTCTTACCCTGAAAACTCCGTACTTACAGGAAACTCCCTCTCATACAGACGACTGTGTAAATATCATATCGTAATGTAGCTATAAGGACGGGGATGTCGTAGTGTTTAAAACACCCTCGAGGTAAAAAATACAGGGAATACCTCAAAACACGCCTCCCGAGAAGTTAAGTGTAAATGTTCTGTATATTGAGTGCTATCCTTGAACAGACGCAGGAGGAAAAGAAAGCCATTTGAGTGCACCATTTATAATTCTCTTTTTGATGTGACAGAATATACAGATACCGGAGATTTTTCGTGGTTTTCCCTGGTCTGCAGGCGAATGCCTGAGCATCGTATGCTACCATGTTTTCATTGTATTTCATTCGCATCTTAACCTATGTGCTTCTAAGGCCCTCTGTTTGGATTACCGTCGGCCAGTCGCTTAGACCTTTGATTTTTTCGTGGTTTTTCCTGGTCTGCAGGCGAATGCCTGAGTACCGTATGCTACCACGTTTTCATTTTATTTCATTAGCATCTTAACCTATGTGCTTCTAAGGCCCCTCTGTTTGGATTACCGTCGACCAGTCGCTCAGACCTTTGATTTTTTCGTGGTTTTCCCTGGTCTGCAGATGAATGCCTGAGTACCGTATGCTACCACGTTTTCATTTTATTTCATTCGAATCTTTAACACGTGCTTCTAAGACACTCTGTATTACCGTCGACCTAGTCGCTCAAACCTTTGATTTTTCGTGGTTTTCCCTGGTCTGCAGGCGAATGCCAGAGTGGCGTATGCTGCTACGTGTTCATTTTATTTAATTCGCATCTTTAACACGTGCTTCTAAGGCCCTCTGTTTGGATTACCAACCGCCATTCGCTCAGACCTTTGATTTTTCGTAGTTTTCCCTGGTCTGCAGGCGAATGCCTGAGTACCGTATGCTGCTATGTTTTCATTGTAATTCATTCGCATCTTTAACACATGCTTCTAAGGCTCTCTGTTTAAATTACCGTCGGCCAGTCGCTCAGACCTTTGAATTTTCGTTGTTTTCCCTGGTCTGCAGGCGAATGCCTGAGTACCGTATGCCACCACGTTTTCATTTTATTTCATTCCCATCTTTAATACGTGCTTTTAAGACACTCTGTTTGGATTACCGTCGACCAGTCGCTCAGACCTTTGATTTTTCGTGGCTTTCCCTGGTCTGCAGGCGAATGCCTGAGTGGGGTATGCTGCTACGTGTTCAGTTTATTTCATTCGCATCTTTAACTTGTGCTTCTAAGCCCCTCTGTTAGGATTACCGACCGCCAGTCGCTCAGACCTTTGATTTTTTCGTGGTTTTCCCTGGTCTGCAGGCGAATGCCTGAGTACCCTATGGTACCTCGTTGTCATTTTATTTCATTCGCATGTTAACCTATGTGCTTCTAAGGCGCTCTGTTTGGATTATCGTCGGCCACTCGCTCAGACCTTTGATTTTTTTCGTGGATTTCCCTGGTCTGCAGGCGAATGCCTGAGTACCGTATGCTAGAACGTTTTCATTTTATTTCATTCGCATCTTAACCTATGTGCTTCTAAGACACTCTGTTTGGATTACCGTCTACCAGTCGTCAGGCCTTAGATTTTTTCGAGGTTTTCCCTGATCTGCAGGCGAATGCCTGAGTGGCGTATGCTACCACGTTTTCATTTTATTTCTTTCGCATCTTAACCTATGTGCTTCTAAGGCACTCTGTTTGGATTACCGTCGGCCACTTGCTCAGACCTTTGATTTTCTCGTGCTTTTCCCTTGTCTGCAGGTGAAATCCTGAGTACCGTATGCTACGACGTTTTCATTTTATTTCATTCTCATCTTTAATACGTGCTTCTAAGGCCCCTCTGTTTGGATTACCGTCGGCCACTCGCTCAGACCTTTGATTTTTCCTAGTTTTCCCTGGTCTGCATGCGAATGCCTGAGTGGCGTATGCTACTACGTGTTCATTTTATTTCATTTGCATCTTTAACACGTGCTTCTAAGGGCCTCTGTTTGGATTACCGTTGGCAACTCGCTCAGGCCTGAGATTTTTCGTAGTTTTCCCTGGACTGCAGGCGAATGCTTGAGTACCGTATGCTACCACATTTCTATTTACTTTCATTCGCATCTAACCTATGTGCCTCTAAGACCCCTCTGTTTGGTTTACCGTCGCCCACTCGCTCAGACCTTTTATTTTTCGTAGTTTTCCCTGGTCTGCGGCGAATGTCTGAGTGGCGTATGCTACCACGATTTCCTTTCATTCTATATAATTTGCATCTTTCATTTTATTCCCTCCTTTTTTGCTTATAGATTCCGTTGCTCATGGTGAATGCCTCCTCAAAAAATACTTGTCCCTTCCTCGGTTGACAGCCTCACGAGTTAAGCATCCGAATCTGCGCGATTATACCCGATCAATACATACATCTTCACAATACTTTACTTACTCTACGCATCCGAACCTGTACGGAGACGTCCGAACACCACCGAACAAAACATTACCGTTGCAATACTTTGCTCACTCACTCTAAGCACGCGAAGCTATACGAAGACCTATGAATACATGCAATCACACATAAACACCGCTGTCCGCCTCTCTAAGTACTCGAACATGCAGGAAGACATACAGTCATGTGCTTGTCAGAACCCATCACTAACAAATCGAGTGGAATGGCTCAGATGGTAAGTCTGTGACTTGTATTCGGAACTAGGGTTCAATCCCAGTAACCCACAGACCCCTGATTCCCAGAGGTTTTATCTTCAAGGTTTTCCGCTCACTAGACGAATGCTGTGAAGGCTCTTTCCACCTCTGAATTTTTCCTCTCATCCTTTCACCTCCATCTTCATTTTACTATTTTCATCTTCTTGGTAGTTTCAGGGTTGAAACTAGCGGAGAGGGTCTCTCGGTCTAAGTAGAGCTTATGCTCTCTGTAACTTTAATCCATGGAAAGAGTGTGGTCCCAGAATCCTGGACCTCTCAGAGATGTGTAAGTCTGTAGTCCTCGAGAGGAGCCATAGTTTGCGTCAACTGCCAGCAGGGAATTTTTTTATCTGTGAAAGGTGGAGGCCCTGCCCCTCCACACTTTGACTGTCTCACGTCGTCACCTTGCTTGACAACGTCGTCACACGACGTTACTACGTCGTCACGCTACGTAACAACATTCAGAAGGTTCCTGATCATCAACATACAGGTGACAGAGACGCGGAACTAGTTGGAACGTTCCGAGATCTGGAAACGTTAGGGACACACAGCGCAATGGAAGCTGTACAAATCTAAATTACCGGCAAACTTTACTTCAGAGGGTGGATGGTAGAAGCGCGCAACTAGCTGGAACGATCAGAGATCTGGAAACGTTAGGGTCACACAGCGCAATGCAAACTGTACAGATCTAAACCGCCCACCAAACTTTACTTTAGAAGATAAGAGTTCGCCGAAATGTAGATGGTAGAAGCACGCCACTTGCTGGAACGATCTGAGATCTGGAAACATTAGGGACCTCCAGCGCAATGCAAAGTGTACAGATCTAAAACCAAGCACTAAACTTTACTTTAGAAGGTAACAGATCGTTGACATGAAGATGGTAGAAGCGTGCAACTAGCTGGAACGATCCGAGATCTGGAAACGTTAGGGACATCCAACGCAATGTAACTTGTACAGATCTAAACCAACCACCAAACTTTACTTCAGAATGTAACAGATCGTTGACATGAAGATGGTAGAGACGCGCAACTAGCTGGAGCCATCCGAGATCTGGAAACTTTAGGGACATCCAGCGCAATGCAAACTGTACAGATATAAACCAACCACCAACTTTACTTTAGAATGTAAGAGATCGTTGACATGAAGATGGTAGAAGCGCGCAACTAGCTGGAACGTTCCGAGATCTGGAAACGCTAGGGACATCCAGTGCAATGCAAGCTGTACAGATCTAAACAGACCCCAAAATTTAATTCAGGAGGAAACAGTTCGTCGAAACGTAGATGACAGAGACGCGCAACTAGCCTGAACGATCCGAGGTCTGGAAACGTCAGGAACATCCAGCGCAATGCAAGCAGTACAGATCTAAAAACAAGCACCAAACTTTACTTCAGAAGGTAGATGGTAGAAGCGCGCAACTAGCTGGAACTTTCCGGTATCTGGAAACGTTAGGGACATCCAGCGCATTGCAAACTGTACAGATCTAACCAAGCACCAAACTTTACTTTAGAAGGTAACAGATCGTTGACGTGAAGATGGTAGAAGTTCGCAACTAGCTGGAACGATCTGAGATCTGGAAACGTTAGGGACATCCAGCGTAATGCAAGCTGTACATCTCTAAACAGACCGTCAAACTTTAATTCAGGAGGTAACAGTTCGTCGAAACGTAGATGACAGAGACGCGCAACTAGCTTGAACATTCCGAGATCTGGAAACGTTAGGGACATCCAGCGCAATGCAAGCTGTACAGATCTAAAAAGACCGCCAAATTTTACTTTAGAAGGTAACAGATCGTTGACATGAAGATGGTAGAAGCGCGCAACTAGCTGGAACGATCAGAGATCTGGAAACGTTAGGGACTTCCAGCGCAATGTAAACTGTACAGATCTAAACCAACCACAAACGTTTACTTTAGAATGTAACAGATCGTTGACATGAAGATGGTAGAAGCGCGCATCTAGCTGGAACAATCCGAGAATTGGAAACGTTAGGGACATCCAGCGCAATGGAAGCTGTACAGATCTAAACCAAACACCTAACTTTATTTAGAAGGTACCAGATCGTTGACATGGAGATGGTAGAAGCGGGCAACTAGCCTGAACGATCGAAGATCTGGAAACGTTAGGGACATCCAGCGCAATGTAAACTGTACAGATCTAAACCAACCACCAAACTTTACTTTAGAAGATAACAGATCGTTGACATGAAGATGGTAGAAGCGCGCAACTAGCTGCAACGATCTGAGATCTGGAAACGTTAGGGACATCCAGCGCAAGGCATGCTGTACAGATCTAAACAGACCGCAAATTTTACTTTAGAAGGTAACAGATCGTTGACATGAAGATGGTAGAAGCGCGCAACTAGCTGGAACGATCCGAGATCTGGAAACATTAGGGACTTCCAGCGTAATGCAAACTGTACAGATCTAAACCAACCACCAAATTTTATTTTAGAACGTAACAGATCGTTGACATGAAGATGGTAGAAGCGCGCAACTAGGTGGAACGATCTGAGATCTGGAAACTTTAGGGACATCCAGCGCAATGGAAGCTGTATAGATCTAAACCATTCACCAAACTTTACTTTAGAAGGTAACAGATCGTTGACATGAAGATAGTAGAAGCGCGCAACTAGCTGGAACGATCCGAGATTTGGAAACGTTAGGGACATCCAGCGCAATGCAAACTGTACAGATCTAAACCAACCACCAAACTTTAATTCAGGAGGTAACAGTTCGTCGAAACGTAGATGACAGAGACGCGCAACTAGCCTGAACGATCCGAGATCTGGAAACGGTCCAACTCGTGCCGCGGCTCTGTCTCCTGTATGTTGATGATCAGGAGCCTTCTGAATGTTTTTACGTAGCGTGACGACGTAGTAACGTCGTGTGATGACGTTGTCAAGCAAGGTGACGACGTGTGACAGTCTTAGGGTACGGGGGCAAGGCCTCTACCTTTCACAGATAAAAAAAATTTCCTGGTGGCAGTTGACGCAATCTATGGCTCCTCTCGAGGACTACAGAGTGACACATCTCTGACAGGTCCAGGATTCTGGGACCACACTCATTCCATGGATGAAAGTTACAGAGCATAAGCTCTGCTTATGCCGAGAGTCCCTCTCCGCTAGTTTCAATCCTGAAACAACCAAGAAGATGAAAAAAGTAAAATGAGGATGGAGGTGAAAGGATGAGAGGAAAAATTCAGAGGTGGAACGAGCCTTCACACCATTCGTCTAGTGAGCGGAAAACCTTGAAGATAAAACCTCTGGGAATCAGGGGTCTGTGGGTTACTGGGATTGAACCCTAGTTCCGAATACAAGTCACAGACTTACCACCTGAGCCATTCCACTCGATTAGTCAGTGACGGGTTCTGACAAGCACATGACGGTATGTCTACCTGCATATTCGAGTACTTAGAGAGGCAGTCAGCGGTGTTTATGTGTGATTGCATGTATTCATAGGTCTTCGTATAGCTTCGCGTGCTTAGAGTGAGTGAGCAAAGTATTGCAACGATAATGTATTGTTCGATGGTGTTCGGACGTCTCCGTACAGGTACGGATGCTTAGAGTAAGTAAAGTATTGTGAAGATGTATGTATTGATCGGGTATAATCGCCCAGATTCGGATGCTTAACTCGTGAGGCTGTCAACCGAGGAAGGGACAAGTATCCTTTTGAGGAGGCATTCACCATGTGCAACGGAATCTAGAAGCAAAAAAGATGTGAGTAAAATGAAAGATGCAAATTATATAGAATGAAAGGAAATCGTGGTAGCATACGCCACTCAGACATTCGCCGCAGACCGGGGAAAACTACGAAAAATCAAAGGTCTGAGCGACTGGCCAACGGTAATCCAAACATAGGGCCTTAAAAGCACATAGGTTAAGATGCGAATGAAATAAAATTAAAACGTGGTAGCATACGGTACTCAGGCATTTGCCTGCAGACCAGGGAAAACTACGAAAAATCTAGGTCTGACGAAGTGGCCAACGGTAATCCAAACAGAGGGCCTTAGAAGCACGTGTTAAAGATCCAAATGAAATAAAATGATCAAGTGGTAGCATACGCCACTCAGGCATTCGCCTGCAGATCAGGGAAATCCACGAAAAATCAAGGTCTGAGCGACTGGCGGACGGTAATCCAAAGAGATGGTCTTAGAAGCACATAGGTTAAGATGCGAATGAAATAAAATGAAAACGTGGTAGCATACGGTACTCAGGCATTCGCCTGTAGACAAGGGAAAACCACGAAAAGGGATCAAAGGTCTGAGCAACTGGCCGACGGAAATCCAAACAGAGGGTCTTAGAAGCACATAGGTTAAGATGCGAATGAAATAAAATGAAAACGTGGTAGCATACGGTACTCAGGCATTCGCCTGTAGACCAGGGAAAACCACGAAAAAATCAAAGGTCTGAGCGACTGGCCGACGGTAATCCAAACAGGGGGCCTTAGAAGCACATAGGTTAAGATGCGAATGAAGTACAATGAAAACATGGTGGCATACGGTGCTCAGGCATTCGAGTGCAGACCAGGGAAAACCACGAAAAATCCCCGGTATCTGTATATTCTGTCACATCAAAAAGAGAATTATAAACGGTGCACTCGAATGGCTTTCCCTTCCTCCTGCGTCTGTTTAAGGATAGCTCTCTATATACAGGACATTTACACTTAACTTCTCGGGATGCGTGTTTTGAGGTATTCCCTGTATTTTTGCCTCAAGGGTGTTTTAAACACTACGACATCCCTGTCCTTTTAGCTACATTACGATATGATACTTACACAGTCGTCTGTATGAGAGGGAGTTTCCTGTAAGTACGGCGTTTTCAGGGTAATAGAAATCATTTTAAAGCACAATAGATTCCCTAATGAATAAGTGTTGTTTGTCGTAGTTCTCCTGGCGGCAGCCTGTCGTCAGAGGGATTTCCAAGACCCCAGCCAGGTATACAAAATTGAAAGGGTATACAAAATATCTTTGCAAGGGGTGTGCAACTGAATAATTTGTCGAATTTTCTCGAAATTCTCCGGTGAATGAAAAAAGCTTTTAAACAAATATGGTTCGATCTCTCTGCTGGAATATTAAAAAAATATCTCTCGAAGGGAGCGGTGTTTAAAATCGTTCTCGTCCTATGTTTACTAAGAGAATAAGCCAATCTTTTTAAAATGGAATAAACAAATAAGCTTTCTTGACGATAATAATGATTATAATAAAATAATAATATTAATAAAAACTTGATTGCCGCTGAGAAGGAAATACTACTTGGAGATAATTGCAATAGTCACGAATGTTTACTGAGACTTCTACAGAATCTATACACTATGCGTTTAATTATAATTTCCGCGTAAAAAGAAAATATCGCTTCTCTCCGTTTAATTTTCCTGACGGGAGAGTCATATTCAATATTTTATTAAAAGAAATAAGTGGTAGTATACTATGAAACTTTATCTAAACAAATATGCTTTCTTGATGATAATAATAATTATAATAAAAATAATAATAATAAAAAACTTGATTGCCTCTGAGAAGGAAATAATACTTGGAGATAATTGCAATAGTCACGAATGTTTACTGAGACTTCTACAGAATCTATACACTATGCGTTTAATTATAATTTCAGCGTAAAAAGAAAATATCGCTTCTCTCCGTTTAATTTTCCTGACGGGAGAGTCATATTCAATATTTTATTAAAAGGAATAAGAGGTAGTATACTATGAAACTTAATGTAAACAAATAAGCTTTCTTGACGATAATAATAATTATAATAAAAAGAATAATGATAAAAAACTTGATTCCCTCTGAGAAGGAAATAATACTTGGAGATAATTGCAATAGTCACGAATGTTTACTGAGACTTCTACAGAATCTATACACTATGCGTTTAATTATAATTTCAGCGTAAAAAGAACATATCGCTTCTCTCCGTTTAATTTTCCTGACGGGAGAGTCATATTCAATATTTTATTAAAAGAAATAAGAGGTAGTATACTATGAAACTTAATCATTAGTAATCTTCATGTAGAATTTAGATTACTTGTTGGAGGAAAAAATTTTTTTACCAGGCTTGTAATTGCCTGGTTTAGAAACTTCCCCTGTTTGTATGGGTGACTTCTGCGCAGAGCAATTAGGAACCCTTTCAAGCTGACCATTAACGATATGATAGACATCCTTTGTATTCTTAAAAGGTTATTTTTTCCCAACGGTCGGGGTTTTTTTTCCGTCAAGGGTTGCCAAACTTTCCTTTACTTCGACTGACTTTATGAAAGATATCGTAATTCTTTTTTGCTTGCGTACGTGCGATACTTTATCGTTTTTAAAGTCCGTACCTATGCGAGTGGAGTGCTTTATCATCTGGGCGTTGTATTTGTGCTTCTTTTTCAGTTGTTTGGCGAAAAGCAATAAGGAATGTGTCTTGTTTAGGATAGTCTCGATATTTCATTATTTATTTAGAATTAAACAAATGTTATTAGTCGTAATAGTTATACACGCGTAATAATCAACTTAACACCCGAACACATTCGACGGCAACCAAAATGCGCAAGTGAATTCATATATACTTATTTACATTAATTATTAAAAAATATTTAATTGTATTCATCGATCAGCGAGACTATTATTTATTTTTAATAACGTATGTAATATTTAACTATAATGTTAACCGTATTTATTTTTAATAACATATTTAATATTCACCTATAATGTTAACCGAATCATTTATTTTTAATAACATATATAATATTTAACTATAATGTTAGCCGTATTTATTTATTCATTTTTAATAACATATTCAGTATTCATCGATCAGCGGGACCCTTATTTATTTTTAATAACGTATGTAATGTTTAACTATAATGTTAACCGTATTTATTTATTTTTTCATAATCAATTCCACGGAATTATATAACGAGATAACCTGAACGCGCCACAGTTGTTAAACGATGTATTATTTAACTATAATGTTAATTCACGTTTATTTATTTTTTCATAATCAATTTCCCCCCGAAATTATAATGAGACAACATGAACGCACCTCGCATGTTAAACGAGTATTATTTAACTAAAATGTTAATTCGCCTTTATTTTTTTTCCAGAATCATATTCCTTGGAATTATATGGAGTTAAGATGGCCGCCATGCGCGCACCTCAAGTCTCAATATAGTGAATTCACAACTTTCGAATATGACCACATGGCGCGCTGTGAGGAAGCCCACCCTGGCTCAGAGAGTAAAGCAGTTTCCCCTATTACCACATGGCGCGCTGACGGAGATGGCAAACTGAAGCGCGAAGGAGGGGATGAATGCTAACTCGCCATGCACTTGCTGAGGGCCAGTCACTCGCGTCTGGCGCTCCATGGAGGAAGGGTTTCGCACGGGCTTTCAGAGAAATTATAGCGCGTTAAGTTCTCGTTACGGCAACTCTGTCCTTTCAGCCATGGATTCACCTAAGTATTGTAATATTCTTATAAATCCAAAATATATTTTTCCCTCAAAAGTAGAATTAAACAAATGTTATTAGTCGTAATAATTATACACATGTAATAATCACCTTAACAACCACGCACGCATATACGAGGACGACCAGGTGCGCGCGAGTCAATTCATATAAAATTAATCAATCAAAAAATACTTAATTGTATTCATCGATCGAGGAGCATCGTTTAATTACATCACCCTGTAGTGCAATGTGCGGACATTAGTAGTAATAAAGTACCGATTCTTTTTTTTCAATAATGTTTTATGCATGGACGAACATTACCTAATTGATTGACACAATTATCTCCTCAAATCTATTTGCCGAACAGTGGCACGCTTCCAGAAAAACCATTCCCCTACCACACCCATCACCAGGGGCGGGATTTAGACAGGTCGCAATGAGAGTGGGGTGACGTCGCCAGCGTATGGGAACAATACACACTCTCCCACCTATCCACAGGGAACCAATCAGACCACAAATGGGAGGGAGGGAGGGGGCGCGTGCCAGGCGGCATTAGTTGAGAGCACACAGGAGGGGGGCGGGGTGCCACCGGCACGCGACCAGGCAGCATGTGGGAGGGGGTAGGACCTGGTGGCACAGAGCCGGGCGGCATTAGGTGAGGCCACAAAGGGAAGGGGTGGGGCCTAGCGGCACGCGAGCCCTCAAAGGGAGTGGGCGGGACCAGGCGGCACGCGACCAGACGGCAAACGGTAGAACACAAAGAAGGGGCGTAGCCGCCGGTGTGGAACAAAGGGATATCACATTACAAAGTTAATTGGCTTACATCCTTATCAATTGGCGGCATCTGCCTTTGTTCTTGAAGCGCTATCTATTATCTACTGATGCTGACTGACAATTTGGTTCTATCTATCACCCTTGTACCTTCAACGATATGTGTAATGAGAGTATTTCTGCAAAAGTTTATGAAAATTAAGATGATGTAGATAGAAAAATACGCTTTCGTAACAACAGCTTATATAACTCATATAAAAATGAAAATAGTGGGTGGTGAAAGTCTTGTGAATGTGACCAACTATTTTTTCTTGCGTTATGCTTTAGCTTATTTCCATTTGCTATAGTTTTCTTTGGGTTGTTTTAACCTATATTAGTTTAAAATCAGTTCAAAGCTTACTTCATGAATTCATACATTTCCAAAAACCTTTGACAAACGTGATCTTAATTTCACATTATTACCGTTTCGCAAGACATTAGCTGTGTACAAGAATTAACTCAAATTATATATATATAGATATGTTTCTTTCAAAATGCCATAAAATTCTAACTAAATGAGAAAAGAACTAAATTCCCAATGTATAAACGCTACAAAATAAATGTACAAATACAAATGCTAAATTTATGTTTTTGAATTGCTAAAGAATACCAGAGTTAGCAGTAGATTCTGTTATTCGAAAGAAGTATACTCAGTTCACTGCGTGGTAAAATGAATTGGTGCAAGAGGAGGAACTAGCAGATTTCGCGCGCGCGTGTATTTGTTTGTAGGTGGGTGCTTGTGCAGCGAGCACCTGCACCCATGAGAGACGGTGAGAGAGAACCCGTGCTGTAACTAACCTCTGGTGACCTTGACGAAACTCACTTATAACTGTTTTTTCTTTTCGCGGCTATTAATGCATTCTCTTTGTCAGATACAACTCGACCGAAATATTAATATACTGTTATCAGTCTTTCACGTGCGTACTAAGCTACCGCCAATATCTGTATGACTCGATGTGCATCTTCAAAGTTATGTATTTTCTGACAAGTTAGAACCTAAATAAAAAGTCTGATCTACATTTACATGACTTTCTCTGCACACTATCCCTTATTTCTAATTAGCTTTTACAAACGTGCTTACAAAAGCTTATTTTTCCGTTTACTTCATGTTAATCAGAGAAATATTGGCAGAAATAGTTTCATTACACATTTTTTGGTAAGTAAACAGATATACAGAATACTGAAGCGATAATCGAATGTTTAAAAACAGGTCACTATATGCTCGTCCTGAAATCCCATCTTCCTTCTATGACATCGCGAGAGACAAATAAATAGCAACCGCCCTCAAAAAATGACAAATCATTGAAATATTCAGGCCAATAATATCTATGAAATGGCCAATACCACAGAAATCTATTTTAAAAATGGTGTACTTAAAAGAGATCTGTATTTTTTTGAGTAGTATACTTTTGTCTATCTCTTATGGTTTACACGTTATACAAAATGATACAAAGTTTCTTCTGAATGAAAAGAACTTCACAGGCTATCCTAATAAATTCAAGATTTATATATTGATTGCAACGCAAATGTGTGATACCGTAATTATTGGCAGTAGATATAAATATTTAAATAAAGAAATAACAATAAGATAGAAAAATAAGAATGCAATAAATAACTTCCATATACTAAATCAATACATAATGCAACAGCCTTGGTTTGAGAGGTTTTGTCTGGAAAGACGAAGGTAATTAGGGAGTCAGGTTAGCCAGAGTCATTAGTGACAGCAGTAGTAATAGTCCCGGATGAGCCAATTGTTTTAACGATAATCCTGCCGCTAGGGGCGCTGGTGTCGCTAGTGTCGGTGCGTGCGACGGCGGCGGCGGTAAGTTTGAAAAGCGCCCTGAGCGGTAGGATTATCGTTATTGCAATTGGTTCATCCGGGACGAGTTGAAAGAATTGAGGATTAGGGTAAGGTGAAGGAAGAAGAGGAAGTGACGTGGAGTGTTTTGATTGGTTCGTTAATTTGGGTGGAAGATGAAGGAAGGAAGATGGAAGAGTATGGAGGTTGCGTGCTGGAGAGGAGCTGGGTGGCGAGGTGTTGTCTGTGCGGAGGTCGGGACTGAAAGAGGGAAAATATGGGGGAGCGAGGGATAAAAAGTGTAACAGAAAGTGACGTGTGAAGTTGTGATTGGTGGGAATAAGAAGTGATGTTATTGGTGGAAAGGAGCAAATGAAGGTTGTTGATTGGTAAGAATAAGAGAGATTATGATTGGTGGAAAGAAAAAGGAGTGGGGTATGTTGGAGGTGATGGGAAAGGTAAGTTTTGCTAGCAACAGGATTTGCAAAAGACTGTCGTGAACTGATCAGCAATTTTTTTTGAACGTTGGATGGTAGTTTTCTTGAGTGGATAGAGAGATGGGGCGATATGAGATGCGGTGGCGAAAATGGGAACTAAACAAGGTGGTTGAGACAAGAGGTTTAAGGACGAGGAAATTTGGAGGTTAGTGGTGAACATGGCGGTCGCAAGAGGTGGGGGGTAAGGAGACGCGGTGGTGAGAATGGGAACTAAAAGAAGATGGCGGTAGCAAGAGGTTAGAAGAGTAGATTTTGAGGTTAAAATAGCGGGAACTAAAAATGGTGGAGGGTCTGCGACAAGGAGATGCGGTGAGAACTAAACAAGATGGCGGACGCAAGAGGAGGGTAAGGAGATTTGAGGTTACAGTACCAAAACACGAAAGGATATATTCCTACGCCAAGCAGGTCCGAAAAATAATTATGCGTGTGGTACTTACCTGTTACCGGTGTGGATGCGTCACCAAAAGCGCGGCACGCGAGGCGGAAAAATAAAAGCAAACTGTTTTTGAAAATGCTTAACCAGCTTTAAGATCAACCAACATCACTACGCACTGATATACCTAGGTTTTTAAACGGTACAGACACCCTTTGCAGAGGCGTAATTTAACTATACCAAAACCTGGTACTGGACCATCGTGATGGTCGCTAGCGTACGTAGGAGCAGGGTTCTCATAGCAGGTCGAAAGCGGTCAAAAACGTGTACGACGTAGGTGTTGACAGTAGCTGCTGTCGAGTCAACCGTCGAGGTGTGAATAAACAAGATCTGTTCTCGCCGGCAATTTGGTTCGGAGATGTGAGCAGCGGCGAAGTGTTGTCTGTGCGGAGGTCGGGACTGAAAGAGGGAAAAGATGGGGAGCGAGGGATAAAAAGTGTAACAGAAAGTGACGTGTGAAGTTGTGATTGGTGGGAATAAGAAGTGATGTTATTGGTGGAAAGGAGCAAATGAAGGTTGTTGATTGGTAAGAATAAGAGAGATTATGATTGGTGGAAAGAAAAAGGAGTGGGGTATGTTGGAGGTGATGGGAAAGGTAAGTTTTGCTAGCAACAGGATTTGCAAAAGCCTGTCGTGAACTGATCAGCAATTTTTTGAACGTTGGATGGTAGTTTTCTTGAGTGGATAGAGAGATGTGGCGATATGAGATGCGGTGGCAAAAATGGGAACTAAACAAGGTAGTTGAGACAAGAGGTTTAAGGACGAGGAAATTTGGAGGTTAGTGGTGAACATGGCGGTCGCAAGAGGTGGGGGTAAGGAGACGCGGTGGTGAGAATGGGAACTAAAAGAAGATGGCGGTAGCAAGAGGTTAGAAGAGTAGATTTTGAGGTTAAAATAGCGGGAACTAAAAATGGCGGAGGGTCTGCGACAAGAAGATGCGGTGAGAACTAAACAAGATGGCGGACGCAAGAGGAGGGTAAGGAGATTAAGTGTAACAGAAAGTGACGTGTGAAGTTGTGATTGGTGGGAATAAGAAGTGATGTTATTGGTGGAAAGGAGCAAATGAAGGTTGTTGATTGGTAAGAATAAGAGAGATTATGATTGGTGGAAAGAAAAAGGAGTGGGGTATGTTGGAGGTGATGGGAAAGGTAAATTTTGCTAGCAACAGGATTTGCAAAAGCCTGTCGTGAACTGATCAGCAATTTTTTGAACGTTGGATGGTAGTTTACTTGAGTGGATAGAGAGATGTGGCGATATGAGATGCGGTGGCGAAAATGGGAACTAAACAAGGTAGTTGAGACAAGGGGTTTAAGGACGAGGAAATTTGGAGGTTAGTGGTGAACATGGCGGTCGCAAGAGGTGGGGGTAAGGAGACGCGGTGGTGAGAATGGGAACTAAAAGAAGATGGCGGTAGCAAGAGGTTAGAAGAGTAGATTTTGAGGTTAAAATAGCGGGAACTAAAATGGCGGAGGGTCTGCGACAAGGAGATGCGGTGAGAACTAAACAAGATGGCGGACGCAAGAGGAGGGTAAGGAGATTTGAGGTTACAGTACCAAAACACGAAAGGATATATTCCTACGCCAAGCAGGTCCCGAAAAATAATTATGCGTGTGGTACTTACCTGTTACCGGTGTGGATGCGTCACCAAAAGCGCGGCACGCGAGGCGGAAAAATAAAAGCAAACTGTTTTTGAAAATGCTTAACCAGCTTTAAGATCAACCAACATCACTACGCACTGATATACCTAGGTTTTTAAACGGTACAGACACCCTTTGCAGAGGCGTAATTTAACTATACCAAAACCTGGTACTGGACCATCGTGATGGTCGCTAGCGTACGTAGGAGCAGGGTTCTCATAGCCGGTCGAAAGCGGTCAAAAACGTGTACGACGTAGGTGTTGACAGTAGCTGCTGTCGAGTCAACCGTCGAGGTGTGAATAAACAAGATCTGTTCTCGCCGGCAATTTGGTTCGGAGATGTGAGCAGCGGCGAGGTGTTGTCTGTGCGGAGGTCGGGACTGAAAGAGGGAAAAGATGGGGAGCGAGGGATAAAAAGTGTAACAGAAAGTGACGTGTGAAGTTGTGATTGGTTGGAATAAGAAGTGATTTTATTGGTGGAAAGGAGCAAATGAAAGTTGTTGATTGGTAAGAATAAGAGAGGTTATGATTGGTGGAAAGAAAAAGGAGTGGGGTATGTTGGAGGTGATGGGAAAGGTAAGTTTTGCTAGCAACAGGATTTGCAAAAGCCTGTCGAGAACTGATCAGCAATTTTTTGAACGTTGGATGGTAGTTTTCTTGAGTGGATAGAGAGATGTGGCGATATGAGATGCGGTGGCGAAAATGGGAACTAAACAAGATGGTTGAGACAAGAGGTTTAAGGACGAGGAAATTTGGAGGTTAGTGGTGAACATGGCGGTCGCAAGAGGTGGGGGCAAAGAGACGCGGTGGTGAGAATGGGAACTAAAAGAAGATGGCGGTAGCAAGAGCTTAGAAGAGCAGATTTTGAGGTTAAAATAGTGGGAACTAAAAATGGCGGAGGGTTGGCGACAAGGAGATGCGGTGAGAACTAAACAAGATGGCGGACGCAAGAGGAGGGTAAGGAGATTTGAGGTTAAGATTTTAGGTTAAAACAGGGCGTAAGCATGGGAACGAAATCCAAGATGGCGAAGGCAATGGTGTGGACGAGGAGATGTGAGGTGCGGTGGCGAAAATGGGAACTAAACAAGATGACGAAGACAAAAAGTGTAAGGACTAGGAGATTTCGAGGTTAGTGGTGAACATGGCGGTCGCAAGAGGTGGTGGGCAAGGAGACTTGAGGTTAAGATTTTTAGGTTAAAACAGGACGTAAGAAGGGGAACTAAATCCAAGATGGCGGAGGCAAGGGTGGGACGAGGAGATGTGAGGTGCGGTGGTAAAAATGGGAACTAAATAAGATAGCGGAGGCATGAAGTTGAGGTTAAAAATTGAGGTAAACGTGGAGAGCTTAAACCAAGATGGCGGTGGCGTGGTGGTGAAAATGGGAACTAAACAAGATGGCGGAGGCAAGAAGTGGAGGGACGAAGAGGTTTGAGGTTATGGTCAACATGCGAAAGATGTCGAACGCAACAGATGGTGACGAGGAGATAGAATTGAGAATTAGGGAAAGATGAAGGAAAACAGGAAGTGACGTGGAGTGTTTTGATTGGTAAAAATAAGACGAAATGTGATTGGTGCGTTAATTCGGGTGGAAGATGAAGGAAGGAAGATAAAAGAGTATGGAGGACACGTGATGGAGTGGAGCGGAGCGGCGAGGTGTTGTC
The DNA here is from genome assembly GCA_030765065.1 of Deroplatys truncata. Classification (NCBI taxonomy): domain Eukaryota; kingdom Metazoa; phylum Arthropoda; class Insecta; order Mantodea; family Mantidae; genus Deroplatys; species Deroplatys truncata. The sequence goes on along the minus strand of CM060990.1, from coordinate 533,203,875 downwards.
TGTGCGGAGGTTGGGACTGAAAGAGGGAAAATATGGCGAACGAGGGATAAAAAGTATAACAGAAAGTGACGTGTGAAGTTGTGATTGGTGGGAATAAGAAGTGATGTTATTGGTGGAAAGGAACAACTGAAAGTTGTTGATTGGTAAGAATAAGAGAGATTGTGATTGGTGGAAAGAAAAAGGTGTGGGAGTGGGGTATGTTGGAGGTGATGGGAAAGGTAAGTTTTGCTACCAACAAGATTTGCAAAAGCCTCTCCAGAACTCATCAGCAATTTCAGCAGACGATGTGCGTGGCGATAGGCCCGCTGCGATGAAAGAGCTGCAAACTGCGCGATAACTTGAAAAATATTGCCCGCCGTGACGCATTGTGCGCGCGCGCGTTTACCGTAAACCGTTACAGTTGCCATACTTATATTATCCGTCTTTCTTTTTTCTTTTTCTTTTTTTTACGTTTGTTTTTTAAAAAAAATAATTAGTTTTTCGGGGGTTTTCTCTGGTTGGTAGACGAATGCAAGCTCTTTCTGCTTTTTCACAGGTTTTCCCTGGTTGGTAGGCGTTTGCTGTAGTGGTTGACGAAGCCCTTTCTAATTTTCGAGGTTTTTTCAGGTTTTTCGTGGTTGTCCCTGCCCGGTAGGCAAATGATGAAGTTTTTGCTTGTCAGCGCACGGATACTAGGCACATACTCGCACACACACACACACACGTTGCAGTTGTCATACTTATATTATTCGTCTTTTCCTTTTTTTCTTTTTGTTTTTTCGTTTTTTTAAAAAATAACTAGTTTTTGGAGGTTTTCTGCGGTTGGTAAACGAATGCAAGCTCTTTCTGCTTTTTCATAGGTTTTCCCTGGTTGGTAGGCGTTTTCTGTACTGGTTGACGAAGGCGTTTCTAATTTTCGAGGTTTTCTCAGGTTTTTTAGCGGTTGGCCCTGCCCGGTAGGCAAAAGATGAAGTTTTACCTTGTCGGCGCACGGATACTAGGCACGTACTCGCGCACACACACACACACACACACACAAACGTTGCAGTTGCCATACTTATATTATTCGACTTTTCCTTTTTTTTTTTAAAATAACTAGTTTTTTTTTGGGAGTTTTCTGCGGTTGGTAAACGAATGCAAGCTCTTTCTGCTCTTTCATAGGTTTTCCCTGGTTGGTAGGCGTTTTCTGTACTGGTTGACGAAGGCGTTTCTAATTTTCGAGGTTTTCTCAGGTTTTTAGCGGTTGTCCCTGCCCGGTAGGCAAATGATGAAGTTTTACCTTGTCCGCGCACGGATACTAGGCACATACTCGCGCGCACACACACACGTTGCAGCTGCCATACTTATATTATTCGTCTTTTCTTTTTTTAAAAAAAATAACTAGTTTTTTGGAGGTTTTCTGCGGTTGGTAAACGAATGCAAGTGCTTTCTGCTTTTTCATAGGTTTTCCCTGGTTGGTAGGCGTTTTCTGTAGTGGTTGACGAAGCCGTTTCTAATTTTCGAGGTTTTTTCAGGGTTTTTTTTTAGTGGTTGTCCCTGTCCGGTAGGCAGATGATAAAGTTTTTCTATAATGTCGTCGTTTTGGCTTGTGGCGCACGGATCCTAGGCACATACTCGCACACACACACACACACACCCGTTGCAGCTGCCATACTTATATTATTCGTCTTTTCTTTTTTAAAAAAATAACTAGTTTTTTTTGGAGGTTTTCTGCGGTTGGTAAACGAATACAAGTGCTTTCTGCTTTTTCATAGGTTTTCCCTGGTTGGTAGGCGTTTTCTGTAGTGGTTGACGAAGCCGTTTCTAATTTTCGAGGTTTTCTCAGGGTTTTTAGTGGTTGACCCTGTCCGGTAGGCAGATGATAAAGTTTTTCTATAATGTCGTCGTTTTGGCTTGTGGCGCACGGATACTAGGCACGTACTCGCGCGCGCGCACACACACACACACACACACACTAAAATAGTAGCGTATAAAAAAAAACTGATGTGTTACACTCACATGACTTTCTCTACTCTTGTACAATCTAATTGGTAGCTTTTAAGCGATAGTCAAATATTTTAACGCTGGTTGCTATGTGGCGAATTCCATTCTCTTTGCATGTTCAGGACATAAAAAAAATGAATAAACGAATTTGAGAAAAAGTATAAGTATTGGAAAATTTAAGGAAATAACAAGCAATATCTCGAAAACGGTTCACCCAACAAAAGAAACGTATATGACATAAGTTGTGTGTTTTAACGCTATCTACATTTTTTGTGTAGTAAAATTTTGTCTATCTCTTACGGTTTACCAGTTATGCAAAAGTCGTTCACAATGAAGAATATTTTTGGAGACATTCCCAGAAAATTCGAGATATACATTTTATTTGTCATGACAATATCTTAAACATATGATATTTTAATCAAAATCGTTAGAGCCGTTTTTGAGAAAATTAAAATTTTCGAAAAATGTTCCATGTAAAGGGTAGTCTGGGGTGGGGGGATTTTCTTGAAAACCTTCGTGTCTCATCTCTGGAAGATACTGAACCTAAATACCAAGTTTGGTGTTTATCCGACTGTTCGTTTTTGAGTTATGCTGTTCACAGACACACAGACACACAGACACACAGACAGACACACACACGGACATGTTTCCAAAAATGCTTTTTTTTTGGATTCAGTGATTCTCAAAACATGTATTTCCAGTGAAATCTCGGTATCGAATTTTTGGGTGGAATGCAATACTTCCCCTACTTACTATACGTAGTAGAGAAAGTAAAAATGAATAACGCATTTCAGAAAAAGTATAAGTATTGGAAAATTTAAGGAAATAACAAGCAATATCTCGAAAATGGTTCACTACTAAAAAAAATGTATATGACATAAATTGTGTATTTTAACGCGATCTACATTTTTTGTGTAGTAAAATTTTGGCTATCTCTTATGGTTTACCAGTTATGCATACTGAACCTAAATACCAAGTTTGGTGTTTATCCGACTGTTCGTTTTTGAGTTATGCTGTTCACAGACACACAGACGCACAGACAGACAGACAGACACACAGACACACAGACACACAGACAGACACACACACGGACATGTTTCCAAAAATGCTTTTTTTTTTTTTTGCATTCAGTGATTCTCAAAACATGTATTTCCAGTGAAATCTCGGTATCGAATTTTTGGGTGGAATGCAATACTTCCCCTACTTACTATACGTAGTAGAGAAAGTAAAAATGAATAACGCATTTGAGAAAAAGTATAAGTATTGGAAAATTTAAGGAAATAACAAGCAATATCTCGAAAATGGTTCACTCAACTAAAAAAATGTATATGACATAAATTGTGTATTTTAACGCGATCTACATTTTATGTGTAGTAAAATTTTGTCTATCTCTTATGGTTTACCAGTTATGCAAAAGTCGTTCACAATGAAGAATACTTTTGGAGACATTCCCAGAAAATTCGAGATATACATTTCATTTCTCATAACATTATCTTAAACATGCGATATTTTAATCAAAATCGTTAGAGCCATTTTTGAGAAAATTAAAATTTTCGAAAAATCTTCCATGTAAAGGGTAGTCTGGGGTGGGGGGGATTTTCTTGAAAACCTTCGTGTCGCATCTCTGGAAGATACTGAACCTAAATACCAAGTTTGGTGCTTATCCCACTGTTCGTTTTTGAGTTATGCTGTTCACAGACACACACAGACACACACACACGGACATGTTTCCAAAAATGCTTTTTTTGGATTCAGGAGGTCTCAAAACACGTATTTCCGGTAAAATCTCGGTATCGAATTTTTGGGGGGAATGCAATACTTCCCCTACTTACTATACGTAGTAGAGAAAGTAAAAATTTAACAAACCGTAGATTTTCAAGAAAATTTCCACACCGCAAACTACCCGTTTAGCGGGAGAAAGTTCGTTATTTTTATTGTCTTAAAAACGGCTCTAACCCCCTTTTGATTACGGTGCGGTATGTTTAAGATATCTGCACGACAAATAAAAACTTGAATTTTCTGGGAATAGCTGTGAAGTAGTCTCATTGTGAATGTCTTTTGTACAAAGTGTTAAACCGTAGGAAACGAAGCCTTATTTACAAGAACGTTAAAGCACACAATCTATGTGTATTAGTATCACTTTGAGGCGTTGTCTATTTACAAAGTTTCCATGTTGATTTTAATGTTTAAAAGCTTTAGACCTTTCTCACTAAAACTCGTCATTCTTTTAACTTTTCTTTTTTTCATTTTCATACAAAGAGAACGGAATTTCACAAGTGAAACAGTACTGTGATAACGATACCAACAAACTAATTATTATTCACCCCACTGAAACACATTTCACAACTGCATGGAATAATATTGATTTAGGGGGCTTTCTCTACCACGTAAAATAGTAGGTAGAGGAGAAATGCATTGCATCCAAATATTCAATAATGAGATTTCACCGGAAAAACTAAATACTTGTTTCGAGGTCCCCTGAATAAAAAACATTTTTAGAAAATTCTGTGTGTATGTGTCAGAGCAGCATAACTCAAAAATGAAAAGTCGGATAAATACTAAAACTTGGTATTTAGGTTGAGTACCTTCCAAAAAGTTACGACACAGAGATTTACAAGAAAGTCCCTCCACCCAAAACTACCCTTTACATGAACTATTTTCCGAAATGTTTTATTTTCTAAAACTGCCTCTGACGATTTTAATTACAACACCATATATTAAAGTCATTTATATGAAAAATAAAATGTATATCTCGAATTTTGCGGAAATAGCCTGCGAAGTCCTCTTGATTCGGAAGAAATTTTCTACGATCTTGTATAACTGCTAAGGTTTGAGAAAAAACATACAATACAAAAAATTTAGATCTCTTTTAAAAACACACACAATTTATTTGAAGTAACGTTTTTGTGACGTCAGCCATTTCCGAGATATTTGTTATAAATGGTTCGAATTGTACAATGCTTAGCATTCTTTTTAAAAGCATGTCGCTTTTCAGTTCTTGCCCCGCCATGTTGTTGGAAAGAATTTAGAATTTTAAGGCCAGTGTATAACGTCCCTTCGGATGCAACCATTCCCCGAAAAGTTTATCCGGATTAAAAATAAGTGGATATGAAAATAAACTTTCGTACTCACCTATAACAGACAGAGGTTAGAGGTGATACGAACGTTAACACTTGAGAATTTTCATTCAACAGTTGGTGTTACTCCTTAGAAAGGAAGTATCTGCTGCTTCTTTTTATTTCTCGCATTTTACATAACACGTATGCACTGCACAACACAAAAAACACCACACACGGCGCTGTTAGTTTTAAAAAATTGTACTGACGCGAGTGTACATAAACGTTAAAACGCTGCTTGCTTGCTTGTCATTTCCCATGCGCAGCACTGCACAAGGAAGTATGCCGACGTGTGTAAAACGAGCGTGAGAAAAGGAAACTCGTCAGCGTTTATGCAGCCTTATTGCAGTGGTGGTCGTGCAGTGGTGGATAGTGACAGAATGACAGCGTTTTTTTTACAAACGTAACAATTTTGTTGCGAAACGAGGCATTTAACTCGACGCGCATAATGAAACAGCGTTTTTGATAAGCGAGCTTATAAAAACCCTGTGCCAAGAGCAAACGCCCGTAGTGAAACGGTGCGATAGCGGGGGTTTTTCTACAAAATCGTTCTATTTGACGAAAAATAGTTTAAAATAAAAAAAACAAAATAGCAGCAGCACTTTGCAGGGGAAAGAGCGATCGGCGCATTCGGACGATAAGATGGAGATGCAATCCGGGGGAAGTCGCGATGACACCTTGCAGCCTACGTTCGAAATTATAGGGCACAAGCAGAGAACGCTGCCAAAGCTTTTTTCCGGCTTTACAGAGTCTCAAATTACCGTAAACCCGGTCCCCAGAGATGTCAACCCGAGCAATGGGTATCGCATCTGTTTAACGATATTCTAAACTTTGCGAAAGAGAACCTGTTAGAAAACGAACCCGGATATTTAGGCATATCCATAACAGACGAAAAGGAGACGTCCAAAGCCTTCAACATGAGCGTTAGGCGCGTAGACCAATTGAATGCGGATGTCATTGTTGGAAGCATCGAAAAAGTAATGCAAAGTAACCAACAATTCTTGCTAAGCGGGCCTCTTCACGTGACGTTTGTGTGGACCAGGGAGGTCTCGGTTTCGTGCCACCAACCTTGCGATGCCTGTAGGGGCAATAAAGGCATTGTCGAAATAGCCAACAAAGACAACTTGTGTTTAGCAAGAGCCATCGTTGTAGGCAAAGCCAAAGTGGATCGCGACGTCAACTACAGAACGATGACGCGTTCCGACTATCTGCAAAAATCGAAGGCCGTAGCCTTGTGCGCGAACATCGGTCAAGGCCACGACGGCTGCACCATAGATGACGTCAGACGCTTTGACGCTGCGTTAAAGGGCTACGCTGTGACGGTGTTTGGCGATCATACGGGGAAGCACGTGCTGTACGCGTCGGATAAGAAATGCGATAAATACATCGACGTCATGCTCCACGCCGGGCACTTTAACGCCATCGTGAACCTTCACACCGTAATCAAAAGGGGTTAGAGCCATTTTTAAAACAATAAAAATAATGAACTTTCTCCCGCTAAACGGGTAGTTTGCGGTGTGGGAATTTTCTTGAAAATCTACGGTTTGTTAAATTTTTTTATACGCTACTATTTTAGTGTGTGTGTGTGTGTGTTTGTGTGTGTGTGTGTGTGTGTGCGAGTATGTGCCTAGTGTCCGTGCGCCACAAGCCAAAACGATGACATTATAGAAAAACTTTATCATCTGCCTACCGGACAGGGAAAACGCGAAAACACCTGAAAAAAGCTCTAAGAGTATTCTAACGCTTACCGACCTGGAAAACCCATGAAAACAAGATAGTACACATTTTTAATTTTCTCAAAAATGGCTATCACGATTTTGATAAAAATATCATATGTTTAAGATAATGTCATGATATAGACAAAATTTTACTACACAAAAAATGTAGATCGCGTTAAAATACACAACTTTTGTCATATACATTTCTTTTGTCGAGTGAACCGTTTTCGAGATATTGCTTGCTATTTCCTTAAATTTTCCAATACTTATACTTTTTACTTTCTCTGCTACGTATAAAGAGTAGGAAGTATTGCATTCCACCCAAAAACTCGATACCGAGATTTCACTGGAAATACACGTTTTGAGACCTCCTGAATCCTAAAAAAAGGCATTTTTGGAAACATGTCCGTGTGCGTGTCTGTGTGTGTGTGTGTGTGCGCGCGCGCGCGAGTACGTGCCTAGTATCCGTGCGCCACAAGCCAAAACGACGACATTATAGAAAAACTTTATCATCTGCCTACCGGACAGGGTCAACCACTAAAAACCCTGAGAAAACCTCGAAAATTAGAAACGGCTTCGTCAACCACTACAGAAAACGCCTACCAACCAGGGAAAACCTATGAAAAAGCAGAAAGCACTTGCATTTGTTTACCAACCGCAGAAAACCTCCAAAAAACTAGTTATTTTTTTAAAAAAGAAAAGACGAATAATATAAGTATGGCAGCTGCAACGGGTGTGTGTGTGTGTGCGAGTATGTGCCTAGGATCCGTGCGCCACAAGCCAAAACGACGACATTATAGAAAAACTTTATCATCTGCCTACCGGACAGGGACAACCACTAAAAAAAAAAACCAGAAAAAACCTCGAAAATTAGAAACGGCTTCGTCAACCACTACAGAAAACGCCTACCAACCAGGGAAAACCTATGAAAAAGCAGAAAGCACTTGCATTCGTTTACCAACCGCAGAAAACCTCCAAAAAACTAGTTATTTTTTTAAAAAAAGAAAAGACGAATAATATAAGTATGGCAGCTGCAACGGGTGTGTGTGTGTGTGCGCGAGTATGTGCCTAGTATCCGTGCGCCGACAAGGTAAAACTTCATCATTTGCCTACCGGGCAGGGACAACCGCTAAAAACCTGAGAAAACCTCGAAAATTAGAAACGCCTTCGTCAACCAGTACAGAAAACGCCTACCAACCAGGGAAAACCTATGAAAGAGCAGAAAGAGCTTGCATTCGTTTACCAACCGCAGAAAACTCCCAAAAAAAACTAGTTATTTTAAAAAAAAGGAAAAGTCGAATAATATAAGTATGGCAACTGCAACGTTTGTGTGTGTGTGTGTGTGTGCGCGAGTACGTGCCTAGTATCCGTGCGCCGACAAGGTAAAACTTCATCATTTGCCTACCGGGCAGGGCCAACCGCTAAAAAACCTGAGAAAACCTCGAAAATTAGAAACGCCTTCGTCAACCAGTACAGAAAACGCCTACCAACCAGGGAAAACCTATGAAAAAGCAGAAAGAGCTTGCATTCGTTTACCAACCGCAGAAAACCTCCAAAAACTAGTTATTTTTTAAAAAAACGAAAAAACAAAAAGAAAAAAAGGAAAAGACGAATAATATAAGTATGACAACTGCAACGTGTGTGTGTGTGTGTGTGTGCGAGTATGTGCCTAGTATCCGTGCGCTGACAAGCAAAAACTTCATCATTTGCCTACCGGGCAGGGACAACCACGAAAAACCTGAAAAAACCTCGAAAATTAGAAAGGGCTTCGTCAACCACTACAGCAAACGCCTACCAACCAGGGAAAACCTGTGAGAAAGCAGAAAGAGCTTGCATTCGTCTACCAACCAGAGAAAACCCCCGAAAAACTAATTATTTTTTTTAAAAAACAAACGTAAAAAAAGAAAAAGAAAAAAGAAAGACGGATAATATAAGTATGGCAACTGTAACGGTTTACGGTAAACGCGCGCGCGCGCAATGCGTCACGGCGGGCAATATTTTTCAAGTTATCGCGCAGTTTGCAGCTCTTTCATCGCAGCGGGCCTATCGCCACGCACATCGTCTGCTGAAATTGCTGATGAGTTCTGGAGAGGCTTTTGCAAATCTTGTTGGTAGCAAAACTTACCTTTCCCATCACCTCCAACATACCCCACTCCCACACCTTTTTCTTTCCACCAATCACAATCTCTCTTATTCTTACCAATCAACAACTTTCAGTTGTTCCTTTCCACCAATAACATCACTTCTTATTCCCACCAATCACAACTTCACACGTCACTTTCTGTTATACTTTTTATCCCTCGTTCGCCATATTTTCCCTCTTTCAGTCCCAACCTCCGCACAGACAACACCTCGCCGCTCCGCTCCACTCCATCACGTGTCCTCCATACTCTTTTATCTTCCTTCCTTCATCTTCCACCCGAATTAACGCACCAATCACATTTCGTCTTATTTTTACCAATCAAAACACTCCACGTCACTTCCTGTTTTCCTTCATCTTTCCCTAATTCTCAATTCTATCTCCTCGTCACCATCTGTTGCGTTCGACATCTTTCGCATGTTGACCATAACCTCAAACCTCTTCGTCCCTCCACTTCTTGCCTCCGCCATCTTGTTTAGTTCCCATTTTCACCACCACGCCACCGCCATCTTGGTTTAAGCTCTCCACGTTTACCTCAATTTTTAACCTCAACTTCATGCCTCCGCTATCTTATTTAGTTCCCATTTTTACCACCGCGCCTCACATCTCCTCGTCCCACCCTTGCCTCCGCCATCTTGGATTTAGTTCCCCTTCTTACGTCCTGTTTTAACCTAAAAATCTTAACCTCAAGTCTCCTTGCCCACCACCTCTTGCGACCGCCATGTTCACCACTAACCTCGAAATCTCCTCGTCCTTACACTTTTTGTCTTCGTCATCTTGTTTAGTTCCCATTTTCGCCACCGCACCTCACATCTCCTCGTCCACACCATTGCCTTCGCCATCTTGGATTTCGTTCCCATGCTTACGCCCTGTTTTAACCTAAAAATCGTAACCTCAAATCTCCTTACCCTCCTCTTGCGTCCGCCATCTTGTTTAGTTCTCACCGCATCTCCTTGTCGCCAACCCTCCGCCATTTTTAGTTCCCACTATTTTAACCTCAAAATCTGCTCTTCTAAGCTCTTGCTACCGCCATCTTCTTTTAGTTCCCATTCTCACCACCGCGTCTCTTTGCCCCCACCTCTTGCGACCGCCATGTTCACCACTAACCTCCAAATTTCCTCGTCCTTAAACCTCTTGTCTCAACCATCTTGTTTAGTTCCCATTTTCGCCACCGCATCTCATATCGCCACATCTCTCTATCCACTCAAGAAAACTACCATCCAACGTTCAAAAAATTGCTGATCAGTTCTCGACAGGCTTTTGCAAATCCTGTTGCTAGCAAAACTTACCTTTCCCATCACCTCCAACATACCCCACTCCTTTTTCTTTCCACCAATCATAACCTCTCTTATTCTTACCAATCAACAACTTTCATTTGCTCCTTTCCACCAATAAAATCACTTCTTATTCCCACCAATCACAACTTCACACGTCACTTTCTGTTACACTTTTTATCCCTCGCTCCCCATCTTTTCCCTCTTTCAGTCCCGACCTCCGCACAGACAACACCTCGCCGCTGCTCACATCTCCGAACCAAATTGCCGGCGAGAACAGATCTTGTTTATTCACACCTCGACGGTTGACTCGACAGCAGCTACTGTCAACACCTACGTCGTACACGTTTTTGACCGCTTTCGACCGGCTATGAGAACCCTGCTCCTACGTACGCTAGCGACCATCACGATGGTCCAGTACCAGGTTTTGGTATAGTTAAATTACGCCTCTGCAAAGGGTGTCTGTACCGTTTAAAAACCTAGGTATATCAGTGCGTAGTGATGTTGGTTGATCTTAAAGCTGGTTAAGCATTTTCAAAAACAGTTTGCTTTTATTTTTCCGCCTCGCGTGCCGCGCTTTTGGTGACGCATCCACACCGGTAACAGGTAAGTACCACACGCATAATTATTTTTCGGGACCTGCTTGGCGTAGGAATATATCCTTTCGTGTTTTGGTACTGTAACCTCAAATCTCCTTACCCTCCTCTTGCGTCCGCCATCTTGTTTAGTTCTCACCGCATCTCCTTGTCGCAGACCCTCCGCCATTTTTAGTTCCCGCTATTTTAACCTCAAAATCTACTCTTCTAACCTCTTGCTACCGCCATCTTCTTTTAGTTCCCATTCTCACCACCGCGTCTCCTTACCCCCACCTCTTGCGACCGCCATGTTCACCACTAACCTCCAAATTTCCTCGTCCTTAAACCTCTTGTCTCAACTACCTTGTTTAGTTCCCATTTTTGCCACCGCATCTCATATCGCCACATCTCTCTATCCACTCAAGAAAACTACCATCCAACGTTCAAAAAATTGCTGATCAGTTCACGACAGGCTTTTGCAAATCCTGTTGCTAGCAAAACTTACCTTTCCCATCACCTCCAACATACCCCACTCCTTTTTCTTTCCACCAATCATAATCTCTCTTATTCTTACCAATCAACAACCTTCATTTGCTCCTTTCCACCAATAACATCACTTCTTATTCCCACCAATCACAACTTCACACGTCACTTTCTGTTACACTTTTTATCCCTCGCTCCCCATCTTTTCCCTCTTTCAGTCCCGACCTCCGCACAGACAACACTTCGCCGCTGCTCACATCTCCGAACCAAATTGCCGGCGAGAACAGATCTTGTTTATTCACACCTCGACGGTTGACTCGACAGCAGCTACTGTCAACACCTACGTCGTACACGTTTTTGACCGCTTTCGACCGGCTATGAGAACCCTGCTCCTACGTACGCTAGCGACCATCACGATGGTCCAGTACCAGGTTTTGGTATAGTTAAATTACGCCTCTGCAAAGGGTGTCTGTACCGTTTAAAAACCTAGGTATATCAGTGCGTAGTGATGTTGGTTGATCTTAAAGCTGGTTAAGCATTTTCAAAAACAGTTTGCTTTTATTTTTCCGCCTCGCGTGCCGCGCTTTTGGTGACGCATCCACACCGGTAACAGGTAAGTACCACACGCATAATTATTTTTCGGACCTGCTTGGCGTAGGAATATATGCTTTCGTGTTTTGGTACTGTAACCTCAAATCTCCTTACCCTCCTCTTGCGTCCGCCATCTTGTTTAGTTCTCACCGCATCTCCTTGTCGCAGACCCTCCGCCATTTTTAGTTCCCGCTATTTTAACCTCAAAATCTACTCTTCTAACCTCTTGCTACCGCCATCTTCTTTTAGTTCCCATTCTCACCACCGCGTCTCCTTACCCCCCACCTCTTGCGACCGCCATGTTCACCACTAACCTCCAAATTTCCTCGTCCTTAAACCTCTTGTCTCAACCACCTTGTTTAGTTCCTATTTTCGCCACCGCATCTCATATCGCCCCATCTCTCTATCCACTCAAGAAAACTACCATCCAACGTTCAAAAAAAATTGCTGATCAGTTCACGACAGGCTTTTGCAAATCCTGTTGCTAGCAAAACTTACCTTTCCCATCACCTCCAACATACCCCACTCCTTTTTCTTTCCACCAATCATAATCTCTCTTATTCTTACCAATCAACAACCTTCATTTGCTCCTTTCCACCAATAACATCACTTCTTATTCCCACCAATCACAACTTCACACGTCACTTTCTGTTACACTTTTTATCCCTCGCTCCCCCATATTTTCCCTCTTTCAGTCCCGGCCTCCGCACAGACAACACCTCGCCACCCAGCTCCTCTCCAGCACGCAACCTCCATACTCTTCCATCTTCCTTCCTTCATCTTCCACCCAAATTAACGAACCAATCAAAACACTCCACGTCACTTCCTCTTCTTCCTTCACCTTACCCTAATCCTCAATTCTTTCAACTCGTCCCGGATGAACCAATTGCAATAACGATAATCCTACCGCTCAGGGCGCTTTTCAAACTTACCGCCGCCGCCGTCGCACGCACCGACACTAGCGACACCAGCGCCCCTAGCGGCAGGATTATCGTTAAAACAATTGGCTCATCCGGGACTATTACTACTCTCTTGCGTCCGCCATCTTGTTTAGTTCTCACCGCATCTCCTTGTCGCAGACCCTCCGCCATTTTTAATTCCCACTATTTTAACCTCAAAATCTACTCTTCTAAAACTCTTGCTACCCCCATCTTCCTTTAGTTCCCATTCTCACCACTGCGTCTCCTTACCCCCACCTCTTGCGACCGCCGTGTTCACCACTAACCTCCAAATTTCCTCGTCCTTAAACCTCTTGTCTCAACAACCTTGTCTAGTTCCCATTTTCGCCACCGCATCTCATATCGCCCCCATCTCTCTATCCACTCAAGAAAACTACCATCCGACGTTCAAAAATTGCTGATCAGTTCACGACAGGCTTTTGCAAATCTTGCTGCTAGCAAAACTCACCTTTCCCATCACCTCCAACATACCCCCACTCCCACACCTTTTTCTTTTCCTCCAATCATAATCTCTCTTATTCCTACCAATCAACAACTCTCATTTGCTCCTTTCCACCAATAAAATCACTTCTTATTCCCACCAATCACAACTTCACACGTCACTTTCTGTTACACTTTTTATCCCTCGCTCCCCATCTTTTCCCCCATTTCAGTACCGACCTCCGCACAGACAACACCTCGCCACCCAGCTCCTCTCCATCACGCGACCTCCATACTCATCCATCTCCCTTCCTCCATCTTCCACCCCAAATTAACGAACCAATCAAAACACTCCACGTCACTTCCTCAATTCTTTCAACTCGTCCCGGATGAGCCAATCGATTTAACGATAATCCTACCGCTCAGGGCGCTTTTCAAACTTACCGCCGCCGCCGTCGCACGCAGCGACACTAGCGACACGAGCGCCCCTAGCGGCAGGATTATCGTTAAAACAATTGGCTCATCCGGGACTATTACTACTGACAGCCCGAGTAGCGAGTACATTAGCTTAAGGATTTCTAGGGACGCAGTTAGGTTATTGGTTCAACATGCTTACACTGTCACGTAGGCAGAAATTCTGTAAAAGAGAAAGACACTTACATTCTGAGAAGTGTTAATAACAAAGCCTCAGTTAATGACAAAGTCAGAGACATAAGGAATAAATGTGGATTGATGCGGATGAAACATCACGTTGGTGGAGAATAACATGTAGGTGGATCTAAAATTAATAAGTAGATGTGTATCTTAATCAGAGGGTTACTATCTACTCTGGTACCATCAGTGGTACGGATGGACTTTCGTGCACACATTAGTTACTCTATCGCTGATACCGGCAGCGATAGTAACATGTGTGATTCTAAGCGCACATTGACTCACTTGTGTAAGTAGCGGCTAGCGCGAGACGTCCTGCCGGTCAAAATTTTAGCGACTCACGGCGTCTGGTTTCTTTTATTGCGCAAACAGTTATTCCAAACCGTAAAATTAACCTTGCAGTAGTTAGCAGGTATAATAATTCATTGTTTTAGTTTCGATTGCTACAATTCAGTGTCAGTTGGTTTCTTCACCTGAGACGGTCGGTAACTTACTTTAATAACTCAAATGGTAGTTCACATTAAAATTTTCAGTCAATTTAAACTGGTGTCCTTCACAGCACACCTACGCATACCCTGAGTGAAAATATTCATAGCTTTACCAATTGCGCAGCCGGCATCAAAATCAGATACTGAATACAACTACATTCGTGTACCAAATTGTCCCACATCATTACGGCATCACACATTCTGCTTCAAAATGGCGCACCATCGCGGGACTTCGAAGTGAGAACCACCAGAAGCTGAGGAGACAACACTCGAAATCAAACCCAGTGGCTGACAGCGCAGTAAGGAAGGAAGACAATCCAGAACGGCGGTAACTCAGGCTACTCAGTTACGGCGAGCAAGAGAGAAGAAAAAGAGCATCAGCATCGGTAGACAACAGTGAATGCATCAGCAAAAAAGGTACTGAGTATAAGTTTATTTATTTCAATGTTCTTAGGTAAATGTAGTTACGCAGTAGAAAAATATTACGTGAATAGTATTTAGTAGAAGCAATGGATGTTCAGGAACAGGAAAGTTATAGTAAACATGAAATTGTACATAACAGAGTAATAGGAAAGGGAGAAAATAGTCGAAATGTGCAGAATAGCTTCAAAGGGGAACAGGAAACAGGAATCAATAGAAGTCAGGGAGAAAAAATAAATAATACATGAATAGCAGGAAGTGATTTAATGGCAATGATGGAAATGTTAAAAAGTATGGTGGAGAGTAATAATCAGAAGTTAGAAAATACAAATCAAAAGTTAGAAAATAACCTACAGAGATTACCGGAAAGGATGGACTGTAATAATCATAAATTACAGAAAAAGGTAGAGGGTAATAATCAGAAATTCGGGGAAGAGCTAGGAAAGAAATTAGAAAATAGTCAAACAAGAGCTAAGAGAAGAAATTGTAAAATACTCGATAGGAATTAGGAAAGAATCTAAAACCTCAACAGCATGGATTAAAATATTCAAGGATGAAATTAGAAGGAAATAAGAAATGTTAGAATTGAAATCAAAGAAAACAGAGAACAAGTTAGGGGAGAAATAGAAAATGTTAGAAAAGAAATTAGCCAAGAGATAGAAAAATCTAAAAAGAAAATTTGCAAACAGGTTAGTGAGAAATCAGAGATAGAAAGTAAGAAATTAAGGGGAGAAGAAGCCGAGAAATTTGAAACTGAAAGGGAAATAACTACAATAGAATTAGAAGGATGTAGAAATAGGCAAGAAAAAGCAGAAGGGGAAGGTAAGAGACAGGATAGAAACTTAGAAGGAATCTCAGATCAGGTTAAAGATGTAGGAATAGAAATAACAGAATTGAGATGTGTATTAGAAAATTTAATAATAGTTATAAATGTGTCAAATTCAAACTGTGGTAATGGAAATGAACCAGCAGCAAGAGACAAAGCGATACAAAATGTGTTAGCAGACATCTCTTTGCCAAATGCAGGTGCAAGAACTTCCAATAACGAACCTGGAGGAATTAACGTACAGAGAAATAGAGATCAGAGCCATACCACGTACTGGCCTAATAATATCCTAAATGAAATTCCATCACTATATTTTGAAGATGAGGACCCAGACGATCCAAAATCCTTTATTATAGAATTGCAAGAATATTTCATTATAAAATGTATACCTGAGCAGTTCAAAATGATCACCGTTAGGAAATGTTTTAAGGAAATTGCAGCAAGTTGGCTAGATATAACTGTAGGAAATGACAATGGCGTCGGGGCTTTTAGAAATATGTTCACGAGTAGGTATTGGGGAGCAAATAAAAAAGCAAGCATTAGATTGGAATTGAATAACGAAAAATATGACCAGAGAAATGACCATGCAATAGTTATAATTGTTTTATGAAATTAACAAGGAAATCAAGAATGTTGATCCACCAATAAGTGGCAAAGATCTCATAAATATTGTAACGACACATTTTTCAGGAACAGTTCAGCATTATCTAGCAATCGCAAATCCAAATAACGTATGAGAAATGATTGATATGCTGATAGCATTACAGAGTAACGAAGAAATGTTCGGGGCAGAAACTGACAGGAATCAAGCAAGAAAGTCCACACATCTTCGGAAAAGGGGCACAGTTTTATAGAAATGGTAATAAAAATGACGTTAGGAATAGATATAGAGGACCAGCTCCTAGATCAGAACTAGCACAGTGGGAAAATAGAAACAAAAATAATTTCGACAGATATCAGCGACATATAAATTCAGATCAGAGAGGTAGATATTTTCAGGTCAATTATATGAATATGGGAAGACTTTATACACACAGAAGAGGAAGAAATCAACGGTTTAGAGGTAGACATAACTCACGTGATGGATATTGGAGACCGGAAATTAATTATTAATTTGACCTAGATTGCCTAGACAAGAGAATAGAAATAGAAGTTGGAGAAATTCACCAATCGAGAGAGATAGGGCGGAAGCAATAGAAATAACAAGTCGAATAGTAGGAAACAGCTTAAATTAAACGGAGGGAAATAGAATTGCAAATAGTAGTTTAGCAGGAACGGCTGCAATTAGTCGGATGCAGTCAGGTACTTCTAACTTTTGATAAATTAAAATTGTGGATGCAACTTTGTTTATAAATGATAATAAGAAATATGTATGAAGTGGAAAACAAGGTTCTGAAAATTGTAACTAGATAATAAGTACAGAGGCATAAGAATTAGTGTTAAGAGAACAGTGAAAGTGAAGTTCAGTGAAATTAGCAAAATTAGAATCAATGCTTCGACCAAAATACACAAATAAAGACAAACTGAAAACCAAATACAAAGAAAACAGAATCTTGGAAATTTATATAAATTCAGAAGAGGAACTAACAATGTAAAGAAAAAGAGCACAGGAAAATAGTATAAAGAGTACTATATTTATGTATATGAGGGTTATTAATTGTCACTGAAATAATTGTATGTTATCATGAACTGTACACACGAAGAAATTTATAAAATATTATATGAAAACTGAAAGAGTTGCCGCCAGGGATTCAGATAAATTTAAAGTTAAAATTTTATTCGTGCAAACGTGTACACAAGCCACAAGAGGTGTTCTAGAAGGGATTTTCGCTCATCCTTCTGAGACTTGTGGGCGTGCCATAATACACTTTCTTTTCCTCCCTCGGACTCTCGAGTAGGGAGATGTAGGGAAAATAGGTCTCTTAGTTTACCTCGGTTTGTCCTTCAGAAGCTAAAACTATCTGACGACATCCAAAATTGCCTTATACAAACGAGATGACTCGGGAGCGTAAGTAGAATATAATAGGGATGGCTAGCTCACCTTTGTGTTTATATGGGAGAGATAGGATAACGAGGACAGATGCAAGGTTGAGAGAGCCCTCAAGGAGAAAAATGCGTTTATATGGGAGAGATAGGAAATACAAGGGGAGATCGTAGGTAGGACAAGGCCTGAAGGAGGGAATTGTGCTTTATATGAGAGAGGTAGGGAATACGAGAACAAGTGCTAGGCTAGACAGAGGTTGAGGAGTAGAGTATGCGTTTATATGGGAAAGATAGGCAAAACGAGGAGAGATGATACGTTAGACAGAGGCTGAAGGAGGGGAATGTACTTTATACGAGAGAGGTAGGGAATACGTGAAGAGATGCCAGGCTAGACAGGGTTAAAGGTAGAATGTGTTTTATATGAGAGAGATAGGAAACCGAGGAGACGTATTAGGCTAAGAAGGGTTGAACGGTAGAGTATGTGTTTATATGGGAGAGACGGGGAAAACGGAGAGAGATCCTATGCTAGGAGAGAGTTGAAGGAGGGAGACATGCGTTTATATGGGAGAGGAAGGGAAAACGATTATAGATGTTAGGGAGGTTATTGTGGATGCATGTGAAATGTCCAGTCTTCTCCAGGATAGTTCCATCCAGCATTTAGCAGGCGAGCAGATCCCATGGGGTAAACTGCAGCATTAGTGTGTATAAATTCACAGGTAATTCAGGTAGTATCGTAGGTATTTAGGGTAATTCAGGAATTATCACAGGCATGCAGATTCCATTGTTTGGTTGCAGTATATTTTCCTATGATTTCACAGCAAATGCAGGTAATAGAGTAGGTATTTAGTCTAATACAGCTAGTATCACAGGAGGGTAGTTCCACGGGTAGGGCCGTGTATAGTTCCAAAAGATTTCAAAGCTAGCTTGGGTAGTATCGTAGTTATTAGACTAATTCAGCTAGTATCACACACAGACAGATTCCAATGTCAGGTTTAACATAGTTTCGTATTTCTCAGTTAGTTCAGGTAGTATTGTACATATTTAGGATAAATCAGCTAGCATCATATCCAGACAGATTTCAGGAGTTGGGTGTATCATATCTCCGTGTGATTTCACAGGTAACTCAGTAGTATTGTTAGCATTTAGGGTAATCAGAGTAGTATCACAAGTGTTTGTGATAATTTCGATCAGCGATTTGTATCATAGCTATTTAGCGTAATTTCAGATAATTCAGGTACTATTAAAAGTATTTGAGTCATTTTAACAATAAATTCAAATATTATCGTTGATGTTTAGGGTAAACCGGCTGGTATCACGAGTGTTCATGGTAATGTCAGGCAGCGATTTGTACCAGAGCTATTTAAGGTAGTTTTCATATGATTCAGCTAGTATAGTAGGTATTTAGGTCATTTTATCAGTCAGTTCAATTAGTATCGCAGGTATTTATGGTAATATTGAGAGTAATTAGATTCTTTATAAAAACTCCTTATCCAATATTACAACCCTTTTATATACTTTTTTTCTAAACCTTATAAACGTTTATATGTTAAACGGTTAGTGTGTGAGGCGTAGAGGGCTAAACCGTATACAGGGTTACATTGAGTGTACGTAGAAGGGGTATAAACTAACCCATCCGCATGGTTGAGGAGATATTATATCATTTTAGTTGGCTCTATTGTTTAATATGGTTACATATTTCGGTCTAGGTGTACCAGCTTTATCGATTAATCATTGTTTCATTAAATAAGGATTGTAAGGGTAGACGTCTCTCCCCTTTATCTAGGCTTGATACTAACACTAGTATTTGCCCCTAATCGCAGGGTTAACGCCTCCTCTTACATCTTCTTTCTTCGCCAGGTATCTGCTAGGTATATACACAGCACATAGGTAAACTTCCATTTTTTTCAAATTGTAGACCACGAGAAATTAATCATTTACAGGTTACAGTCTCTCAAACGCTGTTTGTAACACGGCAATGTCCATACACGTATGTTGTTATCCCATCCTCGGTAATAACTCTTTTATCATCGAAAGGAGTCAATGTGATTTTATTCCCTTGTACAGTGCTAACAACATGCTCTCGTGGCAGGATCAGATTCATAGGTTTTCTTATTATTTCTCGGGTTTTAAGACAGTCTGTATAGTTGTCAAAAGCAATGCACTGCTTAATAGCATGCCTTTAATCTTTTTTATCATTGAACCGTGGGCATCTAATGCATACAGCTTAGGTAATAGTCCAACAAAGCCTGGATGATTTTGCTATTAGCCTCATCTTTAAATTTTCCAAGCATGTTTTTGTTCTGGGTGGAGTGGCATATATGGTTGACAGGGTAATCAGCTGTATCCAGATGATCGAGAAAGCGTAGCTTATCCTGGTATACGTCTTCAGTTGTTACACGATGAATGAATGAATCATTGTCCATTTACATAAGGTTCAGGTTTTCAGCTCCATAATACGGTATCAACACGCCGTAATGATAGTGGTATATTAATGTCTTGGAGATGTCTAACACACCCATTCCAATGTATATACGTTTGTTGAACACAATCTGTCGAGAGGCCATTTGCACAGCAGCTAGATTGGAAGCATATATTGTCCTATCGATAAACGCAGGCTTGGCGATCAACATTTCCAGAGTCATATCATTTGTAACCAGTCGTATTTCCATACGATTACGCAGGTTCTCCATAGGTTTTCCAAACATGGCGTTGTTGTTAAAGAGTTTATAGAGGTCCTTCCCTAAATCATTTGCAGGCCGTTGTCGTAACCGGTTGTTAAATTTCACATAAGGTTTTAACCACTAAGACTGTCGGAATGGTGGCACACGATGAATTTTACACAAACGTAACCAATGATTAAGAGCTTGCTTCAAAGTCATGTAATGTCCTACATACTTCTTTCGAGGTCCAAGATGGGGTATCAGTTTCTTTGTAGATGACTCCTTAGACTTCATACACTCAGGCAGGAAAGGTAGATCGTTGTGTAGATCGTGAAGTTCTGCAGAATACTTGATGTTAACTTATAATATGTATCCATAAGTATCATCCTCTTGTAGTTTGTCTAAGTTGATTTCATTAGAAGAACCCTCTCAAATCCACCATAAGGGAGAGCGTGGCACATTACCCAACCATATTGGTTATTGGCGTCCTCGTATGCAACAAATTGGGTTGGTCTCGACGGATCATACCTATCCATGTAGATGTTGTTTGCTTCGGCATATCAGTGGAAAACTTGGCACAAGCCTCCTCTTATACCGGAATCTTTCTGAGTAATTGAGCATAATCCTGTAACAATTCAAGTTGAACTCCAGTATGCAGTAACATGGCATCTTGCATAAGTCCTGGAGAGGTGAAATAATAAGCGCGGTCGATTTGTGTATTTTGTGGTTTTGATCTCTAAATCTGAAGGCATCAGCTAGAAGAACATCTGAGGCTAAGTACAGGTCACTGTACTCCCCCAGGTTTCTCACATTAAACAGCTCCCATACATTTCTAGCATGGTTGTAGTCAGCATCACTAATTTATTCTTCATTTAGCCTATTGTAGAAGGAGTCCTTAGGAGGCAGGCAGGTCTCATTCAAAACATCCCATGAAGTGACGTAATAATAGGGAAAAGCTCCCTTGAGAGTCATCAACTTCAACTTGTCTTCTCCGAAGTACTTCAATGTTTCAGCGTATGAGGTTAGACTTTTTACCAATTTATCCAAGCTTGTACTCAGGAACCGAAAGCTGCCCACAAACCGGAGCTTTATATCACCTACATATTTGAATAATTATATATAGCCTTCTTCAGAGTTGGGAATTACGTCGACACGTTCACTCGTACATCCCAGCTCCTTAACATGTTGTGCATGAAGACGGGAATATATTTAGGTGTATTGCAGGCTAAATTACATTTGTTATGTTGACTTCCACTGTGTTCACCACTGATATGATCATTTTCGCGTACTTTGTAACGCTCTTCAGTTAAGGTTTTTCCACACAAGTCGCATACTGTAGAGGAGTCGAAATCCTTCTGATGTCGATCTGCAAGTTTCAGAAGCATGGCAGATTTTTATATGTTATCAATTTTCTTTGCAAGGAAAGATATTCCATAAACTTCTGAGCAGCATCAACATCACGATGTACATAGGGATGCTTAGGAAGACCAGTTTCCAGATGTTCAACAGATTGAACAGGCCTCACGTAAACACAGAAACCAATAGGTACATGTTGTTGATAAGGGTTTGTATATGAAGTTTCAGGATTGGGTATATAGGTATGACACGAAGTGAGGATGCTTTCAAAGTCTGCAAAGCTGATATAAGGCACTTTCAACTTCCTCTCAAAATTTTTAAATTGTACGATTGCTTTCTGCTTGGTAGGCACAGCAACTCTTGCAATATCATGATGATTACAGATGGATGCATGTTCTTCTAGTTTTTCCAGTACACTTAGTCCACGCTGATCATAAAAATGTGTAAAGCAGCGCTTACAGGTGTAAACACGCCCACTATGTTAGGTTTTTGACGTCGAAAGAGCTTCTAAAATTCTTTATGTATACATAGTGATGTTTTCCACCACTGTCTCTCAATAGTAACAGGTCACGGTGTTCAGGTAGTTCAGTCTCAGCAACCTGTATTGGATACACTTCATGCTTCTCATTCAGCCCGAAAACGTTGATAGGCATTCTGTTAAGCTTCTCAAACTTAGATATTTCAGAAAGTGGAGTAGGGTAAGAAACACTGCTGAAGTTGTACTTTTATTGAAGTTGCTCGTATTTTCTCACACGTAGCGCATTCTTCCCTATGAATTTGACTAGTACAGAATACATGAAGCATCTCTTGTCAGTGTAGTTTTGGATGTTTATGTAGGCTTTTCCTGCTTCAACAGATGACGGTAATGGTATGTAGCCACTTTCTCGTAACGGATTGTGCTTGTTGGTACGAAGTCGAGCTCCATCCACAGCAAGTGGCTCCCAGTTGCTACCATTAAACCGCGTCTCTTCCATTTCATTTGCCAATGCCTTAAATTTCGGTTCCAACGCCGAGTCCTTATCTGTTTCTACAAACAGACTGATTTCGTGTTTGAAATGTTTTGTTACAGGTTTCTCCGATGCTCTTTACAAATCGGCACTCAACCAGCAGATTCATTTTCACACACTTGGAATACCAAGCTCTTTATGCACAGCTTGGATTATCCGTTGTTTTGTCTCATGCGGGTACATATTCAGATCCTTGGATGAATTGCATCGTATGAAATACGGTTTCAATCGTCCGTCAACTGAAGTTTCATACTCTTTCATGTCACAGTCCCTCATTGTAGATAACTGCTGTATAGTAGGCTCCAACCTACTTTTCTTCTCAGTTGTGCTTATTTCACATACATCTTCGTCTCCCTGGCCCTTATAACCACCATTAAAGGTTACGCTACAATGTTTACACTTGAAGAGCCGCTTGCAGCCCATCTCATGCCTTCTGTTGTCATATCCCCGCAGGAATTTCTTCCTGCATTTACCGCAAAAATATCCTGATGTACTACAAATGATATCATTATATGCGGAGCTATTTATCTTTACTCTTGTTGTAATAACGTTTTAATCTTTCTTCAAGGAAATGTAGACCTCTTTACCTTGATAACACTTGCGAAAGCTGTTTATTTTCGGAAGAACGCTATGTTGACATCTCAAGACTAATTAGCAGAATGAAGTCCTGTGCCCGAGGTCACCCTGTTGATAGAGGAGGTACGGATCTTTTAGATCAATTATATATGGAATTTTAATAATAAAGCGGTGATTAAGCGCCTAATTTCTTATATTTCAATACGTGCTTACACAGTTGTTCGGGCGCGACCGTAGGTCTTCTTGCATGTTCACGTGTTTAGAGACGTTTCGGAGCTGTTTATGTCTGTTTATGTGTGATTGCGTGTGTTTGCGCGCATGCGTGAGTGTGCGTAAGTGAGCGGACGTATGTTTGTGAGTGTCTGTGTGTGCGCGTGTGTGTAAGTTCGAGGGTGTATGCGTGTGTGTGCGAGCGTATGTATGCGTGCGTGTGTGTGCCATGTGAGTGAGATTGCATGTGTGTGTCTGTGTGTGCACGCGTGTGAAAGAACCCCTAATTATGGAGGAGGCTTGAACCCCTCGGATAACATTACATTTCAGATCCGACCCTTACAATCCTTATCTAATGAAACAATTATTAATTGATAAATCTGGTACACTTAGACAGAAAAATGCAACCATATAAAACAATAAAGCCAACTAAAACGTTATAATATCTCCTCAACTATGCGAATGGGTTATTTATACTACTTCTGTATACCTTCACTGTAACTTTATACACAGTTTAGCCTTCTACGTCTCGAAGACTAACTCTTTAACATATAAAGGTTTATACGATGTAGAAAAAAGGTGTTGTAACATTGGATAAGAAATGTTTATAAAGAATCTAATTACTCTCTATATTACCATAAATGCTTGCGATACTAACTGAACTACCTGTTAAAATGATTTAAATAGTTGTGACACTAGCTGAATCATACGGAAATTACCTTAAATAGCTCTGGTACAAATCGCTGCCTGAAATTACCATGAGCACCCGTCATACTAGCCGGTTACCCTAAACATAAGGAATACTATCTGAATTTCTTATTAAAATAACTCAAATACCTTTGATAGTACCTGACTCATCTGAAATTACATTTAATAGCTGTGATACAGATCGATGATCGAAATTATCACGAACACTTGTGATACTATTCTGATTATCCTAAATGCTAACAATACTACTGAGTTACCTGTGAAATCACATGGAACTATGATAGACCCAACTCCTGAAATCTGTCTGGCTGTGTTACTATCTGATTTACTGTAAATGGGTACAATACTACCTGAATTAACTTTGAAATACACAACTATGCTAAACCCGACCCAGAAATCTGTCTGTCTATGATACTAGCTGAATTAGTCTAAATACCTACGATACTTCCGGAACTAGCTGTAAAGTCGTTCGGAACTATACACGCCAAACCCATGGGATCTACTCTCGTGTGATACTAGCTGAATTAGCCTAAATACCTACTATATTTCCTGAATTGACTGTGAAATCATAGGGAACTATACTGCATCCAAGCAATGGAATATGCATGCCGGTGATACTACCTGAATTACCCTAAATACCTACGATACTACCCGAATTACCTGTGAAATCATACCCACCTAAGCTGCACTTTACCCCATGGGATCTGCTCGCCTGCTATATGTTGGATGGAACTATCCTAGAGAAGACTGGACATTACACATGCATCAACACTAACCTCCCTAACACCTATTATCGTTTACCTTACCTCTCCCATATAAACGCATTTTCTTCCTTGAAGGCCCTCTCAACCTAGCATCTGCCCTCGTTTTCCCTATCTCACCCATATAAACGCAAAAAGTGAGCTAGCTATCCCTATTATATTCTACTGGCGTATTGTTGAGTAATGAGCAGCAAGACGCACAGTTACGGAAATTGTAAATATCTGCAAACCAGTAGGTTCGTGATCAAGTATTGGATTACACGATTTCAAGAATATTGTTTAATGACCTTAAAACACAGTCGAGATAAGGCCAACCCCGTAAGACTACTGAAGAAGTCAATCTACAATTGTAAATGCTAGCAGAAACTCTCAATTCAGAACTCTTACAAGAATACGCCAGGGTTTTGGTTAACCTGTTTCATTTCGACAGTAAGAAGGCGGCTCCAACTAACTGGTATCCATCATAGAAAGGCAACCAAAAAAACTGACATGGATGAATATCACCAGAATAGTCTAATGTGGTTTTCGATTGATTACCTGGTCAAACCTAATGGTTTTTGGGAGCTTGTTATCTTTTCTGATGAAAAGGCTTTTTCATCTGATGAGGATGGGAGAATGTATCTGTGGCGGCCAAACAACACGCGTAATGCCCCTGTGAGGGTATGCGGCAAGGACGTTATGTGGATTTGTAGAAATGGTCCCTGGTTCGATGCCAGCTCAGGTTCTCTCATGTATCTTGGATTTAGGGTTGTTGGTTAATACGACTGGTTCGTTTAACTGCCCATTTATTTCCCGTCACCTTTTTAAAATCTGACTACTGATAGAACCTCGTCACACACGCATTTCTTTGGGCGCCGCGTTGCCTTCTGTATTTCATACTATCGCGCCTATCCGCCGACACTTTTGTATCAATTTCATTTGACCTGGATACTTATTTTATTTTACGACTTCCAAGGGAATACCACGAAAAAGTGATTTTCATAACTCTCCTGTTTCCTTATTTCGAATTTTTCTATTCCCCCATTTCGCTATCACGTGATTTCTACCTTGTTTGCTATAGGTTGTCTACCTTAAGTTTCCACATGAACTCTTTTGCCTGCGGCTATCACGGCACTGACCTACTGTTTTCCATGCGACCTAAATGTACTAGAACAAAAGTGTATTCTGCCGTTACTCGGCTATAATGGGGAAAATCAACCCCATTTCCTGCCTGCTACTTGCACGGTCTCTTCAACCCATATTCATCTGTACAAGTAATACTCATTTCCCATTTTTATTTAATAATATTATTCCTACTGTTACTAATATCTACTTTCTCATTACTTTCTCATTTTATATTTCTACGCAGAACTTACTGCCTCAGTAGTATATGCCCTCGGGAGGCAGACACCGCAAAAACCGGTTACTGGCGCCAAGGTAGAGGTATTCCCCCGTCCTTGAAACGTATGATTCATTTGTTTCTAAGAAAAGGGAATTCCCTTGACCTTGAACTACGTCAGTAACCAGTTACGGAGACCTACCTCGCCGAGGGGCATTTTTTTGTTTTATTTTTTTTGGTTACATGTATGTGAATACAAAAATAATTTGTTTTTACAATATGAAATAAAATTAATAACAATAAAAGTAATTTTAATTAAATAATTGGATACAGTAATAATATATATAATTGATATATATAACAATAATTAATTAGAACAGGATTAATGTTTTTATATATGACAATAAAAAGATGTTTACAGATATAAAAATGTTATTGAACTTATAGTTTATCAATGTTAATAAATGTCAGTTTAATCATCGTTGAACCCAACGAATTATAAATTCTGCACACGTCTCTTCCTCTTTTTCTTCTTCTTCCTCTTCTTTTTCTTCTTCTTTTTCTTCTGATGCATACGCTGAATCACTACCTCTTAAAAGTTTTCGAACGTGTCTATCTCTGTCTTTTTCTTCTTCTATATCTCTACTTTCTATAAGATATCCTGAATGATGAAAGTTGTTATGCATTTTTTGATGTATCTTCGGAAAAAACAGGGCACCCACCAGCACATGTTGATCACTGTCTGCTTATAGCACGTTGAGGTTTCCTTGTCGTGTTACAAGTTGATCTATACAGCTCCCGTTGGTTGTTACTTTTACCCTGGCTTCTTCTGCCATCGGATCCAATCTAGAAAGTGTAAAATATACATTAAATATATCTCTTCTTTGTATTTCGTGGTATTCAAAGTGTTTTCCCACTTTGATTTCAACACTTTTAGTTTTTTCTCATTGTGTGATGGAAGTAGATAAATTTTTAAATGTATCTAGATTTTGATATGAGCCACAAGTGTTAATCAGAAATTCGTTATTAATTGTTATTCTTGCGAAAACATTGTTTCCCAGATATATAGGTTCCGACGTGACAGACATAATGATAAGTGAACAATTTTAAAAATTTACCTTGCTATTTATACAGTCTCTGATTTTTTCTCTTCGCTTGTACTGCATGAAACACATGTGCATTTAAGTTTATGCAATTTTAGAACACAAAATGTGATACAGGTAAGTAATAGCAATGTTAATGACATATAAGTTAGCAATATACTATCGAGCTGCATGACTATACTAATGATTTTTTTCATTGCTTACTCACCTTTTCTATTCGATTTTGATGAATGCGTATGCATCCCCTCCTTTGTAAACCATGCAGTATTCTTTTTTATTTAATAATCTCAAGCTTTCTTCTGAGATTTCGTTGAATCTCGATGGCAGAAAAAATCCCTTTCAATAATTTTTATTATTGTTCTCTTTCCGTATTTGGTGTGAACGGAACGAGCCTCTTCAATTAAATAGTTTTTATTTTGTGTTAATTCTCCTGTGGTTAGAGGTTTTGATTCTTTGCCTATTTCATTAAGTTCTCCCAGCACCTTGTTTTCTGTGGCGGCAGCGTCCATGGCTTGATTCCTTGCGGAAGAATGACGATGTGTTACCTTCTTACATGGCACTTTTATATGTAGCATTACACGTGACTAGTTGTTTCATCACGTTTTTCGTTACACGTGACTAGTTGTTTGTGAAGAAAGGAACGTATCTCGTGGTAGATTCTTGGTGTGTCGCATATCATATACTCGGAGAAAGGCGAGTAAGACATGTTACTCGTATCTTCTGACGATTCTGCTGTGTCTTTTATGTAATTGCAGTGTGCCAGTATAAGAGTTTTCACTTCTTTAGATTCCTTTAATTTATGATAGAATATATCGTTTACAACCGGATAAAGTTTGGATGAATTTGTCCATTCCTCTTCAATTAATGATAGGGAGACCTGCTCATCCCCTTGATATTGATTTAAAATTACATTTTTCGTGCCAAATACGTATTTTATATCTAAATGTAATTCTTCTGTTAAATTTCATTTTCATTTAAAATTTTCTTTCTTGGAACCGGCACTAATACAATTTATACAATGAATTAAATTTTTCCATTCGTTCAAGTCATATAGCAATATGCCACGACGTTCACCACATTTGGAAATGGTAATGCGTAAATCGTAAGGAAATTCTGGTGAAAATCCTATACATAAAATTTTTTTTGGCCATGATCGAGAAAGTAAATGTTGCTTTGGATTATAATTAGTGATGAACCAGGCTTAGATGCGGATTTAATTTCATCTTCATCACTGCTCAACTTAATTTTTTTATATATCTGTAGACCTGAAAGAATGAAATAAAAAATGTCAGATGTGGGATTTGAACCCATGCTCTCTTTAAAGAGAACCGTAACCTAAGTACGACGCCTTAACCACTCGGCCAATCTGACATAAGGTTTTTAAGAACAATTAATTTTATATACTTACATTTTTTTAAGCACCTGGTCTGATATCCTGCTCCTGCCTCTAACGTTAGATTACTGAGGTGTGCATTCTAAAACAAATCATTAATATACACATCGTAAATGGTAGATTTAAAATTGATTGGATCGTGGTTCAAATCGGAGGGGAGACGCGATTCGTTTGGTTTAGGATCGCAGGGATAAGCGTCACGTCTATTAATTACGTGTGAGTACCACATGGAAATATTAATAGCATTTCTTTGAGAGCAATTAAGAGTAGGTATTTTATGACAAGGATGCATACAAGGATTTGCGTTAAATCTAGCAAACGACTCTTGATAAGGCACTATTTCATCTACATGTATTATGGTACGTCCAGTTAATGCTCGAAGAAATCTGGCTTTTTCTTCACCTTTTTAAATACTACAGTAAATCTATCCACGCACCTCTTTAAGATAGATGACAGTAAATTGTATTTTACATTGCCGTCTTTCCATTTTAATCCGTGTACTATTGCAGTAATTCTGTCATTGGTCGATTTAACCATTTGTTTAATATGTTGCGTTCGTATGGAGGAAGGAATATCCTTGTCTGAACCTCATGATTTGAACCACATATAGAAAATTCTTTAACTACGTATTCACGTTCATTGTCAATTAAAAATTAAAATATATAAATCCGGCATCCGTTGATATGTTTCTATAATGAAAAATGAAAAGAAAATGAATATAAAGATACAATTTACTCACCTTTTATTGGTTAGCATATTTGATAAGAAACTCTTTTATTTTTGCAGGGTGTTTGAGAAGAGCATACAATCTTAGTGCTAACGTGGTCGTTATATTTAAAATCTTTAAACTTTAAAAAAAAGAACTTTTTGGTAAGTTACAACATCGATGAAGAAGATATGCAACGACATAATGTCCACAAGTTGAGTTATCTTTGCAATCGTTGTATATTATATTCCCAATTTTTTCCACATTGATATTGCAAAAAGTTTAAAATATTCGAATAAAGAGGAGCATGTCCCAAACTATCAAAATATTCTCCTATACCAGATTTAGATATAAAGATGCATATCCAATGTTGTCCTGGTTTGCTGCTAGGGTCAGTATTTATTACCATTGCAATGGGAAATTTAAATGTTTGTCTGTTAGGTATTTGATCACGTACAAATACTCCAATAAAGTACGGACGAGTGTGCCGATAATGTATAAAAATGCATGTATTTGATTAGTATGCATTATGATATGTATATAGATCTATTTGCGACTATTTCTAAAAGTTTTTGATATTCTGAGCAAACAAGCATAGTTACCGGTTCAGTTAAAGCGTTTTTGAAGGCTACATTTATGGAAACATTTCCGTGCTGTAGACCTGAAATATATGGCTCGTTAGCGCACATATCTGCTGTTAAATCAAAAACTAATAAAGTATATTCTTTTGCATTGTTATCTAGAGAAATGAAATGTCCTCGGTCATCGCAAAGAATGCCTAAATCATCTTTTAATGTCTGATATCATCGTAAAATATTTTCTTCCTTCGAAATCCGGAGTCAATGTTCGCAAAGGTATTGGTTGTCCATTGATGAATAATTGACAAAAATTGATATTAAAATGTTTCAAGTTGTATGGGTTTTCATCGAATGCACCGCTAAATGCTTTGTTTGTAGTAAAAGCTATTATGAGTCTACGTGGTACTTTACCTACAAAAATGTCGTTTATGCTTTTCCTTATAGTTCCTTTTGGGATATTAAACGGCTGAAAATCTACTCCAATTAAGTGATACTTTGCATTACTTTTTGTCAGAGCCTCTTGATGGGCTAATAGAATAGTTGGTGATGGATATACACGCTTAAGAGATAATTTAGCGGAAGTTATCAAAGTTTTTCCTTTTCCAATAAGGTGAAGTTCCGGAGTTGAAGGAATTAGCTTAATAGTTACGGATACGTTATTTAATAGAAATTTATCTTGATTACATATTTCACTCTATAAACAGCCCATCATTTCAAACTCCTTAATTTCCTTTGTAATATCGTATCTCCATTTTAATCCGCTGTTTCCCTCTATATCGTTCACTTTATCAGGATCGTCTAATTTCCAAAGTGATGACTGAAGCCATGTTTCCATAGCATGTGTAGAATAGTTTAACAAAGTTTCGAAATATGATTTGTAAGGATATCCCGGTTGAGGCTGAGATACTGTAACATTATTTAAAATAACCTCAATATGTTGAATAAGAGAATTTAAAGAATTATTAACGATCGTAGATTTTTCAGTTACAGGAATATCGAATGCAGGAGCAGGTGGTGTGAACTTTTTACCATCTTCTTTTACTATTTTACAACGTAAACGTAATACCATGTAAAAGATCCAAATAAGTATCTGCGTTTCTGCATAGTGAAATACTAACGGGGAATTATACGATATAGCATTTTGCGTATCAAGTTCGATAATATTTGTATTGTCTACTCCAGTTTGTATCGGTTGATCGTCAAATATTTTAAACGCTGAATGTGTGTAAATATTCGACATGGTATTAAGTAAATATATCTGTTTTTCTTCTTTTTCTTCTTTTATTGCTTTTGTGGTGCGGGTTAACTGAAGAATGAATCAGCTTTCTTTTTTTATGTGGTTTTATTCCAGATCCTAGCATGGTTTCTATAGATTTATCAGCCTTCTTCTTTATGTATTCATTACTTTTTTTAATCTTTCATTAAGCGAGTTTTTGAATTGTTTTCTGCTTGTTACCACGTCGGTTAATCCATTTGCACCTACGTTAACTGCTTTCTTACCTACAGTTTTTGCAGCACTTTTAAAAATTGGTGATATGAACCTCCATAATCCGTTAAGTACACCAAAAAGGTCGTAACCCCTTTGAAAACGTTTTCCTCTATATAGTACAACATTTGGATTTTCTTCGACACCTCTTCCTGTTTGGTTTAAAAAATATTTAGCAAGTTCATCTCTTTTTTGATCTAAATGAAAGGACAACGGCTGAAGAAAATCCGTCTACGAATGGTAAAAATTCCTCTGCACCCGTTCTTAAATCTCTTTTTATAATGTTAAAATCGTTTTGAAGTAAAAATACCCAATTTTGAGGAAAAAATGATTTTCCACTGCTAAATTTGTATTGTCGATATTTAGATCTACTGTTGTGCTTTCAATGATCTGAGCAAACGTATAGCTAACCATTTGAGGATGTATTAAGTTACAATAAACAAATATTTCTTAAGGAAATTTTAGGTATAGATAAATAGGATACGATGCACGTGTAGTCTTAGCCACTTTGGTTCCAAAATTAAAACCTAGCTGTCTGTTTAAATTGGGTGACAAATACAAGTTACGAATGTAGTGTTTATTCGTTCTTGTTTCATCCAATTGCAGTGTTGCTGATTCATCTGATTGAGTTACTTCTTGCTTTTTAGTTTTCGAAGTTGAAGTATCCTGGACAGTGTCTCGCTTCTTCGGTTTCGGGTCTCCTTGCCTAGTTGTCTCCTCGTTTCTTTGGTTTTATATATGCAATTGATTTGTTTTTATCTATTGCTTCGGAATTGATGCTTACAAATCCAGTATGTGAGTTGTATTTAAAAAAAATTTAACGAATGCATTTTTTTCTAATATGCGATTAATTCCATTTAAAAGCATTATATTATCAGTAATTGTACATTCTCCTAAGTCGTAACGAAAACTGTACGTACTAATACCAGTTTTTGTTACGTGTATTCGATCTCCTTTTAAAAAATTATCACTCTTTGTAATATGAATAAACATTCCGGGATATCTTATTTTGGTTAGAGCAAATTCCCATTCTCCTAGCAACACCGCTCGATGGGGTAACATGTTGCAAAAGCTCGATGTAGTGTTATTTTTAAAGCGGTTCATGGATCCATTACTGGTAAGTGTAATCGAAAAGGGTTCTCTTCGTATCATTGTGCTATTATATCTGATTGTTTTATCCAGGAATTAATCTTTGCAGGATATTCTTTCCACATAACTAGTACTTCTTTACTGCTTCCTTTACCTCTTTCGTCTAAAATTTTATCTATCTTAAAGATTGATTGAGGTTGTACTTTTTGTACTTCTTCCGTGTAAAATATGCCATCTAAATCTTCTCCAGATAAATCTTCTAGCTTGTATACAACCGGCACGCCTTTTATTACTTCTCTAATTTTAAATATTTCATCGGTCCAATTTTGTTCATAGCCTTTATCAAACTTCATTTTTAGCTTAGATATGCGAACATGATCACCTGTTTTATATTTTTATGGTTTGAATATGCTTTTTGTACGCAAATTCTTTCCATATAAATTCTCATCAACTAACATAATATTAGTTCCTTTACATTTATAGATGCCATTTTTATTGATCTGTGATACGAACAATTATAAGATGTTAATAATTTAGGTAATACATCCATATATTTGTAAGTATTTTATATGTAAAGTATTTCCACATTTTTTTCTTTAGTGTTCTATTGAATCTTTCTACTACGATAGCTTTTACATTATTTTTCGTAGTATAGTGAATGATTTCACGATTTTTCAAAAAGGATTGAAATTGTTTATTAGTAAATTCTGTACCTTTATCCGTCCGTAAACCTTTTTGCAGCACGTTTATAATGTTTAAATGTATAATCAAAAGCTTTAAAAATTTCAGTCCCCGCTTTAGATTTTAAAGTAGTGCCCATGCATATTTAGAAAAGACATCGATAATAGTTAGAATATAAATATAAGGTTTATTGTAGTTTTTATGCTATTCAACACATTTAGGTCGCTTTCCCACAAATCATCGATGTTGGTAACGTGATAATGTTTAATAGGAAACCGTTTTCGTACGTATTTATGAAAAGTGTAGCTGTCTTCTCCTTGTAAATATTTATTTATTTTTTGCTTAGAAATTCCGGTAGTCTTGCGAAGTTTATTAATACTCCCAAGACCGGCGGAATAATCAAGCTTAAAATAATATTTATTAAGTATTGTTTTATCTCTTTCGGTTAAAGCTTTTGCCATTTTGATTTAGTAGAACGTAAGCTATACGGTTTATATCTTATATCATGAACAGGCTCAGTTTTTATTTTTTGGAGATTCTGTCCTTTTTATTTTCTGTTTAGTTCTATTTTTAATTTTTGATTCAGGTTGAGCGATTTCCCAGTCACTTTCGAAATTATCTTCTTCCTCTTCTTTTTGTTAGATTCTTTCCATAATTCTTCTTGTGATTGTATGTAAGACTTTCGAAGTTTTGACACAATATCATGATAGTTTATTAATTTATATTTAAGCAATTTCCATTTATCATCTGGCGTTATAGCTCGGTTTTGTATAGCTTCAATGTCGCTAGATAAATTTTGTAAAATTCTATCAATTACATTAATTTTTTCAAACTTTCAGGCTGTGGATAAAGTAACATGATTTGTTTTCCGTATTTCATGATTTTACACAAACTTGGATACTAGAGCACTTCCTAATGCACCTAATACTGGCAGTAAGAACGAAGGTAGAAATCTTCCTTTTATATAGTTACGTTTTTCTTTTTTTTAAAGAAGTTTTTTTTATCTACTAACCTTCTCCACAATTTTCTATGCTTTTCAGCGATTTTTACACTTGTTAGAAATCGGCACCTTACCGTTACTAATGTTTAATACACATTCGGAAATAGCTTTTACTAATTATGGATTTGCCTCGCTTACATTTTTTTAATGTAACTTTGGTTTCGCTTTGCTGATAACTCCTAGATTACCGAATTGTTTTGCAATTGTGGGGGAAGATAATTTGCAAACTTTTTTAAAAACTTAAAGGACAATTTAGGTGCCACTTTTGTTTTTAGAAATCAAACACGACAACGCTTCGTCAGGCAATACTCCTGTTCTGTAAAGAAATTTATCAGGGGTTTGTTGTGTACAGTCTAACACTAGATATCCGTGTGGTTTTCGGTAACCTTTTCAAATGCTTCTAACAAAAATTTCGAACTTCTCGGTTCAAGCTGCTGAAATAATATATCTACCTGTAACTTATCTCTATTGTTTTTAAACACCACAATATAATTTGAATTAAGCGACACAGTTCTAAATTTTTTACCTTTTGGAAAAATGTTTTGTAATATATAAATTACAACAAAATTTTTATGATGTGAATCTTTGGTAAAAGAAATTGGATACGTTATTATTTACTGCTTCATACATTAGATCATCTTGTACTACCATATCACCGTTTTTCACCTATTCTAAATCTGGCACTCCTTTATGCATTCGTACATTAAACATAAATTGTTAAATTCATGTTCAGTATTAGGAGGGGTGGATATTTGGAAGGATGACATCATAAGCATCTTTTATAGGCTCGCTAAATAATTTATTAGCATTTTTAATAAATTTCTAACAAATGTAGATTTACCGCTACGGGAGGGACCTGCAACTTGCATCGTGCTAGGAAATTTAAACTTGGTTACTTTAGGACCCACTGTTTCCGAAGGTATTTCATTTTCTAGGTCATCCAAATTAAGGGTCGATAAGTCTTTCATTTCCACCTCTTTTACCAGCATTGACTTTTTTAAATCTTTTGAAATTATCATCAACTTCTCCTTGAGATAGATCTTTCATTTCTACGGTTTGACCTGTATTAATATTTTTAAATTTTTTAACATTTTCATCTACGACTTTTCCTTGAGATAGATATTTCATTTCTACGGTTTGTCCAGTGTTAACTTTTTTAAATTTTTAAAAATGTTCATCTACAACTTCTCCACGAGATATATCTTTCGTGTTGACATTAACCTTTTTAAGTTTTTTAAAATGTTCATCGACGGTTTTTTCTTTTTCTTGAAGTGGGGTTTTATTTCTTTTAAAACTTTTGTTAATCCAATTTTGTAAAGATAAATTATCTGATTTATAAGGTTTATATCTTTGTTCTGGTACTCTTTTTTGAGTTTTCTAATTTAGGATTACGCAGTTGCTAAGTCATATCCAATTCTAAATTTGGTGTTACAACAACTTTTTGTTTGTTTAATTTATATCTTTTATTTTGTTTATTATCAAAAAGTGCGTTAATGTTTCTTTTTAAATCTTTTCTATGCATTGGTATACTACTATCTTGAGAAGCTGAGTCAAAGAGAACGTTAATCAAATCGGATGCATTTGGTTTAAACAGTTTAGAGCCTGAAGTTTGATCTCCATCACTTCTTCGAATTGCTTGTTTTGTTTAATATTGATAATTAAGGAACTTTATTAAAAAAAGAATATTTCGAATCCATATTACGTTTGCTTGGTTCATTTAAAATAGCTAAATTAGAAACTTTCTTAATACATGAGATTTCTGGATCGGATTTGCGCTTAGAAGATAAGCGTAGAGGATCCACGTTAGATAAACTGTCTAGGGTATATCCTGTGGAATCATCGTCTGATTCTGAAGACATTTTTTTCCACTACTAAAGTTACTACAACTTTGTCACAACAATTTAATTAAAAAGTTACTTACGTGCTCTTTTTTCATATCCATAGGGTACTGTATCAAAATTTGAAACTCTTGTTCGTTTATTTACTATTAAACGAAAAGTTTTAATGAACGGCTCTGTCAGTAAATCCATAAAGGTGTTCTAGAAATCTGAGTACTACGTAGTGTAATCTTCATACTGTTATCATTTAAGACAATATCTCTCATTACGCTTTCGTTAATTTTTTCTAGACTACCAGAATTTAATGTAATGCCTTTAATTTTACATGTTATTTTTGTGTTTTCTCCAAATCTTATTCTGAAGGCATAGCTTTTTGGACCGCTTGAAACAAATTTATCTATATAAGCATCTCTGCCATATTTTTCTAATTCGTTGGTCATACATCCAAGAAAAGATCCTATAGGCGGTAGCCAGTCTCCTGGTCTGTGTGTTACTATAACAGAATCCGAATTAAGATACAGTACGCGCTCGTTTAATTTCTTAAGATAGGAGTAAAGCTCAAGACAAGCATGGGCCGTAGTGTAAGCAGCAATGGCTACGTTAGTAGTAGTATTTTTTAGGACTTTCCTTAACATGGTTCCAAACAACATAAATTATGTCGTCTGTTGCTGGAAGATATGTGTGAACCTCTACACTCGGATTGTTTAAAAGTTCAAGAAGACGAGAGTATTCTGTCACCAATTCCGAAGCCGGCAAATTATCTCTTTGTCCATATTTTCCCCAAAACGAGTTAAGCATCAATTTACTTAATTCACGTCCACCTGGATTAAAAGATATCTTATCAGTATCTAATTTTATTTCTTCCTTTTCTTCAAAACTTGCAATAAACTCCTTTTTCTCCTCAGTATTACACTCAGACGGCCATCCTGACGCTTTTGTTTTTATTTTTAAAAACTGATTAACATATTTTTCAAAACGTCCGTGCTCTTTCTTTTTTAATCGTATTCTGCCATTTGATATTCCCAAATATCATAAATTTTTAAAATTTTGTAGCCTTCATCGATAGCGACTTTAACCTCATCCAAAACCAACGTACCATTTAAACATCTCTTTTCATCGGTATGATTGCACGTTGCTAATTTTGTGCTTGAGCACAACTAGTACATAAAGGAAACATCAATTTTCCATTCACACGTAAAGGTAGTACCCGATGATAGAGGTCGATAGGCGGTAAATCTCAAATTTTATAAGTCCTCCTTTGATGAGATGTAAATCGGGAAACTTATTTTCCTCGTAGTATATTATTGGATGCCCAACAGGATAGGGTTTGGTTTTGTTAACAAAAGGATATAGACTACATACATCATAGTAAAATATCTTTTCATTTTCTTCCACTTCATAATATAACTTGATACAATTTGTTCGCCCACCGTAAAACGCATCTCTCGGTTCGAGAGGTTCAGGAAGATTAGAAGAAAAATTATTTTCATAATTTTCGAGATCTTTGTCTGTATCTATCATGGATTTAAATTCACATTCCCATAAGTCCACAACGTTATACGAAGCTTTTTTTATTTCATTTGTGATTCTCTGGCTTGATTCGTATCTAGAATTCATAGTTTCATAGTGCGAACCGTAAATATATGAGGATCTATCTGCAAAGCATTTTGAGCAACCATGGAAAAACACCTATGAAAAAAGTAAACGATTTTCCCCTCTTCTCCATAACCATCAACTTCATGATTTAAAATTTTGATTTCTCTACCATATAATGCATGT
This sequence comes from Deroplatys truncata, assembly GCA_030765065.1. NCBI lineage: Eukaryota > Metazoa > Arthropoda > Insecta > Mantodea > Mantidae > Deroplatys > Deroplatys truncata. The sequence goes on along the minus strand of CM060990.1, from coordinate 533,166,020 downwards.
TGTATGAAAATATCTTCTTTTTTCTGTAGCCAGGTAAGCCAGATTAGCGCTATACGCGACTGTTTGTCTGCTAAGCGATAGCTTCCTAATCGCAATACAGAAATTGAATCTACAGGCATAAAACGCTTACTGTATACGTTCATGCAAGCATTAGCAATTGTCACAGATTCCCTAAAAGGATCAATACCGTTTTCAGTTATAAATTCCTTTCTAAATTCAGAAGCACCAAAACATAACAACTGTACATCCTTTCGACAATAATCTATTGCATATCATACGTATAACCAGATTTTTCTTTTTCGATATACCACTTTTCAAACTCTTTTCGTTCCTATATTGACATTCCTTCGGGACAATGGTATTTTCGATCCGGCACATTTCCAACATAATTCTCATTTTCTTTTGAATTGAATAGATATGGAAAATAGTCTTTTGTTTCTTGTAATTGAAACGTTTTGTAATAGCTAGCCAAAGATATTGGAATAAAATTTAAAGAATCTATAAACGTAATATTTTTGTACTTTATCCTATATATCCTGGTACCATTCATAATTGATTCGTGTAACCAACCTAATGTACCTACCATATACTTAAGCAGAATATGTCCGTCATAAGATTTGAGATTGTGTGCAATAACGGTTATATCTTTAAGTATTGTACGTGGTAGTGTAATATATTCTATTAACTCGCGTACGGGATCTTTTTTAAATATTCATTCCTTTACACCGCACTTGTGACAAACTTCCAATTTTGTATAAGTATCAATACATTCATCACAGGCTTGACAAAGAACACAGAGATTTAGTTCGTGTTTAAGCTTATCATTTTGTAAATTAAATATTTTTTCCTGAGTACACTCGAAATCAATAACAAATATTATGAAGTTTTTCCTTAATTGTTTGTTCTTGTATGGTTGAATACAACATAAATGATTGGATGCTACATATTTTTTACACACACAACAAAACATTTCACCACAGACATGATCTACTTTTCTTTTTCTTAAGTTATATAATTTACAACAATTATGACAAACATTTTCTGTATCGCATACAGATATTTTTCCTGGATAAAAGACACCTTTTTAAGCGATTTTCATAACAAAGTTGTCCTTTAAAATCAAGATTACAGTTTTTGCAATATACAAATGCATCAAATGTATTATTACATTGAAGATGGCATTTTGAACAGGAAAAATCGCAGCGATGTTTCCCTTTTTTACGTTTAAACGGTGAATTGCACTGTCTGCAGTAATATTTACATTTAAATTCTCTGTGTAAGTTCACGATTACGCTAAAGTAATTATTATGATGTAGCAAATCTATATGTCTCTTACTGTTCATTGTAGATTCATACAAAACGTTTTTGCCATCATGATCTCCAAACACTGTAACAGAATATTTATCTTTTCAATGCTTTTCAAAACAAACTACGTTGTTTACTGTGAATCCTGTATTTTTATTTACCAGAGTGCACAGATTCATTCCTTGTTCTGTTTGTCTTTTATTGCATTTTTTATAGAAGCATAATTTTTATCGTTATCAATTTTGGCAATTGCTACAGTAATCGATCTAGGAAGACATAGAAAGTCATCATTTTCTATAGCTATGATACCCTTATTTTGGCTACACATTTGACAAGCGCTAAAGATATTTCCTGTATGTATTTTTGTATAAACACATGAAAAGTTTAACTGTCCATGTAAGAAAAAGTTTTGGTTACTTTCAACAACCCTTTTAAAGAGTTTAGAATTGTCTCCATGTTAATCTGATCAAATCTTCTAACGCTTATATGAAATCTTTTAGGGGGGTCCTGCGAATTGGTCACAGAAATGCCAAAATAACTAGGATTATAATGTAACAATTCTCGATTAGCAAATTCTAAGAACTCTTCAAATATTAAATGTACCCACTCCATCGGATCGATTTCATCTTCTTCATCATTTTCGTTTGCGTTTATTGCATCTGCTAATATACTAGATTCTGTATATACTGAGTAAAATTTATCTAACGTTCTTTGTGATTTAAAATTGTAAAACCTTCCATTGTACTCACGTGTTCAGTAAGATTGTATGCTCTTCTTTTCCTATTGCATTAAAGCGTGCACGCTGGCTTAATTTATACTCATGATTTATCCTTGACATTTAATTTGTCCTTGCAGTATTTTCCTTATGACAGCACGTGCCAAGTTGCACTTCGTATTTTCCTCTCAACAGAATAACAACTTATATAACATGACCTTGCTCTTAGTATTTCCCCGTACCGAGTGCTCTTGCACTAATCCATCCTTGGTACTTTTTCCTTAATACAACAACTTATATAACATGACCTTATCCTTGCAGCAAAGTGCATTGGGATAGCCATGTCTTTGTCGCACTGCAAGTTGCCCTCAATGCAACAACAACTTATATAACGTGAATTGCATCAATTTATCCTTGACATTTAACTATGCTGCACTCTAAGTTGCAGAAATTTTTACTCAATAGAATAAACAACTTATATAACATGAGTTGCATCAATTCATCCTTGACATTTAACTACGCAAGTTATCCATTAAACCTTTCGCTTTTTTTAAATCACATGCGGTATAAAACTCAAGTGATGGCTGCTTTGAGAGCTCAATGGCATACCAACATCCAGAAAAGTACAACGAGTTCTGTTGCCATGAAAATAAACAATTAATTGGTAGTTGTTTATGTATTTGTGAAAACTGCGAATACCATGTATTTTCACAATTTGTTGAAAACATACTTTTTGAAGAATTAGCAAATCTTACAAAAGACTTGAAGAAACACAAAAGCAGAAATAAGACGACGTTCAGCTACAACAGCATTCGGAAGAAGACGTTCAGTCTCAACAGCATTCGGAAGAAGACGTTCAGCAGCAACAGCATTCGGAAGAAGACGTTCAGCCGCAACAGCGTTCAGAAGACATTCAGCCGCAACATCATTTAGAAGGCGTTCAGCCTCAACAGAATTTAGAAGGCGTTCAGCCTCAACAGCATTCACAAGACGTTCAGCCGCAACAGCATTCACAAGACGTTCAGTCGCAACAGCATTCGGAAGACGTTCAGCCTCAACTGTATTCGGAAGGCGTTCAGCCGCAACAGCACAAAGAAAAGGACGTTCAGCCGCAACAGCATTCAGAAGAAGACATCCTGCCGCAACAGCCGAGCGTATCCTCACGTCAAGAAACAGTCATCCATCCACGACAGCATGGCAATATAATAATAGTCAAAGACAGCGATTCAGAAGGAGAAGAAGAAGAAGACACCAGTGACAAATTATTGTATTGTTTACATAGTCAATCAGCTAAATCACCAATACGAAGGTACAATTCATCAGGTCGACATTTTTTCGCCAAAACCTGTAAGTATTCTCCCTTGGAGAAGCAAGCACTATTGTGGATACAAAGATTACCATAAAGCTTCCAAAAGATACTTACGGTCAACTGGCTACACTGTGGAGTTCGGTAACACAAAATTTAATAGTACTAGGTGGAGTTATTGACCAAGATTACATTGGTATTATTAATGTGATACTCTTTAACCCTTCCAATAAGATTATTTCTGTTAAAAAAGTTGTACAACTGCACAATTGATTGTACATTTGATTAAACCGCCTCAAACAAAACAAATTAAAAAATTAAAAATAACTACCTCAAGAGGCTCTAAAAATTTGGATCCACCAACAAAAAATAAATTTACAAAATTTGTGCGTGAGGAAAATTATAGTAGACAAAATTCCTATAGGAAATTATGAAGGCATTAACAAACAAATATTAACTAATATGTTTAGTATGTGTGACAATCTATATCATTATCATATAACATATTATGATAAATATAGGTATTCATTTTTGGAAAATGTAATTTCAAACGTTGTTAAAGACGGATCAGTGTTCTGCATCAAATTTTCTTTTGATGTAATCCATAAATTTCACACAAAGTTTAATTGGTCAGCCATTTCTATATATTTGACTTTGTATGAGAAATTTATAATTGAATTTAAGGAATACTTAGACTGGATGTATTTATGCGAGTATCAAAGATTCTCAGAAAAAAATAGATTCATGTGAGGAATACATGATTTGGGGCATATTGTGCGAAAATCAAATTTTACCGGAAAGATTGTTAAGAAAATATTTCCTCAGTTTATATCGTCCTGATGTAGCCAGATTTCAACCACTTACAGAAAGCTTTGTTAAAAACTACAAAGAATATTTTGACTGGGAATACTTAATGATGAATGGTAGCTTAAAAGAAAGCTTTATAGTTGAAACGTACGATCTGCTAAAACGTCCTGAACTAAGAAAAATATACACAAAATATGTGTTAAGAAATTTATAACCATGCAAAACAAGAAAAACTTATACACAAGTATATTCTAGTATTATAATATAATGTACAGATATAAAAAGTAAGTTCACATGTTGTAATTTTTTGGAAATGGGTAAACATAACATCACTTGTTGTACTTTTCTGGAAGTGGGTGGGCCGTTGTCGCCCAAAAAAGTATGAACAAAATATATATATTACATTTTTTCTTTGTTGTATATTTTTTAAAAAATCCTTATCTCCTCTTCCTTTTATTCTTTCTCCAATTTAAAAAAACTTAACCTACTTACAACTTAATACTATAATAATATACAAACATGAAAAAAAGCTTAGAAATTAATTAAAAACATAACATCACTTATACTTTTCTTGAAGTAGGTGGACCATTGTCGCGCCGCCTAAAATAAAACTGTGAATAAACATATGTATACATTACCTTTTTTCTTTGTTACGTATTTTAAAAATCCTTATTTCCTCTTCCTTTATATCTCCTTTGCATTAGTTTTTATGTAATATAAGAAAATTCGTCACTATTTTTTCAACTTGTTCCTTTTCTTCTTCACTTCTTCTACCACCAATCTCTCCAATCTCCTATTCTTCTTCTGCTTCTAATTCCTCAATATCGTAGTTTACAAACATGTCAGGTTCCTCATCATTTTTATCATCTGTGCACGCCCCCGTTTTTGTTAACTTCGATATTAATGTTTTTAATTCTTGAAATTGATCGTATATATGATGCGCATTTTTTTAATACTGTCAACCAAATCCTTGAGGTTAGATAAATTATGATTTCGAACTTCCAATTTGTTCTGCAAACCTGCTATCGTGGCACCCAATTTTTTCAAATCTTCTTTAATTCTTTTATTTTCTTCGGTGATTAAACTAATTTTTCGATTAAAATTTTTCGTCTTTTCATTACATTCTCTTACAAGCTTTTGCTTAACCTTAACAACGGAGGTCTTACATTTTTCAAACGCAGCTGTCCTCAAGCTCTCTACGGAGATGCACCCTCCAGATTCAGTCGACCCCTGACCACATTCTGATCTAATTTTAAACGTACCTTCAGCGGCCCACCTAGATGCGGATCCTTTTATCCTCCCCGTTATAACAATTTTGTTTCCTATGTTTAATTTCCATTCACCATCCCCATAATTTCCAAAAACATATACGTAATTGTCTGTAAAATAAGCATTCATATCGTCTATCATACTATATACAGTAATCAATTCTGTTTCTTTTGACGTTAATTTCCAATCAAGACGAATGCCTTCTGGAACATCAAAAAAATCAATCAGTTCTCTACAGTCTGCCACTTCGACCAATACCAGTTTATCATCGTTTGCAATCACATTCACAGAAGTACCCCGAAAGCTACACTCCTCTTGATTTTCATGAGCCGTAACGCACTCACAAACCTCATTCATCCTAGACCTCATCTCGCACTGCACCTGTCCGACAGGTATATTATTATAATACATTAAACTACATCTCCTTCCTGCCTAACAGTTTGTTACAGGCTTTAGACACGTATATACATTTTTAATACTTTTTATATCCATAGATTTAGCATTAAATTTACATACGTTATCCTTTTTATATATACAAGAACAATTTGACAGTAATTCATAATCCTTGCGACACATAGTTGCGTTCTGCAAATGACTCGTATCAGCATCGACCTCAAATCCACATCTTCCAAAAGTATCGCAACTCTCTGCTTCCTCGCTAGCACTCGAAAGTGCTACCATCAACAATATAAATACATAATTTTTTACCGTGTGCGTTTCTCTTTCTAGCACTACGTTTAATACAATACTATTAATATAAAAAGCACTATAACCTTTTCTTAAACACCTTTTATTACGTAATAAATAACTTTTTTGGTTTTTTACGTCATAAAAACAATTCTTCTTTTTTCTCTAAAATCAAAAACTCAACAAAAAATTCCCACCTTTTAATTATACCCTCGGCGAGGTAGGTCTCTGCAACTGGTTACTGACGTAGTTCAAGGTCAAGGAAATTCCCTGTTCTTAGAAACAAATGAGTCATACGTTTCAAGGACGGGGGAATACTTCTACCTTGGCGCCAGTAACCGGTTTGGCGGTGTCTGCCACCCGAGGGGCATATACTACTTCCCTCACCCTGGAGCATACTTTTGCCCGAGAAAGAAGTGACCGGATAACGGTTTGTGAATGAGTATATACGTCAGGACCCGGAAAGCTAACCTAAATATCATCTCACATGTTTTCTAAAGAATATTTGCTTGTTCTTAAGGACCGTATGCTTCTTAGAGTTCGAGAAGTTTATCCATCTGGCGAAATGCTCAGAATCACTTTCGTGCAGGATAACAGGAGTGTCCATACCTACTTCTAAAACAAACAAAGTTTGGATAGTCGCACCCAAAAAATTTCGGTAATGGACTTGCCCGCCAAGAGCCTCGATTTAAAGCCAATTAAGCATATTTGGGTCTTAAACACTCGTGACTGGGAACCTCTTCAGGAACGAACTAGGAACGCTCTAATGAATTTCGTTTTTGGGTATGGGAAAATGTGAGGATGAGGTGCCATATATACAAGTCCCTAGTGAAATCAATGAATAAACAACTGAATGGGGTCTTATATATGAATGGGTAATGGACCCAGTACTGAAATGTGAAATGTGTTTCTGAACTTTAACACCTCTTCTAATTGAATCCATTATTATAAGAAGGGATAGAAGCGTACTTCTCACCATTTTTGTGAAATTTATGAGTAGTTTGTACGACATAATATTGTTTGATATTTAACAAAATACATAGCTTTGTTCCAAGACTGAAGTCCACCTTTACAATAACTCTGTTTAAAATATGTGATTCAAAAATGGATTTAAGCAATACTAGAATATTATATGGAGAGCTGGCGCAGTTTTTGCGTTTATATGGGAAAAGATAGAAAAAATGAGGGTAGATGCAAGGGCTCAAGGAGGAAATTGCGTTTATATGAGGAAGATAAGGAAAACGGGGACAGATGATAAGCTAGACAGATGTTGGAGGGAGAATATGAGCTTATATACAGGAGAGATAGGGAATACGAGGAGAGGTACTAGACTAAACGGGGCTTGAAGGGTAGAATATGGCTTTTATATGGGTGAGGTAACAAACTGAGCAGAGGTATAAGGTTAGGAAGGTTTGAATGATAGAGTATGCGTTTATATGCGAGAGAGTGGGAATACGAGGACCGATGCTAGGCTAGACAGGGGCTGAAGTAGAAAACTGCGCTTTATATGAGAGGTAGGGAATATGAGGAGAAGTGCTAGGCTAGACAGAGTTTGAGATGTGGAGTATGACTTTTATGGGAAAGATAGGGAAAACGCGGACAGATGGTATGATAGCCAGATGCAGGAGGGGAATATAGGCTTATACGGGAGAGATAGGGAATACGAGGAGAAGTGTTAGACTAGACACGGCTTAAGGGTGGAATATGGTTTTTATATGGGAGAGCTAGCAAACCGCGGAGTGGCATCAGGCTAGGAGGGTTTGAATAGTTGAGTATACGTTTATATGCATAGACGAGGAAAATGAGGGTAGATCCTGGATTGAGAGAGCCTTCAAGAAGGAAAATGCGTTTATATGGGAGAGATAGGGAAAACGAGGTGAGCTCCAAGGTAGAGCAGGTGCTGAAGGAGGCGGGACCCCCTTTATGTGTTCGAGGTAGGAAATACGAGAACAGGTGGTTAGTTAGACACAGGTTGAGGGGTACGGTATTTTTTATGTGGGAAAGAAATGGAAAACAGAGAGAGATACTATTCTAGGAGAGAGTTGAAGGAGGGCAATGCGCTTTATATGAGAGAGGTAGGGAATAGGAGGAGAGGTGCTAATCTAGACAGAGGTTGTGGAGTAGAGTAGGCGTTTATATGGGAAAATATAGAAAAACGGGAAGAGAGGTTAGACAGCTTAATGTTGACGTATGTGTAATGTTCATCCATACATAACATCAATTAGACTCATTGACGTCGAGATTTAAACGCTAACAAAAGCTATATTGCATTCCAACGTCCCGGCATCGTGCCTCTAAAGGGTTGCACGGAGACCCTCGATCGGACTATCCCACCGCATATATTTTGGTTGATTAATGTAATTAAACGCTGCTCGTCGATCGATGAATACTATTATTCTAATTAAGTATTTCTTTATTGTTACAGTATAAAGAGTAATTCGGATAGCATCGTATATATGTAGGGTAAACTGGTTAGGTGCAATAAGTGTTTATGGTAATTCAGAACAGCGATTCGTCCCAGAGCCATTTAAGGTAATTTACATATGATTTGTGGAGTATGTAGGGTATTTAACTCATTTTAACAGGTAATTCGGATAGCGTTACAGGTATTCGTGGTAATATAGAGTGTAATTAAATTATAAACATTTCTCATCCAACGTTGCAACACATTTATATACTGTTTTTTCTAAATCTTACAAACTTTTTATATATTAAACATTTAGTGTGGCAGACGGAGACGGATAAACCGCATATTGGTTTACAGTGAAGGTATATAGAAGCATTCTAAATTAACTCCACAACGAAAACTCTAAGCTATCCCTACCTTGACTTCTTATTGTCTATTCAATCCTATAATCATCTCACCTAACCAACTTAACAAGACGTATCACCACGTAACATAACCACGTAACAAGACTTAACGTAACGACGTAGCAAGACGTAACACTGCGTAACATAAACACGTAACAAGGCGTAACGTAACCAGCAAACGTAACCACGTAACATAAACACGTAACACTGCGTAACATAACCACGTAAAAAGACGTAACATCACGTAACGTAACCATGTAACAAGATGTAACCACGATAACATCGCGTAACATAAGAGGGTACACCACGTAATATAGCCAAGTAACACAACGTAACATTAGCACGTAACCACGTGAGAAGTCGTAACACCGCGTAACATAACCACGCAACAAGACGTCACACTACGTAACATAGCCACATAACCACGCGACAAGGGGTAACAACACGTAGTAACAATGTAACCACGTATCATAAGCACTTAACTACGTAACATGACGCAACACCCCCTGACATGACGTAACCAGAAGCTAACAAGTCGTAACACCATCTAACCCTCTAACCAAACATAACCACGAGTTTCTTTTAGTGAAATTGTATTGTTATATTGGTTTTATTATGTGAGCGTCTTAATTGGAAACCTTTACATCAACATACCCTTTATCTAGCCTTGAGACTAGCATTAGAATTGCTCCTAATGGCAGGGTTAACGCCTCTACCTTTACCTTCTTATTCTTCTTTGTTCATCAGGTTTCTGCTAGGTGTATGCACATCACATTTTGTTCAAACCTCCATTTTCTTTTTAATTGTAGACTAACGGAGAAAATCTTCATCTTCGGTTTACATTCTCAAAGCACTATTTGTAATACTGTAATGCCCATATGCATACGTCGTTATGCCATCCTCGGAAATAACCCTTTTATCGTCGTATGGTGTCTCAATGTAATGTTATTTACTTGCACTGTGGTAAGAGCATGCTGCCGTGACAGGATCAGATTCATGGGCGTTCTTATTATTTCTCTGGTTGTAATACAGTCAGTATAGCTTTCGAGTGTGACGTACTGCTTCATAGCACTACGTTTTATGTCGTTAATATTTTATCAATGAACCGTGGATATATAGTGCATACATCTTATGTCGTAGTCTGACAAAGCGCTAGATGATTTTACCATTAGCCTCATCTTTAAATTTCCCAAGCACCTTCTTGTTTAGAGCTGATTAGCATATATGGCTGGTAGGATAATCAGGTGTATCTAGGTGCTCAAGAAAATGTAGCTTGTCCTGGTACACATTTTCAGTTCTCACTTGATAAATGAATGAATCAGTGTCCATATACATAAGCTTCAGGTTTTCAGCTCCATAATACGGTAACAACACATCATAGTGATAGTGGTACATTAATGCCTTGGAGATGTCCAACACACTCATTCCAATGTATATAGGCTTGTTGAACACAATCTGTAGGAATGCTATATGCACACAGCTAGGTTGGTAGCATATATTGTTCGACCCATAAACGTAGGCTTGGAAATTAACTTTTCCAGATCTTCTCGTTTGTCACCAACGGTATATCCACACGATTACGCATGTTCTCCATAGTTTTTCCTAAAATAGCATTCTTGAACAGTTTGTAGAAATCCTTCTCAAAATCATTTGCAGCCTGTTGTTAAATTTCACATACGGTTTTAACCATTGCGATTGTCGGAATTGTAGCACACAATGTATTTTTTTAGCCGTTGATTAAGTGCTTGCTTCAAAGCCATGTAATGTACTACACACTGCTTTCGAGCTCCAAGATGAGGTATCAGTTTCTTTGTAGTTGAGTCCTTAGGCTTCATACACTCAGGCAGGTAAGTTAGATCGTTGTGTAGATCGGGAAGTTCCACAGGATATTCGATGTCAGCTTCTAATATGTATTACTACGGTAATAATAGATTTCTTGTAACAGACCCCCAAATAAAAAGGCTGTAATCGAATTAATTACCTCACAGTAGTAATAAACAGTAGTAATTAGCAGTAACAGCGGTCTGTTACAAAAAAATCTATTATTATCGTTAAATGCTTATATCTGCTGAATGAAAACAGATAACTCTATGGGGTAAAGGGTGATTATATTCTTGAAATGGGGCGCGTCATTCACGTATAGTTCCAAGTTGACCTGGAGATCCTGCGATGGATGCAGTGACATGAATACAAATACATCTTCGAAAAATATCAAAAGTAATTAAGACAATGAAATTGAATAAACGTTATTACATTTATATCATTATTTATGTTCTGTTAATGCATATTTCAGTCCTGGCAACGATGTGTCACAATGTTTATATCATTAGTTAGTTTCTTTGTAATGTATATTTAGACGACTGGCGTTCTGACATCGATACGTCATTGCATTTATATCATAAGCTGGTTTCTTTGTAATACATATTCGACTACCTGTCGTCCTGACGAATATTACATCTCTTAGTTGAATTAAGAATGCATTACTAAAAGGTGGAGTTAGCGTAAATAGCTAACTCAGAAATTACGCAAGACGCTGACGCGCCTTAAAGCGACATTTTTCGTGACGTGTGGCCTATAGCTCCGCCCTAGGTAGCAATCTCACACGCAATGATGTGCTCTCGGACCTGCAACCAAGGCTAGACCAGGTCATCCCTAACAGCACTTGCTCCTACCTCCCCCTCCATATCTTTTCCCGGCCTGTCACTGCCTTCCAGGGGCTTCTTTTAAGCGCTCTGTCGCCCGTTAAGGGAAGGTGCCCTCCACCGGTCTGGGACGAAGGAGGCAGAAGTCGCCATCTTGGATTTTTAGCACATGAAGATTGCCATTATAGACGTTAAACACGCGCTTGACTTTATTTTAAAGGAAATTTAAAAAATGGATTGCAAGGCATTATCTTTAGCAAAGGCGGCATTAAAAATGAAATATGACAAATTTTAGAGTAAATTGCAAATAGCAGGGATCAGCGACTTTAAACATGTGTAGACACTTTGAGCTAAAAATACAATAACTTTATTAAAGTATTTGCTAATACGATTCCACAGGCTTAAAATCGGAGTAAATCTGGTAAAATTATTTTGCTTGTGATCGCTGTCAAATGTAGCGGTTTTCTGTGATAACTGCGTACTAGGCGTGGTTTTCTGTGATAAATGGGTATTAAGTGCGGTTTTCTCTGATAAATCGGTATTAAGCGTATAAAATATAATTTTGTGTATTGATTCTTTGGGGAATGAGGGGAAGGTGGAAAGAAACCATTCATGAAGGAATGGAAACATGAAATAATAGGGTATACACATGAATTTAATTAAATAAGGGGAGAAAAACTTCTATGGTATTTCTAAAGTATTATAATACACATTATGTTAACTTTGGTGTAATGGGCTGCAGTGGTGGGTGTGGTAGGCATTGAATGGAAACATCTGTCTAAATGAACTTGCGAGAATACTTCTCTTTACGAGTGGCAGATAGAAATGAAACGCGTTTAAACATGTCGGACTGTCACCATACACTCTGTCTCCAGGTGTGACGTCATATGGCGAGGTAGAGTTATCACATGCGTGGTATTGGATAAACCTATTTTACGGCTTGGTTCAAGCGATAACGTCTGTGGTTTGCATTCGAAGGTCCCGGAATCGACTCCCGTAGGGTTGGTCACTCTGACCTTAGATTACTCGCGGATTTTGCTGGTCGACATCCGAATGTTATTAGTTTCTCATTGATTCCGATTTCTTTGGCAAATACCTGTACCACTGCTGTCGCGTCTCATTCGATTTTCATCGGTCACTCACTTTGACCTCGGATATTTCATGGTTTTCCCTGGTCTGCAGGCGAATGCCTGAGAGGTGTATGCTACCACGATTTTCGTTTCCCTTTAATTCTATTTCATTCGCATCTTTCACGTGTGCTTCTATTGTCCCTGGTTCGTTTCCCGCCGGTCACTCACTCTGACCTCAGATTTTTCGTAGTTTTCCCTGGTCTGTAGGCGAAAGCCTGTGTGGTGTACACTACCACGATTTTCTTTCGCTTTCATTCTATTTCATTCGCATCTTTGTGCTTCTAGATTTCGCGGCGTATGGTGAATGCTTGTTCAAGGGTACTTGTCCCTTGCTCGGTTGACGAATCGTTCATCACCCTCACAAGCCAAGCAACCTGAATCTGCACGCAGACCTACGAACAATACCTGAACCCTCGCAAACACATACTGTAAGCATCCGAACCTGTACGGAGACGCCCGAACACATTGATAAATGCTCGCACATTCTAAAGCTTCGTTCAAGCACGAAGCTGTACGAAGACCTACGAATACGTATAATCACACAACCATCTCTGAGAGCCTCTCTGAATACTCGAACATGCACGAAGAGCTACGGTGACATAGATTCAAGCGTTCACCTTCTCCAAGCACCCGAACCTGCACAAAGATGAACATCTCCGAAAAACACATGCATCCTTGCAATACTTCAAACGCTGACTCTAAGCAACCGAACCTACACGAATGTCTACGAATGTATAGATACGTGCTGTCACTTCCAACAAGCATCCGAACATGCGCGAAGACCTACGAATGCACCTGAATATCTGTGTAACACGTATTGAAATATAAGAGCTTAGACGCTTAATCACCGTCTTAGTATTCAAATTCAGCATATAATTGATCTAAAAGGGTTCGCGCCTCCTTTGTAAATTGGGCGATCTGGAGTATTGAACTTCATTCTGCTAATTATCCCCGAGGTGTCAACATCGCTGTTCTCTCATAAAATAATCGGCTTTCTAAAGTGTTATCAAGGTAAAGAGGTCTACATTTCCATAAAGAAGGATTAATACGTTATATAATTGATCTAAAAAAGGTTCGTGCCTCCTATATAAACAGGTTGACCTCAGGTATTGGACTTCAGTCTGTTAATTATCTCCGAGGTGGCAACATCGTTGTTCTCTCCAAAAAATCGGCTTTCTCAAGTGTTATCAAGGTGAGGTGTCGTACATTAACAAGAAGAAGGGTTAATACGTTATTACATAAAAGTAAAGATGAATAAGTCCTCATATAAGTATATAATTCCTAGTGAATCAGGTTATTCTTGTGGTGAATGCGGCAAGACATTTCTATGTGGGTATGATAAAAGACGGCATGAGCTACGTTGTAAGGAGCTCTTCAAATGTAAATGCTGTAATGTAATCTTCAAAGACAATTATAAGGGCCGGCGACACAAATGTGCATGCGAAATAAACAGGCCTGAGAATAAACGTAGATTAGAACCTACTAAACAAGGGTTATTATTTAGAATGGAGGATTGTGACATGAAAGAATATGAAACTTCATTCGATGGACGCTTGAAATCATACTTTATACGCTGCGTATCAACTAAGGACCTGAATATATACCTGCATAAGGCAAAACAGCGGATAATCCAAGCTATACATAAAGAGCTAGGTATTCACAAGATTGTGCCAATTAATCTGCTGGGTGAGTGTAGACTTGTAACAGTATCGGAGAAACCTGCTACAAAACATTTAAAACCCGGAATAAAGCTGTTTTCCTAGAATCGTATCTGGACTCTATGCTGGATACGAAAATGAAGATGTTGGTTACTGAAATGGAGGAATCACAACTTAAGGGCAGGAACTGGGCTCTTTTTGCTGTAGAAGGGGTTTGCCTTCGTATTAACAAATACAATCCGTTACGAGGAAGTATCTACATACCCCTGCCTCCATTTGTATAAGGAAGGAAAGCCTGCATTAACATCCAGAATTATATTGATGAGCTATGCTTTATGTAATCTGTATCAGCCGGATTCGTTAAGAAGGATGCATAACGCGTGAGCAAATACAAGCAATTTCAAAATAAATATGACTTCAGCTGTATTAATTATCTAACTCCACTTTCTCAAATATCTAAGTTTGAGAATCTTAACAGGATGTCTATTAACGTCTTCGGCCTGGATGAGAAGCACGAAGTGTATCCAATAAAGGTCGCTGGTACTGAACTACCTGAACACCGTAACCTTCTACTATTGAGTGGCAGTAGTGGAAAGCATCACTACGTGTATTTAAAGAACCCTGAAAAACTTATTCGACTTCAGAAAACTATGCATTGTGGCTGTGTTTATACCTGTAAGACTTATTTTACACATTTTGGTGATAAGTGCGGCGAAGTGGACTAGAAAAACTACAAGAACACGCATCCATCTGTAATCAAAACCGTATTGCAAGGGTAGTTGTGACTACCACGGAGAAATGAATTGTTCAATTTAAAAAAATTGAAAGGATATTGAAACCACATTACGTCATCTACGCAGACTTTGAATGCATTCTCGCTCCATGTCATACATGTATACCCAATCCTGAAACTTCATATACAACCCCTTATCAGCAGCATGTACCCATGAGTTTCTGCGTTTACGTTAAACCGTCATCCGACGTTGAGCATCTGGAAACTGGTCTTTCTAAGCATCCCTATGTATATCGTGGTGTTGATGCTGCTCAGAAGCTTATGAAACACCTGTTATTCATTGCAAAGAAAATTAATAATATATAAAATCTACCATGCCCCTAAAACTTACAGTTCAACAGCAGATGTATTTCACACCTCTACAGTATGCCACCTGTGTGGAAAAATCTTTACTGAAGAGAACTTCAAAGTACGTGACCATAACTACATCAGTGGTGAATATGGTGGAAGTCTACATAATGAATGTAATTTAGCCTGAAAAACACCTAAATATATTCCAGTCTTCATGCCCAACCTCAGTGGGTATGACTCATACTTCATTGTGAAGAAGCTGGGATGAGCAATTGAGCGAATGGAAGTAATTCCTAGCTCTGAAGAAAGCTATGTATCATTCTCCAAGTATGTAGGAGATATGGAGCTTTGGTTTGTGGATAGCTTTCGGTTCCTCAGCACAAGCTTGGATAAGCTGGTGAAAAATCTAACATCGTACACTGAAACACTGAAACACTTCGGAGAAGGCAAGTTGAAGTTGATGACTCGAAAGGGAGTATTTCCCTATGATTATATCACTTCATGGGATATTTTGAACGACACCTGCTTGCCTCGCGAGGACTCCTTCTACAATAGATTAAATGAAGAAGAAACTGGTGATGCTGTATACAATCATGCTAGAACTGTATGGGAGTTGTGTAATGTAAGAAAACTGGGCGAATACAGCGGCCTCCACTTAATCTCTGACGTACTTCTTCTAGCAGATTACTTTGAGACATTTAGAGATCAAACCCTCAAAACACACAAAGTCGACCCTGCACATTATTTCTCCTCTCCAGGACTTACATGGGACGCAGCTGTTGCTGTATACTGGAATTCAGCTGGAATTGATACAGGATTAAGACCAATTACTCATGGTGGAATCCGGCATAAGAAGAGATTTATGTCAAGTTTCCCGACGGTATGCCGAGGCAAACAACGCCTAGATGGATAAGTATATTCCGTCGAGACCAACGCAATTTATTGCATATAAGGACGCCAATAACGAATGTATTTGGGCAACGTGTCACGCCCTCCCTCATGGTGAATTTGAGTGGATATCAGCTGACAAAATCGACCTAGAAAGACTACAAGGTGATGATCCTCATGGATACATATTAGAAGTTGCCATCGAGTATCCAGCAGAACTTCACGACCTGCCTTTTCTGCCTGAGTATATGAAGCCTAAGGACTGGAGTCGAAAGAAACTGATACCCCATCTTGGACCTCGCAAGAAGTATGTAGTACATTACATGGCTTTGAAGCAAGCAGTTAATCATGGACTACGGCTAACAAAAATTCATCGTGTGCTACAATTCCGTCAGTCACAGTGGTAAAAACCTTATGTGGGATTTAACAACAGCCTACGACAACATGCTGCAAGTGATTTTGAGAAGAATCTATACAAACTGTTTAACAATGCTATGTTCGGAAAAAAAAACTATGGAGAACCTGCGTAATCGTGTGGATATACGGTTGGTGACAAACGAGAAGATCTGGAAAAGTTAATTTCCAAGCCTACGTTTATGGATCGAACAATATATGCTACCATCCTAGCTGCTGTGTATATGGCACCCCGACAGATTGTGCTCAACAAGCCTATATACATTGGAATGAGTGTGTTGGACATCTCCAAGAGATTAATTTACCACTATCACTATGATGTGATGTTACCGTATTATGGAGCTGAAAACCTGAAGCTTATGAATAATGACACTGATTCATGCATTTATCGAGTGAGAACTGAAGATGTGTGCCAGGACAAGCTACGTTTTATTGAGCACCTAGATACAGCTGATTATCCTACAAGCCATATATACTATTCAGCTCTAAACAAGAAGGTGCTTGGGAAATTTAAACGTGAGGCTAATGGTAAAATCATCTAGCGCTTTGTCGGACTACGACCTAATATGTATGCACTAGATATCCACGGCACAATGATAAAAAGATTAAAGGCATAAAACGTAGTGCTATTAAGCAGTACGTCACACTCGAGAGCTATACGGGCTGTATTAAAACCAGAGAAATAATAAGAACGTCCATAAATCTGATCCTGTCACGACAGCATGCTCTTACTACAGTACAAGTGAATAAAATTACATTGACACCATACGACGTTAAGTTATTGTCGAGGATGACATAACGACATATGAATATGGGCATTACAGCATTACAAATAGTGCTTAAGGGAATGTTAGCCGAAGATGAAGATTTTCTCCGTTAGTCTACAGTTTTAAAAAAAATGGAAGTTTGCCCATGTGCTGTGTATGCAGCTAGCAGATGCCTGATGAAGAAAGAAGAATAATAAAAAAGATGGAAGGAAAGGTGTTAACCCTGCCATTAGAAGCAATCCTAGTACTAGTCTCAAGCCTAGATAAAGGGGAGAGGCGCCTATAACGAACTAAAAGGTATGTTGATGTAAAACTTTCCAATTAAGACTCTCAAATGATAAAACCAATAAAGCGTTACAATTTCACTAGACGAAACTCGAGGTTATCTGTGGTTAGGGAGATTAGATTGTGTTACGTCTTGTTAGGTTTCTTGTTACGTCATGTCAGAGGGTGTTACGTCATGTTACGTAGTTAAGTGGTTATGGTACAGGGTTACATTATTGCTACGTGTTGTTATGTCTTGTCACGTAGTAACGTGCTTATGTTACGTAGTGCTACGTGCTTATTTCACACGGTGTAACGTTGGATTCATCTTATTATGTGATTTTACGTCTTTTCAGGTGGTTACGTGGCTATGTTACGTAGTGCGACGTCTTGTCATATGATTATGTGCTTATGTTGCGTTGTGTTACTTGGCTATTTTACGTGGTGTTACGTGCTTATGTTACGCGATATGATGGTGGTTACGTCTTGTTACGTGGTTACGTTACGTGATGTTAGTCTTGTTACGTGGTTATGTTACGCAGTGTTACGCCTTGTTACGTGGTTACGTTTGTTGGTTACGTCTTGTTACGTGGTTACGTTTGTTGGTTACGTCTTGTTACGTGGTTATGTTACGTGGTTACGTTTGCTGGTTACGTTACGCCTTGTTACGTGGTTACGTTACGTCTTGTTACGTGGTTATGTTACGTGGTGATACGTCTTGTTAAGGTGTTTAGGTGAGATGATAATAGGATTGAATAGACAATGAGAAGTCAAGATAGGGATAGGTTAGTGTTCGGTGTGGGGTTAATTTAGAATGCTTCTATATACCTTCATCTAGTTTTCCCTATCTCTCCCATATAAACGCATTTTCTTACTTGAAGGCTCTCTCAACCCAGGATCTACCCTCGTTTTCCTCGTCTCTGCTTATAAACGTATACTCTACTATTCAAACCCTCCTAACCTGATACTCATCTCTCCCGTATAAGCCTATATTCCCCTCCTTCAGCATCTAGCTATCATACCATCTGTCTGCGTTTTCCCTTTCTTTCCCATAAAAGTCATACTCCACACCTCAAGCTCTGTATAGCCTAGCACTTATTCTGTTATTCCCTACCCCTCATATAAAGCGCATTCCTCTACTTCAGCCCCTGTCTAGCCTAGCATCGGTCCTCGTATTCCCACTCTCTCTCTCTCGCATATAAACGCATACTCTATTATTTATACCCTCCTAGCCTTATACCTCTGCTCAGTTTGCTACCTCACCCATATAAAAGTCATATTCTACCCTTCAAGCCCTGTTTAGTCTAGTACCTCTCCTGGTTATCCCTATCTCTCCTTTATTTAAGTTCATATTCCCCCTCCTTCAACATCTGTCTAGCCCATCATCTGTTCCCGTTTTCCTTATCTTCCCCACATAAACGCGCTTTCGTTTTTGAACCCTCGCACCTACCCTCGTTTTCCCAATCTTTTCCCATATAAACGCAGAAACTGCGCTAGCTCTCTCTATAATATTCCATTAGTAATATAGGATTTGTGTACGTTATGCACAATGCTATAGCAAACACTATAAAAGAGTCCATGCTTAATATAAAAAGAGGTGACAGTGTAATTACAGACATTTTACTTTATATTAACATTTTATATATATATATATATATATATATATATATATATATATATACTAATGATCAGAGAGAAGGATAGAATGGTAACCGACAGATCATTGATGTAAGCCGTAACTTGTTTAGCAACTAATGCTTGCTTCTAAGTTAACGATATTAAATAAAGAAAGTATTCGATTCGATCCAATTTTGCGATCGATAATTTTATTGGGAAACACTGCAGTTTCATAGCTGTCTATTTCTGATGCCAAAAAGCGAGCGTTTAAAATAACACTCACTGTTGCACAAGGAATACGTAATTTAACTTTGCTTACGAGCACAACTTTCCAATCCTTTATGCAAATGCACTTCAGACCTCAATAAATCAATCGTATAACAGTGGACACGGCTACAGCGAGTCTGTTGTTATGCACCTATTAAGTGGTTTAATAATATAATGTATATTATTGTTTTTCCCGGACTGAGTGAAACTGTCGATGATTAATTTCATTCCAGTTATTCTTCAGTGCATTGTTTAATTTATCCAATTATTGTGTGGCATGCCCGCACCATTAAAATATATGAAAATTACAAAAATTAAATCCAGGAATAACTTATATGCTTAAACATGTTATGGGCGCGTAAGTCGCTATCTCATGTGCGGTTAAAAGCCTTTTAACTTAAAAAAACGAACTGTTAGTAAAGAATATGAGAAAGTTATGCTGTGTTGTTTTCCATGCAATTATAAAGTGAACCGCTGCCACCAATTTACTTCTGGAGGAGGTGTCTGCAGTCACACATTTATCAGCTAGCCAATGCGATAACAGAACGCTAAACGTTTCATTTTATTCAGACGATATGTATGCTAATTGTTGCGTTATGTAGCTGAAAGGGTACCTACACCTGCAATTGGACTGCACCAGCAAATGAACTGTTGGCATGATGTCACTAGTCCCTGAAGGATGATAAGGAATGCGAGGCAGGCAAGATAGTCGTGTAGATTTTTAAATGTTACGTGTGTACATTCTTTTATTATTGAGAATAATAAACGAATATAATGGAACATTTTGATACCGTAATTATTAACCGCTGTATATAAATAATTAAATAAAGAAATAACAGTAACATAGAAAGAAATTGCAATAAATAATTTCCGTATACTTAATGGATGTATAATGCAAAAGGCTTGGATTGAAAGATTTTTTCCGGAAAGACGTAGGTAATTATGCAGTCACGTTAGCCAGAGTCATTAGCAACAGCCGGAATAGCGAGCACATTAGCTTAAATATTTCTGAGAACGCAGTTAGGATATAGGTTCAGTACGCTTACAGTCATGTAGGCAGATATTCTGTAAAAGAGAAAGGCACTTATAGTCTGAGAATTTAGCCAGCCTCAGTTAGTAACAAAGTCAGAGACGTAAGAACACGGAAGAAATGAAGATCGGCTGCGCCTGAAAAATCAGTTGGTGGGGGAATAACATGTAGGTGGATCTAAAATTAACAAAAAGGCGTGCACCTTAATCGGAGGGCTACTCTCTGCTCTGGTACCATCAGTGGCACGGATCGATGTTCCTGCACACAGTTGTGCACACGTTAGTTACTCTCTCGCTGGTACCGGCAGCGGTACTAACCTGTGTGATTTTAAGCGCACAGTGACGCGCTTGTGTAAGTAGCGGCTAGCGCGAGGTATCACGCCGGTCAACATTTCAGCAACTCACGGCGAGTTAGAGTCTAGTTTCTTTTATTGCGGAATCAGCGATTTTAAACCGCAAAATTGTTGCTGAAGAAGTAAGCTGGTATAGTAATTCCATTGTTTAGTTTCAAGTGCCGCAATTCAGAGTCAATTTCTTCATCTCAGACGGTCGGCAACTGACATTAATAACTCAAATGGTAGTTCAAAATAAATTTCTCAGTCAATTTAAACTGGTGTTGTTCTTAACAATATACCCACGCATTTATCCTGAGGGAAAATAACCATAACTCTACTACTGGAGCAGTCGGTATCAGAATCAACAGCAGATACTGGAGACAACGAGAAAACGTAGCAACTACACTCGTGTACCAAATTGTCCCACCATCATAGCGGCATTACACATTCTGCTATATATCTTAAATATGTGGTATTTTAATCAAAATCGTTTCATTCAGTTTTGAAACAATAAGACGCATTGAAATAATTTCCGAGCCAAAGGTAGTTTAGGATAGGGTATTGTCTTGAACATCTTCCTGTCTCATCTCTGAAGATACTGAACGTGTATTTTGGTTGCTCTCATAAATTGAGTTTTTATTTATGGACGCTCTTTAACTGCTGTGGTCCTTAGCGTTACATACTATATTAGGCTTGAAAGACTTTTAATTTTGCTCAGAGGCCTCTTTATCAGGCTTGAGATTCTTTTACGTGCCGCAAAACTACGACACGGGACCACCGACTTTACATCCCTTCCGAAGGAAGGCCAAGGATTTTTTACGCCCGAAAAAATTCATCGCCCTCCGCTGGGTTCGAACCCGCGACCTCGGAAACTAGAGTCTAGCATGGTAACCACTACACAACGGAGGGCGACTTGCGTGGTCTCGATATCCATTCTTTGGTGGAATATAAAACTTCCTCTTAGCTACTAAAGATAGGTGGAAGAGAAAGTCAAAGGAGGCGATTTTATTACGTTTAGGTGAGATGATAAAACAAGGAATAAAACTGGTCAGATTTCCTGACTTGTGTCGCTTGATTGTCTATCTGAATAAGTTGGTATAACAGCGTGATAGTCGTGTTAACATATATTACATAATGAAAGAATACTTTGTGTATTACATGAAATATAATAAATTGTTGCCAAATACCAGACAATAAAACTAAATCTAAAGTAGCTTCTTCTATTCCCATAGTTGCTGAGTTACTATTAAAATAATTCTTACTTGTCATAGAAAGAACATGTTGAAGGTGTGTAGGTTAAGGTTGAACAAAAATATAAACACCACAGGTATGTATAAGACTACATTTATTTACTCCACGTACACAATATACGAACTAATATAACAAACTCAGCGCTTTTAGCTCCTGTATGCAAAGGTCTGTTTTCGGCAGAAAGCCAGTCCCGACTCCCTGCCTTGCTGTTGCAGGGGTGGCTTAGCGATCCAAGCACACAGTTGTTCCTTGTAACTCACTACTCGGTCTCTGGGAGATGCTGCCCTCTGAAGCTGCTTCCAAGGGGCGGCCAAGTATCCGCTGTTCTGTGTGGTGGTTGAGCCGCCACAGAGGGATTAATGGGTCGATTATCCTTGTAATGTTTCTAATTTAACAAAACTAATTGAGTTGTTTGAGTAATAAAGTGTAGAATAACGAAAGAATGACTGAAAAAGGAGCGGTTACACGGAGGGAGAAACGTGCCTCTAAAAGTTTGGTGATAGAATGTTGAGGATACCTTTGTTACCATCCGGTAGTTCCGCGTCAAAGCATTTGAAACACAGTGTTGCCAATGTATAACCTACTGCTTTCTGTTTACCTTCTCAAATAACTCTTTAGGTTTCTAATGGACTTGCATCCCTTTTGAAGCTGTATAACCCACGTATTCAAATATTTTAAATGTCATCAATTCATTACCAAATATTTGAATTTATCATTATAAAAGGTATTTAATACACCAGAATTTTAGCAGTGCCCACGGCATTTGTTTGAGTGCCACGTCTTAAAATACTTACAAATTCAGCTTTAAGAATTATGTGTACCTTTAGGTTTCTATAAATCCTCAAAGGATTAAACGTACATTTTGTGATAAACGTCACTGTTAACTGTCCAGTAATAACAATTGAAATATGCTGCTTGAGTAGATAATGCTGACATATCTTAACAGAAACTTTTATGTTTATTGCAAAACTGATTTGTCCTTCTTCTGTAATCGCTGAAGTAATAAGAAAACTATTGTATATAATAGTTCTTGAAAGCTTTTTGTGTTTGAGAAATAGTGCAGTGTGTGACAAGCTTATCTACTTAACACACTATATATGAAACGGGCCTGTTTACCTACAACTTAAAACGCAAAGGAACGAAAGACACGGTGCTAGGAGAGGGTGGTAGTGCCCTCTTCCCTCGAGGTTTTTACAGAAAGGAACGTCTGTGCCCATCACCAACTTACCACACCTTATAATTACGACTTCCCGACTAAATGGGCGTGCTGTCAGCCAGCACTTTCATTTGTCTTAGTGCCAGGCAAGGCAACAGGAGGCGGATGTAGCGCGAAAGTGGCGATTCTTATCATGCCTGACGTCTGCGTGCTTTCGGTTCACAGGACAACACATTGTGTAAAACATCTATAGTCTGCGACAGTGATTACACTTGCCGCAAATTCTTCATGCATAGAAACATAAAATTGCTTTTCACCGTAAAATGCTTAATTTAATCCAGAGGAGTTGAGAGTCAAATGGGAATATCAACAGTAGTGTAGTTAAACCTAGAATTTTACCTCTGAAGTAAAGTCTTACCATAATTCCAGCAGTAGAAAGTTTTCAAACCCAAAAATATATTTCTGCTTATCCAAGCTTGTGTTAAAAACCCTTACTTAATTTACAATTAACGGTTGTATTCACCTGTATTACTACATGCACTAGGCAGACGTAAACTTTTGAGGACAGGTGGTGATTGATTTACTTAAAACTCGTGTAATATGTGATAAATAACATTCTAACTGATATATCGATATGCACTTTTTGGGGACAAATTTGTGTTCGTCAGGCATAGATCTTTCCTTACTGAGCGGTATGGCTCAGGCGGTTACGTATGTGGCCGGCATTTAAGAAGTCGGGGTTCGATTCCCGTGGCCGACCTTTCTGATACATGTTCTTTTTGCGGATTTCCCCGGGCTGCCAGGCGAATGCCCCGAATTTCCTGTTCCTCCACTTCGTTCCATTAATCATATCATTCATCCTTCACCCCGTTTGGTCTGTTTTAGGTTTGGAAGTGTCAGCGTTGGCGTTTCGGTGCAGCATGGCAGGGAAAAATTATGCTCTCTGTGAACCTTCTTCATTCCTCGCCTTCGGCTGGTTGCCAGAGTATAACAACCGCCCACGGCTGGGGCGTTAAACCCCATGTGGGGCGGGTTCCCCGATCTGGCTACCCTTCTGGATGTCCGTCTGGCTGTCCGTTTTATATCTGGAAACTTTAGGAACTCTGTCATTGCTGTGCCGTCACTCCTGGTTCCGGCCAACCGGTGGCTCCCTTCACCTCATCCCTTCCTCCCAGAGGCGCCCCCTCGTGGGTTCATATGGCACATTTTCCGGACGCCCTGGATCACTGCTTTCCCCTCCTCTTCTCATTCCATTCCCTCACCTAGGAACGATTTCTTTAAAATCCACGTAAGTTATCATTAACGTTGCCACATGTCCAATAACTTGAACATTTAGGTGGTTTTCCTCCAGGGAAGTGACACTTTTTTCACATTTCCTATAACTACACAGCAGTTCAATGCACAGCCAGAAATTTCTTACATAGGGGGGGGGCTCATCTAGATGCTTTGCATTAAAATAAGAGTTTCAATTTTGCTATAGGCCGAATAAGAGCATTGTTAATTTTGTAAGACGCTTTAGTTTTAAAAGTTAAAACATAAATAACAATTGCAATAAATAAAACTGGGGAAATACACCGAAAGCATTGACGATGTAATTGTTATGTTACAACAGAATTGTGATTGGAAATCATAGTTCCTTTCTTGAAGGGAAATCAATTTAAATCTAAAGCAAGCAATTGATATATCTAGATATATACTATTTAATACCAAGCCTTCGCATTCAGCTATATAGTCTGGAAACTTTCGGGTTTAACATGAAAAAAGAAAGTTAGTTTTATTTATGGACGCTCTTTAACTACTACGGGTCTTAGCATCCTATTCTATATATTTGGTGTGAAAAACCATAAATTTTGCTCAGAGGCCTCTTTATCAGGCTTGAAGTTCTTTTACGTGCCGCAAATCTCGGACAAGGGACCACTGACTTTACTTGCCTTCCAAAGGAAGCCTTGCTAAGGATTTTTACGCCCGAAAATATCCATCGCCTTCCGCCGTGTTTGAACCCGCGACCTCGGGATCTGGAGGCCTAACATTGTATCTCTAGACCACGGAGGACGATGGGTTTAACCTCGTACGTTTAGTATGTTTTTATCAGACCCAGTCTGTACATTCCGTTTTCTTCGGTAAAATTTCTGAATAACACCGTGCTAGTGTTACCATTATCTACAAGAGCTTTCTTAATACCCAGACTAATTCATAACACTCTTCCAAGACCTCCAGAGCGTTCTTTGATATTTCTATAGACTATTCTGTTTTGTGTGCCATAATTTTATTTCAGGTTACAGTTCTTCTGACGTGAGCTGCGTCTAAATAAGGTTCCCATCAGTTGGTTGTTGTTTTCCCCTGAAAAGTCTGAAACGTTTTGCTTAGTAATAGAAATTTGAAAGGCAACACATATGATTTTATGCTTTACAAATCTTCCATCAGGTTGAACTAGGAAGTGTTCTAGAATAAACTTTAAAAAATAGCTATGTGATAATAAGCTTCAGGATCGTCATACTCGACATTAGCCCATATTGTTTGGAGAAGTACATTTTTGATAACTGTTACTTCACCTTGGCCGTGCTGCACGCTTAAGCTGGAGGGTTAAACTAAACTACAAAAATTGCCACCTGTGGGTCTCGAACTGCGTATTTTTTAGTTTCCATGCCAATGCTCACTGATGAGCTAAAATGGTGAGATAAATGTGTGTTCAACCTTCTCATTTGGTTCAGTTATCCTGGTAAATGTTTAGTGTGATATTAAGCACTCCGAGTCTTGCAATCTACAAGCAGGTTATGTAACAATTTCGGACTTTATTTTTAACCAATATTGGAGTTACTTTATGTTGTCACTAAAATCTCGAATTTGAACCTTGTACCGCGCTAAATCTTCAAGCTAATTCCAAATAGTCTGAGATATCACACTTCAACATTGGCTTGAATCTCGCCATTTTAGTATTTGCGTATTTTTGATTCTGATTCTCCCCCAAATTTTAATTTAAAGCAATTGTTTAACAAGATCGTATTTCCTTGTAATGTATTGTGTTTCTAGGATATTCTTTCTATTTGAATTAATTTATATGCCGCGCGAAACTTTACACCCTATGAATTGGGAAGATTTGGAAGTTTGGGAAGTATAGGGGTGTATGTAAATAGTACCACCAATTGTCTTCACTGAGTTAGCCGGTAAGCGTATATCACTGTTTATTGGTTTCGCACAAGAAGTTGCTACTTTTCCAAATTAGTAGGGGGAGAATAAGAGACCTGGGCCTCTTAATATTGATAGAATGTCTATTCATATGCAAATGAGCCCCCCCTCCCCCACTTCCCCATTCCACCGTAGCTCCATGGTAGTTTTAGTTGCAGCTGCGGTCGTAAATCTTGTTGAGTACAATGGAAGCTTGACAGTTAAGCAATTAAGGTTATCCTTCACCTATCAAAACGAACAAACGGGTCATAAATTTAAGGTTCTGTAACAAAGGCGAGATGTTTTTCCTACCCATTCCACATCAGCCTACGTGCTTTCCTGCACTGCAGCAACTCACACCACTCCTATTGTTTCTCCAACACGTGCGGGAACAAAGAGCTTACTGGACAAAGGAAGAGATTCTATTGTGTGCCTTTCTATTGTCCGGGGCAAGGCTACTTTCTGGCATACTCAGTCCACTAGCTTTTAACAAAAGAACAATGCTTGCCCTTCAGCTGTCAAAATGAACAAAGGCCATGATGAATTAGGGTTGTGACAAAAGCGAACCTGGAGCCTGTTAACAGAGAAACAAGTTCTATTGTCCGGGGCAAGCCTTCTTTCAAAATGAACAATGTGGATGCAGGACAAAGGAAGAGATTCTATTGTGTGCCTTTCTATTGTCCGGAGCAAGACTACTTTAGAAAGACCATCTGGCATTTCTTATTCCACAACCCTATAACAAAGCCGGTCCCTTTCCATTGTTCGAACACCTGGTAGCTTAACAAAAGAATTCGAGGGTGGCTTTATGCTCGTCCTGTCCTTGTTCGCGTGAAAGAGAGAGACACGCTTCAACAACGTCAGTCAGCCATCATGGTTTTTATTCTGAGGGGCTGTTCTCGCCGATGTTTTACGAGTTCCTACGAATATATCCGAGCATAGTTAACAAGCATTCTGTTTGGCTCATTTCAAGCAGCGACTCGGAAAAAGCGCCTAATATACATTTCATTATATACATTAAACCTCTGCGCGGATATCCATAGATCGGTGCTCGATTCTTACTGCAATCAAAAGTTTATTGCTAATGAGAAATTGATGATTGATATTATTATATCATTACCCTAATTAATAAAAGGGTGTTCAGAGGCTTGTAACTCAAATCTTGCTATGCGTAACTCTAATGAGTAATAACTATTAAACTATGCACGACCAGATTAAAATGTATTTAACAAATATAATTATTTATATTAAACACCGGTGTATACTTAGGAATCCAAATTGATACTTTGCTAAGGTAAAACATTATTATATCATTACCCTGATTAATGAAAGACCGCTCAGAGGGCCCTAGTTCGAATCTTACCCTGCAAACTCTAATGTGTAATAACTAGTAAATTACGAATGCGTGCACTAACAAGTTAAAAATATATTAAACACATGCGTATACTTAGGTATCCAAGTTGATATTTTCTTAGGGTGAAACATTATTATATCATTACCCTGATTAAAGGCCGTTCAGCGGTTTCTAGTTCGAGTCTTACCCTGCAAGCTCTATGCCTACTAATTATTAAATTACGGAAGCGTGCACGATAAGATTAACAAATGTATTTAACAAATATAATTGAATTTTATACAACATTACGCTGTTTTAATGAAAGGTATTCTTAGGAACACAGAAGCCACTAGTTCGAACCTTCCTACGGAACTCTAATGTTTAATAAATACTAAATTATTGAAGCATGAACGGGCCCGATTAAAATGTATGTATTTAACAAATATAATTATTTATACTAAACCCTGGTGTATACTTAGATATTCCGATGCCTAGACACGATTCTTTATTTTCTTTCTTCTCTCTCTATTTCTTCCTTTTTCCTCTTTCAATCTATCTATGTCTTTCTTTCTCCACGACTTGTACACATCCAGGCGCTCACATATACACGAGCACATGCGCATACATCAACATGCATACACTGGTGCACGCACGCACACACATGTAACGCAGCAATTATCTCTTTCATACTGAGATATCAAAAACCTTTACGTGCATTTCCTCTCTATAATAAAAGTTTTCATTTCCCTCACTGAATCATTTATTCTCTTGCATAGAAAAACACATTCACCCCCCACTCCCTACAGATAGCTTCCCCCACCGATCCTCTCTGCAAGTCATTACATGTGATAGAAGAACCGGTTTATCTAGCCGTTGTATATAAGGAGCTCCTTCTCGCACTACTCTGAATATTATTCGAGGTGTAATCGAGTCGATAATACAATGGACGATTTTTGGAGTGAATGCGGAGAAGAATCATACCATTATACATATTATCATAAAGAGTCCTGTAATGGCATCATGCATTCTATAGTGCGTAACATGCCTTCATATCATGACCAGATGACTTCTCAAGGCATATGCACAGACAACTGGCCGGTCTACAAAAGAAGCATCATGTAAGTATAGTTTTTATTATTGAATGCAAACTCTAAAAAGCGTGCAATTGTTCTCTAAAGAGGAGTGAAAATTAAAATGGTTCATTCTATTGTATTTTCTTTCTTTCCAGGGAAACTGATACAGATATTGACGGTGAGATGCTCAGCTTCATTTCAAATCACAGCTCTCTGTGGCATTCAGAGTACTGCAATGGGTATACTCACTCTGTACTGTGTGCAAAACCTGAGGTACACTACAAGATGGCGTCACACTTTCCATGCAATGAGAGCTGCAGTGTATTCCTCTTCAGACAGAGAAATTTAAAGTGAGTACCTCTTTAAATATGTAACATTATTGTACATTGCTATCGTCATATACGTAACTTCAGAGAACATTAATTTAAACATTAATTGTATGCGATACTAACATACATTACATGGTACTATAGTACAAGAGCAGTTGTATACGACTAACACTGGAAATTTGACTTTTGCAGAATTCAAATGACGACACCAGCGCCTAAAACCGAGATAGATTCCGATGATAAAGAACCGGAAGATATAGTGGAATATCCCATTGCACAGCAGTATGCTAAACACATAGATGAGGAACAGGAGTCCAATTTACAGCAGGCTGGGGATCTAACACAGGCGACCTCCGAGTCTCCCCCTGGAAAGCCTGCAGAACTGGGGAAAACATTGACGTGAGTATTTTCACATATATATAAAAATCATTGTTTCATTCCTCTGTGACCTAACAAAAATTAATTCTTTCAGGTTACCTTAACTTCACCCAAGCACTTTTCTAAGACCTTCGTTGTGTAATGTTTCAGGCAATGCAATAAGGGGAAGAAGAAGAGGAACAGCTTTGCAGACCTGCAAAGGAGGCTGACGCTATTGGAGGATAGAATAAGCAACATCGAGACACCCAAGAAACATGACGGTAAGAAGCGGGTGCCGAGACGTCTACATCTCGAACAGGCAAAGCATTAAGATAGGATTCTTCTATGATCTTCCAGTGCTTTTAGTGAAAAACACAGACAAATTTGTATACATGACAATTCAAGACTGGGAGATAATTAGAGAGCGTCTTCCTACATTCAAATCATTCCTCCAAACGAGCAAGTATCCGAGTGTGGAATATTGTGAAAATATTGTTTTCTCTTATAATATTGTTGCATATATGCAAGAGACAGAAATAAAATTTTTGAACACTAATTTAAATGATTGTGAAATATTTTTAGTAGAGATGAAATTTGCAGGCTAAAAAGACTTGAATTGTTTATAGACTACCATTTAGGTAACCTGACTGTTGCAAATGTAATGCAATATGTTGGAACGAGGAGTTGGAGGAAGAAAGTGATGGAAATGCAGGATAAAAGAATAACAAAAAAAGAATGAAAGTATGCTTTTACATAGTGTTTTTATTCATTAAAAATCCTTACATTGCTAATGAAAAAACAAATCCTTACAATGATTAGTTTAAAATAAAAGCTGCATCACATGAGTCAGAGGCTTGTATGTGAATACTTTATCGTGAATTATCAAGCAATACAATGTGGTCTGTGCAGGAATATTTGCACTAGCTTGAATTTCTATTCTAATGTTAACAGCACCATTTACAGCTTCCTCTGGTTGATGTAAGCAATCTATAACAAATATGGGAACAAATTTAAGAAAATCTTTTCTCTTCAATAAAGGATAGTTCTCTTTTTCATAATAAGAGTTTTGAAACTTTGAGTACATGTCATACAATGATGGAAATCTCGAGTTTCCAAAATCCAAATTCATGTCATGATAGGGATAACATTCGCTATTAAGATAAGTTCTCAAATTAGTTATGTTACAATGATCAAAAAGAGAACCGTCTTTAGATGCATTACTCGATCTTAAAGTTTGAGCACCCAAAATGACAAATCTCGGCTTCTCCATTTTTGACGTGGTGGCGACATTCCAAGTGAATGATTTAGTTTGCGGCACAGCAGGCTGAGTATGCAGATCCTTGGTCCTAAATGGTAGATACAGCGCCTTGTCCGACTTGACAATCTTGAGAATTTCAACCTTTTCAGCATCAGAAAGTCGTATCACTGGCATTCTCCACTCGATTCGTGCAAGTTTAACGCTTGCATTCTCTTCACTCGCAGGCGCTATAATACAGTTTTTAGAGTCCTTGGATCGAATCAACACCAGCTCAAACTTGCTATTGAGTATGAGTTTCTTGTGGTCGTCAGCAAATCCCAGAAGCATCGAAAGCGGTACTATGGCATTGAAGGCTCCATTTGCTGCATTCAAAATGTCCATGTTTTCTCCAGGATAGCACCATTCAGCATTCAGCAAGCGATCAGACTCCATTGGGTTGAGAGCAGCATAGTTGCGTAAAGTTGAGACGATCCCGCGGTTCCTGGTTCGATCAATAGTTGAGCCGTTCATATCCAGTCGAATCTCCTCAAACATGAATGCAATAGCGTTATTGGTAAGCTTTGCAGTAGTAGCTGTTCCATTACGTTTAGTAATACTCCCCTCGATGTATAGATAACTTCGATTGGGTAAAGTATATAAATCCTCAGCTTGACAAGGGATTCTAATTTCATCATTAGCGTCCAGAGCCGATGTTTTATATGGTAAAAACACATGTTCCTCTTCTTTAGTGATCTTGTCATCGAATCTCGGTGCCCCGGTAACATTGAAGATGTCCATGATTATAGAAGTCTGAAGCCCAATACCTGGAGGAAGTGTCGATTGCGTGATGTTAACCCTCCAGGCGTCAAGGGAAGAGTATGATGTTTGCGTCGAATCACTCCCTTATTATATCCTCGATGTCGTTGACTTCTTCTAAAATCTATTGGCATTGCAGCGGATGTGAAGCCTTATCCTTATACCTTCGTTTCTAAAGTCAATGATATTACCGATTTGGTCTACTACACGAAGACTAATTTGCTCTATAGCATTGGTGTTTATGATTGGAAGGTAAATTGGATTTGAGGGTTCTTGAGAAATATGATACCCAGACGGAACAGAAAGGAAAAACTCGTAGATCGAGTGGCCGCTTTTACCATCGATGAAAGAGCCTGTTGCAATACTGCACTCGATTCGAATGATGCTCACCTTAAATATATTCACCAGGTAATCATATTCGGACAGCTGATTAGCTGGAATAACTTTACCTCTGAAGCCCAATAGCGAGCCTATAGAACGATTACCGGAAAAATCAATAGTTAAAGGACATTTAATTTCAGCCTTCATTGTGTTATTATTAGGTCTAATAAAGAAGACATTCTCATCTACACCTAGCTTATCTCTGATGTATTCATTAATATCTGCAATCTCATAAGTTCCGTCAGGAACAATGATCCTAATTTCATCATTGTGCATGTAATGGAATTGATTATTACTCCTATCAACATTGGGAATGGAATAGAAGGTTTCAAAATTCAGTAGAGCAATCTCATAATGATACTTTGGATCTAACTGAAGAGGAGGATTCAGGTATGTAGTAAGCACAGACTCGTTGCCACTGACAGCAATAGTTTAACTCATTGCGATAGAAATTGCAAGCACAAGTGCCCGCAGATGACTGAGCTGAAACTCTGAAACCTCTTAGTGTTATTCAGTACCTTAACATCTCTGAGGTACCTTTCTATCTCTTTTGGAGGCTTCAAGTTTCCAAAGCTGTCGAAATAAAATGACACGTTGCCATCCTTATTTATAGCAACCCAATGAGTGCCTTCATGCTCTGAAGTATCGAGATTAACAATAATTCTCTCTCTGTAACGAGGTCTTGAGGGTAGCTGATCGATCATGTATACACCCCTAAAATGAGGAATCTTTAAACGTTGGGCATACAAGTCGAGGTCTATGTTACTCAATGCTTTTTCCGGGACAAGTATAGCCCTCTGCCGGAGTTTTTTGAATTTACTTTCTTGCTCTGCCTCCTCTTCCTTTCGGTGATCCTCGCCTTATTCTTCTTCACTCGTAGGCCTTTCCCTCTTGCTTCAATTTCTTTGTTATGTCTCATCATTTCAGCAAGTTGTTTATCCGCAGCCTTTTTCTTATTTACAGCAGAGGCTATTTGTGCAGCGCCTCCAGCGGCGGCTCCTTGTGCTGCAATAATTGGTATGAGTGGTAGAAATCCTCCTCGTTGTTTCTTCCTGGATCCCGCACCAATAGCTACCTTACCCTTCATAATGGTTGTTACTAGTCGGGCTGCCAACCTTTCACCTAATGTAGCATCAGATGATTGCACTCATTTCCAGGCCTTTTCAGCCAAGATTTTGTCGGCAACGTTTCTCGAAGCAGAGTCCTTATGCTGAGCGTAGGCAATGTCGTGAAGTTTACACGCTTCGTGTAAAGGATTGATTCCGGGGGCTCCTCTCTTTAATCTTTTTTCTAGCTTTGTCCCAGGTCCACAGTATCTGTAACCAGGCAAATGTGCTTCAAATGGCAGCAGGTTAATGAGAGAGTTAATTAAACCGGAACCTCTTGCGACCTTAACCCCCTTAGCACTCATGGTACACTAATCGATTTCATTGGGACATAGTTCTTTTATACTCTATCATTGCTTACATTTATTAGCATATATACATTAAGGATGATTTATTTTATTTTAGTTGCTACAATGGAGTTGGTAAAGCAAGTTTGCTCACTGCCTATCCAGGTGCTAGACTTTGAAAGTGACTTTAGAGGCGATCGTCACGGGAAGCTGTTTCCAGGCAATGTTAGAGCGCTAATACGAGGTAGCTCCAGTGCTAGAAAAACAAATGTATTACTCAATATAATACTTCACGAGAATGGACTACGCTTTGAAAATGTGTACATTTATTCAAAGTCGCTATACCGGCCCAAGTATCAATATCTTGTTAAGCTACTTGAAAACATTGGGGGTATAGGTGTGTATACTCATGAAGACGGTGAAAGAGTCTTGCACCCATCAGAAATTAAAGAAAATTCAATCTTTATATTTGATGACGTCATCACTGAAAAGCAAGACAATATCTAGCACAATCCTATGCCAAAGTCCCAAAGCATTTAATTAGAGATAATGCTAACATGATTATACTCTTCAGACAAGATAATTTAAACTTGAAGCATATATATGAAGATTACGTAAACACAGATGTGACGTATACTGAATTTAAAGATTTGTGCAAAGGTGTTTGGGAGAGCTCTACAGAAGGAAGACCCTTTATGGTAATAGTTCCCGAATTTCCGATGAATGAAGGTCGATATAGGTGCGGATTCGATGTATATATTAAAGTTGTTAATAAAGAAATTGTTCATTCATAGTTCATCATGAGGATTGACAGGTTTGGATCACAGAGGGATGCGCCAGTGAAAAGATCGCTACATCAATTTATCATAAACAGAGATGGAAAAGGCAATTACCAATTCAGGAACAAGAGACTGTTCATTGTTCAGGATCCTGAGGAGGACGACGACGCAAGCACTAAACGCTATGTGGATACGCTTACGTCTTCTACTGAAAATCGAATGCATGAGTTCACGGAAAAAACGACATATCAGAGCATGGGCGAACTTCAAACTACGCTTAGGGATCACATCCAGAAGTCGTTAGACGTGCAACATGATGCTCTAATGGAATATCTGAATAAAAATACCCTTAAACGCGACGATGGAAACAACAGTATCCTTGATGCTATAAGATTGAAGATAATGATGCCATCTCAAGAGGACTATGACGTGCCAAATAAGAAGCATGTATTAGAATATATAAGTGCAAGAACACCTCCGCTCGATTCACACGGTAACGCTTCATTTAAAAAACGAAGGCTAATAGAAGTAGCAGATCCTGTCGATGACAGTGATGGAGCAACAAAAAGTTTGTTAAAGTTCACGTGGGAAGGAAACAAAATGAAATACGCCAAGATTTAAACAGCAGACTTGGTGCAATAAGTACCACGGTTAAAGAAACAGTGGGAAAACACATGGAAACTATGGCGAACCGCCAGAAATCAATAGATGGGCATCTGACAGCTGCAATGGATAATATCAATATCCTTAAAACACAAATGAGAGACATAAATTCATTAGTAGAGCAAATGAGAGGGGAACATGTAATTACACTGCAGTCGTTACCTTTCAGAGGGAAATCACAGAGGTACATGTTAACAACAGGTCTTGAATATTACAAATCAAGCGTAAACGGTGAGATAATTTCTTGCTATATGACGTCACCAACAGCTCCTACTGTAAGACCTGATACATTAATTGAAATAAATAACAAGTCTGTTAGAGCTCTGCCTGCACCGATTGCAAATGGTGATAGACTAACCTTCACAGCTCCTGCAAATCGTGTAAGGGACGGCCATTTTCTAAATATTGAGCTGAAAATCTCTTATAAACTGAAGTCTGCTAAAGAAATAGGGTATATATTAATGCAAAAGTCTAATTTCAGTGTCATTTCAAGATGAACAGCGAGTGCATACGACTTAAAGAATCTGTATCCATGCACACGAAGGCTATGAGAGAAAAGTTACGTTCTCTTAAAGGTCAGCAGTTTGAAACCCAGAGAGTGATGAGTGAAGCTCTTCAACCATTGACAGATCCGCTTCAAGATATACTTGAAATACAGAAAAAGAATACTACAAGCAAGGAGGAATCACCGAAAGACGTGAAAGATGAGAAGCTCTATAACTACTTTAATAAAGTTCGAAAGAAGGACAAAAATGAAATAGATTCATCATATGGAGTACGATATGAGGATGGCAGCTACATGCTAGGGAACAAGATTATTGATTTCATCAATAATAAAGTTCGAATAGGGGACGAAACGTATGAAACCACGCCTGGATTGAAGGAGCTCATCTTCAAGAGAATACCTGAAATGCATGCATACACTGAAGATGACCTTGAAACATACAGTAAAATACTTAAAGCAACACATGTTCATCGAAGAAACTTCAGCAAGCACGGGCAGCTGAGATCGGGTAATTCCTACAAGTATAAAAGCGCTATACGTCCTCTAGTAACGAAACACAAGGGATTAGGACTACAGTGGAAGGAACATCACCCCAATACGAGGCAAGACTACATCTACTGGACCGACCCTAATGATCTGGTGGATCGCCTTAGGCTACTTGTGGCATCCAGAGACGCCGGCAATAACAATCATACTCAAGAAATTGAAGAGATTATTCAAGAACTAAAAGCGGCAAAGCTTATAGCATGACATCAGTGAAGCAACATATAGCAAGCGAGCTCCATGCTCCAGCCCGGAGAAACTTCATGCGTCGAAAGATTATCAGCAAGGGGTTCCACGACTTGGTGGAGATCGACTTGGTGGAGATGATACCTCATGCAAAAATCAATAAGAATTTCAAGTACATCATCATGGCAATCAACTTCTACTCTAAAATGGCATATGCGAGACCGCTAATAAACAAGACAGGACTTAAAGTTGCAAAGGCTATGGAAGATATACTGCAAGAAATGATAACCCCACCCAAGAACATACAGAGTGATAATGGAAAAGAATTTTATAATAAATATTTTAAAAAATTAATGACAAAATATAACATCAATCACTACAGTACCTATACCCATGTGAAGGCAGTTGCTGTTGAACGGTTAATAAAAACGTTAAAGAATATGATGTATCCCGAATTTCTAACCAAAGGATCATACAAGTGGCTAGACCTTTTACCTCAGATCATTGCAAGATATAACAACACTTACCACTCCACTATTCGAATGAAGCCTATAGAGGTGAAGAACAATGATCTTCTTCTGACTGTATACAACTACACTCAAGATCGAAGAGAGAAGAGAGGGGCAAGAACGTTTAGTGTTGGTGATTATGTGAGGATATCAAAGGACAAGGGACATTTTGAAAAGGGCTTTGAAGCTAATTGGAGTGTTGAAATATTTCAAGTTGTTCGTGTGAATCACACCAATCCCGTTACATACATGTTAAAAGGTAATGATGGTGATGCGATAAAGGGGTCCTTTTATGGTCATGAACTGCGATCTACACTGTACCCTAATACATTTCTTGTAGAGATAGTATTACGCAGGCAGGGAAATAGGATTCTTGTAAAGTGGTATGGATTCCCTAAAACTCAATGGATTGACAGAAAGGATTTATTGTAGAAAAATAATAATGAAAATAAAGAGGCTTTCATTCCACAATAATGGTGTTTTTTATTTTATTATATATGCTGTGTCAAATATGAAATTCATTATTTAAAGAACATTTTGTGTTTGCAGGGTTTACATACATTTTTACATGATTAAAAATCAATAAGTGGTTTTAACTAATAAATCATAAACACAAAAATTACATTTATATACAACAACATTATGATTTGCATTTTTACGGTTAACCCCCATATACACACACACACACACATAATACATGCCTGAATAAAGCACTCGCTCACTAGACTGCATTTTACATACATTTTGTAAAATTCAAAATCAATAAATTAATAAACAGAAAAGACTTAACAATTAATAAAAGCTAAATATTTACATTATCCATATACATATATAAACACACACAACCACTCACACATACACACACACGCATACAGAAAAGCAAAATTTTTTAAAAAAATTTTCACAACTAAAAATTTACAATAGTAAATATATATATACATATAAGGGTCAGTCATACGCAGAGAATAGTGACCCCAGGCAATTGTTTGCTCTGAGCCTTCAATGAGTTTTCTCTTGTCGTCTCCACCACAGAGGGCAACCTTATTCATTTCTATGGTCGAGACTTTATGTTTGAAACTTCGAAATGTTGTTGTTTTTGTTAAAATTGTTTTTCTAATATCGTTTAGACAACCGAAATAGTGCTCAAAATTTATGTTCCGCATGGCGGTCTTGTTGATGCCCTTTGCTTTCATTACTGTTTGGTCCTTGTATCTGTAAGCATATAACTTGGACCTTAGCCCAACATGTTCTATCATAGGGATTCCTGCAAGCTCATCCTTGAACAGGCATATAACTTTCCTGTTTTGCGATGTAATTCCATAGCTGTTTTGCGCCTCATAATTTGATGTGTCAAAATGCTCTTGATTTTCTCTAATAAATTTGTATATGTTACTTGAGGTTCCCAGAATAAATGAATCTGTATCCATGTAATTTAAAATTAAATCTTCTAGGCCTGGCTTTAATATATTACAATAAAAGCTTTACACTATATGTTTTGATATATCAAGGATGGCTTGCCCTATGTAGATGGGTTTGTTCATGTAAACTTTCGCTCTGGCAAGTTCTATCCCTACAAGATTTTCTGCAAATAAAATCCTCCGAACGTAAGTTGGTCGCGCTGTCAATTTCTTGCATTGCTTCCAACTTGTAACGATACGGAAGTCATTGTATTTGCGTACATTCTCAATAAATTTGCCATATGCAGAGTTGTTCATTTTCTTCCATAAATTCTGACAGAATTTGGAAGTTTCCCTTGCATGTCTCTCTGTATTTATATTAATGTAGGTTTTCAACCATTCTGACTGATCATATGCAACCACGCTATGGATCTTCTTTAACTTCATGCCCAAATCAATGCACTGCTGGAGGTTTCTGTAGTGCAAGGTATACTTCTCTTTGTTCTCTAGTGTTGCCAGGAGTTTCTTGTATTGGCCTCCAGGTGGTATCTCACTTTTCGGGCAGAGAGGAAGGTTATTGTGCTCATCATGTAGGTGCTCAGGGTACTCGAGTTCGACTTCCAAAACGTATCCAGTTGGGGAATCAGGAGCAACAGCAAAGAAGTTTATGTTTAAAATTTCTTCGGGTAAAAGCCATCTGAGGTTCTTGTGCGGCATGGGGCTCGGCATTGAAGCCCCATATAAATTGTTGATGTCGAGATAGCCAAATATAAGTTTTGTGTTTCTGATTGTGTCCAGGAAGGTACTTGTTGGCTTTGGCATGTCTCTTGGACACGGTACACATTCCACCTCTGTTTCCTCCCTCAAAGAATTTAATCATTTCCTCATCATGGATGAGGTCAAGCTTGACCTGAGTCACCCGAGCATTGCATCAAATAAAAGTCCTGGTAGGGTATAGTACCAGCAGGGGTCCAAGTTATATCCTCCAGAGAGAGGTCCCTAAACTTCTCGAATGCATCGGCCAACTTGAGCGTATCCGTTTTCAAATAGAGGTCGCTGTATTCGCCTAGATTGCTAATGTTGAAGGTATTCCAGACTTTGACAGCATGGTTGTGTTCTTCTTGTGTTATACCATAAATTTTTTCTATGGAAGGGAGTGCTGTTTCCTCTAGTCTTGAAGGAGAGTCAACGTAGCTGTAAGGGAACATTCTCTTAGATCTCACTAACTGCTGAAGTTCAGGATCGGGATACTCAGAGTTTGTGATCTTGAGCTCATCACTACTCAGCATGCAGGCTAAACTAGATAGCTTATCGTCCAAGAACTTAAAGCTATCTAGAAACCTGAAAAAGATAGTCCTGTACTTTTTGCTGAATGATATATATCGCTCAGAGGAGTTTGAGATACACGAAATTGGGTGATCATCATATGCCAGGTGTTGCATCAGGAAATGGCTGTCATAATTGCTAAGTCAATGAAAAAAGATGGGTATGAAGTTAGGTACCCGTCTATTTAAATTGCATGCATTATGAGCAGTCCCCAGGAATACACCGGTCACATGACAGTGGTCACGTACCTTCAAGTCGTCTACCTCAAACTCCTTCTTGCATATGTGGCAATGACGAGCATTATCGAAGTCAGCCACGTCCTGAGCAGTCAAGGTCATTTCTTCATTGCGGCTATATTGCTC
This sequence comes from Deroplatys truncata, assembly GCA_030765065.1. Taxonomy (NCBI): domain Eukaryota; kingdom Metazoa; phylum Arthropoda; class Insecta; order Mantodea; family Mantidae; genus Deroplatys; species Deroplatys truncata. The sequence continues at coordinate 533,126,267 of CM060990.1, read as the reverse complement.
AATAACCATGTCGGCTGTTAACCTAAGCTCAATGAAGAACTCCTTGATTGCATCAGGACCTCTGAATAGCTTAAATCTCGACAATGAATCGTCATGGCGACATACGAGCTTAAGCGATATAGATATAGCCTCATGATGCTGGATAGCCCGAGCCCAGCTCTGATTAGCCGACGGTTCACAGGACTGAACTCGGGCTAACACGCTCTCAATATCGACGTACACAAGAAAAAGTACAGGACTACCCTTCGAGTATGATGAGAACTCAATCACTTCACCCTGATTAGGCATTTTGAGCACCTGGTACTGCACGCACTTCAATTGATGCTTTTTAAAAGCACCTTCATTATTGAAGTGCTTCAGGCAGGGCTCGCATACCCATTGTTTTCCGTTATATTTACTGAGTTGCCTTGAAATCAGTTTTGACATATCCTTAATCAGACAGTAGTGAGATCTTCCATCTTGTTCAATTAGTAGTAGGTTAACATTGAAATCTTTCCTGCAGCTGGTTTGATATAACGGTATAATTGTGCACTCCCTTTCTACTCCAAATACTGAAACTGATACTCCGGTGTTTTACTGTTCAAAGTCTGGAATCTGGTGAGGGCTAACAGGGAAGTTTATCCCTCTGTAGTTAAATGCAGTGAATAACTGTTCTGCAGGGTATTTGCTCGTTCTATAACAGTGCTGCTTTGTAGGATACTTTGCAGCGAGCAAACACCATGCAAAACAGTATTCATCTTCGTTTTTTATGTTTATTACAGTTTTCTTGGTCTTGCTTGCAGTGGGTAACTTTATATATCGCGATGCATTCAAGGGATCATAGAAGCTAGTTCCAATAACAAGAGACCTGACAGCGAACAGAGATTTTGAGCTTGCACCTCCTTCGAAATTCGAGATGTTTTCTAGAATTTCATCAACCATAGAAGTGTATAAAGCATCAAGATTACTTGATTGAAGACCCAGCTTTGTCTTGCTATTGAAAAATATGGTTTCTGCATGCTCTTTTTCAGGAGATTGTATTAGGTAGGTGATCTTGATAGATGCAGTTACTTTAAAACCAGAAGAGTTTCTCCCGAGTACAGAAACCATTTCTCCCAATACAAGATGCCTGCATTCCTGCAGAAATTGACCGGGGTCAGCTATCTCTAAAGTGTTTTCTTTGCGGCTATTGAAAAGGCGGCCCTTGAACACCGATTCAATAACCTTACACTCTAGATGAGTATGACTAACCTTTAGTTTTTTGTGTTGTTCCTGTATTCAGCGTCATCACTATCGGAGTCAGCAGTGGTGGTTGAGTTGTCATAATGGTTGCGACCGATGCCTGATGGCCCTGCAACTGGTGATGGAGGAGCTATTGAAGATCCTTGATGGGCGAGGGGGATAATTACTTGGCCGTGTTCCTCTTCAGCCTCGTGAGGTCTTTTGGTACCCCGGAGCAATGCATACTCAGGCTCCGGGCTCATGACCACTATTGAAGGTTCTATAACAATAACAAAATTGAATTAATTGGAATGTCAGTTAAAATAGAAATGCAAGAATATGTGTTTATTTAAATCATTGAAGAAAAAACTTAAAGTCACGTGTTAATGTTACGATAATTATTTATATAATTGTATATTTTAATAAATGAAAAATGAGTGAAAAAGCTGATTGAGAAAAGTTATGCGTTAACGTTACGATAATTATTATGTAAATGTATGTTTTAATCAATAAAAATGTGTAAAACATTTTATTGAGAAACGTTATGCGTTAACGTTACGTTAATTATTTATGTAATGATGTTACTAGAATAAATGAAGTTAAAAAACTCACCGTTCTATTCACGAAGCATCTGCAGGTACACGGTCCTGTAGGCACAATTAACGCAAGTGCACACCTCGCTAGGAATAATCGCCCATGGATCTCCTACAGGCATCGGTGCAACATCCTCGAATCCAGGAGGCGGCGGGGTCAGGTAGTCCTGAGAAAATATAGGAGAGGGCAATCTACCATCATCGTCCATCTCCCCAACCCCGACTGAAGTTGTTTCAGGAACTACAACAAAGAAGCAAAAAGCCGAATTATCTTCACATTGAATATTTTTAATTGAAAGGTGCTAGTAAATTGAATGCTTCATGCCATAATTGAAATTCTGAATTGTTCTCTGGTTATGCATTGATTAATGATAAAGATAATATTTATAGAAGAAAGTTAAGTGTAATAATATATCTAAACTCACCGTTCACTTCGTTAAGCATCTGTATTGCAGCAACTTGGTATTCACAGTTATTGCACATGCAACACTGGTCTGAAGCGCTGCCCATGCCTGCATTAACCCCTGTAACGGGAGTGACATCCTCAAAACCAGGTGGCGGCGGAATAATATAATCATCCCCCGATAAGATTGGTGACGGGGGGCTATTAGAAATGTAAGTGCCATGCAGCGGCACATCTGATATCTGATCCCCCGCCAGGGGTGTCGGCATGTTGTACATCATGTTGTTATTAACGGGCTCTCTATTGACTTGCATAAGTTGGTTAAGTCGAGAGCCCGCTCCTCGTACGAGTGCCGCTCTGGCGACTCCCATGGAGTTTGCAGTATTACCTGTGAAAAAGTTTAAATGCGTAAATTCAATTGTTTTTATAACTAATAAAAGATGAATGAGTAGAGAAAGACGTGTAATATGAAATAAATGAGTAGAGGAAATCGTATGAATGTTAATAGAATGCATTGTGAAAAAGTTGTATGAAGGTTTACGGAAAGAGGAATTTGTAGCGGAAATCGTATGAATGTTAATAGAAGAATACGAGGAGAAATAATGTGAATGTCAATAGAGAAATGTGTTGAGAAAACCATATGAATGTTTACAAATAAGGTGTAGAGAAAATTATATAAATGTTACAGAAGAATGTGTTGAGAATATCACGTGAATGTTTATGCAAGAAAAACGTTTAGCGAAAATCATATGAATGTTAATAGAAGAAGGCGAGGAGAAATCATGTGAATGCCAGTAGAGGAATGTGTTGAGAAAACCATATGAATGTTTGCAGAAGAAGAACTTGTAGTGAAATCATATGAATGCTAATAGAAGAATGCGAGGAGAAATCATGTGAATGTTAATAGAAGAATGCGAGGAGAAATCATAGAAGAGTATGGGAAAAATCATATGAATTTTAATAGAAGAATGTGATGAGAATATCATATGAATGTTTGCAGAAGTACGTGTAGTGAAATCATATGAATGTTAATAGAATGCGAGGAGAAATCATGTGAATGTTAATAGAAGAATGCGAGGAGACAACCATATGAATGTTTACAGAAGAAGATGTAGAGAAAATCATATGAATGTTAATAGAAGAATGCTAGGAGAAATCATGTGAATGTTTATGCAAGAAGAACATGTAGCGAAAATCATATGAATGTTAATAGAAAAATGCGAGGAGAAATCATGTGAATGTTTACAGAAGAATGTGTAGCGAAATCGTATAAATGTTAATAGAGGAAGAATGATTAGAGATTAAGTATGAATGTTTATGAAGGTATCTAAAGAACTATTTTTACACCTTTGATGAAAGCACTGCATTTTTTAACAATTGTGGTGTTAATTATTAAAGAAATGAAAAATTTAGATAAACAATATGGTATTCTTGCAATGATTCGTGTTTCACTTAGTCATGTAAAAAACTCACTCACCTTGCATTATGTAGATTGTGATGAATGCAGTCTAGAAGACAATAGACCTGAATTGGATTAAGCTGAATCACTATACTGTATCGCTAACTTAAAAAGTCGCAGTGGCTTCCTTATCCACGAGCGCTTGTTTATATAAGCACCTAGAGCCCCTCAGGCAATTTCAAGCGTTGGTGTGGCGGGGGAGATGTTACACATCACGTAATTATTGTATCCAATGACATCATCTCTTGCAGCGCATACGCAGAGAGAAGCAGCCCTCGGGCAATTCAGGTGACGCCTGGACGTCGGGGTGGAATGGGGTGGTGTTATATGATGCTTGTCTCGTGGGAACTCAAGCCTCTCTCTTTTCCCACAGTCAGACAGAGACAGGACGAGCATAAAGCCACCCTCGAATTCTTTTGTTAAGCTACCAGGTGTTCGAACAATGGAAAGGGACCGGCTTTGTTATAGGGTTGTGGAATAAGAAATGCCAGATGGTCTTTCTAAAGTAGTCTTGCCCCGGACAAGAGAAAGGCACACAATAGAATCTCTTCCTTTGTCCTGCATCCATATTGTTCATTTTGAAAGAAGGCTTGGCCCGTACAATAGAACTTGTTTCTCTGTTAACAGGCTCCAGGTTCGCTTTTGTCACAACCCTAATTCATCATGGCCTTTGTTCATTTTGACAGCTGAAGGGCAAACATTGTTCTTTTGTTAAAAGCTAGTAGACTGAGTATGCCAGAAAGTAGTCTTGCCCCGGACAATAGAAAGGCACACGATAGAATCTCTTCCTTTGTCCAGTAAGCTCTTTGTTCCCGCACGTGTTCGAGAAATAATAGGAGTGTTGTGAGTTGCTGCAGTGCAGGAAAGCACGTAGGCTGATGTGGAATGGGTAAGAAAAACATCTCGCCTTTGTTACAGAACCTTAAATTTATGACCCCTTTGTTCGTTTTGACAGGTGAAGGATAACCTTAATTGCTTAACTGTCAAGCTTCCATTGTACTCAACAAGATTTACGACCGCAGCTGCAACTAAAACTACCATGGAGCTACGGTGGAATGGGGAAGTGGGGGAGGGGGGGCTCATTTGCATATGAATAGACATTCCATGAATATTAAGTGGCCCAGCTCTCTTATTCTCCAACCTACTCAAATGTCCTTGAGTAAGTAGTGAATTTGTGCAAAAACGACTATAATCAATAATGCGGGGTTATCGTTGTGTTCCCTTGTGCAAAAATCAACGAAGGTCATCTTCTTCATCGATTTGTTGAAATTAAACTTTTGAGAAAAGCATGGTCGTATTCCATAAAAAGGAAACTCATCAACCAAAAGAACTTCAGGTCAAAAATGAGGGCGTATTCCCAAAACTTTATCTGGGGATCTTGTCACTACTTTATCGGGTAAGTGATAGGAGTATATAAACTTATATATAAACATACTCATTTTTATGAAATATTAATTAAATTAATACTGGACTAAAAATATTTAAAAAAAAGGTCATTAATAAATCAAAGCGTACATAGTTCCTGATTTAAATTCATTATAAGTATAACGTGTATACGGCCGCAGCATTAATTATATTTTTAAGTATTTTATCGGTAAAACTTAGAAAATTTAAGAGAGAAAAAAATGTTTTGCATTATGGCCAAAATATGTCTATGAACCCTACTTTACGTATTTCCATAGTTTCAAGGCATTACAGCATTTGGAACATAGAACAGTACAGGTTATGTGTTATAAATCAAGTGCAATAAATATTAGAATATTGAGATTTTTACAATAATATTTTAAGAATGTTTTGCTGCACTAAGAATATATTTCCACTTACAAATTTAATACTTTGAACTAACAATTTTACTGGTTATTATAAAAAGATTGATTAACGAAACTAAATATCGGAATTTTGGTATGTGACACATTTCTTAAAATAAGCAATAGGAAATCTGAAAGTGATCACCAAAACTTTAATGTTTAATAAATTATTTTGGTTTTTTCCCATATTGGAGAATTAAGACTTTAAATACTTGTATACACGACAGGTAATGCGAAATAGTTTTGAAATATTTAGCTTCACACCCAATATGTTAGGAACCAGTTATTCCAGAAAGGTGAAACCAAATATTTTGTATAAGTGTTTTGCAGAAAATATGTTTACCAAAAATATAGATGCTTGCTTAAAAGCTATAGAAAATAGATTTTATACCATAAGCCTCCTAATTTTGTAGTATTTATTATTATTGTTATTGTTGTTGCTGTTATTTGGACTTTTTTTAGTAATTGAGGCTGGGACGGACATCGTTGGGGTCATATTTGTACGGTATCGGTTTTTTCAGGGGGAAAGAAAGTAGGTCGGTGAAATATCGGAAGAACATGGATGTATAGGGTTCCCTTATCTCGGGTCGTGTTAACCGATGACATTTATATTATTTTGTACGTTTTATTCTGTCCTCCTTAAACCATTCCCGCAATCGAATCGTCCACATAAACATATTTAACATCCGGTCACACGAATATATTTAACTACACCATCGCCAATCAAGATATGGCCACATGATAGCCCGTTGTGTTCTCCACCTCTGCTCGCGCCGGATTCCAGTTTACAAGTGCTTGTCTTTACCCTTCGCTCCGCATTCCTTAAGGTTTTTAACCCTCAACGCTCTGACTGCCTTGTTTCCCCAAATCACACATATGTCCTTAGACAAAAGAAATGTTCGGCCGGCATTCCGGTCCCTTAACGGTATGTTTACTTTCCCGGCGCATACCTACTCTGTAAGGCCTTGTAAAAATGTGTTGTATGTTTCTACATTTATTTAGTTGATACGTAAATAGACTTTATATATTATTATTGTTGTTGTTGTTATTATTATTATTTTTATTATTATTATTATCCTTATTGCTTCAGCGTATCGCTTCAAGCCCTGGAATTCTCAAAGGTGTTAAGTGTCAACATTTACAAAATTGAGATGCTTCTAGAGAAAGGTGCTTTAAGTCAAGGTCATTTTCTTCGCAAATGCCATGTGTTCCTGCTTCGTCATCTTAGAGTTTTTTTTCTCTTTTTTATACTTCCAACAAATAATTAATAATGATAAACACTTTGCTCTGAGTTCCATCTGTATCCATTTTGCTTGATTTTATATTATTTTGTACTTTTTCCATTTTCTGTTTTAATTTTTTAATGGGAGTTTTCTCTCCTGAAAGAAAAGGTATGGGCAGGTGGTATATTATTTCATTGCGTTATTCCCTATGGGAAAGGGTGAACTCAGAAGGCAATTCTCGGCCAGACTAAGAATCAAGAACCTGTAGATAGTCAGCAAAGGTTCGTTGAAAGGTGCGACCAGAGCAAATCTTCCATCGGCTCTGCGTAAGAAGTCTGGATACTACTGGGCATCAGTAGCTTCGGGGAAATTCCATAGTAGATTATAGGCACTGTGCCCAATGAGCCAAATGAGGCTATTGCACCGTATAGGTGGAAACAGGATGTGTGGACGAAGAAAGCTTTCCGGAGTGCAACTGTGGAAATCCAACTTGCGTAAGAAGGCCACCGCAAGGCAAGGCTGTATATACCAAATGCCATGAAGTAACTGAAAATGCGATATAGTAGAGTATCCGGCTGTTGAGAACGAAGGCACAATGAGAAGTCACATAAATGAGTACTCTCGAGCTACTGACAAGTTGGTATCACGTGTGAACTCCCTGGTACCAAATGGAGCGAACCGTGTAAGGGAGTATAGTGCTAGTGAAATTTTCCAGAGTCGTTCGTAGCCAAGGTTAGCTGGCGCAACGCCTTCAAAGTGCATCGAAAGCAAGTCGCATACTTGATCGAGATCTTCATAAATATTGCGCACTATCCGATTGCCAGGCTGTTGACAGTCCAAAGTCTAATAACACCATTCCAAGAAATATGTGTGCAGATAGAATAGAGAGGCAGGAATGGATCGAACATCCACGGGATTTCGGAGATTCAGGTGAGTGGACCAAGAAGTCACCCAAGAAGGAGTAAAGGTGGAATTAAAGGTTTGTATCTTCCTCCCGCGGAAAAGGAACAGCGCTAAGCACTTGAAGCCAACATTAAAGAGTCGGATACCTCCTCTAAGGGGAGATAAGTGCAAGGAAAGACATACGCAATTTAAAGACACAGCCCTGCCAGAGGAACCAGAAGATTGCGCAGGTGATGTGCCGAAATATAGTTTCGGCAATAGCAAAACTTGGGCCACAAACCAACACTGCGATAAGAGGCACATATGCACAACACAACAGCGTTGATACAGGCACAGGTCGCGATGACAGAAGGTCTTTGCTGTGTTCTTAATGGGGCCAGCAATTGGTTTCCAATGTACATACTGAGGCTTTCACGACCGGCGTTATAACTAATAAATGAATTACAACCTTCCGGGCTTGTAGGCCGTGGTCTATAAGGCATCGTGGATACCGACGTTTCGCCAAGTACAGCTCTTGGCATCTTCAGGGTGATGTGATTTAGTGTCTGCGGTGGTCAGAGCTTGAATGCAGAGACCGGAGGATGGCCACGAGACTGAAAGAACACGAGCGTCACAGCAGATTGGGACAAACAGAAAAAATATCCGAGGAGGAACACTCACTATTATTCGGCCATGACATCAGCTTCAAAGAAACCTAAGTTTTATCTACAACTATAAACCACCATGCTCGACTACAGAGGGATGCCATTGAAATATATAAACACAAAAACAATTTTAACAGAAAAGAAGAAGCTCTCCGTGTGCATAAATCCTGGACACCTATCTTGGAGAAACACGTACACAAAAATAGCAGACATAATACTACCTCGCCAAACCCACCCACTCCCAGAGGCGCGAGCCAATCAGTGCATAGGACCTCACAGTAAGCCTTGCCCACCCTCACTATATAAGAGCGCCATCCTCCTTCGCTTCGTGACTCCGCAGATGCAACATCTCTACGCTTAGCCGAGATTTGCCGAAATGGGCAAGAGAAGAAAACGTCGAGCCGCCGAAGGATCCACCGCTGCTTTCCCGGCTACCACTCAGAAGCTCAGCGCTCTCCAGTCTACTCCGGCCGCAGACACCACCGTCTCGCCGGCAACTTTACCGGCATCCGCCGGGAAGGCTACTTCGGCTTCACCGCTGACTGGGCCTAGCTACGCTTCGGCCGCTGCTTCACCCTGTCGCAGTACAACAACGCCCGAGCCTGAACTTCCAGCACCACAGCTTGCCAGCAGCTCTGTTACTCCAACACAGGGCTGTACGAGGCCACCGACTGCCACCGGCTTACCTCCACTGGTGAGACCGCTCTCACCGCCGACGCACCCTCCTTCAGATGACCGCCACAGTGTTGTCATCTGTGGAGTGCCGAGAAACCTTCCAATGCACTTCGTGCTGGATGCTGCAAGGCACCACAGGCGCTCTGCTATTCGGGCCTCCCGAATAACTTCAAACAGAGGGCCAACACCGCTTGTACGCCTCCATCTGGGTTCCGCGGCGACGTTCAGGCGGCCTTGGGATTCAGCCTGCCTCTACTTGGGCAGTGTTGCGTGTCGAGGCCAGCAGGAGTCAACGTCAGGCACCCTGCCGCCGCTGTTGTGCCTTCGGTCACACAGCGGAAGCATGCAACGCTGCACCTCGGTGCCACTACTGCGGGGCAGGTTGTCTCACGGCAAACTGCACCGCCCACGACCTCCGCCGACGTCGCAGATTCTGCGCCACTTGCTCCGGGCATACGCACTTCACAGGGCAGGCTCAATGCCCCCTGTACCCCCGGAGCAAACAACCAACTGGGTCAGTTTTACTGATGACGACCACACAACTGCCTCCGCCGATGGCGCCCCGTTTGTTGGCTAAGCCTCAACGAACAGCTCCTGGTTCTACTCAACCGGATGTGCAAGCCACTCTGTCTGCTATGCAGGCCACATTCCAGGACCTCAAAGCCACTTTCCAGGAGTTCAACTCTCGTTTGGCTGAGTTACGCTGTACAACCAACACGCACCTTGCGGCAGTGGAGGCCAAGCAGTGGACCTCGGCCAGGGAAATCTTCGCCCGCTCAAGGTAGATCACGGACCTCCAGGGTGATGACGGAATCCTCGCATCGGTCCAGCGCAAGCTGGCACGCATTAGCGCCATCTCGTCGAACCAAATGACGCTGAAGATGGAAGCGACGACCGACCCACGCGACTGGGAGCCCTTGAGGCCTCAGTTGCCGGGCTTCGAGATCTCCAGACTGAAGCCAACAACTTCATTTCCAATTCCACAATGCAGCTACAGAAATCACTCAGTGCGGAGCTCCATTGACTCGTCGCCGGTCTCAGCACCTCAATTCCACGTACAGTCAAAAATGAACTTCACCACATTGAGAGGAAGCTTCATCAACCAATAACTGATCCACCGGACTGGCCGAGCGCAGCACTCAGAGGCCGCGCTAGGCAGCCTAGGAACTATTGAACACCACTTTTCACTCACCGCGGCAGCAAGCTGGGAACTGCTGCCACACTACACCTCTCATAGCTTCCCTTCACACTTCACTCCTGAATTCCCAAGGGAGCAAGTAGGACCTCGGTCATGCTTGCGTCCTGGCACCTTATTTTCACCTGGCTTAGGCTTAGCCGGGCAGTATATCCATACCACTGAATGCGCTGGTGCAGCAGCGGGACAGCCTCAGTATCACACTTGAATTCCTCTTTTTCCTTCCTTTATATTTTCCTTCCGGTGGAGGAGTTTTTAGTGGGTATGCAGACTACTGGTGAGTAACACACTCTCAGTCCCGACTCCCATCGGGGCTGAGGTAAGTGATTAAATCTCTTTCTCCTCCACTCGAAAAAAGTCTCCGCATTCAGGCTCCGACCACCACAGACACTGAATCACTTCACCCTGAAGATGCCAATCGCTGTACTTGGTGAAATGTCGGTATCCACGGTACCTTCTAGACCACAGCCTACAAGCCAGGATAGTTGTAATTCATGTATTAATTTGTTTCCAGTTTAGATGTTGCATTTCACCTAAGGATATGGTAAAGGTAATGCCCAAAATCTTTAGCTTCGAAACTATCTACAGTGGTGCCAGTGATGGAGCTGGTGTCCATCGTCTAACCAGAAGAGCTTTAGATCTCTCCTGATTGATTTCAACGCCGGATATTACGCCAAATCGGAGCAAAACATCCCACAAGGAGCGTAGATCAGCAGCATCGGTAAGAATAACACTAACATCATCAGCATATACCAGTGCAAGCAATTCTTGAAAGTGTAATGAAAGGGCTACAACTGTGTTTTGAAGCTGACAAAGCAATGGATTCAAAGCATGAATGAACAAGGACATCGAGGCTGGGTAGCTTTGGCGGACCCAATCTGCTAATAGAAAACTCTTGAAAGAGAAACATATTAACCAGCACAGAACTCGAAATTCCATTATATAACCATTTGACATATGAGATAAAGGTGCCAATTTAGCCAGTCAAACCCAAACATTCAAACAAATAATCATGACGAACAATATGAAATGCGTGCCTGAAGTCCAAAGAAATTAGGGCAAAGTGGGCGTTTTGGGAGGAGGAATAAGCAATGGAAGAACACACTACATCAAAAATGTTTCGTTCTAGGTCACTACAGTGTTGTGAGGGATGAATAAGCTTACCGAGAAAAGGTCGGAGTCGGTTGCTCAATATACGGGCCAGAAGTTTATAATCAAAGTTGAGGAGAGCAATTTGACGGAAATCAGCAACAGAGGAGGAGTGGGGTTTCTACTTGATGAAGACAATAATTCCTCGCTTTTGTGAAGCACAGAGTTGTCCACGTTATAGGATGGCATTGTAGACCGCTGTTAAGTCATCACCAATCACATTCCAAAAGCAATGATGGAACTACATGGGCAGACCATCAATTCCAGGAGTTTTGGTGGTCTTCCCCTGAAGAAGGGCAGCAAAGATTTCGGATTTACGAATGTGTTGGTCAAGGCATTGACTGTCCTGCTCAGAAAGAGGTGGCGGTCGATAGGCGTCTAGGTGACTGAGAGAAGGAGGGCGAGGGATGTCCGAGTGAAAAGGTGTTCAAAATAGGATCGAAAAGAGCAGCAAATGGAAATTTGAGTAGTATGGATGGTTTCAATTTCGTCTTGTACCTGTAAAATGAGATTCGCTCGACGTCGTTTCTAAGTCTGCATGAGATGGAACAGATTGATTATTACCTCTTCAACCGGACTGCGCAGACGGCTGCGAATGTTAGGCGCTCCACACGCCTCCTATAAATTAATGAAATGTTTGCCTTGTAATAATTCGTTTTCGTGCGACGGTTAATCAAATCGACGGGACTCTCCTGAAGATTTCAAATACACCAAACTAAAATTTAGGATATGCTCTACGTCCTGAAGGCGTGCTCGGGATGCACATCTAAAAAACTGTTGGAACTGAATTTTGACATATAAGATCCCCCAATCGGCGACGTTAGCATAGCGAGATTTTCTATCCTACCACTGCTTCCATAAGTCGGATATCTCGGCCACAATGGACTCGTGATGAAGACAGGTGGTGTATAGTTTCCAATAGAAGCGCCCAAAGGGTAGGTTCAGATCAATGTGTAAAAGAACAGCTAAATGGTCAGAAAAGGAGAGTGGGACACGTTCAACGGAGGGGATATCCTATGCAAGGTGCTGGGGAAGATAGAAGCGATCCGGTCGAGAAGCAGGATTTGAGGTAACTTGGGTATACCCCGCAGTCTGTCGTTGCACCAGCCATGCATCCACCACATGCAGATTGGAAATCAATTGCTGCAAACTCCTACTAGGTCGATAAAGGTCATTCGGACGAAGCACGCGGTTAAAGTCTCCACCCAATATACATATAATGATTACGTAAATTGCGAAGCGGATACGGCATTTCCGTGCGACAGAAGACTTTTCTCTCCTGTCATTTATTACTCCCGAAGGGGGCACAGATGTTAATAAACCGACAATCCCAGTAAACACCACCCATGCCACGTCCAGAGGGAAGACGTTCTATTAAGTGGAGAACAATAACAGGCTTGCTGATAGTTGTCGTATCCCTGCTTTCGGTCCCTAAGTTTACATGCGCCGTATAGTTGCGAGAGTGAAAAAACCGGAGGTGAGTTCCTGTAAGAACAGAATATCAATATCGAAGTCATATAGATAACGCTGCAAGGCACACAATTTGGTCTGGGAGTAACTGCCATTGTAGTTAGCGGTAGCAACATGGAAGGTGCGGGTCATAGAGGAGAGATAAAACAGGACGACGAGGTCGGGGAAGACCGAGAAGTCAAACATGTCAGTGTGTGGTCAGTACTCCTGGGAACGAAGAAGAGGAAATCTCAGTTTACTCCTGCAGCCTACTTACGACGCTTACTTGGAAAACGAACAGTGAACGCTCGCAACAGGCATTGCTGCCTGAGAGTCCTCTGCTTCCATTTCGGAACTCCAACTGTCTTCCTCCAAGGTCATGGCATTCTGTGAAACATCGGCAGTCCGCAGGTGCTCAACTCCAAATGGGGTAGTGCCCCTGCTCTCACCTGCCGGCAGAACACTAACCCCAGCAGGTCCAGGGACGTCATTATTTGCGCTCACCAGCATTCCGGGTGGAACACGTGCACCAGAGAATCCCTCGAGAAGTTCAACACCAGTGTCCGTTCCGGATTCCGAACGAGCTGTTCCGCATTCTGAAGCAGTGCAGTGGGGAATCGCAGTAGCTGCATTGGTCTGCTCAGAGCCTGGAAACTGCTCCTGTTCCAATGACACGCTTGGACGTGGCACCGTCAGGGCATCCACCTGGAGCTCAGTCTCCATCTCAACCACATCAGCAGTAGGGACATTAGCAGTTGCCAAAAAGCTAGCTGGAGCCAAGGAAGCATCAGCAGTAGCCGGAGCAGATGAAGAGCTATGTTGCTTGAAGAGATCACTTAAAGTGAACCGTATTCTTGGTTGAACACTGACCGGCTGGCGGTAACCTCTGTTGGGACAGGTATGTCGCAGATGTGATATACTGCCACACGAGAAATAAACTTATGCCCGTCCAGGATGGATGACATAGGCCTCGTGCCTAACAACAAAGATATTGGATGGAATCTCAGTTTACTAAGCTGCATGGAAGCGAGCTAAATACCGGTTTCAACTTTGAATCGATACCGGTATGCCCAATTTTCTCGTTCAACCGGTTGGACCTCGCCGTAGTTAACCAATGCATATCGTACAGTCATTAGGAACTTCAAGCAGTATGTTTAGTATGCGTACGGTAACCAGTTACTCTTCTGCCGGAGTGATGTTGACGAGTAGTTGCCCCATTTAACAGTTCCATGGAAACTTCACCTCTATGACGCTGTAAATGCCTTTTATAAACCACCGCATTGGTAAAGTTAATATAAGCGACGATTCGTTTGCCGACCAGTTGTATCACTAGTAGTTCCTCATCCTTAACATGTAGCACTTCGTCAATCCAACGATGTATATCCAGAGCCGATTGCCGTGGATTGTCTTTCTTGAAAGTAGCCTTTATTGTATTTTGACGAATGTATCTTGTTGTCATCGTATCCAAATACGATACTCAGTAGATAAACAAGAAGAAAGATGGTAAAGGAAAAGCACGCACGGCACTATAAGCAGGAGCTCACGTCCCACACAATGTGTATACTGCAGCCGCTCGAATGAGGATGCGACCCCAATACTCTCGATACTGATGGCATCGAAATATGTCTAATACATTGAGACAAACCTTCGATACTTTTTCAATACTTCTAAATTTTTAGGTTTTGCGTTATTGAAAATTGTTGCGTTTAACTATTGGAGAATGTCACATATAGGAACAACTTCGAAATTAGCATACAATACAACATTGTTTACATGCGTTTATACGCGAAAACTACTAATAAGAACATAATTCAAAGAACATGCTATCGCGTTTACAGTACTTTACAAAGCGAGTATTGCGTATCGGTGCTCAAAAGTCAGTATCAAGTATCGCGAAGTAGTGGTAACGTCCTAGCACTAATTATTATTATTTAATTAGGTATGTATAAGCATAATCGCAAAAGAATTTTAATGTCTGTTATTTATTGTAATTCATATGATCAAGATACATTATGAAAAAATGGGCTTATAGCCATAAAATTTTTGTAGAAAAGAGCACCCTAAAATATTATTTATTAAATTACCTTAAGTTTCTTTGTTTGTAAAAATATAGCTTTTGTAGAAGCATGCCGTTAGTGCATTCTTTGTTTGTAATGCGTGCAAGTTTTAAAGGAAATAGCTTTGAAAGTATCATCACAAGGTTATAATAATAACGGATTGAAAACCCGTGAAATCCCCATGAAAGTTCCAAGAGGTATTTTGCTGATTTTTTTTGTATTTTGAAATACTAGTAAATGTGAATCCCATGCACACAAAGGTTTTGTTAGCGTTCTAAAAAGGAAACAATTATTAGTATTCATACTTAATCACCTTTTATAAATATAGTGTCTCAATCTTGCAAAAACTGTTTTTTTTCATTGCAGCTCTTTTGTTAACATTCTTCTGCTCCATTTTATCTTAGAGTACAGATTTCATCAATATATACCTTAAGATAGGAAATAAAATATGTAGAAATTCTTCATGGCTGTGTCATGCAATACTATAATAAAATAACAAGTACAAAATGTAATTTGTGAAAGTAATTTAATTATGCTAACATTTCCTGAATGAATGTTTCATCCTTCTTAATATTTAGCACTAGCATATTCACAGAAATGTAACTCACAAAACTATAGTTTAGCGACCACTAAGAAATAGCTATCCTTTTATTTGGAAATAGTAATTGTGATTTCATTTTAGCACAACTTTGCTATCTTTCAGTTGCGGTAAATGAAAATGAAAATAGCCTAAAGTGTCCCTTGATGGGCAAAGGCCTCATATCAAATAGGGAATGCTAATTGCGGTGCATAATTCTCTGAAATTTTTTCATGTCTCTGACTTGGTAGTGCTTTGATTTCCAAAACCCTTTAGTCTTACATAAGTTCATCACAGGATGTTATCAAATAGTGTTTCGATTCATGAATAATGAGCACATATTTTGTCTTTCTTTCTCGCGTACCTAGTAGGTAGAGAAAGCGTTGTATTGCAACTAAAAGTTCGATAGATATTTCACCGGGAATACATGTTTTGAGGCCTTTGAAACCAAACAAAAGCATTATTACCCTTTCTACCATATACCTAGTAGGAAGAGGAGGTGTTATACTCCACCCAACAATCCGATGTCACGATTTCACCGGAAATACATGTTTTGAGGGCCTCCTAATTCAGAAAAAGCATTTTTCTTTCTTTACCACTTACCTAGTAGGTAGAGAATGTATTGTATTGCACTAAAAACTTCGATATGGAGATTTCACCGGAAATACGCGTTTGGAGACGTGTGTGAAAATCATTAAAAAAAAGGGTTTGCGTACGTGTACATGTATGAACAATAACAAAATGCCTGATACATACCACATTTTTGCGTTTATGTTTGCATTCTACAAACATGTGACTCGAAGATCTTTAAGAAAATGTTCCGACCCCGGTTTTCTCAAAGGTGTCTCTAACTATTTTGCTTAGAATATCTATATGTCTAAGATAATCACTAGGCAAACAAAGTGTATATCTTGAATTTTCTGCGAATAGCCTGTGAAGTCCTCTTCATTCGGAAGTAATTGTGTATGATTGTGTGTAACTGGTAAACCATTAGAGATAGAGAAAAAGTATAATACAAGATATGTATCTCTTTAAGACACAATTTATTTTAAAGTACTTTTTTATGGAGTCAACCATTTTAAAGATTTCGGTGGTTATTGGTTTGAATTTTTCAATACTTGACATTTTTAATTTTTGTATTATTTGCATATAGTAATTAGAGCAGGTATTACATTCCACCCAAAAATTCTATTCCAATATGCCATCGAAATACACGTGTTTTACACTCCTTGAATCTAAAAAAAAGGGCTTTTAAAAAAATATCCGAGTGAGCACTTGTGTTTTTGTTTTTTGTGAGTGCGCGCGTATGAAATGCATAATTGGAAAACGAAAGACAATTAACTTGGCATTTACGAGGGCTGTCCCAGGAGGACTAGACGTAACAAAGAAAACGCAAATATTTTGGGAAAAAACTTCTTTATTTCTCTACATAGTCTCCTTTCAGCTCGATACACTTTTCCCGGCGATGTTCAATAGCTTCGATACCCTGTTTGCAGTGAGAACCGTCGAGTTCTGCAAAATAGCCATCAACTGCAGACTCCAGCTCTTCACTGTTGGCAAATAATTTCGGCACTAAGCTATTTCTTCAACTTTGAAAATAGAAAATAACCAGAAGGGAATAAATCTGGCGAATAGGGTGCATGAGGAAGCAATTCGGGCTTTAACTCATTGACTTTGGCCATGGCAATAATGGATGTGGTGCATTGTCTTGATGAAGCAAAAATTTCTTTTTCAATAAATGCGGTCGTTTTTGCTTGATATCATCATTCAGACGCTGCAGTAAGTTTGCATAATACTCGCCATAGATTACATTTTCTTTTTTGAAGATAATCAATGAAAATTATTCCACACACATTCCAAAAAACTGACGCCATATCCTTGCCTGCAAATGGAACTGTCTCACCTTCTTTGGAGCCGATTCTCCTCTTTCAAACCACTGCTTTGACTGTTCTTTCGTCTCAGGTGTGAAGTGTTGGACCCATGTTTCATCCATGGTAACGAATCGACGCAAAAACTTGGCTTTATTGCAGCAAAACCTCACCAATTTCTCGACTAAAACATCCTTACGATGCAGCTTTTGTTCCATTGTGAGTAAACGTGGCGCCCATTTTCACATGGCTTTCTCATGTCTAAATTTTCAGTTAGTATGCGGTGTACAGCACTTTTTGAAATGCCTACAATTGCTAGCTCGCACACTTTTAGTCGATGGTCATTCAGAACCATTTTGTGGATTTTCCTCATAGTTTCTGGCGTGGTCACTTCATTTGGTCGACTACTGCAATGTTCGATTTGGCAGCTCGTATGGCCTCGCTTAAACTCTGCTACACAATATTTCACTATTCTAAATGAGGAGCAGACTCCCCCAGAGTAGAATCTAGCTCACCTTTAATATTAGCTGGACTAAACCTCTAAAATGATGGTGATGTATCACATAACGATGGCCAGTTTTATCCATGTTTACAAATTCGCTGAGAGAGTTCACTATTAATGACTGCCAAAAAATTACTAAACAACGTAGCATCATCAAATTTCAGACTTAAGCTTTATAAGGTTGGTACTTTCTACCACATTCATTTGCTTTCAACAACAACCACTATATATATATATATATATATATATATATATATATATATATATATCAGATCGGGTACTTCTCGGACGGCCCTCGTAAGATCCGCAGTTTTCAAGGATGCAAAACCTTCCCAACCCAAACTACCCTTTACAATGAAAAACGTTCTTTGTATTTCATTTTCTTATAGTTGGCAATAACGATTTTGATTAAAATACCGTATGTTTAAGGTACTGGCACGACAAATTATAGTATATATGTTGAATTTTCTGGAAATAGCCTGTGAAGTCGTTTATTCTGAATGGCATTTGTATAGGGTTGTCTCATAAGTTCGTTCGCTTTTCGTTACATTTCAATCACTAAGAACGCCTGGGAACACACCTCACCCGCAGCACAGCTATGACAGAATAGTTGCCGAACTTTATGTTTACAAACTTTAACCACAAGGTGGTTCAAAAGATAAATAACTAAGGCAGTTAGGTTTTGTAAATAAACAACTTATTACCTGCAGTATACACCATTATTGTTGACAATATATTTCCATTTCACTGAAAGCTTATAAATTCCATTTTTACAAAATGTGGGGGTCTTCTGATTGACGAACTCTTTCGAGGTTTAGTCTGCAGACCTCCAAAGAAGTGAGGCGTTTGCCTTTCAGGAAATTCTTCAGGGAACAGAATAGATGAAAGTCGGATGGGGCAATGTCTGGAGAATACGGCGGTTGGGGTAAACCATCCTATTCATAATTACGCAACTTTTGACGGATCACCATAGGGGTATGTGGTCTGGCGTTGTCGTGGTGAAATACGACATTAGTAGGTAAATATAGAGAGAGCTGGACCACTTTTTTGGGCATATATGGGAAAGGATAGGGAAAACGAGGGTAGATGCGGGGGTTCAAGGAGGAAAATGGGTTTATATGGGAGAGATAGGGAATACGACGACCGATACTAGGCTAGACAGGGTTGAAGGAGGCAAGTGCGTTTATATGGAAGAGATAGTGGAGAGGTGATAGGCTAGACAGAAG
The DNA here is from genome assembly GCA_030765065.1 of Deroplatys truncata. Classification (NCBI taxonomy): domain Eukaryota; kingdom Metazoa; phylum Arthropoda; class Insecta; order Mantodea; family Mantidae; genus Deroplatys; species Deroplatys truncata. The sequence continues at coordinate 533,107,336 of CM060990.1, read as the reverse complement.
ACTAGGAGTAGAGTATGTCTTTTATATGGGGGAAGTAGGGAATACGAGGAGAAGTGCTAGGCTAGACAGAGGTTGAAGGCTAGAATAAACCTTTTATATGGCAGAAATAGCAAATGGAGGAAAGGTTTTAGGCTAGGAGAGTTTGAGTATGTGTTTATAAGGAGAGACGAGAAAACGGTGAGAGATCCTATGCTAGGATATACAGGTGTTAAAGGTAGAATGTGTTTTATATAGGTTAGATAGGAAACCAAGGAGGGATACTCAGCTAGAAAGGGGTAGGAGGGAATGCGCTTTAAGAGAGGTAGGGGATACGGGGAGAAGTGCTAGGCCAGCCACAGGTTTAGAGTAGAGTATGCGTTTATATGTTTGAGGGGTATATGAACAGGAGGAGGGGTGTTAGTCCAGACAGAGGTTGAGGAGAAGAGTATGGTTTATATGAGAGGTATAGGAAAACGAGGAGATTTATTAGATTGGGAGAGTTTGAGTATGCGTTTATAAGGAGAGACGAGAAAACGGAGAGAGATCCTATGCTAGGATTGACAGGTGTTAAAGGTAGAATGTCCTTTATATAGGTTAGATAGGAAACCAAAGAGATACTCAGCTAGACAGGGGAAAAAAGAAATACGCTTTATGAGAGGTAGGGGATACGGGGAAAGGTGCTAGACTAGACAGTGGTTAAGAGTAGAGTATGCGTTTGTATGCATGAGAAGTGTAGGAAAGGAGCAGAAGTGTTAGGCTAGACGGAGCTCGAGGAGTAGAGTATGGTTTATATGAGACGTATAGGAAAACGAGAAGAGGTGTTAGGCTAGACAGAGGTCCAGGAGTAGAGTATGGTTTATATGAGAGGTATAGGAAAACGAGGAGAGGGTTAGGTTAGACAGAGGTCGAGGAATAGAGTATGGTTTATATGAGATGTATAGAAAAACGAGAAGAGACGGTAGGCTAGACAGATAGTAAAGGAGTAGGAATATGGACCTATATACAGGAGGGATAGGGAACAGGAATGGAGGTGCTAGACTTTGAAAGCGACTTTAGACGCGAACTTCGTGGAAAACTGTTTCCAGGCAATGTTAGAACGCTAATTCTAGACATCTCCATCACGTAAACCATTCAGGGAAAGGTGACTCGCTCAGGGGAAAAGGTGACCCGCTCAGGGAAAAAGGTGTCCCACTCAGGGAAAAAGGTGACCAACAAAGGGAAAAAGGTGACCCACAAAGGGAAAATGGTGACCCATAAAGGGAAAAGGTGGCCCATAAAGGGAAAAGGTGATCCACAAAGGGAAAAGGTGACCCACAAAGAGAAAAAGGTAACCCAAGAAAGGGAAAAAGGTGACCCGCAAAGGGAAAAAGGTGACCACAAAGGGAAAAAGGTGACCCGCTCAAGCAAAAAGGTGACCCACTCAAGCAATAATGGTAATCCACTAACGGGAAAAGGTACCCACTCACACTAACAGGTAAGCAATTCCGGTAGTATCACAGGATAGGACATATTCCGGGAAGCGGATATAGCATAGTTCCATATGATGTTACAGGTAATTCAGATAGTATCGTGGGTATTTAGCATAATTCAAGTATCATAGGTGTTTAGAGTCACTCAGCTAGTATCACAGGAGGCTAGAGTTCAGAGGCAGGGCGTATCATAGCTGTATATGATTATACGGGCAATTCAGCTATTATCGTGAGTATTTAAGCTAATTCAGCTAGTATCACAGGAGGCTGGATTCCATAGGCTGACTGCATCATAGCTGTGCATGATTTCACAGGTAATTCAGCTAGTATCGTAGGTATTTAGGCTAATTCAGCTAGTATCACAGGGTAGGACAGATTCCGCGAAGCGGATAATGCATAGTTCCGTATGATGTTACAGGTAATTCAGGTAGTATCGTGGGTATTTAGGATAATTCAAGTATCATAGGTGTTTAGAGTCACTCGGCTAGTATTACAGGAGGCTAGAGTCCAGATATGCCTGCGGAAAATGCGGGAAGAAGTTCCTCCGAGGATATCACAAGACAAGACACGAGATGACTTGTAAGAAGCTCTTCAAATGTAAACATTGTAGCTTGACCTTCAATGATGGTTATAAAGGGCGGCGACACGAGGATGTATGTGAAATAAGCAGTCCTCAGAAGAAACGCAGATTGGAGCCAACTAAACATAAGCTATTATCAACAATGGAGGACTGTGACATGAAAGAATATGAAACTTCATTCGAAGGACGATTGAAATCGTATTTTATACGATGTGAATCACCTAAGGACCTGAATGTGTATCTGCATGAGGCAAAACAACGGATAATCCAGGCTGTGCATAAAGAGCTTAGCATTCATAAGACTGTTAAAATTAATCTGCTGGCCAAGTGTCGATTTGTAAAATGTATCGGAGAAACAAGTGACAAAACATTTAAAACACGGAATCAGCCTGTTTTCCTAGAAACTGATCTGGAGTCAACGATGGAAGTGAAATTCAAGAAATTGGTGACTGAAATGGAGGAGTCTCAGCTTAAGGGTAGCAACTGGGCTTTGCTTGCTGTGGAAGGAGTTCGACTTCGTATCAACAAGTACAATCCGTTACGTGGAAGTAGCTACATATCTCTACCGGCATCTGTTGAAGCAAGGAAAGCGTGTATAAACATTCAGAACCTTAGTGATGAGAAATGCTTTATCTATTCTATACTGGCCAAATTCGTCAGCACCAAGCCTCAACGCGTCAGCAAATACAAACAACTTCAAGATAAGTACGACTTCAGCTGTGTTTCTTACCCTACACCACTTTCTCAAATATCTAAATTTGAGAAGCTTAACAAGATATCTATCAACGTTTTCGGGCTGGATGAGAAGCACAAAGTGTATCCGATAAAGGTTGCTGACATTGAACTACCTGAACACTCTGACCTGCTACTATTGAATGACAGTAATGGAAAACACCACTACGTATATATAAAGAATTTTGAGAAACTCGTTCGACGTCAGAAAACTAACCGTAATGGACGTGGTTATACCTATAAGCGCTGCTTTACACATATTGATGATCAGAGCGGGCGAAATGGGCTGGAAAAACTACAAGAACACACATCAATCTGTAATCAACATGGTGTTGCGAGGGTAGATATGCCTACCAAGGAGAAATCAATTGTACAGTTTAAAAATGTTGAGAGGATGCTGAAAGTACCTTATGTCATCTATGCTGATTTTGAGAGTATTCTCACTCCGTGCTATACGTGTATACCCAATCCTGAACTTTCCTATACAACCACTTATCAAGAGTACTCACCAATGAGCTTCTGTGTTTACGTGAAGCCTAAATCCATTGTTGAACATCTCGAAACTGGTCTTCCTAAGCAACCATATGTGTATCGTGGTTATGATGCTGCTCAGAAGTTTATTCTGTACCTGACATCTCTTGCAACAATGATTGGTAATATATACAAATCTGCCAAGCCTCTGAAACTTACGGACCAGCAGCAAAAGGATTTTGAGTCTTCTACGACATGCTACTTGTGTGGAAAACCCTTTACAGAAGAGAACTATAAAGTACGCGATCACGATCACATCAGCGGTGAATATCGTGGAAGTCTTCATAATGAATGCAATTTAGCCTGTAAAACACCTAAATATATTCCAGTCTTCATGCATAACCTTAGCGGATATGACTCTCATTTCATTGTTAAGGAGCTGGTTTGTACAAGTGAAAGTGTGGAGGTAATTCCTAACTCTGAAGAAAGCTATATCTCATTCACCAAGTATGTAAGAGATATAAAGCTTCGATTTGTGGACAGCTTCCGATTCCTCAGTACAAGCTTGGATAAGTTGGTAAAAATATCTAACCTCATATCCTGAAACACTAAAGTACTTTGGAGAAGACAAATTGAAGTTGATGACTCGTAAGGGAGTATTTCCCTATGATTACGTCACTTCCTGGGGCGTCCTGAACGAGACCTGCTTGCCTCCCAAGGACTCCTTCTACAATAGAATAAACGAAGAAGAAGTTAGTGATGCTGACTACGATCATGCTAGAAATGTATGGGAGCTGTTTAGTGTGAGAAACCTGGGCGAATACAGCGACCTGTACTTAACTTCGGATGTACATCTACTAGCTGATGTCTTTGAGACATTCAGAGAGCAAACCCTCAAAACACAAAAAGTTGATCCCGCACATTATTTTACCTCTCCAGGACTTACATGGGACGCTATGTTACTGTATACTGGAATTAAGCTGGAGCTGTTACAAGATTATGATTAACTACTCATGGTGGAATTAGGTATAAGAGGAGGTTTATGCCAAGTTTCCCATCGGTATGCAGATGCTAATAACACTTATATGGAGAAGTTTGATCCGTCGAGACCAACCCAATTTATCACATACGAGGACGCTAATAACCAATATGGATGGGCAATGCTTCACGCCATTCCTTTTGGTGGATTTCAGTGGGTTTCGCCGGAAGAAATCAACTTAGAAAGAGTACATGAAGATGAACGTCATGGTTACATATTAGAAGTTGACATCGAGTATCCTGTAGAACTTCACGATCTACACAACGATCTACCTTTGCTACCTGAGTGTATGAAGCCATTGAACGCATTTACAAAGAAACTGATACCCCATCTTGGACCTCGAAAGAAGTATGTAGTGCATTACATGGCTTTGAAGCCGGCTCTTAGTCATGGACTACAACTAACAAAAATCCATCGTGTGCTACAATTCCGACAGTCTCGGTGGTTTAAACCATATGTGGAATTTAACAACAGGCTACGACATTAAGCTGCAAATGACTTCGAAAAGGATCTCTACAAGCTCTTTAGCAACGCCAAGTTTGGAAAAAGCTATGGAGAACCTGCGTAACCGTGTGGATATACGACTGGTGACAAATGAGAAGACTCTAGAAAAGTTGATCGCCAAGCCTACGTTTATTGATAGGTCAATATATGCTGCTAATCTAGCTGCTGTACATATGGCCTCTCGTCAGATTGTGTTCAACAAGCCTATATACATTGGAATGAGTGTGTTGGACATCTCCAGGACATTAATGTATCACTATCATTACGACGTGTTGTTGCCATATTATGGAACTGAAAACCTGAAGTTTATGTATATGGACACTGATTCATTCATTCATCGTGTAACAACTGAAGATGTGTACCAGGACAAGCTACGTTTCTTTGAGCATCTCGATACAGCTGATTACCCTGTCAAGCATATATGCCACTCTACTCAGAACAAGAAGGTATTGGGAAAATTTAAAGATGAGGCAAATGGCAAAATCATCCTACGCATTTTTGGACTACGGCCTAAGATGTATGTCTTAGATATTCAACGCTCGATGATAAAAAAGATTAAAGGTATAAAACGTAGCGCTATTAAGCAGTACGTTACGTTTGACAGCTATACAGACTGTCTTAAAACCTGTGAAATCATCAGAACGCCCATGAATCTAATCCTATCACGAAAGCATGCTGTTATCACAGTGCAAGTGAATAAAATTACATTGAATCCCTTTGATGATAAAAGAATTATTGCTGAGGATGGAATAACTACCTATGCGTATGGACATTACAGTATTACAAACAGTGCTTATGAGAATGTAAGTGGAAGATGAAGATTTTTCTCGTGAGTCTACAATCTTAAAAATGAAGTTTATCCGTGTGCTGTGTATGCAACTAGCAGACGCCTGATGAAGAAAGAAGAAACTGTAAGGGAAGGTGGTAACCCTGCCATTCGGAGCAATCCTAGTGCTAGTCTCTAGCCTAGATAAAAGGGGAGAGACAGCTACAGCGAACTGAAATAAAGGTATGTTGACGCAAAGCTTTTTAATTTGTGAACCAAAATGCAGTTTATCCCTCTGCGCATCGTACAATAACTGTTTAGCATATAAGTTTGTAAGTATTAGAAAAATTATATAAATGGTTGTAACGTTGGATGAGAAATGTTTATAATCTAGTTACTCTCTATATTAGCATGAGTACCTGTGATACTAGTTGAATTACCCGTTAAAATGTCTTAAATGCCTGTGATACTACCCGAATCTTGTGAAATTACCATAAATAACTCTGATACGAATCCCTGCTCCAAATTAGCACATCCAGCTGTGTTACTATCTGGTTTACCCTAAATATCAATGATACCAGTTGAAGTATCTGTTAAAATGGCTCAAATACCTTTGATACAACCTGAATCACCTGCAATTACCTTCAATAGCTATGATACAAATCGCAGATCGAAATTATCAACAATATCTGTGAAACTATCCTGATTACCCCCATACTTACGATATTACCTGAACTATCTGTGAAATACGAAACTATGCAATACCCAACCCCTGGAATCTATCCTTCTGTGATACTAGCTGAATGAGCCTAAATACCTACGATACTAGCTGAATGACCTGTGAAATCATGCACAGCTATGATGCAGTCAGCCTCTGGAATCTAGCCTCCTGTGATACTAGCTGAATTAGCTTAAATGCTCACGATAATAGCTGAATTGCCCGTGAAATCATATACAGCTATGATACGCCCTGCCTCTGGACTCTAGCTTCCTGTGATACTAGCTGAGTGACTCTAAACACCTATGATACTTGAATTATCCAAAATACCCACGATACTATCTGAATTACCTGTAACATCATACGGAACTATGCTATATCTGCTTCCCGGAATATGTCCTATCTTGTGATACTACCGGAATTACTTACCTGTTAGTGTGAGTGGGTACCTTTTCTCGTTAGTGGATTACCATTATTGCTTGAGTGGGTCACGTTTTTGTTTGAACGGGTCACCTTTTTCCCATTGTGGGTCACCTTTTACCTTTGTGGTCACCTTTTTCCCTTTGCGGGTCACCTTTTTCCCTTTCTTGGGTCACCTTTTTCTCTTTGTGGGTCACCTTTTGCCTTTGTGTGTCACCTTTTTCCTTTATGGGCCACCTTTTTCCCTTTATGGGTCACCTTTGTTGGTCACCTCTTTCTCTGGGTGGGACACCTTTTTCCCTGAGCGGGTCACCTTTTCCCCTGAGCGAGTCACCTTTCCCTGAATGGGTTACGTGATGGAGATGTCTAGAATTAGCGTTCTAACATTGCCTGGATACAGTTTTCCACGAAGTTCGCGTCTAAAGTCGCTTTCAAAGTCTAGCACCTCCATTCCTATTCCCTATCTCTCCTGTATATAAGTCCATATTCCCACTCCTTTACTATCTGTCTAGCCTACCGGCTCTCCTCGTTTTCCTATACCTGTCATATAAACCATACTCTATTCCTCGACCTCTGTCTAACCTAACCCTCTCCTCGTTTTCCTATACGTCTCATATAAACCATACTCTACTCCTCGAGCTCGGTCTAGTCTAACACTTCTCCTCCTGTTCCTATACTTCTCATACATACAAACGCATACTCTACTCTCAACCACTGTCTAGTCTAGCACCTTTTCCCGTATCCCCTACCTCTCATAAAGCGTATTCCTTTTTTCCCCTGTCTAGCTGAGTATCTCTTTCGTTTTCTATCTAACCTATATAAAGCACATTCTACCTTTAACACCTGTCTATCCTAACATAGGATATCTCTCCGTTTTGTCGTCTCTGCTTATAAACTCATACTCAAGCTCTCCCAATCTAATACCTAAACCTCTGTCTGGCCTAGCACTTCTCCCCGTATCCCCTACCTCTCATAAAGCGCATTTCCTCCTACCCCTTTTTAGCTGAGTATCCCTCCTAGGTTTCCTATCTAACCTATATAAAACACATTCTACCTTTAACACCTGTCTATCCTAGCATAGGATCTCTCACCGTTTTCTCGTCTCTCCTTATAAACACATACTCAAACTTTCCTGGCCTAATACCTTTCCTGCATTTGCTATTTCTTCCATATAAAAGGTTTATTCTAGCCTTCAAGTCCTGTCTAGTCTAACAGCTCTCCTCGTTTTCCCTATCTTTACCCTATAAACGCCTACTCTACTCCTCAACCTCTGTCTAGCCTAGCACTTCTCCTCGTATTCCCTACTTCCCCCATATAAAGACATACTCTACTCCTAGTCCTCTGTCTAGCCTATCACCTCTCCACTATCTCTTCTTCCATATAAACATACTTGCCTCCTTTAACCCTGTCTAGCCTAGTATCGGTCGTCGTATTCCCTATCTCTCCCATATAAACCCATTTTTCTCCTTGAACCCCCGCATCCACCCTCGTTTTCCCTATCCTGTCCCTAATATGCCCAAAAAAGTGGCCCAGTTCTCTCTATATTTACCTACTGACATCGTCTCCCAATTGCGGTTTTTCTCTTCAATGGCTGCCTTGAGACGATCCAACTGAGGACAGTATTTCTTGGTATTGATAGTCTCATTATTCGGAAGAAGTTCGTAATACAGGATTCCTTTGCATTTCTTGGACGCAGCCCTGGTTTAGGAACCGATAGTGGTGGCTGCCCTTTCTTGCGTCATGATTTACTATTTCGAACGCTGTTATGTACAATCCATTTCTCATCTCCAGTTACCAGCCGTTCCAGAAAAGAATCATTTTGATTGCGTCTCAATAAGGAGTCACCAATGGAAACGCGCTGAATCAAGTTTGCTTCACTCAGTTCGTGAGGAACCCATACATGGCGAATATTTACGTAACCCGATTTTTTTCATGTTCCTGGCTACAGTAGCGTGAGATAAGTTGAGCTTCAATGCCAACACCCGAGTTGTCATTCGTGGATCGTTGACTATCATTTCATGAATTCTTTCCATGTCCGTAAGTATTGGCCGTCCAGATCGGGGTTTGTCTTTTAGGGACAAATTACCAGATCGAAATCAGCCAAATCACTTTTGACATGCTTGATTTGTTACTGCATCTTCCCATAGCACAAGTTTTCTGCCGGCATTGTGAGGGGGTTTTACCCTTACGATAGTAGAACAGCATAAGATGTCGGAAATGTTCCATTTTGCTTTCCATAGTTTTTAAACACAAGTTCACGCTGTTCCATTCAACGTCAATCACAAACACACTGACATATTCAATAGCGAGTCTGTTTCTTAACCTCTAAGTCGTAGGGGTGGTTAGGCAACTATGATAACTTGAGTGTACAGAGGGTTCAGAGTTTTCAGGTGCTACAGATGGTACTTGCGAGCAAAGCGAACATCCCAATATAATTGGTAAACGAATTAGACAGCTTTTTTGCACAAAACATGTAGACCTCTCTGAAAATTAAAATTTATATATATAAATAAGAATGTATGTTTATAAGTATATGTTTATTTTGAGTTAACCGTTTCCGAAATATTTGTTTCTACCGGTTTCAGTTTTCAAATACATATATTTTGCTTAACTAGAAAGTCGCTCTATTGCGTCTCACGCTTAAAATTTAGTACGGTACGATTTTTTTGACCTGTCCTTGCAGAAACGCAAACGACGAGAAGGTTGGAGAGGGGAGGGGAGAAAATACCAGCAGTATTCCTCTAGCGCGGTGGTACAGGAATGCCTCAGGTATCGTCCGTTCTCTTAAACTAAACTATAACCGCTCCCGGGAGATAATACACTCGTGCAGCTGTTGTATATCCAGCTGATTAGGGCCATGATTAAAAAATCGACTGTACGGTATAAATGGGACGCACTGTTGCCACATGTACTATACGTTGGCTCGCAAATTTGGCAACCAACTGCGATCGATCTACCAATGTGATGTCATCTTGTAAATGATACATCATCAAATAGTGAAATATGTGCACTGCTATTTAAGGCAATTATAATTTTCACATTTAATATTCACCTGCACTTTATGTCTCCAAATTGTATTTTAGTACTTCGGAATACAAATTTACAGCCAGTAAAATAAGTATTATCAAAGATATATACAGATACAAAATGATAAAAACTATAATTTGGCAGGGTATCATCACTGTTTAGCCTGGACAAAATTACATTCTACTTGGGTGAAATGTTTTCAAACAGCGAAGAATGAACGACAAGCCACATCCCGCTTTGCGCTGTTCCATTACATTGCGTTAACCTAGCGTGTTTTTGTTTCTCCCATTCAGTTTGCATTCTTTTTGAAGGACCCTTAGGGGTCCTTTTGTTCGTTCCCTTTTTTATTCTATACAATACTGCTTCTAAAAACCCGGGTAGCCGTAGCTGTTTCCTTTATTTCCTTACTAACACTCAGTGTACTTCTTTTATTCCGGGGTAATAGTAGCTCAGCTCACAAGCGCTATGCAGTTATGTGACAAAAGAGACACAAAAACAAAAAAGACACACGCAAATACACAATAAAGTATAACGAAACATACGGAATAAACTAAAATTACCATGCCATCAGAAAGTCAGGAAAAATCAGGTCTCTCAAAAGCACTGAAAACGCAGGATCATGGTGCTGCAAAGTATGGAGTAACACCTCCCCGGATGAATCTGCTTAGGGTAGAAGAATGTTCTGTGGTAAACGGTTCTTAATTCTGGTGGGCAAGAGAGACTGCTGCCCGAGAGAAAATAACACAGTTCCAGGTACGTTGTGGAAGTTGCGGAAGAGGTGTTTAGCTTGGGTCCGAATAACCTACTGCATAGTGAGTAGCCAAGTTCACGATGGAGTTACGAATTGCCCACAAACCAGTGTGCGGATATGGCGATGTGGAGAATCTTGTTTTGAAGATACTGTAGGATTTGAATTTTACTGGGAGCTGCTCCATCCCACAATCAGTAGGCGTAGGTTATTAACGGACGGATGAGAGAGGTGTACAGTAAGAGTGTAAGTTTACTTCTGAGAGAAGATTTGCGGTTCATTAAGGGATATAGTTTGGAACCGGGAATAGGCAAGGGTGAGTTTCTGATTAAAGTGAAGTTGCCAAGTGAGTCGGTGGTCAAGTTGGAGGTCCAAGCAATTAACTGCGGCATCTGCAGGCTTACAGGTACCGCTACCCCATGAAGTATAACGGTAGGCGGCTGTAATGTTTGGAGAAGAGTAAAAATCATTACTTCACATTTGCGAGTGTTCATTGCAATTCGCTAGGAGGTGAGCCCTGATGTTAAACATTTAATGACATTTGAAGTTCGGTAGAAGCAACAAGGAAATGTATGTTCGAGGTGAAGAGGGCTGTGTTATCTGCATACATGGCCACAATTACTGTAGGTAGGCCTGGCAGGTCGGAGGTATACATGTTAAAGAGCGTTGGTCCCAGTGTTGGATCTTGAGGGAAACCAGCAGAGACACGTCTAGGAGAAGAGTTTGTATATTCCAATTTAACAGAGAAGGTACGATCTAACAGAATGGAATAAAGGATATGGTACAGATAATTAGGGAGACCATTTTGGCTAATTTTATAAAGAATTCCTGTATGCCACACCCTATGAAGGATTGTGTGAAGTCCAGGAAAGCCGTAGTAGTGTTATGTTTATCTTCAAAGGCACAAATGATATGCTCTGAGACTCGCAACAATTGATGACTCGTGGAATATCGGTTTCGAAATCCAAGCTAAAACGGTGGCAATATAAATTTGGTGGAGAGAATGATTGTAATGCGTTTTATGAGGCGCTTTTCAAAGACCAAGGAAAGAGCTGGTAGGATACTTATAGATCGATAGCTGGAAGAAAGGTTGGTTGGTTTTCCGTGAAGGACAATGTTGAGTGCATGTTTCCATGAGGAAGAGAAGTAACCCAAACGAATCAACGCATTGAAGAGGGAAGCCAATAAGGCAAGATCCTTGTGTAACAGATTTTTCAGGGTTACGTTGTAAATGCAGTCATTTCCTGGAGGTTTTAGAAATCTAATGTGCATAGAATAGAATGGATTTCTCTGGGGGAAGTTGAATTTAGGTGGCAAAGAAACTGAGGAATAGGAACGGAGTGACGTTTCCGTTTCTTGGTGTCGGAGATGATCAGTGCCTGGATGCGGGTTGAAAGCAATTTGAAAGTAATCTACAAACAAGTCGCATTTTTCGGACTGGCTCGTGTGCAATGGGTTGCCCTCTCTTAACGGAGGAACCACAATGGGCTCTCGAATAGTGCGCTTCGTCTCTTTCCAAAGCGAACAGTATGGGGGAGAAAGGCTTGAAGGATGGTGCTGATAAGAAGTATAGCGGTAACGATCGAAGGATCCCTTCACCTGTCTTTGTAACTGATTGAGCTCGTGACGTTACCAGGGAAGACAGTAAAGCTGCCACAATCGATGTGCTTGATGTTTTGCGCGCAGCGCTTGTGTAATTTCTATTGGAAAAGACTGATGTAAAAAGGTACGCAGGTTGGAGTACCGTGAATTACTACCATACTGCAGGGAAGAAACGATGGCGGAGGTGAAATGATTAAGTGAGTGATCGGCGTCACTTCTGTCCTTGAGAGGTATAATCGACTGTAGAGTCTCGTCGAGAAGGCTGCGAAAAGAGTCACAGTTTACGTAGCTGGGAAAAGATAATGGACTGGAAAAGGGTTTGCTGACGTGAAAAGTTGCGACAACAAGCAGTGATCGGAATCCATTTCTGATAGAATGTGCACCAGGATAGGATGTATGAAGTGTTTCAGTAGAACTAAGTCGAGGATATCTGGCAACACATTGCGGCTGTTAGAATGGTACGTAGGCACTACCGGACCAATCATATGAAAACTGTTATTACCAGCTGCTTGTTAAACGCGGCGGCCGCTTGCTGTGGTAACCCTTTATTCGCAGTTATTCGTGTTTGCTATTCAGGTCACCAAGAAGTAGTGTGAACTTTGGTGAGGAAAACAGAAGCTGAAAATCGAATAGTGTCAAGACCTTGGACGAAGGTTTATATTCTTGTTAGAGAGGCGATGGTCACTGTCGATAAGAATGTTCACTGAGCAAGCTTCTAGGCTTACAATTGTCGGCGGAATAACACGCTGGTGACGTATATTGCGTTTGATAATGACTCCAACGCCACCAGAGGCATAAGCAGCAGGGCGATCTTCTCGGTAGACTTTGTAACCGGGAAGAGTAAATTGCTCTTGTGATACTAGGTGTATTCCGGATTTGTAACCAACATGGGTATCATATCTGGATAGGAAATTCAGAAGTTGCTAACGTTTCTGCGAGTTATCGTTGTTATTCCAGTTAGGAAATGTTAAAAAGGAGAAGAGATTTGGGTGTTAAGGGGCATTGTGTAAGCGACAAAGGTCGAAGTTAAGGAAGTGGGACTTTGGCCAAGGTAAAAAGGACTGAAGAAGATTAAAAAAGTGTCAGGAATGGAGTGTTAATAGGTTATATATCCAGTGAAATCGGAGATGTGGAGTTTGGAGAATTTTCCTATCGACGCGCGGAAGCCTGCAGATTATTAATAGGCCAACGAGGAATGAAGGTGATAGGGTGTTGTTATCCAGGTAGTTTTGGAAGTGTGCAGACAGTGACAGGTGTGGATAGAGGTGCCTGTGAGACTGGTGAAGGCTGATTTCCACTAACCTCATTTGACACTCGTGGCAAAATGTTGTCAGAGAAAGATAATAAGGACACGCTTAGTAATTTGCAGAGTGCTCACCTTCACAATGAACACAGTCCTGTGCAGGTTTTGAGACTTGCCCCGAGCAGTATAATGATGGGGTGCCATTCACTTCATGCAGCATAACGGAAGGCGACAAAAATGCATGCTGTGACCATATCGTTGGCAGTTGGTGTACTGAGGAATATCAAGGGGTTTACGCCCATGCTTGACTGTGATTATATCATGACAAATATGGGTCACTTGAAAAATCCGTTTTGCGTCTTCTGTTGATTCTAAGTCAACAACGCACAAGGGGTGTGTTGTTTGTTTTTGTAAAAAGAAAAAGACGAGTCACCGTGGTAATCGGCAATTATATCGCAAAATCTGGCGAAAAACTTCCTCGTTGGTTAAAGAAAGCGGTAGGTTCGTCAACACTACTTCCAATTTCTTGCTCTGCGGGTCTTTAAGGATTTAAAGGGCAAATTTGACTCTAAAAAATTTAGTAAGTGGTCAAAAACGGCGTCGGTAGAGACATTGCTTTGTAAGATAGTATCGTTGCTGAGTGATAAAGTCGGATTTCATGATAGGGTTTAGTTCTGCAGGCAGTTGTTGATAGTTATTAACCTAATAAAGAAATATTGGGAGAAAATTCGGAAATGGAAGGCCCTCGGTTATAGCGGCAGTAGTTTAGGACTCCTAACCCAAGGCATCCAAACAGAGTACCTGTTATGTAGCGACGGTAAACACACCGCATACTTGCTGTTGAAACGCGAAGCAGAAGCAATCTTCATTTTATTTGGAGAAGAAAAATCCTCATGAAGTGTAGAATGAGATGCATGTGAATCAGATATATTGCGTTTAACGTTTACCTTGGCAGATGAGAATTCATGTTGTTGACGTGATATTGGATGTCCATGAGGGTTGACCGAGCTCAGGCGCTTACGTCTGTGGCCCGCATTCAGGAGGTCCCGGGATTGAGCTCCAGTCTGACCCATGGGTTTTTCGTGGTTTCCCCGGGTCGCCAGACGAATGATGGGGTGGTTCATCTTCTACCACGACTTTCCTTCCTCTCATTTTCTATACCAATTATCTTCCCTGTCATCTGTTTCAGGGTTGTGGGACAAGGCGACGGTGTTCGGTAGGTTGCGGCCGGTGGTGGCTTGCGCTCTATAAAGGTTTCTTCCCTGGTGTCGCTGTGTGACTGTTTAGTTAGGTCTCTCCTCAAAGTGCGGCTTCGCTCCCGGGGACCCTGGAGGTTAGTGGCTTGTGGGCATCGACCGTGCGGCTTCAGATGCGTTCTATCTGAAAATGTCAGGGACCATGTCCATGCTTACCCACGTCGGCATCCGGATCTGGTCGCCCTTCGGGCCTCTCCCCTAAAATTTCCATTCCTCCCACGCAGGGGTCAAGTTGCAAGCACAATGGTCTGTCTGGCCTGCTCTGCCCGGTTCCGGGGGCCCCTCCGTGATAGGTACGTTTACTTTTAAAATAAGGGTTGAGATTGGTGTGACGATCCTGACTCCGTCTGTGACGAAGTTGGAATGTGACGAGATGTAAACTGTGGGCGGGTGGGAGATTACAATAGTTGTGATGACCCTTCGGCAGCTTCCAGTTTATGAAGCACGAACTAATTTGCTCACATCAGGTGCCGCGGGAGCCATAATAGATATATAAATGTGAGAAAGTGAAGGCGAGTGGAGTTATTAATAAGTAGAAACGTTTGTAATAAGCATTCGTAGAATAGACCTATTTCACTTCAAGGCGAACAGAACTACAAAAACACACCGGGTATAAGGTGAATCCTGGTCGGTGGGAGGCATCAGGTAGAGAAGACGACCTTCCTTTCCGATGCGCAAACACAGAGTGGCTCATTTTACTTGATTAATTATCCAACACATTAATTATTACTCTTCTTAGTTTAGCAAAATTTCGTCACTTCCTAGGTTCTCCCTCCCTAACCATAAATACTTAGTAAAATGTTAAATAAGTAACCTACATAACACTCCACATTATAAAGGCACCCCCTTCCTTACAACTGATGTTAACTTTCACTGACTTCTACGTCGCGCCCGGCCTGTTACCTGAATAGATGAAATACTTTGTTTGTCATACACAATAAATGCAAGAAGTTACAAGATTCCGGCTTCTTTTAAAAACCGCCTCCAACCCTCCTCAACATTTTCTCTTGCTTAGTTCCTGGCGTAAATCCTATAACAAAACGAGTTTCTTGCTGGCTGTCTTTTCTACTGCATAGGTACAAAGCTTTCCGAAAATATTTGTTTAAAAAATAACGCTCATCTTATTAAAGGTAGAGAATTCAAACTGGGTAGGCATCAGCACACTAGTTTACTCTAGCTAAGAGACAATATCGTTACATTCTAAGCTATACATAGTTTATTAGTTACTGCTTGATAAGCATAGAAACAGCAAATATCGGAGTTTTGCTGAAAAACTCGTTTTCTTAAGTAAATAACCTACAATTGGTCACAACAACAAATTGTACCCACAAAAATCTATAACGGTTATAAAAGCTATGTAATCTGATAGAGAAGTGTGTTTTGCATAGGATAGTGTGTTCAAAGATGAAATTTATAACAAATGAATATTATGCTATTGCTTATTAGCAATTTGGCGACAGCGCGAGAGTAGAAGACAACGAAGCTAATGACAACTTGTATGCGTTAAATAGAGACAGAGATATCCCATTTACCTCAATACTGTCTATTAAGACTGAGAAAGGCTTTAGTTTTATTCCTTTTTTTCGGGTGGTCATGCAAAGGGCATGGAATTTAAAAGGCATCACATAGCAACACGCACTTCAAAATGTGACTATGGCTTTACCTATCCGTCCTACAACGAAATGTGTAATATGAATTGAAAGTTTATCTGAATTAAGAACAAGTAGATAGAATAATTAGCGTTTGTGCGAATAGCATGTAGAGGAGTGAGTAGAGAAAGTCATGTGATTGCAATTTATAAACTTTTTTAAATGGTGTCACTATTCAATTGTTTCCCGCGATGTCATTGAAAGAGTATGGAATCTCTAGGCCAGAAGAGAGCGACTCGTTTTTTAAACATGGCTTTGGATTCCTCTGTTCCCCTTGTACTTTAAACGAATTGTATTGTGGGCTGAGGTTGAACTGAAATGTAAACACCATAGGTATGTACTATAACATTAAATTTATTAACTCCGCGTATACAAAATAGGAACAATATACGAACTATGAAATAACAAACTCAGCGGTTTACGTTCCGGTATGCAATCGTTGTTTTCGGCAGAAGGCCAGTCCCGACTCTCTGCCTTAGTGTTGCTTCTCGGCATGGGGTGGCTTATCGACCCAAACGCAAGCTGTTCCTTGTCACTCACTGCTCGGTGTCTGGGAGATGCTGCCCTCTGAAGACGTGCCCACCCTTGGAAACTGCTTCCAAGGGATGGTCAAGTAGCTGCTTTCTGTGTGGTGGTTAAGCCGTCACATCAACATCCTTATGAGAGAGACGCCTAGGGCCTATAATGGCCCGGTAAACGGACATGTCGCCCAGAACGAGTGGTTGTCGATGGCGTTGGTACCGGCTTGGTTGTCTGGTATGATGGAGTTTCAGGAATGATAGCGTCTGTGAGAATGAAAGCAGGTTTCACGCGATCAGCTGGTACCAGTACTGCTTTGTTCCTGATGGCAATGCGGTAGGTTGTGTCGGTACGGTCAATCAGTTTGTAAGGTCCAGTGTAAGGTGTTTGTAAGGAACGGCAAAGGGAGTCTTGGTGAAGGAAAACATGAGTTGCTGTGGACAGGGATGGGTGGACGAATGTGAATGTTGAGCAGTGGTGACTGGCTGGCTTTGGTCGCAATTCTTCCATCCTCCTCCTTATGTTTGCGAGGAATTGCGAGGTGTTCGACGGTAGAGAACCCGGTTTGATGAACTCTCCCGGGATCCGTAGCGGTTCACTATACACCAGCTCTGCCACCGAAGCCTCGAGGTCCTCCTTGAAGGCCGTGCGAACGCCCAGGAGAATGAGCGGCAGCGCGTCGCTCCAACTGGCATCTTCATGGCACATCAAGGCGGCCTTGAGAGATCGGTGTTATGTCTTCACAAGTCCGTACGACGCTGGATGATATGCTGTGGTCCGAGTTAGATGGATACAACAAAGTTTGGATAATGTTTGGAAGAGCTGGGAAGAGAATTGAGTGCCCTGGTCGGTGGTGACCTGTTGTGGACATCAGAAGCGTGCGCTCCATCCAGTTAGGAACGCCCTTGCTATTGTTTCTGCAGTGATGTCCAGAAGAGGAAATGCCTCTGGCCATCGGGTGTATCGATCGATAGCTGTCATGCAGTAGCGGCTACCTGTAGAGATGGGCAGGGGGCCAACAATGTCAATTTTACATTAAGGAAGCGCCCTGGTGGAACTGGATACTCTGCAGGTGGTGTTACAGTGTGTCGGTTGATCTTTGACCGTTGAAAGGATTGGAAAGTCTGTGCCCAGATGCGGCAGTGCTTTCTCAAACTTGGCCGTACGAATCGCTGGGAGACCAACTTGACAGAAGCTTTTTTACCCGGGTGGCTAAGAATATATAGGGAGACAAAGGCTTGCCGGCGCAAAGTTCGGGTGACAAAAGGACGTGGTCTACCAGTAGAAGTGTCACAGTACAAAGATACTGCAGTACGGTTAGAGGAATCGTTTGTAAGAGGAGTGAAGAATCATTGTTATGGAGTAGCTGGCGAAGCTCGGAATCCTGTTCCCGAGACTTAGCGAGTGCCACCAAGTTAGATAGGGCGTCGATACGAGAAATGACATCGGCAATGACGTTATCTGAACCAGAGACGTATTCAATGTTGGTGGAGAATTGGGAAATTAGGTCTAGGTATCAGAACTAACGAGGAGAGAAGCTTAGGTTCTTTTGTTGGAAGGCATATGTAATGGGTTTGCGATCGGTGAAGATGGTAAAGCTTTATGCTTCTATCATATGCCGGAAGTGTTTAACGGCCTAGTAGATAGCCAGAAGCTCTCTGACATAGGCACTATTTTTCTGTTGCTGGGAGGTAAGCTTCTTGGAACAGAAGCCGAGTGGTTGCCAGTTCCCATTTATCTGCTGCTGCAGAACTGCCCCAAGTGCGGAACCGAAAGCGTTTTTGACCAGAGCAAGAGGGACAGAGCTATTTGAATGGACCAAAGGGGTTGCTTTTGGAGACTCTTCTTGCAGTTCTCGAAAGCCTGAAGATGCTCAGGTGTCCAATTCACAGGTTCAGAGCCTTTGACTCGAGAACCTGAGAGAATGGCGTGAAGGGATGCCTGAACGGCAGCAGCATTTTGAAGGAAACGGCGATAAAAGTTTATCATTTCCAAGAACCTTCTAAGTTATCGAATGGCCTGGGGAGGTGCATAGGATTACAAGTCAACCACTCGTTCGGGAAAGGGACGAAAACCTTCTCCCGAGACGGTGTAGACCAGGAAGACAACCTCCGTAACTTTAAAGGTGCATTTGGAAGGGTTGACATTAACTCCAATTTCCCGTAGCCTGGTGAAGAGTTGGCGAAGGTGCTGGAGATGCTGTTTCGAAGTTTGAGAGCAGACTAAGATGTCGTCCAAGTACGCGAAACAGAAATCCAGTTCACGGAGAACTTCAAACATAAATCTTTGAAACGTGTGAGCTGCGTTTCTGAGGCCAAATGACATAAAGGGAAATTCAGAAAACCGAAAGGAGTAGTGATGGCTGTTTTAAGGATATCATCAGAGTGTATGCGTATCTGGTTATGTGCTCGGACGAGATCGATTCTGGAGATGACAGAACAACCGATAAGATGATACGAGTAATCGTGGTTATGTGGTTTAGGATATCGGCCAGGAATGGTGCGGGCATTCACAGCGCGATAGTACCACAAGGGCGCCAACCGTTGTCTTTCTTGGGTACCAGGTGTAGGGCCGAAAACCAAGGTCTCTCAGAACGGCGGGCTGTACCCTCCTGCAGCATGTTGTCGAATTCGGTCTTAGCTATCTTGAGGTGCTCAGGAATGAGTCGATGAGGGCGGCAAGAAACAGGTGGGCCGGGCGTTGTTCTGATGTGATGAACAACCTGCAGAGGTTTTGGCATTTCCGCAGGCCAAGTGAGCTCGGAGAACTCCGCGAGAATGTCATCAAATGGTGTACCTGTGAGAATAGCTTTAACACTAGGAACTACAGTGTTTGTGGTAAGTACGAGCATTGACAGTTTAGTTGTGCCGTCAAGTAAACATCCATGACGACAATCGACCAGAAGATTGTAATGGGACAAAAAGTCTACACCAATTATTGGAATGCTGACATCAACCACCAAGAAGTGCCAAACAATGCTCGCCGAAGTCCAAAATTTAGGTTTAAATGCATGTAGCCAAAAGTGTGGATAGTCGTACTATTGGCGGTGAACAGTTGGTAATCTAAATGCGCTCTCCTGCCAGCAACTAACCTTTTAGGAAACACGCAGAGATCGAACCGGTGTCTATTAGGAATCTGTGCTTGCTTGTGCTGTCAATAAGAAACAGTCGGCCTGATGAGCTGCAGCCGTTTGCCGCCACTAACGGCTGCTGCTGTCGTTTTCCGGGATATAGGACAGGGTGACGTACACTTCCGGGCAGCATCGCCGAACCGACGGTAGTACCAACATTGGCTCCGAACTACAGACGAGTCGCGCCAGCAGTGTGGTGATTGACTCCTTTGTTGTTGGCGGTTTCGGTAATGCGAAGGCTGTCGTACTGGACGGGTTGCTAAAACTGCCACTTGCTGAGATAGCTCTTCAACTCTCTGTAGGAGCATGGTGAATTCGGACGAAGGGTTAACGCTCGCCACGCAGATGGGTGGAGGCGTCATCTATTGAATTTTATCTGCCAGTAGCGAAACGGCATCAAGGTTAGCGTCCATTTGCAGGCAATGATTATCTGGATATGAGATGGCAAACGACTGGACCATGTACTCCTCAGGAAGTCGTCTGGAAAGTCTGATGCGAGGCTTTTGAGGTGCCGCAAAAACTGGGATGGATTGCGGTCCCCCATTTCCTCGTGTGTTAGCAGCTGCCGAACGCGTTTCTCCTTGAAGGTGGACAACCTGCGTACCAATTCCGTCTTGAGTTTTGTGTAGGGACCTTCAGCTGGTCGATTAGTTATTATATCCCCCACTTCTGCGGCATATCGGTGGTCGAGCTGAGCAATTCCATGATTAAATTTAGTTGTTTCACTCCAAATACCACTGAGTTCGAATTGGCTTCAGTTTGGGCAAACCATAGCGCAGGTTTGTCTGCCCAGAAAGGAGGCAACTTCACCGCCACACGCTAAACAGTACCTGCAGCTACCTGCTCCGTAGTCATGTTTGTTGTATGTGTATACGCGGCACTTAACACGGTTAAATTGTCACTTTTTCATGATCACTTTTGCACTATCACGTCGGGGTCACCAGATGTGGATTAAGGTTGAACTGAAATGTAAACACCATAGGTATGTACTATAACATTAAATGTATAAACTCCGCGTACACAATATAGGAACTATGAAATAACAAACTCAGCGATTTAAGTTCCGGTATGCAATCGTCTGTTTTCGGCAGAAGGCCAGTCCCGACTCCCTGCCTTAGTGTTGCTTCCCGGCATGGGGTGACTTAGCGACCCAAGCACACAGCTGTTCCTTGTCACTCACTGCTCGGTGTATGGGAGACGCTGCCCTCTGAAGACGTGCTCACTCTTGGAAGCTGCTTCCAAGGGATGGTCAAGTAGCTGCTTTCCGTGTGGTGGTTGAGCCGCCACATGTATAATCAAACTTTTCCGCAAAGGTTTATCTCGATTGTCATGAAATAGGCAGAAAAATAAGCTAAGAAAGTGGTTCGCGGACGCGCGCGTGTCTCTGAACCGCATAGCCGCAAAACCAAATGTCGGAAAAATAAGTTATTATTTAGGTTCGGTTTACTTCAAAGATGTGATAATGAAGAAAGACACCCCACTCCAAACTACCCTTTACATGCAAAGCGTTTCAAACTATCTGATTTTCCCAAACATTGCTCTTAAAGAATTTGATCAGAATACCTTACACTAAGATACTTGAATAACAAATAAAATCTATATCTTGAATTTTCTAGGAATAGCCTATGAAGTCCTGTTTCTTCGGAAGGAATCTTGTATGACTTTGTGTAACTGGTAAACGTTAAGGGATACACAAAGATGTAGAGCTCTTTAAAACACACAATTTATTTCAAATAAACGTTTTCTCTACCACTTCAGATATATCCCTTTTTATTGGTTTGAATTTTTCAACACTTTGTCATTTTGACATTCTCTGCTACTTGTGATAAGGATTTTTTATTAAAATGCCATATGTTTAGGATATTTTGAATGATAAATAAAATGTATATGTTGAACTTTCTGGGAACAGCGTGTGAAGTACTCTTCATTCTTAATGACTTTTGCATAACTGGTAAACCGTAAGAAACAGACAAAATATTAATACACTAAAAATGTGGATCTCATTGAAGCCCACAATTTCCTTTGAGTGCAAGATTTTCTGCTTTCACCATTTACGAGTTCTTTGCTATTAGGTTGGATTTTCATACCTATAATACTTTTAGGTGGTAAATCGCTATTAGCTTTTTCTACTAGTCGTGTAAAGAGCATGCAATTTCAAAGTCACCACATAGTGGTAGTCTTTTTAAAAATCTTATTGTCGCTTTAGCCTTCTGTATCCTTCTTATACTTACTATGAATGTGTAACTGTATAATGAAAATCTATTAGATTAACATGAATTTAATAGAGGAATAAGACTTTGTAAGAATAGTTTGTAGAACATAGAGTATAGAAAGCTATGTGAAGCTTCAATAAGATTTTTTAAAGTACTGTCACTTGATTATGTACTACTGTATCCGAATTTTTAAAGCTGCGAGGTGGTGCGACAATTTTGATGCAGTATACTTCACCTGCTTCTGATGTCGTTATTTTGTAGTTCCTTTTGTTGTCTCGTGCGCCAGCTTCTCCACTGGTAGAGGTATGAGCACTTTCTCGGGGTATGCCTGAGTATATTTTAAAAGATAACACCATTTCAATTGACTGAGAAATTTAATGTGATCTAATACTAACTGAGCTATTGAAGCGAGTTACCGACCGTTTGAAAATAAAGAATGAAACTGATTATGAATCGCAGCACTCCAAACTATAACAATTGAAGGAGTTACTTTGATATTGGATTATGGTGAAAATAGAAGCTTTTAACTTAAGAATTTTTTTTTTGCTGTACACAGTAATTCTTGGTTAATGAGGAACGTTTTAGTGTAGTAGATTTTGCTCCGGGGGTAATATATTTAACATCCGCCCACCCTTATATGCGGCCGTTCTTATATAGTCGCTTTTGGCGGGTTTTGCCGACTTTTGGAATAAATTGCTGCCAACGTGAATCATTCGAGTTTTAGACGCGCAGATCCCTCGGCTACGCCCTGTCGTCGCTTCACAGTTGCGGCGGCTCCTGTCCTTCTAAAAAACATCCCTCAATTGCGCTTTGAGGCTGAGGACCCTAAATCGTATTTTCAACCATGTTTGGATTTCAAATGTTGGCAGCGGAAAGACAACGCAACCAACGTTCCCGTGATGTCATGAGTGAGAGGCATGCGATGCGATTTCTGAATGTCAGTAATAAGGAACAAAAGTGATAAAATATGCCATATATTCATGAAAATAAGTAAAGCACCATGTTATTTGTCCTTTATTATGTGTAATAATGTGTTGAAGTCAATAAAAGGCATGCAGTGTATGCGTGTGTTACGTGTATATAGTGATATAATCCAATATCAAGGTTTATCGCAATTGAATTATTATGTTTGCTAACTTCTGCAGTATACATTTTACAGACTGAAATAACTGTTTCCGCAATAAAGAAACTAGAAGCGTAACTCGCCGTAAGTCGCTAAAATGCTTATAGGCAAAATTCCTCGCGATGGCCACTAAATCTTACCCAACCAAGGGCGTCATTGAGCGCTTAAAATACCACACAATTCGTCACAAGTATCCAGATTGACGAATGTGGGCACGAATGTGTACATAGAAAGAGTGCACGAACAAATGTCTCTATGATTAGATTGCGCGCCCTTATGTTACTTAAGCTCCGCCTACTTTAGAACTATCCCATCAAATTTCCTTCTTGCGCGGAACCAATCTTAAAGTCCTAAGTATGCGTCGGTTACCTTGTTGCTACGCCGTACCTCCCTTTGTTGCTATGCTGTGGCTCGCCTAAATCTAAGACCCTTTCACTTTTACAATTTCCAGAACTGACCTATGTGACTTTGAAAAGCACTGAACTGATAACCTAACTGTATTCCAAGAATCGTTATGCCTAGCGCGTTGATGCTAATGACATTGCCTAACATGACTTGCTAATTAGCTTTTTCTTTCCGGACAAATCCTTCAACTCAAGCTTATTACATTATACACTGATTTAATGTACGGATACTATTTGTTGGCACTGTTTCTCTGTGTTACTATTGTTTCTTTACCTAATTCGTTATATCTTCTTATTAATAATTATCGTATCACGCTATTCAGTTGTTTTTCGCGATGTCATGGAAGGAGTATTTATTTTCAAGCCTAACAATTAGTGGCCACTATTAAACATCAGACTATCATTTTGGTTTCCTCTATCCTCAATGTGCCTACAACGAAACGTGTAATGTAGCTGCTTCTGTAAAGATTTACCTCGATGAATATGAAGTAGATGTAAGAATAAAATTTCTTAAGAATAATGTGTAGAACTTATATAAAAATAAACGACACTAGGTAGAGAAAGTCATTTGTATCCTCTCGCTTCATTCTTTCTCTTGCAGACGCCACCTCGTGAGGCTTAGGCACAATATCCAGTCTGGATCGGTGACGAATCCCCGCCGTAGCAGAAGTTTAGATAATATAAGCGGGTTTTCTTGACCTGCTCGGCACTGAGAAAAACTGTCTGCCTATGCGTAGTTTGGTCCTCGAGGCAGGTAGGTACAGACAGTGAAAATCACAGAAATGTACACCTCTAATTGGAACACAACGAAAAGGAGACTGATATTATACGCGTGCTCCTAGTTAAGGACTGGCACATCAGGGAACGCAGTACTTATTTTATATGAATTTCTGAAGATGCAATTCCGTCAGTTTTTCCGAGAGTTACGTTATACCGTTGCCATTTTCTTCAGTGGTACTGAAATCCTGCAAGTCGAACAAGGAGTTTACATAAGTTCAATGCTACTAAAAGCGAGACAGAGAAACTAGTTTTTGGTGCGGTAAGAAATGGACATTTCTTTACTCTTGCGCCAACTGCATTGCGTAATATTTTATCCATCTATTACGGCAGCCCATGATTACAGGCAGCCTCTCGTTGTGTATTAGCAATAAATGCATGTGAACTATACAGGGTGAATCACCTAAAATTTGCACCGCAAATATTTCCGAAATGGAAAGCGCTATTGCTGTGTAGTTTTCACAGCATTGATTGGTAGTCAGGGGCTCGTACATTTGACCTAAAAACAGATTTTAATAATACTGAGAAAGTGTACTTTTTGAGCAAACATACAATTTTTAAATGGAAAATGCCTAGTTGCATCAACAGAATGAAGGTAGGGTAAATTAGAATGTCAGTGGCGTTTGTTGCAAGATTCTAGTGCATGTGGTTTACGAGAAATCTTATTTTGAAACTTTTACGCGCTGACACTTGTACAACCTGTGGTAGCACAAACTAAAGAAAAACAAAGGGGAATTGCAATACTTCTGTGGAGTCTTAGAAGTAAAGAGAACATAGCGCTTCAAAGGTTGCGTTCAAAATGACCACTGGCAGCTGCAATACACGCTTCCAGACTGCTATACAAAGCTGCTGCACACGTTC
Organism: Deroplatys truncata; assembly: GCA_030765065.1. Taxonomy (NCBI): domain Eukaryota; kingdom Metazoa; phylum Arthropoda; class Insecta; order Mantodea; family Mantidae; genus Deroplatys; species Deroplatys truncata. The sequence goes on along the minus strand of CM060990.1, from coordinate 533,082,106 downwards.
TAGTATTTCAGCGGAAGTTTCAGAGCAGACAACAGTAATACGTCGTTTCATTTCATCTGGTGTAGTTGGTACATCCTTGTAGACAGTGCCTTTCAAACTTCCCCACAGAAAAAAGTATAAAAGAGTCAGATCCGGTAAACGGGTCGGCCAAGGTACAGGTCCTCTTCGTCCAATTCAACGATTTGGAAACAATCCGTTAAGACCAGCTGTAGTACTTCGTGCACTATGGGCTGGACAGCCATCATGTTGGTACCACAGATTCCTCCTAGTCTGCAAAGGAACGCCTTCTAGCATCTGTGGCAGATGGTCTGTCAGGAGGCTGCGATACTTGTGCGAGTTTATTGTTCCTTCTATGAACAAAGGCCTATGAGCTGATGGTTCACTATCCCACACCACACGTTTAAACTCCATAGACGCTGACGTTCCACCTGGCGAAGATAACGGGGATTGTCAAGAGACCAATAGTGCATGTTTCTGCGGTTTACCCGGCCGTGATTAGTAAATTCTGCCTCATCACTAAACAAGATACATGATGAATCTGGAGTATTATGTGTTAATGCCCATGTACAAAAGTTAACACGATTCTCAAAATCGTTTCCATGCAGCTCTTGATGGAGAGAGATGTGATAGGGATGGAACCTATGTCGATGGAGAATGCGCAGTATATTTGCCTGACTTATGCCACTTCCACGTGCGATTGTGAAGGAACTAATTTGCGGATTTACTGCAACGGCAACCACGACATTAATTTCTGCCTCTTCTCCAGTCACTTGTTTCTCTGTATTACGTTTTATAGGTGTTACAGTACCACTTTCACGAAATTGGTTGAAGAGGTTGATAAATAATTGCCGAGATTGTTGACATCTATTGGGATACGTTTCCGCATACACCGTACAGGAACAAACTGCATTCTTCCTACACTCTCCATACACCATGAGCATGTCGGCTTTTTCTGCTTTAGTGAACCTCATCTTCCACTCACGACTTACTGCTTGAACCTTCACAAACTAACTGACCAGAAGGTTGCAATTCGATCAATGAACAAAAAACAATGCAAACAAACATAACAACATCGTACCTAGCAACTAAGCAGGTTGAATGGGACAAACAATTGTCGGGGTGGAAACTTTTGAAAACAGGATTCCTCGTAAACCACTTGCACTAGAGTCCTACAACAAAGACCATTGACATTCTAATTTACCCTACCTTTATTCTGTTGATATAACTAGACATTATTCCATTTAAAAAATTGTGTTTTCTCAAAAAATACACTTTCTCAGCATTATTAAAATCTGTTTATAGGCTAAATATACGAGTCCCTGACTACCAATTAATCTGTGAAAACTGCTCATCAACAGCACTTTCCATTTCCGAAATATTTGCGGTGCAACTTTTAGGTGATTCAGCTTGTATATCATTTTCACTGTAGCAGTGTGCAGCTTATGCTTTCTTTCAGGCGTTTATATTTGACGTCATTCTCTGATTTTTTGGGCTCATACGGCATCATTGGTCGTGGTCAGAGTGCTTATATTAGCAATTACATGTGAACTCTCTCCAATGCTTCCGCTCTGGTCGTAAATGCGCCTGATTTCTATTGTATTTTATATGATGTTAGATGGTGCTATTCATGTCGCGTATTCCAGGGAATCGAGTAAGGATTACATGGTTCATACGCAGGTACCGTGGAAGGTAGGGAAGGATGAAAATGCTGCTGGTATCTTTCATAAGTTATTTCATTTCTTCATCATTCTCTTTTTAAGTTTTTAACAGCTATTGTAGTAAAATATGAGTTTATATGTATTCAAACCTCATGATGTGCAATACAAAAGCGTTCTACATTTGCTTCTTTTTTCCCCTGTTGCTGCTGCTGCTGCTCCTCCTACTCCTCCTCCATGTTCTTCTTTGTCTTGCTCTTCGATAACAATAACAAGGATTAGAGTATATAACCTGTTTATACCTGAAGAAGCTAAAGGATGCTCTGTCCCTGGATAAGTGTCTTCCGAGAAACTGACTAAATTTGCAACGGTTAGATGATACAGTACTTGAAGACTCATCATAGGATCAAACCACGGAGGTGCATAGTTGTATCAATTCTGATGTGGAAGAGTAGGCATGTGAATAATAAGAAGCATAACTAGAAAATAACTAACTAATATAAAACACAAGGGTATTCCATCCACCGATGTCCACTTCGAGAATAAAGAATGGTCTTTTTAGTTGGCTGCATTTACCAACTCGACCTTTCTGCCTGCATCTTAATCCAACCGATCCATACGCTACAGTGCGTTACAATAAATACTTTTTCTTCTCCTACAAACAATCTAGTTTGGTCGAAATTACTGTTGACACACGATTACGCTTATTTTTGAACTCTGCTTGAAAATAAGCTTTCATAAGACTACTCTTTTCTCTATCATACTTGCTTTTTTCTATTTGCAGAAGTAAAACATCTGCCTGCCACAAGACAATACAGATTTATGGTTATCCTCTGAAATAAAATTACATTACAAACTACAAAACATAGCCTATCAGCACTGTTATGATTTGAGGATTTATTCGGTTACTGTACACTTAAGAGTTCTAAAATGCTTGCACAGATTAACGAAACCAACAGACTAAAGGACCACGTCATCTGCCTATGAAACAGTCAGTCTGCTGAAAGTCTTTATGGAAGTCGTGAGGATACAATACCTTGCCGCAAATTACCTGTTTGAGTATAAATACCATGACTGGAGTTGCAAAATACCATATAATACCAAAACGCATTGTATAATATTGCATTAATCCTAGTATAATACATATAAAACACAAGCTTCATAACCGCAACGATCACCGTAGTACATAACCACCAGGTGACTTGGCTTTATATTTAAGCATCCTGCAAGGTCATTGCAGTGGATAATCGTGGCCAATCAAGCAGGTTTTAAAGTTAGTCATTGGCATTTTTCTCTAGACACTTTATGGACTGCTCTCAACATGTCACATCTTCTACCTGATGAAGAGCATTGTGTGGCACTTAACCGATAATTCGTTGGAATCTAAACTGCTGAATGCACGACCACCACCATCATCAGCCACAAATAAGAGCAATTGTTCTACCCATGGGCTAGTCTATACAAAATCAGGAACAGACTTACCTAGAAACAACCGATAGCCTGATTACGGTACAATGGAAACTCCCATACATGGATGACCTCGAAGATGCACCAAACCATTTGGGAATCAAAAGCTGCAACTGTCATCTGATTAAGAGCTGGATTAATCTTGGGAATTGGTGAATAAAAATTGCCTGTGGGCCGTTTCATTGGTGATTAGTTCCCGTTGTTGAAGAAGTTTCATGAGTGGTTTTAGTAAAAGGATTACAATTCTAGTACAAAGCATTATAGTTTTGCTTTCTGTGTTTTCTTATATATATATTGTGAAAGCGTATTGCATTTTATCTCAGTTTGCGTGTCGAAATAGTTCTAGAACGTTCGAGAGCCTTGTGAAAAAATTCCGCTGCCTATATAAGCGAGCGTTCTCGCGAGAGTACTCAGTGTGAGTCGAGTCAGTCGAGTTGTTGAGTCAGTAAGTGAGCGGGAAGGTTAGCGAGTGCGTCTCTGGTGCAACATCAAGAGTGATTCTCTGAGAGTTATATGACTCTTTTCAAGTGCAGCGAGTAGTACTGCGGAGCGACGGATTGTGGAAGTCCTGTGTTCAACTTCCGAGTAAAGTGAATCATCCGCCGTGAACGGCTACGTCACGAGAGGAGTGATTGAATGGATAATTAACTTGTTACCTTAGTGAAGCGATAGTGTGAAGCAGTGAACTCCGAGTGAAGTTGAACTAGACAAGGACTTAGAACAGTGACGTGAGAACTGACAGAAGTGACAGTTGAAAAACCGGAAAAAGTCGCATTGGTGTCAGTAGTTGGATATAAACGCCACTATGGAACACACAATTAAACAATTATTAAATGAAATGAATAATGTAAAGCAAGAAATGAAATCTAGAATGGACGAGAAGTGAAATGAAGAGTGTGAAACAGAAACAAAAACCGAAATGGGGGAACTGAAATCCAGAATGGAGGAAATGAGAAGTGAAATGAAGAGTGTGAATACAGAAATGAAGACTGAAATAGAGAAAATGAAATCCCAACTAGCTTTTACCATTCACACTGTAAGTTCTGAGATAAAGGCAACGGTGAAAGCTGCGAAAGGCGACTGGGGTGGAACAGCTGGTCTCCCGAAGAAAACGGCAAAGGAAGTCCTCGAGAAAACCTATGCCAGCACTATTGGGGAGCACCTGGAGGCTGACAAGACCTGGACGAAGCTATGTCGCAGATTCTATTGGTTGCATCTTCAAAGCTTCGTGGAGAGGTGGTGCCCACCATATAACGGATAGTGATGGTCAAACTTTTAAAAACTTGCGCTATATACTGGCCTTAAAATTCCATACTCTTTCCATGAAATCGCGAGAAACAACTGAATATCAATAGGATTTCACAAGAATGAACACGAATTAAACAATTGAAGCCATTAGCAATGGATATCTAGGAAACCGCTGACCTACACAAAAAGCTATTTGAAATAAATTGTGTGTTTTAAGGTGATTTAAAATGTTGATGTAGTGCGTTTTCGTCTATCGCTTAACGTTTACGAATTATACAAGATTATACAAAATTCCATCCAAATGAAGAGGAAACAGCGTTATATGCTGCCATTTCGGATAACTGATAATAGATCAGAAGTTAGAAACTCCTAAATGATTGGCAGATGTAAATTTAAGAATGTACTAATGTGAGTGATAAATTCTTATAGAAAGTTAATGAGAGAAGATTTTAAGGAATCTGAAGTAGATCGATGCTGACATGCATTTTGATATTGACTAGTAGATCGCGAATAGGAGCATTCCTGTAAGTTTGTACATCCTTCAGACGTTGATTGTTGTGTTTTCAACGATTGCTTCTGACTTAAGTTCATTGAACATATTGGCTGCTCTAAGCGAGGAAACGAACTTAGAGGAGAAGGATGAGGAGGAGGATGGGGAGAAACAGCTACTGTGCTCTCTTGTCTTTCGAGTGGAGGGTCTTTAGGTACCTCTTGTTTTATTCGTATGCAGCGCTGACACTATCTATAATCAGCGAATTGTTCTTTGTGTTTCACACACTTTGAAAAAGTGATTTTTGATATTCAGTATTATTACAAATTGTGGATCCAAGGCAGAGCAAACATCGCGGTTCAAGCAGACGGTAATTTTTAAGGTGTCCGAAATTCTTTTAGGAAGTACACTGAGGTATGCTTCCAGATTTTATGCATGGTTCAACATTAATGACACTATGAAGTACAAATATCAAACTGACAATATACTTTCCTTGCTTATTTATTTCAAGCCCTACTGCACAGAGAGTCGGGGATTGTCCGTTTTACCGAGGAGCCATGCTACTCCGTAAACGCGATAGTGCAATTCCTGTAATGCACTTAAAGATCTCCACATCACTAATGAAATAAGAAGGGTTTTATGTAATCACGAAAACCGGATCGGGATGTCTGTATGTGTAGTACCGTTAATGCGTGGAATTAAAATGTGCAATAATGGATCGAAAATCATTTCATGTTGACTAATATACTTTTGTTCTTCAGTTACTCAGTTCTGTGTGAAATTTTTATTTTGCGTGATTGCGGTTTTTGTATATAAGAGCTTGAGTGCTTTCTACACTTCATAAGTTAGTTGATGCTTCTCGAGGTGGTCAGAGAAATCTGCCGTGCTCTGGATGGGTATTGTAGTGATAAATTGATTAGCTGCTTATGCAGCAGTGCATGGATGCCCATTTCCTTGTGTAGCAGGCATATCCAGACAATGGTGTGTTCATAAAGTTGTCGTAAAGCTTGATTAGTTAAGCTATAGTAAACTGTTTATGCAATTTAAATTGTTTGTTATTTAGGTTGTTACTGCTACTGCAGATGTTAATATGTGAAATTGATTCGTTATCATTTGAAGAAAAATATGTACATCCAGCTTGCTTCTGATGAAATTTCTAACCTCTCAGTGTCCACGCCTAGAGTAGAATTTCAGGACACTCGCACTTCTGTTTATACGATATCCTGATGTTTATCAAAAAGTAAACTACAAAAACACTAATCACAACTCATAACACAAAAATAGAATTGCTGAAACGAAAATGTAATCAAAAGATATGCTGCATTCAAATTATTCACTTGAAATATAGGTGAGAAAATTATTTTGGCAGTAGAGAAATCCTTAACTCTTAAAGCCTACCTCTGTTTCTTATGAAGTTCCAGATTATCAAGACATGTTGTAATCCTATCACTTTGAGTCTTTACGTTTCCTGGTTTTGCTGTACGTTAAGATACTCCAAAACATGCTGCTGCCGTCGTCCGGTTTTAAAAATGATAATATATAAGTTTTGCATTTCTGATAGCCTGATTGGCGATGCTGCAAAAACAATGTCTGAAAGAATAGTAAGAATTGGTTTTTTTTGTCTTTAGTTTCCATTAGCAGCATTTTTGGTCATTTGTCGTTCAAGTATTCATTCTGGAATATTTTAAGTTATTCAGGGCTACTCTTTTTGCACGCTTAGATGTCAGTAGCGCACCCTTGTCATATAATGTAGTAAATCATTCATTCGATCAGTATATATTTTCATTTAAGGGGTACAATCTCCTTACCACATGCAAAGGAATTTTAGCTGCATCGGTATATAAGTGCATATGCGTTCTGTAAACAGTTTTGTCTTTGAACATAGTCACTATTTTATTCAATGACTAAAGTCCTGTAAAACTGTAATATATTGCTACATAAAAGAAATTCAGTCAAAAACCTCCATCACTTTTAAAATATATACCAAAATGTAACCAGATCTGTTACATTCACTGTATTTACCAAAATGCATAATATCAGTTTTTTAAGAAGCATGTCACGTTTCATTACTTTTCAATGAAGGACAATGAAAAATGAATATTCTGAATCAACAGGCTTTCACTCTGCTCTAAATGGGACATGATTATAGCATATGATAACATCTTAAGACAATTGAGTCATGTGAAGCATAGTGGTAGAGCTTACTTATTGCCTTCCCTATTACAACATTTTCTGAGTTACAAATAGGCAAAAATGCTTTAAATACAATACTAAAACTATCATGACGACTAAGCGTTGTTTATGTATTGTACCTGAACATAGGTATGCATCTTCGTCCGCCCGTTGGTTCATGTATATTTCCAGTTTCTGGAGAACTATTTACAGACCCGTTCCTCGTCGTCCGCTTCTTTGTCTATATGCTCACTGCTATATGGGATTTTTCTGAAGCAGTATTGGCGAGAAACTCTTCTGACCTTCTTCTTGTGTCAGAAGTCAATTCCGAGCCATAGAACGGGAGGTATTGTACTTTCGTTAATAACTTCTTGTATGGAAACCAATAGTCCAAGACGAGCTCTTTTTCACTTAAACATTTTCTTAAAATCCTTATAATAACGTGCTAAGGCCAACTATACATTGTATTCGGAAAGAAACAGACGAATGAATTAACAAAAAATTAAGACCTAACACATTTTGTGTGTAGGTCCTTTTCATCAAACACCACATAAATATAGTGTTACAATTTTATGAAATGTTTTTAGAAAATATAGTTTATTCTATGATTAACATTCAATAACACACGTTTTATAGTTATATACACCATAATTCAGAACAGACCCATGGGAGTGTTTGAATTCGAACACATGGAATACACCGGATTTGAAATAATGCAGCACTTAAAGCTTAAAATACTCGTAACACATGTTACTTGGGACAGTATTATTGCACATTAAGTCCAGTGAACTATAAGCACCTAAGACAGAGGTATTTGATCTCTATATGTTCTAATCCTATCATTTGAGGATGATAAGTCTTTCTGAGGCATATACGACTAGCCTAATCTGGTTTTTCTTAGCATGTATTAATACTTTTTTTATTCAGGTTCGTTCTTTGACGCCTTTCTCCTCCTTCATTCAGTTTGGTTGGAAGAATTTTAATTATACCATTTTTGTGGGGTAGGTTTTGATTGAAGCTCATTACGCGTGTTTTTAAGTAGCTCATAATATTTTTCAGCTTTTTATCTAGGTTTAAATAACGTAAACCAGCCTATAATTAGCTCAGTGTTGCAAGGTAGGCGTCTCTCCTCTTTTATCTGGGCTTGATATCAGCACTAGAATTCGCTCCTAGTGGCAGAGTTAACGCCTCTCACTTCGTTTATCCTTCTTCGCCATGTTCTTCTTTCTTCATCAGCCGTCTGCTAGCTATATGTGAGTGATACTAGACTAAACTTCCACGGAGAAAACCATTACGGATAGTCAAGGCTCGCAACGTTGTAATGTCCATGAGCATGTGTAGCTATTCTATGTTCTGCAACCACCCTTTTATCATCACGAGGCGATAGAACCATTTTGTGGACTTCTACAGACATAACATTATGCTGTTGTGACAGGATCAAATTCATCGGTGTTCTTATGGCACCATTACTCCTGAGACAATCCGCATAGCTATCAAGTGTGATGCACTGCTTAATGAGGCTATAGTTTATGCATTTAATCTTTTTTAACCACGGAACCATTCATATCCTGAGCGTGCATCTCGGGTCGCATTCCAACAAAGCCATGGATGATTTTTCCACTGGCTTTCCATTTTCCCAACAATGTTTTGCTTTCCATGGAGTGTCATATACGGTTTTTCTGGTATAATCTTTAGATCTAACTCGCTCGATAAAGGAATCTATATCCATGTACATAAGCTTCAGATTTTCCAGGCCGTAATATGGTACATTTCAACCTAATGGTAGCGGTAAATTGCGTCTGCAAAATGTCTAGTACACTCACGTCGATGTATATAGGCTTGCTGAGCACTCTTTGTCTCGAAACCATATGTATGGCAGCCAGATTAGTTCCTTATATTGTTCTGTCGATGAATGTACAGGGTGACACATTTGAGATGTCTGAAAATTAAAACGTTATGAGTAAGAGAATAATGCATATGTGACCAATTTGCTCTAATATAAGCAGAAATTATCCAAGTTAACAATCAGCGATGCTTCAGCCTTCATCCACATGGCTGGCAGCACCATTGTGCATACGATACAAAAAGTGGTCATGTCACCACAGCACCCCAATGTGTTGTATAGTGTGTGATATGTGTTGTGTGAGACGTGGGGGTTCTCGGTTTATCAAATAATGCAGCTATACTTATTGACTCGGCCACTCACATGAAATGTCGCTTTGTCCATGAACATTCATCGATTTACCATTCATCGTCCGCTTCCTGCCTCTCATACACCATGATAGCAAAATAGAGATGAACTTCGTAATTACACTCTCTCAGAGCATGCTTTCGCTGAATATGGATGGAAATGTATTAGGGCGATATTTAAATCGCTGGATCAATATTACAATTTAAAATTTTGCATACCATACGACACGTTATGGCGTGACCACCATTTTATGTCCCATCCATGATAGTGATGCCATACCACTTTTAAGTTTTTGCGAATGAGGTCTAAACATCACTCATTGTTAACTTCCATTCTTTCTGCTTATTTTACAACAAACTGCTCAGGGATGTGCGCATTAACCTCTTATATACAACGTTTTACTTTCTTGACATCTGAAACGATCACCCTGTATGTTTGGCAATCAACTTTTCCAGAGTATACTCATTTGTGACAAACCCTATACCCATACGTTTCCGTAAGTTCTCTATGGTTTTTCCGAATATTCCTTGTTGAAAAGCATATGCAGATCCTTCTCAAAATCATTTGTGCGTACTGTAGTAGCCTGTTTTTAAATTCCTAGGAAGGTTTCAATCGGCATGACTACCGAAATTGTAGTGTTCGATGAGTTTTCCTCATAAGTAGTACAAGACTAAGAGCTTGTTTCAAGGTCTTGTGATGTACTACACACTTCTTCCGAGGTCTTAGAAGAGCAATTAGATTATTTGTAGTCAACTCTTTCGGTTTCATATACGTGCTGGACATCTAAATCGTGATACAGGTCGTGGAGCTTTGCAGGGTGGTCTGCATCAACTTCTAATATATATCCAAGAGAATTATCTCCTTGTAATGCTTCTAGATTGACATCTTCGGGATAAATTCAATAAAATATCTCTTAACAAAGGGCGTGGCACACTGTCCAAACATATTGGTTACTGGTGTCTTCGTATGTAACACACTGAGTAGGATTCAGTGAACCAAACTTCTGCATGTAAACGTTGTTTGCTTCGGCGTAACGATGGGAATCTTGGCGTAAACCTCCCTTACACCGGATTCCGCCATGAGAAGCTCATTGTAATCCAGAAACAGTCCCAGTACAGTTCCGCTGTACAGTAGCATAACATCCCATATAATTCCAGGAGAGCTGAGGAGGACTGCTACTTGTGTGGTAAAGACTTCACCGATGAGATCTTGAAGGTGAGGACCACGATCACGATAGTAAAGACTACAAAGGGATTCTGCAAAGTGCAAGCTAACTGGCAAAACGCTTAATTATATACCTGTCTTCATGCACAAGCTAAGCGGACATGACTCACATTTCATCGTTAAGGAGATAGGCCTCACAAGCAAAGGAGTAGGGGTAATTCGGAACTGTGAAGAAAGCTACATCTCGTTCTCAAAGTATGCGGGAGATATTCAACTCAGGTTTGTGGATACCTATCCTTCCTGAGTATAAGCATGGATAAGCTAGTAAAAAAGCTAACAAGGTATCTTTAATCAGAGAAGTACATTGGAGAAGACAAGCTGAGCTAGATGACTCATAAGGGAGTATTTTCTTCCGATTATGTTATATCGTGGGATGCCTTGAACTACACATGCCTATCTCAGAGGGAATCATTCTGTAATGAATTGAATGAAGAATTAGCTATGGTGACTACCAACATGCTACAAACCTATGGAAATATTTTAATGTGAGAAACCTCGGCAAATACAGTGATCTCTACTTACCTTCAGATTTTGTTCTCCTCGTTGACGTCCTTGAAACATTCAGAGTTAAGTTGGTTTTTTATGAACGCTCTTTACTTGCTATGGTTCCTATCGCCGCACTCTATATTGGGCGTGAAAGACACAACATTTTGAACAGAGGCCTCTGTATCACGCTTGAGCTTCTTTTACGTGCCTTAAATATACGACACAGGAGCACCAGCTTTAATTCCCTTCTGAGGGAACCCTTGCTAAGGATTTTTACGCCCGAAAAGGTCCCTTGCTCTCCGCCAGGTTTGAATCCTCGACCTCGGGAACTAGAGGCTAGCATGGTTCCCCTAGGCCACGGAGAACGACGAAACTTACAGAAACCAAACCCTGAAAACACATAAGGTTGTTCTGGGATACAACTAAAAATGTATACCAGGACAAACTAGTTTTCTTGAGCACCTAGATACAGCTGATTACCATGCAAGTCCTATATGCCACTCCACGGAAGATAAAAAGGTTTTGGGAAAGTTCAATAGACATAGCCAAAGGAAAAATTATCCAGCATTTTGTTGGACTGCGACCCAAGATGTGTGCTCTCGATATTGATGGTGCTGTACTAAAAATGACCAATGGCATATAACATGGCGCCATTAATCAATATGTCACATTTGATAGCTTTGCGGATCGTCTTAGGAGTAATGAAACCAGAAGACCCCGATGAATTTGAACCTGTCACAACAATACAACAGCATAATGTTTCGTCTGTAGAAGTCAACAAAATAGTTTTATCGGCTCATCATGATAAAAGAGTGATTGCAGATGATGGAATAGCTGCATATGTTTTGGGCATTACAGCGTTGTGAGCCATGCATAAGAGAATGTAACTTACGCGTTCAGATGATATTCTCTGAGAGCCTACCAGGAGAAAATGGAAATTTACTCGAGTATTAGTCGCATTCACCTAGCAGAGTCTGATGAAAAAAGAACAATAAGAAGAATAAGCGAAATGGAAGGCATTAACTCTGAATTATAGAGCTGGTCTCAAGCCAGGTAAACGAGGAGAGGTGTATACCATGCAATCCTAGGCTAATTTTATTATACGCTGATCAACTTTATATAAACCAAACTAAAAAGCTGAAAATGCCACGGTTGCTTAAAAATACGCCTAATGAATTCCTTCTAAATGCTACATTACATAAAGCTATAATTAAAACCTTTAAATATAATCAACTAAGGGAGGCCAAAGATGTTAAACAACGAACTTGAAATAAACCGCAAGAATATCTTTTAAAGAACAATATGGTTATGATAGTTAGGTTATGATAGTTGTATTTGCGTCACAAGGACTTCTCCTCCTCACTTCACACTCTAGCATTGGAACACGCAGAGGTTTACAAAAGACTCAGAAAAGTACTTTAAAAGTACAAAATACTGCAGAAGTGGACAAAATTCCCTGGAAAAGTGTCAAAGTACCCATTCCAATACCGCAAAATACCTTCAAGATGCCTCAAATACCTCTACCAGTGCCCTTAAAATGCATGGAAAGGTATACAAAAACCTGTTTCAGCACCACAAAATATTTTTACAGTGCCTCAGTTACCTCTACCTATATCTCTGGTGAGGCTGGTGAAACTCGTCAAGAATATATATTCCAGCGCTCAAAACACTTTCAAGGTGTCAAAAGCGGTTGTACCAGTATGCAAAAGTCCTTAAAGGGGTCAAAATATACGTAAAACACCATAAACTATTGTAAAAGCGAGAAAAAATCCTGAAACGTATATCAACCTGTCTACAAAACACCAACAAGACGGTAAAAATGCATAAAGTTAGCCTAGAAGAGCAAACCTGGCCATAAAACGTAGCAAAATAATCATAAAGGTATAAAAAGTGCCCCATAAAAGCGTCCAAAATACCTGAACCATGGCTCTAAATTCCCTGAAACGTGAGGAACTGCCTGTACTAGAGCCTTAAAATATCTTCAAGGTGCATCTGTACCGTAGCCTCAAAATGCTGTAAAGCTGCCTAAAACTACTGTAATACACTGACAACTCATTATAAAGAATCCAGAGAAATGCCTGAGCTTAGGTTTCCATGGTATGATCTCTAGGTTAGGTTAGGTGATAACAGGATAGAATAAATGACGAGAGGAGATGTACGATAGGTAGCATTTTTACCACCAGTTTAGGTTAAACGATGACAGACAGAATGGATAAGAGGACAGCCTAGGTTAGGATAGGTTAGGTTAGAATGACTTTGAGGACTATGTACTTAATGTAGTTGATGTAATTAATAACAATTATGTAGTTAATGAAATTACTGTAATTCATGTAATGTTGGTTTAGGTTATGCTAGTTTTGGCTGTTTGTATATGTCACGGCAAGACTGTAAACCATAATACAACAATAGCTGCGTCAGTGGCCAAAATAACTGGCGTAATACACAATACTCCTGCAAAAGTGCCCCAAAGTGCTCGAAAGGTGCCAGAACACCGCTAAAGTGCCTGAAATACCTGTTCTAGTGCCTACAATGCCTCGTTTTTTCTCAAAATACTTTTAACAATGTCTGAAATGGCTGTACCAGAGTCTGAAATGGCTGTACCAGAGTCTGAAATGTCTGTTTCAGTGCCCAACATATATTTATTTATATTTATATTGTAAGATGCCACAATACAGACATTGACAATGTCAATAAGCAGTAAACTACTTTGTAAATACAAAGAAGCACACACAGTTTTATGATACTAAACTCCTTACATTTCCTCCACTATGATAAACTAATTTGTGCATAACCCTTCAGAGGTATACAAATAAGTACCTTGTCAATTCTGCCGTTTCTCTTCCATTCAGAACTATATCAGTCACAATTTGCATTCTGGAATTTATAGAAATGGAGATTTGGAATTCTCAATATATAATTCCATTACATGTTAAGGTGGCAAGATTAGCTATTACCTATCCCGAAAAAGGTTTGAAATTAGGGACATTGCGATGATCAAATGTAAACTCTTCCGACAAAAATCATTCATACTGTGATTTGTACCCCTACCATCTCAAAACATACTTTTTAAAATTTCGATGGCGTTGCAACAAAATGAAAGATGTATTGAGTCAGAGTGTGTGAGCAGATGGTCGAAATGCATTGTGCAAGGGCTGATCAGACTCGAGAATTTTAAGTTACTCTAGCATTTCATCACCTGATGGTAGAATTATGGCATCCATCACTAGATGTTAACTTCCTCAAGTCTGAGACGAATAGGAGATTTCGCTCTCACCATACAGATTTTCTGAAACCCCTAATGGAATAAAATGCGAAAATGCTATGAAATAGCTATCATGCTATTGAAAATGAGTTCCGTGATCGGTGATGCATCCTAAAAACATCGGAGAAGGGAACGTCTCAATAAAAGCTCCATTTTCCGCATTCCAGATGACCACATCTTCAACAGGATTAACTCCAGCATGCGTTCCGTATATAATTAAGCACCAAATTGTCGAAGGAAGCGTAGCTCAACATAGTTGAAGTTACAAGATATCGGATTCTATAGTTGAACGATTCAGAAGTAGCTGATTTCAGGAAACAGAAATGCAATTGTATTGTAGGCTAATTTTAGGACTATTTACTGCTCCATTATCGTTAGCAATATGTATTTCGATGCAAAAATAACTGCTGCTAGGTAGCATTTACAGGTCCCGGATGTAAGTTGGTATCCCAGTCTCGTCGTTTGCCTTTAGAGCCAATATATAATAGGATAGAAAGCCATGCCTCTCCGCTTTACTAATATAAAACCGTATTCAGAAAATTCGATCGCATCCAAAATTTCCACTCTGACAGTAGTAGCCTAAGCACCTGACGAATTTTTCAATGAATGATGTTAGTTCCTTGGGTCGCCAAACAAGATAAGATTTGATCTCGGGAGGAGTAATCTATTATAGCATCGTCCTCTGTTTCAGTGTATAAATACACACGTCGTTTAATGTATAGTTATATATTTGTAACTGTAGCGAGTGTACACGTGTCCTCGTGTACAATCTAGATCTCCGTAGTTCTACATGTTCTGCGTCGGTTGCTAGTCGGAGAGCTGAGGAAGATTTCTCATTCTAGCTAGTTTGATGACTTGACCTCAAGGATTTTGTAGATGAAGGCAAATAATAAATTGATTTCCCCATAACTTTGATTTATTAACAGAATCATGCCTACTCAGGCGGCTAGCAATTTTCCCTTTGAATTCTATAGATCTTTACATCTTATATCCTCCCGCTACTATTGAAATCATTCTATGGACCAATCTAATGCGTCACATGATATCCCCACCCACACACTTAGAATCTTTCGCCTGACTGCATAACTTAGACACATCACTGGGGAATACGACCGCTGCTACGTTGGTAGCAAGTGTGACAGTGTCTGAGAGGATCGGAAAAGGAATGAAGAGTGACGGAACTCGGGGCCTACCTCCCCTTCTATCTGTTATCCTATGATCCAGAATTCGTACCTTTATTTGTTACAAACATTTCTATTGGTTCTTACGAAGCGTTACCTAGCCTGCTATATGAATAAAATGTGTCAATTTTTGGAAGTCACGCGCCCTGATGACTTGTTTGGTAAAACCCACTATCTTCATCTTACTCTAAAACTATCGTTTCCCCATTTATTTTGCCAACTCCCTCGAGTTCCAGCAATTGGAACACCATTTCTGTCTGTTTCTATTCTCAGCCCTCAGTCTCTATCATCTGAGGTTTAGACTGAACCCTGTGCGCCTTAGTATGTATGCGCCTGTGGAATTTCATTCCCATTTGGTAGCTCGCCTGTTCACTAAGTACAGCTGTGTAACAAATTGATTTTACATTTAAGTTATTCTCAATATTTTAACATTGATTTCTAATCCCATTATTTTCAGTATTTATATACGGTAATTTTCTCATACTTATTTGCTATCGGACATTCCTCCTTACATAACCTCTTCCCAGAAGTTGTTCATACAAGGTTGCGCAGAAAGAATAGCCTGATTTGAGTCGCGTAGTACGGAGGCATTGTATGCGCCGGCACAGTGTGTGTATATGGAATGAAGTGAGAAAGATCAGCCATTTGCAATTATGGTAGTGTGGACTGCAGAGCATTGCTCTTTCGCCTCTGGAAACTTACCTAAAAATAATAGCTCTCCCATTACTGTTCAACGAATCTTTCGTCGCCATTTCAGAATGAGACGTCGCTATGAAGTTTCTGATCACCGAATAATCGTAAGGTGGGTGAACCAATTTCATACCACTGCAACTAGCCTTAAGATGAAAAGTCCAGGACCCCAAAGGTCACAACGAACTCCTGCGCGAGTGTAGGAAGTCCGCCAAGCTCTCATCCGCAGTACTCGGCGTTCCGCTGTCAGGCATACTTTAGCGCTAGCAAAGTCGTGTCGTTCCCTGCAGCGTATCATCCATGGTGATCCACCCCTACAAGATGCAGGTTATGCAACAACTGAATGAACGTGACAAAGTTGACTGAAGGAAGCCTGCAATGAACTTCCTAGGTCACTTAGCAGTCGAACCGCAGATCTTGAGCAACTTTGTCTGATGAGGCCCATTTTGAACTTCGCGGGAGTGTAAAGAAGCGAAATTTGTGGTACTATGCACCACGCAACCCACGTGTGCTGTATGAGAAGCCACTCCATAGCGAACGTGTGACAGTGTGGTGTGCCGTTACTTCATTTGGCATAACAGGCCCTTATTTCTTCTTATTTCCCAATGGCCGTGCTGTTACAATTACTAGTAATCGCTACGTGGATATGGTTAACGCCGTTCTTCCTACAGCACTGACCAACCACAACCTACCTCAGCTATGGTTCCAACAAGACAGGGCAACAGACAATACGACTCGACGATCCATGGATATCTTGTGGCATGCATTTCGAGGCCGATTTATTTCCAGGTTTGGAGATGTCCAGTGGTCAGCACGGTCACCAGATTTGACTGTCTATGACTTGTTCTTATGGGAGTATCTGAAGAGTGAAGTCTAGGCTACATGCCCTAAAACAGTGGCAGACCTTACGGACCGAAGACGAGACGCCGTGCAGTATATCCCCATAGACATGCTGCATCGTATGATGATGCAGGCTTTTGTCACCGCTTGGAGGAATGCAAAATGTAATTTATATGGTGTCATATTGAGGAAACCGTAGCTGTGGTCTCTAATGACTAAATGACACATCTTTACCTATGTTTTCATGGTATGCTCAAATAAATTGCTGTACTACTTTCAATAAGCTGGCCTGACATTTCCTACTGTTGTTTGTGCGCAGCCCTGTACTACGGTTTTGATCCACCACTCAAAGTGTAATTTGAGCTATTGGACACATTGATCACAGATATCCCTCAAGGAATCTTGAGAGAAATGATAGCCTGTAGCAACCGATGGGAAATACACAGAGCATGCCCAGTTTCAATAGTGTTATTTTATACAGTTTTTCAACTGTCAGGCCCTTCATGTCTCACTGCCATTGTTTTTATTTCGTTCAGCTTTAATTAAGACTTCACCTAGTTTACACTGTCACTTCATTAATGTGAAGTTATTCAATTTCCCGTTCACTTTACTTCAGCCTCATCTTCTGGAAGGCTTCACTCTCAGGGGAGTCGAACACAAGACTTCTACAATTCTCGCTACGCAGTAGCACTCGCTGTACCTCACAGCAGTCATCACCTACTCGCTCGGAGAACCGAACTTGATGTCACAGCAGAAAATCGCTCACCAATTGGCTTATTCACTCGTTGACTGGCCCAACAGACTGAATACTCCCGCGAAAACGTCCGCTTATAAATCCAATGGAATCTTCCACAGAACATTCTAGAACTACCTGGAGAAACCTATCATTATTCATCTCCGACTATCGGGCGCTGACCTCCCAATAACTTTGGGCCATAACCGCTGCGTCACACAGCTCCTTCCTTAGAGTTGTTCGTCCGGAACAGCTCCGTCCGGAAGAGCTACGCGATCTGCAGTAGAATGATTACAATAAACTATTATCAGCTTCCCTCCGAGTTAAACCAAATGCGTGGCGGGGCCCAGGAGCTGTGGCATAAATGTATTGTCTCCACGTCGCTTCGAAGACGCAACCAATAGAATTGGCGACGTAATTTCTGCAATGTCTTATTCACATCCAAGTGCCCCCCGGTAGCACTGACATGGGTTTCTTGAGGAACTTCTTCACCATACTCTTCGGGAGCGCCAGCTGTTTTAGCTTAGTTCTTCCCTGGACGAACTCCCACACTGCATTCAATACACCGTTCCTGAAAACCAGGCAATCCCACTGGCCCCAATAGTTATAGATTGGGCCCCTTAAAGTACGTCCGCCCACGCACTTCGTTCACTAGATTTGTCCCAAACTCGCTCAGAGAACCTCGCATGTAGTTGCAGCAGAAACGCTCACCAACTCGCTTACTCACTGACCGCTCAACTTACTGACTAACTCATCTGACTGACTACTCTTGCGAGGACGCTCGCTTATATATTCAATGGAATATTTCACAGAGCATTCTAGAACTATCTGGAGCACATTACAGAAGATTCTGGTTATCTGCCGATAGCGCTCCTGGTGTTTTCGCTGACGAGCGCTGCTTATCGTTCTTCAACTCCGGTTAACCAGGCGTTAATCCCTAGATAACGTCGGGCATATCCGCTGCGTCACAATATTGCTGAAAGATTCTGTAGCAATATTCCTCGACACATGTACATTGGTCACTATAACTATATTCAATCGATCTAAGTCTGAGATACTTCTAGCGTTGGCTGTTTCATTAACCGCGAAGTTTAAGACATCCAAAATATATTTCCCTAGAGAAATCAATTTCATGGGGGCTTTGAATATGAATCATCGTAATGTTATTATTAAGGCATGTGAAGAAATCATGCAAACCGATTTTATCTTTGAGTAGAGTGTTGATACCCGTTATCCCGATTGTTTCAAGAGAAATATCTATGGCTGTAGGTTGACCATTTTAAGTGTCATTAAATGCGTTGTCATTCTTATTTATACTGTGTATAGAATGAAATGGCCTAAAATTAGATGTTTAACCTCGTAGAGATCTTTGGGATCCCAATACAGTGACTTTCCAGATTGGCATAAAGGAGAGAATACAATTTGGCCCACTGCATCTAAGTAACTCATTTTTATATTAGATCACCCCATAAAAGGGTTTTATAAAGAAATTGCAGGACAATATGACCAAATATGATAGATAACAATTCTGATATCGTCATTCACTACGCATGACCTCATCTCAATCGGGGTAAGCCTTGGTGAATTTTCGAGGTTTTCTGTTACTAACACCACTAAAATTCAACGCTAAATTTCAAATGATCCGTACAGCAATCTTAAAGAATTCCCGAATTTTTTTCCATATATTGAAGTTTCTTACATTTTTCTTTTTGGATCCAAATCTTAGAGGGTGGATTCTGCATTATCTTGACACCCATGCATTAGGTAGTGTATAACCGTTTTGTTTACTTTTTGCTGTCTTCACTACTGAAGATTTTCTACTAAAAATCTGGAAATAGTTTTCTGAGCGTTCTGGATGCGAATACAACCGCTTTCTCACCTCTTCTTCGGGAGAAAATTTGTGTTAGTCAAACAAAAGCATATCTGTTAACCTATATGTGTAGAAAGAATTTTTTATTGTTTATCGATGTAGCAACTTAAGGAGCACCTCCATCTATACATTCTGGAGCACAGAGAGAAGAAAGACTCGGCAGCAATGTTAAAAGCACACCAATGGTTTTTACCTAGCTTTTCCACTTATGACCCTCCTACTAATACCAGCACCCATGCTAATCTTATTCTTTGTTATCCAAGTTAAAAACCTTACTTTCTTTGCCAGCCTACTTTCTATAGCTTATACTGACTTGCAGACTTTAACTACAAAATTTTTTCTCGCAAGTGTCTTCAACCCAATTTTTATTTGCAGAGTGTGCAATTTGGTGCTCATTGCACACTTCGTCAAATATATTTATAGACTAATCACCTCCATCTAAAATGTATAATATTTAGTAACAGGTTTGCATATCTATAACCTGGCATATGAATTTCAAGAGCTTAAATTTCTGAATTAACAATTCCGGAATATCTCCTATAGTGATGGGACTATACCATTATTTCCGATACTCGATGTCGATACTGATTTTTGAGTAGTGATGCTCGATATTTGATACTCCTTTATAAGGAACTGTAACGGCGATAGCCTGCTCACTGAATGATGTTTCTATTAGTATGTGGTTTTCTGTGTATTAAAGAATGTAACGAATTTTGTATTCTGAGCTAATTCCGAAATTGTTCTAGTCTGACACACTCCAATTAGCAGGAATTGTTTTATCTTGATAATGTCAGAAGTTACATATCCCCTATTGGTAGTTAAGGCTAATAATATATATATCCATTTCTATGCAACGAGATTTTTTTGTGCTGAACACTTTTTAAAAGGACTTTTATATCCATAGAAAAACAAACAATAGCAATTCCTCTTTATTCTGCAATCTTGAAAATATCAACTAACATACATTTTACATGAAACTCAAAAAGCTAACAATAAGTGTGCCTTACACTGTTGGGGACAGCTGTGTCGTGTGCACAATCGCAACAGCAGACGGCTGGAGCAGGGCTCAATCCGGACGGAGATAACGGAGAAGCGAGCTGCCGAGATTTTTTTTGTGACAAGTTGGAGTGTTGTGAACACCTGCAATGTATACGGGAGCGTAAATTCAGATTAATAAATATTGTATAATTCAATAGTCCTTTATTGAGAGAGCTACTGTCAATGATCCACGAGATTGACTTTGTCCTTGAACTGCAAGCGTGCAGTGGACTGGGGAGCTTCTTGCGTAAGGTGTAGATAGTGTAACACCAACGGTTCAAAAATATTGTCAACAAGTGCAGTCTTACTGCAGGCAGTGTCAGTGGATGCTACAGTGTTAAACGCGTTGTATCGTGAGTGTCAAATTAATATAATTCATTAGTGAAATGGCTAACTTTCGGAAAAAGGGAAAAAACATTCATAGCGAAGCTCGCGAAATAATAAACCATGTAAACGAGCAATGCAAAAAAGAAAGCAGAGCAGAAACAACTAATTCTGCCGATTTCGCGAGCGGATAAGAGAACAGCAAATTACTGCGGTGTGTCTGTGGGAACAATTAAGAATATAAGACAAGAAAGTGCGAAGAGAACAGAAGGAAGCCCTTTACGCACTCCAGGCAATACAAGACCTTGAAATCCAGAAAGAAACATAAATATAGACAATTTCGACATGTACGTCATTAAGTGGACAATAATGGACTTCTACGTCAATAAAAAGATAGTTCCGACATGCAGAAGGTTACTTCCTGTAGTTAGAAGTAAGATACAATTTCCTTGGGGGGGGGGGGGGGTAGAGTCTTTAAGGGGAGTTATTCGGAAATTGGGATTTAGATGGCGCAAGTGCCGAGGTAAGCGAACAATCTTAATCGAAAAGCCAAGAATTGTTGAATGGAGATGCAAATACTTAGCTGAGCTAAGCGAATACCGAAGACAAGGCAGGGATATCGTTTATTTGGATGAAACGTGGATGGGCAGTAATTTAACATTCAAGAAATGTTGCCAAGCTGATGGGATCACAGGGGTGCTTACTGATGGTAGTGCAGGAAACAGACTCATTGTTGTTCACGCATGCTCCGAGAATGGATTTATTTCTGGAGCATTGCTGATTTACAAGGCAGGATCAGTAACAGGTGATTACCATGGGCAAATGAACGGTGTCAACTTCGAAGGATGGGTGAATGAACGCTTGATTCCAAACCTTCCAGAAAAATCTGTAATCATTCTAGATAATGCTCCTTATCACACCATTCAGATCAATAAGCCCCCAAATAAATCCGACGCTAAAGTTAACATGATGTCATGGATTCAGAAAAATGGAGTTTTGTGAAGAAAGCATGCTAAAGCATGAACTTTTTTCTTTGATAGAAATGAACAGTCCAAGAGAAAAGGTATTTAAGATTGACCGCATCCTCAATGCACATGGACACTCCACTCTGTATCTGCCGCCTTACAATTGCGATCTTAATCCCATTGAGCTTGCATGGGCGACAGTAAAGCACTTTATAAGGGAGCGCAATGTTACTGGCGAATTTTCGTTACCTCGTTTATGGAGTTTAACCAACCAAGGAATCTCTGCGGTACCTGCAGAACACTGGGTAGGTTATCACCGGCATGTTAGAAAATTAGAAGATGGTTACTGGTCCAAGGATCGTGTGGTTTCTGATGTCATCGATCAGATTATTATTTCAAATGCAAACGACAGTTCTTCTGATGAG
This sequence comes from Deroplatys truncata, assembly GCA_030765065.1. Classification (NCBI taxonomy): domain Eukaryota; kingdom Metazoa; phylum Arthropoda; class Insecta; order Mantodea; family Mantidae; genus Deroplatys; species Deroplatys truncata. The sequence continues at coordinate 533,059,845 of CM060990.1, read as the reverse complement.
CAAGAAGGGATATCATCCGATGACTCGGACTCCGAATCGTTGCATCAGATCTTGCACACCCTTTGGATTAATCACGTTAGTAAAATAACATTCCACATTTATATTGTCATAAATATACTGTTTTACATGTATACAGGCTTTACAAGTTCACATATTGAAAGTATGATATAATTGTTTTGTTTGATGCGGTAATAATGTACTATTGATGTTAATTCGCCTAATATTTGTTGTCGCTGAAAGAAAGCATAAGTACCTTTGGAACAGGGTGTAAAACAATAAAGCGATAGGAAAGAATAACACAACGCTCTCTCAGGTTTGCTTACGTCAACCCCAAGCACAAAGCTAAACTCCTGAGTCACAGACAGTACCAGGGAAATGTTGCCCAGTGCAAAACGTTTTTTGGTCCTCCGGACCAGATTCATGTGAAACAAACGTGAGAGTCCATGATTCGAAAGTCAGTGAACCGCGAGCTGCATCTGAATACTCTGGGTTCTCTGGCCCATCTTGGGTCCCTCCACGACAGAGCGCGGAAGCTGCAAGCGGTATTCCTGCCTACCAGGCATATTATCCGAGAAGGCTACGAGTTTCGGCGATCTTCACATCTCCGGTAAGTCAGTCTGTTCAGTTCCATCCCTACTTTTGTAGCGTGCCTCTTTTACCACACAAAATGGATGACGCAGCGAAATGGCCTTAATAAGGGAAAGAGCAGTGCTCAGAGCAAGGTGGACTGGAATTAGTAGAATTATAAGTTGTTTTGATCCTACTGTAAACTGCCTTAAATACGTTAGGGTGAGGAAAAAATTAATACAAACTATTGCCGATGATAACAATGGTATTTTTACACAATAAGAAGTAGAGGATTATGAGGAACAATCTCATGATGCATACAGAGCAGCCTTTGACGATATTTGCTTATAAATATAATCTAAATTGGAGACATCGTCAGCTGCAGAAACTACCGTTCAACTTCCACCAGTATGTGACAATAGCAGTAACAACAGTGCTGTGAAGCTATCGAGAATTGCTATGCGTAGGTTCAGTGGTGCCCTGCAATAATTCATGCTGTTTCATGACACCTTTAAAGGTTTAATTTTCAACAATAATACACTTACAGATATTCGAAGTCTTAGTATTTACTCTCTTGTTCGTCAGGAGAACCACACTAGATTGTAGTGAATTTTGCCGGTAACACACAGCATTTTTACAATTGCATGGAATTTAATCTATGGCCGGTATAACAATCCAAAGCTGATCCTGGACTTCCATATTAAGGAGCTGCTCTCCCTGCCACATGCAACCAGTGATTCTCCTAAAGAACTTAGAGCGTTGAGAAATAAAACGCCAGCAACTTAAATGCCATAGAAGTTCTGAAGCTAAAAATTCCATTGAATGAGATAATATTGTCGTATTTACTTTTAGAACGCATTAGTTTAGGCCTCAGAAAATAGTGGGAGAACAAAACCTCCAGTGATAACCCTCCACCATTGAGCAGTCTAATTAGTTTTCTGTAGGATATTGCCAAACACCTGAGATCGTTTCAGGCACAATTGCCGTTGTGGAAATTAAGAAAGGTGTAAAGCACTGCGCCCGTTCCAAAGTATCAGGCCAACCTGACGTTAACAATCCGGTTTCTTGTATTTTGTACAATGCTGCTCACAATACAATTAAATGCACAAAATGTAGGAACCTTAATGTGAAGGGCAGCATCAACTTTGCGAAATCGAAAACCTTTGCTACAACTGCTTAAATGGTGTTCTCACAGTTAGTACTTGTAATGTAGCAAATTGCAAAATATGCAATAAGAAGCACCATACTTCACTGCATGTTGACCAAAGTGATACATCTGAGTCTGGCAACGTTCAAATTAAAGCCTATTATTCCTTAAGGGATACGTATTAACACAGTGCGGTTTTACTTTAAACAGTGATAGTTTACGTTGCGCGCAATAGGGCAATTTTCATCATTTCAGGGCATTACTACACAGTTGTTCTCACATGAATTTCATCTCTCGTGACATGCCTGACCGGTTAGAGCTAAAACTGCATTAGCGCTCAGTGCCTGTCAATGGCATCAGCAATGTTAAGGCGACAGCATCCTCGCATCTGTGTCAAATCCGATTGCAGTCCAGAGTAAGCAGTTACAGTAACCGTATCGTCTGCTCAGTTCTACAACAGATCACAGGACTATTGCCATCTTCAGTGATAACTTACGATAAGTGGCAGCTACCCGTTGGCCTTGCCCTAGCTAATCTATATTTAAATCAACCCCGAGGAGCAAATTTAGTTTTGGGGGCAGCAGTCTTTTTTGCCTGAGCAGCAATCTAGAGAAGGTCATCCCACCCTGCAGAATACTTAGCTAGGCTGGATTCTTTCCAGACGTGTGCCTGCACATTCAATGCAACACACGAGGGCAGTCACTTGCCTATTAACCACCAACGACAAATTGCTGGCGCAAGTGGAACGCTTTTGGCTACAGCAAGACGTAGTCATACGTCACCTTTCAGCAGAAGAAAGACACTGTGAGGAACACTTCTCAAAAACCTTTATGCGTAACGACACGGGGAGATTTGCGGTACGACTGCCTCTTCGCCGCAGTTCAACAGAACTTGATTGTTTTTATGAGAATGCCAGGAGGAACGCTGGATACTTGGAAAGGAAACTGCAAAGACAACCTAGCTTAAGAAAGAAGTACATTAAGCTCATGTTGGAGTATCTACATCTCGGATATATGGAGCTTGTTAACACAGAAGACAAGAACCAGAAATGTTACTATATGCCTCATCATGCAATGACGAAAGAGTCTAGTAGCACCACCAAACTGAGGGCATTATTCAATGTTTCAGCAAAAACCACATCCCTATTTTTGCTGAGTAACCTGATGATGCTTGGATCAACTGTGCAGCAGGATCTGTTTTCTACTGTTCTCCGGTTCCGCACGTACAATTATGCGCTGACAGCGGATATAGAGAAGATTTACAGAGATTCTAATGCTCGAAAGTGACAGATATTTACAGAGGATTCTGTGGCGTTAAACTTCCAACGAGTAACTTAAACCATACCCTTAACGACGATCATATACAGAACTTCGGCAGTTCCATCTTTTGCTACTCGTTGCTTAACGCAGATGGCAATTGATAATGGTCATTTGCATCCCAGCGTAGCTGAAATCTTCAAACGAGATTTTTATGTCGATGACCTGCTGACCGGAACATGGTAGAAGATACTATTGAACTATGCAAAAGTTAATGTCAATTCACAAAACAGGAGGGTTTCCCTTAAGAAAATGGCGTTCCAACAACTTGACATTTTGAGCGCCATACCGTAGCTCTTTGTGAGTGTGACACAGTTTGGAGTGTTCCCTTTGAAGACGCCGCGATAAAGACTCTTGGTCTGAATTGGCATCCTGGGAACGACTTATTACAATTCACTGTGTCTGATAGCAAGCTAGGCAACTCTAGGTGGACCAAAAGGACTGTGCTTGCTAAAGTCGCCTCTATATATGATCCCCTAGTTTTACTGGGCCCTGTGGTTAGAGTGCAAGCTCTTCATTCAAAGTCTTTGGAAAGAACACTTACACTGGGGCGAATAGCTTAACATTAGATGGAGGTGCAGTGGAAGAAGCTTCTTGGATACCTTCCTGAATTGAACGACATGCATATTCCTCGAAGATTAGCTACCACCGAAGAGAGCATCTCCATGAAACTTCATGAATTTCAGATATCTCTGAAAGAGCATATCACCTGTATATGCCTGCGTTGTACAAGGACAAATGGAAATATTACCACTGCTCTGCTCTACTCTAAGCCTAGAATCACAACATTGAAGCAAGTCTCTCCACCAAGATTAGAGCTAAATGGTGCCGTACTGCTTAGTCAGCGAATGGAGAAGGTACGCAATGCTTTGAACTTAAACAGCACTCGCCAATATTACTGGACTGATTCAACAATAGTACTAGCCTGGACTGCTGGCCCTTCATAGTCCTGGAAGGCCTATGTGGCAAACAGGGATGCGGTAATTCAGCGCCTTACGGTTCGACGGATATGGAGACACATACCGTCAGAAGAAAACATTGCTGATCCGACCCACAAGGTCTACAATGCGGTGATCTATGGTTTGCGGGCCCCGACTGGCTCACTCAGTACAGCTGTACGTGGCCGTCAATAAAGGGATAATTCATTCAGAAATAAATCAATAAAGGGAGCCCCAACGACATTTTTGAACAAACGGGAGCAAGGATCTGTTTGTCCAATACACATTCCGAGCTAGAGGAGACTTGGAGCAAACTTTCCAAGTGGTCTACGCTACAGCGAGTCATTGCCTAAGTACTCAGATTTAGCTAGAATTCAAGACATCAGTCAACAGTTAAATATCGCGGATCAATGAGCATGGCGGAGCTTAGTCACACTTTAAGCGCCATAGTTCGCTCCGTACAACAATCAGCGACTCTCAGGAAGATCACGCCCTCCTGCACAGGAGGTCATTTACCTCTGATAGCAAGTTACTGCCGTTAAATCCCTTTCTGGACGGTAATTACCTCTTGAGGTTGAGCGGTAGGCTAGAAAATACTGTTGCACCATTTGCCCAGAAACATACAGTGATATTTCTTCCAAAACATCATGCTACCAAACCACTTATATGGCACGAGTACATTCGACCTGATGTACGCTGGGAGTCAACTTCTATTTGCTTCGTTACGACAGCGATTTTGTCTGATGAATGGCCGATCTGTTGTTCGGGGAGTGATAAATAAATGCGTGAGCTTCTTCAGGGTTAAACCTAATGTAACTAATCAACTTATGGGACAGTTACCCTCGTCCAGGATCAGCGACAGCAGGCCATTTTCTCACTGTGACGTTGATTATGGCGGACACTTGTACATCAAACCAGGTAATCCCGAAGTAAGCTGCAGATAAAGTGCTGCACATAGCTGTTCGTTTGCACGTCAACTAAGGCTGTGCACATTGAGTTGGTCAGCGATTTAAAAACTGAAGCCTTCTTTGCCGCTTTACGGCGCTTTACCTTCAGACGAGGGATCTGCTCGCATAAGTATACTGACAACGGCACATGCTTCATAGGTGCAAGAAACAAGTTAAAGAAACACAAGGCATTAGTAGCTACCTTCGTAGAGTAACAGGGAATACGATGGCACTGTTTTCCTCCTCACTCTTATTTTTGTCAGGTTATGGGAAGCTGAGATTAAGTCGGTAAAGAGCCATTTAACGAAAACATTTGGTAATAACACTCTCATATCTGAGGATATGACAACACTATTAATACAAATTTAGGTAGCTTAAATTGCTGTCCCATTATTCCTGTGCCCAATAGTCCTGACGAGTACTCGTTTTTGACACCTGATCTCTTCCTGATTGGCGAAACTTTGGTTTCCTTTCCTGAGCCAGATTGTCTTTCAGAACCATCATTGCGTCTGTCAAGTTGGCGAGTAATTCAGCGGAATCGAGAGGTCATCAGGAAACGCTGGTCAAAGGACTACCTGAATCAACTGCAGCAGCGCTCCAAATGGCAGCACAAACAGCCAAATCTTCAGGCTGGGAAATGGTGCTGTTAAAGGAGGAAAAACTTCCTCCTCTCAGTGGCGAATTGGAATTGTTGAAGGACACAGCCCAGGAGTGGTGGTTTAGTTCGGGTAGTGTCAGTATGAACTGCAAAGATTTGCCCTTTCCCCGAGGACTATGATTAAGAATTCTTGCTTGAGACTCAATGCAATTTAATTTGTGATAGAAATTAGATGGGCCGAATATTGGGGACAGTTGTGTCGTGTACACAATCGCAGCATCAGACGGCAGCAGCAGGCCTCAACCCAGGCGGAGAGAAGGGGAAGCGAGCTTGCGAGACTTTTTTGTGACCAGTTGGGGTGTTGTGCAGTATAACGAACTAATGTAACGTATACGGAAGCGTAAATTTAGATTAATAAGTAGTGCAGAGTTCAACAATGTTTTACTGAGAGAGCTACCAAAGAGGTGTTGCCCAGTGCACAACATATACCATTCTGGCACTGTTCGCAACTGCCATATAAAATATGTATTTTTCCATCCGCTAATAGGCAATTATCCATATAACACACGAAGCACAGTAGGTTTGTAGCTTAAAACTTCCGAATAACCCCCTCATACAGTATCATATACATGTTTAATACAAAAGTTTGACTTTCGTAAACACAAACTAACAGATGGAAGGAAAGAACAAATATTTCCATGCTCTGCAATATCTCACATCTTAAGTCCTGATTTAACCGTAGCTATTTCTGCCGGATTTTTGGTCACCGAAGTGGAGTAATGCAATGGTTGAGAGTGAGTCACCAAGCCAGGCTACTTAGTGCCTCTGCTAAATCAAATTCATTCATCGATCAGTTAAACTGCACGTCAAATGAATACCTCTACTACTACCACCCATATTATTTTGCATATCTTCATTTAGACACAAAAGCCTATGGAATGATGCATGGATTCACCAACAGGAAACAAATTCAAGGTTTCTCAATAACTAAGCAACCCTTTATGGATACGTACGAGGCAATTACACGAAGTATCAACTCCTTTCATTACTTATCTAGCGTGAAGTTAAACGCAACAGCTTTCAATAATGCAAAACTTAAAAATGTAAAAGTAGGTATCGAAAAATTGGCGAAGGTTTATCTCAAAGTATTAGCCATAATTCCATAATACCGACTATCTAGAGTATCGACGGTATTGAGGTGCGATCCCTAGTCTCATAGGTTAGATATATCCTCTGCTAGAGTTCATTATATAACTTTATCGTATTAGTTACATGATGGATGTTATGAAGCAAACGTACATTCCATCTATACCGGTGCTAGAAATTGGTAACTATATTCGAGAGGGAATGAAGACATAGAGATATCTTTCTCAGCAACGTCAGAGCACCTTTCTAGGACGTCCACATACTGCGGAATCAAACATAATACTCGGTTTACTTGTTTCTAAGAATCTGTGTATTTATTTATAGACTCTTTATCGAACGAAAAGTCAAAGCGTCCTGAAAGTGCGCTTGAAAACGTGCATGATATTATAGTGAAGATAAAGCAATCCAACCTCCTGATTTTAGAGAAAGCACGGTACTTATATCGGTAATATAATAAATGGGACGCAAGGTATGATTCCATCCAATTAAGTGAAAGTAGATATCATAATGTATATGCTATTTATCTATTATACTCATATACTTAAGTATCTAAGAATTTATTCAGAGAGAATACAAAAGTAATTGGCAATAAAATCTTAACTTACAACATATATACGATGATTCTGTGCAAACTGACATTAGTTATACATTAAACAAAGGCTTGTGTAAATGGATGTGAGAAGGCAATGGTCGATGAGTTTTCAGACAGTTTGCTCTACTTCCTCCCCACTGCCTACTCATTTATTGAGATAACAGAAATGGGTTTATATCTTTATCAGTGTGACTAAATTAAGACATTAATTAATTTAATTCTGAATATTGACAGGTTCGGATGCTGAAGATTGGTTTCCTACAGAGGTATCTTAAAACACTTATATATTCCAAATATGTCAAAAGAAACTACAAATCCGGATTAGGACAATGTGTATGGTTCAAGATCCTGAAGAAGATGCTGGGTCATTAATTAAAACCTATATGGATACGCTTGCAGCAGTCATACTTAACGTAGACGTTCGCCGAAAAAATTTCCTACCAGCGCATGGATGAATTTGGCGGTATGCTTAGGGAACGCATACACATATACACCGAGAAACTTCACAATTAACACTCTACATACTTAGGCAGGTGGATATTGCCAATTCATACTCAAATAATACAGTGTTATGTATGATAATGATGGAAGTTATATGCACTCCACACCACGGTTATGATGTTGCAAATAAAAGGTTTATTGCAGACTACTTCAGTGCTCTAAATCAACCACTACACTCTAATTGAAATAAATTTCGTAACGGAATAGTAAGGTGAATATTACATTCTATGGGTGCCACTGATTCTGCGAAAAGTAAATGTCCCCAAAAGCATTTGTAACGAAACAGAGCGAGGCATGGAATTTTAAGCAAATCCCTAGCTTGAGCCTCCGAAAAAATTGCTCCAACAATTAAAGAGAGGCTTGTAAACTTAGGTATCTGTGCATAAATCCTTAACTACAATAAAGAATTCGATTGATATTCTCAAACATGAAGTGAGTGTTGTAAACGTTACTCCGGAATACTTTAAAGGTTAGCTCAGTGTTAATCTTCAAACGAAACCATTCAAGGGAACTTCTTTAAACTATAACGTCCGGTAAGAATATTATGATTATTCCTTTTATGGTAATTTAATAAACTGTTCTATAGCGCAGGCACGATATTTACAACAGATTAAAAGTTATTAAAAGTTAGCCAGCCTTATACAAGTAGAAGACTTGATAGGATTTAGTGCACCAAATATTCGAGCCAAGGATGGATAAATCCTAACTGTTGAATTAATAATCTTCTGCAAAACTGAAGTAACTTAAGTCTGAAAAAATTTCGAGATATATCCTAAAATTTTAAGCCCTTGAGAACTCATTTCTCAACATACCAAGGCTATCACGCAGTAGTTGTGTGGTTTCTGAATGATCTTATTTTGAAACCCAATGAGTAATCTACGGAGCTCTGCAGGCGCTAACAGCATCATTGAACATTATATTGAAAGTTTAGAAAAGATCCAATCCTGAAGAGGATGAGAAAGACCTCGAAGAAGTTCCGTCAAATTATCATTCTACTTACGTGGATAAAGTTTATACAAACAATAGATTTTATTTGGGCTCTACGTATGCAATGAAAATTGCAGTTATAAGCTAAGGTATAAAGTGACTGAGTTTGAAAATAATAGTATTCAAGTAGATAATACCCTACAATGGTAGCGCTGGTCAAAATGAAATGATCTTCAAAGGGATGTCTGGTATATTTTTGTGTACTTATATGTAGAGAACGTCTCAATCCACAGAGCGGCTACAGTCTTCAAAGGCACTTGAGATATCAAGTAGTAAGCACAGAGTATGTACGTATTGTGTGGACATGAATATAATACACCGACTAGTATCTGAACATACGTGTGAGTATTGGAGGGAGCATGATCCCTAAAGACCCTTTCTTTTTTGTACTCTTTTAACCCATCCTAACACTATCGTGAATCGTCTAAGTTTTCTTATTGCATCTTGAGAGGCAGGTAATGAAGATCGTGTTTTAAGATTGAAGAAATTATATGATAGCTGATAGGTTAAATAACTATTTTATGATCAAAGAAAGTATTCCAAAGGACTACAATTTCGAACACGAAGAAATTTCACACAGCGAAATATCAGTAAAGGAATTTTTGGCAAGCTACAAATTGATTTGATTGAAATATTGTTACATATTAGGGTGAAGACCGAAAAGGTTACCAGAAAATGATTAATTTAGATCACTCCAACACACACACGGGGGCCTCAACACACTGGCAGTAAAAAGTACGGGACCTTGGTGTGTACATTTAAGCGGAAGGCGTGGGCTTTTATATTACATTGAAAGATTACATAACACACATTACCTGGGAGCTATTCACAAAAACGTTTGCCTTCTCTACATAGTTAACAAAGGAAACAGGATGAAGGGGAATGCCACAGGCCGTAGACTGGCCACACACGATTGGTTCCAACAACCACTTACTCTCGAGTGACGCTATCTTGGCCCTACCAACCGTGTCTAGCCAAGGGCAGACAGGGCTGACATCATATCACACAATTTCAAACAGATCTTTCCCTTTGGCGTGGTCCGCGCCTAAAGGAAAGACCGTCAAACCGAAGTATGACTAATGAGACCCAATAATGCTACGTCTGGTAGCAACAATACAGCACAACAGTGCGTCTGGTATTGACAATAAAATTAATAGACCATATCTCCTCCCACTTACAAGAATGAGGCGTCCCCGCCGAAAAAGAAATAGAACAGAAAAAATACAGAAATACAAATTGAATGAATAAAAATGATTTGAATTGACAGTAAGCCTATGGTCACTTCCCACATGAAAAGTTACAATTCACAATTTAAAAATGGGTAATATAGTCCCACAGGAACCACCAAGCTCACAAACTCTCTTCGGTACATAAACAGCTCGCGTGCAAAATGTTTGAAGGCAGCTATAGAAACAAGCTTGAGAATGGCGCAGTAGCATTGCATTGTTCGTTGAATTTCACCAAAACTGAACCACACCTGCCGGCGAAATAATAGAAGCTAGAGCATAAATAATAACTGTTTGGTAACATACCAGATGCTATAGCACAACACGGAACATGTGACGGTCACAACGGCAAAACGCAGCGAGCTTGCTGTACAGTTCAAAACCTGTTCTGTGGCCGACGGGTGCTGTCGGCACAGACGAAGACAAGAAAGAACTCCCTCCTGTAATGCCGTGGTTGAGTGACAGTCCAATTGTTGTTGATGTGCTGCGCGGTGACATTTTTTGGGTGAAGCCGGGTGAACAACCAGCATTCTCTGGATGAGCTGGAGATGTTCCCTTCTGTGGAGGGGAGCGTTACCTTGGAGCTACTGGCTGACTGAAACAATATTCGGGGAAGCACCAGGTTTCAAAATATACAAAGGCAAATAGAAAAGACACGAAATACAAACGTTACTGTAAGGCAGGGAACACAAAATGTTAATAAAACTTAAACCTGGAGCAAAACTTAAACCTAGCCTTGCAAAAAAATTACATTGATCGCTCTATTATTTGATTTAGTTAGCAAATACTGATCAGTATATTTAAAAACTGGAACCAATCAAACCAAAATTAAATGACAGGAATTTTGAATATTTTACATTAAAAATGATATTTAAGGCCCTTGACACTCTAAAATGGAAGTTGTACATAATAATCGTATTATCCAGTGACAACCCACACAAATAAGGACCAAAACACATTTTAAAAGAGTACGAAAGGAATTATGTCACCCTTAAAAAGATTGTTTAGTCAATCTACCAACATACTGCAACGTAACTACAGAAATATACGCTAACTACAAAACCTAATATATTTAGCGGGACCATCACCAAATAACTACACTAAGGACCTACCCTCAAACAAAACCTCTATGCGTAGTTAGCCAGCGACTAGCTCGAACTCTTTTTATAACCCCCTTTTTTCTTTTATGGGAGGAATGTGGACCAAGCCACAGTCAAAGGAATTCTGAAAAATATACTTATAGAAACACACAAATAAACAATGAAAACAGTCGGAACTGACCTAAAGAATGAAATTATCATAAGTAATCATTGTGACACACAACAAATTTATAGATCTTCAAATTTTGAGACACGTACTCACCCAAACAAGAAATTGTAGAGGGTGGACATCTATATCGCTGGCGGACAGAAGGATGACACTTCGACCATTTCCATCATTCTGGAGGTGTACTGTGAGCAGAGGCTATAACACATACAGCACAGTGGACACGAACCAAGTTGTCACTGTAACCAAGGTCATATATTCGATACACATCAATCCCACATCACTGTGGATATACAGCAAATACAGCAAGTAACTCACCTTACGAAATCCATATCAGCAAATTAGCAAGTGAACAACAACAGCATATCCCTCTTTCCTATCACAACATTAAGATATCCTCAAAAATTTCAAAAGAATCAGACTAAAGTATCATGGTAAGTACATGTCACATCTATTACCCAAAACAAAATGTAGTGTCACAACAAACTACTTAGAGGAATAAGCAAAAAGCCTATTAACTGTAAGAGAAAGCAAGTAACATTTTATAACATATATGGTCCCACGGGATCGTAGTAAGGGAAGATACGGGAAACATATACTGGCTGGGTTTTGGTCCTGGGAGCGTTAGAGCGACGGTTTGCATATGCGACAGGTGTGATTTGCTTAACAATTTCAAAGGGACCAAGGTAGTGATGAAGAAGATTGGTACATCTTCCTTTTTTCTGAAGGGAATAAAGTCTTTGACAATTATTGCCAATAATTCCAATTCTAGAACACTGTAGTTGTTCTCACACATGGAGTGTGTCCGAGACGAATACCTTACGGGTCGAAGATGGCCATCCTGCCGCTGGAGGAGAATACTAGCAACTCTAAGACCACTGACATCAGCATAGAGTTCAGTGTAAACCCCAGGGATGTAATGAGCTAACACTGGTGCTGAAGATAAAGCATCTTTTAACCGTTGAAAAGCCTATTGTTGTTCGGCCCCCAAGAAAAGTCGTGGTGTTTTATAGTGAGCTGGGTCAAAGGATGAGCAATTTGTGCGTAATCTTTAACAAAGTTCCTATAGAAATTAATTAAACTTAGCATTTTACGGACATTCCGAATATTCTTGGGCGTGGGTAATTTTCGGATGACCGTAAGCTTATCCGGATCTGGAGAAAGACCATCTTTGCACACTTCAAAGCCTAACAATTTAACTTTAGTCATTCCAAAAGAACTTTTTTTCAGGCTTGAGTTTAAACTTATGTCGCTCCAGTCTCTGAAAATCAGCCTCTCGATTGTCGAGCAGCAAAAACCAGAATGCCATCAAGATATGCCACGGCTTTCTTGAAGTTTAAGTCTCCTAATAATTTATCAGCAATGAAACTGAAAAGGCGTGGAGCATTAAATAAACCAAAACCAAGTCTATCCAATTGATATTGCCCTGATGAGTGACAAAGCTCGTGTACTGCTTAGAACTTTCCTCTAAGGGTACCTGAAAGTAAGCCGGCAATAAACCAAGAGAAAAAAGCCAGGAGGCTTTATTAAGGTAACTGAGCAAGTCATCAATGATGGGTAACGGAAAAGAAGAAGTGACTGTTACACTATTTAACTTCTTATAGTCAACACAAAATCTCATGGACCCATCTTTCAAGTACAACAGGAGATGCCCAAGGAGACTGAGACTCAGTAATAATGCCAGAATCCTTCATTTCTTGAACATGTTAAGCAATAATTTCCTTCTGTTTATGAGGAACTCTATAGGGTCGTTGTTTGATGGGAGTAGGGTCAGTAGCCAGTATATAAAATTCAGCAACATCGGTCGTCCCTAATTCTTGCAATGAGGTAGCAAACACATTAGAATATTTAAGCAAAATCTGATGAAGCTGGTCAGACTGGTTAGTAGAAAGTTTACTACTAACATTAAAGCTGAAATTAGGAGCTTTCAATATAGAAAGACATCCCAGGAATAGATAGAATTGCTCTGTACAAATGCAAAATTTTGCACAGTAGTGAGAACAGCATTCGTAAATAATGTTTGAGATTGGGCGGAAGTGTTATACACAGGAAGAAAAGTTCCATCCTGGGATTCACAAACAATAGACGGAATAGCAATATGCTTTTTGTGCATAACGCTTTGTGAAGGCTCTAACATAACAGCATGAGAGGAAGACTCTGAAAACTGTATCGAGACATTAAAAACTGAAAAAGGAGGTATTCTGACATCACCTTTAACAAAAGCCTTAGCTGTAGACCTCTCACAGGGTTCATCCAATAGTGGAATTAAACTATGACAGTCAAAGGCAAAGCATTCTTTTCTAAAATATAAACCTTACAAATATCATTTTCTACTGCAATAGTAGCTTTGTTATGCGCATAATCAATGACAAAGTTATGTTCACTTAAGAAAGTATTACCCAGAATAAAATGATGCGCTAAATCGTTTACTACTAAAAAATCCTCCTGGAAGGAAGAACCATTAATATAGAAAGGCAAAACAGTGTGGTAAGGAAAATCCAATAATCTGTTTCCAGCGATGCGCAGCAGCACGTCAACAGGCTTCAGCTTGGCAAATTCATGGACATGGCGGGCATGGATGATGTTAACAGCACTGCCTGCATCCAAAAGAATATTAATTTGTTGTCCATCAATGAGTCCAGGGACCTGCAGAATGTGGCCCAGAGGAATAGAAGCACTGGCAATAGTAGGATGCTGCCCATCACTGCAAGGTGACACCATCTGGGTGGCTGTTAGTAGTGACGCTGTTCGTTTGTTTGGCCGAGATACCTGTTGCTAACAAAACCTCGCTGTGTGCCCTGGTTTGCCACATCTGAAACAAATTACAGTTCGCGCCGATGTTAGGTGGTGAACGGGATTTCCATTGTCCTCTCTGTGTGGTAAATGGTCTGTTCCCCTTAGGTTTAGAGGATGCGTTCAATGAGTATAACTGGCTGGCCAAACGGCCCACTTTTGCAGCTAATTCAATGACATCACTATTAGGAGGAGCTGGAAGAGCAGGTAAAGGTGAATGACCTGAAAGAAAAGGGTTTGTAGAACCAGCTGGTAAAGTTAAAGGCGGAGGAGCCGAAACATAAATAGAAGATTGCGATTGTGCAGCGGCCAAGTGCTCTCTTTGGGTCATATAAAATTGAGATTTTTCCACCCGCTTAAGAGTCTGTAAAAGATCATCGACAGTAACAGGGTTCAATGGCACTATAATGCTCACTACTCAGGTTTCAGACCGTTAAATACATTTCTTATATGCTCAGTTTGAGACATACTTGGATTAACCTAATCACATAAAGACAGAATATCATAGACATAGTGCAATAATAGGTTCAGAATCTAACTGAATCCTTTATCGGAGTTTGATTTCTAATAATTTATCTTAGTGAGCAACCTTGAAAGCTATAATAAAAGAAGTTTTTAAAAGAGACCAATCATGAAGAGATGAATGTGATAAAACGTCTGAACCATTGTGTGGCAGTAACTTTAAGGTAGCAAGCTAAATACTTAACTTTTTGCAAATCTGACCGGTTATTAGCAAAGGCTACCTTTTCAAATGTATTCAGAAAATCAAAAGGAATATCTACTGCAGCATCAAAGAAAGGAGGTTCAACAGAAGGTCGTGCAAAGAAAGATTGTATAGTGGACACGATACTCTGGACAACTGCCTGTACAAGTGTACTTAAGTCATTGTTGATGACCACCAAGGCTCATGACCCAAAAATAGTGGATGGCGCAGGATGAGATTCGTCCAAAGGCATGTCTGAAGATTGTCTGGTATCTCTCTTTGGCATAATGAATCAATACAGCACAGTATTTACACAGAAATGCAGCCAAAAATTAGATACAGGCATGCAATTAAACAGTAACTGTAATGAAAACGACGAATAGGCATACAACATGTAGAAATATTATTGCGTCAGAAACAAAAATGGGTATGAGCAAAATGCATAAGTATCAATGCTGTAAGAGAGGCAAAATTTGCATTCATAAAACAACACAGTTAAAGAAATGAATTCCCACAGGCAATGCCAGAAAATAGCAGTAGGTGATATACAGGTTGAATCACCTAAAGCTTGCACCGCTATATATTTCAGAAATGGAAAGTGCTATTAATGTGCAGTTTTCACAGCATCCATTGGTAGTCAGGGGCTCGTACATTTAGCCTATAACCAGATTTTAATAATACTGAGAAAGTGTATTTTTTGAGCAAACATACAATTTTTAATAGAACAATGCCTAGATACATCAACAGAAAAAAGGTAGGGTAAATTATAATGTCAGTGGCGTTTGTTGCAAGATTCTAGCGCAAGTGGTTTAAGAGAAATCTTATTTTGAAACCTTTATGCCCCAACACTTGTACAATCTGTGGTATCACAAACTAAAGAAAAACAAAAGGAATTACAATACTTCTGTGAATTCTTACAAGTAAAGAGAACATAGCCCTTCAAAGGTTGCGTTCAAACTGACCACCAGCAGCTTCAATATACGCTTCCAGTCTGCTATAGAAGGACTCCTGCACAAGTTCTAGCATTTCAGCAGAAATTTCAGAGCAGGCAGCATAATACGTCGTTTCATATCATTTGGTGTAATTGGAATATCTTTGTAGAGAGTGTTTTTCAAACTTCCCTACATAAAAAGTCTAAAGGCATCAGATCCTGTGAACGGACCGGCCAAGGTACAGGTCCGCTTCGTCCAAATCAACGATTTGGAAACAATCCGTTAAGACCAGCTGTAGTACTTTGTGCACTATGGGCTGGACAGCCACCATGTTGGTACCACCTATTCTGCAAAGCAACGTCTTCTAGCATCTTTGGCAGATGGTCTGTCAGGAGGCTGCGATACTTATGCGAGTTCATTGTTCCTTCTATGAACAAAGGACCTGTGAGCTGATGATTCACTATCCCACACCACACATTTAAAATCCATTGACGCTGACGTTCTACCTAAAGAAGCCAACGGGAGTTGTCAACAGACCAATAGTGCATATTTCTGTGGTTTATTACCTGGCCAAGATTAGTAAATGTTGCCTCATCACTGAACAGGGTACATGATGAATCTGGAGTATCATGTCTTAATGCCTATGTACAAAACTTAACACGATTCTCAAAATCGTTTCCATACAGCTCTTGATGGAGGAATGTGTGATAGGAATGGAACTTATGTCGATGCAGAATGCGCAGTACACTTGCCTGAATTATGCCACTTCCACGTGCGGTTGTGTGGGTACTACGAGTAATTTGCGGATCTTTGGCAACGGCAACCAAAACATTAATTTATGCGTCTTCTCCTGTCACTTGTTTGTTTCTGTGATGTTTTCTAGGTGTTACAGTGCCACTTTCACGTAATTGGTTGAAGAGGTTGATAAATGATTGCCGAGATGGTTGACGTCTATTGGGATACGTTTCCGTATACACCGCATAGGAACGAACTGTATTCTTCCTACACTCGCCATATACCATGAGCATGTCGGCTTTTTCTGCTTTAGTAAACCCCATTCCGCTCACGACTTGTTACTTCAACTGTCACAAACTAACTGTCCAGAAAGTCGCAATGCAATCAACGAAGAGAAAACAGAATGGAAACAAACATAACAACATCGTGCCTAGCAACTGAGTAGGTTGAATGCGATAAACATTTGGCGTGGTGGAAAATTTTCAAAATACGATTTCTCGTAAGTAAGATATATAGGACAGACCGAGCGCAATTTTTGCGTTTATATGGGAAAAGATAGGGAAAACGAGGGTAGATGCTAGGTTAGGAGAGCATCCAAGGAGGATAAATGCGTTTATATGGGGAAGATAGGGACTACGAGGATCGATGCTAGGCTGGATAGAGGTTGAAGGAATGAGGATGTGCTTTATATGAGAGATACGTGGAATACGAGGAGAAGTGTTAGACTAGATAGGGTTTGAGATGTGGAATATGCATTTATATGGGAAAGATAGGGAAAACGTGAACAGGTGCTAGGATAGACAGATGCTGAAGCAGGGGGAATATGAACATATATACAGGAGAGATAGGGGATACGTGGAGAGGTACTAGACTATTCAGGGTTTGAAGGGTAGAGTATGGCTTTTTATATGAAGAGACGAGGAAAACGAGGGTATATGCTAGGTTGAGAGAACCTTCAAGGAGGAAAAAATGCGTTTATATGGGAGAGATAGGGAAAACGAGGAGAGTTCTGAGGTAGAGCAGGGACTGAAGGAGGGAGAGATATGCTTTATACGACAGAGATAGGGCATACGAGGGGAGGTGCTAGTGTAGACAGAGGTTAAGGAGTACGGTATACGTTTATATGAGGAATATATGGAAAACGGAGACAGATGGTATGATAGACAGAAGCTGGGCTACTTTTGCGTGTATATGGGAAAGGATAGGGAAAACGAGGGTAGATGCGACAGTTCAAGGAGGAAAATGCGTTTATAGGAGAGAGATAGGGAATACCAGGGCTGATGCTAGGCTAGTCAGATGCTAAAGGAGGGAGGGATACGCTTTATACGAGAGAGATAGCGAATACAAGGAAAGATGCTATACTAAACAGGACTTGAAGGGTAGAATATGGCGTTTTATATGAGCGAGATAGCAAACCGAGGAGAGGTATTAGGCTAGGAGTTTTGAATGATAGAGTAGGCGTTTATATGCGAGAGATAGGGAATACGAGGGTCGATGCTAGGCTAGACAGGATTGAAGTAGGGAATGCGTCTTTTATGAGAGAGGTAGGGGAATATGAGGAGAAGTGCTAGGCTAGACAGGAAGATCTGAATGACAGAGTATGCGTTTATATGGAGAGACGAGGAAATCGAATGTAGGTGCTAGGTTGAGAGAGTCTTCAAGGAGGAAAATGCATTTATATGAGAGCGGTGGGGCATACGAGGAGAGGTGCTAGTCTAGACATGGGTTGAGGAGCAGAGTATACGTTTATATGGGAGAAATATGGAAAACGGGAGAGATACAAGGATAGACAGGGGTTGAAGGAGGAGGAATGTAGGTTTATACGGTAATATAGAGAGTAATTCGATTATAAAACTTTTCTCATCCAGCGTTACAACACTTTTATATACTTATTTTCTAAACCTTACAAACTTTATATATGTTAAACAGTAGTGCGCGAGACGGAGAGGGACAAACTGTATATCGGTTTACAGCGAAGTATACGTCCTAACCTATTGCCACCTTGTTTGCTCTGGACCTTCTCATTGTCTATTCATTCCTAACATAATCACGTAACAAGACGTAACCAACAAACGTAACCACGTAACAAGACGTAACACAACGTAACATAACAGCATGACAAGTCGTCACACTAAGTAACATAAGCACGTATCCTCGTAACATCACGTGACATCTCGTAACCAGAAACGTCACACGACGTAACAACACGTACCAACCATGTAACCACATAACGAAACGTAAGAACAACACGTAACCAACCCATTGCTAAGGCAATCTAAACTAATTCATCCTTCATAACTTAGACAATAAGTACGAGAGCCTAGCCTAGATTAACCCGACCAATCCCAAACGTTCCTCTCATCATCTATTCTACTCAGTCATCGACTAACCTAATCTGGCTAACCAAAGATAACCTCAACTTTCTTTTAGTGAAATTGCAATGTTTTATTCAGGTTTTATTATTCGAGAGTTTTAATTGAAAAGTTTACGTTAACATACCTTTATTTTAGTTCGTTGTAGGTGTCTCTCCCCTTTTTATCTAGGCTTGAGACTAGCACTAGGATTGCTCCTAATGGCAGGGTTACCACCTTCCCTTCCATCTTCTTCTTTCTTCATCGGTCGTCAGCTAGCTGCATATACAGCACACGGATAACCTCCATTTTTTTAAGATTGTAGACTCACGAGAAAATCTTTATCTTTGACTTACATTATTTTAAGCACTGTTTGTAATGGCGTAATGTCCATACGCATATGTCGTTATTCCGTCCTCAGCAATAATTCTTTTATCATCAAACGGAGTCAATGCAATTTTATTCACTTGCACTGTGGTAAAAGTATGCTTTCGTGACAGGATCAGATTCATGGGCGTCCTTATTATGTCTCTGGATTTAAGACAGTCTGTATAGCTGTCGAATGTGATGTGCTGCTTAATAGAACCACGTTTTATACCTTTAATATTTTTTATCATTGAGCCTTGAATATCTAAGGCATACATCTTAGGACGTAGTCCAACAAAGCGTAGGATGATTTTACCATTAGCCTCATCTTTAAATTTTCCCAACACCTTCTTGTTTAGAGCTGAATAGCATATATGGTTGACAGAGTAATCAGCTGTATCTAGGTGTTCGAGAAAACGTAGCTTGTCCTGGTACACATCTTCAGTTGTAACACGATGAATGAACGAATCAGTGTCCATATACATAAGCATCAGGTTTTCAGCTCCATAATAAGGCAACAACACGTCGTAATGATAGTTATACATTAATGTCTTGGAGATATCCAACACACTCATACCGATGTATATAGGCTTGTTGAACACGATCTGACGAGAAGCCATATGTACAGCAGCTAGATTAGAAGCATATATCATCCTGTCGATAAACGTTGGTTTTCCCTGGTCTGCAGGCGAATGCCTGAGTGGTTTCCTATCTATCACAATTTTCTTTCATTTTATTTGATTTACATCCTTCACGTGCGCAATTTGATGGTTTCCCTCGTTCGATTGCCGTTGGTTGCTCACTCTGACATATTTTTCGTGATTTTCCCTGATCTGTAGGCGAATGTCTGGGCGGTTTTTCGTCGATTCCGTTTTCCTTTCCCTTTAAATCTTATTCAGTTATATCTTTCACATGTACTTCTAGAGTCCCTGGATAGCGCCACGTTTGACGCTCACTCTAGCCTGGGATTTTTCGTGGTTTTCCCTTGTCTGCAGGCGAATGCTTGAGAGGTGTATGCTATCTCGATTTCCTTTCATTTGCATCTTTGTGCTTCTAGGTTTCGTTGCGCAGAGGGAATGCTTGCCTCTTGCTCGGTCAACGGATCGTTCATCACCTTCACGAGTCAAGCTCTCCGAATCTGTACGATTATAGCCGAACAATACATACATCTTCACAATAATTTACACTTTCTCTAAGCATACGAAGCTATACGGAGACGCTCGAACATCAGTGTAACACGAATTGAAATATAAGAGCTTACACGCTTCATCACCGTTTTTAGTATTAATATTCAGTATAATTGATTAAAAAAGGTTCGTGCTTCCTGTATAAATAGAGCGAACTTGAGTATTGAACTTCATTCTGTTAATCATCTCCGAGTTGACCTCATCGTTGTTCTCCTAGAAAATAAGCGACCTTCTAAAGTGTTATCAAGGTAAGGAGGCTAACATTTCCTTGAACAAGGGTTAATACGTTATATAATTGATGCATAAAGTTTCGTGCTTCCTCTATAAATAGAGCAACCTCTAGCATTGAAATTCATTCTGTTGATCATCTCTGAGGTGTTAACATCGCTGTTCTCTCAGAAAATAATTAACCTTCTAAAGTGTTATCAAGGTAAGGAGGCGTACATTTCCTTGAAGAAAGGTTAATACCCTATTATATCAAGAAGAAAAATGAATAAGTCCTCATATAAGGATATCATTCCTAGTGCCTCAGGATATTCTTGTGGTAAATGCTGTAAGACGTTCCTCCGTGGATATGATAAAAGACGACATGAGCTACGTTGTAAAAAGCTCTTCAAGTGTAAATATTGTAACGTAGCCTTCAAAGACTGTTATAAGGGTCGCCGACACGAAGATGCGTGTGAAATAAACAGACCTGAGAAGAAGCGTAGATTAGAACCGACAAAGCAAGAGATATTTTCTATCATGGATGACTGTGACATGAAAGAATATGAAACTTCATTCAATGGACGCTTGAAATCATATTTTATAGGATGTGAATCGACTAAGGACCTGAATATGTACTTGCATGAGGCGAGTAATCCAGGCTGTGCATAAAGAGCTTGGTATTCACAAAAGTGTGAAAGTTAATCTGTTAGCTGAGTGTAGATTTGTTAACAGTGTCGGAGACACCTGTAACAAAACATTTGAAACACAGAATCAAGCTGTTTTCCTAGAAACGGACCTGGACTCTATGTTGGAAACGAAAGTGAAGAAGATGGTTACTGAAATGGAGGAGTCTCAGCTTAAGGGTAGCAACTGGGCTTTGCTTGCTGTGGAAGGAGTTCGACTTCGTATCAACAAGTACAATCCGTTACGGGGGAGTAGCTTCATACCACTACCGCCATCTGTTGGAAGTAAAGAAGCGTGTATAAACATCCAGAACTACATCGATGAGAAATGCTTCGTATATTCTGTACTAGCCGAATTCATCGAGAAGGATGTCCAGCGTGTGTGCAAATATAAGAAACTTCAAGATAAGTGCGACTTCAGCTGCGTTTTTTATCCTACTCCACTTTCTCAAATACCTAAATTTGAGAAGCTTAATAGGATGTCTATCAACGTTTTCGGCCTGGATGAGAAGCATGAAGTGTATCCGATAAAGGTTGCTGACACTGAACTACCTGACCACCGTGACCTCCTACTATTGAGTGACAGTAATGGAAAACATCACTATGTATATATCAAGAGTTTTGAGAAGCTCGTTCGACGTCAGAAAACTAAGCATGATGGAGTGATATATACCTGTAAGCGGTGCTTTACACATTTTGACAATCGATATGGACGAAGTGGACTGGAAAAACTGCAAGAACATGCATCCATCTGTAATCAGCATGGTGTTGCAAGGGTAGTTATGCCTACAAAGGAGAAATCAATTGTACAGTTTAAAAATGTGCAGAGGATGCTGAAAGTACCTTATGTCATCTATGCGGATTTTGAGAGTATTTTCACTCCATGTCATACGTGTATTCCCAGTCCTGAAACTTCCTATACAACCCCCTATCAAGAGCACACAGCAATGAGCTTCTGTGTTTACGTTAAACCATCAACCAACGTTGAACATCTGGAAACTGATCTTCCTAAGCATCCCTATGTATATCGTGGTGTTGATGCTGCTCAGAAGTTTATGGAATACCTGTCATTCCTTGCAAAGGAGATTAATAATATATAGAAATCTGTGATGCCCCTGAAACTTACAGATCAACAGCAGATGGATTTTAACGCCTCTACAGTATGCTACTTGTGTGGAAAAACCTTTACTGAAGAGAACTATAAAGTACGCGACCATGATCACATCAGTGGTGAATATCGGGGGAGTCTGCATAATGAATGTAGTTTAGCCTGCAAAACACCTAAATATATCCCTGTCTTCATGCACAACCTCAGTGGATATGACTCACACTTCATTGTTAAGGAGCTGGGATGTACAAGTGAGCGGGTGGAAGTAATTCCTAGCTCTGAAGAAAGCTATATATCATTCTCCAAGTATGTCGGAGATGTAAAGCTCCGGTTTGTAGATAGTTTTCGGTTCCTGAGTACAAGCGTGGATAAGCTAGTAAAAAATCTAACATCGTACCCTGAAACATTGAAGTACTTGGGGGAAGACAAGATGAAGTTGATGACACGTAAGGGTGTATTTCCCTATGATTACGTCACTTCATGGGACGTCTTGAACGAGACCTGCCTGCCTCCTAAGAACTACTTCTACAAAAAACTGAATGAAGAAGAAATTAGTGATGCTGACTACGAACATGCTAGAAATGTATGGAGACTGTTCAACGTGAGAAACCTGGGAGAATACAATGACCTCTACTTAATATCAGATGTTTTTCTTCTAGCTGATGTCTTTGAGACATTCAGAGAGCAAACTCTCAAAACGCACAAAGTTGATCCAGCGCATTATTTTACCTCTCCAGGACTTACATGGGACGCCATGTTACTGTATACTGGAATCGAACTGGAACTGTTGCAAGATTATGACCAACTAATCATGGTGGAACCCGGTATAAGAGGAGGTTTATGCCAAGTTTCACATCGGTATGCAGAGGCTAATAACACTTACATAGACAAGTTTGATCCGTCGAGACCAACCCAATTCATCACATACGAGGACGCTAATAACCAATATGGGTGGACCATGTGCCACTCCCTTCCTTTTTGTGGATTTCAGTGGGTTTCACCTGAAGAAATAAACTTACAAAGACTAGAAGAAGATGATCCTCATGGATACATATTAGAAGTTGACATCGAGTATCCTGCTGAACTCCATGATCTGCATAATGATCTACCATTCCTGCCTGAGTGTCTGAAACCAAAGGACTCGACTACTAGGAACCTAAAGCCTCACCTTGGATCACGAACGAAGTATGTAGTACATTACATGACTTTGAAGCAAGCTCTTAGTCTAGGCCTGCGACTAACAAAAATTCATCGTGTGCTACAATTTCGACAGTCACAGTGGTTAAAACCGTATATTTAATAACAGACTACGACAACAAGCTGCAAATGATTTTGAGAAGGATCTCTACAAACTGTTTAACAACGCCATGTTTGGAAAAACAATGGAGAACCTTCGTAATCGTGTGGATATACGGTTGGTCACAAACGAGAAGACTCTGGAAAAGTTAATTACAAAGCCAACGTTTATCGACAGGACGATATATGCTTCTAATCTAGCTGCTGTACATATGGCTTCTCGTCAGATCGTGTTCAACAAGCCTATATACATCGGTATGAGTGTGTTGGATATCTCCAAGACATTAATGTATAACTATCATTACGACGTGTTGTTGCCTTATTATGGAGCTGAAAACCTGATGCTTATGTATATGGACACTGATTCGTTCATTCATCGTGTTACAACTGAAGATGTGTACCAGGACAAGCTACGTTTTCTCGAACACCTAGATACAGCTGATTACTCTGTCAACCATATATGCTATTCAGCTCTAAACAAGAAGGTGTTGGGAAAATTTAAAGATGAGGCTAATGGTAAAATCATCCTACGCTTTGTTGGACTACGTCCTAAGATGTATGCCTTAGATATTCAAGGCTCAATGATAAAAAATATTAAAGGTATAAAACGTGGTTCTATTAAGCAGCACATCACATTCGACAGCTATACAGACTGTCTTAAATCCAGAGACATAATAAGGACGCCCATGAATCTGATCCTGTCACGAAAGCATACTTTTACCACAGTGCAAGTGAATAAAATTGCATTGACTCCGTTTGATGATAAAAGAATTATTGCTGAGGACGGAATAACGACATATGCGTATGGACATTACGCCATTACAAACAGTGCTTAAAATAATGTAAGTCAAAGATAAAGATTTTCTCGTGAGTCTACAATCTTAAAAAAATGGAGGTTATCCGTGTGCTGTATATGCAGCTAGCTGACGACCGATGAAGAAAGAAGAAGATGGAAGGGAAGGTGGTAACCCTGCCATTAGGAGCAATCCTAGTGCTAGTCTCAAGCCTAGATAAAAAGGGGAGAGACACCTACAACGAACTAAAATAAAGGTATGTTAACGTAAACTTTTCAATTAAAACTCTCGAATAATAAAACCTGAATAAAACATTGCAATTTCACTAAAAGAAAGTTGAGGTTATCTTTGGTTAGCCAGATTAGGTTAGTCGATGACTGAGTAGAATAGATGATGAGAGGAACGTTTGGGATTGGTCGGGTTAATCTAGGCTAGGCTCTCGTACTTATTGTCTAAGTTATGAAGGATGAATTAGTTTAGATTGCCTTAGCAATGGGTTGGTTACGTGTTGTTCTTACGTTTTGTTACGTGGTTACATGGTTGGTACGTGTTGTTACGTCGTGTGACGTTTCTGGTTACGAGATGTCACGTGATGTTACGAGGATACGTGCTTATGTTACTTAGTGTGACGACTTGTCATGCTGTTATGTTACGTTGTGTTACGTCTTGTTACGTGGTTACGTTTGTTGGTTACGTCTTGTTACGTGATTATGTTAGGAATGAATAGACAATGAGAAGGTCCAGAGCAAACAAGGTGGCAATAGGTTAGGACGTATACTTCGCTGTAAACCGATATACAGTTTGTCCCTCTCCGTCTCGCGCACTACTGTTTAACATATATAAAGTTTGTAAGGTTTAGAAAATAAGTATATAAAAGTGTTGCAACGCTGGATGAGAAAAGTTTTATAATCGAATTACTCTCTATATTACCGTATAAACCTACATTCCTCCTCCTTCAACCTCTATCTAGCCTAGCATCGATCCTCGTAGTCCCTATCTTCCCCATATAAACGCATTTATCCTCCTTGGATGCTCTCCTAGCCTAGCACCTACCCTCGTTTTCCCTATCTTTTCCCATATAAACGCAAAAAAACTGCGCTCGGTCTGTCCTATATATCCTACTCTCGTAAACAACTTACACTAGAATCCAGCAACAAATACCACTGGCATTCTAATTTACCCTAACTTTATTCTGTTTATGTAACTAGGCATTGTTCCGTTTAAAAATTGTATTTTTGCTCAAAAATACTTTTTCTCAGTATTATTAAAATCTCTTTATACCCTAATGGAAGAGCCGCTGACTACCGATCAATGCTGTTAAAACTGCACATCAATAGCATTTTCCATTTCCGAAATATTTGCAGTGCAAGTTTTACGTGATTCACCCTGTATATAAGTCCGTAGTACACACAGTATAATTAGTCAGTATGAAGCAGTATATGCCAGTAATATTCACTGAACGTATCTGACAGTGACAAATAATTATAGTGTCATATCACAGTTGAATAAAATCAAAGTAGTTATATTATGAAGTTATAAGCAAATAAGCTTGATGCAACTTAATATGGCCAAAATGGACACAGCTGCAGTAGTACAATTGTACACAAAGTAATAGTGTGTGCTAAAATTAGTAGTTTGCTGCTGAAATGTTAGTACAAATAGTCAAATGTACTATAATGAACCAAATCAAGGTAGTAAGGTAAATGAAAAAAAAGTTTCCTAATTTTCAGCATAAACTAGCAATGCCTGCGCTAAAATCGTATATAAATAATGCTGACAGTATCTCAAATTTAAACAGTAAGCGCATTGAATGTAAGGGAAAAAATTCAATCATAGCACTGGTCAGAATATTTAGGTTATACAACACATCTGTAATGCAATGCAGTGACAAATTTGTCATAAGAAAGCAAGATTCATAACGCTTAATAGTTTCGCTAGCACAAATTGTTAACAAAGGCATATGATATAGTAGAAATGTGGCATAACACACATAATAATGTCAATATTATGAGGCAAGAGAGAAACTTGAAGGATTGACTCTAGTCGTTTCAAGCATACAAAATCTAGAAGTTTCACAGAAATAACTGAGACACTGCTCACATACATAATATACTCATCATACTATATGTCGCTGACTCGCTGTCACGAGCGCTTTAAGTCGTACTACTAAATGACATGATTACAACATGAAAAATAAAGCAGGCAAAACTGTAGAAAACTAAAGTTATTAGAAAAGCACATAGCACCACATGATGAAACTCACACCGGGCTGCGAGCATTGTCGCCAAACCTATATAAGAAAATTAAATGTATCATTTACTTAGCAAAGGTACATGTCTTACATACAGATTAAAACACAGGAAAGAAAAGAAACACACTCACAGCAAATAAAGTGGCAGAAGGGAATGGAAAAAGAAAAGAAGAAGAAAAGAGGGTGGGAGGAGGAATGGAAAATATAGCGGAGAGATGCAGAGGGTTGGAGAAGGGAATGATGCAGAGACGTCAAAGGTTTATGTGGCCATCACATAAAATAAATGGGACACCTACTAAAAGTTAAGAATTTTCAGGGCCGAAATGGTGAATAATTTTTTTTTTGCTACGCCAAAGAAAGAAAAGAAAACGCAAAAAAAAAAATCACTCCGAGCTCTGGGGAGCAATTTTGAATTTCTACGTACGGTTACGTTACGAAGCCAAACACGCTGCAAAAGCTAGCATGCAATCCCCCCAAAATTTTAAATCACTGATATCCTAAAAACACTCACAAAACATACCACGTTTACTCACATCTCACAAACTTACCTCAAAATGCACATTTTTGTTTCACACGCCACGTGGACACACAATCAACAACTGTTATTTCGCATACACTCACACACACACACGAAAACGCCACACTGCGACCTCCAACAAAAATATTACACCAAAAACATGGCGCCTTCAACAAGAATATTACATGTTGGGGTGTAGGCCGAAAAGGTTAACAGAAAATGATTAATTTAGGTCACCTCAACACGCACACGGGGGTTCAACTCACTGGCAGCAAAAAGTCTGGGACCTTTGTGTGTACATTTAAGGGGAGGGCATCGGCTTTTATATTACATTGAAAGATTACATAAGACACATTACCTGCGATTTATTACAAAAACGTTTGGCTTCTCTACATAGTTAACAAAGGAAAAGGTTGAAGTGGGATGCCACAGACCATAGACCGATCACACACGACTGGTTTCAACGGCCACATACTTTTGTGTGACTCTATCTTGCTCCCACCAACCGTGTCTAGCCAATGCCAGACAGGACTGACGTCATACCAGACAATTTCAAACAGATCCTTCCCTTTGGCGTGGTCCGCGCCAAAAGGAAAGACCGTCAAACCGAAATATAACTAAGGAGACCCAAGAATGCTACGTCGGGTAGCAACAATACAGCACAACAGTGCGACTGGTAATGAAAATAACATTAATATGCCACAATATTCCCATATTAAGAAAATAAAAATTACAAGAATTGCTTGATTTACGTTACCTTCTATTAAAAGAGGCTCATGGAAAACCACTAAAGAATAAGACAGCAGTTAATTTAATGAAAGTATCGAAGATTATATCTGAAGTGAAATGAACTCACTCCCAATAATATTAAATCCGACAACCATAGATCATTTTATAACAAAATATATTTTAGCAAATTAATGAGCAGGTACGTCATTAACTACCTAGTGTGCTCTAAAGACTGGAAGTCTAGAATCTTTTATGAGAACATCTAGTATTGTGGTATAATGACAGCGTTTGATTCAAAGATCGTGTAAATGGCTAGAAGTCTTGCCGAGAATCATAAATGCTTATATGATAGTTATTCAGCTATACCTATAAAGTACATACTGAGGCTTTCACGGCCGGCGTCATAACTAATAAATGAATTACAGCTATCCGGGCTTATAGGCCGTGGTCTAGAAGCCCGGATAGTTGTAATCATTTATTAGTTATACCTATAAAGCCTAGAAATATGAGAAACTATAATTTCACGGCTTATCGTTATAATCCACCCAGGATGGTGAAAGGAAAGCAAGCAGCTTCAATGTTGATGACTACAGCTATGAGGACTTCTAGATATAAGCAACTATTTGAGAAAGGATTCACTCCAAATTGGAGCACTCAGATATTTCAAATTTACAAACTGATGTATACTATGTGACTTATCTACACTATATACCTAGATACTAAAGGATAGGGATGGAACTGGAATTAAAGGAGAATTTAATTGACATGGAATGTTAAC
Source organism: Deroplatys truncata (assembly GCA_030765065.1). Lineage (NCBI taxonomy): Eukaryota > Metazoa > Arthropoda > Insecta > Mantodea > Mantidae > Deroplatys > Deroplatys truncata. The sequence goes on along the minus strand of CM060990.1, from coordinate 533,031,184 downwards.
AACAACAACAACAACAACAACAATAATAATAATAATAATAATAATAATAATAATAATAATAATAATAATAATAATAATAATAATAAAGCGCACAGTGTGCAATTTAATCATGTTCAGTTCTCATTACAAAACCTTGTTAACGACTCACCGGGGTTTTACATTCGAGTACGTGGTATTTTCCACAGTCTTCTTCCACACATGGCTTTCCTGTTGAATTGATGTATATCGTAGGCATTGTTGGTGGAGAACTAAAGGTATGAAATCTTGAAATAGCTTATCATTGTTTTATGGTAACAAAGATATCCTACATAAGTTTACGTTTTCACCTTGTGAAAAGTCAAACACTTCCAATGAACTAACACATGACAAATCATTTTCCCCAGATTTTCATTTCTCTCTTGCACGCTTATCTGTGTTTAAATCAATGAATACATTAAGCCATTGTTCATAAGCAAACATCTGTGCATGCGTCTTTATTGCACGCCTAACTCAATATACTGTCTCGAGCTTCTCGCAATATTAGACATAGTTGCGTTTATCTTCAAGTGTGCCAGAGTGTCGACCATTAGGTAGTTAATACCTTTAGGCATAGAGAGGAAATCCCTTGTATAAATAAAGAATATTTGGTAAATGTTCTGATTCAAATGGAATAGATAGCGCGCTTTTCGTCCATGAAGAGTTGTTAAGGAATATGAAGGATGAGATTCTGTTGTCGACCATTAGGTAGTTAGTACCTTTAGGCATAGAGAGGAAATCCCTTGTATAAATAAAGAATATTTGGTAAATGTTCTGATTCAAATGGAATAGATAGCGCGCTTTTCGTCCATGAAGAGTTGTTAAGGAATATGAAGGATGAGATTCTGTTCAGTCTAGCCAATTTAGTCCTTCGGAATATGGTGAGATATCGCTGCCTCGCGACGTAGCTCTAACTTTACAACAGTTTCAAAGTGCGAATTAATTACACACACACCTGAGGTATCGTGATATCTCGCTAGAGTACAGTGAATTACATACTAAGAACCTTTACTTGAGATGGTGCTGCCGTCTTCTGAGGGTCAAGTGGATCTATGAAGACACTAAAATTAGTCTTAAACTCTATATAGCGCATATATTTACATATTCTCTATGTCTAGTCGTAAGCAAATAATCAGCTTTCTCTCTGGGGTAACTAATTTCCCTTGGCCTACGTACAGGGTTAGATTTGGGTTAAGGAGAGAAGTATAATAGCACTCTGGCGATCTCTTCACCTATTGCGCCTAGTAAACTTGGGAAAGGAAAGAATGAGGTGAGAGGGCATGAAGAGCGGCCAGGTCGGGCGTTAGCAGGAGCAGTGCAGCGTCGTCCATATCGTTTACGGGTTCAGCGTTCCTGCACCCCCTTCGATGCCTCCCCCTATCTGGGAGAACAGACTACAGGTTTGAGCAGAAGGTTCCTTACCGGGAAAGGAACAGTTCCCTCCGTAAAAAAACATTCACTGCATGCACGATTCACTACCGAGCAACGTGGCAGCCCCTGCAACCCAGAAGGTTGAAAGGAAATGAAATGAGCGGAAATGAGGGATAGGACAATTCTTGGTTAGTATATGATCCACTCCAGCACTTACATACCGACCTGGGAAAACCACGAAAAAAACCCAAGGTCAGTGTGGCCGATTCAACGGGAATAGAACCCGAGACCCAGCGAATTCATTCGGTCTGGCATCCGTATGACATATATAGCTGGGGGTCACAAGAGAGGTGGAGAGATCAAGAGAGAGGGGGAGAGAGAAATGTGGAGAGATGGAACTAATGAAATGGAGCATTCACGGAATAAAGGAGGAACTCATTCCTGTATTTTAGGAAATTTTCTGAAATTGCCCAATGTAATACGGGCCTGTCCTTTAATTTTATAGCCTATCGCTTCTTAAATGGAATAAAACCAATACTTTATTTCTTGGTGATTTACTGTTACATCAGTTTTACAGTTCTTGGGGTTGAAATTTTTGAAAATGGGCAGTAATTTACTTTACTGTATTTAAAGTCTTTAAACTGCGTATAACAGTAGTGTAGATCTAAACGATCAAACTTTTGAGGTGTGTTTAATCCAAAGCAATCAATGTCTCTTATAACTCTTTTTCTTGTGTTCAGCTTACATGTTTATAATGATGTTAATCGTCTGTTAATAAGCCACACAGTCTAGTAGCTTGTATAAACTCAAAACTTGGAGTTACGGTTGACTCCCACGGAGAACTGCTTCACGTATAAAAAATAAATATTAACTTATATACCGTACAACAAAGGTAACAGTAAACGACAGTGCAGTCTCCTTGTACTTTTGCTATGATTTTTATTATAATAATGCGATGTAAATTTCTTAGCCTCTGTGACGTCTAAGATGACTTATTTGATGAAGCTGCACAATTCATAGTAATTCGTGCATTGCTCAGCACTAAACACCTGCGCTCATCTGCATAGTGTAAAGGTAGCATATCCATTTTTTTTACTGAAAGGAACGAGTTAAAATCTTGTGACTTGGCTAAATCGGCTTTCTTTCCGGGGGTTCGTTACCTTCATAAGATAAATGTGTAGGATAGGATGGGATAGGACTAACAGGGAACGTAGCACCTCGACCTATGCAGATCCTTTGTACCTAGGCCACTGACGGGGCGCCACCGGTATGGAGGTATGAGGTGAGAGGAGACAGTGGGCGGCCGGACCAGAAGGCACGACAGGTTGAGGGCAGAGTCCCTACCGTTTAAAGATTTAAACTCCCTGGATTGCAGCTGGTGCAGTCGACTCCCATCTCCCTGCGGGCTTACACATCTCCTGGGGGCCGGCACCCGGAGACCGCCCCCATTTTAGGGACGAAGGTTTACTAAGAGTATCCTTTTTCCCCTGCCATGCACAAGCCGAAACCCCCGTTGACACCGACAAGGCTGAAACAGATCAAGCAGATGAAAGGTGGAGTGAAATGAGAATGGAGGTGAAATGAAGGGACAGGAAATTCGGGGGATGTAATGATCCTTCCCAGCATTTGCCTAGCTATCCGCGGAAACCCCCGCAAAAACCCATGAGTCAGGAAGATCGGCCTCAGGAATCGAACCCACTATTTTCCGAATGCGGGCCACAGACGTTACCGCCTGAGCCATCCCGTTCGGTAAACGTCGTTTTAACTCTAACAAGCCAAGCGGACTCCATCTCGTTTGAGCATCGTCCCAGTTTTATTCAGTATTTCTAAAAGCCAAATGCTTAAAATGGGAGTTATACATTTAAAAAATAATAAATTCATTAGAATAATGGAAAAGATGGCTCTAGTTCTAATGTTTTCCAACCAAATTCTAACAATCGAGGAATCTTTACAATCCATATTCTGAACTAATAATAAATATTGTACTTGAAAGGATTTAGGTAAATCTATTTCTAGTACTTTCCAATTTATTGTGCTCCACATGTTGTATAAGACTTGAGGGCAAGTACAATAAAGGTAGAGGAGAACAAACATGTCCAAAAGTAAGAGCACTTGGCTAAAATTTCATGTCTTACTCAGACTGGATTCTCAGTGACCGCCTGTAATAAAACTGAAAGAGGAAACAAATTAATCTTGTGTTCTACCTTGTATATCCTCGCAGTGGAAAGGAAAGAATGCATTTGTAGCGGCACTAATTCAACCAAACAACCAACTCTTTTGTTTTCCTTCGTGTTTACCTGGCTTCACCTGTTTCAATTAGCCGACCCTACGCTACAAGTACCACGAGATGAAGGAAGAAAACAATAACCGGGGAACAAAAAACAGGCTAAGCAAGATACTAAAGAACAACATAACGAGCAGGTCTCGTCGTGACGCAACTTATTAGGTAGTCAGAACCAATGGGTTGCCAGAACGCTGAAATGCCAAGTTATTAGTACCCTTAGCCTTCTAAAAACTCTATTTTATGCCGCATGGCTTATATCTCTAAGAAAGGGCCTATTTGATCCATGAGTTACATGACAGGTATGAATGATATAGGTACGAAAAAGCTAGTCAATTCCTGGCGAAAATATGGCTGAAGGGTACAGAATAGTTTTACCTCTGCAATAAAAGGGGGAGTGAGATCATTTCTATATGTAACACGTATTTTCAGATATACTTCAAGAAATAATTATTTTGCTGTCAGGAATGCTTAATATAGCGATTAACTCAGAAATAATAATCTTACTCCAGCTTTGTTGATAATGAGCACTGAAAGTGCTGATTACTGGAACGGGTTGCACAAAACGGGGTAGTCATTAACCAAACCAAAAAGGCGAAATAGATTCCTTTTACCTTGAAATTAATTACAAATTGGAATAAGGATTTCTTTTTCATGTTGGAATTTTAAATTGCATCTTTTGGGGTGAATTCATATTGGTATACAATGATGTAGTTTCGTCATGTTTTAAATCAGTAACTTATTGCTTACTACAACAAAACTAGTTTACGCTTTAGTATACTATGAGCTCAGAAATTGGTTTGTATCCTATTTTTTAGCGTTGCTCATGTTATAAAAAAATAGGATGCTTTTTGTTCTTGAAAAATATTACGTATTTGCTTTCTTGACAGTATGTATTTTATAAATACGTAAATACGCACATTAATATACCAAAAAGCTTTGCTAACGAAACGTGTTAGCTACGTGGTGTGGTGTAAACATTTTAAATACGCTCACAAACTTACGAATCTTCATCTATGTGAGGTAATTTTCAGAAAAGTGTCTTTTGCTATCAGTGTCTTTTGAATAGTCTGCTAACATATAACACTTCCTTCTGAAATGGAATTATTGTAATACATGAGCTCTACCTCCAGAACATTATTTGTTACAAAACAGACGTTAACGTTGTATGTTATAAGCCATTACTACAAATGTATACCTTAAGAAATATCATTATGCACATACTGTCTTGAAAGCGTCATCTTGCCGGGCTTTACTTTCTCGTTTTAAAATGGACACTACTATCTTTTTATCTAATTCTAACGTAAGTCTAGAGTTAGACTACACAACTGAGTAGCAACCTTAGACTGAATGACAGTATCTGCGCCTACTGCTAGGTTGATCTGCACAGAAACGACACATATGCGTATGAGTTGAGTTCTCGTAGTTGCACGGGACGGAAGTTTACCAGTCGTTTAAGGTGTGCTGTGTTAATTACACGTTATTCATTATGATAGTGTTTGGCTTATAACAGTTTACTTTTCCTATATGCATATGTGAAATACTCTACTACAAGAAAATGTAGTACACAGTTCCATTATAAGTAAACAGACTTTACAATCTCAAGCATCGTAGCTATCTGTATCTCCTGGATAAAGTTAGAAGTACGGATTCTTTTTTCAAGAGCGGAAGAAAGAAGGATAAAAAGTGACAACAGACAGCTCAAGAACGCCGTGTGGGACTGAAGAAAAGCTGAGCTAAATAGGGGTCGGATTGGAAACATCAGAATCTCATCGGAGATATTGGGAGCGTTTTCGCAAGTAAGAAATATATTGTGAAGCAGGTAGACCAGACATGTATATGTTTTAATTATGGATTTCAGTTATATTGCTAATGCTTGCTGGTTACACATGTCTAATGAGCTGGTTTGGTGTTGTAAATGTTGTCCATTCCAAGCTCGCTGCAGTTGGTCAAGTCTAATTCTGGACTCACCGTATATTTGAATGAAGGAGATACATTACGGATGCTGAAAAGTTTGTTCTATCCGAAGTTCAAGTGATATAGCTGAAATATGTGGTTTGAGTGTTATTCGCCACTAAATAAATTATAGTGTTTTCCTCTTAGAACGGTGTACCATAATTAAAGTAGCCATTCGCTTACAAACTTTGACTTAATCAAATAGTATCTGCATATAAAACGAAAGCAAATCGCACGTAACAATGAGAAGTCTGTTAACTGACGTCTACAGCTGGCCATAAAGATTGACTTCTGAAGCAAGAGACTGAAAAGGACCTTATTTACGTCACAACCTTCTGGGTCCCACTAGGTAAAGTAGTTGGTTCAATCCTTGAGAGTTTTCTGTACTTGTCTAGTGTGACATATGAAGAGGCACACCAATGCAAATGTAGATGAGTGCAGTGTTTGGTGTGCTTCGAGAGCGAGCAGCATAGTTTTCAGTGAGATCCTTGCAAAAAGAAACGATAATTGCCCGCAAGGGAGTTAAGAGGCTTGAGAACACAGTAATTCACCGGATTGGACACAAGTATTTAATTATACGTCATGAATTTGAAAGCTATATCTACCTACAGTGCATACATTTTATCTTTCCACGACCAGTACATCTGATTCGGTCTATACCAGCTGCGCGTTCCGTTGAAAGCTATGTACAGTCAACTGATAATACGGATGACTTTTGTTATCTGCACACTTGTATTAGTCTTAGAGCAACCAATCTATTATTGCTTAGGTTGAGGAACTGCAATTCTCTTTTTGTCTCTCTTGGTTTTACCTTAGATCAGTGCCTTGATAAGGGAGAAAAATCTTTCATTTACTATAAATTTAAGATAAAATCAGTGTCATAGTTCGTGAACCTTCTCGTAGTTGATTCGCCTGAAATTGACGTTGTTACAATGGACTTGCTTTAGACCCTTGGTAAGCGTGCTTGCCCTGAATAAGAAGTCCTGAGTTCAATACTAAATAGAAATCAAATTGGGTAAGATATTCTCCACCGTTTCCGTTTTTTAGGTAAATCTTCCAGATGTTTCCACTTGTCGACCCTTACACCCAGATTGTAATAAAGCACACTCTTCTGCTGCCTTCTTCTCGGTTTACCCTCCCCGCTTGGAGGACTTACACCCCCAGGACTTAGAAGCCCATGCCTGGTCAGACGTCTGTCAAGGAGCAGACAGGCTTGTTGATTGGATAGAAGAACCAGGATGGCTGATCAGCCCGAAGCCTGGTATGAGAGCGAGGAAGGAAATGATATGAAATGACGGTGAAATGGATGAAAGGAAAGGCGATGGCGGGGCAATTGGTGGAATGAGTGCGGGGGAAACCGGAGAACCCGGAGAAAACCCGCCCATACGCCGCTTCGTCCACTACAAATCCCACATACGTGTCCCTGGGATCGAACCCTGGTGGCCTTGGTCAGAGGCCAGCGGTGTAACCACTCGGTATGGAGTTCACTGAAAATCCAATAATAAATAAATAAACATTATGCAATTTTAACTTAAAGTAATTGAATCAAGGCTTTCACAGTAATGCCTGCAGAAGTTCCTAAATGAAAGTCCTAGATTTCATTGAGCTACAGTAAATTAGAAATACGGTCTCTGCAGTAGATTTACGTTGACTCATATCGCCTTGAGTTACATCTTCTAGGTTGACAATTGTAGAATGTAAGTTAAAAGTATGGACTCGATGACGAGTATTAAGTTATAATGTTTCGCATTAGTTCCACTTTTTTGAATGGCATGTAACGTAATGTAGAATGTAGTCTAAAAATATAGTCTGAATGGCAAATTTCATGTTGATCTATGTTATGACATACATTTTCTAGGGCGATTCTTGTAAAGCTTAAGTTAAAAATATGGACGCTATGGTAGGTTTTAATCCCACGATGTGGTCTTCGTGCTTTTATGACAATATCTATAGAATGAAAGTTAGAAGTATAGAAGCTATGGTGGAGATTATGCTGACAGGATCTTCTACGTCGACTTAGTGTAAGGTACTAAGTTAGAAATTAGAACTGTATGTTACGTTCTATGCTGATATATGATATATTTTCCAGTTATATAATTTTGTGTAATACTTATAGAATGAGTTATAAGTATGGACTCCATGTTAGGTCTTATGTTGACAGGTGTCTCAGTTACATATTTCAGTGCAATACTTGCAAAAGGTAAGAAAAGTATGTCAGGCTTTATGCTAATAGATGTCACCTAAGTTACACCTTCTAGCTTGTAGAAAGTAAGTTGGAAATATGGATTGCATGTTAGGTTTTATGCTGACAAATGTCACTTTAGTTATATCTTCTGAGACAGTATTTGCAGAATATAAATTGCAAATCTACACCCTATGCCAGTATTTTCTTCTTCCATGCCACCTCACTTACTGCTTCTTGGACGATACGTGTGGAGTGTAAGATAGAACCATGCACTTCGTGCTAGGTTTTATGCGGACTCGTGTCTTCTCAGTTATGCTTTAGGGCAATATCTGTAGAGTATAGGTTGGAAACATGTCTCGACAGGTTTTATGTTGACCCGTGTCGCTTCAGCCTTCTAGGTGATACCCTTAGTGTGTAAATTAGAAATATAGAATGCTATGTGGACTCGTGGTGCTATCTTAGTCTTCCAGGTGATACCTTTAGGGTGTAAGCTAGAGATGTAGAATTATTCTTCTAAGGCGATACTTGTGGGGTGCAAGTTAGAAATAAGAGTGTATGACAGGTTCTATGTTGACCCATGTCGCCTCAGTTACAGCTTCCAGAGTGATACGTGTAGAGTATAGGTTATAAGGAGGAACTCAATGCTAGTCTTTATGCAAAATACTGTCGTCTCAGTAATATTTTCTAGGGCGAAACATATAGAGAGAGCTTAAGTTAGAAACATGGATTATATAGCTATTAGGTTTTATGCAGACTTAGCTATGTATTCTAGGAAGATGCCTTCAGAGTGTAAATAAATAAATACTGATTCAGGGATAGGTTTTGTGCCTACCAGAGTACTTGAGTCTTCTACGGCGATGCTTCCATTGTGTAAGTTAGAAATATGATCGCAATTACTTTTTGCGATCCGTGTCATTCGTGTGCTGTTTACTGAAATTAATATGCGTGAATATACCTTGCACTATTTTTATATTTGTTTGCATTATGTTTCTACAATATTTGCTAATTTTCTAGCACACGCAGTGATATATTTTGTGTTTTGATATGCCCTTTTTGAAAGAATATTACCATTAAGTATGTAAATGTATAAACAGAAAAAGAAAACGTTCAATACTAAAAATTACTATAGTCCTAAAATTCACTGAAATGTTTAAAATTCAGGTTAATTTCACAGCTTTTTTTAACATGATGTAGAGTTTCTCAGCCATATACGTTTAAGAAGTAAGTATATTCTCAAGCCTGCTGTGAGCGAACAGGTAGTCAGTCCCTGAGATGATGTATACGAGCCTGCCATCTAGCCCGCTGCAACGTAGGTCGTAAATGTCAGCCCACGTGAGCATTAATTCTAATTAAGGAAAGAAACTAACATGCTGATCGTGTGTTTATATGTACTGTCCCCTTCTTTCTACTTTTCATGCCTATCTCTTCAGGTGAAGAGCTCAGCTTGTGGGGTCCCTCCAATTACACGCTAGCCAACATCTTAACTTGCGGGAAACATAAATTCTTTTCACCGCTCTTTTTGTATTTATTTTAGGAGTGCCTAACAAATTATTGTTATAAATATTTCGGGAATATGGGGACTTCTACAATGATCTGCTTTATGCATATATTATTTTCATGTCTGTCGGTGTATTCACGTTATCTACTCCTGGCGCATTTAAGAACTGTCTCGCCGGTTACATTGGTTTGAATTGTGCATATTCATGCAGAAATATAACCAACATCCATTAACACTAACTTATAGTTTTGCCATCCAGGTGCTGTACACCTATAAAGATAATTATCGACAGTTTACATAGATAACAGTGCAGGAAACACTTTGAATAACTTATGCCTGCTGTAATGTCATATTTATACATGGAAATCCGCAGACTACAATTTCCCCCTAATATTATCAAACTTTTCCAAAACGCTCTCCCTGACTCTGAAATACTCAATACCGGGTGTTTTAAATGCTACTGGATAATGAGCTCGTTTAAGTCAAGAATAAAGGTAATCCAGTATCTTCAGAAGCTATTGTGTACCATAGAAGATCTCAATTATCTGCACAGGCATGAGATTATTACCAATTTTTATTTTCTTAAATTACTGCGAAACTGACCTTTCAATATCAGAAACATTCTTACTCACTTACTTCTTGGCTTACCCTCCATGTAAGTAGGGCTTACACCCCATAGGACTTACAACTGTGCATAGGGTTAGAGGCCTATAGAGGAGCAGACGAACATAAAATCAGAGAATGAAGAACTAGAAACGGGGGATCGGCCCGGAACCAATTAAGACAGTGAAGAAGATGATATGGAATGAAGGTAAAATGGATGAAAGGAAATATGATAATGGAGCACTTGGTGGAATGAACGACAGGGTAAACCGGAGAATTCGGAGAAAACCCGCCCAGACGCCGCTTCGTCTACCACAAATTCCGTATGCGGGATGGAACCCGAGCCGCTTTTGTGGGAGGTGAGCGATCTAACCACTCAGGCACGGCGCAGATCCCAAAAGGCATTTTTTGGATGAAATTGTAAGATATTACATACAATATACCGAACGATCGCTACGATACCTAGTTAACAAGGATACGGCTCTGGCTATCTCTGTAACAATGTAATAACAGGTGGTACTATATGGTCATGCGAAAAATTCTATGCAAATTAGCCATAAACTACAACGAGTGAAGCAAATTAAATAACACAAGTTTAGTGTATAGAGAAGACCATCAGTAGCAATCGTATGCTTAGCTGTGAAAAATCAACCAAGGTGACAAGTAAAGCGGTGTATTTGTATTGCGCCAATGGTTAGTTTCCATTAGGGAATCGGCTAATGAGGAGCTGTCAATCAATGGAGTTTAAGGAAAAACTACCCGGTTAGACAACTGCGGACCTTAATAGAGATAAGGAAGGAAAGGGTTAAACAAATTTTCACAAAAGATTAGTTTAATTATGTATTTGCTTTAAGTACTAATTTTATGCATTATACACATACGCACATATATCAACATATAAAAGCTCATACTAGGGGAAATTGGGGAAAATATATTCAATTTATTTTTGGGCTAATATAAATGTCTATTCTTTAGGGCCAGTTTTGTATAAAACAACTTTTTATCCCAATGAATGTGAACCAGCTTACTAGAACGGAATTTGCACGTTTCTCGAAATTTCTTCTTCTGTCCGTTTGCTAAAAATTATTGCAAAGTGCGTAATTTAAAGTAAATCTCAGAAATTGTATTTTAGACATTCTTCGGCACAAAATTTCTCTTTACGATACAGCTTATAAGCCAGACATTTTTGCTTTTCCTACAGCCTACCTGTTGATTTTCTAATAAAAAACGGCTCATGAAATGCATCGGATATTAAAATGGCAAATAAAATGTATATCTTGGATTTTCTAGGAACACCTTACAAAGTCATTTTTACTGTTAGTGAATTTCGTGTAACTTGAAAACTATAATGGACAGGCAAAAACTTGCTATATAAAAATGTAGGTCTAAAAATGAGTTCAAAATACTTCTTTTTTCCCAAGGTTTTAGAAATACTTCGCGTCGTGTGTTTACATGTGCTGATGTATAAATGTGTCTGAACATGTCCTCTAAAAGTATGGCATTCTTCTTCTTTTTTTTCCTTCCGCTTAATCTCACCAAAAGCAAAAACATATAACGTACACTCACATTACTTTCCCTTTCATTAAAATTTCACAGGTACTATTCATATTAAATGCGATTTTTCCATCTCTTTACGTTCTTCAAGATCATAGAATTTTAGGCTAGAAATTATTTCAGCTTTATTGGAATTAATAATTTACACACATACACACAGGGCAGTGAGCTTTACAATTCGATTTTGTTTGTCTTGAGACCATGGAGGAAAAAATAAACAGTCGCGAATTATCAAATCATTTCTGTCAAATGTATTTGACCTAGAAAAATATAAATGTACATATTATGGTATGAAATATTTCCAAAACGATAGACGCTAGGAGAAAAGTTTTTTTGGAAAGAAAATTAAATTGAGTTTTATTTATGGACGCTCTTGAACAGCTGTGGACCTTACCGTCCCATTCAATATTGGGCTTGAAAGACCAATAATTTTGCTCATAAACTTCTTTATCAGGATTTAGGTTCTTTTACTTGCCGTGAATTTACGACATGGGATCACCGACTTTACTTCCCTTTCGAAGGAAGCCATGCTAAGGATTTTTACGGCCGGAAAAATTCATCGCCCTCCACCGGGATTGAACCCGCGATCTCGGGAACTAGAGTTTAGCATGGAAAGCACTACACCACGGAGGACGGAAATATTTTGGGGAAGGTGTGTATTTTAATGGCCTCTGAGGTTTTTTTTTCTGAAGTATGCTTTTGCCTATCTCATATGATTTCCCAGTCAATTACAGTTTTATAATACTGCTAAAAGTAAGGAGGAGTTCACAGACTATTCCGAGAAAGTTCTAGATATGAGTTTGTCATGTAAAATACGCAAACATTTAGTAGTTTAGGGATAGAAAATCGTTAGAGCCGATTTAGGAAAGTAAAAAGTAAACAAAATTAATCCACATAAATGGTAGTTTGGGGCGGATGGAGTTTCGTGAAAATCTTCGTGTAATATGCTTAGAAGATGTAAACCTTAAATATAATGAATTTTGGTTTATACTTATGCGCGCTCACACACACACACACACACACACACACACACACACACACACACACTGAGACCTTTTTCGAAAATGTTTCTGGGACATCAAAACGTGCAGTCTAGTGAAAACTCGCTTTCACATTTTTAGTAGAATACAATAAGTTTTACCCCTTCATACCACAGGTAGGTTTTATAAAGTAGAAATCAGCTGAAACAGCTGTCTTGCATAAGTATAAGCACGGATGAGTAAATATACAGAGTCACTTGAAATAATGTCTATCCAAATATTTTGAGCGTTATTAAAGTAGGATTTGAAGCATCACTTTTCAAACGAAGCATTGGTGTTTTAGGCTGGAGTACAAAGTATGTAACATGGATCAGTTTACGTAATATAAAATATTGACAGTAAAAGTGTCTTACATAATTTTAATGTGCATTGCAGTACTATGCAGAGGATTGTTTAATTATATGCATAAAGCTTTAATTATTGCATAAATTAATAAACTAGCGAAACTAAATGATATTTTGGAGTATAACAACATATTTTATAGATTTTAAAATTAATGTTTAAATTCTTTTCAATATTTGTCATCAATTTTCATATGCACATTAGCTTACAAATAAACTTCCTGTCACCATTGTACCCAGGTTTGGGTTTGGCAGCTGTGTTTGCTGACGGTTTAAAAGTTAATTTGTAGGAAAAGGTTCCCGCCAGTGCTTTATATCCAATAATGTTCAATACTTTGCAACTCGCGGTTCCGGTTGCTGTACATGGAATACACATTGACTCTTAAACGCAGCGACAAAAACCAAATGAATTCTGAGAATGAATTTTTCATCCGCGCAACACCAGTACTTGTTAAGAAAATAATTAGCGACCCAGCTTGCATTTCAAAGGTGTAATCACTTTCCTGGAAAAAGGTACAGGGGGACAAACCAACCATATGATATTACCCGAGTAAACAGCTATGAATAATCCGTAATTATGCGCATTTTTGATTGCAAAGTTCGTACTACACAATGTGATCCTTACAGTAATATTCCATCGCGATTTCAAAATTCCTAACGTCTTGGTTGAAAATAGTTATTCATTAGGTATATCTTGAATGTGTGTATACATATCATGCATCCTCCAAACATTTATGAAGATTCATAAAGTTTGTAAGGAGGAGAAAATCGTGAATACACCTATAGGCTAATTATTTTGTAAACCAAAAAAACCTAATATTTTTTTTGTACACCTGCTTTAGTGCGTTAATAGAATTGACTTTGACGAGAAAACGATTTATTCGTAGAGAATGTGTTTAGCCCTTCTCTGCTCCTGATGTGGATGCGCCTCTCCCGATTCGAATAAAGTATCACTACGACAGTCTCTATCGGTCGGAAGAAGGTCTGGGAGACAGCTGAAAGCATGGGTGGGGAGAAGTTGTAATTTATGACACCATTTATCATTGTTCCACACCCTCTGTTGACTTCGAAACCAATTTCGTGATATATACCCAAGATACCTAGTCTGGGGCAGCTGAGGGGAGGGAGTGAACAAGGGAAGACAGAATGGAAAAGAAGACAAAGAGAGGGGGTATGCATAACCAGATCAGTTACTAGACTAGAATACAAGAAATGAAGTTATGGCCCTAATTTTCAGTCTGTGTTATACTGCTTAAAGCATGCTAGAAACGAGGAGAGTAAGAAAGGCCTTAAATGACCTGCTTGCCAAATTCGGTAAAGATTGAACCAAACAAATGCGTTCAAAGTCTACAACTCTCCCATATATATCTTTAAACTGTACTTCAACATTTTCTAAACATATTCTCATTGGCATTCGCAAATCGATGTGCTGAAGTTCTATTTTTTCCCTCTTTTCTTTTTTAGTTTCATTTATACCCCGCCTTTAACTACATTGGTGTTATCGGAGGCCTTTCCTTTGGAGCTTATTGCCTATTGCCAATAGTGTTAACTCCTATTCTCTTGTCGTTAGGTTTCTTGCACTTTTTGGATATTAGTCATTAAATCACACACACATTCATACTCTCAGACTCTGGGGAGGATAGGGAATAATATTGCCTACAGAAAAAAAATTCCCCCAGCCGTGAATCGAACCCGGAACCCGTCGCACAGCAGGTAGGTGCTCTACTGAGTGAGCTAAGGGACCAGCTCTGGAGTTATTTTTTCCATTTGTTTGGGTTATACATGGTGTAATGTGTGTGAATTAATCTTGTTAAGTTGAATCATATGTTAAAAGTTTATGTGCAATGATAATCGTTGTTCTTCAAGAAGCAGTTATATCCTCAACAGAAGGAGAGTAAGTCTTAATGAAGGTTAGTAATCTGCGGTCACATAATGGCCACAGACTAACGAAGCTTACTTCCTCAGCTTAGTCATCTGAAAACTAATGTGAAAAGGAGGCAGCTGAGAGTTATTAGCCTGCACTCTGCTACTGCTTAAGGGTAAATAGCATTATCAACCTATGATTTGAAGTGTATTTATAAATTCTACAATAAATGGAGGTATCTGTTACTTTTTACTCATAAGTATTAAAATTTGGCACTATTTTTTAGTTATAGCACTTTTAATAAAAGCTTTTTGTTGCCACTGGAGTTGTGCTCTGCTAGGGTCATGATTTGCCGCGTTGCACTTCATGGTAGAAAAATAATTGTCTGCTAGCACCAAATACTAGTCCTCACTCCGCGTGTCTTGCTCTTCATGCAGTATGTTGCCAACTCTCTTCTATGCGAAGCGCGTTACCTCAGTTGTTTGTTGTGTAACTTCAGATGGCAGTGGTTCCTTTGGTATATGAGTAATTTATCGTGTTATTATTCTCATGATTAGTTTAATTGTCGTTGATGCAATAATATGCATCTTAATGAAGCATGCATTGCTCACAAGCATTAATGTTTCACACACCTTCACAGCAGCGGGAGAGATTGGCAACACTGTCACTCGGTCGCGAAAAATATCAGAGCGGGAGACAGAATGACTGAACTGTACATATTGTAGCTCTCAAACTAAAACTTTCTTTTCCTCTGTACTGGATATATTATTTTTAGCAAAGCTTCTAAACCACTCCCTCATTCCTAGAGATGGGTCTAGCTCCTCAGCATTTCTAGCTACCTACTATCCTGCAACGAATTATAATACTCCTACACTTGATGGCAGTAGAACAGGCAGCTACACCCGCATTACTTTGGGTTAACTAGTATTTAGTTTAATTAGTCCACTAAACTTTCCGGATCAGTGCTGTAGACATAACGGAACATTTTCGTGTTATGAAAAAGGTAATCAATCACTATTCCGGAATTACTCTGTTTAGCAGTGTTGCAGTCCTTGCCGCATTCGTAACTCTAGAATTCCTGTTATGTGGAATGCTAACCTTTCCATTTTCAACAACGTGAAACTTTAAGTTCTATGTATTCACAATAGGTATTAAACAATGAGTTTACACGCTACAAACATATGCGAGTGGATTCCCACTACCACTCTAGAAGCAGATAAGCGTGGAGGTGTTAGGCACTTACGAGGACGGTGGAAGTTTAATACTCGCGCAAGTACTATGCTACACAAAGCATTAACATCGAAACTTCATCAAGAGCAAGTAAGAAATAAATTTGTTGCTGTTTAGTAGATATTTCTTGAGGTTAGCCCATTCAGTCCGCACGCAAACTACATTAGAGTCGTTATTTATGCATTGTTATATATTGAGGGCATTAGAAAATGCGGGAGAGGCCACAGACCGGACGTATTCGTAGCACGCTCTACTGCAGTGATCTCGGTACTTCTCCGATGCGCAATTGACGGCGCATGACGCGTTCAACGTTATCTTCATTAGCTGTGTTTTAGTCGTTGCCTTCTGTTCGTGATGTAAAGAGAATATACATTCTACATCTCAAAGGTGAACATTTATTCAAGAGAACTGTGTAGTGTGATTTACATGAGAGTGTTAATGTCTTGTTATTAGTCCACTGCAATGCCTGCCGACTATTTCACGTTTAAACGATTTTTATGTACGATGCATACGTAAAATCCGAATCACGTAGACAGGTGTGTAGACAACTTCAGGAGAGATTTCCTGGCATTCCATTTCCATGTAGAAAAGCTGTTACACTTCTAGTTAATAAGTTTAGATCAATAGGATCACTAAATGGTAAACCTAAGAAGCAATAACCAAATGTTCCAACGGAGGAAAAAATTAACGATTTTGGTGCATCTATTTGTGGGGAACTCTAAAGAAAAAGTTTATAAGAGACATTATAAACGAACGTAAGAAAAATATAAAAAGAGCAATTATGGTTATTACGCAAGAAGTACTTATGCGTGTGAATGGACATTTCATTCGAAGACGCCACGAATGTCTTCACGTAGATGAACACCACTTACAACACCACATATAACAAGGTTATTACTCAGTGTAGTACATGTTACTATCACTCGTGTGTAAGAACGCGGAAGTTACGGAACGAAAACCCACCAGCGTAATAGACAGTGTGCGAAACACGCATACACACGAGTAGGATAAATATTGCGGTTTAAGGGATGCCAATAATTGATAAGCTGTAATGTGATATCCTTTGTTCTGTGCCGCTGACTCCGCCCCCTTGCTTTGTGCGCTAACCCGAGAAGCCGCTGACCACGCCCCCTCCTTTGTGCGCTACTAGCATGCCGCGCGGTAGAGGTTCAGAACAATAGGCCATTGTCCTTTAGTGGCGTGACCTAATGCCGACCTGAGTATAGGAGAACAATGAGGTATTGTGCTCGTCGCTAACGGAGGTGGGTCTTTGTGCGCTACTGATGCCGACATTCGGGGTTCGTCGAACAATGGGTTATTGTTTTCGTCGCGTGTCGCCGCCCCGCAAATCGATATAGGAGATAATTGTGTCAATCAATCAGGTAATGTTCATCCATGCATAACATTTGTCTAACATTATTGAAAAAGGAATCAAGGGTTTATACTGCTAAGGTCCTGGTATCGCGGCTCTAAAGGCTTGGACGCAAGTCCTCGATCGAAGTATCCCCACCGCATGTATCTTGATTGATTAATGTAATTAAACGCTACTTCGATCGATGATCACGATTAAGAATTTTTGATTGATTAATGTAATTAAGAGTATATTAATTGACTCACGCACCGGGTCGCCATCGTATATGTGTGTGGGTGTTAAGGTGATTATTAGGTGTGTATAATTATTACGACTAATAACACTTGTTTAATTCTACTCTTGAGAGAACATTTTTGGGGGGTTTATAAGAATATTACATCACTTAGGTGAATCCATGACTGAAGGACAGAGTTGTGTAACGAGACATAACGAGTGATTCTTTCGTTGAAAACCCGCGCGCGGTCCTTCCGCTGTACGCTACCCCACTCGACTAACGGGGCTCTCACGTGTGTAGGCAGGCTACCTGGCATCCGCTCCCTTCCCTATCCTTGTAGCTCACAGCCTGTTGCGCCCGCGCTTCAGCCGACAGAGCCGAAAGCTTGCTCTTCCGCTCAGCGATGAAGATGCCGGAAGTAGGCGTTTTAAGAGTTTAACGAACGCATGGCGGCCATATTGACTCACTGGAAACAACAAGCATAAATCATTTGAAATGTACTATAAGGAACTTCGCGCTTCAAGATATTTTTTCTAGGATTTGATTACACGTAGGGCTGGCTCTGAAAAATAAATACGGTTAACATTATAGTTAAATATTACATACGTTATTAATAAATAAATAAAGGACTAAATAAATAATGAAATGAGGAGAGTAACCTAAACAAAATACCTTACTTGTTACGCTTTTAAATAACGCTAGTTAAAGAACGCTCATAAATAAACTCAATAGAAATATATAACGACAGTAGAAGAAAATTACAGGGACTTTAAAACAGACGTTTTCGACAAAGTACCACACCCACCACCGCAAACACGGGCATAGGCATGGAAATTAAAACAGGCATTTTCGATAAAGTATAGCACTGCCAGCGCAAGCACACGCATAGGCATGGACTTTCAAACAGGCATTTTTGATGAAGCACTCCACGCGCATAGGCATGGACTTTAAAACAGACACTGTGAATAAAGTACCACACACGCCACGGCAAACACGCGCATAGGCATGGACTTTAAAACAGATATTTTCGATAAATCACTCCACGCGCATGGGCATGGACTTTAAAACACACATTGTCGATAAAGTACCACACACGTCAACGCAATCACAGGCATATGCATGGACTTTAAAACAGGCATTGTCGATAAAGTACCGCAGCCCACTCACACAAGCAAGCGCATAGGTAGGGTCTTTAAAACAAACATCGCTAATAAACTACCAACCAGCTCTGGCAATCACACGCATAGCCATGGATTTTAAAACATGCATTGTCGGTAAAGTATCACACTGCCAGCGCAAGCACATGCGTAGGCATGGACTTTAAAACAGGTATTTTCGATAAAGTACCGCACTTACAGCGCAAGCATTCTCGTAGGCAGAGACTTTAAAATAGTCATTGCCTATAAAAACGCATCCATCACGCAAGCACTTTCTCTCACTCTCTACATTACGCCAACAATTTACACACCCTTGCAAAAATATGTTGTACACCCTTGAAGAGGGTAAACCCTGACACTACCTGGGTTTCTCCACAGTACTTAGAGGCTTAATGGATGAGATTCCTAAGAGATAGGATCTAAAGCGAGTGAATAGATTTTCCCAAGACGCCGGAAATTACATCGAGAGAAACAAGGATAATTTATTTTCATTACTAACGCTAAAATTATATTATCGTCAAGAAAGCTTATTTGTTTATTCCAATTAAGCAGACTGGTGTTTTAGCAGCCATATCTAAAATTATTTGATCCAGCATCATTCCAATGTAATAAATAGCAGAATTCGCTGACGTAACGTGACTATTCACATTCGAGAGGCCACTGGTTCGAATCTCGGTTAGGTGATTTACCGTGCAAGGCAAGCCCTCCCATTAACGATCTTTATAAGCGTGGGTGTAAAATACTTTCCTACGGGGTATGGTGTATAGATCCGGTACGTAAACATTCCTTACTTGCACAATTATTATTCCCGTAACAAAAATGAAAAGATGACTGTAACAGACCCTTGATTGTTTAGATATACAGCGGCTAAACCGGTATTGAATACCAGAGGGAAATCAAACTCTGAACTCAAACTAAAAAATACACCCGACTTTCAAAACATGCATTATTCTCTTAGTAAATATATACCATAGGACGAGAACTTTTTTTAAACAGCCCTCTCTTCGAAAGATATTTTGAATATTCCAGCAGCGAGATCGAACCATT
Organism: Deroplatys truncata; assembly: GCA_030765065.1. Taxonomy (NCBI): domain Eukaryota; kingdom Metazoa; phylum Arthropoda; class Insecta; order Mantodea; family Mantidae; genus Deroplatys; species Deroplatys truncata. The sequence continues at coordinate 533,011,456 of CM060990.1, read as the reverse complement.
ACCAAGACTTCAAATTATAAATGTCATATTTGTTTAGAAGCTTTTTCTTCACCAGTGATTCAGTTGCACACCCCTTGCAAAAATATGTTGTACATCCCTGAAGAGAATATACCGATACCTCGGGAAATTCCCGGTACCTGGGTACTGTGCTATAGTCCATTTACGGACAATGTCAAACCCTTTCCCATTAAGGCGTGTATTGTGTTTTTAAAATGATTTCTTATTCTCCTGAAAAGACCAAACTTAGCGAAAAATCCTGCTGATATAGATGACGGCAGAAATATCCTAATTGCTTATATACTCCTCAAAAAAGGAATTGTTTGCATGATACCGATAATAAACTAATTTTTTATGGAATGATAAACAAAGAAATATGATTATGAAGTGGGTGATATGAAGAATATAGGATTTAGAATTAAAATGAGAGAAAGGATTCAACTTAAGCATTCGAATGTATCACCACTGATATTTTTTCTTTGTGTGTTTTTGAAGCTAACCAGTTTTACGGTCTGCTTTATTGATGAATGAAATATTTGATGAATGACAGTCTTATTTAGCATGAGTAAACGGTGTTTAAAGCCTGTTTTGATAAAAAAAACTACTTCCTGGTGTAACGTTTGAATACGAGATGTCGCGGGTTCGATTCCAGATGACCATCCTGTCTGACATTAGGACCTGCATGAAGGTCTACAAATACATGGACACAGGGCAAGCCCTCCCATTAACGGTCTTTATATGCGAGGGAGTCATAATTTCCTAGCTGGTATGGCGTATAGATCCTGTACTTATACATTCGTAACTATTGCTTCAATGCAACAATCAAGTTTATTATTATCAGCATTATCAATATTATTATTATCGTCAAGAAAGTTTATTTGTTTGTTTCATTTAAACAGTCTGATATTTCAGTCTCCATACCTAAAAAATTACACGATTTCTACACCCTACCAGGAAATTTATATCAACAGAAACCATACTTTCTTTTTTCGTCATTTTCACTCTAAAATTGTTACTAAATAATACGTATGAGGTTGGTCATGGCGTCAGCGTCGCCACTCACATTCCTATCATGATAGAATAATACTTTGATTGCAGACGGAGGCTTCAAATATAATACTGGAGCGAATATTTTGGTAATCATAAACATTGAAGTTTAGCAAAAATGTAAAAATAATGTATATATATACTGTTTTCTAGCGTCATATTCCGAAGGATTTCCCTTACAAGGAAAATTATATCAACAGAAACAATACGCCTTTTTTAGTTATTTCACTCTAAAATTATTATTAAATAATATTTATGAGGTTGCAGTTCCAGGTGATGGCCTCATCGTCACCACTGACATTCATATCATGTTAGAATAAAACTTTGATCGCAGACAGACGCTTCAAATATAATACTGGAGCGAATATTTTGGTAATACATAGATACAGTGCAAACCATCCCATAAACGGTCTTTTTAAGCAAGAGTTCAGCCGGTGACTTCTAAGGCCCGCATTCGAGAGATCGTGGGTTCGACTCCCAGCAGCTGATACTCCTGACCGCTGGGTTTTTCGGATTTCCCTGGTTGTTAGGCGAATGCTGTGAAGGTTCATTACAACCGCGAATTTTTTCCTCTGCCCATTTCACCGACATTCTCCTTTTACTCAGACTTTCATCTCTCCGGCTCTGACTGGTAATATTTAATACTGAACATCGGTACTCATGCGATACAAATGCTTTATAAATAAAGAAACATAGATGTATATTGCATATAGCTAAAAGGACAGGGATGGTGTGGTGTTTAAAACAGAAATATACCCTAAAAACATGCATCCCAGAAGATAAGTGTAAAGGTTCTGTATATAGAATGCTATCCTAAAACAGACGCAGAAGGAAGGGAAAGCCATTCGAATGTATGGTTTTTACTTCTCTTTTGATGTGACAGCGTATACAGCTAGTAATTCCCCATTCTTAAGCATGTCCTACGCTCAATCTGGTCCCGGATTTTTTTCGTGGTTTTCCCTGGTCTGCATGCGAATGCCTGAGTGGTGTATGCTAGCGCGATTTCATTTCATTCTATATAATTTGCATTATTCACGTATGCCTCTAGGACCTCTCTTTCGATTACCGTCGACCACTCACTCAGGTCTGAGATTTTTCGTGGTTTTCCCTGGTCTGCAGATGAATGCCAGAGTGGCGTATGCTACCACGATTTCATTTTGTTTTATTCGCATCTTTAACACGTGCTTCTAACGCAACTGGCTCGATTTCCCGTCGGTCGCTCACTCTGATCTCGGATTTTTCGTGATTTTGCCTGGTCTGCAGGCGAATGTCTGAGTGGCGTATGCTGCCACGTTTTCGTCTTTCACATGTGCTTATAAGGTCCTTGGTGTGACTTCTCGTCTCTCATTCACTCTAGCATGGGATTTTTCATGGTTTTCTTTGGTCTGCATGCGAATGCCGGAGTGGTGTATGCTATCACGATTCCTTTCATTCTATATAATTTGCATCTTTCATTTCATTCACATCTTTTTGCTTCTACGTTTCGTTGCGCTAGCTGAATGCTTGCTCAAAGGATACTTGTCCCTTGCACGGTTGACAACCTTACGAGTTAAGCACAGTGCAGGGGCGGCGACACGAGACGAAAACCATAACCCATTGTTCGACGATCCCCGACTGTCGACATCAGTAACGCACAAAGACTCACCTCCATTAGTGACGACCACAATACCCCATTGTTCTCCTATACTCAGGTCGGCATTAGGTCCGGCCACAAAAGGACAGTAGCCTATTGTTCTGAACCTCTACCGCGCGGCATGCTGGTACCGCACAAAGAGGGGGCGTGGTCAGCGGGTTCTGAGGATAAGGCCACAAAAGGACAATAGCCCATTGTTCTACACCTCTCTCTGGCGGCATGCTAGTAGAGCACAAAGGAGGGGACGTGGTCAGCGGCTTCTCGGGTTAGCGCACAAAGCAAGGAGGGCGGATTCAGCGGCACAGAACAAAGGATATCAAATTACATCTTATCAGTTGTCAGCATCGCCTGTGTTCTTAAACTGCCATCTTTATCCTACTCACACGATCCATGCCATTACCATTAAACGATCACACTATGCTTGTTATTTGCGAAATATTTTTAAAAGGGAATATTCAATATATTAACACTTCTATAATAAAAGCTTGATATTTTCCCAGAATATGGCGCTGACGATTTGACCCTAAAAGCGCCATAAAAGAAAGTAACCTGATATGCAATTAAGATAACCTCTGACATAATTTTTAATATACCACATCCCTGCAAAAATTCATTTTTTGTATAATGAACATACTAAAAAAATAACCTGCATGACATTTCATTCAGTTTGCACAACAGCATGTTTATGACACATCTTTGCTTTGAACTCTGCTTGGCCTATCTGGCTGACTTAAAATGCCTGCACTGAACAGACTTTCTTCTCCTCAAGTGTCCATATAAATAATTTTACTGATTGTATAATATAATTAATAAGGAATTAATGCACATTGTCCATGTGTATTGATTGACATTAATGTTAATACAGGCATCTCGATTAGCAGTTATATAAACTTCCGTGAAATAAATTAAAAGGAGAATCATTGGTAGAAATTAATAAACACACATTTCGCAGAATAGTTCCATAAATATTCCTGCCTTCCCTCAAATGTAATCTAGGATGTTCAATTGAGGGAACTTGTTTGCACCTTCACGACTGCTCTCTCGTGGCAAAAAGGGGCTATTCCCGCAGTTATTACCTACCATAACGTCCCTGAGACTGTCCACAAGTAAACGTTTGTACGTTTCTAGTAGACTGTTAGAAAGTACATTAATATGGTCTATTGCTAGTTTCACTTACACAGTTTAGAAATAAGTTTACGCTACAATAATTGGGAGTGTTTTAACAGTAATGTAGTGGTGTCTTTCAGAGAGATCGTACCACGTTGTGTGTAGAATTTGTAGACTTTCTGTAGACCAAGGCAAATTTTCAGATAGAAATCTCCAGCTTACAGTCATAATGAATAAACTATGGTTGAGCTCTAGCGTAGCGAAAGGAAAAGACGGATAGGTATATTATTAATTGATTTTCGGTTTCTTGTTACTAGGAGTATTTGTTGAACTACAGAACGAAAGAAGATTTTAAAAGTGCTGTATTTGCTTATTTGCTCTATAAAATAACAAACGTAAATTTTTACAGGGTGTGTTCGTTTCATGAATGTTACCGTTACTATTTATCCTGTCATATCCGTCCGTTAATATCATGCAATTATGTGCGGACTAAAGCCTGTCGTATCGACTGCAAAGATATCAAGAGTTACTGGTTCTTGACAGTTTCAGCACTTTAAAAGCAGTGACTGAACAGATTGGTTAAAACTTATGACCGCTACTTTTCTAATTTTAAGTTGATGTAAAATAAAGCAGAGTACTACAGTTTCAATAACTGAGAATGAACTATATTGCCATCTGATGTTTATGCGTCATTGTCATATTACTGTCCTGCAATACGGGCAGCACGATGCAATAAGGCACCAAAACACTATTTTACCCTCTGGCCATGACCTGTTCGTTTAAGATCCGGAACATATAAAATTAACCATTTGTCTGTATGTGTGTGTGTTTGTGCAATAAAACACGAAGATACATATAAGCGAACGGCAATACTTTTAAAGAGAAATTGCTTTGTTTGTATTGCAACGTAGTAAGGTAGCATGGAAACGGAAGATCAAGGTTTATACCTTACTGTATTGTAATCACTTTGATAGAAACAGAAATACTTAACCTTTGGAGTCGTTTTGAGATTTCCGAACTTGTTGGTATTTCTCTTAAAGTATTACGAATGGCAAGTATTATAATGACTTGAAATTAATTATTTTAAAATTTGATAATTAGTGAGTTCTCTAATATTAGAAATAGATTACCCTTAAATGATTCTTGCAAGTTTGAAGGAACGTAATTATATTCCGGGAATGTTTCTCTCGTAACGGGTATAGCATCTTTCTAAATGGTTAGAAATTCTTTAAAAACTTACAGTTAAAGCCTGATGAGCACTGTTAAAACACCTTATGATCCCAAAGGCTCATAAAATTCTCAATAAGTGTAAAATGAAATACACGTTATTTTACTATTTATTAGAAAATTAATAAAAGTATTAACCGGATATAAATGTTCTAGAAAATTATTCAGGATTGGGAAAACAGCATATAATTTTTATTCTGGATATACCAAATATCAGCTTAACTATTGGCAGAAGCTTCCTTGTCCATAGTGTACGAAGAAATAAGCACAACGTAATACAGAAAAAAAACAACAATAATAAAAAGGGATGCAGCAGAACTATATCTGAACAGGACAAATGGTAGAACGACCAAAACCAGGTTTTGCCAAAAATAAATGCTATATTTACTAATGCAAGAATACTTTATAAAAGTCCAAATACATCTACAGCAATCATTGAATGAAACAAGGATATTGTGATATAGTCCAATTTTTAACTGTCACTTCACTGGTTTTCACTTTCACTTTGAATATAGTTCAATTTTGACGGAGATTCCACTTAGCTCACACTGTCACTTCACTGATGTAAACAAGTTCAATATCTTCTGTCACTCCACTTCCTTCTTGATGTAGCGGCATAATAAAATACACATAACTCAGCCCCTTCTTCAGATGGTTCACTTCACTCGATAGGAAGCCGAACAAAAGACGTCTCCAATCTCTCCTGCAGCAATGGTATGCACTGCAAATCACAGCAGTCGCCACAAACTCGCTAGGAGAGCAGCACGTTTTCGTCGCATCAGAAACGCACCTGCTATCCCGCTCGCTTACTGGCTAACTCAATTGACTCCCATTCGTTGAACGCTGACTTATATTAGCCAATGAAATATACCACTGTGTATTCCAGAACTTTCTGGATTCACGTTTTGGAGGCGAGGGCATGTAGACTTCCAGACGATTCTGGTTATCTGCCGATAGCGCTTCTGGTTTTTGCGCCGGGTAAGAGCACGACTTATCTTTGTTTATCTCCGAATAACTGGCGCTGACCTCCCGATAACCTTGGGCCTCGCACAATATGATTACTCGCTTTGAATTATTGCATAATACATTTTCATGTGAATACGATATTGGTATTCAACAATCTAAAAATACAAAGTATGATATTTCCATGTTCCTGAAAGTATAAAATCTTCTGTAAGGGAATAACGTATGTATTAATGATACGTTGTAAATAAATACGTTCTAAGTAGTCACAATGTTTTAATGTATTCGTAGTACCTAATCAAATTAGTCACCACCACGATGTCGTAACTCGTAATTTTGAAACTGTGATATTACTAGGTAAGCATTGTTTCACTTGTCTTCTTCATTATCTGATGAATTTTAAATATTTCATATAAATTTATTTATAATTATTTTCAATTTATTTTACCTACATTTGTTACATTTATGCTCTTTTATTAGCTGTATGATAAATAACTTTATATTATTTTCGGTTTGCTTTTGTACTTTATACATTTTGTTGGTCATACAGAATCAAGAAATTAGGATTAAGATTTTAAAAATATAGATTTTATCAGTAGGTTATATCAATAACTTATCTTAATTATACTTGATATACTCGGGGCTGGACTAGTTGATTTTGAAATATTATTGTAATCACTAGGAAGGCTGTTACTGCATGAAATATTTGTTGGCTCTTCATTTTTCAAAGCAAGCTGTAGCAGTATTTCTCCACGCGTCTTTGGAAACCTATCCATAGATTCTACTAACTAAAACCCAATATTAAAAGATTAAAACACAACTTTCGAGTAGTTTAAGACAAACACGTCTGAGCAATAAATCAACTAGAACTGTAACTAATTGTTGACTCACATTATCAGTAAAATCGCGGTAATGCAGTTGCAGATTCATTAAGTTGCCGCGCAGTGAGAAAGCAAAGGGCTAGTGGCTAACACGGCAAACAAGGGAATGTGACACATTCGTTACTTTTCTGTAGTAAAAATTGTTGTATACTATTATGATGACTATGGCAAACTAATCAAAGTGCAGATTCGCTACTTTTCCATACTCAAAAACGGATTGTATGTAGTTTGGTAAATAAACAGGAGCTAATTGCTGCCAATCGGAACTAGCTACAGATACGATGCTTTGCCAGACTGTAGATCCTATATAAAGTGTAATTCTATGATATTTATTGCATATTCGGTATTTTTGCGCTTTTGCTAGTTTGCCAGAGGTGGGAAACTGTTATATTGGAAATGCATTTGTTTACAGCATCAAATCTTAGAATGGGTGGAGACATGCTCATAATTCCACAAAAGATATTTGCACCTTCTCTCCCTTTTCCCAAGCACCCCATTCCATATGCTAATCTAAAATTACTTTCATAAGCCCCTTCTGGCCCTTCCTTGCATGAAGAGGCTGAAAATTCAAAACTGCAACTCTCACACACAAAACTTCTGAGGCAACACCAGTTCTGTCTGTTTCCACCATTTTAACATACTGAGTATTTTTATAATTTAAGCAGGCGCATGATATGTTCGTTGTATTACATAATAAGTTTAGATTTAGAAGTCTTAGCCTGACATTCATAAATTTTCAGTGGGTACACTGTTATCCAAAACTTGCAGATCATAGTTTATTTTAGAAGATGGAGCTGATAGGTTATGTTGCGTTAATTGGTTTCCTACTGTTTCTTTGTGTTTATTAAAACGGTTTCCAAGAAATTTTATCTCTTCATATACTTTATTTGATCTTGGCATTATAACGACTATCACAACTACTGTGAAAAACATTAGTCAGTAAAAACTATTACTTTCAAAAAAATTCAACACTTTAATTCCAACATCAAGAAAAACACGTATTTTCCAGAGAGTAGCCTCTTGTGTAGCATCCTGGTGCAAGAAGGGTGTACCATATAACATAGAGAAAGCAAACTTCTAGTGTAATTTCCATAGAGATTCATTGTACCAAAATAAAATGATGCAACCCGCAGCGTTCATTTTGACTAAGAAGTGGGCATGGCGGTATCAGCGCACTAGTAAGTATTTTATTTTTTTATTACATTAAGAGTTGGAATATCATGTTAACATTTACGAAGGTGAGGAAAACATCGTGAATATTCAAAAAATAACAAATTCAAACAATCGAAAATTTTGACTTTACACTTACATCCCCTCCCTAAGTGGTACCCTCAGGGGCTCACCTTATGTGAGTACGGGTGTTGGCGTACCCGGGGGTTCCCGAGCCAATCATCGCCATCATCATCCTTCCATCCCCGTCCGGTCGAGGTGGGTTCGTTCTCGTGACCGGGGGACTCAAGGTAGGCTCTCGTGCGTTCTGTGCATCTCATTCCATGTCGCCCCTCGCCATCGTTTCTTTCTTCTCTTTTACTTCTGCACATTTCGCACCACGTCCATTCATTTACGCATCTCTTTTTCTTCCTCGCCGGCCTACCTTGCATCCGAAACGCCCACACAGTTTTATTTCTTTATCTTTTCTGTTAATCCTCCGTGGAGGGTTTGTGTTCGTATCTGATGTTCATCTGCAGTCCCGCGGGGGGGGGCCCATTGCATGAGCTGCTGACTTCCGACGGCGATTGGGTCCCTCTGTCTATGTTCTGGGAGGTGTGACCCTGGGGTGAGCTACGTATAGATAGGCCACTCACCCAAGCCGGGGTAACGCCCGGGAAGTCAGAGCCCGAGGTCGGAGACGAGTGCAATGGTGGAGGATTTTTTTCGCTATGGAGCACCCTTTCTCCATTATAAACAACAAGCGCCGAGAAGTTTTAGTAACAGAAGTAGCACCGCCAACAGCTGGTTGTTACTTAGTGATTACCCGTACAGAGGTAGGACAATCATTCGAGAAGGTGAACCCTTTTATCATCCAGAAGGGCATTGACTCAATTGCTGGTCCGGTTCTTTCCTGCACTCGGCTTCGTATTGGTTCGTTGTTAGTGCAAAGCAAATCCGAGGCACAAAGTAAGTCCTTGTTGAGCGCCACGCTTCTCCACGGTTATCCTATCCGTGTTGAGAAGCACCGCACCTTGAATTCTTGTCGAGGCGTTGTCACCACGCATAGTCTCGATGGCATATCGGACGAGGACCTGGTCGAATATCTTGCAGACTAGATGGTGACAGCGGTTCATCGAGTGCAGGCCAAACGCGACGGCGTATTGGTACCCACTCGTACCCTGTTTCTAACATTTGATGGCGTCGATCTGCCCACGAGCATCTCCGCAGGGTACGAACGGATTTCTGAGAGGCCTTATATTCCTAGACCTCTGCGTTGTTTTAAGTGCCAACGTTTTGGGCATACGCAAGTCTCATGTAAGAGTGCCGTTAACATCTGTGCAACATGTAGCCAGCCCTCACACGAAAGTACCTGTTCAACAGCCCCCGTCTGCGTTAATTGTAAAGGGTCACATTCTGCTTCATTTGGCGACTGTCCGCGGTATTTGGACGAGAAGGCGATCCAGGAGATCCGGGTAAACGAGAAACTCTCCTTCGCCGAAGCCCGGAGGCGTTTCCATGCGCGCCAACCTTCGCTCCTGCGATCGGGAACATTCAGTTCTATTGTTGCCTCGCCCATTCCCCGGAAGGATGCTGGGACTCAAACTTGGACCATGACTGCTTTAACCGCCACTATCATCCGGCCGTCCAGTGCGGATTTCGTCGCTATCGCTCTACCGTCGACCATCTGGTGTCCCTGTACTCATGTTATGAATGGATTTCTGAGAAAGTGTCAAACCGTGGCTGTGTTTTTTGACCTGGAGAAAGCTTATGACACTTGTTGGAGGGGCGGCATTTTACGTACACTTCACGCATGGAATATCCACGGTCGTCTTCCCATATTTCTTTGGGAGTTCATGACGGGCCGTGTTTTTCGTGTACGTGTGGACTCGGTTTTATCTCGTCATTTTATTCAAGAGAACGAGTACCACAGGGCTCTGTACTCAGTGTCACACTTTTTGCGATTGCTATCAACCCCATTGTTGATTGTATTCCACCTGGCATGTCGTCGTCCCTTTTTGTTGACGATTTTGCCATTTATTGCAGTTCACAGCGGACCTGTCTATTCGAACGCCGTCTCCAGAGCTGTATCGACCGTCTCTACGCCTGGAGTAACGCCAACGGCTTTAATTTCTCCGCCGAGAAATCCGTCTGCATCAACTTACGGCGCCGGAAGTATTTCCCTCCGCCCTCTCTCCATCTAGGGCCAGGGATACTTCCGTTTGCAGACGAGGCGAAATTTTTGGGGTTGCTCTTTGATAGAAAGTTGTGTTGGACTTCGCACATTTCCTTTTTAAAAGCAAAGTGTGACCGTTATCTTAATCTTTTACGTGTTTTAAGTGGCACATCCTGGGGAGCTGATCGGACCGTCCTTCTGCGTCTATATCGCTCTTTGGTCCGATCCAAACTTGATTACGGGTGTATTGTCTTTTCATCAGCAGGTCCATCTGTGTTACGTCGCTTGAATCCCATTCATCATCGTGGTATTAGAGTCGCTACAGGGGCTTTTCCAGCTAGCCCCGTGCCCAGTCTTTACGCTGAAGCTGTAGAGCCTCCGCTGTCCTCCAGGCGTGAGATGCTCTTGTGTAGCTATGCCTGTCGACTCTCCAGCTTGCCTAACCACCCGTCCTTCGTGGCATTTTACGAGGATTCGCTTGATCGGCAATATTTAGTTAGCTCCTCTGCATTGCTCCCTCCTGGGGTTAGATTTCGTCAGCTTCTTCGGCATTTGGACGTTACGCCAGCGCCGGCCCTTCCAAGGGGGGAAACGCGTTTTCCTCCATGGTTGCGCGCTGAGGCCCTCTGTCACCTTGGGTTATCGTCGATGCCGAAGAATGAGACCCCTTCTTCAGTCTTTAGATCAGCGTTTTTAGAACTTCAGTCGCAATTCGGGGACTTTGATTTTATCTTTACTGATGGATCTAAGACTGATGCTGGAGTAGGATGTGCCTTTTTTGTGGTGGAAATAGTTTTACCTTTCGTTTACCAAAGCAATGTTCGATTTTTACAGCCGAACGTTTTAGCATTTATCAGTCTCTTTTATACATTCAGCGGCATGACTTACGGCACTGTTTTATTTGTTCCGACTCCCTGAGTGCTCTTCAAAGTATTAGCTCGCTGTACAGTTACCACCCGCTCGTACAGCACATTCATGACCTGCTCCACTCGCTTGGTGTCTCTGGCATCAGCGTCTCCTTCATGTGGATTCCAGGTCATATGGGCAACTCAGGTAATGAGTCTGCCGACGCCGCTGCCAAATCGGCGATTTTATCACCCAGAAGTTTTACCTCTGTTGTTCCCTTGTCAGATTTGTTTATTATTTTACGTCGCCGCATGCTCTCGCTTTGGAGCGATGAGTGGACGGCCCTCCGGGGGAACAAGTTGCGGGAGGTTAAACCTCTACCGTTAGTCTGGGCTACCTCTTCCCGTGCTTCTCGTCGGGAAGAGGTAATTTTAACACGCCTTCGTATCGGATATTGCATTTTTAGTCATAAGTATTTGCTGAGTGGTGACCCCGCACCACTCTGTGGGCAGTGTGATGCGCCCTTAACGGTGCGTCACATTTTAGAAGAGTGTCAGGTTTTAGCTCCATTGCGAGTTCGTGTTGGTCTGCCAGTTGGCCTAGCCAACGTTTTGGTAGACGACGCGCGTATTGTAGAATGTGTTTTACGTTTTATTAGTGACAGTGATTTTAATCTGCGCATTTGATGCGTTGAGCGTCCTTTAGCCTTGTTATTTTATTCTGTATGTTTTAATAGGGACTCTACTCCCCAATGGACATATGGCGCTCATGTCCCTCGCATTCTATAGTTCTTGACACGTTTTACTCTTTTATTGCTTATACTTTTAGTGTGTTAGTTTTTGCGATTGTTGTCTTGTTGTTTTTAGCTTTTGGACATAGCGGTTTGTGTCCCGTTTTTAATTATGCGGTTATTTTACATTTTTTACTTTATATTTTATACATTGTAAGGGCGCTGATGACCTTAGTAGTTTAGCGCCCTTAAACCGCATCTCATCCCATCACCCCCTTAGTGGTGCTTAAATCTTTTCCATGAACTATGATGACAATATCATCCGCGTAGTCATAGATTGTGTAGCCCAGACTGCTGACCATATCCAGCAATCTATCTACAACCAGATTCCACAGAAGGGGAGATATAACACCACTCTGTTTTTGAGCATGGATTGTATCCATCTACAAAAAGCTTCATCATCTCCACGCTCTATATCAGCTGTGGAATTTGCCCTGAAGGAAGTATTGTCAAAAATGCCCTCCATATCCATGAAGGCACCCTACGCCACTTCCTCAAGTCCCATAGTTTTTTTCCAGATTGTGAACAATCTCTGGAGTTTCTCTGGAGTATCCTACTGTATACAGAACCTGGTTCTGGTGTAAATGTCTGGTTACCAAACACCTCCCCTGATCTATCTGTGCAGTAGTCTCTCCAAAGTTTTTGTCAGGAATGACATCAGACTGATTGGTCTGCAGAACTTAGCCCAGGTCATAGGTTTCCCGGGTTTATATAAATACCACCCTAATATGCCTCGAGTCTGATGGAATGTATCCCAATACAAAACTTGGTCTAAGAACTTTTATTAAGCCCCTTGTCATCAGTTCAAAGCTCTGTTGGAGCATGAAAGGCATAGTGCCATCTCTGCCAGGGGATTTGTACGGTTCAATCGAGACAAAAAAACCCATTTTAGTTTTTTATAACAGATTACCTTCTTAGCTGTTTGCCAGTCTTCCTTCCTTAAAGTCCGGGATGAGAATTCAAGTGCTAGACCGGTCCAGCCTCCATGAGGCCTGTTATGGATTCTGAGCCGGGAAAATGAATTAATAGAAGTGGCTCCATAGTTTCCTCAGCATTTAGTGAACTCTTAATCACGTTTTTGAAGAGCGGAAATTGGGGTTCACCCTCCCTTAGAGAGAATTCTTTGGATTCAGACACAGTCTGGAGTCTGTTCAATCTGTTCATAACGTGCCCTCCAAGAATCCCTCTTAGCCTTCCTTAAATCCTTATTAATTGTGTTACGGCCTTTCTGTATTCAGTCCACGACCGTGAATACTTTGCTTTATTGAAGAGCCTTCCTACCTCTTTCCTCTTATGTGCTAAATCATTATTCCACCAGGGAACATGCCTGCGTGAACGACTTTGCACATGAGGACAGCTACTATTAAAGCCTTCAGGTGTTGCCTCCTGAAAGAGCCTAGATGCTATATCTAGGTCTGCATAACCGTCTGCTTCTATATAAATTTTGTTCAGATTCGAGCTAAGTTATCTCCATAGGAATCCTAGTCAGTATTCCTAAGATTTGTATATGATCCTAATTATCGAGAAAAACCAGACATAGCAAAGGGTATATATGTGTGGTGTGAACAACTCGACTCATCAGATACATACATGCCATGATTTTACGTTACCAATATAATTGTTAGCTATTGTTATATCTAAAACTTCCTACCTGCTGACTGTATCAAAGGTCGGACTGTTTCCTATGTTCATTATATCTAAATCATTAGGCATAATAAATTTGAAGGGATAACACTTTCGTTGATATTAGTGCTCCCCCATGCAGTACGATGGGAGTTTGCATCACATCCAGTGATGAGGAGGGAGCCGTCTTTTATGCATCCGGCTGCCAACCCTTCAACTTCCTTTGCGGGAGGAGGTTCTGCAGCATCATACGGAAGGTACGCTGATACGAGAAACCTCCTACGGTCCTTCCATATTTCATGATTGTAGTTTTACTACCGTCAGGTATCCGGAACAGAGATGCATAAGTGGCAGTGGCTTTATTCCTTGTTTTACAAGGATGCAGGTCCTTGGCGTCTGGATAGAACTACTATAAACTGATTCTCTTCCCATTACTTTCGGACCGCTAATATTTTCCTCGGAGAACCAAGGTTCTTGTATGAGAGCCACATCAAATCCTCTCATTAGCACACTCAAGGCAGGCAAACGAAAAAGCCCTGCTGTGTTGGAGATTAATCTGTAGCACCTTCGGTTTGACCTGAAGTCAACCATTCGAACCCCCAGAAGGCATTGAAATGGCGACTTTCCAACCGTTTAAACGAGCAGCAGTCTAGTGATAAGGCCAGCGTTTGCCTCTTATCAGTCACCTTGCTGCTCACAACACTTCAGTCGTCCATGTTGAGGTTTGGGTTTTGATTTTTCATTCTCAACTTGACTGTTGAAATATCAACAGTGGCAGGGACACATAAAGTTGCCCTTGGTCTATTCGGAAGGTCATTGGCGTCCACAACTTGCAACGCCATTCCCCCCTAAAGGTCCCCAAGTCCCACAACAGCGTGTACCAGCCACTGCTTCGTTTCTTCAATTGCACGGGTTATCCAAAGATTCCCCTGCAAGAAACTAGCACTTAGAAGTTGTAGACCTATCGCCTCCGGAGACTTGGCGTCCACAACTTCCAAAATTCTTGTTTGGATCAGTTCTGACTGTGCCTATTCCAACTCGATTTTATAGTCCACACAAAGAATGGCCATTTTTATTCCGGTCGGAGCTTCCTTAAAGGTTTTAATCTGCTGGTGTGACCTCCTATGCTCTTATTAGGCTGCTGCTGGGTAGGGATGCTCGAGTCCAAGTGAGGTCCTTTCTTCCCTCCACTGGGCTCAGTTCACTTCACTTTAATAGAGGTCTTCTTGACCGGGTACACAAGAAGTCCAAGTTCCCTCTTTCCTTTTTCCTTTCTTTTAGGAAATTTTACGCCGAGCACCCAGGGTCTCTTAGTTTTCAGTATCATCTGGTAGACGCCTAACACTAAGGTATCCTCTGGTGTGTTCGGCTTCTTTCGCTGAATCAGAGGAACTGGTTGACGAGCCTTTGGAGTGAACCACTTCCTTTACAACCTCTGCCTCCGGATCCGAAATTTCCATTGACGAGTCTGAAGAAATTACCTCTCTTTGTTGGGTTTGTTTTGAATTTAAGGCTCGTTCCATATTTGTCTCATGAGTAGCGGGAAATATAAGGTCGACTGAGGCAGAGCTCCACTGTGCCCCAGTAAGGTTATGATACTCAGGGCGGTTGCCTGGTATACTTTAATCTCCATTAGAGACATATTAGCACAGACTAAGGCTTACGCCACACATTACACCTTGGGATTGGGGACTTGCTTCACGGTCTCCGCAGAGACAACCCGCCCTAAGAGGTAAACCAATATTCGCCTCCCTGGAACAGTCATCAGCTATCCACCACCTGCCGACGCGCCCGGTTGCCGCTCAAATTATACCGCCGGCCATACCGAAATATTCTGAGAGTACCGGAAGAATTGCATTTCTGGCGCCGAGAATTACGATTTAACAAAGACACCAAACTTTTCAGTATTGCTTGTAATGTTTCGCTATCACAGAAGTTAAACAGAATTCTTAGGATATAAATTAATTTTTCGTTTATCACGAACTTACCTGTGCTGTATCACGAAATTAACTGACCATGTTACGAAATTAAATACAATGTTTTGTCTGAAACAGGTCTTAATAAATAGTACTTAAAATAACGCTAGTAAGAAGTTTAATTGTTGATCTATGCAGGGCATACTTGTAACTTACAAACATAGGGATATAGGTAGTTAACTCGCTTCACATTTATATTACCTAAAAAGTAAATATATCAGAAATATAACTCCCTTTACCTACGCTCTCGATATCGATGTCTCTGTGGTTAAACCGATTATGGCATAAAACACATCGCCATTATGCGGTACCACACATTTGTAGCTATGCGGATTGTCTTAGGAGTAATGAAGCCACAAAAACACCGATGAATTTGATCTTCTCTCAGCGGCATAATGTTTCTTCTGTAGAAGTCAACAAAGTACTCTATCGCCTAAGGATGATATAATTCATTTCTGATAATGCAATAGCTCATAATTATGCTTATGGGTATTACAATGTTCCGAGCCCTACATAAGAGGAACACCTTAATATATTGTTTATATCTGTGAGCCTACAAGCAGAAAATGAAAGTTAACTCAGCTATGCCCCTAGCAGAAGCCTGATGAAGAATAACAATAACAAGAAAAGGAAGGCATTAACTCTGCCGTTTGGAGTAACACTTAGTACTGGTATCAGGCGCAGATAAAAGAGGAGAGGGGACTACCCTCGCAACTATAACCTAATTGTACATCAGTTAATGTTATGTAAATCAAAATAATAATAATAATAATAATAATAATAATAATAATAATAATAATAATAATAATAATAAAAGCTGGAAATATCATGAAGTAACCAAAAGTATGCCTAATTAACTGTAAACTATATGTACTTCAGCAATACGTTCTATGGCATCATTTAGTGTTTGTTCAAAAACCTTGGCAAAAAGAAGAAAGAGCAAGGAACAACAATGCTGAATAAAAACATAACAATATAATCTTAAAACGACAATGATGTGTCAGGTTAGGTTAGTCTTATATGTCTCAGAAAGACTGCATTCATACACAGTTTATCCCTCCTCGCTTCACGTGCTAGCAGTGGAACATGCAGTTCGAAAGGGATTTAGAAAATGGCATAAACAGTATAAAAAATACTGCACAAAATGCTCATTAGGTATCCAAAACAGTAATAAAGGACATAAAACATCGTAAAAATACACTAAAACCATAAAAGTGCTCAAACTCACTCTAAAAAGAGCAAAATACTCTAAAATGTTAGAAACGATGGTAAAACATCGTAAATAGGCATAAAAACACTGTAAACTTCTGTAAAACAAGAGGAATGCCTGTAAATCGCAACAAATGTCCATGAAAACACCACAGTCTAGTATAAAACAATAGAAATTAATGTAATGGATCACAAATGGGCATGGAAGCAACACTAAATCATTGTAAACACGAGAGGAATTTCTATAAAATATATCAGAATGGCTGCAAAGTAGCAAAATGATTTTAATAGTGTACAAAATGCTTTCAAAGTCCCTAAAATCCCTGTACTAGTGACCTAAAGGTCCGCAAAAGTGTCTAAAATATGTTCGAAAAGCCCAAAATGCCTGTAAATGTATACAAAAAATCTACAAATTTGCATTAAATGACAGCAAAATAGCTCAAAATGCTTGTACTAGAGCACAACATACATTAAAATTGCCGGGAAATGACCTAAACGTCTATCTCAATAACTGAGAATAACTGCTTTTGTGTCTAAAATTCCTGTAAAGGTTTCCAAAATACCATAAAAGTGACAAAAAGGCACCTAAATGTGACAAAAAATACTTTTCCCATCGCCATATATTCCCTGAAAAGTGTTGAAAATGCTTGCACTAGAGACCAAAATATCTTCAAAACGAAATCCCCCAAAATACTGTACTAGTATCCGAAAATACCTGCTCCGGTGCACAAACTTCATTTAAGAGTATCCAAAATACCTTTTCCGGTGTCCCGAAATGCCTGTAAAATTATGTCTAATACCTGTGCAAGCATCCAAAGTGCACATGAAAATGCCGAGAGTATAGGTGCCAGTGTAACGAAATATCCCATAAAAGTACCCAAAATTCCTGTGCTAGTGCCTAAAATGCCCGTAAAGTTGGCCACAACACCAGACCAATATCTTACCCCGTAGACGTGTCTGAAGGAGCTGAAAAATACGCCAAATGTGTGGGAAAATGCTCAAAATCGCTGTAAAACACAAGAACTACTGTAAAACATAGAACAATGGCTGTAAACGTACAAAATACGCCCAAAATGGAGAAATTACTGGAAAATACCATCCAATGATTGTTAAAACGAGAGAAATTCCAGAGCTTAGGTCCACATGGTGTGAAGTCTAGGTTAGGTTACATGATGAAGGTGGAGAGCAGATAATCAACGAACGATCTAGGCTAGGGTAGCTTAGGTTAGTCTGGCTTGGTGTGGAACTATGTTATTATTATAATGAATGTGATTACTGTAACTAATGTGAGTATTCTAATTAATATAAATACTGTATTTAAGGTAATCAATGTAATTTATGTAGTAAATGAGGAGTTAGGTTAGCTTAGGTGTGGTTAGAATGGGTGAAGTCTAGGTTATGTAGGGGTTATGACAGGATAGAATAGATGATGAGAGGATTTACATAGGTTAGGATAAGTATAGATACATTCGTCATAGAAATCTCTTAAGTTACATTACACATCAGATACATCGTAAACGATATCATAAACGGCACATCGTAAAATGAGGATAATCTCACAATGTAGGTGCATATGCGCATACATGCCATCCATCTTCAATAAACGCTAAATTGTTCCTAGATTCACCGTCCACCATTTTCAACCGCTGTTCTCTATACCTTCTCTCTTTGTATTCCCGAGATTATGATGGTGGCCATCTTGCTCCAAATGGGGGTGGCCTCGCTCTGTTTTAATCTGTCTACTAACAGTGCACATTTTACTACTATAAAACGTACTCATTTTATATTAATACTTTAAGGGGAACGAAACACAAAAATCATGTTTTTCCTAAATGAAGGATATGACCTGTAAAATGCAGTGGTAAGATTGTTTTCTTACTCCGCCACACCGTTATCGCTACACAAGGGAAATAATAACCACCTTATAGTATGTCGTCAGAGACATCCATGCGCTGGAAGTAGTTGGCAGATCACAAGTCAGTAATTGCTTCACAGGCAGTAGCACGTTTTCATAGGTTGTTCTTGTTAGTATTTAAGTTCAAGAGTATGGTGCTTTGTGGTGGTGTTTTTGTGAGTGTTAGTGAGTCAGTTCAGCATTATACAAATAAAGTAATATTGTGAAAAATAAAACTCCTCAATGTTGAGCCTATGGCTGTAATAAGAGAAGGGAAACACAGGAGAGAACTCATTTTCACACGTTCCCAAACAGAGACAGATCTCCCATATGATGATATAGGAGGTGGGTAGAATTTTGCAAACGGATATATATATTGCCTGATCCTGCTGCTCGTTTATGTTCCTCCCATTTTAAGGGCACAGATTATGAACAAACATAGTTATTAAAAAGCAGATTATGCCGGAAGAAAATTTCGAGGGACTTTATTAAAAGCTGGAACTATTCCTGCTGTAAGGAGAAATATATACAATTTCCAGATATCAAGTTATACTAAGACAATTGGTCCTTCATCATCTTCATCCAAGAGCAAATGACAAAGAACAGAACTATATAAGGCTAGAAATCGTAAAAGCATCATTTCTGAACTATGCGATTGTGTTACTTGCAATAAGACTGACCACGAAGACAATAATATTAAAAGTAGTGAAATATAACTTAGAATAGCAGGTGATGAAAAAACCAAGTGTTCAGAAGTAGGTACAATGCGAACTAGGTACTGAAATCTTAAGGAAATATGGATTGTTGGAACCTGAAATTATCTAGGAAACAAGTAATGATGAAGATCAGGATAAGCTGAATGAAAGCTTCTACGATCCTGATTCTTCAGGTTCTGATACAAGTGATAACGAGGAGGTGTAGGAGGAGGAGGAGGAGGAGGAGGAGGAGGAGGAGGAGGAGGAGGAAGGAGAAGAAGAGGAAGAGACTTTCACTATACATGGGAATGAAGCTACAGGGGAGTATTTCATTGTTGCTTGTACATGTCTACTTTTATTTTTCAAGCTATGTATTTTATGTGAAAATGAAGTCAAAACAACTTCTCATTACATTAACGGGACAATGCTATATGTTAAAATAATGTATTATTAAGGTAATACGTTCACTTGGAATCACAAAATTTATCAGCCAAGAAACCGCAAGCAAATGCTTTAATAGCACGTTTTTTTTATTATTATCTGGTATATTGTTTCAGCAATTTAAGTCCTCCTGCAAATCACTCGGTTTGGTAAAGTTTTCAAGCCGTATACTCGACAAAACAATTCGAAACATCGTAACACAGGTTGTTAGAGCATTTTGGGCTCAAGAAAGAAAAAAGTACTTGAATTCATTAAAATGTTGAGGTATTCCTATATGGTTGGCAGGGGATGGGCAGTAGTACTCCCTAGGGTTTTCTGCCAAATATTTAGTCTATTCTGTTATAGACATAAATTCTAGGGAATTATTGATTTTGAAATTGTTCAAAGAGGTATGGTGAAAGGCGATTTGAAAAAGGCTACTTGTGACAAATAATGACTAGGCTTGCAGAACAGGAAATGTACAGAGTAGAAGTTTCTCTCTCCGACAGACATAAAGGTGTAAGAGGGCTGTTATAAAAGCTCAGTGTCCGGAAGTTGAGCATACATTTGACATATGGCATTTGTCTTTCGGGCGCAAAAATACTTAGCATGACTTCCTTCGGAAGGGAAGGAAAGCCGGTGGTCCCGTGTCGTAGATTTAAAAGAACCTCAAGCCTGATAAAGAAGCCTCTCAGCAAAATTACCGATCCTTCACGCTCAATGTAGAATGGGACGCTGAGGATCACAGCAGTTAAAGAGCGTCCATAAATTAAAACAAAACAAAAAAACTTAAACTTGTCTAATAGTCTAATGAAAAGAATTAAAAAGTTAGAAAGAAATACCCAGAGCTGATGCATGGAAAGCCAGTATAAAAAACCATTTATGGTACGCTGCACAAAACTGTAATGAGAACCGTGCCTTATTCATTGAAAAATCACATCAATTCCTTGTCATATAAAAATGAACATAAATGGCAAGAAAACGGTGAATGGAAGCTTGTGAACATGATGAGTTGTTGGAAGAAAACCAAAGAACTAAATTTTGGATTAAAGGCGAATCAAACGCCTATTATGCTCTGAAGAAAATTATTTTGGATTACACCTTCTTAAAATATCTGGCTCATATTTGACATTATGTACAATCGAGTGTATGGAATCGTGCCGATACAATGCGCTGTAATTTATATTGCTTAAGAAATGTTAAGCCGCCTCCGTCAAAACCAACCCCACCCTGTGGTTTCAGCATTCCACTTAACGTTTGTCTTACTCCCCGTCCCTTTTTCTTCCCCTGAAAGGAAAAACCTGAAATCGATCTGTGTTCATAGGTTGATGTTTGACTGCCAAACATTTGATACCAAACCAATACGATTCAGACTCACACTGGTACTGATGTGGACCGTCGTTGCGAAGCAGGCCTTTCAGCCACTCAGATGATATGTTTCCGTACTCCTCCTCTTTCGCCGCTCTCTTAGACTGACCTTTTGTTATAGGCTATTGCGTGTGCATCGTACTTCAATTCATACCAATAAGAGATTGGTGCACTCAGGGTGATGTGGAACACAGATGAGAAGGAGTTTCTGCCAACATTAAGTACAGAAAAACACTATAGGAACCCAGAAGCGTCGGCACGTTTCTGTGCACTCCACTATATATACTGGCAGTTTAGAAAGTTATCACAGTCTTCGTCTCCGATATGCTCCGAAAAGAATACATTTTTCATATAATGACCTTCAACTTAGATCCATGATAGCAACGCTAGAGTTTGAGTTTCGTTTTTATTTATGGACGCCCCTTAACTACTGTGACCCTTAGCGTCCCATTCTATTTTGGGCGTAAAAGACCGGTAATTTTGCTCTTAGGCCTCTTTATCAGGCTAGAGGTTTTTTATGTGCCGTAAATCTACGACACGGGACCACCGGGTTTGCTTCCCTTCCGAAGGAAGCCATGCTAAGGATCTTTACCCCGAAAAGATCTATCGCCCTCAGCCGGGTTTGAACCCGCGACCTCGGGAACTAGAGGCTAGCATGGTAACCACTAAATTACGAGGACGACATAGCAGTGCTAGATCAAATTCCAATGTAAATAAAAAAGACGTGACAGAACTCACTACATCAAATCATCTGGGGTTTGAATAATGAAAAATAAATTTGAAGAATCTTACGAAGAATGGAAACTGCTGATAACGTGTTAAATAAAAAATCTCTGCACCTACGTTGTGTGGATCCATTACCGGACGCAGCAATTGATCTGTCACTATCGAAGAATTTAGCTTCTACGCCTCGACCGCCATTGGCGTTATTATGATTGAGGCACTTACCACGTTTTCAATCAATATAAGAAGGTTGGTCATAGACTCCGTTTGAAATTTTAAATAATAATAATAATAATAATAATAAATAAATAAATAAATAATGTTTTAACTTAAAACTTACTACTTTTAATTTGCGTGTTTATCAGTGAAGTTTAAAGCTACATATACCTCACTGGGTTCTGGAAAAAACATTTCTAATACGAAGCACAATACATGATGGTATGACAACTGTTCTTCTATGTCCAATAGCAGTCCATGAAGTAATCCACGCTGTAAACCGTTTGTAGCAGGGATATAGCCAGGTCTTATTAGCAGGATTGTTGGTAGTGAGTAATTTCTTTTCAACTCTTATTTTTGTTTTTAACGTTAAGTTATGACTCACAGTATTCAAAACATCACGATCTATAACTAATTTGTGAAAATTAGGATGCTTTGTGATACAGATAAACTCACCCTTCACCAATTTTGTGTTTTCATAGTCCGAGCAACACACAATTATCTCATCATTATTCATAGGTATACATTTCTTAGACATACGCCAATAGATGGAACCAGATGTTCACACTGTCTCGTAATCTCTGTTAGAATGGCGTAAATTTTCAAAATCGCTCTTTTTTAGTTCAAACACACAAGGTCGGACACCTCGTTCAGTCATTTTCAAAGCAGATGTTGGACTACTGTTTATCACCTAGTAGGTATTAACTGGATTATAAAAAGTGATTGGCCACCTTTAGCTCTACTCTTTGTTATTCAGAGAAGTTATGAACTTCTAGTAAAATTAAAAGGTGAATTTGTTAGCCATTTAAAACACCTGCGCTGCGAAGTCCTCTCTGGGTGCAGTGCGTCTCTCATGATGTCACGCGTCAACTCAGCAACAGGTCGTAACCCGATAATCATTCACCTTGGAATGGTGAAACTGCGTGTGATGTTATTTATTCTTGACCTCAAATGAACTAATGTGGTAAAGGAAAATATACATTTTTGTGTTTCGTTTCCCTTTCAGTATTAATTTCTGCAATTTCTGAACATTTTTACAATATTGTCGCAATTTATGTCCCAGTGTGTTTCATTCTTCAATTAAGTTCAATTTTGAAAAGCTGAGTAATACTTTCAATTATTGTTATACCGCAGATGCTTTTAAAACGTAAACGAGGCAGTATTAACACTGCATACTTTGGAGCTATATGGCTTTGATATATTTCTTAGTGAAATAATTATTATCACGACCACCGTTTGTTTTAAAGGCTTTGCAAGGATTAAGTTACCAACCAATACTATATGTTATTAATTAACTTGTTGCTACAAATGCCCTCGATTGAACCAAGGGCAAAGTTGTACTATGACAACTTTCTCTCCTACCCTAAAAATAAAAGAAAAGAAAGACAAAAATTAAAGAAAAAAGAAGAAATAAATTTATCAGAATTACTACCTCATCTTTAAAACGGCACCGTTTAATTAAGTTTTATTTTATGCAGCACCTACCTATACTAGGTTGAAGAAGTACTGTAGGATGCAGGATGTGTTTATCTGGGGGGACACGACGCGCACTGCGACCATTTTGATGTATTGTGGCTACAACCGCTTGGGGATAGGGATGAGGTGAAGAAGCTGTAGGACGTTTCAGGTCCGCAGGCAGGCATACTCGCAGAGACGCGCAGAAGTCCCTAATATTTACAGTTTGAACACCCGCGCACCATTGGTGAGGAATCTCAAGAGGGCGATGCAACGACCGTTACGAGCGGGACAGCTCACTCTGGCGTTCATGGGGAGAAATCCTTCCAACGCGTATATATCCACGCCATCTGCCCAGCACCGCAGCACCAAAAAGCACACCTGAATGCGGGCCACAGACGTTGCCGCCTGAGCCATCCCGCTCGGTAAGGATGTAAACTATTCTTTATATAAACCCAGGGAGATGTCTCCGCGGTAGCATGTGAGGCTTGCATGAAGCGCGTTCAAGATTCCATTCCCGTTTGGCTGGCCACTCTGACCTGGGATTTTTCATGGTTTTGCCAAGTCGGTTGAAGAATGCTAGGGTGGCTCCACCTCTACCGCGAATGTCCTTTCTATGATTTCCTGACCACAACATTTTGTTTCATTTGTTTAACACTTCACACGTGTCTGAGTTGTAGGGCCAGGCGAAGGCAATTGGTGCGTGGCGGCGGAACGGTGAAGTTAATGCTGTGTAAATGTCACCCGGAATCTCAACTCGCTGTTTGGTGCCCTTTCCTGCGGAGGACCTCGTTTACGGAACACCCAGGTTGATGGCTGAGGAACGCTCACGCCAGTGTCAGAATTCCTGTCATTCTGGAATCGTTAGGGGCCCTGTCTTTGTTTACGCGCATCGTCCTCCGGATCTCCTCGTTCTCCGGGACTCCCGTTTATCTCTTCCCCCAAGGGGTCATGTAAGACTCAAAGAGCCAGCTAGTGACCTTACATGCGGTGCTAGTTCCACTGGCTGCGGCCTCCTCCGTCTGTCTAGCCGAGTATGGGGTTGTATACAAAAATGTGATAACAATATTTCGCTGGAAATTGTTTTTGAGGTCCACTGAATGAATGACACATTTTTAGAAAAAAAAGTCGTATTTGTGTGTCTTTGAGCAGAATAACGCAAAAACGAAAAGTAGGATTAGTTACGAATGTTAGTATTTAATTTCAGCATCTTCAAAGAATGCGATACGAAGGTTTTTAAAACAAACCCCCAATACCCCAAAGTAGCCTTTATATGGAAAATGTGTTGTTACCTTAATTTATGGAAGACAGCTGTAACAATTCATTCATTCAATCGTTATCTGTTTACCCTCCTCTTATGTAGGACTTACACCTCCCAGGACTTACAAGCGGGTGCCTGGGGTCAGAGGCCCGTCGAGGAGCAGACACTCATGGATCAGACAGACCATCCAGGATGGGTGATCAGCCCGATGCCTGGTATGGGATGAAGGAAGTAGATGAAACGAAATGTTGGTGAAATGGATGAAAGGAAAGGTGATGATGGAGCAATTGGTGGAATGAATGGCGGGGGAAACCGGAGAACCCGGAGAAAACCCGGCCAGGCCCCGCTTCGTCCACCACAGATCCCACATGCAGGTCCCTGGGATTGAACCCGGGCCGCCTCGGTGGGAGGCGAGCGGTCTAACCACTCGGCCACGGCGCTGCCCCAGCTGTAACAATTGTTTTTAAAAAAAACATATATCTGATATACTAACATGAATAAAATGGATATTCTAAATTTTCAATCAATATATTCTTCAATTCTCTTTGTTCTATTGAATTTTGCATAGTTTTATAGAACAAGAAAACCTTAAAAGACAAAAGGTCACTGCTGGAAAAAGAATGCAGAAATCACCCAAATAATTTGCGAAAAATAAGTACATTCTAACCCTTAGAAGTAGGGTAGATTTGCGGGAGCTAGCCCAATTAATATGCAGGAATGTGTATTCATATGCAAATGAGGTCCCCCATCCCCTCCGCCATCCCCTCCCCCACCCCTCTTCCACCCCTTCCCCAGCTCCATGGAACTTTCTGTTGTAGCTGAAGGTCACAAATATTGTTGAGTATAATGGAAGCTTGACATGTAAGCAATTAAGGCTGTCAATCAGCTGTCAAAACGAAGAATAGAATAATAAATTACGCTTCTGTAACAAAGGCGGAGACATTGTTCTACCCATTCCATATCCGGACACGTGCACTTCTGAACTGCAGCAACTCACCCCCACACTCGCATTGTTTAACGACCGCGTGCAAAAGAACAAAAGGCTATCCATCAACTGTCAAAATGAACATCGGAGTATGCTGGACAAAGGATCAGATGCTATTGTTCCAGCTCTATTGAATACTTTTAGGAATGCCAGCTGCGAGCTCGCAGTAGCATTGTTTGACGACCACGTGCAGAAAAATAATAGAACAGGCCGGACCCGAGTTAACAAAAGATTAATTAACAAAGGGACAAATGCTATTGTACCCCTTTCTATTGTCCAGAGCAAGGCTTCTTTGAAAAGACCACCCGTGTAGCACCCCATTCCACTGGAATATGACAAAATAACAAAGCTGGACCCTTCTAACAAAAGGGAGCAGACGTTATTGTCATCCATTCCATTGTTCGAACACGTGCATGTTATGACAAAAGAAACTTGTGGAGGTTTTATACTTTCCGTGTCTTTGTTTGACTGTGGGAAAAGAGAGAGGCTTCAGTTCCCATGGAACAAGCATCATATAACTGCTAGACCCTAAATTCCACCCCATCCCACCTCGACTTCCAGGCGTCACCTGCGTTGCCCGAAGTCTACTTCTCTTTGCGCATGCGCTGCAAGAGATGAAGTTATTGGATGCAATAATCACGTGACGGGTAAGATCCCCCCCCCGCCATACCAGAGCGTTGGAATTGCGTGAGGGGTTTAGGTCCCTATATAAGCACCCATCGGTGAATGCGAACACCAGTGCGAGTTTACTAACTTAGTGTTATAATACCTTAGTGATATAGCTTGATCGTACTCAGTGCTATTCTCTTCTACACTGCATCCAGCGTTATCTATATATATGTAATGCAAGGTGAGTGAGTATTTACAT
Source organism: Deroplatys truncata (assembly GCA_030765065.1). NCBI lineage: Eukaryota > Metazoa > Arthropoda > Insecta > Mantodea > Mantidae > Deroplatys > Deroplatys truncata. The sequence goes on along the minus strand of CM060990.1, from coordinate 532,984,947 downwards.
GACTATGTTAAAGATGAATCATTGCAAGAGTATCTAATTGTTTATCTGAATTTCATTTCCTTATAATTAACATCAGAATTGTTAAATAATGTAGAGCTTTCATCAATGGTGTAAATAGTTCTTTAGATCCTAAGCATAAACATTCATACTTAATCTCTAATCGTTCTTCTTCCATAAAGATTCACACGGTTTTCCCAATACATTTGTCCTATATTAAAATACCAACCATTTTCTCAACACATTCTTCTTGTATAAACATAATTACTTAATCGCTAATCATTCTTCTTCCATAAACATTCACACGATTTTATCAATACATTCTTCCTATATTAAAATTCACACCATTTTCTCTATACATTCTTCTTGTATAAACATTCATACGAATTTCGATACACCTTCTATCAACATCCATAACATTTTCGCAACACATTCTTCCTCAATTAAAACTCATACAAATTTCGCTACACTTTCTTCTATTAACATTCATATCATTTTCTCTACGCATTTTTCTGTAAACACACATACGATTTTCGCTACAGATTGTTCTTGCATAAAACATTCATATGATTTTCTCAACACGTTCTTCTATTAACATTCACAACATTTTCTCAACACATTCTTCCTCCATTAAGGTTCACACAACTTTCTCTACACATTCTTCTATTGATATTCACGCCATTTTCTCTACATATTCTTTTGTAAATATTCATACGATTTTCCCCACACATTCTTCTATTAACATTCATACGATTTTCTCAACCCATTCTTCCTATATTAAAATTCACACCATTTTCTCTACACATTCTTCTATTAACATTCACACCATTTTATCTCCGCATTATTCCTCTATTAAACTTCACACGATCTTCTCTACACATCCTTCTTCCGTAAACATTCATACAATTTGCTCTACGCATTCTTCTTGCATAAACTTCATACGATTTTCACAACACATTCCATTAACATTCATACGATTTTTCTACTCATTTATTTCATATTACATTACTTTCTTTATTCATTTATCTTTTATCGGTTATAAAAAGCAATTGAATTTACATATTTAAAGTTTTGCAGGTAATACTGCAAACGCAATGGGAGTTGCCAGAGGAGCGGGCTCTCGACTTAACCAGATTGGGCTGGTTCATAGAGAACCTATTAGTTACAATTTCACCTCGGTGTACAGCATGAGAGCACCCCTGGCGGCAGATCAGACATCAGCTGTGCCGCTGCATAGCAGCTATATCTCTAATGGTACTAATAGCCCCCCGTCACCAATCTTATCGGGGGGTGATTATATTGTACCACCGCCAGCTTGGATTTGAGGATGTCACTCCCGTTACAGGGCTGAATGTAGGCATGGGTAGCGCTTCAGAGCGGTATTGTAGTGCAATAACTGCAAATACAAAGTTGCTGCAATACAGATGTTTAACGATGTGAACGGTGAGTTTAGATATATTATCACACTTAAACGTCTTTATGAAATATATTAGCTTTATCCTTAATCAATGTATAACCAGCGAACAATTCATGCATACATCAGAATTTCAATTATGAAATGAAGCATTCAATTTACTAGCACCTTTCAATTAGAAATATTCAACGTGAAGCTAATTCTGCTTTTTGCTTCCTTGTTGTAGTTCCTGAAGCGATTTTATTCGTGGCTGGGCAGATGGAGGAGGGCTGCAGCATGCCTTCGCCTATATTCTCGCAAGGCTACCTAACTACGCCGCCCCCTGGGTTCGAAGATGTTGCACCGATGCCTGTAGGATATCCATGGGCAATTATTCCTAGTGAGGGGGTGTGCACTTACGTGAATTGTGCCTAAAGGACCCCCTTCACCCTTAGGCGCTATAATACAGTTTTGAGAGTGCTTGGATCGAATCAGCACCATTTCAAACTTGCTATTGAGTATGAGTTCCTTGTGGTCGTCAGCAAATACCAGAAGCATCGAAGCGGTACTATAGCGTTGACGGCTCCATTTGCTGCATGTACAATGTCCGTGTCTTGTCCAGCATTCATCAGACGATCAGATTCCATTGGCTTGAGAGCAGCATAGTTTCGTAAATTTGATGCGATCCCGGGCTTTCTGGTTCGATCAATAATTTGCCGTTCATTTCCAGTAGAATCTCCTCAAACATGAATGCAATAGCATTATGGTAAGTTTTGCAATAGTAGCTGCTCCATTAGGTTTAGTAATACTCCCCTCGATGTATAGATAACCTTGATTCATTAATGTACATAAGTCCTCAGTTTGACAAGAGATTCTAATGTAGTCATTATCGTTCAGAGCTGATGTATTATAAGGCAAAAACACATGTTCCTCTTCTTTAGTGATCTTGTCATCGAATCTCGGTGTCTCCGTAACATTGAAGATGTTCATGGTTATAAGATTCTGACGCCCAATGCCTGGAGGAACTCTCGACTGAATGACGTTAACACACTGGTTGTCAATGGCAGTGCATGGAGTGGACGTCGAATCAATCCATTATTATATCCTCGAAGCCGCTGATTTCTTCTAAAATCTCGTAGCTATCAAAATAAAATGACACGTTGCCATCCTTGTTTAAGGCAATCTAATGAGTGCCTTCAATCCCTGAAGTATCGAGTTTGATGATAATTCTGTGTCTCTGTAACGAGGCCTTGAAGGTAGCTGATCGATCATGTACGAATATACATCTCTAAAATGAGGAATCGTTAAACGTTGTGCATACAAGTCGAGATCGATGTTACTGAATGCTTTTCTGAGACAAGTATAGCCCTCTACCCGGGTTTCTTTAATTATCTTTCTTGCTCTGTCCCATCTTCCTTTCGGTGTTCCTCGCCTTATTCTTCACTCGAAGTGCTCTCCCTCTTGCTTCAATTTCTCTGTTATGTCTCATCATCTCAGCAATATATTTATCTGCAGCATTTTTCTTATTTACGGCTGTAGCAATTTGTGCAGCAACTCCAGCGGCAGCACCTACAGAAGCAATAATTGCTATGTGAGGTAAGAATCCTCCCCGTTTCTTCTTCATGGATCCGGCCCCAACAGCTACCTTTCCCTTCATAATTGTTGCTACTAGTCGAGCTGCCAACTTTTCACTTAATGTAGCATTAGTAGATGGCACTCCTTTCCGCGCCTTTTCAGCCAAAATCTTGTATGCAATGTTTCTCGAACCAGAGTTCTTATGCTGAGCGTAGGCAATATCGTGAAGTTTGTACGCTTCGTCCAACTGGTTTATTCCGGGGTCTCCTCTCTTTAATATTTTTTTAGCTTTGTCCCACGTCCGCAGTTTCTGTATCCAGGCAAATGCGCTTCAAATGACAGCCGGTTAATGAGCTAGTTCATTAAGCCGGAACCTCTTGCGACCTTAACCTCGTTAGCTTTCATGGCATTCTAATTGATTTTATTGCTGCATTGTTCCTTTATACTCTTGTCATTGCCTGCGGGTATTAGCATATATACATTAAGCATAATTTATTTTATTTTTAGCTGCTACGATGGAGCTGGTGAAGAAGGATTGCTCGCCGCCCATTCAGGTGCTAGATTTTGAAAGCGACTTTAGACGCGAACGTCACGTAAATTTGTTTACCTGACAATATTAGAGCACTAATAATAGGTGAGGAGGTATTTAAAGGAAATAGAGTAGTATAACAGGTGTTCGTGATAATTTCAATCAATTATTTGTATTACCGTTATTTAATATAATTTCAGCTGATTCAGGCAGTATCAACGGTATTCGAACCATTTTAAAAAGTAATTCATTTAGTTTCATAGATGTGGCTACTGAATCTGCAACTGTTGGATTATCTGTTGCTGTTGTAGTGTAGTCTGTTGTTGCTGCTACAGCTATTGTTTTAGCTGCTGAAGCTGCAGCTGTTGTATCTGCAACTGCAGCTGCCGTATTTGCCTATGTTATTGCTGTAATGGTTGCTGTTGCTGGGACTGCTGAATCTACAGCTGCTGGATTAGTTGCTGCTGTGTAACCGGTTGTTTTTGCTGCTATTGTTGTAGTGGATGTTGCTACAGCTGCAGGATCTGTTACAGCTATTGCTGTAGCTATTGTTGCTGCTGCCACTGTATCTGCTACAGCAGCTGTCGTATTTACTGATGCAGTTGTTATCGTGATGGTTGCTGCTGCCAGGGTAGCTGAATCCACAGCTGTTGGATTAGATGATGCTGTTGCTACAACAGCTGTGTAGCTTGTTGCTGTTGCTGCTGCTGTGGTAGTGGATGTTGCCACAGCTGCAATATCTGTTACAGCTATTGTTGTAGCTACTGCTGCTGCAGCTGCTGTATCTGCTACTGCAGCTGTCGTATTCGCTGCTGCTATTGCTGTGGTGGTTGCTATTGCTAGGGTTGGTGAATCTACAGCTGTTAGATTAGGTGATGCATAATGGAAAAAACTCAGTGTATGCAATGTCAGATCTCTAGTGTAGCAAAATGCGTTGATATATCTGTGAGAATAACGATGTGTTGCAATATAAATCGCAGATACTAATGACATAGTATAACCCCTAACAATGATAAAGTTGAGGCCTGTATGCTTATAGTTTTTCTTATTAAAATATTTTAATGAATTGTTTTTTCACTGTGTGGAAATACTAACTAATACATCTTTGACAATGTAGGGAGAATTAAACAGTGAGGGTATATATAAGTAGTATAAACTAGCGCATCCGTATGGTTTGAGTAGATATTATAACGTTTTTAGTCAGTTTTATTGTTTGATATGCTTGCATTGCTTTGTTCAAGTATAGCAGCTCTATCAGATAAATCATTGCTTCATTAGACAAGGATTGTAAAGCAGACGTCTCTACCCTTTAACTAGGTAGGAGACTAACACTAGGATTTGCTCCTAATGGCCGAGTTACCGCCTCCCCTTCCATCTTCTCCTTTCTTCACCAGTTGTCTGCTACGTGTATACAGAGCACATGAGTAAACTTCAATTCCTTAAGATTGTAGGCTCGCGGAGGAAACCTTCATCTTCTGGTTACATTCTATTAAGCATCGTTTGTAATGCTGTAATACCCGTATGCATAGATAGTTAAACCATCCTCGACAATAACTCGGCAATTTATCATCAAAGGAAGTCAATATAGTTTTGCTCACTTGCACGGTGGTACGAGCGTGCTCTCGTGATAGGATTAGATTCATGGGCGTTCTGATGTTTTCACAGGTTATAAGACAGTCTGTATAGCTGTCAAATGTGGTGTACTGCTTACTGCCTTTTTACATCGAGCCTTGAATGTTTAAGGCGTACATCTTAAATTGTGGTCCAACAAAGCATAGAATGATTTTGCTATTAGCCTCATTATTAAATATTCACAACAGCTTTTTGGTGACGTATATGGTTGATAGAGTAATCAGATGTATGCAGGTGTTCGAGAAAACGTAGCGTGTTCTGGTACATATCTTCAGATGAATGAATGAATCAGCGTCCATATACATAAGATTCAGGTTTTCAGCCCTATAATCTGGCAACAACACATCATAATGATAGTGATACATTAATGTCTTGGAGATGTCCAACATATTCATACCAATGTATATAAGCTTACTGAACACGATCTGTCGGGAGACTATATGTACAGCAGCTAGATTAGCAGCATATATCGTCCTATCGATAAACGTAGGCTTCGCAATCAACTTCTCCAGAGTCATCTTGTTTGTTACCAATCGTAACGATTATTAGCGATTACGCAGGTTCTCCATAGTTTTTCCAAACATGGCATTGCTAAAAAGATTGTAGAGATCCTTCTCGAAATAATTTGTAGCTTGTTGTCGTAGGCCTGTTGTTGAATTGCACATAAGGCTTTAACCACTGAGACTGTCGGAATTGTATCACACGATGGATTTTTGTTAGCCGTAGCTCATTAAGAGCTTTCTTCAAAGCTACGTAGTGTACTACATACTTCTTTCGAAGTCCAAGATGAGGTATCAGTTTCTTTTAGCCGATTTCTTAGCCTTCCTACACTCATGCAGGAAAATACATCGTTGTGTAGACTGTGAAGTTCTACAGAATACTCGATGTCAACTTCTAATATGTATCCATGAGGATCGTCTTCTTATAGTCTTTCTCTGTTGATTGCTTCAGGTGAAATCTACTGAAATCCATCATAAGGGAGGGCGTGGCACATTGCCCAACCATATTGTTTATTAGCGTCCTCGTATGTAATAAATTTTGTTAGTCTTGACGGATCAAACTTATCCATGTAGGCGTTGTTTGCTTCCGCATACTGATGGGAAACTTGGCATAAACCTCCTCTTATGCTTGATTTTACCATGAGCAGTTGATCATAATCTTGGAAAGGTTCCAGCTCAATTCACGTACACAATAATGGCGTCCCACTAGAGTGGTGAAATAATGTGCAGGATCAACGTTGTTTTTTGAGGGCTTGCTCTCTAAACGTCTCAAAGACATCAGCTAGAAGAAGTACATCTGACGTTAACTATAGGTCACTGTACTCGCCCAGGTTTCTCACATTAAACAGCTCCCATACATTTCTAGCATGATTGTAGTCAGCATCATTAGTTTCTTCTTCAGTTAATATATTGAGGAATGAGTCCTTAGAAGGCAAACAGGTTCGTTCAAAACATCCCATGACGTGACTTAATCATAGAGAAATACTCCCTTACCAGTCATCAACTTCCATTTGTCTTCTCTGAAGTACATTAGTGTTTCAGGATACGAGGTTAGATTTTTTTACCAAGTTATCCAAGCCTGTACTCAGGAATCGAAAGCTATCTACAAACTGAAGCTTTATATCTTCTATATAAATGAGATATTGCTTTCTTCAGAGCTGGAAATGACCTCCACCCACTCACTTGTATAATCCCACTCCTTGACAATGACATCGGTGTCATACCTGCTCAGGTTGCGCATATTTAGGTGTTTTGCAGGCTAAATTGCATTCATTATGATGACTTCAACGACATTCACCGCTGATGTAATCATGGTCACGTACTTTCTAGCTCTCTCCAGTAAAGCGTTTTGCAAACAGGTAGCATGCCGTAGAAGACTCAAAATGCTTTTACTGTTGGTCCATAAACTTCAGAGGCTTGGCAGATTTCTATATATTATTAATTTCCTTTGCAAGGATCGACAGATATTCCACAAACTTCTGAGCAGCATCAACACCACGATATACATAGGGTTGCTTAGGAGCACCAGTTTCGAGGTGTTCAACACTCGATGACGGCTTCACGTAAACGCAGAAACTCATTGGTGTGTGCTGTTGATAGGGGTTGTATATGGAGTTTCCGGATTGGACATACACTATGACATGGAGTGAGAATACTTTCAAATTTCACACAGATGACGTAAGTTAGTTTCAACATCCTTTCAAAATGTTTAAAATTTACAATTTATTTCTCCTTTGTAGGCATAACTACCCTCGCAACACCATGTTGATTACAGATTTACGCATGTTTTTCTGGTTTTTCCAACCCACTTCGTCCATGTCAATCATCAAAATGTGTAAAGCAACGCTTACAGGTATAAACACGTTCATTACATTTAGTTTTATGGCGTCGCACGAGGATCTCAAAATTCTTGATACATACATAGTGATGTTTTCGCTTCTGTCGCTCAATAGTGGCAGGACGCGGTGTTCAGGTAGTTCAGTGTCAGCAACCTTAACTGGATACACTTCATGCTTCTTATCCAGCCCAAAAACGTTGATAGACATACCGTTAAGCTACTCAAACTTAGGTATTTGAGAAAGTGTTGTAGGATAGGAAACGCAGCTGAAGCCGTATTTATCTCAAAATTGCTTGTATTTGCTGACGCGCTGAGGCTTGGTGATGGCGTATTTGGGTAGTACAGAATACATGAAGTATTTCTCGTTGTTATAGTTCTGGATGCTTACGCAGGCTTTCTTGCCTCAACAGATGTATGTAGTGGTGTGTAGCTACTTGCTCGTAACGGGATTTACTTGTTAATACGAATTCAAACACCTTCCACAGCACGCAAGGCCCAGCTGCTACCCTTAAGCTGCGACTCCTCCATCTCAGTGTCCAATTTCTTGTATGTGGCTTCCAACGTTGAGTGCAGAACCGTTTCTAGAAACACAGGCTGATTCCGTGTTTAAAATGTTTTGTCACAAGTTTCTCCGATACTGTTTACAAATCGGCACTCAGCTAGCAGATTAATTTTCACGTTCTTGTGAATGCCAAGCTCTTTATTTACAGCCTGGATTATCCGTTGTTTTGTCTCATATAGATACATATTCAGGTCCTTAGATGAATCGCATCGTATAAAATACGATTTCAATCGTCCTTCGAACGATATCTCATGTTCTATCATATCACAGTCCTCCATTGTTGATAATAACTGATGTTTGGTAGGCTCCAATTGCCTTTTCTTATGAGAACTGCTTATTTCACATACATCTTCGTGCCGCTGTCCCTTATAACCATAATTGAAGGTTACATTATAATTCTTGCATTCGAAGAGCTTCTCGCAGCTCATCTGATGCCTTCTCTTGTCATAACCTCGAAGGAATTTCATCCCGCATTTACTAGAAGAGTATAGTGATGCACTAGGAATTATGTCCTTATATTCAAAGTTATTCATCCTTATTCTTAAGGTAATAACGTATTAATCTCTGTTCAAGGAAATGTGGGCCTCTTCACCTTGATAACAATTTAGAAAACTGCTCATTGTTACACGATGTTAACACACCTAGTCTCATTAACACAATAAAGACTAGTGACTGAAGGTATCCTAATTATAGAGGTGACACGGACCTTTTTAAAAGAATCATATGCTGAATTTTAACAATAGAACGGTGATTAATGGCAATATCTCTTATATTGAAATACGTGTTTACGCAGGCGTCGGGTATGTTCTCAGGTTTTCGTGAAGGTTCGGGTAATCAGAACAAGTTTTAGGACGTGTTGGGCATTTATTCAATGTCCTAGCGTGTCCGTAGCTCTTCGTACAGATTCGCTTGCTTGGAGGAAGCGTTAGAATGTGTTGTGCGTGGGTAGCTAGTTGTTGTTCCGTGGTGTTCGTGTATGTTTATGTGATTTTGTGTATGTATGTGCGTGTGCATGTTTATGTGCAAGTGCTCAGGTGGATGTGTGTGTGCGCGCACGCATCTGCTGTGTGTAGGAGTCAGAGCGATTGTTTATGTGTGTATGTGTCTGTTTGTATACGAGGATGTGTAGCTGCTTGTTCCGCTGCGTTCGTGTATGCTTGTATACGTATGGGTCTGTGTGTGTATGCATGAGTGTGAAGGAAATCCTAATGTTGGAGAGAAGGAGCGAACCTCTCAAATAACATTACATTTCAGATCCGACGCCGTAATACTTTTATTACTTTCCTAGTTCGACGTAGACACCTATAGTTTGTGTATTTAGAGGTTTTAAAAAGATAGTTGATATATTAAACATAATTTATTCCTTTTTCTCTATATGTTTTCTCGTTTTATATACTTTCAAACCAATCGTGAGATGACTTAAGCAATTAAATACTGACTAAGCGGTTAAACCCTGATATTTCACTCACATCAATGTCTTTTAATGATATAACATGAACGTTGATCAAACATTTAATTCAACTCTAAACCATAGCATGAAAACTCGTTTGTTGTATACCACTCATTTTAATGCTCTGCACGTATTAAATTCAGTCATATAACCTTACACCTAGAGACAGGATGTCTGACTATCAAACACGTTTAAGCACGTTTCATTACTACCTATCACATCAACAAGGAAAGTAATCCCACACGTTCATTCCATCAGATGTTTTCATTCAAAGCCTACCACAACCAACGCAACCACCACCCATTGCCTCAAGTTAACTCCATCTTTATTACCACAATACTTTAGCAAGTAAATTTAATTTAATCAATAGTCGATCCTGGAACAACAGGACAAAAATTATTTATACTATTGGTTTGACATGTTAAAGAAGAGCTGTAGGCAGTTACGACATCAACCCAAGTGATATATCCTAGAGTATGGAGGAAGATAAAAGAAGTCAATGAAAGATCGGAATACGAACTAACGACTACTGGTTGTCAATTATATGCGGTATTAATTGTACATCATAGAAGCTATCAATTATGCTTTGATCCACCCCTCTATCTCTGTTAGTTTCTGAGATAATGGAGATTTAAAAGTAAGGATCGAATCCAGGACGCCAGGTACCCTAGTCTGCATTCACAAGAAACTAACTGATGACAGAGCTTAATAGAGTTTATTTGACGTCTTTATCTTAATTATTACCGGAGTTATTGGAAGATGAATTTGTAATCACTCCTACGATTCGAACCCGGGTATCCCAGTTAACTTGGAACAATGCGTCAATGGCGCTGCGCCTTCCATGGTTGTAATTAATTTCCATTGCATCATTTTATCTATTTTCATTCAGGAGATATAAGCGATTAAACAGTAGTGATACACCAGGGTTTAATATAAATAATTATATTTGTTAAATATAGCAATATAAATATAACAATAATCTTATGAAGCTTGCCTGCTGGCATGAATAGTACCACAATGTCTGAGGCGTAATTTATTACTCCTTGTCCAGCACTGCAGTATGGTCAGCCTCTCTGTCGAGCAGGAAAATTTATTGCGCGCAGGTATTCTCTGTTAATGAAGCTTGTCCAGGTGCTGTGGTATGCCGGCGGTCTGACCCTTTGTAATTACGAAGGTGCTTGAAGGAGCAGCGAGGTATAAAAACCGTGGTAATGATATTCAGAGGGGAGGGGGTTGTTGCAGGTGTGCTTTCCTAACGAACACGTGTGCGGGAAATGAAATGGGGAGATTAGCGTCTCCTCTTTTGTTACAAAGCATAATTTATTACACAGCTGTTCATTTTGACAGGTAATGGACAACCTTAATTGCATACCTGTCAACGTTTCCATTATACTTCACAAAATGTATGACCTCAGTTGCAGCAAAAAGCTACCAGGGGGTGTGGTCAGTTGAGGGGGGGCCTAATTAACATATTAATTGCACATTCTGCATATTAATTGCGCTGGCTCGCGCTATATAGCCCTACGGACTTAGTGGGGTTTTCAACTAAAGACCCCTCTTCGAATACCGTACAAATGATCTATACTTAGACCTTTTAATGTTAAAGTTCTTGAATAATACGGTTCTTTGTGTTGCAGTTTTTAACCACAATCCCTAAGACCCATCGTTGTTTTCCCTTCCTCTCCCATATAAACGCATTTCCCCCTCCTTAAACTATCTCCTAGCATAGGATCTCTCCCTCTCTGTTTTACTATCCGTCCCATATATACGCATACTGTGTCATTCAATCCTTACTAGCCTAATACCTCTCCTCGGTTTCCTATCTCTCCCATATAAACGCATGCCACATTTAACATCTATCTTAGCACCTTCCTCATATTCCCTATCTCTCCCGTATAAGCTTATATTCCCCTACTTCGGCATCTGTCTAGCCTAGAACCTCTCCGCGTATTCTCTAGCTCTCTCGTACAGCGCGCATTCCCTCCTTCTGTCATTGTCTAGCCTAGCATCGGCCCTCGTATTCCCTATCCCTCCCATACAAACGCATTTCCCTCATTCAACCCCCATCTAGCATAGCATCAGCCCTCGTATTCCTATCTCTTCAATATAAGCGCACTTTCCTCCGTTAACCGCCGCGTCTAGCCTCGTTTTCCCTATCCTTTCCCATATAAACGCAAAAAAGTGGCCCAGGATTCCTCTATATAGACTACTGTTCTTACTTCTTTAGATATCTGACAAACCTTCTTAGGTAGTGGGTTTCAGGCTGGAAGTTAGTGATCCCCGTGTATGTGTGTGTGTGTGTGTATGGATGTGTGGTGCGTACGTATGTGTGTATATGTTTGTGTTTCAGGAGATTGTCAGTATAGAGCTACACAGGAATTTGGTCTCGCATCTTTGGATATCTAGCCCACCTACTTGGGTAGTTCGTTTCTCCCTGGAAGTCAGTGATGCCCGTGTGTGTGTGCTGCGTACGTATGTGTGTATATGTTGTGTTTCAGGAGATTGTCATTATAGAGCTACACGTGAACTGCTTCTCGCTTCTTTAGATATCTAACTCACCTGGTTAGGTAGTGAGCATCGAGCTGAATGTTAAAAGTCCGCGAGAGCGAGTGTGTTTGTGCGAACTGCGTGCGTGTGTGTATATGTCTGTGTTTCAGGACATTGCCAGTAGAGAGATACATATGAATTTGGTCTGGTTTCTTTGGATAACTAACTCATCTACTTAGATAGTGTGCGCTTCGCTCAGGAACTCATAGCTTCCTGTGTGTGTGTGTGTGTGTGTGTGTGTGTGTGTGTGTGATGCGTGCGAATGTTTGTGTTTCAGGACGTTGTCAATATAGAGCTATATGTGAATTTCGTCTCCCTTCTTTAGATACCAAACTCATCCACTTGGGTAGTGCGTTTCGCTCGGGCACTTAGTGAATCTTGTGTGCGTTTGTGTGTTTTTGTGTTTGTGTGTGTGTGTGCTGCGGACGTAATGTGTGTGTATGTTTGTATTTCAGGACATTGTCGGTAAAGAACTACATAAGAATTTGGTCACGCTTATTTGGATATCTAACACACCTGGTTAGCTAGTGCGCTTCGAGCTGAAAGATAAAGATCGGCGCGCATGCGTGTGTGTGCGTGTTTCGCGTGCGTATGTGTCTATATGTGTGTGCTTCAGGACATTGTCAGTATAGAGCTATACTTGAATCTGGTCTCGCTTCTTTGGATGTCTAGCTCACCTGCTTAGGTAGAGCACGTCGTCCTGGAAGTTACTGATCCGAGTGTGTGCGTGTGTATGTGTGTCTGCCGCGTGCGTATGTGTATATGTGTGTGTGTGTTTCAGGACATTGTAAGTATAGAGCTAGACGTGAATTTGGTCTCGCTTCTTTGAACATCAAACTCATGTACTTAGGCAGTGCGCTTCTCGCTGGAAGTCATTGTTCCCGCTGTGTGTTTGTGTGTGTGTGCTACGTGCGTGGGTGTGTATATCTGTATGTCTCAGGAAAGCTTCCTAGAGTATAGAGCAATTGGTCGCGCTACTTTGGATATATTTAGATTCTTAACACATGTATTTAGTGTGTTTCGTGCTGGCATGTCAGTGCTCTTTGTGTGTGTGTGAGCGCGAGTACTCGTGTATGTATATGTGTCTGTGTGTGTTACGTGGGTGCGCATGTGAGTATGTATGTGTTTCAGGACCTATCAGTATAGACTATGCATGATATTTGTCTCGCTTCTCTAGATATCCATCTTATCTGTTTAGTGTGTCTCATACTGGAAGGTTAGTTCTATGCGCGCGTGTGTGTTTCAGAAGACTATCAGTATAGGCTATACATGAATTTTGCCTCGCTTCTTTAGATATATAACTTATCTACTTAGACAGTGTGTCTTACACTGTAAGGTCAGTTCTAATCGTGTGTATGTGCGTGTGCTTCAGAAGACTATCAGTATAGACTAAACATGAAGTTTGCCTCGCTTCTTTGGATATCAAACTTATCTTCTTAGACAGTGTGTCACACTGGAAGGTTAGTTCTAAGCGGTGTGTGTGTGTGTGTTTCAGAAGACCTTCAATATAGAGGTACACATGAATTTAGTCTTGCTTGTTTATACATCTAACTCACCTAGTAAGACAGTGTGCTATGAGGGTGATGGCTCGAAGGTTTCAAACTCACATTTGGCAGTTCCCAGGTGCAATTCCTGTCGACTGCCCACTCTGACCTTGAGTTTTTCGTGGTTTTCGCTGGTTTGTATGTGAATGCTGAGGTGGTTTCTCGTATTTCACGATTTCTTTAATATCATTTACCCTTCATTCCGTGTGTTTCTCATATCTCAAGCATGCTCCTAGATTTCGTGGCGTATGGTGTTGTTGGACAGATGGTGCAGATGCTTGCTCAAAGGAAAGGGTATTCCTATGGACATAAGAGGGCTGCTTGGTCAACGGGTCGTTATCTCCCTCTCTAGGCAGCTCCAGCAGTGGGATGGGCCTTCTAGCCTAGAACTTTTAGGGACTTCCGGGCGTCTCTATGGCCTGTCTACCTGCAGCCTGTATCCTTCCGTAGTTTTTTCACTTCAACCATCCCTCCTGGGCGGTGGTGGTCACAGTAGATCTATGTAAGTAACAGTGTGCTATGTTTCCCCCTCCATTGTATAACCTATACTATGTATAGACAGTGTGCTTCTCGCTGGAAGGTCGCTTCTCTGGGCATGTGTGTGTGTGTGTTTCAGGACACCGTCTTGCATGTTTAGACATCTAACTCAGCTACTTACGCAGTGCGCTACGTTCTGGAGCGCAAGTGCTTCGAGGGCAGTTTTGTGTGTGTGTGAGTGTGAGTGTGTGTCTGTATGTGCACGAATGTTTCAGGACACCGACTCGCCTAGCTATCTAAATCACCTACTTAGGCATTGCGCTGTACGCAATTGGGTCCTCTGGGCAGGTGCTTGCATGTCTGTTTTTCAGGACATTTTCTCGTCTGTTTTTATATCTAACTCACCTACTTAGGCGGTGCGCTTCGCGCTAGAAGGTCAGTGCTCCGGGCGTGCCCATCCAGCAGATGAAGAAATGAAACAAGGTAACGTGGGCAGCGGTGAAGGAGACAGTGTGCAAGGAGTACTATCATAAGAGTAGGAGGAGAATACCGCAACATGTGTACGTTCGAGTGAGACAGAGAGAACAAGAGAGGAAGAGAGAGTGAGTGTGTGTGTGATGTCTGTTTTCCCCATCACAACTAATTACAAGTTTGCTAAGGCTGGCGTGTCCTCCCCACCTCTCATCGGTTAAAGCTAAGTGGTGTGCGTGAATTCATAATATATTGCCTGGATTGCACCTCAGCACCTCATCAGCACACTTGGCTACGCTATAATTACCTCCTTTAACTACGCTTGTCTTGTAATCAGCCATCGCTCCAGCTTCGACTGCCACCGAGTAGGCAAACCAACCTCTTGATAATGCTGCTGCCTTGTCGACCTTAATCTACGAATCCAATCTTGCCGCTTCTCCTCGCCTTCTCGTGCGTTAGCTTTTCCATTCTTTTTTATTTTTAAACGAAGCCTTTTCTTCTAGAAGTTGCACCTTTATCTAATTTAAATCAACACTTTGGGTGGCGAAAGATGAGAATAAAGAAGATTATGTGTACTAATGTTGCACGTGTTTAGCAATGATTTGCTGTGCGTATAACACAATGATTCTTGTTTCATTTTGCAAATAATACTCACACAACGGAGGTACACAATTGATTAAAGTTCCTTCAAGCCGACGGGAATAATAATATTGTTTATTGACTAACAATTTTGTTCAAGCGTTGCACAGGTATGTAGTTAGTGGAGTCAAATGAACTTCTATTCCCTCCAATTATCCAAAATTCTCTTAATTCGAATGTCTGCCTTCATTATCGAATTTCATCTTTCCGGTAATCACGATCAAAATCTCATTGAAACACTTAAAGCCATTCAGCTACATATAATTGTAGCTGGATACAAGCATTTGTCGCCGTAAACAGCTTTTTGCATATAGTTCAAACTCGAGGTGAGAGCTATACCGATTTTAGCTTTGTTGGTTCATTAGTTCAAAATAGCAGTGAGACTTTGGCACCAGTTTTAGCTTTGCTCGGACTTTAATTGTAACTAAAATTTATACCTATATTGCTTATAGTTTTGTGGGTATATTAGTTCAAACTCGAAGTGAGAGTGATATCGGTTTTAGTTTTACTTGTAAGTGGTTCATACGAAGTGAGACTGGCATCAGCTTTAGCTTTGTTCGTACCTAAGTTGACAGTGGAAGAGTAACTGATATCAGTTATTGCTTTATGTGCAGATTAGTTTAAACTCGAAGTACACCAGTTTTGCTTTTGCGTGTAGTTTGGTTTACATTCGAAGTGATAATGTCATTAATTTTAGCTTTAAACCTAACTGTTTCACATGAGGTGAGATTGACATCAGTTTTAGCTTTGTGCAGGGAAAAAGATAGACATCCATTTTACCTTGGAGCATAAGTTATATCAAAAACGAAGTGAAACTTAAATTAGTTTTAATTTGCAAGCACATTGTTCACACACGAACTGGGACCGATCTCAGTTTAAGTTTTGCGTGTACGTAATTTGCACTCGAAGTGGGACAGATGTGACTTTCAGCTTACGCGTACGTTAGTTTACGCTCGAAGTAAGACCAATGTCGATTCAGCCTACGCGTACTTTAGTTTACATTAGAAGTGGAAATAATGCCAGTTTTAGGTTATAGGTACATACGTAAGTCCATATTCAAAGTGAGACTGATGACAGTTTTAGCTTACGCATACCAGTCAGCCGGCGTCAAATCTAACTATTTTTAACAAAAACTGACCGTCATGCGTTTTAATTCCTTTTAAACTTCTGTATAAGCTTTTTAATGACAAAAATATGTGTGCGTGTTTTAAAATACTACTTAACAGTTTTATTATGCCTGTTACTAATTAAGGAATTTTCAGAAATGGCAGCCTCTTCGATATATTTAAATACGGATAGTTACGGCATTCCTTATAATAGATGTTTGTAAATATCTCATTTGAAGCCCCGAAAATGCACTTTTTCACTTATTTTACATTACATAAATATTTTTAAAAGAAACATACCTAATTCTAAAAAAGTGCTTTTAATTTTAGAATTTAAATTTAAGTATAACCACTATTTAAATCAAACTAAAAAGCGTTAATCTAGGTGCTCCACATTTTTATAACACCATGCCAGATATAATGACGGTATTATTTGTGGTTCATTCATTTGGAATTAAATTATTTACCTAGCCACGTGGTGCGGTGAATTTGACTCGGTGCTGGCGGACATCTGGAGCGCCGCGCTGTCAAATCGAGCCCATGGGATATAGTTGGCATTAAATGGAACAATGCACAAAGCGCTCAAGTTCGTTTCAAGACAGAGTGCTCTCAGGAAACTATCTATACCTAGGCCTAAATTACACCTAGCAGGGTTCGTTTAAACGAAAACCCTTTTCCTTCACTTTGAAACGAATAGTTTCAATACAGCTTCAGAAATTAATAATGGTACGAAACAATGTAGCTTTAACGTTCCTGTAATTGATTTTCATATCTTGCCTTCAAAATATCACTCTCTTGTTTGTGTTGATTAACAGTAAACAAAAAAAAAGGAATCTGATGCGCTGTATTCACACCACTTTCCCTACCTTCCATCGCTTAATAGTGGGGATACAAAGTATTCTTATGAAAGTTTATTTTCTTATCTACCTCATGTGAATCGAAATAAACCTTTCCGGAAATAGCTGTATTACAAATTTCTTATACACACAAAGGGAATAGCGATAGTCAAATGATTTAGAAGTGGGCGCTGAATACTGGCCTTAAAATTCCATGCTCTTTGCGAGAAACAGTAAAACACCAAGGACCACTACCCCTACTGGACCCAGGAAGGAGGGTGATAACCGAGTGTCTCTCCCACCCCGAAGGGTTTTCCTATGGGCAGGTACCTGACATTTTTAATCCGCCCCCCCCCATTACAGGGTAGAAGTGAATACGCCACTTACGCGCGTCAACCCCCAAAGGGGAGCTCTTTGCGAGAAACAAGTGAATATCGAATGGGCTTGAAAAGAATGACAAAATATTGAACAAATCGACTTATTAATAATGGGCATCTCAGAAATGGCTGATGCCATAAAAAAGTTATTTGAGATAAACTTTGTGTTTTAAAGAGATCTACATTTTTGTACAGTACGTTTCCGTCTATCGCCTAACAGTTACCGGTTATACAAATTTATAGAAAATTTCTTCGGAATGAAGTAGACTTCGCAGGCTATTCCCAGAAAATTCTAGATACATATTTTATTTGTAATGTAAATACAGGTGGGACATAAACACCTGGCGGTCTTTAAAGTAGTCTGCACACTGTGTGCTTGGTCATAAGGTACCTTCTAGTTATGTTGGAAGATATACAAATGCGTGGAGTTTTAAACGACATGGTTCACTTGTGAAAAATAATGTACTTGAGATGTCAAACCTGAGTTTGTAAACACTGCTCCATCCCAGTGAGAAGCAAATGCGTTATTGTCTGTAGAATGTTCTGTGGGATCTCCTGTATTGTCACACAGTGTGTTGCTTTGCTCCAAGATGTTTGCTGGTATGTTTTGTATACACCATGGTTTACCAAAGTCCCACAAGAAAAAGTCTGGCACTGTTATTTCTGGTGGTAAACGGGCAGGATAGTGCATGTCACCACACCGTGAGATAAGGCATCTGCGAAACCACCTTCTGAGTGCATACTAATGTGGCTCGATCTTGTTGAAACCAAAGCTTACATCTCACATGTAAAGGAATGCCATTAGAAATGGAGACAAAAAACTTTCCGGCATTGCACAATACCGCGCAGAATCAACAATCACAGACTCACTATCTTCATTTTCAAAACAGATTGGGTAGACAATTGCATTTGAATACTGTGCACACCAAACTGTTACTTTTGTGCTGTACAGTGGGCTTGAGTGTAGCCCAGTAGCACTAATTCCTCTTGTTCGCATATCTGTTGAGATGAAAATGAGCTTCATCCATTTTGTAACTCACAGTAATGAAGGTTCATAGAGAGTGCTTTGCGTCTATTGAAATGTCTCCAAAACTCCTCTCTGAACAGCTGTAACTGAGTTGGTTCTGATAAATGTTTCGATAGCACATACACTCCGGTACATGCCAACGCTCCAACACAATTGACATTCAAGCAATTCATTGTTAGGCGATAACACTACTATTAATCCTTAACATGAGCAAATCGTCATTGAACCATGTGATCTGAAATTCCGTGGAATTGTGTATCTTCCAACATGTCTAGAATGTACCTGTGACCAAACACACACTGTTCAGACTACTTTAAAAACTGTCAGGTGTGTCATGCCCCACCCTGTATCTTTAATATATGATATTTTAATCCAAATTGTTAAAGCCACTTTTTAGAAAATGAAAAGTTTCGAAAAATCTTCCTGTAAAGGGTGCTTTGGGGTGAGGGAATTTTAATTAAAGCCTTCGTGTCGCATGTTTGGAAGGTACTGAATGTATGTAAATACCAAGTGTGGTATTTGTCTGACTTTTCGTTTTTTAGTTATATCGTTCACACACACACACACACACACACAAATACACGGACAGATGCACAGATACATACACGCGCCCGCACGCGGACCTTTTCCTAAAAATGCTGTTTTTGGTTTCAAGGTGCCTCAAAACATGTATTTCCTGTGAAATCTCGATATCCAGTTTTTGGGTGGAATGCAAATACCTTCCCTACCTACTAAGTGCAGTGGTAGAGTAAGTAAAAATTAAATGTAATGTTTGTAATATGATTTGCGCCCAAATAAATAACTCATGAGGTGCTGTGATAGGATGTTTTCCCGGTTGGAGATTGACTTTCCTTGCTAGAGGTTTAGTAGTGCCCCCAATTCCATCACAAAGCCTCTTACCGTGTGAAGTGGCGAAGAAACGCATATTCGGCACCATCTTCAAAATCTTACTCATGAAAACACGTGTTTACGAAATAATTTCTGTTTTGGTAATGAGTGCTAGCGACACCGGAGGACTAAGTTATTTTTTCCAGCTCTGTTATTTACTTCTTCAGGATGCTTGTTAATTGGCGTTGGAATAAATGAAAAACATTTGTATAGGTACAGGTAGTTGAACTGAGGGGAACACCTCGTGCACCACCACCTACACAGGTGTATTATGCCTACCACCCACCAGAAGGAAGGGATGAATTGAAGGAATCAGACAGAAGGCTACAAACCATAGTCAGAAAGGTCATAGAGACGCGCAGAAGTCCCTAACGTTTCCAAACTCGCAGATCTGTCTCACTGATGGAGCCGCCGAGAGTGGGAGATAAACGACCCACCAGTCGAACAGCAATCTGGTGTCCACGCGCCATCTGTCCGGCACCGCTATACAACACGAGACCTAGAAGCATACCTGAAAGATTAGAAGAAATGAAATGGAAAGTAAATGACGGAAAGGAAATCATGGCAGAGAAGAAACCACCCAGCATTCGCTGTCGACCTCGGGGAACCACCAACAATCCATGAGTCAGAGTGTGTGGTCGCCGGGGATCAAACCCGGGACCTCCCGAATGCGGGCCACAGACGTAGCCGCCTGACTCGTCCCGCTTGGTCAGCGTTTCTATAATGTTTTAAACTTTCTGATATGCCAATAACGTTTTTTAAGTTTTAGCTATTGTTTTCTGTAAAGTAAATTTCAAATGGATGGATTGTTGCCTGGTTATTGTTCCAGTGCACTCCCTGAACAGAATCTTATTTGACAAAGACATAGTTTTCCGTGAAATCAAAAATTGAATGTATTCATTAGGTTTCAAATTTTCTTTCCATTCAGATAAAAACGCAGACTGTTGTTGAACTATAAAGGTGTGAGTTAAAAGATCTGGCAATTTTAGTGGCAACTTTTCCAGAAAGTCTTCAATAGGTGATTTGGATATTTCTAAATCTGTACGATCTACGGCTACCCACTGTTTATAAGTCACCTGCCCTGTATCTTTTTTTTTTTTGAAAATATCCTGAATATCATTGACCAAAATAGCAATCTGGTGATGGGGGTTGCAAATTATTTGAGAGAGACAGTCCTTATAATTGCAGAGAAAAACACCTGGATCTGCAGTAAGATGGGAAATGTTTATTCCATCAAAGTAGTATAGAATTGCGGGGACTGGCCCAGTTAATTTATGCATGGCTATTCATATGCAAATGAGCTCCCCCACCTCTTCTCCCCCCACCTCCTCTCCTCCACCCCCTGCGACTTGGCATGCGGGGACTGGCCCAGTTAATTTATGCATGGCTATTCATATGCAAATGAGCTCCCCCAACTCCTCCCTCCCCCTCCCCCACCCCCCGCTGTGCCTTGGTAGTTTTAGTTGCAGCTGCGGTCGTAAATCATGTTGAGTACAATGGAGGCTTGACAGTTAAGCAATTAAGGCTGTCAATCAACTGTCAAAACGAACAAAGGGGTCATAAATTTAAGGTTCTGTAACAAAGGCGAGATGTTTTTCCTACCCATTCCACATCCGGCCACTTCTGCACCTGGTCAGTTACCCACTCCACTCCTATTGTTCTCGAACACGTGGCAACCCAATAACAAAGCCGGTCCCTTTCCATTGTGTAAGAGATTCTATTGTGTGTGCCTTTCTATTGTCCGATGCAACAGTCTTTAGAAAGACCACCTGCTCCATAACAAAGCCTGACCCTTTCCATTGTGTAAGAGGTTCTATTGTGTGTGCCTTTCTATTGTCCTTGGCAAGCATTCTTTAGAAAGACCACCTGCAGCGTTCCCATCCCAATAACAAAGCCTGACCCTTTCCATTGTGTAAGAGATTCTATTGTCCTTGGCAAGGCTAGTTTAGAAAGACACCTGCAGCGTTCCCATTGTTTGGCCACCTGCTAGTTTAACAAAAGAATTCGAGGGTTGCTTTATACTCGTCCTGTCCTTGTTTGTGTGAAAGAGAGAGAAACTTGTTTACCAACTCTGCGTGACGTCATAGTTTAGAAAGACACCTGCAGCGTTCCCACAATCCAATAACAAAGCCTGACCCTTTCCATTGTGTAAGAGATTCTATTGTGTGTGCCTTTCTATTGTCCTTGGCAAGGCTAGTTTAGAAAGACACCTGCAGCGTTCCCATTGTTTGGCCACCTGCTAGTTTAACAAAAGAATTCGAGGGCTGCTTTATACTCGTCCTCTCCTTGTTTGTGTGAAAGAGAGAGAAACTTGTTTACCAACTCTGCGTGACGTCATAGTCGGCCATCATGATTTTGCCTGAGGGAGTTCTCTCCGATGTTTTACGATCTCCTACGAATATACCCGAGCATAGTTAACAAGCATTCTGTTTCAGCCAACGACTCCGAAAAAGCGCCTAATATCCATTACATTACGTGCATTAAACCTCTGAGTGATATCCATAGATCGGTGTTCGATTCTTACTGTAATCAAAAGTTTATTGCTAATGAGAAATTAATGATTGATATTATTATATCATTACCCTAATTAATAAAAAAGGCGTTCAGAGAATTCTAGCTCGAGTCTTACCAAGTGAAACTCTAACGCGTAATAACTATTAAACTATGCAAGGTCAGATTAAAAAAATGTATTTATCAATTATAATTTAATTTTTTATATATCATTACCCTAATTAATGAAAGGGTGTTCAGAGGGTTCTAGCTCGAATCTTACCCAACGAAACTCTAATGCTTAATAAATATTAAACTATGCAAGGTCAGATTTAAAAATGTATTTATCAAATATAATTTTTTTATACATCATTACCCTGATTAATGAAAGACCGTTCAGAGGACCCTAGTTCGAATCTTACGCAGCGAAACTCTAATGCTTAATAAATATTAAACTATGTAAGGTCAGATTAAAATGTATTTAACAAATATAATTTAATTTTTATATATCATTACAATAATTAATAAAAAGGGTGTTCAGAGGGTCCTAGATTGAATCTGCGAAACTCTAATGCTCAATAACTATTAAACTATGCATGGATAGATTAAAATGTATTTAACAAATATAATTTAATTAATGAAACGGTGTTCAGGGGGATCCTAGATCGAATCTGCGATACTCTAATGCTTAATAAATATTAAACTATGCGAGTATTGGGCGGCCAGATTAAAACGTGTTTAACAAATATAATTTAATATACACGACATTACAATGTTTAACGAGCTGTATTGTTAGGAAACCAGAGGTCCATAGATCGAATCCTACCCTGCGAAACGTTATAATTATTAAAATATTGAAGCAGCGGGCGGTCGGATTAAAATTGCATTTA
This sequence comes from Deroplatys truncata, assembly GCA_030765065.1. NCBI lineage: Eukaryota > Metazoa > Arthropoda > Insecta > Mantodea > Mantidae > Deroplatys > Deroplatys truncata. Next base: position 532,962,180 of record CM060990.1, on the reverse strand, counting down.
ACAACTATAATTATTTATATTAAACCCTGATGCATACTTAGATATCTCGATGCCTAGACAACATTCTTTCTTCTTCTCCTCTCTTTTTCTTTCTATCTATCTCTTTCTTTCTCCACGACTTGTACACATTCAGGCGTTCACATATACACGAGCGCTTGTACACACATCAGCAAACATACACTGGTGCACGCATGCAAGCACATACACACACGCACTTGTAAGTACACACACGCACACACGCAAGCACATACACACAGGCATATACATACACCAGCACATACACACACATGCACATACATACAACAGTACACACACATACACCAGTACACACACGCATTCACGCACCTCATGCGTATACATACATACACCAGTACACGCACCTCATGCGTATACATGCATACATACACCAGTGCTCTTACACTCACACATACATATACATGGACAAACACACACACGTGCAAGCACATATGCCTGTTCACTTACACCCAACAGCACCAGCCCACACACGCACACACCAACTCACGCGCATGTCCTGAATGAAAAGAGACGAAATGATGCAATAAAAACTAATTATAACTCGGGATGCAAGGCTCCATTTACGATTGCTCGAAACCGGTCTTCTAATAACTCCAAAACTAATTAAAATAAAGACAGTAAATAAACTTTATTACTTTTATGCCATTAGCTCGTTTCTTGTGCATGTATATTAGAGTCCAGGTGTCATGGGTTCGATCCTTAACTTTAAAATCTCAATTATCTCAGAAACTAGCAGGGATTAAGGTGCGGACCAAAGCACGATTTTTAGTTCCTACGATGAACAATTAATGCTTTATATAATTTCCAATCAGTGTCCCTAGCTCGAATCCCGATCTTTCAGTGACTTCCTTAATTTTCCACTGTGTTCTAGAATATATCACTTAGATCAATGTTGCAACTGCATACAGGTCTTTTAAACACAAGCTAATATTATAAATAATTTTGTTTCTGGCGTTCTGAGTTCGAATACCGATTCAATGAAGTTTACTTATAAATTTAATAACAGTAAATAATTAAGACAAAGGTACCAAATAAACCTATTACGTTTATGTCATCAGATAATATCTTGCGGGTGTATATATTAGGGTACCTGACGTCCAGGGTTCGATCCTTAAGTTTAAATCTCAATTATCGCAGAAACTAGCAGAGATAGAGCTGTAGACGAAAGCATGTTTGATAGCTCATACAATGAACAATTAATGCTGTATATAATTTTCAATCAGTTGCCCCTAGTTCGAATCCCGATCTTTCAATGACTTCACTGATTTTCCTCTGTACTCTGGAATACATCGCTTAGATTGATGCTTTAACTGCATGCAGCTTTGTGTAACGACATTATGGATGCACTCTGTGTGAGAGAGAGCGAGAGAGGGAGAGGAAGTGAAACATGCAGGGATAGAAGTGCTGAGGGCCTCTGCGCATGCGTAGCAAGAGATGATGTCATTGGCTGCAATAATCACGTGACGTGTAAGCATCACAGCCATGATGACGTGCAGGCATCGCCTGGAGGGGGTTTAGATCCCTATATAAACAGACATCTGTCCCATGTTAGAACTGTTGTGTACTTATTAACTTTACATTCAAGTTTTAAAGAGCTTTAAAAGCAACGTGAGCTGCAGGCCGTCTACACATTCAGCACATATCAAAACGGGGCAATGCAAGGTGAGTTTTAACTAACTATTCAAAATCACTGTTGGCTTTTACAATACATTTACTTTTATTTAAACGTTACAGTACATGAAAGACGATTCGTTACAAAGAGCATCATATTTTCTAATCTGTGCTTTACATTCACATGGATTTCACTGCATAGTCTTCTTACATAAACATTCACACGACTTTCCCCTCATTCTTTGTTTCACTATACACTCACATGATTTCCTCTACTCATTCTTTATTCCACCTACAGGATCATGCTCTGTTAACATTCACATGACTTTCTCTTCACATTCTTTGCTTCCATTAACATTCACATGATTTTCGCCACACCTTCTTCTTACATAAACATTCATACGACTTTACCCTCATTCTTTGTTTCACTATACACTCACATGATTTCCTCTACTCATTCTTTGTTCCCCTGCAGGTTCATGCTCTGTTAACATTCACACGACGTTCTCAGCTCATTTCTCTATTGACATTCACATGATCTTCTCAACACATTCTTCTTAGTTAAACATTCATATGATTTTCCCCCTCATTCTTTGTTTCACTATACATTCGTACACGATTTCCTCTACTTATTCTTTGGTTCTCTGCTGGCTCATCTTCAATGAACATTCACATGATTTTCTGTACTTATTCTTTATTTCTCTACACCTTCATAGACTTACTTACAAAACATACACACCCTAGTTCTTCAACTTGAATAATGTAGTGAAAATAATAATTCATGGCAATATCTGTTACAGATTGTTTAGCTGATAGACTTAACAAGATGGTGGAAGAGCGCAGTTTCCTACCGACTCGTCGAGTTCAAGATCTCGAAATAGGTCTTAACTATGAGATAAAGTCCTTAAAGAGAGTTCAAACAAGATATGGTACCAGGATCGTATCTTCGCTGGAGGATTGTCAAGTGTTCTTGCCAGAGCGCTATAATTCGTTAACCGATCAAGAGATTGCAGAAATACCTGGGAGCGTATACCTACAGTATAATGGCATGGCAGAGACGGGGAAATTTAAGACATATAAATTGTCTTTTTTACATGCAAAGAAGGTGCGTAGAAGTGTCAAACTTAAGTATTGAATGTTCTCCCATTTCACAATGAAAAATTCATAAATAAAACAACTGACTCATTGATATTACATATAAAGATACAAAAGATGCATATTATAGAATTTTATAAACAATTAACGAAATTACAATAACACATGCTTGAGTTTAATTATATCTAGCGCATTGAAATAACTCTAAATATCCGAATGTTTATACAAATCATTGTGCTTCTTTTACATGTGCCATATGCTTCATTTTACATGTATCATAACAAAAAATGTAATTCTTTCCAGGTTGCCTTTACTTGACCAAGATAGTTTTCTAAGTCTTTCATTGTGCAATGTTTCAAGGTGTGCAATAAGAGGAAGAAGAAGAGGAATAGCCTGCTGCCTTGCAAAGGATGCTGACGCTATTGGAGGGTAGAATACCTACAAGAAACATTTCGGCAAGAAACGGGTGCTGAGACATCTACATCACCGAAACACATCAAGACAGGATCCTTATATAACATTACAGGGTATACAATGAAAAAATACGGTCAATTTTGTATACAATTCAATGCATGGCTGAGAGTTAGCTCGAACTAGTCTCCCTATATTCACTGAAATTAAGCATTGTGAGCAATAATTTAAGTGACTGTGAAAATACTTTAAGTAATGGTGAAATTTGTATCCTAAAAGACTTGAGCCCTGTATACATTAACAGCATTAAGACTGTTTGCCACGCTGGAATACAAATTATGAAAATAAAAAGACTTTCATTTAAATAATAAGGAAATTTGCATAACCGGCTGTTACAAGTGTAATGACATATACAGAAACAATGAGTCGGATGAGAAAGTGATGGAAATGTAAGATAAATAATAACAATAAAAGAATTAAGGTATGCTTTTACATAGTGTTTTTATTCATTAAAAATCCTTGCATTCCTAATGAAAAATAAATCATTACAATGATTAGTTTAAGTTATGTCACAATGATCAAAAAGAGAACCGTCTTTAGATGCATTACTCGATCTTAAGTCAGAGCACCAAAAAAGACAAATCACGGCTTCTCCATTTTAGATGTGGTGTCACTATTCAGGTAAATTCCTCTAACACAGCAGGTTGAGTATGCAGATCCGTGGTCCTAAATGGGTGAAACAGAGTCTTATCCAGCTTAACAGTCTTGAGATCTCAGCATCAGAAAGTCGAATCACAAGCCTTCTCCACTCGATGAGTACAGGTTTAACAACAGCATTCTCTTCACCCTGAGACGGTGTAATGTATATAAATGTTCAACTTGACAAGGGATTCAAAACTCGTTGTTAGAGTCCAGAGCTGATGTATTATATGGTGAAAACACATGTTCCTCTTCTTAGTGATCTTGTCGTCGAATCTCGGTGTCATTGAAGATGTCCATGATTATAGGATTCCGAAGCCCAAAAACTGTAGGAACTGCTGATTGCGTGATGTTAACCTGATGGGCATCAAGGGCAGAGCATGATGTGTACGTCGAATCATTCCATTATTATATCCTCGACGTCGTTGACTTCTTCTAAAAACTATAGGCATTATGCTCATATCCTTGTTTCTAAAGGCAATGATATTGCTGTTAGGCTCCCCTGTTTGCTCTATGAAGCGGATCTTTATGAACAACAGGTAAAATTTGATTTGATGGTTCCTGTGAAATACGTTATCCAGCCGTAACAGATGGGAAAACTGGTAGATGGAGTGTCCACTTTTACTATAGAGGAAGGAGACTGATGCAATACTGCGCTAAATTCGTATGATGCTCAACTTAAATATATTCATTAGGAAAACTCGACGAGTCGGTAGGAAACTACGCTCTTCCACCATCTTGTTAAGTCTATCAGCTAAACAATCTGTAACAGACATTGCCATGAATTATTATTTTCACTACACTATTCAAGTTGAAGAACTAGGGTGTGTATGTTTTGTAAGTAAGTCTATGAAGGTGTAGAGAAATAAAGAATAAGTACAGAATATCATGTGAATGTTCATTGAAGATGAGCCAGCAGAGAACCAAAGAATGCATAGTGAAACAAAGAATGAGGGGGGGAAATCGTATGAATGTTTATGTAAGAATGCGAGGAGAAATCATGTGAATGTCAATAGAGAAATGAGCTGAGAACGTCGTGTGAATGTTAACAAAGCATGAACCTGCATGGGAACAAAGAATGAGTAGAGGAAATCATGTGAGTGTATAGTGAAACAAAGAATGAGGGTAAAGTCGTATGAATGTTTATGTAAGAAGAAGGTGTGGCGAAAATCATGTGAATGTTAATGGAAGCAAAGAATGTGAAGAGAAAGTCATGTGAATGTTAATGGAAGCAAGGAATGTGAAGAGAAAGTCATGTGAATGTTAACAGAGCATGAACCTGTAGGTGGAATAAAGAATGAGTAGAGGAAATCATGTGAGTGTATAGTGAAACAAAGAATGAGGGGAAAGTCGTATGAATGTTTATGTAAGAAGAATATGTGGCGAAAATCATGTGAACTGAAGAAGAGTATGCAGTGAAATCCATGTGAATGTAAAGCACAGATTAGAAAATATGATATTCTTTGTAACGAGTCGTCTTTCATGTACTGTAACGTTTAAATAAAATTAAATGTATTGTAAAAGCCAACAGTGATTTTGTATAGTTATTTAAAACTCACCTTGCATTGCCCCGTTTTGATATGTGCTGAATGTGTAGACGGCCTGCAGCTTACGTTGCTTTTAAAGCTCTTTAAAACTTGAATGTAAAGTTAATAAGTACACAGCAGTTCTAACATGGGACAGATGTCTGTTTATATAGTGGTCTAAACCCCCTCCAGGCGATGCCTGCACGTCATCATGGCTGTGATGCTTACACGTCACGTGATTATTGCAGCCAATGACATCATCTCTTGCTACGCATGAGCAGAGGCCCTCAGCACTTCTATCCCTGCTTGTTTCACTTCCTCTCCCTCTCTCGCTCTCTCTCACACAGAGTACATCCATAATGTCGTTACACAAAGCTGCATGCAGTTAAAGCATCAATCTAAGCGATGTATTCCAGAGTACAGAGGAAAATCAGTGAAGTCATTGAAAGATCGGGATTCGAACTAGGGGCAACTGATTGAAAATTATATACAGCATTAATTGTTCATTGTATGAGCTATCAAACATGCTTTCGTCTACAGCTCTATCTCTGCTAGTTTCTGCGATAATTGAGATTTAAACTTAAGGATCGAACCCTGGACGTCAGGTACCCTAATATATACACCCGCAAGATATTATCTGATGACATAAACGTAATAGGTTTATTTGGTACCTTTGTCTTAATTATTTACTGTTATTAAATTTATAAGTAAACTTCATTGAATCGGTATTCGAACTCAGAACGCCAGAAACAAAATTATTTATAATATTAGCTTGTGTTTAAAAGACCTGTATGCAGTTGCAACATTGATCTAAGTGATATATTCTAGAACACAGTGGAAAATTAAGGAAGTCACTGAAAGATCGGGATTCGAGCTAGGGACACTGATTGGAAATTATATAAAGCATTAATTGTTCATCGTAGGAACTAAAAATCGTGCTTTGGTCCGCACCTTAATCCCTGCTAGTTTCTGAGATAATTGAGATTTTAAAGTTAAGGATCGAACCCATGACACCTGGACTCTAATATACATGCACAAGAAACGAGCTAATGGCATAAAAGTAATAAAGTTTATTTACTGTCTTTATTTTAATTAGTTTTGGAGTTATTAGAAGACCGGTTTCGAGCAATCGTAAATGGAGCCTTGCATCCCGAGCTATAATTAGTTTTTATTGCATCATTTTGTCTCTTTTCATTTAGGACATGCGCGTGAGTTGGTGTGTGCGTGTGTGGGCTGGTGCTGTTGGGTGTAAGTGAACAGGCATATGTGCTTGCACGTGTGTGTGTTTGTCCATGTATATGTATGTGTGAGTGTAAGAGCACTGGTGTATGCATGTGTGTATACGCATGAGGTGCGTGAATGCGTGTGTGTACTGGTGTATGTGTGTGTGTACTGTTGTATGTATGTGCATGTGTGTGTGTATGTGCTGGTGTATGTATGTGCATGTGTGTGTATTTGCTGGTGTATGTGCTTGCGTGGGTGCGTGTGTGCGTGTGTGTACTTACATGTGCGTGTATGCGTGTGTGCACTGGTGTATGTGTGTGCATGTGTGTGTGTGTCCATGTATATGTACGTGTGTAAGAGCACTGGTGTATGTATGTATACGCATGAGTTGTGTGAATGCGTGTATGTGTGTGTGTACTATTGTATGTATGTGAGAGTGTGTGTGCGTGTGTGTGCATGCGTGCACCAGTGTATGTTTGCTGATGTGTGTACAAGTGCTCGTGTATATGTGAACGCCTGAATGTGTACAAGTCGTGGAGAAAGAAAGAGATAGAAAGAAAAAGAGAGGAGAAGAAGAAAGAATGTTGTCTAGGCATCGAGATATCTAAGTATGCATCAGGGTTTAATATAAATAATTATATTTGCTAATTGCAATTTTAATCCGACCGCCCCCTGGTTCAATAACTTAATAGTTATTATAGCATTTCGCAGGGCAGGATTCGAACTATGGACCTCTGGTTCCTAAGAATACAGATCGTTAAACATTGTAATGTCGTGTATATTAAATTATATTTGTTAAACACGTTTTAATCTGGCCGCCCAATACTCGCATAGTTTAATATTTATTAAGCATTAGAGTATCGCAGATTCGATCTAGGATCCCCCTGAACACAGTTTCATTAATTAAATTATATTTGTTAAATACATTTTAAGCTAGCCATGCATAGTTTAATAGTTATTGAGCATTAGAGTTTCGCAGATTCGATCTAGGACCCTCTGAACACCATTTTTATTAATTATTGTAATGATATATAAAAATTAAATTATATTTGTTAAATACATTTTAATCTGACCTTACATAGTTTAATATTTATTAAGCATTAGAGTTTCGCTCCGTAAGATTCGAACTAGGGTCCTCTGAACGGTCTTTCATTAATCAGGGTAATGATGTATAAAAAAATTATATTTGATAAATACATTTTTAAATCTGACCTTGCATAGTTTAATATTTATTAAGCATTAGAGTTTCGTTGGGTAAGATTCGAGCTAGAACCCTCTGAACACCCTTTCATTAATTAGGGTAATGATATATAAAAAATTAAATTATAATTGATAATACATTTTTTTAATCTGACCTTGCATAGTTTAATAGTTATTACGCGTTAGAGTTTCACTTGGTAAGACTCGGGCTAGAATTCTCTGAACGCCTTTTTATTAATTAGGGTAATGATATAATAATATCAATCATTAATTTCTCATTAGCAATAAACTTTTGATTACAGTAAGAATCGAACACCGATCTATGGATATCACTCAGAGGTTTAATGCACGTAATGTAATGGATATTAGGCGCTTTTTCGGAGTCGTTGGCTGAAACAGAATGCTTGTTAACTATGCTCGGGTATATTCGTAGGAGATCGTAAAACATCGGAGAGAACTCCCTCAGGCAAAATCATGATGGCCGACTATGACGTCACGCAGAGTTGGTAAACAAGTTTCTCTCTCTTTCACACAAACAAGGAGAGGACGAGTATAAAGCAGCCCTCGAATTCTTTTGTTAAACTAGCAGGTGGCCAAACAATGGGAACGCTGCAGGTGTCTTTCTAAACTAGCCTTGCCAAGGACAATAGAAAGGCACACACAATAGAATCTCTTACACAATGGAAAGGGTCAGGCTTTGTTATTGGATTGTGGGAACGCTGCAGGTGTCTTTCTAAACTATGACGTCACGCAGAGTTGGTAAACAAGTTTCTCTCTCTTTCACACAAACAAGGACAGGACGAGTATAAAGCAACCCTCGAATTCTTTTGTTAAACTAGCAGGTGGCCAAACAATGGGAACGCTGCAGGTGTCTTTCTAAACTAGCCTTGCCAAGGACAATAGAATCTCTTACAAAATGGAAAGGGTCAGGCTTTGTTATTGGGATGGGAACGCTGCAGGTGGTCTTTCTAAAGAATGCTTGCCAAGGACAATAGAAAGGCACACACAATAGAATCTCTTACACAATGGAAAGGGTCAGGCTTTGTTATGGAGCAGGTGGTCCTTCTAAAGACTGTTGCATCGGACAATAGAAAGGCACACACAATAGAATCTCTTACACAATGGAAAGGGACCGGCTTTGTTATTGGGTTGCCACGTGTTCGAGAACAATAGGAGTGGAGTGGGTAACTGACCAGGTGCAGAAGTGGCCGGATGTGGAATGGGTAGGAAAAACATCTCGCCTTTGTTACAGAACCTTAAATTTATGACCCCTTTGTTCGTTTTGACAGTTGATTGACAGCCTTAATTGCTTAACTGTCAAGCCTCCATTGTACTCAACATGATTTACGACCTCAGCTGCAACTAAAACTACCAAGGCACAGCGGGGGATGGGGGAGGGGGAGGGAGGAGGTGTGGGAGCTCATTTGCATATGAATAGCCATGCATAAATTAACTGGGCCAGTCCCCGCATGCCAAGTAGCAGGGGGTGGGGGAGAGGAGGTGGGGGGGAGAAGAGGTGGGGGAGCTCATTTGCATATGAATAGCCATGCATAAATTAATTGGGCCAGTCCCCGCAATTCTATACTACTCATCAAGTATCAGTTTCACACTCTCAAAATGAGCGTAAACACAAACAGAATGCGTACCTTTGGCGCCTGGAAGGATGCACAGTTTAGTTATCAGCTGAGCAAATCTTGAGAAATCTATTTTCATCAGGATGTTTATCCTTAAAGCTCAAAAGGTTTCTTTTAGATTGCACAAAATCAGTCTCTACTGTTTTTGAATTCCCTGTCCTTCTTTAACGGAAACATGATTTTTTTTGCGCCAAACCCTGCTTACAGCGTCAAAAATGTAAATCTCTAGTACTTTTGCTAACACGGAGTATTGTAATGGTTTGCCAGATTTGATTTCAGGAGTCGGCAAAATGCCCCTCACTAAAGCTAATGTTCTACCTTTATAATGTGGTTCGAAACGCAATTGTCAAACTTTTACTTAATTTGGTACTTTCAAAAATAGTCAACATCTAAATTTTAAGTTCCTATCATCGGTGCTGTGAAATCTATGAGCTTCTGAATTATTTGTGAATCATGCTTTTCTTCTGGGACCGATTCACCTTCAATATGAAATACCTTCTCCTTAAGATTTGAAATATTTACACTCTCTTTGGTCTCATTCACATCACTACTCTAGTCTGGAGTTGAGTTATCAGTTTCTGAGCTACTTTCATTTACTTGACTTACCGGCTTATCATAGGTACTGGATCTAGCAACACTAGATTCAAAAACGTCGCTATTGTTTTTAAGATTAAACTCCTATAACCGGGTAGGACGCCACTCTTTTTTTCACTCGTATGATCTGGAATTTGAAGTATTCTTATACGACCTGAGGCACACACTCTTAGTTGTTGGGACAGTTCTACATTTTGGACTTTCAATTTTAAAGGCATTTTACGAATCACTGGTAGCATTTCTTGTTTTCTCTTGAACCTATGTTTGCTAATTTTCAAAGGATTAAAGCAATAGTCATACCATTTTGTAGAATTACCGACACTACTCATATTACATAATTAACGAATTTTTACAACTAATTTAACACATTAAACTCACAAACGACCCAGTGGTCTCTGTCTACAAACTAAATATTCTGGACTGGTTCCTCTGTGGAAGGAAATGCCCAATCTCGTTTGCCATGATAAGGGTTTTCTTGTATTTTAAAGCTTCCCTCCCCTCTGCTCTAAACTCCAGGCAGAGGTTAACTTACCATCAGAATGGTTCCAAATGAGAAAATATTTCCTCATAAATATATTTGAACGAATGAATTCCTGAATCTTTTGATACGTATACAATTCTAAACGTAGAATATGTATATATTTAAAAACATTTTTAGGTTGTCGATGTATAACACGAAATAGAATTTTAGAAGTCCAAATTTCTACGGTAAATAACTAAATTCTTTCATCAGATGCAATCTTGCATATGTTTAAAGTATGTTCCATTAACTTTAAAATGAGTCCAATGTGGAGTTAGTACGAGATTTTCAACCGGAGATAAGCGATTATGTTTGGAGGTGCACCCAGGCTTTCGAAAAATTTTACTTTGCCTGGTATTGGAAATTTTGAAGTTAGGGACCCCCAAAAAATACGCGCCTTCTACTTCAAAGCATCAAATGCGAAGAAAAGTTTTCGAAGAGATTTGATAACTTCATGTTTTATGGATGTTCGACTTAACATGGGATGACTCATACGTGATTTTATACTCAAAGTGGAACTAAAGTCAGATTTAAATAACGCATACGTTAGTTTACACTCGAAGTGGTACTAAGCCTTAGCTTAAGCATATCTTAGTTCACATTACTGATGTGAACTTTAGCTTGCTCTTACATTAGTACACACTCAAATTGGGACTAATATCAGTTTTATCTTGCACGCCCAATAGTTCACACTCGTAATGTGACTAATGTCAGTTTTGGCTTGCGGGTTCCTTAGTTTGCAGTCGAAGTGGAACAGAGGTCAGTTTTAACGTTCGATGACAAAGGGGAGAGATAAATGGCCATATTTTATTTCACCCTTGTTTGTCCAATGATTGTTCAAAACTCTTTAATCTTGACCACAATGATCGAATTATTTTGACGTTTTAATACAGCATTAGAGCGACTCAAAGAAGTTTAAAAGCTAAGTCTTGATATTAGTGATGAGTTCTGCAATTTTTATATTTTCTAAATTCTTTCTTACTGTTTCAAAAGATTAAATAATTTCGCAAATGGAAACATAGAGCTGCCCAGGACTGATTTTTCAGTAACAATACAGCAGGGTTCTTTATGGGACAATATATTCTAGTTTTATTTAAACTGCAGGTTATAGATAGCCTTGATAATACGACTTTAGTTTAACAATGTGCGGAGTCTCACAATTTTTGGTGACTATATACGTTACACATTCAGTTAATTTAAAACATATGATTTTGAGTTTTGTTTATGGACGCTCTTTAACTACTGAGGATCTTAGCATCCCATTCTATATTGGGGTGAAATACCGGTAATTTTGCTCAGAGGTCTCTTTATCAGGCTTAAGGCTCTTTTACGTGCCGTACATCTACGACACGGGATCACCGGCTTTACTTCCTTTCGGAAAAAAAGCCATGCTAAAGACTTTTACGCCCAAAAAAATCCTTCGCCCTCCACCGGGTTTGAATCCGCGACCTCGGGAACTAGAAGCTAACATGGTAACTGCTACACCACAAAGGAGACCAAAATCTACCTCAGACAAGAGTAATCATTCGGTGCTAATTTCAGTATGCACAACTATCATGAAAAGTTGTGTCAGTGAAAGCACAAATGTGTTTCGGACATGGCATTGATTACAATGAATTTCAGTTGTTTTTGCTGTCACCACTCGGTTTATCCAAAACTAAGTTTGCAAATAAGCAGTGCGTCACTCCCCGCATCACACCATGCAACTTCAGCTTCAAAATCACGACCATGGATCTAAAGGAGATGATATGTTTTTGTTGTCTGCAGGCCTTTGTGAATACACCAAGTATATAAATAAATGGGCATGACTAGAAATGCACAAACGAGGACTCGAGCTGTTCGTACACCCACATGCAGCAAAGATGAGAAGGAAGAAAGCATACTTATTGTGATGGCCCTATCCTAAAGTTTAGGTAATATTAAGTAAGATATTGTTATACACCGGGGTGAGACCAAAAGGTTTGCAGCTAAAATATTAAATTTAGTTACCCTGGTATAAACATTGGGGGACGTAGCATCAGTGCCAACCAAGAGATACCAGGAACTCGCAGCACAAAACTCAGCGGGCGTGGGATATTTATGAATAATACATATGAATTTACATTTAACTCTGGTTTATTATAAAGTTACCTTAGTACTCCTACATGGTTCCAAAAAGGTTACAGACAAACACTGGGGGAGATGCCCCACGCACACACAGACCACGCACGCACTTCTACATACATCCAGACACTCAGAAGACTTACGCTAGACTGACACTGCTTTTCTGTGGGTACACAGTGTATCACGGCCTGCTGTTTGAGAATGGAGCTAAAACTGCTTTGGCCGGTAACTTTTCCCACCACTAAACCACACCCGCCGAGGAAAAAACGGAAAAACTTATCACACAGTTAACTGTACTACTTTATTACCACGGCAACACAGTAAAATAGCTGGACCTCTGTAGAATAGGTCTGTGACCGACGGGCCCCGCCGGTACAAACAAACCAAGAGGGAGTACACCCCCGTAGACTGCCATGGTGAGAGGGTCGTAGATGAAGTGCAGCTGGAAACCTGTGCGGGGCGGCCGGAGGAAGTACCACCATTCTCCGGAAGATCTGGGGCTGACCTCTTCTGTGGAGGGAAGTGTTTTCTGGGGCTACCGGCAGATTGGAACAAGATTTCGGGAAAGCATCAGGGTCTCAATATACAAGAAAAAATACACAGAATAAATATTACAAAAACAAAAATGCAGGTTACACAGAAATGTAATAAACCTAAAATCTAGAGGAAGGCCTTGCAAAAAAAAAAAAAAAAATACATTGATTGAGAACTCAATTTTTGGATATGACTAACAGCTATTCATGAATACATTTAAAGTAGGGGCACCAAGTCAGAATTTAATCACAAAAAGTTTCAATATTTTAACATTTTAATGAAAGTTATAGCTCTTGAAGCTTTACAATAACGTCTGACCACAGACATGTTATTATTGTGAGATTAATACAAATAAGAACCAAAACACATTGAGACATTGGTACTAAGGATTTAAAAATATCACCCTTAGAGAAAAAAGTTGTTAGTTCAATCTACGAGCAAGCTACAATAAAGCTACAGACATACTAACTACAGGATAAAATATAGGTAGAGGAACAACCATCAACTATGTTAAGGATCTACTCCCGAAGGAACGCTCTATGCGCAGTTCGCAAGCGGCTGGTTCGAACTGTTTTTTTTTTGTTTTCACAGATACATATAGCCCCTATATTCTGTCATGTTTGGAGTGTGGACCAAGCCCCAGTCAAGAGATTCTGAAAAACACATTCATAAAACAGACACACACAAAAAACAATAAAATGAAAATAATTAGAGCTGACCAAAAAAAGAAATTGTTTTAGGTAAGCATTATGACATATTAAGGATTTCAGGACCTGCAAATTTTGGAAACATGTACTCACCCAAATAAACATGTAGTGAAGGGGCATAAAGTTGCTGCAGGACAGAAGGATAACTAAATGACCATTTCCCTCTTTCCAGGCGAGAAACATACTATTCAACACAACGAAGGCATCTATATCGACTGTAAGCAAATTCAAACAGTGCATCAAAGAAACATTACTGTTGACATACAGTAACACATAACGAACACGCCTTGCTAAGTACACAATGATACCTCAGCAAGAACATGACCAACAAAACAAAAAAACATTACCCTATAACCGTGCAACATTTTAAATATCCTCACAGAGCTGGAAAAAATCACATTAAAGAATCTTAGTAAGTATGTGTGAATTTATCAACCAAAACAAAATGTAGTGTTAAACAAAATACATAGAAAAATAAGCAAACAAGAAAACGTGTTATCTATAAGAGTGAGAGAAATTAACATTTTATTTTTTCTGGGTCACATGTGCGAACAAAATCTTGCTGTGTGCCCTAGTTTGCCACACCTAAGACAAATCAGGGGTTGGCGCCGATCTGGAGGTGATTAAATGTGGTTGCATTGCCCTCTCTGTGTGGCAGATGGTGGTCTGTTGCTCTTAGGAGAGATGTATTCATTGCATATAACTGGTTAGCCAACAGGTCCACTTTTGCAGTTAACTCGGTGATATTTTTAGTAGGAGGAGCTGGAAGAGCAGCCAAAGGTGAATCATCTGTAAGAAAAGAGTTAGTAGTTCCATCTGGTAGAGCTCGAGGTGGAGGAGCCGAAACGTGATCTGTAGTTCGGACTTGTGCAGTGATCAATTTTTCTCTTTGTGTCATAAAATTGTGCTTTATCCACCCGCTTAAGAGCCTGTGAAAGATCATCTACAGTAAGAGGGTTCATTGGGAGGATAATGTTTATATACTCAGGTTTCAGAGCTTTTAGTAAATTTCTTATTTGCTCAGTTTGAGTCATACTTGGATTAACCTGATCACATAAAGACAGTATATCATAAGCATAGTGCAAAAGAGGTTCAGAATCTAATTGAATTTTTGTCGGGGTTTGATTTCTAACAATTCATCTTGGTAAGCAATCTGAAAAGCGGTAATAAAAGAGGACCCTAAAAGAGCCCAATCATGAGAGGGATGCCTGTGACAAAATGTCTGAAACCATTGTATAGCAGTATATTTAAAGTAGCAAGGCAAATACTTCACTTTTTGAAAATCTGACCAGTTACTAGCAGAAGATACTCTTTCAAAAGTATTAAGAAAGTCAAAAGGATCGTGTACTGCAGCATTAAATGAAGGAGGTTCGACAGAAGACCGAATAGCAGACAAAGTACCCTGAACAGCTGCTTGTACAAGGGTATTTAAATCATTATTGGAGGCCACCAGGTCGATGACTCAGCACCAGAAGAAGGCGTAGGAGGGTGGTCTTCCACAGGCATGTCTGAGGGTTGTCTGTTATTTCTCCTTGGAATAGTGAAACTAAATAGTACCTAATTAACACAGAAATGTAGGCAAAATTAATTAGACACAGGCATGTAATTAAATAGTGGGTATAATGGAAATATGAGTGTACATACACCATGTACAAATATTATTGTATCAGAGACAAAAATAGGTTTGAGCAAAATGCATAGATATCAATACTGTAAGAAAGGTAGAGTTTGCATTTATAACACTACACAGTTAAAAAAAAATAATTTCCCTAGACAATGCCAGAAATCAGCAATAAATCAAAAATGCAAGTCAATGGTACACGCAGGTGAGAATTAATCACTCAGTATAAAGCAGTATAGGCCAGTAACATTCACAGAAACAGATATAACAGTGGCAAAGAATTATAGTATATATCACAATGTAATGAAAGAAAAATAGTTATATTGTGAAGCCAAAAGCAAATAAGCTTAATGAGGCTAAATATGACCAAAATGAACACAATTACAGTAGTACAATTGAACACAAAGTGACAATATGCTAAAATTAGTAATGTGATGCTGAAACATTAGTTCAAAAAGTTAAATGCACTGTTATGAACCAAATATAGGTGGCAAGGTAAATAACAAAGACATTTTCCTAGTATTTAGCATGAACTAGCCATGCCTGTGTTAAAATCATACAAAAATGAAGCTGATAGTACCAGAAATGTAAAACAGTAAGCACACTGACTGTAAAGAAAAAAAATTCAATTAGACCACTGGTCAGAAATGTTAGGTTATACAACACATTTGTAATACACTACAGTGACAAATTTGTCATAAGAAAGCAAGATTGATAATCCTCAATAATTTCACTAGCACAAACAATTAGCAGAAGCATAAGATATAGTAGCAAGGTGGCATAACACACATAAAAATGTCAATATCATGAGGCAATAGTCAAATTTGAAACATTGGATGTAGCTGTATCAGGCATTCAAAATCCAGAAATTTCACAGAAATACCAGAGACGCTGTTCACATACATAACACATATACACACACGCATACACACAGCAAACAACGTGGAGACCGGGAATGGTATAAAAAGGAGAGAAGAGAGAAAAACGAAGAAGAAACAGAGGGGTGAAGGAGAAAGGAGGAGGAAGCGGTAATGTAGCAACACAAGAAATTACGGGAGACAAACCACCAAAAATGTTGTCATATACCCGGTGCTCCACCAAAAATGTTATACACCGGTGTGAGGCCAAAAGGTTTACAGCTAAAATATTAAATTTAGTTATCCCGGCTGAAACATGGGGGGATGTAGCATCAGTGCCAACCAAGAGATACCAGAAACTCGCTGTAAAAACTAAGCGGGCGTGGGATATTTATGAATAATACATATGAATTTACATTTAACTCTGGTTTATTGTAAAGTTACTATAGTACTGCTACATGGTTCCAAAAAGGTTACAAACACTGGGGGAGATGCCCCACGCACACACAGACCACGCACGAACTTCTACGTACATCCAAACACTCAGAAGATCTACGCTAGACTGACGCTACCCACAGACCCACGCTATCAGACAAGAGGCTCTTCCCTCAACTTGCCTTCACCCCCCCCTTGACTAGAAATTGAAGGGAAGTATTCCGCGCCGGACAAGAATTCAAAGTTACAACCGAAATAATTACTTCAACAATATCATTATACACAGCAATAATGTGTCCGACGCGACAATGCACACACAGACACTACAATATTTCTAAATCATGCCTTTGTCAAAACAAGAGAATACGAGCTGTGCTTCTTATTGAAAACAAATGCACACAAATTATCTATGACATGCTACATAAACACTGCTGTTGGTTTCTGATGTAGGTTCACTTCAGGTACACAGTGTGTAATGAACTGATGTGTTTGCTGCTTAACTTATTTTCCAGACCACTTCGGTTATATATATATATTATTACGTGAAAATCTATGGTAACAAGCTAAATAATTTGTGAATCTGTGGCTTACAGCAGTTGTGCTAAATTATTTCTTAACACGACGATTGGTGGCAATATCACTATACAATACTTTAAAATAAGTTTGTGTAATGGATGAGAAAGCAATGAAGTGATGTGAAATATAATCGGGATTACAGACTTGTGGTGATAAACCTAAGAAGTCAAATGACAGCTAGTGAATGATTTGTAATTTGTATTAAAACAAAAGGTTTGGAATTTGTTGGGATCCACGGAAAATATTCTTCTATATGTGCCTATGCGACTCCAAAGTGCTGAAGAGCTCCATTTAAAGTCAGTGCATTTGTTTCTGAATTTTGAATGGTTTTGTACAAAACACTAATGTAATGGAGTGAAAGAAAATGGAAAATGTGAACATGCTTTTCAAATTAGGTATTGAGCTATAATAATTTTTTCTGGAATTGCAATTTCGCCCCAATTATGAGCTATTTGAATAATCTCAGAGTAGTTCAAAAATGCTTCTGTTTTGTGCGTATTGTGGAGACAACTATAGTTTGGAAATTCAATTGAGTTCAACCATTTCGATATTCTGGTCTCACAAATTCCTCTAAGCATATCCGATCCTTTGGGAGAAAACAAAAACATTGACGAGAAGTCAGAAGGTTTTGCGAAAACTATCGAATTCCTTTTGTAGAAGTGTAGGCTGTTTTGCTTTAATTTTAACTGTTTACCGTAACATTGAATGAGATGATTCTGTGGAATAACTTTCGTTTTAGAATGAATGTCGTTAGATTATCAAGCATGACTGCACCACCGTCGTTGGCCTGTGGTAGGAATTGTTCTTTAACTTTATGAGGAATTAGCTCTTGTTTCAAAACTGATGCAACTCCTCTGCCGTCCTGTTGTCCACCAAAGAATGAGTCCGTTCTAATGGGGCCTTATGTATGACGTAACGTATAACAATGGCAAACTGGCTCATACACGCAATTTTAATGTCTCATCAAGTTGTATAAGGACGAAATTTTAATTTTTAACTTTCCCTTTGTGTCTCTATACACTATATATGTAATACAGCAGCTCCTACTGCATAACTTGTGAGTTTTTTATTTTTTTTTTATTTTAAGAGAAGCACCTTGAGGTGATGCTACAAAATGCTGTTTAATTAAAATATTTCCGAAAGAAAATGTGTAAAAACGTCGCCGTTGTGTGACACAATCACCATCGCGATTTCCTCTGAAAGGCAGTTCATGGGACCACATAAGTTCTTCAGTGTATTTATTATTTATCCAAAACGTACCTATTCTTATCTACTTGTTCGTTATGGTGATGAATTGACGAATTATACCGACTATCTAATTGAACGTCAAAGTTTACGTGATCTAAAGGCTTTAGTTTCTCTTCATGGTGTATGTGAGGCAGGTAACTTATTTATTTATTGCATTCAGAGAACTGTTTAAGATCGCTATTTGCGTTATAGTCCAACTAGTTTCATCACCGAATAAGCCACATAAGAAACGTTTTTTCTCTTCACTAAGTGAAAGCCACTGTTTTCGCTCAAAAAAGGAAGTTCAAATACATCTCTTTTCATACCCAAACCTACGCTTATCGCCTTTGAGTTGATGAACAGCAACTCTCTTAATTTCTAACACATGTCTAGTGATGGGACGATACCACTATTTGTCGATACTGGATGCTGATATTGATTTTTCAGCACCGATACACAAAACTCGTGTTATAAAAATATGTGAAGGCGATAGCTTGTTCGCTGAACTGCGTTCTAATTAGTAGCTTTTTGTGTAAAAACGTATGTAACCAATATGGTATTGTATGCTAATTACGAAATTGTTCCTATTTGACATTCTTCAATTGGCAGGAAGCTTTTTTACCTTGATAATGCCACATGTTATATATCCCCTATGGTTAGTCAAGGCCAACAACAACAGTAATAATAATAGTAATGGTAATTTCTTTGATTTGTTTTGATGTAGCCATATTTTGCGCTGAAAACTTTCTTTTAAGGAATTTTTTATCCATAGAAAAACAAATACTAGCAACTCTTCTTTATTCTGCAAACTTGAAAGTATAAACTAATACATATTTTACACGAAACTCAAAAAATAACAAATATTTCCATGGGCTGTATTATCTCACGTCTTGAGTTCTGATTTGTTTCCGCTGCGTTCACAGATTTTGGTCACCGGAGTAGATAAATGTAATGGCTGAAAGTGAGTCACTAAGCCAGGCTGTTGCAGAAATGTGATTTAGTGCTTCGGCTAAACCAGTTTCATTCACAACTCAGTTAACGCCGCATGTTACATGAGTACCTGTACTCCTCCCCCCGTTGTTTTTCATGTTTTCATTTAGACACAAGCGTCTATGGAATGTTGCATTCACCTAAGAAAACGCTGAAGGTCTATCAAGAACTATAGTTCAGCAACCCTTTGGGGACGCGTGCGAGGCAATAAGGAGAAGTCTTATTCCTTATATAGCACAAGGTTAAACGCAACAGCTTTCAATATTGAAAAATGTAAAAATTTAAAACTATCGAAAACGTATCGAAGGCTTATCTCAAGGTATTAGACATACTTCGTTACCAGCGCGTATCGAGAGTATGGAGGTATGGAGATACCTTTTCTACTTATCTCCCAAGACATTTTTAAGTGACTGAATGTGATTCATGGGATATTCAGTAACTAGATTTATACTTTGGAAAACCCACATCACAGAGAACCCACATCTCTCAGCACAAATAACAATGAGAAGGGATATCCCGTTCAAAAAGAAAAAAAGTTTCCCTTACCTATTTTAGTTTCCGGTACTGCTTATAGGAAGTAAACTTGCCCTTGGGAATTAAGACTCGTGTGTGGAATTTCCAATGTTTGAACGGGTTAGCCCCTATTAAGACCATGTTAATCTGTGCTAAACTCAATACTTTCTTACGCAGTTCAGTCTAACAATGCCTATCTGGGGTACGTTGTAGTGCTTGATACGTATGGGAGTCTTGAGACATGTCCATGGTGCCACCGTCGCTCAGAGCTATTTCAGTTCCTGGATGGAATTGTAAAATGCTTAGAAAGAGATTTGTATGGAGGTGTAAATAAAAGCATTTATTTCTAAGGGGAGATTAAAAGCCCTATTCCGTCAATGTTAAATCTGTTATGTTTATTACTCACTATTCCAGAAACTGTTCAGATATCAGACTGAAAATTTGCAAGACATAGACGAATGTAATCTAAGTTCATTGGTTTACTCTTAAGTTTGTGTAATAAGTAATATAAAACTATTTTCTTAATTATCCATATTCTGATTAAAACTTATCAGCGTTATATTTTCTAAAGAGTAACAAACAATCTTGTTATCTCCAAAGTAGATCCACAGCAGCACTTAGAGTTTGTTTTTATCGCCCTAAACTTTAATGTACCTATATTCAATAGCTTCTGAGAAAATGGGTCGTTTATACCAGAAAAGTCATTCACAGAAAAAAGTATTCAAAGCAAAAACGGAGAAAACAAACGGGCATATATTTTCAAAGAAAGAGGCCATATGACTTGAGCACACTGAAGTTACCATACTTAACCTAATACCAATTAATGGAGCAAAATTGTCCATAAAACATGCGCTAAAGCTAACCTCTGTACTCCAAAGTTATAGCAGTTATGGTGTTTTACTGTGATGAGGAGCAAAATTCAAGTACAAAACGACAGATGCAGCAGAATTTTCATGGGCAATATTTAAAATATAGGTATTTTGCCTACAATGATAAAATATATATGAAATCAAGGAATAAATTCCAATTAATGAGACCACAAAAGTTAAGAATCTCAATGTTGGCAATTATGGGCATTTAATCTCTCATTAAGCTATATAATGGGGCCTACGGCCCATGAGCCCCCGAAGATAAACCACCCTTGCTATGATATGTGTCGTCCTCCGTAGTCTAGGAGTGCCATGCAAGTCTCTAGTACCCGAGGTCGTGGGTTCAAACCCGGCGCAGGGCGATGGATTTGTTGGGGGGCGTAAAAATCCATAGCATGGCTTCCTTCGGAAAAGAAGCAAAGCCGGCGGTCCCGTGTCGTGGATTTGCGGCACGTAAAACAACCGCAAGCCTGATAAAGGGGCCTCTGAGCAAAATTTCCGGCCTTTCACGCGCAATATAGAATGGGACGCTAAGGACCATAGTAGTTAAGGAGCGTCCATAAATAAAATCAATTTATTTATTTTCCCTTGCTATGGATTGCGTTACATCTCAAACCTGGCATGTGTAATGCTATTTTTGATTTTAAGTATATATTGTTAAACTAATGGTGGGGCTTAGAACCAATAACGTTCGAAAACGTGACCCATTGTTTGCATTGATATACATCATAAGCTTAGCGTGTGTAATGGTGTTTTTGAGCTATCCCTAGAGAGACACGGTGAAATATTTAGTTCGATATACAAATTTATGGTGACTATAGATGCTGTTCTTCCTAAAGGATGTACTATTACCATTTGTACGGATACTACTGTATTTAGAAATGCAAATAGATTTTTAACATTTTGACTTCAGCAGTACTTTGCCAGTCCAGCCGGCGTAAGATTAAAAATACACCTGGAACTCTAAATAGGAAAACTTAGTAAGAATATGTGGGCTGTTAATTGCAGACTGGTAGATTTCTTGGCCAAGAGGAAACTATTGACGTGTCTTTCGTTGAGAGGTATGGTTACATTAAGTTTGTTTTCAAATGAGATTGTGTTTATCCTTGAGTGCCACGAGATTGTCAACCAATAGGAGTCTTGCAGATTATCATACCGTGTTCCAGCTAGTAGGAGGTGCCGCGCGTGAAGTGAAATTGTCTCTAAATTACGCCATATCAAAATATTCTAATGTAGCCAAAATCAAGCCATGAGTAAACGTTTGTAACACAACCGTGAAAACCGTAATATATTTTTAACTCAAATAGTTTTCATAATACAAATGAATAAATACACCAATATATTCGATCATACCCAAGTAGGCACTGAAATGACCATAATTTGTATGTGTATATATACACATATGTAATTGCATAATACTGTATACAAACTATTGCCAGGTTGGAGATAAAGGAATTACGTCGAACAAGCACCAGGATTTTGTTTCTTCTCTCTGTTTTTCAAGATGAGAACCAACAGCTCACTTAGCCACTTGACGTTACAGACGCCGTCCTATGACCTCGGGTCTTCGAAGGAACCCGAATGGTTACGATGCACAGTTGCTACCTCCATCGGGCCCGTAGCTTTGTGGATATTTTAGTGTTATTTTTAGAATGGTGATTTGCTTAATGCGCATGCATAGAATGTGTTAATTGGGCGAACGTTTTCTTAATGCGCATTAATTAATTCTTAAGTAGAAAATTATCTTCATTATGATGAAACAAAACAGTTTGCGTGTTCTCAATGTGGGAAAACATAAATAAAATAAGAATTTGCGGCAACACGTTTCTAAAGCGCATCCCGAAAAGTTAAGCATCATTGTACCTCTCCTAAAATGTAAACATTCGTACGCCTATAAGTGTGAAATTTGCAACAGGGATTTCAAGTATGAGTATAATTTCAAATGCCATCATTGAGATTATCACGGTGAGGGACTACTTGCAAAAAGTCACTGAAGTGGAGTTTGTGTGATTATGAGCAGCGGAAAATATTTTAAATGAACACTTGGAACTGGCACATGTAATATGTGTCAAATCGGAACAATTGGAATTCTCATTAATTGATGACTTCATAAGTTGGAAACAAGAAACTGAGGCGGCAATACGGTCGTGTTTTGTGAAAGATCGTGGTTCTCACACTGCTGCTGACAATACTGTAAGACATTACTATGAGTGTCATCGCTCAGAGAATTTTGTCTCTAAAACAAAAGGTGAAAGGCATTTAAAACTGCAAGAGAGCAATAAAATCGGTGTAGTACGTCCTGCAAAGATAAGAGTCATTCAAGATCAACGAGGAGTAAGCAAAGTCAATTTTGTTCTCCACTCATGTCAGTCACCAGCATGAATTAGCTCACTTGGGATTGACAGAAACTGAAAGAAACAGTATAGCTGCGGATATTGCTAACAAAATTCATTTTCAAGCTATATTTGATAAAATACGAGACTCAATATATGCTTGTAATTTAGAAAGGGTACATCTGCTAACCAAACAGGATTTGTACATCATTGAGCGATGCTAGGAAAGCGTCAATAAGTCGTAGTGCAAACTTTAATTTTGTAAATAGTCTAATTTAAGCGAGCAGTTGCACTTACAGTACCTGATAGTGACTGTTTAACTGAATAAACTGGTAGGCGTACGAGTGTTTACTTTTCCGCGTTATTGTTGCATGAGGAAGCAGAGCCACAGTTATGAATTTTGTGTGAATATCAGTGCCAGCGTTAGCTCCAGGCTTCGGCATTTGCCGCTGATGATCTTCCTCCGTTGACGTTCGGTGACTGAAGACTCAGGACGGCGTCTGTCTGTCTAAGCTGTCACTTAGTGATCAGCAGAATGCATCTAGAGAGCGTCAGCCGAGCTATGTTTATGACCCTGAGAGGGCTTTATGTTTACTCTTCACATTTCAAATGTGGCATGTGCACAGATTATATTAATGGTAATACGCCCTCTGGTTACCGAGTCGAAGGTTGGCAGTTTATCTGAGAGTAGGGGCGAAGGAGGGGAAACTGTCATTGGTAGGGATATGGCGTTAGTGACGCCAAGCTTAGCGTGGGTTTTCTGAGCACTCTGTGACTAGTCTTCGCGTGAGCTGGACGGATAACTGTCTACGACATGGCGTCCTCGCCCGGCAGACACATTGGGGTAAGGTAAGCATTTGTTATAATAAATCTATTTGTCATCCTTTCTTCCAACTTTTATTATGGTAGAATAGAATCCTTGCCTCTCCCTTCAGCCAGGAATTATGTTAGTGTAATTATGTTGTGAATCTAACTTTAGCTGCGTCCCTTGTCGATGCCTCAAGTTTAAAGTTCTTTGTTTGTTCAACGATCCCTCTCATAAGCGAGTCGCCCTCCTCTGAAGTTAAATAATTACTAAATATCTGAGGTATACGACAATATAGGTAATCGTGTGTTGATTTAAGTTTGCCGGGCCTCGTAGCCGTGGTCAGTGGAGTGTATAGCAGTCCCGCCATGGACATGGGTGTTTGTGTGTTTATGTGTGTTGCAGTAATAAGCGGTAATGAAGATAGTAAAAGCACAGTAACATAAACTAAACAAGGGAACTTTAAGGGGGAAAAACAGCAACGGAATGTATTTGAATTCGTGCTGTAGCCTTAAGCGGTGAATTTAGTGGCTAGTCAATAACAGCGTCTGAATCATTGGAGAGCGAAATCCTTCCCAAATTAAAGGTTTTGCATGTGAACTCTTGAATCAAGAAGTACATGTTACCGCCTTCTATCGCTAAGAGTATCCATGAGAGTTCCAACAATATTCCAGATGTGATCAGGAGCGTCTTTCTTTTTTTTAATGTGAAATAACACTGGAAGTTTAAATAAACGAACAATATACACCTTCGTCAAAGTCAACAAGCGAATATGCTCCATTTGTAATATTTGATCAAAACACTAAGATTTTGAGGAAGAAAATTATGGAATTGCGAATTAGCGTGAAATATGAAAATTTAGATTGAAATGCCTTATGCTTTACTGAACATCGCAATTACAAAAAAAAAAAAAACCCACAAACAAACAAACAAACCTAATTCGTGATTTAACTGAATGGCTACTATAGTGATTATTATTATAATTATTATTATTTTATTATTATCATCACTTCCGTTATCATCATAACAGACAATAACGATCTAAACAGGTGTGAGTATATCTGTTTAGAATAACAAGGAAAATTATGTCTCATCCTAGGAACCTCTACGTGAGAATGATTCTTTTGAATGCTGTAGGGTTCATATACACACTTACTTAATGATATTACTGTATTGTAGCATATAGAGCATCAAAAGAAAATTTGGAAACTTCTCGATATAGTGCATATGCTGTCTTGAAATTCCTCTCAAGCCGAATAATAGGTTTAATCTCTCTGGTGACATAAATGCAAAATTAATGTTGGGCAGTATTCAAAGAAAACTTGTACTCACACCATTCATAGCGTATACTTTCATGCATGTAGTTAGTTTTCTTAGTAATTTTAAAAATATTCTAAAACAGCCATTGTCTTATATTGATAGGAATTTCTTAAAGAACAGATACCGCGCAAAGCAACCGCTAGTTAATAAATTTTCGGTTATAAAAAGAAGTTAGTTAAAATAAATAATTTCGTTCCCAATCTGAGAACCAGAAGTAGTTCAGTAAGTTATACTTAATAACAGGAAAATCATAATCTTTGTTTTAATGTTCAACTACTGCAGCAAGCTAGGGAAGAAAAATAAGGGACAGAAAACATAAATAGCAATTTTAAATCCATCCTTAATATTTGCATACTGACTCATAATCCATATTTTTCCTTTCGTCTGAACAAAGTAATGTATTCGTAAGTAAATGATTTGCAAATACCAGATATGCCGATATTTCGTAAACACAAAAGATAAATTTCTATATCTACTCGTGAAAAAAACAGGTGGAAACTTACATGGGGACAACCACTATTATATATCTGAAATAGACTTCCAACATTCATTAATAATTCGTAGTATAAATGAAAAACACTCAGACTATTAAAGGTAATTTTTTAAGTTATGAAAATTTTGCATTTTAGTTCCTTTCTGTCTCCTTATGTAAGTGTTACAGCTAGTGTTTTAAGGTGGATTTCCACGTAGGCTACCGTGTACCGACTGTGACCCTACCGTATTGTTGTCGTTTTGATTTTCACATAACCTACCGTGTTCTGACTGTTCTTCGACTATTTTCAAGCTTGAATCAATCCTTAGACGCACCTAGGGAGGTGCTAAGATTGTCTATAGCCCCTTCTTAATTACAGAAAACTGTTTTGCCTTGGTAAAATTAAAATCAACCCTTTTATTTCTATTAAATTTAATTAAACCACATGATATTACTTGTTTACAGTTACTGAGTGAATTTATCATGGTGGTGGATTTCATCTCAAAAGAAAAGAAAAAAAAATAGATTAGCCGAATATAATATCCTTTACATTTAGTATTAAATATATAACTTCTGAATGATAAATAAGCTTGCATTACAATGAGGATCGATAGCTTATAGCAAAACTGAGTAATCAAACTACTTAAACATTACTTTTAAAAGGTACGTTATTTAATAAATGATTTCATAAGTAATTTCCATATTTCAATTAAACCTTGATCCAAAGAATAAACCGTGTATCACTTATATGATGTTTAAAAGCTTATAAATAAAAATTATATATTAATAACTGCATTTTGCTCACTGGTAAGGTATATTTCAAAACATGTTAGCCCCTTTCTAAAGGAATCTTGTATCCGCAATCCCTGATTCGGTCTGATCGTTTTATCATCTCTGTTTCAATAAGCAGTGGATTACAAAGAAGAAGACATCGTTATGTTCTCTCGTGCTTATTTGGTTTTACTGCAGAGACAAGGTGTTTTAAGCCTCTCGTCTATAAGCTTTCAGATCAGGGGGGTCTCTTCCCGCATCGTTTTCGCTTGTACTGCTTTCGGTCCGCCTGCTGCATGACGTCATCGAGAGTGAAGTTTTAGCTGGCCAGTATTCTGCACCGTACTTTTCGGCATAAAAGTTCGTATAATATTCTCGTTATACGATCTGTTTCGACCCTATACTACTTGAAACAAAATCGCATCTATAATTAGACTTAGTCTTGGAAATAATAAACACAAACCTGTCTTTTTACAGCTAAATACCCAACTGGCGCCAATTTCATTTCTCCTTGAAATATTCACTAAAACGCTATCGATATATGAAATTTGGTCTTGAGGGATGACTTACAGCATACATGTTATTCAAAGAAAGAGAGATATGTAGATATAAAGCAGATATTTGTTATATTAAAGTTGTTCAGAAGCTTTAAGTTGCAAGCTTTAAAACCATTTTCTTAGTTTATGCAATTGCTTGACTTTAATTATATTATGTTAAAGAAAACCGATAACACATTATTCGGCCAATTTTAGCAACGAAAATAAAATACGTTATACGCTATATAAAATTCAACGTTATACGCTATCGGGTCTTAAACTTTGATTCGAAATTAAATTGTATTGTTTGTTTATGGATTGTGAAAAACGCAGCTTAATGAGAGAAACTGTATGTTGATCATGCTATTATGTAATATGACTTAAACATAGCAGTTTTAAAAGTCATGATAGCTGAAAACTTGATATATGTGCATGTTTTCCGAGACTTTTTTTTTCGCGTCTAGGTAAAAGCATGAATAATCGACATTCATATTTAAAATAATTTTTTTAAAAAGAATTTTATTAATATAACTATTTTGGCAGAAGAGAGTAACTCCACAAAATGAATTAAATTCACATAACATTCGACTACTTGAAGTAGATAATGGACACATGCTGAAAAACAGTTATCTGCACAGCAAGTCTTGCAAATATCCTTCAATTTTCAAATAAACCGAATTTACAGAGTAGTGTACATTCGAATGATGTGTTCAGAATTTGGATGTTTTGGCTTCATTATTTAGGCTGAGAATGTGCTTATATAAACCTAGTTTCTTTATTATTTCTAGTATAAAGTTGTTTTAATTTTTTAATTAATGAATAATTAATTGTACATAGTTCCCATTTGATCCTTCCTACTTGAAAGAGTAAGAACAAGGATGCGTCTAGCCTTAATATTTTGGAGATATTAATTTTAGAACAACCTTTCCTGTATGCTTTAGTATACCCTCGCAACCAATACCCTTAAAAGCACACAAATGTAATGCTTTCACCCACGGGAAAGTGGGTGTTGTTAAAAGGAGGTGTATTAGTGTATTGCACTGGCGATCATTGAAACATATTACACTGATCTTTTTAAAAGGAGGTAGATCTAAGGAACTTGCCAATTGTAATTAGGTGCCTATATTATTTAGTATTTATGCAAGGAAAGTGCAATAACTAACTCGTATCTTAGTTTTCGTTATTTTGTATAAAACATGGACACATTTCACGCCAAACTGGCAGGAGAGGCTTTACAAAACAAATCAATATTATGTGAACAAATACAGAGAAGATGAACGTAAATACATGAGAGAAAATGTCAGAGCGGTGTTTTATAATCAGGGCGCGGATTTTGATCACTAATTTTTCTTTAAAATGAATACTACATTTGTTTCAAAATGACTTTGTAATTACAAAAAATTATCTAAAATGAGATTTATTTGATTTACTAAAATTAGTGTACTGAAAGTTATAAATTAATTTATATATTGATATAACTCCTATACAAGAAGAAAAACTAAGTAAAAGAGCAGTGAAAATGTTCTTGTTCAAAGAATCTGGAAAGAA
This sequence comes from Deroplatys truncata, assembly GCA_030765065.1. Lineage (NCBI taxonomy): Eukaryota > Metazoa > Arthropoda > Insecta > Mantodea > Mantidae > Deroplatys > Deroplatys truncata. The sequence goes on along the minus strand of CM060990.1, from coordinate 532,933,413 downwards.
AAGAAAATTTTCTTACTTTCGTTTTCAGATTCTTCAAACAAGTAAGAACATTATTTTCTTTGCTTTTCAGATTCTCCAAACAAGAACATAGAACAAATATATTTTCAATTAATTTTCTAACTTATTGTGTTTTTAAACAGGTCTTACAAAAGTGTAGCATTAACTCTTTTGAGAACTCAGAATATGCAATGTTTATTGCAAATGAAGAGGATTTCACAGTCCATGTCATACATAAATAAGAGCAATACGCACTTATTAAGCAAAAAAGGGAAAACTGACCTCCTCATCCCTAATTTTGAACATGAATTCATAACAGTAGTTATACTGTTTCCCTGACAATAACCATCTCTCCACCCACAAGCAACTCTTTCCAGACCAACCAATAATCTTTATATACTCTATACTTATGCAAGGAAGTTACCAAATAAAGCGGCAAAGGACAAAAAAAATTACAAATTAATGATGTAATATCGAGAAAAAAAACATTATCCAAAATAGAAAACTTGAAACTACCAAAATGACCTAATATATGATGGCATGTCATCTGAATCCGGATCATGCTTATATGATACTTGGTCTTCAAATAGCTACTGCTCACAATAATATACTGTTTAATATGCATTCCTGAGGAATATAAAGAACTTACTTTTTGGCAGGTAGGCCGACTCGTAACAAGAAAACAGATGTAATGCGGGCCAAAGGTATTGTTCCCTGAAAATGGCAAGCTTTTCCAGGTATATAATCCTTTACAGAACCACAGTGAACGGAAAACGGTTGTTAAACTTTGGCTGTAAGAGCAAACAGCATTTCCGTTGAAATAATTATGCCGCTCAACTGCGTAAAAGGCAACAGATATTAATCTGAGCTTCTCTTCGCTTTTAAAGTCACGTACAATTATCCTACTTTATCTCGCTATGTTGGCGGAAACTTCACAACTTAACAACAGATGTACGAAAGTACATTGTTCCATATCACTCAGTCATATACCCCCCACTTCAACAAATATGTTGCACACACATATCTAAACTAGAATCTTGAGTATAGATTCAGTTTTCTCTGCTTTTGTGAAGTGTTTAAGTCGGTGTGCAATGAGTAAGAACGTTAAGAGTAGAATGTATTGTGCTGTAGCACAATACCGTAATTACGGTTTTAAAACGGTTGGTGTGAATTATCACACATTTCCAAAAAAAAAAATGAGCAATTAAAGCGCGTGTGGGTGTCTCGCTGTAAGCGTACTGACAAATTTAACGCTGATAATTCACGTGTATGTTCAGTGTACTTTCTTCCTAGTAACTATAAACGGGATTTGAAGAGTGAACTTTTAGGTTTGCCGGTTAAGAAAATTCTGCTCCCAGATGTAGTTCGTAGCAGTTCATTCCCGATTGGCATGGATATGAACTTAGTGAAGGTCCAAGTACAGGTGGAATGTTGCAGGTATGTCTTTTTCATTTTTACATCCTGTAACAGAATAATGCATTCTGGAATTATTGTTTTCATTTCTTACGGTAAACAAAATACACCAGCATATCCATTTAGCGATTCCTTTAGAGTAGTTGTAAATTTTCCTTTAGTACTAAAGTAATGTATGTTTGAATCTCTTGTAGCGCCTACAGTTTACGTTGAAGTCCTGGATGTGTTCCAGTAGTTTTGTTTATACGTAAATATATTACTAATGTAATGCAGTTTCCATTCGTTTTGCTTTATGTCTAGCCCACAATGTTTGTAGAATGCCCTGAAATAGTATACCTTTTAAAAAAACTGGAAGAAGTGCTAATAATAAACAATTGGGAGTTAATCGGGAGGAATTTAGTGTGTTCACTGCGCTGTGTTTGTATTCCGCGCGCTCGTCTTCACTCTCACTTACGTCACAGGCGGGCAGCCAAAGGCAGCTCACACCCCGGAGTGGCTCACCTTAGTTATCTAGCCACATTGCTTTCAGATGTTATCCTTAATCACTCTATTGTCATAATCCTTATGTGCCAAGTCATATAGCTCCGAATAGTGCTGAACTAGCGAATGGCTTCCCTGAAAAAAGCACGTGAAATGTATTAGCATAATTACGGAAAAAAGTCGAAAACAGCCGAACTGCAAGAGACGACCGTTAGGTCACTAATTGGCCATTTCCACATAGTCTAACGTGTCCCTATCGTTCCAGTGATTTTCATAAAATCAATTCCATGACTAATCGCCGACAGCACTGTCGATTTGAGTAGGGAAACGACAGGGACAGGTTAAGTCATGTGGAAATGAATTAAAGGCTCTCTTCGTAAGTTATACAGGATGTAACAAAAATGTACGGCACAAATTGCAAGACACATTCCTCACACCTAGACGAAGAAATTATGTTACAGGAACATGGGTCTGGAAACGCTTTGTTACCATGTTACGACTCATTTTCTCCAATCATGAGAATCACACAAGAATAGAACGTACCAGCATACCATATGCAACTCCTTCTCACAGGAGATGTTTAATATGCCCTCCGTGAGCATTAATACATGCATCAACCCGCCGTCATAGTGAATCCCGGATGTGCTGATGTATCCCTGGAGTATTGCGTATGGTTTCACAGCCTTCCATAATACGGGCACGGAGACTCTGAACATCTGGTACTGGGGTTCGATACACAAGAGCTTTAAATGCCCCACAAATAACACTCCAGTGGGTTTAGGTCCGGGAACCGTGGAGGCCAGGCAATTGGTCCACCTCTACCTATTCATTTGTCACTGAATCTGTTATTTAGAAGTCGACGGACATTAATACTAAAATGAGGAGGTGCTCCATCGTGCATGAGGTACATGTTTTGTCACACCGCTAAAGGCACATATGTTAGCAGATCAGGTAGAACATTTTCTACGAAATTATGGTAACTTTGTCCGTTGAGCCTGGGTGGAAGAACGTGAGACCCTACCCAACAGTCACCAACAATGCTGACCCAAACATTGACAGAGAATTTTTGTTGATGGCTTGCTTCAACAGTTGCGTGAGGATTGACGTCAACCCATGCATGCCGATTGTGATAATTTAGAATCTGATCTCGTTGAAATGACCCCTCATCTGTGAACAGCACCGTTGCACTAAAATTAGGGTTGACACTTTGTTGCATAAACCATTCGCAGTAGCGTACCCGTGTAGGAAAGTCAGCTGCTGATAATGCCTGCACACGCTGTAAATGGTATGGATATAGCCGGACCTCGTGTAACACTCGCCAGACAGTCACGTGGTCAACATTCATTGTTGCAGCTACTTGTCTTGTATTGACACTAGGGTCGTCGTCAACTAACTGAAGAATTGTCGCCTTTTGTTGCAGTGTGCTCGTTCTTCTAGGCCTCCCCCGGTCGCGAATATCAGGCTGAAACGTTCCATGTTCCCTAAGACGACGATCAATGGTTTCAAACGTTTTCCTGTCGGGGCACCTTCGTCCTGGAAATCTCTCCCGGTAGAAACGTTGAGCGCAAGCGTCATTGCCGTCTGCTAATCCATACATCAAAGTCACAACTGCCATCTCTGCATTTGTTTACACTGCCAATGCACGAGCCAAGTCTGTGATCAACTCTAGTACGTAGTAACCCGTGTGCTTGCCAAGGTCGTAGTGCTCACTGGAACAGTTGCTGTTACCTGCAAACAAGCAATGACGTAAATCGTATGCCAACAGCGACATGTAAAACAAAACGCTTGCTGTACACCTACGACAATGACAACGTAACCAGACGTAACTAATACTGCATGCTCCCCATTATTCTAACGTTCTATTCGTGTGTATTTCCCATGATTAATGAGTTGGAGAAAATGAGTTGTAACATGGAAACAAAGCGTTTCCAGACCCATGTTCATATAACATAATTTCTTCATCTACGTTTGACGCGCTGATAACCTTAGATGTTTAGCGCCCTTAAACCCCATCTCATCATCTACGTGCGACGAACGTTTCCTGCAATTTGTGCCGTACGTTTTTATTACACTCTGTATAGAAGTTGCTCCTTGGCTGCTTCTAAACACGCACATGACCGGGACACAGTCGGAACACGGTAGACTACGTGGAAATTTACGTTTAACATGCTAAGCTTGTTGTAAAGTCAGTCGTGTTTGAACTTAAATACTTTTTAACTTGATTTGGCATTTATTTATACAGCAGTCGGTCAAAAATACTGTAACAGCAGTGTTAGTTATGCTATTTTTTGTGTGAAGAAGTCACTAACTAAATATTCCCGCAATAGCAAACAGCAGCGTGAAGCAGATTTAAACTCCACATTTAAGAACTCTAGTTCAAAAAATAGGAAGCTTTATGGACAAGTTTCAAATACTGCAAACTGGTTCGGGCCATGAGCCACGGATGGGAGTAGAAGTTAGTGTCGCTTCTGCCAATAGGATTGTTTGACCGTACCCAGATAATGTTGCCAGTGAGAGAAAAAGTAATGTGCGCCTACTAAATTAAAAATTGATGTATGTAACAACTAAAGAAGAGCGTCAAGTAATTGAAAAGGCAAAATTAAATATAATGCCCTTATTTGTAGAGGGGTATAAGGAAGTTTCTATCTTTCTTTCTTTCTTTCTGTTTTTATTTCAACGGAGAGAATTTATGATAAGAAGTTATGGAAGAAGCTTTGGCTTACTAAGACAGCAACCTCACAGTATATGACGCTGAATGTATTGGTCCAGCTGCATTGGACATGTAATTTACATGAAATCTACAGCGTGATAGTGATTGCTCAGCTTCACGAATTCAAGAAGCCTTTGCTTCCACAATATCATGGAAAGTCTCTGGGCTCTGATATTCAAATTTTTAAAAAAACCATTCGTGGATCATAAATTCAAGCATTCATCTATTTATTATCATGTGAGTAAAGTTCCTGAGGTTGTATTAATTACTGTTCTGCAATAAATTATTGACTCTTCATCTATAACATTTACACAACAGTAATAAACTAGAAAAATATAACTTATCACGTAGACATTATTTATGACTTTGACCGTTCCGAAAAAAACTTCTGCACAATTTATATGTTATGATATTAATTATTGCTACCACTGTTGCTTTGGATTGCTAAAACCTCCACTGTGTGAGGTAATAAAATATTGTATTGAAAGGGAGGCGGGGGAAGAATAACAAGGGTTTCTAATATTTAAATTCTACAGTGCCTTCGTTTTATGCCAAGGACACAACCGCCTTATATGCGTATCGACCAAGACGACAGTAACCTCGGTATTATGACACTGCGCAGCAGCGAACGTGTCAAGGGTACGTTTATCAGCTGTAAGCTATCACAGTCGTTGCTTTGTCTTCGTGTTTCGACAATATGTAGATTGTGTGTGATTTCCCTAGGAATGTTATTCTCTTATTAGTCCACGGAAATACCTGACAAAACATTCACGCTTGAACAGCGTATTTTTATGTACGATAGGTACGTGAAAGCTGAATCATGTAGACAGGTGTGTAGGCAATTTCAGCAGCAGTTTTCTGGTTATCCAGTTCCGAGTAGGGACATTGTGAGGTGTTTGTTCAATAAAGTTAGAACAGCGGGAACGCTAAAGCTAAAAAATAAACTTTATAGGAGCAATTCCCACACCATAGACGAACTTAAGGACAATATAAAAGCAGAGATCAAGAACAATACGCAAGAAGAACTTGGCGTGTGAATGCTAATTTCATCCGACGATGTCAAGAATGTTTTCGCGCAGATGGTCACGACTTTCAACAACACTTATAAGGAGGTTAGTACTCATTACATACAAGTCACTAACACTCGTGAGTAAGTAACGCGGGAGTTACGGAATGGAAAACCCCGCAGCGTAGCAGGCTGTGTGCGGAGCACGCATTTGTGTGATACGTGACCTTGGCATAAAACGAAGGTACTGTATGATTCAAGGCATCAAGTTGGTATCTCTATAGCTAAATAACACAATGTTACACTATCTTGAAGACTAGTCCAGTAATACTTAATGGTGTAATTAACGAGAATCTACGGATATGGAAAGAATGTGGTTGCAGTCCCTGCTACTTTTGAAACACTTATTGACTAACTGATTTCCTTTTATATGCGTTACATGACTAAATGTTATTCAGTAACGCGTTCATTTCTATGCATGCTAGTTTTGTAACCATTATATTAAGCAATGATTACAAACCTTTTTTGGTCATCCCATACTGAGGCCTATGATTTAGATTAAAAGCATTTATTCTATATTATGGATATGTTGAAATAAGATTACTTATAACTATTTCAGTTTACATTCTCATTTAGCTAATACATTTTAGTTTTTTACTTATTATTTGTAGTATTATAAATGTTGAAACTGTATGTGATTCTGTATTACACTCAAATGTATGTGTTAATGAGAGAGAAACATTTATAATAAACATATGGGGAATAATAATTGCTGAGCCTAGAAATTACGGTGGTTTCTAGGCGCTATGACATTTCTTTAAAGCGAAATTTAACACCAGTGACATTTTTTAAATTAGGTTCAATCAATCGGGTTATCAAGCCGACAGGAATTCCAATACATTTACTCGAGATAGACAGTACGTAATAAATTCTAATGTCAGATCCCGTATTATATACTTCAGTTTGGAGGATTTTGGTTAGATAAAATAGAGAACATCGAAGCACTTAAAGTCAATTGCCTCACGGAAAACATCTGGGTACTACACTCGGAGTCTTTGCAATAAGATTTTTGCGACGTTCTTTATGTTAGACGGTTTACACAAACTACTAATTACGCTGACAGATGTGGTGGTAGGAGGTGAAATGCATGAAAGCGGGTCGGACATAACGAAATTTATCAGCGATGTGAAATAAAAAAGTTTATGCCTTAAAAGAGATTTCCGCGATTTTATTGCGCTCTTCCAATGTCTTTAATTGAACAATATTCTTACTATGCCATGAGAATTTCCCAGAAAACACGATTGGATTTCAAATATGTATCCGTCTGATGTAAAAGCATTTGATAGATAAGGTGACGCTGACCACAAAAACAAGCACAAATGACAATGGTTCTTGCGATGGAATAGAAAACTAAAAATGGTTTACCTGTGCCCATCATCAACGGGCTATACCGTCAGAATGTTCTGAATGTTGTTTATTTGAAACCTTGCCTTTTTTCATATATATTGTTTTGTTTGTGATTTGCATCTAAAAACCTCCCTCTATATCCATATTATCTAACTGAACACAATAAGCACTTAATAATAAAACAATATTAAAATGTGTTAGTTACAGACCATCTACAGAGAAATGATCTCAATAATATTGGATCTTAAGTCGCAGTATCTGTAGAATTTAGAATGTGCCATTTCGAATTAGCATAACTGCATGACACACAAAGCTGAACGTTGCTAAATGTAACACATTAGTAGACACGGCGCGGAAAAGTCTTAGACAGCGTGATGGATAGGTAGACAGGTATATGCATATATATATATATATATATATATATATATATATATATAGGTGGTCAGGCACGTGCGGGAGCACGTATCCAATATAACCGACTTGCGTTGTTATTGGGTTCAGATTACCAGTATCAATAACCACGCAGTCAGGGTAGCCAGTTGGAGGCGTGGGTTTAGTAGGGCAGAGTTAGGACATAACAGGGGAGTAAACAACCGGTATTTTGATATTATGTACATTACCGTTTGTGAAAATTGCAACACCAAGAAGGAAACGCAGGAAATCAATGAATTTAATACCACAGCTTAGGCACATGACAAGTAACAAAGATAAACTTTTCAAATCTATACATGACCTTTGAGCCCTAATATGCAGTATTTGCTGTGGCCTCCATGCGCTGCAGTTAGAGCTGCTATACATCGTGACATTGCATCAAAAACGTTCTGAATAAGTTGCTGATGGATTTTTCTCCACGCAGTTTGTATGCGAGCCCACAAATCCGTGACACTGTTTACTGAAGGACAATAACGAACCAGGTTCCTAGAATCCATATGCCTGACATGTTCGATGGGCGACATGTCAGGCGAACGTGCAGGCCAGGGAAGCAATGGTACCCTTCGCTCTTCGAAGAAGGCTTGTACATTCCTCGCAATATGTGGCCGGAAATTGTCCTGTTGAAATGTGGCCTGTGGAGATGCCTGAAGCAGGGGGAGTACCTCAGGCTCTACAACCACCGTTAGGTACCGGTTGCTGTTCAAAGTGCCCTCAATTCGTAGGAGGCGATATCGTTTGTTGTAATCAATGCCGTCCCAAACTACCACACCTGGTATTTGTCCGCTATGCCGCTCAACAATGCAGCCCTCCAGGTTGTGCTCACAACGGTACCGACGGATACGTATGCGGCGATCACTATAGGGCACGTTGAAGCGGGCTTCGTCCGAAAAGACTACATTTTGCCACTCAGCACCTCAGTGACGGTGCTCACGTGACCATTGCAGTCGGAGGAGCTTGTGGTTTCTGGACAATGGAAACCGACGTAATGGCATGCACGCAACCAGTCCAACCTGCAGCAGACGCCGACGAACCGTTGATGCAGACAAGTTCACACCTGTTGCAGTGCTCCAGCGTCGAGCCAACACTGTGGATGAAGCTGTACGGTCTGTTATGTTCATGCGGACAAGATGACGGTCATCTTGTGCTGTGGTCATGTTCCGTGGTCCAGTACCCGCTCTTCGCTGCGTACGACCTTCATCTATCCACTGCTTCCACACACACATCACTGTCGTAGCAGCATGCCCTGTACAAGCCGGAATGTCACTGTATGGCAAACTCGCTTCCCCGAGACCGATCATTCCTCCCCGTTCGAACTCACTCACATGCCGATATGGCTCCCTTTGACGTCGACGAGCCATACTGGCATGGTCTCCATTGTTGCCACCTTGTTTGACAGCTCTGCATTGACTACACTGGGCGCAATACTGACCTTGTCGGACCGACAGGTGAGGCTTTGCTCGGCCTACGTGTACCCCATCTCTCTGCAAACCTAATCACTTATTGCTTGCACATTCTTCTACACATCCACGCAGTTTGGAGTTATTCGGGAAATTCTTTCTTGGTGTTGCAATTTTCACAAACGGCAGTGTATAAACTTTATTAAACAAAAGCTAGTGCTCCCCCAAATACTATCTGCGCCTCATATACCACCGTTTCTAACAGAAAGGATAAAAAGACCTATGCCTTCCTCAATGCGGAATATTTCCAATATTTTCTACATGTCTAATGTAGGTAGTACGGGGCTCTTGCTGTCTTTAGGGCACGTAAAAGAGCCTCAAGCGTAATGAAGAGACCTCTGAGCACAATTTCCGGTCTTTCATGTCCAATATAAAATGGGAAGCATAGCAGTTAATGGGCGTCCATAAATAACACTCAATTTTACATTTTGTTACATCTATATCCCGGATTACACATCCTATCAACAATCAAACTTTATCACTACGTTTCTTTCAGGTCATTTGCGGATTTCTTTCTTCTCTTTAATTCAGACCACATTTTTCTATGGCGTTCACACAACACAATGATATGGAAGAAAGCGGAAAGCTCTGTGTTCATATACTACGGTTAATCGATTTGTAACATGCGGTTTCTTCTTCGAAGAATTCATGGTAACGTAATGCAGTAGCTGAGATTTTTATTTTGGAATTGGTTCAGGAGGTGCAATAAATTATCTCGTGTGTTTTTATCCACCGGGTGTGGTGGCGCCACAGTAACGTGCGCGACTAGTATTCGGGAGGTCCCGGATCGACCAACTGTCTGAAACTTTTTTCCTGGTTTTCCTCGGTCGCTAGGCGTAAGCTGGGTTGGATGACTTTATCTCCGAATTTTCCCACTATCCCTTTTATTACTACATTTCATTTCCTTCTTCTTCATCGCTATACCTAGCAATGATTTGATCGCCCATCCTGGATATGGGTGATCATAACTCCCAAGTTGCTTGTCTTCGACAGGCTATAGACCCAATGCATTGGCTTGTAAGTTCTTGGGAGTGTAAGTCCTACAATTTGGAGGAGAATCCATTAACCAAGACGAGTTTTTTTCGTATCAACTAGAGTTTCAGCTGATGTTGGTAATCGATTGAGGCAGCCAGAATTGTACGGTGCATTATTAATTATAATCACAGAAGATTCCTCTAGAAGCGTTAGAACGTGTTAGAAGTTCCGTAGGTTGGGTCAAAATCGGTCAAAAAATACAAAAAATTTTATTGTGTTATTTGATATCACTGTGTTTCCAGAATAACCACAAAAAAGTTTAGCTTGCAATTCCAGCAGCAAATGTCCTTTAAAAAGTAAATGCCCAATGGTGACACCCCTTTTCTGAGGAGTGTTCAACGCAAATATTTTCCAGGTTTCCTACATGCGTAAAACCAAATAGAAGAATCTTGATTCCTCTTACAGGCATTTCGCCGGAATTACAGTAGTATATAGAATACTCTGCCAGTCAGCTGTGTACATAGAGCTTGTTTTGCCTTTTTAATTCAAAATAGTGGAGTGAAAGTTAAAATTGGATTTGAAGTTTGCTGCAAATATTATGCAAATAATAGGTAGGTCCAACAAATTGTTGAAAAGGTTTCAAAGAATCATGTATTAAATGTAACAACAAGGAAAGGCAGCACTGAGTTTAGGTCACATATGCCATGTGCTCCAGTAACAGCCACTGCTTCGCACAGAAGGTTTAGTGATGAGTTATTTCAAAATGAAAATACTGAAAGGGATGCAACTTTTAGAGTAATAGACATTTCTTTACTGGCTTCTGCAATAAAAATGCACGCTCCTCTTCCATCTGTGGAGGAAAAATTTGAAACTTTCAGATGAGAATAAATATGAAGGTACATGTGCAATCTTCATATTATTTGTTCAGACTGTAATTCGGACGAAAGTTTTAAAACCTAAAAGTAAGATATTAGGCTCCCAGTTCTATGAGGTCTATGTGAGGTCTGTTTATGCAATGAGATGTCTTAGATTAGGGCATGAAAGTTCAAATTTATTTTCTGGAGTAATGAATATGACTCCACCTTCCTATAGATTCACAGATGTAAACAAATGTATTCATTGGACAGCCAAAGGTGCGGTTGAAGACACTGTGAAAACAGCTCTACAGGTGCTATATTTGCAAACAGTGATAGTGAAATACCACCTGATATAGCTATTTCTTGTGACACAACTTGGATGAAGAGGGGACATTCAAGTTTTCACGGTGTATCAACTGTGATTAGAGTAGATAATGGCAATGTTCTCGATTTGGAAGTTCGCAGTAAATACTGTGAAGTGTGCAATAATCACAAAGCACTGAATGATGTGCAGAAGGAAAGAGAATAGCAAAGGCCTCATCAGAGGAATTGCCATAAAATCATACTGGAGCTAGTGGAAGAATGAAGCAATTGCCAAGGTTATTTTTGCAAGATCCATGGCAAAGTACGGGACCCGGTATACAAAGTATCTGGAAGATGGTGACTCTAGTGCTTACAAGCAAGTAAGTGAAAGCCTTCCATACGGTCCAGATGTAATAGTTGAAAACTTAGAATGGCTGGGTCATGTTCAGAAGAGAATGGTGGCATACATCTAAAAATGACAAAAGAGATGAAGGGTGTAATATTAGAAGACGGTAAATCATAAGGAGGTCTTCATCGCCTAACTAAAATTAAAATAAATAATTTGCAAGTTTATTATGGCAAATCCATAAGAGACAATAATAATAGTGTGGAAAATATGCAAAAGGCTGTGTGGGGTACATACTCCCACAAATTGTCCACAGATGAACATGCATAACATGCTCTTTGTCCAGAGAGTGCATCATCATGGTGTGGATTCAGGAGGGCTAAGTATACTCATGAAGAATTCAAGCACGTGCATAGTCTACCTGAGCTTGTATTACTTGCAATAAAGCCAGTTTTGGAGCATTAGGTGATCCTGCATTGCTGAAAAAGTGCCTTATGGTAACACTCAGAATGCCAATGAAAGTTGAAAAAATTTAGTTTAGAAACCGTGCCCTAAAACAAGATTAGTGTCCAAAACTGTGGTTGAAATTGGAGCACACGATGCAGTTGTTTTTAATGTTGGAAATGCAGGAAGACTCAAAGTTCTTCAGGGGTTTGGAACCTGGTTCATTTACAAAACAAAATTTTGCAAGGCACTGACAAGTAGCACATAGAATCCGCAGAGGCCGCATTGCAAAACCTATACCAGCATGCCAGACAGGACAGGAAGGGAAAAGGAAGCAGAAAGAAGATCGGGAGGAGGATGTTGATTATGGTTATGGGCAGTTTTATCATATCAAAGGACAATGAGGTATTATAACAATATATTAGCTTTGCTCTTCGTTTCCCGAAACGTTCATTTTTCAAAGCAGATCAGGAGGAGGATGCTGATTAAGGTTATGGGCAGTTTTACCACATCTAAGGACAATGAGATACTATAACTATTTTATCTTTGCTCTTCGTTTTCCGAAACTTTCATTTTTCACTGTTTGCATACCTTTTTCTCAGAGGCCACAAGACATAAATACATAAAATTTCGCACAATTGTTCACCATAATAAGATGAACATTTTTTGCAACAGAATTCCAATATTGGTTTTACACTATTATTTACGCTATAAAATGAGCTATTTTCAAAATTTTGTTCATTAATAATGTATGTAAACAAAAATTAATGGGTGGAGGTAAAAAAAATCGCTGCATGGAAAGTTGGATTGATCTATTTAAAACTAGTCCATGAAATTGCAGAGTGCCGCATTGAGCAGATTCTGTAAAAAATGTACGTAGGATAAGCGAGTTCATAAAAAGTATCAAACTCCCTAAGTGGGTTACCAAAAAATGAATAAATCTATAAATTTACTGAGGCACCAGCAAATCATACTTACTAAATGTACAAATTGTCCTTACTCTAGTTGTAATAGTTTAGGAGATAGAAGCAATTACCTATGCCTCTGCATTCTGGCATACGTCTCCCCAAGGCAATTTTGGAGCAATTTCCCAGTAATGGTACCGTGATAATCAGCAGTAGCATCGGCCATGTTACGATGACTGATGACCATTGCTCCAGATATAAAAACATCTCCTCCCCCAGCATAAGAATAAAAGTATTTAATCCTTTCTGGAGGAAAATTGGTAATCGCAAAAATGTGTTCAGGCTGTCCAGGGTTTAAGCACTCCATCATGTGTATCATACGAAGTTTCATCCATATTTAGTTTTTGGTAAACCAGGGGCCTGAGAGGCAGATATCCCGGGGGTGTTGCCGTTTACACTAAAGACCAGCATGATATGACTTTTCAACACATAAATATTAAGGTATTTGGAACATTATGTGTATACTGTAAATTAACTTCACTTGAGTTGTGTATTATTGTAGTATATCGACAACCAGCAGCATCCCGATATACCAACCCCAACTTATTTATCAATTTGGCCGACATGATTGTAGAAATTCAGGAAATACACCCAAAAGCAAACTTAATCATAATGGGAGATTTTAATGCCAGAATCGGAAGCGAAAATATTACGGTAGAAAGGGGGGAAGCAGATTGTAGGAGAGAAGTGCGGCGAAGTAAGGATACAGTGATAAATTCAGATGGAAAAGAATTGCTAGCCTTTTGTGACGCGTTTAAATTGGAAATCCTAAACGGCAAGTATGGATCAGATAAGGAAGGGGAATTAACATTTATCAATAGTAATGGAGGAAGTGTTATAGATTATGTAATTTGTTCACAGGAAATAATACCATTAATAGAGGACTTTCAAATTTTAAATAGAGTTGAATCACACCACTCACCCATCTTACTCACTCTAAAAAGACACTCAAACAACGTCGGGGAAACACATGAAAAAAAAATTGCTTTGTCATCTATGGTGAGATATCGATGGACCCCAGGGGGAAGCGAGGAATTTCTTGCCGTTTTGCGTGATCGGACAGGTAAAACTGAAGTGGGGGAAAGAAGCGGGGAATATGTTATTAAAACAATAACAAATAATTTACAAATAGCTGGTAGAAGCATGAGAATACGAAATAACAAAAGAATCTCGAAAGCTACAGGCTGGTACAACGGTAGATGTAAAGAAGCGAAGAAAAAAGCTGAAACAGCCCTTAAGGTGTATAGAAGAGAAGGTTCCGAGGAAAAGCGTCTTTCGTATACCCAAATTAGAAAGCAGTATAAAGATGTATTAGTAAGTGTAAAGACGGAATGGCAAAACAAAATGGCGACAGATTTAAGAATAGCGACAGAACGGAGAGATTCGATATACATGTGGAAGGTAATTAAGAAAATTAAAGTGCGAAGACGGGATAACGTTAGCATCAAACCAGGAACATGGTTAGCGTATTTTAATAGTGTGTACGCTGAAGTTGGTGGGGATGAGTGGGAGGGACCCCGGATGTCTTTCGCTGAACTATGCTTAAATTCTACAGTACCAATTCTAGATGGGGAAATAACTGACGGGGAAATTGTTCGGGCAATAAAAAGCCTAAAGAATCACAAAGCACCGGGAATAGAAGGAATTCCGAGTGAATTTGTTAAATGCTCCATAGAAGTCCCTAAAATATTATACCTTCTGCGGGTGGCATTTAACAAATTATTTAACGGAGAGAAGTATCCTGAAGCTTGGACAACAGCAATTATTCAGCCAATATTTAAGGGTAAGGGCAGCAGTCAGCAACCAGAAAATTATAGAGGAATTGCGTTGTTATCTATACTGGGTAAGGTATATTGCAAAATTATCTATGACCGGTTAAGGGGTTGGGTAAAAGAGTTTGATATGATTTCTAAATTTCAGGCGGGTTTCAGGGAAGGGTTCTCTACTGCAGATAATATTTTCATATTAAAAACATTAATTGATTCAAATTTGAATAGAAAGAGGGGGAAACTTTATTGTGCTTTTGTTGATTTTAAAATGGCTTTTGATAGTGTGCAGAGGAATGCCCTTTGGGCGAAACTTCACCATAAAGGACTCTCTGGTAAAATGATGAAAGCTCTAATGCAAATTTACAACAGTGTGAATTTCAGCATCAAAATAGACCAAAACACAACAACTGAATCTAAATCGGCCAGTAGAGGAGTTCGTCAAGGATGTATTTTATCGCCCCTATTGTTCAATTTATTCATAGACGATATAACTGACGTGTTAATAGCAGAGGAAATGAATGGCCCAAAAGTAGACGATGTCTGCATTCCTGTACTTTTATACGCGGATGACATGACAATTTTGTCAGTGACGACAGAAGGCCTACAGAAAGGTATTAATAGGTTGGAACAATATTGTAAACAATGGGGTCTGGTGGTAAACATTAACAAAACAAAAACAATGGCTTTCAAAAATGGCTATGTGTATGGCAGGGGTGAGAAATGGTATTACAAGGGGCTAGAACTACAAAACGTTAAACATTTCTCCTATTTAGGAGTAATGTTTAATATGAGAGGAAAATGGAACAAACATCTATCTGTAACTAACTACAAAGCACGAGGGCAGTTAAATGAATTATTACGCACCCTCTCGCGGATACCGGATGTACCTGTAGATACATTAGAAAAGATGTATAACTCCATGATAAGGCCTGTTCTGTTATACGGCAGTGAAATCTGGGGATGGGAAAGAGCAGAGCATGTAAATAAAACACAGGTAGCATTTTGGAAAAGAGTTCTTGGAGTTTCACAAGGCACATCAAATTCGGGGGTATTGAGGGAGGTAGGATGCTATGAAGACACAATACACTGCAAAATAAGAGCAGTGAAGTACTGGCTAAGGCTGATGCATGGGGATAACTCCACACTACGATCCAAATGTTATAAATACCAGCGAGAAAACCTGTCTCCTAAGTTTTGGGCAACTGATTTGGAAAGGGGTTTGAGGAGAATAGGAATGGGATCAGTATGGCTAAGAGCTGAAACAAATGACAAAAACATATGGAAAGGTGTTAAAAGAAGACTAAGAGACATCAACCAACAGGAAATAGAATCGGACTGTAAAATTAAACCTTCTCTAAGTCTAGCAAATGAAATAAAATTGAACTGGGGTAAAGAGGCATATATACTTAATTTAGGAAGAAAGGAAAGATCAGGAATGGCATGGTTTAGACTGGGGGGCTGGAGAGCACAGAAAATGACCGACGATTCTGGCAGGAGAATCTGCCCATTCTGTGAATTGGATGAGGACTGGGTACATATTTTGGCGGAATGTGCACAGTGGGAGAACCAGCGAACGATTAAACTCAAAGAAAAATTCTTAAGTCCCTTAAGAAAGAGATTGGCATGTTGGGATCTACTGGCTGACCAGAGGAACTGGCAAAACATGGGCAATTTTCTGGCTAAAGTGCGCGAAGCTAGGTCAAATTTGTTCAGTTAGACAAAGGTAATTTATTTCTATTTCCCTTTTTCTTGTTCCTTTTGTTGTGTTTTCTTTATCTGTTGTTTATTTTGTCACCCTATTGTATCTTAAATATGCATGTACGGTCAATGACCCATGCACTAAATACTTGTGTAATAACTTCAATAATTTGAAACCAATAAAGATACCTTATCTATCTATCTAGTTTTTGGTACTCATTTTGTTTATAATATTGCGTTTCAGCTATTTAGGGTGTCCGTCATGTTTGAATATTTGTTGTATCAATTGGATCTGAATGGCGTTCAGCATGTTCAATCTCCAATGAAACAAGAAGTTCGCTTAAGAGTTATGTACCCATAAGAATACTGATTTTCCGTATATTTAGTTTTTTTCTCTGTCTTCAAGACTTTGTCAACTTTGGGTTCTTGTGTTTCGCGTCATATTCATATTCTATTCGCTGGGCTAGGTTTTTAACAAATGCATTTGTTTTACAAAATTTCACTCGTTGTATATTTTCAGATCACTTATTTTGTTGGAGTTGAGCGGTTTCCAACGCCTACACCGACACATTTTAAAAATTTTCTTTACGAATGTACCATAAATAGATTACCTCGCCCTATTGGTGACGACACGTGTTGTTCATCAGATTTGATGAAGATTTGAGGCTTTCTTCTATTCTGCAACGCTTTTATTCACCTCTTTCCATGATCTTCACAATTTATATTATTGAGAAAGTATTGCACCGATCAGAGAGAATGTACCAGTGCGTTCTTATTTTCAGTACTGACTACAATCGGACAGCGGTGAATGGGTTTAAAAACATGTGCCATACACCGCCAATGCCCTGTGCGTTTACCATTTTAACCACCTATTTCACTGTCTAAAGCATTTCCTCACCAACTGTATTTAAGATACTGTAATAAATCCGTGTTGCAAGCAAACCTAGTTTTGCTTGAATCAAATCACTAAGAAGAAGTTCCGCTATTTTGAGTGAAAAAGGAGCTTACGGTTGATTGTTTTAGTATAGATTAAAATAACTGAAGCAAAACCTTAAATAATTTGCTCATAACCGGTGCTCCAAATGTACAATTTTAGCGACTATGGAACCTCGTCTACATTTAAGGAGATTTTCCTCTTCATGCTTCGTCATTACAGAATTGTGCTCAATCTCATGCCAGACTTGAAAAATAGGTACCCTCAGCGCTTCGTCAGTCCTCACTTCTTCACAATAAGGTTAATTCTATAATTTCCACGAAAAAGTCCAGTGAATTGAAATCGCGACTTCTTGCAGGTCAAATGGTTGGTCCTCTAGTCAGAGAATGCATTGTCTAAGAAGCGATGAACAATATGTGTTATGTGCGGTGATTCTCAGTTGTGCTGAAACTCCGTGTGTTGCCTGATTTGCGGAGGAACGTGCTCCAGATGTTCCGGCACATGTTTTTGAGGAACTTTTCAATGAGAGGAGCTACTCTATCTTAGAGATAACACCACTGGCCTCAAATCTTACCTTCCAGAGTACATGTCCAAAAGTTAAGAAAGAACTTCGACTCGTCATATTACCATTGTACGATATCAGGAATTTTTGGGCTTCAAAGGTGGTCACTTTGGTAAATGAAGGTGTGAAAAATATTTCATCCTTAAAACAGTAAGTCGTTTACGAGTTTTGCAGGTTTATTGAGTAATCACATACAGAATTAAACCCGTGAGTGAAAATATTTCTGATAGGTCCTGCACACTTTGCAGATGATATGGATTCTGCAGAACCTCTCTTAACGTTCCTACAACAATAAAATGTGATATCGGATACGTACTATCTGAAAACTACTTTTTTGGATCCTGTCAAACAAATTGTGGAGTTTGCTTTTCTATTCCAAAATTGCGTCCAGGACCTCCAACACATGTAAAGCAGGTATTTTAATTCAGGTTCTTATAGCATTTCTTATAATGGTGTGCCGATACTCGGCTCTTATTTGCGCTGCGTACATCGTAGCAGCCTTTCGACACTATTCCAACATCTCCATCAAATCAAAATAATTTCCCAGTATTCTTTTGAGGTGCAAAGCTACATGTTTTAAATTACCATCATACCAGAAAGAAATACTGCCACACCATGCTGCAAACCTTCGTCAAAGGCCTGTTTTAAACATCACAATAGGTTTCTTTCCTCAAACCTTGTTTATGGCGCGCAAGGAACACACGTTAGAAGTTCTCAATGTTTTTCTCGAAAAATAAGCTTTAAGTGATATTCAATTTGTATATTTTCTCTAAACCATAAAATTAAACTAACGAAGTTATATGAAGTTATGTAGTATATAATTCCCTTAATGCAATAAAGAGCCCTTTTTACGGTCCGTGCTGGCGTTGAATCCCTGCAACCATAAGAATTTGTTCCGGAAAAACTGTGCTTCTGCTAATAAAACTTTATTACAATTTTTGTAATTACAGTAAGTGTAATCACCTGCTAACAAATGGTAAAACAGTTATATTCCGTCCTGTATACGACAGCAGTCCAGAAAGTACCAAGTCATCTTCATCGGAGAACACGGCAGTTAAAGAACGTATCGAGCGGATAATCCAACATTTTTACAATGGAGACGCTCAACCTACCTGGCAGCTATTTAGATAAATACGCTGCAATAGTGATTCAAAAAGAGATAGTAGGACATGCTTGAGGTTATAATATTATCTAAGGAAATCACTGAAAAATTAGACAGCCTTTGCTCCCCACCTAATGAAAAGGAAAAGTGGAGAGTTGTGCTTCCTGTTTAGACCATAAGAGGCTGACAGATCTATTTGCATATCATAATAGACATCATAGCCAACATACAGCTGAACATCAAGAAGACAGACTGGAGATACACAGGCTCATGCATTAGGTAGCTGTTAATGCGATTTCTTCAAGGGCGTCTAAAAAATCGCAAAGCCTATTACCCGCCTATCCTATTAATGGACAGTTGTGGTCAACACTGCAATGTGGGTTTTGTATCTTACCTATCGGAATGCACCGATTTTGGGGTGTCCATACTGTTTGACATCGACTTCATCGTTGACACTAACTCCAGCAATGTCTTCTTTGGAAGTTTGCTCTCACAAGTTCAGAAGAGCAGAAGTAGGTAATCGCGTATTTCAGCTAGAGAAAATATAAGGCGTAGAATTACAACGTCAGTTATTTCCAACATTTCATCTGATAACACTGGTAAAGGAGCTATTCCTAAGTGAATACCCTCCCCAAAAGAAGTTCCCCGGAATGGTTTTGGCCACTGCACTAAAATGAAAGAAGTATTCATCCGATGGATCTTGGCTGTGTTTTTAAATGACCAAGATAACACAAACCCGAAGGACACCGAAGTGGAGTCACTGCTTTGTGAAGTGGATGCAAAAATTTTATCAATATTTAATGGTATTGCATCGTAGAGTAACATATTCATAGAGAAGTAATGTAAGTGTGAGAGTTCACTGATATGAGCACCCAGATTTAAGACTTGATCGTTTTACGGGATAAAATACATGAAATTCTGGAAGACGTACATCATGGAATATTTGGTTCATCTGAAATTCAACCCAACCACAAAGAAGCTCTGTTGTCATTGCTACAGATTGCGTGTAAAATAGAATTACAAGCGTTATTGCCTTCAATGCAATTTGAGCGTCGGTAGTTACAGCGTATACACTAGGTTCGGCGGTCACATGCAAGAGTATAAATTGGAGTTTACATTCGAGCACATCGGCATTGGTGAAAATTCTGGACATTTTTCTTTAACCACCGGGAATACGAGTACAAATATCAGCTGGTTGGAATGGATGTCACACCAAATACAATGGTCAACATTGTCACGACCTGCTTCTGGGAAACGTAGTATGCTACTTTTGGCTTACGCGAGAACTACATGTTCATCCGGACACTACATTATAATTAACCTAAATGAAGAAAGTGCTCAAATAACTTGAATTACACAAGACGTGCACCCGCTGTCGGACGCGGTGTCAGTGGCACATTTAGAGACAAGAACAATTCCTGAAGAAAGCTGTTACCAGCATACAAGGGAACTGCAATGTCTGGGTGCTGCTTTTCCGGCTGATCTACAGATCATCAACACTCGATGATACACGATAAGATAACAGTAAGCTTACAGCTCCTGTTTGTAATTCCAGCATACGATGAACAGTCAGCGTGTGATCTTTTAGCGGTCCTCATCACATGCATGAGATAACTCGTCACTACTTTCAGATAGTGAGGGATTTGTAGCTCATATTTGAGTGACAAACCAAAAGCCGGCATTTGCAGAAAGATGATGTGTGGTAATTCACTTCACTCGGAGAAAAGGACAACTTTCCAAACACCCATAGCAAAATCATTAATATTTGTTCAAGGGATTATTAAGTGTCCATTACATCCAGAGGCTTCCTCGAGGAAGAATTCTGATAATGTACTTAAACCTACCGGCAATCGCCGGCTTTGAGCATGGAGCAATGTCGGATGTCACTGAATTCCCACCCTCCTTTACCATACCGAAATTAAGGATGGCATTGATTATAATAGAAACAACATGGATTGTCATCTCGACAACATGCTTTGCCAGAAAATAGTGCTCCTTTATTGAGTTTTCCGATGAATCTTATGCTAGACTATGCTGAATCAGAGAGCAAATAGATCAGAGGGAGTAGCACAGGTGTCAGTGTGGAGTGTGAGCGGAAAAAGACTCAACGTGGCGTTTGATATTTGGAAACATTTGATTGTTTTGAGGAAATAGCTCTTACGAAGGCTAACATTGACTTAGGTAATTGTTCCAGTATTCTCTACATACTAAATTACTTTTTACAGTAAAATATCTATGTAGATTTTTAAAAACGTAAGTAGGTATACTAAATTTTGCACATCAAAAGCAAAATATTGCAACCCTTAAGAATTAATATGCAAACTATGAGGTCGTTAGCTAAAATTCATATTATCGGTGTGATTATTATCTTCCTGCGAATTGCATCTTATAATGTTTGCCCTGAGCTATTCATGCTTTCACACCAGTTGTTTAGCAATTTTACAAATAGGAGCGTCTTCACGATTTCCTATAAAATTTACTTTCAGTCCGTAAAGACTTTACAGAATAATATTCTGGAGGAATTTAGTGTATACAAAGGATTGCTTTAAACAGTAACAGGAATTAGAACAGTAGCCAAATATTTGCACTTTTGCTACAAGCTTATGGGCATGTTCTAGCTTTACTAGTATTTACAGTAGACAATCCAAAATCATTCACAACAAATTTACCCGACATAGGCAAGATCTACATAAGTCAAACCGAACGAAGTTTCTCCGCCGTAAGCTGCAAAGTTCGCATTTCAGAGGTCCTGGGTTCGGTTCTTGGGGTCGGCCACTCTGTTTATGGGTTTCTCGTTATTTTCCCTGGTTGGCAAGGCAAATAAGATGATTCCTCTTCTGCATGAATCTCCTATCTCTCATATCCTATAATTTCTGTTCCCCTTTCATGTTTAGGTAAGCTTAGGATCTGTGTAATGTAGGTCGGTGTCGGAAAGATGGCGTAGATGCTTGCTCGTTCGAAACTCCTCCTCAGCTAGTAGCCATCTTTTAGCCGCTTCAGGGGGGACGACTTCTCCCGGGTTCCACCAAAGGGAAGGCTTCTCTGTGGAGCCGTTAGGTGTGATCGAGTCATCAAGCTTGGAATCTTTGGGGCCCTCTGCGCAGCTTTCGGTAATGAGCGCAAATTTAGAGAGAATTTGTTACCCAAGCGCTAATGACAAAGTTACAAAAGGACCAAAATTATTTTCCTTAAAGCGCCATTGTGAAAAATAACGATGGGAAAATATATACGGACCCGTTAATTTGACAACACAGCTGCGGAAGTAGATTAATTCTATTTATACATTGCCTCTTAAGATTAATGTAACATTCAATAAAGCGATTGTACTCACATGTAGGGCCTCTGCCTATTGTCATTTATTCCGTGCCGGATGTTTACTTCTTACTGATATTGGACATTTTTCCGATCTACAAGTCATCATCAATATTGATAGCAATGCCCAATGCTGTATTAAATCGGAAAACAGGAATATGAATTGAAATATCAAACTTTTACATTAAACCAGAACGGCAGAAAAACTGTTATTAAGAAATAAAATAGACTTTCAGAACAGAATAGTTAACTCACTTAAAGCATATCCCATAGAGTTTGCATGCTGCTATCTAATGGTCTCGTATTTCTCGTAACTAGCCCACAAATTAAGTGTATGAGTATTTTTGTCCTGTTGATTTTTTCTTCTACGTGCGACATTAAATTTTTGGTATGCCTCTGCCTAAAGTTTCCTCAATACACCCCATACTACATGCACAAAATAGCGTGGGAATAGAATTGCTCCTGCGAGTGACGGTGATGCCCTTCTGGGCCATTTGATATTCTTGGTTTCACTGTAGATTGCATGGCCCAGATGTGAAGAAGGAAAGCAGAATATGGTTGTCTTTACCAAATAATCAAGAAACGACTGACTTGTTGGTAATCAGGGGCTGACAGATTGGTAATCAAACCAAAAGTATGAATTTTGCCGAAGAAAGTCTGCCCTAAATGAAAATTGCAATACCTGATTTCAGCTTCAGTGTAAACTCGGAATAAATCCAAATGTGGAGATTTTTCAAAATCCAGAATAAGTGTTGCAGGTGAGAAGTACAAACTAAACTGATTACGTGTTCTGTTTATAACATTCCACATTGCTTCATAACACTCTGGTGACTTGCTGGGGAGAAAATAAAATACTAACTAGAAATACACGTCATATCTTGTTGCATGCATTGCGTGCAGTTCAGAAGAAAATTGAATATACTTAGAATCTGCCGTCTGCTAAAATACTGATTTTCTCATTGCATACGTATTGTAAGTTACCTTGACTTGTCAAGTCAATTTTACTGTCAAAACCGACATACAGAACTCGCTCAAGTTTACTATTCATAAGTCCAATATCTTTCACTTGTAATACGGCTTCTTTCAAATTTCAGGATCACAACTGGAAGCGACTTCCTTTTTTTTCCGGTACATGGCATTTCCAAACTTCAAAATATATGTCAAATTCAACGAAGTATTGCTATTGCACTTAGCTTCTGTCGTATGATTTTGCGGGGTTACTCACTTAACTGATCCCCTGCTTTACGTTAAATTTATTTCGTAAAACATGGCTGTACAATACATGGACGTCCAATGCTTCATGTGCATGATTTCCAGACTCACTTAAAATATCTGTGATTTTTCTGTTATCTACATTTCTACTTGAAGAAGTTTAAAAGTTCATCTCCATAATATTTTTACCATAACTCATTATTCGTATATTTCGATACTTGCAACCTTCACTCACTATGCGCGTCATATCTTTATTTGAAGTCGCAATACTGAATTCCATTTCATACGCAACTGATCGAGACTGATAAATGAATTATAGCAGTGTCAAGTGCTGCATAAATTAAACGTGCTGTCAGTGACTGCTAAATCAAAACTACCAAGTCTAAAAGTAACCAGTGTTGCGAAATATCTCATAGGGGTACTTTCATATTTGTCGTTATTGTTATTTTACTTTGGCACTTTAGTACGTTGTTGTTGGCGCTTATCATAGTCCTCATAATCATTGGTTGCGTAGATTATCCCAGTCCCTGACCGGCTAATTTCAAATTAAGCTATGTTCCCTTGTTTGCGTGCTCAACACGGAACAAAAACACAACTATTTGCAAATTACAAGTCAGGTTTTCTGTGAAAAAAATCATAATTGTGTATATTCTAATGTACTTAATAAATAATACATAACACTTCAACCAGGAAAATCCAAAGGTAATGCATCTGTGCAATTTGGAAATTTATACTTATTCCAAACAGTAACACAAATGTTTTTAGTACTTTTCAAAATTCTAACTTGCACGGTTACTTAAATCTTAATTTGTTATTGCGTAAATTCATTCTGCAGTAATAATTCTCCATATGATATACGTTCATTCATTCATTATCTGTTTACCCTCCTCTTGTGTAGGATTTACACCCCCCAGGAATTACAAGCGGGTGCCTGGGGTCAGAGGCCCGTCGAGGAGCAGACACTCATGGATCAGACAGAGCATCCAGGATGGGTGATCAGCCCAAAGCCTGGTATGGGATGAAGGAAGTAGATGAAACGAAATGTCGGTGAAATGGATGAAAGGAAAGGTGATGATGGAGCAGTTGGTGGAATGAATGGCGGGGGAAACCGGAGAACCCGGAGAAAACCCGCCTAGACGCTGCTTCGTCCACTACAAATCCCACATGCAGGTCCCTGGGATTGAACACGGACCACCTCGGTGGGATGCGAGTGGTCTAACCACTCGGCCACGGCGCCGCCCATATGATATACGTATTTTTAAAAATATTCACATCCACAATTCAGGTATCACAGTAA
This sequence comes from Deroplatys truncata, assembly GCA_030765065.1. NCBI lineage: Eukaryota > Metazoa > Arthropoda > Insecta > Mantodea > Mantidae > Deroplatys > Deroplatys truncata. Next base: position 532,908,735 of record CM060990.1, on the reverse strand, counting down.
ATTAGTTTACAAAAAAATCATATAAAGGTAATTATGTTAGCCTTGAGTTACTGAAGAAAAATTATTACTCCTTACACTCTCCAACATTCTAGATTTTTCAAATCGTAATAATTTATCTCTCAGAATTGGAGTACAATTTGAAAAAGATATGTTGGTCAGCAATGGTAAAATGATAATTCCAGGATACTTTAATATGCTAATTTATGCAGAAATATCCCCCTCTACTTTCCTCCCACTTTCCCGCATTCCTGGAGCAGTTGCCGACAGCAGGAGTGACCGTCTTTAATATTCTTTTTTCGGTAAAAACTGGATGACAGGTTCCTTTGTCGAGTGTTGCAGCCCCTCCCTCACAAAGAAAAGATGACCCTAATTAATCTTCTTTGTTGTCCTCCCTACAAATACAGACGGAATTCTATTCACCCAACATGCGACCCTGAACGCCTGCGAGCATGGAACACACACACCTGAATCCTTCTACCCTCCCCCTGAGCTCCGTATTTCACCTGGTCCTGTAGTCATAATAACCACCACAAACACCTGTGTGCAAAGAAATAATCATTTTATTGTACCCTCGGCATTCCATTACTTGCATTGCACCTGGCCGGCCTGACTCTTCCAAACAATGCCATCAAAAACTTACAGTGCATTCCCTCAGACCCCTCTGCAGAACGACATAACAAAACCTAACAACCCCTGCGTCATTCTACCTTCCACATTCCATTGCACCCGGTACCTCTGCCTCTCGCATTCAACATGCTCTCGTATCATAAGCAAAAACGACGTTGCAGTCAGCAGAATATTTAGCCTCCAGACCCCGGTACAAGCTCACCACACCACCATTATGTGTGACGCCATGAACCGGTTTTCAAGCTCAATTGTATAAGGAGCCCATTCGCCCCTGACTGAAATATTGGTTGATGTGTAATCGCGACATGAGTTTTGAGCAGTGCGACAATAATACAGTGGTGGGAATGGATGACTTTTGGAGTGAGTGCGGAGAAGAGGCGTAACACTATACTTATTACCATAAAGAATCGTGCAATGGTATCATGCATTCCTAGTGTGTAACATGTTTTCATATCACGACCAGATGTTTTCTCGCGATATGTGCAAGGATAAATATTCTGTCTAAAGAAAAAGTAGCATGTAAGTACAGATTAGTTTTTCTCGGGTATGCTACTTCTAAAAGGTTTACTTAGCGGAAAAATGACATCACTCATTGAATTGCAATTCTTCTTTTCAGGGAGGCTCATTGCGATGAGTTAGAAAGTAGCGATTTCGAAGGGGTTGGTGTCATCGTTTCAAGCCGCACATCCCTATGTCATTCGGAGTATTGCAACGGGTATACTCATGCAGCCCTATGCGACAAGCCGAAGGTGCAGGATCAGATGATATCATGCTTCCCGTGCAATGAGAACTGCAGCGCATATCAGTTCAGGCAGAGAACCATAAAGTAAGTAGCCAAGGAAATGAATTGCATATGCATTACTATCGTACATTGATATAGCAGTATAACCGAAATTGAAAATCATTATGTCTTAAACGAATTCAAATGACGACGGCAGCACTTAAAATAGCTAGATTCAGAGAATAGAGGAGCAAAGAACATAGTGGAATACCCACTTGCAGCAGATGCGCACGCTACTAATCATATGGACGACGGGCAGAAGGAGTACAGTTTCTAGGTGAATGGGAATCTGATACAGCTGGCCCCAGAGTCGTCCCCCGGGAAGCAAGCAGAACGCCGTAAAACACTAATGTGAGTATTTCAATATTTAGAAGAAAAATATTTGTTTTCAGTTCTGTGTCATCTAACAAATGCAATTCTTTTACAGGCTACCTCATTTCCAAAACAAGCTATTTCTAAGACTTTCATTGTGTAATGTAACAGACGCAGGAATAAAAAGAAGAACAACAACTTGGCTGCTTTACACAGGAGGCTGAAACTTCTGGAGTACAGAATAACCAGAATCGTCACCCCCAATAAACATGCAGGCATGTGCGTGCTCAAAGACGTATGTATTTCGAGAAGCCATAGTGTTACTCTTCGACTCCTGTACGACATTCCAGTGCTTTTTGTGGACAAAACAGCCAATTTTGTATACATGAGAGTGCATGGCTGCGAGATAATATGAGTAAGTGAGTCTCCCCATATTGCAAGCATTCATCAAACTGAGAAAGTGTCCGCAAGTGGAGTACAGTGGAAATATTGTTTTCTCATATAATATCATTACTTATATGGAAAATGAAAAACACCAAGTTTGTGAACATTAACTTTAATAACTGAAATTCTGTTAAATGTGATCAAGTTTCGCAGGTAAAAAGCCTTGAATCATATACACATTATCATCTCGATAAACTATCCATTGAAAGTCAAATGATATATGCAGGGACGAGGAGCTGGAGCGGGAAAGCACTGTAATTGTATGATAAAAATAATACAAAAGAATGAATATGTTTTTACAACTTGTTTTTTTAGTTAAAAAGACCGCTACAGTTCCCTATATTTCTAATGAGAAAATTCTTCATTACAATGATTCGTTTAAAACAAAGGCTGCATCACATGAGTCAGAGACTTGTATGTAAATACTGTATCACAATTATCAAGCAATATATAGAGGTTTGTGCTGGGATATCCGCTCTAGCTTGGATTAGGGGTCTAAAGTTGACAGCCCTATTTACAACCTCCTCGGGTTAATGTGAGCAGTCTATAAAAATTATAGGTAAATATTTAAGAAAACCATTTCTCTTCAACATTGAGTAATTCTCTTCCCCATAACATGAGTTTTGGAACTTTGAATACATTTCATACAATGATGCAAATTTTGCGTTTCCAAAGTCCAAGTCCATGTCGTGGTGGGGATAGCATTCACTGCTGAGATAAAGCCCTAAATTACTTATATTGCAATGATCAAACAGAGAAAGGTCTTTAGTTGCATTACTGGATCTTGAAGTTGAGCACCAAAAATTAAAAATCCTGGCTTCTCTATTATCGATGTCATTACAACATTCCAGGTGAATGATATAGTTTCCGGCACAGCTGGCTGTGTATGCAGATCCATGGTTCTAAAGGAGAGATATAGCGCCTTATCCGACTTGACAATCTTGAGAATTTCAACGTTTTCAGCATCAGAAAGACGAATCACAGGGATTCTCCATTCGATTCGCTCAAGTTTAACACTAGCATTTCTCCCCCTGCTATGCCAGAATGCTACTTTTAGAGTTTTGGTTCGAATCAGCACCAATTTAAACTTGCTATTGAGTATTAGTTCCTTGTGGTCGTGAGCAAATCCCAGAATCTTCGACAGTGATACTGTAGCATTGAAGGCTCCATTTGCAGCATGTATAATGTTCACGTTTTCTCCAGGATAGCACCATGTGGCATTCAGCGGGCGAGAATATTCCATGGAGTTGAGTGCAGCATAATTTTGCATGGTTGATGTGACCCCTAGGTTTTGTGGTTCTAACAGTTGTTTGATCCGTTCATGTCCAGTAGAATATCCTCAAATATGAATGCAATAGCGTTATTGGTAAGCTTTGCAGTAGTAGCTGCTCCTTTAGTAATAGATTAGGTTTAGTAATAGATACATCGATGTAGAGATAACACCGGTTGGGTAAAATATACAAATCCTCAGCTTCACAATTATAATCTTGTAATTAACGTCCAGAGCCGATGTGTTATATGGTAGAACCACATGCTACTGTTCTTTAGTAATCTTGTCCTTGAATCTAGGTACATCGGTAACACGGAAGATGCCCATTATTATAGAATTCTGAATCCCAATGTCACGAGGAACTTGTGATTGCTTAATATTAACATTCTGGGTGACAAAGGAAGGGTATTACATACGCGTCGAATCACTCCATTGTTATATCCTCCGCGAGTTAGCTTCTTCTAAAATATATTGCCATTGCGGCGGATGTAAAGTCTTACACTTATATTTTCGTTTCTAAAGTATATGATATTCCCTTTATGGTCCACTACACAAAGACTGATTTTCTCTATAAAGTTGGTGTCTATGATCGGCAGCTAAATTGGATTTGATGGTTCTTTAGAAATGTGATATCTAGGTGGGACAGAAGGGAAAAAACTCGTAGACTGAGTGCCCTCCTTTACCATCCATGTAAGAACATGTTGCAATACTGCCTTTGATCGTATGATGCTCACAGTAAATGTGTTTACCAGGAAATCAGATTCAATCAGCTGATTATTCGGGATAACCTTATTGTCACTAAGCCCAAATATGATCCTATAGAACCTCATTTGAAAAATCAATGGAGAAAGGACGTTTATGATATTATTATTATTATTATTATTATTATTATTATTATTATTATTATTATTATTATTATTATTATTATTTTTATTTTTATTATTAGGCCAAATACAGAAGATATTATCATTCAATCTTAGCTTGTCTTTGATGTATTCATTAATATCTGCAATCTCATAAGTTCTATCGCTATATCAATGACATGTACATTTAAATTGATTATTACTCCAATTAACATTAGGAATAGAATAGAAAGTTTCAAAATTCAATAGAGCAGTCTCATTATGTCCTTTAGGGTCTATCTGCAGAGGAGGATTCAGGTATGTAGCAAGAACATATTCATTGTCACACAGCAATAGTGAAAGTCATTTCGAAAGAAATTGCAGGCACAAGTGTCCGCAGATGACAGCTAAAACTGTGAAATCTTTTGGTTATATACATAAGCTTAACACCGCAGAGGTACCTTTCTATCTCTTTCAGGGGCTTCAAGTTTCCAAAGTTATCGAAATAATATTCAATATCGCCATCCTCCTTTACAGAAACGCACTGTGTGCCTTCATTCTCTGAAGTGTCGAGATTGATGATAATTTTCTGTCTGTCAAGTTCTTCTAATATGATTTAAGTAGCCGAAATAATGTTCAAAACTTATGATTTGCATTTAGATCCTATTGATGCACTTTGCTTTCATGACTGTTTGGTCCTAATACCTGTATGTACATAATCTGGACCTTAACCCAACATATTCTGCCATAGGTCTTCCCACAAACTCATTCTTGAACAATCCAAAATGTTTCTTTTTCTCTGCTGTGATCCCACAAATGTCTTCTGCGTAGATTAATGTGTCAAAGAACTGCGGGTTTCCTCTAATGAAATCATAAATATTGCTTGATGTTTCAAATATTAAGGAGTAAGTATCCATATAGTTTAAAGCTAGATTTTGCAGTTGCGGTTTCATAGTGCAGTAGAACAATCTATTCATGATGGGCTTCAATATGTCAAGGATGACTTGCCCTATGTAAATGGGTTTATTCATATAGACTTCCTCTCTCTCTGGCAAGCTCTTTCCCAAAAATATTTTCAATGAATACAATATTCCGAAAGTAAGTTGGTCGTGCAGTCAATTTCTTGCATTGCTTCCAACTTTTAAAGATTCAGAATTCATTATATTCAGGCACAATTTTGATGAACTTTTCATATGCGAAGTTATTCATTTTCTTCCATAAACTCTGACCTGATTTGGAAGATTTCCTTGACTATCTGTCCGTATGTAATTGCATGTAGGATTTTGGCCATTCCGACTGTTCACATGCCACCATTCTATGTATCTTCTTTATTTTTAGGCCCAAATCAATGCACTGCTGCAAGTTTCTTTAGTACAAGGAATATCTCTCTTTGTTCTGGAGGGTACCTAGAAGTTTCAGGAGGCCAATACAAGAAACTAAAAAAACAACTTAACTTTAGTTTCTTGTATTGGCCTCCTGGTGGCATAGCACTTTTTGGGCAGAGAAGGCCGTTATATTCGTCGTGAAGATGCTCACATTATTCTTGTCTTGTATTCTGTAGTAATCTATATAAGTATCAAACTGTACCGCACGGCTTTTTAAAAAGATATAGGAATGTATTGAACATGAATGCACTACTGTACAATGACTAGAAATTGCCGATTCATTCCGGGTCTACGCATTCCTTCGCTTACCTCTAAAGGTTCGGTGCAAGGTAAGCATGAATGCCCACCTGTTCCCAATCATAACACACAAGGGTATTTAACAGTCAGTGTCGTGAAAAGGATAAATGGAAACTCCCGCTGTTCACTATCGGACCATCGGTATTCGTGTATAAAGTACACAGGATATTATTGTTTGGAAAGAAGTGAATGCAGAGGACTGATTTTGGATCGAATATATCCTGTAATCTCTTGCAGTTAGGTTTTTTAATAATCGAGAGACTATAGCATTATTTACTTAATGAACAAAGTAGTTTTCTGCAAAGAAATTTTTGTATTCATGATCGTGCGGGAATTCGCAGAATAAGAGCAATATCGTTTTGAAATGGACTGTACGCAGGTGTTTATTAGCTGACATTATGTATTTGCCTCTCTCTCCCTCTCTCTGCGTGTCTCTCTCGGGGGAGATTTCAGGTATAGAATTTATTTTTTCTTTAAATTCGACTGCTGCTGTTAGGCTAGAATGAGGCGGTCGTATTGATATTTTTCAATGTAGTTTGCTGGACATTGATGACGTGACACACAGGATAGTGGGACCGTGTTTATTGCGTTTCTGCTTCCATACGGATTTCTTGAAGGCGGCGTGAGCTTCTTTGGAATACAAGAGGTATATTTCTGTATTCATAGACGCAATATTGGTTGTGAAAGAGTCGTCCTCCGTGAACTAGTGGTACCGTGCTAGCCTCTAGTTCCCGAGGTCGCGGGTTCAAATCCGAGGGAGGGCGATGGATTTTTTCGGGCGTAAAAATCTTTAGCATGTCTTCCTTCGGAAGGGAAGTAAAGCCGGTGGTCCCGTGTCGTAGATTTACGGCACATAAAAGAACCTCAAGCCTGATAAGAGGCCTCTGGGCATACGTTCTGGTCTTTCACGCCCAATTTAGAATGTGACGCTAAGGACCATTGTAGTTAAAGAGCATCCATAAATAAAATACAATTTAATTTTGGTTGTGAAAGGGGGGTTTCTTTGAAAATGCCACTGTTCCAAAAGATTCCTTGAATGAGACATTAGATTGTGGGATTTTCTTGGATAATAGAATTAATGGAATGTTACTGTTCACACCGCTTCTTTGAATGTGGTTTTCTTCGATAAATGGAATTATTCCATAGTGTTTCAAGACACGACATCTGCTGGTGGAGAATTTTTTAGGGAATGAGAGTTTCTTTGAATGGCGGATTTGGAATGTTAACGGCATATTTATCTTTCAAAATAGTGATAGGCGGCTCCTTTGAATGGAATTAATGCACAATCGCAGTCTATGGAATTTTGGAGGGATGTTTTGAGGATACATGAAACTTCCGCAGCACAGACCTCTTAGGAATGCGGGATCTTCTTTGAGAATAGAATTATTCCTCGGTATTTTAAGACACCTGGCGTCTGTGAATTTGTTTTTGAGGTGGTGAGAGTGCTCTTAGAAATCAAGAGTCCCAGCAATATTTTCTCCATGACAGTCGCGATTTTGGTGGAAGTGGTTCTTTTAATGGAATTGTTGCACAATGGCAGTCAATGGAATGCTGTAGTTTCTTTAAGGGTGCATGAGAATGCCACACATTCCAAATACCATCAACCCACCTCACCCAGGCATAAATATCCTGTAAAGTGGTGAATAGGGCATCCAGGGTAGCAACAAAAGAGATTAATTACGATCGTATTATGACAATGACAAGCAACGGAGAGGTGTAATACCCGTCAATAACACATGTTATCCCTTGTTCACCGAACGATAAAAGATTAATGACATGTCCATATTGTCTCTACCGAGTCCAGGAATGCAGGGATGGGCGTGGTCGGTAGTGTGAGGTATTGATTACCATCTCATTTGCATAATATGAATTTATAAGTGTCCTGGAGTCATCATTTAAGCACTACTTTGTTTTTTTTAATATACTTTTGAGGGCCAGCATAAAAATTGTTAAACAAGTTACTAAATGGTAGCATCGTGTGGAGCATTTTGAGTATGGGAATGCTGAAAAAGGTTTTCGAGAAAAAAGTTGTATTTGAGCATGCCTATTAGCTTTTGTTGATTGATAGTTTAATTGCACCAAGTGGAAAACAAATATACTTCCTTAAAGTTCAGAATTTATGTTATATCATTATCAAAAATTAATTTTTTTAGTTTTTCACAGTTTTAGGTTAGATTTCACTGATGTATTTCATTGAACTGAATATTTTTCGTATAAGAAGAGTTTATTAGTTTAAGAGGTGTGCAGCTTTACACAAAATTCATTCGAAATAGTGGAGTTCAGAAGCTATTCACATAAAATTCTAAACATACCTATAAGTCATGCACATATTTTAAATATACTTAAAGAATTTTGATCGAAATTGCTAAAACCATTTTCAGATGAAGAAACAAGCCTTTGTCAACTAAAGGACAGTTCTGTGCTGGGGTTTCTAGAAAATCTGCGTGTCGCATCAATGGAGGATGCGAAACTTAATTACTAACTTTAGTATTTACCCATAATTTCGCTTTGGAGTAATGCTGTTTATAGGTACACATACATCTGGTCACTTTTCTATTAATGTTTTTGGATGCGGGAATGTCCTGAAGTGTATTTCTTCTGAAATCTGAATATAAAGTTTATTTACGGTGAAATGCTATACTTACTCTACCTATAAAAATACACTCTATACTTACAATTTACGAATTATTTTATTTCATGGCAGATTTTCCAAAATCGTTTCTTGAATGAGATATAGCTTAATATGTGATATACACTAAGTTTTATTTTAAAACATTAATGAAAATGTTGGCTCTGAATCCTCAAATTATTACTTAAGGGGCAGGAAAATTGCTGAAATTTGTATTTTGTATAGCATATGAGCTATAAGCTTCATGTTTGGCACCAATATGTTCCATAGAATACGTATATATGTGGCTATTAAGGTTTCACTCTGCTGGGATTAATAGGTTTTGAGCTATTAACGATTTTATAAGAACCATACCATTTTCAAAATTCATCTCTTCCCATACATTTTAACCAAAATACCTTTAAAAATTCTGCAGTAACATTCAGTTATGCATAAAGGTTTAAATATTCAGATTTTTTATATTTGGCTCCCGACATAAATAGAAAAGTAATGAATGTACTACACACTAAAATTTTGAACGTTTTTACATTTCTAGAAGGTATTTTATTTTTTATTTTAAGAATTAAATAGGGTATCGAAAGTCTGATACATGGTTTCACTAATTACCACTCTGCGAAAAATTACAAGCTTAGTATATGCAATTTGTAGGAGGAGATAGATTCTGAATACAGCAAACGGTTTCAAAATAGAACTGTGAAAAACGTCATTTAAAGTCTGCATTGCAGTTAATTGAAACAGGTTAACATTTTAAAATGACATAATTTGTTATGGTTCCAAGTAACCTAGGGCCTTGAAACTCCAGGAATGGATAAAATAGAGTTGACTGGCGTGTTTTTGGCAAAAATAACGAAACAGTGAATTTTTCAGAAAAAATAGCAAATATTCACCCATTCCTTTAATCGAAAAACTGAGTTGAGGAGTGGCAATTGCCTGTTTGTGACATTCTTCTTTAAGCACTCCCTTGACCACGAACTCCAAAAAAAAAAACGAAAAAAGGGATCTTTTATGTGACAGAGAGAGAGAGAGAGAAGGAGAATGAGAGAGAAAATGAAAACGGGTGTGCGAGTAAGAGGGGGAGTTACTGATTGAGAGAATGAGAGTGTGAATGAGCGAATAATTATGCGAATAAGTGAGTTAGTAAGGGCTTCAGCGAGTTTTTAAGTGAATGATTTTGTCAGCGAGCGTGCGAATGAGTGTGTGAGTAAGACAGTTAGTGAGAATGTGAGTAGTGCGAGAATGTGAGCGAGTGTGAGAATGTGAGAGTGAATTGACGTGTGACTGAGTGAATGAGTTGAGTGAGCGTTTGTGTGAGTGATTGAGCGAGCGAGTGAGTTACTGAGTTGGTGAGGGAGTGAGTGGGTGAGTGTGAGAGAGTGAGTAGGGAATGAATGAATGAGTGAGTGAGCGAATGAGTGAGTGAGTGTACATATTCAATCACAAGCGTACCTAATCCCGAATTTCAGTCATGCATCTTTTACAGTAGGAAAGCGAGGAGTTTTAAGGAGTCCCCACAACCTCTTGTATAGTATATTTCAATTATTACTTTCTCTACAGCTTATTTATATTAGAAAAATGTAGTATGTTATTTCACCTAAAAGCTCAATATTAAGATTTCAGCTGAAATACACGTTTTCAGGTCCAGCGAAAGAAAATAATGTAATTTTAGAAAAAGGTCTGTGTTCATGTGAATATACCCGCGCGCACGTGTGTGTATGTGTGTGTTTATGTGTGTCTGCCTGTGTCTATGTCTGCAGTGTAAACATCGTACTTCCTAAACGAAAAGTATGATAAGTACCAAATTTCATACTTGAGTCAGGTGCGGTTTAAGTCCAAGATTTTCTAGGCACTTCTCCACCCAAGCTATCCTTTAGATGGAATAAGCTTCGTTACTTTTTATTTTCTCAAAAATTACTTTGAAGGTTTTCATCAAAATAGTTTTGAGATATAAATCTGACAAATTAAATGTATTTCTTGAATTTCCTTGATTGGCCTTTGAAGCTCTGCCTATTTTCACTGAATGTTCTATAATTTTATATAACAGGAAAATCGTAAGAAATTGGCAAAGCCTTACTACAGGAGTATAAAGCTTATTAAAATAAACATAGTTTTAGCCGTTTTCGAAATATCACTCGCTGCATATCCACACTTTCCCAAGTGTGAGTCGTCTGTTGGGCATGCTGGAAATTTTGCGATTCCTTTTTTTCCCCTTTCTTTCTGTCGCAAGATCTCGTTATCGCGTTTGAACATTTGAATGCTGTTTTCGATTGCTCTATCTGAAATCATACCTAGGCAAAATTATAATTGGTGAATAACGTAACGTGTATATAAATATCGCTTGCATATGAATACTATAATATACAATAACAGATATACCTGACTTTTCATCGGTGAAAACGCCGTGTGCGTATTCACATCATATTGTATTTTCCCTCTCAATATTGACTGGCTTCTTCTTCTTATTATTTTGGTTATACGGCTGGTTGAACTCACTGGTGTGGATAGTTGGTTAGTGCATTCGTTTGCATGTTATTATGTCCCTTAAACTACGGTTTAAGTAAATATGTTATTGGGGATGAATGTAACATGATAAAAGTGTATGCCTCCATTCTTCCACGCTTTCTGTCAGGCAAACGGAAATGAGAAGTGGGGTTCTCCGTCTTGGAAACGCCATGAGCTAAAGAGTTAAAATAATAATAATAATAATAATAATAATAATAATAATAATAATAATAATAATAAAAATAAATTTAACTCACTGTGAAGCTGTCATTTCACCAAAAGGAACTAGCTGGAAAAAACTAAAAATGTGGTACTGGAAGACCGAAAATCTCTAGAATGAATGAAAATATTCCTTGAAAGTTGGCAACGAAGAACTAAGACCTATATTTCTTACGTTTTGAAAGGATGTAAGGCAGGGACTTCCAACCTTACAGAGAGAGGGGTAGAAGGAAGTTTACCTCCCCACTCATTTCCGCCCGTATTGCCGAAGACTGAAACTTGATTGGCTTAGATTTCAGTCTCTTCAAATATAGTAGGTGGCGTAAACTATGGACTTTGAACCTTAGCTCTTAAGAGAAGAGGTTAGGCTTCACTGATGTTTGGTGTAAAAGTAATAGCCTAAAACACAACACCTAAATGATTTATGTCGATGGATCTGCGAACAGCCTGTCTTGATGTGACGAAGGGAGTGTCTCTGGTAGCAAAGCATAACTAATATAACGTCCGTTATCATCAGTTATGCTTCAATGCACTGTGCCGTATGTCTCGTGATTGTCATTGCAAATCAGTGTTCTTTGTAACATACCGGGTAGATACCTAACCAATTTATTGGTTTCATTTTATCCTCTGAGCCACATTCATGTGTAGTAAAAATGTATTTGCTTACTACCTCACGCTTCCATATGAAGAGGTATAAATCATCCGAAATGGAACACAGAGAGTAGCGCGATATTCTGAGACGAACGGTGGCAGGAAGGCAAAAGGTTACGGTCGAGCCGGGTCAAATCGGGTCGAGTCGGGTCGGATGGGGTCGAGTTGGGAAGGGAAGGAAAACGAAAGAAGGGAGGGGGTAGAGCTGCGAAAGGAATTGTGGTTTAGAGTTGGGCGCTGTGGGACCGCGATGGCAGTTTGTTCGTGGTCTCCGCAAATCAACGTCTCAACCTCTCTACAGCATCCCCGCAGGACCAATCCAATCCATTCCTGCCCCCTTCCAAGTGAAAATAGTCTGGTGGTCATTGCAGGGTGAAGTGTGATTCCACTCCATTCACTCGCACACCCTCTTTTCTCCTTTGTAGGTTGTTCGACTAGGCAAGCCACAACCATTACGTAGGTCTGCTGCGAAATATAGCCTGCCTTTGGGGAGGATGCGATTCTCTCACTGTTTACACGGGCTGGGCGTTAACCAAATATGTACAAAGTGAAATACGTTTAGTTCAGATTCATTTAATTGTTAAACATTGAAAATGTGCATACTTTCCTAGAAGCCCTTTAAAACTATATTCGCATTGCATAAAATTATTAGTTAGCATTATTTTACGGAATTATGCAGTGAAGTTTAGATACTTAAATTATTTTTGCGTAATATTGCTAAATGAGACACCTTAATAGCAATGTAATTTGTGTGTATCCTGTATATTCTATATTGTGTTTTAAAAATCAGTTGTGTAGCATCTAAGGAAACAGTCTGCTAACTCAATCCCCTAGAAAGAAGGGTAGTAAATTTTCTTTCGCAGTTTTGTGTTCCACAATGACAATTTAAGTCAAATGGCATAGTAGACCACTATTTTCATTACAACCAGGGGTGTTTACATTGGAATATTAAGTGTTATACAAACTAAAGCATTATTATCGTTAAAAGATTCAGCAGCTTAAAATAAACTGATGTCACACAGAAGTTCATTACACAAACGAATGCATATTTTAATTCACTAAAGCGGTATTTCATGTATTCATCAATGAAACACTCTTTGTCTGCACTCTTTTGCTAGGTTAAATGTACAGCAAAATCATGTAGTGCACTACCTAACTGATATGCGGCACAACGAACCCGCGTTTTTCTTTGTCTAATGTAACGTAGATCTCTGGAAATTAAGGCTAATCAATGACGAAATGTGCCAGTAGCAGGAACATACCCTAGTGGTATACCTTTCTGGAAATTGGAGTTATTTGTGTCATTACACCTTCTTATGTGCATTTTAATAATTTAGAAGGCAGGAAGAAAGTTATATTTTTCACTGGGAGAGGTAGGATTCATATTGCCGCTGCCGTTTCCTTAACGTCGCGATGCTTAACGCACTCGGCAACTGAAGTGCGAAACTAACATATATCTAGATATATTATGGTTTTATGGTAAACTGCGTGGTTTTATTACGTGCCTAATGTTAAACAAAGAATGATGCATCAATAATTACATAAAATCTGCTTTCAGTTACGTAAAATAAGATTTCATAAATGAACTTACATGTGATCGCAATATATTAGAACTGAAGTTTTATGCTAAATTTGGGATTTAATGAAATGCATAGTGGGTTGTGGTTTCTAAATTGAATTGCGTTGTTGAACTACGAGACTGAGAAAGAAAATGTATTGTTTTGCCTTTTAGGAGACTGAACCAAAGGGTCGTTTACTTCTATAAGATGACTATTAAAATTGATACAATTCTAGAATATATAGCAACTAGAGTTAAATTTTGCATTTTACCAATACTTCCTCTAACAACGCTAAGCCTATAAAGTAAACGTACACATAGAAAGCTGGTAGCGTAAACGTAAACTATGAGCCGAATACGTATACGCAACAACTAAAAACTGCACTGCATTTAAAAAGATATATATGGAAGCAAACGGGAGATTTACAGGAAAGAGAGAACTTTATAGTTGAAAGGTGGGGGTTTTAAAAATCTTATCAAAGCTAAAAAGAATGAATGGGGGAAAAATGAGCCAAAAAAATTGGAGGTGGCAAGAAAATATGATACAAAAACAATATGGTCTTCAGTGAAAAGAACATTCAGGAGCAGAGCTAGTGAAAACAGTATAAGCCCAGAAGTATGGTGCAATTACGTTGAAAATCTTTTAGGGTCAGAGCAATCGAATAGGTCATGTATAAGGGAATTAGAAAGTATAGATTATATTCAGCAATTAGACAGCCGGATAGAAGTAAACGAAGTACAAGAACAAATAAAAAGATTAAAAAGGAACCAAGTAAGTGGTATAGGTGAAATATCAGGAGAATTTTGGAAGGCATAGAGCGTAAATGAAAGCAGATTAGGATTACTAGTGAGGATTATAAACAAAGTTTTATAGGAGGTAGTGTACCAAAGAGTTGGAGAAGAGCTACTTAGTGGCAATATTCAAGAATAAGGGGGCCGTGTGAACAACCCGGTGAACAATAGGGGAATTAGCTTACTGTTCGCCCTATGAAAGATTTATACGGGGTTTTGGCAGAAAGGGTCCAAAATGGACAGAAAAAGAGGGGAAATTTTCTGAGTTCCAAACAGATTTTAGGCAAAAAAAACAGTATATAATATTTTTGTGATAACCACATTGGTAAATAAGTTCTTACCAGAAAAGAGAGGGAGATTATACATGCTATTTGTGGATTTTGAAAAGGTTTCGGTACAATTAATGGGGAAGCACTATGGTTCAAATTGGGCAAGAAAGAAATGAGCGCTAGCTTCATTAGAGAATATACATTAACAATGATTTCTGTATAAGAATGTCTAATTATAATACAACTAAAAGTATTCAAAATAATATAGGTCTAAGACAAGTCTGTGGGTTAACTCCTGTTTTGTTAGTTTGTTTATAGGTGTTATTATTGAGGCAATTAGGATGGAGAACAAGGGTGTGCCAATAGTTAACAATTAAATAGCAGGTTTACTATTCGCAGATGAATTAGTGGCAGGATCTGTATCCAATGTAGGAATGGTTAAATCATTCAATACAATGGATACATTTTGCAAGAAATGGAGTGTAAGAATAAATGTAGGTAAAACAAAAATTATCGTATTTAAAAAAGTAGGAAGCTAAAGAGAGACGAGAGGTGGTACTGGCAGGGAAGAGAAGTTGAGGTAGCCAATAAGTTTGACTATTTAGGAGTAAGGTTAAATAGCAAGGGTACCTGGAGTGAGAAGAAGAAAATTGTACTGGCTAAAGGCAGACTTGCATTAAAAGCTATAAACGTATATATGGATAAATATCAGGGATGAAAATAAAATGATTAGAAAAAGTTTATATGGCAACTGTCGAGGCAAGGACGCGCTTTGAGGTAGAGATTTGGACATAGGATGGGCAAATATAGATATGATACATAGAAACTTCTGCAAACAAATTTTGGGATTACCAAGAGTTTTACCGAATGTGGTGGCACAAGTAGAATTAGGAAGAATTGGAATTAGAGGGAAAATAGTGGAAAGAGTCTTGAAATACTGGACTAGAATAAGAAAGCTAGATGAGCATAATGTTCTACACTAGTGTTTTGGAGATTTGTGGGGAGATAGGATATTGTTAAAAAATGGTTTCTAGAAAGAAAAACGAATGAAACTAGAAGATATTGTAAAACAATAATTATTGCCATGTTTTAATTTGAAAAGTTCTTTGAGAACATATGGAGAAATGTAAGTGGACTGCAGCATTAAAAATTGTGTTGAATATGTGACCAAGCAGCAAAAGAAGATTTTGCATGGACTAGAACAGGGGTGATGAAATTGAAATGTTTAAGAACAGCGAGTGATCTAGAGAAATGTCCTTTGTGACAAAAGGAAGAATAAAGTTAAACCACAGTAGGTATTGAATTTTAAGCTATAAGTAGGATCCAATAGCTGGGCAAACATAGGGTTTGAGTGATTCGGGTCCCTAGGGTTAAAGCAACTAAGATACGAGGTTTACATGCACACTTAAATTGTAAATCCTGTATTACGGTTCATACTGATATCATTATTCTACTTGAATAAAAAATTGTGCTAGTAGTATCACAATAAATTGTTTACTTACTTTTTAAAATATACGTAGTTTACAAGAAATATAAAGCAATTAAAATTCAACCTCTGATACAGCTATACTGTGCCCGTTAATTCCAATGCAATAAATATAAAGCAGAGGAGCTTCGTATGATAGACAACCTACAACCCTTAAGGTTTAACGCTTTAGTTATATACTGCTCGAAGAACGCCATAATAGTGGCAATTATAAATGAATTGAGTAAGAATGCATGAATTAACTGCACCATTTTTCACTGTATTCCTTATATTACACTGTACATTTATGGTCAGCAAGTAAAATATCATACTTTTCATTTTAGACTATGCATGCCATAACGCATAATCACTTATGATTTATTTTATAAAACTCAAATTCGTAAAAAGCATGATAAGCTCTAAAAACTTGTGCATCTAAGCTTGAAAAAATAAACTTGTTCATACTGCAGAACACCCAAGTGCAGTTTTATATCCCTCTGCCTACCTCTCCCCATCTCTCCCCCTCACCCCCTCTCTCTCTCTCATACACACATAGACACAAATAATGACATTTTGCTAGTATCTCTAATGAGTTGATAACCAGTAGGTGTCTAATTAGTTTTTTTTAAGAAAACTCAGCACCTACAGATGAGGCTAGTCTAACGAGTGTTAGACGACAGAAATCTAATCACAGAAATGGGTGAATAAACAATTATAAAGCGATATTAGCAACCAAGATAACATTAAGGACTAGAAAGCCGCAACAGTAGATGAAACAGATAATTAAGAGGTTAAACAAGGAAGCCGCATTACCAGTTGAAGCCCGGGTACCAAGAGGTAAACTCCGGAAAGTCTCGACGGCGAGCTATTACGACCAAAACACCAGAAAACAGGATTAGTAGAGCTCGCAGCATTTTTACATACAAATTTAATAATATTTCAAGCGGTGATTTCCATTTTCCAAGATCTAGACTACTTTGGATTCCATTTCAATTCTACAGAATCTTTCAACAAGAAAGAGGTTATATAAGACGAACCCAGAACCACCTCCATTCATTATCGTAAATCCATTAATTTTGTGCTAAAATGGAACCTAAAGAACGTGTGAAGATCAACGTTAATGATATGAAACATCAAACTTGCAAGAAGAGAATCAACATTAAAAATAACCAAATTGTTACTGTTACTGTTACTGTTGCAATATATATGGTGTTATAACTGCACGGTACTACAGTGCGGTCGTTTTAAAATGAGGCCACAGAGCAGCTCATTGCGTAGCACGCTATATTGTAGTGACCTCGGTACTTTTCGAAGCTCAACTGTCGGCGCAGGACGCGTTCAAGGTTATCTTTATTAGCTGTGCTTCCGTAGTTGCTTTATGTTCGTGCTGTAAAGAGAGTTATGCATTCTGCATCTCAAAGGTTAAGGTTTATTCAAGACATCTGTGTTATGTGTGATTTGCTAAAGAGTATTAATGTCTTATTATTAGTCCACTGCAATGCCTGCTGACAAACTCACGCTTGAACAACGAATTTTCATCTACGATACATACGAAAAAGACGAATCATGTAGACAGGTGTGTAGGCAATTTCAGGAGAAATTCCTGGTATTGCAGTTCTAAGTAGAGAAACTGTTAGACGTTTGGTTAATAAATTTAAGATATCCGGATCGCTAAACGCAAAACCTAACAAACGAAAAGGAAGTGTTCCGACAGAGGAAACGATTCACGTAGTTGGTGCATCAATTTGTGGGAAACTATAAAAACAAAAGTTTACAGGAAAAACCACCAGACCATAGACACTCTAAAGATAGAATTATGAACATTATGCAAAATGAACTTATGCGTGTGAATGGATATTTCATTCAGAAATGTCAGGAATGGCTTCACGTAGATGCACACCACTTCTAACACCAGTTATAAGACGGTTAGTACCGATTATAGTGCATGTTACTATCACTCGTGTGTAAATAACGCGGGAGTTACGGAACTAAAAACACCCAGTGTAATAGTGTTCGGAGCACACATACGCGAGATATGTGGGCTCACCATAAAATGACCTCAGTGTATAAGCTAATCTTACAGAAGATCAAAACTTATCTCTTCAGGAAGTACGTAATTTATAGAATAATTTTGTGCGAAAATGAACTTATTAGTTGATCAAACTGGTCTCTCAGACGGTGGTAATGGTGCTGGAAAATTCTTCAGTTCACCGTGGATATTGTCGGCGATTACCGGTATGAACGACGAACTAATTAAAAGATTTGGAGTAATTCTTGAATTTAATTTCAGCTGTTTCGATAAAACACTCAAGCCTTTGACCAGTGTGAGATAGAAATGTACCTTTACATATAAAGCACTAAAAACTTGCTTTCCACGCTTCCATTCGTCCACGAAGTTTTGATTCATGGCACCAAGATTATTGAGGAGACAATGCTTCACACTGGTTAGAGGTCGGAAAAAATGAAACAAAGTGTGTTGGAAAATCTCAAGAATATCACATCCACAAATCATACCTCCAGAATACCATAGCAGTTTTAACGAATACGTTGCTGGCGACGTACGTTTCAGTTTTGTCATTAACACCATCACAAAAAAGAAATGTTAAAGCTTATTTTCAACTTCTTCTGATGCAATCAGATTCCGGTGACCCTCAAGCAGGTGACGAAATACAGAGGGTTGTTCGCAATCTATGGTAACAAACGTAAGACCCCCTTACCTTATGAAAAACCACGCCTCCACCAGCAGTGATGTTATATCTGGCAAACTTTAGCTTGAACTATTAATCTGTAGCACAACTTCTACTGCAGCAATCTGCTACGAAATACAGGGATTTCCAGTTTATTCCATTCCTCCTGGCAGGTTTCCAGAGACCATATAAAGTTCGCGGCCGTCTGTTTCTAAGGGCTTCTTTGCAGTAACAAAGTTGCACAAAACTCCACCAGTGATGCATCAGATGATTACACGGATGTCGCTGAAGGGTATGGAATGTATTCTTATTTTCCTCGCTATGTTCTACAAAAATTTGTACGTTTAATCACAAATATGTGTTCATGCCTCATCCTGTTGCAACCAGACTTTATTTACATCTACATCTTATAGAGCAGGGATTTGTGTATAGAAAACTGTTAACAGAACGTTAGTCTGATAATATGCCGAGTTGATTCTCACATTTTTATGTACACAACGAATGGTTAATTTGTCATTGTAATTGTATGTTGCTATTACCATGAAACCATTGGAGAAATTTTCGTTAGTTTTCTTATACCAACTTTCAAACTTTTTTCTAACCTTGATCGGTAGTAGGATAATAATGGGCATGCGCACACACAATCACATGCCGACAACTGATGAGATGTAATCGATATCCTTTGTTCTGTGTCGACGACTCCCGCCCCCCTGCTATGCGGCCTGACCCACGAAACCGGCGCCCACGCCCCCTCATTTGTGTACTACTGTTATAGCGTCAGAGAGTGGTGTAGAACAAGGTGCTATTATGCTTTATGTGCTCGTCGGAATACCGCCTGGACATATGAGAACAATTGGCTATTGTGTTCATCGCTAATGGAGGTGGGTCTTTGTGTGCTACTGATACCGACAGTCGGAGATCGTCGAAAAATGCGTTACTGTTTTCGTCGCGTGTCGCCGCCCTCGCAAATCGATGTAGGTGATAATTGTGTCAATAAATCTGGTAATTTTCGTCCATGCATAACATTGTCTAACATTATTGAAAAATAATCAAGGGTTAATACTGCTAACGTCCTGGCATCGCGGCTCTAAAGCCGATAAGGGCGATAAAAAGAACTATTGAAACGAGTATCGTACCCTGAATAACATCATAATTATTCCGGGATCAAGCCCAAGAGTAATATGAGCGATATTCGCAGTAATGAGCCACTTGGTATAAAGCATATGAGTAACGAACCTTGGTAGCGAACATAAACATACATACACATACATACACTATTACGACTAATTCTTACTTTGAGGGAAATTTTTTGGCGTTTATAAGAATATTACATCACTTAGATGAATCCATGACTGAAAGGATAGAGTTATCGTAACGAGACGTTAACGAGTGATTCTTTCGCTGAAAACCCGCGCGCAGTCCATCCCCTGTGCAATGCCCCACTCGAATGAAGCCCTTTCACATGTGCTGGGAGAGACTACCCGTATCTCCTCTCCATGCCACTCACGACCGGTCGTGCGCGCTATCTAGGTGAGAGAGCCGAAGACTCGCTCTCCCGTCCACCGATGAAGACGGAACTTCGACATCTTAAGAGTTTAAGAAGCGCATGGCAGCCATCTTGCCTCCCTGGAAATAACTAACATAATTTTTTTGAAATGGACGATAAGGAACTTTGCGCTTCAACATATTTTTTCTAAGATTTGTTTACACGTAGGGCTGGCTCTAAAAAATAAATACGTTTAACATTATAGTTAAATATTACATACGTTATTATTAAATAAATACTGGACTAAATAAATAATGGAATATGGAGACTATCTTAAACAAAACACCTTCCTTGTTAGTATTTTAATTAACGGTAAGTTAAAGAGCGCTCATAAATGAAACTCAATACAAATATATCAAGACAGACGATAAAGCACTCCATCCACCGCGCAATCACGTAAATAAATAATGGAATATGGTGAGTGGACTAAACGAAACCCCCTGCTTGTTACTCTTTTAATTAACGCTAGTTAAAGAACGCTCATAAATGAAACTCAATAGAAATATATAACGACAGACGATAAAGCACTTCACGCGCGTAGACATGGGCTTTAAAACTGGCATTTTCGATAAAGTGCCCAACAAGCTCACGCTAGTACGCTCGTAGGCAGGGGCTTTAAAACAGTCATTGCCGGTGAAAAATGCATCCATCACGCAAGCACACACACTCTCTCTCTCACTCTCTACATTACACCAACGATTTATATAGCGGTTTACGCACCCTTGTAAAATATGTTGTACACCCTTGAAGAGGGTAAACCCTGATGCTGCCTACAGCGACATTAACAAGTCTTGACCTGAAAAAAATTTAACACGCTATAGCTAACGGTGCTTCTTAAGGGCTAGGTCAACCAACAAACAGAATAACGGTTAAATTAAACCTTACAGGGAAATAAATCACGCTGGGTAACGTAAGCGGCTTTTCTAAGAGAGAACTTCCCAGAATCGGAAAATGTTAAAATGAAAACCGTGTTTCTTTCTAACAGCTGGAGTAACAGTTTACTTAAACTTTACAGGGAAATAAATTATGCGGGGTAATGTTAAGAGGCTTTTCCAAGAGATTTATGTAAAAGAGCAATTACTTATTTTAAACTTATCGTCGAGAAGGCTTATTTATTTATTTCACTTAAACAGACTGATATTTCAGTCTCCATACCTAAAAAATTAGTCGATTCCTACACCGCATCAGGAAAATTATATCAACAGAAACAAAACTTTCTTTTTCGTTATTTTTACTCTAAAATAATTATTAAATAATAGTATGAGGTTGGTGATGGCATCAGCGTCACCACTCACATTCATATCATGTTAGAAAAATACTTTGATCTTAGACAGACGCTTCAAATGTAATATTGGAACGAACATTTTGATGATAATAATAAACATGAATTTTAGCATTAATGTAAAAAATAATATATTTTTATTCTATTTTATTTTCTAACGTCATATACAGAAGAATTTCCCTTTACAGAAAGGTGGCGTGTTTGAGGAATTCCCCCACATCAAGTTTAAACGTGTTTTATGAAATACCCCCAGCTCGAGACTAGCATTTCCGCACGACGCTTTCTCCTCGATACTTTGGAGTAGCCAATCAAAATTGATGTATTATATACCGTCACACTTCTCGCATAAATTTTTTTGTTGCAAAAGAGCTGCTTATTAGCCTGCTTCAGCGGAAATTATTACAATTTCTCGACCGAAATCAATGAGTTAAGATATCTTTAGGCTTTACTTCACGTCGTGAAATTTCATCAATCATTATGTTTGTTAAGTTGTAAAAGCACTTCATTTTCTTTAAAAATTTAACTTATTACTCACTACATTTAACTTACAATTGCGTTCTTGTTTGCAATGTAGGGAATTCATATGCAAATAGTTGAACATTCTACAGTTATTAGCTAGACGTGTGAATTTTCATATTTTCAAATGGAAGCAGTTTAATTAAGTATTTATTTTAGACAAGCTTATTCTGTATTTAATAGCTAGTTGCGAGAATTCATTTTCTCAACAAAATGTGAACAGTTTAGTTAAATATTCATTTTGTTAAGTAAGCTTATTATTCCGTGTGTTTATATACAGGACTTCATAGAGTGAAGTATATTCATTTTAGAGAAAATACAATTATTTGAATACCAACCGTAACGAATAAAAAAGATGCGATACAAAATTCTTCCGAGTGTGACCGACGGGATTCGAACCCAGGGCCTTCAGAATGCACGCTTCGTTTGAACATTCTTCAGTTAATAGTTATCTGGCCACATTACATTTCCTTAATGCATTCTGAAAACTTCCACTCTGTTTCCATTACGTTAAAAGAGATATTTTCCATGCCCGTGTCGAATAATAAATGTTCTTTATTTGCAATAGAAATTTCTTGCTGGTTAAAAATACATCGACATATCCGGGTATATCAGCTATTCGCAATAAAGTAAATTAAATTTATAATATAGCTTTTCTTTTTTTAAATAAATAAAATCCAACACGCGAATTACTTATGTTTTCAGCATTCAGATCTGCTAATGTAACTGAAGCCTACAATCAGCTCCAGCAAGATACTCATCGCCAACTGCCGGATGATCTCTAGAATAACGTGAGGTTTCAGGCGCCCGACCATTACGGATGGGAACCTGCCCCATGCATGCAGCAACCACCGAATGGTAAGAATCATTAATTGTTTTAAAAAACAGATCTAACAACTCATATTAACTTCTTGTTCATATTATTTACTATTATTATTATTATTATTATTATTATTATTATTATTATTATCATTCCAGTGAGTGAACTTTATTTCGGGGCTGGCATCGCTCAACGCGCGAACGCTGCTCCGGCGCCACCAGGCTTCAAGACCTTCCTGGTGCCAATCAGCAGGGATGGGGCCCTGCTCCGTACATGCAGCATCAACCGAATAGTAAGAGTTCTTCAACATTTTATGAAGTTGTTTTACACATTCTACTCTACCGTTATTATTATTGTTATTATTATTTCCAGGGAGCGGACTTTTTTTCGGGGCTGGCATTGTTCAACCCGCGACCGCTGCATCGGCTCCACCAGGCTTCCAAACCTTCCTGGTACCAAATCAGCAGGGATGGGGCTCTGACCCGTACATGCAGCAACAGCCGAATGGTACGAATTTTTCAGTGTTTTATGAAGTTGTTTTACACGTTCTATACTGTTATTAATTATTATAATTATTCCAGGGGGCAGACTTTATTTCGGAGCTGGCATCATTCAACCCTGGACTGTTGCACCGGCGCCACCAGGCTTCCAGACCTTACTGGTACCAAACCAGCAGGAATGGGGCCCTGCCCCGTACGTGCAGCAACAGCCGAATGGTAAGAAATTTTCAGTGTTTTATGAAGTTATTTTACACAGTCTATACTATTATTAATTATTATTATTCCAGGAGGCAGACTTTATTTCGGGGCTGACATCATTCAACCCTCGACCACTGCACCGGCGTCACCAGGCTTCCAGAGCTTTCTGGTACCAAATCATTAGGGCTGGGGCTCTGCCCCGTACATGCAGCAAAAGCCGAATGGTAAGCATTTTTCAGTGTTTTATGAGGTTGTTTTAATACATTCTATACTGCTATTATTAATTGCTGTTATTATTCCAGGGAGCGGACTTTATTTCGGGGCTGGCATCGTTCAACACTCGACCGCTGCACCGGCGACACCAGGCTTCCAGACCTTCATGTTACCAAATCAGCAGGGCTGGGGCTCTGCCCCGTACATGCAGCATCCACCGAATGATAAGAATTTTCAGTGTTTATTGAAGTTCTTTTACACATGCTATATTATTATTCCAGGGAGTGGACTCTATTTCGGGATTGGCATCGCTCAACCCGCAACCGCTGCACCACCTGCCTTCCCTGCACCAAATCTGCGGGAATGGGACCTTGTCCCATGCATGCAACAGCCACCGAATCATAAGAATCCTTCGGAGTTTAAAAAAAATAATGTAACAAAATCATATTAACATCTTTTTACATATGCTATATTATTATTCCAGGAAATATTCTGGCTGATGAGGGAAGCCAACCTATGGACGTTGCAACACAGAACTCAGCGTCACAGGAGATGAATGGTGGTGTTGCAGCCGCTGCACCGTCAACCTCATCATCACCCGACACGCCGGCGGAAGTTGTACCCGCTACAGCCTCAAATTCCTCATCACCAAACGCAGTTGATGAAGCCGCTGCACCGTCAACCTTCGCATCATCCAATGATTCAGCATCCGTAAACGGAAAGAGAGGACAGGTATCGGACAGAAGCGAGCAACTTATCATTAAAAAGTCAAGGTTAGTGCTAGCAATTGTCAGGGTCTGGAATGAAACACCACTCAATCGGCATTCAAAGGACTATTTTTAATAGTAAAATAGCACATACATTAAAAATACTCGACCCCAGAGTCTTTATAGATGAGTGCAAGGAGCTTATAATTAAAGAAGTTGAAAACGTTTTGCTGAAAAGCAGGAGTGGATTAAAAATTAATTGTTCCATGGAACTTAAATATTTAATCTACAAACTTTATGAAGAGAAGCCCTTCTCCACCTTCTTTAATTCTAAGCCAGAGCTGATACTTCTGTCAAGCGAACTCTATCAGATCTTTTCTTCAATTGCGGGAGATATATTAGAAAACACTTCCAAATTTGAGGGGGGAGTATCATCGAAGTCTTTGTTAGAGATAGCCAGCCTGGTGATGAGCTCTACATACAATGACCCTGTTTATGCAGCATCATATATTGAATTGCCACAGAAACTTAGGAATAAGTATGCAGAAATAAATATAAAGAATGAAGACCATTTGTGTTTCGCATGGTGCATGCCAGCGTCTAAATATCCTGGTAAACACAATGGGTATAGAAAAAAAGTATACCCCTTTGAACTGCTTTCCAAAGCATTCAATTATGAGGGTAATGAATTCCCAGTACCCCTCCATCAAACTGAATGCTTTGAAAAGCAGAATAATGGAGTATCCATTTCAGTGTTTGGTATATAAGAGAATGAGAATATTATTCCTCTATACTAAACAACTGAAAAGAAGCAGCACCATGTCAACCTTCTATATATTGAAAGGGAGGATAAGTCCCACTTCTGCCTGATTAATAATTTGTCCAGAATGATAAGGAGTCAAGTCACCAAACAAAAGGCTAGACTATGGGCATGTGAGGCATGTCTCAAGAGATGTGCCACTGAGAAGGCCCTAGAAACGCACAGATTAAGATGCGGAAAATGCCAGCTGCATACAATACCTCAACAGGATGAATGCATTGAATTTAAAGCATTCTCCAAAGGCGGTCTTGTACCTTTTGTCATGTACGCGGACACTGAATCTGTTCTGGCAAAAGTCCACTCTTGCGAGCCCTCAAGCAACTCGAGTTGGACCCGATCCGTTCAAGAATATGAAGCAATGTCTATTGCCTTAAAGTTGGTAAAATCAATTGCTAATGAGCACAACGATAGGTATTCTAATCCTAAACCTATGAATCTATCCTCTGAAGAGCAACAGAATTTCGACAATGCCTCTGAGTGCCATATCTGCCTTGGCACTTTCACTATGAGCGATTTGCGCGTTAGGGATCACGATCATGTGGCGGGGGAATATCTGGGTGCTGCTCATAATAGATGCAATTTAAATAGAAAGGTCCCTGATTTCATACCGAACCTTTGTCATTGTATATCTAATTATGACAGTCACTTCTTGATAAGGCGCCTGGCATATGATAGTAAACCCATATCATGCATAGCTCAAACTGGTGAAAGTTATCTAGCGTTTAGCAAAAGGTACAGAAACATCATCTTCCGGTTTCTCGGCACCTTCAAGTTTCTTGACGACAAGCTGTTCAGCCCGGCTGACATGCTGGAGGAGAAGGACTTTAAAATAACCAGGGCAGAATATCCTGTTGAAGAGTATTTTAAGCTGGCAAGAAGCAAGGGGATATTCTCATATGACTGTGTGTCAAGCTCTCCAAAGCTTGAAGAAACTGCTCTACCACCAAAGGAGGCCTTCTACAGCACTCTAACTGGCAGTCACATTACAGACGAGGAATACAGGCATGCTGGGAATGTATAAATTTGGCCCATCATAGTTTTATGCACTACCAGGACTGGCGTTTGATGCAATGTTGAAGACAACAAACGCTAAACTTTCTTTAATATCTGACAAGAGCATCCTGGAGTTTTTCGAGTCTGGTATTAGAGGTGGATTGTGCACTGTGGTGAAGGGCTACACCAAAGCTAACCACAGGTACATGTACAGTGTTGACCAGCATGCTCCTATTAAGCACCTGTCCTACAGGGGTATCAACAATTTATATGGTGCGTCAACGATATCGGCCCTCCCCTATAAAAACCTTAAATGCCTCACTAGGGAAGAAACTGAGAAATTGAGAATATAAGTTTCAAGGACATCACAGAAGATTCGGAGACTGGCTATGTGCTAGAAGTAGATATCGAATACCCTGACCATATTCACGACGCCCATAACGAGCTTCCTTTCTGCCCACAGAGTGCGATACCTCCAAATGGACAATACAAGAAACTGCTTGCAACATTAGATAAGAAAAGCAAATATGTCTTGCACTATAGGGTGATGCAGCAGTGTGTCGAGCATGGTCTAACTGTGAGACATATTCACAGGGTGGTGTCCTACGACCAGTCTAACTGGTTAAAGACATATATCGACGTCAATACAGAGAAGAGACCTCAAGAAAAATCAAAATTTGGACAAAAACCTCTGGAAAATGTATAGAGAATGTAAAAAAGTACACAGATTTTAAAATATTTGGCAAATGGGAACAAGCGAATAAGTTGACAGCACGCAGCACTCATCTACGCACTATAATTTTCGAATAAAATCTTGTAGGCATCGAACTGGGCAGAGAGGAGATGCAATGAATAATCCAATCTACATTGGCCTCGGAAATTTGGACATTTCTAAACTTATAATGTTGGACTTTTTATAATACCATGAAACCAAATTTGAAAGACCTGCTGCTGAATTATATGGATACAGACTCGTTCATTTTTGAAATGAGTTCTGATATCTATGGATTTATCAGGGAGAACCCCTAGTATTTCGACACTCAAACTTTGGAAAACATAATGCATATGGCATTCAGCAAGCCAACAGGAAAACTATAAACTTGTTCAAGGATGAATTGGGTGGCTTGGTTATGGAAGAGTATATCGGTATCAGGGTAAAATTATATGCATACAAATACAACGGGTAGAAAATAAGGAAAGCAAAGGGCATCACCAGTGTGGGTATGGAGGAAATCGATTTCGGTCATTATTTTCATTGCTTAAAGGATCACACTCTAAAAAGGTATTCACTCCAAAAACATTTCGTAGTAAAAATCTCAAAATTACCACCATTGAAACAAACAAATTGGAATTGAAGGGGGGTGACGACAACAGGAAGCTAATAGAAAGAACCTATAAAACTCTAGACTAGGGCCATTATTTCCTTAGACCTAGCGATTGCTAGTGCTCACCATTGCAAAAATGTAAATAATGTATAAAAAGAGAGGGATTTTAAGAATGTGAGGGCTTTTTGTATTACTTTTCCCTCAGGTGATTTATTAATGATGTATACAATATCCATTTAAATGTGTGACTGTTTTTATGTATTACTTTTCGCTCTTATGATTTCTTATTGGAATATATATAGTTTATATTCATTTAAAATGTGTGAGGGTGTTTTAAGTATCTATATTTTCCCTTCAAAATATATTAGGAACGATTTTTAGTATTGTGTATAGTTTCATATGTGTGAGGGTTTTTTATATATTAGTTTTCCCTCAAAAATAATAAGAAGGACTTTTAAAAATAAAAAACGTACTCGTGATTATACAATCATAAAACTCTGGTCTTTAATAATTCTTCACGCATTACGCCAAATCATTTTTATCAATCCATTCAGTATCTGCAGAACCATTCCACTTTACAAGAACTTTGTTTCCACGTTTACGTATAACCTTTTCTACTACAAATGTGTTTGGATAGTTACTCTTTTTAGTTCATGTCCATAGAAAGCACCTTTTATCACCTCACCTTTCTTATCCTTTAGTATGTATATTATAGGCTTGGTAAGATTCACACGAAATACTTTGAAGATTTCAACACTCCAGTTACATTCAAAACCCTTTTCAAAAATTCCTTTATGTTTAGATATCCTGACATAATCACCATCACTAAACTTCCTTGAACCCTTCTTCTCTCTTCGTTATTGATTATAATTACACACAGCAGAAGATCGTTGTTTTTCACTTCATTAGGCTTCATGTGGATAGTTGAATGAAAAGTATCATTGTACTTTACAAGGATTCTATGAAAAACTCTAGCCACTTTTAAGAGCCTTGGACTAAAAACTCTCGATACATCATATTCTTCAAGGTTCGAATTAAACGCTCAACAGCTGCAGCCTTCACATTGGTATGGGTGCTGTAGTGGTTAATATTATACATTAACAGTAATCGTTTAAAGAACTTGTTATAAACTTTTTCCCCGTTGTCACTTTGAATATTCCGGGGTGGGACATCCATTTCTTGTAATACATCCTCCATAGCCTTTGCAACCTTTACTCTTGTCCTTTAAAGGTTTTGCATATGCCATTTTAGAGTAGAATTTGATTGCGATCACAATGTATTTGAAATTTTTGTTCACTCTTGCATAGGGTATCATTTCAATCAAATCAATTTGTAATAAATCATTCATACCTTTGCTGATAATTTTACGTCGTAAATAGTTCCTCCTCGCCAAGCCGTGAAGCTGTCTGGCGATATTTTTTTGGCGGTCATGCTATAATTTTAGATGCTTTCAACGTCGGATAATTTCCTCAATCTCTTGAGTGTGACTATTATTACCAGCGTCCCTCGAAGCAATAAGTAGCCTCAGTCTGTTCAATAATGTGTTAGGATTTCTCCAGAAAACATATTCAACCTCCTTATCAGGCTTATGCTACTTCCATGCCAGTCCTAGACCTGCATGTGTATTGAGCAGGGGACGTATTATATTCTTGTATTTATATGATTTACCAGATCTCAAACGACCATGTCTGGTGTAGCCACTTCTATGAAGAAAAGTATTTTTCAGAATCTTAGCGTAGGTCTCCAAGTCCTCACTGGTGTGTGCAGAAATCTGAGGCGATAGCTTAAAGGTGAGTTCTGTCAAACCAGCGGAAGACTCATACGTTTCATCATCTATCCATATTTGATTATTTATAAAATGAATATCTTTATTTCCAAGCATATAACTGCTATCCTGATATCTCACACCGTACAATGTATCAATACGATCCTTGTGTTTTGAGCGAACGTGTTGAAGGTAAGTAGAAATGCTTTGTAGAATCGCCATCTTTATTCTTGACGGTCTTCGCAGTCAACCTCCGTTGAGTATCCAAAATATCCTTGAGGGGAGCGGTTACGGGCTTCAAAACTTCGGACATGACATGCTGAGTCTCAAACCTGAGACCTTTCAGAGCTCTCAGTTTTTCTATTACAGCCCTGATATGCTCGGCTACAGACTCTTTAAGTCTTATGCTTTCACTATCCATTTTACAAATGATGTGAAAGTAGACGATTACCTTCAATTTATAGTCTGCGTCCAGCTTGAGTTCTTAATGTGTCGATAGCCTTAGCTAACATCTCTATCAAGGTTCTCAATTGCTCGGTTTCTTTCTTATGTTCCTGTGTATGTCTCTTGAAAGCCTCAGCAAAGATTGCCGCATTAGCGTACTGGCTTCTGACCGAGTCATCTAGACTTGTAATTTGCTGCATATGACATTCGTATGTGTCCATAATCATGTTTATATTTTCCTCGAATTTCTTAAGTTTATCATTGCAGGAATCGGTTTTGAGGGTATTCAAAGCTTCTGTCTTTAACCGCTTGACTGTATCCTCTAGATCTGAAACTCGCTTCAATGTTAACTTTTCTAAACTACTCATTTTCTGATTACAAAGATTCTTAAGATTTGTTTTTTTTTCTCTATCAAGCTCTGCGGTAACTTGTTTAATAGAGTCCATTATAGAACCATTCGGGCTTTTGTAGAAATTTTTGGAGTATCCACTTACCTGTAGCTTTATTCAGATTTTCTGTGACGTCTAGCAGCTTCTTACCTATTTGTATCTCGATTTCCTTTGGCAAATACCTGTTTAACCGCTGTCGCGTCTCGTTCGATTTCCTAATGAACATACCTCTAGCATATATTTTATTTACAGCATCCACATCGCCAAGAGGATCTGCTATATCAATATTTCTCTTATTGTGGAATATAAAGTTACCATTATCATCCTTAGACTGCGTACGTGAACTGACATATCCAGTGATGAACTTTTTATTCACGATATCATTATTGTGAACAGGATCTACCAATTCCTTCAATCTAACTTTATCGATCACAATCTTATTTTCATTATCCCTCTTGAGAATACAGTGGAATCTCGTTAGCACGTTCCTCATTAACACGTTTTCCCGTGTATTGCGTTGAATTATAAAAGTCCCGGCACAAAATGCATCAAATGCATTAATAATGTTCGTTTAGTACGTTTTCTCGCTCCCGCTTACTACGTTCGATGTTTGATGCCCTCATTCGCTATTTTGGCCAATGCCAATGCTTGGTCGGTCGGTATTAATAGTCATTTTTGAGAACATAAAAGTAACGGTCCAGCGGGAGTAGATTTACTACATTCAAAGTTAGACGTTCTCATTCGCTACTTTGGTCAAACCAGGCGGGGTGGAACCGGCAGCCAATACCATGCATGTACGTATTTGTGGGACGCGTTTTGTGTGTGTGGAGGGGGGGATGCTTTAGTGACGCTCTTTGGTGTTCTGCGGTGACGCTTTAGTTTAACAGTGGCTTGGTGTGGTTAGTTTATGCTGTTGAGTGTTGACGAAACGTAAAAGTATTTTAACTTTTTGTTCGCAATGGAGAAAAAGAAAGTGCGGCAAATAACCAACAGTGAAAAACTGAAAATCCTTGAGGAAGTAGATCGCAATCCAAATATGAAACGTGTGGATATAGCGCGGAAGTTAAACATTCCTCCGTCAACCTTAAACACAATTGTTAGCAAACGTAAACTAATTGAAACTGCTTTTTAATGAGGAAAAAATGCTAAAAGAAAACGTAATCGCCCTGGCCAGTTTCCAGAATTAGAACATGTTCTGCTAAAGTGGTTTACACAAGCTAGAGCTTCAAATGTGCCAATAGACGGTACTGTGGCATAAGTCGGTGCATGAAACATGCGTATCGTAAGAACCTGGTACAGAGAAGGTTGGCTGCACTGAAATCGACGACAAGAAAAATCACCGTCTTAGATGCCATGCATTTTATTAGAACTGCTTGGGATTTTGTGACGCAAGATACCATTAGGAACTGCTTTAATAAAGCCGGCTTTTGCCGAGTTCTTGGTGATGAAATTACGCAGGAAGACGAGTTTTCCGAGAGTGAAGAATGGCGCCAAATAGCAGACGATGCCGGCGTGTCTTTCGAAAACTATGTAAACATTAACAATGAAATTCCAGTGTGTGAAACAGCGACGATAGATGAAATACTTGAAGAACAAGTGAAAGATGAAGCATTAGTGGGAGACGAAAGTGACGATGAACCAGATCCTGAGCCAGTACCTACAGTGTCAGAAGCCATGCAGGCAATGGACATAGTGAAGCGATATGTGTGCAGTTTCGAAGTTGATGATGATGTAATGACTTTACTAAACAAGATGGACAGTAAAATTTTTGGCATTAAAACCAACAGAGCAATCAACTATCGATATGTGTTTCAAACCAATGTAAATAGTGTCTATATTTTACATCCGTTTTTGAGGTAATATGTATTATTAGATTTTATTACATAAATATGTTCTTAAGTTGCAGATTATGTATTTTCGTTAACACGTTTTCCCGTCTATGACGTCCAAATCCTTGGGTCCCCGCAAAAACGTACTAACGAGATTTTACTGTATATCTCGAAATCAATTCATCGATTAGGGTCTTAGCTATAACCTCAGCATTGCTAGCAGCTTGTTGAGAGAAATCGCGCATCCTAATTTCGAGAGCATCCACGTAATTCTTATTGGATGCATCATAATTATCTTGAGGATCCTGAACATTGCACAACCTCTTATTGTTGAATTGATAGATACCTTTGACACCTCTATTTATGATAAAATGGTCAAACACTCTTCTAACTGGACCAGTTCTCTGAGAACCGAACCTGTGGATGCTCATGATTAACTACGAACGATCACTTTCCGTTTTGTCGAGCTTAATATATTCCTATATCGATCCTCATTCATGTGAAATTCAGGAGCTATAACAACAAAGGGTCTTCCTTCTGATACACTCTATCAAACGCTATTACATAGATCTTTAACTTCATTGTAGGTTATGTCGGTATTTACATAATCTTCGTAAATGTGCTTCAAGTTTATATTATCTTGTCAGAAGAGTATTATCATGTTTGCATTATTGCGACTTTAATGTTTTGGAGCTTTAGCATAGGACTGCGCTAGATATACAGAGTCGACATTTTGATGTCTACCCATAATGTCAAAGGATGCTATCTATTACTGCTTTTCAATAATGACGTCATCAAATATGAAGATTGAATTTTCTTTGACTTCAGAAGGAAGCAAAACATCTTCTCCGTTGTCGAAAGTGTTCATTTCTATACCGTCGATATTTCGAAGTACTTTAATTAGGTATTGATACTTTGGTTGATAGACTTTGAATAAATATACAAGTTTTCAAAGTGTAGTCCATTCTAATGGAGTAGCATATTGAGAAATACGTTTGTTTCCCTGCACTGGAACTCCCTAAAATAAGAGCTCTGACATTAGATGGAAATAGCTTCCTATGACAATCACTTCTAAAGTCACTTTCAAAGTCTAATGCCTGAATAGGTAGAGAGCAGTGATGCTTAACAACCTCCATGTTAACAACTAACTTATAAAATATATGCGAACTGTTTATATATTACCGAATACAAACTAGTTAATGGCTGGATTAATTTTGCAGCGTGTGGTTACTATCTTCAAGCGAAGATATAAAAGGGCTAATGCATGCGCTTACTTGATTAGTATATCATGAGAGCAAAGAGAGGGAGGGGGTTGCAGTATAAGCGTGGGTCTGGAATTATTAATTCCATAATTAATTCACTCCCCTTTGAAGCTCATTTACCTGGGTATAGATATTGTGGCCCGGGCAGTAAATTGGAAAAACGTCTAAAAAGAGGAGACCCCGGAATTAACCAATTAGACGAAGCTTGCAAACAGCGCGACCTCGCGTGCGCTGAGCATAAGGTCACTGCTTCAAGATAAATAGCTGATAACATTCTTGCAGAGAAGGCCTGTAAGCGTGTACAGTCATCAGATTAAACCTTTGGTGAAAGGTTAGCTACAAGGATAGTAACTGCCATCATGAAGGGAATGGTTGCAGTGGGAGCGGGAAAGAGAAAGAAGAAGGGAGGAGGGTTTTTACCATTAATACCCATCATTGCTGCTTTAGGCGCTGCAGCCGGCGCTGCTCAGATAGCGTCTTCAGTCAATAAAAAAAGGCTGCTGATAGGCACGTAGCATAATTTACGAGGCATAACAAGGCGATAGAGACCCGAGGAAAGGGGCTCCGAAAGAGAAGGTGTAAGAAGAGGAATAATGTAGGATTCTTACCTGTAATGCCGCTAATGTGGTCTTTAGCCCTAGCATCTAAAACGGCAAGGTCCTTGAAAAAAGAGGATCAAAAGGCGAGGGTTTAAAGAAGAAGACAAAAACCGGTAGAAGAGGATTATACATACACTGGAGGAAGCCCTAAGTAACGTAGACATCGAATGTTATGTTAAACGTTTAATATTTCCTTATTTAGAGGAGTATATATGATTGACAAACTACCTTTAAAACCTCACTTCAAAAAATTCTTATTACCAATCTCGATAACTCTGATAATGAAGGAACACTCTGGGTTGCTGTAAGGAAAGAAAGTGATGTCGCATACTACTTTGATAGTTTCGGTAATTTGAAGCCGCTTCCTGAGATTGAAAAATATCTACGAGTTGTTAAGATCTTCTATAATACACAGAGATACCAGAATTTCGATTCAGTCATTGTGGGCACTTGTGCTTGTAATTTCTTTTATCCTAGGAGCTGCTAGATTGTCCATATGAGTTATACAATTACAGTGAGCGGTTGAGACACTATTATTTCAACGTATCTAAACCCGCCTCTACAGCTAGATCCTCCAGGTCATTATGAAATTGCTCTCTGGAATTTTGAAACATTCTATTCAATGCCATGCCGATGAAAGTAATAATCGATTTCATTATATTCGTAATGGTAAACCTGAAACCATTGTCATCCCTCGTGGTCCCTACGAGATTGACGATATCACCGCATTTCTAAAGGATAAACTAGGATTGAATGATGAAGTCTTCTTCATAAGGCCTAATAATAATACAATGAAGGCTGAAATTACATGTCCTTATACAACAGACTTTTCTAAGGCTAGATCTATTGGTTCGCTACTAGGATTCACCGACACCAAAATAATTCCTGCTGGAGAAGCGTTTGAACCTGACGATCTTGTGAATATATTTAAAGTGAGTATCATACGTGTGGAATGCAGTATTGCAACAGGCTCTTTCATTGACGGTAAAAGTGGACATTCGCTCTACGAGTTTTTCCCTTCTGTTCCATCAGGCTATCACATCTCTCAAAAACCCTTGAACTCTATATATTTACGGGTCATAGATACAAACTATATAGAGCAGATCACTGTTCGAGTGGTAGATCAACACGGAAAGGCAATCAACTTCAGGAACGAGGATGTCACTACAAGATGGCACATAAGGCGCAATGTCAATACATTTTAAAAGACCTCGCAAATACCACAATAGACGACGTACAGCACGTTTGAAGCATACTACATCTCCAGTTTCCGAGAAGTTAACACGTGCTAACCCCAAGTTCCTCGAGGGGTTAGGTTACAATCCGCTGTAATGGACAACTTAAACGTGACAGAGGTCCCGGACTTTGACGACAAGATCACCAAGGAGGAAGAGCATGTTTTTCTACCATACAACACCTCCGCTCTGGATTTAAATGATGAAATTAGTATACACTGCCAAGCTGAAGATTTGTATACGTTACCTAACAAAAGTTATCTCTACATCGAGGGTGCTCTCACCAAGGTAGATAAATCTCCTACTACAGCGAAGATCACCAATAACGCTATAGCCCCCATGTTTAATGAGATACGTCTAGATATGAGTGCTACAACCATAGACAGAATAAGGAATCCTGGAATTACTACTACTATACGAAATTATGTGACTCACAACCCCAAGGAGTCGAATCGACTGCTAAATGCTGGATGGGCCTATCCTGGTGAAGAAGTTGATATAGTGCATGCGGCAAATAGGGTTCTTAATGCTGTAGTCCCTCTTTCGATGATCCTAGGATTTGCTGATGATCACAAGGAGCTTATACTCAACAGAACGTTTGAATTGGTTCTCATAAGATCCAAAGATTTTGGAAAGTGTGTCCAGACTTCGAATGGAGAGGAAGCTAATGTAAAGTTAACTAGAATCAAATGGAGGATGCCTGTAATTCGTCTTTTCGATGCTGAAAGGTTTACATTCTAACAATTGTCAAGTCTGATAGACCTCAACACCTTGCCTTTCGATTCATGGATCTTCGTACCCAGCCTGCTGTACCCCAGACAATATCTTTCACGTGGAATGTAGCAACAACATCTAAGCTCGAGAAACCCCGCTTCATCACAGTGTATGCGCAGACTGCAAGATTGTGTGTTTATAGCAAGAACAGTTCCGAGTTTGATCAATTGCAATATTAGTAATTTGAGACTATTCCTCAGCAGTGAATGCTACGCGTACCATGATTTGAACTTGGACTTTAAAAATTCAAAATTTGCTTCACTATATGAAATGTGCTGTAAATTTCAAAGTTCATATTATGAAAGAGATAATTATCCCCTCTTAAAGAGAAAGGATTTTCGTCACAGTGCACTATTATTCGTAATAGACTGTTCTCACCAGACCGAGGAGGTTACAAATGGTGCTGTGAACATCAGAATCGAGATTCAAGCATCTGCAAACATCCCTGCCCAGACGTCACTGTACTGCGTGGTTCTACATGACAAACTATTTACCTACAAATCTCCTTCTCACGTGATGCAAGCACTTATATAATTATGTGTATGTTTGAGTGAATGTGTTTTTTTGTTAAGGATTGTACTAGGATAAGTTTATGAATAATAAATCGAATTCATATACTGAAACACTCTTTTATTGACTTTAACATACATTTGAATCATTTTCCTTCTGCTCTTCCTACTCCCTGAAAAACTAGTTGCACCTGACTTGTAGAAATCATTTAAATATTCAAATGACTTTGAATATAGGGCAATAGCCGTTTTAGGTTCCTTACACCATAAATGTTTAGAGATGTTACATTATTATTTAAACAAGTATTTACGAAATGAATTGAATGGTCGAGAAATACCATAATATTGAATGCATAAATTACATTGTCACAATAGTCACCACACGCAAACCTTTTTTCTTGGTGTAGGTAATCTTCAATCATTGGAATGTTTATGGATATTATATCCCAGTCTCATTTTGAAATATAAACAAATGTTTTATTACTTTCACACTTTATGTAGAGGGATGGAATGTCATAGTATAGTCCAATGTTTAAGAGTAGGGGGATATGCTGACGTCATCAAGCAAGGGTAATCGATTCTCCATGCTCCTCAGGCGAATGCAGAACATCTTCGATGAATAAGAAGACCATGGGACCCTCGTTGAGGATCCTTCTCTTACATCCGCTCTTCTGCTTTTTCTAACCAGACTCGTTCTTCCTC
This sequence comes from Deroplatys truncata, assembly GCA_030765065.1. NCBI lineage: Eukaryota > Metazoa > Arthropoda > Insecta > Mantodea > Mantidae > Deroplatys > Deroplatys truncata. The sequence goes on along the minus strand of CM060990.1, from coordinate 532,871,580 downwards.
TTCCTTCTCACATTCCTGCAACATATATTCAAAACAATGTTAGAAATAGGTTTAGCAAATGATTTCATTCTCGTGAAGGAGAAAATACATATATTAGAAAAATCCTCTTCCCTTGTCACACAAACGTATGATTAAAGAGGGTCATACTCACTTCAAGAGTTTGCAAGGTGCTGGGTGTATCTCAGGCGGACAATCAGGACTCGTCTGATTTATCTGCTCCTCAACCCTCGTAGCTTTATCATCAGGAGCAATAATGACGGGGAGTGAAGCGACATCCTCATCCATAGGCTGGGTGTAGCGTTCTACAGTATCAACATCATATCTTTCGGGTTCAGCTCCTCTATTGGCACGGGTACCTTAGCCGCAGTCATTCGCAGTCTGTAATAATTTAATTTTAGGTAACACACAGAATAGCATTAGAAGCAGTAAGTGAATATGTAATTTAACATTTCTTCTACTTACTCGAATTTTCTCTTCCTGCGCTGGTATACATCGCAGCTGTTGTTACATAGGAAGAAGGATGACATGCGTTCATGTTGGCCTGGGTTAGTACAAAGTACAGAATGCATGTATCCGGAGCACGTCTCTTTGTCGCATTCAGCTAGGTGTTTCGAGACGAAGACATCATCAACTTCATCGACATCGCCAAGATACTCCGCATCCGCCTCCATGCGATTTTCACTGAAGGAATAAAATAATTTCAAGTTAGATTTCATTTAACATGCATACAGAATATTACTGAATTATAGAAAAAATATTTTAATTACATGTTCGCTCCTCGATAAACAGGACAGCTCTCTGTGCACACTTCCAATATAGTCTTCTGATCACGATGCGATGGTCGAGTACACAATACTGAGAGCATTAAACCATTGCATGTTTCGGCATGGAAGTATACATAGTGAAAATATTCTTCTCCGCACTCGCTCCAGTAATCATACACATCAGATGCACGATTATCACCAACCATTTCGATTATCACTGAACGAACACTGAAAAAACAATAAATGATCGCTCCGGCTGCGGTCGCTCCTTATATGCTGTAGATACTTGCTCGGTGACGTCACGCGGCAGGTGTGGAGGGATGGAATGCATGTTGAGACCTGTTATTCACCCTCCAGGCAAAAGCCGGCTGGCGGTTTTCAAATACAAAGGAAAGGCATTGTCGAGCGTGTTTTAACATGTTTTATCGACGTCGACAGAGTGAAGGCAGGCTAGTTCACATGTCAAGACTTCTTACTGACGTCACGCCGCAGTCATGGAGGGAAGTGAAACTTGTTATTACCAGGCAGAAGCCAGCTGCTAGGTTTTTTCATTGCAAGGTGGAGGGTTGCCGAATAGTTATTTCCAGTGAGCCAACATGGCCGCCATGCGTCCAAAGATCTTGAAGTTCCGGTATTAAACCTGGATAGGTCTGCAACAAGTGTAGGCGATTTACAATCTTAATCACAGTGGCTTTTAATAGATGGTGTATGTATGTTTGTATGTTTATGTTCGATACCAGGGTTCGTTACCCATATGCGTTATACCAAGGGGCGCGTTCCTGCGAATATCGCTCATATCAATCTTGGGTTCGATACCAGGGTTTGTTACTCATATGCTTTACACCAAGGGGCTCGTTACAGCGAATATCGCTCATATCACTCCTGGGTTCGATACCAGGTTTCGTTACTCATATGCTTTATACCAAGGGGCTCGTTACTGCGAATATCGCTCATATCGCTCCTGGGTTCGATCCCGGAATGATGATGATGATGAAGTTTGGCAGGGTTCGATACTCGCTTCAATGATTCTTTTTATCGCTCTTATCTGTTTTAGAGGCGCGATGCTAGAACGATAGCAGTATAAACCCTTGATTCTTTTTCAATAATGATAGACAATGTTTTGCATGAAATAGCATTACCTGATTGATTGACACAATTATTACCTAAATCGATTTGCGGCGGCATCGCCACGCGAAGTGGTATGCTACCGTCAAAGGCGCGGGGGAGCATCATTAACCAATTTTACCACGCATATCCATTAGACGTATCATTAGCGGCGGTCATTAGCGGGTTACACATGTTTTCACATGTATTACACATGTTTTCACATGTATTATACATGTTTACACATGTATTACACGTGTAAACACGGGTTGTAATCAGTTGTTGGCATCTAACCGGGGAACCGTACTCGCCTTATTATTCTTCTATCGGTAATATATAACCCAGGATTTGTTGCAGTCACATACACAAAAATACGCCTCATTTAAAAGACAACAAACATCCACTTTTCACCAGCTACATATCGTTCATACAAGTTTCTGTTGTTAGCGAGACACACTGCAATGTGTTTAGGCAACAGTTCATATCCCCGATACTTATGGTACTTGTCTAGACTCAAATCCTGGCTGATTATGGTGTTCACAGTAGTAACAGATATCCCTGATTACAGTGCAATGACCTGCTGAGTTTCAGAATTTGTCCAGAAGCATGGCTCTTCATCTTCCAAATCATCTGCGTGGTACCACTGTGGATTTACCTTTGGAATAAGTCCTGATGTGGCTTATCTTTTTGTGAGCGCACATGAGATCACTTTCTTGGATGTGGTAAAATCACGCCTCTTGCACTGCTTAATAATCTTAGAATACAAGCATTGTGCATTGGAAAGGGTAACAATGTACACTTATTGGAATGGTTCTATTTTCATGTCATTTGATGCAGCAAGAATAAGAGCACACAACTAAGAAAATGCAGTGATACACTCATACTGCATAACGTTTATTCAGTTCCACATGCTTCAACGCGGAGCTTTTGTGCTCGTCTGATATTTTACCATAGATCGTGAACAACCCTCCACAAATGATAGCTTCAAACCCGGCGGAGGGCGATGGATTTTTTCGGGCGTAAACATCCTTAGCATGGCTTCCTTCGTAAGAGAAGTAAAGCCGGTGGTCCCGTGTCGTAGGTTTGCTGCACGTAAAAGTACTTCAAGCTTGATAAACAGGCCTCTGAGAAAAATTACCGTCTTTGACGCCCAATATTGAATGGGACGCTATGGACCACATAAGATAAAGGGCGTCCATAAATAAAAATCAGTTTATTTTTGTACGTGATAGCAGTGCTGAAATTGAACATTCCTGCCATTTGTATGATGACTCCAGCATTTACTGTGATTTAGAGGCTGTGAATGATAAAGCGTTTAGTCAAATTATAATACTGTTGCATTTATTGTGCTCCATAATCAATTTAAATTAATGTTTTATGGATTTAATAAATAGCAAAAGAGTGTTACGTATCACTGAATGTACAAGTAATAATTCATGCATTGCAATAACAAGAGTCTTTGGAGGAACTATAAATTTAGACCAAGAATAGTAATATCGCACACCGGCCGCTTGGCCGTGGCTAAATTAAATTTCTGAATCTACTGGCATACCCGTTAAAGTAAAAATACCGCCCAAATGTTCCATATTTAAAGCTTAAGAAAAAAGAGCTGTTAAGCGCTGGTCTTTATGTTATAAATAAAATTTCATGGAGTTCCGAAAATCAAAGCAAATGGAAAACTTTCTGCTTCTTGCGGGGTAAAAATAAAACTCTACCCTCCTAGAAATGAATGGAACTACTACGGGTTTTACAAAAAGAAGTATATAAGGAAGGAAATAATTGTGTGTTCATACAAAGGTGAAATATATACAATTAATCTATTCCATGACATAAATCTATCTCCACATTTTCCTCTACAAATAATATACAATTATCGACATGTATTAAACACCAATGATTACTGTAAATGTACTTAACACTTTAAAACGAGAATAGGTGGAATACCATTGTTGGTACATTTATGTATAATCACCCATAATTTTAAAAAAGTTCACCATAGATCAGTGCAAACTTTGACAACTATTTTTATTTTATTAAATTTGTACACGCCTTTTGCTATAAGCATACATATATTATGTGGAACAATCTATATCAATGTGTCTGTTTCAGTAGCTTCCCTAAATGCTTGCAATGACAAAGGGGGAAACACAACAACAATTGAAAGCAATTAAACGATACAATGACAATGAAAGTTGAACATATTTGCAAAAGGTGCTAAATGTTTGCAGGTCGAAGAAATTTTCCTGAAGTTATCCGAACACTACGAACTACGTGGTTGTATGTGACTTTGTGGGTAGCTTAAAAGGCACGTTCGGTTTTCTCCTCTGTTTTCCAATAATAGTTACTTAGTCGGCTTACCCTTCTCGTATGAGGAGCTTACACTCTCTAGAACTTAAATCCGTGCTTAGAGTCAGAGGCCTATAGAGGGGCAGACGAACTTTGAATCCGAAAATGAAGACCCCGGAACGGTGGATCGGCCCATAGCCAGGTATGAGAATGAGGGAAGAAGATCATATGAAATGAAGGAGAAATGGTTGAAAGGAAAGATGATAATGTAGCAATTGGTGAAATGAACGCCGGGGAAAACCGGAGAACTCGGGGAAAACTCGCCCAGATACCGCTTCGTCGCACCACAGAACCCATATGCGGCTGCCTGGAATAGAACTCGGACCGCCTTGTTGGGAGGCGAGCGGTGTCATTTCTCGGCCATGGTACTGGCCTTGGAATAATTCACTTCTTCAAAATGTAGGTAACTTTTCGACCCTACATGGTCGCACACTTCAAGCCTACTATCTCCTGAACTCGAGGCGGTCACGTGATTACCTTACACACCCCTTCTAACACGTGGACAGATCTTTTTCGGTTGTGGCGGTGTTGCTAAGTTTCGCTGAAAAGTTACGCTTTGAGTAATATTGTAATATTAAACGACTGTTAAACGTTTAGAGTTACAATAAAAGCGCATGAGTCAAACTTTGTTCAGAAAGCGTATACCTCAGCTAGTACACAATCAAGCAATAGTACCGGCTTGTTAGCAAGCTTGATCACTTCAAATAATAGTCTCACATTGCTTTTGGCGAACCGTCGTTTACTGAAGAACATTCTATTATGCATACTTCTTACACTCATTATGTCTCTTCTAATAGTGTTTAATGACCGTTTTACTGCTTACGGAATCAACGGTTAAGGACAGCGATGATACATAAAATGAAGTAATAATTGAGAAAATATAATCCTGAAGCAAAAATTCTGAAGTTAAGAGTACCTTCCCGAGCGAGCTGGCGCCGCTGTAACGTGTGGGAAAAGCATTCAGGAGATCCCGGGTTTGATCCCGAGCGTCCGTCCACTCTGATCCATGGGTTTCTCGTGGTTCCCCGGATCATTAGGTGAATATTGGGGTGGTTCATGTTCTACCACGTCTCTCCGGGCCTCCATTTACTGTCCCCTCATCTTTCTTCTCATCTTTTTCAGAGTTGTAGGACCAGGCGACGCTGTTCGGTGGATCGCTGCTGGACTGTGGCTGTGCACTCTGTGGAGGTTTCATCCTGACTTGACCAGGGACTACTTGGTTGGAATATGCCTCTGGGTGCTTTCGGTAGGGAGCTCCCTCGGGGGCCCCCGGAGGCTCAGGGTCCAAAAGAGTGGGCTCGGGCGGCGTTGAAGGCATTCAATACGGAAAAAAGTAGGGACTTCGTCTGTGCGTACGCCCGTCGTCATCCGAATCTAGTCGTCCTTCATGTTTCTCCCCCCCATCCCTTCCTCCCGGGGGTCACGGTAGAAGCACAAGGGGCCGACTGGCGTCCGTGCGGTGCTCTACCCGGGGACCACGTCCGTTCCTCCGTATCTTTAGCTTACATTTAAGATTATCTTCCCGGCATTTGCCAGTTATGAGAACTAAGGAAAACTTGTAAACTACCTCAGCGAGAGAAGACGGTCCTAGCGGATTTGAACTTAGATCTCCTCTTCAGGAGTGCCTGCCTTAATGGTCTCGACCAACCGTGTCGGTCTCATGTAGCAACCCCGATTAGCCTATAGTCGAAGCAGTACAATTGGTCCAATATTGCAAATGAAGGTAAAGGAACTAATTTGTCGGAAGGGGGAAAAGGTTTGTCTTTAATTTTGAGCTTGGATCCAGCGGGATTATTATTACTTGAGGTTTAATAATAATATGGTTAATTCTGCCTAATTTTGGGTTTGGTTGATTACAGTATTCAAATATTTACTATTATAAATAAACTACTACAAATATAATGATTAAGCGAGCTTTATAGTCACCTTTGCTTTAAATGTGAATTACTCAAAATAAAAACTTTCAAAATAAATACACGTTTTCTCTGAACCTACAAGATGTATCTGCATAATAATTTTACCAAATAGCACAACCAATCTCATGATCATGTGGAACTGCTTTAGTTGAAGTTACTTAAATAGTTGACTTTTAAAAAAATAAAGTGTCAGAAATTTTGTTGAAAATTTTAGAAGTTTAAGAAAGAAACCATTTTTTTCACTTAGTATTTTAAAATCAAAACGAATCAGTATACTCAGAAGGAATGAGGAAACATTATGTGAAATATCACAGTTCTCTTTCAAGTGGGTTTTGAGAAAACCGGTCATTAACATAGCTAATTTAGCGTTAGTGAGATTTGGCTTGACGCTCCCCTTAAATTGACTGAGAAATTTAATGTTATCTAATATTTGAGCTATTGAAGTGAGTTGCCGACCGCACGAAGATAAAGAGTGAAGCTGATTATAAATTGCAGCACTCGAAACTATAACAATTGAATTAATATACCTGCTAACTTCTGCAGTACAAATTTTACGGTTTTAAATGGCTGTTTCCACAATAAAAGAAAATAGAAGCGTAACTTGCCGTGAATCGCTAAAATGCTTACGGGCAAGATCCCTCACAATATACGCAAAATCCCATTCACACAAGCGCTTCACTGGGCGCTTAAAATAACACACAAGTAAGTCACACAATTAACTGAATAGGTCTCAAAGGAGAGTGTGTCTGATTTATGCATCAACTTTTCTTAATTTAAGCTCCCCTTACCTAGCGATACCCCCACCACCGTTCCTTCATATGCGCTCGAATCTAAAAACACCAAGTATTCGAATGTGGCACTGTTACTAGGCGAATTTCAGAATTTCATTCCCTTTCTCTATAACAGAAATCTGTCTGCGTTACTCTGAAAATTTACTGAAGTTAAACCTAGCTGCACTCCAAGAATACTTATGGCTAACGTGTACGCTCCTCGTTGCTGTTAATGACTTTTCTTATCATGACTTGCTAATTACCTTCCCCTTTCCGGAATAATCTTTCAGCTCATGCAATTACATTATACATTGATTTAATGCGCGGAAATTATTTATTGTGACTAGATCTTCACCTTATTATCGTATCTTTATTTAATACTTTATATTTTCCCGTAAATAATTACAGAATGATATAAAAATGAGAATCAAAAGCATGTGAGTAGCTTATTTAGAGGGAGGCTAGGCCACTTTGTGGACAATACATGGGTAAACATAGGAAAAACAAGCGGAGATGCTAGCATAGGTGGGCGTTCATGACAAAATGAGCTTACATGAGGGAAATAAGAGATATGATGGAGATGCAAGGATAGAAAGGGCTTGAAGGGTAGAACATGTGGGTATACAGGAAAAGATAGGAATACGAGGAGAAGTGCTGGGCTAGACAGATGCTGAAGGAGGGAGAATATGGGCTTATAGGGGAGAGATACAGAATACGAGGGTAGATGCTAGGCTACACAGCGACAGAACGAGGAGGAATGCGCTTTAAATGAAAGAGGTAGGGAATACGAGGAGAAGCGCTAGGCTAAACACTGCTGGATGGATAGAATATGCATTTATATGATAGAGGTAAGGAACACGTGGAGAGGTGCTAGACTAGACAGATGCAGAAGGAAGCGAATATAAGCATGTACGGGAGAGATAGGGAATACGAGGGAGGTGGTAAGATAGGCAGAGGTTGAGGAGTAGAGAATGCATTCATATGGGAGAGATAGGAAACAGAGTACAGATATTAGGCTAGCAATGTTTGAATGGTAGAGTAGGCGTTTGTACGGAAGAGACGGGGAAAACGGAGAGACATGCTATGCTAGCAGAGAGTTGAAGAAGAGGGAAATGCTTTTATATGGGAGAGCTAGGGAAAACGATTATAGCTGTTAGGGAGGTTAGTGTTGATTTATGTGTATTGACCACTCTTCTCCAGGACAGTATTATTCAGCATTCAGCAGACATGTATATTTCGTAGTTTGAGTGCAGCATAGTTGTGCATGATTTCACAGTTAACACAGGTAGTGTCAAAGGTGTTTAGGGTAATTCAGATAGCATCACAGGAGGGAAGATTCCATGGTTTAGGTATGTTTAGCTCCGTACAGTTTCACAGAAAATTCAGTAGTGTTGTTGGCATTTAGTGTAATCCTAGTAGCATCACAGGAGAATAGATTCCACGGTTTAGGAGTGTATAGCTCAAAGATTTCACAGGTAATTCAGGTAATATAGATGTTTAGGGATAATTCAGTATCATAGACAGGCAGATTTCAGGTGTCGGGCGTATCACAGTTCCGTGTGATTTCAGAGGTAATTCAGATAGTATGGGTGTCATTTGGGGATCTGAGTAGTATCACAGGTGTTGGTGACCATTTCGATCAGCGACTTGTATCACAATTATTTAATGTAATTTTCAGATGATACAGCTAGTATCAAAGGTATTTGAGTCATTTTAACAAGTAACTCAGTTAGTATCATTGATATTTAGCATAAACCGTTACCATCACAGGTGCTCATCGTAATGTTCAGCCAGCAATTTGTACCAGAGCTATTTTAACTTAATTTTCACATATTTTGCTAGTATGACAGGTATTTAAGACATTGTAAATGGTATTTCAGATAGTATCACAGGTATTCATGGTAATATACAGAGTAATTAGAATATAAACCTTTCCTATTAAATGTTACAACGTTTTATATAGTTTTTTCTATATCTTGAAAACTTTTCTACGTGACGCAGCTAGTGTGTGAAACGGAGAGGGTTAAACAGTGTATAGGGTTGCAGTGAGGGTATATAGAAATAGTACAAACTACTGCATTCGCATGTTTGTGGAGATGTTATAACATTTTAGGCATCTTTTTGCTATATATGTTTACAGCTTTATCCACGTGAAGCATCTTTATCAGTTTAATCATTGCTTCATTAAATAAAGTTTTTAAAAGTAGACGTCTCTCCCCTTTATCTAGGCTTGAGACTAGAACTAGGATTAGCTCCGAATGTCAAAATTAATGCCTACCTTCCATCTTCTTCTTATTTCTTCACCAGATGTATTCTAGGTGTATACACAGCACATGTGTAAGCTTCAGTTTTTTAAAATTGTAGACTCAGTGAGAAAATATTCATCTTAAAATCCTGGTTACATTCTTTTGAGCACTGTTTGTAATACGATAATGTCCATACACATATGTAGTTATTCCAATCTCGGCAATAACTCTTTTATCACCAAAAGGAGTCAAGGTGATTTTATTCGCCTGCACGGTAGTAGCAGCATGCTCTTGTGACAGTATCAGATTTATGGGTGTTCTTACGATTTCACTGGTTTTAAGACAGTGTGTGTAGCTGTCAAATGTAATGTATTGCTTAATATCACTACATTTTATACGTTTAATTTTTTATCATCGATCCTTGAATACCTAAGGCAAATATCTATGGCCGTAGACCAACAAAACGTAGGATGATTTTGCTATTGGCCTCATATTTAAATGTCCCCAGCACTTTTTGTTGTCAGTACAGTGGCATATATCGTTGACAGAGAAATCAGCTGTACCCTGATGCTCGAGTAAACGTGGCTTGTTCTGGTACACATCTTCGGTTGTGACACAATGAATGAATCAATGTCCATATACAAAAGCTTCAGGTTTTCTGCTCGTTAATATGGCAACCACACGTCGTAATGATAGTGATACATTAATGTGTTGGAGATATCCAACACACTCATACCAATGTATATAGGCTTGTTGAAAAACAATCTGTCGTGAGGCCATATGCACAGAAGCTAGATTAGCAGCATATATTATCCTATCGATAAACGATGGCTTAGCGATGAACTTCTCCAGGGTCTTCTCATTTGCACCAGTAGTATATGCATAAGATTACGCAAGTTCCCCATAGTTTTCCCAAAGAAGATGCTGTTAAAGAGCTTTTGGAGGTCCCTCTCGAAATCATTTGCAACTTGTTGTCGTAGACCGTTGTTGAATTCCACGCAAGGTTTTATTCACATTGACTGCCGAAGTTGTAGCACACGATAGATTTTTCTCAAACGTAAGTCATGATTATGAGCTTGCTTCAAAGTCATGTAATGTATTACGTACTTATTCCGAGATCCAAGACGGGGTATTCAGATTCTTTGTAGATGTTTCCGGGGGTTTCATACACTCAGGTAGGAAAGGTAGATCGATGTGTAGATCGAGATGTTCTGCAGGGTACTCAATGTAAACTTCTAATATGCATCCACGAGGATCATCTTGTTGTAGTCTTACTAAGTGGATTTCTGCAGGTGAAACCCACTAAAATCCTCCATAAAGGAGGGGATGACTCATTGCCCAACCACATTTGTTATTACCGTTCTCGTATGTAATAAGTCAGGTTAGTCTCGGCGGATCATACTTATCCATGTAGGTGCTGTTTGCTTCGGCATACTAGTGAGAAACGTGACATAAACCTCCTCTTATACCAGATTCTATCATGATTAATTGATCATAATCCTGTAACAATTCCAACTGAATTCCGTTATGCAGTAACATGGCATCCCGTGTAAGTCCTGGAGAGGTGAAATACTGAGCGGGTTCCACTTTGTGCATATTGAGGGTTTGATCTCTAAATGTCTCAAAGACATCAGCTATAAGAAGTACATCTGAGGGTAAGTACAGGTCGCTCTACTCTTCCAGGTTTCTCAAATTAAACCGTTCCCATACACTTGTAGCATAATTGTAGTCAACATCACTAATGTCTTCCTCATTTCATCTATTGTAGAAGGAGCCCTTAGGTGGCAAGCAGGTTTCGTTCAAAACATCCCATGAAGTGACGTAATCATAGGGAAATACTCCCTTACACGTCATCAACTTCAACTTGTCTTCGCCGAAGTGCTTCTGTGTTTCAGGATACGATATTAGATTTTCACCAGCTTATCCAAGCTTGTACTCAGGAAACCAAGGCTAACCATAAACCGAAACTTTACATCTCCTACATACTTGGAGAGTGATATTAACTTTATTGAGAGCTAGGAAGTACCTTCACTCGCCTACTTGTATATTCCAACTGCTTAACAATGAAATGTGAATCATACCCACTGAGGTTATGCATGAAGACGGGAATATATTGCGTGTTTGCAAGCTAAATTACATTCATTATGCAGACTTCCAATATGTTCACCACTGATACAAAATGGTCACGTACCTTATAGTTCTCTTCAGTAAAGGCTTTCCACACAAGTAGCATACTGTGGAAAATCCAGCTGCTGTTGATTTGTAAGCTTCGGAGGCTCAGCAGATTTGTATATATTACCAATATTCTTTGCAAGAGATGATAGGTATGGAATAAACTTCTGAGCAACATGAACACCACAATATACATAGGGACGCTTATGAAGATCAGTTTCCAGATGTTCAACAGATTGAGCAGATTTCACGTAAACAAATAAACTGATAGGTACATGCTTCCGATAAGGGGTTGTGTATGAAGTTGCAGGATTGGGAATTCACATATGACATGGAGGGAGGGTGCTTTCAAAGTCTCAATAGATGACGTAAGGTAGTTTCAAAATCCTTTAATATTTTTAAATTGTACAATTGATTTTTCCTTTGTTAGCATAACTCCATTCACAGCGCCATGTTGATTACAGATGAACGCATGTTCTTGTAGCTTTTCCAATCCAAATCGTCCATCTCGATCATCAAAATGTGTAAAACAGCACTTACATGTATAAGTACCCTCCTTGCATTTAGTTTGCTGACTGGGAATAAGTATTTCAAAATTCCTTATATATACTTAGTGGTGTTTTCCACAACTGTCACTCAATAGTAGCAGGTCACGTTGTTCAGGTTGTTCAGCCTCAGCAACCTTTATTGCATACACTGCGTGCTTCTCATCTAGTCCGAAAACGTTGATAGACATCGGGTTAAGCTTCTCAAAATTATATTTTTGAGAAAGTGGAGTAGGATAAGAAACACAGTTGAAGTCATAGTTATCTTGAAGTTGCTCGTATTTGCTAATGTTTTTGGGCATGGTCATGGCCAATATTTCTCGTCAGCATAGTTCTGGGTGCTTATGCAATCCTTACTTGCTGCAACAGATGGCGGTAGTGGTATGTAGCTACTTCCACGTAAGGGGTTATACTTGTTGATACGAAGTCAAACTCCTTCCACAACAAGCAGATCCCAGTTGCTAACCTTAAGCTACGAGTCCTACATTTCAGCAACCAATTTCTTTAATTTCGTTTCCAACAGAGGGTCTAGATCTGTTTCTACGAAAACAGGTTCTTTCCGTATTTTAAATGTTTTGTCATAGGTTTCCCGATACAGTTAACAAATTGAGACTCAGCCAGCAGATTAGTTCCACACTCTTGTGAATACCAAGCTCTTTATGTGCAACCTGGATTATGCGTTGTTTGGCCTAATGCAGATACATATTCAGTACTTTAGATGATTCGCATCACATAAAATTCGATTTCAAGCATCAATAGAACAACATTTTATATTCTTTAATGCCACACACCTTCATCAATATGCTTTTCTTCTCAGACATGTATATTTCGCATACTTCTTCATGACGTGGACCCTTATAACTGTCATTGAAGGTCACGCTACCATGTTCACATTTGAAGAGTTGCTTACAAGATATCTCGAGTCTTCTCTTATTATAAACACGCTGAAATTTCTTCCCTCATTTACCGCAAGCGTATTCAGCAGCGCTTGGAATAATATCCTTGTATACAGAGTTATTCATCCTTATTCTCGAGGTAATAACGTATTAATCCTTGTTCAAAGAAATGTAGACCTCTTCACCTTGATAAAACTTTCGAAAGCCGTTAATTCTCAGAGTGAACACGATTTTAACACCTCAAGCCTTATTAACACAATAAAAATCAGTACCTGAATGTACCCTATTTATAGAGGGAACACGCACCTTTTAGATCAATTATATATGCATACTGAATTTTAATACATATAACGGTGAATAATCGACTAAACTCTTATATCGCAATACATGTTTACATAGGTTTTCGGGTTTCTTCGCTGGTCTTCGTGCAGGTTCGAGTGTTAGGGAATAATTTATATGTTTATACTAGTGTAAGTGTGTCGAAATGAGTGTACGTTTTCGACTTGTGTACATGTCAGACTCTCTCTGGTCCCGCTCGTGTGTAAGTGTTTCCTGCGCGTTACATGTATTGATATCAATACTCCCAATTTAAAACTTTACCAATTGCACCATACAGTGCTATAGTATTCAGCATTACAACCTGCATTACACACATTTACACCATAACCCTACATTGCGACCACCCTATACCATAACTCTGTTAACACCATAATTTCTTAGACGTCATTACTAACATCTTTACTACTGCAATCACATAATTATCGACGAGAATGTACAAATAAATAAAGGATAATACTGAGTTAGAGAAATAATTCTAATAAAGAATTTGCGTATACTAATTCAAAGTATAATGTAACACACTTGAGTTGAAATATTCAACCGGAAAGAAGCAGGTAATTAGGTTATGTCATGTTAACAAAACACAATTTTACGTAAAATAATTTTTGTGACATAAGCAGTTTTTGAGATATGCATTAATAAAGAAAGACCTTTTTAAATATTTTGCAGCGTTTTCATACGTTAGTCTTATAGGCAGCCTTTCCTTGATTTTGGAACTTATTGCCTATTGGTACTGCTGTTAAATCGTATGCACTTGTCGTTTTTGTAGCGCAAATCACTCGCACATTCACACTCCCCTTCATATTTCTAGATTCTGGGAGGATAGGGAATAATTTTGGCTAGAGAAAAAAATGCCACCCCGATCCGCCAGGAATTGAACCCGGAACCGCTAGCACCACCACCACACCACCACCATCACAACTCCATTAGCAGCATAACTCACTCATTCTGTACTTCATTCAATAGTAACACTGCTACATTACTCAACATACAGTCTTCAAGATATAGCAACTCATATATCAAGCTATGTTATAACAGCGACGCACCTATCAGTTATAGTGCCGGTCCCTATTAACGTTCTTTGTACGTTTCTGTAGATACGTATCTTTGTTGTCGGAGGTGTTCGTAGGTCTTCTTGCAGCTTCGTGTACTTGGTGGGAAATTTTAAACACGTTACATGCATGTATCTAGATGTTCGTAGATGACCGTATGTGTTTATACGTGATTGTGTATACGTGTGAACATTTAGACGTAAGTACGATGTTGTATGTATGTATGTATGTATGTATGTATGTATGTATGTATGTATGTATGTGTGCGAGCGCAGGTATATGTATGTATGTGTAGAGACGGATGTGTCTGTGTGGGATTGTGCACATGTATGTCTGCTTGTGTGTGTATGAATGTATAGATGTAAGTGCAATGATGTATGCACGCGCGTATATGTGTATGCTTGCATGTCAAAAGCTCAGGATGTACGAAAGCGCTAGATAGAATGACTGAACAACGAAAAGGAAATAATAAACAAAAATTCGGTCCTAAACACTGAGATGACTAAGTATACACAAGTGTTTTAGTATAGATAATTATATTGGTTAAACTCGTTTTGTTACGCTATGGGCTGAAGTCAGTATGCCTGAGAAGGTGCTTCGATAAGACTCCAATTTGATATATAAAGGGAATTCCGATCCAACCTTCCATCCGCACAGCGGTAGATTTTCTCAGGTATTGAAGCTTTTTGTTAGGGACAGCATTTCAGAAAAATACTTTCAATTCTTGCGACCTCCTTTAACAAAAGCGCAAGGAAATTACAAGAATATTTAACTCATAAAAATAATGTGCACATATACAAGTAAAGTAAGCCTTTTCTTCTCTTTTCAGGTTTCAGTGTACTTTATTATATACTAGAAAGATCGCGTGCATTCAATCCTTGATATAGCCTACCTTTCAAAGTTTTTATTACATAACTGTAGTCGACAGAGCTTTAAGGAAGTTTATTCATTACTGTTTCTTATTCAATTACAGAGCCTTGTGTTAGTATCAACATTTTAATAAGACATATTTCCACTAGAATGACAAGCAGGGATGTCCATTCTCAATGCCGACACGGTGATGTATTGTTGCTGTCAAGAGGGGAATGTTTACCAAGCGTCCTTAGTTTGTATGCTATTATAGTTAAAAGCTTTAGCATGAAAGAGCCTCAGTATTCTTGAATTTTAAAGAAAATAAAGAAACCACCCATGCAGTTTTTTACAAATAGTCAGAAGGGGCTTTAGTGCTAGAGTGACTTAAATGACGGAGTAGATATAACCTTTGCAAGCTAGAAAGAGACCGAAGAGACTTTTCGTCCCTCCCAGGCACTAAATAGATAGACAGTGGCCATAAATCAGTCACTCTTGCGTACCCCATGCAGTCCAGAACAATTCCAAAAATAGCGCCATTAATGTTGCAGTTTTTGTGCGTGCAGAACCAGACAAATGATTTATGGATGCTCCCACGTGTTCTGGAACACCTATGGGCATCCATAAATCACGTGTCACCCTTTGGTCACCCAAACAATACAACATTAGTGGTTCTATTGTTTCCATTGACAAAAGGTGACGGAGAGTGTTTGATTTATAGGCAATCCCGGCCTATCTGGCGCTAGGGAAAGGAAAATCGTCCAAAGGTCTCTGTGCTAGATCCCGCATATTATAATTACTCCGTCCTTTAAGCCACTCTCGCACTAAAACCTCTCCTGCCTTCCGACTATTCGATAAAGAACTGCATGGGTGGTCCCCGTTTTTTTCTTTAAAATTCATGAATAATGAGAGTTTTGTGCTAAACCTTTTAACCTTAATAGTATACAAGATAAAAACACTTGCTAAACATCCCCCTCTTGACAGTAACATAGTAAATCACTGTGCCGGAATTGAGAACTTGTATCCCGTCGTTTCATTCTGTTGGAAATATGTCCTAGTCAAAAAAAGGTGATACTAACACAAGGCTCTGTAATTGAATGAGAAACAGTAATGAATAAACTTCCTTAAATCTGTCGACTACATGTTGTGTAACAAAAACTTAAAAAGAAGGCTACATAAACGATTGAATGCACGCAATATTTTTAGTAAAAGATATAGTACACTGAAACCTGAGAAGAAGCGATAAGGCTTAACTTGTCCTGAACATATGCACATTATTTTTATAAGTTAAATATCCGTGCATTTTCCTTGCACTTTTGTTACAGGAGGTCGCAAGAATTGAAAGTATTTTTCTGAAATGCTGTCCCTAACAAAAATATCCGATACCTGAGAGAATCTTCCACTGCACAGATAAATGGTTCGGTCGACATTCCTTTTATATATCACAATGGAGTCTTAACGAAGCACCTTCTCAGGAATCCTGACTTCAACCCATAGCGTAACAAAACGAGTTGAACAAATATAATTATCTACATTAAAACTCCATGTGATAACTTAGTCATCTCAGGGTTTAGGTCCGATTTTTTGTTTCTTACTACCTTTCTTTTGTTCAGTCTTTCTATCTAGCTCTTTCGTTCTTCTTGACCTGTTGACATTCAAGCATATACATATATACGCGTGCATACATCATTTCACCTACATCTATACACGCATACACATATAAGCAAACATGCATGCACACACACACCCACACAGGCACATCCGTCCCCCACGCCCAACATGGAATGGGACGCTAAGAACCAAAGTAGTTAAGGAGCGTCCATAAATAAAACTCAAAACACGTACATACATACACCCGCGCTCTGAGGTGTAGGGTGGTCGCAATGTAGGGTTATGGTGTAAATGTGTGTAATGCAGGTTGTAATGCTGAATACTATAGCAGTGTATGGTGCAATTGGTAATGTTTTATATTGGGAGTATTGATACCAATACATGTAACGCGCAGGAAACACTTACACACGAGCGGGACCAGAGAGAGTCTGACATGTACACAAGTCGAAAACGTACACTCATTCCGACACACTTACACTAGTATAAACATATACATTATTCCCTAACACTCGAACCTGCACGAAGACCAGCGAAGAAACCCGAAAACCTATGTAAACATGTATTGCGATATAAGAGTTTAGTCGATTATTCACCGTTATATGTATTAAAATTCAGTATGCATATATAATTGATCTAAAAGGTGCGTGTTCCCTCTATAAATAGGGTACCTTCAGGTACTGATTTTTATTGTGTTAATAAGGCTTGAGGTGTTAACATCCTGTTCACTCTGAGAATTAACGGCTTTCGAAAGTGTTATCAAGGTGAAGAGGTCTACATTTCTTTGAACAAGGATTAATACGTTATTACCTCGAGAATAAGGATGAATAACTCTGTATACAAGGATATTATTCCAAGCGCTGCTGAATACGCTTGCGGTAAATGAGGGAAGAACTTTCAGCGTGTTTATAATAAGAGAAGACTCGAGATATCTTGTAAGCAACTCTTCAAATGTGAACATGGTAGCGTGACCTTCAATGACAGTTATAAGGGTCCACGTCATGAAGAAGTATGCGAAATATATATGCCTGAGAAGAAAAGCATATTGATGAAGGTGTGTGACATTCAAGAATATAAAATGTTGTTATATTGATGCTTAAAATCGAATATTATACGATACTAAACATCTAAGGTACTGAATATTTTTCCGCATGAGGTCAAACAACGCATAATCCAGGCTATACATAAAGATATTGGTATTCACAAGAGTGTGAAAACTAATCTGCTGGCTGAGTGTCAATTTGTGAACAGTATCGGGAAACCTGTGACAAAACATTTAAAATACGGAATCAACCTGTTTTCCTAGAAACAGATGTGAATTTTCTGTTGGAATCGAAAATAAAGAAATTGGTTACTGAAGTGGAGGACTCGCAGCTTAAAGGTAGCAACTGGGACCTGCTTGCTGTGGAAGGAGTTCGACTTCGCATCAAAAAGTATAACCCCTTACGAGGAAGTAGCTACATACTACTACCGCCATCTGTTGAAGCAAGTAAGGATTGCAAAAGCATCTAGAACTATGCCGACGAGAAATGCATCATGTATTCTGTATTAGCCAAATTCGCCATGACTATGCCCCAGCACATTAGCAAATACGAGCAACTTCAAGATAACTATGACTTCAACTGTGTTTCTGAACCTACTCCAACACAACCTGAACACCGTGAGCTACTACTATTGAGTGACAGTTGTGAAAATCACCACTAAGTATGTATAAGGAATTTGGAAATACTTATTTCCAGTCAGAAAACTAAATGCAAGGAGAGTACTTATACATGTAAGCGCTGTTTTACACATTTTGATGATCGATATGGAAGAAGTGTTTTGGAAAAGCTACAGGAACCTGTGTTCATCTGTGATCAACATGGCGCTGTGAATGGAGTTGTCAATTGTACAATTTAAGAATTTTAAAGGATGCTGAATCTAACTTACGTCATCTATTGAGACTTTGAATACATCCTCGCTCCAAGTCATATTTGAATTCCCAATCCTGCAGCTTCATATACAATCCCTTATCGGCAGCATGTACCTATGAGTTCCTTGTGAACAGTATCGGGAAACCTGTGACAAAACATTTAAAATACGGAATCAACCTGTTTTCCTAGAAACAGATGTGAATTTTCTGTTGGAATCGAAAATAAAGAAATTGGTTACTGAAGTGGAGGACTCGCAGCTTAAAGGTAGCAACTGAAACCTGCTCAATCTGTAGAACATCTAAAAACTGCTATTCCTAAGCATCGCTATCTACAACGTGGTGTTCATGTTGCTCAGAAGTTTATTCTATAGCTATTATCTTCTGCAAGAAATATTGTTAATATATACAAATCTGTTAAGCCTCCGAAATTACCAATCAACATCACCTGGATTTCGACTCTTCTACAGTATTGCTACTTGCGTGGAAACCCTTTACTGAAGAGAACTATAAGGTACGTGACCATTTTGTATCAGTGGTAAATATATTGGAAGTCTACATAATGAATGTAATTAAGCCTGCAAAACACGCAATATATTCCGGTGTTTATGCATAATTTCAGTGTGTATGATTAACACTTCAATTGGTAAGCAGTTGGGTCGTACAAGTGGGCAGGTGGAGGTACTTCCTAGCTCATTCTCCAAGTATGTAGGAGACATAGACCTTCGGTTAGTGGATAGCCATCGATTCGTGAGTACAAGCTTCGATAAGTTGGTGAAAATGTAATATCGTATCCTGAAACACAGAAGCACTTCGGAGATGACAAGTTGAAGTTGATGACGTGTAAGGGAGTATTTCCCTATGATTACGTCACTTCATGGGATGTTTTGAACGAAACCTGCTTGCCACCTAAGGGCTCCTTCTACAATAGATGAAATGAGGAAGACATTAGTGATGCTGACTACAATTATGCTACAAGTGTATGGAAACGGTTTAATTTGAGAAACCCGGAAGAGTATAGCGACCTGTACCTAACCTCAGAAGTACTTCTTATAGCTAATGTCTTTGAGACAGTTAGAGATCAAACCCTCAAAATGCACAAAGTCGACCCCGCTCAGTATTTCACCTCTCCAGGACTTGCACGGGATGCCATGTTACTGCATACCGGAATTCAGTTGGAATTGTTACAGAATTATGATCAATAAATCATGATAGAATCTGGTATAAGAGGAGGTTTATGTCACGTTTCTCACTAGTATGCCGAAGCAAACAGCACCTACATGGATAAGTATGATCCGCCGAGACTAACCTGACTTATTACATACGAGAACGGTAATAACAAATGTGGTTGGGCAATGAGTCATCCCCTCCTTTATGGAGGATTTTAGTGGGTTTCACCTGCAGAAATCCACTTAGTAAGACTACAACAAGATGATCCTCGTGGATGCATATTAGAAGTTTACATCGAGTACCCTGCAGAACATCTCGATCTACACAACGATCTACCTTTTCTACCTGAGTGTATGAAACCCCCGGAAACATCTACAAAGAAACTGCTACCCCGTCTTGGATCTCGGAATAAGTACGTAATACATTACATGACTTTGAAGCAAGCTCATAATCATGACTTACGTTTGAGAAAAATCTATCGTGTGCTACAATTTCGGCAGTCAATGTGAATAAAACCTTGCGTGGAATTCAACAACGGTCTACGACAACAAGTTGCAAATGATTTCGAGAGGGACCTCCAAAAGCTCTTTAACAGCATCTTCTTTGGGAAAACTATGGGGAACTTGCGTAATCTTATGCATATACTACTGGTGCAAATGAGAAGACCTTGGAGAAGTTCATCGCTAAGCCATCGTTTATCGATAGGATAATATATGCTGCTAATCTAGCTTCTGTGCATATGGCCTCACGACAGATTGTTTTCAACAAGCCTATATGCATTGGTATGAGTGTGTTGGATATCTCCAACACATTAATGTATCACTATCATTACGACGTGTGGTTGCCATATTAACGAGCAGAAAACCTGAAGCTTTTGTATATGGACACTGATTCATTCATTCATCGTGTAACAACTGAAGATGTGTACCTGTACAAGCTACGTTTTCTCGAGCAGCTGGATACTACTGATTTCCAATCAAACATATATGCCAATGTACTGAAAACAAAAAGGCGCTGGGGAAATTTAAATATGGGACCAATAGCAAAATATCGTACACTTTGTTGGTCTAACACCTAAGATGTATGCCTTAGATATTCAAGGATAGACGATAAAAAATTAACGGTATAAAACGTAGGGCTATGAAGCAGTACATTACATTTGACAGCTATATAGACTGTCTTAAAGCCAGTGAAATCATAGGAACGCCCATGAATCTGATACTGTCACGAGGGCATGCTGTTACCATCGTGCAGGTGAATAAAATCACATTAACTCCTTTTTATGATAAAGGAGTTATTGCGGGTAATGCAATAACTGCATATGCGCATGGACATTCTCGGATTACAAACAGTGCTTAACAGAATGTAACCTGGATCTCAAGATGAATATTTTCTCAGCGAGTCTACAATCTTATAAAACTGAAGTTTACTCATGTGTTGTGTATACACCTAGCATACACTTGGTGAAGAAATAAGAAGATGGAAGGGGAGGCGTTAACCCTGCTTTAAGAGCAAATCATAGTTCTAGTCTCAAGCCTAGATAAAGGGGAGAGACGTCTACCCTTAAACTCCTTATCTAATGAGGAATGATTAAACTCATAAAGCTGCTATACTTGGTTAAATCTGTAGCCCTATAAAACAATAAAGCTGACTAAAACGTTATAAGATCTCCTCTACCATGCAGATGCAGTAGTTTATACTACTTCTGTATACCCTTACTGTAACCCTATACGTTGTTTAACATTCTCCGTCTCACTCACTAGCTGTTTAACATATAAAACTTTTCAATATTTATAAAATCAAATATAAAGTGATGTAACATTGGATAAGAAATGTTTATAATCCAATTAATCCGTATCTTACCATGAATATCTGTGATCATATGCAAATTATCTCTTAAAATTACTTAAATACCTGTCATACCAGCAAAAACATATGAAAATTAACTTATAATAGCTCTGGTACAAATTGCTGTCTGAAAATTATCATGACCACCTGTGATGCTAAATATCAATGAATACTAACTGAATTACTTGATAAATGACAAAAACACTTTTGCTAGTAACTGAATCACCTGAAAATTACATTAAATATCTGTGATACAAGTCGCTGATCGAAATGGTCACCAACACCTGTGATACTACTCAGATTACCCTAAATGACACCCATACTATCTGAATTACCTCTGAAATCACACGGAACTATGATACACGCGACTCCTGAAATCTGCCTGTCTATGATACTGAGTTATCCCTAAACACATATGATATTACCCGAATTACCTGGAATTCTTTGAGCTATACACTCCTAAACCGTGGAATCTATTCTCCTGTGATGCTACTCCGATGATGCTAAATGCCAACAATACTACTGAATTTTCTGTGAGACCGTACGGAGCTAAACATACCTAAACCATGGAATCTTCCCTCCTGTGATGCTATCTGAATTACCCTGAACACCCTTGACACTACCTGTGTTAACTGTGGAATCATGCACAGCTATACTGCACTTAAACTACGAAATATACATGTCTGCTGAATGCTGAACGATACTGTCCTGGAGAAGAGTGGTCATTACACATGAATCAACACTAACCTCCCTAACAGCTATAATCGTTTTCCCTAGCTCTCCCATATAAAAGCATTTCCCTCTTCTTCAACTCTCTGCTAGCATAGCATCTCTCTCCGTTTTCCCCGTCTCTTCCATACAAATGCCTACTCTACCATTCAATCCTTGCTAGTCTAATACCTGTACTCTGTTGTCTATCTCTCCCATATAAACGCATTCTCTCCTCCTCAACCTCTGCCTATCTTACCACCTCCCTCGTATTCCCTATCTCTCCCGTACAAGCTTATATTCGCTTCCTTCAGCATCTGCCTAGCCTAGAACTTCTTCACGTATTTCCTACCTCTCTCATATGAATGCATAATCTATCCATCATGCAGCGTCTAGCCTAGCGCTTCTCGTGTTCCCTAGCTCTCTCATATAAAACGCATTCCCCCTCAAGCCTAGCATCTACCCTCGCATTCCTTATGTCTCCCGTATAAGCCCATATTCTCCCTCCTTCAGCATCCTTTTAGCCTAGCTCTTCTCCTCATATTCCCTCTTTATTTCCTGTGTATCCGCATGTTATACCCTTCAAACCCTTTCTATCCTAGCACCTCACCTCATTTCTCCTATCTCCCCCATATAAACTCATTTTCCTCCATGAACGCCCCCCCTAGCCTAGCATCTCCTCTCGTTTCCTCATGTCTTTTCCCATGTATGCTCAAAAAAGTGGCCTGGCCATCTTCCATATAAACTACTCATGTGATAAATGAAATTACTATTTTCACTCCCAGGAATACTTTACAAATTGGTTGATTCAACAACTATATAAATGATAGTCTATAAATGTTTCAGTTTCTTAGCCTCTTAGATAAGTACAAAATGTGTTTATACACTAAAACTATATGTTAATAATACACTCTTTCTGAAGTGCAATGGCCACTGCTTTTATGCAAAAAAAATCATCGTACTCAAATGAATGACTTGTGAAGGTGATTTATCCTCCCAACCTTCCTTTAGTGTCAGAATAACATATTCAGTTTTCGTTACTAATGACAAGTTACGGAATTAAAACATTGTATTGGTGTTGTTTCCTATCCTCTTCTTATTCCTCATCTTCTTCTATACTATTCAAAATTGCTTAAATTTGTTACTCACGTGCCCAAATTTCTCTCCCGTTTTGTCTTGTTATAGATGTTTGCGGACTTTGGTAAAATATTTACTTTTAATTTCACTTAATGAATCTATTCTTACTGTGTTCTCCCGATGTATTATTTTCAGATCTTTTCTCATGACCACGTTTCTAATTTTAAACTTTTATATACCTTTAGTCATTACTTTAAAAATCCATATTTCAGCGCTATTGTTTTTGAAATGCTATTTATTTGTATTCTTGAGGTAATGTGTGTCTGAAATTTCTGAAACGTGGACAATTAATTCAGTTTTAGTGTTCTTAATAAAAGCTGTTCAGTTCTTCCACTGTCACAAAGCTAAACATTTGAAATATGCACCATCGTTAACATCAATGGAAGTAGCTTTTGGGACGTGCTGCAAAACACTTATTGTAACTAGTAGATATTTACTTAACTTTCCACGCTTCGCCACATTTATATCCATTAATGTGCCAAAATGTTCTTTGCGCAACAGTGATTTTCAAAGTAGTTTGAGGTGGCAGAATCCGCAGAAAGTACAAAGATTAATATTTAATCCGTAGTTTTTATGTGCAATGTCTTGATACATTCGGTTACAATGGTAGATACTATTTTTCGCAAACTAAGAAACGGAGAGTTTAGCTGTTTATGCAGAAATAGAACTTACCAGACAGTAAACTCTAGGATAATCCTTATTTATACACATGCGACTATCATTTCTGTAGATAGTCTGAAAAATGGATTTGAAACTTTCCCCAAAGCATTTTTTCCTCTCCCCACGATAATTTTACAACTCACTTGTGCTCAAACGGTGATTGAAATGCAATCTCACGGCGTTGGAACTCTTCTCAGAACGAGGAGGAACCTCGGAAAAATACTTATCCAGGCAAATCTCTCCCACTAAGATTTAGACTGGGGTACTTTGTATTCGAAAGCACACATGGAGGTGGACTGTCTTCGGACAATTGCATATTTCGGAAAATAATAGGGATTAGCTGTATTTAAGTGGTTGATATTAGAGCTTTTGCACATAGGGGCTTTGTTTATAAGTACATAGGTAATAATACAGGTATAAATGAATATGCTTACAGACACATTAAGTGTCATAATTCTATCTTTATTTTCGTTAAGTGTCTATAGCAAAGATCGATTATTACTTACAGAAATCTTTGCTTTTATATTGAGAAACCACTCAAGATTTTGTAAACCATTGTTTCAAAGATACTGGTGCAGGAAATGTTTATGATCTACCTCACGGCTGCTCCGGAATCTCTAAAACAAACAAATAGGGAAATCAGAAAAATTTCACCAATCCCGAGTTTGTGTTAGAAAGAAACAGATTAGGGAAAGTGTGTATAACTTCCCCTCATTCAACGCATCACCATAAACAGATGAAATTTAACATGAGTTAGCAACATCTAAGTATAAATGGGCAGTCTGGGAGAGAGAAAGCGAATCTGCTTTTCGCTACCCCTGATTTAACGTGACGCTACCCACGCTATTTCATTTGTGAGCGTTCCCATAACGACGATGGTCATTAGTTCGTTGCAAATATCTTTTTCGATAACAACAACGTTGATGATAATAATAACAATAATAACAATAATAATATAGTTTTAATCAGAAGATCACTCTTTGCAATAATACAGCTAATACATAATTCTAACCTCATAGTGTGAGGTCGAAATAAAAAGGTAAATTTAACTATATTAAATAGCCACACGTTAACAATCCGCCAATAAAACGTTTTGCTTTCGTATCCAGAATTTGGCCTGAAGAGAAATTGAGATGCATATCTAACTAAACTGAATAATCCGTAATTCCCTTCACTCGCATTAACTAAGGTGTTTCCATAAATATAATGAATTCAAACCGACAGAGACAGGAAGAAGCTTTTAAGCGTGCACTTTTTAAAATTATGCTGTCGTTTCAGTTTAAATGGAGGTCAACTGAACTAACTTTGAACTTCTATATCATAACCCGAGGCCAAAATATGAAATGTATTTAGCAAAAAAAAAAAAAATGAAAAAACGAGCAGGATCTAAAATATGAAATACCTATGTTTATGCAAAAATAACCTTGGATCAAAAGTTTGTGGATTTTGAATAAGATTCCAAGTTAAATACCATACACAACAATGGTCCTTTGATCTGTGTTCATCACGAAACACAACAGAAGAAAATTAACCGCTAATTGATTTGGTAGGAGTTAGCACCAAAATACTCTACAACTAGACATTTATTATTTTCTGGGGATGGTTATAACGGCTATCGGCTTTTTTCTTTTATTTATTTTTACATAGTGAAATATTTGGTAAAATATTAGTATATAGTGACATATTTTTATACTCAGTTTGGTATGAGAGAAAGGAAAGGTACCTGCGGAATGAAATAAGAGTATTGTGATCAACATTAACAAAATGGATCAAAAGAAATGTGTGGAAACTACAGGTACAGGGGCATAATTCTATTATATGGGTTGGCTAAATTATATATAAACATTTTAAAAATAGAAGTTGTAGAAGGCTTTTAAATTGAAGAACAATGTGGATTCCATAAAGGAATAAGCTGCTCTGATTGTGTTTTTAGTCTTCGAAAAAAATTCGTAAAAGGAAAGAATTTTAAACAAGCATTTTGTTAATTGATTTTGTAAAAGCTTATGACATAGTAGATAGATCAATCCTATGGAATATTTTAAAATGTTACAAGTACCTTCGAAACTTGTGGAAAGTTTTAAAGCATTATAAAAGGATACTACACGGAGGGTTAACACATATGGTGAAATGCCAGATGAAATTAAAACGACAAGAGGGGTAAGGCAAGGATGCGGGCTCTACCACTTGTTATTTAACCTTCTGATAAACAACATAATTCAAGATTGGAAGATATTCAATAACACAGGAACTAAAATTTCAAGTAATAAGGTTGTTTCTACTTTGTTGTATATACAAAAAACGTGGTTATTTTAGGCAAAACGGCGGTTGAACTATAGATCTAGTCCATAACTTATTTAAAATTTCCAAAAAATATGGTATGATTTCTCTCAACAAGACAAAATCCATGAAAATGAAAGGAAGAGAATAGTTTTGGATTAAAATTTCGATAGAGGTATAAATATTTGAACAGATTGAAACATTTACTTATTTAGGAAATGTTATTTCAGTCTTTAATAAGAATAATAAATACAAAACTAAATACGTATAATAAAATAAATTCACGGTAATTCCGAGGACGATCGTCATACGGGAGAGATGGCCAGTAGGTAATAGATGCCGATACGGTCACACAAACAGATGCCGACAACTGATAAGATCCTTTGTTCTATGCCACCTGGTCCCCCCTCCCTTTGAGGTCTCACACGCCGCATGGTCGCGTGCCGCTAGACCCCGCCCCCTCCCTTTGTGGCCTTACCTAATGCCGCCCGGCTCTGTGCCGCCAGGCCCTGCCCCCTCCCACATAGCGCCTCGTCGCGTGCCGGTGGCACCCCGCCCCCCTCCTGTGTGGTCTCACTTAATGCCGCATGGCACGCGCCCCCTCCCTCCCTCCCCTTTGTGGTCTGATTGGTTCCCTGTGGATAGGTGGGAGAGTGTGTATTGTTCCCATACGCTGGCCACGTATCCTCCACCTCATTGTGACCTGTCTAAAACCCGCCCGTTTGATTGGTTCCCTGTGGATAGGTGGGAGAGGGTGTATTGTTCCCATACGTTAGCCACGTCACCCCCCTCTCATTGCGACCTGTCTAAATCCCGCCCTGGCTATGGGTGTGGTAGGGGAATGGTTTTTCTCGATGCGTGGCACTTTTCGGCAAATCGATTTGAGCAGATAATTGTGTCAATCAATTAGGTAATGTGATATTGAAAAAAGAATCAATGTCTATATACTGCTAATGTCCGGCCCTCGTGCCTCTAAAGGGGTGATGTAATTAAACGCTGCTCTTCGATCGATGAATACGATTAAGTATTTTTGATTGATTAATGTAATTAAGTGTATATGAATTGGCTCGCGCGCACCTGACCGCCATCGTATATGTGTGCTAGCATATGTATAACTATCACGCTCACGGTCTTAACCTCTCCGGCAACAGTCCATCATGTAATGAAAAACCCAGCAGCCGACTTCTGTCTGGTAATAACGAGTTTCACCCCCCTCCACAACTGTATGCGTGACGTCACTAACAAGTCTCGACGTGTAGACTAGCCCGGCTCCACTCTGTCTGTGTCGATAAATGATGTTAAAACACGCTCGCCAATGGCTTTCCTTTGTATTCAAAAACAGACCGCTGGCTTCTGCCTGGAGGGGTGAATAACAGGTCTCAACATGCATTCCGCCCCTCCACCCGCCGCGTGACGTCACCGTCTACAGTATATAAGGAACGCCGGCAGCCAGAGCGATCATTTATTGTTTTTTCAGTGTTCGTTCAGCGATAATCGTGCATCTGATGTGAATGATTACTGGAGCGAGTGCGGAGAAGATTATTTTCACTACGTATACTTCCATACCGAAACATGCAATGGTTTAATGCATTCAGTGTTGTGTACTCAACCATCGCATCATGATCAGATGACTACACTGGAAGTATGTACAGAGAGCTGTCTTGTTTATCGAGGAGCGAACATGTAAGTAATATATATATATATATATATATATATATATATATATATATATATATATATTTCTATAACACGGTAATATATGTACGCATGTTCAATGAAATCTAACTTGAAATCATTTTATTCTTTCAGTGAAAATCGCATGGGGGATGATGTGGAGGATCTTAGCGATGTCGATGAAGTTGACGATTCCTTCGTCTCGAAACACCCAGCTGAATGTGATTCAGAGTCGTTCACCGGATACATGCATTCTGTACTTTGTACTAACCCGGCCCAGCATGAACGCATGACATCCTTCTTCCTATGTAACGACAACTGCGAGGTCTACCAGCGCAGGAAGAGAAAACTCGAGTAAGTAGAAGAAATGTTAAATTACATATTCATTTACTACTTCTAATGCTACTCAGTGTCTAATCTAAAATTAAATTATTACAGACTGCGAATGACTGCCCCTAAGGTACCAGTGTCAATAGAGGAGCTGGAACCTGAGAGACGCGATGTCAATATAGTGGAATATCCAATCTCAGAGCGCCATACCCAGCCTATGGATGAGGATGCCGCTCCACTCCACGCCATTACTACTACCCCTGATGATAAAGCTACGAGGGTACAGGAGTGGATAAATCAGACGACTCCAGATTACTCGCCCAGGATACACCTAGAAGCCTGCAAACTCTTGAAGTGAGTATGACATTCTTTGATAGTACTTTTTTGTGTGACAAGGGGAGAGGTGTTTTCTAATATATGTATTTTCTCTTTCAGACGCATGAAATCATTAACTAAACCTATTTCTAGCATTGTTTTGAATATATGTTGCAGGGGTGTGAGGAGGGAGCGGAGGAAGTGGCAGAACGAGACTGGGGAGAAAAAGCAGAAGAGGAGGTGTAAGAGGAGGATCCTCAACGAGGGTCCTATGGTCTTCTTATTCACTGAAGATACCCTGCATTCGCCAGAGGAGCATGGAGAATCGATCACATGCGCTTGATGACGTCAGGATCTCCCCCTCCCATTCCATGAACATTGGGCTATACTATGACAGCCCCTCCCTCTACATAAATTGTGAAAGTGATAAATCATCTGGTTATATCACAAGATCAGACTGGGATATAATATCCAAAAACATTCCAATGATTGAAGATTACCTACTCCAAGAAAAAAGTTTGCGTGTGATGAATATTGTGACAATCTAATATATGCATGCAATATTATTGTATTTTTTGACCATTCAATTCATTTCATAAATACTTGTTTAAATAATAATGTAATATCTTTAGACATTGAGGGTGTAAGGAACCTAAAACGGCTATTACCCTATATTGAAAGACATTTGAATATTTTAATGATTTCTGCAAGTCAGGAGCAATTAGTTTTTCAGGGAGTACGAGGGGGAGAAGGAAAATGCTTGAAATGTATGCTAAAGTCAATAAAAGAGTGTTTTAGTATATGAATTCAATTTATTATTCATAAACTTATCCTAGTACATTGCTTCGAAAGAACCATTCACCCAAACATATACATAATTATATAAGTGCTTGCATCACGTGAGAAAGAGGTTTGTAGGTAAATACTTTGTCATGTAGAACCAGGCAGTACAGTGACGTCTGGGCTGGTATATTTGCAGATGCTTGAATCTCGATTCTGATGTTCACAGCTACATTTATAACCTCTTCGGATTGGTGAGAACAGTCTATTACGAATAATGGTGCACTGTGAAGAAAATCCTTTCTCTTCCAGAGGGGATAATTATCTCTTTCATAATAGGAACTTTGAAATTTACAGTACATTTTATATAGTGAAGCAAACTTTGAATTTTTAAAGTCCAAGTTCAAATCATGGTACGCGTAGCATTCACTGTTGAGGAATAGTCTCAAATTACTAATATTGCAGTGATCAAACTCTGAATTGTTCTTGCTATAATCACCCGATCTCGCAGTCGGCGCACACACTATGATGAAGCGAGGTTTCTCGAGCTTAGATGTTGTTGCTACATTCCACGTGAAAGATCTTGTCTGGGGTACAGCAGGCTGGGTACGAAGATCCATTGATCGAAAGGCAAGGTGTAGAGGTTTATCAGACTTAACAATATTTAGAATGTGAACTCTTTCAGCATCGGAAAGACGAATTACAGGCATCCTCCATTCGATTCTAGTTAACTTTACATTAGCTTCCTCTCCATTCGAACTCAGGACACAGTTTCTAAAATCTTTGGATCTTATGAGAATCAATTCAAACTTGCTGTTGAGTATAAGCTCCTTGTGATCATCAGCAAATCCAAGGAGCATCGAGAGAGGGACTACAGCATTGAAAGCCCCATTCGCCCCGTGTACTATATCAACTTCTTCACCAGGATAGGCCCATCCAGTATTCAGTAGCCTATTCGACTCCACAGGGTTGAGAGTCACATAATTTCGTATAGTTGTAGTAATTCCAGGATTCCTGTTCTGTCTATAGTTGTAGCATTCATATCTAGACGTATCTCACCAAACATGAAGGCTATAGCATTATTATCGAGCTTCGCTGTAGTAGGGGATCCATCTACCTTGGTGAGAGCACCTTCGATGTAGAGATAACTCTTGTTAGGTACCGTACACAAATCTTCAGCTTGGCATGGTATTCTAATTTCATCGTTTACATCCAAAGCGGAGGTGTTGTATGGTAGAAAAATATGCTCCTCCTCCTTGGTGATCTTGTCGTCAAAGGCTGGAACTTCTGTCACGTTTAAGATGTCCATTATAGCGTCCTGTAACCTAAACCCTCGAGGAACTAGCGGTTAGTACGTGTTAACTCCTCGGAAGCTGGAGAGATAGTATGCTTCGAACGTGGTGCACGTCGTCTATTATAGTATTTGCGAGGTCTTTTAAAATGTATTGCCATTGCGTCTTATGTGGAGTCTTGTAGTGATAACTTCGTTCCTGAAGTTGATCGCCTTTCCGTGTTGATCTACCACTCGAATAGTGATCTGGTCCATATAGTTTGTATCTATGACCGGTAAATATATCGGGTTCGAGGGTTCTTGAGAGATATGATAGCCCGGTGGAACAGAAGGGAAAAACTCGTAGAGCGAATGTCTGCTTTTACCGTCAATGAAAGAGCCTGTTGCAATACTGCACTCCACACGTATGATACTCACTTTAAATATATTCACAAGATATTCAGATTCAAACGCTTCTCCTGCAGGAATTATTTTAGTGTCTGAGAATCCTAGAAGCGAACCAATAGATCTAGCCTTAGAAAAGTCTATTGTATAAGGACATTTAATTTCAGCCTTCATTGTATTATTGTTAGGCCTTATGAAGAAGAATTCATCATTAAATCCTAGTTTATCCTTTATAAATGCATTGATATCGGCAATCTGGTAGGTTCCATGATGGATGACAATGGTTTCAGGTTTACCATTATGAATATAATGAAATCCATTATTACCTTCATCGACGTTTGGTATTGAATAGAATGTTTCAAAATTCAAGAGAGCAATCTCATAATGACCTGGAGGATCTAGCTGTAGAGGTGGGTTTAGATACATTGAAATAACAGTGTCTGACCCACTCACTGTAACTGTATAACTCATCTTGACGATGTAGCAGAATCTAGGATAAAAGAAATTGCAAGCACAAGTGCCCGCAGATGACTGAATCGAAATCCTGGTATCTCTGTGTATTATAGAAGATTTTAACACCATGTAGATATTTCTCAATCTCAGGAGGTGGCTTCAAATTACCGAAACTATCAAAGTAGTATGCGACATCACCTTCTTTCCTTATAGCAACCCAGTGTGTTCCTTCATTATCGGAGGTATCGAGATTGGTAATAAGTCTCTTTTTGAAGTGTGGTTTTAAAGGTAGTTTGTCAATCATATAAACTCCCCTAAAATAAGGAATTTTTAAGCGTTTAGCATAACATTCGATGGCTACGTTACTTAGGGCTTCCTCCGGTATATGTACAATCCTTTTCCAGCGTTTTTTGCATTCTTCTTTAAACCCCTGCCTTTAGATCCCCTTTTTTCAAGGACCTTGCTATTTTAGGTGCAGCGGCTAAAGACGACATCAGAGGCATTGCAGGTAAGAATCCTCCTTTATTCCTCTTCTTACACCTTCTCTTCCGGAGTCCCTTTCCTCGGGTCTCCATCGCCCTTGTTATGCCTCGCAACTTCTGCTAAGTGCCTATCAGCAGCCTTTTTTATTGACTGCAGAGGCTATCTGAGCAGCGCCGCCTGCTGCAGCGCCTAAAGCCGCAATGATGGGTATCAATGGTAAAAACCCTCCTCTATTCTTCTTTCTCTTTCCGGCTCCCACTGCAACCTTTCCCTTGATGATTCCAGTTACTAGCGTTGCAGCTAACCTTTCACCAAAAGTTGAATCTGATGACTGCACACGCTTCCAAGCCTTCTCTGCAAGAATCTTGTCCGCTATTTGTCTTAAAGCGGTGTCTTTATTCTCAGCGTACGCGAGGTCGTGCTGTTTGCAAGCTTCGTCTAATTGGTTAATTCCGGGGTCTCCTCTTTTTATACGTTTTTCCAATTTAGTACCTGGCCCACAATATCTATATCCAGTTAAGTGAGCTTCGAGGGGAGCGAATTAATTATGGAATTAATAATTCCAGAGCCACGCTTATACTGCAACGACCTCCCTCTCTTAGCTCTCATGATATACTAATCGAGTAATTGCATGCATTAGCTCTTTTACATCATTGCATTCAATCATTAGCTACTTTACATCCGGTAATATATAAACATCGCACATGCATTTTATAAGTTAGTTGTTAACATAGAGCTTGTTAAGCAGCACTGCTCTCTACCTATTCAGGTATTAGACTTTAAAGTGACTTTAGAAGTGATCGTCATGGCAAGTTATTTCCATCTAATGTCAGAGCTCTTATTTTAGGGAGCTCCAGTGCAGGGAAAACAAACGTATTACTCAATATGCTACTCCATGAGAATGGACTACGTTTTGAAAATTTGTATATTTATTCAAAGTCTCTCTATCAATCAAAGTACCAATACCTAATTAAAGTGCTTGGAAACATCGAAGGTATAGAAGTGAACACCTTCGACAACGGAGATTGTGTTTCATTCTTCTGAAGTCAAAGAAAATTCAATCTTTATATTTGATGACGTCATCACTGAAAAGCAGGAAAAGATAGCATCCTTTTACAGTATGGGCAGACATTGAAATGTCGACTCTGTATATCTAGCGCAGTCCTATGCTAAAGTTCCAAAACATTTAATTCGCGATAATACATGATAATACTCTTCAGACAAGACAATTTAAACTTAAAGCACATTTACGAAGATTATGTAAATACCGACATGACCTACAATGAATTTAAGGATCTATGTAAGAGCGTTTGGGAGAGTGTATCAGAAGGAAGACCCTTTGTTGTGATAGTTCCTGAATTTCACATGAATGAGGGACGATATAGGAATGGTTTTGATGTATATATATTAAGCTCGACAAAAACGAAAATGCTCATTCGTAGTTAATCATGAGCATCGATAGGTTCGGTTCTCAGAGAACTGGTCCAGTTAGAAGAATGTTTGAACGTTTTATCATAAATAGAGATGTCAAAGGAAATTATCAATTCAAGAATAAGAGTTTGTGCAATGTTCACGTTCCTGAAGATAATCATGATGCCTCCTATAAGAATTATGTGGATGCTCTCGAAATTAGGATGCACGATTTCTCTCAGCAAGCAGCTAACAATGTTGAGGTTATGGCTAAGACCCTGATCGATCAATTGATTTCAAGATATATCCTCAAGAGGGATAAGGAAAATAGCATCGTAATCGATAAAACTAGATTGAAAATATTACTAGATCCTGTTAACGATAATGATGTTGTGAATAAAAAGTTCATCACCGGATATGTCAATTCATGCACGCAGTCGAGAGATGATAATGGTAACATTTTATTCGGGAATAAGAGAATCACTGATATAGCAGATCCTCTCGGAGATACGGATGCTGTAAATAAAAGATATCTTAGAGGTATGATCATTAGGAAATCGAACGAGACGCGACAGCAGTTAAAAAGGTACTTGCCAAAGGAAATCGAGATGCAAATGGGTAAGAAGCTGCTAGACATCACAGCAAATCTGAATAAAACTACGAGTAAAGTGGATACTGTAACAACCTCTACAAAAGACAGAGTGGATTCTGTACTGGACTCTATTAAACAAGTTACCGCAGAGCTTGATAGAGAAAAAACAAATCTTCAGAATCTTTGCAATCAGAAAATTAGTAATTTAGAAAAGTTAGCAATGAAGCGAATTTCAGATTTAGAGGCTACAATCAGGCAGTTAAAGACAGAGGTTTTGAATACTCTCAAAACTTATTCCTGCAATGATAAACTTAAGAAAAAGGAGGAAAATGTAAATATTATGATGGACGCCTACAAAACTAATATGCAGCAAATGACGAGTCTAGAAGAATCAGTCAGAAGCCAGTACGCTAATACGGCAATCTTTGCTGAAGCTTTCAAGACACATACACAGGAGCATAAGAAAGAAACCGAGCAACTGAGAACTTCGATAGAGATGTTAGCTAAGTCTCTCGACACGTTGAGAACTCAAGCTGGACGCAGACTGTAAATTGAAGGTAATCGTCTATTTTCACATCATTTAAAGATGGACAGTGAAAGCATAAGACTTAAAGAGTCTGTAGCAGGGCTGTGAAAGAAAAACTGAGAGCTCTAAAAGGTCTCAGGTTTGAGACGCAGCATGTCATGTCTGAAGCTTTGAAGCCTGTAACCGCTTCCCCTCAAGGATATTTTGGACACTCAACGAGGGTTGACTGTGAAGACCGTCAAGAATGAAGATGGTGATTCTACAAGTATTTCTACTTACCTTCAACACGTTCGCTCAAAAGACAAGGATCGTATTGATACATTGTACGGTGTGAGATATCAGGATGGAAGTTATATGCTTTGAAATAAAGATATTCATTTTATAAATAATCAAATATTGATAGGTGATGAAACGTATGAGTCTACCGCTGGTTTGACGGAGCTCATCTTTAAGCGAACGCCTCAGATTTCTGCATACACCAGTGAAGACTTGGAGACGTACGCTAAGATTATGAAAAGTACTCTTTTCATAGAATTGGTTACACCAGACATGGTCGCTTGAAATCTGGTAAATCGTATAAATACAAGAATATAATACGTCCCTTCCTCAATACACATTCACGTCTAGGACTGGCATGGAAGGAGCATAAGCCTGATAAGGAGGTTGACTACGTTTTCTGGAGAAATCCTAACACATAAGTGAATAGACTGAGGCTACTTATTGCTTCGAGGGACGCTGGTAATAATAGCCACTCTCAAGAGATTGAGGAAATTATCCGGGAGTTGAAAGCATCTAAAATTATAGCATGACCGCCAAACAGAATATCGCCAGAGAGCTTCACGGATCAGCGAGGAGGAACTATTTACGACGCAAAATTATCAGCAAAGGTATGAATGATTTATTACAAATTGATTTGATTGAAATGGTACCATATGCAAGAGTGAACAAAAATTTCAAATACATTCTGATCGCAATCAACTTTTACTCTAAAATGGCATATGCAAAACCCTTAAAGGATAAGGGTGGAGTTAATGTTGCAAAGGCTATGGAGGATATATTACAAGAAATGGATGTCCCTCCCCGGAATATTCAAAGTGAAAACGGGAAAGAATTTTATAACAAGTTCTTTAAACGATTAATGTTTAAGTATAATATTAACCACTACAGGTCCTATATCAAAATGAAGGCTGCGGCTGTTGAACGTTTAACTCGAACCTTGAAGAATATGATGTACCGAGAGTTTTTAGCCCAAGGCTCATACAAGTGGGTAGATCTTTTACCTAGAATCCTTGTAAAGTACAATGATACTTTTCCTTCAGCTATCCGCATGAAGCCTAATGAAGTGAAAAACAACGATCTTTTCTGACTGTGTACAATTATAATCAAGAACGAAGAGAGAAGAAGGCTTCAAGGAAGTTTAGTGTTGGTGATTATGTCAGGATATCTAAACATAAAGTACATTTTGAAAAGGGTTTTGAATCTAACTGGAGCGTTGAAACCTTCAAAATATTTCGTGTGAATCGTACCAAACCTACAACATACATACTAAAGGATAGGAATGGTGAAATCATAAAAGGTGGCTTTTATGGACATGAACTAAAAAAGACTAACTATCCTAACACATATTTAACAGAAATGGTTATACGTAAACGTTGAAACAAAGTTCTTGTAAAACGGTATGGTTTTGCAGATACTGAATGCATTGATATAAAGGATTTGGTGTAATGTGTGAAGAATTAATAAAGACTAAAGTTTTATGATTGTAGAATTAGGAGTATTTTTATTTTAAAAATCCTTCATATTTTTTCTTTTTTGAGGGAAAAACGTAGGCTCTTAAAAACCCTCACATACTTTAAATGAACATATACAATATTAACACCATTCGAGGGAAAATTAATACATAAAAACCCTCACAGGCTTTAAATGAACAGATACAATATTAACATCATCAGAGGAAAAATTTAGATACTTAAAAAAACCTCACACACTTTAAATGAACATATACGCTGGCTAAGAGAGAAAAGCAGTTTCCCCTATTACCACATGGCGCGCTGACGGAGGTGGCGAACTGAAGCGCGAAGGAGGGGATGAATGCTAACTTGCCCTGCACTTGCTGAGAGACGGTCACTCGCGTCTGGCGCTCCATGGAGGAAGGGTTGCGCTCGGGCTTTCAGTGAAATTACCGCGCGTTAACGTCTCGTTACGGCAAATCTGTCCTTTCAGCCATGGATTCACCTAAGTGTTGTAATATTCTTATAAATCCAAAATATATTTTCCCTCAAAAGTAGAATTAAACAAATGTTATTAGACGTAATAATTGTACACATGTAATAATCGCCTTAACAACCACGCACGCATATACGAGAACGACCAGGTGCGCGCGAGTCAATTCATATACAATTAGTCAATCAACAAAAATACTTAATCGTATTCATCGATCGAGGAGCATCGTTTCATTACACCACCCTGTAGTGCAATGTGCGGACACTAGTAGTAATAAAATACCGATTATTTTTCAATAATGTTTTATGCATGGACGAACATTACCTAATTGATTGACACAATTATCTTCTCAAGTCGATTTGCCGAACAGTGGCACGAGTCGAGAAAAACCATTCCCCTACCACACCCATCAACAGGGGCGGGATTTAGACAGGTCGCAATGAGAGAGGGGTGACGTGGCCAGCGTATGGAAACAATACACACTCTCCCACCTATCCACAGGGAACCAATCAGACCACAAAGGGGAGGGAGGGTACGCAGCCAGCGTATGGGAGCAATACACCCTCTCCCACCTATCCACAGGGAACCAATCAGACCACAAAGGGAGGAGGGGGCGCGTGCCAGGCGGCATTAGGTGAGACCACACAGGAGGGGGGGCGGGTGACCACCGGCACGCGACCAGGCGGCATGTGGGAGGGGGCAGGACCTGGCGGCACAGAGCCGGGCGGCGTTAGGTGAGAATACAAAGGAGGGGGCGGGGCTTAGTGGCACGCGACCAGACGGCGTGTGAGACCTCAAAGGGAGGGGCGGGACCAGGCGGCATAGAACAAAGGATCTTATCAGTTGTCGGCATCTGTTTGTGTGACCGTATCGGCATCTATTACCTACTATGGCCATTGGCTCTGTCGCAGTTGTGGTGTGAAGTTTTTGAAATTTGGCTGGTGGCAAGCTTTCAGTCCTTGTTAACTAGTGTTGATCACGTTATTTCTGTCGTTAGTTTGCACGTGGCCAATTATTTCTTCGCGGTTGAATGCAGTAAGTGAATACGTAACCCCCTTTCAAGACAGCATTTGAAAACTTTGTGCACACGTTAAGTACGTATTGGTTATCTTACTGACGTTGGTTCCATTACTATAACGCTTTCTAGTTTTTTGTGGTCTGTGGTCATCTCACCTCTACAAATGGGAGAGATGGCATACAAGCCTCCGGGAGAGTTGACCAGCCTTTCCGGAGAAATATTTTCATTACATTTTGTATTTCTAAATACATATTCCTCATTTTATTTGTTTTATTTTTCTGTTACACGGCTTCGTCAATATCACTAATTTTTATCACCTGTGTATAACCAGCTTGTAGTGACGTAGATAATTTAAATACATTTTAGACTGGCACGTCGTTTTTATGCTTTTAGAAACCGATAAAATACAAAAGTAAACAAGACAGTGTTCGCGGTATTTCGAAAAATGTATCTATAACATTCAATATATTAATAAATGTTCAAGAAAGAAGGGTTAAAACATGTCTCAATGGGACCAATAGGACCAAGTGGTTGTTTGGGCAGCGAAAATGGAGAGAAGCTTGTGGAACATAATTATGAAGAAAATGTAGAAGCATGGCGTTTCTCTAACAAGAGGTGATATTTACATTCTAATGTACAATTTCGCTGAAAAACTTAGCCGGAAACGCTATACCAAAGAAAAATTACAGTCACATTTATTTTAGTTTTCCCCAAAGCTTTTTCTGCTGGGACTTACAAAAACTTGACTACTAGCTGATAAACAAAAGTGCAAAACGTGTATTGCATAATTACTGTTACTTTATTAATATCACTAAACAGGTTCTTTGAGTACGAAAACTGTGTGGCCATCTACTCGTGTACATCATGACCATCTCTCCCCCCGCAATCGTAGGGAGAGAAGACCAATGCATCGGGTTTTTAAAATTTGGGACTTATTCATCCAAAATAAATTTATGTCCTCACGAGTACTTACTATTATAAAGATTAATCTTCAAATACTCCATTTAGTTATTTAAATACATTTTGCTTCAAAATTCTAATGCAACGTTTTAGAAACTGTGGCTATCTTCTGGACTTACCCTATTGATAAATAAACTAGAGAAGTTATGTCAAGAAGTGTAGAACTAAAATTACATATAGTGATAGCAAAACCGGTGAAAATGCTTGGTTCTGAAACTTGTATTTTAAAAAGACAGAATCAGAAAGGGCCCAAAGCCCAGAAGATGAGAGTCTTGAAGCCCTTAATGAGAGTCACTCTTAGAGGTCTCATTCCCAGTAAAATCATAAGGGAAGATTTTGGGGGTTTGAAACATAGTCGAGGAAAAGGAAAGTATAAACAAAAATGGAACGAACAGCTTTTTAGAATGGATGACCAAAGAATGCCACAGTATGCATTTCAATATAGGCCAGTGGGAAGAACAGACCTGGGTAGTCCTGAGAAGCGTTGGGACTGAGACTCGGAACAGGACTTGGTGTTCTAATCCTTCAAAGTCTGAAGCAGATTTTGAAATATCACCGATATAGAGTAGAACATGATGAATTATTTTGTTAAAGTAACTCAAGTTTGTTAGAAACCAATACTCAGTGCTGTAAATGTTTCCGGAACATCAGTCAATTCTCCCTTCATGCCTTCTACGTACTGGAGTGCCGCATACAGCTTTCCCGGTAATCTGTCTCGATTCTAAAGTTGAGAGAAACAGTAATTTTACAGTAATAGTTCCTACCATTACAGTTCAAAATATTACTAGGTTCCAAATTAACAGTCAAAGAGGGGAACTAGTGTTTACTGTACCAGGTGGGCCTACTGTGCCGTATTTAAAGTGTGTAGATATCCCTTCGTGCGTTAAAAGAGTTGCGGATCTCAACGGGGCAATTCCAAGTAAAAACAGGCAAGTGGGCACCTGGCGAATTAGCGTGAGTAAGTTCGGTTTTTTTTCCAAGTTCCACTTATACCCCTCCTTTAACTGCAATGGATTTATTGGTGGCCTTTCCTTTGGAACATATTATTGCCTATAGGCAATAGGATCGCACACGCATTCACACTCTCATTGATACATACAGACTTTGGAGAGGATAGGGAATAATCTTGGCTAGAGAAAAATTTCAACCCCAGCCGGGAATCGAACCCCCGACCCCTCGCACATCAGGCAGTTGCTCTACCGACTGACCTACCGGTCCAGTCGAGCTCCATATTACTCATCTTGCTTATCAGCAAAGATAATGACAGGATCGCGCTCATTGAGAGGAACTTTGCAGGTTTGCAATAGTGTGTACACTCCGTGATGATAACAAAATCAGACCCTTGCATTATAGCGTACTGTCCATAATGATAGACAAGAACAGACTGAATAGCGCTTAGAATATTTTCCACTTTGGTTTCACAGGCTTTATTTTGAGGGAATAATTTCATCTTTTACACTGACAAATAATTAAAATGTCTTTATTTGATTTATTCATATGCGCCCATAGTTATATTTTTAATTGTGTTTGCGGTGTTCTTGTGTAACGTTACGGACTATAAGAAACAGACCTGAGAGCATCTAGTGTTTCACTGCCATATTTTTGCTTGCTATTATAAATACTATTGTTACTATTATCATTATCTCATTATCTAACGTTACTGTTATGCTGACTTCGCTCATTGTATAGGTGTTCACAATTTTTTCCCTGGTGATTAATACCATATTCTAAACGTGTCCGTGTAGCAGCTGCATGGCCGTGTGTAGGCTGTAGGTTATTTGGTGGCGATAGTTGCTGAGGCGGTGGTGATGGTGCTGGTGCTGTTGGTGTGATTTTAAGGCGCTAATGCGCAGTTCCCCACTGTCCTGCATTTACTTGGAATTGCTCCGTTGAGTTCTGCAACACTTTTAACGAACGGAGGGTTATCTGCACACGTCAAATATGGCGCGGTTGGGCCACCTGGTATAGACATAAACAGCCTAAATATACGGAACAACCTAAGAGTGAAGTGAAATTCACTGCGCATCGAGTAGCGTGGAGTGTTGTTTACCTACGCGGCCGTGTACAATCTACTTCGTGACACTTTGTCACTCATTCCAATGTATATGTCCTACTTGATTTTCTATCATCACTAGACTTAGGCAGCACATTGGCGTCTTTATTTACATCAGCAGTACTGTGTATATGGAACTCTATATTAAGATAGTACATACATTTGTTGTTAACATGTTCCAGATCCTTAGCCTGGACATAACCATAAAAGCAAGAACAATATGCCGTTAGTCCATTGTTACCTGTCTTATGGTTCTTTCACCTCCAACATGATTCCAAGAGTACTGGAAAATGATGCTCTCCTCTCTGCTTCTCTCCCTCGGATACTACATTCAGTTGTGCACATGCCAATACGTAACGTTGCTTTCAATAACAATGTGTATGTGCGTCACTTCTAAATGCCTATTATAACTACTGCTCACATAACTCAGATTAAAGTAATTCGCGTTCATAATCAAAGTAGTAACCGTCTTGTATTACTTTCCATGATGTTAATGATTATATTGTGATGCAACTGCTATGGCCGAAGGCTATCGGGAGGTTGCGCTAGGCATTCCGAGATAAACAAAGATAACTCGCTCTCTCGCCCAGCTATGCATTGAAAGCGCACCATGTTCGATGTTTGTGCTTTATTAAAAGCGCACCAAACCCACCAATTAAAAGCGTGCAACACTTCAAGTAATCTATCCTTGGGATCTTTGTACACGGCGCCCTCAGTTTATCAGAATGAGGTGAGAACAGTTACTAATAAAGGCAACGAGAGCATCGTTATAGGTGCAATTATAGGTATAGAAAGTTCCGTGTGTTAGCTAGTGGTGACATTTCATGGAGGTGTACCTTACGTTAGTGTAATTCAGCCATCCATACATACGCAAATGTAAGTACTGTGTTAAATAAAGTTGGTATCTACTCATAATCATGACCAAATTATGGATGGAGACATTTAGAAAGCATCTGCCCGTGGCGTTTGTTAGAGCAAAGCTTGTGAAGAGTTAGCTCTCAGACCACTTAGGTTAATCAGAACCGCTCTCAGTAACGACGCGAATTCCAGTATGACACCTGGACATGTTAATGATATGAAGCAGGCTATTTATCGGGAACGGAGGAAGAAGTTACCTAAAAAGCCCCATTTCATTTCAAGACGCTATCAAACAACTACAAGAGTTTAATATTGTAACGAATAGGAATGAAGGATTTTGTTTCCCATTTGAAGACATGGTGCTTAACATGTTATACTAATCTAAAATTTTTATTGATGTATTGGGAAAATTCTTTTAGCGGATGGAACATTTTACACTAGTCCACGGTTTTTCCAATAACTGTGTACTCCACATGTTTACTACGGTGAAAATTGTTATATAAATCTGTATTTTGTTTCTTAACATCTAAAGCAACAGATGGTTATGAAGAGATGTGGAGACGGATTAATTTTTTTTGCAATGACCACTTTGCTCCCGAAAATATAATTTTATACTTTGAAACAACTGCACATGTTACAGCAA
Source organism: Deroplatys truncata (assembly GCA_030765065.1). Classification (NCBI taxonomy): domain Eukaryota; kingdom Metazoa; phylum Arthropoda; class Insecta; order Mantodea; family Mantidae; genus Deroplatys; species Deroplatys truncata. The sequence continues at coordinate 532,829,271 of CM060990.1, read as the reverse complement.
AAATGGTCATTCCTTCCATCATGATTCAGTGCTTCCAATTCTATTTAGGACAAACGTGGTATCGTAAAACTTCAGAGTTAAAATTATCAGGTTTATGCAAGAGTAAAGAGGAAGTAAGTGAATGGCTCAAGTTTGTTTAGTTTGTTTGTTTTATTGGTTGCCTTTGTTTGACTTCAATGATATTGAAGAAGTATTTGTGGGCCTCATCAGTGTTTCGCCGCAAATGGACATAGCAGTTTTTCCGTCTTCATTCTTGAAACCTATGTAGGGAAAGAACGTTCCTTTCCTCCTGAACTTTGAGCTTTTACGAGTATACATACTCCTAGCACTACTAATGGAGCCGAATGTTTGCACAAGCATCTCAAGGAGAATTTTTATAAATCTAACCTATCAATCCACATAACCATTGATATATTAATGAAATTTCAAGCTGAGACGTATTTGAAATTACAAGATACCAGCAGAAAGCAGCTAAGAAGGCAGGAAGTGAAATACGCAAATATTCGTAAATATCAGGAGCAGTAGGACAGAAACAACTATTAGCCGATTGAAGTTCCTAAAGAAGGTCAGTCGACTTGACTTGCCCGCCACCTACCAAACAGTGTGTGTATACAATATTTTAACGCGCCAAAGTTTTAACCACAACGACTAAACACTGTGTGTGTGTATACAAAACGTATCTTAACGCACCAAATTTTTAACCACACCTATTGCTAACTGGGTGTGATTATCAATAGACAGTCCTAAGTCTGCAGAAGTGGAGAGGGAATTTAGTGTACTTATCATGCTTTGCGTTGTGCGCTCTCAAAGTATTTTCAGTGATATTTCGGTGCGCTTTTGATTGAAAACATACAATTCGGTGCACTTTCGATGAGCTCCGTTTCGTCCGGCGTACACATCGGAAGCGTTATCGGCAGGTAACCAGAATCTTCTGGAAGTTTCCTTCCCCCGTCTGCAGAACGTGTATCCAGATAGTTATGGAATGTTCTGTGGAAGATTTCATTGGTCTCATAAGCGAGCGTTCTCGCAAGAGCAGTCAGTCAGTTGATTCGGTCAGTGAATGAGCAAGCAAGTTGGTGAGCGCGTTTCCGCTGCAACAACAAGTGCGGTTCTCCAAGCGAGTTGTTTGTGACTGCTGTGACGTGCAGCGAGTGCTACTGCAGAGTGAAAGATAGTAGATGTTTTGTATTCGACTCTCCAGCGCAGCGAGTGAAGTGCACTATCCGAAGAAGAGACTACGTCACGAAGAAGGTGAAGGACGAGGAAATTGAACTAGTTCACATTAATGAAATGACAATGTGAACTAAGTGAGTGGAAGTTGCATTAGATCAAACAGTGAGATAAATATAGGTATTCAAATGAAGGTAGATATTGCAGGAGACATTGGGGAAGACAACAGACTGCCGGTTAGAGGGCAGGCATTGTCAGCCGAAAGGAATAAAGTCTTGCATGTAGCGAACTATCTGAGGCCATAAATCAGTCAGGTTCCACTATTTCAGTAGAAAACCATGTCCAGTAAGCTCCTCAGCTCAGTCCAACTTTTAACGCCATTTTAAACGTTAAGTGAACAAATCAATTATAGTAATAAAAGTATGGAACAACAAATTCGTTCTAGTAAAAAGTATGGAAGAAAAATCAATTAAGAGATGCAGAAACGGTTACATGTAAATAATCAAAGTGTACAAGAACAACTGATTTTAAACAACAGCGAAATTAATGAGTAGATGAGCCAACTAGCTATTACAAGATTAATTTGAAAGATCAGCTAGGTAGTATCAGCAAGGAAATTAGCTTAGAGGTCAAACAATACCTAGATACGAAACAGGGAGAGATAGAAAGAAAAATTAACATAAATATAACTAAACAAGGAGAAATAATAGAAGAAATCAAAACAGGGCAGGTGAATTTACAGCCCCGAGGAGACAAAATAAGTTTATACATAGAGAATTATTTGTTCATAATTCAAAGCAAAATAATCAGCAATAAGGAAACTTGTGAATAGGTTAGTAAGCAGCTCAAGAATCGATTGAGTGATGAAATAAAAAAAGAAATATGACGAAGTTTTTAAAAGCAAGCAGAAATAGAGGCAACCATGCATAAAGAATTAAAGAATGTCAGCAATGCTATTGATACAGTGAATCGGAGTACAGAAAATAATCACCTTGAGATCGAGAATCAATTTGTTTTGGCTGAGAGTTAGATAAAAGAAATGAAGGAGGCTCTTAAGGAACTACAAGGTAGTCTGAAAAATAATTCTAATCTTAGCTCTGTAAATAGTATAAATTCATATGCTGGTAATGCTAGCCATGTGTATCTAATGAGGAAAGATACCGTGGAGGCGAGACAAATGATCAGACACACCCACTTGTCGAGCCGACATCTAGCTGTAGTTCTCAGCACTTTGCCAATACCCTACTTATGCATGGAGGATTTAATTATTTGTTAAATAAAATAGATTACCTAGGTTAGACGAAGAGGATGGTGATCATACGAAACAGCACATATTGGATCTAGAACAATATTTTGCCTTAAACCAAGTATCTCAGCAATATAAGATGCTAATTGTTAGGCGAGGTGTATACCCAAAACTGCAATAATAGGTTAGACTACCAGAGAAAACCAAAGCTTCGAATATTTTTGCCAGATATTCTTAAACAAGTTTCGGAGCATCAATACTCAAAATGCAGTACGATCCACCTTAAGCAATAGGAGGTATGACGAGAGATCATCCTAATCAATGCTAGATTATTTGCTCGAACAGGCACAAAACAGTGGACTATTGCAGTCTCACATTTCTGAAAATGAATTCATAGGTATGATATACCAACACTTTCCGGAAAGAATCACGTATTACTTATACATAGCAAAACCTAGAACTAAACCGGAACTGGTCGACTTAATTCAAGCTTTCGGGAGACGTCCAGGACCTAGAGATTACGGACATAATGTAAGCTTTCAAAATCAAAAAGTAAACCATTGAAGTCAAAATCAACACTACCCAACATGCTCAAAGACGGAATTATCAGGAGTTCATTCTCAAAATGTGTAAACCCTGTCTGTTGTATTGTCGAAAAGAACAATTAATTATGGATGACAATTGACGCCCGTATGCTAAACAGACATGCTACTCCCGACAGATTTCGAAATGAGGGAACTGAAGTGTTACTGTCTAAAATCAACAGAGAAAAATTTCTTTCAACTATAGACACTGTATGATCATGTTGGCAGGTAGATTTAGAAGAAAATGTCAAACACTACTCTTCGTTCTTATATAACGGGAAACAATAAAAATTCAATTCTATCCCTTTCGTGCAGAAGACGTCGGGGAATGAATTTTTAAAACTGACTGCCACTGTATTCTGTGACAAAGCTAATGAGATCGTAATACAGTACGTCGACAAATTCTTATTTCTTTATCATAATTTCGAGGACTTTTGGAAGACGTAAATTACGTTTTATCTAAACTGAAAGAAAACGGCATTACCATAAACCTAAAGAAATCACAGTTTTGTATGAAATAAGTCGAGTTCCTAGGCTACGTGTTGGCGGAAGAGGAATAACACCGAATACCGACAGGATAGAAGCAGTGAAGAGAATTCTATCTCCTCACAACATTAAACAATTTTTATTGCTGCCTGGAATTTTAAAGTTACAAAGTAAGTTGATTCAACGTTTTGCCACAAAAATTGAACAACAAGGGAATTATTAAAGAAAGGTCAAAAATAGAAATTTTAGGAAAGGCACCAGAAGGCATTTGAGAAAGTTAAATAGTTATTTGCTAGAGCTACTCTTGTGGAGAGACCCGAGACGGCCTAGAGTATGAGATTGGCGTCAACGCTTCATGCCTTGGATAAAGATTTTTGTTGGGACAACGGGGACCAAATTGGAAATTTCACGTGATTAGCACCGCGTCGAAAGGTATTTAGCTGGCCGAGAGAAATGTTTGTATCTCAGAATTGGAAGTGGGCGCTATGTACTACGTGCTCAGTATTTTAAGGAGTAAAAATATTGCTGGAAGAGAACCATATTTAGCGACCATGTGAGTCTATCTTTCATGAAAATGCCAACTCACGAGTACAAAAATTTCTAGATTTACCCACGAAATTTTGTCCTCTAATGTGGGAATTCAATATATACTTGGTCGCGAGAACATCTTTGTGACTTCTTGTCTTGGTAAGCAACAAGTGCCCAAGAAGAGAAATTACTCTCAAGAACGTCTGCATACAAATGGATAAGAAGCTTGAGGCAGATTTTCGAAAAATTAGTGAGAAACAAGCTGAAAACAAAAATTTTTAATTGATGAAAAAAGCTTCTAAGATTAACAAAGATATGGTTGTAAATTTGGCAACAAAGATAGGAAATTATATAAATTTTCGGTAGAGAGAATCAAAATTGGAAGACGTACGTGCCCAAAAGCATGGAGAGAAGAGTTATAGAAGCATACCACTCATCCTTAGGACACTCTGAGACAGACCGGACATCTTTAATGATGGATGAAAACGTATATTTCCCCAAGTTATGACATAAAGTGCGTCAAATTATTTCTGCCTGTGATACGTGCCAAAGGGCAAGGACTTGAAATGTGGCTTACGATTTTGAGACGAATGCCATTCTGAGAGACAAGCCAAGAATACTCGTCACAGCCGACTGCCATGGTGAGATACCAAGAGGTAAATTTGAATTCAGACATATTTACGTGTTATTGGATGTGTTCTAAAAATTTGTAAAAACTTATGCTGAGAGGAAAATAACTAGTGCCACATGTCTAAACAAAATTCTACAACTTTATATTTCGAAATGTGGAAAAAGAGAGGCAATTATCATGGCCAATGCCTCGATATTCAAAAGTAAAATGCTTGTTAAAACATTGGAGGAACATGAATTTAAATTGTACCATTGTTCCCGGTACCAAGCACAAAGTATTTCATGTGAGAGAATCCTGGGAGACATTTTGACTTATTTTTGTGTTTTGGTGAGCAAAAGACACTCCGGTTGGGTAAACTATGTGCCATTAAACGAAACCATCACTAATTACTCTTTAAACCCCTCTACACTTCTAAGCCCATAGAACTCAGGGAGAGAATGGTATATGAAAACAGAGATAAAAATATACCAATAAGCATTCATTGCGGCAATCCACAGGAAAGAACGGATTCAGATATGCTTATGAAGGCCAAGGAACGCATGGAAAGGAGAACTGAAAAGAGAAAGTGTGAATACAAGGGAAACAAAAAAAGTGTGGAATAAGCATCGGAGATACAGTATTAGTGAAAAACCAGCTTAAATCTAACTCCCTCCATAAATAGTATCTTCGGGTGCATAATTTGTATAGAGGACCATTTAAATTGAAGCAAAGTTTCGGCACAGACACTTGTGAGCTAGCAGATCCAGTAGATTCAGAAAAGATGTTTGAGCGCTAACATAAACAATCATTGTGAGTGTATAAAACGCCTCTGCCAGAATCCCAATGCAAAAATTAAGATTGCTCATGTGAAAGCCATTACACACTCTTATGTACATAAACAACGTTTGTGAAATATTCTTGCGTGGTGTCTTATTGGATTCGGTTGTATGGAAATGTTAAATAGAGTAAGCAAATGTATAGTTGTGGTAACCCACACTCCTTTGTATTAAGTGTGTGTTAGAAGATAAGAAAACGTTGACGGTGTATTGTATATAAGTGTTAAATTCTGCGTAGTGAAGTATCAGTTGAAAACCATACGCGAGTCCAAAAGTGAAACTGAGAGTTGTCTTTCAAAGAATGTGTATGGCCCGACCACCTGATTGTGATCAGGTCAATATACCTAAATCCAAGTGAGAAGTTCTTCGCCAGGGTAAAACCACGTCAAGCCACATATGCTGTGAAGTTGTCAGCTCACAAGAGTAAACCCAAATCACCCTTGAACACTCAAAAGAAAAGCATAATAGGTGATAACCAACAAAGAAGGAAATCATATTGTATGTAGGTATATAGAGAAGAAAGGAAAACCGCTGTATTTGAAATGAGGTGCTTAAGGCACATATTTATCATTAAGCTTTCAAGTCACAAAATTACTATCAAATTATTGTATCGCCAAGTTAAGAAAGTAGAGGAATGAAGTTATAGAACTTAAAAGGAGCTCTCTTCTCAAATGGATTACGTGGTTTTACTTCTATAATTGGGGAATTTTGAGGTCTTATTTTGCCATACCAAATTTCTTTTTATAATACAAGAGGTTATAAGGATCATATGTATATGTATCTCCTGTCATAGATTATCGTTATTGGAACAGAAGTATTGGTAGTTTTTGTAACTGTAAGTGTTGCCAATGTTAAAATGTTCATGGTTTTCCAAGTTAGGATATACTCAAAGTGTATCTTGGGAGAGTACAATCGTGTTTTTTTCGATGCACCAACTCGCATATCTGTTATATTTAAGCCTAAGGGAAGCCTTTTATGGTATTGTGATGGTTAGAGAAGGTATAGTAGGGGCGTAGGTGGCGAGATCTCTAAAAATACAGCGAAAATACCGGACTGCGTCATGTATATAATCATATGTTTGGGCCTTAAGCCACTCAGAAACGTATAAAATGATGTTATTAGGGACAGGCGCTACCAACGCTGCGAAATAGTAGCGAATTCGAGAATAGTCTAAAGTTACTCCAAGCGCCCGGGAGCTGATTATAAATAACGCCAAATGTACTTATCTTCACGCCAGTCTGGTCATGTAATCCATATAAAATTAATGTCCGTCAGCGAGAAGAATTTGCGCGCATTGATTCCGCGGACTTAGTAAGGGTCGAAGTTGTTGTCCCTGCTTAATTAATGTTGCTTCCGCGAAGGTATTGACCTAGATCATAGTTATATTCTGTCATTAAGTCAAGTTGAATTATATCAGAATATTGCGCTTGCGTCAATGAGGTAATAGTTAGGGGCGTGAAATGTAAAGGATAAAGTTTATCACACCAGCAATATTCTAGCAGTGGCACTTACCAACAATAGTGAAATGTTGTATTATTTTAGTAAAACAGTGATGTGATATGCGAAAGTGGAATCTGTGTTAATTACGGTAAGTTACAGAATTTATACGTGTTCGTGTTTTAAAACTTATTTAGTGTTCCAGTTAAATTGTCCACTGTCATAGATCTCCGCTACCGCTGGTTACCTCTAGCATTAGATTCTTGCGTAAAACGTAAGAAAGAATCTAGACCAAACAAACACATAAAATGACGGACGCAAAGATAATTCGAAGGAGCTGAAGCAGAAGCCGCATCGCGCCGGAGGAAATTCGAGACAGACGGGCATCGAACTGAAGACTCCGACGGCCGCCTTATAGCTGAGAAGTCGAAGTCGATTATTGATTTCATTTTCTGTGATTCCATGAATGCTAAATTAGGTTTAAAGCTATACGAAAATGTTACTAACAAATTTCTCAGAATCGTATCCGGTTTTATCGTATGAATTTTATTACGGTTATAAGTTTCTCATAATATTTTGTATTAAATCTGGATGCATAATTGGGTATAGCTTTAAACCATATAACATACCAAATGCCCCTAGTCGTTTTTAACACATGCAACGTGTTAAGCGGCAGAGGTGCTTTATGTCCACCTTTTGTCTTCCACATTACAGCTAAACAGTTTTTAACCGATTTTATAAACTTTTGCTGTACATTACAAATGAGAAAATTTGTACTTTTTAGTATAACGGTTCCAAATACTCCCGCTCCAAAAATGCTAGGTTCTAAACAATTTCCAAAGCAATTGTAATAATCCAATATGCAAAATTGTGTTTACCATTTATGCGTAACCGTAACAGAAAGATACCCTTTATCCACTGTTACTTACCTGGCTGGGATTGTTTCGCATCAAATAGTGATTCTTTGTTGCATGTTGGACACTAAATGTTTCCCTGTTTTGTTTCCCTGCGTTACCGTTGTTGTTTTTATGTTTCTGCTTTTACTTTCAAAACATACACATATCCGCATACAGGTTGTAACAAAAATGTACAGTACAAATTGCAGGACACATTCCTCACACGTAGACAAAGAAATTATGTTATATGAACACGGGTCTGGGAACGCCTTGTTACCATGTTACAACTCGTTTTCTCCAATTATGGGAAACACACAAGAATAGAACGTACCAGCATACCATATGCAACTCTTTCTCACAGGAGATGTTCAATATGTCCTCCGTGAGCGCGTCGTCGTAGTGAATCCCGGAAACACTGATGTATCCCTGGAGTATTGCGTATGGTTTCGCAGCCTTTCATAATACGGGAACGCAGACTCTGAACACCTGGTACTGGTGTTCGATATACAAGAGCCTTCAAATGCCCCTAAAAATAAATGTCCAGTGGGTTTAGTTCCGGAAAGCGTGGAGACCAGGCAATTGGTTCAAACTCTACCTATCCATCTGGCAGCGAATCTGTTATTTAGAAGCCGACGGACATTAACACTAAATTTAGGAACTGCTCCATCGTGCATTAAGTACATGTTTTGTGACACAGCTAAAGCCACATGTGCTAACAGATCAGGTAGAACATTCTCTAGAAATTATGGTAGTTTTGTCCGTTGAGCCTGGGTGGAAGAACGTGAGACCCTACCAAACAGTCATCAACAATGTCGGCCCAAACTTGACAGAAAATCTTTGATGATGAATTGGTTCAACAGTTGCGTAAGGATTGACATCAGTCCATATATGCCGATTGTGATAATTTACAATCTGATCTCGTTGAAACGACACCTCATCTGTGAACAGCACCGTTGCACTAAAATTAGGGTTGACACTTTGTTGCATAAACCATTTGTAGAAGCGTACCTGTGCAGGAAAATCAGCTGCTGATAGTGCATGCACACGCTGTAAATGGTATGGATACAGCCGGTCCTTGTGTAGTACTCCCCAGGCAGTAACGTGGTCAACATTCATTGTTACAGCTACTTTCCTTTTACTGACACTAGGGTCGTCGTCAACTGCTGAAGATTTTCCGCCTCCCGTTGCAATATCCTCGTCTTTCTAGGCCTCCCCCTGTCGCGAGTATCAGACTGAAATGCCCCATGTTCCCTAAGACGACGATCAATGGCTTCAAACGTATTCCTGTCGGGGTACCTTCATACTGGAAATCTCTCTCGGTACAAACGTAGAGTGCAAGCGCCATTGCCGCCTGCTAATCCACCCATGAAATGGGCATCTGCCATTTCTGCATTTGTATACACTGGCCATTGCGCGAGCTAAGTCTGTGATGAACGCTACTAGCACGTAGTAAATCGTGTGCTTGCCAAGGTTGTACTGCTCACTGTAACAGCTGATGTTACCTGTAAAGAAGCAATGACGTAAATCGCATGGCAACAGGGACGTGTAAAGCAAAATACTGGCGGTGCACCTACGAAATGACAACGTAACCAGACGTAACCAAGAGTGCATGTTCCCCATGATTCTAACGTTCTCTGTGTGTGTTTACACTGATTAATGAGTTGGGGAAAATTGAGCTGTAACAGGGAAACAAAGCGTTTCCAGACGCATGTTGATATAACCGAACAACTTGGTGTAGGTGTGAGGAATGTGTCCTGCAATTTGCGCCGTGCATTTTTGTTACAGCCTGTATTTATATGGAAACAAATATCCATGCTCAAGGAACGACTCAATCCCGTGGTCCTCCTTTCGATGGAATACCAAAGAGAAACGTTCTAGTGACCGTGGCTACGGGGATTGCTGCATTCGGTATCACAATTGCGAATTCGTAACGTACTATTAATACCCATCATTATGCATTACATGCAAATAAATAATATAATTATTACCCACCTTCCTCAGGTTAAAGGAATGCATGTTCATCTTAATACAGTTTCACTGATTCTGTTGGTTGTATGCCCTAAAACGGCGTCACAGGTAATTGTCTTTCAAGTGTATAGCAAGAGCTTAATTACTTAATTCAATCTCCTGGGGAAGATTATTTCTTGTGAGTATTAAGTTTATAGCACTAAAACAAGGACGATTCTGAGCCCTCACATCATGTACAGACATCTGTTAATTGTAGTGCAGGGTATTATCTCAAAGTACTTTTGTTACTTTTGAAACTGGTTATAGAAGTATTCAATTATACCGTCAGTATAAAGTTGGACTTGGGCTATATAATTCGAGTTATGGTGTCTTTGGTGGCGTTACATTCTGGGGATGGTATCAAAATAGCAGTTGCGTTATTTTTTCCTCCCTCACCTGTATGGTGTGCCTGGTCATTGAGCCATCCAATAAAAGAAGCACCTATCACACGGAATTAATGCAAATATTTATGAAACAGAAAATGGCGGATCTAAATAACCAGAGAAACGACCAAGGGATACGCCCTTAACCAAAATTTGTGCAGTACAATTGTGCCACCCAAAATAAACTAAGTACTTCAAATATAGTTTTTAACTTTTCTGCAGCGTTTGTGCATGTTTGTTAGGCACATGAACGAAGAAATCCTTACGTGCATCTTAGCAACAGAAGAGGATATCCATTTCGCAAACGGGAGATATTTTCAAGTTACAGTATAAACTGCGAGCTGCTTAGAGACAGAAACCTACAGTGCATCCAGCCATAGTGCAATCCTGGTGTCAAGAAAAAAAGTGGTTGTAGTGCGCTGCTATTGGTTGCGAGCCTAAGAACACCCCTTAGTGTGCGTTTCTCACCTGAAATATAGTTTCCAGTGTAATACTTTACTAAGTGACACCAATCCAATGTGTTTAAGAAAATCTAATATTAATCCCTTAAATATTGGCACTTTTAAAAATAGCGCAACTATTAGCCCACAGCATCACTGGATTTATATACTTCATTTTCCTCTTTTGGTAGCACCTGATCTTGTAGCTGCATTTCCACGTGCTCACAGTTTAATGTACTATCATACCAGTGATTAGCCCGTTAGTAAGAAGGCATTCAAGGGGTAAACATTTAAGAAGTGGAGAGAATAATAAGTGGGTTTGCATGAAGGAAGGGTTATGTATGTACACATTTGTGGAGTTTAGAAATGTTAAGAGCATGTGTTTGTGTTTACCCCATTTTGAAAGGGCGGGGGTTAGCAATAGAACTGGATAGTAAGTTGCAATTGTGGCACACTTCTGGCGGATGTGCACAGTGTGTTTTTGACAACAGCATTAAACTGACGTTGGATACTGCATAGGAGCGGATCAATCATCTGATATATGGCTAAACTGTTTAAGGATAATGTTACGAATACTTTCGGAACAGTTAGGGGCTCCTGCGTGTCTCTGTAGCCCTTAGCCTTTCGTGATTCCTTCACTTCTTCCTTCCTCCTGGGGGTGGTAACCACAATAGAACTATGTAGGTCGTAGTGTGGGAGGTATCTCCCTCCGTGATATAACGACACCTATGTGAATACCTTTTGAGAAAAATTAACCTGAATTTTAACATTTAGATATAGCGTATACGAACTACCCTTAAGATTCCTAAACCTTATAGAGATATACGATAAGTATTATATTATATTCATGTGGAACTTCCTACATGAATACATGTTCTGCAAATATTTAATATTGATAAAGAAGGCTCTCGATAATTGAAAAAGAAACTTATTGTTAACTAATTATTTCCTCCAGAATCGTTATATGTATTAAAACGCACAAGGTAAGTTTACATCACCGGCTCCCACTCAGGTGTGTGTAAGAGTTTCACAAGGGATAGAGGCAACTCAGAGGAAGACAATTATGAAGTTATAAATACACCATTTAATAGCCATAAAATAACGATAAACAATGAAGCGCAGATGGTGCAAACCTTAAGTTATTTCTCAACCTACAATTACAATAAAATAAGTAGTTTATAATAGCTTTGAAATAAGCTTTCGGACAATAGCAGTATATAAACAACTTTAAATTATATAATTTAAAAATACAAACTAATCCTAGTTATATATGATTCAGGATATCGAATACAGGATTCTTGAATGTAACATCTTCTAACTGTCTGCTAATATCGTTGTTTGATTTTTATGTTAGTAAGTCACTTTTAGAGTGGAAGTGCTAAACCATCTAAGTGCTAGATATTGGATTAGATTAGATTGATAAGGGGTGGTTGCTGGAGTTTTATCGACCTCCCGCAAGTAGGCCTAAAAGGTTTACTGTGCAACCCCATTGGAAAAAATGCTTTCATTGCTTCCCAAAAACTGTTTTCAGAACAGGCTCTAGTACTTCGGCTCACATTGTAGCATCCTATGATAGATTTTCACTGGTTATAGAAAGAACAAGTCTCTTTCTTATCAGGAATAGACAGCCAATGAGCACATGCGAGGCTGTTTCCTCAGTCTCATTGTACATTCTATAGCTGGGTTCGTCTTGGTAGAGTCCTACTTTGTGTAGATATTTCCTGAGATGAAATTAATGCAACTACTTTCCTTATTCCAGTTCCATCCAATCTCAGGAGAGATAAGGAAAGAGTGTTGCATGGACCTCAGTCCAGTTTCCTGACATGTCTTTCACCAGTTGGTGCTTTTCGCTAAACCATGCTTTTACCGAGGTTTTTCGCAGTACATTTACCAATTCCAGCCATTGGTTCAGTGTCAGCATAGGGTACCTCAGTGTGCTTTTTATCCAGCTGATCAGCTTTTTCATTTCCGTAGATACCCTGATGCCACCGCACAACATATCGAGCCTGTAGCAATCAAGACATTTAGGAATTTCCATACCAGTTTTATTTTATTCTGCCTGAACAGTGTGCTTTTAAAGCACTTTGACTGTCTGTGAGGATGAGAATTCCTTTACAACGGTATCATTTATGTGCTAAACTATATAGTTCTTGTACGTAACGTGATCTGTGTAACAGCGCCAATGTGATATATGATCTATGTTGCGGTTCTATTCTTGTTTGATCTACTCATTGTCCACAAATGTCCAAACGCTTACGTCCAGAGGTGTTGCTTTGCTACTTGATCTAATTGTCGTTAGGTGGGATGACAAAAGGAGTTATGATGTTGTGGCAGTAGATCATGTAGTTTTGCCGTTTACAATGGAGGAAGATAACATTTCAAAAGTATATTCAAGTGTTGTTAGTTAAGGAAAAATTAAGTGAAAATCATAAAGAGTTTCACAGCATAAAGCTGGGCTTACTGGTACACTACAGAATAGAACAAGATGATGAAACCTGCAAAACGAGCGCTTGCAAACCAAGTTGACATCTCATGCGTTTGTTTATGAAGTTACCTAATGTTCTCTTTCTTTGTTGAATGGTGTTACGACATGATAGAATTACATTTTAGAATTTGAAGCTGAAAGTTCATTGTTGGTTTCAGCTGAAAATATTTAAATGCACGTACAGCTGTAAGGAGATAATAAACATGGAAGTCAGGCTTTTCTAATCATATCATAAACTGGTCTTAATGAGCAAAGAAGCTTCCTCATGGGACTACGCTAAATTCTTCCCGTGCAGAGGCTTAAGAAGGAGGGAGTCCACAACACGCTTTAATGTTCCTAGTGGAAATTTCAAGAGTGTATGTAGGAATACTATCATGGAGAATCTTCCCAACAGAAGATCTAAAGACTTATTAACAGAATTAAAGGAGGTGATACTATCTGAAAGTATAAACGCAGGGGATCTAAAATGTTAGGTCTATTTTGATAGATACACAGCAGAGAGTCAGATTTTCATATCTATAAGAGAAGAGAGCCATTACAATTAGAATAAATGGAACAAAGACTACTTGAATCCACAAATGGACGTAAACAGTCTCTGTAATGCCTACAGAATAAAACTATCGTGTATAAAAGTTTTATTGAATATATCTTTTAAAGCATTTACCTCATCTGTCTTTCAAGGGCCCTCCAGTAGACATATAGGAAACTTGTAATTCACTTGACATGAAAACAAGGGATAAATAAAAGATAGGATAAAAATATAGAAAATAGGGCTAAAATTGACCTAGAAATTCATAATAGAAAAAAGAGAAGGTATTGAAGATAATGAAAGATATCGCTACACTCAGAACTCCTCCAAAGAGCGACACATGCATCAGTACAGTGAATTTGCAGAAAATATTTTCACTGCCTAAATTGACCGTTAGCAGCATGTGTTAAAGTCACTAACGATCATGGTAAAATTTAGAAATAACTCACATTGCTGACAGTTAAGATAGAATTATGTGCGTTTGTTTATGAGGCAGTCTGGCTATATACAAAACCAAATTGTATACAGCAAGCCATAACCCTACGTGGGACTGCTCAGAAGTTGCAAGATGATAATAATAATAATAAAAATTGTGCGAAGGACAGATAAAAAAGAATGCTTCTCTTTTAATATAAATTTCTTGTAGCATTGGGTATATTTGGAAGTGTTGAACATAAACTGATCCTCTCTGCCCACAACTTTTCTGCCTCAGTCAGACATTTGCTCTCATTTAAAATATGTAAATAAAATATGTATCAGTAAATGATGTTTAGACACTTACCTCTACAGCAGACCTACTGCACCATACCATGCATTCGGAATAAGTTAAAACGTTTGTAGTCTTCGACAAAACATCAGCATCATACAGGGTGGAAGTGAAATAAAAGTGCAGATTCAAGGAATGATAGGCTACAATAGCAGGAAGAAAAATATTTATGTGACATTTTGTAATTATGTGCATAGTTAATTAAAAATCGGGTACGCAGTTTGCAAGTTATGACAACGCTGCAGAAGCCTAGAGATGTCAAAAATAGTGGCGAGAGTTTGTGTTTTTCCGCTAGCATATAAACATAACTAGTACTAGAGAGCTTGAGATTTTGCATGTACACAAACCATCAGGCGCGTAAATAAACTTTCGCTTCCTCGGTGGCGTGTATAATTGGTAATGACCAGACGGAGGGGTTTTATAAAGTAAGCCATCAAGCTAGGAATGCACCGAAGTTTGATGGGGACAAAAGGAGGAAGCGTTTGAGACCTTACAGAGTTCTGTGTGAACAAATATGATGTATAGTTTGAAGACAGTACAGCCTACTTCGATAGCAAGTGGAACAGAATTAAGGGTATTAGAAGGAAAACGAGAACTCTATGTCTAGCTTTGATAGTGTGTAATAACGTACCCTATGATATAATTAAGACATTAATATACAGAAATCTGAGTTACATTGTCTTTATGAATTGTTATATTGTCATCGGAAACTTTACATTTTTGTAAGCAACACCAGCTCTTAGTAGCGTATTGTGCTGATATGTTGGATGTATTACTTGTTATTGTTGTTATATACATACAGCCAGTCACTCGTGTAGCCTGTTTTGTTTATCTGCTTAGTTAACTCTTTGTCGTTCCCGTTTTTTTCTCTCTCTATGTATTGAGGCCGTGTTCGGCGCATTGCCTTATGCAAGTGGTGGAAGCGGTTTTTACGGCTATGCAGATCGGTGTGGTTTCCGGACAGACGTTCGTCCCAGAGTGGAAGCAGTTCTTGAATTTTGATGTTCGCCAGTTTTGCTAATGTTTAGCAGTTTTGATTTGTTTTATCGACAACAGTTTATTAATTAAAAGGAGAGTTCCGTTTCCAAGTATTCCTGGAGGCGTTATTATTGCTGAGCGTCGTTTGATGGATGCCTGGAAATTCTCCATAAGCTGAGGTAGGCTTTGTCCTGAGTGTTTTTGTATTAGTGTTATGGCGGACGGAGTTTAGAGCAGAAACCGAAAAATATCGTTTTTCAGGTAACTTGCAAGTGACTGGCTATCGTTATACATAGTTTTAAGTGTGTTCTTGTGCATTTTGTTTTTCTTAAATTTTATACATGGTAGTTGAAGCCACAGATTCTTGGCGATAAATGCAGGTTCATTTAAGTGCACTCCTCCCAAAATTTTTCTGTATCAGACAAGTAAGATGATAACTTTTGAACATATCACATTTGCCATGTTTATTTTTGAGTCGTAGTTGATATAGATGCATCCATTGTACATGGAAGAATTGGACATCATATTATAACACTTGTAAATTGTTATAACATATTTGCTTCTACGGAAAACATTTTAATATCGAAAATAACGCTTTCGTGGAATACCAGTTTTGTAAGTGTATGGAACTGAAAAAGGTATAAGAAAATGTAGAATTGTATTTCTAATAATAGCACCGATGGTTGTTTTTATAACCAAAAAATTATTAATTTGTATTTAACGTTGAGAGATTAAATATTTCCTTTTCTATTACTATTGGCAGTTCATTTATTGTATGAAAAATTTTGAAAAAATTTCACTTTTCAAGTGATCATTGCAGCTAAACGTAACAGTAAGAATCAATCGTCCAAGGTAAAGACAGGTTCACCGGTTTAATGCAACATAACAAAACTGCAACCGAGATCCCAAAGTCCAACTGAGAGAAATTGATAAAGAACAAATTCAAAACAAAATTTAAAAAATTCTTAAGAGGAAATGTTAAATAAGCCATCTTTGTTTTCGAGGTATTAACATTAATCTTTCTTCTCCGTTTTGATCAATTAAATTTTGCTTTACTGTGATGATTTTCTCTTAGTAGTATATTTATGAGGCTTTGGTTTAGCTTTATGAGTTCAAAGTTAAATTTTGTTCAAGTTAATGCTCTAATAATTTTCCCTTTTCCGCTTTGAAACGTTTCAAAGTATTTCGGTGTTATTAGTTGATAAGAATTTTGTATTAAGAAAACACTTTAGTGTGGAGTTTTGATTATGTTCCTTATTTGGTGAAAATTGATTGTTAATGGTTATGGTTTAACTTAGATAAATTGATGAAGAATAAATTTAAAATAAAATTTATGAAATACTTAAGAGGGAATATTAAGTACGATATCTTTGTTTTTCAGTTTTTAATCTGAATCTCTCTTTTCCGTTTTCATCAGCTAAGATTTTCTTTACTGTGATCATCAAAATATCCTTTCGAGTTTTTCTTTTAGTAGTATATTTATAAGGATTTGTGTTTAGTATTTATGATTTGAATTAATGTTTTATTAATTTTTCTTTTCCACTTTGAAACGTATCCAGGTATTTTGTGTTATTAGTTGATAAGAATTGTGTAGTAAGAAAATATTTTAGTGTTTGTTTTTTTTAATTACGTTCGTTATTTGGTGAAGACTGATAGTTAATAGCTATTGAGTTCATGGAATAAAGCCAATGAAAGTTATGTTTTAAATTATATCACTGTTTATATTGGAACATATTTCCTGGGCCATTCCATTCCTATCTTCGTTTCGGAGTTTGGTTTGCATCTTAGCATTCCTGTCCCCTATGGCATTCGTAAGGGCTTCCCTTTTTGTATGGCCGGAGTTCCCTGCTATAGACGGGTGTGTCGTAAGAGGCTGCTTGGCTTCGGTGGCCTCCTTACTCTTATTCGTTTTGGGTGAGACTAGTGGAGCTATTGGAATTACTGTTAGCAGAGCGTGGGTAATTGAATTGTCTGAGCTGGTTAGGGAATATTTTTGATTGGTTGTTTGTTTCGTATTCTCTGGATCTGAATTTCTTACTGGTATGCTATCTGTAGTATTAAGGTGGCGGTATTGGTTACTAATGTGGACAGGCTGCGGAAAGGGGAACTGTGGGTAGAGGTGGTTGTACGGGGAGGTCAATGTTCTATGACTACTGAAGTGACTATTATGTTGGATATTTTTCGGCAGATTAAGGGTGCTGAGGTAGTGTATCTATTGATCATGTGGTGGTGACTAAGTGTGAGTACACTTGCGCGTTGGTCTTAGCTAAGATTCAGGATGATTTAATGGATTTTGGGCGCGAGGATTCTCCCTCTAAGGCAAGTTGCTCCAATGGCAAATTAGAATTCGACATTACTTGTTTTATTTAGAATATGCCCTACAAAGATTCCCTACATTGCAGTCTTGTTCAGTGTTGTAAAAGTTATAGGATGAGTTTAAAGAATTAGCCCGTAAGATGGAGGAAGGCTTTGGAACTACACAGGATAATGTGGGGCCTCTCCCTTGTATACTCAAGGATTGTCAGATGTGGTTCAGCTTCGGTTGCGGTGTCTGCATTTCGGCCACTTAGACTCTCTCATCCCCTCCAGCAATGCGTGGAGGGCGTTCAGTTAAACGAAATTGTCGATATACCATCAGATTTATAGTTTCTCTATTTTCTTGTTCGATTGGCGCTATTGGCTAATCGTTATTCGGTACCCACTGCTCAAGTGATGGAATTATTATCTGTCAAGGTGTCTGGGATTGTTTTGGACCCGTTAATGCGGTATTCTGGTTTTGCCGAGCCTGTGACTTGTTTTCATTTGGCCCTATTAGACATGTTAATTCCGCGTAGCGAATGCTCGAAGATAATGCAAAACGTATACTTTCGTCCTCAGGGTCTAACGGAATCGTTTACAGAATATATGGTTCGTATTAAGGACATCGCTTTAGTGTTGGTGCTCCCTGATACGGAAGCGGAGATTTGTGATGCCATTTCATCAGGACTCAATCCAGTCGTCAGGTCAACTTTGGTTTTAGGACCTCTGCCGTCAAATTTGCAGCAGTGGAAGCATTGGTTCCTAAACTCAATGAAGTTATGCTTGTTGATATGCTGCGGGTGTCAGAGCCTACTTGCTCATTAGCAACTCCTAATACAACCTTATTAGCTTCTACTTCCTCGGCCATGGTTCCAGTTTCGGGTGGTCTGGCAACTATTAATTGGTTCCAGTGTGGTCAGGAAGGCCATGTTCGACGAAATTGTCAGAATAGGAGGACCGTGAATTGAGGTTTTCTTCGTGTTTCTAATCAGGGGGGACAATTTCGACCTTTATGACGCCAGAAGTTTAAATCAACCATTTGTTTGTGTCGGCGTATAAGTGGTTTTCCCTTTTCGGGTAAACGATTAGTTCAAGTTTCTCTTGAGAAGTTGCCTTTATGTGCATGATTAGATACCGGAAGTTCGGTCGCTTTGATTCAGCTTGAGTGGCTTAGGTTAAATTCACCATGTACTATGTCGCGTGCACGCACGTGTCAGGTGGTTTGTTTGATGGTCAATGGTCAGGCCTTTCAAGTTACACAAACCGTATTATGTACTATACGTTTCCCACGTTTTACGTGCAACACAGTTCTTTCGTCGTTCCCAGGCTTCCTTATGCGCGTGTCCTAGGTGCCAATTTTATGTAAAGGACTGGGATGACTATTGATTTTGCCACTAGGCAGATTTCTTTTCATTTCGCTCCCTAGATAAAGTTGGACTTTGTAAGGGATTTTAAACCACATGCTCCCATCTAACTTTGGGAGATATTAGTTTGGGAACCCAAAACTGCGCATCTTCATCACTGTCTCACTTGTCCCCTGAACGTGCAAAGTAAATTGAGGCTTTATTTGGGGAATTTCATTCATTGTTTACAGAAGATTTAGGGGCCACTCATTTGATTCAATATGAAATTCCGTTAACCGATTCTATTTCGGTTAAGTTATCGCCATATAAGTTCACAATACCGAAAATGACAGTACTAAAAGAGAAAATACAGAAAATGCTTGACCAAGGGGTTATTAGACTGTCTGCTTCAAATTACAGCAGCCCCATATTTCTAGTGCCGAAGGAAGATCAGTATTTAAACCTCTCATAGATTATCGTCTCTTGAATAAAAAATACATATTGAAAGTACTTCTTTGCCCGATTTGCATACAGCTGATCATAATTTTTCCAAGGTTCGTGTCTTTACGGCTTTGGATTTAAACAATACTTATCATCAGATTCCATTGGCAGAACATTCCAAGCATCTAAGAGCCTTCGCTACCCCCTAGGGCCTTTATGAATTCAATAGGGTCCCTTTTGGTTTGGCTATCGGTTCACAAATTCTAACTCGTTTGCTGGTTAATATGTTTTCGGACATCAAATTTAAATATTTGTACCGTTACTTAGATGATGTTGTAGTATATTCTCAGGATTTTCACTCACATCTTGTTCATTTACGTGAAGTTTTTCTTCGCCTACAGAGCGCAGTGTTATCCGTTAAGCAGTCTAAAGCTGATCTTGCCACCGTCCAAGTTTCTTTTTTGGGGCATATGGTTTCCCTTCTGGTATTACCATAGATCCTGATCGTACTAAGGCTATGAGAAAGTTTTCGACACCCACAAATAAGCGTGAAGTGGCTCGACTTTTGGGAATGGCTAATTTCTTCTCTAAATGTTTTTCAAATTCTTCTACTCGGGCAGAACCTCTTAATTGGTTACGTAGTACGTAGGTAGGGTGTTACATTTGTGTGGGCAGAGGAGCAGGAAGCGGCTTTTCTTGATCAAAAAGAGGCCATTTCAAACCCTCCTGTCTTGGCTTTTCCGGATTTTGCTGTGCCCTTCATCTTACAGACGGATGCTACTGCTATCGCGCTAGCAGCGGTTCTGTTGCAGGAATTTCCTGAGGGTCGTCTTCCCATTTACTTCAGCTCGCGTATTTCATCTCCTGAGGTCCGTAAATTTTCTAAATATGAACTGAAACGTTAACGCTGCTTTTTGGGTTGGAGAAGTATAGGGTGTGCTTAGA
This sequence comes from Deroplatys truncata, assembly GCA_030765065.1. NCBI lineage: Eukaryota > Metazoa > Arthropoda > Insecta > Mantodea > Mantidae > Deroplatys > Deroplatys truncata. Next base: position 532,808,863 of record CM060990.1, on the reverse strand, counting down.
ACATGTGTATTTCTTTTTAGAGTGCGATAATCAGGCTTTAACGTGGGCGTTGGCCGTTCCAAGGAAGACAGGTCGTCTTGCCTGTTGGGATTTCCGGATAGGAGTCTTTAAGTTTACAGCTTTCTTTATCGGAGTTTCGGAAAATTGTGTTGCGGATGCTCTTGCCCTTGTATTTTCCAACCCTGCTGAGAGTTGTATTTATTTAGAGACCTTGAATGCTCCTACAGCGGATACTCAGATTGAGACCTCATTTTCGTTATTCCCTGAAATATGCGTCAGTATACCTGAGCTTCAACTTTCCGATTCTGGGTTGGCATCAGTCATTCAACAACTTAAATCGGGAGTTTCACTCTAGGACTATAAGATTCATAACGGCGTTTTAATGGGAAGAGCTAGTTTTGATCGGCGTTATAAAGTTCTAGTTCCGAAGGCGATATTCCCATGATTCTCCTTTCGCGGGTCATAGGCATTGCCAAGACTATAAATCGAATTCATGAACAGTTTATGTGGCGGGGCATGATCTCGATATAAGAAAGCATATTAAGGCTTGCCGCATTTGCGCCTCGTCTAAACTCGCGCAGGTTACAAGTTGGGGATATTAGGCATCGGAGGTTCCCTCCGTGCCCATGAAGAAGCTACTTTTAGATTTTATCGAACCGTTCCCTTCTTCTATTCAGGGAATATATTTGCATTAGTGGTTACAGATGCCATCTCCAAGTTCGTATGTATTTCACCCCTGAGTGCTGCTACTGCTCGCCTCGGTATTCGGGAACTTGGTGCAATATTTGGATCTTTTGGTGCTCCTCAATATCTGATCTCTGATAACGGTTCGCAATTTAAATCGCGTCTCTAATGTTCCTTTTGTTTTGATTAGGGGTATTACGCATTTACTACTACCCCTTATTACCTTAACCCCTCATTAGCGGAGCGGGTCAACCGGTTCCTTAATTCCGCTTTAATTGCTTATCATCTTCAACAGCACAGCTGCTGGGATAAATACTGGAAGCAACTTCAGTATGCTATGAATTCAGCGAGATATGAGGTATATAAGACGACGTCATTTTCATTGTTATTTGCCTACCAAACTTCGTAGTTAATTTGTGAACATTAAATTATTTATTACCGGCAGATAATTCTCCTGATATCACTCGTGCTAACTGGAAGCCCGCCTTGAAAAATTTGCGTAGAGGCCATTCTATGAGAGAGCATCGATGTAATGCGGCCCGGAGTCCCTCTCCATTCAAATGGGAGATCTTGTTAGGTGGCGAAACTATCCGCAGTCCACGAAGGTAGATGCGTTTGCCGCGAAGTTAGCTCCTCGCAATCATGGCCCTTTTAAGATTCTCAGAATTTATAAGGGGGTGTCTATTCTTTTGCAAGAACTGTCTTCTTCCTGCAGTTGCCGCGCTCACCCGTCGCAGCTTAAATTGTATCACTCGGAGTAGTTTGTGTTTAGGTTAACTACGGGGTTTGTTTCTTGAAGTCGTAAAGTTTGTTCTTTGGGGCGTGTATGGCTATATTTCGTGTGCTAGTGCTATTTAAGGGTCAGTCATTTGCAAGAACCTGAATATTTTGGAGGAATTTATGAATTCCTTTTCAAGTTAGTGTGCAAGCTAAACATGGTAACTTGTATGGTTACTTGAGACCGAAAGATTTTCCTCATTTCCATTCGCCCTTGTTGGAGTATTTAGATGTTGAGCGGAGCCTACCTTTGCTGTTGATCCTGTTGTAATTAATAGCCGTTTTCTTAATTTGTTTAGTTAATTTTGGTTTCAATTTTAAAATGCTTTGTTTTATTATGGTTTATTGTTGATTGTGGGGAAATATTTTAAATATAGTCTTATATATATGGTCACTTAATTTCAGCATGTGGCAGCTTAATTAAATTGTCATTAGCTGAAACTCTTTTCTTCCACAGCGGTGATGCCATACCGGCCTGCTCTGTTCACTTGACATTTCCCAGTTATTGGTTGTATGGGGTCTGGGCAAGTGAATTAAAATTTTAATTGTACATTATTTTTACATTGTAGATTGTGTCTCATAATTGTTTTCTTTTGCATACTTACCTCATTCTTTGTAATTGTAATGATATACATGTTTATTTTGTAAGGCAAAAGCTTTATTATCAAATTCAAAATTTGTATGTGTACAAGCTTCTAATTGATGTAAGAGGTTTTAATTGGCATATCTAAGGTTACTTTTGTGCTTTGTGCGGCGCTCTGCTGGTTTGGTTTTATTGTATTTCAGATTCCCGTCTTTCTCGGCTAATATCCTTTTTTCCTTCCTCGTGCTACTCTGTTTGGACTCCCTGGCACTGCTAAGTTCTGATATTTGACAGCTGTCCAAGTTTCTTCTGCTCTTGTGGTGTGTGGCGCCGGGTGGTCCTACGCGGGATGCTAATTGGTTGTTTAAAATACAGAGCCTGTGCCTCCTCGACCTGATTCTGTTAGCCGTGTGCATGTCTAGGCCCGGCCCAATTTCAGCCTTAGCATTATTCGTCTGCAGTGTCGCTGTTATGAGTGATGCAAAAGCTATGCTCTTGGTTAGCTGCGTGTGCGCTTAGTTTTGCTGCCAAGATTATGATTCAGCTATTTACCAATGACTGTTTCTGGGAGTCATGTCCTGCGTTTTAAGCTTTTATTATCACCTGCTTGGCCGCCTGGTTGTTACGTCGTGAATTAAGTACTGAAGGAGTTTGTGCCGTATTGTCGACTGCCCTATATGGTTCAGTGTCAGCTACTAAAGAATGTGGACAGTACGTGTGGAGATCCCTTCTTAGTAAACCTACAGTGTAGCATGTTCCTTCTCTGCTTTCCTAGTTCTTTCCCCTTTTCCTCTATTTTTTCTTTCCAGGAGTTCCTATACATAGTTTCCCCCTTTACTTTACTTCTCGCAAGCTCTCAGATTGAAGGGGGGCCATTGTGCTAATATGTTCAATGTATTACTTGTTAGTGTTGTTATATACATACAGCCACTCACTTGTGTACCCTGGTTTTATTATCTGCTTCGTTAACACTTTGTCGTTCCCGTTTTTTCTTTCTCTATGTATGGAGGGCGTGGTCGGTGCTTTGCCTTATGCAACTGGTGGAAGCGGTTTTTACGGCATTGCACATAAGGTTTGGTTATCGGACAAACGTTCGTCCCAGAGTGGAGACATTTATTGAATTCTGGTATTCGCCAGTTTTGTAAATGTTTAGCAGTTTTGATTTGTTTTTTCGACAACAGTTTATTAATTAAAAGGAGAGTTCCGTTTCCAAGTATTCCTGGAGGCGTTATTATTGCTGAGCGTCGTTTGATGGATCCCTGGGATTTCTCCATAAGCTAAGGTAGGCTTTGTCCTCAGTGTTTTTGTATTAGTGTTAGGGCGGATGGAGTTTAGGGCAGAAACCGAAAAATATCGTTTTTCAGGTAACTCGCAAGTGACTGGCTGTCATTATACGTAGTTTTAAGTGTGTGCTAGTGCATTTTGTTTTTCTTAAATTTTACGCATAGTAGTTGAAGCTATGGATTTTCGCAATAAATGCAGGTGCACTTAAGTACGTTATACTTCAAAATTCCTCCCAAAATTTTTCTGTATCAGAAAAGTAAGATAACTTGTGAAGGTATCATATTTGCTATGTTTATTTTTGAGTCATAGTTGATATAGATGCATCCATTGTACATGGAAGAATTGGGAATTATATTATAACACTTGTAAAGCGTTATAAAATGGTTGCTTCTACGGAAGTCATTTTAATATGCAAAATAATGCTTTCCTGGAATACCCGTTTTGTAACTGCATGGAACTGAAAAAGGTATAAGAAAATGTAAAATTATATTTCAAATGATAACATCGATGGTAGTTTCTGTAGTCAAAAAAATTATTAATTGCTATTTAATGTTGGGAGATTAAATATTTCCGTTTCTATTACTTTTGTTCTGAGGTTGCAAATTCATTTATCGTGTGATGCTAATTTTTATAAAAATGTCACTTTTTAAGTGATCATTGCAGCTAAATGTAGCAGTAAGAATGAATCGACCAAGGTAGAGACAGATTCAATGGTTTAATGCAACATAAAAAAACAGCTACCGAGATCCCAAAGTCCAATTGAGAGAAATTGATAAAGAACAAATTCAAAACAAAATTTAAAAACATTCTTAAGAGGAAATGTCAAATTAGCCATCATTGTTTTCGAGTTTTTAATATTCATTTTTCTTTTCGGTTTTGATCAATCAAAGTTTGGTTTACTGTGATCATTTTCTCTTAGTAGTATATTTATGAGGATTTGGTTTAGTATTTATGATATCAAATTTAAATATTGTTTAAGTTAATGTTTGATTAATTTTTCCTTTTCCGCTTTGAAACGTTTCAAGGTATTTCGGTGTTATTAGTTGATAAGGATTTTGTAATAAGAAAACGTTTTACTGTAGGCTTTTGATTATATTCGTTACTTGGTGAAAATTGATGTTTAATGGTTATGGGTTTAACTGAGATAAACTGATGAAGAATAAATTTAAAATAAAATTTAAGAAATCCTTGAGAGGGAATATTAAATACAATATCTTTGTTTTCGAATTTCTTATCTTAATCTTTTTTCCGTTTTGATCAGTTAAAGTTTGCTTTACTGTGATCATTAATGTATTGTTTCGAGTTTTTCTTTTAGTTGTATATTTATAAGGATTGGGTTTAGAGTTTATGATTTGAATTAATGTTTTTTAATTTTTCCTTTACCACTTTGAAGCGTTTCGAGGTATTTTGTGCTATTCGTTGATAGGAATTGTGTAATAAGAAAATATTTTAATGTCTTTTTTAATTTTCTTCGTTATTTGGTGAAAACTGATGGTTAATAGTTATGGACTTCATGGAATAAAGCCAGTGAAAGTTATCTTTTGAATTATATCACTGTTTGCATTGGGATATATTTTCTGGGCCGTTGCTTTCCTATCTTCGTTTTGGAGTTTTGGTTTGAACCTTAGCATTGCTGTCCCTTACGGCATTCGTAAGGGCTTCCCTTTTTGTCTGGTCGGGGTTTACTGCTTCAGACAAGACTGTCGTAAGCGGCTGCTAGACTTCGTTGGCCTCCTCACTCTTATTCGTTTTGGGTGAGGACAGTGGAGCCATTGCAGTAATACACACATTCTCGAAAAATTCTGTTCAATAGTTTGGAGCTGAGGAGGTTGAACGTCCACTTTCCTCGCTGTTCCTTTAGAACAATGTCACATTTCCTTGTGTTTCATTGAATTACAGGCTGTTTAATATGATATTTTAAACGTCCTTTGAGCTCGGATGTTACATCTGATGGTTTCGCCATTTGTGCTGTAGTGTTCCATGCAAAATCCCACTACATAGATACTTATTCTGATGTTTTTTATATATGACCTCTCCTTTATTTTGGGCATATTGCCACAGATCACACCTGCTCTATATATCCATCGCATAAATGGAACAGTCGCAACGAAACCGTCTGATGGGTTGTGTAGGAGAGTACATCACAGTACCCGAGGTCGCGGTTGTCCTGTTTACTTACTAAAGCCCTTCTGTCTGGTAATGACTTATAAACTTGTGCTGTAGTGTTCCATGCAAAATTCCACTACATACGACACTTATTCTAATGTTTTTATATATGACCTCTCCTTTATTTTAGACATATTGCCACACATCACACCTGCTCTATATATCCATCGCATAAATGGAACAGTCGCAACGAAACCGTCTGATGGGTCGTGTAGGAGAGTACATCACAGCACCCGAGGTCACGGTTGTCCTGTTTACTTACTAAAGCCCTTCTGTCTCGTAATGACTTATAATTATGATGACTCAGTTAATGGTCAGATTATGTAAAGCTATAAGTCAAAATACTGGAAAAAGGTCCCTGGGTATATACCTACCCTCTAATTCGTGATACTAAGAACTGAGTAAAAGAATGTGCTGTATTTCAATATGTCCTTTCTCTTACAGCATTATTTTATTATGATTGACAAAATTGCTAACAGTTTAGTGTCACAATTAATGAAAACAAATCAATGCTGTTTTGGAAATGATACAATTACTTTTTCATCTAAATACCAAAGTACCTTTAACAACTGCAGATATGTGAGCTGGCTTCATCTAACAGCATCACAGAAGATGTTAAAAGTGGGCACCGCTTTCTTGTATGCATGCTTCGCACCTCTTCTGCCAATTCCGAGGCACTTGCATGAAGTTATCTAAATTATTTCTAATATCTTCAGCTGCTTAGAAGGTGTGTTGATGAAGTTCCTCTAAAGACCCTATTTCATCCTTGAAAGTTTTACTAGTCATATCACCCCAGAAGTAAATTTCCAGCGCATTGAGATCTTGCGGGCCACGATACGGATCCAAATCAAGCAATCCAACGACCAGGAAGCTTGTGGTTAAATGATGACATACTGCAACACTTATGTGAAGTGGTTCACTATCGTAAAGATATCACATTGTTTTTATAGTCTGCAACGATATATTCTCCAACAGACTGGGAAAATTATATTCTAAAAATCTGCGGTACTTTGTACCCGACATACGATCTGGAAGGACGAAGGGTCCAATGAGAACGTCTCGACTATACCTGCCCAAACAGTAACGGAGAATCTGTGCTAAAAATCCCTTCGTTTTCACAAGCCCACATGTGCATATTGTGAAAGTTTGCAATGCGGTTTGGGATGTATCAAGCTTTACCGTGGCCATGACACACAAGAAATGCTGGATTCTGCATACGCTTATGTAGTGGTCATACAGAGAACTTCACACGTGGAGGATAATCGCTCGTTAAAAGACTTTGTACTCGCTGAATGTGATAAGACTAAAGTAGTTGTTCCCTTGATGTCCTTAATACACTCCAGTGTGACATCTCAACATTACGAGCAATGTCGCGACTCCTACTATGAGGATGTTGATCCGCTTGATATAACACTTGGCTACATTTGCACCCCTTTCGACACGCATTAACCGCGTCAATACATAAGTGGTTGATGACCCTCAGATAACAGTGAAAACAGCGTTACAAAAACTACGAGATTGTTTACGAAATCCTGGAACTATTTCAGTTAGTTTCTGAGAAAACGGTTTAGTGTGTGCAAACATCGCAACGGAGTAGATTGTTCTTTACGAATTACTCTCGCGATGTAGCTGAAAATCACGGTCATACATCTAAAACTTACGTGATAATCATCACGTAATTTTGCTGAAAAAGTATTTTTCACGCAAAGTACGCAAGTAACAGCAATGTGGTATTAGAACTTTTTAATTTATTTAACTAAGGGAGCTCAATGGTGAAACTTGTATACTTATTTCAATTGCACCCGATATATTATTACCTCAAGGTTAGGTATTACTCAAAATTTGTGCCTGCGGGTGGCTAAAGGTGGATTTCTTATATACTAGAAAACATCTTCATTGACATAGCGGATCGCGTTGAATCCTGTGTATTAAGAAGAGGAATAACTGTTAATGATGCGTCATCTCAACTTGGCAGCTAACTAAGGGTGCATTCATTGCCTGAAAGCAAAAAGTAGACATTCACACTATGAGTTCATCGATGAGGTAAATGGGGAATTTCATAATGATATTGTGGTTGCCTAATGTCCAGCATCCTTTGCGCGTATTTCAATTGGAAGGAAATAATTAAATGGAATTACATAATTTGCACAATTTTTATTGATCCCTTTTTTCCTCTTTTGTTTATAGGATTTGCGGCGCCGTGGCCGAGTGGTTACACCGCTCGCCTCTCACCGAGGCGGCCCGGGTTCAATCACCAGGGACCCGCATGTGGGATTTGTGGTGGACAAAGCGGCGTCTGGGCGGGTTTTGTTCGGGTTCTCCGGTTTCTCCCGCCATTCATTCCACCAAGTGCTCCATCATCACCTTTCCTTTCATCCATTTCAGCATTTCGTTTCATCTACTTCCTTCCTCCCATAACAGGCATCGGGCTGATCACCCATCCTGGTTATTCTGTCTGATCCACGAGTGTCTGCTCCTCGAGTGGCTTCTGACCCCAGGCACTCGCCTGTAGGTCCTGGGGGGTGTAAGTCCTACATAAGAGGAGGTTAAAGAAGTTTACAGGATTGAAACAATAATTGTTTGGATAATATTGGTGTCAATGCTTTTCTATGCTCTCAATACTGAATAAACTATACTTTGTATTTTTGTTCATACGTATACAATTATTTTCCATTTACTCACAAAGTGCCTTTTGACACTTGGTTATGGAGCAGTCCTACTCTTAATTTACAGCAAATACGTCCCATTTACATAATAATCCCTGTTAATTGCTTTGGTGTTAAAGTCGTTAATACGGAAATAATGCTTACTCCTGTTGTGAGAAGCATGAACTTAACTACTACATTTGATTACATCATTGCCTTTTGAGACGAGAATAAGATGGAAAACGAAACGGAGTTGCTAAGGTGAGTGGAGATGTTGCATTTGGAATCATTGTTTTTAATTGTTCTAGTAAATTAAGAAGAGTGAAACTAAAAACTCATTAACATATCTAAAACTTACCTACAGGCCAATACTATGAATTTGAAGCAACAGTTTCATTATTGTCATGTCACTGTTATATGACTGTGCGACCGCTCGCGCGCGTGTTTACTTGTTATGTCATACATTCTGTAATTTGTTGTTTAAATTTCTTACCGTACTACCGTGAATTCTGAAAACCTCTCAATTATACACTATTCTCAAATACTGCCCGAACATCGGAAACGCAGTGACTATCAAGGGGGTCTTCAGGTGGAACATTTTGAAAATCCTTCTTGACGTATTTAATAGGTTTTCAGAACCACGGGAGCTTTGCCAAATTGCTGGCTATGCGTTCTTGATTAAGCTGATATTTTGTAGAGTGCATTAGGGTATGCAGTATCACGCTATTGAACAATTTATCGCTCGACGACGTCTACTGCATCGAGGCAAAACAAACACTACAAATAATTAAACAGTACACACATTTCCTGAAAGCTGAAGCGAGGGTAGTGGTTTTCTGGCTGCGAGGGATCTTAGTCACTCCCACTAAAAGAATTGCCCCCTTTTGCACAAAATATGAAGCTCTGAAAAATGAGAACTTTGGCCATGTTTTGACAGAAATAGCAGAACAAACCGAGGTAGGAGAAGTGTTGATCCTGTCAACAACCTTTACAAGTCATTAAAATTCACCTTGGTAGAATGCATGAGTGTTTTCTGCAAGAGGGATAATGGAAACATGCAAATCCCTTTAACACTGGGGATAGCAAAGGAGACATGTAAAACAACTGTATTGTGGAATATGAAACAGAAAATTGCACTTTCCCAGCCTTGTTTAGTAGTTCTATAGGCCCTCGCTGGAAACAGCAGCGTTCCAAATATTTTTGCATGCTTCTGTTTCACCTCTGAACATATGAAATTGAAGAAACCAGCAAGGAGGCTTTCTCTTTTAACAAACTAGCTGGCATTTGAACTGTTTAAAATGTTACACTTCTTTTTAAACAGTTCTGTATAATTATTTATAGTCACCTTATAAGGTGCTTTAGCGAGTTCTAACGTTATCTGCAATTCACCTAAGTACTTCGTGTATGTGCATATTAGAGAGTGTAATATGATATAACAAATATGTTAGCATATAACAAATGCTATAACGGGATAAGAAGTTATATTTATTAGTGCAAAATTGTACAATGTAACAATTTAGCATTAATCTCTATTCCCAATGTTTGTTTAATATTTTGTTATTACTTATTATTTAGGAGTTAACTGTTGGTTTAGAATTTTAAGTTTACGTAAACAATTTCAATGCAATTGTATCATTTTGATAGATGCTACAAAGATTATATGGGCAATTTAATATGGGTAGCTGGTAGTTTCGATTAATGTGCTTCACATCTCGATGTTCGTGTACTGTTTCCACATAGGAAATCTCTGTTTTCTTTTGTTAGTGGTTTCTCCGTAAGTTGGCTGTATATTTTGTATTTTTCACTGTTATTACAATATCCTGGATAGTTATAGTGCACAGAGTTAGTCGAAAAAGGTTATAAACTTATTTGTATTATTCTTTTTGTGACAGATAATACTTCCTTTCAAAGCTGGCATTCACTTGTTGAACAGTTCAATGTTTGTTGTTTACTTCATATAATGCCACTGGCGGTGGACACTCCTGTTACATGAAATGAAATGATAATTGGTAAAGCGCATTAAACGAAACGTTCTAGGACTAGGATTTTAGGGTACCTCTCCAGTATTTGTCAATCATGAGCACAAAGGAAAACTTGCAGAAGAACTTGGTCAGAGAGGCATCAGGTGAAATTTGAAGCGGGGATCTCACGACCATGGTTCCATGCCTTTAACACTTCAATCATTGATTTTGGTAGTAGTTCATACGGGAAACACTTCAGAGGTTCAATTTCTACAGCATTGGTTATACAGGACTGTACATCCACATCCGCGTTGTATTATGCATCCATCAATGTAAACATGTTCGTAGCCTCCGGCCATTTAATTTACTTGAGAACTTTCTGGTTGGAGTTTTGTTGCATAAAATCATCTGTGGACAGCATCTGATAAGGGAAGCTTCCGTGAACAACATCCAGCACACTTTGCCTTGTAAATATTTAAAATGGTCTATTTGAATATTTTCTTAGTTATCTAGTCATCCTCGTAAACAAGGGAATACAAAGATGTTTCTGTGGATAACTTCTCTTGTTCCTCAGAGAATACAATGCACCCTTATTGTAAATTGGCAATAATATTCATAGGGTAAGCTAACTAGGACATTTTCCTCTTATTTCAAGTGTTGGCCCATCTACTTGCAGGCTACTATAGGAAATTTCCTATACGCTGTTCTTAGGCTCCTTGAGATTATTGCGGTTACAACTTTGATATTTGAGCTGTAATCTAGATCTGATATATTATTGCTCTATAAGTAGTATCTGGCAACCAAACCCTTTAGCACACTTTAAATCTATTCACATAGGCGAGCCATGTTATTTTGTCATCCAACACCATGCCTAGCAATTTCACAGGGGTAAGCAATTCAGTCATTATCACTGACGTTTTTCAACATCGAAAGCTTTACGCATTTTTTTAAATTTAATACTGAATCACGTCAAGAGACTAAATGAGGAGAATCTTGTTTGTATTCTATTTCTACATCTGAAGTTTGAGATCGAGTTTTCAAATTCTATCATACAATATAGTGACGAAACATCTGTTTCAATTATAATTCCAAGTAGCATTTGTATTTTAATATTTTACTGTTATTGTATACCTTTATTATGCTTTTAATAGACCTTAGCCTGATCTTGAAAGTTTTTAATATAGAGTCAACTGAAAAATTCAACACCACAGCCGGGTTTGAACACGGTTCTCCCTCTCTCCGCGCGGTTGTTCTAATCATTATGCTTCAGATGCTGTGAATTTTTTATCTGACTCTATATTAAAAACTTGCCAAGACCAGGCTAAGTTATATTAAAAGTATAATTAATTTATAGAATAACAATAAAAAATTAACAACCTTAAAAAAACATTTACCCAGCACTGAAGTACTTGCGATAAGCAGGTCGCCGCTAAGATTGTCATCTCGAGTGAGATGCCTTAGTGGTCTGTCTGGGAAACAACTTGAGTCAATTGAGGAATTCAATGTCCCCCCGGCATGCTGTCATAGTAGCTCAATGGTTAGAGCAACCGCACGGAAAACGGGAGAATGATGTTCAAATCCCGGCTGTGGCATTAAATTTTTCGGTTGACTCTATATTAAAAACTTCACAACACCAGTATTAAAAGTATAATTAATTTATACAATAAAATGAAAAACCTTAAGAATCCATTTACCCAGCACTGAAGTACTTGTAATAAGCAGCTCGCCGCTAAGATAGTCATCTCGAGTGAGATGCCTTAGTGGTCTGTCTAGTCAACAACTTGAGTCAATTGGGGAATTCAATGTCCCTTCGGCATGTTGTTCACAGTAGCTCACTGGTTAGAGCAACACCATTGAGAGCGGGAGAACCGTGTTCAAATCCCGGCTGTGGGGTTGAATTTTTCAGTTGACTCTATATTAAAAAATAACATTTCTGTACTAGGTTACCTCTAGAAATCAATAAGCAGTAAACTTGATTAAAAATAGTACTGAGCTAAAAAAAATGACACCTGCACATTACAATAAACTGTTTATAGTGTGATAGAAAGATAATTTCCATTACTGGTATTAAAGGTAATTGCAGACTACTGTCTTAGATCTCTGAAATAAAAAGAAACGGATAAAAGGGCTCATCATTTTTTGCAAGAAGGTCAAGCAAATATTTAAGCATTATCTCAGCGAAACAACGCTCAACCACACTTTTCATTTCTCTCATTTTGTATCCGGGCTTTTGACTATCGAAACGAAATACGATTTTCATCTTGCAAACGGAACTTTTCCACGGATATCAGAATTATTGTTTCCCACATTCATTTTTGGAGTTTAAGATAATTTCTCCCAATACATCAGGTAAACATAATATTGCAGATTAAGTGCAATTTTTCCAGAGGATTTTGTACTGCAGACGATACCATACATTTTATGTGAATCTGGATTATCTCCCACGCCCACCCCTTCATTCAGTAGAAGTGTCTAAACAGAAGAACTAATATGTAATAGAAGAAATAATATGTAATAGAAGAACTAATATGTAATAGAAAAGCAATCCTTTAAACTCCTATCGTAGTAAATCAGAATCTTATAATAGGCTACCTAACAAATTTCGCCCTTCGTAAGGTTCCATGTCGGTGCACAAGCTGGCGGTCGTGACAGCTTTAACAAAAGTATTTGTTGGAAATCCACTAGACGACTTTTAAAAGTCCATGATATTTAAGAAAAATGTCCATATTTGAATACATGTCGCTGCTTGCAAGGATCTTCGTCTGATCATTATATTACATTCGGAGAGACAGAACGTTGCATGCGTTTATTGCTGTCCATTTTTTGTTACTAGATAGCTTTCGAATAGTTTACTTCAGTATAGGATCAGACCGAAAATAAAACCTCAGTCGATATTGAACAAAAATTCACCAATTTATTTTATAGGTATACCTCAATTGTCTTTATTAGCAATGAAATTATTAATATGATGTGTGTCCATATACACCAAGACTAAAATAAGGATGGACAGAATATTCTCTGCTTCATTAAGAATTAAGAAATGCTTTTAGAACATGAAGAATCTTGGTGTGTAGTCCCTGTGATGTTATAAACCACCAAGTACATTAACAAGAATTTTTAGGGGCAGGACAGATTTTCAAAAAGTTTACCACTAGCGAGAAAACAGCCAACAGTGAAAAAACAGCCGTATCCACATTGTGTTTACGCGTGATTGTACTTAGAATGAAGGTGTGCCTGGGTTAGTAATAACTTTACTTGGTAAAGCTACAACCACTACCACCAGCACTATACTACTACTCTACTACTGCTGCTACTACTACTACTGTACTACTGCAACTGCTACTACTACTACTAATCATAAAATTAATAATGTGGTTGGATATGTTTGGTTTTGTGTTATACGCCAGTAAAGAAAATATTGGCATTAAAGAACAATTAATTAAAAAACTTCTCTGTAGTAGAAGGCGTCAAACTCAAATTGCAACCTAGGTTGTTGTGTATTAATATTGATTAATATCTTAATAAATTGTACAATTCAACGTAAACTCCACTGTTGCTACACAAGAATGAGGAACTCATAAAATGTCCGGTTAGTAACCAAAATCGTTGAGAATTCATAGGAGTTGGTTACACTCCAAAGCTCAAGTTATAGCATGTTCAGAGCAGCTGAGACCAGCGTGCGCTACGGGCAGGAGTTAAGATACGGAGAGGCAGGTAAGACCGAGATGTTTGAAGCCAGCAGGACGAACTGTTAGTGTCAACTGACTATTTAGAGTAATGGAAAAGCGATACACGACGGTCTTAATTTCGACCACCGTAAACATGTGCTCAAAGGATAGTGGAACGTACGTCAGACAGTAACATCGTTCAGAGCTAAAAGGGAAACAGCATTTGGCTATCTTTTCTCTAGTCGAAAACTGCAATTTTATGTCAAAACATGACAACCTAACTGATTTTTCGTAAGGTTTCAGGCTCCTCACAGAAGAAAAACTTCGCTTAGTTAGACAACTTGTTTACGGGAGCGTAATCTGTAATTATAAATCAACTTCATAAATAAATTGAAATAACAAGATAGTTAGAAATTCAACAATCAGAATTTAGATGTAATTTGGCATTTGTTCACATATTTTGAAATTAGTGTAGTTAGTAGAATAAATACACTGTATCGTAATCATAGCTGTATGATACATCTTTCATTTATTCCATACAAACCTATATATTTATGAAAGGAAAATGTTTTAAAACAAAATAAAATGAATATAAATGTTTAACACCCCTAAGGAGTAACCGCAGGTGGGGTGATCACTATTTCTATATCGCTACATTCCCTCTTGGCATCAATTACCAGATACAGCTCGCGTGAAAACAAGACATTCTTCTTGACAACTTTCATTTTCCTCCAACTGAGGCGAATAACTAGTTCTAATTAAACCTTTCAAGATAATTTTTTTCCGTAAAACAAACACAACATGACGTCGCTTGGCACATGCTGAATCAGTAAGCAGAGAAGAGGAAAGGGATAACTGTAGGGGTAGAATATTTCACATGATGAGTACGCGTTATCCTAGTTCTGTTTCAGGTAATGTGGTATATAAGCCTTATGGAATAAAGATACCGAAATTAACAAACTCCAGGAATCACTACGGTTCCCTCGTATAGCGTAGCGTGTGCGCACATACCGAAAAATCGTGGGATTAGAAGAAATAAAGAGAGAAAGGTCCCGGAACGACCTGGAAGGCAAACCTTAGGCAAAGCCAGCTCCTATATGAACACATGGTGTATGAAGATCGGTCAGTCAAGTAGCTTCTTGTACTCTACATTAGCAAGTGAATGTAATTACAGAGTAAAGGAGGGAGTTCATTTCTGCGAGACAACAAGTAGGTATATCCATTGGACGGTTAGAGTGCTGCACCAACAAACTAGTGTGAAAGTCGTTATAGTGATATAGATACAGAACAGAACAGCATTTTGCAGATGTTACAACAGCTGTTGTCGAAATGAAGGAATCTATATCTAACTGGGTATGCTAAATCAAGAATTCAGGAAATGAAATTCAGAATGGAAGATCCAGAATGCAGAAAATATAATTCAGAATAATAGCACAAAATGAAAGCATAAATAAATTTAACTACATGTTTAATACCAGAATTTTGAGGTTGAGTGACGTTGGGAATAGGTTGAGTTAGAGAAGTAGACG
Organism: Deroplatys truncata; assembly: GCA_030765065.1. NCBI lineage: Eukaryota > Metazoa > Arthropoda > Insecta > Mantodea > Mantidae > Deroplatys > Deroplatys truncata. The sequence continues at coordinate 532,793,566 of CM060990.1, read as the reverse complement.
CAGAGGAAGGAAGTTAGAAGGAAGAAGCAACAAGAAAAGAAGAAAGCAACAGAATTCTAATAATCCACAACTGAAGCCAATATGGAGAACGATGTTAACCACCAGTTACTGCAAACAGAGGCTAGAACAAGCCTCTGTTCGTGTACTCGAGAATTGCATGTGAACAGGATTAATATTGTTATACGGGACCGAAATGACGAAAAAAAGTTCAATTCAGTGGACTTTTTCTGTGTTTGTTTATAATATTGTAAGATGGAATTATCACGCTGTTTCATTAAACCAGCCAAGGGAGGGTGTATTCACTTGAAAAAGTAGTCACCATCTAAACCGATAAGGAATCATGATCCGTCCAACCATCCATCCCTCAATCCCCCTTCCTGCACCCATCCATTCCTACCTCCATCATCTTCCATTCCTACCCTCTCTCCCTTCACACCTACATTCAAACAACCACCCGTCCGTCCGATTCGTCCATTGTTTAACATCTTCTTCGTGCACTACGCCGTTTGAAAATAATATAAATTAGCTCTCACTGCCGTTAATCTCATCAACCCAGTACTGCAGAAAATCTAGGCAATCGTGAAAAATCGTCCATATCCACAGGTTGTTTTCATGGCCGCCCTAAATAAGAGATATTTGTGGAAAACTAATAGTGTAACAGTGCCTTGTAGACTTTATAGACTTACTATCACATACACTTACCCGATTAATCACAACCGGTTTTTCTAATTAAAAGGGTTAACGCAGATTGTTCTCCCAAAAACAGTGTTTTGTGAGACGGTCGAAGCAGATCCTTTAACCGACGTGCTCTACTGATATCCTGGGACGTTAACGCAGACACGCAACTGGTGCATTATTCTATCGGCGAACACAACTAACAGTAACTTTGTAATAGCTGGGGATTTAGGGTAATACAAGAGAAATATAATACATAGAAATAATTAAATTAAATTGTGTAGCTTATACTGAACCTATTCTAATATAAGAAAACTCAATAAACCTATTAACCTTATTTGGTTAATCAATATTATGATATATACCCTTACATGGATGTTGTGGCATTAAAATCTAGTCAGTATAGAATAATTTATAGGTTCCGAAGAAGAAATTAAAATAACGCATTCTTAATTATACTAGATGACCAACCAGCACCGTATCTTCTGCTTACAAAACTCCCATCTGCAGTGATGGTAAACGGGGTGCCGAATCACTGATTTTCAAAGAGCAACTACTACCTGAAGGCAGGTTATGTCAAGCTATAGAGATAACTACTCGAATGCCGCGCAGCATAAGGACAGAAGGTTGGCACGCACATAACGTTTTGCAGTCCAGCAATTCATTTGTTGGGGTTTAGGTATTAGATGGAATGGCGTTCGGTTTGGAGATACAAATGTAATATACCTTAGTAGCCTTGCCTACCGATCTCGATATGTTTTGGATACTGAAAAAGGAACAACAATCATTATACTAAACTTAGTTTATAACTTGTGACATTTTAAAGCTACGTCACCTTGAATTTCGAAGGCCGTGCAAAACAAGAGGCGGTCGACTGCAGCGAAACCTTCTTGACCCTGTTACCCAACTTCACGTCGAACAGTAATGAACACGGAAGTTTGGCAGAATAATTCTCTCTGCATACCCATGCTGAGTAGTTGTACGGCGATAGTCTGATTGAGAATTTCATTGTGAGCAGTTGCACAGGTATAGTGGTCATGAACACTTCAGTTAGCACGAAACAGTTATTACGAAGCAACTTTACCAAGTTCAAGAAAGCATCGTGCCGATATTCATGTAAAGATTTGCACGTTTAATTAATATTGCTACTAGCAAGGTTCATGTGTAGCGTGTATGCTAGAAAGGTTAAAACAGCATATGCTAACATTGTGGCACATCATACACCTACTTCAATTAAGCAGTCGCCCGAAGTCAAATGGGACCTGTGGGCCAGATATATTACTTTATGAGAAATCTCCAGAATGCAACATTTTGTACGCTATGGCACCAGCAGTAGGAACATGCTTGGATTCCGAGTGCGGCTATATCCAGGAGATATATATCAGAAGACCAGCGGATTGTATTTTCTTAATTTATGGGCTCTCCTTAACTGCTGTTGTTCTTAGCGTCACATCCTATGCTGAGCGTGAAAGACCGGCGATTTTGCTCAGAGGCCTGTTTATCATGCTCGAGGTTGTTTTACTTGCCGTAAATCTACGACACGTGACCACCGGCTTTACTTCCCTTCCGAAGGAAACCGTGCTAAGGATTTTTATGCCCGAAAAAATCCATCGCTCTCGGGGTCCAGAGGCTAGGATGGTAACCATTACACCACGGAAGACGACAAAGGCCAGCGGAGTGCCATTGAAAAGACGATCTTTGGTTTCGACTCTATTCGGCTCCACAGTCATACTGAACGGATAATATTCACTTCATTATTAAGTCTTCAAGTTAAAGTCAGGCCAGATGGTCAAATGACAATGAAATTTAAGGAAGAGTGATGGAAAGTTCTAAATGTGGGTATTGTCCATTTCAGGCAACGTAACATGCTTATAATTCAGTTGCTATATGTATATATCTAATTTTTGCGAAGCTTTACGTTGGGAAGGAACTCCGAAATTGTGATAAAAAGAACGGTACAAGTGGATATACTTGGTATACAGACTGATAGGTTTTAGAAACATTTCACCGTGTTACGTTAAGGGAGTTAATTTCAAAGACTTGTATTCAAAGGTGCCTTATCCCACAGAACTTTGGGAAAGAGAAAGAATGTAGTTTATCACATTTATTACTCAAATTAAATATATGTATATGTATTCATTATCACAGTTAGTAAAGCAATGATATCAAATCTTGGGTTACTTAACGCAGAGCATGGAAGCAAACAAGGCTAAAGTATTTCAGTTAGTTAAATTGCGTGTTTATACTTGTTATCACTCTAGGGATAGCCTGATCCATCATCCCAAGCTTTGCACGTGGGAGTTATTCTTGAATTGTGATTGTAAAGATAATTCGGTAATAGGTGACTACTGTAAAGTTGTCATGAATTGGGCTGAATCAATGAGGAAGAGTGTGAGTGGCCGTGGCAGTTGTGTTAGGGTAGGGCAAACTTTACCCCGTATCTCTTTAACTCTGACGTTTCACTAATTATCTTTCAATCGGCGGCTATCGTGAAATACGCTGTTTTGTGATTCAAACTAGCTCCTTATTTAACACGATCATTTATCTCAATACCTTACTCGAAGAGAATTGTAAGATTCCTATTTCCATAGCCTATGAATCAAATATATTACATAACACAGTTAATACACATGGAATACATATAAATTCCGAATAACAAACATGGAGGAGGATCTTTCGGTTTAAATCCCCCTCTCTGGATGATGAAAGCATGTGCATCTATCATGACAGAGTGTTTTTATCACTTTTATCCTCTGATCTTGCATAGAACAGGGTTCGTTTGCAATACAATTCAAGTGTACATTATCCAATCAGGGGAAAGGGAAAAGAAAGGGAACGCGGAAGAATACACCTCAGTGGGACAAGGTTATAAGAAAACCGGGTTTACACACATTTCGTGGCTGCTTTCATTCGACGAAACAATCAGAAAAGAAATTTAATAACACAAAATGACACAATTTCGACTTTACCTAAAATTTTATGGTACCAATAACTGCTTGTGAAATATAACAAAAACTATTACACAATACAACTGGGATATACCAGACATTTTCAATTTACTACTATTCATAACAAATATGTTCGAAAACATGTCCGTGATGTTTCATAGACTGCTGGGTACACCTTATAGTGTCTCCCTGGACAGTTCTTAACTCTTCAGGTGTCAGTGTAGCACAGACCTCACGAATTCATTGCTGTAATTCCTTAAAATTCTTTGGACCTGTTTATTACACTTTCGATCTGATAAAAAAAGTCCAAGGCAGTTTGATCGTGAGATCGTGCTATCCACAGCCAGGGTCCACTACGACCTATCCACCGTTCGGCATATCGCACTAATGTGTTCTCTAACTACTCTAAAGTAGTGAGGTGGAGTATCATTACGCTGGGACGAATGCTTAAGTACTACCCGAAGTGGAATATCTTCCAGCAAGTTTTACAGATAGATGGTGACTCTAGGAACTCCAAATAAAGCGAAACTTCAAGCTCAGGGCCTTTAAAAAAACATTAAATAATGCAGTCCAGCAGAGTACCACACCACACGTTAACTCCCACTGCATTTACATGTGGTATGCTCGAAGTCCATGGTACCGATAATATAAATTATGAGTGTTGACGGTGGAGTCATTAGCAAACTAACACTTATTTCTCCAGAGATCTATCGGGTAGAGTTCATCTATATATTACCCGTGATCACGCATTTCCATACAGTTCTGAGGTAGACCTCATATGAGTGCCATTTGCTCTCATTCAGAGTCCTCTATAAGGCTGTATGGGACTAAGCTAGGGGCACTCTTCTTTCCAAATTGTAACACTAGAGGTTTATATATTGTAAAACTTAGAGTTCTGCAACTTTATCATTATTATTAAGTAGTAGTAGTAGTAGTAGTAGTAGTAGTAGTAGTAGTAGTAGTAGTAGTAGTAGTAGTAATAGTAGTAGTAGTAGTAGTAGTAGTAGTAGTAGTAGTAGTAGTAGTAGTAGTAGTAGTAGTAGTAGTAGTAGTAGTAGTAGTAGTAGTAGTAGTAGTCTAGTGGTATAATATCACTGTAATTTAAGTTCTAATTACCATAAGAAAGACTAACTTCAAAGTACTGCAGTACATGCTGCACAAGGTTAGCATTAACACAGACAGACCTATCCTTAACGGAATGTGCCTTGAGCGATCCATTCAAGCTTCAGCTCTGTTCGATAAAACACATTTAAAGGAGGCAGGCATTTATTTGAAAATCCCTGCATAGATAGTCTGCGAGTTTCGGCTGCGTTTCCGTCTGCTTCTCCAAACATTACGATATCTGGGTATTCCTCGTTACTGAACACTTCGGCCGTTGCCGATTGTTTGACAATTGTAATGCTGCCGTAAAAATACCAACCTACGAATGTGAGCAAGAAATGATCGTTAACGGAAGGAGGCCCCTTAACACTGTAGCACTGAGTGGAGCACGCTCTAGTGCTGAGGAACTCCTGGCGAGCGGCCTATCTGTTTCAGCTTGGCGTAATCTGCCGGCAAGAAGGAGCGCCCCTTTGAAAATTAGTGATTGGCACCACATACTCTATCACTGCATGCGGAACCTTTATAGCTAGAAAGTGCGGTGCTGGTGGGCCACCTGGAACATAATATCCTGTGGTATTTTATTATACCTTCCTTCTTCAAAATACCGTTGAATAAAATTAACACACTTATAACCTATGCTTTAATTTTAACTTATTACCAAATGTCGGTTCTTTAGAAGTTCTGATTTTTGACTAACACATACACCCCCCCCCACACACACACACACAAACACAGAGTCTATTACAAAGATGCATACTATACAACCTTTAAATACATCTACGACTAATTGTGGCCAAATAATAGTCCTTATTAGTGCACAAAATTAACCCTCGATTTTAAAAGTCATACATCAAGCAGCATATTACGAGGAAACTACTGTGTTCCCTTTTACTTTGCTTTTTCCTGCTTTTATTCTTTTTGTGTTATAATGTGATATCTCATTTGCATCATTCTCTTATTTACCTTATTTTTGGAGACCAAAGCAGTGTTTTATTTGCTGTTTGTATGTTAATACTTTAATGTACATCCAGTAACATGTTTTTACATAGACAATATGAAGTTATGGCTAGCGCAAGCAGTGCAATATGCAGTGCAGCAGACACTCATTGTAACTGTGTACTAAACCAACATATATATCACTTAATCAAAACTTATACAATACGCTTAGATATTTTACACACATAAAATACCGAAGTAACTATCTTCCCACAGATGTCACAAGAAAGACTAGCACACTCATTGGACGTGCATGCTATATTAGAGACTCTTAGCACAGCGGCTTCACAGAAATTTGCACTTTATTTAAAGCATCATGCATATGCATTACAGAGCATGAATTCCAGATAGTACATTGCTGAACATGGCATACTCTACTACATATATTTGCACTCATGAAAAAATCATGGAACACTTTGATCATACTAAGGGAAAAGGCGAGATACGTGAACAGATTATTATTGTAGTGTAGGTGCTTTGGGGCTTTTTTTCTGTTTATTTACTCTTTCAATTTTCATACAATAGTGTACAAATGCCGTCTCCTCTACAACTCATTAGCACATACAAGTATTTTTTAAAAAAGATTAGATAACATCTATCTCAAAAGAAATTACAATAATTCTTATATTATTTTGACAATTCCATGTTTCTTTACAGTATTAATTTTCTCTTCTGAATGTATATAAATTTCTAAAAGTCTGTTTTATTGTCTGATAGATTGTATTTGATTGAGTATGTGGGTCGAATGCCTGATTCAAAGTTCCTAAATTTTACTGCCCTACACTTGCACCGTTTCCTGTTTTTTGGGGGGGATTTTATTAGGAAAACTTAATCGTAAAGAAAATACATTTAAAAATTAAAATTCTTCTTTACAAAAGCCCCTTCTTAAAGAGGGAGAACATCTAAGTTAGGGCCGATTAACAACAGTGTCTCGCATTTTTTCCTTTTTAGTCGTGTCCGGTGGTCTCTCAGAAAGGTCTCGAGACCTCGCACGCTTGGAGCGGGATCTTTCAGCATGTAATGGAGATACCCCATTACAAGCCATACTTGGGCAAAAACATAACGCGGAATCTGGATATCGAGTGGTAAGATAGCCCTATTAATAGTATTTTGGTTCTCCGACATAGTAATGCAGCGGATTTTATGTTTGATCCATTGCCAAGTTTCAGGAATACAGGTTGTGAACCGGTGATGAAGGGTATCAATATTGCGGCAACGGTTACAATATGGCGAATTACAATTGTTATGTCGATATTGTTTTTCTGCTGTGGGTATTATGGCATTTAGGATATTGTAGGCGGAGGCCTTCCAGTCCGTCGAAATCTCGGTGTATCGAAAAACCCGCCAGATATTCTTCCACGGTATGTTAGGATATTTGTCCTCTATAGTAGGAGTAGAGGAGCGTCTCAACAGAAGATGACGATACAGCTGCTTCGTAGTAGGAAATGGACCTCCAGAGAAATAACTCTGAGGTAAACTGGCAATGCATTTCACCGTTCGGCGAAAAATGGCATGACGCATTAGGTTTCCATTACTGGACTGAAGTTGTTTATTGTCCTTTAATAGTCCCAGATTGTACAACGTTTTAATCAACAACGCTGAACACTTTTCGGATATTGCCATTAGTCCGAGACCTCCACTAGTGATGGGACGCCAGAGTTGATACTTCGCCATCTTGTACATATGGCCACTCCACATATAATAGGACACTGCTAATTCGATGCGTTGGGATATCTCCGTTGGAAGGGGTAGTACTTGTGCCAGATACCATAACTTGGACAATGCAAACAGGTTAACAAACCAGGCTCTTTGAAGTATATTAAGGTTTCTACTTTGGTGGTGGTGTAAAGTGTAGCGGATTTGATGTAGTAAAGATGTCCAGTTTAAACTTATCATTTCAGAGACATTCGATATAATTTGGAGGCCTAGAACAGTGACGTGGTCCTTGATGGGTATTTCCGCCAAAGTTAATATCCTAGGCCATCTCCCAAAAGGTAGTAATGAGGATTTCTGATAATTAAACTTCGCAGAAGATGCGTGTTCATAAACTTGTAATATGTGAGGGAGCAAATACAACTGTTGCCTATGACGGAGGAACAAGGTCATATCATCGGCATAGGTCTTTATAGTGAGTAAACCTGTCGACATAGCAGCTGAAAATACATGTTTCATCATCATTCGAACCAACGGTTCAGTACAAATAGTAAATAACAACATATACAAGGGGCATCCTTGACGTATACCACTCAAAATAGGAATAGGCCTAGTGAAATATCCATTTATGTGTATCCTGGAGTAGGCAGAGGTGTATGTTAATTTAACGGCAGTGAGGAGGTGGTCAGGAATATTCATGCACTGTAAGACACCAAATAAGTAGTCATGATCTACATTATCAAATGCCGTCTCAAGGTCCAGTGACAAAAGAGCTGCCTCTTCCTCAGGATGTTCCTCCATATATATATATATATAACTGCATCACGTAGTTGTACCAAGTTATGGGTTAATTTTCTACCCGGAATTCCACAGGTTTGTTCAGGACCAATCAATGTTGGCAGTACTTGGCGCAGTCTGTTCGCTATAATTTTCGTAAAAATCTTAAAATCAGTATTCAGCAGCGTAATTGGCCTATAGCTGGTAAAGTATCGGGGCCGAAGATGTTTTGGAATTAAGATCACAATGCCTTCGTTTAATCCTGACAAGTTTTCGCGCATTTCAAAAATGGCATTCATCAACTGTAGCATGCGGTCTTTAATAATGGGCCAAATACTTTGTAGAATTTATAGCTAATTCCATCCGGTCCTGGTGCAGAATTGTTACTCGCCTTAAAAATTGCCTCTCGAAGTTCATCCATAGTAATGGGTGCTTCCAAACCATCTGGGTCTACATCAACTAAAGTTCGGTCAATAGCTTTATAGAGGACATCTTTAGAGGAATTAAGAGTAAGGCGTTGTCCATATTGCCTTCGAAAATGCTCCTCGGCCCCTCTGAGAATCTCAGATGTGGTGTGTAGTGGAGTATCATCATGAGTGAGAATATCAGACATGAATTTACGTTGATGTCGGTTCTTCTCCGAAGCCACATGATACAAGGCAGCGCGCTCATCGTCTGTAATAGAGAATGCGCGGGATCGTACCTGTATACCATCCATAATTGATTCTTGAATTTTGTTAATTCTTCGTCGAATCGCTGACAGTCTGGCAGTAAGTTCATTGCCGGCATGCTGTTGCCCTGTCAAATCCTAAAATAACGCATAGTAATAATGTAGCATGGTAGCTCGTTCATTTGCCATTTACCAACAAATTTGAAAAATTACTGTATGGCAGGCTTATAAATCAAAAGCCACTGCAGAAGATCATTGTAGCGAGATCTATTCGCTCTGAGGGTAACGCTATCCCAAATCACACGAAACTGTAGTTGCACTTCATCATTATATAAGAGAGCATTGTTTAATTTCCAGTAACTTCTGCCAAAAATGGGTAAAGGGGTGGTTGCTGCTACTTTAACAATTAGAGCATGATGGTCACTTACTGCAGCAGCAACAACAGCAGCACTCCGAATGTTGTTTCTATGAAGTGCATTGACATACATCCTATCAAGTCGTGATGCTGAATTATGACGATAATACGTGTAGCAAACTGTATTACCATGTAACAATTCCCATGTATCAGTCAATTGCAATTCACTACAAAGCCGTTGTAACCCAGGAGATGGATGATATAGCCCTCGTTGATCCTTGGCATGTAATACACAGTTAAAGTCGCCACCCAGTAACAAATAGCTGTATCTTTGGTGGAAAAAGAATGGCATATAAGCGTCAATAAAGGCTTTACGTTCACGCCGTTTGTTGGAGCCAGAAGGCAAATAAACGTTAACTACTAAGGTATCGTTGTCGATAACAATATTTAAAATTCGTCCGCTAGGATGCAACTCTTGATGAGTTATGTTCAAAGCAGCTCTGTATATTATCGCTGTACCCCTATTGTCGTCACCCACATTACAAATATAATTATATTGAGGACCAAGGAAATTGAAATTGTCAATGTTTACCTCTTGTAATAGCAATATATCAATATCATAATTGTAAATAAAACTCTTCAAGAGCTGTTGCTTAGTGGCATTGCAAATACCATTAATATTTAATGAAGCATAAATTCGTGTATAAGACATGAAAATGAAGAAGAAAAGGTATAACAAGCAAGGAAGAAAGAAAAGATAGCGTATCATGACAGGGAAGTGTTTTCAGCTGACTCACTCTCAAAGGATGCACGCGTTTTCTCTTTCTTTCTGCTACCAGAGGTGAGTCCACCATTACTACTTTCCGTGCGTCTCTTTTTTATACGGGGGTCACGGCTACTACAAGAAGCACCATCAGTCGTGGTGCTCAGTATGTTTATATCACTATTTTGCAGGCCTGCTGTACCGGCATTCGGCGCAATATTTACAGCGTCAGGTTCTTCCTCGGAGTGTTCCTCTTCCATCATTACAGCACATAAGGTCGACATTACCATATCCGTTTTCATGCCAGCATCAGCAAAGTCTGTAGAATGAGACAAAGTCACATCCGCTTTTGCAATCAAATTACATGGCATTTTGCTTTCGACAGCACTATCTTTTCCGGACGAATCGGACATAGTGACTTGCTCCTGCGTATTACTTGACATCTCTGTCGAGTGCAAAACTGTTACCTTCTCAATATCTAGCGGTACCCGTTTAATGGGGAACTCCCCCTGTACTAACTGCGACCACGTGGGAGCGTCTGTGGTGCGTGGTGTCTGTGTAATTACCCTTCTTCTGGGACATGCGGTACGTAAATGTCCCGTGCCGTTACACAATGCACACGTTATGGGTTGACCTTCATAGCTTATAAAGCTTTTAACTCCAGCAATATCTATATATGATGGAATATGCTTTTGCAAATCCATCTTTGGTGTTCGTACTCCATTACTAATTTGGTATCTAAGATGGGGACCCCAAGTATCCATAGTCAATGATATCACCGTACCATAAGTTTCCAGTTGCTTTCTAATAAATTCTGGGTTGAAATCCTTCGGTAAATGGTACAGTTTCACGATACGAAATCCTAGTCCTGCAGTTGTGATCGTAACCTTACTTCTCTGCCCATTACTATGAGTAAAAATTGACTCACCGTTGGTGTCCGTGATGGCTTTTTTGACTTTCATCTCTTCTTTACAATGGATATATAGTTGTCTGGTATAATTATTCAGCTGAATCATCTCTAAATCATCTTCTTCAAAACGAAAAACATCGTAAATCCATTCGTGTAGTTCATACGGCGAAGGCTTTGGAACATCGCGCTCCACAAAGGTCACTACTAAAGTATTCTTCCTTTCTACAAACATGTTTTGATACCAAGAAACTCGAATCTAATTTCGAAAATGTCGAATTTTAGTAATTTAAACACAAACAAAGCTTGTGTAAAATGACACGTAGCAACAGCGATAACAGAAATAAAGTAGGTCACGGAGCTAAGCACACAGAGCAACCTGTCTCTCCACTCGCCCAAGCGAGACTGACTGTAGCTTCGTACTGCAAACTGAGGTCTGCATTCTCATGAAAACGACCAACCGTGATTAACCGGGTCACCTTCCTTTGCCACATACGACAGCCGAGCGCATGAAGCCGAACAGAAACAGTCGATCGGTTACAGTCAAGTCTCGGTCGCTCACTAGCAACCGTAATGCTGCTACTCTTTGGTGCGTCCTAGTTGTAATATAACTGACGGCGAGTCTTAGTTCAGCACAACCGGGCACTAATGCAATACAACATTTAAGAGCAGATATGTACATTAAAAGTAGACATTTTATTGTAGATGGCAAAATTTAGGAGTGATGAATTCTAAAACGCTTGCATTCTTTTATAAACCGCAGTGATTCATTTAATTACACTATTATATATCCAAATCGTTGTTTATTACACACCCAATTCATGGTCGTACATATTCTGTTATCTGCATAATACGACTTTTCTGCATTGTAATTATTTATTTATTTTTATGATTTTGAGTCTATTCACTGCGTAGATCATATGGAACGGGTTGCAGTCTTGAATTCGCTTTGAAAATCAGTTGTTTCTAAAAAATTACAGAACCCACATCCATAATGAAGATATTTAGGTAATTCAAAATCTGAGCAGTAAGCGTTGAAATAAAACATAAGTCGGCTACTGTATCAGGCGATGCGGAAAGGATTGGTTTTAAGATAAAAGTGTTCGTTATTAAACAATGTAATTATACGAAATAACTTTTATTTTTTCCGGTAATACAGTTTGTATGTGCAAGATTCTAAATAAACGCATTAAATAGTATCTGTATGATTATAGCTTCCGATACTACTGAGCATTGGTAATACGGCTGCATTACTTACTAAAAACAAAGGAGGATTACTTTATAACATTATACGCAACTTTAAAATAACCTTAAAAATTAAGCTCATGAGCATAACAGAACTAAACCTGGTATAATTATTACTACTTCCCTGTATGTACAAACAGAATAAACAAGCAAAGTGTAACAGAAAAGGCTGAAGCCTAAGCTTTACTTAGGTAATTTTAATTGTAATAGTAATGATTATTGAAGGAATCCGCGGAACAAAAATTAATGCTTCTTGTTATGGAATGTACTTCAACGGGTAGGTCTTTTTTGTTTAATTATAAATAAAATTGGCTTCCCAATACTTAGGTGTCATTCCTATAATTAAATTACATTTGTGACCCTAAATCATCACTATTGCAATAACAACCTTTTCAAGATACTAGAGACAAAAGACTGTTGTCATTTCTCAGTACTCGTATAGCCACATTTTACGGTGCGCAGGCTCAATTAGGGCTAGAGACGAATCCGTATTGAGAAGCATAGTAGCGGATCGATTCTAGTGCTGACATAAATCAGATTGAAGCATTCATTATTTTCTATGTTAAAACTAAATTCCTATGTATTTCTCCAAACACGTTTTATGGTGCGTGTTCTATGTAAGTTAGAGCACAAGCAAGAGGTATAACTGTTTTTGTGTGTTTTGTGTATGCAGAGATAATATTCCTAATCATCAGCATTAATGGTAATAATGATATTAATATATCACTATTAATTATTAATACTATTAATAATTAATTCAGTAATATTAATGCAGCCACTACTACAAAAACTACTACCCATACAACTTCAATTACCGCCACCTAGATGCAAAATTTAGAGCAGGCACTCAAGAGATTTTAGTTGTTTTTGTCATGAAGCTTCTTTGAGAAGGAAAACAAGAGTGTCACAGAACTTTAAACGTTTTTCGTCACATTTACTTGCACTTGACGAAATGCAAACATAAGCATGAAATATTTAAAAGTAGCTGTTGATGTTATGGAAATAGAACTGTTTTTCGAACAAATTGTGTCTTTTTTGTAGATATACGTTCCTTACGTTATCAAGCTCTTTGTCTCTCCCTTTTGGCTTTCAAGTTACATACAATCTGCTAACAGTAAAGTGGAGTTCATATACTATTCCAAGAAAATACATCTTATTTGTCGTATCATTATTTTATGCATATGGCATTTGAATCGGAATCAACGTGTTGAGAAAATAAACAATAATGAATGTTGTTTCATGTAAACGATAGTTTAGGGAGGGAAAATTTCATGAAAACCTTTATGCCACATCCATGGAAGATGCTGGTCTTAAGTATAAATGTTGGTATTTATCTGACTTTTCCTTTTTGAATTATGCTGTACATACACGCGCGCGCGGGTACACACACACACACACACACACACACACACACACACACTTACATGCACATAAACATGGATCTCTTTCTTAAAGCCTTCTTTGGGTTCAGGGAATATCAAAATGTGTATTTCCACTAAAACTTCGATATCGAATTTTTGGATGGAATACAGTAGTTTCTCTACACATAGGTAGGCTGTAGATAAAGTAATAACGAAATATACAAATTAGCCAGCCAAAAAATCTTAAAAGATAATGGAGACTAGCTAAATGAGGTTACGCATTTGCTACTGAGTGAGTAAGGAAGTACTTAACCGTAACGATTGCTTCATTCATCTGTACAGTCCAATTCACAGTTATTGCTCCGAATAGACACGGTTAAATGTTTTACCGAAACGCCTCTGTTAACCGCGGGATCCAAGACGACAGTGATCTCTCGGTCAAGAGAAGTGCTTCGGACAAAGAAACAAGGGAGGAAATAAATTGAGCCTGATAGGTATGCAATTATCTGTACATTCATTACGGCGGTCGAGCGTAACCATTATAACTTAGTCACGGTCAGTACGGTCGGTTGTTTTCACTGAAATGCAGACCTCTGCTGTTAATATTTTACTATATGTACCTTTAGAACAATTTCAAAGGGACTATTTTGATGATGAAGGTGTCTATTACACTTTCCTTTTACCCTTATTGGGGTGAAAGCCTTGACTATTTGCCATATAGTGTGCTTCTCAACTCTATGATTCTTATCCGTGTTTTATTTCCCGCTTATTTATATTGCACTTTGTGTCCCTTTTAGATTTCCTGTACGGTATTTGTGACAAGAAGATACTTTGATGTTGCCTATAGCCACCCCTGATTTGCCAATAACGGCTTTCGCCAATAAAAAAAGAGGAATAGAGCTTGTCTAGTTGTCTTCTGGAAAAAGGAATTTTATAAAAATACTACACACGAAGTAATAGGGTTCGAGTTCTTCTAATGAATGAAATTTTCATTCAGTCCGTAACATACAGAATGGCATACGATATCTAAGTTTAAAGAAACCGGCAAGGACCTAAACAATTTCTGAGTGACTTCGCTGAGTAAAATTCCATCAGGGCCCGACCATGGAGTGGTGATCGTAGTGTGTTTGCACGTTCCATTGTGAAAAATAAACATTACTAGTAAGTAATATTCGCAGAAGAAAGAAGAGTGTTGCAACGGGTTGCGTTTTTTGCTATCGGAATTTTATGTTTGCTACCAGAATACCAACCAGAGTTAGAACAATGCTCTACCGTTCACCTATATAAGATAGATGATTAGCCTGAAGAAGATCGCTATACGTTTTACTTCTGGACGCTTTCCTATAATAAAAACTGTGGCTAATTCGCAAATATTGCTCTAGCTCTTTTTCCATACTGACCCTTTAATATTTCTAGCGGATAGTATTGAAAGTCTTGAAAATTGAAAAGTGTCCGGATAGAGGATCAATATAACAAGGTGCGAAATATTATCTTTTAACATTTCTGCATCTACCAGGGACTGTGATTCATGAAGGACCTGGAATTCTTGCTATGCAACAGAATTTACCTTAATATATAAGAAGAACCCTACATAACGACCTCTTTGTGAATCTGAACGAAATTTCCTCAAAGTACTAATAATATGTACTGTGCTGATATGTTGGATGTATTGCTTGTTATTGTTGTTATAAACATACAGCCAGTCACTTGTGCGGCCTGTTTTGTTTATCTGCTTGGTTAACGCTTTGTCGTTCCCGTTTTTTTTCTCTCTCTATGTACTGAGGGCGTGGTCGACGCTTTGCCTTATGCAAGCGGTGGTAGTGGTTTTACGGCATTGCAGATACGGTGTGGTTACCGGATAGAACTTCGTCCCAGAGTAGAAGCATTTCTTGAATTTTGGTGTTCGCCAGTTTTGCTAATGTTTAGCAGTTTTGATTTGTTTTATCGACAACAGTTTATTAATTAAAAGGAGAGTTCTTTTTCCAAATTTTTGGCGGCGTTGTTATTGCTGAGCGTCGTTTGATGGATGTCTGGGATTTCTCCATAAGCTAAGGTAGGTTTTATCCTCAGTGTTTTTGTATTTTGGTTAGGGTGGATGGAGTTTAGGACAGAAATCGAAAAATATCGTTTTTCAGGTAACTCGCAAGTGACTGGCTCTCATTATCCATAGTTTTAAGTGGGTGCTTGTCATTTTTTTTTAAATTTGGTACATGGTAGTTGAAGGCACAGAGTCTTTGCGATAAATGCTTGTGCAATTTTAAGTACCTTATATTTCAACACCCTTCCCAAAAGTTTTCTGTATCAGAAAAACCAGATCATAACCCTTGAACATATCACATTTGCTATGTTTATTTTTGAGTTATAGTTGATAGGGATGCATCCACTCTATATGGAGGAATTTAGCATCATGTTATTATAACACTTCTAAATTGTTAAAAAAAATTCTTCCTTCTACGGAAGACAATTTTAATATGTAAAATAATGCTTTCCTGGTATACCAGTTTTGTAGCTATATGGAACTAGAAAAGATATAGGAAAATGTAGAATTCTACTGTAAATGATATCACTGGTGGTTGTTTTATGGTACAGAAAAGCTAATTGCTATTTAACTTTTGGAGATTAAATATTTATTTTTCTATTACTTTTGTTCTGAGCTTGCAAGTTCATTTATTGCGTGATGCTAGTTTTTGCAAAAATTTCACTTTTCAAGTGATTATTGCAGCTAAACGTAATAGTAAGTATCAATCGTCCAAGGCAAAGACAGATTCACCGGTTTAGCCCAACATAACTAACAGCAACCGAGATCCCAAAGTCCAACTGAGAGAAATTGATAAAGATAAACTCAAAACAAAATTTAAAAAATCCTTAAGAGGAAATGTTAAATAAGCCATCTTTGTTTTCGAGTTTTTAATATTAATTTTGTTTTGAGCAGTTAAAGCTTGCTTTACTGATTACTAAGCGTCTTTTGCAAATTTTGTAATATATTTATGATGATTTGGGTATAGTATTCATGATTTGAAATTAAATTTAGTTTAATTTAATGTTGGATTAATGTTTTCTTTTCTACTTTGAAACGTTTCGGGGTAATTTGGTGTCATTAGTTGATAAGAATTTTATAATAAGAAAACATTTCAGTGTGGGCTTTTGATTATTTTTGTTAATTGGTGAAAATTGATCATTAATAGTTATGGGTTTACTGAGATAAATTGAGAAAGAATAAATTTAAAACATCCTTGAGAGGGAATTTTAAATAATATATATTTGTTTTCGAATTTTTAATATTCATCTTTCTTTTTCGTTTTGATCAGTGAGCGTTTGCTTTACTGTGATCATTAAATTTTTTTAGTTTTTCTCTTAATAGTATATTTTTGAGAATTTCGGTTTAGTAATTATGATTTGAATTAATGTTTGATTAATTTTTCCATTTTTTACTTTGAAACGTTTCGAGATATTTTGTGTTATTAGTTGATAAGAGCTGTGTAGTAAGAAAACACTGTAGTGTTTTTCTTATTATGTTCGTTATTTGGTGAAAAATGGTGGTTAATAGTTATGAATTTCATGGAATAAAGCCAGTGAAAATTATCTTTTGAATTATATCACTGTTTATGTTGGGACATATTTCCTGGGCCGTTCCATTCCTATTATCGTTTCCGAGTTTTGGTTTGAATTTTAGCATTGCTGTCCCCTACGGCATTCGTAAGGGCTTCCCTTTTCGTCTGGCCGGGGTTCCCTGCTGCAGACAAGTCTGCGTAAGCGGCTGATTGGCTTCGGTGGCCTCCTCACTCTTACACTCTTATTCGTTTTTGGTGAGGTCAGTGGAGCCATTGCAGTACAAGAGCAGGACATGAAAGTTTCGCATTGTTATATACTTTTAAAGCTCGTATTTGGCGATACCTTGTATACATAGATGGCCTCGTGCAAAACCGTCGGTTTTGCAAATTTGATATTTCATTATGGTGTTGGTTTTTAACGTCAGGTTGGTGTCGTTCAAAGGTTAAAGGCGTCCTCGTAAGATCCTTGATTTTTCATGCCGTTCAAATATCACCGTTCTGGAGTTTTATATCTGTTGGAGATATACTGGTTAGCCCTCTCTTTTCTGAGTCTTCCCTGTCTGTGAAGATGAAAATGGTTGTGTATTGAAGAGCTACCCGATTGATTTCATAAGAGAAAGGAAAGTGATCACTACCTATTGTGTCAATATATCCGAGCACCTGCTCTGTTGTACTAAGTCAGCCGTCACAATAATTAAATCCGGGGAAGTTTAATTTTGGGTAAAAGCTCACAAACGCGTGTTAATTCAGATGCCAGTAGTCTACCACCAGGACGTAGGTCATGATGAACA
Organism: Deroplatys truncata; assembly: GCA_030765065.1. Taxonomy (NCBI): domain Eukaryota; kingdom Metazoa; phylum Arthropoda; class Insecta; order Mantodea; family Mantidae; genus Deroplatys; species Deroplatys truncata. The sequence continues at coordinate 532,775,773 of CM060990.1, read as the reverse complement.
AGTCTTCGTCACAGAAATGGGCTTTCAAAACGCGAGATGCTATAGTGACCAAAAAATAAAGTGATGGCCGACTGGACGGAGCACTGCATTCCAATCTGGTTACACCAATGGTTGCCCCGTCAAATTTTACTCCAAAAATAATCACTAGCAACAACCATACAAACTGCCTACGAATATAGAGGTAGCCAAATGCTGGCGTCACAACCTGAAAATCTTTTGAGTATGCACACAAACCGTAACCCCTTTTAGGCGTTTACCGATGACATTTAATGATCGTATAAGCAAGTAAGAATAATGTGTATATAATCACAATGAGGTTTCAGTTAAAATTAAATTGAGTTTTATTAATGGACGATTTTAACTGCTGTGGTCCTTAGCGTCCCATTCTATATTGGGCATGAAAGACCGAAAACTTTGCTAAGGGGCCTCTTTATCAGGCTTGAGGTTCATTTACGTGCCGTAAATCTACGACACAGGACCACTGGGTTTACTTCGCTTCTGAAGGAAGCCTTGCTAAGAATTTGACGCCCAAAAAAATGCATCGCCTTCCGCCGGGTTGCACCCACGTCCTCGGGAACTAGAGGCTAGCATGGTACCCACTACACCACGGAGGACAACCGGTTTCAGTTAGGATGGATTATAATATAAGGACATTTGTGGGCTATGAAGTTTATTAACCAGATCGCTCCGGATCCTTCGGGCACTCCAGTAAGCTACATGGATTTGGTTTGTGCTGGATACTTTTGTTCAATAATTACCTATCAGCTTCAAATCTTGCAGGAGTGGTGGCATATAAGAGCATATTGGGATTATTTATTAGAAAGCATAATTAGATCGCGCACCTTCCGTGTTCTGGAGCGGGGTGGCCGATCTGTAAATAGCTACAGTTCTTCATCCAATTCAGAATCCAAACATTGCTACGGTCACCGTGGTATGTTGTCCAGCAAATTTGTGTAGCTTGAGGTGTTTGTTTTAGAGGTCCAGCGGTAGAAATCTCGAAAGTGAGTATATGCTTCGACAGGGGCAAGTGACACTCCTGAATCTGCCGGCCTTGGAATCCAATCATAGCAGTCACCTAACCTCTCGGCTTGAGCTTGAGGGGTATAGCTGAAATTATTTGCGTTTAGTAGATGGTGGGACCTCACCCCTATATATGGTTTCGGACTGCGTAGGCATGGATATCCCGTCTACCTCTGAGATTGCCAATTCAACAGGATGTAATTTCATTCGCATACGTGTAAGTTAGACGCTCCAGACTACATCCGTGTACGTCTACTTTTCCCTAAGAAGCTGCCTATCTTCGTATCCTAAAAGCGGCAGCTTCTAGATATGTAAAATAATTATCCTTTTCAGCGCATACATCGCGTATTTAATAATATGAGGAGTAGAATTCCGGTAACACGGAATTACAATTCGGAATGAAATAAGTAGCAGCGTACTCCTTATTAAATGAAGACTCTCAGATACCATTAGTCTGTGTGGATTCTGAAAATGTGCCTACACTTTATTATAGCCATTTTTGTTTAGGTACTCGAAGGATAAACCAACCGCTGACTTATCTTCAGCTGATGAATGTTTCTTTTTACCATCTCCTTGTACATATTAGTATTAACCTTGATCTTCACCCACTTCATCAAAATGAACCTTCAAACAGTTTTCTACGAGGATTATCCAGTGTTAATAATCGAGGATAATTAGTTTCAGTAATAATCTGATTTCAAGGTTCTTCGTAACAGCAGGATCTCCCAACTGTGGAGTACCTCAGCCGGCCAATACCCCGGTATGAATTATCACAAGTCCGTCCCCAAATTAGCCACATTATCCTTAACATGCGAACGTTTTTCATAGATCTCTAAACTGTTTTCGTCATTATCCAAACGAAAGGTATCCCTGTAGGGATACCTCTATTACAAAGAAAAATCGCTACTCCCTTGCCTTAATTCGGGTGTACGAGGTACGGAGCACAAAGAAACAAAAATAAATTAAACGGTAGTTCCAATGTTGTCCTTGTACCGATAAAGAACAGTGTAACAAGTGCTCTCCCAGTCCCGTTAGAACCACGAATAAGGCTAAAGGTGCTTTCATTCCGCGTAATCTCATTATAAGAAGACATTAATCATTTCACCTATTTGCTTTAGTTAGACTGTTGTTTTAAACCTCAGTTACTCTTATAATTTATTGCTTTTATTAGGATTTCTTTCTGTTTTCCATTTTATCATCATATGCTGTTATAGCCAAATTGATGCCTTGATGTTCACAAGCTTCTGTCCCTATTTGACCGTATTTATTGACTCTGTTTTGTAGCTTCTAACTTCTATTAACTGCTTTGAGTTATCCCTCACTGTATTCTCCATAGAATTTCTTAGTCTTCGTGCTTTCTTTCAAAATGGTTTTGTAGTGTCTTCTTAGTCAGTAAATTAACACCATTAGGGGAGTGATTGGCTTACAAGGTAGGCCAAAATAACCTACTCAAAGGAAAAAGGAAGCACACATAATCTATACAAAAATAAATTAATAATAAAATTAATACAGCATTCCTTCATGACGTATCACAATAGAATATATTACGAAAAACTGAATTCTGATGACATATACGTCTATTCACCCATCAACAGTGCAACGTTACTCAGTATACACTCATTCCTTCGTTTCTTCAAACACATCTTCTTTAGTTTCTATATCTGTTTGCAATCTATTAAACAAACCCATCCAGAATCATAAAGATTCCTTTGAATTTCGCTGATAATAAATGCTTCAGTGTGTAAATTAGGTACAAGCCTATGTTATAAGCCTTAATATCGCTATTAGTATGATTCATTTACTGTTGTTTAATAAGGGAGTATGATGAACGTGAAAGGTTTATAAGAGTGAAAACTGTTGCTCCTGTGAATTTCAATTAAAATGTTAAATTTTTATGCAAATTAAGGATTTAATTTCATGCTTATTAAATACGCTCTTAGATCTAGCACATAGGATTTAAAGCAGTAGCTTCAAAGGGACAATTTTTTCTTGCACTGTGACTTTGTCCAGTTTTAACTGACACTTCAATAGTTTTCACTATCACTAATTTAATCTAGTTCAACGTCCAAGGACTTTACTTAATTCACACTGTCAGTTCACCAGTGTGAATAGCTCAATTTCCTCCATCACTTCACCTTCTTCGTGGCGCATCGGCATGATGAAACATGCAGGATGCAGTATCTTCTCCGTTCATTTCATTCGGTGCGGAGTCGAACACGAGACGTCTCCAGTCTCTACTGCAGTAGAGGTATACTGCACGTTACGGTAGTCGTCACAACTCGCTAGGAGAACAGCAGTTTTCATCGCACGAGAATCGCAACCACTAACTCGCTCACCAACTGACTGACTCAACTCACTGACCACTCGCGTTCGTGAGCACGCTCGCTTCTATAACCAGTGGAATCTTCCACAAAACATTTCAGAACTTTTTGTAGACACATTCTGGAAGCGGAGGAAAGGAAACCTCTAGAAGATTCTGGTTACCTCCTTATAGCACTTCTGAAACTTATGCCAGGTGAGGACGCGACTTATCTTGATTTATCTCCAACTACCTGACGCCGACCTCCTGGTAAGCTTGGACCACAGCCGCTGCTTCATACAGCTTCCTCCTCAGAATTGTTCGTCTGCAGCAGACCGATTACAATGAAGTCCCATTAGCTTTCCTCGCCGCTGACACTGTGCGTGAAGGGGACCCAGAACCTATGGCTCAAATGACACATTGCCAAACCATCTCTCCAAGTCGATTAGAAGATGCGAACAATAGAATCGGTGAAATGTTTATTTAAGGTCTTATTCGCATTCAGGTGCCCCCCTCGTTAGCACGGGTATGTATCTCCTCGAGGACTTCTTTCACCGTACTCTTCGGGGGCACCAGATGTTCCAGCTTAGTTCTTCCCTCCGTGAACTCCCACACCCTCTTTAATGCACTGTTCCTGGCCACCAGGAGTCCCACTGGACCCAATAGTTCTTATAGATCGGCCCCTTAGAGCAATGTCCACCCACAGAGTTCGTTCGCCATTTTCTTTATCCTTCAGGATCCTCCCTATGTTTTGATCTTCCAATTGCTCCCTTCTCGTCCCAGTCGACTGCAAGTTGCATCGTGGCTGGGCATAGGGCTACACCACTCTATATCATCTTCTGGTCCAGATGCTCGTTCATTACGGCCTCTATCATACTATTGATTTCTTTTGTCTGTCCGTTTAGCCGTTTTTCTTGATCATCTAGACGCTCTTCCACAGCATTAATTTCATCTTCCATTTCAGATTTAATTTATTTTAATTCTGTTGTAAAAACGTCTTTTATAGTGTTTACCGTTGCATTTATCTCCGATTTTACAGAGTTGATCTCGAAACCTATTTCGGCTTCAATTTTCTGTATTTCCGTCTTTATTTCTGTTTTCATACTCTTCATTTAGCGTCTCTTCTCCTCCATTTCAGATTGCACCGTGTTCATTTCAGTTATTTTCTCCTCCATCCCAGGTTCCATTTTCTGTATTCCGACCAATACATTTTAAGCATTTCCTCCATCGCGGCGTTTTATCCCACGCCTAACGCCCCTGCATCTTTGTTAACTTTTATCTGTCATTTCACTTTCCTTGAGACCTAGCGGCGTAATGGAATACGCAGGACACAGCCTCTTCTACGGAAGGTTTACTTCACTCCTTGGAGAGTCGAATACAACATGTCTCCAATCTCTGCTGCAGTAGTAGTACTCACTGCACGTCATGGCAGTCGTCACAAACTCGCTAGGAGAACAAAACCTTTCCTCGTACCAGAATCGCTCTCGTTAACTCGCTCACCAATTGACTGGCTCAACTCACTGACGACACGCCTTCTCACGCTCACTTATATAGCAAGTGAAATCTTCCACAGAAAATCCTAGAATTTCTGTCGGTACATTCTGGAAGCGGGGAGAGTACTTCCAGAAGATTTTCGTTATTTGGCTATAGCGCTTCTGGTGTTTACGCCGGGCGAGAATGCGACTTATCTGGGTTTGTCCTCGGCTGTCTGGCGCCAGACCTCCGATAATCTTGTGCCGTATTTGCTGCGCAACAATATGATTGCTTTTGTATATTTCAATTTTATTTTTGGTTCAGTCAATATCCTGTATTCCAATAGATGAACTGAAGGTAACATTATCAGGTGCGGTACAGTGGCGTATTCTGATTTGAAGATCGAACCACTAGGGTTCCTTGTACTACACAAAACCCACATGCATACATACATGTATACATACATACACGCATACATACATATACTTTTGTTCTTCAAAAGAAATGTTTCGAAAAATCCTCGCCTATTTGTATGTGAAATCCAGACGTCTGGTTTGTGATGAAAAATCCTCGATGAAATCATCGTTGAAGTTCTTGCTGGACCGATTAAGAAGTTTCTGAAGAAAAGACTGTTCAATTGACGTTTATGTTAACGCGGATATAATTCCTTGTGTCTGCGTTGATCGACAGTATCATTTTATCCTCTTAAGTGCAAAAATGATTCTTTCCAGAGTTGCTGAGGTAGCTGGTATGATAACAAATGACTGCTACCAGGGGGGCTTCAAGAATTACTTGGTTTGATTTAAATTCATCGAATTCGTTTTCGAATCCCTACGTGTGTAGTGACCCTTATATTAAGGCACTGAAAGCAAAAAAACAAAATTGTTGTTGAGTTAAATGGTCGTGATTTTCCTATTAGATGGTCTTCCAGCTTTATTATTTGGTTTCTTTCAATTAATACATGAATAAATCTCTTTGATTTACACCATGATTTGTGAAGGCAAGCCTTGCAAACTGTCTTCTTTCACTATTCCACTCTTGGTTATAATTTACGGTAATATGTCTAAAGTGTTGGTTATTTGTATCTTATTGTCTCGGTTTATTCATTTTCGTACCTTTAATTTCTATCAAACATGCTACATAAGAGAGTCGGCAATTGCGTTCCTCCATGACCAAAAACTCAATAAAAATCAATTGCCTCTCACAGTCTTTAAAACTTTCCGTACAGTTTTTTCCTACATTTTTTAAGGGTTTCCATTCTTCTCATGGGCACAATCTTCCCTTAGGCTGTACAATATTGTGCTCCTCGATTCCGGGCAGATTTCCTTTCACCTATAACATTTCTTGTCTCCCGTTTAACAGCAAGAACACTAGGATGTCTCTTCTTGGTTCTAGCACGATAAGATGTGTAGGTGATATCTATATTATTAAATTTTTGCAAAGACTCCTTGTCGCTGTTTTCATTAGGCAGAACATCACTTGTAGTAGTTTCTTGATATGTTGCGTAGCTTTGTTCCTCTACTGTATTGGATTAATTGGATGCCCCATCACAAAAGAATTTGAATATTTGCCTTGGTGGAGTATCTTCAAATTCTGGTACATAATCTGATCTTGAACGCTGTCATGTAAATTTAGTATTATTTTCTTTAATTCCCATGACAGGTAGAGTGCTTCATTCAAATATGAGGAAAACGAAATAAAAAGAAATCTGTTACGTTAAATTCACGTGACTTTCGCTACCCTTTTGTGCTTTAGTTGGTATACAAGTTATTCTTATGGAGGTTTTTTTGTCTATTTCATTTTAATCAAGACAAATCTCTGCAGAAATAGCTCATTACACATTTCCTAGTAGATACAAAGGGGATAGTGATAGTGAAATGTTTTAGAAGTGGACGCTATATGCTGACCTTAAAATTCCATACTCTTTCCAGACATCGCGGGAAACAATTGAAAATCTAAAGGACTTGGAAAGAATGACAAAGTATGGGTCAATTCGAAGCATTAACAGCGGATATCTCGGAAATGACTGATACCACAAAAACGTCATTCTAAATAAAAGTGTGATTTAAATAGATCTATTTTTTGTAGTACGTTTTCGTCTATCGCTTAACAATTACCAGTTATACAAGATTATACAAAACCTCTTCCGAATGAAGCGGGCTTCACACGCTATTCCCAGAACGTTCAACATATACATTTTAATTGTAATATAAGTATCTTTAATACACTGTATTTTAATCAAAGCTCTTAGAGGTATTTTTTAGGGAACAAAACATTTCGAAAAATGTTCCAAGTAGGGGTTTTGTTTTCTCTTTTCTAATGCAATACAGATTTCCGGCATTGCCTCGGACGCACTTCAGCCTTGGTTTATTGTGGCACTTGTATGCTTTTAAAGTCGGTTTATTATACCTGCATCCTTTACCAAGGAATGTAGCCTCACAACAGATATGGTTTAAAATTTTTCTGCTCCATGAATACTTTCCCAAAAAGCAATATATCTCCTCTGAGCCAAATTCTCACAGGAGCATATAATGTGCTGGACGGTTTCGATTTCTTTCTTGCACAGTCTAAAATCGAAGTTATCCTGAAACAGTCCCATCGTGTTAAGATGATTTTTTACAAGTGCATGTCCTGTGAGAAACGCAATAATTGTTTTTAGCTGAAGTCTGTTACATTTAAGTAAGCTTCCAAATACCGCCCCTAGGAGCCGCAAGACCTTATTGTTGGTGGGGGACCTCCGTGTACCAGTGATTTGCTAAGCCGTACTGGTAGAGGCACTCATGCCAGGGAGTTTCGTAATGAGGTACCAGACTAAGAAGTGGCTCAACAGAAAATCCAACACAAAGGGACTCCCAGTTGGAGAGCCTTGAGGGACTCCCGGTTGGAGCACCTTTAATGGGATCTGGTCCACCCAATCCAAGGTGGGAATACATCGTACCGAGGGATGAATGGCACTAGGTATGGTAAAAATGCAGTGTCACGAACGATCTCTTCAGGGCACCAGGCGACACCCTGAAGTAACTAGCCATCCCAATATATACGGGGCTCTGTATTGGGTGACTTTTATTTCCCTGCTACTTGTGAGACCAAGATGGAACAAAATAAAACAAATATTTTAAAGGCGGGTGACAGAGACTCTCGAGTTGAGATAAATCTCTCACCTGACAAAGAAAAGTCAAGTGACAGAGACTCTCCAGTAGAGAGAAATCTGTCACTAGATAAACAAATGGGTGCAACTGCATCTGGAACCAATAGAATGCACCTGGACACCAAGAAGTTGTCAGGGGCAGCTATAGGAAGAATTAAAAAAGCTAAAACGAGTAAGGGCACAGGCAATGTAAACCCACAGAGTAGAGGGGGGAAGTCCGTACTGCTCCAGGGAATTCTAAAAGGAACCACGACAAGTGAGGATACTCCTCTTTCGGAAAAAACCTGTTAAGAGGCCTAGGGGCACTGAATCTGGTGTTACTTACACAGAAGCTTTGGCCGCTTTTAAGATGGCAATTGTTGCAGAATCCTGTCATTAGAGAATTCTGATTGGGGAGGACATTCCAATCATTCCGGCTGAGATTATGAGGACGATTAATGAGGCGTCATCTAGCGAATATCTACTTAATCTCAGGTCCTTTTCTCTACAGGATGGGGCTCTGTTATATTGTTGTGATGATGAGCAGTCATGCAATTGGCTCCAAGACACATTCAAGCAGCTAAAATCAAGGAAGATTTAGCCCTTAAAGTAGTAATCCAAAACATCTACCCAAGCCAGTCAAGGTAGCCCTTAGGACTCGGGACATTACAACCGATGATCCTAAGGTGCTGCTAAGACGTATCCAGAGATAAAACCAGGAACTGAATGTGGAGAACTGGAAAATCATTAACAAGCACGCAAACTCCTCTGGTCAATGCCTAATTTTAATGGTGAACCAACAGTCTGCTAAGAAAATAAAGGAACTTGGCCTGTCAGCCTATACCGGGGTAGACAGGGCCCTTTTTAGATCCTGTCTGACCCAGACAGGAAGGCAGAATCAGACAAGGCGAAGAAGGCAGGCGGCGATAACGCAGACGGTCCGGAGACGATGGAGATAGGGGACTCTTGACTCATCGGGTATTGCTTAAGGTAAGTGTTGTGGGTTGAATGCAATTATAAAAATAGTTCAAATTAATTTGCAGCACTGTAAGGCAGTTAAGTAAGAGACTTGTTCAAGACAATATTGATATTGCTCTCATAGAGGAACGTTTGCTCTACAGGGGATCAATTAGAGGGATTTGTTGTACTAAGGATACTATATATAGACCTAGTAATAAATCCAAGATCATGCATTTATGCTAAGAATTGGATAAACGCATTGCTTCGTATTGAGCAATGTTGCAGGGATGTAACTACAATCCAAACAACAGTGGAGGAGGCAGGGGAGAGAAGCGTTTTAATACTCTCTTCCGTCTACCTCCCTTATGAAGACTCTGAACCACCATCGACAGCGGTGAGGGACCTTGTGACCCACTGTAGAGAGAATTGCGGCAGTATTCCGCCTCTTTACGAGGGTACTGGCTATTTGGCGGAACGGGATTTGTAGGAATGGTCTCGTGTTTGGTACTAGCTCAGGGATTTGCATAGATCTTGGATCTCGGTTAGTGGTGAATGCGACTGTACTATTTTCCTGCTCGTTTATTTCCCGTCACGGTTTTAAAATCTGATTCCTGCTATTGTGTCGACACTCGCGCGCGCATTTTCTTATTGCTACGCTTCATATCATCGCACCTATCCGCCAACGCATTTTATAAGGACCATCTCCAAGGAAATACCACGACGAAGTGTGTCCTCTAAACTCTCCTGTTTCTCTATTTAAAATTTCCTATCTACCCATTCCACTATCACCTGATTTCTAGCTTCTTTCATTGGGTGCCTAAAGCCATCTGGCTTTTGCGAACATTGATCCTTTTCTACACATCTGCGTTCCAGGCAACCTAACGGGACACTTAACAATAGAGGGAGAAGCCACCCGTTTCCGGCCGCTGATGCACTGTCTATTCAAGCTTTGTTCACATTTACAGTAACATTCGCTTCCCAGTCTTTTTCAATACTATTCCTACTGTTATTAATATTTATTTTCCCTATGATTATAATTTTATTTAGCTACTCAAAACATACTGCTTCAGAATGGAAAAGAGTTAATCTTGGGGTTTGATGCTAATGTACACCACACGTTGTGGGGGAGCAATGATATCAATCCTAGAGGAGAAAAGTTAATTGAGTACTTGTTGAGTACAAGTCTTAATATTCTAAATCGAGGTAATGAACCAACCTTTGTAACTTTACGAATGAAGGAAGTTATTGATATATTGATAGGGACTAATATTATTGAGAACCGAATTTCAGAGTGGCATGTATCATTGGAGATTAGTCTCTCTGATCACAGATGCATATGCTTCAATATCAAAGCACAAGTCACTCTACCAGTGATTTATAGAAACCGTAGGAAAGCTGACCGGGACGGAAATTGACAGACCTATCAGCATTGATGTCGGGTATTTCAAGGAACATTAATTCGACATAGGACGTGGAGTTTGCCGTTGATGAATTCCAACAGTTAGTTCTCCGATCCTTTTATCAGACTTGTCAACCTAAGGTAACTTACTCGCCAAGACCTGTGCCTTGGTGGACATAAGAGTTAAACAGACTTAGGAAGAAAGCAAGGAAATCATTTAGACTTGCAAAAAGTACTGGTGATTGGGACTCATATAGACAATCCGTCACCAATTATAATAAAGAAGTACGCAAAACGAAAAGGATTTCGTGAAGGGAGTACTGACAAGGGATGGAGAATGTTCCCAGCAGTGCAAGACTCATGAAACATGTGACAAAGAGTGTTAAAAAAATTGTGAACACATAAAAATGCCTGATGGCACGTACATACAGTCTGGTTCTGAGACGCTCCTGCTACTTGCGAGGGCTCACTTTACAGACTCTAAGGCAGACAATGACAGCAATTTTGTGAAGGGGCAACCAAATCTGGACCATCTTTCTTTGAACAGAGAGGATTAGAACCTAATCAGGAGCGTAGTCAATGCCACTAAAATAAGATAGGCCATTAAGTCGTTTGGACTATATAAATCGGCAGGCCCTGATTTAATCATTCCTGCATTTCTAATACAGGGTTGATTCAGTTCAATCCCTACTTTGTAGTATTTTTAGAGTTTGTCTAGACTATGGATATATAAGCATGGCTTGGAGATAAAAAGTGGTGTTTATACCTAAACCAGGGCGTCCTAATTACGCCCAGACTAAGGCTTATCGCCCTATAAGTCTCTCCTCTTCTATGATTAAAACTCTGGAGAGATTAGTGGATAGGCACATTAGGGATAATGTTTTTATGGAACATCCATTAATCAAATACCAATTTGCCTATCAAATATGGAAAAAAACGTAAACAGCACTTCACCAAGTGGTCTCGACTATTGAGAAGACGCTTAATACCAGAGAAATAGCCATTGGTGCTTTTCTTGATATTGAAGTTTCGTTTGACAAGACATCTTGTGATGTAGTGTCGGACGCCGATTATGGACACGATGTAGCTTCACTTTTTTCTGAATGGATACGTTTTGTCTCACTACATAGGAAGATAACTATGAATCTATGTTTGGGAGACGCTGGGTGTATTTACGGGGAGGGACTTCCCGCAGGGGGGTGTTTTATCACCTCTGCTATGGAACCTTGTATTGGACACACTTCTTTGCGCACTCAATAGTGATGCTTACTTCACAGTTGGTTTTGCAGATGATATTGGAGTAATCATAAGTGGGAAATTCCCTCACATAGTTTCCCAAGTACTACAAATGGCGCTTAAGAAAGCGGAAGCTTTGTGCAAGACGAATAATTCAACTGTTAATCCAAGAAAAATAGTAGTGCCACCCTTTACCAGGAGAAGGGGAGCTGATTTAATCGGACTTTCTCTTCCTCTCTCTCTCTCTCTCTCTCTATTTGGTGAAATAGTACCTTATTGAACACAAGTTAAATATCCTGGGCTTGTTATAGACAACAAATTAACTTGGAAATAACATATGGAATTATATATTACTAAGGCCTACAGAGTCTATTGGACATGTAGGGGTATGCTTGGTAAGACATAGGGTCTAAAACCTAGTATAGTGTATTGGATATACACTGTCATGGTCAGAACTGTATTCTCATATGCCGCACTGATGTAGTGACCTAGAGTTAATTTAAAGGTGTGTAGAAAGGAACTCTGTAAATTACAGAGGACCTTCTGCATTACAATTATGGGAGCTTTCAAAACTACTCCAACTGCGGTAGTGGAGATGCTGATTCGGCTCACATCTCACCTCATATGGATGAAGGCAGAAGCCATGATCGCGTAGCACCATATTTGTCGCCAAACTAAAGTTTCTAATACTGGTCATATTAATCATCTCAAGCTTCCTTGGGACAAGAATGTACAAGAGATACTCAACATGAGGACTGATATTCTTGAACCAAGATTCAAGTTTGAATTGAATTCTACGGTCTCCTATCCACAGCGGTGTGAATGGGAAAGACTGGTAAAACCTCATAATAAGAAACGCCCAATCTGGTTACTGATGGTTCTAGAACCAAATCAGAAAACGGGGACTGGGCTTTATGGTAATGGCACCCAGATTTCTTATAGTCTGGGTACCTTAGCTACAGTTTTTCAGGCTAAGGTTTATGCAATCCTATCCAGTGTCTTGGAAAGCATTAAAAGGAGATATAAGAACAGAAGTGTTCTTATCCTCTCAGACAGTCAAGCTGACCTTAAAGCACTTGAATCACCATCAATAAAATAAAAGCTGGCCTCAGAATGCCGGAAATCCTTACTGACACTGGCTGAACACAATAAGGTTCAACTTATGTGGATGCCAGGACACACAGGAATGTCAGGCAATGAGAAAGCAAATGAAGCATTCAAGACTGGTAGCGAAATCCCAATTTTGGGTCCCGAGCCTGTACTGAGGGTGTCCTACAGACCAGTGAAACAGGCTATCAGATGCTGGGCTCAAGCAGAACACAAGAATTAGTGGAAATCCATTGAGGGTTGCAGACATTCCAAGTTGTTTATCACAGACCTGGACAACAGCAGAGCAAAGTACTTGCGCGATGTTAGTGAAAGAAGGCTTGCATGGGCAACAGGATTGATTACAGGACACTGTGCCCTATGTTTAATCTATACAGAATTGAATTGTTTAACAACCCTACCTGCAGTAGATGCCTAGAAGGAGATGAGACTGTTACTCATCTGCTATGTGGGTGCCCTGCTCTTATGAATCAAAGAGCAAGTATTTTTGGCAATCACTTTCCAAGGATAGCTGAACTATCGAAAGCCTCAGTTAGCAGTCTGGTTAAGTTCATAATGAGCAACAGACTACTTAACTGATGAAAGGTGGGATGCGCAATAGATGTTTGAGTTCGCAGTGCTTGGGCATAAAACCCACCCCTTTTTAAACTAGAAACTAGAACTAGAAGCTTTCAACTCCTTTCTTACATAGTTTTCTAATAAATAGTTTACATTTTTGCTTCGTGGGGTTTTAAGCCAATTTTTATAATGTTCTACTTTCGATCATTTCTTAATAGTCTCTCTTACTAAACATCGATATATTCGTAGAGTCGGCTCTGGTCCAATAAATTATGAAGCTGCTCCTTGTCTAGCTAGTTCATCAGCTTTTTCATTTTTCTCTATGCCTTTATGACCCTGCACCCAGATGAGTTGAACTTCATTCTGTTCTGCAAAGCCATTAGGCATGCTTAGGCAGTTTAAAGCCAGTCCGCACGTTAGTTTATGACTACTTAGAGCCTTTAGTGCAGCGTGGCTATCTAAGAAGATAATAGCTTGTTTACCAGTGCAAGATCTCCTTATGTCTTCTCGTATGCATTAAATAATAGCATAAATTTCTGTTTCCGAAACAGTAGCATATTAACACAAGGAAAAACTTTTTTCACTTTGGTCTAATGCCGTATACATCCTATCCATGTAAAGAACAGCTTGTTGTTGGGTGATCTTGAAAATATTCCTGTCGCATCTTTGGAAGATACTGAATCCAAATAATAAGTTCAGTATTTATGTTACTTTTGGTTTTCTAGTTATACCGTTCACAGTCACACACACACTGACCTTTTTCTCAAAATGCTTTTTCTAGATTCAGGGGCCTCAAAACATACATGTCTAGTGAAACCTCTGCATCAAATGCAATGCAATACTTTCTCTACCTACTACATACGTGGTAGATAAAGTAAAATATTTGCTGCACTCGTGCCAGTGGCTTACATAAGACATGACGGAGCCATAAAATAAATGAGGTAGTGAAATTAGCAACAATTTTCATTAGCACTGTCTCGCCATTCAAGACGAAATTAAAAACATTTACTGCACTCAGAGATGCATAAATTTTCTTACCTGTATCTTCATCTCGGAATCTATTTGCTAACATTACCATGCTCTTCCCTCTTGAAGACGTTTATATTATGTATGCCTATTACAAGTCAAAAAGCGCATCTTGATCATGTCAAATGTATGCAAAAAAGTAACATTAGCAGCGCGCGGTAATAAAGCAAACACATTATTGTTGTTATTATTATTATTTTTAAATATGCTTTAATGGATATAAATATATTCAGCGTGTAAAGAGAGGTATATTCAACCTCAAATATGCACATCATTCGTGTAAGGAGAAGTAATGCAGCACATTGTTTAAGTAGTGTAGGAATGGGCGTTCTAAAACCCGATTCATGGTCTCAGGTGGAGGGGCATCCTGTATGACACATGCACTCCCGAATTGTATGTTTGCAGGATATTTTAAGGTGCAATGGTGTGTTTTTATTTAATGGGTATTTCTAATTGATATTTCCGATCATATTTTAGCTTTCAGCACAAAGAGGACATACATACACTGGGCATTCTAAAACATATTCAGGGTCCACTTGTGGAGTGGGGAGAACTCTTAGTCACTTATATCTCATGTGTTGGATTTGAGCGCAAAGACGACATAAATAACACGGTCTACCGTAAAGGAGGTAATTATTTTAGAGTTGAAACATGATTCACCACCCGTGAGAACCATTGGTACTAGGCTTTGAAAAGCAAACTTGCTCACTCTAAACGTATGTAGACGATAATCTTTCAAATCCGGCACAGCTGTAAACTTAAACTTTAATGGGACACATCCGGGAAACTCATTAGCTGTCATGGATGCAGCTTTTTTCGTCTCAAGCTCCGTTCTCAAACTCTATGAATGCGCATGTTTCGCCCCATCCCTTCTGCAATCAGTACCGTATCATCTCCCTGTAAGTATTGGTTGAAGGTAATCATACAGAGATTTCTCGAGCTAACGGTATTAGTATGTCAGCAATCCTTGGGGCGATTGTGGAGAGGAAGCATACCACTGCATTTGCTACCACAAAGAGGAATGTAATACATTCATACATTCAATTGTTCGTAACATGCCGTCATATCATGACCAGGTGTTCTCAAGAGAAATATGTAAGGATAACTGCGTAGTCTACAAAACACGGTACCTGTAAGTAGACCATATTTCATTCCCTTGTCCGAAAAACTAATCTACGCATAATGTTAATAGTAAATAATGAGTTTGGAAGATGTGCATTCTTTCAGAGGGGTAGATGCAGACAAGGAAGTATATACCAGCGGGCAAGATGTTGATGCCTTTTTAACCAGGTATGCTGCCCAATGTCATTCTGAACTTTGTAATGGTTATACGACAGGGGTGAGGTGCACGATCAAATGAAGTCTTACTTCCTGCGTGTGAATACTTTAATGTATTCCTACTCAGACAGAGAAACCAAAAGTAAGTATCATTGAAAAAATAACTATTTGTTCTTATTCTGTGCGGAATTATAGAACGTTTAATGCTTGAAATCAATATATTGTTCCAGAAACCGTTGGAAAAACCTGTGACCTGTGCCTTAAGAGGACATATATGAAAATAGAATAGATGTGCTGAGTGCACCACAGCTTATGTTGGCTGTAGAAAACACAGAGAGGCTAGCAAATTTCCAAGTAGATAACAATCTACGGCAGGTAGCTCTTAAGCACTCACCAAGGAAACGAGCAGAATTACACAGAACAATACAGTCAGAGGTAATTTTATAACTATAAGAGAAAGTTCATGCATAAATGTTACTTCTACAACGCTCTCTTTGTGGTGTATAACACGTACAATTCCCTTTAGGAGACTTGCTATCCCATCTTCAAGAATATGATGTTCCAACAGATACTATATGTGGTGTTTCAGGTCCACTATTAAGAAGTTATCCAGGAGGAAGAACAATAAAACTTTTAAATATCTCCATAGGAGCCTGACAACAGTGAGGTGGACGTCGGCGTCGTCATCTCCCAAGGCTGCTCAGTCGGTAGGTTCTCGATGCCCGCCTCATATCTTATATGTAGCAATGTCGGAATATTCAGGAAATAGGTTAGGTAATCTCAGGTTTTTTGTAAGAATTACGAGGAATCCTCAGTGTCCAACAGGGAATGTGACGACACATTATCTTCACCACTATTTATTTCATTTTATTATCACCCCATTAGTAAAATTTATAACGTACCAGAGCTCTGGATATTATTACATAACTTATCGGAACCGCTTACCGCGCACGGCTTTACTAATCAGAATATCCTTTCCACGCGATAACTAATTAATTCCCGGCATATCATTTCGCTCTTTCTTCTCGCGGAGACGTTGTCTCTAGCACGTCTGACACACACCGATCATTTACACCAGGTCCCCATTCTTTCGTTTCTCCCTTCTCGCATTCTCGTTACATCGAGGTTTCGGGTCTTTTTATTTAAATTCTGTTGGCTACTTTTAAACTGTATTCGTTTGCTTCCTCTACCGCATGTGTATTCTACTTAGCGTTTCGGACAACAACCCCGTCCTTGACCTGCTTTCTTCAGCTAAGTACAAAAGACATCTCACTCTCGCCTGACCGTGACTGATCCCTAAGAAGGGGAGACGTTGTGCCACGCAAAATTCTCCAGTATTGTGTATCTTGCCATTTCATACCACTTTATAGTTAATTTACAATTATTCGTGAATATTTCAGGGAAGATGAGAATACTTCCCGTTAAAATGTCCCCTCATTGACATCTTAAATTTACCAAGTATATTTTATATGGCAGTGAAAGTCGTACTTTAACTATATAAACATATAAAAGAAACAAAAATGAAGCATCCAATTATAAAGATTATAACCTTCACTCTGAAAATAACTATGGGTACATATTTCTAGTCAGTTTGTTGTGTGGTTTGGGTTGTACACTTTGGTCTACGCCGTCTTTAAAAGTCTGCCTCAGTGGTTATCTGGCAGGTTGCGTATTACCTGGAGTTGTTAGGATATCCTAACTGCCACTAATGACCATTTATCTACACTCAAATACACAATGACATTTTTCACATTCACTATTCCGCGCCACAAAGCGGGTGCTATTGTGCTTTTTCCTTGCTCTCTCTGTGTACCCTTGTCTGGGTATTGGCGTTTAAATCTTTCACATTTTGGTTCAATACTTATTCGATGTATGTCCTACTTATTCTTTCTCTCTATATCTATCTCTTTTAATACTAGCATATTTATCAAAACGTCTACCGAAGTTGCTCCTTATACCTAGGTTTGATTAAGAAGGGTACTTCTTATTGCTACTTGATATTGTTCGTCAAATGAATTTAATATGCATTATCCTCTATGAATTATATCTTAAGATACTATTACTAAACATATTTACATGATGTGATCCCCTATTTCAGGTACTTTAATACAGTGCATAATTCTAACAAAGGTGTATACGCTACAGTACATTATCGACTAATTTCTCCACATTTTCTCCAGAGTGCACAATATTTTTAAAGTAGCGTTTTAACAACGAGTTATGATATCTGCCTAGTACTTTCCCAGTTTTCGCCTCTCGGACTATATAGGTGTGCTCTCCGAATTTTCGAGAATTTCGGAAGGACATTTCTGTAATTTCCTGTTTCAGTAGCTTACCAATCGAAGTGGCATATCTACTTGCCTCCTAATAGCAATAGGTATCTTCCTACATTTATGTGAAGACGAACGAATGTCTCGGACTTACAAAACGTGCGTATACAGTTTGCACATCCCCGGACGGTCGGAGAACACATGTTAGTTTTTCAAAAGTACCTGCTACAGCTTATTTGTTTGCCCCTCGGTCAACCCATAGGCACGCCTCGCCTTTTGTTCCTAAACTGTGTTCTGGTGAAAATCCTCTTGGTCAATCGATTTTTTGTCCTCATGCCGGTCTACGGGTGTTATCGTGTCGTTCATCTCAGTGGTTGTCGCCGTACTCCTATCAATTCGTCGATTACTCATATTTACTACTTTTTCTTTATTGGCGTTTTCTCTACGCATATATGTATATACTAATTCCTCAACTTCATCATCACAGTCATATTTATATATGTTATTTTCATTTAACGCAATGTTTCTTATTCTGAGATGACACAGCATCTAATTTCAAATATATTCTACGAAAAAATGCTCGTCTTGCAATGGTAATTCTAAGTGGGTCTAATCTGCCGATTTCTGGTTCGTTTCATTCTAAAGGACACTTCTATGTTCTCTCTATCCTCCGTATGTATCGTAAACTTTCTAGCTTCAAAGTTCACAATGGCATTCCACATGTTTAAAATAGTCACTCCCAAAATTAAAACATGAGTCAGACGCGGGAATACAAGGAATACTATTTCCAACTTTATAGTTCCCACACTAATATCTAGCATGAGCTGAAATTTTACCTTTCCTTTCTGATTTTCAATGGCAAATGTACAAATTACGTTCTGTAATGGCAGTGGCATAAACGAATATTCATTTCCTACCATACAACGACAATAATTCTCACTGCATACCAATGTGTTGGCCCCTGTGTCAATCGTGACTTCCGTAGCTCTGTTCGTTACTGGTAAAATTACTCTAGGTGATTCTGCATTTAGTTTGAGGTTTTTCTTTATCGTATCTTCTTTGCACTTTTCGGTATTATTTAGGATCGGATTTTCTTGTCTCCCCACTGGAAATGTGAGTGCCCCTGTTGCAATTTGTACCTGCAACGGATTAGTGGCCTTTACTCGGACTTCGTAAAGGCCGGAGCTTGGTTTCCCGAAGGTCCTGATTCTTGATAGCGCAAGTTCTGGGAAAACACTGGTTACTGATTCTGACTCGCATATTGGACTTCTATAGAACAGTCCATTCATACTTCCCTATTAGGTGAGTGACGCCCCTCTTGAATATCTGGCCTAATATTTCTCGGGCCTCTTTGAAACTACTGCCCTGTGAGATTACTGCCGCGGTTATATTCTCTAAATCGGAACCCCCCTCGACGTCTCGAATTTTGTCTGTCCTGCCTTATAAAATTTACATGGACGTTCTCTCATGCCAGGTAGGCGTTATTTGGGTCTTCCCGTCTGTCTCCATTCCCTGTTTTCTCCAAAACCACCATTTCCTTATCCCTAGATATATTATTCTGGAACCCGTTTCTGATACGTTCCTACCGGGATTTTCAGATCTCGAACTACCAGCCTCCCACCGTACTTAGCGATGTATAGTTTCAGTTCCTTTCATATGCATATATACTCCTACCGGCGTAATTTCTTGAAATGCTTGCCCATTGACGCGGATATCTTCCTCGAATGCTGAGATTAACTCTATCAATTGCGCAAATGTGGTTGGTTTTGCCACTATCAGATGGCTGCGTATATTCTCAGGGGTGTGTCCTATAACTAGACTTATCAGTTTATATTCTGAGATCGGCGGTTCAATTAATTTACTTCGCTCAGCTAATTGCAAAAAGCAGTCAACCATGCTGATTCCACTTCGCCCTTCATATCTGCCATTATTGAGCTCTAAACGTACTTTATTTTGCTGGGCTATTTCCCAATACTTAGCCATGAATGCTTGTTTAACTGTTTCATAGTCAATATCTTCGCGGATTGGCAATCTCAATCAATTAAGAGCACGCCCCTTTAATCCTTTCCTGACAACAATTATCTTAACCGCATTGGGAATTTTCTTAACATTACAATATTCGCCTAGTTCCCGGAGAAAATGTCTAGTATTGTGAACCGATTCCTCTTGAAAAATAACGGAACTCAACTCGTTTATCCAATGGTTAGTAAAAGAGGATATATTGAATATCCACCGAACCCGGAGTAGTTTGATTAACTTGCATACGATTATTGAAACCTGCACTCGTGAATGCCCGTGTTACCGCGTGCGGAGTCTGACCTCCAAACGTTTGACATTGGCCCGCCACTATTGTCTTGCGTACTTAAGCTAAATGCTCTACGTATAATCTACTTAAGGCTACACTTATTTCTCGGATTTCTTTATCAGTTTTTTTTCCAGATAAATCCCCTAATTTAACCTCGTTACGAACTGAGGTGCACTGATAGATAACGTAATAGCTTTGACATTATTTACTTCCTCAGGATAGGAATCATTTCGCTTATTTACTTGCTCTTGTACAGTCCTTAGTTCATTAAGTATTCTACTTTCGAACCTCTTATGCTGTTTACTGGTGTTATTTTGAACTGCGCGCATCTCAGATGTTAGCTGAGCTTCATAATCCCACTGTTTGTGTTCTAAATTTCCCAATTCAATGTTTACTTTTTCCCTTGCCGTTCTCAATTCTTCCCTAGTAGCTACAGTTTCTTTTCTAATTCTTTCTATTTTCACCCATATATTTCCTTGCCCCAATCTACGTTCTTCCTGCCGAGTTTGCCCAATCCGGATTTCTGCTTTTATGTTTTCCAACATTTTATCATTATTCTTTTGAACATTTTGTTGTATATTTTCATTGTGAGTGTTTAGTAGCTGTTCCATTATTGCTATTAGGCTAACTTAATTTTTCTAATTTTCTTTTACACTACTACCTGCTATACTGTTTATTTCTATGGGATCTTTAACTGCAGTATTCTGGTTAACGTTCCTAGCAATCTCTCTATCTCCTGATTCCCGCATTATATTAGCATTCTCCTCTGCATTACGTCGTTTTCAAAGTGGCTGCTGCAGCTAAGCACCCGTGAACTGTTGCTTCCATTTTATTTAATCTAATAATTTTACCACTTCTAAAATGCATTCAACCTATTCACATAAACCGTTTAATTTGTCTTACTTGTAATTTTTTGTGCTGTTTTTTCTACTTACTGCAGCGTACTATCCTTTCCGTCGCAGCTGTGCAGTCGTGCGGGCGTTGCTCACAATGAGATGGTGACCTGTGCCATTAGTACCGTCGGGATGATACCGTTATGTTGCTGGTCTCCTTGTCGAATCTAGGTGTCTCCTGGCTAGCTACCTGGTGTACCGTCGCTGTTCTCCGCGCTGCAACTCGTAGTGGCTTTCACCTCGCCGGGACGGGTGTTGGCTGCTTTGGCTTCGTGATGTCGTCAATCCTTCTGGCGTCGGTTTTGTCTTATCCCCACGTTGGGCGCCATGTATGAGGAGGATGTCGCCGTCGTCATCTCCCTTGGTTGCTGAGTTGGTAGGTTCTGGATACCCGCCTCATATCTTATGTGTTGCGATGTCGGAATATTCAGGTAATAGGTTAGGTAATTTCAGGGTTTTGCGTGAATTGCGAAGAATTCTTAGTGTCCAACAAGGAATGCGACGACGCGTTATTATCACAACTTCTTCATGTTATTATCACCACATTAGTAAAGTTTATATGCCACCAGAATTCTGGGAAGTTATTACATAGCTTTTCGGAAACACTAATCGCATATGGGTTTCCTAATCAGAATATCCTTACCAGGCGATAACTATTTAATTCCCAGCATCTCATTTCGCTCTTTCTTCTCGCGGAGACGTTTTCTCTAGTACGTCTGACACACACCGATCATTGTCACGAAGTTCCCGTTCTTTCGTTTCTCTCTTCTGCGCTCCCCTAATATCAAAGTTTCGGGCGTTTTCTCTAAATTCTAATAGCTACTTTAAAACTGTATGCGTTGGCTTTCTCTACCGCATGCGTATTTTCCGTAGCGTTTGGAACAACAACCCCGTCATTGACCTGTTTTCTTCACCTAAGTACAAAAGACATCTCACTCTCGCCTGGCCGTGACTGATCCCTAAGAAGGGAAGACGTTGTTCCACTCAACATTCTCCAGAATTCTGTATCTTGCCAATTCATACTTCTTTATAGTTAATTCACAATTATTTGTGAATATTTCAGGGAAGACGGATGCTTCCCGTTTCAACTGGAAGAGCGAATAACCGGCACTAACATACCGAAGAAAGGAAGAAAGATGCTAGCACCTGCTTCAAGGGATTACATCTCAAGAAGCGGTAGTGTCAATATAGGATTGTTTTATGAAACCCCAGTGCTCTTCATAAAAGAAACAGACAATAATACTTTTGTGTATATGACATTATATTCCTGATAGATAGTAAAAAGGGTCTCATAGAATTCGAAACACACTCGAAAGTGCAGAAGAGTCCGTTCAGAAAATACAGTGATCATATATTCTCGTATAATATTGTAGTGTTCTATGAAAAGTGAAAAAATATACTTTTGAATAGTTGTTTAAAAGTGGTGAGCTAGAGTTAAATTTTGATGTAATATTATTAACAAAAAGATTGAATCCTATATTGATAGACATTTGCAGAACCTATGCAATGTAAATGAAGTGACGTATGTGGGGACAAGGAGATGAAGTAAGAAGGTGCTGGAAATGTTTCATACGAAAATAAAGAAATGAGTATCTGTTTTATAAATTGTATTTATTCATGAAAAAATTTCCCACATTTCCTTCATGAAATGCCTACATTGAAAATAAGTTTTAAAATTAATAGCTGCCTCAAATGAGTCAGTGTCTTGTATCTATATACTTTGTCATGAATTATCAAGCGATACAAAGAGGTCTGTGCAGGAATATTTGCCTAGTATGAATTTCCAGTCTTCTATTGGCAGGTCCATTTACAACCTCCTCAGGCTGATGCGAGCAGTCTATGACAAACATTGATGCACAGTTAAGAAAAGCTTTTCTGATCAACAAGGGGTAATTGTCTTTTGAATAATAGGAGCTTTGAGACTTTTGAGCACATTTCATATAATGATGCAAAACTAAAATTTTCAAAATCCATGTTCATATCATGGTAGGAATAACATTTAATATTGAGATAATGCCTCAAATTGGTTATGCATCCATGATCAAACCCGAAGGATTAGGCTTTGGTCGCATTTTTTACTCTCGGAGACTGCGCTCCCACAATAACACACCTTGGTTTTTCGGAGCTCGATGTTGCAAAGTTCCATGTAAAGAATCTAGTTTGAGAAACTGTAGGCTGAGTATGTAGATCCATGTTTCGAAAGCCTATATGAAGTGGTCTGTCTGACATGACAATGTTGAGGATCTTCACCTTTTCAGCATCAGAAAGGCGTATTGCAGGCTTCCGGCACTCGCGGTGCGTGTAAGTTCAACTGCGGCATTTCTTTTTATTTCGGGCGCCAGAATACAGTTCTTAGATTCTTTGGATAGAATGAGGAGCGGCTCAAACTTACTGTTGAGTATTAGGTACCGGTAGTCATCTGTATACCTCAGAAGCATTGACAGCGGTACCATAACGCTGAATGATCCACTTGCAAAATGAACAATATCCACATCTTCTCCAGGGTAGCATCATCAAGTATTCAGTAAACGATTGGATCCCATAGGGTTGAGTGCAGCATAGTTATGCATAGTTTATGTAATCCCTGGATTTCTTGTTCAATCCATAGACGATCCATGCTTGCCTAGTCGAATCTTGCCAAACATAAGTGCAAAAGCATTATTGGTGAGCAATGCTGTGGTAGTTGCTTCATTAGATTTAGTAATAGATCCCTGAATTTAGAGACAAGTCCGACTAGGTAGCGTACATAAATCTTCAGCTTGACGAGGGACTCTAATCTCGGCATTAGTGTACAGAGCCGATGTATTATACATCCGAAGCACATGCTCCACTTATTTAGCAATATTTTCCTCAAATGTGGGGTTTTCCGTCACATTGAATATGTCCACTACAGACTTCTGAAGTCCAAAGCTTTAAGGAACTTGCGTTTGCTTGATGTTAACACTGCTAGTGTCAAAGGTAGAGCTGCGCAGGCTTCTTAT
This sequence comes from Deroplatys truncata, assembly GCA_030765065.1. NCBI lineage: Eukaryota > Metazoa > Arthropoda > Insecta > Mantodea > Mantidae > Deroplatys > Deroplatys truncata. The sequence goes on along the minus strand of CM060990.1, from coordinate 532,751,841 downwards.
ATCCTCACAGGCGTCTTCTGATAAACTCTATTCCCATTTCGAAGTGTGTGAGGTCTTATGCTTATATCTTCGCTTCTAAGGTTGAATGGATGACCATTCTGGTCGACTATTCGAAGAGTGATTTGGTGGATACAGTTGGTGTCCATCATAAGCAGGTAAATGGGATTTGAAGGCTTCTGCGAAATGTGACATCCAGGCGGAACAGAAGGGAAAAACTCCGTAAGTTCAGTGTCCACCTTTACCGTCGATGAATGAGCCTGTAGCAATACAGCACTCGATTCCTATGATGCTCACTTTTAAATGCTTCCTAGGAAACAAGATTTAGTCACCTAGTTAACAGGTATGATTTTATTTTCATTGAAACCTAAACTAGTTCCAATAGAGTACTCTTTAGAAAAATCCGTTAGGAACAGGTCATTTAGTTTCAGCCTCCATTGTATTATTATTAGGCCGAATAAAGAAGACATCCTCGTCCAATTGAAGCTTATCTGTTATGTATGCATTAATATCAGCAATCTCATAAGTTCCATGGGGTATATCGATGACCTTAAGCTCGCCATTGTAAAGTAATGAAACCGATTATTCCTATGATCAATATGGACAATAGAATAGGAGGTTTCAAAATTCAAAGAAGGAATCTCATCATATCGTTCAGGATCAATCCTCAGAGGAGGATTCAGGTGCGTGGTAAGAACACATTCACTACCACTAACAGCAATATTATAACTCAGTGTGATAGAAGATGTAAGCACAAGTGCTCGCAGATGAATGAGCTAAAACTCGGAAGCCTCTTGGTGTTATACATTAATATAAAATTATTAAGATATTTTTCTATCTCTTTTGGATGCTTCAGGTTCCCAAAGCTATCGAAATAAAATACAATGCTGACCTCCCTCTTTAGAGCAACCGAATGCGTGCATTCATTCTCTGAGGAATCGAGATTCAAAATAATTCTCTCATGGTAATGAGGCTTTGAAGGCAATTCATCGAGCATGTACGCACCTCTTAAATGAGGAATCTACAAATGTCGAGCATACTAGGTGAGCTCAACGTTATTCAAGTCTTTTTCCGGGAAAATTATAGCTCTCTGCCTGAGATTTTTAAATACCAAGTCTTGCAGCGGCGTTTCGTTTTTTGCTGCTCCTCGCCTTATTCTTCACTTGAACGCCTTTTCCTTTTGCTTCTATCTATCTGTTATGTCTCACCATTTCTGCAGCTGTTTATCTGGAGCCTTTATCTTATCCTCCGGTGTGAAACCTGAGCTGCGCCTACAGCCGCAACACCTATGGCTGCAATAATGAGTATGAGAGGTAGAAAACCACTACGGCTCTTCTTCCTAGAGTCAGCACCTACAGCCACCTTGCCCTATATAATTGCTGTAACTGGCCTCGAGGCCAACTTTCCTCCTAAAGTAGCGTCCGATATCTGTAATCGTTTCCACGCCTTCTCTGCTAACATCATACCGGCTATATTTCTCGAAGCAGAGTCCTTGTGTTCAGCGTAGGTGATGTCATGCTGCTTACAGGCTACGTCCAAGGAATTTATTCCAGGATCTCCCCTGTGTAGAAGTTTTTCCAATTTTGTGTCCGGTACGCAATATCTGTAGCCAGGTAAATGTGTTTCATGTGGTTGCCAATTAATGAGGAGGTTAATTAATTAGAGCCTCTGGAGCTCCTAATCATCTTAGCGCCCATGGTAGACTAATTGATATTAGGATTGTATTCGACGTTTAAGCTCTCAAGCAGCAAACTGAAATCCATGCACACTTGACGTATATCCATTACGAATGCATTTTTATATTTAGTTATTAAGATGAAGCTCGTGAAGCAAGATTGCTCTCTTCTATTCAGGTGCTACAGTTTGAAAGCAATCCTAGATGCAATCGCCACGGAAGCCATTTTCCCGGTAATGTCAGAGCTCTTATTCTATGCAGCTTAATCGCAGGAAATATAAATGTATTATTGAATCTGCTGCTTCATGATAATGGTTTACGTTTTAAAAACTTGCACGTCTATTTAAAGTCCCATCAGACAACGTATCAATATCTCATCAAGCTACTCGAAAATATTGCAGGGATAGAAGTGAACACTTACTATGATGAAGAGAGTGTCTTGCATTCGTCTGAAGTTAAAAGAAGATTCCATATTTATATTTGATGACGTCATCACTGAAAATCAGGGTAAGATCGTCTCTTTTTACAGCATCGGCAGACACCGCAATGTGGACTGTATACATATAGCAAAGTCTTATGCTTAAGTACCGAAACATCTAATTCGATATAATACGTATATGATTATTCTCTTCTGGCAAGATATCTTAAACTTAAAGCAAATATATCAACACTATGTAAACACCTACATGACATATACTGAATTTAAGGACCTGTCAACTGTTTTGGGAGAGTGCCTCAGAAGCAAGGCCCTTTGTATTGTTAGTTCCCGAATTCCGAATAAATGAGTGTCGACAAAGGAACGGTTATCATGTATGTTTTAAAGTAGTAAAAAATAATCATTCATAGTACGAGATGAGTACTGACATGTTGGCTCACAGAGGACTGCTCCAGTTAAAGAACACTTGATCAATTCATCATAAACAGAGATGGAAAACGAAACTATGAATTCAAGAACAAGAGACTATGCATTGTTCAGGATCCTGAGGATAACAGTGATGCTGAACACTATGTTGATAGGCTTACGACTTCTACTGAACACTGAATGCAGGCATTCAGCGAAAACATGACATATACTCGCATGAGTGAATTTGAAGCTATGAATCACATAGGAATCACATACAGAAATCGCTAGATAGACCATATGAAGGTCTAATGAAAATACCTGGGCAAAAATGTACTTAATCTGGATGGTGGAAACAACCTTATTCTACATACAATACCAATGAAAATAGCTTTATCACCTTAGCAAGACCACGATGTACCGAATAAAATGTGTATTGCGCTATATAAATACAAGCACATTAGCGCTCGATTCAGAGGGGAACGTTTCCATTAAAAAATTATAAGAGAGATAGAATATCCGATCGATGACAGTGATGCATCAGCTAAAAGATTTCTTAAACACACTATTGGAAAGAAACAAAATGAAGTACAGCAAGATCTAAACAGTCGGCTCGCCTCTAATAGCAATATCAGTGGCAAAGCGGTGGAACCGACAGTTACATGGATAAACACTTCAAAGCAACAATTAATGATATCAGTGCGCTTAAATTACAGGTGTATGTCATTAACGCAATACTGGATCAAATGAAATCACAGTGCACTATTAGCCTGCAGAAGAAACAAATCACAGGAAATTCAGTAACACACATATTGACATGTAAACGGAAAGGTCATTCCATGCTATATGACGTCATCAAACCCGCTTTTGTAAGAGTGGATACATTATTTGGTATAAACAATAACATAGCCGGAACCTTCCTTGCTCCTATTGCAAATAGAGATACACTAACCTTCACTGCTTCAGCCAAACCAGCAAAAGACGATCATATTCTAAATATCTAATTGAAAATCGCATATAAACTGTTGCCAGTAGAACAAAAGAGTTATATATTCACATGATTTACAAATTCAGTGACATTTCAAGATCAACTGCGAAGCCACAAGACTTAAAGAATATTTATCCAGGCATACAAAGACTATAAGAGAAAAGTTGCATGCACGAAAAGGAGAGAGTAATAATTGAAGCTATTCTGCCAGTAACAGAACCGCTATATAATATATGGAAAATACAAAAAAAGAACAGCAATACTTCAAGCAAGGAGGAAATTCAGAAAAAGAGTGATCCCCTAAAGAGAAGAAACATGAGAATACCCTAAGCTTCCTGCAGAAAGCTCGAAACAAGGGTATGAATGAAACAGACACTGCATACAGAGTGAGATACGAAGATGACCCCTAAGTACTGGGAAACAGCATCATTGACTTCATCAACAATAAAGTACGAGTAGATTATGAAACGTATGAGCTTACAGCTGGCTTGAGTGAACTCATTGTCAGGAGTATCCCTAAAATACATGCCTATACAGAAAACGATATGGGTACATAAAGCAAAGTACTGAAAGCAACACATGCTCTTTGGCGAAACTACGCAGAGTCAGTCAACTGAGTTAGAGAAATTCCTATAATAATAAAAGCATTATACGTCCTTTAGTGAAGAAACACAAGGTTTTAGGCTTCCAGTGGAAAGAACATCGGCCTGATACAAGGCAATACTAAATCTAGTGGAACGATCCCAGCGACCTGGTGAATCGCCTGAGAGTTTTCATTCCAACCAGACTCCGGAAAGAATAATCATCCCAATAAATGGAAGACATTATTCCAGAACTGAAATCGGCTAGGATTATCGATGACAACGGTGCAGCTAAATATAGCAAGAGAGATTCACGCTGCGGCCTGAAGAAACTTCTTACATCAAATGATCGTTAGAAAAGGACTCCATGATCTGGTGAAGATCGACTTAGTGGAGATGATTCCCCATGCAAAGCTCAACCGGTATTTCAAATGCATGATGATTGCAGTCAATTTCTGCTCTAAAATGGCATATGCAAAAGCACTAAAAGACAAGTCTGGTCGCCAGGTTGCAAAGGTAATGGAAGATATACTAAAGGATGTGGAAACTCCTGCTAAGAATATATAGAATGTCACCGTAAAAACATTTTACAATCAAACATTTTAATAATCTAATGGCAAGGTATAATATCAAGCATTACAGCACCTATAGTCATGTAAAATATGTAGCGGTTGAACGCCTAATCAGAGTTTTAAAGAATATAATCGAGAGTTTCTAGCTCAAAGATCGCACAAATGTCTAGATATTCTACCTAGAATCGTTGAAAAGTACACTGATACTTACCACTCAACCATCAAAATAAAGCCCTGTAAAGTGAGGAACAATGACGATGTCCTGACTGTTTACAAGTATAACCAGCCTCAAAGCGAGAATAGGAGTGCAAGGAGGTGTAGTGTTGGTGATTATGTGAAGATACGCAAGAATAAAGGACATTTTGAAAAGGGCTTTGAAACCAACTGGACTGATGTGAAAAGAACAAGTCCTACTACTCGCATCATAGAAAATAACGATATTGAGGAGCTAACAGTAGCGTTCTATGGGCATGAACTGCATTCCAAAACATTTCCTAACACCTATTTGGTTGAGAAGAGTTTGCGTAGGCAAGGAGAAACGCTATGGATTCCCTAATATTCAATGGATGGACCGCAGGGATTCATTGTAGCAAACTAAAACTAAACTAGAGAGTCTTAAAAATCCAATACAATGTGCTTTATTTACACTCTTTTTTATTTTTGCTTAAACCATTAATAATATTTACAAAGGTTTATTTAGATGTACTTGCATTATATAGGCAATAAAAATTAATAACTAAATACAATAAGTACATTATATACAATTAATAAATTTAAAAATAAATAAACTATTTACAAAATATAAATGAGATGGGAATGACACAGCCGAGAAGTAGGAATGGATTACTAGGCTCTAAGTGAATAATAGCTCCATACGAGAGTTGCATGAGAACTATAAGTCATCTTACCCTTCGTGTCTTCTTCACGCAATGCAACTTTGTTAATTTCTATGGCCGAGGCTTTGTGCTTCTGAAGCAAATTTGTTTAGCCAAAAACCTTTTTATTTAAGCCTTTGAGACGCTCGAAACGTCTCTCAAAGGTGATTGTTTGCATCCCACCTTTGATAATTCCCAACGCTTCATGAGGTACTATTGTTATATCTATAACTGTAGAGCTTTACCCGAAGTCCAACTTACTCAGTCATCACCAAACCACCCTACTGGAATTTAAACAACCCAATTACTTTCTTGTTGGCCTGCTTTATACTATATACATTAACTTGTTTTAATTATAAGTGATGAAATCCTGGGAATTGGTTTTTATGTATTTGTAAGTGTCGGCAGAGGTTTTGAAAATAAATCAATCTGTGTCCATATAATTCAGGACCAGATCACTCAGTCGGCGTTACATTACTTTATAAAAAATCGTACATAATAAATTTGATACGTCCAGAATCGCATGGCCAATAAAGATTGGAATGTTCATTAGGATCTCCTTTCGAGCCAACTCTTTGCTAAGTTATCATCTAAAATGAGACTGCGTGCGTATGTTGGACGAGCCGTAAATTTCCGTGCTTGTTCCCAGGTAGGCAGAATACGGCATGCACAAATGTAGGTACATATTTTGAGTAAACTTGGAGTAAACAGCGTTGTTCGTTTTCTTCCAGAGGTTTTGGCCAAACCTAGAAATGTCCCTGGCTTGCTTCTCGGTGTTAAGATGAATATAGACCTTAAGCCGTTCAGATTGGCCATACGATACTATCCAATAAATATGTCTCAATAATAGAAATGTCTCAATGTCTCAGATATAGGCACTGCTGTAAGACTTTAAAGTGCAAGACATATTTGCCTTTGTTCTCAAGACTTGCAATCATTTCCTTGTAATGGCTGTCGTGTGGTATCTCGCTCCGGCGACATAAAGGAAGATCGATATGGGCACTATGGAGATGGTCAGGATAATACAGATCCACCTCTAGCACATAGCGTGTCTTCTAGTACTCAGGAATCGCTGCGAAGTCGATGGTGTCTATCTCATTCCTATCAAGTCATCTAAGATTCCCTTACAGCAGAGGTGGCCAATGAAACTCGCGGGTCATTTGGACACGCAGACGCAGCTCCCTCTCGTGATATTTGTACATTTGCTTTTGGTATACTTCTGAGTGATGTAACGCCTGTTGCATATTTGTCGACTCGCGGAAAGAACGCTTTTTCGCCAGACCTCCGTACGCATTGGGGACGCCACACTCTTGCCATACAAGTTGTTGCTATCTTAGTAAAATGGAAAGTTTCGAGGTTCTTCAGAATTGTAGTGTGCAAGGTATTCGTGGTTGGCTTTGGAGCAGCGCTTTGATACTGTGCAAAGCCCTCCTCGAATGCCTTCCTCGAAAAAATTCTGTCATACTAGGGTGGTTTATTAAATGGAGCCTTGCTTTCATTGTCTTTAACATGGCGTCGAAGTCTAGCGACGGCAGAGTGTAGTACTATGCGGGGTACAGATTACATATCCCCAGCGACAATTCTCCGAATTTCTCGAATACATCTGCTAAAACAGGGTTTCGTTATTTAGATAAATACCTCTATATTCCCCAAGATTATTTGTGCTGAACGCTTTCAATACCTTAAGGGACACTGGAATGAATTTACAAATATCCATATTATTGTATGGATATTTCTAATAATTCTACTGTGATTCTATAGATGTTAGATAAATGTGAATAGCAAACTTCATTTATATTACATAAATACTTTCGAGTTATTAATTATTTCATAAATTTTATTATTTAAATATATCTCATAATCAAATGTAATCACGCGCTTCAATGGTTTAGAAAATTAGTTAACATTTTTTGGAATTGAAGCTTTGAATCAGTTACAGAAAAGTATGTTTCGAAATTTCAATAAATTATTATGAGTTAATTATTATAATTTTTAAAATATTTTGGAAATTTGAATCTCCAAAATTTACATTTTTTTCATAAAAATATATTGTTAAAACTATTATTAGTATTAGGCAATTTTGTAACATAGAATGTTCCATTGGATACTTCTGCAGATTTTGAGAAATTTTTGCTGTATTTAACAAAAGCTCATGCGCGAGGTTCACTTTGAACGATCGAAAATGAAGTTTTGAGGAAAACACTGATTTATAAAATATTATGCTGCGAAACAGTGAATTGTATGCTTTGCGTATCTGAACGTTCCTAACTTATATACCTGTGTGTTTATAGTTCCCGTTTTGCTCTTTTTGTACTTTTGTGGCCTTTTTCCATCTGCAGATCCTTTCCTGTCTGTAGCAGCAAACCTCCTCCTCTCGTAGTGTCGAGTTGTATCAAGGTGTGACTGATCTTGAAGATGCACTGGTACTGAATTTTGTGACTTTTTGAAAGCTATTTACTCAAAACATTTAATTAATGGGTAAATAGAGAAATGACTGTGCAAAAGCTCTGGTTGAAATAGTTTTCCAGATAATACAAGTGAATATTTTTCATTAGCAAACAAAGACTTTTCATACCACCATGCACAATCAAATTTGTCAGAGAAGTATGATAGTGACGTTTTCTTATATTTTTGTACAATGAAAGGAAATTTGATCATTCGATTATTGAAGCTGGTGTTATTATTTGTGTAAAAATAAAATTTTCCTTTTATGAAGTTGATGTCAAAGTTTTCCTTGATTTTTAGTCTAAATGAATTTTTGGTGATCCAGTGAGTGAAGCAATCATACAGTGCATCCTTCAATCTTTATATATTGCACTTGAGAAGATGTGTGCAAAATTACATGAAAATCAGAACTGGAAAATGCAAGGAATCAATTTGATGTGAAAAATGAGAAACCGAGGAAAATTTCATATTTATAAAGCATGCACATTCTTTTTAAATTAACAGCATATCAGGTACTTATAACTGCCCTGAAGCATGTGTTTTCCCGTACTTCTTCTTTTTGGCTTCCACCTTTTTCATTTTTGGTAATTTACTCTACCTGCAAGCTCTTTTTTTCTTCTCAATTGAACATCGAGCACACTCATATCTTCTGCTGTTGTCGCATCTCTTCACAATCACATTTGATACACTTAAGTTGTAGAATTCTTTATAGTAGATTTCATTTCTTCTGTAGCTGAGCACCCATACTGAATTCTGACCAGCATGTATTACAGCAATTGTGATGCTCTTCTTTGATACAAAAATTTCCTTTAGACATTCCTCCGTAACATGACACACAGCAATTCTTGCTGATTTTTCGCAATATCTCTTACACGTTTATTCAGCAGCTCATCACAGGCTAGTCTTTGTAGACAGACATTATCTTGGAAACAGTTTATTCAGAAAGTTTAGTGGACATTTTATCACTGGTATAAGGTTGTGTACCATTAGCTATGCTTTTGTTATAAAAGCACCAAAACCCAGTGCCAGTGGGATATTTCCCATGCTAGGGTTTGTCTGCTGACATGCATTGGATGATGGCATAAATATTCCTTTTCATACCACATTTATCAGGAATATTTTCTACTATAGCATTTCTATTGGTAAAAAAGTTAATTTGCTTAAATTGCATTACAAATTTTCTGTTTATTTGAAATGGAAACCTCTATACTTTTTGTCTTTAATGACATCATGACTGGAATATTTCCGGGTAGGGCTAAAACCACAGTTGTTGCACTTTCATACATAATTTTTTACCAAAGCCGTTCCTTTCTGTAATTTGTAGTCACATTTTAAAACTGACATTCACTGCAGTGGGCATCTTCAAACAACTCACTCAAAGTTTGTTTTGAATACTGAAAGCATATGGTACATAAGCAACAAAGCGTATCAAAAGAACTGTAAGACAGATATATAAAGAAATCTTAACGCAACCAATAACGTATTAAAATAACTGCAAAATGCTGTAAAATAAGATGACATGGGTAAATGGAGAGAATTTTAATGAAATTTTTCGTTTCAAAAGCTGTGTTTATTACGTAGTAAATAGTTATGCATTTGGGCGCTAGATGGAAGCACAAAGTAGGCAATTACATGTGATCCCAAAATGCGCCACTTTTTGTCATTTTAACCTAAACATTCACTCCCAGTGTCCCTTAAGTGCGTGAACATACCCAACTTCTGTGATACAATCGAAGAACTCTGTCGGTGGGAGCTCCTCTTCTTGGAGGTTCTCAACGGTATCCAGATATGAGTGTGGGCATATGCTCTTGCGCTTCATTAGTTCCAGATGTTCTGGATTAGAATACTCAGTATTAGGGACCTTGAAGTTTTTAATGCTGAGCATATCTGCCAAGCTGGACTTGTCGTTCACAAACTTGTAGCTGTTAAGGAACCTGAAATGAATGCCTTTGTACCATTTGCTGAATGCCAGATAGCCTTCAGAGGACTGTGTTATACTTGCTATAGGCCCATTAGCATAAGCCATGTGTCTGATCAAGAAGCTACTAACCTAATTACTTAAGCAATTAAAGAAAATTGTAATAAAGTTTGGCAACTTTCTATTCAAATTGCAAGCATTATGAGCCGCTCCAGGATATGCACCACTGATATGACATCATCCGTCACCCTAAGGTCATCTACAGCAGAATCTCTCTTGCATATGTAACAGTGATCAGCACTGTCGAAATCCAGCACATACTGGACATATGTATTAGCTGTGTTCACTCATATAACTTAATGCTTCATCAGCTAATTTCCCTGAAGAAGCATTGAGTGCATTGTCACCTCTAAATAGCTTGAATCTCGACAAGGACTTATGATGTCTACATATGACCTTCAACGCTACCGATGTCGTTCCTATATGGTGCGGGAACAACTCCCTGCGTCAGAGGTTCCACATGAGTGAACCTTCCTGAAAACAGATTCAATGCCTGCATAAATCACAAACAGATACAGGGGCAGGCTTTGAATATGCATTAAGTTCTAGAACCTCATCCTGCTTTGGCATTTTGAGGATCTGAGATTTATTGCATTTCGGTTTATGCCCTCACAAGGCATCCTCATTAAGACACCTTGTCATGCATTGCTCGCATAGCCACATTTTCTCCTGATGATTAGTTAGACTGACTTCTAAGTCTCGATAAGTTGGTGATGATGCAACAGTGAGACACTTCATCCTTTTCAACCATTAAGAGGTTCACTTATTTAACCTTCCTCTAAATGGTTTGTGAATAGACTCATTCAGGGCAAATACATCTGTAGATACCTCAGGAGTTGACTTCTTAGAACGTTCAATCTGGTTTAATGGAAATGGAAATGTGATTACAACATGATTGAACTCGTTGAATAACAAATTCTGTGGGTATAAGTTAGGTCCATTTGGGTTGACTTTTGCAGGGTATCTGGAACCCAGCATGCACAAAGCGAAACAAAAATCTTCGGCATTCTTAATATTAATAACTGCCTTCTTCCGCTTGATGCATGCTGACATCTCGATATACCCTGAAGCACGAAGACAAACTAAATTGAGTTTTATTTTTAGACGCTCTTTAACGGATATGGTCTTTAGCGTCCTATTTTATATTAGGCGTAAAAGACCGGTAATTTTGCTCAGAGGCCTCTTTATCTGGCTTGAGGTTCATTTTCGTGTTGTATATCTACAACACGGGACCACCGGCTTTACTTCCATTCCGAAGGAAGCCATGCTATGGATTTTTACGCACGAAAAAATCCATTGCTCGCCGCCGGATTTGAACCTGCGACCTCGGAAACTAGAGGCTAGCATGGTAACCACTACACCACGGAGGACGACGAACCACGACGCGGATTACAATCTGCTGCACTATTTATAAACCAGTGGATAACGAACAGCGTCTTGCTGGATCTCCTTTGTCTTGAAATTAATGCATATCAATTCCACTTTTTCATGATCCGGTGTCTGCATTAAGTATGAGACGTTTAGTGAACAACTAATCTTTAACTCAGACCTACTCTTCTTTAGAGTGGATTCGATCTCCTTAATGGCAAAATCCTTCAACGCCTCGAGAAATCCTCTGGGGTCAATTATTCCAACCGTATTTTCAACTTTATGTTGCAAATACGACCTTTGAATGCAAACTCTATTGCCTTACAGTCTAGGCCATCATAATCATCCCAATACACCCATTTTTACGTTGACGGCGAGGGTGAATACATTGGCTGGCCTGTTCTTGATGGCTTTGCTACTAAGTTGGGAGTGTCCTCTATGCTGCATTGTGCTGCGGCTGCCCCCTGGTTCATTGCGATGGAGGAATGATTGTTATAATTTTCTTCGAGATGGTGTTCTTCAGTACCGCGCCTCTCCTCTGCTTCATATGGCCTCTTAACCACCTTTCGCAAAGCCTCATTTGCCTGAGGCTCTGGCTCGGTATAAAGGCACAGGTTCAAGGTCTGTAACAATAGAAGCACCATGGTATTAGCATCTTTGAAAAGACCATACAGCATTCAAGTGGTGTAGGAAAAGCCTTAAGAAAGATTCAGATTAAACGTTATATAGCTCTAGCATCATACATCCATTCAAGTGGTGTAGGAGAGGACTTAGAAAAGATAGGCATTATAAGTTATATAGCTCCAGCAATTGTATTCTTAGTAATAATAATAATAATAATAATAATAATAATAATAATAATAAAATGTCAAAGACACCTTGAAATGACAGAAGGAACTCAATTAGCGCGGGCTTGAACCCGCCGTTAGTGCAGGTACACACTCCCTCGATAGGTGAATCCCTCCAGTCGCCAAGTTGGGTGGTACTTGCAAGTTCAACATCATCTCCGGAACCAGGAGGCGGGATGTTGAATTCCGGTACAGCCTCCTCGGTTGCGCCGGACAATGCAGCTGTCTCGTCCTCTACCATTGATGGTGGTGGCAGTAGTGTGCTAGGCCCGGGAGCGCCCTGTACCGGAACTGCTGAACGGCGGACACGCCCTGCCAGATTCAGCTGGTTGGTAAATGACTTTTTCATAGACTCTTGTCTCGAAAATAATTTTAAGCAGGTAAACTAGATTAAAGGAGAAGAGAATCATTTTCCTTTATTCCGCAGGTTATTTTATATCATATTTCTGATTTTCAACTTTTTTGAGTTTTAAGTTTGTAAATGTGTTTGTATGATGCAGGGTAGTTTTTTATATTACGCAGTCTATTCTCTAGCAGATTACAGAGTTTCAACAAAAAACTCAGAGTTTAATTAACTATTTTTGTTTAGCATGTTAATGAAATCTTTTCAACCACTAATTCCTTTAACAATTATAAATTTCGCTAATAGAAGACACGTCTTAAGGTTACTGTGAGATAAAGTCTGTTTGCATTTAGGAGTGATTTAGAAGGAATATATGCCTCCTACTACTTGTCACTTTTTTTGCATTTTTATTCCACTACTCCATTTTTATTTATTTGTTTATTTATTTTGAAAGCCGTCTTTTGTCTGCGATATATTTGACTGGAAATGTAACGTGATTTTAACGCATGTATTCATTTTAAATAATGTTTTAACGTTTTAATACTGCATATTCACGCCCCAGCTTGTTCAAGTAGACTGCAGCACGTTTAAGGTTGTCTAAGCTCAGCTTTTTCTAACCGTATTTTATATATTTTCTCAATGTTTAAAGCTTTTGTGTAATTACTTTAGGCGTTGATTAGTGTTAAATAAGTTTACACAGTACACTTAGACACTAATCCTGCTACATTACATTGCAAGACAATACTTTACGAACGTAGATGATCACTCGATTTTCTAAGGCGGATTAATCTTAACTATTGGGACTTTCTTTTTTAAAAACAAACGCATACGTATTTTCTGTATGAAATCTATTATGTAGACTTACATTGCGAATTGAGTTATATGATGTATGAAGTACTTGAGCTTTTCACTATCTCACGCTTTTTTATCACCGTAGTTAAATGACAATTCTTAAGATTCAATTTTAGCTCTCCTGCTTACCCCTTTATATACGCTTTGATGTTTTTCCCCCCACCCCCCAACCGCCACAGAAACCATGCGCAGAAGAATCCACTCCTGGAAACCTGTGTTTTTATTGGTTAAAAGAAATATTAGCTTCCTATATCTTTCCTTATCCAATGCTTTTAACTTGAGAGACAGGCGGTTATAGATCTTCTTTTTCTTGTCCTCTGAATTTTAAATACACATCTAACGAAAGTTAATAATCTATTTGACACTTTTAATTATATATGTTTTGTGAGCTCTCGTTGAAATAATACAGGAAGTGTTCAATTAGCTTTATATTACATTAATCATACATCTCTGTGAAAAATGAAATATATATTGTGCTTAAGCATGAAATTGTAATCATCTTCTTGATCTTTTGTAATCTACGGGGTTTGTTTATGATTGCAGTTATCTCATGTAGTTTATTTTTTGAGCTCTTGTTGAAGTAATACAGGAAGTGTTGAATTATCTTTTTATTCCATAACTCGCTTCCCTGTGAGGAACGATAGAATATACTATGCTTTAACAGGGGTTGTATTTTGTTTCATATTTCATTGCAGATACAATTGTACAGTGAAGCTGTTATGACCTGTGTGTGTATGCGCGCGTGTGTATATATGGATAATACTTGTGCTTGGGGGAGAGAGAGAGATAACAACATCATTTGTTTCCTATAGGAAAAAACATATTTTTAAATGTAATTTAATATGGGATTGTGTCTGTTATACACTTACAGCACTTTAGTTAAAATAGGGTTTGGCGCAATGTTTTGTAGATGCAAATATACATTATTTTTTCAATGGTAGTGCTAGAGGCCGGTATAGAGGGGAATTCAGTCGACATCTACCGCTGGGTGTGAACGAAGATAAGGGACAGCGGCTTTTAAACACCATAGATGAGGGAGGGGGCCTTTTAACTGCACGAGGAAGCTTGCTGTCTAGACAAAGATGCGGGTATATAGGGTGCTTCAAAACCTTGTAGCCATAAATTGCTCGTTACCTTCTATACCATAGGGTTCTTATCATAGCCTTTATGTACTGGAGGGTGCTTGTTAACATTTAAAGTCAGGAAATATTGTAATTTTTTCCGTTGTTGGTCATTCATCTCTGTGTGATTTCTCACTTCCATTCTAACACGGAAGGACTCAATTTCTAGTACGCGCCTGTGTACAGATGCAAAAGTACTGTGATGTGGTTGCCGTCGGTGCGGGAACAGCTCAGTATAGCGCCGTTGTGCCGCTCTTTCATTGCATTCAGTGAAACCATACAGGAGGTGCATATCGGCGAACTCTTCATCAGTAAACATTTCCATACTGCTGTGTAACACTGTTAACACACCACTAACAGTGCCAGAAAAATAAAACCCTAAACAAAACCGAGCAGTACGGAATGCAAGCTTGAAGGCAACGAGTTAAGGAGGGCATTACTGTTGTCATCAGCAGGTATCGTGAGCCAATGGAAACAATTACAGACAAGACACACAGCGCATACCGTCGACATTTGCACTGCTGTGCAGTATTTTCCGTGCAATGCACACACGAAGCTAATTGGGGCAAGAAACCAAACAACATGCAATTTCTCTGTAACGAGTTCGCCGGAAACCATGGATTCCTTATACCAAAATACTCAGAACGTATCCCGGAACAAATCTCTGAAGGTTTCTTGTAGAGTTCTGGTTCGTCCTATATAAAGCCGTTTGCAGCTTTCGCGTATATAAGCGTGAAATATGGAACTGACAAAACAGCGCCACGTTTCTCACTATTCACAAGAGTCAATAAATAGAAACATAATAAAATTATCTCTCAACCTACAATATACTGTAAATGGAACTGTATTTTTGGATAAGAGTGTGTAAAGGATTTTTAAATGAGTTGAAGCGTATTGTACATAATTTCCACAGAAACTCTTTATATTTCATATATGTTTAACTTTTGTTCTGTCTCCGTCTCTCCCTCTCTCTTCTCTGGCTCTCTTATTCAGATAATATATATATATATATATATATATATATATATATATAGCTGCTCATTACGGATTTCACAGTTTATTGTGCCCGCAGCCTGATTTTGCTCATCTTCAAGCAAATTAGATAACAATTTAGAGAAAATATTCAACATTGATTCTGTTATCCGAATTCTCTCTAAGCCAACAGTTACACTGAAACATCCACCCCCAAAGGCTATATATAAACACAAAAGCTGCTCTGGTAATAGTGAAAACATTTACTTATTTGTTTGCTTATTTTTGTGAATCAAGAATTTATCTATCTCTTATTTACAAGCTATCCAAAATTATACGTTTAGTCAGAAACATGGGTACTTCACAAGCTATTCTCAGAAAATTTACGATAAATATTTTGTGTGCAATGTAAAATCTTGAATGTACTGCATTTTTATCAAAATAGTTTGATCTGTTTTTGAGAAAATAAAAAATACCGAGAATCCTTCCATGCTACGTGTAGTTTGGTGAAGAGAATCTTCTTGAAAATATTCGTGTCGTTTGAAGTCACTAATTTAGTTACAAATTTTGGCGGTTATCAGACATTTCGTTTTTGAAGTATGCTATTCAGAGAAAGAGAGAGAGAGAATGAGAGCATTTTTCGAAAAATGAATTTTTTCGATTCAAGAGACCTCAAAGCATATGTTTTCAGTAAAATCTCGGTATTTAAATTCTGTGTGGATTGGAATACGTCTTCTATTAGATACGTAACAGAGAACGTAAAATAACACAAATTCTGTACATCTTTAGCCGAAATTCCATTCACGAAAATCGGTTAAGGAATCGATTATAATTTTTGTTTTTCTTCCACGAAAGTGAACAAAGAGCATGCACCAAGTTTATATGGTATTTTGTACACACGCTGTAATTTTTGAGTGCTAAACTCAATTATTCCTGATCATAAATTGCTTCAAATTGTACCGTAATTATGTCAAGTGAAGCAGTACTCTCTAAGGTTTTACAGTATCTTCCTTCGCAGCTCTGCAATCATTCCTTCAGACACGTTGTGTAACGAAGCAAAATCATAAGCCAGCTAACAACAAATCTTTGCTCTTTCTGGACCAAGTGTTTTATGCAGAATTCCTTGGCTGTATCGTTTTACAACTTGTTTAAACATCTATCTTGTTTATATTATCACCTCTATCTAAAGAGTATTTCTTTATACTGAAATATATCCCTTACACTGCATATTCCATGTTTACTGCCTGGCAGTTATTTTATTCTTAGTTACGTAATGCACTATTCTTCTTCATGTCCCAATAGCCAGCACTTCAGCTTCAAGGATTAATCCATTTATGGCAGTAAATAATTAATAGTTGTATTAAAACCTGAATTGTTGCTTGTTCACTTACCGATCGGGATGGCTCAAGCTGTAACGTTGGTGACACGCATTCGGGAGGTCGTGGGTTCAAATCGTGCGGCCAACCTTCCTGACCCACGGGTTTCTTCTAGGCGAATGCTGCGAAGGTTCATTACATCCCCAAAATTTCCTCTCCCTCCATTTTACCTCCATGCTCATTTCATTTCACCTTTCATTCGTCTGGTCTGTTTCAGGGTTGAAAGTGTCGGCGGGGATCTCGACGTTGCATACCAGGGGAAAATGATGCTGTATGTTACCTTTCGTCCCCCGTAATGGGGGCTGTCTCCGAGTCCCGGGCCCCTCAGAGGAATGTGCAAATCTGCAAGGCAGAGGGGAGCCTGTCACACCACCTGCCATCCGGAGAGGTTTAATCTGTAAAAGGTAGGAACACTGCCCTCTGCCCTGTCATGGCCACTGGTCTGGGCACCCTCTGTCTCCACTCACCTCTCCCCTCCCTCACGGGGGCACCCCGTCAGGGACTCAGACACAAAAGGTCTTGTAGGTCGAAGTGCTATGTTTCTCTCCGCTCCTAATCCTAGTGCTTGTCCTATTTGTTCACTGAAGACGTAGACCTATTCAGCAAACATACTCACGAATACTTGGTCAAAAATAATGAAGACTACATCTGAATGTTACGGCACTGCGAAAGTACAAAGCTTAGGAACAAGATTTCTCAAAAGTATTAGTTGCGAACAGTAACTTTGGTCGGATGTCCCACTGTTGAACTCTTATATACTTATGTAAAGCCTTAAAATCTTCTGGAAAAACGAGAGAAAAGAAAACGGGAAAGGGGGTTGATGTGAGTCACTCTACCCTCAACAGAAACAAAAACATCATTGCCTAATGGAATATGGCGCATTAATCACCCGAGGAGTTTGCAGCAAATGTGGTGGGTTATAAAACGGAAATTATGTCGCCCACGGGGACAGGACAATAAAGGAGAAAAAAGTGGGGGACGGGATGAAGAGGTAAGAGGAAGTAGCGAAAACGAACGTATGAACAGGATGTGTCCTATGTTCATTAAGCCTCTTTCTCCCGGAGGACCCATGAATAACCTCAATCGGCACAAACATACTCTCAAAAAGAGAAAATGGGATAACGCTGCTGTATTTCCCTTTTTTCATCATTCGTTTCGTTTTCCTTTCGCTACATAAAATTATTAGTTCAAATGCAGGAAGTAAGAGGCCTGCCATGGAACAAAGAATGGTAGCATTTAACATCAAATTTCCCAGGCATTATAGCATTATTCTTGGCATTTGGTGTGAATAAGAAAACAGATTGTATCCTCTCGAATGTTCAGTAATGCGTGTTGAAAATGTTGCTGAAGATAGAAAACACGATTTAATTATCCGTAACACCGCTTTTCTTAAACTACTGTATCTACAAAAAAAGTGGGTTGTATGCTACATAAGGATGCATGTATATACAATAGATGTATTCTTCTCTTAGATATAACTAAATTTTGTATCGAATACTCTACTCTTTATTTTCTCACCAAGGTTCTCCATTTACCGATGTGGAATGATTTCTCAGTCACTTGAACCCAAGCTGCTTTGAACAAGTGACGTTGGTAAATTTCTGAGTTAAATGAATGCTTAAAGTTGTGCAGTTTCGACATAAATACAGTATACTTTTTGTTGATATTGCTAATAATAAAGCGGGTTTGGCAGTATATGAAAAAAGCTTCTTTAGGTGATATGAAATTTATTTTCCTTTTAATCACTAATTCACAAGATTAGCAGCTTAGTTTAGCTAGACGAGTGACAGTTCATTATTTTTACGTTAGTATGTGCTTGGACTTGTATTTAAGCTTTGATGCATAACGCTGTGGCGTGAAAATGACAAATTCTACGATCTTAAGTGAAATTTTGTAGTACTTTCTAAAAAGGTTTTTTGTACAATCTAAAGTTTGGTAACCAAATTCCTTTCAACTGCATGAGGCAGTTCAATCAAATGAACGGTATAATTTCGATATAACCTGGCTTTCTCATTTTGACCTTGCAGACGCTAAACAAAATTTCAGAGAACAAAGTTTAAATAACGTGTTTTAAACTGCGTATACGACTTTAAAGGAGATCATTGGGATTACTGAAATTTAAATGTATCGCACTAAGAGATAAAAGTACATTCTCCTAAGATTTTGGACCTCTCTTAAGAATTCAAACAAACTTTCTATGGATGTGTCAGTAAAATTATTGAATACAATGAATCAAATTGTCAAGTATCTAATTATTTTATCGCTATGGGTACTCCTTTATACTCATTTTATAGTTACTAGCCCTGTGTCTCGTGATGACTTAATTAATGAAGCTAAGTCCTTTAAACCAAAATGAATACTAATCATTCCCGTCAAAAGGCGGACAGCTACAGTTGTAAAACCCTCTACAGAAGTTTTAAAAAATATAATAAATATAGATTTTCCCTTTGAACTACAACTGTGAGAGGGTTATAAGAAATGTATCTTGGATTAACTTAAATAGAGAATACTTATATGATTTACATGCGAACTAAACCTAAACGAATGTTTGTAGTTCAAGTTGCATTTGGAGTTATCAGTATAGTACACTTAGTAGTACAATTTAAATTACAAGCAGATTTAATTTTTTAATTTTAATTTTTGATGACATTTTTACAAGAATTTTTTGATGTTATGTTATGACAAACTTGAGTTAACTTTTAAGACTGGTGATCAATTGAATGAAACTGGCTAGAAACGTTTTCAGTAGTTATATAGAGAAATCTGCCAAGTGGCCCCCCTTTAATTTTGCTCAAACTTAATTGCCATTCAAAGGTATTTCCTTCATGTTCCCAACATGCCTTAGGTTTTCCTGTAATACTTCAATTATTTCAAGCCTAACTCAGATATCAATTACATTTAATAAAGCGTTCTTACTTAAACAGGGTGGTAGTATAGTAGTAAAGTGAGCATTTGAATCACATTTGAGAAATTCATTGCTATGGCCGGGACTCAAACTACAGATCTTGGGCGTTCCAAGGTGATAGTCTTAACCTTTTAACTACTATGGTAATAATGCCACGTGCATTAGATCTTCTCATCCGAATATGGCAATGTACCAGCGGTTTTGTTTTCAGCTGAAGCATAAGATCACTATTAATCCAGCAGCAAGGGAGAAGCAATATTTCAACAGTCATCAGAGGGTTTACTTGCCACCAGTATGGTATGTTACCTTACTATGGTTAAATGAAACTGGGCTTAAGAGATTGACTTTAAACAAGAAAGTATAGGTATTTAATCTGCGTGGTTCTGTGTGCTATGCCCATGGCGAATACGTAATTATTGCTATTTTTATATTATTCAAAACGTTTGTATGGTATTTGACAGTTGAATTAGTATTGAAATGGATGTGAAGATATATATCTAATTTGTTTATATGTTTCTATATTATTTATTCATTTCGGAAATTGAATTTCACTTAAGCCAGACTACTACTAAAAGTTCTAATCTAAATTATACCCAAGTAAAAACAGGACATTAGCAATATTTCTGGATGGTAGCATCATCCTGAAAAAACAATGCTTTGGTAGTTGGTTATTTACTTTTCGGTAAAGAATTTCGTTGAGGTATTTCTTAATGTATGCTAAGTAAGTTTAGAATGACTATAAAAGTGATTTTTTTTTGTGAATCAAATACATTTGGTGGAGAAAGAAAGGGAAAAAAGGTACTTCTCTCGTACCTATATGGCCTTGCACCTGTCTCAATCACTTATTGTGTAATCAACAATAGTTTTGACCGGAAAAAGTAATCACACATATCCTTACCAATATCGGCTATTAGGACACAGTGATATATGTAGCAATATAATAGCAACCCACAGAAAAGTTTATGTTTTAAGTAGCATTAAGTGGTAATTTGCATACCAAAATTGTCGATATTCTATGTAGCGTTAACTGGTAAATACCACAGCACACAAATTCCGATGTTTTATATGCATCAACAGTTAAATAGCATAACATACAAATGTTGATGTTTTATATATAATTTACTGGTAAATAGCAGACACCACAGATTTTGGTGTTTTATTAACCATTTATTGGTAAATGGATGCCGAAAATGTTGATACTTTGTAGCATTTACTGGTAAATGGGAGACAGCACATATGTTAATGTTTTATGTAGCATTTACTGGTAGGTAGATCGAAAAATGTTGATTAAGCCATTAAGTTCGACATATTTATCATAATTAGATTAAAATACAATATTTTCCCATTCAGGAAATTCAGCTATACTATAATAGGAATCATTTACTAGCCAGTGCCCTAAGCACAGTTTAAGCTGAGTAATTTCTAAATCGTTCAAAGTCTCAGGTAATCTGATATAAAGTATAAGCCTTTTATATGATAACCAGATCTTAAATTTTACAATCTTGTGAATGCTACATTGAGGTTCGCAGCATATCTTATTCTATTTGAATGAATATCACTGTTGGTGATAAATTCCCTGCTCTTCTTATGTAGGTATATATTATATAAGTTCTAAAATATAATGATAATATGCAGTTATAATCTCCAAATCTTAAAACAGTGGTTTACATTGGGCACAATGCAAGGATTGGCTAAAGCTCATAAAGCACTTATAACTCTCTTCTCAACAAATAAAATATCAGTTGAATCATTAATGTTTACGTAAACAATTAGTCCATATCTAAGATCACTCTGAAAGTATGCAAATTAAATTTGTCTAAATAATATTATAAATAACTTTATGAGATATACGAAATATACCACTCTGGATAACTTTTTTAATTACCAAGATTTTAATTACCAACTCCTATTTACCAAGATACCTACCAACTGGTTTTAACGTTTGCTCCGGTAAAATTATCTGGAATACCCTGAAGCTTAAGATTATGTTTTGTATTTTATCTAGGTTCACCAAAAACCACAAATAGCAAAATATATCCTACTTTCTTTAAGAACAGTCACTGGATTTGTGAAGGTTCATCTAGCTGCAATATCTCAAAATGAAACAAGAGTCATCATTCTATAAAGCGTGTTCAGCAAATGTATAGTGTCGTGGATCTTTATGAAAAACGTAAAAGGCCCAAGGGTGAATTCCTGGAACACCAAAATTAATAGGGGATTAATCACTATTCTTGACAATGACAGCTCTGTTTGATTTCGGCCAGGTAAATATGAGTTAAAATATAATTAATTTGATTTAAGTCGATAGTAAATGAGCTTCATTATTAATAAGACATGAAGTATGCATTTAAACATCTTGCTCGAGTCAAATAGCATATTTCTTGCTTTCAAATATATTAATAATCTCATCAATCATATCTGAATTACAAGTTGGATACGTTTACCAGTTAAGTGTCCAAATTGAGGTAAGCGAAAGATATAATTTTTCAGGAAACATTCACTTAACTGAATAAAGATACAAATGGTGATGTATTCAGTTGATTCAACTAGTAAAAAGCAGATTACAAAAATGTTGATGTTTTATGTGATACTTATTGGAGATAGCAAGCACTATATGTGTTCCTTTAAGTAGTATCAGCTAATAAATAGTAGACAGCACAAGTGATAATGATCTGTATAGCATTAACTTGTAAATGTTATAAAAGAGGGATGATAAGCTTTTATGTAGCATTAACTCGTAAACAGCAGAGCACATAAAGGTTGCTGCTTTATGTAATATTTACTTGTAAACAGAAGAAAACATAAGTTTTTTATGCTTTGTACAGAATGAATTGGTAAATGTAGACATCAAAAGTTTTGATGCTTTATATAGCATTAATTGGTAAAGAACACAAGAAAAGATGTTGACGTTTAATGTAGTATTTACTGTAAATAGCGGATAACACAAATGTTAATGCTTAAGTAGCATTTGCTAGTAAAGAACAGATAGTACAAAAGTTTATATATTATGTAGCGCTTACTGATACTCTGAACTTCGTATATATTGGATATTTTGTGAACGTTAACTGATAAATGACATACCACACAAATGTTGATGTTTATGCAGCGATTGCTTGCAAATAGGAGACAGCACAAATGTTAATGTCTTATGTAGCATTTGTTAGTAAATACCAGACAGCATAAATGCAGACGCCTTGAGTATCACTTACAGGTAATGAACATATTACAAAATTTATATCTTATATAGCATTAACTGATATATAACCTACCATACACATGTAAATGTTCTATGTAGCATTTATTGTCAAATAGCAGATACCATCGTCCTCCGTGGTCTAGAATCTCAGGAGCCTACTATGGTAGATACGAGATTGGCGCTCCCGGGGTCCCCAGCCACACTCTCGATTGGGATCCTGTAAAACGGGAGAGGGCTTATGCTAAACGCCCAATCAACTGTGGTCCACAAACGTGTTTGACGAATTTCTAGCTACCTCCCTGAACACAATCTGGCGGATACCGCTGCGCGGGACGGAGGAGGGGAGTCGCAAGGGGTGACTGGATAATGCGTAACTCCCAGCCCCTGAGTATCATGTAGGACTGTGTTCGTATCCGCTGATAAAAGTTAGTACCGGGGAGGGGCCACTACATGAGCTGTTACACTCCTGAAGGCGATTGGGTCCCTCTATCTATGTACTGGGAGGTGAGATCCTAAGGGGAGCAAGGTCCAGGACAGGACTCTCACATAAGCTGGGGTGGCGCCCAGGATGTGAGCATGCCATCGGAGACATTTGTAATGGTGGAGGATATAACTGCTATGGATCCTAAAATATCCAAAACCAACACCAAGCTTAGTGTAAAAGAAGTAGTCTCGTCTTGTGGTCCTCGCTACTTGGTTATTAATAGAACAGAGGAAGGAAGGAAATTTACATCGGTGAACCCTTTGGTATTTTAAAAAGGGTCTCGATAAAATT
Organism: Deroplatys truncata; assembly: GCA_030765065.1. Classification (NCBI taxonomy): domain Eukaryota; kingdom Metazoa; phylum Arthropoda; class Insecta; order Mantodea; family Mantidae; genus Deroplatys; species Deroplatys truncata. The sequence continues at coordinate 532,728,133 of CM060990.1, read as the reverse complement.
GCTGGTCCAGTTAAGTCGTGCATTAGATCCCGTAATGACACGCTCCTGGTTGAAGCACATTCAGCATCCCAGGCGGCGAAAACACTTAAAGCCAACATGTTAGGCAGCTATCCTGTTAAGGTTGAGATGCACAGAACATTGAACTCCTCGCTCGGTGTTTTATAAACACCCGTGCATTAGATGGTATGACCAATCAGTAGATTCAAGAAAATCTTGAAGAGCAAGGCATAACATCGGTGTATCGTGTCCAGCGGAAAGCAAGAGGTGAATTATTGCTACTCGTACCCTGTTCCTTACCTTTGATCGGGTAAATTTCCCTCAAAGTATTAAGGCAGGGTATGAAGTCATCGAAGTGAGGCCATTCATCCCAAATCCGCTGAGATGTTATAGGTATCAGCACTTTGGGCACATCAGTGATTTCTGTAGCAATGAATCTACGTGCGTTAACTGTGGAGACGTCTCTCACGATGGAGCATGCACATCAGCTCCAACGTGCGTTACCTGCAGCGGAGAACATCCATAAAGTTCCAGAGAATGCCCCTGTTTTACAGAGGAAAGAGCGATCCAAGAGTTCCGGGTTAGGGAGAACGTGTCCTTCTCGGAAGCCCGGAAACTCTTCCGGATCCGCCAGCTCTCTGTCCCGGGGTCCGGTACCTACATCTCAGTAGCAGCTAAACCGGTACCGGGTCGGGAAATCGCAACCCACACCGGCGATATAAACGGGGTCACTATCTCAGAAGAGATTCTTGTTGCCAGTACACAGCCAAAGCCATCAAAATCAACACCGACGATAGCCTCAACACCTGCCATGTCCGTTTCTGGAAAGATCACACCAGCCAATTCACCAACAAGCCCGTCGACCTCAAATAATAAGACCGCCAAACCTGTAATATATAATGCATCACCAGTGAAATTCAGGACCAGATATGTGAGAACCTACATCCTAAAGGAAAACGATAAGTCTGCACCCAGTACATCTAAGGGTAAAAAAAGATCCACGAGCATCTCCTTCGGAGATCCTCCTATGAGGAATCCTCCGGGAAGGACTCAGATCAGCGGTCATCATCTTCGCTGAACTGAACTTCCAATCGGTTCGAGGTTCTCGAACCGAGATTTTCTATTGGAAAGGGGTCCTCCCCCGTGGAGAAGATGGAGCAGGAGTCTTCTGCCTACACTGTTAGAACGACAGTGAAAAAGGGGCAGGATATATCCTCCGTTAAAGGTGTTAGCCCGACACCAAAGTAAAATGGAAAATCGATTCGACCACCGCTTTCCACAACGTAGTAAGCTTCTACGATTAAGAACTTATGCCGTTATAATTATAATGGCTATCCTACAATGGAACATCCGTGGAAGAACTCATCGACCAGAGCTTGAAATTCTGCTCAACAAGTATGAGTCTTTGGTCGTGTGTTTACAAGGGACTAAACTCCGTCCGGAATATAGCTTTCAACTTAGACGCTATACCCTAGCTTGATGTATTCTCACACCGGAAGAGGGTATTCCTGCGCACGGGGACACTATGATGATCATTAGAGATGATATATTTGTGGAATCTGTATCCATACAGTCTGACATCCAGTTAGTGGTTGTAAGGATTAAACTGCCATCCATCCGATTTACCATCTGTAACACTTACCTGCCTCCATCCGATGACCCCTCTCTCATGGTTTTGGAAGTCCTGGTCTCTCAGTTACAAACACCTATTCTGTTGGTGGGAGACGTTAACGAACATCACCCTCTTTGGGGCTCACCTCAGGCTTGTGCGAGAGGTAAATTAATTGCTGATTTTTGGACAACAATAACCTAGCTCTTCTGAACAACGGAGAGCCTACATTTCTATAAAATGCCTACAACACTTTTTCACACTTTGATATTGCAGTTTGCTCACCACAGTTAGCACTTTCCTTGCAATGGAATGTCATCTCTGATTTACACTCTATTGACCACTTTCCATGTCTTATTAGTCTCTTAACAGAAGATATATGTTCCACACGCCTACATAGATGGCGTCTAGTCCAATCCAGCTGGAATCTTTACTCGCAGTTGGCTGTGTTTAATTATAATGAGCACAACTGTGTGGAGGTTTGGTCCAACATCTCACAGAGAAGATTCTTTCTGCTGCTGAGCAAGCTATTCCACGGTCGACTGCCAATCCTCGTCAATTTCTAGTCCCTTGGGAACGGAAGAGTGCCGAATTGCCATTCGTGCTCGCAGGCGTGGTCTTAGTGTTTTCCAGCGTCGCCCCACGCTGTAAAACCTAATTGAATACAAGAAAATGAGTGTCAAGTCTAGATATATTATAAAAGATAGCAAAAAGACATCATGGAGGAAGTCTGTAGCTTCATTCATACATCTTCCTCTGTCTTTTGGGATAAGTTAAGGCGCGTGGCCATAAAATCGACCAACATGACAATTCCCGGTCTTAAAACAGCTGCAGGAGATGCTGTTGATGCATTTGACGTGGCTAACATATTTGGCCGTGCTTTCGCTCAAGTGTATAGCTCAGATAAATATTCGTTCGAGTTCCTTCCTGTTAAGACTCAGGTTTCCTTTTTCGTTCAGAAAATCTTGAAGATTACAATTGCCTCTTCATCATGGCGGGGTTAGAACACGCTCTTTCATCTTTGCGACTATCAGCACCAGGACCTGATGGTATCCACTAAAACTGCTCGAACAGCTCTCTCCTGAAGGTAAGGCTTTCTTACTTGAGGTCTATAATCGTGTTTGGGTTGATGCCAGTTTTCCAGAAAAGTGGCAGAAGGCCACTGTCATACCCATTTTGAAAGATACCATCCTATATACCTCACCAGTTACGTTTGCAAGGTGATGGAACGCGTGATCAATGGACGGTTGGTATGGTGGTTGGAAACTCACAACCTGCTGACCAACACACAGTGCGGTTTTCGGAGGCGCCGTTCAGCATTGGAACAACTTGTGTCATTGTCGACACACATCACGAACGGATTCATGAGAAATTGTCAAACCGTTGCGATATTTTTTTACCTCGAGAAGGCTTATGATACATGTTGGCGAGCAGCGATACTGCGTTCCCTACATGCCTGGAATATACGTGGACGCTTACCATTGTTCATTCAGGGGTTTATGAAAAACCGCGTTTTCCGAGTAAGGATGGGCTGGTTTTTTCGAACATTTTTGTTTATATGAACGGAGTACTTCAGAGATCGGTGCTAAGTATTACATATTTGTTACAGCAATTAATTCTATCTCTAAAAGTGTTTCTCCAGGGGTATCGTCATTCTTATTCGCAAACAACTTTGCCGTTTATTGTACTTCTCTACGTATTGGAACGCCGTATGCAGCATTGCTTAGATAATCTCCAAGATTAGTGTTCTAAAAACGGCTTTCGTTTCTCAACCGAGAAGCCAATCTGCGTAAACTTCTGGCACCGTAGGAGACGATTACCACCTTCACTCCGATTTGGTCTAGATGTACTACCATTCGCAGATTCGACGACATTCCCGGGTTTGACGTTTGATAGGGAACTTAGCTGGTCATCGCATATAACACAGTTGAAAGGGCGATGTGACCGTTCTCGGAATATCTTGCGGATATTAAATGGCAAATCTTGGGGAGCGGATCGGTCTATGTTGCAGCGACTGCATCGCGAACTGGACCGATCAAAAATAGACTATGGGTGTATCATTTATTCCTCAGCACGACCACCTGTGCTGAGGAGATTAGACGCAGTCCATAACCGTGGCATTTGAGTGGCTATTAGTGCTTTGCCCACTATTCCAGTTATGAGTTTTTAGGCCCGAATCTGCAGAACCTCCTCTGCGTTATCAGCGTGAAATCATCTTGGGAAATTATAACTGTGCGCTTAAATGTATGCCTCAACATCCAACGTTCGCTTCGTTTTCTCACACTGCGCTAGACAAGCGCTATAGAAGTAGCTCCATTAATCCAAGGCCTGCAGGTATTCTTTTCCGGGGGCTTCTAAGAAAGCTACACATTGAAATGCCTAGCATGTTTGCTAAGGGAAAGAGGGTGCTCCCCCCTTGGTTATGTGCGACATCTCACGTAGATCTTGGGATGACGGTATACCGGAAGCCTACAATGCCTACGTGTAGTATCCCCACCTGTTTTTTTTTTTTTTTTTTTTTAGAATTTCTGCTCGGTTACAGTGACCGAATTTTGATCTACAGCGATGGATCTAAGAGCACCAACGATGTTGGATGTGCTTATGTTTATGGAACCGAACCCTATAAATTCGGTTTTTATGATAGCACATCCATTTATAGCACAGAGCTCTATGCCTTATACTGAGCCATTTTGCCCGTGCGCCATCCAAAATTGGGGGACTGTCTCATTTTGAGTGATTCCCTAAGTGCACTTCAGAGCCTTCGTGAGCTGTACAACTACCACCCCATTGTTCAGCGAATCCAGCATGCCCTTCATGTTTTATGCGCTTCTGGCGTTAATGTGGAGTGTGCTTGGATACCTGGTCACGTCGGCTTGCCGGGAAATGCACTTGCGGATTTGGCAGCTAAGGCTGTAACCACAGAACCCAGTGTTACAATACCTCGGGTAACGTCAGAAAACTTTAAGCTTGTTGTGCGCAGAGCGGTGCTGTCGTGCTGGCGCGAGGAGAGGTTAGCTCACCGCGGAAACAAGCTTAGGGTAGTTAAGGACATTTCCATACACTGGGCAACTTCCTCTCGCGTATCTCGTCGTGGAGAGGTGATTTTTGCTCGGTTGCGTATTGGTCACTGCAATTTTGCGCACAGTTATCTTTTTAAGGATGACCCTGCTCCCATTTGTCCGCTTTGTGGCGAGGATCTGTCGGTCCGTCACGTGTTGCTAGAGTGTATTTCTCTGGCACATCATAGGGACTTTCTGCGACTGCCGGCCAGTCTTGCGTGGGTCTTAGCGGATGGCAAGAAAGCGGTTGTTAGGATTTTTAATTTTGTGTCAAAGGTAAATTTCCAAATGCAAATTTAGTCATCTTAATAGCAGGTGTTTCATACTGATCGGTTTAGTTTTTTTATATATTTATGTTTATTTATGACTTGTACTATTTTTATATTGATATTTATCTCTGGCTTTTGCTGTGATTTTTATATTGATATTTATCTCTGGCTTTTGCTGTGATTTTTATATTGATATTTATCTCTGGCTTTTGCTTTGATTTTTTATTCAGTTTTATCTCTTGCCTTTGTCATGATATTTTGTGCTGATCTTTATCTCTGCGCGTTTTATAAGGGCACTAACAGTTGAGCGCCCTTAAACAAAACAAAACGTTGTCTAGAGGTACGAGGTTCAAAACCGGCGGAGGTTGTGGATTTTTATGGGCGTAAAATTCTTAGCATGGCTTCCTTCAGAAGGGAAGCAAAGCCGGGGGCCCCATATCGTAGATTCACGGCACGTAAAAGAACCTTAAGCCTGATAAAGAGGCCTCTGAGCAAAATTTCCGGTCTTTGACACCCTATATAGAATGGGACGCTAAGGACCATAGCAGGTAAAGAGCGTCCATAAATAAAGAAACTAATACAAAACAAAAATAACAAATACCAAAAATACGAAGTATTAAATGTAAATAGCAGACATTGCAGGTGCTGATGCTTTATGCAGCATCAACCGGTGGATAGCAGACAAAGCAAGTGTGGATATTTTATGCAGCATTTACACAAATTAAGTCATTAAGGCATTAACAGATGTAATCGCACACATAGCATTTGTTAATGTTTTATGTAGCATTAGTTCGAAAATAGTAGACAGCACAGATGTAAATGTTTTGTGTAGTATTAACTGCTAACTAACAGCCAGCGCAAGTGCTGATGTTTTATGTGGCACTAAGTGATAAATAGCACAAAGTATAAGCGTTAACGTGTTATACATGTAGAATTAACTGCTAAGAAGCTGGGCAAACAAATATTGACGTTTTATGTAGATTTTATTGGTGATTAGCCGAAGCACAGCCTTTATGTTTTATTTATCATTTACTGGGACATGGCAGACAGCACAAGAGTTGATGTTTTATTCAGCACTAACTGTTAGATATCAAATAGCAAGAATGTTGATGCTTTGTGTAGAAATAAGCGGTCAGAAGCAGATCACACAAATGACTGATGCTTTACGTAGAGATTAGCGGAGAATAGCAGACCGCATAATTTTGGTATTTAATGTACCTTTACTGGGAAACCGCAGACAGCATAAATAACCCTATATTGTTGTTTGGTGTAGCATTTTCCTGTAAATAGCAACTACACAAATGTTGGTGCTTTATGTAGCATTTTCCGGTAAATAGCAAACAGCACAAATAATGGTGTTTTGTGTAGAATTTACTGACATTAGACCGCACAAATGTGAATGTTTTATGCTGCATTTACATTCGAGTAAGCAGCAGGCAGTACTAACACAGGGCATTACCTGGTGAATGGGAGACAAAAAATATGCGGTGTTTTATGTAACATTAACTGCTAAACAGCAGACCACACAAATGTTCATACTTTATCTACAATTTACTGAAGAATATCAGATTGCAGAATTTTAATGGCTTATGCAGCATTTACTGAGAAACAGCGAACAGCGCAAATGTTGATGTTTTATGTAGGATTTACTGGTAAATAGCGGGCAGTAGTCATTTTTGTACTTTATGTAGCATTAAGTTGTAAATAGCAGACAGCACTTATGCTAATGTTTTCTGTAGTATTTATTCATAAATAGCAGACAGCAAAAATGCTGATATTCCGTGCAACATTTAATACTTAATGGCAGACAACACAAATATTCCTTTATAGTTATAAGATGCATGATACAAAAGCGAAAACTTTATATCCTAACGAAATTATTACCATTTTGATTGTGATTGTAATCGTTACTTAGAGCACAGTTACTAGGAGAACAGAAATAAATCCATCAATTTGTTGATTTAAAGCCAAATGTTGTCAAATATTATACTTATGCCAGCTGCAAAATAAATTTCTTTGAGGTTCATAATTTCCATAGTGCCAACATATTATAGGTCTATGAAAAGTAGAACTTTCCTAAAACTTACTGCAATAATTATTGTGGTAAACGCACTATTCATATTGATAAGTTGTTACAGCTTGATTAAAGGAAAGCTGTGGGAATAAATAAATGAAAACATGAACAACTATGTAAATAAGAGCTGAATCCTTCACTAACGAAGCGTTTAAGGTAGTTTAAATAGAATCACCCAAAATTCCAAGGTAGGAGTAGATATACCTATATAAATTGTGTTTTCCCTGTGTATTGTGTCTTTATGCCTTAATTTATAGTATCATACCTTGGGGCACAATGGAACTGGAATTTCAAACCTTTATAGTAATGAATTAAATGCTCCCAAATTATGTGCGATGGTTACGAGAGGTTCCTGATCCAACACTATAAAGTTAACAATATTTTATCCAGTAGTATTTATATATGCACATTTGAATGATTTTTCTTTTCCTTAAAGCTAGAACTTGAAAATGTTCCAAGGGACTCCCTAAAACGATTCTATACCATACCATGCCGGTAATCCCATACGGGAAGAATAATGGATGAAGGTCAGAAGCTGAGATACAGATCCTTCACAATAAAACGTATCTGTACCTTATTCTAGATGTGTTTCTAATACTTACAGAAACGTTGCCCTTATTTTGTATATGATGAAAAAATGTTCCAGTCTTTAAGAAAATGTACTAATATTTAGCTTCATTTGGAGTATTTGCAGTACTAAAATATGTTATTCTAAAAAAACACATTTTCCTTCTATTTATTATATGAAAATGTTCAACGCAGAGGCAATTGAAGAGAGTTGTGGTGGATTTAAAAATGGCATTATGACATTTATTTAACTATATATATATATATATATATATGCAAAGGCAAATCGAAAAACAAATACTTTCAAAATCGTGACAAAAATTTCGGCCGGTGTCCCTTAACTGCTTATTAATAAGAGTATAGCATGGCACATTCAATTTTGCATTATATCATTATTTTAGTACCATCCGGTGCATTAAAAACAATTGTACGGAAATCCGAATCTCGAGTTAAATATTATCTTGTGTACTTAAAGTTGCAAATATTCTTGACTTTAACAACCTCAAATTAATCAGTATTACTGTGTTCCGTATAGCAAGATTAACACAGATATTATGTAGGATATATAATAATGAGTGATGTACGATATTGGAATTTGATACGAACTTTGTTATCCAAACGTTAGTTACTTTGTTGACGTAACATTAAATAAAATTATGCGTAAATAGATATAACTAATAGCAAATAACTTTTCTTAATTAAGTATACTAAATGCAATGTTATGTGTTGTGAAAGTTCATTCTTAATAGGGCAATACCTACACTTATTTGGATTAGTGTTGTATGCTGCAAAAATTAAAGTGGCATCGAATTAACCGGAGTTACTCTTGTGTGTTTGTTTGGTGTGAAATGTCTCAATAATCTGAATTCTTCTTAAATGAAGCTTCATTATAATTATATTCCCTAAATGAAAAAGAGATTTGTTGCACAAACAACAGAACATAGCCTATGTCGTCAGAGATGTATGCATAATCTGGTGGACAGCTGACACACAGTAGAAGCGACAAACAAGTATATGTAGGCAGTACATCACCCATTAAACATTCTTTGTTACTTTCTCTAAATACGTATAGTAAGTGGGGGAAGTATTGTATTCCACCCAAAAATTCGATACCGGGATTTCACCGGAAATATATGTTTTGAGACCCCCTGAATCCAAAAAAAGCATTTTTGCAAACATGTCCGTGTGTGTCTGTGTGTCTGTCTGTGAACAGCATAACTCAGATACGAACAGTCGGATAAACACCAAACTTGGTATTTAGGTTCAGTATCTTCCAGAGATGCGACACGAAGGTTTTCAATAAAATCCCCCCACCCCAGATTACCCTTTACATGGAGCATTTTTCGAAAATTTTAATTTTCTCAAAAATGGCTCTAACGATTTTGATTAAAGTATCATATATTTAAGTTATTTTTATGACAAATAAAATGTATATCTTGAATTTTCTGGGAATGTCTCCAAAAGTATTCTTCATTGTGAACGACTTTTGCATAAATGGTAAACCATAAGAGATAGACAAAATTTTACTACACACAAAATGTAGATCGCGTTAAAATACATAATTTATGTCATATACATTTTTGTTGTTGATTGAAGCATTTTCGAGATATTGCTTGTTATTCCCTTAGATTTTTCAATACTTATTCTCTCAAATGGGAATTCGTTATTCATTTTTTTTGTCTTGGATATGCAAAGAGTATTAATCTGTGGCAAAGAGAATGGTGCTGCACCTAGCAACCAGCTATTAAGAGATATGTATATGCTTAAAGGCTACTGTATTTCGATATTGCCCTTGTAAACATATATTCCCCTTACATCTACAAGAAACTTAGCAATAAGATAGAGTCCGCAAATTTTTATCTCGATTAATATGAAGTAGATAGAAAATAAGCGTTTGTAAAAATACTTTGTACAAGAGTAGAGAAAGTCATGTGAGTGTAACACATCAGATTTTTTTAGCTGCAACCTGTTTAATACAATAAACCATTACGGAAGCCAGTAAAAATCTGGAATTTGTTTGGGCAACCATATACAGTATGGCACAAATACTATATAACTGTGTATGACAATCATCCTTTCAATGTCTGACTGTAGTGTTCTGTAAACAAGAATGTTATTATTAAAGCCATACGTGAAATAAACCTCAAATGCCCAGGATGAATTTATCTCTAAAGTCGTTTTTTAAAACGTGTAAATGTGTTCATGTTGTTTTCCATTAGTAGAAATATTTCAGAGCTTCACAGGTTCAAAACGGGAGCCAGGTTTCCGAACAACAAGACCAGAAGGTGTAATAGCCAAAGTTAGAAAAAAAAGTGTGTTTCATGATTAAGTTAAACTTCGAAATAGTGTTATTTATATTTGAAGTTTTGTTTTAACGAATAATATCCCGAGAGAGAAAATACATTTTCTATTACAATGATAACCCAAATGAAAAAGCGAAATTAAGAAAGAAAAAGAAAGCAAAGAAAAAAAGATACGCAATGTCATTTAAAATCACTGAATGAAGGGGAATAATAAAATGAAGCTCTTCCATATAGTTTATAATAGCATATGCAGAAAGCTATTTATCAAACACAAAACTCAAATCTCTTGAGGTTCTTTGGATCAATCTTTGCATAAATATTTCTTAAGCGAAAAACGCAATACCGAAATGGTCATTCCGCTCTTGTTCATAGTTTCATGGTTGTACAGTAACAAAACGTCAAACTTTATAATGCTTCACTCGTTCTCGGTCCCAGTTTAACGCTTATATAAATCACAGTAATGGCCGTAATTTAATAACATTTGCTACGGACATATCTTGGTGTGTGAGAAGCGTAGTGAATGTCAGAAGTGATCGCCATGAAAATTAAAGCATGCCTGTATGTGCCTCTGAATCTATATTGGGAGTCAAAGCAACAATTTTTTGCTTAGGGGCTCCAGACAGGTTGGAAAATACCTATCTTAAGCAATGCAAAATTTATTAATATAAAAGGTACCTTTTCTCAGAAACCATTGCGAATAAAAGTTTGAAGTTGGTTGTAGACTATGCATTTATAATCATTTTAACCGAGAGATTTCTAAAAATATTGAATAGCTTTAAGATAATAGTTATTTTTGTAAACAGTGGGCATCAAAATAGTAAACTGTCTACATTTCTCTATGTATGTAAAGCTCTAACTTGTTGAAATTTACAGAATAAGAAAACCCCCGTACTAAAGTATGCACAATACTCCAATGAGTATATCTGGTAATTTTTAACAAATTTTGGTAGGCAAAACCTAAGAAAAGGTACACTTTATTCTTAAAAAATATAGCTTTGGGGAAACGGCCATTAAATTTGTCAGTGCATTCCAGATCCATATGATGGGTTGTCTGCATCCTCTTCCATCTCATCTTGCAATTTCCTTTTTCTGCTTGTGTGTGCTGTCTTGCCGTTATTTCAAGCTTCTAACGGCTCTCTCTCTCTCTCTCTCTCTCTCTCTCTCTCTGATGCCCTAAGTCTTTCATTATCTAAATTTAACATTCGTTTCATTGTGAAACACCCAACAGTTTGTAGCAGTCTTTACAGGACTTCACACCTTGCAACATTTCCTTCAATGGACGTTGTCACTGCATCAAAAACACCAAAATGCAGTGTACTAATTGACGCAAACACTGTCTTGGTTAGTCTGGCCCAGATTACGCTGTTGATGGACTCGTTAGGATTCTGTGTGCGGCCATGAAGATATTTCTTCAATAGTCTTATATCTGACAAATTTTTGTAAGTTTCTTTCAAGACCACTTTGGCAAAAGGTATTGCTGGTTTGTGAATAAATTTCTCACCATTTTGCTGAGCTGAGTTATATTTGCACCACGAATCACTTGCTGGAGGGCGTAAGCCATAATTGGGTTTATCGTCTGTTAAAGAGAGGTGAAACAAAACTGCCCATACAGCTTACTCTCATATATTTTATGCTACCAGCGTTTTGCCTGATGGCCATGCCATAATCATTTGAATTTTATCTATGACAGATTCTGTGAGACTATTCTTACCATCTAATCCTCTGCCATCTTCCAATTTCTTTCCCTTTTATTCAGTTTTCAGTCGCCGCACCCTCGTACCCATTCGCTTTTGTACAGGACCTATGCACTCCGGTTTAGTCATAGTTACATTTTATCCTCATGGCTTCGCTTCCTTAACTGCTTTGAAAGCTTTTGAATCCCCATATCCTAAATAATTTACAAATCTTACCTTCTTCAACTGTTCAGATTCTTGGAAAATCTAGAGAACCACTGCCAACTCCATGCCTCCACTGCTGCTACTATAGCTTGCAATACAGTTTATTGCATGTTCATTTTTATTTTCACATCTACAGTGATTAAAGCTAACAGCTACACCTAAAACTTTTCGTGTGGCCACACTTGCACATGTTACTACATCGTTCAAGGATATATGACCCCTTTTTTGCCAGGATTCATCGAAGGCCGCTGAAATATCTCTGTTGTTATTTTCTGCTACAGACTATTCTGCAGTATGCTGCATAGATTCTATGGCAACATCTTCAACAATAGAACCAATCTGTTAAAAGTATTTTGCAAATCTAAGAGGAGGAGGAGGAGGAGGAGGAGGAGGTAAACTCATTAGGCCACATAGCACTGCATCACCCGCTGCACCTTTACCAATTGCCCTCGTTGCATAGACCAAATATACATTTATATCATACACATTTGATCTTTGATTAACACAGTTCTGAGAAAAAGGTGAATTACAGAATGTGGCACTAAAGCCGCATTTGAACTTGAATATAGAGCCAGTCTAACACTTCTTTGAATTTCAAGTTGCAGACCACACTCACTAGACTGCTTACAAACTGTGTTATTTAAAAATACTTCACAGAATATATCCATATTAATTATTTAATTAATATTATTTTCACTACATTCTTCATCAAATGTACAATATTGCTGTAAGACCTTTAATTTCTTCTGAGAACATTCACGTTAAGGCTGTGGTTGAACACATGGATTCCCGACGTTCTTTCGTGTTTTAAAAACTTTCAGATGATTCCTACCCAAGTGTTATACATTCGTAATATACTAAATTGTATATTAGAGTATGAGAACTGTCACGACCACGCAGTGTTTTGTTTAAATTAATGAATATACCAGAAATAAAGCAATATATATATATATTAATCATTCGAAAGGGGACACTCAGTAGATTAAGATCAATTTCAAAAACAAAAATTGAATATTTTAAAATTTCAAACTTTCTAGAGCCCCTTAATGTTGTCCTCCAGTAGCATAACCGTCAATACTGGTTGCAATATACTTTTCTTTTGGTGTTCTCCATAAGAAGGAGCCCAGGGGTTAAGATCAGGCGACCTTACCCATTTGAAATGAATCATTCTCCAAAGAAGGAAACAATTTCTCCCAAGCTGATGCTGGAAGTTTGCAAGCTGGCGCCGTCCTGCTGAAAATAGCCAGTATAATGCTCCAAGTCATACAATTGGTTTACAAATTCATTGAATATTTTCAAGTACTCTTTAGTATCTACTATTGTTTCGTGAAAAACTGGCCCAATTTTGGCCTCTACCACTTCTTTATGGATTGCGTTTTCCAGTACGTGCGAACCTTAAACACACACTCTTCCATTGAATATTGAGCCACATTCATGTGTGCTGTACTGTATTTAAACAAGAACAGACTGCCGCTACACTGTACTGTATTGTATCAGGTAGTTCACAACCACACCTTAATCTCATAATAAACTGGGACACATACAATATCAAGCAAGCACACTTCTGCAGAACACCACAAGATTGCCAACTCGCGATGCGCGTATATGGAAATATTATAGTGTGGAGGACAAACCGAGTGCACTAAAATAGTGATACATGGAAAAAGATAGGAAAAGCGAGGCGAAAGGCTAAGCAGGAGTTGAGGGGCAGAAAATGGCGATACATGAGAGAGATAGCGAAAGCGCCGGGAGGTGCTAAGGAGGATAGGATTTGAAGGTGTTCGTGGGTGGTTTTGAGAATAATTTAGGGTTCACTCAAGATGGAGAGGTAGGGTTGTGCACGTTCGTTGTTGGGTATGTTGTTCAATGTATCTGCTGTAAGACTATGTTCCATGCATGTATAACGTACGAACTTTCTGTGATGAATATGTCTAACGAAACCCGATACCAACCATTCTAACAAAGCTAACCCAGCTCATCCTCTCATCGTCTAACCTAATCTAACCTAAACCATCCTCTCATCATCCATTCTATCCTACCATCGCATACCCTATTCTCGCAAATAACATCCTAACCTAACCTGAGATATTCAAAACTAAGCTAACGTAACCCAAACAATTGTAACAAAGCTAACATAACGAAGAAGAGCCAATCTTATGGTCTAAATGCTAAGCATCTGGTTGCCTAAACAGAATTATTTATAAATATAAAATCAGTAACCTTGGGGTAATTTTATACACATTTCGGGATACTTTGATGGTATTTTAAATACTTTCGTAAAGCGTTTAGAGCGCTAGCCTAGGTATTTAGGGCAGTTTTTATGTTTGGCGAACTCCTTTACAGGCATTTCAGAAAATGAAATGGCATTTCGGAAGCACAGCATTTCAGGCTCTGGTACAGGATTTCGGTTATTTTGCTACATTTCAGAGGTCTTTGAATATATTGTATCCGCACTTGCAGACTTTCCAGACATCGGCGCAGGTACTTTGGAGCACATTGAGAATGCCTTAAACAGAATTTAGCGCTTTTACAAACTTTTAGACACCGGGGCGAATATATGTTCAGGTTTTCTGGAGCACTTCGAAGCACTTTAACCAATACTGGCAGTTATTTCTGGGGACTGACAGAAGCCTTTAGCACACTTTGGAATACTGGTAGGAACATTTAGGTTTACTTCGCATTTTGGACAATGGAGAAGGAATTGTAGGGCATTTTACAGTATTTCGAGGGTATTTTAACCACGGGTGAAGCTACTTTCCGGTATCGATATAAGCATTTAGCATATTTTGGAACACTATTAGGAACCATTTGGTGTACTTTGATGGAATATTAGACAATGGAGTCGGTATTTTTAGGGTATTGGCAGAGGGTTTTAGAACATTTCCAATGAATTTTCTGGTGTTTTAAAGTATTCCTATACAGTTCGCATACATTTCGAAGATAGTTTAGTCTCTGGAACGGATATTTTCACGAAGGGAGACAATTTTATTATATTTTAGGGCACGTTAAAGGTATTTTCAAGTACTTTATGTTCATTCTACACATTTTGTGGACATTTTGTTTGGAGGAATGAGCATTTCCGGCTCTTGCAGAGGTATTTGGAGCACCACAACAAACCTTTGGGCTGTTTGTGAATTTGTCAACGTTTTAAAAACATACGTCTACATTTCAACAAGGATTTCACATGCTTATTGCATCTTGATTCTATTTTAATGCTCATTTGCTATGTTTCACAAGACTATGGTGGTATTTTTGTAGTTGTCCGCCCTTATAACAGTATTTACTTCATTTTCACTCATCTTCGAATACTTTATAGGCATTTCGTCCTATGTTACAGTATTTCTTACATATTTTTAAAATACTTCTCCATATATTCTACAACGTTATGTATGACAAGCTGCTAGCGTGTGAGGGCAGGAATGAAAAACGGTGTGTGGTTTACAGTCTTCCTGAAACATATTCAACTGGACTACCTAACCTCATATCAACCATTCTAACGTAACAGATTTCATCCCCGCATCGTTTATTTCATGCTGTCCTTGTACAATCTAACCTGATACCAACTCACCTTGACAACCCCTCATCTATTCTATCCTACATCGTTTAACCTAACTTCCTACCAAGCATTCTACCTGGAGGAAGAATGTAGTGTGTGCAAACGTTACCAAGCCTGACCAAACGGTAACGGTAATGTGACCAAATGTGGACAAAATTAATAGAAACGTGACAAGACGTGATCAGTAACATGAACATCCGTGACCAGACGCGGTCAGGAACTGGCCAGTCGTGATTGAACTTGATCAAAGACGACATCAGACGTCAGTAAACGTGACGAGGCATGACCAAAGACATAACCACACGTGACCTAAGACGTGACCACACATGACCAAAAATGTATCCAATGTAACCAGCCGTGAACCAAACGTGATCGTACGTGACCAAATGTAACCATAGAGGAGATTATATGTGACCAAAAACGTCAGTAACTGTGAGCAGGCGTGACCAAAGGCGTGGACAAATATTACCAGACGCGACCACAGATGCGACGTAATCTCACCTAACCTGATAAAAAGCATTCCAACCTAAACTAGATCATCCCTTACTCTTATTCCGATGTTGTCTGTCCTAACCGTCGTCCTCCGTGGACTGGTGGTACCGTGCTAGCCTCTAGTTCCCAAGGTTGCGGGTTGAAACCCGGCGGAGGGCCATGGATTTTTTCGGGCGTAAAAAATAGTAATGCATAGTTTCCTTCGGAAGGGAAGTCAAGCCGGTGGTCCCATATGTCGTGGATTTACGGCACGTAAAAGAACCTCAAGCCTGATAAAAATACCTCTGAGCAAAAATACCGGTCTTTCACGCCCAATTAGAATGGGGAGCTAACGACCATAGTAGTTAAAGAGCGTCCATAAGTAAAACTCAATTTAATTTAATTTCTGCCCTAACCTAGCATCGAAAATCCCAACATAACCAGAGCTATCCAGCACTAACCAAGACTCACCTTGAGTTTCTTATAGTCAAATTAAAACGTTTTATTCAGGTTCTATATATGAAGATTTTAATTTGAAACTAGAAACTTCATATCAACGTAGCTTTATTTCGACATTTATTTTAATTTATTGCTAGGCGTCTCCCCTCTTTTATCTGGGCTTGAGACTAGAGCACTAGAAGCTGCCCCTGGTAGTAGAGTTACTGCCTTCCACTTCCATTATTCTTTTTCTTCTTCTTTCTTCATATTTATGCTGGGAATTTGTGAGTGCTAGTTGAGTAACGTCCCATTTTCAGGAGGCGTCTCACAGAAAAACCAACATATTAAGGTATGCATCATATTCTCTTATGCAGGGATCACAATGTTGTAATGTCTATTAGCGCAAAAATATATTCCATTATCTTTAATCACTGTTTGGCAACCATGAGATGATAGGGCGACTTTGTTAGCTTCCACTGTTGAGAAAAACTGATGGTGAGACTGAATTCATTGGAGTTCTTATGATTTCATTGCCTTTGAGACAATCCAGAAAACTACTGAAAGTAATACAGTGGTTAATAGCGCTTCTTTTAATGCCCTTAAACCTTTTGTTACACTTCAATTAATATCGAGCACATACATTTTAGGTCTAAGACCTAGGAAGCGTTGAGTAATTATCCGTTAGTTCCAAATATATATTTTCCCACAACTTTTGTTCTAAGTTGAATAGCGCATATGATTTGTCGGATAATCAGAGCGATCTAGGACTCTAGTATGTGTAGTTTATTCTGGTATACATCTGTTGTAGTCACTCGATGTATGGATTCAGTATCCATATACGGAAGTTTCCGGTTTTCAGTTGCATAATACCGAAGTAACGCAACATATGAGAGTTTTGAAATGTCTAGCATACTCATGCCTAAGCAAATTGCTTTGTTAAACACAATCTGCCATGAAGTCATATGTACGGGAGCCAAGTTATCCCCATATATACTTCTATCAATGAATGCATGTTTTGCTATGAGCTTTTCCCACATTTTAGAATCTGTCACAAGCCGTGTAATTATTTGATTCCGGAATTTCTCCATTGTTTTCCCGAACATAGCATTGTTAAACAGCTTGTAGAAATCCTCCTCAAAATCGTCCCTAGTAGCTTGTTATTAAATTCGACTTGAGGTTTTAACCATTGCGATTTTTGAAATCGTAGTAGACGATGAATCTCTATCAGCTGTAGTCCATGAGAAAGCACCTGTTGAAAGGTTCTATAATGGACAGCATACTTTCGTCGTGGACCAAGGTGAGGAATTAGCTTCTTTGGAGAAGAATGCTATGGTTTTAGAAATTCGGACAGGAATGGTAAATCATTACACAGCTGATGGACCTCAGCAGGATATTCGGTATTAACTTCTAAAATATATTCGTGATGGAAATCTTCTTTAAAACAGTTTAGGTCGATATCTTTGGCGGAAACCTACTCAAATCCACAATAAAAAGAGCGTGGCACATTGCCCAACCATGTTGGTTATTGGCGTCCGAGTATGTAATAAATTTAGATGGTTTCGTTTGATCAAACTACCCCAAGTAGGTGTTATAATCTCTGCATACCGGTGGTAAACTTAGCATAAATCTCCCCTTACACTAGATTCCACCATAAGATGATCGTAATCCTGTAGCAATTCCAGTCCGATTCCGGTATACAATAGCATAGCATCCCATATAAGTCCAGGAGACATGAAATAATGAGCGGAATCAACTTTGTGTGTTTTCAGATTCTGGTCTCTAAACGTCTCTAGCATATCAGCTAAGAGAAGAACATCCCAGGTTAAGTACAGTTCAGTGTACTCGCCTATGTATCTGATAATAAACTTCTGTCAGGCTTTTTAGGATAATCGTAATCACCAACGCTGATTAATTTTTAATTTATTTTGCTGTAGGATGCTCCTTTGAAGGCAATTTTTAGTCATTCAAGACATCCCACAAAGTGACGTAATCGCATGGATATACGCCCTTATGAGTCATCAAACTCGATTTCTCACGTCCAAAGGACTTCTATCTTTTTGTATATGCTGTTAGGGTGTTTACTAACTTATCCAGGCTTGTACTCATGAAACGATAGGTATTCCCAAACCACAGCTTTATTTTCCCAACATACTTAGACAATGATGTCTAGCTTTCTTCAATCCCCTTCGAGAAAGCGACTATGTTCTCCTACTACTTTCTGTTGGAGCTAAAGAAGCTTGTATAAATCCACAGAGCTCCGTGCTGAAAATGCTTTATATATATACATTTTCGCGCAATTCATACAAAAGGATCCATAACGTGTGAGAAATTCCAAGCAACTTGAAGATAAGTATAATTTCTCATGTAATTCGCTTTCTATAACATTGGCTGAAATCCCGAAATTTAAGAAAATAACATTTCTATAACTGTGTTTGAACTACATGAGAATCAAGAAGTGTTTGCTATAAATGACTTGGTAAACTGTCCGAACATCGCGACGTTCCGTTGTGAGATGGTACGGGGCTACAACACTCTCCTTATATAAAGAATTTCCATAGGCTTATTCGACTCCAACAAATTAAACATGGTGAAGTGACATAATATACGTGTAAGTGTTGCTTCGCGCATTTTGGTAATCGATATGGACGTAGCGGTTTGGACAACCTAGAAAAACACTACAATATCTGCAGCCAACCTGATAGCGCTAGGATAGTTATGCCTACAAAGGTAACTCTATCGTGCAATTAAGAAATATGGAAATGATGCTGAAACTACTCTATGTTATCTATGCAAACTTTGAGAGTATTCTAGTGGCATAAAATACAAGCTCTGCTAATGCTGAAACAAGATATACAACGCATTTCAGAAACATTTCCGGATGAGTTTTGTGTTTACGTCAAGACATCATTCAGCGTTGAACATCTGGAAACTGGTCTTCTTACTCAGCACTATGTATATCGTGGTTTGATATTGCTTAGAAGTTAATGGAATACCCAACATTCCTTGCGAAGAAGCTCGATGGCATATACAAATCTGCCAAGCCTCTGAAACATGCAGATGAACAGCAAAAGGATTTCGAGTCTTTTACAGAGTGCTACTTATGTGCTAAGGAATTCAAGAAGAGAGTTGTGAAGCACACGATCACGACCATAAGAGCGGTGAATACCGAGGAAGCCTGCGTAATAAGCGTAACTTAGCCCGCAAGACGCCTAAATATATTCATGTCTTCTTTCAAAATCTGAGCGAATATGACTCACAATTCATCGTTAGGATGTATAAGCGAGAGAGTAGAGGTGATTCCTAACTCTGAACAAAGCCACAGCTCATTCTTTAAGTATGCAGGAGATATAAATCTATGGTTTATGAATACCTGTCGTTTTCTGAGTACAAGCCTGGATAAGCCAGTAGAAGCTCTAACAGCATATCCCAAAACAGAGAAGTACCTTGGACGTGAGAAGCCTTGCCTGAATACTCGTATGGGCGTACTCTCATAGGATTACGTCACTTTGTGGGACGTCTTGAATGACAAACACTTGCCTTCAAGGAAACATTCTACAGCAAATTAAGGGACACTGGTAGTGAGTTTTGAAATTTGCATATTATTGTATGGATATTTCTGAAAGTTTCACTGAGCGTCTGTTGCTATTAGATTAATGCGAATACCAAATTTCATTCACGTGGGATAAAAACTTTGGGAATAATTAATTATTTCATAAATTTTATTATGTAAATGTATAGCTTAATCAAAATTAACCACGCGCATCAAAAGTTCAGAAAATTGGTTGATAGTTGTGGAATTTAAGCTTTGAATTAGTTACAAAAAATGTATAATTTGAAAGTTCAATAAATTTTGATGAGTGAATTATGATATTTCATTTAATACTTTAGAAATTTGAATCTCTATATTCTCCATTTTTTATAAAAAATATATTTTTAACAAAAATTAATAGTGTTAGCCATATTTTTGTCACATAGAATCTTACAATGGATACTTCTGCAGATTATAAGCAACTTTAGCTGTGTTTAAACAAAACCTCGTGCGCGAAGTTCATTTTAAGTTTGTGAAAATGAAGTTTTGAGAAAAAAATTGATTTATAAAATATTATGCTGAGAAACAGTGAATTGTGTACTTTGCAAATCAGAACTCTCCTGATTTAAAATCATGTGTGTTTTAGTTCCCTTTGTGTCCTTTTTCTGTACTTTATGCCCTTTGTCACCTGCAAATCCTTTCCTGTCTGTAGCAGCAAACCTCCTCCTCTCGTAGAGTCGAGTTATATCAAGGTGTGACTGATCTTTAAGGGACACTGGCACTGAATTTTGTAACTTGTTGGAAAGCTATTTACTGAGAGATTGGTACATTGAATTAATGGGGAACTAGAGGAATAACTTCAAAATATCAAAGCTCTAGCTCAAATACTTTCTCAGCTAATACAATTGAATATTTTTCATTAGCAAACAAAAAACTTTCAAACTACCATGCACATTCACATTTGTCAGAGAAGTATGATAGTGGCATTTTCCTATACTTTAGTACAATGAAAAGAAATCTAAGCATTTGATTGAAGTTTGTGTTACTATTAGTACAGAAATAAAATTTTCTTTTTATGAAGTTGCTGTCAAAATTGTTCCTGAGTTTTAGTATAAAAAATTGTTTGTGAACCAATGAGTAAAGCAACCAGTGCCTCCTTAAATCTTTATATACTGCACTTGAGAAGATTTGTGCAAATTAACATACAAATCAGAGCAAATCTGAAATGCAAGGAATTAATTTCGTGTGCAAAAATGAAAAACTGAGAAAAACACATATTTCTAAAGCATGCACATTCTTTTTAAATTGTCAGCTTATCAGGTACCTATAACTGCCCTTAAGCATATTTTTTCTCGTCTTTTTTCTATTTGGCTTTCTCTTTTGGTAATTTACCCACCCTGCGAACTGTTTTCTTCTTCTCAGTTGAAGATCTGACACACTCATATTTTCTTTTGTTGTCGCATCTCTTTATAATACACTGACACACTGCAAATTGTAGAACTCTTTATAGTAGACTTCATTCTTCTGTAGCTGAGTACCCATATAAAATTCTGATCAGCACTTTTACAGCAATTGTGATGCTCTTCTTTGATACAAAAATGTCTTTTGGACATTCCTCCATAACATGGCAGGCACCGATTCATGTTGATTTTGTGTAATATCTCTTACACATGTATGCAGCAGCTCATCAGAGGCTAGTCTTTAGTAGATAGGCATTATCTTGGAAAAGGGTGATTCAGAAAGCAGTATGGATATTATATCACTGGTATCTGGTTGTGTACCATTAGCTATACCTTTGTTGTAAAAGCACCAGGAGTCAGTGCCAATGGGACATTTGCCATGCTGGGATTTGTTGTCTGTTGACATGCAGTGACTGACGATGACATAAATGAATTCTTTACCTCGACATCGGGATTTATGGCCATGCGGTCTAAGGCACGATAGGAATAGGTAACCTATCAAAACCAAGGATCGTAGGATCGAAACCCGGTAAAATGCATGTTCTGCATTCAATTAAAACTGTAGAAAAGGATGGGGAGGGCCCAACTAAAGCATGCGGTGTGACGGTATGGTTGGATGCTGACGGGTTTCGATTGAATGCACAGATATGCATTTAAACCTTTTTGTTTAAAAAAATTCAACTACAATGTTACGCAGCTAATGAGATCAAACAATACTGCAACTATCATGTGTACAGATGGCCAAGCGGTTTAAGGCATTGTGGCATGATATGGTTATGTTACATAGTCAGAGTTTCGCACCCCAAATTAACAATCTTCTTTTTTTAAGTTTTATTCTTACTCCAAGAGGAATACACCTCACCTAATTGGGTATCCTTGAAGAAGTTAATGACACGAGGACTGGAATATTTCCAAAATCAAAAAATTTGTCTTTTTACCTAAAAATTCACTCCCAGTGTCCTTTAAGAGAAATGCTTTTATTCCCCCCACAACATAGTCACCATATAAATCAATACTGCATATGATACATAAACATATGATCCAGTGGAGTTTTAAGGGAGCGCACGGGTGATTTAAACATGGCGATGGGCTTTTAAAAATGGCAGGTAGTGCAAAATGTTTGTCCAAAATGATTCACAAGTGTCTACAGATTATGTATATGATATAATTCCAAACTCGAAAATTTTGTCATTTTCACCTAAAAATTCACTACCAGTGTCCCTTAAATGGATAAGAATTTAGCGTCGGTGACTACAATCATACTAAAAATGTGGCGGCAGTTTAGCATCAGATATTTAGATGAGTACAGTGACCTGTACTTAACCTCCAATATTCTTCTCTTGGGTGATGTCTTTGAGACATTCAGAAACGAGAACTTGAAAACATAAAGTTGATGCTGCTTTTTATATCACCCCCTGGACTTATATGGGATGCTATGCTATTGTATACTGTAACCCATCTGGAGTTGTTACAGGATTACCACCAGCTTCCTATGGTGGTATCTGGTATAAGGGGAGATTTATGTCAAGTTTACCGTCGGTATGCAGAGGCTAATAACTCCAACTTGGGGAAGTTTCACCCAGTGAAACTATCTCAATTTATCGCACGTCAAGACGTCAATAACCGATATAGTTAGGAAATGTGCCACGTTCTTTCTTATTTTGGATTTAAGGGGTTTTCCCGGCAGATATTGACCTAAACGTTTTGACAGGAAATGACCTTCACGGATATACTTCAAAAGTTGATATTGAATACCCTGCTGAGCTGCATGACCTGTATAATGATTTACCATTTCTGCCCGAGTGTCTGAATACAAAGATACTTTTACAAAGAAGCCAATTCCTTACCTTTGACCACAATAAAAGTATGTTGTCCACTATAGGACCTCGAAACAGGCTCTCTCTTATAGAATACAGCTTACAAGGTTCATCGTGCACCACGATTTCCACAATCACGATTATTAATCCTTACGCCGAATTTAATAACAGCCTTCGACAAGGTGCTAGAAGCGATCTTGAGGAGAATTTCTACAAGCTGTTCAACAAGGCTATGTTCGGGAAAATAATGGAGAACTTCAGGAATAGAGTAGATATACGACTTGTCACAGACTCTAAAAGATGCGAAAAGCTTATAGAAAAACCTAAATTCATTGCTAGAAGTATATATGGAGATAGCTTCGCTCCTGTAAAGATGGCTTCACGACGGATTGTATTTAGCGAGTCAATATACATGGGCATTATTGTGCTAGACATTTCAAAAACCCTCATGTACTTGTATTAATATGATGTGTTACTTCCGTAATATGCAGCTGAAAACCTGAAACTCCTGTATATGGATACTGACTCCATCCATCGAGTGACTGCAACAGATGTATACCAGGATAAACTACGTATGCTTTAGTACCTAGATACCTCTAATTACCCGACAAACCATATATGCTATTTCACTCAGAACGAAAAGTTGTTCATAAAACTTAAAAATGAAGCTAATGGAAAAATCATTAAACGCTTAATGGGCCTTGGACCTAAAATGTATCGATATTGATCGATGTTTAATTAAAAAGCTTAAGGGCATTAAAAGAAGTGCTATTAACCACTATATTACTTTCAATAGTATTCTGGATATCCCGAAAAGCAATGAAATAATAAGAACTACTAACAATTTAAGTTAGGCCCACTATCATATTGTTTCGGCAGCTAAGCTAACAAAATTGCTGTATCATATCTCACGACAAATAACTGATTGCATATAATTAAACATCTATATGCGCTTATGGTCACTACAGCACTGTAACCCCTGCATAAGAAAATGTGAGGCGTGCCTTATTTTGTGGGTTTCTCCGTGAGAAGCTTACAGAAACTAGAGCTTTACTCAACTATCACTCACATATACCAGTCATAAACATGATGAAGATAGAAGAAGATAAAAGAATAATGGAAATGAAAGGCGGTAACCCAGCCACTGGGAGCAACCTTAAATCTGGTCTCAAGCCCAGATAAAGAGGAGAGATACCTAGCAATAAATTAAAGTAAATCTCGAAGTAAAGGTACATTAAAGTAAAACATTCTAATTAAAGCCCTTAAACAATAAAACCTGAATAAAGCGGCTTCATTTCACTAAAAGAAACACAAGGTCTGTCATGGTTAATGCTGGATAGCTCTGGTTAGGTTAGGATTTTCGGTGCTAGGTTAGGACAGGCGTTTGCGGAATGGATGGTAAAGGATGGTATAGGTTAAGTTAGAATGCTTGGTATCAAGTTAGGTGATGTTAGGCCACAGTTGTGATCACGACTTGTACCGTTTTGTCACGTATTTGGTCGCGTCTGTTCATATTTGATATCTTTTGTCGCGTCTGTTCAAGTATTTGGTCATGTGTGGTCAAGTCTGTTCACGTCTGGTCGTATTTGGTCAGCTTGTATTACATCTTTGGTCACGTCTAGTCACGTTTCGGTCACGTTTGGTCACGTCTTTGTTCACGTCTGGTCAGAATTTGTCGCATCTTGTCACTTTGTGATTACATTTGGACACGACTG
Organism: Deroplatys truncata; assembly: GCA_030765065.1. Lineage (NCBI taxonomy): Eukaryota > Metazoa > Arthropoda > Insecta > Mantodea > Mantidae > Deroplatys > Deroplatys truncata. The sequence goes on along the minus strand of CM060990.1, from coordinate 532,703,371 downwards.
GTCACGTTACTGTCATGTTTTGGACACGTTTGGTCGTGTCTGGTCATGTTATATTCTTATTCAGGCTAAAATTCTTAGTAGGAGGTTAGATTAAACGATGTAGGGTACAATGAATGATGACGGGATGGTCTAGATTGGTTGGTATCAGGTTATGTTATACAAAGACAGCATGGAATAGATGATGAGGGGATGGTCTCTGATAAGTTTGAATGGTTGGTATGAGGTTAGTCTAGTTGAGTTGAATATGCTTCAGAAGACTCTAAACCATACACTGTATTATCATTCCTCCCCCTCATACGCTAGCAGTTCGTCATACATAAGTATATAAAAGATGTGGAAAATTATATAAGAAGTACTGTAGTATAGAACGAAATGCTTATAAAGTATTGGAAAATTAAAGCACAATGAAGTAAATGCTGTAAAAAGGGAGCAAAACTCCAAAAATACCATCAAATTCCTTTAAAACGTATCAAATAAACAATAAAACAGGATTTAGATGCTATAAAATGTGCTAAGTTCTTGTTAAGATATAGTAAAATGGTTTCAAAGCAATCAACACATTCATAAAACGGGCCAAAGCCTTGTTATGGTGCTCCAAACACCTCTACCACGGCTTAAAATGCTCATTTCACCCTCTTCAAAAAGTTTACAATGAGCGTAAAGTTTTTCAAAACGCCTCCTATTATTTCCTAAAGAATCCCACTTCCGTGAAGATCCGCTCCAGTCTTTAAACTACCTTCGAAGTATCTGTGAACTGTATAGCAATACTTCAAAGCACCATAAAATACCTTCTAAGTGCCCTAAAACCCTGTACTAGAACCCCGAATATGGCTGCTCCATTGTCTAATATACCATCAAAGTACCCTTAAATGTTCTTATCAGTGTCAGAAAATATACTAAAAACTCGTGAGTACCCGAAAATAGCTGCACCCATGGCTAAAATACCATGGAAATGCTCTAAAATGCCCAAACTTCCGCTCCAGTGTAAAAAATAACTTTGAGATACCATCAAAGTACCCCTGAATGATACTAAAAGCTCAAAGCTATTATCTCTCCCTAGAAACAACTGCGTCATTGGCTAGAATGCCTTTGAAATGCTCTAATATGCCTGGCAATACATCGCCCCAGTGTTTAAAATGTTCATAAGAGTGCTAAATTGTCTTCAAAGCCTTCCCAATGGGCTCCAAAATACCTGCTCCAGTGTCTACAATGTCTGTAAGAGTTAATACAATATCTTCAAATGCCTCTGGAAATTAGCAAAATAACCGAAAATACGAGTGCCAAAGCCTGAAATGCTCGTACAAGTGCTTCTGAAATGGGTATTGCAGTGTTCGGAATACCTAGAAAGGCGCTCGTAAAACTGGAAAAATGCCAGCACTGTGCCTGCACACTCAACTACCATAAAAGTGTTACAAATACCATCAAAGTGTCCCGAAATGTCTATAAAAGTATCCCAAAGTTATTGGTTTAAGGAATAGTTTTAGTGATGCGTGGATCCATTTAGGCGATTACAGACTCTCCATTTAGACCATAGCACTTCTTCTTCTGGGTTATTTTACTTCTGTTACTAACGGTTGGGTCGGTTAGGTTAGTCTTGGATATCTCAGGTTAGGCTAGGTTGTTCTGTGTGAGATTAGGGCATGCGATGGTAGGATAGAATAGATAATGAAAGTGCGGTTAAGGTTAGGTTAGGTTAGACGATGAGAGGATGGGTTGGGTTAGCTTTGTTGAAATGGTTGGTATCAGGTTAGGTTAACTTAGATATAATCATCATTGAAAGTTCGTACGTTATGTATACATCGTATATACGTCGTACAGCAGATAGACTGAACAACATATCCAACAACGAACGTACATAGCCCTACCTTTCTATCTCCAGTGAATCCTGAATTATTCTCAGAACTACCTCCGAACACCTTCCACACCTATCCTCCTTAGCACCTCCAGGCGTTTTCCCTATCTCTCCCAACTATTACCATTTCATGCTCCTCAATTCCCGCCTAGCGTAGTATTTTTTACCGTTTTTCCTATCTTCTTCCGTGTATCAGCATTTTAGTGCTCTTGGTCTGTCTTTCTCCACCAACTCATTGTGACACTAATCTTCACTGTTATCACGCTTTTCACACACCGAAGTATGTCAGTAGCAGATCTAATAAAATTACGATTAATATTTTGATTTATTTGAGCGTAAGCATGGTGCCGAGAGATGACTAAATCTCCTAAATTTATTGCTCATAATTCCTTACTCTGGTTTACTACATGGCAGTGGGTAATATGCACAATAGTTTCATTCATACCTAAATACAGCCGAGTAGTTTTATGTTATTCCAGTTGATAGCTGAATATCATGCTGAAGCCTACGACCATTACCTGAACCAACAGTTAACACCATTCAGGTTTATAACTATATAACATGCCATTTGGATTTGAGATGTGTGATTTGAAAAGCATATAGTATGTCTATCTACGAGAAAACACTGAAAGAAGTTCTGAGACATAACGTACAGTATATTTATGTCACATTTCCGGCGGCAGTTTCACAGGGTTTTGTCAACTTTTGTTCTTCAGCAGCTGTTTCAATGGAATCCGATTACCAGAGAGCATTTCAAACCACTATTATTTCGTTTTCTATAAAATTTGAATGTGTCCGGTTTTGAAAATAGTAACCTCCATTATTCCTCAATATTAGGTCCTACCTTACAAGGAACATCAGAAACGTTTTTACTCTATTCAAGGTTTTTCCTCAAGAGCAAGCTGTAAGTATACTACTAAATCTGAGAGTTTTTGGCATATTAAAGCTTATATTTTAACATTACCCTATGCTTGTAATTAATAAATACAGAGTAGTTTTAATCACATACATGTTTATACATCAACGGTAAGCTCTACCGTACGATCAGCAAAAGATAAAATTTCATCAATTCGAAGTTTATACTTTAACAGTTTACAATGAACACTACAGAAGCTTTCATCCAATTCAAGCTGATACCTCGACACCAAGCTCTATCTTACGATCAACAATAGCGATATATCATTTCATTAAATTTTATACTTCAACGGAAAGCTCTAATTATACAAATGAGAGATATTTCCATCCCATTTAAGATGACAATTCAACAGTAACTTGTAGGTTACTATCAACTAGCGAGGTATTTTAATGTAGTTAGATATTCAGTATGTGTAAGCAGTCTCTTATAAAGAAGTGAAAGCACAGTATCACCACATTAAGGAATAAGTTATTTCCATTATTTATCAGACAGGATTATAAGCTATAGATGAATTGGGTCCGTTAAGCAAATAAACTGGTATGAATAGAAACAGCCTATAAAGAATGTTAAATTACAACTCCGTTTTATTTATGTATATATCTAAGCTAAAATATTAAAAATGGTATCGTTTAATTTATGGATGGCATTCATACATCACGGGCGGCGCCGTGGCCGAGTGGTTAGACCGCTCGCCTCCCACCGAGGCGGACCGGGTTCAATCCCAGGGACCTGCATGTGGGATTTGTGGTGGACAAAGCGGCGTCTGGGCGGGTTTTCTCCGGGTTCTCCGGTTTCCCCCGCCATTCATTCCACCAACTGCTCCATCATCACCTTTCCTTTCATCCATTTCACCCACATTTCGCTTCATCTACTTCCTTCATCCCATACCAGGCATCGGGCTGATCACCCATCCTGGATGTTCTGTCCGATCCATGAGTGTCTGCTCTTCGACGGGCCTCTGACCCCAGGCACCCGCCTGTAAGTCCTGGGGGGTGTAAGTCCTACATGAGAAGAGGGTACACAGATAATGAATGAATGAAAATTCATACATCACCAAAGTGGAAGGAATACATGGTAGGGAACTCAGTTGTCAGAAGAAATGAGCTTGCTAGGTAGTGCGAACTCTTGTTTAATATTCCCGATTTGTCTCTCGCCCACCGTACCGCAAACAATCGGAATTCCTGCAACACATTAATTCGAGGTTGTGTTGTCAATGTAAGATAACATGAAAGTGGAAAACAATAAATGTCCTGTGCATTTAGCTCCACTTTTCTCCTTAGGAATTTATTTGTCTATATGCACAGAGAGAAAATTATATTGAGTCGAAAATTACTTACTAACACAACTACAGAAACCTAGAGTTTCTTAGAAGTTTTGCATTCTGTTAGCTTCACTTCTCCGTAAGTAAAGTTCAGCTATTTCTTTCTATCTAGCATTAGATACGAACCACACCAAATTAAGGAAGCTGGGTTCTATTCTTTCAAGACGTATTCAAGTGTAAATGCCTGCATAACGTACAAGGATGCCTGATAGTAAATAGGGTTTTAACAACAGGAGTTTCAATGGAGTTTACTTTTCACATGTCAAGAAACTTAACAAAAGTTTTCCACGAAATAAATATAACATGTGTTGGGTATAGAAGTTTGTGGATTGTGATCATATAATTATTATATTATTACCCTCGAAGATAAAATTGGGAAAAAAAAGAAGTTAAGGAACTAAATAATGTACTGGCAATTATCAATTTTGTGTTCTTTCATAAAACAGTTAAAGAATTTGTATAAAATAGAACAAGTTTAAAATTTGTAAACGTTTACATCAGAGATTTAAGAATAAAATTCTATATCGCATCATGTAAAACCTCTTAATGTAAAGAAAAATCAAACATGCAAAGTAATGCTTTATTCTATAAGAACTGCATTCGTTTACCTTTCAAAATTACGTTTATGCTGCAGAATGAAATTGCATCTAAGGTGTTAACATTACGTCGTGCAAATTCAGCCGTCTTATAATATATGGTGGCGATTATCACGTGTTGGGATGGGTGACACTGGGTGGGGATCTACAATCCTCCCCTCCTCAACTCTGTAGTAGCGATGGCAGTGATTAATTACCCTAAAACTCCCTTGCTCACCCCTTCGACCGCCATCCACCAGACCCAATATCTCAAAGCCGTCACTTTTCATCGGTTAGAGAACGAGGCGTTTCCATCAGTAGACAGAAGGGCGCAGAAAACTGGAGGATAAATGGAGTGGCCAGTTCCTGAATTGTCTTACCAAATTGTTACTGTGTATTTTGTGTGTGACCGAGGATTTTTTGGAGTTGACGCGTGTAAGTAGTATATCCACTTCCGTCCTTATAAAAGCGGGGAGGGGGGCGTTAAGTAATCAGGTATTGGCTTAATTGAAAACCTCATGGAGAAGAGTGCCACTCGGTGACGACTTTTCGTGGGCAAAGTAGGGGAGCTTCTTGTCTGATTATACCTTAACATAAACTTGTGTATTTTGTGTATGAAAATATTAATACTCAATTCTTCAGTTAAATAAAGGCTGGTTGAACTACGGTGTGACGTGAAGTACACAAGGTCTCTCAAGGCAAGGGGTTAGGTTTGCCCACAGTGTAATAGAATGGAAGGAAATTATACCCCTTTAGGTATACTATTTTCAACATTTCATAAAGCTTGGGTTGGCAAAGGTTGTTCTGCTAATACGCTCTAAACAAAGCGCAAAGTAAATGTAATATTTGTTAAATTCTTGTTTTTGCTCATAATTTTCTCTCGGTTGGCTTAAAAATCAGTACTATTGCTGGTATTAACAGCCTGAAAAAATACGTTTACCTATAACAACATCTTGTGATGGTAAAATGACATTGATTTTAAAGTCTTAGTGGGTTTTGCCTGCTTCCTATATTATTAATATACAAAACAATGCTCTTGGCTTTAATGTTTTCTATTGTTTCAAATGATAATAATGACAACACCATTAACAAGTTAAAAAGACACTAATTGTCCATTTTTGGAATTGGAAACTAATTTAATGAAAATGTTTTACGCATGTACTGTGATATTTTGTGCCAGTACAGATTTATACTAAACTATCAGCTAAAGGGACCTACATCATCTCAAAAGTATTGTCCCTTTTCTTGAGAATATTTGGGAGAAGGGTTCATAACAATACTGTATTTTTATAGAATATTTAAAAGGATTCATGATTACGGTACCAAATACAGAAATATTTTGAAGTCCTATGAACAAAGACTTTATGTCCCCAATTTCATTAAAATAACCAATACGTTTATAAATAAATAGAAGGCTTTGTTTACATTGCATCTTGCAAATATAAAAGTTTCGAAAGATACTTGTGATAGATAGAAAGAACCTGTAGGAGAGAGAGGGGGGTTTCTACACGAGCAAAGAACTGAAAGGCAAATGATAATTGGAATTATGGAGAAGAAAATAACAAAACCTCTCCAAGGGAGAGAAATAGCAACATTGAAACAAGAAAATACCCCAAGAACGTGAAGTCAGTAGTTATAAAATACATAAATTTAAGAAACCCGAAAACAATAGAGATGGTCGAAGAATCCCTAAAAGTCTACCATAATTAACGGATGAATCGGATTTCTCCTAAGCGTTGTGGTATCGCAGCTACTTACCAAACGGGAGATCCGGGTACCGATGTGACTATTTTCTCCCGCTGGGAGAGCTTGCCCGGGGTAGCCTCGTTAGGTCCCTGAGGGGCCAATTGAGGATCCTGACGGAAAAGTAGCGGCTCTAGGTTATAGAGACCGCATATACCGCACGTCCCACTCTCAAGTAACGCACCCCTCTCATGTCGCCTGTAGTGAGCAGAGTTGTGGGCACAGCGGCCGGCTGGCAGGCCTTGGCTCGGCAACGGCCTGTTGCGCCATGGAGTATAGTTTTTAACGGATGAATTTGCTTTAAAATAAAACTTTTGTTTATGAGATGACATTAACACTATATCCACCTCATCTGAAATTTCCCCCAAACCTTCGATTTCATTAATGCATACAACTCTGCCGACAGTAGCTAGTGAATATGCCAGATGGAATCTTTCTGTTTTGTCGTCCCCATTTCTCAAGATTTGGGTGTTGTGACTGAAAGCGCTACGTCGTCTGTTATCGGCCGCAGTACAATTAGACGTGCGGGGTAGAAACTTAGAAATAAGCTCAAATTTGTTGATGAGGAAAATTTGCTTCTAAGATAAACGTACTCTAAAGAAGGGAAAGATACTACCAGAAAAAGTGTTATAAAAATGGAGTACGCAATCCTGTAACATCTGTCGAAGAACACGTTACCGTTCAGGAACCACATTTTGAATACTTAGGACATATAAGCCTGGCATCAGCAAGTGCAATTAGTGCTGTAAGGCCTATTGCGAATAACTTTTAAAAAAATGGCGCCTAAGCATAGATTGCTGTTGGATATGACGAAACAAATGTAAACATATGCTGTGAAAACGGTGCAATATGAAGGAACTGATCTGTTCATTGGTTTGTAGGCTTGTAGCACAGGAATTAATTGCTTAAGCATGTGTTGACCGGCTTAGATGGCGCAATAGATGGCTCTAACTCATTTTCTCGTCCTGTTGACAAAATTTGAAACAGTGCTTTCTGCCTATTGTAAAATTCGAGCCGAATGAAGGATTTTCCTTACTGGAAGTTTTTTGAAACTATCGGGAATATTTATGCAATATAGTACTTTCAGTTACAAGTGGTAAACGTACTCAAGATCTGGCAAATATCCAGCGAGAACCAGTCTCAGACTCTCGCTGTCTAACTGTAAACAGCATATTCCTTTTATATGTCTCTCAAAACAATAAAAGCAAATGCAACTTTACTTAAGTCCCTATGTATTAAAGGTTTATGCTCCTGTCTGGTTGAATATTAAAGTTAGGAAGGTGCAAGACTTTTTTTGGAAATTCCTTTCCTAACTAGGTATCTTCCAAAACATTTGAATGATGAAAAGAATCTTGTAATTCAAAAGAAAACCTACTTCGCGCATCTGGAGAATTTCTTCCTGGCAGTGGTTACCGATAAAGGACCAAGTATCAGAACACTTGCACCTTTTCGAATAGTATATGCTAGACAGCACGCAATAGGGCAGTTTAAAGTTTCCATCCTAAATCTTTATGCTCAAGAATATAACTGTAACAGGACAAGCTATGATTCCTTTGAAAATATTGAAGCTTCTTTAATAAGATCTATTACAACCAACGAAATTATGAGTTAGATTTTGACAGTGACAAAACTTTACCAAAACATGTTGTCACACTGCAACCGTCGGTCGTCGGCAAGCCGCGGCAGCTATAGCAGAATCAGAAGACGGTTTACATTAGCTCACCATGTCACAATTTAATAGAAAATCTAAGTACAAACATATGTAATTTTAACTCCCTTTAAATTTAAACATTCGAGCATATATAAATATATTGTATAACGCATACCAATAATTAAAGTTAGTTTTTTAGAATCATTCTCTAAAATAATGTTGTCTTCAATATAGTTTGTCTGTGTGTATGACAGTGTACTGGACTAACACTTCTTTGTCTGTTTACTTATTTTTAAATAAGTAAATATTAACGGAACAGGGACCTTATTTTAAACCCATAAATTGGTTAAACCCATGCACAGCACAAAAAGGTTTAATTCCAGTAATACCTGGTTTTCAACTTCTAAGTCCACTTCAATAGCCTGGTGGACACTTCAAGAAGATAAGGCTGAGTCAGACACTTTTTCATAACCTTTTTACGTTTAGGTGTTGGTGTTAAAAGCTTTGAAAGAAGAATAAATTAAGATTTAACTTTTATTTTCAAAATTTCAAGGTCACTGTGATACTTCGAAAGGTGGTTAAAAAGTAATGGTTTTTGCGACATTTAGGGACACTTTTACAGGCATTCTGTGTGCATTCAAATTCATTTCTGTTGTTTTTATACAGTAGTTTGAAGTGTTTTACAGCATTTTGTGATGTTTTTACGGTACTTTGTGATGCATTTAGGTATATTTTGCGTTACGGTCATTCCACTCGTTTTATAGCAGTTGGTGGTGTGTGTTTCGTCACCATACTTTATTTTGTCATATATTTTATTTTTAGAGCTATTTGGAGTACTTTTATGGGTTTTCAGTGTATTTCTACAGTATTAGATGTCTTTTTTTACCAGATTTGGATACTTTATGGGAATTTTGTACAATCCTACTATATTTTGTGTGCTTTTAGAGTAGATTGCTGAATCTTTTATAAACCTCTATATGTTATAATGGTAGCATGTGGAGTGAAGAGGATACATATTTTTCAGGCATATCCAACTGACGCAACTCAACATTGCATTTATTACAGTAACTACAAGTGATGGGACGATACCACTATTTCTCGATACTCGATACCGATAGCGATACTGAGTTCTGAGCACCGATACTCGATACTCATTTTATAAAAACACCTCTAAAGGTGATAGCTTGTTACTGAATTATGTTCTTATTGGTAGTTTTCTGTGATAAACGCATGCAACCAATTCTGTTTTGTGTGCTACTACCGAAATTGTTCTTGTTTGACCTTCTTCAATTGCCAGCAATGTTGATGTTTCTACAGGTTATATATCATATTTTTATTCAATAATAATAATAATAATAATAATAATAATAAAGTATCACTACTACTGTTAATAATAATATTTCTTTGCTTTCCTTTTTATGTAACTATATTTTGTGATGCAAACTTTCTTTTAAAGAATTTTCTAATAATGAAAAAACAAATACTTGGAATTCTTTATTCTGCAAACTTGAAAATATAAACTATTATATGTTTTTCATGAAACTCAAACAACGAAAAGTAACAAATTTTCTACGAGCTGCATTATACCACGTCTTAAGTTCTGAGTTTTTTCTGTGAAATCACAGCTTCTGGTCACCGGAGTAGGTAAATGCAATGGCTGAGAGTGAGTCACCAAGCAAGACTATTGCAGAAACCTGATTTAGTGCGTCAGCTAAATCAGCTTCAATCACAACTCAGCTAACGCTGTAAGTTACATGAGTACCCGTACTCCTTCCTCCCATTGTTTTGAATGTTTTGATTTAGACTCAAGAGTCTATGGAATGTTGCATTCATTCACCCTCAGGAAACGCAGTCAAGGTCTATCAATAACTATATTTCAGCAACTCTTTGGGGACACGTGCCAAGCTAGAATTCTTTCATTCCTCAGCTAGCACAAAGTTAAACGCGACAGGTGCCAATAATGCAAAACTTTAAGGATTTAAAAGTATCGAAAAGGTGAGGAATTTTCATTTCAAAGTATTATACATACTTTGATAACACCGAGTACCGAGAGTATCGAGGTATCGATGGTATCGAGGTCCCATCCTTAGTTACACTATTTACATTAATTACATTATTAAATTTATTACATAGTCCTACAGCTAGATATGTTAACTTAAGCTACCGTAACCTAGACTGTCCTTTCATAAGCTAACTAATACCATTATCACCTCAGCATACCTTAAACCCCAAGCCATTCCTACCCAACATAATGAGCTAACCAGTCCAGTTATCAACCTACAAGACTTAGACTTCACCCGTGTTAACCTAGTCTAACCTAGAAAATAACCTAATTATCTATTCTGTCTCATCATAACCTAAATTAAGCTAGCTCAAAATCATACTGGCCTAACTACAACCCATACTAACCTAACCTCATAAGCTAATCTGTCCAGTCATCAGCCCACAATAAGCTAGACTTCACTCATGCTAAAGTAAGCTAAACTGACGTATGCTAGGCTATCCTAGACTGCCTTCTACAATCTAACATATACTATCATCACCTAGCGTAAGCTAACTTAGACTTCGCCTCATTTGACCGAAGCTAGCCGCTAGCCGCTCTTATCACTCAAATGAATAGCCTGGGCATCTCCTAAATGCTTCTGTCATCACCTAAACAGCTCCTTACATCTGTAACTTTACAAACTATTCCAGCTTCTGGATAGATTTACCATATTTTGCTATGCGTTACCAATAATTTTGCTAGTTATAGCAGTTTGTGCGGCTTTCATGATAACTTGTCATGCATTTACTCTAATTTCTTTCGTTTTTATTTAATTTTGTTATGTTTTAGTGATATTCGCGCACCTTAATGGGACTTTTGTGTATTTTTAAATATGTGAGAACATTCTCCACTAGATTTAGATACTTTATGAGGATTCTCTCCACAGCCACAGCATTTTGTGTACATTCTTAGAATCCTTGGTAAACTTGTACATGTTGAGATGGTAACATCTGAAGTATGTGGATAAACTGAGTGAGGTTTCTGCTCTTTATAAGACATGTAAAACTTACCTAACCTTACCTAAAAATGAAGCTGAGTTTTGAATTTGGACGCTGCTTAACTACTGTGTCCCTTAGGGTTCCATTCTAAACTGCCGTTTGTGAAAACTGCAACACCAAGAAAGAATTTCTGGAATAAATCCAAATTTGGTGGAAGTGCAGAAGAGTGTGCAAGCAATAAGTGACTAGGTTTGCAGAGAGATGGGGTATACGTAGGCCGAGTAGAGCCCTCTCGTGTCGGTCCGACAAGGTCAGTGTTGCGGCCAGTGTAGTTAGTGCAGAGCTGTCAAACAAGGTGTAAACAATAAATGAAGTGCCAGTATGTCTCGTCGACGTCAAAAGGAGCCATTACGGCATGTGAGTGAGTTCGAACGGGGCAGAATGAGCGTTCTCCGGGAAGCGGGTTTGTCATACCGTGACATTTCCGCTCGTACAGGTCATGCTGCTACAACAGTGATGCGTATGTGGAAACAGTGAATAGATGAAGATCGTACGCAGAGCAGAGCGGTTACTGGGCCACGGAACATGACCACAGCACGGGATGACTGTCATTTTGTCCGCATGGCCATAACGGACCGTACAGCTTCATCCACAACGTTGGCTTGACGCTAGAGCACTGCCACAGGTGTGAACTTGTCTACATCAACGGTTCGTCGCCGTCTGCTGCAGGTTGTGCTGGTTGCATGCATGCCATTACGTCACCTTCCATTGTCCAGAACCTACAAGCTCCTCCGACTGCAATGGGCATGTGCACACCGTCACTGGGGTGCTGAGTGGGAAAATGTAGTCTTTTCGGACGAGTCCCGCTTCAACGTGTCCTACAGTGAAGGCCGCAAAAGTGTTCGGCGGTACCGTGGTGAGCGCAACCTGGAGGGCTACATTGTTGAGCGCCATAGCGGACAAACACCAGGTGCCATGGATTGGGGCGCCATTGGTTACAACAACCGATATTGCCTCCTACGAAATGAGGGCACTTGGACAGCAACTGGTATGTAACGGTTGTTGTAGAGCCTGAGCTACTCCCCTGCTTCAGGCATCTCCACAGGCCACATTTCAACAGCACAATGCCCGGCCACATATTGTGAAGAATGTACAAGCCTTCTTCGAAGAGCGACTGGTACCATTGCTTCCCTGGCCTGCGCGTTCGCCTGACATGTCGCCCGTCGAACATGTGTGGGGATATGGTTAGTCGGCACTTGGTGCGTCACGACCCTTCAGTAACCAGTGTCACAGATTTGTGGGCTGGAATGCAAATTGCTAGGGGAGAAATCCCTCAGGAGCTTGTTCAGAACCTTTTTTATTCAATGTCACGGCATATAGCAGCTCTAATTGCAGCGCATGGAGACCACACCAAATACTGAATATTAGGGCTCAAAGGTCATGTATAGATTTGAAAATTGTGTCATTTGTTACCTGTCATCTACCTAAGTTGTGGTATTAAATTCATTGAATTCGTGCGTTTTCTTCTTGTTGTTGCAATTTTCATAAACGGAAGGGTGTATTCGGCGTGAAAGACCGGAAAATTCGCTCAGAGGCCTCCGAACCAAACTTGGGGTTCTTTAACGTGCCGTAAATCTACGTCACGGGACCACCGTCTTTACTTCCCTTCCGTAGGACGCCATGACGCCAGACGGCTTTTAAATGTAGGCGCTAGATTTGTGAGCTCCCGTATTTTGCTTACATTTTCCGAAAACTCTCTTCTCTCGAGTAGTTTAAGTTTTTAGGAGTGAAGTCAAGTATATAGGGCATCTGCTTTACTATAAGTCTATTTTTTGTATTATATATTTTAGTGTAAAAATCAACTAAAACCATACGCTAATATCAGCTGTATACGTCCGCCATATTGAATTGATTTCTTTGTGTTCACATAACCTATTTTTGTGTTTTTTCTGACTTAGACGCTTAATAGCTTATGATTACACTTAAATAGGAAAAAATTTAGTGTATTACTAGTAGTATAAAAGGTTAAATAACAATTTTGTTGCATTACTAGTGCTTTATGAAGTGACGAGAGTGTTTGCCGTATTACTAATGAGTTAAGAAGTTGCTAGTGATTTAAGAAGTGAAGTAAGTAAAGTGCTGCAATTATGAGTGAAAAAGCGTGTGATCTGGCGGGGAAGTGTGTATCGTGCCGTAGAATCGTGAAGCAAGGTGTTTTTCTGTTCAATGTAAATTGCGCTTTCATTGGGACTGTGCGAGTACCGATAGTGAAAGTGTAAATCAGGTTTGGTAGTGTGAATTTTGTAGATGTAAGGCTTTAGTATTAATTCTGGAGAATACCATTCTTAGCCTACAACAGGAATTGGAGATTGCAGGATTAGAAATTGAGAGCCTGAAATTGGATAGTAAAAGTAAATCACCGAAATTTCATGTGTATACCAATCCTAAACGTGGGCATAGAAGTTTTGGGTGTCCTCGTGACAAAGTTCCCGAGTTGGAATTGAAAAACAAATTTTCGGCTTTGGCGGTGCCGGAGGTGCGGTTTTCCCTGGCATTGCCGGAGGAAATGCCTGCCACGTCACTACCGGGAACGGGGTCTGTTCCATAAACCCAAGCCAGGAAAGGGGTCCTCCGATGCCAAAGGTAGGGTTTTAGTTTTAGGAAGAGATCATGCTAGGGTCATAAGAGAAAGACTCCAGGAGAAATTTGGTGAGAAATATACTGTTAGCAGTGTTTTCAATCCCAATGCTGGTCTTAGTCATGTGGTGGGGAATCTTGCAGGCATGTCAAAGGATCTCAATAAAGAAGATCACATGGTAATAGCGAGGGTATCTGGAAATAGATTGGACAGGAATCTCAATTGTTCAATTGAGATGGATATGAACCACATGGCTGATGCCAGTAGCCACACAAATTCAGCTTTGTGAATCTCTTCTGGAGGCATGACAAGCCTTGTATTAGCAAGAAGGTGAGGGTGGTTAATCGAAGACTTGGTCAGTGTCTTGGTAGAGAGGGAACAGGCCACATCAGAATTATACATGTATCATCCATTGAGAGGAATGGTTATACTACACATGGATTGCATTTATGTGCCCATGGCAAGGATATGCTCACGCATCTCGTTGCTGAGAGCATTTCATGTACATCCATGGGAGTAGCTTATTATAGAGAGAGCTGGCACACCTTTTTGGGCATATATGCGAAAGTATAGGGAAAACGAGGGTAGATGCCAGGTTGAGAGAGCCTTCAAGGAGGAAAGTACAGGGTTTGAAGAAGGGAACTGCGCTTATATGGAAGAGATAGTGGAAAGGAGTTAGGCTAGACAGAGGTTGAAGAGTAGAGTATGGTTTATATGAGAGGTATAGGACAACAAGAGAGGTGTTAGGCTAAACAGAGTTGAAGGTTAGAGTATGTCCTTCATATGGAATAGGTAGGGAATACGAGGAGAACTGCTAGGCTAGACAGAGGTTGAGGGGTAGAGTATGCGTTTATAGGGGAAAAATAGGGAAAACGAGGAGAGCTGTTAGACTAGACAGGGCTAGAAGGGTAGAATAAAGCTTTTATATGGGAGAGATAGCAAACCGAGGAGAGGTATTAGGATAGGAGAGTATGATTGTGCGTTTATAAGGAGAGACGAGAAAACGAAGAGAGATCCTATGCTAGGATAGACAGGTTTTAAAGGTAGATTGTGTTTTATATGGATTAGATAGGAAACCACGGAGACATACTCAGTAGACAGAGGGCAGGAGGGAATGCCCTTTACGAGAGGCATGGGATACGAGGACAAGTGCTAGGCCAGAAAGATGTTGCGGAATAGAGAATGCGTTTATATGAAAAAGATAGGGATTACGGGGAGAGATGCTAGACTAGACAGAGGTTGAGAGTAGAGTATGCGTTTATATGTATGAGACGTATAGGAACAGGAAGAGAGGTGTTAGGCTAGACAGATACTGAAGGAGTAGAAATATGAGTTTATATATAGGAGAGATAGGGAATACGAGGGGAGGAGCTAGACTAGTCAGGACTTGAAGGTTAGAATATGGCTTTTATATGGGAGAGATAGCAAACCGAGGAGAGGTTTTAAGCTAGGAGAGTTTGAGTATGCGTTTATAAGGAGAGACGAGAAAACGGGGAGAGATCCTATGCTAGGAGAGAGGTGAAGTTGCAGAAATGTGCTTTATATGGGAGAGATAAGACATACGACGAGAGGTGCTAGGCCAGACATGTTGAGGACTAGAGCATGCGTTTATATGGAAAAGATAGGTATTACGGGGAGAGATGCTAGACTAGACAGAGGTTGACAGTAGAGTATGCGTTTTTATGTATGAGAGGTAAAGGAAAACGAGGAGAGTTGTTAGGCCAGACAGATACTGAAGGAGTAGGAGCATGGGCTTATATACAGTAGAGATAGGGAATACAAGGAGAGGTGCTAGACTAGTCAGGACTTGAAGGGTAGAATATGGTTTTATTTGGGAGAGTGAAAACGACTTTAGACGCAATCGCCACAGAAAGCTGTTTGCTGAAAGAGTTAGAGCGCTAAATCTAGACAGCTTCAGCACGTAACCCACTCACGCAAAAAGGTGACCCACTCACTCAAAAAGGTGACCCACTCACGCTAAAAATGTAAGCCAATCGCTCAAAGGGTAAGCCACTCACGCAAAGGGTAACCCACTCTCGCAAAAAGGTAACCCACTCACTGTAAAAAGGTAACTCACTCACGCAAAAAGGTAACTCACTCACGCAAAAAGGTAACTGACTCACGCAAAAAGGTAACTGACTCACGCAATAAGGTAACCCACTCACGCAAAACGATAACGCATTCACGCCAAAACGTATCCACTCACGCATAAAGATAACCCCTCACGCAAAAAGGTAACCCACTCACGCAAAAAGGTAACCCACTCACGTAAAAAGATAACCCACTCACGTAAAAAGGTAACCCACTCACGCAAAAGTGTAACCCACTCGCGCAAAAAGGTAAGTAATTCACTAAGTATCCCAGGGTGGGAAGGATTCCGGAAAGTGGGTATATCATAGTTCCGTATAATTTCACAGGTAATTCAGATAGTGCCGTAGGCATTTATGATTTTTCAGTTAATATCATAGCTGTTTAGGGTAATTCCGGTAGTATCACAGGGTAGGACAGAGTCCATGGTTTAGTGTGTGAATAGCTCACGTATGATTTCACAGGTAATTCAGATAGTAACGTGGATATTTGGGCTAATTCAAGTATCATAGGTGCTTAGAGTAACTCAGCTAGTATCACAGGAGGCTAGATTCCAGGGGCGGTACTGTTCGCCAACGGAAAGAAAGTCCCTGACAGGAATGTACTGCCCTTATATGTTTGGAAACAGTGCGACAAGGACAGAGAATGTGTGCGACGGAGAACGCATGCTACGCAGGGAGTAAACCTGTTCAAAAACATGCTTCCCACTGGCGTACGGAACTTTCAGTGTGGACAAACAAAATAATAACATAATGCGAATAAAACTTACCTTACAAGGGTTGAACAAGTTCGGAATCAGAAACGTCTTCTTCAGGTTCATTGGTCTCGCTGTTGGAAGATTTTTCATCATTTGGATTCTCGATGATAATTGCGTCGATCACATCTGACACGATCCCATCACGGTCCCAGTATTCCTGTTCAGTTGTCTCAACGTGGTAGCAGAAACCCTCCCAGTCTTCTGTTGTCACTGCTGCGATTCCTTGTATTGCCAATTCTTTAAGTCGTGACAGCGACATATCACCCGACACATTGTGTTCCCGAACATAACGCTTTACTTTAGAACAAGCACACTCGATAGCATTTAAGTCACACATGTAAGGCGGCAGTCTGATAACAGTATGATCGTGTGCTTTTAGGAGTTCGTCTATCTTAAAAATCTTCTCCCTAGGCTTATTTAAACAAATAAGTTCATATAATTCTTCTTTTCTCATTGCCATGTTGCACGTGACGTTATGACGCGTTAGCCACGAAACCTTGTCGGACTTCACTGCATACTGAGAAGGAGGTATGTCAAGTTGCACGTTGTGGCATGGTGCATGGTCAAGTACCACTACTGCCATTTGTGGCAAAATATTTAAGAGATTATTTGTGACCCACTTCTAAAAATTTGCACCGTTCATTTGTCCATGGTAATGCCCCACTGTAGACCCAGCTTTATAAATTAATTCTGCATTTTTTAAAAATCCAGAACGGGAGCCCACAGTTACAATTATAAGTCTGTTACCAGCATTTACATTTGCACAAACGCCAAAGACATCGTCACTCTGCCAGCATTTGTGAAAGGTGAGATTACTGTGTACCCAAGTTTCATCCAAATAAAATATTGTCTTTCCCTCGCTGCGAAGTCGCTTGATATTTCTTAAATATTCTGAACGCCAACGTACTATGTCTGGCCTCTCTATAAGAAGCCTACGCTTACTCCTGCATCTTCTCCAGATAAACTTCATCATATGCAGCAGTCTACGGAGAGTCTCGGCACACCATGCAAACTCAATTTTTTGTCGTACAGCTAACAATAACTTTGGACAGGTTGGCACTATTTTTCGTACAGTGTAAAACTTCTGCACAGTTCTCCGTATTACACACATGTCGAAATCATCAATATTGACCTTCTGATCACATGACCTCGGTCAGCGTTTACCTGGCGTATGGAGAGGTGATGAGGAGCCAGCTTCTTCTCTGTCTTTAACCTGACGCCTTACTGTTTTGACTAAGGACGTAGACACTCCTGTATCATAAGCTGCTCTTTCTGTAGCACGAGCAAGAGGGATATCCACCTGTTTGCTTTAAGCTTCATCATCACAAATTTTAACAACGTTCGCTATTATTTGCCGCGCCTCAATGTGAACAGTTTTTGCTTTCTTACGTACGTTAGACATCACTACTACGTACTTCGCTCGATGTATACAAATAGAAATCACTAGGCATACTAAAACCGAGAAGCTATTCTTCACAAAAGTAGGAGCCAATGTTTTAAATGGGCTATAACTCAGCCGTACTGGGTGTCATAATCAGACAGGCAGGGTGTCGGAACGTGCCTAATCAGCAAATCTTCCCCCTGGCCTTCATTCCCCTGATACTTTCTTTCCGTTGGCGAACAGTACGAATCATAGCTGTATATGATTTCACAGGCAATTCAGCCAGTATCGTAGGTATTTAAGCTGATTCAGATAGTATCACAGGAGGTCAGATTCCATGGGCAGGGCGTATCATAGCTACATATGCTTTCGCTGCTAATTCAGCTAGCATCGTGGGTATTTAGGCTAATTCATCTAGTATCACGGGAGGAATGATCTCAGAGGTTGGGTGTAACATAGTTTCATATTTCACAGGTAATCAGACAGTATCGTATGTATTTAGGATAATTCAAGTGTCATAGGTGTTTAGAGTAACTCAGTTAGCATTACAGGAGGGTAGGTTCCAGGGGTCAGTTATAATATAGTTTCATATTTCACAGATAGTTAGGTAATATCGTAAGTATTTGGGGGTAATTAGCATAGTTCCACAGATACTCGTGATAATTTCGATCAGCAATTTGTGTCACAGATATTTAAGGTAATTGCAGGTGATTCAGTTTGTATCAAAGGTATTTAAGTCATGTTAACAGATAATTCAACTAGTGGCATTGATATTTAAGGTAAACCAGATAGTATCACAGGGGGTCGTGCTTAATTCAAGCAGGGATTCGTACCAGAGCTATTTAAGGTAATTTAGCATGATGCGGGTAGTATCACAGGTACCTAAGTCATTTAACAGGTAATTCAGATAGCGTCACAGGTACTCAGGGTATTATGGAGAGTAACTAGATTACAAACATTTCTCATCCAACGTTACAAGTCTTTTATATACCTTCTTCTAAACCTTACAAACTTTTTTTTATGTTAAACAGTTAGTGTGCGAGACAGAGAGGGCAAAACTGCATATTGGTTTACAAATTGAAAAGCTCTACGATAACATACCTTTATTTTAGTTCATTGTAAGCGCCTCTTCCCTTTATCTATGCTTGAGACTAACACTAGGATAGCTCCTAATGGCAGAATTAACGCCACCACTTCCATCTTCTTCTTTATTTATCAGGTGTATGCTAAGTATATACACATCACATGGACAAACTTCCATATTTTAAATTGTAGACTCACAGAGGAGATCTTCATCTACGGGGTACATTCTCTTAAGCACTGTTTTTAATGCTGTAATGCCCATATGAATATGTAGTTATTCCCTCCTCAGCAATAACTCTTTTATCATCAAAGGGATTCAATGTAATGTTATTCACTTGCACTGTAGTAAGAGAATGCTCTCGTAACAGGATCAGATTCATGGGGGTTCTGATGATTTCACGGGTTTTAAGACAGTCTGTATAGCTGTCAAATGTAATCTACTGCTTAATAGCACTACGTTTTATACTTTTAATATTTTTATCATCGATCCTTGAATATCTAAGGCATACATCTTAGGTCGTAGTCCAACAAAGCGCTGGATGATTTTGCTGTTAGCCTCATCTTTAAATTTTCCAAGCACCTTCTTGATTAGAGCTGAATAACGTATATGACTTGCAGGATAATCAGCTGTATCCAGATCCTCGAGAAAACGTAGCTTGGCCTGGTACACATCTTCAGTTGTCACACGATGAATGAATGAATCAGTGTCCATATACATAAGCTTCAGGTTTTCGGCCCCATAATATGGCAACACGTAATAATAGTGGTACATTAATATCATGGGTATGTCCAACACCCTCATACCAATATATACAGGCTTGTTGAACACAATCTGACGAGAGGCCAAATGCACAGCAGCTAGATTAGCAGCATATATCGTCCTATCAATAAACGCAGGCTTGACGATCAACTTTTCCAGGGATTTCTCATTTGTCACCAGTCGTATATCCATACGGTTACGCAGGTTCTCCATAGTTTTTCAAACATGGCGTTCTTAAAGAGCTAGTAGAGATCCTTCTCGAAATCATTAGCTGCCTGTTGCCGTAGCCTGTTGTTAAATTCCACATAAGGTTTTAACTACTGTGAGTGCCGGAATTGTAGAACACGATGGATTTTTGTTAATCGTAGTCCATGACTAAGAGCTTTCTTCAAAGCCATGTAATGGACTACATACTTCTTCCGAGGTCCAAGATGGGGTATCAGTTTCTTTGTAGATAATTCCTGAGATTTCATGCACTCAGGTAGGAAAGGTAGATCGTTGTATACATCGTGAAGTTCTGCAGGATATTCGATGTCAACTTCTAATATGTATCTGTAAGAGTCATCTTCTTGTAGTGTTTCTAAGTTGATTTCTTCAGGCGAAATCCACTGAAATCCATCAAAAGGAAGGGTGTGACTAATTGCCCACCCATAATTGTTTTTGTCCTCGTATGTGATAAATTGAGCTGGTATCGAGGGATCAAACGTCTCCATATAAGTGCTATTAGCGTCTGCAAACCAATGGGTAACTTGGCATAAACCTCCTCTTATGATGGACTCAACCATGAGTAGTTGATCATAATCTTGTAACAACTCTAGCTTAATTCCAGTATACAGTAAAATAGCATCCTGGAGAGGTAAAATAATGTGCTGGGTCAACCTTGTGTGTTTTGAGAGTTTGCTCTCTGAATGTTTAAAAGACATTAGCTAGAAGAAGTACATCCGAGGTTCAGTACAGGTCACTGTATTTGCCCAGGTGTCTCACATTAAACAGTTTCCATACATTTCTAGCATGATCGTAGTCAGCATCACTAATTTCATCTTCATTTAACCTATTTTAGAAGGAGTCCTTGGGAGGCAAACAGGTCTCGTTCAAAACATTCCATGACGTGACGTAATCATAGGGAAATACTCCTTTACGAGACATAAACTTCAATTTGTCTTCTCCAAAGTACTGCAGCGTTTCAGGATATGAGGTTAGATTTTTTACCAACTTATCCAAGCTTGTACTCAGGAATCGAAAGTTATCCACAAGCCGAAGCTTTATATCTCCGACATACTTGAAGAATGAGATATAGCTTTCTTCAGAGTTAGGAATTACCTCCACATGTTCACTTGTAAACCCCAACTCCTCAACAATGCAATGAGAGTCATATCCGCTAAGCTTATGCATGAAGACAGGAATATATTTAGGTGTTTTGCAGGCTAAATTGCATTCATTGTGAAGACTCCCACGATATTCACCGCTGATGTGATCATGGTCGCGTACTTAGTAGTTCTCTTCTGTAAAGGGTTTTCCACACAAGTAGCATACTATAGAACACTCAAAATACTTTTGCTGTTGATCCGTAAGCTGCAGAGGCTTGACAGATTTTTATATGTTATCAATCTTCTTTGCAAGGGATAACAGGTATTCTATAAACTTCTGAGCAGCATCATAACCACGATATACATAGGGTTGCTTAGGAAGACCAGTTTCGAGGTGTTAAACAATGAATGACGGCTTCATGTAAACACAGAAGCTCATTGGTGTGTGCTCTTGATAAGAGGTTGTATAGGAAGTTTCAGGATTGGGGATGCACGTAAGACATGGCGTGAGAATACTCTCAAAATCAGCATAGATGACGTAAGGTAGTTTCAACATCCTTTCAAAATTTTTAAACTATACAATTGATTTCTCCTTGTTAGGCATAACTACCCTTGCAACACCATGTTGAATACAGATGGCTACATGTTCTTGTAGTTTTTCCCTGATCATCAAAATGTGTAAAACAACACTTACAGGCATAAAAGCGTCCAATACGTTTAGTTTTCTGACGTCGAACAAGCTTATCAAAATTCTTTATATACACGTAGTGATGTTTTCCACTAGTGTCACTCAATAGCAGCAGGTCACTGTGTTCAGGTAGTTTATTCCCAGCAACCTTTATTGGACACACTTCGTGCTTATCATCCAGCCCGAAAACGCTAATAGACATAATGTTAAGCTTCTCAAATTTAGATCTTTGAGAAAGTGGAGTAGGATAGGAAACGCATCTGAAGTCGTACTTATCTCGAAGTTGCTTACATTTGCTCACACGTTGTGCATTCTTCCCTATAAATTTGGCCAGTACAGAATACATGAAGCATTTCTCATCGCTAAAGTTCTGGATGTTTGAGCAGGCTTTTGTTGCTTCAACAGATGGCGGTAGTGGTATGTATCTACTTCCTCATAACGGATTGTACCTGTTGATACGAAGTCGAACTCCTTCCACAGCAAGCAAAGCCCAGTTGCTACCCTTAAGCCGAGAGTCCTCCTTTTCAGTCACAAATTTCTTGAATTTCGCTTCCAACGTTGACTCCAGATCCACTTCTAGAAACACAGGCTGATTGCGTGTTTTAAATCTTTTGTCACAGGTTTCTCCAATACTGTTTACAAATCGGCACTCAGCCAACAGATTAATTTTCACACTCTTGTGAATGTTATGCTCTTTATGTACAGCCTGGATTATCCGTTTATTTGCCTCACGCAGATAAATATTCAGGTCCTTTGTTGAATTTCATCATATATAAAATATGATTTCAATTCTCCATCGAATCAAGTTTCATATTCTTTCATATCACAGTCCTCCATTGTTGACAATAACTGATGTTTAGTAGTCTCCAATCTGCTCTTCTTCTGAGGGATACTTATTTCACATACATCTTCGAGTCGCTGACGCTTATTACCACCACTCAAGTTTACATTACAATGCTTGCATTTGAAGAGCCTCTTACACGACATCTCGTGTCTTCTCTTGTGATAACCTCGGAGGAACTTCTTCGCGCATTTACTGTAAGCGTATCCTGATGCACTAGGAAGGATATCCTTATATGCAGATTTATTCATCCTTAATTTTGATGTAATAACGTATTAATCCTTCTACAAGGGAAATGGAGACCTCTTCACATTGATAATACTGTAGAAAGCTGATTATTGTTTCAGGGGCGACAATATTAACACCTCAAGACTAATGAGCACAATTAAGTCCAGTGCCCGAGATCATCCTATTTATACAGGGGGCACGAACCTCTTTAGAGCAATCATATACTCGCGTTTAAACTCGCTCCGCAACTAGCTTTTTATGATCGCTCTATGCGTATTAACCTCCGCCATATAACCTGACACACAGAGACAGGATGTCTATGACGTCACACCAAGAGACAGGATGTCTGGCTGTATCAAACACGTTTAAACTCCTCTCACAACTACCTGTATATGCTGTCACACCAAAAAGTGACTATTCTCACACGCTTATTGTAATAGATGTTGCCAATCAAAGCCTACCCCAACCACCACCACCGTCACCACAACCATCACTACCACCACCCTTTGCACCAAAGTTAACACTATCTCTACTACCACAACACTTAAAAGTAAACGCTTATGGATACGGCGATATATGCTGCTAATCTAGGTTCTGTGCATTTGGCCTCTCTTCAGATTGTGTTCAACAAGCCTATATACATTGGTATTATGGTGTTGGAGATTTCCAAGGTACTAATGTACCACTATCACTACGACGTGTTGTTGCCATATTATGGGGCTGAAAACCTGAAGCTTACGTTTATGGACACTGATTCATTCATTCATTCATTAATTCATCGTGTGACAACTGAAAATGTGTACCAGAACAAGCTACGTTTTCTCGAGCATCTGGATAATGCTGATTATCCTGGAAGTCATATATGATATTCAGCTCTAAACAATATGGTGCTTGGAAAATTTAAAGATGAGGCTAATAGTAAAATCAACCAGTGCTTTGTTGGACTACGACCTAAGATGTATGCCTTAGATATTCAAGGACCGATGATATAAAAAATTAAATATATGAAACACAGTGCTATTAAGCAGTACATTACATTTGAAAGCTATACAGACCGTCTTAAACACCGTGAAATCACCAGAACGCCCATGAATCTGATCCTGTTACGAGAGCATGCTGTTACCACAGTGCAAGTGAATAAAATTACATTTAATCCATTTGATGATAAAAGAGTTATTGCCGAGGATGGAATATATACATATGCATATGGGCATTGTAGCATTACTAACAGTGCTTAAGAGCATGTAACCCGAAGATGAAGATTTCCTCTGTGAGTCTACAATTTAAAAAATGGAAATTTGACCATGTGATGTGTATACACTTAGCATACACCTGATGAATAAAGAAGAAAATGGAAGGGGAGACGTTAACCCTGCCATTAGGAGCAATTCTAGTGCTGGTCTCAAGCCTAGATAAAGGGGAGAGGCGCTTATAATGAACTAAAATAAGGGTATGTTATCGTAAAACTTTCCAACTTGAAAATCAATATGCAGTTTCTCCCTCTCTGTCTCGCAAACTAACAGTTTAACGTATTGAAAAGTTTGTAAGATTTATGAAAAAAGTATATAAAAGTGTTGTAACTTTGGATGAGAAATGTTTGTAATCTAATTACTCTCTATATTACCCTGAAAACCCGTGACGTTATCTGAATTGCCGGTTAAAATGACCTAAATACCTGTGATTACTACCCGCATCATGCCAAAGTACCTTAAATAGCTCTGGTACGAATTTCTGCTCAACGTTAACACGACGCCATGTGATATTATCCGGTTTACCCTAAATATAAATGATACTAGTTGAATTATCTGTTAAAATGGCTCAAATACTTTGATACAACCTGAATCGCCTGCAATTACCTTAAATAGCTGTGATACAAATCGCTTATCGAAATTATCACGAGTATCTGTGAAACTATGCTGATTACCCTCAAATACTTACGATATCACCTGAACTATCTGTGAAATACGATACTATATTATAACCGATGCCTGGAACCTACCCTCCTGTAATACTACCTGATATATCCTAAACGGCTATGATACTCACTGAAATAACCTAAATACATACGACACTATCTGAATTACCTGTGAAATCATACGGAACTATGCTATACCCACTTTCCGGAATCATTCCCACCATGTGATAAGAGCTGAATTACTTACCTTTTTGCGCGAGTGAGTTACCTTTTTGCGTGAGTCAGTTACCTTCCTCCGTGAGTGGGTTATGTTTTTGCGTGAGAGGATTACCTTTTTAGCGCACGTGGGTCACCTTTTTGCGTGAGTGGGCTACCTTTTGTGCTACGTGCTGAAGCTGTCTATAATTAGCGCTCTAACATTGCCAGTAAACAGCTTTCCGTGACGATTGCGTCTAAAGTCGTTTTCTCTCTCCCAAATAAAAACCATATTCTACCCTTCAAGTCCTGACTAGTGTAGCACCTACCCTCGTATTCCCTATCACTCCTGTATATAAGCCCATATTGCTACTCCTTCAGTATCTGTCTAGCCTAACAGCTCTACCCGTTTCCCTACACCTCTCATATTTACAAACGCATACCCTACTCTCAACCTCTGTCTAGTCTAGCATCTCTCCCCGTGATCCCTATCTTTTCCATATAAACGCATGCTCCTCAACATGTCTGGCCTAGCATCTCTCCATGTATGTTTTATCTCTCCCATATAAAGCACATATCCGCTCCTTCAACTCTCTCCTAGCATAGGCTCTCACTGTTTTCTCGTCTCTCCCTATCAACGCATACTCAAACCCTCCTAGCTTAATACACCTCTTGGGTTTTCTATCTCTCCCATACAAAAGCCATATTCTACCCTTCATTTCCTGACTAGTCTAGCTCCTCTCCTCGTATTCCCTATCTCTGCTGTATATAGGCTCATATTTCTACTTCTTCGGTATCTTTCTAGCCTAACGCCTCTCCTCCTGTTTCTTAACGTCTCATACATATAAACGCATAATCTACTCTCAACATCTGTCTAGTCTAGCATCTCTCCCCGTAATCCCTATCTTTTTCATATAAACGCATTCTCTATTCCTCAACATCTGTCTGGCCTAGCACTTCTCGTATCCCATACCTCTCGTAAAGGGCATTCCTTCCTGCCCTCTGTCTAGCTGAGTATATCTCCGTGGTTTGCTATCTAATCCATATAAAACACAATCTACATTTAACACCTGTCTATTCTAGCATAGGATCTCTCTCCGTTTTGTCGTCTCTCCTTATAAACGCACACTCATAATCTCCTAGCCTAATACCTCTCCTCGGTTTGCTACCTCTCCCATATAAAAGGTTTATTCTACCCTTCAAGCCCTGTCTAGTCTAACAGCTCGCCTTTTTTCCCCTATCTGTTCCTATAAATGCATATATTGTCGTATGCCTCTCTTTAATTTATTTTACAACTGCAAATGGGAGCTACTCGCTTGCGAGAGGGATCGTTAAATCAAACAAAGAACTTCAAATTACGAGGCAACGACGAGGACGCAGCTAAGTTAAATCCCAAAATAATTGCTATACCAATACAATGCCTGGCTTAAGGGAGAGGAAAGATTCTATTCTACCATAATTAAGACTTCCAAGCGCGGATGGAACACAGTTTATTAAATGAAATTAAATACTCACATACCTTTGCCCATTGCCTCCCGACGAGGACATCGTGTTTTAGCAGTTTCCCGTCTGTCTCACTCGAAGCTTACTTACTGACTGTTACAACAAGCCACGCCAACTCGGGCGTCAGTAACGCTATCCCCACCTTGACACTGTTTCCCCTGACTCGCCCCTACTCACAGACAAACTGCCGTGCTTCGGTGCCCAGAGAGCGTCTTATCATTATTATCTGTGCACATGCCACATCTCCCCCTGGCCACCGAAGTCGACGCCCTCGTCGACACAAGGCATACAAATACAATAAGAAACATGAAAATAAAAAAAATGACATACAAAAATGAAATACACATGTGTGATGAACACCCAGACGACGACAAAGAAAATTTACTGGGCGAAGTGGAGTTTCGAGAATCTTAAGTGCTATCGACGAATATTGTTACTGCACTTATGCTTGAGCACCCCGCACACGCACACACCACGTTGCCTCAGTTCACAGGCACACTACACTGCGCAAAGTATCGATGGTCTGCTGGAACTGTTTGTGGGTGAGTTTAATGTGCCCACAACGACGATTTGTCCTGGTGTAGAATTATCACTGCAGGTCTCTGGTGCTTACAACAGGGTGGGCAGTCGCTGGCTTGGACTGCCCCCCGACATGGTGGCTCCTTATGCTACGGCAGTGTAGTGGCTGCCCGACAGCTTCCCTGTGGTGTTTCTTGACTTCTGGTGTGCCACGGGGATGCTCCTGGAGTCTCTCGAGCTCCGCCACAGCAAAATACTACAACAAAACCACCAAACAATAAAAAGGGTGCTCCAACAAACAATCACACATAAAAAGAACGGTATGTCATGTACAATTAAATATTTGAAAGGTTGAAAAGTTTGCACTAAAATTCTTTTGACATGGGGCAAAGAAAGAGAAAAAAAAATAAGTACAAATTGGCGTAAGAACTAGATATTATAGAGAGTTGCCATCCAAAAGTTAACTCACAATGCTTCAGAATCCAAATAAAACATTAAAACAGACTCAGAATACATTAACATGACAGAAAAAACATAACCTTATTTGGGATCCCAATATTAAATCTTAATGACCAGCTGGTATCACTAACAAAAGAAAATAAGTGCACTTACAAGACAATCACACATGACAATGAAATGAACTCATACACACTGACCATGGCCCAAATTACACACCACACTCACTTAACTATCTACTCAAACTACTGTATGCATTACAACAAACTACATCCACAATACATCTCCAAACTACGCCACGTGACATGCTTTCAACTACTATTGTCCTACTCTTGTCACTAATACAGTTTCTCGTCCACAGTACTATCTTCCTCATCTCATTATTATCCTCATCATCTCAATCTCAATCATAATCATCAGTATTGCAATCAGCATCATTACTTCAGTCATTAACATCTTTATCTCAACTTTCAATTTTCTCTTCAAAAACAAAACATCTTCACTAACGTGTCTCATTTAACATGCTGGAAATTCAACACATCTAACATAGGCATAACCTTCAAGAAATCACATTAATATTTCAGGAATGACACAAATAACATGACATTATACTGCTGCATCCACATCCTCCAAATGAAATTAAGCTGGAAAACAGTTGGTATTAAAATTTGCTATCTAAGATGGTAATAAACTTGTTGCATAAACAGGAAAAAAATTATTCAAATTACAATCACTTCCATCCATTTAATCTCTCGTGTGAATTCATCACACACGCTATACTGGGCACGTTACAGCAACACAATAAGCCAAAATCTTTGAAATCATTACATCACATCAACTTTCCAGGTACATGTAGCCCTCCTGAAAAATCAACACATTCATACAACAACTGTCGGGGTTATTCTTTGGCACTTCCACCGAAGCTGATATCATCTCATCTCTTCTCTCACATTAGCACCGTCGGGGTTACTCTTACGCACATCCACCGAGGCAAATCTCAACTCATATTTCTAACATAACCTCACACTACGCCATCGGGGTTACACTTTGGCACTCCCACCGAGGCAAATCTCACATATATCACATAACCTCAAATACACACATACATACACACACTATTCATGCAACAATTTTCTGCAAATATAAATCACAGCATCATTATGAAACCCAAAATAAAATCGAGTCAAATCAAATCAAATCATATTAAATCAAATCGAATGCAACAAAACAACATCACATCATTACTCAAAACAATATTGTCACAGAACATTCCTGAAAATGAAAGCTCAATTAAGCACATAGTACACATGAAACACATTCCTGCAGCATAATACAACAAAACAAATAATTTGCAGTTCCCAAAACATAATTTAAAATTTAAGTTACACCCAAAATAATAATACACTTTTAATTTAGCAGAGACATTCATAGCACATATTATTCCTGAAAAGCAAAGCTTAATTAAGCATCACAAACTCAGACTTTACAGTCTATAAGGACCCACAGGATCATAGTAAGGGTAAAGGCGTGACACATGAACACTCTGATGTTTGGTACGGGGAGCATGAGGTCGACCAACAAGGTAGGTAACGGGAGTGATCTGTCGGATAATTTCAAAAGGGCCAAAATATCTATGTAGCAACTTTGTACATTTACCTTTCTTCCTAATGGGAGTGAAAACTTTAACTAATTGACCTACATTATAAACCACATCTCTATGTTTAGCATCAAATGCTTCTTTTTGCTTCACCTGCTGCTTTGTAATGTTAGCAACAGCAACCTCCCGTGCCTTCTGAATCTCTTGCAACGTCTGTCTCACAAAAAGGTCATTAGACGTAGCTTGTAGCTGAACCTGGTTAGGTAAAGAAGGTTCTCGACCATATATCAAGAAAAAGGGTAAAAATTTAGTAGACTCTTGAACACTTGAGTTATACGAAAAGATGACATAGGGCAAAATTGAGTCCCAATTCTTCTGATTATTGTCCACAAAATAGCTGAGCATATTTAAGAGGGTTTGGTTAAATCTTTCAGTAAGTCCGTTGCAAGCTGGATGATAAGCACTGGTAAAATTGGAAGACACTGATAGAGATCTCAACAATTCTTGTGTCACCTCACTTAAGAAAACTGAGCCACGATCAGATAACAAGGCAGCAGGGGCTCCATGCTTACAGATGATGTTATGCAAAATAAATTTAGCAACTTGAGGGATTGTTGCTGAAGAAAGCGACGCAGACTCGACCCAGCGAGAAGCATACTCGGTCGCAACGACAACATACTTGTGTCCAGAATTGGAGCGTGGGAGAGGTCCAAGCAAATCAATACCCCACCGCTCGCCTACAGATGTAACCGGAATTGGTTGTAATAAGCCTGCTGGTTTCTGATTCTTCGGTCCTTTTCTTGTTTGACAGCTGGGACAGGTGCGTACAAAATGTTCAATATCTTTCTTCATACCAATCCAGTAATATCTGGAGTGAATTTTGGCAAATGTTTTTGAGAATCCTAAGTGGCCTGAAAGAGGATCATCATGACATGAAGAAAGAATTTCATGTTTTAGAGCTTCTGGAATAACCAGCAGATGGAGAGGGCCAGTGGAGCCAGCATTTTTACGATAAAGAACACCTGATTTGAGTGTGTAGTTGGAAACTTGTCTCTGAAGCTTAGCAGGGGCCGACGGAGGATCATGGAGAGCATTAATAAGCTCAAGTAACCCAGTATCTTTCTTCTGATGGTCAGCAACTTCAACTGATGACAGTAAACATGTGGGAAGTTCTTCAAGCTGTTCAAGATCACTTTCTGTAGGTTGTAACACAGGAAATCTCGATAGAGTATCAGCATCATGATGTTTCTTGCCAGATTTATAAGAAATGGTGTAATCAAACTCTTGCAATTTCAAACTCCATCGTGCCAAACGCCCAGTCAAATCTTTCAAATTATTTAAATAACAAAGGGAGTGATGATCAGATACAATATGTACCTTGTAGCCATAAACAAAACTGCGGAAGTGGGTAAGTCCAAACAGGATGGCCAACAATTCCAACTCAGGAACACTGTAATTACGTTCACATTTAGATAGTGTCCTCGAAGCATAGCCCACTGGTTTCAACACATTATCAATCTTCTGTTACAACACTGAGGCAACCCCTAGTCCACTGGCATCAGAGTGTAGTTCGGTATAAGCACCAGGAGTATAGTGAGCTAAGACGGGGGCCGAAACTAATAAGTCTTTCAAATTTTGAAATGCAGTTTGCTGATCAGATCCCCAAATAAAACTTTGATTTTTCCTAGTCAACTGAATTAGTGGTTGAGCAATATTAGCATAGTCCTTGATGAATTTCCTGTAAAAATTAAACAATCCCAAAACTTTTCTCACATCTCTAACATTTTTAGGACGAGGCAAATTTTGAACAGCTTTATCAGAATCAGGGGAAATACCATCTTTAGAAACTTCAAAGCCTAAGAGCTTGATCTTTTGCATGGCGAAGAAACATTTTTCTGGTTTCAGTTTAAACTTGTGGTGATCCAGACGTTGAAAAACAGCCTCAAGATTTTGTAACAACTCCTCAAAGGTTTTAGCAAAAACAACAATGTCATCCAAATATGCAATAGCCTTTTTAAAATTCAAATCGCCTAACAACTTGTCTGCGATGTAACTGAAAAACCTAGGGGCATTTGCCAACCCAAAACTCAAGCGTGTAAATTGATATTGACCCTGAAAAGTGACAAAAGAGGTATATTTTTGGCTATCCTCTGCAATAGGTACCTGAAAGTATGTTGACAGTAAATCTAATGAGACAAACCATTTAGCCTCCCCTAAATAATTTAACAAATCATCTATCAATGGTAAAGGGAAAGAGGAGGTCTCTGTAACAGCATTCAATTTTCTATAGTCGACACAAAATCTCATGGAGCCATCTTTCATTTTGACAAGTACTACAGGAGAAGCCCAGGAGGACTGTGATTCCTTGATAATGCCAGCATCTTGCATCTCTTTAACTTGCTCAGCAATAATTTCCTTTTGTTTATGAGGAACTCTATATGGTCTTTGCTTAATTGGTTTAGGGTCATTTACTTTGATATCAAGTTCTGCAACATCCGTAGTACCAAGTTCTTGTAATGTTGTGGTAAAAAGATCACTATATTTCAATAATAAAGCATGTAAGTCAGCCTTTTGGGTTTCCAGGAGTTTACCATTAACATTAAAATTACAATTTGGAGCTGGCAGAGGAGTAACATCGGATGATAAAACAGAATTACTCTGAACGAGTGCAACATCATAAGCTTTGGCTAAGACTGTATTTGCAAACAATGTTTGTGGAACTGAAGTATTATTATGCACTGGAATAGTAAGTTCAGAGGCAGAATGACACAATAACGGTGGAATGGAAAGATTCTTCTTTTGCATTATGTTAAGAGCAGGTTCAAACATAACCTCATTGCTAATGGCTGACAAAGGCCTAACTGATATATAGCATGTAGACTGGGGTGGAATTTTAACATCATTCATAACTGCCATTTTAACACCAGAATCTGCACAATCATTATCTTGGAGAGGGTTTACTGCCATATCAACAAAAGGTCCTTGTGTTAGGGTTATTGGTATACTGAACGCATCATTCTTAGAAGATTTCAGGGTTATCAGATTATGTGCATAGTCAATTATAACATCATGGGTCTGCAAAAAGTCATTGCCTAAAATTAAATCATGGGACAAATCTTTCACAGCTAGTACATCCTCCTGAAAAAGAACATCATTAATATGGAAATCTAACACAGTGTGGTAAGGCGCATCAAGTAACTTGTTTCCTGCAGTGCGGAGCATCATCTCTATAGGTTTTAATGTAGAATGATCAAGAACATGTGCAGCATTCACAATACTCACTGCGCTTCCTGTATCGAGCAAGATGGACAGCTCTGTCTGGGCAATACGACCAGTAACTTGCAATATCTGACCTGATAATGCAGACACATCCCGTTGAGGTGCAGCCATGCTGGTGAGCGGTGGTGGTGCTGCTACGTCTCGTCGTATGAGGCTTGGCGCCAGTCGTTTTTTGACTGCGGGAGGCGGCTCCGACAAAAGCGAGGCAGGTGGCCCTGCCTGTTGCATCTATAGCAGGTGACGGGTGGATCCCTCCGGTTGAAGTCAGATGACCGTGGAAGCTGTGAATGCTGAGAAGTTCTCTCCGAAGATGGTAACTGAAACTGGTTAACTCTGTTACATAACTGTTCCACACGATCAATCAGCTGATGCATAGGATCGATAGGTACGCCCACAAGAGAAGAAGCCTGAGAAGGCTGAGGAGAGGCTGGTAAAGTAACAGCAGGAACAGATGCATTATTAAATAGAACAGAGGGTGGCGTAACCACTGCAGCCTGAGATTGAGCAGACACTAGATGTTCACGGTTCTGCATATAAAACTGTGCTTTGACCACTCGTCGAATGATTTGTATTACCTCATCAACAGTTTGAGGATTTAATGGCAATAAAGATTGTACATACAGAGGTCTAAGACCTTTAAGCAAGTGTTTAATTTGTTCCAACTGCAACATAGCTGGGTTGACTTGGTCACATAAAGATAGCACGTCATAGATGTAACTAATAACAGGTTCATCATCCAACTGTACCCGCTGTCTGAGTTTCATTTCCAGAATATCACTCTGGTTTGTTATCTGAAATGCATTTAGAAATTGTGTAGACAAGAAAACCCAATCATGGTGAGGGTGCCGAAGCCGAAAAGTTTGAAACCATGATGCAGCAGTATCTCGTAAATAGCATGGAAAGCATTTCAATTTCATTTCTTCTGACCAGCCATTAGCAGCAGCGACCATTTCAAAGTTCTGCAGAAATTCATGCGCCGACAATCTGCTGGAATTCTCAAAGTAAGAGGGGTCAATGACCGGGCGACAGACAGCTGACTGCATTGCACTGGCCACGACAGGCGGGTTAGACATCGCTGGTAACTGAGTAACAACAGGCGTACTAACACTGGACATAGATTCTACTTCACTGTGCTCGCTAACTGGAGCAATTGCCATATCAGATGTCTGCGTAGTACGTCGCTTAGGCATGATTGCAGCACAAAAGATAACCAGTAAATAAACAGTATGACAAAGCGATACAGATTACACCAAACCAAACACTTATAGCGTCACATGAATGTAAGTAGCAAGATCAGAACATAGCCAAATAAAACAGTTCCAGAAAGAATACAATTAAGCGCCCGCGGCGAAATATCAGAAAATTATACTAACACACGTCTACACAAGCCACTTGGGCACAATACCAAGATTTTTAATCAGAATGAACACATGGAAGAAAACAAAATGATAGCTTCAGTGAGAAACCTCGAACTGGAAGTTAAAAAAAACTACGTCACACCTACTGTGACCACCGCTAACATTATCTCAAAAGGAGCAGAATACAGACTTGTAATTTATACGTAGCACACAAAAATTCCTTCTCTTTTTTGTTTCTTAAAACAAATGTATCTGACCTGATATACACACGCAAATAAACGCGCCAAAACACGTGCTGATGAAGACTGGTTTCACAAGCTAGAATTATTGCTGAAATGCATGACCACGCGGGAATTACATAACACACGTGCCTACATAAACGTTACACGAAAAATGTCCCAAAAAAGTATAGTAAACAGCTAGAAATCACAATCACTGGAATACAAAGTTATAAATTTCCAGAACCACTGCTAATAAGCACAGAAAACAAGAGTTTCACCTAGATGGCCAACACGTGACGAGCACATTTTCAAAGCTACAAATATCTCGCTCCTTATCTCACTCGTTTCACAACTCAACTTTCACAAAAACATTTTTGAAAATAACCAGCACGAACCACTTAACACAGCAATACAATTTAAAGGAAATGAAGCCAAACAAGGGGAAAATGGAGTCAGAAGTTTTAGCGTCACGCCGACAGACAATGGAAAAATGCAAA
The DNA here is from genome assembly GCA_030765065.1 of Deroplatys truncata. Classification (NCBI taxonomy): domain Eukaryota; kingdom Metazoa; phylum Arthropoda; class Insecta; order Mantodea; family Mantidae; genus Deroplatys; species Deroplatys truncata. The sequence goes on along the minus strand of CM060990.1, from coordinate 532,669,020 downwards.
AATGAGCTCAAAATTAAAATTTAGAAACCGGACTTTCAGATATGATAGTAACAAAATTTAGAATAAGAGAATCACAAATTAAAGCATAAAATCCTTACCCTTAAGCCAGAAACAAATTTAGATTTTTCGCGACCACGTGGAGGACCACAAACCGTTACATTTCAGAGGGAAAAAATTTTACACTTAAAAATCTCACAACAAATTCAATTATACCAGCCAAACTACCCGGCGCTTCCACCAATTGTCGTATGCCTCTCTTTAATTTATTTTACAACTGCAAATGGGAGCTACTCGCTTGCGAGAGGGATCGTTAAATCAAACAAAGAACTTCAAATTACGAGGCAACGACGAGGACGCAGCTAAGTTAAATCCCAAAATAATTGCTATACCAATACAATGCCTGGCTTAAGGGAGAGGAAAGATTCTATTCTACCATAATTCAGACTTCCAAGCGTGGATGGAACACCGTTTATTAAATGAAATTAAATACTCACATACCTTTGCCCATTGCCTCCCGACGAGGACATCGTGTTTTAGCAGTTTCCCGTCTGTCTCACTCGAAGCTTACTTACTGACTGTTACAACAAGCCACGCCAACTCGGGCGTCAGTAACGCTATCCCCACCTTGACACTGTTTCCCCTGACTCGCCCCTACTCACAGACAAACTGCCGTGCTTCGGTGCCCAGAGAGCGTCTTATCATTATTATCTGTGCACATGCCACAATATTCTACTCCTCAGCCTCTGTCTAGCCTAGTACTTCTCGTATTCCCTACCTCTCCCATATAAAGGACATACTCTACCCTTCAACTTCGTCTACCCCAACACCTCTCGTCGTTGTCCTATGCCTCTTATATAAACCAAACTCTACTCCTCAACCTCTGTGTAGCATAACACCTCTCCACTATCTCTTCCATATAAATGCACTTCCCTCCTTCAAACCCTGTCTAGCTTAGTATCGGTCGTTGTATTCCCTATCTCTCCCATATAAACTCATTTTCCTCCTTTAAGGCTCTCTCAACCTGGCATCTTCCCTCGTTTTCCATATCCTTTCGCATATATGCCCAAAATAGTGTGCCAGTTCCCTCTATAATAAACTACTCATGTGTAATACCAGTAATATTCCTGCAATTGTTAACAGTATAGTCTCCCCTTTTTTAGGCTAAATAAGAGATATGGAAGGACATTACAAGTAATTTAAACAGAGAAATTAGACAAATATTGCCCACAATCAACAAAAGACATTACTCATTAACAGTATTTCATCAAAACATTCAAAGTTTAAGAAATAAAATCTCTGATTTATTAATTAGTTTCAAAAATGAAAGTAAAAACCTAGATATCTTATGCATAACGGAACATCACATGGACAAACAGGAAATATTACATATCTCAATGGAAGGCTACAACAGAGCAGCATATTACTGTAGAAAAAACTCTCTAAAGGAGGTGTGAGTATCTTGGTTAAGAAAAACATACAGTTTGACAATATTGATCTGGATAAATACTGTATAAAACAAACCCTTTAGTGTTGCGCGGTTCATATAAAAAATCCAGACAATGAACTAATTATATTAACAGTATACAGAGCCGCAGCTGCCAATTTTCATAACTACCTGTACAATCTGTATGCTGCTCTAAAGTATCTATTCAAGCCTAAAATTGAATTTATACTTTGTGGTGAGTTAAATATAGACTTCATTAAAGACAGCAACCAAAAGGAATAAATTTGTTTATTATTAAGAACATACAACCTTATGCATACAGTCAACTTTCCAACTAGAATTCAAAACAAAATCCAATACAGCCATTGATAATATTTTCATAGATATGTCTAAATATGAGTACCATGATATCTAACCCTTAAATAATGGACCTTCAGACTATGCTGGACAGTTGCTTAAAATCAATTATAACATTCCCCATTCCAAAATAACGAATCATATATCCAACTACTGAGTCATTAACAGTGAGAACATAAAACTCTTTAATTACCAGCTTTGAGAGCAATCCTGGGAAGAAATATACAAAAAGAATAATATGAATGACAGGTTTTACTCCTTTTTATATACTTCCATAAGGATTCATAACTCAAGTTTTCCATCTCATGTAAAGAAAATTATTGACACACCTAGAAATGGCTAGTTAACACAAGGTATTAAGATATCCTGCAAACACAAAAGAGAACTCTACATGGCTACTAGAGAAAGCAACTATGAGAAACATAGACAACACTATAAAGAATGTTGTAAAATTCTAAGGAAGGTTATAAATGTAGCTAAAAATGTAGTTCTCAATAGCAAGCCTAGTACAATATGGAAAATTATAAAAAAGACACTGGTAAACATCAGACAAAATGAAATAAAAGAAATTACAGTAAATCATATCGCCACAAAAACCTCAAGTAATAGCAACATTATTTAATGAGTATCATATTCAGTTAGCAGAAAATTTACTGTTACAGTCCAAACAACATGTGGAGGACCCTACTTTATATTTGAAAAAACCAAGCTTAGAACAGCCTATTTGTACAGAAATAGTACCCACGAGCACGATAGAAGTAAATAAAACGATAAAATCTCTCAAAAGCAAGAATTCATCCCGTTATGCCGAAATAACTACTAAGATATTTTAAAACTATGCGCCGATAAAATTAGCAAACCTTTAAGTCGTATATATAACTTCTGCTTCGTAACAGCGACTTTTCCTGACAGGCTAAAATATTCTATATTTAAACCACTATACAAGAAAGGGCAAAAGTCACAACTGTCGAATTATAGACCAGTATCATTACTAACTGCTTTCTCCAAAGTATTTGAAAAACTTATGTTAAAACGAATATGTTACCACCTAATTAAAAATAATATTTTAACAAAGGAGCAGTTTGGATTTAGGAAAACATGTCAACTACTTTCAACTTAACGAATACAATTCTGAAATCACTTTATAATAAATGTAATACACTATTAATATTCTGTGACGTATCAAAAGCATTTGACTGTGTAAATCATAACATACTCTTATCAAAATTATCATACTATGGCATTAAGAATAAAACATATCAATGGATTGCATCTTACCTATTAAACAGACATCAAAAGGTCATAATAAATACTGTAAATAATACCAAAATATATTCCAAATGGTCAGAAATAAAGCGTGATGTTCCACAAGGTTCATTTTGGGTCCATTATTGTTTCTAATATATGTCAGCGACCTCCCTAGAGTAATAAATGAACATGCTCACCCAGTTCTCTTTGCAGATGATAGAAGTGTTATAATTAAAGAACACAACAGCAGTTGCCTCACAGAGTTAGCCAACAGTATCTTCAGTATGCTAAATAATTGGTTCGATATAACAAAATGCATATAAACTTTGAAAAAACTAAGTATATCAATTTTTGCACAAAAAATAAAGGTGTTGCAGACATAAGAATTGAACATCAAGGCAATGAAATTACTGAAAATTGTAGCATAAAATTTCTTGGTCTTATTATAGATCATAATAAAAACTGAAAAGACCATATAGACTACATCCTACCGAAACTAAGCTGTGCATGTTTTGCAATTAGATCATTAATTCATTTTACAAATAAAAGCATCCTAAAACAGTATATTGTGCTTATTTTCATTCAGTTATGACTTATGGAATAACATTTTGGAGAAATTCAGCAGACGTAAAAACATATGTATTTATTTTGCCAAAAAAGGTAATAGGAATAGTGGCAGGTGTAAAGAAATCAACTTATTGTAAAGCACTATTCAAAACATTTGGAATTCTACCTTTAGCCTGTGAGTATGTTTTAGGTGTACTTTTAGCCGTGGTTGACCACCCAGAAGTGTTCATAAAAATTCAGACATACACAGCAAACAAACCAGAAATGGGCAAGATTTACACGGGCCAGCAATAACCTACAAGTATTCCAAAAAGGGGCTTACTACAATGGTATAGTATTACTTAATTCACTTCCATCATAAACTAAGGAACTGAAAACTAATAAACATAAATTCAAGTTAGCATTGAAAAGATATCTCATCACTCACACCTTCTATACAGAGGAGGATTTCTTTTATTCAAAAAAATAACTGACTATAAAATGTTACCAAATTTTATAAATACATTAAGTATAAATAAGGTTGTTTTTAAATGTTTTTAGCTCTAACGTACTCTACATAAGAACTAAAATTTATTTACATACAAGTACACAAAGTAATTATGTATTTATGACGTAATGTACATTATAGAGTACGCTAACTCTCTTTAACGTGGTCTAGCTCACTATAAGGTCTACAGATTGAGATGTTACTTTATGTTAAGGATATTTCCGCCCGAAAAGATTTAAAATAACCCAATAACACATTGTGTTTCTTTAGACATATTTTGGTATGTTATACACGGTTATTGTTTTTGGTGGTTCTTTCTCTTTTATCTAAGCGTGAGTCTAACATATAAGATTCCCTATATAAAGTCTTTGAAGTAGTTATATCCGGAGTTAATAAGGCAGATTTTGGGACCTTATTAGTACTTTCAGCTATTTTATCTCAATTTCTATAAAGTTTATTAGCGTACAATTGGCTTAGGTTTTTTATAAGTAGGCACATCTCCTGTTTCATCTGGGTTTAAGACCAGTACTAGAGGTATTTGAAGCGACAAAGTAAACACCTTTCTTTATTATTGTTTGTTCAAGAGGTGTCTGCTAAGTGTATGCAGGTGATAATTGAGTAGTTCCCTCCTTTTGCTGCTGGTAGGCTCACGTAGCCAAACAAACATTGAGGTATGCACAGCATACTCTTATATTCGGTTCGCAACGCTGTAATATCCCTACTCATATGTAGATATCCCATCATAAACAAGCAGTCTTTCATCACCATGAGCCGATAGAACTATTTTGTTGTGTGCTACAGAGGAAAAAATGTGCTGTTGTGACAGGATCAAATTCATATGAATTATTTGTGTTGACAAAATTCACCTAGATACTGAATTTGATATAGCGGTCATTATCTCTGTGTTTTATGCCTTTAATCTTATTATCACAGAACCATGGACATCAGGCGCATTACCTTCTGTTTTAAACTGATTAAAGGCTGAATAGTTTCTCCGTAGGTTTCATCTTTAGACTTTCCCAAAAGTTTTTTTGTTTTGAACCGAATAGAAATTAGATTCGTAGGTAATCACCTGTATTTAGATGTTAAATTCTACGTAGTTTGTCCTAGCATACATCTGGTGTAGTCACTCAACGGATAAAGGAATCAGCATCCATGGACATTAACTTCAGATTTTCAACGGCATAGCACGGATGCAAAATATATTGTTACGAGTACATGGGGGATTTGAAATGCCTAAAACCTAATTTTCAGTAGGAGGAAAGGTCCTCCAAACAAACCACGACTAACGACATTTACTCTTCACCATAAAATCAAGCAACTTTTATCAAAGACATTTATTTCTACAACGCTTATCTTTGGAGATATTGCACAATCTCAATTTAAATTCGTCCAGCCAGTATGTATAGGTACGTTTATCGAAGACAAATTTACGCGAATCCTTAGGAACAGCCGCCACGTTGAGCCCATATATGGTTCTGTCACATGCTTGCCGGTAGGTACGAGCCTTTCTAGCATCTTCTCAATGATCACAATGCCTATGCCTATGCGTATGCCTATGCGATTGCATATGTTTTCCATGATTTCTCCAAAAATTTTATTATTAAACTGCGTATATAAATCCTTTTCAAAACCCATTCTAGCACCTTGTTGTAGCTCGTTGTTAAATTGAAAGTGTGGTTTAATCAGCATGACTGGCGAAGTTGTAGTACTAGTAAAACCTAGACTTTTTCAAGGTTATGTAATATACTACATATTTCTTCCGTGGTCCACGGTGTGCAATTAGCTTCTTCAAACACGTATGCCTGAGCTCCATGTACTCAGGCAGGAGTGGTAAATCGTTGTGTAGTTCGAAAACGTCTGTGAGATAATGACGTAATCTTCTATAATGTATCCGTGGTCATCTTCCATTAACGACTGCAGATCTATATCTTCAGGAGAAATCCACTAACTGTCTAACCATACTGGTTATTGACGTATTCATATGTGAGAAATTCAAAGGGTTTCAAGGAATCAAACTTCCTCACATAGATGTTGTTTGTCTCTACATACCGTTGGGACACTTGGCATAAGCGTTCCTTTTTCTAGATTCTAACATGGGAAGTTATCATAATCCAGAAGTAATTCGGGTTCAGTTCCTATATGTAGAAACATAGCGTCCAATGTTATTTCTTAAGAGGTAAAATAACGGGCAGGATCAAGTTTGTGTGTTTGCAGCGGCGTGTCTGTATATGTTTCGAAGACATCAGTGAGAGGAGCATCTGAGGTTAAGCAGATATCGCTGCACTTGCCTAAATTTCTCACAATAAAATGGTTCCATACACTTCTAGTATGCTCATAGTCAACAGTGCTAATTTATTCTTCGTTCTATCTATTGTGGAACGCTTCCTCAGGCGACAGGCTTCTGTCATTAAAACAGTCCACGATGTAGTATAATCATAGGGGAATAATCCCTTTCTGTTTCTGTCCTAGGACGTCGTTCACAAGTCACTAAGTTAAATTATCCTAAGATGGTGATGAATTATATAAATAACCATGTTTGCATGCGCCCTGGCTTAAGTAGCGTCAATCAAATGCCAGCTGGCTGCTGGTCGTCCTTGTGCCCTGTGTGATGTTTGTCGTTTAGTGACCACACTGATAAGCAGCCGAACCATCTCGGCTCAGCTGCACACGTGTGTCACTCGGGGAGTCCTCTTCTCCCTGGGATGTCTTGGCTTCTGTAAGGCACAATATCTTGGACGGCTGATAAATACGTTGAACGTAGCCTGTAACATTTGGATAAGTAATGTGATTAGGTAAGGGATAGCGCTTTGTCGAGTTTGTGTCAAACCTATAATAGTTTATCGAGGATATCTCGTATGTTTGTATCTTGTATGCATAACTTGTATGTATATCTTGTATCGAGGATATTCGTTTGGTCAGTAGAGCTGCTTCTATCAAAGATGGACAGTGGTCATTGGTGTTCCTTTATTTCTTAATCGTAGATTTCTAAACCTCTTTACTAGTGTATTGAGATGTGTAAGGATTCTTTTATAAATGTCAAAAGTGAGTTTCTTTATCAACTGTTGAATATTGTGCAATTTAGCTCGTCTTGTAGGGCATCTGAAGGTGCTGGAATGGGCACCTTTGCAATTGCGTGTGAAACTTTGTTCTGCAATGTGTGCATGTTTTTGATATGGGTTATTTTTTATGTGTATCCCAGACCGGTGCTGCGTTTGTGAGAATTGGCCGGAGTAATCTTTTATGTAATGTTAGTACGAGATTTACGTTAAGATGTGCTTTAAGTTTAGAAGGGGATATAGCATTCCGAGGTGACCATGGGCTTTTCCTCTGACCATATTATGGTGAGCTTTCCATGTGAATTCTTGATCCATTTTGAGCCCCAATCATAGCATCGCGTCGGCTTATTTATTAACATATCAAGGGACTGTGGGTGCAGGAGGTTAAGTCGAGGAAATCTATGGTTCGTTCGCTTAGTGAAAATAATTGCTTTGCCCCTTGGCGTGTTTATTTCAATACACCATTTGATTAGCAATGTTTCAACTGCGTTTTGTAGGCAAGTAAAAGTATGGCTTGCGTAACTGAACTATAATGATTGTGCCCTCTGCATGTGTATAGGGAGGAACCTATCGTTCTTGGCATACCATTTATGTAGATCTTGAATTGTTTAAGTCCATGAATGCTGTCCTGAGGAACGCCAGCTTTTATGAGTCGTGTTGTTGACAGTTGTTGATAAACTGCGACTGGAGTTTTCGATACCTTAGGAAATTTGTTACGAGTGTTTGCTTGTATTTAATGTCTCCAGCAAATATACCATCTTTAATTTTTTAGGAGGCCTGCTTACCATACATTTTCAAAAGCCCATTCAGCTTCCAGTGGAAGTGCTCTTGTTGATTTCCGAATGTTAAAACTGTGGGTTATATTTTCCGTTTCTCTCAGTAGCTGGAGTGTTTCTAGAGTGTATCGCTCTAAACTCGAATTATTCCGAAATAACAATTATCCTTTTATAATTATAGTTTTCCTACTCGGTATAAACGTTATTGAACAGCTTTCCCAGTGAGCTACGTAGGCTGATGAGGCGGTAGTTTGGTTTTTGAGATGTTTATTTTTCTTTGGATAGTGTTATACGTGGGGTAACTTTCATCTGTGGAGTAAATTACCTGTTCCAATACGTAGTTAAATATAAATGTCAGATAGTTTTATAGCCTCTTCTGGGAGATTCTTGAGGGCTATATTCGGAATTTTCTTTGAGCCCGGGGCTTTCTCTGGGGAGGTGCCTACTCAGCCTCTTGATTTCCCCGTGGCAGATTATTCCAAACCGTTTGTGTGATGTAGGTGTTGGGTGTGGTTCATATCAGCCTCTATTTTCGCTGTAAAGTGCGGGAAGGCTGGATATTCACTGGGGCTTAGGGTCCGTTGTAAGGCTTCTACCATCCGGGTCCGGAGGATTTGCACACTAAAGGCTGATGAGGCGGTAGTTTGGTTTTTGAGATCTTTATTTTTCTTTGGATAGTGTTATACGTGGGGTAACCTTCATCTGTGGAGTAAATTACCTGTTCCAATACGTAGTTAAATATAAATGTCAGATAGTTTTATAGCCTCTTCTGGGAGATTCTTGAGGGCTATATTCGGAATTTTCTTTGAGCCCGGGGCTTTCTCTGGGGAAGTGCCTACTCAGCCTCTTGATTTCCCCGTGGCAGATTTTTCCAAACCGGTTGTGTGATGTAGGTCTTGGGTGTGGTTCATATCAGCCTCTATTTTCGCTGTAAACTGCGGGAAGGCTGGATATTCAATGGGGCTTAGGGTCCGTTGTAAGGCTTCTACCATCCGGGTCCGGAGGATTTGCACACTAAAGGCCCAAGCTTGAGCTGATACAGGAAGCGACGGCAGTATAACCGGGTCCTGTTTCGGGTACAGTAGAGACACTCTACTTTGCACAGTCTGTCTCCGAATTAATTAAGAGACCACAAACAAACTTCCCAAACCAAAAGAGATATGGATTTCCATGCCAATGGGGTACATGGAAAATGGGAGGCGTATCGCAACGAAGCCTCTGAGATTCCTGACGACCTCTCAGCGTAGCCAGTCCTATGCAGACAGAGCTCTGTCTAGGCAGACCTAAGTTATCCCCAGCTAATCGTGGGAACAATAGAAGATATACGTTCCACTAAACCGAAGGGCTCCTTATCAGGGAACCCTGAGAGCTTTAAAACAAAATTTGGGGTGGCTGGCCCCTCAAGGAAGCCGTGTTACCAAAACTAAAGTAAACGAGATAAGAACTGCAATTCCCGGATATTTGGAGAAGCAGTCCATGTATCCAAAGAGGAGTGGAAAATGGACTAGGCTGTTAGCCAGGACCTTGAGGGAAGCTGATGTCTCTAGCAATAAGGACCATGTAGAAGTCACGAATGGGCCTCAGCCGGGTCCTTTTGCAACCCCAATGTTTAAGTGGGGCAAATAAAGGTATGGTAATTTCATTCATTCAAGTTAATCTGCAACATAATATTACCACCATCCGAGGTCTCTGGAGTGACGAAACGAGGTATAACTAGTTGTCGCCATGATACAAGAACCCTGGCTTTGGCAAGGCTTTATCATGAGCTATATATAAATGATTTTACTCTCTTCAGCGTTTCGTCTAATGGAACACTTACAATACATGTCACTACAAGTCTCAGTATCACCTGGGCTCTGCCAGGCTTTCTTTCGCAAGATCTGGCTGCAGTCGCAGTGAGATATGGGGAGGTCAGAGTACCACGTCAGGTATTAGTCTGCTTGGCCAATTTTTCACACGATCCCAAGAAATCACCAATTGATCAGGATGTCAAACACCTTGTAATTCAGTTTAAAGGTAGTAACCTCAACCTGCTGATTGCTTTGACTTCAACGCCCATCATAGCATTTCGGGTAATACGAACATCAATGAAAGGGGTGCGCAGCTGTTCGTATTTGTATTCAACAGGTCTGGAGATTGCGAATCAAGGGGACGTTTCGAATTTTGTGAAATAGGACCTCTAAAATGAGGAGGTCCTACACCTGTCACCAGTGTCTTTGGGATACTAGAGGAGATAAAAGGTTGGAGGTTTTGTTTGGAGCCTTCCATGCGTAATAATAGACATATACGCTTTGGTCTTGAGGGAAAATGAAAGGACTGCCTGTACAGGAACCCCAGGAGGACCAACTGGGATTCCTTTAAAAGGGACTTGGAAGGCAGACGGAAGAATAGATCCCAAATTAAGTCAAGTTATGCGGAGAACCTGGAAGGGTACGTGGGATTTTTCAAGAACAGCCTATGTCTTCTCATGAAGGAATCTGCCCCCTCGCACATAGGTTTCGTGCTAAAGAAAAAATTCAGATGGAATTCCTTTTTAAGATCCATCAGAAAAGAGAAAACAAGGTTAAACAATGCATATAAGCGCATCAAAAGCCAAGAAACGTGGAATTTATATTTAGGAGCACCAAAGAATTCATAAAAGGGAAATTTGTAAAGCCTTTGAGGAATCCTGGAGCCTCCTCTGTAATAAAATACAGAAGCAGTCGAGTGCTGCTCCCTAGCAAAGCTTACTGGTCTCCGGATCTAGGTCAAAGCTGCGCTCATCACAGGGCCCTTCGGGTGTTATGACGCAGTTGGAGGGGGAGACTTTGACGATGATGCTTGACATCCACTTTTCGGAGACCTGCATTACAATTCAAGAGACAAACTTGGTTAGGGCACGACAGCCTTCGGGAGAAGGCTGGCTAGTGCAATTTAGATTGTTACTTTTAAAAATCTTGAATGTATCATTTATACTTTTGAGCCCTAAAAATAGCGGGTGAGAATAGGGTCCTCCGAGTTCTCCTACGGGAGGGCTGGGAGATCTCTTCGTCCGTACTAGTGAGAGTATTTAAAACCTGTCTGGCTTCGAAGCACGTTTTTCGATTCTGGAGGCAGGCCAAAGTGGCGTGCATACCCTAGCCGGGTAGAAAAGCCTACCGTAGGACTAGGGATTTTCGCCCCATCAGTCTAACATACCTTCTGCCAAAGATTCTGGAAAAAGTAATAGATATACATTAGAGGGATGGGATAATGGTTGACAGACCTCTACACCCCCAGCGGTCTACTGGCCGGAAAAGTTCACGGAAACGACGCTCCATCAGCTTATGCTGAGCCTTGAGAGGGCGCTGGAATGTGGAGAATTCGGCATGACAGTTTCCCTGGGTATCGAAGGTGCGTTTGAAAATGTTATTTTAGGCACCATTCGGAAATGTCTGGAGAGCAGGGAAGTCAATTCGGTAGTCACGGAGTGGATTAGACTTGCTTTGAAGGCCGACAGGTAGTGGCCATCTCAGGGAGGAGTCCGTGATGGCCACCTTGCCCTGTGGCTGCCTTAATGGAGTTTTGTCACCTACACTGCGGTGTCTGTGGTAGGTGTTCTGCTGGACAGAGTAAATAGGATAGGAGGTCATGCTCAAGGATATGCTGATGACATATGCCTTGTAGCAAGTGGATAGGCCTGAGACCCTACAACCAGAATTCTCATTCCACTTGATCGAGCTGCCACGATTTCACAGGCTGAGATCTATACAATTTTAGCCTGTGCTATGCATATCTACACTATGCCATGAGGTCGAGCGGATGTGTACATCTTCTCGTATAGTATGGCAGTTTTGAAGATCATTATGATGGTTAAAACTAATCCAGATTCGTGTGGCAAGCCAGAGGATGTTCGATAGACTATGTACCAGCTGTGCGGTTTTACTCTTTGTGTTACTTGGCACAATGTTGTTAAAGGAAATGAGATGGTAGACACTCATACAAACAGGGGATCGGGGCTCGATTTTATGAGCCTGAGCCTCTATGCGATGTGTTGACTACCACGTTAAGTATGAGATAACCAAGTTCATGGCGAGGGCACATTTTGAAATTTCGAGTAAGTAAGCCACTGATAGGCAGGCCCATCCTTTGATATCAAGGCCTGACCGGAACGTGAGTGAGTCTCTCCTGAATTTGAACAGATCTAAGCTCTGAGGAGTTGCAGGCTATCTCACGGGCACAACACCCTTTGCAGACGTTTACACATAATGGATCTTATACACGACACTTTATGACGGAAATATGCTAAGGACTTTGAGACCTTGCACCATAAACTATGCGAATGCAAAGGTTCTGCTTGAATAGGTATGCATCCTTAGGGTCCTTCTATTTGGAACCTGATACGAGAAGCTATCGGCGTGTTCGTCATTACTGAGAGTGCCGGAACATTAGTAGTAGCAACGTATAAGCACCAGGCCTATAAATACAGAAGGTATGACCAAATCCTGCAAATAAAGAACAGCGTACTAATAGCAGGGGACTTCAATCCCAAGCACCAAATTTGGAAGTGTAGGAACATTAAAGCAGCAGGAACTACGCTAACGCAGCACAAAAATAATTCCGGCTATATAACTCATTCTCCAAATGAACCCACTTACATCCACTTCACCAGAAATCAAGGCCCAGACATCCTGGACATAAAAATCACCAGAAATATAAGCCAAGAAATCAGCTTGCAAGTTATAAATTAACTATCGTCGGACGAATTCACAATAATCATCTCCTTAGCGAGGCCGATAACGCTAACGCAGCCGTTATTTAGCCACAATTACACAAAAGCAAGCTGATGAGTTACAAGCGAAAATCTCCCTCATGTGCGGATGAACTCCCAAGCAGATCTCGATACGGCTGTAACGCAGATGAATATGCAATGAAGTTCACAATCATGACTGTAATGTAGGCAGGAGTACCGAAATCATACGACGCGATACTGCCAACGGACCATAAAACGCTTGCAGGAGAACTAAATCGACCGAGACGGAAATGGAAGCGGACACGATACATAGCCGATCTCTAAGCCTTTCAAAATCTCAACGAACTAGATAGCAGGCAACATCATATTACACTGCACTACACCGGGAACAACGTAGACAACATAGATCATGAAAGTAACTATGTTTGGTGCATAGCGAGATACTTATTGAGATACAAATTATATATACCACTATCTTCTTCACCACAACCAATCCATATAAACCACTGACAAAGAAAGCTGTTCCTCTAGCAGATGCTCTACAAGACACACTAACCTCGAACACGAGGTCGCAGGGTGATGAATTTTTTTCGGGCGTAAAAATCATTAGCATGGCTTCCTTTGGAAGGGAAGTAAAGCCAATGGTCCCGTGTAGTAGATTTACGGCATGTAAAAGAATCTCAAGTCTGATAGAGACATCCGAGCAAAATTGCCTGTTTTCACTCTCAATATAAAATGGGACGTTAAAAACCACAGCATTTAAAGGGCGTACATAAGTAAAACTCAATTTAATTTAATTTATCCCCGAACGAAGCCCCCTTAGCCTACACCTTTCAGCAGATATAAGGATGGAACAGCAAGACTTTCATAAACGCCAAGCTTACAATCTAGTAAGAAAAATTGTCCGGTCAGAAATAAAATAGTTAATAAAACAGCTTTCCCAAAAGAAACCACTAGGCCTGAAGAAATTCCTAATATCGCTCTCAAGCACCTATAGGGGGTCCGAAAGTTTCTCACCACTACTGCATTTTTTGCAAACAGCATTATTTCAGAGTAATTTAAAATACGCGCGCCTTATGCTCGTCCGTTATTATTAACGTTTGCAACACATGTCAAGGCGCCAGGCGAGATAGTTCTGATTCGCGACATTGTTGTGTTGCGTTAGTAGCACGCATGTAAAGAAATACTGTTTTGAAATTGAATCGTTTTTCTTCTCTCTTTATTCTTATGGTCATTTCTCATCATTAAAGGTAATTCAGAATTGAAACAATGGTAATTTCTTAAACTCCTGGCTTTATCCGTTTACATTCAGTACAAAAAGAGAGTTACATGGTTTAAAGTTCTTTGATACAGGCTTAGTTTAAACCGTAAATTTCATATCGGGGTGAGAAACTTAGGTCTACATGGTAATGTATGCAGAATGTGTCAGTGTATTGTTTAATTTTTATTTAAAGTAACGTTTAGTAACACCAATGATCAGTTTTCGATTGTTGCATATATGACCGTCACAACTAGAGAATCTAATGTCTAAAGTTCAATGTCTTTATCAGTCCGATGTATCAATAAAGGAGATATGTCGAAAATTAAGGATTGACCGAAACACAGATAGTAGAAAGCAAAGGCGACGGCGATGTGACAGGTGCTCAAAAAGTGGTAAACTAAGAAGTATTACTCCTAAAACTAAGGACAGCGTTACGCATTTATGTATGAACCAGGTGACAGGAATAGAAAGTGTAGTGAAGAAACTTAACTTTACTGATGACTTTCAAAACTGAAATAAGAAAGTGTGTGTGGAAACTGTCAGACGTTACATTAGGCCTACAGTTTGGGGAAGGGTTGCTTATAAAGAAAAAATAAAGGCTTTTTTACAGAAAATAATATTGGAGACCGAGTAAGGTTTCGCGAAAGATTGACTGATTCTGGATTTGGAGAAGACACTCAAAAGGAGCACATAAAAGATGCCCATATCTTATTCACAGATCTAAGTCCAGTGTGCTGCATCCTAAGACAAACCGCCAGAACAGACGCATCAGGGCCAATAGCCGGCAGTAGATTTCGCCTATTGTTACTCCCTAATTCCCACTGAAGGTCATGATTTCTGGACGCATATCTCGTTACGAAATACAGGATTGCATATCGTCCCATAAAACCAAACTGTGGACGCAAAATACTACCGATAAAAATTTTTGTTCGTGTACCAGAAATTCATGGATGACCCCAGACTATTTCCACTGTGCTTGTTTGGGATTTTGATGCAAGATAGTGCAACAACACATAATGCTAAACGAACCATGGATGTCGTTCAGAAAAACTTCAATGTTGTCTGGACTGATTGGCCAGGAAACTCTCCAGTCTTAAATGTTATTGAGACATTGTTGGCTAGACTACAAGACAGCGTATACAAACAACCCAAGCCATGCAGCAGAGAACAACTCATTGAAAGGTTGAAGAAAGAATGGGAATTCATTAACCAACAAACAAGTATGACTTTGGTTGAGTGTTTCTGAAAACGGATTTTGGAGTGTCATAGCAACAATGCACATCAACACCAAACACTGAAAATGATAGTAGGTCATCAAAACGTGTATCTTTATGGCAGTATAGCAATAAATTTAATATTTTTTATTTTTGCCAAGTTATTTCAAAATATTGGGGGATGAGAACCTTCCGGAGCATCCTGTAGCTGATGACGCAAAACAGCCTACTAGCGACAGTTTTAGCTATATTTTACCCAAATTTTGTTCCCTGAAATATGGAACGTTAACCACGCACTTCACCTTCCAGGAAAGCACAAAAACCTCTGCAATCCTAACAAGCGTCGTCCGATCAGTTTACTTAATATATTAGGAAAATTATTGAAAAAGTAATATTAAAAGAACTAAACGCCGTTATTATTAATCTTGACATTCTCATCCCGAAAAAGTTCAGCTTCCGGGCCAGCATTTTATGACTCTGCAAATACTAAGGTTCACAGAGAATAATATCTACGGGTTTCATATACGACAGTTAATGGGATCATTTGCTCTATATTTTGAGCGCGCTTTACACGAAGAATGGCATGCGGGCCTACTGAAAAGCTAGCCTTCCTGGACGTTCCTGACTAGCCAATAAAACTAACAGTTAACCACCTGAAAGGCAGAACATTTCAGTCCTCAGCCAACAACAAAACGTCCACAGTGAGAACTATTAAAGCTGGTGTCCCTTAAGCCAGTATACTAGGCCAGTAAATATGATATCCAAAACTACAAATACTGCACTACACGTGCATGCAGATGACACTGCAATAATTACGCAATCGCTCAAACCACAGTTAATGCATACCCGCCTGTAGAACGTCCTTAATGTTTTGCAGCGCTGGCTCACAACTTGGCGTTTCAAAATAAATGGTTCAAAGTGTTTAGCAATAAGTTTTACAAAGCGCACGAATCATAAAGTCGTAGGGTCTCAAGACCCAACCTAGAACTGCTCAACCCTTTCGGGGAGAATATAAATTGCACCGCAAATGTACTATGGCTAGGGCTCAAAGTGGATAAGAGACTTACATAAATCAAATCGGGAGGAAATCTATTGCGCATTTGGGCAAAATATATCCACTAACAAACTTAATCAACTAAACCTCCAGCTAGGCCTAACAGTGTATAAAGTACAAACTCACTCCATACTAAGCTATGCAGCGCCGGTGGGCATACGCCGCTAAACCGCATAATAAATGGCTTCGAAGTTTCCAAAATAAAATCTTACGCTTAAATCCCAATGTGCCATTAGTCTGAAACGGAAACTCTAGGCCCATCCCGAGATAAGTAATGATTAATTCATTTGATTAATTAATTTTTAGTGAGGTTAAATTATGCTATGTACAAATCTTTTACTTTTACTGCCGGTGTAGCTTAAGAAGGGTGATTTAACGATATATTTGTATCTAGGTTACTAATATTAGAGGAGTTATACATTGTTTAATGTAAATAATTTAAGCACTATGTTAAAATACTGTCCACGACGAGATATTTTATCTGCAGGAATGGTATCTTCGAAGGCAAAAAGTTTAGTTTTACGATGTCTCTCTGGTAGCAGGGGCATTGTTCATACAGCGAGGGTGTCTAGCTATTGTGTTTTTGTTTGATAATTCGCCGTGACCGAAGTGAGGGAGACAACAAGCATAACGACAAAATTAAGAAAAGCCGCGATTTATGTTAAAATTGGACCAATGAGATTCTGTAAATTTATATGAAATAGTGAGACGCGTTGAGTGGCGCTAAAACGCACCAATAGGAAATGAAGCAGCCCAAAAAGCCTGCGACTACAAATAGATCTGCTAGGACCAAAATTAAGGGTCATTTTCTTAACTACAGGCAGGGAGAGATGCTGCACGATATTTGAGAGATATCGCGGCAAAAGTGAATTAAGACAGTTTTCGAAACCCACATAAGAATATCTACGCGTAAAGAGATCTACTAAGTATATAAACTTCGCGTCATATCAGCGCCGTGTTTCAACAGCAGTGGTCAGTGTTTTAACGGCGACAATATCAGTGTTGTGTACCAGCAGAAGAACTAAATAAAAGCAACAGCAGTGTCGTCTTTTTGTAACTAAAGCACATCTATTTTTCTCTCCTTTACCACACCCGAGATCTACGTTTCATTTACCAAAGAAAAGTCCATGCTCTGATATATTTCAGCAATAACTTCAGCTAGCCGAGGATAAAAAAAGTGAAGAGAACCAGCATCCTTTGAACATCCAGAGTCTTCGCGGAGGCTGCAGAAAGGTAAGCCGCGAGCTACGGGCATTACAAATAACCAAAACAACTACGGACTACGGGGTTACTGCCGCAAACTGGCGCCAACACTATGGGGAACGAATGGAGAACGGCACGAATGGAGGACGGCTTGAATGGAGGACTAGGATACAACGCAGAGGGGAGGAATCTTCAGAGAAAAGGGGCACAGCAGAACAAAACTACAACGCGAACTTCTAGTCTACCTACATGGGATAACAAAACAGCTGAGAACATCGCTTCTATAAATTCACCAGAATTCGAATCCGGGACGCATCAATTAACATAGGAGAAAGTACAGGTTAGAACATTTATAAAAAAACAAACAAAAAGGCATGCACAGTAGTTACTCAGTATCTGTGAACACATGTTACTGAGAGGGGGTAAAGTCATTACTAGGAAGGTAGAACTTTCTAACGGAACCAAGAGTAGGTCAAGGGAAGATTTGAAAGAAATGAATAGGGAGGCATTGTCAGTATAACACCAGATGGAGGAAATATGGGGGAAAACAGAGGTAGAAGTTAGGTTGGTAGGACCAGCACCAATTTAGCAGGTCATTGACCCAGGTCTAACCAGTTGATGACATTCATTCAATACCTAAGCACAAAGATAGACGAACAAAGTCAGAGGTTAGAGGGGAAATTAGATAAGCAGAGTAAAAACTTAGAAAAGAAAACTGAGTGAACAAAATAAGAATTTAAAAGGGAAATTAAATGAGCAGAGTAAGGACTTAGAAAGAAACTTAAGTGAGCAGAGTAAGGACTTAGAAAGAAAACTGTGTGAACAAAATTTTAATTTAGAGGGGAATTTAAATGAGCAGAGTATCCAGATAGGGAAGTATGTCCGAGAGGAGAACAGAAAAATGAGAGGGGAATTATCTCAGGAGATGCGGGAATATTTTGGTGAACATGTCGCCAGATTACAAAGTCAGCTGGACTCTAAAATCACCAAACAAGGGAAAGTAGTACAGGAAATTCAGGCAGGACAATTAGGTCTAAGAACTGATGTAGAAAAGCTAAGGAGGGATGTAGAAACGGAATTAAGTGTTACCAGCTTAGCCATAAAAGAGCAATTGGATGATAACTTAAGGGCTGTAAATGTTTCTTTAGAAAAAAAACAAAGTACCTTATCATCTAACATCCACAGGGAGTACAGAGAATTTCGAACAGTGGTAGAGAAGGATCAGGGAAAGATAAATGAAATTTCATCAAATAACTTAACAGCTCTCAAATCATCATGAAATTGTGAACAGGGTTGAAGAACATGAAAATTGCGCAAAGGAGTTAAAACGCTCTATTGGTAGACTTGGGATAGGTATGAGACAGAGTGATAATGGTACACCTAGTGAAAGTAGCGCTAATTTCAGGGAGGCAAATGGAGGTCTAAGTCCAGCCGCCGACCCATATACTTTCAATTCAGGGCACCAATGTACATCGAACCACGTAAGTAATGCAAACTATCATTTGTTAAATGAGATAGGGGTACCTACTTTCGAGGAAAACTCAGCTGATAATCCAAAACAATATTTAAATGACCTTGAGGAGTATTCCCGTTTAAACCAAATTCCGGACGAGCTAAAATGTTAATCGTTCGTAAAGGTTTACGTCAAAGGGTTCTTCAATGGGTAAGATTGACTTTAGGGGAGAATAATAATTTTGAGTATTTCAAACAGGCATTTTGGATAAGTATTGAAGTACTAATACTCAGAACCAGGTGAGATCTATCCTAGTTAACCCTCCGTCAGGCGCGCGCTTTGGTAGAACGCCGTTAGTCGCGCGGGGCCTAGTAGACCCGCGCTTTATTTTTGTTGTTATTGTTTGTATTTTTTTCTTTCGTTTATTTCCTTTTTTTACCTATGTTTAGATTAAGCGTACAAGGCTTTCATTAATAGGTATTGTCTTACAACATAAAAATACAAGCTAAAATATGAGTACATATACGTTATAAATTGTATTACAGTAAGTATAAAGAAATACATTGCCATTTCCAGGTATACATACAACTTGTAACTTCAAATGTTCAGTTACTCAGAATCATCTACTATTTCACCCGTGTTTTCCCCGACTAAGCAACTATCGCAAATAATTTTAGCATGTTTGCTCAAGCACATGGGGGTGTTGCATTTCCCACATGCATATTTAGTTTTGCAGTTCATTTTGTCTTTGTTGCTGGGTTCACATCGTTTCCTTTTCAATGTGCATAGTGGTGTATTTAACAATTCATCTACGCCGGATTCTTCAGGTTTATATTTTGTCAAAAGTCCTTTCAAATCATCAGATAGATTTGATGCTGTTGCTCTCCTTTGTAGCTGTTGCAACAGTAAAGCTAAAGATAGTGATTTCAAATACTCCTGCCTTGTGGAATATTTATTTTGGTTTCCAAGGAAGATAACCCTAGAATTAATACCTGCAATGTTCAAGATATGGTCAAAAATTAGCATGGGTCACCTTCTCGTTGTTCTGGCTACATTGTATGTAGCACACAATTTATTTACTCCATCAACTCCACATTTAGTGTCGTAATGCATGATTATTTCAGGCCTTTTCTCAGCATCTTCTGATAACTGTGTGGATGAAACATGTAGAATTGAGAGCAAAACTACTGTTTTACCCTTTTTTTGGAACATAAGAAACAAGTGTTTCATTTTTTGTTAAGCCAAATATGCTTTCGTACTGTCTGCGATCTTTTGGAGAAGTAAAATTAGTGGGTAACTCTTTTTTGTTCTTTCGCACTGTACCGACGAAAGAAAGTTGTCCTTTGCGCAATTCATTCACCAGCGATTCACTGGTAAACCAATTATCTGCAGTAACGTTTCGTCCAGTGCCAGAGATTGGTTCAGTTAGTCTCAGCACTACAGCCTCTGCCGAGTTAGTTTGCAAATATGGTCCGTCCGGCTGCTGTCCACAATAATTCTCCATGTTAATTGTATAAAACTGTTTTGCATCACTCAAACAGAATATTTTATGCCATACTTGTTTGGCTTGGATGGTATATATTGTCTAAAAGCACATCGACCACGAAACGGCGGCAACTGTTCGTCGACAGTGACATTTTGTCCAAGAGAATAATGGTTCTGACAGTTGTTCAGAAACAATGTAAACATTTCTCTAACAACAGCCAATTTATCCAATCTTCGTCGCTCCAGTCTTGAGCTTTTGTCATCAAAGTGAATACAGCGATTTAGAAAACTGAATCGTTTTTCGGACATAGCCATTCGGAATAGAGGAATTCCAAGATCGGTTCTCCAAAACTCGTGAATATTCTGGCGTCCACTACGAAAAATTCCTGCCAGGTACAATAAGCCTAAGAAAGCTTTTATTTCTATTACATCTGTAGGTCTGCTGTCTCTTTCACAATCAAATTTGTGCTGCACACTGCTAATGTAAGTATTTGAGCTTTCAACAATCAAATCAACTATATCTTCGGTAACAAAAAGGTTCCAACAATCAATTTCCCTTTTCGCATTTTTGGCAGCTCCTACCACACCAGGAAGTTTGATCAATATATTTTGAGTCCTTGTCTGTGTTATTTTCAAAGGTGTTTTTTTTTTCATTTTGTTCCATCTTTTCCTGTGAATAACAACAGAATGTATTGTCAATAATAATAAGACGAAGAAGAAAAATAGGAAGAATTACTATGATACGCATATGATGTTACCTATAAAATACATGTTATCACACAAGCTGCTTTCATCGTCTTCCTCTTCATCTACATGGTCAGTTTCTGAATCTAAAGATCTCGTTTCGAGTTTATCTTCTGAATCAGAGTCATCTTATTCATATAAGTTGTCATCCATGGGCAAGGCATCATCATCGCAAAGTAGGCGATGTACTTCCAAATCATTCGGATGTTGTAGATCGTACCTTTTACTCGTATTCATGACGAAGCAGTAACAGCTCCTTGCAATAGTAAAGCAATATTGCACAAAAGCTAATGAGAAACAAATCTGTCAACAATATGTAACGAGAGCAGGCGCGCGGGGCCTGGTTGACCTGTGCGACACGTAACTGCTGATTATTCATTCCTCCAGCCAAACAAATAAACAGATAAGGTTATCGCTGCAGCAAATAATCGCGCAAAGTGTAATGTTAGATGTCCTTTTCAGGCAATTGCATAGGTGCGTTCGTTCGAAAATTATAACATTTATATAACGCCAGGGGCCTCTCAGGCCCCTAGCGACTGACGGAGGGTTAATGGCAAATATGACGAGCGCGGAATCCTGGGCATGGTAGATTATTTACTGACTAAAGCACAAAGTAGTAGATTAATCGAGCCACCCATAAGTGAGAGGAATTTCATTAACATGCTTATACCCCATTATCCGGAGTGCATACACCATTACCTACTCATTGCGAAGCCAAATTCTATTCCCGAATTGATTGAGTTGGTATTATCATTCGAGACAAGTAGTAGGAACCACGGACAAACCTATACAGTTCGATCACCACTGGATAATACAAGGAATGTGAAATGGAGAGGAAACGCAAGAGGGAACTATAACCCCAGAGAGAGGTATTGGAATGACGTACCACAATCTGGAAACAGAAACCAGGAAAATAACCGCTTCCGGCGGGAAGGTGATAATCAGTATCACATCAATACTCTCCAAACCAGACCAAGATACAAGGGCCGTTTTAACTATAGAAGAGGCAGGAATAATGAAAACAGACCCAGGGAACATTATTTTTCTGACCGATGGGAAAGCGACGTAGGAGGGTGGTATGACGAGAATTACCCAGAGAGAGACGAAAGGAGAGAGAGACCTTCCCGGAGACACTTTAGAGGAAGCCGAGGAAACTATAGGCGAACCCAGAGAGAGGGAAATGTAGAAGAGACAAGCGGAGCACCAATTAATTCCGATAACCCGGAAAACTAAGACAGGATCCAATCAAGAGCTCGGAGCGGATTCTAAGCGTAGAAAATTCTCAAATAAATAGCAAATGTGAAACAGGACTAAACAATGATTTTATATTAGGAGAACTAATTAGCTAAGATTCAAAATCATTCGGAAAAGGACCCAATCAGATGAGGATGATCAATGTGATAGGTGTCGCGTCAATACATTTAAGTCAGACAGAGAAAAATGCTTCGGTCACCGAATTAGAGATCTGTGCTGTGTATTACGCACTACAAAAGTTCAGATCATACATATATCTACAGAAGGTTGTTATATACACCGATCATGTGAGTCTTTCATTTATGAAACGTTGCCGGCTTACGAGTAGTAAATTATCTAGGTACATCCATGAGATTCTTTCGTATGATGTTAAGGTGAAACACATTCCAGGAAAAACAAATGTTTTTAGCGACTTGCTGTCTAGGTTACATAACAACAGTGAAATACCGGAGAGAATAGAATGCCATAAAATGAAGTAACATTAATGAGCATCGAAATACCCTTGAACAAAAGACTGATAAAAGAATTGAAAGGAATAGGGAACCAGCAGCGACAGGAAGAGAAATTAAATAAATTAATAAAAAAGGACCCAGAAATAGCTGAAAATATCAAGGAAAACATAGGGGTAAAATGGGGCGTGTTATATAAACTACATGGCAGCGAAATACAGGAATAGAAGACGTATATACCTAAGAACATGGAGAATGAACTCATAAGCACGTTTCATCAAGTTTTAGCACATTCTGGCTCAGAACGCACCGCTTTAATGATCCAAGAAAATCTGTGTATTCCAAAATTACATCATAAAGTAAGACGAAAAATTTCCACATGCTTACAAAGTCAAAAAGCAAAACCATTGAACCTTCAATATGAATACGAGACAAACTCCATCCTAAGAGAAAAACCAGGCATGTTAGTGACCTTGGACTGTCATGGTGAGATGCCTAGTAGTAAATTTGGATTTAGGTATATAATAGTGTTAATAGATGTATCTTCAAAATTCGTGAAAATCTACCCAGTCAGGAAGATTACAAGTGAAACATGCCTAAGAAAGATAATGAAGTCGTATGTTCCACAATTTGGAAAGATGAAGGCAATTTTATCTGATAATGCTTCAATATTTACCAGCAGAAAATATGTAGACACCTTAAAAGAAAAGGAAATCACATTGTATCATTGCTCAAAATACCACCCACAAAGCAATCCCTGCGAAAAAATAATACGGGACATTTCTATTTATTTGAGAATTTTGGCCCATAAAAAACACAGCTATTGGGAAAATCACTACCAGCGAATTGAAAATATTTTAAATGAAAGTGTAAGTCCTACTATCGGCTATAAGCCCATTGAGCTAATGAAGGGGAAGATAATGGAACCACTTGAAGGGGAATTACCACAGACACTAGAAACTAAAGATCCAAAAACACTAACGGAAGAACAGATGTTTAAAAAAGCTTCTGAAAGAATGTTGAAGAAGGCGCAGAAAAGCAAGGAAAAATTTAAACAAAAGAAACGAAAGCATTGGTTGATCGAACTGGGAGAATTAGTATTGGTACGGGACAAGAAAAAGTCTAGCGTTCTGAATAAAAGGTATCATAGAAAGGAAAAATTATTTAAAGGTCCATACCGGGTAATTAACATTTTTGGCTCGGATACATTTGAGTTACAATAAATAAAGAATTCAAAGATCGTAGGAAGATATCATAAACAGTTGCTCAAACCGTACAAATGCTTAGAGAATGAGAAGGGTGAAGAATGTAATGAAAATAATCAGGTTAGTTCTACTCGAAATGAGGTAGCAACCCTATAAACAAGTAGTAAAGGTAATACACCCGATAAGTGAAGAAATAAGTAAATAACTAAATACAAAATAATTATTATTTATGAGTATGTATATATGTATGTAAACATATTTAATTGTTAGAACTTTATTTATGTATTAGCGTATTTGTCTGCACTACAAGTTACTCGTGTGAGTGAAAGTGTATTGTGCGAGAGAATGAACGACCCACAACGAAGGATAAGGGGAAATGACCCAAGTGTAAACACCACCGGTTTGGTAGAACCCTTGCAAAGGAACAGGTATAGCGAAGGGTTCTCTATAAACAAAAGAAACAAAAAAATGTATATACACAGAGGAAGTATTCTGGAAAAGAAAATTGTATTAAGTGCTGAAAAAATTATTCTATTCCAGAATAGAGCAATTTGAAACGGAAACTCTAGACCGATCCCGAGATGTGTAATTATTAATTATTTGTTTAATTAATTTTTAGTGAGGTTAAATTATGCTATGTACAAATCTTTTACTTTTACTGCCGGTGTAGCTTAAGAAGGGTGATTTAACGATATGTTTGTATCTAGGTTACTAATATTAGAGGAGTTATACATTGTTTAGTGTAAATAATTTAAGCGCTATGTTAAAATACTGTCCACGACGAGATATTTTAGCTGCAGGAATAGTGTCTTCGAAGGCAAAAAGTTTAGTTTTACGATGTCTGTCTAGTAGCAGGGGCATTGTTCATACAGCGAGGGTGTCTAGCTATTGTGTTTTTGTTAGATAATTCGCCGTGACCGAAGTGAGGGAGACAACAAGCTTAACGGTAAAATTAAGAAAAGCCGCGATTTATGTTAAAATTGGACCAATGAGATTCTGTAAATTTATATGAAATAGTAAGACGCGTTGAGTGGCACTAAAAATGCACCAATAGGAAATGAAGCAGCCCAAGAAGCCTGCGACTATAAATAGATCTGCTAGGACCAAAATTAAGGGTCATTTTCTAAACTACATGCAGGGAGAGATGCTGCTCGATATTTGAGAGATATCGCGCCAAAAGTGAATTAAGCAGATAAGAATAGCTACGCGTAAAGAGATTTATTAAGTATATAAACTTCGTGTCATAGTAGCGCCGTGTTTCAACAGCATTGGCAGTGCTTTAACGGCAACAATATCAGTGTTGTGTACCACCAGAAGAACTAAATAAAAGAAACAGCAGTGTCGTCTTTTTGTAACTAAAGTACGTTTACTTTTCTCTCCTTTACCACACCCGAGATCTACGTTTCCTTTTCCAAGGAAAAGTCCATGCTCTGATATATTTCAGCAATAACTTCAGCTAGCCGAGGATAAAAAAAAGTGAAGAGAACCAGCATCTTTGAACATCCAGAGTCTTCGCGGAGGCTGCAGAAAGGTAAGCCGCGAGCTACGGGCATTACAAATAACCAAAACAAATACGGACTACGGGGTTACTGCCGCAAGTCGCACCCTCGGACACACTGAACAACGAACTAAAAATGCATACTATCGAAGAACTTATTAAGAAACCTTCATTTGAACATTCCTATACCAAAGATTTACAACGCATCACAACCTTTAATACACGACGTAGGCAAATACACAACAGAGGGCATCAAAGTACCACTTGCGCTATCTGTAAGAAGAGTATTCAATTACGCAACAGAACCTGGCATTCAAGAATTCCTAAGGAAATTCCTAAACTCTCACCAATTGACTAAGTCATAATTGACTACTTCACCTCACTGTTACAGAATTCCAGTATACACCGTAGCCTTCGAAAACCTTGTGCTACACAGCCAAGATGGCTGCAGGAGATGAAGGCCTCTGGATGTGTCACACTCGTGCGTCTGCGCCGAAATAGATCGGTGGCTTATATGTTATTACAACAAGCAGCATGTAACAACGGACTGCAATTTGATAAGCAAGTAAACCTTGCAACAGCAGCTAGGATAACCCGACATCTTAGGAGAATTCTTCTTAAGAAAAATAACTACCTAGGATATGACGTCCATCCCATCCTGCGGAAGAAAACTTTACAGATCTGAAAAAGACGATTCGTTAACACCAAAAAGCCCTTGTAGATACTTATAGATTAACACCATTTTCCTTTAAAGTGGATGTTTAAGCTGGACACATAGGCTAATGTATGTCACATAACGTAGTTATCTAGTTTAGATATTTGCGCTAACTGCAATAACATTTACTGCTAACCACCGTAATACAGACATTTCGCCAACTTCAAGATTAATATACAACTAATCATGCATGGTTACTCAGGTCGTTCTCCGTAGTGTAGTGGTTGGCATGCTAGCCTCTAGTTCCCGTGGGCGCGGGTTCAAACCCGGCGGAGAGCCATGGATTTTTTTCGGGCGTAAAAATTCTTAGAATGGCTTCCTTCGGAAGTGAAGCAAAGCCGGTGTTCCCATGCCGTAAACCTATGACACGTAAAAGAACATAAAGCCTTTTGAAAAGGCCTCTGAGCAAAATTACCGGTCTTTCACGCCCAATATAGAATGGGACGCTAAGGCCACTGCAGTTAACGAACGTCCATAAATAAAACTCAATTTAATTTTAATTTTAGGATTGCTCAGGGCGTACGTCATGAATAATCCCAGATAACTAACATATGAGGTACTCACATGCAGTACATTGCAGCTTCTCATCTTTCGTTGATAACCGGAGTGCTATGCGGAGCTGACTAGCACGCATGAGAAGCAAATAAGTAATGCGGACTAACAAATGGAGGGGTTCATGTGGGTAGGGCCTTCGCTCCGATGGAGACTCCCACACTTACAGCTTCTCTGGTGTGCGCAAAATATGATTCCCCTACACATAAAATATATGAGTAATTTTCACAATAAGCGACATGAGATGGTATGTGCACAGTTTTTAAAATGTAAACATTGTGATGATGTTTACGGTACTGAGTATCGTTGAGATGTACATTTATGATACTATTATAGTAAGAAAGAACAAGGTTGGAATTACGAAACATCAGTTGTTGTCAAAAATTTCCTCTGAGTGTGACATGACAGAATATGAGACGGCATTTGAAAAACCTCTTAAATTTATCCCATTCGCCATGATTCGACCATGGAGTTGAATATTTGTTTACAGGAAATAAGACAACGGATAATTTATGATGCTCTAAGAGATCTGTTCATTCATACATCTGAGAAAAGCAATCTACTCATTGAGCGCCGATTTGTTAGTGCTGTTGGGGAAACTACTGACAAAAAATTAAAACGCGCAATCTAGTGTTTCTAGAAACACATTCAGATTTGTTAAACGTGAAGTTCAGGAAGGTTTCTACTGAACTAGAAGAATCTCAGCTTAAGAGTAACTGTTGAGCATAGCTTGACCTGTAAATGGTTCAGCCTAGAATTAATATGAATAACCCCCTTCGAGGAAGCATATACATTACTCTGCCGTCATCTACGGAACTAATGAAGGCCATGCTAAACGTAAAATTCAAGGAACTATTTACAGAAATAGAATAATCTCAGCCTAAGGGCAGCAATTTGGCATAGTTTACTATGAGAGGAGTTCGGCTCAGAATTAATAAGTACAACCCCCATCGAGCAAGCAGATATACTCCTCTACCGCCAACTGTGGAACTAAAGAAGGCCATATTGAGCGTGAAATTTCAGAAAGTTTCTACTGAAATAGTACAATCTCAGCTTAAGGGCAGCAATTGTGCATAGCTTGCTGTGTAAGGGGTTCATCTCAGAATTAAGAAGTACTACTCCTTTCAAGGAAGCAGATACATTCCTCTGCCGCCGTATGTGGAACCTCCATGATGAAATGTTTTATGTATACTATCCTCGCAAAATTCATATATAAGAAACTACAAAAAGTCAGAAAATACAAAATATATGAAGACACTTGCACGACTTTACACGCATTTCGTCTCCTAAGAACTTGACTGGAATTCCTAAATTTGAGAAAAGGAATAAAATTTCTGTAAATGTGTTTAGACTGAATGACAAATGTGGAGTATTTCCTATAAAGGTTGTTGATAAAGAGCTATCGGTTCATCGTGATCTGCTGCTATTAAGAAATGCTAGTGAGCGACATCACAATGTGTATGTAAGGAATTTTGATAAGCTTATTTGGCGACAAAAACAAGACATGGTAGAAGGATATATATCGATGGAAACACTGCTTCACTCATTTTGAAGAACATAGTACTAATCTATAGTCAATATGCTATCGCTAGTACAGTTATGCTTAGTAAGGAGAACTCAATTGTCAAATTAAAGAATGTGGAACGGATGCTGAAATTACTTAACGTTATCTATGCGGGTTTTGAGAGGACTCTCACACAATACCACACAGGCGTCGCTCATCCTGAAACAAACCACATAGGAATTATTCTCCAATTATCTTTTGTGCTTATGTGAATACGACGGAATCTGTTGAACGTATGCAAACTGGTCTTATTACCCAGCCTTAAGTATATCGCGGTTATGATGTAGCCGAGAAGTTTGTGGAATACCTCACTTCCCTTGCGAAGATCAATGGTAAATACAAGTGTCTTAAGCCACTGAAACTTACCGATAAACAAAAAGAAGGTTTCGAGTCCTCTACAGAATGCCACCTTTTCTGCAAATGTCACCCAACAGAACGGGAAGATAAGATTCGACGATCACTTTAATGGCGAATACAGAGGAAGTGTGCATATTAAGTGTACTGCAAGGGTCCAAGCTCCGTGTGTATACTGGGTGCGGGAAAGACATTTAAGCGGGGTAAACTGTTGACGTATGTATTGCTTGGGTAGCACAATGTTATAGCTCCATGCACATCACTCAGTCGAGTGCTGTGAGTGCTCTAGGTGCTACTGTCACGTATAATGGCAGAGGGTACATCACAGAAGAGCGTTCGTAAGGGGAGTCTCGTAGTGCACAGTGGGACTCGTCTGTTGATTTGAAACAGCATACAAACATGTGATGAAGAATCCAGGCAGTATTCCTTAAGCTTTCCACTGAAGCAGGTAACAAAGAGAGCGGCGGACCATCGTGAAAAAATCAGAAAATTTCATCCTAAATATTCGAAAGGAGGGAAAATAACTTCAGCAGCAAAGTGGATCTCCACTATATTTCCAACGGGGAAAAAATACAAGAAAAGACGTTCTAAAATTGTGTGTGGACGAATTTGGTAAGAGAGTTTTCCGGAATATTGCTCAGACAATGCACACACATACACTACAATATAACTGTGAAGAAGTGTCGGCAGTCTGAAGATGTTTTTAGGTTGGCCAAAAATTACTGTGCAGACATTCGGCTCATTCCTTTACATGCTGGGGCAAGAAGGGATTTGTGAATGGGGCGAAAATCTGTGAAAGGCCGGAAGTAGCAGTGGAGACTATCGTGGCCAAATGAACCATTTTGATAAAAGGTTGAAAGAAATGCTCATTCGGAACATCCTACCTTCTTCTGTTATAATTTTGGACAACTCAGTCTTATCTGTGAAGTGTCATACCATATCTCTACGAAGAAAGTCCATCGACTTCTTGGAGAAACGTCGCGTTATTGCAGCGAAGAAATAAGTAAAGGAGATTAAATACTCCTTGTTGAAGTCCATCGACCAAAGAAAACGAACTTCGGAATAGATACGTTTCTGACGAGTTTAGGGCACACAACGGTAAGGCTACCACCATATATGTGAGATCTATACCAGGACCCTCTAGAAACAACGGACCTGACACTGGGTTCAAGATTGAGAAAAATGGCGGCGGTAGTTGGTGGAGATCCCTGACGTGTTTATACTCGCCAACTGCTGTGTTGTGTTTCCGATGCCTGTGATTTATAGTATTTTAGTAACTACGGCAGTTTTTAATCACATTAGCGAAGCAATAGTGTTTGAAAACCTTTATTTGTGCAATTTGGAAACGGGAATAATCCCAGTCATTCGTTTTCACTGCCGTGTGCTTTCCAAGTGTTACTTATGTTTACTAATATATTACATGTAGATTATGGCTACATTAAATGTAAAGTAAAATTATACATTTTTTTAATTTACCTACTTGAGAATATAGTTTGTGTCACGGTTACTGTGGTGAAATAAAGAAATTGTTACAGTTTGGACGTATTGGTTGTAAATATACTTAACCTAAAACATTACAACGCCATTATGTTTCCGGATGTAAATCGAACTTTGATTATAATGAATAGAGGTGCAAATAATTGTGATAAATATTTTAAAATATGCTATATTCAGTGTTAATTTGAGTTATAAAGTATATTAAATTATGTATATTTCTGAGATACAACAAAACAATTATGAGTATTTGAGAGTGTATGTGTATAACGAGTCCCAGTTATTCTCATATACCGGAGTATTGCCATTCATATTTCCAAAATATAAAGATTTAAAAGAAAACGGTTAATATTCATAAATCGTAAACACTTTACGCCTTCGAAGGATTCACCTGTATGCATACATCGTTGTTTCCGACTTAGTTATAAGAAAGGATAATTTCCGTTACGGTGGTTATTTTATAACGGTTGCAAGAAAGTGGTTAAACTGCAGAATGGTGCATTTCTGACAGTTTGTTTTAATTCAGCCATCGTATTTATGCTGTTACGTTGTTGCATGTAATACTGTAGATTGCATGAATGTTGTTTTGCAATGCTGTTTAAGGTTATGTATTTCATTTATTTCACTTGCAGTGCTGGTTTAAGACTACTTATTTGTTATATTTCAATCTGTCGGTGTGGACTCTCTGCAAAAACTAGTAAAGGATGCTATAAGTCGCTAACTGGTATAATTTTGAATAATTATTGCAAACTTATAAATGAAAAGCGTTCAATGAAAGCAAAAGTAACCCTAAAGCTTCTAAATTTAATAGCTAATTACTGTAAACAATGCCATTTCGTGCCATGCAGTGTATATTTTGTGCATATAATATTGTGTACGTACAGTGTGATTAACAGTGTAAATAGTGACACGTAATTTTGAGTGAACTCAATCAGTGTCAACCTCAATATCAACAGTTCTGTTTCATGCAAGTATTACAGTGTTTGCAATTTATAAAACTATGTCTTTTGTAATTTAAATACGTAGCTGTAGTTTAGAAATTCTGTTAAGCTATAGCATACAAAACTGTAGACTGCATGAATGTTGTTTGAGGTTATATTTCATTTAATGTTAAAATGCATTTAGTTTACTTAAAAGACAGCGTTTTTGTGCACAACAACATATATCTACACAAAAGACATGTCACTGCACCACATTAATTGTATTTTACTGTGGAGAAGTCATAACTTGTAGACAAGAACTGATTAAGGCATTTCCCAAATTCCCACCACATACGGCCGCCATTTTGAATGTCAGTGTCAGGTCCGGTATCCAGAGGGTCCTGCCTATACCCGATCGAGTTCGCTTGAACTCAGATAAAAGGTCATGCGAGGAGCCGCAACATCGATGGAAACCTGAGTTTTCAGAAACTAAAAGAACATACACAGGAGGCCATTGAAGCAGTAACGGTGGCAGACTGGTTAGAGTTTTGTAAGAAAGTGGGGTAAACAGGCTGAATATTGGAAAAACGACGGAATCACCTTGGATGTTATAGATACATTGTTATGAATCTGGCATCAGATGATAGTTCCACCAGTGATAGGGACAGTGAAAGCACTGAACACATTGTCAGTAACAGTGACAGTGACACTGACGAAGAACTTGTACGGCCGCTGTGAATGGAAGTGTATAGCAATGACTGTCATCATTTTCATCATATTTACAGAATATTTAATATTTGCAGCTAATAATCAAGGTCGGCATGCTTCTTTATATTTTGCTCATAATAGCTGTTTGAATTAAGCAAAATGCGTACAATGGTAAAATTGTTCACATTTTGCCCTTAAGGAGCTCCGATGCACGAGCGAAAGAGTGGAGGTAATTCTATACTGAAGTAAGCTACATTTGATTCTTGAGGTATGTTGGAAATATTAATCTCAGGTTTGAGGATACATACCTTTTAAAAAGCGCAAGCTTGTATACGCTAACAAAACCCTAACATATCTTAAAACACATAAATACTTTGGAGATGACAAGTTGGTGTTGATGAGGCATAATGGAATATTCCCTTACGATTATATTTTATTGCTGGATGTTCTCAATAACACAGGTGTGCTACCTAAGGAAGCTTTCTACAATAAATTGAACGAAGAAGAAATTATCGTTCATGACGAGTATGCTAAAAACTTATAGAACCAGTTTTATGTGAGAAATTTAGGCGAGGACAACCACGTGTACAGAAGGCTCCAAATGTTTTCCGATGGACTAGGGGTTGTAGAGGAAGAGAGGGAAGGAATGTCTTCTCGACTAGTCATGCCTGGGTATAGCCGACAGTAAGTGGCATTTCAAAGGTCATATTTACTTTTGTGTATGCTCGTATATTTCAGCGATCTGGCTTTAAGAGGAAAGAAGACGAAACTAAGTACTTTTCTCTTTAATAGATTTATCCAAGCGAAATAAACTAACATTTTCTTTACATAATATGCTGTTTAAAAATCAAATATTACACTGTTTATGCGGGTGCTTCAGAATCTTAAGATGCATTATTCAGTAATTTTCTTGAGAAACAAGGTGCACATGATATATATCTTGTTTTCAACGTGTGTTGCCGATAATGATAATAATAACAATAATAATAATAATAGTTTCATAATTACCATTAATATTATTCATGTCAAACTGTTGATGCAGTTTAGCGCAATTAAGTGCAACATTCTCTTTTCTTCAAAATGAAATATATTTTGCATTTGTTACTGAAAAACCAGTATAGATTGTTTTATTTCAAACATAATTCCTCCTTCACTCACTCGCAAGACAAAGGAAGAAAAACCATGCCAACAATATAGTGGACATAGAGTAAAAGCAGCTATTGCATCTAAAAGGAGAATATGTTAATAGATACAAGGAAACAACGTTTAGCGTAAAATATGCAGTTTCTATGTAGCTGTTTTATTCGGTTAGGATAACATATAAGCTACATTTTCAAAATAGTGATCCGAAGGTGTTAATGCAGAACGGTTGATGTGCTTTTGTTGCAATTGGTTCATTTGAAAGCATTCCATTCTGAAAATTAAATTGCTTTGAAAAGTAAACTTGCTCTCAAATTAGAAATGTGAAGCAAAAAAACAGATGAAGAAGGAGAACATATAGATACTTTGTATTACGATTAACGTTCTGAATTCTTAAAATCCTTCTCTTCCCTGGTCTGGAATGGAATGGAATATGCATCAGAGGGGATTCTACCGCGATCCAGTGAATTTGGATGTTGTGCTTGTGCCCCTCGAGAGGGTGCCCCGGGAGGGAGGGAGGGAGGGAGGGATACCGGGCAACCGGAACCAGGACAGCACAGCAATGACAAGGTTCCTAAAGTTTCCAGATTGAGACGCCCCGACAGTCGGGCAAGCAAACCGCGGACCCCACCCCACACAGAGGGTCCAACACCCTCCAAGAGGCGGTCCGTATATGCCGGCAACCAGCCGAAGATCGAGAGGCGGATGAGGTTTCACAGAGATCTTCCTTTTTCCCTGCCACGCCGCCCCGGAACACCATCACCGACACTTCCAACCCTGAAACAGACCTAACGGGGTTAAGGATGAATGAAATGAGGAATGGAACATTATTCGGGGGCTGAGAGAAACAGCATTCGCCTGACGACCCAGGAAAACTCCAGAAAACACCCATGGGTCAGAGTTAGCGGTCGCTGGGAAGCAAACTAGGGATCTTCCAAAAGCGAGTCGCACACGTTACCGCAGCGCCACCTGGACGGAAACTGGAAGATCGGTGCTTCAAATCTCGGCTATAACATTGAATTTTTCAATCTGATTATATCTTTCCAACCTTGTCCTACACACAGCTTGAGTGAAAGTCTTTTGTTAATTGAGATGAACTGCTGTTACAAACTTCATTGTAAGTATAAGAAGAATGCAGAAGCCCAAACGATAGTCAGATTTTGATGTGGTGACTTTGAAACTCCATACTCTTTACATTAGCACGAGAAAAATCTAACGTGTTGCATTCAAATAACTTTCTCTTCTCACCATTCTACAAATTATTTTTATAAATCTTATTTTTCTGTCTAGTTCTTATAATCCAGGTAAACTTCCAACTCACATTTAGGCCATCTCTGTGGTTTGGCGGTCTGCCTCACATTCAAAAGGTCCCGAGTTCGAATAAGATGGATTGAGTTACCTGGATAAAGTATTTTACAGGGTTTCCTCTTATCCTGATAAGATGAATGTCAGTTAACTAAGCTGTAGGGACCTCGGTCTCATTTGAGCATCATTTTAACCATTTCGTTCATTCACGGTCCGTAATGCCCTACCCGGTTAAAAAGCTTAAAACAAAACTGATAGTGACTTCTCAGGTACAAAAAGTATTCAAACCAATACAAAAAATATCTGAGAAATAGTTAATCTCATAAAATGTATGTATGACACACTGTGTGTTTAACGGGGTCTGCATTTATTTCGTAGTAAAGCTTTGTCCATCCTTTACAGTTTACCAGTTATACAAAAGTCATTCAGGATAAAGAAGGCTTGAGAGGCTCTTCTCAGAAAATTCAAAATATATATTTCGTTTATCATGAAAAGATGAAAAGATCTTAAACAGAGAGTATTTTATTCAAACTCGTAGAGACATTTTTGAGAAAATTACAAATTTCGAACATTTATCCATGTAAACAGTTGTTCGAGGTGTGGGAGATTTTCTTGAAAATCCTTGTGTCACATCTTTGAAAGATGGTGAAATTAAATATCCAATTTGGTATATAAACGACATGTTGTTCTGGAGTTATGTTGTTTACAGAACACACAAGCATATGGAGCTTTTGCTCTAAAATATGCCTTGCATTCACATGACTTCCTCTACTCGCTCTTCCACAAACTATTCTTAAAAAAATTATTCTTGCATCTATTTTATGTTAACACATATAAACCTTCATCACTTATTTACACAATTCGTTGTAGGTATACGTAGCACATATTAAGGTAAAGCGATAGCCAAACTCCTTAAAGCTGATCCCTATGTAATAGCTTTGGATTGATTGGCTACGGAGGGGACTCGGTACCATTCTGCCTACACCTCACAACGGGGCGTCTCCAGGAAAAAGGATGAGACGAGAAGAGACACCGGGCGGCCGGAACTAGGAGTGACGGCACGGGAATGGTAGGGTCTCGAAGTTTTCAAATAAGGACTTCCCGTCAGACGGACAGGCAGATCGGGGAACCCATCCCGCACAGAGGGGGTCCAACGCCCCTCAAGGGTTAGGGTACCCCGATAGCCAGCAGAAATCCGAGGAACGGAGAGAATCACAAAACGCATCCTTTTCCCATGCCAAACTGTACCGAAACACCATCGCTGGCACTTCTAACCCTGAAAGAAACCAACGGATAAAAGTTGAAGGGAAATGAGAATGGAGATGAAATGGAGGGACAGGAAATTCGGGGATGTGAGAATTCCTCCGAGCATTCCCTTGGTGACCACGGATAAAATCCCCGAAAAAACCAGGGGTCATGAAAGTCGGCCACAATAATCGAACCCACGACCTCCCGAATGCGAGCCACAAACGTGATAGCTTTGAGATTCTATTCTCTTTGTATGAACACGATAAAGAAAAAAAGGAGGTAAGAAGGAAAGAAGAAATTTGGGAAAGAAGGAAAGAAGCAAGGAAGGAAGAAAGGGAAGAAGGAAGGAAACGAAGAAGGAAGGGCAGAAAGGAAGTAAGGGAAGTTAGGGAAGTAAGGAAGGTAAGGGAAGTAAAGGAAGTAAGAGAGGTAAGGAAGTAATGGAAATAAGGGAGGTAAGCGATGTAAGGGAAGTAAAGGAAGTAAGGGAAATAAGGAAGTAATGGAAGTAAGGGAGGTAAGGGAACTAAGGGAAGTAAAGGAAGTAAGGGAAGTAAGGTAGTAATGGAAGTAAGGGATGTAAGGGAAGTAAGGCAGAATGGAAGCAAGGGAGGTAAGGGAAGTAAAGCACGTTAGGAAGTAAGGAAAGTTAGGGAAGTAAAGGAAGTAAGGGAAGTAATGAAGTAAAGAAGTAAGTGAAGTTAGGGATGTAAGGGAAGTAAGGGAAGTTAGGGAAGGATGTACAGAAGGAAGGAATGAGGTAAGAAAATAAGGAAGTAAGTAAATAAGCAAGGAAAGAAAAACAATAGCTATTTGAGGCTGAAAGAAGTATAAAGTATTTGAAAGCCCAAACTAACAACAAAGAATATTTCAGAATAGGTAAAATATACAAGTGTTATTTGACATAAAAATAAAAATGTTATTTGTTATAAATTTTGTGCTTTATCATGATATACATTTGCTGTGTAGTAAGATTTTGTCTTTCTCTTACGGTTTGCTAGTTATCAAAAGTATTTCAGAATAAAGAGGAATTTACAGACTATTCCTAGAAAATTAAATATATACGTTTTATTTATAATTAAAACTAGCTTAAACATATGTATTTTAATCTAAATCCTTAGAGCCATTTTGTAAGCATAAAATATTTCAACAAATGCACAATGTAAAGGGTAGGTTGGGGTAGGGGATTTTCTTTAAAATCTCCGTGTCGCATTCTTGGAAGAAGTTGAACTTAAACACTAAGTTTGGTATTTAACCAACTTCTTGTTTTTGAGTTATACTGTTCGTGGATACACAAAGACACAAACACACACACACGCACACACACACACACACACTTGGATCTTTTTCTAAAAATAAATTCATTGCATTCAGGGAGTCGCAAACGTGATTTCTGGTGAAATTACGACATTGGGTATTTAGGTGGAAAGCAATATTTCCCTACCTAGTGTACCTACGTGGTAATGCTAAAAAAATGCTTACTTTAGTTTCAGAGGGTCTCAAAATGTGTCCCTCCAGGGGCTCACCTTATGTGAGTACGGGTTAGGCGTACCCGGGGTGCCCGAGGCGGTCAT
Organism: Deroplatys truncata; assembly: GCA_030765065.1. Lineage (NCBI taxonomy): Eukaryota > Metazoa > Arthropoda > Insecta > Mantodea > Mantidae > Deroplatys > Deroplatys truncata. The sequence continues at coordinate 532,631,977 of CM060990.1, read as the reverse complement.
CGCCAACTTCATCCCTGCATCTCCGTCCGGTCGAGGTGGATTCGTTCTCGTGACCGGGGGACACAAGGTAGGCTCTCGTGCGTTCTTTGCATTTCGTTTCATACCGCCCCTCGCCATCGTTTCTTTCTTCTCTAGTCTACTTCCGACCATTTCGCACAACGACCATTCGCACATCTTGTTTTCTTCCTCGCCGGCTTACCTTGCGTGTGAAACGCCCACACAGTTTTATTTATTTTAGCCTTTTATATTAATCCTCCGTGGACACAGCCTGACGGATACCCGCGCACTGGGTGCGCAGCTGGGTTGTTGGGTAATGGCGTCATCCCCAAATCTCGGGGTCTTCATGTAGGGTTTGTGTTCGTATCCGCTGTTAAACTGCAGTCCCGCGGGGGGCCCATTGCATGAGCTGCTGTCTTCTTACGGCGATTGGGTCCCTCTGTCTATGTTCTGGGAGGTGTGACCCTGGGGTGAGACGGGTATAGATAGGCCATTCACCCAAGCCGGGGTAACGCCCGGGCAGTCAGAGACCGAGTTCGGAGACGGTTGCAATGGTGGAAGATTTCTTTCGGTATGGAGCCCTCTTGCTCCATTACTAACAAGCGCCGTAAAGTATTTGTAACAGAAGTAGCACCATCACCATCCGGTTGTTACTTGGTCGTTACAGGAACAGAAGGACAACGTTTTGAGAAGGTGAACCCTTTTATTATTCAGAAGGCCACTGACGCTCTTGTGGGTGCGGTTCAGTCCTGCACTCGTCTACGGAATGATTCCTTGTTAGTTCAAACCTAGTCCGATGCACAAAGTAAGTCCTTGTTGCGCGCCACGCTTCTCCACGGTTATCCCATCCGTGTTGAGAAGCACCGCACCTTGAATTCCTGTCGAGGCGTCGTCACACGCATAACCTCGATGGTATATCGGACGAGGACCTGGTCGAATATCTTGTAGACCAGAAGGTGACAGCGGTGCATCGAGTGTAGGCTAAACGCGATGGGGTTTTGGTATGAACTTGTACCCTGTTTATAACATTTGATGGCGTTGATCTTCCCACGAGCATTTCAGCAGGGTACGAGCGTATTGCGGTGAGGCACTATATTCCTAGACCTCTGCGTTGTTTCAAATACCAACGTTTTGGGCATACGCAAGTCTCTTGTAAGAGTGCGTTACCATCTGTGCAACCTGTAGCCAGCCCTCGCACGAAGGTACCTGTTCAACAGCCCCCTTCTGCGTTAATTGCAAAGGGTCTCATTCTGCGTTTTTGCCGACTGTCCACGGTACTTGGACGAGAAGGCGATCCAGGAGATCTGGGTAAAGGAGAAACTCTCCTTCGCCGAAGCCCGGAGGCGCTACCACGCGCGGCAGCCTGCTCTCTTCTTGCCTCGCCTGTACACCGGAAGGATACCGGGACACAGACCTGGACCATGACTGCATTGACCGCCACTACCATCTGGCCGTCCATTTCTAGCACGCTTATGAAACCATCTAAAGCTGGTCCTAAGGTTTTTAAGTCTGAAGGCACAGAGAAAAAGCCAAAGCAGAAACTTCGACGAGATTTTCTTAAAGACCCTCCACGTGCGCGCGTTAAAAAGAGTTCACCTTCTCCTCCACGGAGGTCGCAGTCCCAAGATGCTCCTGGGACAAGCCGCGCTCAGCGGCAACCTTCTCCCATTGCCACCCAGAACCGATTAACTGCGCTTGAATCGGTTTCTAGCACTGAGCACGTGGGCCCTCCCTTCGAGGAGGCTATGGAGTCTGAAAAACACCATACCAAAGCCCGAGCCCAAAGGTTAAACAGAAGGTAATTTTGAGCCGCCATTCTAAGTGAGAAGTTTATCCCTTTTCTTTATGGCTATCCTGACCTGGAATTTACGTGGTGTACGATCGCATAGGGCGGAACTGCAACTTTTATTGCGTTCCCATTCACCTATGGTTGTATGTTTGCAGGAGACTAAGCTTCGCACTCACGATCCTTTTGATCTCTGAGGGTATACTCCGGTTCGCTACGATCTTGAACCGGAGGTGGGTACTCCTGCTCATGGATGTGTCATGTTGTTAGTGCGTAACGACGTTCATTTTCAACCTCTCGTTCTTACGTCCGACTTGCAAGCTGTTGCCGTAACTGTTCAATTACCCGGTTTTTCTTTTCTGTTTGCTCTGTCTATTCACCTCTATCGTCTCCCCTCACTCCAGCGGACATTCGAGCTTTTCTTTCCGCTCTCCCAACACCATTTCTTCTGTTGGGAGATTTTAATGCCCATCACTCCATGTGGGGTTTGCCAAGGGCTTGTGCGAGGGGAACTCTTCTTTCCGACATTTTTTACCAGTTCAATCTCTCCATCCTCAATACAGGTGAACCTACTTTTCTTTCTGATTCTTCTGGTATATTCTCTCACCTGGACCTTGTCGTTTGCTCACTCCAGCTTGCTAGTCGTCTGCAGTGGAACGTCGTCGCTGACACCTACTCCAGCGACAATTACCCCTGCATCGTTTCTCTTCTGTCTCACCACATCCAGCATTCCAGAGTACCTACCTGGATATTCACAAAACCCGACTGGAGGTTGTATTTCAGCCTTGTATTTTGACGACAAGCCCTTCAGCGACATTTGCCAAATGGTGCAGCACCTTACGTCTACGATTCTATCTGCCGCCGAACGCGCAATTTCCCGTTCACCCTCTTAACCTCGGCCTCTACCTGTTCCATGGTGGATCGAGGATTGTCGGGACGCCGTTCGTGCCCGTAGAACTGCGCTTAGGGTGTTTCGGCGACACCCTACATTTGATAATTTGGTTACTTTTAAACAATCGCGCGCCCGGGCTGTCACATTATTCAGGATAGTAAGAAGGTGTCTTGAACTCGTTTTGCCGAGTCTTTTAATCGCTTTACGCCTTCATCTGTTGTTTGGGATAAACTTCGTCGCTTCTCAGGTAAAGTGTCGTATTGTACTGTTTTTGGCCTTCAGGTTCCCAATGGCACCACAGTGGATCCGGCTGCCAACACTCTGGGTGCTGCCTTTGAGGCGATTTCCAGTTCAGACCATTATTCCGCCGGCTTTCGCTCTATCAAAGACCAGCTGGATCCCGCAACCTATAATTTTCGGTCTGCTAAAAAGAAGTGTTATAATGAACTTTTCACAATGAGGGAGCTGGAGCACGCTCTTCATTGCTCTAGGCACTCCGCTCCTGGGCCGGACGGCATTCATGTTCTGATGTTAAAGAACCTTTCAGCCGACAGTAAACTCTTTCTCTTATAGGTCTATAACCGTATTTGGCAAGACGGTTTTTTTCCTTCCGTTCGGCGCGAAGCCACCATTGTCCCTATACTTAAGCCTGGGAAGGATCGCCAACTACCTTCCAGCTACCGCCCTATCTCCCTCACCAGTTGCATTTGCAAGGTGATGGAGCGCATGATCAACGGGCGGTTGACATGGTGGCTTAAGTCTTAGAAACTTCTAGCGAACGCTCATTGCTCGCCATCGCTCTACCGTCGACCATCTGGTTTCTCTGTCGACGCATATTATGAATGGATTTCTGAGAAATTGGCAAACTGTGGCTGTGTTTTTTGACCTGGAGAAATCTTATGACACTTGTTGGAGGGGCGGAATTTTACGTACACTTCACGCATGGAATATCCGCGGTGGTCTTCCCATCTTTCTTCGGGAGTTTATGACGAACCGCGTCTTTCGTGTAAGTGTGGGCTCGGTTTTATCTAAACGTTTTATTCCATAGTACGGATTACCGCAGGGCTCTGTGCTCATTGTCACACTTTTTGCAATTGCTATCAACCCCATTGTTGATTGCACTCCACCTGGCATCTCATCGTCCCTTTTTGTTGACAATTTTGCCATTTATTGCAGTTCACGGTGGACCTGTCTACTTGAACGCCGTCTCCAGAGCTGTATCGACCGTCTCTACGTCTGGAGTAATGCCAAAGGCTTTAATTTCTCCGCCAAAATCCGCCTGTATCAATTTCTGGCGCCGGAAGACTTTCCCTCCGCCCTCTCTCCATCTTGGGCCAGGATACTTCCGTTTGCAGACGAGGGAAAATTTTTGGGGTTAATCGTTGATAGGAAGCTGAGCTGGATTTCCCACATTTCATTTTTTAAAAGTAAAGCGTGACGTTCTCTTAATCTTTTACGTACTTTAAGTGGCACATCCTGGGGAGCTGATCGGATCGTCCTTCTACATCTTTATCGCTCTTTGGTCCGATCTAAGCTTGATTACAGGTGCATTGTCTATTCCTCGGCGCGTCCATCGGTATTGCGTCGATTGAATGCCATTCACCATCGCGGCATAAGAGTCGCTACAGGGGCCTTTCCAACCAGCCCTGCACATAGCCTATATGCTGAAGCTGCAGAGCCTTCGCTGTCCTTCAGGCGTGAGATGCTTTTGTGCAGCTATGCTTGTCGACTCTCAAGCTTGCCTGACCACCCGTCCGTCGCGATATTTTACGAGGATTCGCTTGATCGGCAATATTTAGCTAGCTCCTCTGCATTGCTCCCTCCAGGGGTTCGATTTCGTCAACTTCTTCGGCATTTGGACGTTACGCCAGCGCCGGCCCTTCCAAGGGGGGAAACGCGTTTTCCTCCATGGTGGCGCGCTGAGGCCCACTGTCACCTTGGGTTATCGTCGATGCCGAAGAATGAGACCCCTTCTTCAGTCTTTAGATCAGCAGTTTTAAAACTGCAAGCGCAATTCGGGGACTTGCCTTTTATATTTACTGATGGATCTAAAACTGATGATGGAGTAGTGTGTGCCTTTGTTTTTCATCATCATAGTTTTACCTTACGTTTACCGGGTCAATGTTCGATTTTTACCCCCGAACTTTTTAATATTTATCAATTTGTTTTATACGTTCAACGGCGCGACTTCGGCAGTGTGTTGTTTGTACGGACTCTCTTGAGTTCTCTTTAGAGTATTAACGCGCTGCACAATTACCACCCTCTCGTACAGTGCATACATGACCTGCTCCACTCGCTTGGGTACCTCTGGCATCAGCGTCTCCTTCCTGTGGACTCCAGGTCATGTGGGCATCTCAGGGAACGAGTCTGCCGACGCCGCTGCCAAATCGGCGATTTTATTACCCAGATTTTTTACATCTGTTGTTCCCTCGTCAGATTTGTGTGTTCTTTTACGTCGCCGCATCCTCTCGCTTTGGCGCGATGCGTGTACGGCCCTCCGGGGGAACAAGTTGCGGGAGGTTAAACATCTTCCATTAGTCTGTGGTGTCTCTTTTCGTTCTTCTCGTCGAGAAGAGGTACTTTTAGCCCGTCTAAGAATCGGACATTGCCTTCTTAGTCATAGATACCTGCTTAGTGGTGACCCCGCACAAGTATGCGAGCAGTGTGATGCGCCCTTAACGGTGCGTCACATTTTAACAGCGTGGCAAGTTTTAGCTACATTGCGCGGTCGTGTGGGTCTGTCTGTTGGCATAGCCAACATTTTGGCTGACGACGCGCATGCTGTAGAATTTCTTTTACGTTTTATCCATGACAGTGATTTTAATCGGCACATTTGATGCGCTGAGTGCCTTTTAATGTTGTGATTTTATATTGCCTTTTTAATGTCCCCAGTGGACATATCAGGCTCATTTCCCATGCGTTTTACAGTTCTTGACGTGTTTTACTATTTTATTGGTTTGCTTAACATGTTTTTTGTGGTGGTTTTAACATTTCATGACTTGTTTTAAGGTATTTTTACTATGCGGTTTTTACTCGTAATTTTTTGGACTTGTAAGGGCGCTGATGACCTTAGCTGTTTAGCGCCATTAAACCGCATCTCATCATCATCATCAAAATGTGTTTTCATGTGAATATCGTTATTAAATTTTTGGGTGAGACAAATACTTTCTCTACTTAGTGTATCTATGTAATAGAGAAAGCAAAAATGCTTACTTTAGATTCAGGGTCTCAAAACGTGTATTTCCGATGAATCTTGTTATTCAATTTTTATGGAATACAATGCTTTCTCTACCTCCTGTATTTACGTAGTACAAAAAGAGAAAAACGCCTTCTCTGGTTTCAGGGAGTCTCAAAATATGTATTTCCGGTGAACCTCTTTATTGAATATTTGGGTGAAACTCAATCAGTTCCTCTAGACGCACTGGATAAAGGAAGCTTCCCATCTTTGGCTGGAGATCGATACCGTGGTCATTAAACAAGGCTTGCATAAAGCAGCCCCTCGCTTAGCACTGGTAAAATTTCATCAAGCCATGCATCTAGACACACTGGATAAAGAAACCTACGCATTTCCAGGCGGTAACCGCACCCGAGGCCATTTAAGAAGTCTAGCATAAGGCAGCTGTCAATTCATAGCACTGGAAGAAATATTTCATCATGCCATACATCTAGACACATGCTAACTTAATATCTAAGACGATACCGCTTAGAAAGCGCAGATTCTTGCAATATCACTGTTGCACACATATTAACCACACTTTTGCTAAGGGAAGCTCGCGGCGTATGGCTACAGAATCCTGAAACCAGCGTGTACTAGTCAGAATCTTAGCAAGACTTGGAGCGTGGGAAAGTCTTACCTTTATATACTCTGGTAGATAGAATGTATGACTAGGTGCCTCGAGGTAGTACGTTTCGGCTATCGGCGGGGTGAAAATTTAATGTTTAATTACTCTTTAATTATGCTACTTACACGTGTAAGGAAAATTACAATATCATAGCATTGCGTAGATAAACGTATGTGCGCTGAGGACTTACTTCGACTCTTAGTACGGAAAAACTTTGATGTTTCATTACATTTGAACTATGGTACTTACGCATGTGGAGAGAATCACAATAATGTTATAGCATTACGTAGATTAATAAGCGTGATTTTAGATATCCTGGAACACGAGTTCCTGTCTTAGGCAGCAAAATGTTTATGTTGAGTTACTCTCAAGCTATGACAGACGTGAGGGGACAAACAAACTGAGTTCCATTTATGGAGAACTTTTCACTGCTGTGGTCCTTAGCGCCCCATCCTATATTGGGCGTGAAAGACCAGTAATTCTGCGCAGAGGCCTCTTTATCAGCTTGAGGTCCTTTTATGTGCCGTAAATCTATGACAGGGGACCACCGGCTTTATTTCCCTTCTGAAGGAAGCCATATTAAGGGTTTTTACTCCCGAAAAAACCATCGCCCTCCGCTGGATTTGAACCCGTGACCTCAGGATCAGAGGATATCATGATAACCACTATACCATGGAGTACGACCTGAGAGGCAAATCGAACTTAGTTATATAGCATTACGTTGATTAATTCTGTGCATACATAGATACTTCCGAGTTTTCAGATGAGCTCTCAGGACTGCAATTTTAATCCTGAATTACATAGGGACATAATAGCATCGCATAGGTAAACATCTTGCGTATATTTGGGTATCCCGAGGTTCGGTTTGAAGTCTTCATTATTCAGTGCTGTTCATTTCTTTTTGTTTCTTTCTTTCCTTCTTTTTTATCAATACACGTTAAAACAAACACTTAGACATACGCAGAAATGCATACAAAAGCGACCTGAACCTTACACAGCAGGGATTCACATGATATCACTCAATGGTTCACACTCAAGCACCTTCAAATAGTGAAGTTTACAATCGATTTCGAAAGGACATTAAATTACATAACGTACGTCAAATCCCGACGTTGGCATTAATACCATAAATTATAGCTGAAATCCTCGCTTAATCATCTCTGAAGTTCTGCCCCTACAACCATGAAATACAGGCACAAGTTCCAAAAATACCTTTCAAACACTGCATATTCCCATACAATGATTCATCTCCTAAAATTTGGTGCTGCGAGCATGCCTGATGCTGCACTCTACACGCAATCACGGATCACAAATATTTTGGTACTCCAATACGAATGTTTCAATCAACATCCCCGTTTTGCAGTTCACTGTATGCGTTTTGTACTTTAAACCTTACATTAATTTTCTACTTTAAACATCCTCGTTAAACACTTTTCGAATAGGATAATTTAAGGGATACCTAGTTTTAATGAAAGAACAGCAGGAGCCACCTTCATCGTTTTCAGCCATCTGGAAAAAAGCATTAAGTTGTTATGTGGGGAAACCATAAATTTAGTTCAAACTTCATCACAGGGAATATACTGAAAAAATAGACATTTCGTAAGCTATATGCTATAGGTACTGAGGACACACACACGCTCATATACCTACTCAATTAAGGGCTGGCAGGATTAATTACATACGAAAAATACCTAAGAAGGTAAGGGATTTCTACAGATCGAGGCTACAAGCGGGAGGGGGAGGATGATACAATCTAAGACAACATAAGGATCGGGTACAGACTTCATATGTCACTGTTCTTCTATTTCTCAAACCGCGAGTCATAGAGATACTCAGACACATCACACCGCGAAGGGAGGTCTATTCACATTATTGGTAGCTTTTTCCCTACGCAAGGTAATGAACAATAATGATATTTCATTATTCATTTATACAGGTGCTATGGATGTCATCCTGTGAGAGGAGGCGTCTTTTGAAGTAGCTAAATATAATGAATTAGATACTTTAAGTTCTCTATTTTCGACAAATCAAAGCAATCGTTACTTATAAAAGGATAGAAGATTAAAGCTTTTCTAAAAACATTGAATGCTTTAAGGGTTTACTTTCTAAAGGTGATTTTATTCGAAAATTATCTTATAAACTATATAAGAGTATGGCTTTTGTAAACTCATTGAATGATTTGTGTGCTTAGCTTCTATAGATCAATTTAATCGGGAATTGTCTTATAAAATAATACATCACTAGATTTCTTAAGAAAATATGATTAGCCATAAATAGACTTGTCAGATAGGAATGAGTTTCAGCAACCGTTAGTATACTGAAACTAGGACGCTAATTTTAAACACGTTCTATAGACTGACATAAATTTCATGTATAAATAGCAATCTCTCGAGTATTAATGACCATTCAAGCTAAAGACGTTTACAAAATATTATTTACGATACTCTTATAAAATGCTCTCGAATTCAAAGCCTAAATTATGCTATCTAATTTCTTTTATGTGGAACGAATTTGCGATGACTAATTTTATTACATGTATGGTTTATCTGTGTATATTTAAACGAGCGTTTATTAAGCAAGAGATGCATTCGCATGAACTATACATAAACATCCTTTAATTCTTATTAGATTAGCATGAATTACTTCAAACGTTAACCAGCTATGATACGCCAATGATCTCTAGTCCATGTGTCTTTTTTGTACACGCTAAGGAATGAATTTTAAAACTGCAACTGAGCCTTTCAAATCGAAAGCCTCATGCGACCAATTCATAATTATGCAATTCTAAATGGCACTGCAAACAATGCAAACAGGGGACCGTGGTGTTCAGGGCCTGAAGACATGTTCACGCGCAAGACCTCCACATCATCATCACAGACGCCACCATATCGATCAATCTCATCACAGACTACAATTTTCCTCATAGAATTATCTCTTCCAAAACCAATCCCTCAAGTCAGAGATATCATTGATCTAACTTAGCCTTCGCCGATAACGGTACACTCATCTCCACTATCACAATCACAACATCAAACACCCTTGTCGTGAATCGCTCCACTGTCATTAGCACCTGCACACAGGCTTCATATACAGAGGCGTAGCTTCGGACACATGTAACCGGCATGACAACCCTTTCCATCATTATCCCGAATCTCGCCATATGAGAGAAGAAAACACCTCAACAAATCCAAAATAAAAACAAAATCACTCACACAAACACACACACTTACACTCATACATATTCATGCATTTCATTAATTCCATTTCATAATAACAGCTTTTCCAACGTTGAACAAAAACTCAGGAATAACAAAGGTGCGGGGTTTCATAAAGTTGTTCTATGTTGACACTGCTGCTTTTTCTGTGTAGTTGTCCTAGATCACGAGATGTGCTGACTGAATCTTTCTTGGATTAGGGCATAAACTCTGGTGATTCATTCTTCCGCTAGCCTGAATCTCCTATAGAGGTCTGCAAAGGTATTCTTGCCATTCCTCTCGGATGGCTTCTTACTAGAGGACCTTAAACATACAGAATGAAAGTGTTATCATAATGTTTTGAAAGTGCGTAGCGATTCTCCTGAAAGAAACTTATTTGTTAGATACCGTTAGGAGAATAACATAGCAGTTACACCTTCTTATACGCATATTAATATTTCTTAATAGATAAGAATACCAATTGGCGAATAATTCCTGGTTCTGTATTTTCTGAATGTAAAATACTGAGCGGTGGGCACCATTCGATTGCAAACTACACATGCTAGAAAGCAGAATTGCTAGTGGAATAACTGGTCTTCTTCGAAAACAATGCGTTTGTTACAAGCCTGAGTGAAAAGGATTAATGATGCTTTTTATGTGCTAATGGTACTTATAGTTGTAAAAGTGGAAACAGAAAGAAACACCTTAACCTGGTTCTTCAAGACCTTTTGCTCAATGTTAGAAAAACTGTTATTCTGAAATGGAATGAATGATATGCATGAATAAATGTGAGTGAAAGAGTGTGTGTGTGTGAGTATCTATAGGTTTTCTTGTGGATTGTTGAACTGTTTTTCTGTCATATGGCATTATTTGTGATTAAATTAAATTGAGTTTTATTTATGAACGCTATTTAACACGTGTGGTTCTTAGCGCCCCCTATAGAATATATTAGGCGTGAAATATACGTAATTTGCTCACAGGCCTCTTTATCATCCTTGAGGTTCTTTTACGTGCCGTAAATCTACGACACGGGAAAACTGGCTTCATTTTCCTTCCAAAGTAAGCCGTGCTAAGGATTTCAACGCCCGAAAAATTCCATCACCCTAAGCCGAGTTTGCAATCGCAACTCGGGAATTAGTGACTGGCATAGTAACCACTACACCACGGAGGACGACATTGTTTGAGATAATGACGGAAATGGAGGTAATCCCTCTCGTATGTTACGTCTGCAAAGCCTGTGTATTGTGTTAATAACAGTGGAAGGACTTCCAATAAGGGTGTTTGATGTTGTAATTGTCATAGTGGAGGTAAGTGTATTGTTATCGCCGAAGGCTGGTTATATCAGTAATTCCTCTGTTTTGAGGGATGGGGTTGGAGGGGATAGTTCTATAAACAAAATTGTTGTCTGTGATGAGATTGATCGTTGTGGTGGCGTCTATGACGATGATGATGATGATGATGATGATGATGTGGAGGACTTGCAGATAAACATGCCTTCAGGATCTGAGTAACCCGGGCCGTATATTCATTGTTTGCAATGTCATTTATAAATTGCATCATTATGCATTAATCGCATGACATATTTGAGTTGAAAGGCTGAGGTGCAGTTTGGAACTTCATTCCTGCTTCTATATGGCAAAGACACTTGGATTAGAGATTATTGGCGTGACATACCTGGTTAACATCTGAAATAATTTATGCTAGCTTAATAAGAATTGAAGGAATATTAATGAATATTCCATGCATATATATCTCCTGCTTAAGAAATAATGGTTATATATAGACAGGTTAGCGATATCTGTAATAAAAATGTCATCGCGAATTTCCTTCAGACTAAAGAAGTTACATTGCATTATTTGGGTGACTAATTCGTGAACATTTTATACAAGCATCGTAAACAATATCCTTAAAATCCTTTAACTTGAATGAGCATTAATGCTGGCTATTACCGCTTTCGTTTTGTCTGAAATGTGTGTCACTTCTATATAGTATATTTGCAATTAGCGTTTTGTTTTAATATACTGATGACTGTTGAAACTTATTCTTATCTGAGAAATGGATTAAGCCTGATGATAATGTTTTAAGAAAGTTAGTGATCTATTGTTTTATAAGATAATTAAGGATTGAATTGTCCTCTAGAAAGCAAACACATGAACTATCTAATGGCTTTGGAAAAGGCATAATCTGGTATTCTTTTATAAGATAATGTCCGATTAAATTGTATTGTAGGCAATAAAACGCTAAGTATCCAATGGTATTAGAAAATGCAATTGAGATATTTAGGTAATTGACAAATCACTCTCCTAATTAGAATATAAAATCCCTAAAACTTCTACAAATATATATTGAAATAACCTTATTATTCACTTACCTTGCGTAGGGAAAAGGCTGCTTCTGATACAAATAATCCTCTCTTCGCGGTGTGATGTGTTTGAGTATCTACATGGCTCGCTGTTTTGAGAAATAGAAGAATAATCAAATGTGAACTCTGCACCCGTTGCTTATACCGAATTTGAGATTGTCTGACCCTCCTTCCTCCCTCTTGCAGCCTCGATCTGAAGAAATCCCTTGTTTGCTTAGGTATTTTCCGGCTGTAATGAATCTTGCCAACCCTTGGTTGAATGAGCATGCGTGTGCTTGTGTGCGCATATGTGCGTCCTCAGCACCTACAGCATATGGGTTGTGAAATATCTAAATAACTTGTTCAGTATGTAGTCCTGTTTCCCGTGTAATGGATTCTCAACCACCTCTCTCGTTTACCCGCCACATACAACATAACGTTTTTTCATACTTAACGAAGATGTTTAAAGTACAAAATGCATAATCTAAATGCTAATAAGGGGTAGTTGGTTGAAACATTTGTATTGCATTAATAAGATATCTCTGGTCTCTGATTGCGTAAAGAGTGCACCATCAGGTATGCTCCCAGCACCAACTTTTAGGAGACTATGTGTCACCGTATGAGAATGTTCAGTGCTTCAAAGGTACATTTTGGAAATCGTGTCATGTGTTTCATGTTTATTGGGGCAGGATTTCAGGAAGTAATACAGTAAGTATTCCAGGTATTATCGCTGGTATTTAATTCCAACTTCAGAATTTGAGTATTGTTATATACTCTTATGTCCTTTCTAAATCTGTTGTAAACCTCCGTATCTTTAGTTGGTTGATTGTAAGCCGTTGAGTTATAGCATGTGAACCCCTGGCGTGTGTTATTCCGCTCTATCTTGCCTGCATTTCTGTGCGTGTGTGTGAGTGTTTGTATGTACTTGTGTTACTAAAAAGAAAGAAGGAAATGAAGGATATAATCAACTTTTATAATTAAGACTATAAACCGCATTTCAGGATACTTAAATGCACACTAACTTTTAATTTATACAAATCTGTTTTGTTCTAATGTAATTTAATATTAAATGTTTGCAGTCATGAGAGCCGAACTCCAGAAATTGGAATGCCATAGAATCAATCTACGTAATGCTATATAACTATTGAGATTTACCCCATAAGTCTAAGTGGTATAGTTTAAGAGTAATTCAACATTAAAGTTTTGCCACTCTTAGGATCGACCTCAGGGCGCAGGATACACAGTGATTCATTGAATTTATCTACATGATGCTATAAAATTATTGTGATTTCGCCCACACATCTAAGTGTTATAGTTCAAGAGTCGTTAAATGTCAAAGCTTTGCCGTATAAGACGTGAACTGGGTCATCAGGATACCTGGTTATTCATTCCATTTTCCACAGTATATGAAGGAAAGAGACTTTGCCCATGGTTCAGGACTTGCTAAGAAGCTGAGCGCTAAACGCAGGTTTCATGGAGCGTAAGCAAATGTGACAAGCTTCCAGTAATAAAGATATGGTGAACAGGTGTGCGACATTTATTCTGCAAGGGTCTTGGTTTACTTAGCGTTATCGTCTTAGAGATTGAATTAGCATATATGTCTAGAGGCATGACTGGATGAAGTTTTTTCAGTGCTATCAATTGAGGGGCTGCTTTATGCTGACCTTCTTAAATGGCATCGTGTTCGATTACCGGCTGGAGATGTGAATATTTCTTTAGCCAGTGTGTGTAGAGGCATGGCTTAATAAAAGTTTTCCAGGGGTATGAAAGGAGGAGCTGCTTTATGCTAGTCTTCTTAAACAATTTATTGCCAGCCCTTCCCAATACACTTGGTTTATTATGTAGAATGCTGCTTTCACTTAGATAGCCACATTGATCTCATATGTTATTCCTGATGTCATGAAAACATGAATTTTAGTATTTCTTTTATTAATTTTCACTAAGAGAAGTCTGTGAAAGTTTCACGTTCCCATTCTTGCCCTTATAATGCTTCCTAAACGCCCTTTTAATAAATTTAAATCTTATATGAGTTTCAGTGGCTATGTGCGGCATTTTCGATGGTAGTGAAATTCCACCGGTGCTGGAAGGTATTTTATGGTTCTGTTGTTACTTCTCAGGAACCGAGCGTATGTAATGGTTGCCTCTGTCTTGAAGGATTTTACAGTCTGTTGAAATCATTAAAGCCCGTTTTACGCATGCGATCGATCGAGTATATACGTATTTATGTATGCATGTATGTACTAATGGAAATATGTGTGTATACGTGTGTGTACACAGGTGTAGTAGAGGTTTTGTCTATCTCTTCTATTACCGGTTATTTTAGAGACATACAGAATGAAAAAGACTTCGTCCAGTGTTCCAAAGAAAAATTAGTATTGTAAATTCTGTTATATTTTTATCATTATGTATACAATTCCGCTATTAAGAAAATTAATTTCTCACTGCACCCCTGTCTGGTTTGTATTTGTTTCATAACTGGAAGTATGTAAATATTTCACCCCCGCGTTTTTAATACAGCAATGCTCCTTGAAAGCATTTTAATAATGAATTGTCTTCCTTCCCACATGACCTTCAGTCTGTGTTGGATGCCGCAGTATATATAAGTATCTCTTGCACTCAGAGGCGTGCTTGGGATGCAGTTTGCGTGGGAAAACCTAACATCCATGGTCCTCAAAATTTGCTAGTGCCTGTTCCACTGCCACCTGGGAATCTCACCCTTGTTTTATTACCTCCCCCACACTTGAGCTTGAACCTGTGCTAAAAGCGTCATTGTATAGAGGTCCCGTTTGCTTTAAACATGATCACGCAGCCATGAACATGCCGCTTAGGCTCCCTCTTCCACCACAAAAAGACCACATATCACCAAAAACGGTTCCGTGATCACGTGTTTATCGCAAAATACCCAGTGTATGTGGATGTCCTTTGGTCTAAACATGATCACCTGGCCATAAATGCACCGTTTAGACTCCTCGTTCACAAAGCATCCCTTCCAACAAAAAGATACCGTGACCACGTGTTTATTGCGGAAGCCCTAGGATAAATTGCGTCCCACTGGAAGTGCTTGTTGCGGAAGTGCCATACGTAAATTGAAGCTTGTTACGGAAGCTTCATTTATATTCTGCTTTTGAAAATTGTCACCCGTGTTTTGCTTCGGCAAAACACTTTCCTTGAAGAATCTGTTGCATAGCTCTTAGCGATAAGACCTTCTTGTTGGAAGTGGTCTTTAGAATAGTCTTCTGCATATCTGACTCAGTATCCTCTCTCCACATTTTCTAGATGAACGCTACTTTGCTCATACAGAATAGCTAAAAGAATCGTTGCGTCATCGTATTTGTGTTGGTGATTTCACTGTTACGTAGTTCAGAAACATTGGGTTTTGTGCATGTAGATCTGGCTCCTAAAGGAAGTTGTGGTTGATTCGCCCAATATCTGCAACATAACATCCGAACACCTAAATTCTGAATTCTATGGATGCTGACTATAGAGATGTCTTTGGAGACCCTTTCTATTGTATTTAAATAATATTAATCCTAGACTAGTAAAACTGCATATGTATGAAATAATAAGAAAGCAATCAAAAGCGCAACTATAAAGCATAACAGAATTTGGGTAGCATTTTTTCATTACGTTTCTATAACAGAGAAAACCTCAGGAGCACTCCTTTGAGCCAAAGCCAATATATTGCTTTTGGGGAAATGATTCACAACCAAGATAATTTGAACCCACATCTGTTATGAGACTGTATTCCTTGATAAATGGTGCAGGCATTATGAACCGGCTTTAAAACGCTACAGGTAAAACAATAAGCCCAAGGTTGAAGTGCATCCGGAGCAATGAGGAAATCTGTATCGAACAAGACAAGACAGGAGCAGGAGGTATTGCTTTGTTATTTGAGGTTTCCACTACATTTTCCTCATTCATGCTTACTACTAATTTCACGTCTTAAAACAAAATCGATGAGAACACCAAAGTATTCTGCCAGTGTACCTTTCAATTTCACATTAAGAATTACGCACCTGTTATACAGCGCTGAAAACATTAAAACTGTATTTTGTTTACACTGCACTCAAATCATTAATTTACCGGAATACTAATACAAAGAGGAAATACCACGCATATTCCCCAGGAATACTTTTAATGGACCTAATATTTCTTGCAACTTTAAAAATGGTAGCAGGAAGTTACTGGTTGGATTATATCCTTGAGGATTTAACATTTTAAGCAAGTGCACAGTTAAAGGACACAAAGTTACTTGTATCTATACGAAACGTTTCCTATGTGGAAGCAATGAATAGAACCTGCTTAACGACTGTGATTATAGCGCTATTAATACGCGAAGCTCTAATGAATAACATGGAAAAAAGAAACAGAATAATTATACAACTGGATATAACACAGTTTGGAAACATGCAACCTACCTTAATAAAAAGCTATATCGTCAATATATACACTACGTTATCAAAAGTATCCGGACATATGGCTGAAAATGACGTACATGTTCGTGGCACCCTCCATCGGTAATGCTGGAAGTCAATATGGTGTTGGCCCACCCTTAGCCTTGATGACAGCGTTTTCTCTCGCAAGCATACTTTCAATAAGGTGCTGGAAGGTTTCTTCGGTAATGGCAGCCCATTCTTCACGGAGCGCGGAAGTGAGGTGAGGTATCGATGTAGGTCGGTGAAGCCTAGCACGAAGTCGGCGTTCCAAAACATCCCAAAGATGCTCTATAGGATTCAAATCAGGACTCTGTGCAGGCCATTACATTACAGGGATGTTATTGTCGTGTAACCACTCCGCCACAGCCCATGTAGTATGAGCAGGTGTTCGACCGTGTTGAAAGATGCAATCGCCATTCCCGAATTGCTCTTCAACAGTGGGAAGCAAGAAGGTGCTTAGAATATCAATATAGGTCTGCGCTGTGATCGTGCCACGCAAAACAACAAGAGGTGCAAGCCCTCTCCAGGAAAAACACGACCACACTATTCACCACCACCTCCAAATTTCACTGTTGGCACGACACACGCTGGCAGATGACGTTCATCGGGCATTCGCCATACCCACACCCTGCCATCGGATCACCACATTGTGTACCGTGATTCGTCACTCCACACAACGTTTTGCCAATGTTCAATCGTGTAATGTTGATGCTCCTTACACCAAGCGAGGCGTCGTTTGGCATTTTCCTGCGTGATGGGTGGCTTATGAGCAGCCGCTTGACAATGGAATCCAAGGTTTCTCACCTCACGCCTAACTGCCATAGTACTTGGAGTGGATTCTGATGTAGTTTGGAAATCCTGAGTGATGATTGGATAGATGTCTGCCTATTACTCTTTACAACCATCTTCAAATGTCAGCGGTCTCTTCAGTCAACAGATGAGGTCGGCCTGTACGCTTTTGTGTTGTACATGTCCCTTCACGTTTCCACTTCACTATCACATCAGAAACAATGAACCTAGGGATGTTTAGGAGTGTGGAAATCTCGCGTACAGACTTCTGACACAAGTACCACCCAATCACCTGACCACGTTAGAAGTCCGTGAGTTTCACGGAGTGTCCCATTCTGCTATTTCACGATGTCTAATGACTACTGAGGTCGCGGATAATGAGTACCAGGCAGTAGGTGGCAGCACAATGCACCTAAAATGAAAAACATATGTTTGTGAGGGTGTTCGGATACTTTTGTTCACATAGTGTATGTATTTTGCGTTATACTTTATGAAAAAATTATGAATTACTAAATTAAGAGAGATTTATTCGGGTTATCAAGAATAATGTTAGTGGACAATTAATGTAATACGAATTATTAAACAAATTTCTAACTCAGAAATCACTGACAATGTGTTATACATCTCTATCACAAAAGTGTAAAACCTTAACTCTTCCATTTGATTTTTACATTTGGATATAGCTATTATTTTAGTACGCTTAACATGAACACCGCCTGCAATGATTTTCTTTATGTGCATCCAATTAGTTTGTTATGCTTTTCGGAATCAACTACAATCTCTATTTACTTTAGCTTTCCAGTATCATGTGAAGAGCCTTCTCGAAACTACTCTGTGTAACGTTTTTGAAATGTGGTAACTTAAAGTGGAGCTCCATACAATCTACCTCCCTACATATTAACTGTCTACTCTTTGGTATGTTTGGGCTACATGCGGCGATTTATTCCATCAAACATTTGAAAAAAATATATTCAACTTATGATGTTTAATGTACACTGGGCGACTTAATCCTTCAATATTTTTCATAGCAATATTTTACTAATAATGTTTATGTCGTTAAACTATATGAATTGTAAATTCACGTACTAAATTCCAATGTGTTGAATGTTAATAACGAAACGTATTACCACGAATATTGCTGTGCAGCTTTCACAGACTTCACAAATATGCTTCTGATAACTCAATGCAGTTTGATGAACTCACACTTTAATGTGTTCAAGTCCTGAAATATAGGTTTAAATAGCACCGATTTGGAAAACTAATAATATTCACACATTAAAATCTCCGTATAAAGAAAAAGAATATGTTCACTTCTTAATTAAAGGAAGCTGCATAATTCAAATACTAAAACTTGCCATGGCCATGTAGTAGCTGGCTGCTTTTGAGTGACGTCTTCGCTGAATACAGTATTATCAATTAAATTATGGCTTCTCTGTGAAAATGAAGCGCAGTGTTTCTATGTGAGCTATCTAGCTGTGATGTGCTGGACTGTGATTGACCTGGGCCATCTAAATATTTTATACTCGTTTCAGCTTTCCAACTTAACGGTATTATTCACTCACTGAGCTTTTTATTATAAAGGAATACATTATCGCGTTTTCTTTTCATTGCGCACTCAAAGGATTTAAAACCCTTCCTTCAAAACCCTTGATTTTGTGTGTATCTACGGATAGTCTTAGCTATGTCGATATAATTTTCCACGTAGAACTATAATCTATTGTTTTTCTCTTTCCAAATAGTCACGTCAATCTATTTTCCTACTTTAAGACCAATGAATGTAAATCATTCTTGAGCGTACATTATCATTGTGAATATTGAGAAGGATGTATTTCAATGCCTTAGGAATCCGAGTGTTCCTTCGGATTTAGCCATAAGTGAATTTTAATCATTTATACAATGAGAATGTATATCAGTTTTCAGGGAAGTTGCATTCATTTATTCTTTCCAGACTCAAAATTTTATGAATACAACCTATTGAATGGAAATACAAAAATCTATATTTATGTTTCATTGCAATACCGGTTTAATGCGTCTAAGAATTAACATCCGTCGCTGGTTTTGATGTGTGTCTGCCCCCTAAAAGAATTACAATTTTCAATTCAAGCTAATTCACACATTTATTTCATCTCTCTCTCTTTCTCTCTCTCTCTCATCTAAACCAATTTAGGGATTTTGAAACTTTTGTTGTTTCTTATTCTTTGAGTCTTATATTTTCTTGATATTTACTTTTGTTGCATCACAAGAATAAATATTACTCTTCTGAATCACATGTGTACCAAGGACGTCTTATGATTTGTCTTTGAAGTTGACAAGTTGAATTACATAGCATATTTCTAGACTTGTATGTAAACGGAGAAAACTCGCAATTTGTGTAAAAATGAGGGTACCTGTTCAGTGCCGTCATTTCCGAACATTAATATAATAACTTCTTTGAACAGAGTTCTATGTGTTTACTTATTCTCAAGTAACATAAAGTGTGTAGGCTAAAAATACTTAGATATTTAATTACAATATTTTCGAAAACGGCCGGTATATTGTAACGAGATTCGAACAGAGTATCAAGAAGTACGTTAGCATGGAGAGTTGTTCAAGATCTATGGTAACAATATCAGGCAAGCAAAATAGCTCCGCGCTGATACAAGTGGAACCGAATGCAATTTCAGCAGTATGAGTGTATCACTATGTTTGCTCAGAATTAGGGATCTCTATTACTACTGTGAACACCATAATCAACCAGGATTTTAATATAGAAAAGTGCCATAAGAGCCGGGGATATAAACTAATGCCTAAATACATTGCAGAACGTACCACTTACAGTAGAAAGCTGTATGGACGAAACCTAGCAGGCGAAAAGTGGATGTTTGTTGTCTGTTTAGATGAGGCATATGTTTACTTGAGTGACTGCAACAAACCCTGGGCTATATATTACCGACCAAGGGGTGAATAACTTCAAAGTTTGTGTAAGGAACTAACGAAAATTTCCACAATAGCTTCATGACAATATCAAGCTACAGCTACAATGGCAAATTAACCATTCGTCGTGTAAATAAAAATGTGAAAATCAAATCGGCATATTTTCAGACTAACGTCCTGATACCGATTTTCTATACAGAAATCCCTCCTCTCTATAGTGCAGAGTTAAAGACAGTGTTGCTGGATCAGGATGAGGCGCGAAGCCATACACCTGCTTCAACCTACAAATTTTTGGAGAACATAGAGAGAGAAATGGGAATGCATTCCATACTTTTCACCATACATTTGATGCATCACTGATGGAGTTTTGTGCATTTGAGTTACTGAAAGGATCCCTTGGAAGCAGACAGCTGCGAACTTTGGATGGTCTCCGATGAGCTGCCAGGAGGAATGGAATAAACTGGACATCCCTGTATTTCGTAGCAGTTTACTCCAGTGGAAGCTGTTGCTGCATATTCATAGCTCAAGCTAAAGGCTGCCAGATAGAACATCACTGCTTGTGGAGGAGTGGTTTTTCATAAAGTAAGGGGGTATTAAGTTTGTTACCATAGATTGTGAACAACCGTCTCTTTTGCCAAAAGGTGATAAAATGCCGAAGCCCTGAAGACACGTCTTTGTACGAAACAGGGCTGTTCTGTCAGCAGCCAAAAGGATACTTAAATGGCCGCGAATCGAGATCACAGGGTCTTACTCTCGCTCTCGTGCGGGTGATGAAATCAACGGCGACGTTCTGGGCAATAAGGGGCGCTTCGCACCTCAATCATAATTAAGTTAACATTTAATAAGTGGATACATCCAGACAGCACTAACCACAGGTAAGATACACTACTGTTAAGTTCTCGCTCGTACTGGCCGCCAGACTATCCAACACCCTACTAAGTGCAACTATGTACATTAAGTATGAATATTACTCTTCGTTTTTATACAGCCCCTTGGGGCTTTTATTTGACGCCTCTTCCTATAACGCATCCACCTATGCCCCACCTATCAACCTCCGATACCGATCCGCTCCCCCATCTGAGTCTACAGCCCTCCTGTGTACCCAACCCTCGGGGGCCACCATAAGTAGGGGTGATACGATACATTTTGGGTACGTTATCATCGAGAATGTCTTCTTTTTCTCAATTACTCTAGGCTATGCAGGTTAACACTTGTTCAATGCTTGTCCTGCAACGATAAATTCAATGCAGAGTCTGCCAAGAATTGATGTATGGCATTCATGAGGAGATGTGATGTACGTTTAAGAAAAATCTTGTTTTATTAAATTCCACATACGTTTACAACTGATATTATGTCGCCCTTCTCTCAGTAACTCAGAAAAATTGAGGCAATAAATTCATTTGGTTTATTATAATCGTTTATGATGTTTCACAAGTCCTCCTTAATCACATCTTAATACAATATTTACATATGTTTACATACTTGTAATCACTGATCAAACATTTATTTCATTGCATACTCATCTTGTTATAGGATACATTAATTTAATTTGACTGTCTAATACTGTTTTGTTATTAACTGTTCACGAACAACGTGAGCTATTGAAGCTGTTGACACGTGGAAGCGCCTTCATGAGGATGTGGAGCTTCACAATAGGTTGCAACCTGGACATAAGAAGTGAAGCCAAGAAGGTGCCTCTACATCAGCATAACAGAACAAAGAAGCATTATCAGCAAAAAGGGTATGTTAGAAACTGATCTAGAAACTGATCCCACTATGTTAGAATGCAAGATTACTGAATTGCCACTCAACGGTCGCATCTTTAATACAAGAATTAAAAATACAATCGGTTTTCTTGAGCATCACGAGTTCCAGAACAGATCTAGGGGTCATGTAGTCATGCTATGAAAGTTATGTATTGTAATTTTGTCCTAAATGAATACTTTTCTGTTGCTAACACAATGAGTTAAAACACCACCAGCTACTGTGTACAGTATTATCAACAAAACAGTACATATTTAGTGTTATACAGAAGAACCTACGTTTTATATTTTGTTACATTTGTCATAATGTTTAGGCACCCCACAGTGGTGAATGTAAGGTAAGGTTGATGTATTTATTAAAATACTCCCACCTAGGTCCAACGCGATGCAACAACCAATGACAAGTGAGGTCCTTCAGACATTCTGGAGGTTATGTGTGGATGAAGTAGCTGCCAACATGTCACAACACGGTGTCCAGTATTTACTACTAGTTGCCATTATTATGTTTCCCCTGGAGCATAACTCTTCGAAATCAACAACATATCATTTCCAGATACTGGGAAGCTAGAATGAGAATAACTTTGTCGATAACTCCCAAGCATTAGACACACACACACCCACACCTCCTGTTACATATTTAATTATTATTTGAATAAATGAGCAATATAGCAGATTCGGTTTGAAAGCTACGTCAGTATAGTAAATGCCAAGTGGAACACACATACTCACACCTGCATTGTAGACCTAAAAAGCACATGTAACTAAGTATCTGTACCTCTTAAAAACAGATAAATGTTTATCTGCTTTGCAGTCCAAGGACTAAAGAATGCATACTACCTCTTCTTCCTTCTTAGATGTCCGAGACTTTCTCCTAGATGGAATGCTGTACTTATTTCTTATAAATGTGTATTATATTGTGAGTAGGGGAAGAATAAGAGAGCTGGCCCACTTAATATGCATGGAATGTCTGTTCATATGCAAACGAGCTCCCCTCCCCCACTTCCCCCCTTCCACAGCAGCTCCTTGGTACTTTTAGTTGCAGCTGCGTTCATAAATCTTGTTGTGTACAATGGAAGCTTGACAGTTAAGCAATTAAGGGTATCCTTCACCTGTCAAAACGAACAAAGGGGTCATAAATTTTACGCTTCTGTAACAAAGGTGAGATGCATTTCCTACCCATTCCACATCCGACCACTTCTGCACCTGTGTCAGCCAACCCAAGAGGCTATTCATCACTGTCAAAATGAGCAATGTGGATGCAGGGATCAAAGGAAGAGATTCTATTGTGTGCCTTTCTATTGTCCGGGGCAAGGCTACTTTAGAAAGAACACCTGGCATACTCATTCCACTAGCTTTTAACAAAATAATAACGCTTGCCCTTCAGCTGTCAAAATGAACAAAGGCCATGATGAATTAGGGTCGTGACAAAAG
The DNA here is from genome assembly GCA_030765065.1 of Deroplatys truncata. Classification (NCBI taxonomy): domain Eukaryota; kingdom Metazoa; phylum Arthropoda; class Insecta; order Mantodea; family Mantidae; genus Deroplatys; species Deroplatys truncata. The sequence goes on along the minus strand of CM060990.1, from coordinate 532,608,593 downwards.
AGAACCTGGAGCCTGTTAACAGAGAAATAAGTTCTATTGTCCGGGAGGCAAGCCTTATTTCTGGCATTTCTCATTCCACTGCCCTATAACAAAGCCGGTCCCTTTCCATTGTTTCTCGAACACCTGCTAGCTTAACAAAATAATCCGAGGGTGGCTTTATGCTCGCAATGTCCTTGTTCGCGTGAAAGAGAGAGAAGCTTGTTTACTAGCTATACGTAAACACTTTAACAGCGCCAGAGTCAGCCATCATGATTTTTGCCTTCAGGGGCTGTTCTCCCCGATGTTTTACCAGATCCTGAAAATATACCCGAGCATAGTTAACAAGCATTCTGTTTTTGCTCATTTCAAGCAGCGACACCGAAAAAGCGCTTAATTTATATATTTCATTACATGCATTAAACCTCTGCATGGATATCCACAGATCGGTGCTCGATTCTTACTGTAATCAAAAGTTTATTGCTAATGAGAAATTGATTATTGATGTTATTATATCATTACCCTAATTAATAAAAAGGCGTTCAGAGGATTGTAGCTCGAATCTTACCAAGTGAAACTCTAATGCGTAATAACTATTAAACTATGCACCGCCCGATTAAAAATGTATTTACCAAATATAATTTAATTTTTATATATCATTTCCCTAATTAATGAAAGGGTGTTCAGAGGGTTCTAGCTCGAATCTTACCCAGCGAAATTCTAATGCTTAATAAATATTAAACTATGCAACGTCAGATTAAAATGCATTCAACAAATATAACTTAATTTTTATATATCATTACCCTAATTAATAAAACGGTATTCAGAGGACCTAGATCGAATCTTACCCAGCGAAACTAATGCGTAATAACTATTAAGCTATGCACGGCCAGATTAAAGTGTATTTAACAAATATAGTTTAATCTGTTATACATCATTACCCTAATTAATGAAAGGGTGTTAAGAGCGTTCTAGCTCGAATCTTACCCAGCAAAACTCTAATGCTTAATAAATCTTAATTTATGGGAGTATGTACGGTCAGATTAAAAACGTGTTTAACAAATATAATTATTTATATTAAACACCGACGTATACTTAGGCATCCAAATTGATACTTTACTAAGGTAAAACATTATTATATCATTACACTGCTTAATGAAAGGGTGTTCAGAGGATCCTAGATTGAATCTTGCCCAGCGAAACTCTAATACTTAATAAATATTAAACTATGTGAGTATGGGGCGGTCAGATTAATACGCATTTAACAAATATAATTTAATTTATACGACATTACAATGTTTAACGAGCCGTATTCTTATGAACCCCGGAGGCTTCTAGCTCGAATCTTACCCGGCGAAACGCTATAATAACTATTAAACTAGGTGAGTATGGGCGGTTAGATTAAAATTGCATTTAACAAATATAATTATTTATATTAAGCCCCTGCGTATACTTAGATATCCCGATGCCAAGACGCCACTCTTTCTTCTCCTCTCTTTTTCTTTCTATCCATATATCTCTTTCTTTCTTCTAGACTTGCACACATTCAATCGTTCACATATACACGAGCACTTGTACACACATCAGCAAACATACACCAGTACACGCGCAAATGTACATGCAAGCACATACACACACGTACATCCAAGCGTTCACATAAACACGAGCACATACGCATACATCAACACACATACACTGGTGCACGCACGCACATACATGCAAGCACATACATACACCAGTACACACACGCACATACATACACCAGTACACACACACATTCATGCACCTCATGCGTATACATACAGACACCAGTGCTCTTACACTCACACATACATATACATCGACGCACACACACAAACACGCATACACACATACACGCACACACTCCCGCACATACATACACCGTTACACTTGCACATACACATACGCACACGACCGCGCACACACACGCAAGCACATATGCCTGTTCACTTACACCCAACAGCACCAACCCACACACGCACACGCATACACACGCACACACCAACTTACGCGCATGTCATGAATGAAAAGAAACAAAATTATGCAATAAAAACTAATTATAGCTCGGGATGCAAGACGCCATTTACGAATTGCTCGAAACTGGTCTGGATGCCTGGGTTCGAATCCTAGGACTGATTACAAATTCATCTTCTAATAATTCAAAAACTAATTAAGATAAAGAAGAATAATCAAACTTTATTACTTTCATGACATTAGCTGGTTTCTTGTGAACGTGTATTAGAGTACCAGGTGTCATGGGTTCGATCCTTAATTTTAAAATATCAATTATCTCAGAAACTAGCAGGGATAGAGGAGCGGACCAAAGCATGATCGTTAGCTCCTATGATGTACAATTAATGCCTGTTTATAATTTCCAATCAGTTGTCAATAGTTCGAATCCCGATCTTTCAGTGTCTCCCTTAATTTTCCTCTGTGCTCTAGAATATATCACTTAGATCAATGTTGTATCTGCATACAGGTCTTTTAAACACATCAAAATATTATTATAAATAATTTTGTTTCTGGTGCTCTGAGATCGAATACTGATTCAATGCAATTTACTTATAAATTTAATAACATAGTAAATAATTAAGATAAAGGCACCTAATAAACCTTATTACGTTTATGTCATTAGATAGTATCTTGCGGGTGTATATTCGGGTACCTAACCTCCAGGGTTCGATCCTTAAGTTTAAATCTCAATAATCGCAGAAATTACCAGAGATCGAGCGGTAGACGAAAGCATGTTTGATAGCTCCTACAAAGAACAATTAATCCTGTATATAATTTCCAAAGAGTTGACCCTAGTTCGAATCCCGATCATTCAATGACTTCCCCGATTTTCCTCTGTACTCTAGAACAATTCACTTAGATTGATACTGTAACTGCATGCAGCTTTGTGTAAAGACATTATGGATGTACTCTGAGAGAGAGAAAGAGAGAGAGCGAGAGGAAGTGAAACAAGTAGGCATAACAATGCTGAAAGTCTCTGCGCATGCGCAGCAAGAGGTGATAATTCCATGGGTGTAATAATCACGTAATGTGTAAGCATCACAGCCATGATGACGTGCTGGCGTCGCCTGGAGGGGGTTTAGATCCCTATATATATATACAGATATCTGCGCATGTTAGAACTGTTGTGTACTTATTAACTTTACATTTAAGTTTTAAAGAACTTTAGAAGTAACGCGATGTGGAGGCCATCTACACGTACAGCACATATCAAAACGTAACAATGCAAGGTGAGTTTTTTTTACATAACCATACAAAATCACTGTTGGCTTTTACAATACATTTAATTTTGTTTAAACGTTACCGTACATGAAAGACGATTCGTTGCAAAGAGCATCATATTTTCTAATCCGTGCTTTACGTTCACATGGATTTCTCTGCATACTCTTCTCCAGTTCACAGGATTTTCTCTACTCATTCTTCTTCTATAAACATTCACATGATTATCGCTGCACATTCCTCCTACGTAAACATTCACACAATTTTCACCATTCATTCATTGTTTCCCTACAGGTTCATACTCTATTAACATGCATACATTTTCTCTACTCATTCTTTGTTTCTCAACGCATTCATACGATTTTCGCTACACATTCTTCTTACATAAACATTCACACGATTTTCCCCACTCATTCTTTGTTTCACTATACATTCACACGATTTCCTCTACTCATTCTTTGGTTCTCTGCTGGCTCATCTTCCATGAATATTCACATGATTTTCTGTACTTATACTTTGTTTCTCTACACATTCATACGGTTTTTGCTGCACATTCTTCTATTAATATTCACACGATTTTCTCCATTCGTTCTTTGTTTCTCTACATTCATAAGCATACTTACAAAACATACACACACCATAGTTCTAATATAAAGAAAAGCGTATAACTTGTTCTTCAACTTGAATAATGTGTGTGAAAATAATAAATCATGTCAATGGCTGTTACAGATGGTTTAACTGATAGACTTAACAAGATGGTTGAAGAGCGCAGTTTCCCACCGACTCGTCGAGTTTAAGATCTCGAAATAGGTCTTAACTATGAGATAAAGTCCTTAAAGAGAGTTCAAACAAGATATCGTACCAGGATCGTATCTTCACTGGAGGATTGTCAAGTGTTCTTGCTAGAGCACTATAATAACGGTATAGCAGAGGTGGGGAAATTTAAGGCATGGAAATTGCCTTTTTTGGATTCAGAGATGGTGTGTAGAAGTGTTAAACTTAAGTATTGAGTGTTCCCCTATTTTAACATGAAAAAATTCATAAATAAAACAACTGACTCCTTGATATTACATATAACGATACAAAAGATAAATGTTATAGAATTTTTTATAAATTTTTTTACGAAATCACATGTTTGAATTTAGTTATATCTAATGCATTGAAATAACGATAAATATCTGAATGTTTATGCACATCTTTTGTGTTTCATATTACATGTATCATAACAAAAAATGTAATTCTTTCAGGTTGCCTTTACTAGTCTAAATCAGTTTTCTAAGACTTTCATTGTGCAATGTTTCAGACTATGCAATAAGAGGAAGAAGAAGAGGAATAGCCTGCAGCCATGCAAAGGAGGGCTGACGCTATTGGAGGTTACAATAAGCAGCATCGACACCTCCAAGAAACATGCTGGTAAGAAGCGGGTGCTGAGACATCTACATCACCAAAACACGCTAAGAAGGATACTTATATAACATTACAATACATACGATGAAAAAACACGGACAATTTTGTACACAATTCAATGCATAGCTGAGAGTTAGCTCAAGCGAGTCTCCCTATATTCGCTGAAATTAAGCATCGTGAACAGTAATTTAAATGATTGTGAAATACATTTAAATAGAGATGAAATTTGTAACCTAAAAGACTTGAGCCCTGTATACATTAACAGCATTAAGACTGTTTGCCACGCTGGAATACAAATTATGAAAATAAAAAGACTTTCATGTAAACAAAAAGAAATTGCATTAACCTGCTGTTACAAGTGTAATGACATATACAGAAGCAATGAGTCGGATGAGGAAGTGATAGAAATGTAAGATAAATAATAACAATAAAAAGAATTAAGGTATGCTTTTAGGTAGTGCTTTTATTCATTAAATATCCTTACATTCCTAATGAAACATAAATCATTACAATTGATTAGTTTAAGTTATGTTACAATGATCAAAAAGAGAACCGTCTTTAGACGCATTACTCGCTCTTAAATCCAGAGCACCAAAAGTGACAAATCCCGGCTTCTCCATTTTTAGATGTGGTGTCACTATTCAGGTAAATTCCTGTAACACAGCAGGTTGAGTATGCAGATCCATGGTCCTAAATGGGTGAAACAGTCTTATCCAGCTGAACAGTCTTGAAGATCACAACATCAGAAAGTCGAATCACAGGCCTTCTCCACTCGATAAGTGCAGGTTTAACAACGGCATTCTTTTCACCCTGAGACGGGGTAAAGTATATAATTGTTCAACTTGGAAAGGGATTCTAAAGTCGTTGTTAGAGTCCAGAGCTGATGTATTATATGGTGAAAACACATGTTCCTCTTCTTAGTGATCTTATCGTCGAACCTCGGTGTCATTGCGGTGCCGGTAACATTGAAGATGCTCATGATTATAGGATTCTGAAGCCCAATAACAGCAGGAACTGTCGATTGCGTGATGTTAATCCGATGGGCGTCAAGGCATGATGTGTGCGTTGAATCATTCCATTATTACTTCCTCGACGTCGTTGACGTCTTCTAAAATCTATAGGCATTATGCTTATATCCTTGTTTCTAAAGGCAGTGATATTGCTGTTATGCTCCCCTACACTAAGGCTGTTTTCCCTATGAAGCGAATGTTTATGAACAACAGGTAAATTTTGATTTGATGGTTCTTGTGAAATACGGTATCCAGTCGTAACAGATGGGAAAACTAATAGATCGAGTGTCCACTTTTACTATCGAGGATGGAGACTGATGCAATACTGCGCTAAATTCGTATGATACCCAACCTAAATATATTCACTAGGAAATCAGATTCAGACAGCTGATTAGGTGGAATAACTTTGTCACTGAAGGGTCCCAGAACGTTCGTATAAAACGATCACTGGAAAAAATCAAGAGTGAAAGAACATTTTAATTACATTGCATTATTATTATTATTATTATTATTATTATTATTATTATTATTATTATTATTATTATTATTATTAATATTATTATTATTGTTATTATTATTTGAACACAACTGTCCGCAGATGACTGAATTGAAACTCTGAAACCCGTTAACAATGCCTTAAAGCATAAGAGGGATCTTTCTAACACTTTCCTGGTTTCATGGTTGTGCAGATGCTAATCACGCTATAAAACCACCCAGCTTTAAATTCTGAATAATTTCGCTAATCGCATCGGAAAAGTCATTTTATCAGGTGGATGAAGCATCATTAGTACCCTTAGCATGTTTAACAAATCATTAGGATCGGTTTAGCGGTATAGCATCTCCTCTGTATTCGCTTTGATTATATCTTCTAATCTCGGTGAGTTGACACTAGTATGCTTGCATTCATTGGTGTGTTTATTCAGAGCTTGCTCATTCAAAGAATCTGCTCTTATTGTTTCATCAGTGGTAGCTCTTGACGTTATTACAGGATCACTTGAACTGGTTTCAAGTACGGTACATCTTGAATCCCGCTCTTCGGAACTTGAGATTTCAGGATCTGCTTTGGGTATAGTAGTCAATGCACAGCTGGTCACCACTTTACAGTATCTTCTCCTATGCTGCTTGAGCCTTGAAATTGTCCTGCTTTTTAAAGTTCTATTACATATGCAGCACTTAACAAAGCGATTCCTCCCCCCTTGGGAAACATACGAAAATCAAGATTCTCGTAAATAGACTATAATTGACCACCTTTGTGAGTGTTCATGCTCAAACAGTATATATAAACTAGTCAATGTATACTGTAGATGTTGAATTCGTAAACGATAACACGAGACTGAGCTATTTTTTCAACATTTACGTATTTATATATGTTCCCAGGCTTTGATGCATATAAAGAGACATATCCGAATGAGACTAAGCAAAATATTGTAGCATTCACACATAATAGTTGTAATTTCGTTAATTATAACTATTGCATTAGGCACAAGCAGATTCAAGTAGCATGAAATGGATTCATGGAGGTAAGAGTTTTCTTGATAGTTAGCACAGAGAATGCGAGAGCTGACTGAGATACTGGTCTAGCTAGCACGAGTCTGAAGCTCCTGTACCATCCTTTAGCGAAAATGGCACACGTATCTGAGAGCCTTTAGCGAGAGCGGGTCACCTTTTCCCTGAGTGGGTCACCTTTTTCCCTGTGTGGGTCACCTTTGTCCCTGAGCGTGGTCACCTTTTTCCCTTTGTGGGTCACCTTTTTCCCTGTTCCGGTCATCTTTTTTCCTTTTGTGGGTCACCTTTCCCTTTAGGGGTCACCTTTTCCCTTTGGGGGTCGCCTTTTTCCCTTTATGGGTCACCTTTTTCCCTTTGTGGGTCACCTTTTTCCCTTTATGGGTCACCTTTTTCCCCTTTTTGGGTCACCTTTTTCCCTTGAGCGGGTCACCTTTTTCCCTTTTTGGGTCACCTTTTTCCCTGTGCGGGTCACCTTTTTCCCTTTGTGGGTCACCTTTTTCCCTTTATGGGTCACCTTTTTCCCCTTTTTGGGTCACCTTTTTCCCTTGAGCGGGTCACCTTTTTCCCTTTTTGGGTCACCTTTTTCCCTGTGCGGGTCACCTTTTTCCCTTTGTGGGTCACCTTTTTCCCTTTATGGGTCCCCGTTTTCCCTTTGTGGGTCACCTTTTTCCCTTTATGGGTCACCTTTTTCCCTTTATGGGTCACCTTTTTCAGTTTGTGGGTCACCTTTTCCCTTTGTGGGTCAAATTTTTCCCTTTATGTGTCCCCATTTTCCCTTTGTGGGTCACCTTTTTCCCTTTGTGGTTCACCTTTTTCCCTTTGTGGGACACCTTTTTCCCTTTATGGGTCACCTTTTTCCCCTTTTTGGGTCACCTTTTTTCCCTTTATGGGTCACCTTTTTCCCTTTGGGGGTCACCTTTTTCCCTTTGTGGGTCACCTTTTTCCCTTTGTGGGTCACATTTTTTCCCTTTTTGGGTCACCTTTTCCCTTTGTGAGTCACCTTTTTCCCTTTGCGGGTCACATTTTTCCGTATGCTGGGTCACCTTTTTCCCTTTGTTGGTCACCTTTTTCCCGCTGCAGGTCACCTTTTTCCCTGAACAGTCACCTTTTTCCCTCAGCGAGTCACCTTTTCCCTGAATTGGTTACGTGATGGGCATGTCTAAAATTAGCGTTCTAACATTGACATGAAACAGTTTTTCCACGAATTCAGTCTAAAGTAGCTTTCAAAGTCTAACATATGAATAGGCTGTGAGCATTCTTGCTTCATCCGCTCTAGCTTGACAGCTAAAATAAAATAAATCGCTCTTAATGTATATACGCTAATGAGAAAGTATAAAAGAACTATGCCGAATAAAATCGATTAGTGTACCATGAGTGCTAAGGTGGTTAAGGTCGCAAGAGGTTTAATTAACTCTCTCATTAACCTTCTAACGTTTGAAGCACATTTGCCTGGTTACATATATTGAGGAACTGGGGCAAAGCTAGAGAAAAATTAAAGAGAGGAGTTCCGGAATCAATCCTTTAGACGAAGCGTGTAATCTTAGCGACATTGCCTACGCTCAATATAAGATCTCTGCTTCTAGAAACGTTGTCGACAAAATCTTGGCTGAAACGGCTTGGAAAAGAGTGCAAACATCTGATATTACATTAGGTGGAAAAGTTGGCAGCACGACTAGTAACAGCAATTATGAAGGGAAAGGTAGCTCCAGATGTATGAACCATGAAGAAGAAACGAGGAGGATTTGTACCTCTCATTCCAATTATTGCAGCTGCAGGCGCTGCTGCTGGAGGTGCAGCCCAACTTGCCTCAGCAGTAAATAAGAAAAAGTCTGCAGATAAACAAATCGCCGAAATGATGGGGCATAAGAGAGAAATTGAGAGAAAGGTATCTGTTGGCGGCGGGTTCAAAAAGAAAAAACGAGGAGGATTTCTACCGCTCATACCAATTATTGCAGCACTAGGAGCCGCCGCTGGAGATGCATCACAAATTGCTACAGCTGTAAATAACAAAAAAGCTGCGGATAAACAACTTGCTGAAATGATGACACATAACAAAGAAATTGAATCAAGAGGGAAAGGCCTACGAGTGAAGAAGAAGAATAAGGGGAGGAACATCGAATCGAGGAGGGGACAGATCAAGAAAGGGAATTCAAAAACTCTGGCAGAGAGCTATACTTGTCCCTGAAAAAACAATAAGTAACATAGATCCCGGCTTGTATGTCCAATGTTTTAAGTTTCCTCATATTAGGATGCGAATATCTTCTTTATTAGATCAATTAATAATAATAATAATAATAATAATGCAATGTAATTAAAATGTCCTTTCACCCTTGATTTTTTTCCAGTGATTGTTATATAGGAACGTTGTAGGACCCTTCAGTGACAAAGTTATTCCACCTAATCAGCTGTCTGAATCTGATTTCCTAGTGAATATATTTAGGTTGAGTATCACACGAATTTAGCGCAGTATTGCATTAGTCTCCTTCCTCGATAGTAAAAGTGCACACTCGATCTATCAGTTTTCCCATCTGTTACGCCTGGATACCGTATTTCACAAGAACCATCAAATCAAAATTTACCTGTTGTTCATAAACATCCGCTTCATAGAGAAAACAGCCTTAGTATAGGGGAGCATAACAGCAATATCATTGCCATTAGAAAAAAGGATATAAGCATAATGCCTATAGATTTTAGAAGACGTCAACGACGTCGAGGAAGTAATAATGGAATGATTCGACGCACACATCATGCCTTGACGCCCATCGGATTAACATCACGCAATCGACAGTTCCTGCAGTTATTGGGCTTCAGAATCCTATAATCATGAGCATCTTCAATGTTACCGGCACCGCAATGACACCGAGGTTCGACGATAAGATCACTAAGAAGAGGAACATGTGTTTTCACCATATAATACGTCAGCTCTGGACTCTAACAACGACTTTAGAATCCCTTGTCAAGTTGAACATTTATATACTTTACCCCGTCTCAGGGTGAAGAGAATCTGTACTCATCGAGTGGAGCAGGCCTGTGATTCGATTTTCTGATGCTGTGATCTTCAAGACTGTTCAGCTGGATAAGACTCTGTTTCACCCATTTAGGACCATGGATCTGCATAACTCAACCTGCTGTGTTACAGGAATTTACCTGAATAGTGACACCACATCTAAAAATGGAGAAGCCGGGATTTGTCACTTTTGGTGCTCTGGATTTAAGAGCGAGTAATGCGTCTAAACACGGTTCTCTTTTTGATCATTGTAACATAACTTAAACTAATCATTGTAATGATTTATGTTTCATTAGGAATGTAAGGATATTTAATGAATAAAAGCACTACGTAAAAGCATACCTTAATTCTTTTTATTGTTATTATTTATCTTACATTTCTATCACTTCCTCATCCGACTCATTGCTTCTGTATATGTCATTACACTTGTAACAGTAGATTATGCAAATTTCTTTATTATTTAAATGAAAGTCTTTTTATTTTCATAATTTGTATTCCAGCGTGGCAAACAGTCTTAATGCTGTTAATGTATACAGGGCTCAAGTCTTTTAGGTTACAAATTTCATCTCTATTTAAATGTATTTCACAATCATTTAAATTACTGTTCACGATGCTTAATTTCAGCGAATATAGGGAGACTCGCTTGAGCTAACTCTCAGCTATGCATTGCATTGTGTACAAAATTGTCCGTGTTTTTTCATCGTATGCCCTGTAATGTTATTTAAGTATCCTATTAGCGTGTTTTGGTGATGTAGATGTCTCAGCACCCGCTTCTTACCAGCGTGTTTCTTGGAGGTGTCGATGCTGCTTATTCTATCCTCCAATAGCGTCAGCCCTCCTTTGCATGGCTGCAGGCTATTCCTCTTCTTCTTCCTCTTATTGCATAGTCTGAAACATTGCACAATGAAAGTCTTAGAAAACTGATTTGGACTAGTAAAGGCAACCTGAAAGAATTACATTTTTTGTTATGATACATGTAAAATGAAACACAAAAGATGTGTATAAACATTCGGATATTTATCGTTATTTCAATGCATTAGATATAACTAAATTCAAACATGAGATATCGTAAAAAAAACTATTAAACAATTCTATAACATTCATCTTTTGTATCGTTGTATGTAATATCAAGGAGTCAGTTGTTTTATTTATGAATTTTTTTCATGTTAAAATAGGGGAACATTCAATACTTAAGTATAACACTTCTACACACCTTCTCTGAATCCAAAAAAGGCAATTACCATGCCTTAAATTTCCCCACCTCTGCTATACCGTTATTATATCGCTCTAGCAATAACACTTGACAATCCTCGAGTGAAGATACGATCCTGGTACGATATCTTGTTTGAACTCTCTTTAAGGACTTTATCTCATAGGTAAGACCTATTTCGAGATCTTGAACTCGACGAGTCGGTAGGAAACTACCCTCTTTAACCATCTTGTTAACTCTATCAGTTAAACTATCTGTAACAGTCATTGACATGATTTATTATTTTCACTACATTATTCATGTTTGAAGAACAAGTTATACATTTCCTTATATTAGAACTATGGTGTGTGAATGTTTTGTAAGTATGCTTATGAATGTGTATAGAAACAAAGAACGAATGGAGAAAATCGAGTGAGTATTAATAGAAGAATGTGCAGCAAAAATCGTATGAATGTGTAGAGAAACAAAGAATAAGTACAGAAAATCATTTGAATGTTCATGGAAGATTAGCCAGCAGAGAACCAAAGAATGAGTAGAGGAAATCGTGTGAATGTGTAGTGAAACAAAAATGAGTGGGGAAAATCGTGTGAATGTTTACGTATGAAGAATGTGTAGCATAGATCGTATGAATGTTAATGGAAGCAAAGAATGTGCAAAGAAAGTCGTGTGAATGTTCACGAAGGATGAAGCTGGAGAGAATCAAAGAATGAGTAGAGAAAAACGTGTGAGTGTATAGTGAAGCAAAGAATGAGTGGAGAAAATCGTATGAATGTATATGTAAGAAGAATGTGTAGCAAAAATCGTATGAATGCGTTGAGAAACAAAGAATGAGTAGAGAAAATGTATGAATATTAACAGAGTAAGAACCTGTAGGGAAACAAAGAATGAGTAGAGAAAATTGTGTGAATGTTTACGTAGGAGGAATGTGCAGCGATAATCATGTGAATGTTTATAGAAGAAGAATGAGTAGAGAAAATCCTGTGAACTGGAGAAGAGTACGCAGAGAAATCAATGTGAACGTAAAGCACGGATTAGAAAATATGATGCTCTTTGCAACGAATCGTCTTTCATGTACGGTAACGTTTAAACAAAATTAAATGTATTGCAAAAGCCAACAGTGATTTTGTATGGTTATGTAAAAAAACTCACCTTGCATTGTTTCGTTTTGATATGTGCTGTACGTGTAGATGGCCTCAACCTCGCGTTACTTCTAAAGTTCTTTATAACTTAAATGTAAAGTTAATAAGTACACAACAGTTCTAACATGCGCAGATATCTGTATATATAGGGATCTAAACCCCCTCCAGGCGATGCCAGCACGTCATAATGGCTGTGATGCTTACACATTACGTGATTATTACACCCATGGAATTATCATCTCTTGCTGCGCATGCGCAGAGACTTTCAGCATTGTTATGCCTACTTGTTTCACTTCGTCTCGCTCTCTCTCTTTCTCTCTCTCAGAGTACATCCATAATGTCTTTACACAAAGCTGCATGCAGTTACAGTATCAATCTAAGTGAATTGTTCTAGAGTACAGAGGAAAATCGGGGAAGTCATTGAAAGATCGGGATTCGAAATAGGGTCAACTGTTTGGAAATTATATATATATATACACAGCATTAATTGTTCATTGTAGGAGCTATCAAACATGCTTTTGTCCACGGCTCGATTTATGCTAGTTTCTGCGATAATTGAAGTTTAAACTTAAGGATCGAACCCTGGAGGTTAGGTACCCGAATATACCCCCGCAAATTACTATCTGATGAGATAAACGTAATAACGTTTATTAGGTTCTTTATCTTAATTATTTACTATGTTATTAAATTTATAAGTAAATTGCATTGAATCAGTATTCGAACTCAGAACACCAGAAACAAAATTATTTATAATATTAGTTTGATGTGGTTAAAAGACCTGTATGCGGTTACAATATTGATCTAAGTGATATATTCTAGAGCACAGAGGAAAATTAAGGGAGCCACTGAAAGATCGGGATTCGAACTATTGACAAGTGATTGGAAATTATATACAGGCATTAATTGTCCATCATTGGAGCTAACGATCATGCTTTGGTCCTCTCCTCTATCCCTGCTAGTTTCTGAGATAATTGATATTTTTAAATTAAGGATCGAACCCATGACACCTGGTACTCTAGTATACGTTCACAAGAAACCAGCTAATGTCATGAAAGTAATAAAGTTTATTTATCTTCTTTATCTTAATTAGTTTTTGAATTATTAGAAGATGAATTTGTAATCAGTCCTAGGATTCGAACCTATGCATCCAGGCCAGTTTCGAGCAATTCGTAAATGGCGCCTTGCATCCCGAGCTATAATTAGTTTTTATTGCATAATTTTGTCTCTTTTCATTCATGACATGCGCGTGATTTGGTGTGTGCGTGTGTATGCGTGTGCGTGTGTGGGTTGGTGCTGTTGGGTGTAAGTGAACAGGCATATGTGCTTGCGTGTGTGTGCGCGGTCGTGTGCGTATGTGTATGTGCAAGTGTAACGGTGTATGTATGTACGTGAGTGTGTGTGCGTGTATTGTGTATGCGTGTTTGTGTGTGTGCGTCCATGTATATGTATGCGTGAGCGTAAGAGCACTGGTGTATGTATGTATACGCATGAGGTGCGTGAATGCGTGTGTGTACTGGTGTATGTATGTGCGTGTGTGTACTGGTGTATGTATGTGCTTGCATGTATGTGCGTGCGTGCACCAGTGTATGTGTGTTGATGTATGCGTATGTGCTCGTGTATATGTGAACGCTTGGATGTACGTGTGTGTGTATGTGCTTGCATGTACATGTGCGCGAGTACTGGTGTATGTTTGCTGATGTGTGTACAAGTGCTCGTGTATATGTGAACGATTGAATGTGTGCAAATCGAGAAGATAGAAAGAGATATATAGATAGAAAGAAAAAAAGACAAAAAGAAAGAATGCCGTCTAGGCATCGGGATATCTAAGTATACGCAGGGGTTTAATATAAATAATTATATTTGTTAAATGCAACTTTAATCCAACGGCCCATGCTCACCTAGTTTAATGGTTATTATAGCGTTTCGTCGGGTAAGTTTCGAACTAGAAGCCTCCGGGGTTCATAAGAATACAGCTCGTTAAACCTTGTAATGACGTATAAATTAAATTATATTTGGTAAACACGTTTTAATCTGACCGCCCCATACTCACATAGTTTAATATTTATTAAGCATTACAGTTTCGCTGGGCAAGATTCGATCTAGATCCATCTGAACAACCTTTCATTAATTAGGGTAATGATGTATAACAAATTAAATTATATTTGTTAAATACATTTTAATTTGGCCGTGCATAGTTTAACAGTTATTACGCATTAGATTTTCGCTGTGTAAGATTCGATCTAGGACCTCTGAATACCCTTTTATTAACTAGGGTAATGATATATAAAATTAAATTATATTTGCTAAATGCATTTTAATCTCACATTGCATGGTTTAATATTTATTAAGCATTACAGTTTCGCTGGGTAAGATTCGAGCTAGAACCCTCTAAACACCCTTTCATTAATTAGGGTAATGATATATAGAAAATTAAATTATATTTGTTAAATACATTTTTAATCGGGCGGTTGCATAATTTAATAGTTATTACGCATTAGAGTTTCACTTGATAAGATTCTAGCCACAATCCTATGAACGCCTTTTTATTAATTAGGGTAATGATATAATAGTATCAATCATAAATTTCTCATTAGCAATAAACTTTTGATTACAGTAAGAATCGAGCACCGATCTATGGATATCCATGCAGAGGTTTAATGCAAGTAACGAAATATATAAATTAAACGCTTTTTCGCAGTCGCTGCTTGAAATGAGCCAAACAGAATGCTTGTTAACTATGCTCGGGTATATTCGCAGGATCTCGTAAAACATCGGGGAGAACAGCCCCTCAAGGCAAGGACCATGATGGCTGACTCTGGCGCTGTTAAAGTGTTTACGTATAGCTGGTAAACAAGCTTCTCTCTCTTTCACGCGAACAAGGACATTGCGAGCATAAGGCCACCCTCGGATTATTTTGTTAAGCTAGCAGGTGTTCGAGAAACAATGAAAAGGGTCCAGCTTTGTTATGCGGCGGTGGAATGAGAAATGCCAGAAAGAAGGCTTGCCCCCCGCACAATAGAACTTGTTTCTCTGTTAACAGGCTCCAGGTTCTCTTTTGTCACGACCCCAATTCATCATGGCTTTTGTTCATTTTGACAGCTGAAGGGCAAGCGTTGTTCTTTTGCTAAACAGCTAGTGGAATGAGCATGCCAGGTGTTCTTTCTAAAGTAGCCTTGCCCCGGACAATAGAAAGGCACACAATAGAATCTCTTCCTTTGTCCTGCATCCACATTGTTCATTTTGACAGTGATGAATAGCCTCTTGGGTGGGCTGACACAGGTGCAGAAGTGGCCGGATGTGGAATGGGTAGGAAATACATCTCGCCTTTGTTACAGAAGCGTAAACTTTATGACCCCTTTGTTCGTTTTGATAGGTGAAGGTTACCCTTAATTGCTTAACTGTCAAGCTTCCATTGTACACAACAAGATTTATGACCGCAGCTGCAACTAAAAGTACCAAGGAGCTGCTGTAGAAGGGGGGAAGTGTGGGAGGGGATCTCATTTGCATATGAATAGACATTCCATGCATATTAAGTGGGCCAGCTCTCTTATTCTTCCCCTTCTCTTGTGTTATGATTGAGGAACTTTGCCAGAAATATTCATAAGATTTTCTGCTGTTTAATTCTACAAGCATGTATGCATCTGCAAAGGAAAAATATACCAAGATCTGACAAATTTATTTATATAATAAGGGGCTTTCTCTAAATTTTCACACAAACATAATTACAAGGGCGCACAATAATGGAGACAGCAGAGGAAAGCTTGTATTTCTGTCAAAAGAAAATGGCATCATTAAGGAAGAATATGATTGAACAATATGGATATATCTTTATCTATGTATTTATTCACCATTAGAAATGTTTTACAATTTCATGGTTTCATCAAAATTTATATATATAATAGGAAATATGGTAACATAACCTTACAGACAACGTAATAACATAGCAAAAATGAAGTTAAAACAGAATACAATAAGAATCTACTTATTCTATATAATGTACTGGTCAAAATAGATTAATACAATAACAAAAAAATATAAACGTAAAAACCAAAAAAGGAAATTGCAGGAGGAATACAATCATAATCGTCACTATAGTACATAACGAAGAGTTTCGGTACAAATATAATTGAAACGTGAAATCTGTAGATATTATTCATATAAATACACGTATAATAACAAAGGGTTAAATACAAGTCTGCTATCTGAAGCTAACAATGATATTCGAAATATTGAAAATATAACATGAATATGAACAAGATGATTTATTAGTGGTGAATATTGCACAGGTTTTGAGCTAAATCTAACCTATAAAACGTAGAGGTGAATGATTTAGTATTTTTACAATAACCCTGGGTTTGTGTGTAAGGAAGCCTCATATAGATATATCAATATACTTATTAGATTATAAATTTGGGTTAAGCGCTTCTGTTGTAATTGTAATAAAACCTTTCTGTTGTTTTGTTTGTGTTTGTATACTCATGAAATTGCATGAAGAATGAAAATAATATTAATTCTATATTTCTGCAATAAGTGACCTACCAATCATAGATTAATCTGCACAAACTTGCATTACTTAATCGATACAAGTATGCATGTACGGGATAAATGAGTCGTTGAAAGGATGTAAACATTAACCTGTTTGTTTGTAGCCACCTAAAAGTTCCCATCTTCCATGCACATACGATGTCAGACAAATGCTATTTAATAATTGCATTTGCTGATTTAAAAGATCGTGATTAGGAACCAACTGGAATAACCAGCTATGTTTAATAATTTTATGAAACAACAATCAAACAAGGGTAATATATTTTATCACATTTTAATACATAAGATTTATTAATTATAAGTGTACTGTTTAGGATTTGATCATCTACAACATGTTGCAAAACTGTCATGCAGTGCTTATATAGGTTCCTTATTTGGTTATGCTGACTACATGATATATGGCAAGTGAAGTGAAATAATGGCTTCTCTTTGTCCAAATTTAAATTATTAGCGACAATTTATAGCTTTTTATAGTCTACAAAATACTGCCCAAATAAGAATAAAATTCTGCAAACCTACAATGGTGTTACTTTTCAAACTCCAAAACATTCTGCGGCTTAAACATGAGTTTAGAGTTGAGGGTGGGAAACATTTCTTTTGACCTGACTTATAGAATCTGGGCATTTATGGTAGGAATACATTTCTTTAATCTGAACCTCTTACAACCACTAACCACTAAATAATTGACACTCAAAACTTCACTAATATATGTAAGCAAAATTACAAATTTTATGACATGTTTGGAATGCAGCTATCTTTTATCCAAGCTGTGATTGCATTGATGAAATTTTGAGTGCTACTTATTTAGTAGTAACAAGTTAATTCCCTGAGCTTTCCCATGTGTTATTTGCTATTATAAGCAGTTAATAACACTTATTTACAAAAGAAAGGCATTATATGAGGAGGTGTTAAGTGAACAAAATTTGCATTTCCAATGCAATGCACCCTTCTCCGTATACATTTGTCTTTATTGTTAGTAATTAATTTTAAAGATGTGATCACCACTTTCCCATTACTTTCACTTTTTTAAAAGTGTTGCAATGTGCATTCATGCTCCTAGCTTTAGGTAGCACCATACAAAAACTAGCAGCAGAATATCCCTTACTAATTTCCAAAAACCGGAAATAAAAATAAAAATGATAAATTCTAAGCACAGGCCAAATGGTGGAGAAATGAAGATAGGCAGTACATTTATAAAAATAACATGTTGGCATCTTAGTATTTAATCATGCTTTTTCTGAAACAAAATACAATACGGTAAGTGGATATTTTCTCCAAAATCAATTTTCCCTACCAGAGCATTCAAAATCCATAACAAAGCTCCAAATGTGCCACAACTTATTAGATAAACGTTATATTCTGTTAGCTTAGAAACAAATTTCTCCATAAACTTTAGGGCTGAGATGGAGCGACTGTAAACTTGAGATTCTGATTGAGAATTAAACGAAATCCTGTTATAGCTTTATATAAATAGATGTTCAGACACAGAAATTGATTTATAGAGCTTTGAACATCTGCAGATGACTTTTCCTGAGAGATGTCTTCAGCCACATTCAGAAACACTAGGTATGAAAGTTTGCATATTCTTCTTTTAATGACATTATGTGTGGTATTTAATGTCACACGGCACTGCCAATAATAAGATGGTTTAAAGTTACACATCTTTCATCTATTATTTACATCAGTTCACATTCAAGATACATGGCATTCATATACACCATAAAAATATCAACACTAAATGTAAAACTTCATAATTGTAACATGCCATGCAACCAATAAGAATATAACATCACAGAAAACTTATTAAACTTATGTAAAAATATTTAGTGACCATTCATAAATTAAGTTACAGAATTATTTTGTAAAATTAATGTTTGGGAATGCATTTAATAATAACAAACTCTTAGGAAGTTAGCACTGGGTCTCTGTATCTTCATGTGTGGTATTGAAGTGATATGTAAATATGTTGAGGAAGAACAAACCACACTCCAAATTGAAGTATAGCTTAAAACGTTCCGAGTATGGTAACACTTACCTACACCTACCTTAAAATAAGAGAGATCAAAGCAAACACAGGAGTAAATTAAAAGGATGACGTGATCTTGCGAGTGTGATCAATCACTGCAATATAAAATATAAACAACAAATATATAGTAATCTTCGTAACGTACCCAACCCCAGCAACTGTGAAGGCTCAAAACCATAATACACGCTTGCCATAAGGTTAGTTAGGTTAATCTTACTTTTGAATTTGAGATTAAATTTGATACATGAGTGTAAGCGTTAATACCTAATCTACTTAATGGAAATCGGGTACATTGCTACGGAAGGGACGATTGTAGTGAAGGCCAAGCATAAACATGAAAAGGAATAAATATGGACTTACTAACCGTTTTCTCGGTTTCCTTTTTGGATTCTGCTGGAGGAAATTGCGTATATGTTTTTGAAATACTTGAAACAGTGAAGAGCCAATTTCCTTAATCCCATCTTTAATGCGGCAACTGCAAACTAGGAAGAATTTTAAAGCTTAGCCATCATTTCTCCGACAAAACAAAAAATAAAATCAAGAAAAACAGAAACTAATATATCACCAACAGTTATGCTGTGATATATTAGTTTCAATTACTTTGGACAGAGCCAATGCTTCAGAATAGTTTAGGCAGATCCAAGAGCCTTCCCTTTCGCGATGGTTGTGTGCTTCGTCTCCGACTGCGGGCACTATAGTGATACATTTCCAAAATACACAACTGAAGCCAAAAAAGTGGATAGCTGCTATTTGATTAATGTACAAAAATACTGTTATATATATATATATGTGTGTGTGTGTGTGTGTGTGTGGAGAGAGAGACAGAGAGAGAGAGAGAGAGAGAAATATCGTACTGAAAATAAACAAACAAAAAAGCATCATATGGCGATGCTGTACCCGGCGGGAACACCATAACTACAGAAAAGTATAAAACGTATAAAACGTGTCTGAAATATGCAATGAGACACGATTTCAATCACTGTAAGTGTTGTAATCCATCTGCCTGCCCGTATCAAGTATATTCTTATGTATAAAAGTCTTGCAATACGTAAACAAATGACTCCATTTTGAAAGCAATACGCATGCGCAAACACGCGGCCAACTGTATCGGAGAAAAGTGAAATCCGCTAGGATGGCTTGCATTGTTCTCTATAGCGAAATGTTGCAGATCGAGCGTGCCCAGTGAAAACGTGCCTAGTCTGTTAAAATAATAGTGTGTGCAGGGTTTGAGAATACTATCCACACGCTAGACAGATGTGTTCTAGCAAATGAAAATCGAAATCAGCTGCTGGAATTCACAACCGATCATGGGTTAATAAATAATATATATTTGTGCCACGTGTGTGACAATATTGTAGGGGCTGCTTGGAGTGGACGAGGCAGAATAAAATTCCACTGCAGAAGGGGGCATCCGACAATATCAATTAGTGCTAAAGCTGGAGGTTTACGTGTTAGCACACACTTAGCATCAGGGAAGACCATACACTTTTGCATGTTGTGGTGCGTACTGCCGAATCCTCGGCAGGGTGTGACGATCGAACTGGCCAAAATATTGTCGGCAGATTTGCACTAGTTGGGCCTTGAGAACCGGAGGGTTATTGGAGGCGTGAACACTGTGGTCGAAATTAATGAATCAAAATTTGGCCGCAGAAAATACAACCGGGGACATCGCGTTGAGGACCAGTGGGTGTTCGGGAATGTGCAAATGGAGGTGAACTACAACTTTATCCTTGTGTGCGTTTGGGTTAAGGACAGGGAAACTGTACTTGCTCTCATCCAGGAATGGATTTTATCCGGAACCACTATAGCATCCGACTGCTTTAAGTCATGCGATATCCTTGAAGATGAAGGTTTCCAGCACTCCGGGTGAACCACTCCGTGGAATTTGTAAGCACCGATGCGAGTGAGGAGGTTCAGGAAGAGTATCTGCATAGGCTAGCAGGTCTACATCTGGACATTCACACAAACACCATTGAGGGTAACTGGAAGAATTGTAAATGTACTATCCCTGTCTTCGGCCACAGAACAGCGACCCTTTGCCGGATATTTAGCTGAATATGTTCTTAAGAAACACCTCACCAGGAAGGAAAGACTGCATAAACTATTAAAGCAGCTAAAGATTTTCTCCAGGAGTGTAGAATGTATATATCCCTTAACTTATGTTGGTTCCCTTAACTATTATACTTATTCTTTTTGTACTTTCATACTTTTTATGAAACAAAAGCATTTTTATGAACTGGTTGTAACAATGGTATCTTAACCCCGAGTATTATTTACCTTCTGATCCCTTCCGCTAATTTGGCAAAGCACGCTAAAAAGATACATATAACTTAGATATTGAGTATCAATGTATTTCTTAAAGGCGAGCTTTCTCTAACGTACTTCGGATTTACACAGGTTACTCGCGATATTTTTCCATCAAATGCTGTCTGCTCTGCAGCTCATATTCCATACTTCCTCTAGCGACAGAGCGCCCTTCCGTGGCCGCAGCGAGAACCATTCGTTCCTACCGGATACAGCAATTTTGCCCAGGAGAATCACACTAAAATACTGTTTAAAGAAGTTACCGCAGTATGAGATTATGGGCAGTAGAACCCTTAATTATTTTAGATACAATAGTTTACTTCAGGAATCAGTGTTCTTCAGAAAGCACGATGGCGATCTCCATGGCAAAAGTTCTGACGTCAGACTTAAATAATCTATACGAGGAAAATAATATGGTTCTTACTATTGGTTGCAACAATGAAGAATAACTTCGTGTTCTACATTGTAGAGCGACCATGTGTTCCTGTACCGTTCACCATCTAAATTTTACGGAGAAACTTCCTGGCAGAACACCGCTAGCGTACAAAATCCAACATGCTGCAACTTTTGAAGATACTGAAGCTCGAGTGGCGATTCTTCTCCAGTTTTTGAAAGTACAAAAACTCCGGAGGAGTTCATGCTGAGCTGGTTTTCGTGTACGGAGACAATACTCCAAAGTATGGCACTGTTGTTAAGTGGCGTAAACGTTTACAACGTTGACAAACGAGCCTGGAAGACAACCTCAGAAGTGGCCGTCCATCATTCAGTCAGGAAGCGGGAATTACTATGCAATTTGACGCCTTGGTGCTTGAAGACCGTCGCATAACTGTGAGTGAAGGAGTAAAATGTAGGCATTAATCATGGGTCAATGTTAAACATCATTCACAAACGTTTTCATATGTCAAATGTCTCCGCCCGATCGGTACCGCGCCTGCTCACGCTTGAACAAAAGCAAAGCCGAAGGGAAGCACTATTTCAAATGCTGGAGCTTTTGCCAGGCTAACCTTATGCACTTTTTAGCGCTGCAGGGTGTACCATTATAACCCCGAGAGCAAGCGGCAGGGCATGAAGTGAAAACATTCAACATCTGCAACGAAGAAAACAAAGAAAACACAGACGTAATCGGGGAAGGTCGTTCTGAATGCTTTTTGAGATTGCTGTGGGGTGCTGCTGTTAGGTTATGCCTGTAAGGGACACCCAATTACTGGAAAATATTACCAGAATATTTTGACGAGATTGAGAGACCCTGGCACAAAAAATGGTGCGGGAAGCTGTCCAATGGAGTTTGTTTGCTGCAAGACAACGCGCCAAAACATTCCACTAAAAGACAGTTGCTCATGCGGCTGCTTTGGGATATGAAATTTTAGTCTCTCCTTCATATTCACCAGAGCTGACACCCAGTGACTTCTTCCTATTTCCTTGCAAGAGGAACCCACAGCGTGGCAGCCATTATCAGGACGACAATGAGGTCACAAGGGTGATGGTGAGGTTCTTTGGTAACCAAAGGGAGGAGTTCTTCAATCACGATATCCGCCAGTTCAACCATTGGTGGGAGAAATCTGTCACTTCGTGTGGTGAATATTTGGAGAACAATCAACTCTTGGACTGATAAACCTGATCGCAAGTATTTTTTTTCAACGTGATCATAAGAAACCGCCCTGATTGCGAACATGAAAAACAATGACAACTTCAGTTTTGTATAGTGTATTCTGTCGTATAAATACTTTGCAAAGGAATATACAAAAAGACCTGAAGCGTATCTAAAATCTTTCGTTTTCAAACAATTCAGCTGTAGTGGAGTGAGCTTCCAGTCTCTTTAGACCAGATTAAGAACCTTGCAGAGTAAATCCATGGCGCAACTATAGCTGTATTTTCTCTTAATGAAGATGAAACGCCGATATTCAAGGCATCCGAGGAAACAGAACAGCACGAGAATTTTTTAATGATCCAGCAAAGAGACCAGGCACACTTTGATGACCAACATATGCAGGGTGTTAATGAACTACACCAAAATAATTTCACAGATTGTAGACGTGTTCATTATCAACAATTTGATATAGGCAATCCCTGTTCCATAGCTAAACATAACGCAGTTATATGATGTTAAACATATTAGCATCATATAAATATAAGAAGTTAAACTTATCAGATGCTGGTAGGTCGGAGTTGAAGCAAACCCGGATGAAAAATTGGCTTAAAATGTCTTTAAAACCGCTACATGGCCTAGAAGTATCAATTTTCAACAGCTCCATATTGTCGTTCTCAAGATTTTATGCCATATACATCTCTCAAATTCCGAAACGATCACTTGATAATGCGACAATGAACATTTATTAACCGCCTTCTTGCATTCTACAGCTTACTGTAGAGACGTTTCTTTTATTACTCTTGTGACTTAATGCGTAATGCCAAAAGCTGATATCCCGAATATCATGGGTTCGATTTCTGTCTTTCACTTGATTGTTTTATCCCATACGAAGAGATACGTATACTTACGTATAATTACGATGTGATTCCGATTGTCCAGTGCAATAACACCACTATCATTTCCCTGATTCGGCTCACTGAGGTTAGTGTGCTGAGAATTGTTGAGGCAACATGGTGAACATGTACACCTATTCTGAACTAGCAGATATGCAACTTATTTACGATGAATTAAGAAACAGTGATTTAGCTGCAGCGGTATTGTATAGAGAACGATATTCCAATAGGTGTCAAACATATCACATCACATCCCAGAATACTGATTGGCGATTACGAGAGTATGGAACGTTCAAGTTAAACGGGGGCGATACGAGTGTTACTCGAACACAATGAAATTTGAGAAGATTCTCCAAAGAATTGCAGAAGAGCTTACTAGCAAAGGCGCTATTGCACGTGCACTAGGTACTAACCATATTGGCGTATGACAAGCCATAAACGAAGAACAACTTCACCCATTTCACAGTCGAAAGGTACAAGCACTAAGCCCGGGTGTCTTTGGCCCTTGGGTAAAATTTTGTAACTGGGCTTTGCTCCAGCAGCCTGACTTATTTTCATTGGTACTGTTCACTGTTCAGGACTTATTTACCAAGGATGGTTTAATTTTCAACTCAAGAAAGAGGGATGTGTGGGACTATGTGAATCCACATGCCGTTGTGAAGAAGATTTACCAGCAGACGTTTTCGGTGAACATATGGGTCGGAATTATTTCAGACCATGTCATTGGCCAATATCTGTTGCCCCCTCGGTTAAGAGAACATGTTTATGTATTTGTTGTAGAAATATTTTGCATTTTACTGGTATTTTTATAAGATGTACCTCTGCATTTTCGTCGTGGAATGTGGCCACAACATAATGAAGCTCCACCCCATTTCCCCTGGTTGTGCGAGAGCATTTGACGAAGCTTTTCCTGCCGACGGATATAAAGGCGCAGTCCAACAGAAGCTTGGGTACCTCGCTCTCCAGACCCCAATCCAATTTTTTATCTGGGAACACCTCAAGTCTATGGTGTATGAAACACCTATCACCTCAGAAGAGGGCCTGATTGCCCGAATAATAGCAGCATGTGACGTTATTCGACACCACACAAGAAATCTTGGATAGAGTATGACAATCGTTCCTTCGCCGTAGTCAATTTTGCCTTAAAAATGCCGGTCGCTATTTGGATAGTTCCTATAAAACTCATGTAAACACTTTGATGTTTTTATGCTTTTATTGTTTCTTTCGCCCTTTAAACCACTTTGCATTTTGAAATACAGTATGTGAATGCGTTAAACATGATTGAAAACTTGTTTAGCAAAGATTGCAATTAATTGAACTGATATGTTAAAATTAAAATGCATACATTGAAACATGGATTTAAGACTTCATTAATATTATGCTCTAGTAAAAGGACAATAAAAACAAACAAATTTGCGAACGAGACTTAAACTTGAAAACAATGACTCTATTTTACTCGATAGCTACTTTCCTAATCATTGTGCCAGAGAGGTACGCTCTGAAACGTCCCTTCGATTTCGTGTATTGTGCTCTCGAATGGTATCATCATTAGCCATCGAGTGAAATGGTAATGTGTGAGGTTCCCAATCGGACGTTCCGGTTCGATACCCGGTGGCCGCTCATTATGACCATGGGTTTTTCGCGATTGTCCTTGGTTGGCACGGGCGAATGCTGGAATGGCGTATTCTACCACGGAATTCCTCTCTCCCACATTTCCTCTAATTTCATTTCCCTTGCAGGCTTCAGATTGACTGCGGTGGTTCTGTCGGGGTTGGGCAGATATTTGCGATTTGAAACTTCTTCTAGCCCTGTTAGAGAGATGCCTCCACTGCCTCTAGAACCTCCACTGCTGGGTCGTGTTTCCCCAGTCCCACTACAGGGACGTCTCCGAGCGATCCTCCCGTGGCCGGCTGGTCAAGCCTGAAACTGGAACTCGAAAATCAGGAAACTCTACACGTATCTGTTGACTTGTGTTGGCATCTCTGTAGCCCAAAGTCTCCTACGGTTCCCTCACCTCATCTGTTCCTCCCGGGGTGTGTGCATAAGATAACCATTGGGGGTTGAGGTGCTGGGTTATCCCTCCATTAACTAGTTGTATCCTAACGTATCATAATTAGCCAGTGGCGTAATGGCACTTTAGAAATTTAAAGCCGTAACTTCGACATCAATCAGACCGGTCATATGTGTCCTATTTCTAATCAATTTTTTAAAACACCTCCACAATCCCTGATATTTCGGTTTGGTTGAATAACAGACTGTATAGTTTTTATTAAGAGTGGATAAATGAACTCAGGGGAAACTGTGGCTATGTGGGGCTTGCGTGAAAAGTGCCTTGAAGAACCCTTATTAAAAAAGCAACAAATATCAAGTATTGAAAATGGCAAAGTATTTTCAAAAAGCGTTGCTCTACCTATTATGATCTGTGCTGCTATGATTGATTTCTGAAAAAAGTTAATTTCTATGAACCCTCAGGCACAGAGAATTGGTCCCGCGACATAGAGGATTATGAGGTGGCATCTATTAACGTTAAATGTTATATGTAGGCATGATTAGCCTCTGTCATAATTCGTGCTCTTTAGAGAGGATAATGCAATCAATGACTTCTTCAGCAAGTTAAGCTACATATTCTAGTATTGAGCCTGTACATATGTCCGCTCAAAAGGAAATGGATTTACACAATTCTGTTCAATGCCACACATGAAATAGAGACTTAGCTATGCGTGATAACAGGGTGAGGGTACATTGCCATGTTTACTGTAGTACCCAAGGAGCTGCCCAAAATGTATAGAATATAATTGGGACATTACCTGACTTCATTCGAATTTTTTTCATTGCTTATCTAATTAAGAATTCATATAGTCAATTTCTGAGAAACTGTTGACCATGATAATGAGCCAATATCATGCATAACTCAATCCTCAGGACGCTATATAGGATAAAGTAAAACTTATGAGAGCTTATGCTTCAGGTTCCTCACTAACTTCACGTTTATCGATCACAAGTTGTCCAGTTTGGCACATATGCTGCGCCATGACGGTTTTCAGAGCACCTATTCCGTGTATTTTAATCCAATTCATCCACAACTAATAAAGAGCAAGGAAATATGCCGCTATAAATATCTGGGTGATATGGGGAAGCTAAAGGGAGATCTACCGCCCATCGAGCTAATGACTTGTCAGAAGAGTAGTGTTCTCATGCAAGGTGAGTATGAAGTACTTAAATATCAAGAGTTTCATAGCACATCTAAAAGACGGATATCGTACTTGACAGATGCTTTCGAAAAATTCAGATAATTGTTGAATGTATACCATTTGTATCGCTGTTGGTACTACACTTTTACGAGATTATCTTTGAGGCCATACTGAAGACTTTAAAGTTACAGCTCTACTTAATATCCAATACCAATATGAAATAACTTTCTGAGGAAGTATTTTTGCTGGGTTATGTCCTATAACTAAAATATCCTCCAAAGATAATCATGAATACATGGGTGAATACAATCCACTTGATTCCTCAAATATTGCATCATATTTCGATATCAACAGTTTCTATGTGACAGGCATGGCGTCCGTAATGCTCTATGGGAGTCTCAAATGGCACAAGAGGAACGAAACTGTCCATTTGGACTTATTTATAATCCTTGCATTCCCTGCTAAAGCATACTTGATATAGGTACATCTAAATTATCCAGACCATATCAATGACGCTCACATGAACCTTCTGTCTGTTTCGGGAGTGTGGTACAACCCTGTAGCCAATAGAAGAAACTGCGTCCAAAATTGGAGAATAAACGCATACATGCCTTGCATTACACCAATTTAGGGCAGTGACTTGATTTAAATCCACCTTTTACACATATATTTTCGGTCATGTCGTGTGACCAATTTGAAAGTTTAAAGATATACGTGTGTCTTACATCGAGAAGTGAATCAGTGAAACTTATAAACGTGGTCAGAATCTTTGGAAGAAAATGAACAACGCTATGCATGTCAAGATCATGGAACATGTGAGCAAATACAGGGATTTCTATCTTATTGCTGCCTATCACAGAAACTTTATGTCTGTCATATGCTTGTGAGACACATCATTTTCAGCGAAGACGTCTGCATAGAGTTGTGTAGGAAGTAAATCTCAGGAATAAGTCAATACCTATTGGTAATGCAATTTTAGAGATTTCAAAATATCTGATGTATGAGCATTTTGCGAAGTAATGAAATGCCCACAGGATGATCTGGTATAGAATTATATGAGCACAGGTTCATTAATTTTTAAACCTATATTATCTTGTGATGTAATTGGACATACTCCAGGATTCTTCGACCGAGCGTGGCCAGGCGTTCCTGCATTGATGTCGACTTTACTGTGAAAATGCATGTTGCCATTTCCAATGGTTTCATTAAAAACTGCTGTAAAGTCCTGGATGTCTTCTTATCTGCTTTCCGTATTTTCTTTCACTAGTTACATCACTTCCTGTTTTAATCACATGTGAGTTGTTTTGCGTTAAATACAGTTCTACCTTTTACATGCAACGGTTGCAATTAAATACATTGAGGTTTTAAAGTTGGCTTATATAAACAGAAACTTAAAATGTAGGCTATAACCTGCATTATTATGTCCTACTAAAAACCTAAATAAAAAATGAATGCGATTAACGATATTAAAAAATAAGTTGCTGGAAAGCCAATGCTATAACCACTGCGCCGGTACGGTACATTATGAGTGTTTTAATTTAGAATGTCATCGTTATTAGCCAATGACCTGCTGGCGCTGTAGAAACTTATAGTCATAAGTTCGAAATTTTAACAGATAGGCGATATGTTCATGACAAATTAGGTGTCCAAGATACGCCCACACTTTATGAAATTATTTCTGCGTAGTTCATTAACAGCCTGTAGAAGTCCAAAGCTTAAGGAGTGAATCTGCTTGGTGAAATGAATAAAATATTGCAGTAACATGCTTTTCTTACTCACAAGATTCGTCTTATAGAACATTTTGGTCGGAAACGAACCATGCTTTATGCTCTGATGCCTCTGATTAACAAAATGCTTATGATTATTGCTAGCTTAAAGCAATTGTAAATACTCTTCCTGTGCATTTTCTGTAAATCAACCGGTTTCACATAATTTGGAATTGAATTTTGCTCACAACCGCAGTTTCTATGCCGCATAGGACTGTACCCGCTTCGTCTGTGTCACAATTCTGTGTTTTCTCATGAAAGCTGACTCTAGGTTAGTGAGATGACGATAAATAAAGAAACTTGCGTAAAGCACTTAGCTGTGGAGCTCATAAATTGGGACAACTTAAAAATTACTTTAATTGACTAGAAACTAGGATGCAACGCTGGAACTGCAATTGAAACTTTATCACACTATCTCTGCTGGCAAAAGCTCACCATCCTTGGGTGACTATTGTTCAACCAGCAGTTAATGTGATGTCTTAAGACAAGGCAGAGATCCCAAATTGTACCCCAAGCCCTTAAACCAGGAGAATGCAGTTGGTGAGCAATGAAATAAGATATGGAAAGGTGTAACGGAAAAACAATGCTAATGTTTAGGGTTTCTCACTGAGATGTTTTAGGAAAATTAAGAAATAATAATTTTACCGTGAACCAATATTATTTATCCTTATCTTCGTTTCAGATGTTAATGAAATAAATTTTAAATCACATATAGGATTTTCTCCGTAGGTGTTGCACAATCACTTGAGCCAAATGCGATGGTGATGTAAGGGTTTAGCGATGTTTTAGAACAATTACATTCCGTTTTCAAAACAAATATATGCTGGCATTGTTCGGTATTCTCACTCCTTTTGGAAGCACTATAGGTGAAAACGTTGCCATTGTTACACGTATTTCACCATATGCTTGTTTTATTTGGCGTGTAGTAGATTTAAATTTAAATTGAGTTTTATTTATTTAACTGCTATGGTCCTTAGCGTCCCATTCTATATTGGGCGTGAAAGACCGGAAATTTCGCTCAGAGGCCTCTAATCAGGCTTGAGGTTCTTTTACGTGCCGTAAATCTACGACACGGGACCACCGGCTTTACTTCCCTTCCGAAGGAAGGCATGCTAAGGATTTTTACGCCCGAAAAAATCTATCTACCTCCACCGGGTTTCAACCCGTGACCTCGGGAACTAGAGGTTAGCGCGGTACCACTAGTCCACGGAGGACGACTAGCGTGTAGTATTGAATGTAAGAAGTGATGATGGGAATATAACACTGTTTGCTTAGTTTATAGAGTAGTAATGTCAAGCTTCACCAGGAGTTCACTTAATGACTTTTTGCAACGTCCTGCCGTGTTTTCGCCGAATACTTCATTACAAATAACTTGTTTTTATTTAATGTTTGGATATATACCATAGGTTGCTAGCGATAATTAGTTCGTTTCGATGAGTTCTCTCAGCAGTTTCATGCCAGGCATCTGTGTGTGCTACTTCCTCTCACTTAGTTATCAAAGCTGAATTAATTAATAGACTTAATAATACTCATATTTTACATTTATTAGATTAAGATGTCTGTGTATTGACGAAAATGCTAATGTTATTTATTAAGGTACTCGCATATGGTAGGTACACAACATTAAATTACACTTCACAAAGTATGCTGAAGAACGAGACATACCAGTGCCACTTTACACAGAGCAGTTTGCACATATATAATTGTAGTCATATTTTGTTATTAAAAGTGAGTTTTTCTTGATTTCAGGTTTCCTGTGCGAATATAGTTTTTGTGGGAGTTTTATTTTTGGGGGGAAGCCGCGACGGTGTTTTAAATAATAAAAAGGCTTCCCGTCAACAATTCAGACGTCATGCCATTCTCTAATTGTGATTGAAAGGAACAATATCGCTCAAAACTACACCCAAAGTATTTAAATAAATACAGTCATGTAAAGTAAAGTCAAATAACAGTGCCAAAACAGCATATTTTTATATATTACTTAGATGTTTAGAAAACACCTAATAAACTGAGAAGGATTTTGTTTCTCTCTGATTAGATGATAACTCTTAGTATAGAACAAGATGCTAATTCCTAAAACCCTTGAGTCTCTGAGAAAATAAATTGAAAAACCACTCAGGCATAGAGCACACAGTTCTAAAAGCCAGTATCACCGCGTGATATGAGATTGACCAATTCGCGTCAAAGCTTCGTATGTGTGGCAAACATAACGCTGTATATTTACTTTCTTAGCTGTTGAATAACGGAATTATATAATAGAACCGAAATAAAAACTGCAATATGAGTACAAATTGTCTTCCTGGGTGAGTTGTGTGTGTGTGTTACCTTTAGTTACAACAAGGAATAGTCTTGTTCTTCAAAATCTTCGCTATAATGTTCCCACAAAAGAGCTATGGAGTTCCACGGAACCCAATAGACAAGCCAGTTTAACCATTACCAAACACACTGTTCTCTTTTGATGATGATAGTAATCATTAGAGTTGAGTAGTCATCATCTCACAGGTTACAAAATGCGTATAGGCCTCATAAACGATTAATTAGAATGCTTCTAAACAAAGCAGGTTCATTGCTAAATGCTACAAGCAGTTAAATGCATTGAAAAGTGCACTCTAACAATCAGATATATATATTTATTCAGTTTAACTTTAACGCTAGCTTTAAGAAAGATAATTGTCCAAGAAAACCTTCACAATAATTATGACTAGAGTGAGAATTTAGTTTTGTTCCTTTTGGATAAAATCTCCGATGGTTAACAATGAATTATCTGAATGCCTATTACTTTTTAGCTACAGGAAATTAATTTATTTTACCTGATTAGTATTTTAGAGAAATTATTTTTGAACTCAGGGGAAATCAACAGTAGAAACTTATGTGACGTGATAGTTCGCTTTGTAATAATAAAGTCATTTTTATTTCTTGTAATGATCTCTCTGTTAGAAAAGTTATGTCTGCTCAAGCGGAAGCTTTGGTCATTAACATTACATCTGGTTCGGGCAAATAAAAACATTTGTATCGTTACTTCCATGCTGGTTTTACAATAGAAAGACTGACTTGTCAAACAACGATGTTTTGTGTGGTCCATATTACGCTGTTGTACGCCGTGAAAGGGCCCGCAAGCAGCGTAAAATAAGGATGGTGGTGAAACGATGATGTATTACGGTCATCAGTCATATTCCCTTCTTGATAACAAGCGAAGCCGAAGGATGGGACAAGCTTGGCGTAAAACAGCTTGTCATTCCGAGAAAAATACTTCTTCTCTTCCCCTCTCACTGACAGTTCGCTACCCTTCGTGGGTGACCCTCAAAATGTGTCCCACGCTTTCTATGCGAAGCTATAGTAGTTGATATTTAAACGTGTAAGTCTGATGTGTCCTAAAACACACACACAAGCACTGGCACGTGATAAGGATGAAGGTACGTATTATTGTACTGCAGGTTTGGATCTCGCGAAATACAAGAGATTACTGATACGACTGCATACAAATCCCTGTTCATGAATTGTACTTTACATATTATTTATGTTAGTGTGTTGTCTTATAAAATCATATTGTTTCCTCTACATGAAATAAGTATCTATCTGCTGATTCATCAAGCTGCTAGTTCAAAAAGTAAATTACCAACTTATTATTCCTCTTCGTGCGGAAATTCAAATGCTGGTTTTCTCAGCTATTTTAGATTCGTATTATAATATGAATTTACCGAGCGAGATGGCTCAGTCGGTAACTCTATGGCCCGCATTCAGGATGCCGTGGTTTCGATTCCTGCAGCAGACCTTCCTGGCCTATGGGTTCTTTTGCGGGTTTCCACGGGTCACTAGGTAAATGCTGGGAAGCTTTATTACATCCCCCGAATTTTCTGTCCCTCCATTTCACTTACATTTTCATTTCACTTCACTTTTCATCTGCTTGGTCTCTTTCAGGGATGAAGGTGTCGGCGGGAGTCTCAATGTTGCATGGCGTGGGAAAAGAATGCTCTATGTAAACCTTCGTTCGCAGGGATGGGGCGGTCTCCGGGTCCCTGGCCCCTAGGGGATGTGTAAGCCCGCATGGGGAGAGGGGAGCTGGTTGCACTAGCTACCATCTGGGGAGTTTCTACCTGTAAAGGGTAGGGGACCCTGCCCTCTGCCTGTCGTGCCTCCTGATCCGGCCGCCCTCTGTTACCTTTCACCGCACCCCTCCCTCCCGGGGGCACCCCGTCAGGGACTTTAGGTATAAAAGATCTTGTAGGTCCAGGTGCTAAGTCAACCTCCGCAGGTAGTCCTAGTCCTATAGTGTGATATTTAACGCTCAGTGAAGTCAGTTTGAAGCAGCCATCAACTGATTTCTTTCCCTAACGTCTACTAGTATGAAAGCAAAGTTGTAAGTGGTCAAACAGACATAGATCGTACTGGTGTTTTGCATATTCTCTGTACGCAGTTAGTGCTTATTGGTAAGAATATGAATGGCTTCTCAGAAATGTTACTCTACTGAAAACAATCAACTAAATTTAGCGAAAGATGACGTCTTCTTAGAGGATTTAAATCCATTTAGTGACGATAATATAGTGAACATATGAATTTTTAAACATACTGGGAAGCTGAAGGACTGTGTCTTTCACAAACGCAATTATAATGAATATTCATATCACTTCATTGAAATGGAATCAAACCATAAATAGTAAGAATCTTAAGTATCAAGAAGAATGGGTAACACGATTCACACTCAAATCCCAAATAAATGCACTTATTTAAGAAATAGGAAAAAAGCTGGAGATAACTTCTGACCTAAATTGTAAAATCACCTATTTTGGTTATGCTGGTCCAAATAGTTCAGATATAGCACAACAACTCATAGCAGCATAAGATGTTTGAATAGTTGCAATATTTTGAGTAATTTAGGTATACATAATATTCAGGAGCACAACCACCTACAGAGGATCAATTTATGGATGTAGCAGAGATCGAAAATCAAGGTAAAACTAAAAACGGTTCAAATGTCATGAAACTAAAGGAGGATGTATCTTATTATATCAGTAATTTGACAGAAGAGCCTAAGAATTCATCTCATATAATTTTTCAGCCAAGGTGAAAGCAGATTGTACAGAATTAATAAGCAATCCTTAAAATAAACATTGAAAAGTTATATTTCGTTTGTGTGGATACCTGCCACTAGTAACCTTTAAGTTTGTGGCGTACTTTCATCCGTATTCAATTAGCACAACCCTTTGACCTTATTTAAGCTTAAATTTTTAGCGATATTTCTGAAAACTGGGTCCCTTTTATTTCATGTGTAAGGACTATCAGTGCAGTAACTACAGAAGAATTAATTAGCATGATGGGGAACCTACATTTACAAGATTGTAGGAAATTTTAGCAAGCATGGTCTTCTGAATTTTTTCTAAGTTCCATGTTGGCCTTAAAAGAAATGTCAATACGTCCTTTCAATGAACTGGAAATGCGGACTACATTTTGTCTGTACTTCATATATTTATAGTTATTTATGAGTTTGAATGTATTCAGAAACTATTGTCATTACATAGATGCATTATTTAACATATTTAAACGTAAATAGAAGTCATAATGAATATAATAACATTAACATAATTATTATTGCAATGCCTGTTTCCATATTTGCCTCCTGAATACTTCGAGGTATTCAGTAATATTATACAGAATCAACAATAGTAACAATTGCTTTACAGACACTTCAAGTGCTTTAAAATTCATATATTTTTCATTTAGAAAAGCATTCCACGATACCCTGCATAGTTCTTTGAAGCTTGTTTTAAACTTCGTGTTTCTAGAAAAATCAACTTTGAAATTATTATAGTGCCTGGTCTAAGAGCTATGCAATGAAATGATCACTGGAAATGCATCAAGAGATATTTTCCTTACATTAAATATTGCATAACATAATAACACTTAATACATTTATTTTTCCACCTTAGGTTCATTGTCCCAAATAACAATGCTCTATGTCATATGTATGGAGTGAAAATGGACATACGCATAATACAAATTTTAATACGTCTCTATTTACTTGATACACTACGCCTATGCTAGGAAAGGGGAATCGTAGATATAAACTCTAATCCTTATAAACTCTAACAACCAGACTGCACTCAAAGCTCCCAGCTCTCATCACCTTAAATCCCAATTAGGATGGAAATGCAATCAATGTTTACCAAATCTTTCCACCAAATGCAGTATAATTGCGGTGGGTATCTGGACACACAGGTATCACGGAAAATGAAAAAGCTCACTCCGTAGCAAATTTCGGAGCATATCTTCCCTTTACGGGATCAGCACCTACCCGTGGAGTAAGTATTTTAAATGCTAAAAACACAGTTAAACTTTGGGCCCGAAAAGTAATCCAAAACAAATGGAAAACAATACCAGTAACAACTCTACAATCGATTGATTAATTAATAAGGTAGAGAAAAATTAAGTATTTACTTATTAAGCTTAACAAACCTTCAATTAGAAAAGCTGTATGCTTCATTACTGGACATGGAAGGCTCAGAAAACATTTGTGTTTACCAGTCGATGAAACGGCGAAATGCATTGTACTAGAATGCGAAGCCACAGAATGGATAAGATACCTGTTCATGCGGCTACCGCAAAACTAAATACAGGCACTAATTTAGTGAGACAGGTTCTGAAATAACCAAGAATGTAGATATTTATCCCTAGATTAGAAACCTGGAAGTGCACATGCTGCTGCTGCTGCTTGATGCATTACTAATATTCTTAACCCGAATATTTGTGTAACTATTCCTTTTTTGATGATGTAAACCACATGTATTTTCCACTTGAACTATGTTTTGATGAAATATTCAAACATTTTACGACATGATCATGTCTTTTTTCATATCTAAAACATTTACGGAGTATCATATCTACTCTTATACAGGCCGAGAGAATTTTATGCATACCTATCATTAGTGATACTATTGGCAAAATTCAGTTCATCTTTAACAATATCAACATAGATCTTTCTAACATTAATAACCAAGACATCGGCAAACTAATGACAATTAGTAGTAGCCTTATTCAAAGCAAAAAGAAAAATAATTGAACATAAAAATTAAATAAAACCGTTCTATCCTGACTAAGTTCCATTGCAGCAGATAAACTATCATAAAACTTGCCATTATCAATACTGTGACCGCGCGCGCGAAGCTACTAGCGGGCAACAGTAGTGGTAAGCACATCCCGGCCCGGCACCAGGATGGAACCTCAGACCGGGCTTTCAGACCATAGCCGCGGAACAGCTCATAATGTGCTACTTCCCCGCAGTTTGGATAATTACTGCTTCAGAAGTTTGCTTTCGGCAGGTTGTAATATCCTCTCCATCAAAAACGTTCCACTTAGTATCCAGGGCCTATATAAGGGGATACTGTGATTAGTAAGAGAGTTCAGCTAGTCTTCAGGTCAGTTTGCAGAAACACAGCTTGATTACTCAGTTCGAGAAATTGAGTACTGGAATAGAGGAGTCATCATTGTTAAGCTTCTTCATTCAACTTATTGTAGAATTCTTCCTTAGGAGAAGACTGCCTTTGCAGTCGCCTAGGATTGATATCTTTACCTCTGATATTTGATACTCTAGGTTAGAGTATATTGTGTCACTTTAGGAGTAGCGATTAGGTAGATAGGATGATAATCATAGGATGATAGTATAGCTAATTAAGTTTTCTAACATTTGATTGGCACTAGTGCCGTTTGGGTGTCATTTAGAGAAAGTCTGAATACCCTTGCATCTGCCTGCATTGAAATGTGCTTCTATGTTTATCACTTTCAGATGATTGCGTACATATGGCACTGATGCTTCTACAACACAAAGACCATTCTATGGGAAGCAGTAAAATGCATGGGATTTAATGCACATCTCAAAGTCTTCAATTTGTGAACTGAAGTATCGTACTTTTGTTAATTGTCTTTAGCCAACTGAACAATATTCTCCTTTGCTAGGCTTTTAAGTCTGAGGTATTGTAATGGCCTATTTTTGCAGTCACTTGCAGTAAACCTAATTTTTTCATGCATTTCCTTGAGTCATGCTTGTGATGTATATGGAGCTTACATTTGAGAGCGTGATTGTATGGGATTAGAATATCTGTTAGCTGAATGGATATACACCGGATTCCTACATTCAAATGCATGCAATGTTACTATCAGATTGTTTAAGTGCACCCTATAAAAATAACTGAAATACTACATTTAATCACTTTGTTCAAGATTAATTCTGATACAATCAGGGAACGTGGGAAAGTAAAGGATTTTTTCATAAAAAAACTCTAAGAGCAAGTAATTATTTTCACTTTATTATCTGCTTTCTTATTACATAACACTTATTCCAGAAAATCACTATCCGTGCATGCTTATTCACTGTGATTGATAATACATTGCCGTCAATAAATGTCACTGTTATTTTAGTCCATTTGTTTCATGCTGCTTAAAGCAAATTTTAGCGTGTTCAAAGGTTCAATCTGTTTAAAGTCTGTTTCATTTCCATAAATGCAATGATATTTATATGAAAATACAAAATGTTCGCTGTATTCATCCCATGTAGACTTTGTAGACTTTTTCACATTCATGTATTCTTCGAATACTGTGAGAATTTTTTAATTATCACAGTCAGATAATGGCATGCAAACAAGCTGATTATTATTATTGCCTTTTTATGAAGAACACAGGGATTTCATAAAGTAGTCCATGTTGACACTGCCACATTTTTAGGTGTGCCTGACTTGGAGCAGAATTGCTGTCATTGCATCTTTCTTGGAGAGGGGGTGGGCCTGAAACATACCAAATGAAAATGTAGTCATCATGATTTGAAAGTGGTTAGAGGTTCTCCTGAAAAGAATTACATTTGTTAGATATAAGAAAGAGAATGATGCACCGCATACACTTTTTATTCATGAACGTTCTTTCATGGATTTGGTAGTAATATTAACAACAATAATAATCATAAGCGAATTATTCTGTCTGTATTTTCGGAATGTAAACACTGGGCGATGGATTCCATTCGAATGCAGATTACATCTGATAGAAAGCAGATTTTATAGTGAAATACGAGAGCATTACACTTGTTATAAGTCTGAGTGAAAAATTTTGATGCTGTTTTTTATGTGTGGATGTTACTTTGAGTTGAGAAAGTAGTAATAATAAAAATGCCTTGCCTTGGTCTTTCCTGAGTTTTTGCTCAAAGTTGGAAAAGCTGGGAATTTGAAACGTAAGAAATGAAATGCAAGACTATACATTTGAGTGAGTGTGTGGGTGTACGTGTGTGTGTGTGTGTGCGTGTGAGTGAGTGATTATGTTTTTATTGTTGATTGTGAAGATGTTTTCTTCTTTCATATGGAGGGATTTGACATAATGATGGAGATGATAAATACAGGTACACGTGTTCGAAGTTAAGCCTTCTCCATATATTACGTCTGCGAAAGCTGTGTATAGGTGTTAATTCCAGTGGAGCGACGCCCGATAACGGTGTTTTATGACGTGTTTATAATGTTGGAGATGAGTGCATTGTTATCGGAGAAGGCAGTATTAGGTCAATGATTTCTCTCACTTGAGGGACTGGGGTTGGAAGGGATAATTCTATTAGTAAAATTCTTGTCTGTATTGTGATAAGATCCTTGTGGTGTTGGTGATGGTGGTGATAATGATGTACATGACTTGCAGGAGAACGTGTCTTCAGTCCATGAATACCATGGTCACCTGTTTTCACCGTCTGCAATGTGATCTAGAAATTGTCTCATTATGAAGCGGTCACATGAGACCGTCGAGTTGAATGGCTGAGGTGTAGTTTTTAAATTCATTCCTGAGCCTGTATAAAAACCACGTTGGTTTAGAGATCTTTACGTAACATACTCGGTTCACGTCTGAAATAATTCGTGCTAACCCGATAAGAATGGAATTTTATTTCAAAAGCATGTTATCTAAGCAATGTAAATAACTTAATATTTAAATATGCAGGATAAGGAAGTACTTAGTGGTTGTTTCCCGTCATTCTTATCTGTTAGAGCCATTTGTATCTCATGATATGTTTTTAAGAAAGTTAGTGTTGTATTCTTTGTAAGACAATTTCCGATTAGATAGTAATGTAGAAAAAATAAAAGGCTTACATTTTCGAATAAATTCGCCTGTAGGAAATCAAACATCAATTATCCTCTGCTTTAGAAGACGCAATTGAGATAATCAAGTAATATTAGTTTATGATTTCAAGTAAGATGTGATACACTTTCGTGTCTATTGTTGTAATTTTTATTTTACGAGCTAAAATATTTATAGCATTTGAAGATGATCTTACATTCAACAATTGATGGTTAAGATTATATTAGCTCCAATGAGCCTTCATTTGTCTCATTCATGTCTCCTTGGCACGTGAAAGTCATTGCAGAAGCTGTACTGATGAAAAATCATCGTGAATTATGTAGTGTCACATATAGTAATAGTAGGAATGTTTAAACAAATAATAATATACTGTTTCACGTATTGCACAATCTATGAATTACGTTTTCAGTTAAGAATGAGTGAAGGATTTAGCAGCTGTTATACATTCAGTGCATTGTTCATAAGCTACCTGTTTTCAATTCTATCCATATTCCTGTAGACTTTGTTTCAATTCACTACAGATTGTTTAGGCTCATTCTTGTCTGTTAAAAGAGTTATGTTTCACGGTAATTTAACGAAAAAGAGTTACTGAGTATTCTTTTGTAAAATAGTTTCCGATTAATTAGCGCACGCATTCTATCTGTATTATTCTTTACGCAACCTAAGAAAAC
This sequence comes from Deroplatys truncata, assembly GCA_030765065.1. Lineage (NCBI taxonomy): Eukaryota > Metazoa > Arthropoda > Insecta > Mantodea > Mantidae > Deroplatys > Deroplatys truncata. The sequence continues at coordinate 532,569,010 of CM060990.1, read as the reverse complement.
ACTTCCAAGTATCAATTAGGTTATATAACAAAAGCAATAACCTAAATACCCAAAAAATCGCTACCTTAACCCTCCGTTGGTCGTTAGGTGCCTCAGAGACCCCTGGCATTATTTAAATGTTATATTTTTTCGAACGAACGCACCTATGCAATTATCTGACTAGGGCCTCTAACATTACACCTTCCTCGATTGTTTTCTGCAGCAACAACCCTATCTGTTTATTTGTTTGGCTGGAGGAATGAAGAATGACCAGACCCCGCGCGTCTGCTCTCGTTACATATTGCTGACAGATTTGTTCCTCATTAGTAATGCAATATTGCTTTGCCATTGCAAGGAGCTGGTACTGCTTTGTCATGAACACGAGTAAAAGGTACGATCTACAAAATCCGACAGATTTGGAAGAAGTGTATCGTCCACTTTGCGAAGACGATGCCTTACTCGTGGATGACAACTTATATGAATCGGATGATTCTGATTCTGAAGATAAACTCGAAATGAGTTCTTTAGATTCAGAAACTGATCATGAAGATGAAGAGGAAGACAATGAAAGCAGCTTGTGTGATAACATGTATATTATAGGTAAAATCGTATGCTTATCAAAGTAATAATAACCATTATTATTATTGTTGTTGTTGACAGTACATTGTGTTATTTACAGGAATAGATGGAACAGAATTGAAAAAAAACTTGGAAAATAACACAGACAAGGGCTCACAATATATTCGCCAAATTTCCTGGAGTAGTAGGAGCTGCCAAAAATGTGAAGGCTCAAAGAATTACATTAGCAGCATAAATTTCATCGTGAATGAGACAGCAGACTTACAGATGTAATAGAAATAAAAGCTTTCCTAGGCTTATGGTACCTGGCAGGAATTTTCCGTGGTGGACGCCAGAAAATTCACGATTTTTGGAGAACCAGTTATTTTAGAATTCCTCTATTTCAAATGGCTATGTCCAAAAAACGTTCAGTTTTCTAATACGCTGCATTCGCTTTGAAGACAAAAGCTCAAGACTGGAGCGACGAGGATTAAATAAATTAGGTGCTGTTAGAGAAATGTTTACATTGATTCTGAACGACTGACAGAAGCATTATTCTCTTGAACAACATGTCACTGTCGACGAACAGTTGCCGGCATTTCGTGTCGATGTGGTTGTAGACAACATATACCATCCAAGCCAAACAAGCATGGCATAAAATATGCTGTTTGAGTGATGCAAAACTGTTTTATACCACTAAAATGGAGATTTATTGTGGACAGCAGCCGGACGAACCATATTTGCAAACCAATTCGTCAGAGGCTGCAGTACTGAGACTAACTGAACCAATCTTTGGCACTGGACGAAACGTTACTGCAGATAATTGATTTACCAGTGTATCGCTGGTGAATGAATTACGCAAAAGACAACTTTCCTTCGTCGGTACAGTACGTAAGAACAAAAGAGAAGTACCCACCAATTTCACTTCTCCAAAAGGTCGCAGTCAGTACGGAAGCATATTTGGCTTCACAATAAATGAAACACTTGTTTCATATGTTTCAAAAAGGGTAAAACAGTAGTTTTCCTCTCAGGTCTACATGTTTCATCCAAGCAATTATCAGAAGGTGTTGAGAAAAAACCCTGAAATAATCCTGCATTACAACGACGCTAAATCTGGAGTTCATATAGTAGATAAATTGTATGCTACATACAATGTAGCCAGAACAACGAGAAGGTGCCCATGGTAATTTTTACCATATATTAACATTGCAGGTATTAATTCTAGGGTTAACTTCCTTGGAAACCAAAATAAATATTCCACAAAGCAGGAGTATTTGAAAGCACTGCCTTTAGAGCTAGTGTAGCAACAGCTACAAAAGAGAACAACAGTATCAAATCTACTCGGTGGTTTGAAAGGCCGTTTGACAAAGTATAAACCTGAAGAATCCGCTGTAGATGAATTTCCAAATACACCGTTATCCACACTGAAAAGGAAACGATGTAAACCCTGCAACAAGGACAAAAAGAACTGCAAAGCTAAATATGCATGTGGAAAATGCAACACTCCCTCTGTTTGAGCAAACATGCTAAAATGGTTTGCGATAGTTGCCTAGTCAGGGAAAACACGGGAGATGTAGTAGATGATTCTGAGTAAGTGAACATTTGAAATCACAAGCTTTATGTATATCTGAAAATGGCAATGCATTTCTTTACACTTTAATACAATTTATAATGTATATGTATTCCTAATTTAGCTTGTCTTTTTATGTTGTAAGATAATACCTACTAATGAAACCCATGTATACTTAACTTAAATAAAGGTAAACATAGAAAACATGAATACAGACAGTAACCATAAAATTATAGCGCGGGCCTAGTAGGCCACGGGCGACCAACGGTGTTCTGCTAAAGCGCAGGCCTGACGGAGGGTTAAGAGAAGTATTGAAATATTTCACTCCGCTCGCGATTTAAGATCAAATGATTTAGAACAAAACACTTGTGCTTTAGTAAGTCTGGGAATGCTTCGTTAGTTCTTAAGGCTTCAATCCTGTATCTGTGTTAGAATGCTAGGTTCCTATGTGCTTTTGACAAGAAATGTTTCATTAAATTCATCTTTGGAAACTTAAGAATTCATAATGCTTGTTATTTGTGCATAACTGTAGTGGAAATATTGCTCGATACTCTTAAATGTAGCCATGTGTGTGTGTGTGTGTGTGTGTGTGTGTGTACTGCAGTTTGAAATCGCATCTGCAAGTGAGGGACTTAACTTCAGTTCCATATGTGTTAGAGAAAAACGGCTTTACCGTGCGAGCTTAGAGGTTACATTAACACCCCAGCACCCAATATTTATTTCCGCTACCCTCGCCCTCGCAAACCTCGAAAGGCTCTAATTTTAAGTACCCCAGATGCAACAATTTTTTCTAAACGCTTGAATGAGTAACTCTGGGAATGTTTCCTTAGTTTTTAAGACTCTGTGACTGTGTTAGTATGTTTTGACCCTTTGTGCCTTTGACAGGATGTGTTTCATTAAATTCATCTTTGCAAAGTTAAGAATTCATAATGCTTGTTGCCCTCACATAACTGTAGTGGAAATGTTGCTCGATATCTTTCAATGCAGCCATACGTGAGTGTGTCTCTGAGCTATATATATATATATATATTTGTGCGTGTATATGCTTGCGAGAGAGAGATAGAGTGAGAGAGAGAGAAAAATATAGTTCGCAACGAATATCGATAAATATCAAACTGAGTAGCTACGTTCATCACCTTCTCTACGTTATATGCTAGAAGAGTGACTATATTTCGATTTAAATGTACACTGGTTGAGAAAAGCCATTAATGGGACTGAACGAATTGTCAGTATTTGGCGGTATAAACACGGAAACGTCGCAATAATTTTCTGTTCAGTATGGGTGGAGAGAGCCCATGTGAGAAATAGCATCCAGTCTTCTCATCATTTCTTTTCACGTGTTTTGCGTGGTGTCGGGAAGTCTGGTAGAGATTGATGCTAATCTTTCTTTAAACATATCCCTTAAATTAAATGAGATTATTTAGCACCTCTTCAGAGGGTTTAGTTAACGTGATTGTTGAAAGCCCTAGCGAAACGAAGTAAACACATAGTGAAGTGCTTTGAAACAGTGTATCTCACGTAACATCGGTTATACATCTCAATTGCTTGTTGATTTTTTAGTAATATCATTATTCGATGCTTAAGACAAAGAAATAGTCCCTTTCACCCTTAACAAATCAGAGAGAGAGAGAGAGAGAGAGTGATGTTAGATGTATGAGAGAGCTCTGGTGTCTAGACTGTCAGGTGTGTGTATACAGGCTGTTCAAAAACCCAGTAGCACTCAATTACTCCTGCTTGTTACTATCATATGGAATACACTTCTCTGTACCTTCTGGATGCATTCAAGGGTATTTGCATGTGTGTGTCTGAGCGCTTGTATGTTTATGTGTGTATATGTACGTACGTGTCTGCTTGCGAGAGAGAGCACAACATAATTCGCAACGAATATCCATCAATACCAAGCTCAGTAGTTAAGTTCATCATCTTCTCTGCATTATATGCTTAGAAAATAAATTGAGCTTTTTTTATTTCTGGACGCTCTTTAACTGCTGTGGTTATTAGCGACCCATTCTATATTGGGCGTGAAAGACAGATAATTTTGCTCAGAGACCTCTTTATCAGGTTTGGGTTTCTTTTACGTGCCGTAAACCTACGGCACAGGGCCACCGGCTTTGCTTCCCTTCCGAAGGAAGTCGTGCTAAGGATTTTTACGCCCGGAAGAATCCATTGCCCTCCGCAGGGTTTGAACCCACGACCTCGGGAACTAGAGGCGAGCATGCAAACCACTACACCACGGAGGAAGAGTGAATATTATTTCAATTTGCATGTACATTGGTTGAGAAAACCCATGAACTTCTCCCCCCACATTCAAGTACAATCATTTGAAACATTCCTGAATTATTCAGAAATAGTGAGGTTTTCTCCACATAAATGGTAATTTGTAATAAGCGTGTTTCTTGGGAATCTATGTGTGTACTCTTATAAGGTGCTGAACTGTGGGATACTTAAATAGACGTGGTTCCCATGTCTGGTTTGCAGCTGTTTCACAACTGGAAGTCTGTGAATGTTTCACCCTCGCATTTCATTAACACATGTTTCCTCGAAAACCGTTTTCATACACCTAAGCTTTGATATGAACATGAGGGGAGCTATGTGCCCGCGTCTTCATACGGTGAGTTAACGCAAATGTTAGAGGCATGGCGTGAGGAATTTTTTCCCCGTGTGCTAGGAAGTGTGGAATGCTTAATGCTAGCTTTCTTTTTAAACAATTTATTACCTTCCCTTCCCATGTGACCATGTATCTGTTGCGGAAGCCCTATGCCACTGGATCAGTCCCCGTGGTGCTCGGGACACAATTTCCGTGGTAAACCCTAGTATTCGCTGTTCTCACCATTTGCTGCTACATGTTTTATCCTTAAATTAATTATCACGCGACCTTGAATCAGAGTTGGAATGAACATTACATTTAGATATCTATTGCACTAAACGCATCACGTGACAATGCAAGTCTCACAGAAGGTAGGTGACACTTGGGTCGCTCTTACATGCCATTTGTCCAAAAACATCATGTGACCACAGAAATGTCATAGAGGTTGTCACTTAGATCGCTATTGCACGCTATGACTTCACAACATTAAGTTTATCACAGGAAAACCGCAATCGATTTGTCCGCCCCGAACCAATGACCATGAAAGTGTCACAGAGCGAAGCTGTCACCTGGGTTGCTCTTATAAGCAATGGCCTCGTGGTATTGGGCCCCGGATCAATGACCTTAAAAGTGTCACAGAACGAATGTGTAATTTGGGTTGCTCTCGCACGAAATTGCCTAATCGCATACGGCACCTGACCAATGACTTTGAAGGTGTCAGAACCAAGATTTATATACTACTCTCGTGGACCGTCCTTACAAAGTGCACGAAATGGCCTGTCAACGCATCCAGGTGGGGAGCAAGCGGTGGAATATCCGTTACAATCGGCAAGCCAACGGCTAAAGTTTCCAACGGAGTGACCTGGTGTGGTTGTTTCGCCCTTCCCGGACCGCTGCCCTAAGCTTCAACAACTATGGCAAGGACCGTACCGCGTGGTGAAGAGGATTAATGATGTAAAGTACCGCATCAAAAGCTGCCCCGAGAGAAGATGCTTGTATTACATCTAGATCGCCTTGCCCGCTATGAACGTTTTCGTCAGGATGACCAGTTCTGAGGAGGGAGCAGTGTGACCGCGTGTGCAAAATTACCTTCGGCCTGCGGGTAAACGCATCCCGACCTATCACCTAGGCCGGGATGCAGTTAGGTTTAGTTGTGGGTTGTACTCAGCAGTTCAGTTGTCATTCGATTCGGCAGATCAGTTGTGTTCTGTTCTGAGAGTGTGTCGACAGTGTCTCAAGTGTAACACTTGTGCTATGTTTAACACCTAAGTGATAAATAATGTGTTTTAAGCAGCAGCTGGTGCTCTCATTTGCTACAATACGCATTTTTATCTCTTAATTGAACATAAATTCAGTAATACCAAGACAACATTGTCGAATCTATAAAATTTTAATTTACCCACCAAAATAGGATAAAGGTATCGAAGATTTTCGCGTATCATAAAGTCTACTAATAACACTCCTGTTTTTTCTGTTCTCTTTCAATTATTAACCAAATGTTTAATTGCATGTTCTGTGTTTCGAATTAGTATAAATCCATATTGGTCACTCAATTTAAGGTATGTAAGAATGTGTTTTTTAAAACTACTGCAAGCACTTTCGCTATAAGTGGAATGACTGTTAGGTCGATATTTATTACAGATCGTTATGAAGTCTTTCTTGTAAGTTGGTATAAGCTCCGCAATTTTTAGACAACATGGACAGACACCATTTCACTTCCATTAAAGAAAAGGATTAACGTTTCAGAAATATGAAGAACAGTCTGTTTAACAGTATAATACCTTATAAAATAAATATATTAATGCTCTTTCTGGTGCCAAGTTTTAAAGCTACCTTGTAAGACCTCTTCGATGGCATTATTCTCTGTCTCATGTACTTTTTAACAACGTAGTACTAAAGGTAATTAATTGTTCTTTCACTCAAGTTGTGTGTAGGACAAGTTTGGAATGGTAGAATCAGACTGAAAAATTCAATGCACAAGCCGGGATTCTAAACCACGGAAACCGACAGATCCGTAGTTTAAATACCGGATATGGCATTGAAATTTTCTGTCTGACTCTACCTTTCCAACGTAGTCTAAATTCGCCACATCTAAGATTAGTGAAATTTGTGCAAAACTTGTCATTTCAATTTTGGTTAATGCTTAACGACATAGTTGACTTATTGTGAGAATTTAATGCTTAATCATAAATTTCTGTAATTATTTTAGCTACTCTGATTTCCCTTTATAGTTGTTTGCTAATTCTTTAAATTTGAACTAAAATTATGGAATTCATTAATGCTTAACATTTCATATAATTGCAATGGTTGTTCTTTAACGCTGGTAAAACTACTATAGTATTATTTACCATTTGTGTTAAAACTATTAACACATTTTCTTTAGAGGAAATTCATTGTCAACTAAGCTTATAAATAAGGCGTACAACAGCAAAAAGTTATCTTGTATATTAGACATTGAACATAAGGACAATCGGTTAATTTTACTGAATAAATTAGAATTACAGGATATTTGCAACGTTTATCTATGGGCACATTTTTTCTTTCATATTAATTCTTATCTGATTTTTCCTTATTTGTGAGCATTCCGCCTTTTGATAGAGTGAGTCTCCAGTATACACATCGCAGAATGATTCAACATTAAATATTTGACACACTTGATGTTGTATCCCACCATGTGCAACATAACACTCTACGCACTTAATACGTTCTTTTCTGGAAGACAGCACTAAATGAGCACACAGACACTTATTCTTTGTTCTGTTTACAATGTTGCTTACGGCGTTGCCAATTAACGAGGATGAAGTGTTGCATTCGACCAAAACTTGACCTCTAGATTTCATCAGTAACACACATACCAGACTGGCTGAATTCAAGAAAAACCTTGCTATAGAAAGTTGCACGCGCGCGTGTGCGTATATGTGTGTGTGGCCTAACTACAAAAACAAAATTCCGAATAAGTAGTAAATTCGATATTTTAAAATTGGGGTGTACTTTAAAGATATAAGGCAAAGATTTCCAAGAATATTCCAAACAACCATTCGTACAAAAGTATTTTTGCTTCGTTACTTTCTCAGAAACGGATCTGTTGTAAGTTTGAGATATTGGTTTTATAAATAAACACATTTATGAAAAGTTTTTCAACGGGTAACCGTAACATCTTCTTTATTATTAAAATATGTACAGTTGACCATTATTTCATTCTCCTGTACCTGTCTGTGAAACTATACTGGTGAATCAGCTGCCTCTGCCGATTTTGGAACATAGGACACCCTTCAAGCCGGAATTAAGCTTTAAGTCCTCTTATTTGCTTACGAACTTGCTAACTGACGCTTTTAGATAGACGAAGGCTCAACGTTCAACGGAAAAACTGAAGGTTGAACTTTGGACAGACAAAATATGTGGTTTAAGGGAAATGAGCGCAGTAAAGTACAGTTCAAAAACACACGACTCATTTACTGAGAGCAGATTCTAGGATTCCAGCAGATTTTACAAGCTTTTGCGTTATAGTGTGCATAGCTACTCGACTGATTAAAACCCCCAATAAAATGGACCAGTCATATGTGTTCAGTATTAAAACAAAATGGCGGAACTTTGTAAATAGAGACAGGATAGGCTATGATAAATTATATTCACGTCTATATCCATAGTGAACGCTGTACAGTCAAGACACAAAGATTATTAAATAAAGGTCTATTTCAATTTCGGCGTAAGCTACGACACGTAAGTACATCTCAGATACACACATAATAACTTATGCAACTTAAACAATCTTGGAGACGTGCAACAAAAAGTTAAGACAGTCTTAATAGGTTATAACATACAAGCAAAGAAGCCAGGTGATGCTTGCTCAGCGTCTAGCAGGTATGATCTAGGGTTTAACCGTGAAGGTTTCCTTAAGCAAGCGTCCAAGAGGCAAGTGAAGTTACGCTGTTGAGCGTTAGTCGCCAATAACGTGGGTTCGAGTGTTCACGTTTTTTTTCTTTTCATTAAAGTTTGGAAATCGATTACATAATAATCTAGTTTTAGAACCACGGAGTTTTTAACGAAATTAAAATCTAAATAGTTGTTGATTGTAGGAATTTTGTACTGAAGTGGGTATGATAAATTAAACACAAAATGTGATATTATACCTTTCTGTCCCATTTGACCGGTATTAAACCACAAAGTGATTTTTAAATGTGGACTTCCATCACTCATGACTATGCTGTGTGACAGCATAGAGTTACATTTGTGTCAGTCCTTCACTATGTATTCGACACGAGTACGTTGATATGCTCCCTATCTACGGATAGGTGAGAGTGAATGCGAAACAACCTCAGCATTTATACTAGGAGGCACATCCAAACAGAGGTCCAATAATACCCAAAACATTCCAGAATGTTTAAAGACGTCTTCATACAAAATCGTCACTTGCAAGGATACCTCCTGTGAAATACGCATCACTGACATTCGATGTTGTTGCGGAAGCTGTTTTGAATGACGAAAATACGAAATAATGCGCATACTAGTACACGATAATTACACAAGAGGTAAACATTAGCCAATCTTCTGTGGTGCGAGTACTGTGAACCAATAAGTTTCATCCATATCATTTGCACCTACACAAAGCATTGCACACGAGAGATTTCGAAACTGGCGTGCACTTCTATAAATGTATGCTGAGCCGAATGGCAGATAATATGGGGCTCATCTCAAGAATCCTGTTTTCGGATGGAACAAGATCCCACAACAAGAAGACCGTAAATCGTCATAATATCCATTATTGGAGTGTGATAATCCTCACTGAGTAAGCTTTCCAAGAGCAGTGGGGAGTGTATGTCCTGTGCGGAATCGTGGGCGACCATCTTATTGGACCAGTTTTCTTCGAGGGGCATCTAACAGGAGCACGCTACCTGGAACTTCTCCGTAATGAGCTCTCCTTGCTACTAGAAAATGTATCACTGGGAGCGATTAACGATGTGGTTTCAAAATGATGGTGCTCCACCGCACAGGTCGATGATCGCCTGCAATCATCTAAATACGGCACATCCTAGTCATTGGATAGGAAGACAAAGGCCAATCTCCGGGGTAGACAGATCACCTGATCTAATGATTCCGGACTTCTTCTTAATGGATTATTTAAAGCAGCAAGTTTATGCACAGCAGCCAGAAAATCCAGAGAGCCTTGTCCCAAGTATTACGGTGGCCAGTAGATCTATCATTCTCGCCATGTCACACCGAGTCAGAATTTCCATGCAACAGCGTGCTCAGGTGTGCATTAACCAACAATGACATCACTTTGAGCACTTACTTCGTTAAAAGGAGTTGTGTTCGAACATTGGTAATCACCAGTAATTTCAAACAAGTATAACCTTGTTACAAAAGTGTCTTTTATGGGCACCATAACATATCAACCGGAGGTGATATTTATTACAAAATACATTTCAATGCACTGCATCAAAGAACTCTACTATTACAACTTCCATACTAAATATGTGATATGCAATTTGCTTATTGTGTGGGATCAAATGAGAAGGACTCCTATTCCATCAGCATCAAATATACTTGCCTATGCCACGTTTAAGGAATTTCATAATTGTAGTTTACAAAAATATACACAAGACAATAATAAGCTATTCAATAAAACTAAAATATAATAGCAATGAAAACGATATAAACAACTAGAAACAATATTAGTTTAGGCCAAGATTATTTGTGAATATTAAAACATTAAAAATATAAGCTCACCCAAGTGATTCAAACCACTTTTACTGCAAACAGGTGTTATACGACTATACATTTCTTCCAACTGATCTATCTAGAAGCACAAGAGCTTTTTACGCAAATTAACATAATATGAAGTATGTGCTTGTCGCAGTGCGCATTTTCAGTTCTGAAAGTGTTTTCTTAGTTTCAGGTGTGTATTAAAATGCATTAAAATAATATTATAGCATCTTCGAATTAGTCATCTCATCAAGTGGGAAACCAAAGATATCCATGTCTCAAAATTTCCTTAGACGCCATGAGAACGCAAATATTCATGTTGGAGTTTAAATTATGGATTGCAAAAAACTGGATCTATAGGGGCGGCTGTCTAACCGGTATATTATGGATAACATTTTATCGTTGTTAACCAGAATTATTAACAAGAATAGTAAAATAACCCTATATGTAAATAATTTGTAGAATCCTGAATATGAAAACAAATGATAATGAGAAAGTTGCTTGGCTGTTGTACAAGGAGTGCTTGCACATGTAAATCTCAAACTCGTCTTCCATTTTTGATAGCCTGATACGAATTAGTAAGTCTGTAAACACTCGAAAAGCCCTGTAGTAACATGTGCTGTTGATAGCAGTAGAAAGCTGTGGAGTAGGGGATAGTGGCTAGAAATGGGACAGAGAGAGATAACATCAAAAAACCCTAACGATAAAACGAAGAGCTCAAATGCAAACAAGTTATTAAGAAACCAAATGGAAATATTGCTACCACTGACATAATAGTAGTACCTTACATTTTATCATGCAGTATTCTGTGCGGAAAGAGCTACATACTTCGGTTTACAAAATGCTAGGAACCTCTTAACATGGTTCCTATGGTTACCATGCTAGCCTCTGGTTCCCGAGGCCTCGGGTTCAAGCCCGGCGGAGGGCGATGAATTTTTTCGGGCGTAAAAATCCTTAGCACGGCTTCCTTCGGAAGGGAAGTAAAACCGTTGGTCCGTGTCGTAGATTTACGGCATGTAAAAGAACCTCATCTTGATAAAGAGGCCTCTGAACAAAATTACCTGTCTTTCACGCCCAATACAGAATGGGATGCTAAGGACCACAGTAGTTAAAGAGCGTCCACAAATAAAACTCAATTTTAATTTTAACCTGTTTTTACCCCAGACAAGGTATGTCGAAGAATTTTCTTGCTTCGTGTAGCGTCGAGTTGCATTGCTTCTATTTTTCTCTTTCGCCAGTAATAAAATATTGTAGATTTTCCATCATTTTCTAGTGTTATAACAGTTAATGTGTCAAGAGCAGACTAAAATGTACTTTTGTTGTATGCGAGTAGCACGATAATGGAAAATATGGATGATACGGCGTCTGTTCTTGAAGGAAATGTGGGTTGCAGGTAAGCAAATGTAATGATACAAAACTAAAAAGCTAAAGAAAGCCAGATATGTGGTCCTTTTACTTCTTTCATTTTATGTGTGTGTTGTGCGCGCGTGTGTGTGTAAATCCGCACCTTGAGAACAATGCAGGATGAACATTGTTTTCAAAGATATCAGAGTACTCAAAATGATGTTACTGCATTCAGAAAGACTCTCTTTGTAAATGTATATAAGATCGACCAAGCAACCTTCTTTTGCACCATACTAAACTAAAAGCACCTGCTAGAGTTGGATAACTAGAAACTGTCCGAGAAACAGATAGAAACCTCTCGATAGAATGTTTTGTAAAGAGTGTTTCTGGTAAACAGATTTACCTTTGTCGACATACATTCAAATTTATCGTCAAACCACAAGCTAACACACGATTAACCGGTTTGTAAATAAAAACGAAAGCTATATGTGTACTATAGGCCCAATAACAACCTCAAATAGGTGAGGAGACAGTATGCAAAATAAAAGTCTTCAAAACAAAAACAGTATGCGCAGTTCAATATGCAGAATAAAGGTGAAAGAAAGCCGTCATGGACGTGAGAAATGTGTTCGTCCCATTTGCCATCAGAAGTTATGGAAGACTAAACTCAGTAGGAATACTATTATCCTTTGCGGCCAAAGAGACTGCTAAAGAACTAGTGGTTAATTGAGCGTATAATTAATTCCATGTATTTGGACACCCCACTCCTTATGAGGGTTCATTTGCCTCCAAAAGAAACCGGCGTTTCAAAGCGATTTTCACCTGTCAAGTTGAATGACAAGGATTGACAGGGGTTTGATAAGGGTTGGCATGTGATATATGTATTGTGAATCAATCAGATAACAATTATACGCGTTTATAACTATCTCGCATCTTTGACTTCAAACGGTTGAAGCCGCCTCTCAAGTCCATACCGCCTCTAGCGACTTGGATTTTCAGTACTCATTTCCTAAATCGCTGGTCGCGTGCCATTGATTGATTAATATAACTAAGCGTACATTAACTGAATCCCGAGCCTTCAAAGGGTAGTTTCCGTACATACGAGCTACCATGTAAATTAAAGAATGCCGACAGGAAGATAACGATCATACACGTGTACAATTATGGAGCATCACTGACTTCAAATGACTTAAACCGCGGACAAAGGCTTGGATTTGCAGCACCCAACTCATAAATTGCATGTCGCGTGCCATTGATTGATTAATATAATTAGGGAATATTGATTGACTGCCAAGCGTTCGTACATATTAAAAAATGTGGACAGTATGATAGCGGTGAGACACGCGCATAATTATCACGCATTGTTGACTTTAAAGGGCTGAAGCTGCGGGAAAGGAGAAGGGTAACATTGTCGCGTGTCGCTGATCGATTAACATAATTAAGTTTTTACTAATTGATTCCCGAGGCTAAGCCGGGGCCCAGGAGTCTAGATACCCCCGTCGCGTGTCGTTGATTGATTAATATAATTAAGTGCTTAATAGTAGCTTTCATTACATTCTATCGAGAATATTTTACGATATATTAGGCAGCTGGCACCATCTGCCGGCAACGAAAAACACTTGTTAGAACCTGTCCAATAATCCCGCTCTTAGTAATATATAAAGGCCCCTTAAATGACTCCACACTGTCTGTAACGTCATTAAAAAGCCTTGACCTGCAAAATACGCTGGCTCCAGTATGTCGGCAACGACAAAATATTTAAAACCCGTTCAACAACCCTTCCGCTTGTGATCGAGAACCTCCAGCCGGCTCCAGTCTGACAATCATGTCCATAACAAGTCTCGACCTCCATTCCACCCCCTCAGCAGTCGCCGCGTGACGTCATTAACATGTTTATGAATGTAAACAGGCGGATAAGTATGTAATTTCCCTTCTCGGGGGCATTTGCTGTTGAGGGTCTTAATTCAGTGAAATTCGAAATGGCTACTGATAACGCTACTCAGCATCAGATGTACATGATTACTGGAGCGAGTGTGGTGAGAATTATCATTATGTATACTTCCATACTGAAACCTGCAATGGCTTAGTGCATACAACATTGTGTACTTAACCGTCGTATCATGATCAGGTGTCTACATTGTGTGTGTACGGAGAACTGTGCAGTTTATCGAAGAGTGAACGTATAAGTAGTATTTTTTCTGCAATACAGTAAGATATTGCATGAATGCTACAATTTCGGAGAAAATCATTGGACGATGAGCATCTTAGCGATATCGACGATGTTGAGGTCTTTGCATCAAAGCACTTGTCCGAATTTTATACAGAATTTTGCACTCAATACATGCATTCAGTAATTTTGTACTAATACAGCTCAGCATGAACGCATATCAACAATATTCCTGTCTAATAACAATTATGAAGTCTACCACGCAGGAAGCGAAAACTTGAGGAAGTAGTAGAAATACTAAAGATAATTACTTATGCATTTATTGCTTCTAATGTTATTCTCCTGTGTCTAACATAGAAATAATTTGTTACAGATTGCTAATGACCGTGGTAAAAGTACCGTGCCAATAGATGTGCTGGATCCTGATAAACGTGATGTCGATATAGTAGAACAAGGGTGGCGAAAACGCCTGCCTTCCTCGAGTCACCAAGTATGCAACACGCACTACACCACTCAGCAGCACATGGAAAACAAATGAATAGACGGCTAAAAAGGAGTTGCGCCTGCTAGACACAGTGCTTCGCGAGTCGCGCTTTTGCCACCATTGTAGTAGAATATCCATTCGCACAGACACATACCCAGATTATGGATGAGGATGTCCCTTCATTGGCCGGCGTTATTGCTCCTGATGAGAGAGCTATGAGAGTTGAGGAGTGGTAAAATCAGCTCGCCAAAGATACAACCAGAAACTCGCAAACCTTGAAGCGAGTATGAAGCTCCTTGATCATACTTTTGTTTAACATGTGAAGAGGATTTTCCAATAGCTGTATTCTTCTCTCAGGTGCATGAAATAATTTTAAGCCTAATTCTAAGATCATTTTTAATATATGTTATACAGGAGTATGAGGAGGGAACGAACGAGAAGGAATAAAGAGACCGACCACAAAAAGCAGAAGCGTCGGTGTAAGAGGAGGATCCTCAATGAATGTCTCATGGTCTTTTTATTCATCAAAGATACCCAACATTTCTCAGCAGAGACTAGAGAAGCTTTACTCATACTTGATGAGCGTATCCCCATCCCATAGCGTGAACATTGGACTATACTGACACCTGCTCCCTCTACATAAAGTGCGAAAGGGATAGTTTGTTGGTTTATGTTACAAAATCAGACTGGGACATAATATCCAAACACATTCAAATGCCTGAAGATTACCTACAACAAGACAACAAGGTTTGCGTGTGTAGGATATTGCGATAATGTAATTTATGCATACAGTATTGTTGTATCTCTTGATAATCCAACTCATTTCATAAATACTTGTTTAAGTGATCATCTAGTACCTTTAAGCATTGATGCTGTAGGGAAACTAAAGCGGTTATTACCCAATATTGAAAGGCACTTGAATAACTTAATGAATTCCACAAGTTGGGAGTATCTAGTTTTTCAGGATGTAGGAGGGGGAGAAGGAAAATACTTGAAATGTATAACAAACACAATTAAAGAGTGTTGCAGGATATGAATTAAATTTATTATTTAAAAATATCCTGTCACAATCCTTCACAAAAACCATACATCCATTTCCAAAAGCATAGTGATCATAGACTAGACTTCCTACACATATAATCATACAGCGTGGACCATTTAAGTTGAGGCTGTACAATATCTCCAAAACTAAGCGTTGTAAAAACTGCCTTTGATAATCTTTGCTGGGTGTTATGGGGAAAGTAAATGCCATTAGTCGTGTATTGTTTGGAGGATCTTAGGATGGCCATTTTGGGTCAAATTATTTTTTTGAAATGGGAATCCACAATTAGGGTCAATTAAAATTCCCCTAAAATGACCATAACTACGTCCTCCAAATAAAACAGGACTAATGGCATTTACAATAGGGACAATATTTCTGTGCCGGTGACCAACTTTCCTAGCACACCGAAGAGAGTCTATGTCTAATGCCAGTTATTTTTCTACAGGCAGCTATCTTCAGCTGGAAGACGTGGGTCTTCGTTGACACGACATAAACACACACCACCACACCACTGCATGGCTGGTTTAGTCACTATGTTCAGGTTGCTCTATCATTCCTTTATATTTACACGTATACATAAACCTTGTCACGCGAGTGCATTGTCCTAAATTAAAAGGGGCTTGATTAGTGTGATAAACATTGAACACCAAAAGTTTCCACCATCGTGGTTTTCTTCTGCAGGGTTTTTCTTTCATTTTGTTCAGATATTTCCCGTTCATCGTATTCACTCTTCTCCTTCGTTGTCGCTATATTCGTTACCTTGGATTAACAAAACTAGCTGTGACATTTTCAAACAGACCTTCTTGTTCTTCTTTGGTATATTTCTCTTCCTATTTAACAATACGTTGATAGGCATTTCCCAGCTTATCACGGTAATGTCGCCAATATATTGTTATCTAAGCTTCATAAATAAGACCATCTAATTTAAAAGTTGTGTTCTACCCAGCCACTCATTGCTTTATATCAGCCCAGACGAGTTCTACTGGGTTAAGACCTAATGAATATGGTGGTAATCGGAGAACACTGTATGCATATCCTACAAAATATCAACATAATTCCGGAACAGACTTTGACCCTTACTTAGGTTGTAAAGCTCCAAAGTTAGCATCATTTTATGGAATGGGACAAGTTGTGCATCTTATTTTGGTATGAGACATTGCGGGCTTTTCCAACTGCACACTATGCCACGGTGCGTTATCAGTCACCAAAACAGATCTGGGAGGGAAGTTAGTAATGAATATTTCTATTAGTCATTCTTTTGTATTTTTCCCGTTAATTTTGTGGTAGTATTAACTTTTTTTATTCTCATATTCAAAATTCGCAGAAGGAAAGAATTTCAAATATACACACCAAAATACATAATATATACGATCCAAGTTTGATTACAGAAACACATCGGCGTTATTTAGGGGGGCAGGGGGTCAATTTCCCCTCCCCTAACTTACAAGAAATTATTGGGTTACTTGTTAATATTGCTCTACCAAAAGAAGAATTACGACTTTACTAAATTACTTTTAATACAAATGTTTCACATTTAATAAATAAACGATTATTTTCTTTTATACTAAATATATCGTTAAAATCCATATTAAAATTCGGAAAACTGCTTCAGGCAATTTTCCCCCTGAAAAAACTGAAATGACGACCCAACAGATACATAAAGAAACCAATTTATAACCTACTACTGCCCGTAGACTAAACTGATTGCACTCACTTTGCATGCCCGAAAATTGGTGCTCTCTCACTGTCCAGATAACCAATGCGCATCCAGGCTTCACCGGCACAGAACTATTGTCCCTACTATACTTTTCCCATAACATCAAGCAAATTTTATTTAAGACATTTCTTTCTACAACGTTTAGTTTTGGACATATTGTTCGGTCTGAACTTAAATAGTCAACCCTGTATAATTGCTTGCATCACATGGGCGAAGGTCTTATAGGTAAACACTTTGCCATGTAGAATCAAGCTATACAGTGAAGCCTGGACCGGGATATTTGCAGAGGCTTGAATCTCAAGTCTGGTGTTCAAAATTCCGTTTATAGCCTCCTCGGGTAATGAGAGTAGTCTATCACGAATCACAGTGCTAGATGAAGAAAATCCTCTATCTTCAAGAGAGGGTAATTATCTCTATCATAATAGTAACCTTGAAATTTACAGTACGTTTGATATAGTGAGGCAAATTTGGAATTTTTAAAGTCCAAATTCAAATCATGGTAGGGGTAGCATTTACTAGTGAGGAACAATCTCAAATTAATAATGTTGCCGTGATCAAGATCGGAACTGTTCTTGCGATAACCACCCAATCTTGCAGTCTGCGCTCCCACTATGACGAAACGAGGTTTCTCAAGCTTAGATGTTGCTACATTCCATGTAAAGGATCTTGCCCGGAGTACAGCAAACTGGGTGTGAAGATCCATGGAACAAAAGGCGTGTGTAAATGTCTATCAGACTTTACAGTTTTTAGAATGCGAACGCTATCATCATCATCATAATCAGAAAGACGAATTACTGGCATCCTTCATTCGATTCTAGTTAACCTTACATTAGCTTCTTTTCCATCTGAAGTCTGAACACAATGTTTAGAATCTTTGGATCTTATGAGATACAATTCAGGCTTGCTGTTGAGTATGAGCACCTTGTTATCATCAGCAAATCCTAGGAGTATCGACAGCGGGACTATAGCATTAAAATTATCATTCACAGCATGCACTATATCAATATCTTTACCAGGATAACTCCATCCGCCATTCTAAAGACGATTCGACTCCATAGGGTTGAGAGCGGCACAATTTCGTGTAGCTGTAGTAATTCTAGGATTCCTTGTTTTGTATAGTTGTAGCATGCATATCTATACGAATTTTATCAAACAGAAAGGCTATGGCATCATTGGTGAACTTCGCTGTGGTAGGAGATTCATCTACTTTGGTGAGAACACCTTCGATGCAAGGATAGCCCTGTTAGGTAGCGTATACAAATCTTCAGCTTGGCAGGCTTTCTAATTTCATCATTTACTTCCAGAGAAGAGATATTCTATTATAGACAAACACGCTCCTTCTTCTTGGTGATCTTTTCATTAAAACCTAGAACCTCTGTTACTTTTAAGATATCCATTATACCACGTTGTTCTTCTCGAGGAACAGGTGATTAGCATGTACTTAACTACTCGGCAGTCGGGTAGATAGTACGACTCAAATGTACTATATATCGTCTGTTATAGTGTTTGCGCTGTCCTTTAAAAATTATTGCCATTGCGTCTTATGTGGTTCTTGTAGCTATAACTTCGTTTCTAAAGTTGATTACCTTACCATGTTGATCTACCACTCGAACAGTGATCTGATCAATATAGTTTGTATGTATGACGGGTAGATATTTCGGATCCGAATTGCTTGAGAGATGTGATAGTCTGGGGGAACAGAAGGGAAAAACTCATAGAGCGAATGCACAATTTAACGTCGATGACAGAGCCTGTTGCATACTGCACTCCATAAGTATGACACTCGCTTTAAATGTATTCACAAGATCATTGGATTCAGTTGCTACTCCAGAAGGAATTACTTTAGTGTCGGTGAATCCTAGAAGCGTCCCTACAGATCTAAAGAAAAATCTAATATATAAAGGCATTTAATTTCATCCTACATTGTAGGTTCCATGAGAAATGATAGCGGTTTGAGGTTTAACATTATGAACATATTGAAATTGATTATTGCATTCATAGATATTTGATATTGAGTAGAATGTTAGAAAATTGAAGAGAGGAACCTCATAATGACATGGAGGATCTAGTATAGAGGAGAGTTTAGATATATTCAAATAACAACTTCTGATCCGCTCACTGTAACTGTAAAGCTCACCTTGTCAATTTAGCAGTTCTTTTAATAATAGAAATTGCAAGTACAAGTTTCCACAGATTACTGAATCAAAATTCTGGTATCTCTGCATATAATTTAATATTTTAGCACCTTATAGATGTTTCTCAATCTCAGGAGGCGGTTTTCAAGTTACCAAAACTATCTAAGTAGTATGCTATATTACCTTCTATCCTTACAGCAACCCTCCGTGAGCATTGATACATGCACCAACCCGCGGTCGTAGTGAATCCCGGATGTGCTGATGTGTCCCTGGAGTATTGTGTATGATTTTGCAGCCTTCCATAATACGGGCACGGAGACTGGGAAAATCTGGTACTGGGGTTCGATACGCAAGAGTTTTCAAATGTCCCCACAATGGTTTTAGGTTCGTGGAGCGTGGAGTACAGGCAATTGGTCCACCTCTACTTATCCACCTGTCACCGAATCTGTTAGCTAGAAGCCGACAGACATTAACACTAAAATGAGGAGGTGCTCCATCGTGCATGAAGTACATGTTTTGCCGCACTTCTAAAGGCACATCTGCTAACAGATCGGGTAAAACATTCTGCACGAAATTATGGTAACTTTCTCCGTTGAGCCTGGGTGGAAGAACGTGAGGCCCTACCAAACAATCACTAACAATGCCGGCCAAAACATTGACAGAAAACTTTGTTGCTGACTTGCTTCAAAAGTTACGTGAGGATTGACGTCAGCCTATACATGCCGATTGTGATAATTTACAACCTGATCTCGTTGAAGCGACATCTTATATGTGATCAGCACCGTTGCGTTAAAATTAGGGTTGACACTTTGTTACATAAACCATTCGCAGAGGCGTACCCGCGCAGGAAAGACAGCTGCTGATAGTACCTGCACAATCTCTAAATGGTATGGATACAGCCGCACCTCGTGTAACACTCGCCAGACAGTCATGTGGTCAATATTCATTGTTGCAGCTACTTGTCTTGTACTGACACTAGGGTCGTCATCAACTGCATGAAGAATTGCAGCCTCCCGTTGCGGTGTCCTCGTCCTTCTAAGCCTCCCCCTGTTGCGAGTATCAGGCTGAAATGAACCATTTTCCCTAAGACGGCGATCAATGCCTTCAAACGTTTTCCTGTCGGGGCACCTTCATCCTAGAAATCTCTCTCGGTACAAACGTTGAGCGCAAGCGCCATTTCCGTCTGCTAATCCATACATCAAATGGACATCTACCATTTCTGAATTTGTGTACACTACCATTCCACGAGCCAAGGCTGTGATCAACCCTATTGGTACGTAGTAACCCGCGTGCTTGCCAAGGTCGTACTGCTCACTGGAACAGTTGATGTTACCTGTAACCAAGCAATGACGTAAGTAGCATGGCAACAAGGACAGATAAAACAAAACCTTGGCGGTGCACCTATTATAATGACAGCGTAACCAAGAGTGCATGTTCCCCATGATTCTAACGTTGTATTTGTGTGTTTCCCGTGATTAATGAGTTGGAGAAAATGAGTTGTAACATGGAAACAAAGCGTTTCTAGATTCATGTTCATATGACATAATTTCTTCGTCTACGTGTGAGGAATGTGTCCTGCAATTTGTGCCGAACATGTTTGTTACATTTTGTATACGAGACAATTTAGATCTCCGCTAAACGGTTCTGTTTTTTTCACTTCCTTCGAACCCAGCAGTGTGTGTCCCGGACTAAACGTCTGAAAAACAAGCATCACATTCATTTTTGAAATGTGTTTGGATTCATATATTCTCATTCCAGAAAACCCAGAAGAGGCAATTGCTTCATAAGGCGGTCGATAGTACAGAAAATGTATGGCTGATTGTTGTAAGAAATTTCGTTCTTATTAAGGAAATTGTTTCTAATGCATTTAATAATGTGCAAAAAATCTGAAAAAAGAACATAAGTTGCCTGCTTGTATCGGTAGGATGAGGTAGTGAACATTTAGCATTATTATGTATGCCACATACTCCCAAACAGTTGTATAATTTCTTGTTAGACTGGCTACCATCCGATATAAAAGCAAGTATTATAGCACTGAGTGTTCCATTTAAATGATAATTTCCATTAAAGTTTGTGCCAAAATATTCCCAGGAGATGCCTTTCTACTTTCGTAGATAGCTACAAGTTGCACACAATTATACAATAAACGGTCATAAATAAATACCAGGACTGGTTGACCAATTAATTTTTACACTTTTCGAGGGTAAAATCCCGAAAGCTACAAACCAATCCACTTTCAAGAAATTAGAATAAAATTGAATTTCTTCCTTAAACTTTACTTCGTCAAAAATTAGAATTCTGCATCGTTTACATTCTTATACTTAAAAATTCAGATATTGCATCAACAGCATAGATATTAATGTAATACGGACATTTAAGACCTTTCGATTAACCTTCTTAAATGTGATGCTGATGGAAGGGGAAGAACAACGTGATTTAAAGAATGTCTGTATCCTTTCGGTGACTTGATTCTTAAAAGTAGGCTATCAAGTTATATCTCATGCCCTTGTCTTTTATTGTGTGCGATTTCTTCAATATTGTACCAAAATTTTACTTTTCTTTTTCATTTATTCTGTTTTTTACTCGGGTATCTTTTTCTGGTAGATTAAATTATTGGTATTGCTATTCTTTCCATTTATTTTCCTGTGAAATACTTGAACCCCGGCATTAACTACTTTCAATTCATTTTAGTCTAGTTATATGGCGTTGTTGGTGCTTTAACCTTTTTTTAGTAGATCTACTCTATTACTAAGGTTTCTGTTGGTGTCCTCTAGGACGGGAAAATTAACAATGGTGTTAAACAGCATTCTGCATTGTTAGCTTTGCTTTTTAAATTCGCTTCTCTTTTAGCCCTTTTTGATGGGGGTTTACGGAAGTGTATTGGTTGTGATAAGTATTTTGGAAGATTAGGGAATAGCTGTAGACCTGCGTGAGGCATTAACTTGCATCTTTGCCTTGCGATCCCTACATTTTCTCCATTAACTGCAAATTTGTCTACCTTTAACAAACGTTCTTCCGAAAAATGTGAATCACACGCGTAACTATTAAAATAACGACTCTTATCCTTTCTCGGTACAACCCTCTCCAACTCAGAAAACAGTAGCTTATCTTTGGAGGTCTAAAAATATCTACCTTTAGATTTGTCACATCCAGATCTACAACCACAAACGAAGCGCATAGGCATGCTGTTTATTTCTACGTGGGGTGATCAGAAACTAAGGTTACTTGGGCCGATATTCCTGTTGTTTCGTCCGTTATAGTGAAATTAGTAGTGCGCCGTAATTCTAATGCATGCGGGTGGCAACTGCGCAGAGTTTCAGCCACCCGCCAACTACAGCGCTAGTTGTAGGTAAAAATAGCGACTCTTTTGGAAAACTGGTCTTGCGAAGAAGTTCGCTCAGTTATTCTTTTTCCGTGGGTGAAACATGTAACCGTGGTTAAAATTCACCAGTAGCTGGTAGAGGTTTACGGAGAGACTCTAATTCTTTTAGCATGTCGCAGAATGGTGTCGAAAGTTTGCGGCCTGTAGAGAAAACGTCACCGACGAGGATCACAGTAGCGGACCCAGCACGGCATCAATAGATCTGAACACAGCTCGCATGGAGGAGCTGATTCAACACAACAGGAGTATCACGTTACGGAACATGACGGTAGAATTGGGAATGTCGTTTGGAAGCGTTCGTCACATTCTTCATGATATTCTGCAGTAGCGGAGAGTTTGTTCCCAATGGGTTCCACGAAATCTGTCCAACGAACACAAGGAGAAGCGCACGGGGGCAGGCCTGCAATTTTTGCAACGGTTCTTTACGGAAGGCAACAGTTTTCTTCAGCACATTGTCACGGGTGACGAAACGTGGATCCAGCACCACACTCCCAGCAGTAAGCGGTCGTCAGTGGAGTGGAATCACCCCTCCTCTCCGTAGTCCAAGAAGTGTAAGGTGACGCCATCTTCCGGGAAGGTGATGGTCACAGTGATTTGGGACAGCGCGGGTGTCATACTCGTGGAGTTTTTGGAAAGAGGGCACACAGTGACCGTTGACCGATACTGCGAGACCTTGACACGACTACGAAAAGCCATCAGGAGGAAACGACCAGGACTTCTCACCAAGGGCGTCACCTTCCTCACGACAAAACGCAACCTCATATAGCCCAGGAGACCACCACGCTGTTGAAGCAGATTCGTTGGGACATCATCGACTACCCTCCCTACAGCCCGGACCTTGCTTAAAGCGCCTTTCACCTGTTCCCTACTTGAAACAGCACCTAGGAGGTTGACATTTGCTTCAGACGAGGAGGTGAAACGCTTCGCGACAACGTGGCTGAACACGCAAGGACAGGATTTTTACCAGGATGGAATACTGAGACGAATCCCACGAAGCGACATGGAGCTTATGTCAAAAAATAACCTAATATACAGTGTGCGCACAAAGTCCGTATACGCTCATATTAAATTCAAAATTACGCGAGTAATCTTTTCCCTGAGGTTTGCATATATTCTCCTGTCAGATACCCACCGTTATAAACTTCGTTTCGACTTCGATTGTTGCTGTTAGACTGTTATGGACGCAATGAATCATGTGACTGCGAATTAGTTGACTCCAAGATATTGAACGAATGGGTGATAGAAGCGATTACACAATTGAGGAATGCTTGATGGCCGCTGTGCGGGTGAAAAATAAGCATTTTTAACAGCAGTGTTCGTGACTTGCCGAGGAGTGAAATGCCATCCACCAGACATGGACCTCGTGCTGACGTGGAAAAATCTATCGACAATCTCCGGTCAAATTCGTACGGAAACGTGCTTCAGAGTTGGGGATACTGGAAACAACCATAAGGAAAGACATCACAGTGGATCTGAAAATGAAGTGTTGGCGTCCATTGAATGTCAATAAATTATCACATGATGATTTGGAGAGACATGTTGATGTTTGTGGTCAAATGCTGCAACAATTCCAAAGAGTGGCTCAAAAGGCAAAAGTCGCGTTCACAGACGTATGTGCGATTTATCGCACCTCCAGCAGTCGCAATGTTTACTTTTGGGGAAAATAAAATCCACACTTTTTCAAGAAATCGAGCAGAACCCACCTCATGTCATGATATGGGCCCAACTGGCACAAACGCATCTGCTTGGCTCTTATTTTTTGGTTGTTCTGTTAAACAGAACGGTTATTTCCAGATGATTAATAATTGGCTCATCCCACAGCTGCAAAATGCGGGAATCCTAAACAGTATTTGGTTTTAAAACGATGGGGCGCCGGCTCGCTTCGCAGTGGCTGTTCAACGTCTGCTGGATCGGTCGAGAACCGGACAATGATCAACTCTTCTTCCATGGTTTCCAAGTAGCTCTGATCTAACAACACCAGACTATACACTCTGAGGTTACATCAAGGAGAAGGTGCGGAAGCAGTGGTATGCTGGAACTGATGCTCTGCAAAATGCGGTGTGCGAAGCTTTCCAGACAGTGACCCCAAGGATGTTGCTTAAGATGTACATGAGAAAATGACGGCGTATTCAGCTCTGCAGAAACCATGAAGGGACACATGGATGTTTTAGATTCCTAATATGTAAGCTATAAGGGGAAACATTTAAATAAATAATGGATATGTATTTTTATGGGTGTTTTAGATTCTCATGATGTAAGGAGAAGCATTTAAATATATAAATAATGGGTATATGTACTTTTATATCACGTCAGTTTGAATTTAATATAGGGGTATATGGGATTTGTGCACATCCTGTATGTACTATCAGTTGACTGTATTGGTTGTATGAAATAAAATGTACACGTTTTACTGCAGACTTTGTAACCTTAGTTTCTGATTACCCCTCGTGAGAACTAAAATGTTCATCAAGATTAACAACCAGAATTCATCACGTTGTAACAAGCATAGCGACCACATACACAACAACACTCCAAGGCAACAACCAATAAAGCGATACCAGCGTTAATACAGCACTACAGATAGTTTACCTAACGATTTTGCTGCCATCTGACCGAGACAGCTGATAGGTCTTTTACATCTAAAAAGTGGAAAATAAACGCAATATTTCATAATTGATGAAGTTATAAATTAAGAATATAATGTTTTCCTATAAAGATATTAATGTGCTTATTAGACTAATGACACGTGTTTTTCCTTCAAATATCCGTTATTGGCCAAAAGACCACTTTTTGCTTTCAACATGACCTCGGACAAACACCATATTAAAGATGACGTCAGTGGGGCTATCCCAGTAAAAAAACAATCAACTGCTCATTAAGATTTGTGCTGTAGGAAACAAGACTATATCTATATTAGTGTTTTCTAGATCAGGCACACATTTCAGAAAACAAATAAACAGAACTCATAAAGAAAGAAAAGAAGAAAGTCTATCGGCGCAACGTATCACAAAATAAATTGAAACTTAAATCTTCGGGATGCGGATACCACAACAATTGCACCATTTAGATGAACTTTAATTGTTCGGTTTTATTTTATTCCAGAATATCTACCACATTATTTATTGCAAATTAAATACATTGAACTTTGTCTTTCGTGTAAAGTAACAAATAGAAGACGAAGGGTGTTCTTTTTGGGGCTAGGTGTATTTATTATAAACCTGATAGGTACACCGCATAAATTAAAAAGAGTTAAAAATCAACCTTTCCAGTCATTGAATTGATCCTTGATTTATTAGAAACATGATATAAATCATTTAAAGCTTTTCTACGCCTGCATCACCTCATTGGTCACGAAATTTCTATTTATATTTAGTATGTTAATAGGTTAGTTCGCTTTTAGAGCTCTCTTTCTGGTTGTTTTTCATAAAACAAACAATGAGCTTCCACAAACGTTATGTTACAAGTATGATATTTGAGTTGACGTTCTTCAAACTGTAGGATTATTTGCTATAAAAGCTTAATTCGGTTAAGTTGGAAACTACCTTAAAGATTACTTCTATGAAAATTAAGAAATGCACAGGCAATTTTCGTTTGTTCAACAGGTATATATTTCGATGTCTTTCAACGTGTTGAAGCTTTTAATAGTGAACATGTTTAGAAATTGTATGAAAAGCATTGTGCAGTAAAAATTTAACCATTATCTAGAAATTTAAAGATGCTTAAACATTTGAAAGCGAATGAATCAAATATATACTACTAAACAGCGCATAACTGCCCTACGATAAAGGAATAGACATGAAAATGAACTGGCCAAAATACTGGAGAAGTCCAACATGCACGCTAAACATTATACTCTCAGGTTTAGTAGTTATAAATGATGTACTTATATTATACCCCTTACGTTTACAGAATCCCTTCTGCTCATGTTGCATTTCCAGTGAATTAATAAACTAGCTTATTGATCCCTCGCAAACATTTATATTATAATATATTATGTAAGGTTGTATTAATTTTAAATCATTATGGTGGACCCTTATATTCACCTTAAATCTTTGTGCCAATTGTTGATACATTAAAAAGTATATGCTGAATTAATTCGCTTTCGCCTTGTTTTATTTACATAGCAGCCGGGATCTATATGGGAAACAAATCTTTCATTGCGGTCGCTTCTGTAACATGCTTGCACACCACTGGTTTATATCTTTTTCCATACTTCTATCACACTCCTTTCAACTTAGGTGTTAAGTACTAATAATACAACATTCATTCTTCTTGGTTATGTTTACCTGAGTTAACAATTGTGTGAAACCAGGGGAGCAAACGCTTCCATCCAGCAGCTGTGTTGTGCCGCTTATGAATAGCAACCTCTTTCTCTAGATTTATTGCCGTCGCCACTTATACCCTACCACCATCTGTCGGCAGAAATCCTTTGATGCTACTCATTCTTTACCACCACTGCGTCGGCTACACAAAGAAAACAAACTGACTTACTGACTGATTGACGGAGTGACTGACGGACTGGATCCTCTTCAAGTCGTTCTACCTCGTTTCCACTTTAAATCTTGCCGTCTCCTTCCTTCTAATCATACAGATGAGCTTGGGCTGCAAAAGTGGGCGGAGCTGGTGCGGTCAGTGGGCAGGTTCATCTGTGATGACGTTAGGATGCAAGATGGCTTCTTCTCCTACTTTCTTCACCTCTTGAGCCTTGTCCGTGGATTGAATACAAAGTCTTACCTTCTGCAGTTGTGTATGCGTGAGCAATAAACTTCAGCGGTAGAGTTATTTTTGCCCTTATATTCATGCAAAATCTGAAATATTTTAAATGTTTTGCGCTTCTTTCAATCTATTTCAATCTCACTTCTGGGTTCCACTTCTTCAGTAGGTACCCCGACTTTTGTTGGGAGGGGACAAAGCACTCCTGCTTCCCTATTTATGAATACATGTACATAGTGATTAAAGTAGGTATCATTAAGCACAACCTTTCCTTCTCCGCCTGTATTTAGGGTAAATCAGCACTTTGAATGGGACTCTCTGTCAAAAACGGCTTCCATGTATTTAGTTTTTGGTTTAAATATCAAGCGCAATATTATCTTCGCAAAGGAGAAGATAATATATATATATATATATATATATATATATATATATATATATATAACAGAAACACAAATACCTTCCTAAAACAACATATTATGCATTTTTCCCCAGAAGTTATATCTATAATATTAATTTTATGGTTGAATTCATTATTAGGAAAGAATTTAATATCAAAAATTATTTTTGTATACTTAAAGTTAATGATCTGCATTCGGGTTAGCTATTTATTGTTTGCTATTATAGGTGTTACAGTACTGCTGTAACCTTGAGTGCTTATTACTTGAGAATTTAAAAAACCGAAATTAGCTATTATAACCTAAAACTAAAGTTGTGTCTTATTACTTTTACATTACCAATTACTAATTTCATTCTTAGTTGTTTGGTATAATGCGCATATAATATATAATATATAGGTATATATATATATATATATATCCATGCTATATGGAGCTATTTGGAATCCCTCCTGAGCACAAAATTTTGTCATGGAGGATGCTGCTAGAAATTAGCTAAGGTTGTGTGTATTTTATGTGCATTTCTCTAATAAATAAATAAACATGACAAAGGATTGAATATGCTAAATTTTACTCAGTGTACAAATGAACTTAATTTCAATTATTGAAACATGTCATTACTGAATTTTGTATGCTGACGGAACTCTTCGGTGACCATTAGAGTGAAGGTAGTTATAATGCTACTTGGAAGGGCATTCCTCACCCAAAAGTGTGCTGCAGTGCTGAAGTTTTAAAGGAGGTAAATATGACAGCTTATGTCAGCACTCAAACTGAAGACTTAAGTCGTCTCGGAAATCCTGTAGTTATAGTGTTAAATCATCACCATTGCTTTCTGTACGAAAGAATGAATAACTTGCAATATTTTCTAAATAGTAGTGGTACTATTTTTAGCTAGCTACTTCTTTGTATAATTTACCACACAAACAACCTCATCACCAAATGATTGCGTAGAAATATTTTCTGGAATATTACGGAGTCAGTAACCTTAATAAATGGTTTAATTAAGTAGAAGCTTTGAGAGTTAATCATAAAAGAACGGAAATTGCTGGATATCAAACATGGTCAACAACCGTACGATTTTCTGACATGAGCAATAACATTAGGTGGCCTAAGGTGTAGGTATTACAAGCTTGTTGCTCTATAAATGTGTAACGGTGTCTGAGGTCACAAGATTAGTGACACATTTTTGTTTTTAATCCAGTAAAGAAACACTGCTTCTAACATTTGAAAGGAGGGCTTCGGGGTAGCTCTGTGGTTTCATTTCCAGATCTCGTACTGAGGGTACAGTTTTTTCCCCTGGATCTGGGTTGGTGATTTTAAGTCGGCCCTATCCACGCCTTCATTGCTGACTTACTCGTGTGAAGTATCCACGAGGACCAACGGATTTCGAAATCTACAGTGAAAGCTGTAGGTCCTCTCATTCCACCGCCATCCTCATGATCACCTGCCATCGGAAGAAATGGGTTAAGCCCCTGGGTGCCTGTACCTCAGAAATGAGTCCAGTCGTCGCTCGGTGAAATGAGGTATCCCCAAAACTCATAGGCCTTATGGTTATCGTCAGAAACGACAACATTTGAAATGAGGTACTTATGTATCTTGGACTGTAGTTCTGTCCAGAAAGTCTTTGGGATATGTTTGAGTTCTGTACCGAGATGGCAACTGTTGGGGTTTTCTTATTATTTCTGTTAATAGTGTTTAACGTATGTTCTTACCTACTACCAAACCGAGCGGCATGGCTCAGGCTGTTACGTCTGTGGCCCGCATTCGGGAAGTCCTGGGATCGATCCCCGGCGACCGCCCGCTTTGGCCTATGGGGTTTTCGTGGTTTCCCTGGGTCGCCAGGTGAATGCTGGGGTAGTTCATCTTCTACCACGACTCTCCTTCCTCTCATTTCCTGTACCCATCATCCTCTTTGCCATCCGTTTCAGGGTTGTTCGACCAGGTGACGGTGTTTGGCCGGCTGCGGCTGGGGGCTGGCTTGCGCTCTGTAAACGTTTATTCCCTTGCGTCGCTGCGGTACCGCTGAGTTAGGTCTCTCCTGAGTGTGGGGCTCCGCTCCGAGGGTCCCTGGAGGTTGCTGGCTTGTGGTTAGGGTCCTGTGGTGTCGAATGCGATCTATCTGGAAACGTTAGGGGCCGCGTTTATGCTTGTGCCCTTCGCCACCCGAATCTGGTCGCCCTTTGGGTCTCTCCCCTCATCGTTATTCCCAAAGGTCAAGTTGGAAGCACAATGGGTCGACTGGCCTGCGTTCGGTGCTCTTCCCCGGTTTCGGGAACCCCTCCGTGATACGTAGGCACCTTTACCTACTACCAACATACGGCTCCATAGGCGGTTACAAACAGAAAATGCACAACGGACTACAAAGCGAACCGAACAGCGACCGATTCGCGTAATCCAAAGAAAACGAACATGTGTATTTCATGTAGATAGATATTGGAAAGGATCCAAATCAGGATACCCATTTTAATTTTTATGGGTAAAGTGTTTCATTTATAATTACTTTATTGTTATCCCTATGCGCTAGAATATGTGAAAGATTGAAAACAGAATTGTAATGAGATATATGTTTAAATTTCAGAAGCATACCATTTCTTTTCCGAGAGAATACAGCTTCCAAAATTAGGTCCCCAATCAAAATTATGAATTCCTAATATTTTAAAGTGTAATGTACGTTTTGAACAAACGAAACGGGTAAATTGACTTCAAATTTCAAAGAAAACTGAAACAGAAGTAAAAAAATTAAATCTTTGCAGAAATTGCAAATATATACGTCATTAGGTATCCGCACCGGCACAATCAATATGGACCCAGACGTTGTACACTAAACTTTGGATTCACATTTCTGCGCTCACATCATCAGAAAAAGCATGTTCACACGATAAGCACTGTGCATCACTTTGCTGGTAAGTAGCACTATTTCTCGGTTCGTTAGTTCTGCTTGATGTATTCGAATTTATTGCCATCACATATTTATTTCAATTTTCACTTGCACACGAGTCGTCATAAACCATAACTTTTTTACTGGTTTCTATGAAGAGAGCCCTGATTGTGCCCATGTCTAGGAGAGCCATCAACCTACCACGAACTACAGCCGTGTCTTCTTTTCATACTATGTTTAGATCCCACATCTCTCTCCTTTTTATGTGTTATAGGGGACAATTCACTCTTATAGGGAGAAAAAGTTATGACAGCAGAAGTTGCAGCTTTTCTACGTTTGTTCGTCCACCTTTTCCTCATTGTTGGCACAGGTGATATTTGCAGAGGACCTCTTTTATAGGATGTGCCAAATTGGGGCTCAAAAAGTGACAAACAGCTTGAAGACGCTCCTGCTGCTGATGACTGACTCTTTGTATCTGAACTTCCGTGAGCGGATCTGCTTCTGGTTGGTTATAGGCCTCAGCAGAATCCCTAACTTAGGAAATAAAGTCTGATTCTGCTAAAATCATTATGTTCAATGCATATAAACCTGTAGCTCAAAGTACATTAATGGCGATGCTCGCAGTTTGACAGTTGATGTATTCCCTGACACAGATCTCCATCACATCGTAGTGGCTCACGATCTGCTGCTTTGTCTCATCCATATTTTTATCTCCTTACTTTAATAAATCTTTAATGCTCCCATAAATGTTTTGGCCAGTGTCTGGTGTCTGTGGGTTGAACGTGGAGGGAGAGACACAACGGTAACGTGGTTTCTTCTCGCAAGATCGATCAATTCTAACTCCCTGGTGTAGGAATAGACACCGTTTAAGACCAGCAAAATTGGGGTTTCCTCCGTTGGACTTGTTTTCTTTAAAAAGTGTTAAAACCACCGGGTGAACAAATTTGTTTGCATCCAACCTGAAGGATGTACTGTAAGAACTCTTCCAGCTGGAGCACCTCTAGGTAATTGCTGATTCATATTCTTGCATGGTAATATCACCATTGGTGGCACAAAATGCCCACTGGCACACATCTAAATGGTGACTGTATTCAGGGACTCCCTCTCAGCTGAGCTCAATGAATCTATTTGTCTCCTCTCCTTTAAGACAACGACTTATACTGTCTTACTCTGAACAACAGCTAGCCCGGTTTCATGTACATTGTAGATGCGATCTGGTGAATGCCAGTGTTCTTCAAATTCTTGTCTTTCTGAGAATATCAAAATATTTGTCAGCATTCTCTTTATTGGATGTAACACCTCTAGCATATGACGTACCCGTAGGTTTACGCATAGACATTGTTGAACTGCGACGCTTCAAAGGGAGTGTAAGTCATTTTCCCCTCCATGGTATGACAAAATGAATGCGAAATACCATTGTGTGCTGTTAACTGAAGAGCCATTCTGTGTAAATCACTTCATTTACGCCAAAAACTGTTGCTTCCATCGGCAAACAATATCGCACCAATTCCTCTTCTAAGTCTTTA
Source organism: Deroplatys truncata (assembly GCA_030765065.1). Classification (NCBI taxonomy): domain Eukaryota; kingdom Metazoa; phylum Arthropoda; class Insecta; order Mantodea; family Mantidae; genus Deroplatys; species Deroplatys truncata. The sequence goes on along the minus strand of CM060990.1, from coordinate 532,536,830 downwards.
CAAAGAACGGCAGGTCTACCTATTTTGGTTTTAGCCGCTTGTTTAGGATCCCCATATTTCTCATTCGATAATCGCATGAGAGAAGTTTTTGGTACATTGAAGGATTTACAGACTTTCTTCCATTCCATTCGTTTCTCCCGTATCGTACTGATTACTGTTATCATGTCATCTCCATTCCAGCTTCGTCTAGGCTTTCCTCCACGCCCTTTTACAGATTCTTCCCTTTGCATTTACAACAAAAAGTACAATGAGGGTAAATAATATGCCTGGTATATCTATTTGATCAACCAATAGCTTACGTTAGTTAATTACACTAAACATTTATAAGCCGCGACAATCCAAGCATTAATCACTCTGCCACCAAGCGTATAAAGAGAAGGTGTCCTATTTAGGGCGCTTAACGTAAATACGTTTATTACGCTGATTATGGATAAGTTAATTATATAGTGTTAAAGAATACAGAATTGAAATGCCTATTGTTTACAGATTTGAGTGGTATTAAGGAATATGGTACTCAGTTCTATCTTAAGGTCTAAAAAGAGATTTCTTTGAACAGCTGCAGCAATTCTGCTACACTAAATAACGGACAATCACGCGCTATAAAAAAGCGAAGAAATCGAACGTTAAAGACATGTGGTGAATGAAATGTGAAGTTCACGAATAAGTTCAAAACTCTCAAAATATATACAGGGTCCACCTTAGCGATAGAGGTGCGTGTTTGGCTACTCTCCTCTATTGTTGTATGTGTATTAAATACCTAGTTATTAACTATGCGCAGATGCAGTTGTCGTACCATTTTAATTTATATTAATAATTGGGATAACGATTCATTTAAATTATAAATTTAAGTATGTCTCAGTAAAGCATGAATTAAACTCTTTGGTTATAAATGTTGCTTTTCGGTAGACTTAAGCAAATATGCAGATATACAGGATGAACCAGAACTCCACCGACGAACTTTTGGAGGTTGTTCAGGGATACCTTCTGAGTATTTTGCTATAAAGGACCCACGGTCTCCGGTTGCTCGTTACAGAGTAATTGCATTTCGTTTGGTTACTTGCCCCAATTAGCTTTGTATTTGTATTGCACTGGAAATACCGCTCAACAGTGCAAATGTCGACGGTATGCGCAGAGTGTCTTGTTTGTAAACAAACTGTGTACATTCGCTCATGGTACCTGCTGTTGACAACAGTAACGCCCTCTTTAACTCTTTGCCCTCAAGGTTGGATTCAGTACTTCTCGGTTCTGTCTTGCGTTTTGTTTTTACGGCAGTGTTAGTTGTGCGTTAACAGTGGTACACAGCAGCATGGATAGGTTTACTGGTGAAGAGTTGGCCGATATGCACCTCGTGTATGGGTTCACTGAATGCAATGGAAGAGCGGCACAACGACGCTGTGCTGAGCTGTTCCCGCACCGACGGCAACTACATCACAGTAAATTTGCATCTGCAAATACGCGCCTACGAGAAACTGGATCCTTCCGTGTTAGAGTGGAAGATACTGCTCGTGCGAGATATGTGCCAGAACACCCGATCTGGAAGTGAATGTGTTACATGCGATTGGTGACTATCCTGCCACTAGTAGTCGGCGCGTTGCACGAACCCTGAACACATAACAGTCAACTCTTTTGAGAGTCTACATGGGCAACAGTTGCACCCGTATCGTCCACAGAAATGCAGTCATTATAGCCAGGGACTTCCCATTTCGAGTGAAGTTTGCAAATTGGTTCCTACAGGAAGGTGAAGAAAGCCATAATCTTCCTACTTTGGTGTTGTTTACAGACGAGGCCGAGTTTACAAGAGAGGGGATGTTCAGCAGTAGGAATAACTACGCATGGGATTACGAAAATCCACACGCACTTGTGTGTGTCGATCCTATCAACATTAGTTTTCTGTGAATGTATGGGCTAGTATTGTCAACGATTTTGTGATTCGACCTTACGTACTTTGTGATACACTGAGCGGAGTCGCGTACAAAACGTTCCTTAAACATGTCCTCGAGAACAGTCTCTAGAACTTGCTGAGAACTCGTCAGCTTATGTGGTTTCTATATGACGGGGCGCCGACACACTTTGCACTCGATGTTAAGAACCGCATTACTGTACAATTTGGACGATAATGGATCGGTCGTGGTGGACCTGTTCCATGGACAGCTCAATCAACCTACATGGCACTAATGGACGTCTTCTTCTGGAGGCATGTGAAGAGCCTAGTTTACGAGACTCCGGTCAATACTCGCATGGACCTGGTTGCTAGGAATATCGTAGCCGAGGAGGTAGTATGCCAAACTCCTGGAATGCCTGAGCGTGTAAGGCAGTCGCTGGTGCGACACTGTACACTCTGGCGTGATAATGGTCGTCGACATTTTTAGCAATAGCTGTAAGGGAAGAGTTCTGCATTTGTTACGTACTGTACTGTACAATGACAGATTAGACTGAACACACTGTGATAAAAGTGTATGTGTTTCGTCTGTTGCATTACTCTATGTTGTGTGTTATACGTTTTGGTTTTTGCATATTGTACAGGCTTGTTCACTGTTGTGAAAGTATTTTCACAGAAACAAGGATGATTGGGGTATCAAACCGAATAAATCATAATTACCTTATTAGTGTGTAACAAGCCGACGGAGATCATGGGTCCCTTACACCAAAATGCTCGGAAGGTATCCCTAACAACCTCTGAAAGGTTGTCGGTGGAGATCTATTTCACTCTGTATAAAACACCTGTTTCAATCTTCATCCTTCATTTTATTCGATTTCTTAATACGCAAAATTTATAAGACATTACCTCAAAAAGTTGAACTCTACTTATTCGTATTTGACGAGGCTATTTTTATTCTGATGAACTGCTACTTCTCCATCACCGTGTGCTTCTATTAAGCTAATTAGTTACGAAATTTAAAACACACTTGTGATGACTTCAATAAAACTGTAGGCTTGTGCATGTGTGTGTGTGTGTGTGTGTGCGCGCGCGCGCGGGCGGGCGCGTGTGAGTGAGAGCGAGAATGCATGTAAGCAGCAAAGGTCGAAGCTCTGCTCCTATTGTTCTATTAATGGTGGAGAGTTTTCTCTCTTTCTCTCTTCCTCCCTCTCTCTCGCATCATAATCTCCATCTCTTCTCCTCCGTCTCCTTCTCCCCTCTCTGTGTACAACGTACACATTTTATATAGGTAATATTTGAAACGTTCTATTATAAAGCGTTATTGCTTGGTAACTGACGGTCTTACCTGGTTGCAGAACTCGGCAGCACTGCCTTCCTAAGCATTTTCCGCTCAGTGGTGAGGTTTTCACGGTCAGTTAGGACGGTGAAACCCAACTAATAAAAGACATGTTACTGCTAGTCATTGTCTTGTATTCACTTCAGTTGGGAGGTTTGTGGTCGAATGCAAAGCTGTTTATTTATTAGCCTGAATAGCGGAAATGGCACTTTTATTACTCTTGTCTTATCTACTCTTGTTCCTGTCTTTGAGTCCAACTGTCTCTGAGCATAATGCGAGGACAATAGTAAAGCTACTTTTTCAGGGGTTTTTAGTAAAACACAAAACAACAAATATATTGTTTAACAGCAGATATTTGCGCCTATTTTTCGTATTTTTATGCAACCCAAACGGTATTGTTTACCAAGGCAATTTGAAGACGAATTGAAAGATATAGAATTACAACACCTCTTAAATTGAATAATAATGGTGTAAGATCTCAAACACACATTTTATCGAATTTTTCTGAATAACATTGTTATTCAAAAACTCTATGTTGAAAATACTTCTTCTGCACCACGTTTCATAAAACACAATGAGGGAGATATTCTTATTACTTTAATTTGTTCTCTATTTTAACCCCCTCTTCCGGAAAGTAATTATATGTCATATGGCGCGTTCCCTAATTGGTAGCTAAGATATGTGCCAAGTTTCATAATACCTAAGGTTTTGTCTCTTTCTGCCCTTCTTCAGCAAAAGGTAAAATAAACACAGACACATACGAAAAAGAACTTAAAAATGCTCTTTTTAACTTCAGGTTAGATCTTTACACACTTTAATATCGGCGGTGTACTCAAAAAAGGAAATTACAATAAGATGGTGTTATAGTTTAAATCTTTGAATTAAAGAGATAATTAAGTTTTCTTTTAGAATAAAAGAGGCTGTAAAATAACATATTAACTCAGAGAAGTATACCTAGGTACAGTTTAAAATATAGTATTTTGTATATTATATAGAATAAATATGGCATATGTATTTAAACTTTAACTCAGGCAACACAGAAAGTTAGTATCATTTAGACAATTTAATTTGCTGCTCAGACATTACGGCTAATAATTAATTATTGTATCACTTACTAAAATTTTGTTCACCCTTTTAGGGACATCCCCGGGGTAGGTCAGTTGTTGAATATAAGGAAATACATAGCTTAGAATCTTCTTAGTTTTATTTGGGGATAATATGTAAACTCAGTTTAAATAGAATTAGAGGAAGATTTTTAAACCTAGATAATTTAGTGTTATATCTTTGTGCCTAATTATTTTAGCCCATATTTTCCATTTCCTAAGAAATAGCGTGGCGCCATCAGTGACTAAAGTGCAAGTTCCAGGGCAATTCACTACGCTTGACTCCAGGTTTCTCCAGACCATAATGCACAACAACCCAGTTTTTATTACTAACGCCCTGAAAACCTGTATTTCAGATGTTTTGTTTTTTGAAATGACCATGTTTGTTACTGTTCATAGACAGGCTTGTGCTTTCATTAACTCTAAGTAAAATAGGTATAGCGATTACAGACAATCCTACAAAATTCTCTCCACAAGCAATAGGTTGAGTGCTAGGCGTTCACCATATTTATGGTTTAAAAAGGCAAATGAAAGAATACAGTGGGTGCGTAAAAACAATGTTCAGAAAATTGTAGAACATAAAGGCAGTACCTAACTAAGCACCGAGCGAGGTGGCGCAGCGGTAACTCGTGCGACTCGCTTTCGGGAGGGCCCGGGTTCGATTCCCGGTGACCGCCAACTATGACCCATGGCTTTTTTCGGGGTTTTCCTGAGTCGTCAGGCGAATGCTGGAATGGTTTCCTTCAACCGCCGAATTTCCTGTCCCGCCATTTTGTTCCATTCATCATTTCATTCATCCTTCAACCGTTAGGTCCATAGCAGGCTGAAAGTGTCGGTGCTGATGTTTCGGTGCGGCTTTCGGTGGAAAAGGATGCTCTCTGTGGAACTTCCTCCGTCCTTTGGCCTTCGGTTTGTTACCCGGGCATACGAACCGCCACTTCAAAACCGGGCTTTGGCCACCTTAGTGGAGCAGGGTCCCCAGTTTGCCTGTCTGACTTTAGGTGCATCTCAATCTGGAAATGGTAGGTACGCTGTCATTGCTGTGCGGTCACTCCTGGTTCCGGCCGTGCAGTATCTCCTCTCAACTCCTCCCTCCCAGGGGGGCCCCCTTTTAGGACATGGGTACAATATTGTTCCTGGACCAGTTTCGAGTCCCCTCGGATAATATCAGTAATGTCTAAATAAGCATATTGAGTATAGAAACAAGGTGTCGCAGAATTTTACTTGTTGTGTCACATGCGTTAATATTAAATCCGTTATGTTAAAGTCTCTGACTGTGAAACCTGTTTGTGGCCTGTCACATGTAAACAAATCGCATTCTTGTGCAGTACTGGTCACTTTTGCTAGGGTGTCTGATGTGTAATCCTGCATTTGTGTCGTGGTGGTTCGGTAATGCCGAATCCTTTTCTTGTTCAGTATGAAGAGAGTAGAAATAGAAAGCCGATTTGAGCACACAAACAGATGCCGCTCTCTGATTTACATGTGTTTTAACACATGTAAACACATGTAAACATGTGTAACCGCTAATGACCGCCGCTAATGTCACGTCTAATGGATATGTGTGGTAATACATATGTAAACATATGTAACCTGCTAATGACCGCCGGAGATGTCGACAGATGATAAGATATAATCGAAATCGTTTGTTCTGTGTTGCAGTCTCCCGCCGGTTCCCTTTGAGGTGTGCGGTAGGGAATTGTTTTCTCGAGGCCTGCCGCCCCTCGGCAAAATAATTAGGTAATGTTCGTCAAACATTTTTTTATGACTACTAAGGCCTGCACATTACATCCTCGAGCAATTAAGTTTTTTGAATAATGAATTGTTGACTCGAGCGTGAGTATAAGTAGTCTGCTCACGGGAACAGTCTGTCATGTAATGAAAACACTGCAGCCTTCTTCTATCTGGGGAAAGCGCTTGTCCATTAGCGGGCCATGTTAGACGCTTTCACCACATTAATAGACTTTTAAGTTTGCATTCCGGATCTGTTTACGTACATTAGCGAACAACGACCTACTTCTGCCTGGTGGTAACGGTGACCTCCATTAGCTGACCACGTTAGACGCTTTCACCACATTAGCGAACAACAGCCAGGCATGTAATGAAAAAACCCGCATCCTACTTCTGCCTGATGGTAACGGTGACCTACATTAGCTGACAACGTTAGACGCTTTCACCACATTAATACACTTTAAGATTTCATCGCGGATCCGTTTACATACATTAGCGAACAATGTCAGTAATTCTTTTCCTAAGTGCTGTGAAAAACCTCCAGACACTCAATGTAAATACCTTTTAGCTCGTAGAATTTCCATCACAAACCGTGGAAAAACCCAAGTCTGGACAATTTTTCCCTGATAATTAATGATTAAGTTTCATAGTTCTTATTTCTTTCAATAAAATATTGCGAATAAAGTATTCATAATTCAGAAACGTCTCATTGATTGGTGAATACTACATATGTTATTAAAAATAAAATAAATACGGATAACATTATAGTTAAATATTATAAATGTTATTAAAAAAGGTCTTTGTATTCAAAAAATAGACAGCCGGGTTCTGCCAGGAGGCGAATAACAGGTCTCAACATGCATTCATCCCCCTCCACAGCCGCGTGACGTCACCGTCATCAGTATATAAGGAACGTCGGCAGCCAGAGCGATCAATTTATTGCTCGTTCAGTGATAATCGAAATGGCTGGTGATAATCGAGCATCTGAGATGAATGATTGCTGGAGCGAGTGCGGAGAAGATTATTTTCACTACGTATACTTCCATACCGAAACATGCAATGGTTTAATGCATTCAGTGTTGTGTATTCAACCATCGCATCATGATCAGATGACTACACTGGAAGTGTGTGTGGAGAGCTGTCCTGTTTATCGAGGAGCGAACATGTAAGTAATATATATATTTCTATAACTCGGTAATATATTGTACGTATGTTAAATGAAAACGAACTTGAAATTGTTTTATTCTTTCAGTGAAAATCGCCTGGGTGATGATGTGGAGGATCTTAGCGATGTCGAGGAATTTGACGATGTCTTCGATTCGAAACATCTAACTGAATGTGATACAGAGCCGTGCACGGGATACATGCATTCTGTACTTTGTACTAACCCAGCCCAGCATGAACGCATGACATCCTTCTTCCTATGTAACGATAACTGCGAGGTCTACCAGCGCAGGAGGAGAAAACTCGAGTAAGTAGAAGAAATGTTAAATTACATTTTTATTTACTGCTTCTAATGCTACTCTATGTCTAACCTAAAATTAAATTATTACAGACTGCGAATGACTGAGTCTAAGGTACCCGTGCCAATAGAGGAGCTGGATCCTGAGAGACGTATTGTCAATATAGAGGAATATCCAGTCGCAGAGGCCAATACGCAGCCTATGGACGAGGATGCTGCTCCACTACCCGACATTACTACTACCTCTGATGATGATAAAGCAACGATGGTACAGGAGGGGATAAATCAGACGATTCCAGATTGCTCGCCCGAGATACACGCAGAATCGTGCAAACCCTTGAAGTGAGTATGAAACACTTTGATAGTACTTTTTGTGAGGCAAGGGGAGAGGATTTTTCTAATATTTGTATTTTTCTCTTTCAGAGGATATGAAATCATTAACTAAACCTATTTCTAACATTGTTTTGAATATATGTTGCAGGGGTGCGAGGAGGGAGCGGAGGAAGAGGCAGAACCAGACTGCGAATAGAAAGCAGAAGAAAAGTTGTAAGAGGAGGATCCTCAGCGAGGGTCCTAGGGTCTTCTTATTCATTGAAGATACCCCGGAGGAGCATGGAGAATCGATCACAGGCGTTTGATGACGTCAACATCTCCCCCTCCCATTCCGTGAACATTGGACTATACTATGACATACCCTCCCTCTACATAAATTGTGAAAGTGATAAATCAATTGTTTATATTACAAAATCAGACTGGGATATAGTATCCAAAAACATTTCAATGATTGAAGATTACCTACGCCAAGAAAAAAAGTTTGCGTGTGATGAATATTGTGACAATGTAATTTATGCATACAATATTATCGTATTTTTTGACAGTTCAATTCATTTCATAAATACGTGTTTAAATAATAACGTAATATCTTTAGGCATTGAGGGTGTAAGGAACCTAAAACGACTATTGCTCTATATTGAAAGACATTTGAATATTTTAAATGATTTCTGCAAGTCAGGAGCAATTAGTTTTTCAGGGAGTAGGAGGGGAAGAAGGAAAATGCTTGAAATGTATGCTAAAGTCAATAAAAGAGTGTTTTAGTATATGAATTCAATTTATTATTCATAAAACTTATCCTTGTACATTCCTTTACAAAAACCATTTACCCAAACGTATGCATAATTATATAAGTGCTTGCATCACGTGAGAAAGAGGTTTGTAGGTAAATACTTTGTCGTGTAGAATCAGGCAGTACAGTGACGTCTGGGCTGGTATATTTACAGATGCTTGAATCTCGATTCTGATGTTCACAGCTCCATTTATAACCTCCTCGGGTTTGTTGAGAACAGTCTATTACGAATAATGGTGCACGGTGAAGAAAATCCTTTCTCTTCAAGAGAGGATAATTCTCTCTTTCATAATAGGAACTTTGAAATTTACAGTACATTTCATATAGTGAAGCAAACTTTGAATTTTTAAAGTCCAAGTTCAAATCATGGTAGGGGTAGCATTCACTGTTGAGGAATAGTCTCATATTAGTAATGTTGCAGTGATCAAACTCGGAACTGTTCTTGCTATAATCACCCAATCTTGCAGTCTGAGCACACACTATGATGAAGCGAGGTTTCTCGAGCTTAGATGTTGTTGCTACATTCCACGTGAAAGACCTTGTCTGGGGTACAGCTTTTTGGGTATGAAGATCCATAGATCGAAAGGCAAGGTGTAGAGGTTTATCAGACTTGACAATTTTTAGAATGTGAACTCTTTCAGCACCGGAAAGGCGAATTACAGGCATCCTCCATTCGATTCTAGTTAACTTTACATTAGCTTCCTCTCCATTCGAACTCAGGACACAGTTTCTAGAATCTTTGGATCTTATGAGAATCAATTCAAACTTGCTGTTGAGTATAAGTTCCTTGTGGTCATCAGCAAATCCTAGGATCATCGAGAGAGGGACTACAGCATTGAAAGCTCCATTCGTCGCGTGTACTATATCAACTTCTTCACCAGGATAGGCCCATCCAGCATTCAGCAGACGATTCGATTCCATAGGGTTGAGAGTCACATAATTTTGTATAGTTGTAGTAATTCCAGGATTCCTTGTTCTGTCTATAGTTGTAGCATTTATATCTAGACGTATCTCATCAAACATGAAGGTTATAGCATTATTAGTGAGCTTCGATGTAGTAGTAGTGGATCCATCTACCTTGGTGAGAGCACCTTCGATGTAGAGATAACTCTTGTTAGGTAGCGTATACAAATCTTCAGCTTGGCATGGTATTCTAATTTCATCGTTTACATTCAGAGCGGAGGTGTTGTATGGAAGAAAAATATGCTCCTCCTCCTTGGTGATCTTGTCGTCAAAGGCTGGAACTTCTGTCACGTTTAAGATGTCCATTGTAGCGTCCTGTAACCTAACTCTTCGAGGAACTTGCGGGTAGCACGTGTTAACTCCTCGGAAGTTGGAGAGGTAGTATGCTTCGATCGCTGTGTACGTCGTCTATTATAGTATTTGATGTGTCTTTTAAAATGTATTGCCATTACGTCTTATGTGGAGTCTTGTAGTGATAACTTCGTTCCTGAAGTTGATAGCCTTCCCGTGTTGATCTACCACTCGAATACTGATCTGGTCTACATAGTTTGTATCTATGACCGGTAAATATATTGGGTTCGAAGGTTCTTGAGAGATATGATAGCCTGGCGGAACAGATGGGAAAAACTCGTAGAGCGAATGTCCGCTTTTACCGTCAATGAAAGAGCCTGTTGCAATACTGCACTCCACACGTATGATACTCACTTTAAATATATTCACAAGATCGTCAGATTCGAGCGCTTCTCCAGCAGGAATTATTTTAGTGTCTGTGAATCCTAGAAGCGAACCAATAGATCTTTCCTTAGAAAAGTCTATTGTATAAGGACATTTAATTTCAGCCTTCATTGTATTATTGTTAGGCCTTATGAAGAAGACTTCATCATTCAATTCTAGTTTATCCTTTAGAAATGTATTGATATCGGCAATCTCGTAGGTTCCATGAGGGATGACAATGGTTTCAGGTTTACCATTATGAATATAATGAAATCTATTATTACTTTCATCGACATTTGGTATTGAATAGAATGTTTCAAAATTCAAGAGAGCAATCTCATAATGACCTGGCGGATCTAGCTCTAGAGGAGGGTTTAGATACGTTGAAATAACAGTGTCTGACCCACTCACTGTAACTGTATAACTCATCTTGACGATGAAGCAGCTTCTAGGATAAAAGAAATTGCAAGTACAAGTGCCCGCAGATGACTGAATCGAAATTCTGATATCTCTGTGTATTATAGTAGATTTTAACGTCCTGTAGATATTTCTCAATCTCAGGAGGCGGCTTCAAATTACCGAAACTATCAAAGTAGTATGCGACATCACCTTCTTTCCTTATATCAACCCAGTGTGTTCCTTCATTATCTGATGTATCGAGATTGGTAATAAGTCTCTCTTTACAGTGTGGTTTTAAAGGAAGTTTGTCAATCATATAAACCCCTCTAAAATAAGGAATTTTTAAACGTGTAGCGTAATATTCGAGGGCTACGTTACTTAGGGCTTCCTCCGGTATATGTACAATCCTCTTCCGCCGTTTTTTGCCTTCTTCATTAAACCCTCGCCTTTAGATCCCCTTTTTTTCAAAGACCTTGCTATTTTAGATGCAGCGGCTAAAGTCGACATCAGCGGCATTCCAGGTAAGAATCCTCCTTTATTCCTCTTCTTACACCTACCCTTCCGGAGCCCCTTTCCTAGGGTCTCCATCGCCTTGTTATGCCTCGCAACTTCTGCTAAGTGCCTATCAGCAGCCCTTGTTTTATTGACTGCAGAGGCTATCTGAGCAGCGCCACCTGCTGCAGCGCCTAAAGCAGCAATGATGGGAATCAACGGTAAAAACCCTCCTCTCTTCTTCGTCCTCTTTCCGGCTCCCACTGCAACCTTTCCCTTCATGATTGCAGTTACTAGCCTTGCAGCTAACCTTTCACCAAAAGTTGAATCTGATGACTGCACACGTTTCCAAGCCTTCTCTGCAAGAATCTTATCCGCTATTTGTCTTGAAGCGGTGTCCTTATTCTCAGCGTACGCGAGGTCGTGCTGTTTGCAAGCTGTGTCTAATTGGTTAATTCCGGGGTCTCCTCTTTTTAGACGTTTTTCCAATTTAGTACCAGGCCCGCAATATCTATATCCAGGTAAGTGAGCTTCAAAGAGGAGCGAATTAATTATGGAATTAATAATTCCAGAGCCGCGCTTATACTGCAACGACCTCCCTCTCTTAGCTCTCATGATAGACTAAACGAGTAATTGCATGCATTAGCCCTTTTATATCATTGCAGTCAGTCATTAACTACTTTTACAAACGGTAATATATATAAACAATGCACATACATTTTATAAGTTAGTTGTTAACATGGAGCTTGTTAAGCAGCACTGCTCTCTACCTATTCAGGTATTAGACTTTGAAAGTGACTTTAGAAGTGATCGTCATGGCAAGTTATTTCCATCTAATGTCAGAGCTCTTATTTTAGGGAGCTCCAGTGCAGGGAAAACAAACGTATTACTCAATATACTACTCCATCAAAATGTACTACGTTTTGAAAATTTGTATATTTATTCAAAGTCTCTCTATCAACCAAAGTACCAATAAATAATTAAAGTGCTCGGAAACATCGAAGGTATAGAAGTGAACACCTTCGACAACGGGGATGATGTTTTGCATCCTTCTGAAGTCGAAGAAAATTCAATCTTTATATTTGATGACGTCATCACTGAAAAGCAGGAAAAGATGGCATCCTTTTACAGTATGGGTAGACATCGAAATGTCGATTCTGTATATCTAGCGCAGTCCTATGCTAAAGTTCCAAAACATTTAATTCGCGATAATACAAACATGATAATACTCTTCAGACAAGACAATTTAAGCTTAAAGCACATTTACGAAGATTATGTAAATACCGACATGGCCTACAATGAATTTAAAGATCTATGTAAGAACGTTTGGGAGAGCTCTACAGAAGGAAGACCCTTTGTTGTGATAGTTCCTGAATTTAATATGAATGAGGGACGATATAGGAACGGTTTTGATGTATATATTAAGCTCGACAAAAAGAAAATGATCACTCGTAGTTAACCATGAGCATCGACAGGTTCGGTTCTCAGAGAGCTGGGCCAGTTAGAAGAGTGTTTGATCGTTTTATCATAAATAGAGATGTCAAAGGAAATTATCAATTCAAGAATAAGAGATTGTGCAACGTTCACGATCCTGAAGATAATCATGATGCTTCCAATAAGAATTATGTGGATGCTCTCGAAATTAGGATGCAAGATTTCTCTCAGCAAGCTGCTAACAATGTTGAGGTTATGGCTAAGACCCTGTTCGATGAATTGATTTCAAGATATATCCTCAAGAGAGATAAGGAAAATAACATTGTGATTGATAAAGTTAGATTGAAGGTATTGCTAGATCCTGTTCACGATAACGATGTTGTGAATAAAAAGTTCATCACTGGATATGTCAATTCACGCACGCAGACGAGAGATGGTAATGGTAACATTATATTCGACAATAAGAGAATCACTGATATAGCAGTTCCTCTCGGAGATACAGATGCTGTAAATAAAAGATATGCTAGAGCTATGATCATTAGGAAATCGAACGAGACGTGACAGCAGTTAAATAGGTACTTACCAAAGGAAATCGAGATGCAAATAGGTAAGAAGCTGCTAGACATCACAGCAAATCTGAATAAAACTACGAGTAAAGTGGATACTCTAACAACCTCTACAAAAGACAGAGTGGATTCTGCAATGGACTCCATTAAACAAGTTACCGCAGAGCTTGATAGAGAAAAAACAAATCTTCAGAATCTTTGCAATCAGAAAATTAGCAATTTAGAAAAGTTAGCGATGAAGCGAGTTTCAGATTTAGAGGCTACAGTCGGACAGTTAAAGACAGAGGTTTTGAATACTCTCAAAACCGATTGCTGCAATGATAAACTTAAGAAAGTGGAGGAAAATGTAAATATGATGATGGACGCTTACAAAACTAATGTGCAGCAAATGACGAGTCTAGAAGAATCAACCAGAAGCCAGTACGCTTATACGGCAATCTTTGCTGAAGCGTTCAAGACACATACGCAGGAACATAAGAAAGAAACCGAGCAACTGATAACTTCGATAGAGATGTTAGCTAAGGCTATCGATACGATGAGAACTCAAGGTGGACGCAGACTATAAATTGAAGGTAATCGTCTATTTTCACGTCATTTGTAAGATGGATAGTGAAAGCATAAGAATTAAAGAGTCTGTAGCCGAGCATACCAGGGCTGTAAAAGAAAAACTGAGAGCTCTAAAAGGTCTCAGGTTTGAGACTCAGCATGTCATGTCCGAAGCTTTGAAGCCTGTAACCGCTCCCCTCAAGGATATTTTGGACAGTCAACGAGGGTTGGCTGTGGAGACAGTCAAGAATGAAGATGATGATTCTACAAGTATTTCTACTTTCCTTCAACACGTTCGCTCAATAGACAAGGACCGCATTGATACATTGTACGGGGTGAGATATCAGGATGGAAGTTATATGCTTGGGAATAGAGATATTCATTTTATAAATAATCAAATATTGATAGGTGATGAAACGTATGAGTCTACAGACGGTTTGACGGAGCTCATCTTTAAGCGAACGCCTCAGATTTCTGCATACACCAGTGAAGACTTGGAGACGTACGCTAAGATTATGAAAAGTACTTTTCTTCATAGATCTGGTTACACCAGACAAGGTCGTTTGAAATCTGGTAAATCGTATAAATACAAGAATATAATACGCCCCTTGCTCAATACACATTCAGGTCTAGGACTGACATGGAAGGAGCATACGTCTGATAAGGAGGTTGACTACGTTTTCTGGAGAAACCCTAACAGATTAGTGAATAGGCTGAGGTTACTTATTGCTTCGAGGGACGCTGGTAATAATAGTCACACTCAAGAGATTGAGGAAATTATCCGGGAGTTGAAAGCTTCTAAAGTTATAGCATGACAGCCAAACAGAATATCGCCAGAGAGCTTCACGGGTTGGCGAGGAGGAACTATTTACGACGCAAAATTATCAGCAAAGGTATGCATGATTTATTACAAATTGATTTGATTGAAATGATACCATATGCAAGAGTGAACAAAAATTTCAAATACATTCTGATCGCAATCAACTTTTACTCTAAAATGGCATATGCAAAACCCTTAAAGGATAAGAGCGGAGTTAATGTTGCAAAGGCAATGGAGGATATATTACAAGAAATGGATGTCCCTCCCCGGAATATTCAAAGTGACAACGGGAAAGAATTTTATAACAAGTTCTTTAAACGGTTAATGTTTAAGTATAATATTAACCACTACAGCACCTATACCAATGTGAAGGCTGCGGCTGTTGAACGTTTAATTCGAACCTTGAAGAATATGATGTACCGAGAGTTATTAGTCCAAGGCTCATACAAGTGGCTAGATCTTTTACCTAGAATCCTTGTAAAGTACAATGATACTTTTCATTCAACTATCCGCATGAAACCTAATGAAGTGAAAAACAACGATCTTCTTCTGACTGTGTATAATTATAATCAAGAACGAAGAGAGAAGAAGGCTTCAATGAAGTTTAGTGTTGGTGATTATGTCAGGATATCTAAACATAAAGGACATTTTGAAAAGGCTTATGAATCTAACTGGAGCGTTGAAATCTTCAAAGTATTTCGTGTGAACCGTACCAAGCCTACAACATACATACTAAGGGATAGGAATGGTGAAATCATAAAAGGTGGCTTTTATGGACATGAACTAAAAAAGACTAACTATCCTAATACATATTTAGTAGAAAAGGTTATACGTAAACGTGGAAACAAAGTTCTTGTAAAGTGGTATGGTTTTCCAGATACTCAATGGATTGATATAAAGGACTTGGTGTAATATGTGAAGAATTAATAAAGACTAAAGTTTTATGATTGTAAAATCATGAGTATTTTTATTTTAAAACAGCATTCATATATTTCTTTCTTTTTTGAGGGAAAAGTGTTAAATAAAAAACCCTCACACATTTGATATCTATTTTACACAATATATACATTATTTAAACGTTTAGGCACTAGCAATCACCAGGTCTAAGGGAATAATGGCCCCACGCTACAGTCTTATAGCTTCCTTCCATCAACTTCCTCTTATCGTCACCCCCCTTCAAAGCCAATTTGTTTGTTTCAATTGTTGTAATTTTGTGGTGTTTACTCCGAAATGTTTTTTGTACCGAATAAATTTTTAGGCTATGGTCTTTTAAACATTCAAAATAATGGCCGAAATCGATTTTATCCATGGCTGTCCTGGTGATGCCCTTAGCTTTCTTAATTGTCTGCCCTCCGTATCTGTGTGCGTATAACTTTGCTCTTATACCCACATACTCCTCCATAACCAAGCCGCCCAATTCATCCTTGAACAACCCAATCTTTTTCCTATTGGCTTGCTTAATGCCATATGCATTATCCTTTTCGAAGTTTGAAGTGTCGAAATATTGGGGGTTCTCCCTGATGAAATCATAGATATCAGAACTCGTTTCAAAAATGAATGAGTCTGTATCCATGTAATTCAGCAGCAAGTCTTTTAAATTTGGTTTCATGATATTGTAAAAGAAGTTATACAAGATAAGTTTTGAAATGTCCAAAATTGCGTGTCCTATATAGATTACCTTGTTCATATGCACTTCCTCTCTACCCAGCTCGATTCCTACGAGATTTTCTTAAAAAATTATGGTGCGTAGGTAAGTGCTGCGTGCTATCAACTTCTATGCCTGTTTCCAGCTTCCAACTATTTTGAAATCAGTGTATTTCCTCACATTTTCTATAAATTTTCCATATACGGCGTTATTCATCCTTTTCCACAGGTTTTGCCCGAATTTTGACTTTTCCTGAATTCTGTTCTCAGTGTTCACGTCGATATATGTCTTCAACCAGTTAGACTGGTCGTAGGATACCACTCTGTGAAGATGTCTCACAGTTAGACCTTGTTCAATATACTGCTGCATCACCCTGTAGTGCAAGACATATTTGCTTTTCTGTTCTAATGTCGCAAGCAGTTTCTTATATTGGCCATTCGGTGGTATCGCACTCTGTGGGCAGAAAGGAAGCTCGTTGTGGGCGTCGTGGATATGGTCGGGGTATTCGATATCAACCTCTAGCACATAGCCAGTCTCTGAATCTTCTTTGATTTCAGCGAAGTTTATGCTATCAATTTCTTCTCTGGTGAGCCATTTCAGATTCTTGTACGGGAGGGCAGACCCCATAGAAGCTCCATATAAGTTGTTTATGTCCCAATAGGACAGGTGTTTAACAGGAGCATGCTGGTCAAAGTTGGACATGTATCTGTGGTTAGCTTTGGTATAGCCCTTCACCACTGTGCACAGTCCTCCTCTAATTCCCGATTCGAAAAATTCCAGCATGCTCTTGTCGGATATTAAGGAAAGTTTCGCCTTTGTTATCTTCAACATAGCGTCAAAGGCGAGTCCTGGTAATGTATAAAACCATGCTGGGTCAAGTTTATACATTCCCAGGATGAGATCTCGAAACTTTTCGAAAATATCCGCCAAGAGCAGTATATCTGTTTTCAGGTATAGATCGCTGTATTCTCCGAGATTCTGGATATTAAAGGTATCCTAGACTTTTTCAGCATGCCTGTATTCCTCATCGGTGATGTGGCTGTCAGTGAGAGTGCTGTAGAAGGCCTCCTTCGGTGGTAGAGAAGTTTCTTTGAGTATGTCTAGGCTTGAAACGTAATCATACGGGAATATTCCCTTGCTCTTCGCAAGCTTAAGATGCTCCTCAACAGGATATTCTGCCCTTGTTATTTTAAAGTCACTCTCCTCCAGCATGTCAGCCAGGCTGGACAACTTGTCGTCAAGAAACTTAAAGCTGTCCAGAAACCTGAAGCTGATGTTCCTGTACCGTTTACTAAACGCTATATACCTTTCACCACTTTGAGCGATGCACGATATGGGCTTATTATCATACGCCAGGCGTCTTATCAAGAAGTGGCTGTCATAATTAGATAGACAATGAAAAAAGATCGGTATGAAATCAGGGACCTTTCTATTCAAATTGCATCTATTATGAGCAGCACCCAGATATTTCCCTGTCACATGATCGTGATCCCTCACGCGCAAATCGCTCACAGTGAAAGCAGCAAGGCATAAATGACACTCTGAGGCATTGTCAAAATTCTATTGCTCTTCAAGGGTTAAATCCATGGGTTTAGGATTGGAATACACATCGATGACCTCATCAGCAATTGATTTTAATTGCTTGATAAAGTCATCGACTGCATTCGGACCTCTGAAGAGGAAGAATTTTGACAATGCCTCGTCATGTCTACATACCACCTTCAAGGCAATAGACATTGCTTCATGCTCTTGAATGGTTCGGGTCCAGCTCGAGCTGCTTGAGGGCTCGCAAGAGTGAACCTTCGCCAGAACAGATTCAATGTCTGCGTATATAACAAATGGTACAGCAACGCTCTTGGAGAATGCTTTAAATTCAAGGTATTCATCCTGTTGGGGCATTTTAAGCAGTTGGCATTTCCCGCATCTTAATCGGTGCGTTTCCAGAGCCTTTTCATTGGTGCATCTCTTGAGGCATGCCTCACATGTCCACACTCTATGCCCATGTTTGGAGGCTCTGACTGCTTACAAGTCTGGACAAGTCTTCAATGAGGCAGTAGTGGGAATTTTCCCCCTGCTCAATATATAACAGATTGGTATGGTGCTGCTTCTTTTCAGCTGTTTGGTATAGGGGAATAATGTTGTCATTCTCCTCTATACCAAACACTGAAATGGATACTCCATTATTCTGCTTTTCAAAGCATTCAATTTGATGGAAGGGTACCGGAAATTCAATACCTTCATAATTGAATGCCTCGAAAAGCAGTTCCTCAGGGTATTTTGTGGTTCTCTGACCGTCGCGTTTAACAGGGTATTTAGAGGCAAGCATGCACCATGCGAAGCAGAAGTTGTCTTCATTCTTTATGTTTATAACAGCATACTTATGCCTAATTTTCTGAGGTAGTTCAATGTATGAACCTGCGTGTAAAGGATCGTAGTGTGTAAAGCCCATCACCAGGCTGAGTATCTTTGACAAGGACTTTGACGATGCTCCCCCCTCGAATGTAGAAATGTTTTCCAAAATATCCCCCGCAATTGAAGAGAAGATCTGATTGAGATCGCTTGATGGAAGAATCAGTACAGGCTTAGAATTAAAGCCAGTGGAAAGACGCTTCTCTTCATCAGGTTTGTGGATTAAATATTCAAGTTCCATGGAACAATGCATCTTTAATCCACTCCTGCTTTTCTGCAAAACATTTTCCGCTTCTTTAATAATAAGCTCCTTGCACTCATCTAAAACGACTCTGGGCACGAGTATTTCTAATGTATTTTCTATTCTACTATTAAAAATACGTCCCTTGAATGCCGATTGGATGGTATTGCACTCCAGGCCCTGGCAATTGCTAGCACTAACCTCGGCTTTTTTATTGTAAGCTGCTCCCTCCCATCCGATGTCGGTCCTCTCTTTCCATTAACTGGTTCTACATCATTGGATGATGATGAGGAGTAGGTTGTCGGTGCAGCGGCTTCATCGCTTGCGTCTGAGGAGGTCGATGGTGCAGCGGTTTCATTGCCTGCGATTGAGGAGGTCGATGGTGCAGCGGTTTCATTGCCTGCGATTGAGGAGGTCGATGGTTCACTGTGTATAACTTCCTCCAGAGTGTCGAGCGATGAGGAGGCGGACCGTGCAGTGGTCGAGTCTTCACCAATCTCCGGCGATGCTGACCCCTGTGTTGCCAGCTCCATAGGCTGGCTTCCAGCGTCACCCAGATCATTTCCTGGAATAATAATAATATTAATAATAATAATAATAATAATAATATACAATGTGTAAAAGAACTTCATAAAATGTAGAAGGATTCTTACCGTTCGACTGTTGCTGCACACATATGTCAGACCCCCATCCCTGCTGATTTGGTATAGGGAAGGCTGATGGTACAGCGCTCGCATGTTGAGCGATACCGTGCCCGAAATAAAGCCCACTTCCTGGAAATAATAGTATTAATAATGATAACATTAATATTAATATTATAGCATGTGTAAAAGAAGTTCATAAAATGTTGAAGGGTTCTTACCATTCAGTGGTTGCTGCATGTATGGGACAGGGCCCCACCCCTGCTGATTTGATGCAGGGAAAGCTTGTGGTGCAGAGGGTGCGTGATGAACAAACCCGCCTCCGAAATAAAGACCACTTCCTGGAAATAATAATAACAATATTATTAATAATATAGAAGGTGTAAAAGAACTTCATAAAATGTTGAAATATATTCTTACTTGTCGGTGGTTGCTGCATGTATGCGGCAGGGACCCAACCCTGCTGATTTGACTCCATGAAGGCTTGGGAGCCATGTGGTGCCTGTGCAGCGGACAATGGCTGACTCATCCCAAAGTAAAGTCCACTTCCTGAAAATAATAATAATGATAATATTAATAATAATAATAATATAGAATGTGTAAAGCATGAAGTTCATAAAATATTGAAAAACTCTTACCGTTCGGTGCTTGCTGCATGTAAGGGGCAGAGCCCCAACACTGCTGATTTGGCCTCATAAAGGCTTGGAAGCCAGGCGGTGCCGGTGCAGTGGACGATGACTGACTCATCCCAAAATAAAGTCCACTTCCTGAAAATAATAATAATGATAATATTAATAATAATATAGAATGTGTAAAGCAAGAAGTTCATAAAATATTGAAAAACTCTTACCGTTCGGTGCTTGCTGCATGTAAGGGGCAGAGCCCCAACCCTGCTGATTTGGTACCAGGAAGGTCTGGAAGCCGGGGGGTGGCGGTGCAGCGGTCGCAAAGCGCTGTGGTGCAGGTGCAACGGTTGCGAGGCCTGGAGTTACCTGTGCAGCGGTTGCATGTTGAGCGATGCCGCCCCCGAAATATTGTCCACTTCCTGGAAAAAATAAATAATATTAATAATACTATAGCATGTTTAAGTACAGAGTTCTAAAGAATCTATACGCTATACGTGAAAAAACACATGCGTGAAAATACATGATATTCTGGGATACCGAAAGAGTTATGTGACTGCATATGTGGTGAGAAACTCCCCTTAAATATATCCTTTTCTCTTTATACAATCCAGAACTCTATGCTATCGTAGATAGGTCTTTGTATGCTAGAATCGCCCTTGTATTATGAATTGTTACATTAATTTTTTTTAAACTCTGGAGAATGCTTACCATTCGGGTGTTCGGGTGCCTGAATCATGCTTGTATTTGAGGAATGATCCTGCAGCCGGTGGAGGGTATCCTGCTGGAGCTGGATGTATGCCTCAGCTACGTTAGCAGAACTGAATACTGAAAACGTAATTAATTTACGCGTTAGATTTTTATTTATTTATTTATTTACTTATTTTTTTAAGAAAAGTTATACTATTAAGTTAATTTACTTTATTGCGTATTGCTTATACAGGGAAATGTCGATGTGTTTTAAACACCTGAGAAATTTCTATGACAAAATAAAGCACTTGTATTATTCGACACACTCATGGAAAATATCTCTTTTTTAACGTGATGGAAACAGGCTGGAAGTTTTTTTACTAAATAAAATGCCCAAGAGGAATGAAACACTAACTGATGAATGTTCGATCAATGCATGCAAACATGAAGTCCCAGGATCGAATACCGCCGCTTACCCTCGAAAGTTTTTAAACTCTGAAGAATGCTTACCATTCGGGTGTTCGGGTGTCTGAATCATGCTTGTATTTGAGGAACGATCCTGCAGCCGGTGGAGGGTATCCTGGTGGAGCTGGATGTATGCCTCAGCTACGGTAGCAGAACTGAATGCTGAAAACGTAATTAATTTACACGTTAGATTTTTATTTACTTACTTTTTTTAAGAAAAGTTATATTATTAAGTTAATTTACTTTATTGCGTATTGCTTATACAGGGAAATGTCGATGTATTTTAAACACCTGAGAAATTTCTATGACAAAATAAAGCACTTGTATTATTCACAACACTCATGGAAAATATCTCTTTTTTAACGTGATGGAAACAGGCTGGAAGTTTTTACTAAATAAAACGCACAAGAGGAATGAAACATTAACTGATGAATGTTCATCAATGCATGCAAACATGCAGTCCCAGGATCGAATACCGCCGCTTACCGTCGAAAGTTTTTAAACTCTGAAGAATGCTTACCATTCGGGTGTTCGGGTGCCTGAATCATGCTTGTATTTGAGGAATGATCCTGCAGCCGGTGGAGGGTATCCTACTGGAGCTGGATGTATGCCTCAGCTACATTAGCAGAACTGAATGCTGAAAACGTAATTAATTTACATGTTAGATTTTTATTTATTTACTTTCTTTTAAGAAAAGTTATATTATTAAGTTAATTTACTTTATTGCGTATTGCTTATACAGGGAAATGTCGATGTATTTTAAACACCTGAGAAATTTCTATGACAAAATAAAGCACTTGTATTATTCGACACACTCATGGAAAATATCTCTTTTTTAACGTGATGGAAACAGGCTGGAAGTTTTTACTAAATAAAATGCACAAGAGGAATGAAACATTAACTGATGAATGTTTGAACAATGCATGCAAACATGAAGTACCCGGATCGAATACCGCCGCTTACCCTTGGAAGAATATTTATACAGAACATTCTTTATTCGAATCGTAGGGTAATCAAGTAATTGTATTTTGTCTAGAAAGGAATATAATTCACTCTGTGAAATCCTGTATTTAAATACCTGGAATAATAATTACTCAACAAGATGAATACTTAACTAAATTGTTCACATTTTTTGAGAATTCGCGCAGTTAGCTATTAAATGTAGAATAAGCTTCCCTAAAATGAATACTTAACTAAACTGTTCACATTTCAGAAAAAATTCAACTGTCTAGCTATTAACTTTTAGAATACTCAGCTATTTACAAATAAAGGTCCGTCATTAAAAACAAGAACGTAAATATAAGTTAAATGTACTAAGTAATAAGTTAACTTTTTAATGAAGATGAATTGGTAATACAACTTACCAGACATGATGTTCGATGTAATTTCCACGTTGAAAGAATAAAGTTTGCAGAGTGCTTAGATCGCAGTTTTCTTACGATACTGTGAAAATCATTGGAGAAGCTGCTGCTTTTTATATCATTTCCCCCGCTAAAGCCGAAGTGGTGAGAGTTGTGCAGAGCACTTAGGAAAGCAATTACTGACCTTGTTCGCTAATGTGGTGAAAGCGTCTAACGTTGTCAGCTAATGTAGGTCACCGTTACCATCAGGCAGAAGTAGGATGCGGATTTTTTCATTACATGTCCGGCTGTTTTTCGCTAATGTGGTGAAAGCGTCTAACGTGGTCAGCTAATGGAGGTCACCGTTACCACCAGGCAGAAATAGGTCGTTGTTCGCTAATGTACGTAAACAGATCCGGAATGCAAACTTAAAAGTCTATTAATGTGGTGAAAGCGTCTAACATGGCCCGCTAATGGACAAGCGCTTTCCCCAGATAGAAGAAGGCTGCAGTGTTTTCATTACATGACAGACTGTTCCCGTGAGCAGACTACTTATACTCACGCTCGAGTCAACAATTCATTATTCAAAAAACTTAATTGCTCGAGGATGTAATGTGCAGGCCTTAGTAGTCATAAAAAAATGTTTGACGAACATTACCTAATTATTTTGCCGAGGGTCGGCAGGCCTCGAGAAAACAATTCCCTACCGCACACCTCAAAGGGAACCGGCGGGAGGCTGCAACACAGAACAAACGATTTCGATTATATCTTATCATCTGTCGACATCTCCGGCGGTCATTAGCAGGTTACATATGTTTACATATGTATTACCACACATATCCATTAGACGTGACATTAGCGGCGGTCATTAGCGGTTACACATGTTTACATGTGTTTACATGTGTTAAAACACATGTAAATCAGAGGGCGGCATCTGTTTGTGCGCTCAAATCGGCTTTCTATTTCTACTGAAGAGTATAGCACAGTACGTGCATATACATAAAATGGGTAATATCTCGTTGTGTACCAGTACTCATTAGCTGAGACAGCACATGCGCACTTATCGTATGAGATACATTTCGTTTTGACTGGCAAATGATGTTTCATAAAATCTGATTTCAAATTTTGGTTCATGCGGCCTCTGCATGTGTGACATAATGTTCATAACCTCAAAATCCATAGTGTATTATTGCCTTTCTGTTCTACAATTTTCTGCACCTTGTTTTACCGAGCCTGTAGATGAGACGAATGAGATTTACCATCCTAGAGATACTTGTGATTAAAAGAGCCCCAGGGAGCAACATATCTCTGGACTGTTCATCGGATGCAGCTTTCTCTCACAAGATTCAGGTATGTTAGGAAGAGTTAGCGTTCTCTTCACCGATCCCACTACCCTCTACGAGATGTTTGGTTCGTTGGAGAGGCTGAAGGGCATAACCGTGAAATTTCATACAACCTGGTCCGTCGAGATTCAGGTCCTTTCCTTAACAGGGGAGTTCACATGGTTATATCACGGCTCGATGTCTGAAATTTGAGTATCATTCGTGATTGGCACGGGTGTCGTGTGTTTATTTATTCCGGGACAAGGAGAAGCAGTCCTTCCTAGAGTTGTGGCATCGTTTCAAACCAGAACTGTATTTTTGGGATAATTATAGATCAAGTCGGGGTATTATGCGATATAATACATGGTATCATTGGTAAAACATATGTGATTTGTCACATGAATGTTTGTAAGAAGTACATTATTTATTTTTTGAAGAATTATATTAATTTCGTAATATTTCGTCAGTGTTATAGCTATATTATTTACACACTCCAAGGAAACACAAATTCATTATTACTTTTTACTAAATGAAATACCTATATGAGTATTAAATTTAATGAAAGAAAAATTAAAACAAAACAGCTATTACGATATTTTGCATAACATTGACTTGGCTTATATTTGAATGAAACATAGCCGGGCGCATTCTTACAAAGGAAAGCAAAAATAATATTAAATACTCTTTCACAACAGATACGGTGAAAAACATAGAAAGCAAACCGGAGAATTTTATGCCACAATTGCGACTTTTTATTGAAAGCAGTGAAGAAAGGACTTCAACATCTGAACCTAATCGCCAATGAAAAGATGCATAGGCAATTTTTATTCAACAATTCCAAAGATTAATCGACCCCTTAATCAGATTACAACTAGTTTTGTTGCCTGTATATTCATCCTTGTAACGGGGATTCCAATGTACCGAAACCACTTTTTCGGTCGTTGCCGGATAAGGTCTGTCCCTGGTTTTCTTTTTTGGGTTCGCCCATGGGTAGATCAATTGCGGCCATTTGCAACTGGTTATGGTAGTAGATTCAGCAGTTTAGCTGCCAGCTAAATTATCAGTTGATTGTTACGCTATCCTCTTCATTGGGTAGAAGATGCGAAATGTGGAGCAGCAACTCATAAAGTGTCTAGAGAAAAATTTGCATGACTAACTTTAAATTCTGCTAAGTTAGCAATGATTATCCCACTGCCATGAACTTCCACCTTGCTTAAAAATAAATACAAGTCGTCTGGTGGTTATGCACAATGCCAACTGTTGCGCTAGTGAAGGTTGCGTGTATTTTACTAGAGTTAATGCTGCATTATACAGTGCGTTTTGGTATTATACGCCATTTTTACACCTATAGTCCTTCCGTGTGAAAGCGTTCCGCTTTCTGTAGTATATGTAGGAGAGTAGTTCTGCATTGTTATTCTTCACCAGCACTAGGACAGGACGAAGGGCTATGCCACTTTGTAGTGATTCTCTTCTAGCCCATGCCCTCCAGAATGTCCTTCAATTTCATTTGTTTTGCTAGGGAGTGCCTTTAGGTATCTGCGGGATATATCAAGGCTCTCTAGCGCCTATGGTGAAGGATGCGGCCAGTGAGCCCTAACCGCCGTTCTGTCAGCTGAAGAACACGTGTATTGTCTAATTAGAGGATGAATACACTTCAGCTGCGATGTGGTCAGGTTTTTGACCATACTCACAATTAGATCCTCTAATTAGCCTTTCAGTTCTTGGTACGGAGCTGAATGTTGAAGTGTGCAGCAAGGCAATAAGTTCAGAGCGGCCCCGCAGGATTCCACATCTGTCCCAACTCCATATTCTGGTTTCTATTAGTCACACTTAGCAGACGCACGAACAGTGATGTTCAGGGTCACAATAGCGCCCTGGAGAAACAAAGTGCATATACGGATACTTGTCGAAGAAGTATTAGTTTTCTAATGCACTGGCTTTCTGGTTGTGTCATTAACACTACATCGTTTCCTGCTGACACTAGTGAATCTTGCGTTTTGATCACTCTGGAGATTTACAGGTAGTGTTTGGGAATATGAATTATTACCTTACCTTATGTAAGTCCCAGGGTACTCCTGTCGACATCGACCGTCGCCTCGGGCTTCTGAGGGCATTCATTCCCAGTATAACTACCTCCGTTAGCTAAGCGACAATCACCAATAACATGATGACACTTCCCCGTGTAGCCAAATGCAGCAGGATCTCCATTTGCTAAAGCAAGGAGTTGCCCAATGACGTCAAAATCTGATACGGCCAACTCAGTTCTCATGACGGTCCTGGCGGCCCCAGTTTACATTATTACACAGCTCGGCATCCCTATAACATAGTCGCCCATAAACATTTCATTTTCTTTAACGCAGGACACAAAGTGTGACTGGAGATTTAGCGGAAGATGCACAACTGCCTGTAACCACGTCAACCCTTACTTGTTTCTGTGGTTGGCGGTCAGTACGGCGGGGACAAACAATCGGGAAGTGTCTTGGTTCATCTGCTTGATGATTTACGGTGACGTCTCTCTGTTGATATTGCATTTATCGATCTTTCGGTGGATACTCTATCACCTCGACGAAGTAGATTTAACGGCCAGCCTGGACCTATCCATTCCCAGTTGCGACCATCTGTACTTCATTTAGTGTGTTATATTCGCCAAGCAACACACGCTGTCTTATTTGGGCATTGCGCATTCCGTCAGCACAAGCGGCTCAGAATTCGATGAAGGTATGTTCATAAATTGTTCCAAAGCCTGGATGAGCACTTCAGTATCACACTTATACTACCACCTCTATTTAAATTCTTTGTGGTGGAATGCAGCTAACCGGTGGTTCCAAACACGGTTCTGGATTGCTTCCCAGATGTGATCGGCACTGTTCGTAGTAGTACCGCGTTGAGTATCTCTACCGAACGCAACTGTACACTGTCTACTAGTTGAACAGTGACTTTCCTGAAAGAATATTTATTGTGCACCATAATATTAGGGAATAATTGGCGTAAAACAAAGGTAGTCATCCTCCTACTTCGGCGGCTTGACGCGTACCATCGCAGGTGCTGTTTCGTGGCCTGATGCGTCTGTGCTCAGATTTTGAGTTCTTATGCCGACCATAATGTCGTCGAGCGGTTCATTCAATGGCGTTAATGTCTTTTCAATTCTCGTTATTGCTAACGCGCCGCGAAGATAAGGGCGTTAATGCCGTCTCTGGGGTCCTCCATTTTCGTTCATCGTTTCTTTTTCTTCGGGTTTCATTCTTTGGTTCATTTCATTTATCTTCGTCATCATCACGCTTTTTCAACCCAGGCTCCTTTTCTTTACATCTGTGTTATGCTCTTCATTTTCTTCATTTGACTTTTCAACTCTTCCTTTATCTGATCTATTTCTGTTGCTATATCGCTTTCCAAATCATGGACCGTTTTCTTTACTGCTTCGCCCTGCTCGTTTATCCTTATTTTCGTCTCCTTCATTTCACCTTTTCATCTCTTAAGTCATCTCTTTTTCGTCGTCATGTTGCTTTTTAAATCCAGGCTCTTCACTGCTGCGTTCCTCGCTTAATTGTTTTGTTTGTTTGTTTTTCTTTTGTTTTTTTACTCTTCATTCATGCTTATTGCATTGAGGTGCACGTTCATCTAATCATAAACCTTGCGAACATCTTCCATTTCGTCTTGCTCCCGACGTGGCGTAGATCCGATGTGATTTATAACACTGCCGGAACTGAAATAAGTCTCTGTATGCCTTATATCTCTATTCTCAGGGTGGATTCTGTGGAGAATGATTACTAAGTGATTTTCGTTTTCTTTATATTTGTTCTTATAGTTCTAGAAACAAAACCAATGGAAGCAGACATGAATCCAAGGGCCTCTGATATGCAACTTTGCAGACTCCAAATGTGGAAACTGGTAAGGGGGGAAAACGACAAGGATTACGCAACAAAGGTATAAAACAGTGATGGGCATTTCATAAATCTCTTTAGTATTCAAGATGTGTGTAAACTTCTGCCCGAAAGGATAGCGGTAGTCATCCATATGACCTGTTATGCAATGCTCTCAGGTACCTAGATTGATAGCTTTAAGGCTGAGTTATTAAATAATATAGTTGTTGCTTAAGATTATGAGTTAAATTGTACTCAAGGAGAGCAGGATTGTGT
The DNA here is from genome assembly GCA_030765065.1 of Deroplatys truncata. Lineage (NCBI taxonomy): Eukaryota > Metazoa > Arthropoda > Insecta > Mantodea > Mantidae > Deroplatys > Deroplatys truncata. The sequence goes on along the minus strand of CM060990.1, from coordinate 532,508,753 downwards.
TTGGGTTTTCCAGAAGCTAAGTCCAGTGAATAGAGAAGAAGGTTTTTGAAAGGAACTTACGAAATGTCCTGTAGATCTCTCTGGCGTGAGTCCCCCGCACTTGCCACTTTTAGGACTAGCTATATAGTTCTGAAGGCCGTTAATGAGGGTGGAGAATTTGAGTCAAAAAAGTTACATTGTATATAATTCGAATATTCGTCAATCTTCTAGAACAAAGTTACATAATGTTTACTTGTACACGTACAAACCCCAAGAAGCTGAAGTTTCAACCTCTTGAAATACCTACAGGTTTGATAGAATTGCCCTCTTATAAGGGATATAATTGCATACTGTTCCTTGCATAAGAGACGTTATGGATGTCTGTCTTGGATATTCTTTGGAACTAACTGTTATTTCCCCATTTACATTTATGCATAATCACAAAATGCCTTTAATTGAGATCTGCGATATACACCTTACACACATGAATTATTACATGATAAGCATACATGAACAGGTTACACTTACAGGTTACACCTCACCTCTAAAATAAAGGTATTGCGTACTGATGAAAACTTTAGCGAAAAGTCTTATTTTACCTTCTAGTTACTATAGGCTACAGATATGACATACCACTCAGATATATCTTCTTCTGAGGGGAGGGATTTAATTGACTGCTGTTTTTTCACTATTGGGACTGAAAGTTGAATCGATTCCCTCAGCTCAACTTTGCCGGATCGAGTTGTTACTAGAGCACTAATTATGAATGTTTACACATAGGCGACCTATGGTTTCTTCCCAGCAACGTTCCCGGTTATATCTATCGAACAACCAAAATGTAAAACTTCTAAATCTTTTACGGCAACAACATAAACTTAGCTTCATTAGAGATGTTAAAATGCCGGTTATAGTTCACATGTAGCTACATGAACATAGAATTGAGAATAATCCTTACTTTCCGGTTTTTCAATTAACTTATTCACCTCATCTAATTTAGTGCTAGTTAATCTAAAATCATCTGGTGAGGACATTGCATTTATCAAAAGTACATCAAGCTGCAATCTATCAAAATAAAAGTTTTCTTTAAAACTGAAACAGCAATAAAAATTTATGGGTGCACTGGGTATGAAGTCATTTGACATATTAAAACTGACAGTACTAATAGCATGCAAAGTGACATAGGCTGAGGAGAACTTGCAATTAGGTTCTATGTCTATTTTCCTTGACTTTTAATGTTCACTTGCTCAGATTCATTTGCACACATTGTGTTAACTTCTCTTCTTTTTGTGAGATGAACAACCATTGGTTACTTAAGTACACAGGTGTTTGAAATGTGTTTTACAACTGAATTACACTTATATCACAGTTGCTAGGCATTGTGATAATGGCTGTATGAAGTAGAGTGAGTTCACAGTCCATCTCAGATAGGTAAGTGGATGCAGGGATATCTTCTTTACATACAAAATAAAAAACTTGTGGTTAAAAACAACTTCTCAGCTAATTTACTTAAGTTTTACCATAGTTCTGTCTGCCTGCATTACGTAAAGGAACCTCAAGCCTGATAAAGAGGCCTCTGAGTAAAATTTCTGGTCCAATATAGAATGGGACACTAAGAACCATAGTGCTTAAAGAGTGTCCATAAATAAAACTGAGTTTAATTTTACAAACTATATTCCTTGTTTGGGTTTACAAAATCATGCGCGTTGACATTCTTCTTAGGTGTGAAGGAAAGGGTCTTATAAAGAATATAGGGTGTAGGAGACACAAGAGGAATTTCTAAAACATACCAAATGTTATTGATGTGAATATGTATGGGGTACAATTGCGTTTTGAAGTTCAGGGAAAGCTAAGTCAGGAAACTCCAATTCCCCTGGCAGAGATTGTGTTTTCATGAGCTGTTTTACCTTCCGGTTATAATAAATTATGCCAGCAGAGTTCCCGGTTCCGCGTGGACGAAAACATCTAAGAAAATTTCGAATGAATGCTGGCATTCATTTTTTTCCCTCCGTATTATCCTAATTTCGTTATGAATTGATATGTAATTTACCAATATGTCTACAAACGGTATTTCAGCACTTTTTATTTATCTTTGGTATATTTAAATTTACATAACGTATCGTGTATTTTATAATCGTCATTTGTTCTTGGGAAAGATGCAAAGTTTGTCTACTCGTTCTCTAACTGTGGAATGTCCTTGTTATATTCTGCTACTACATCAGACTGTCAGAGTTACAAACAATATTATGCAATTTTACTAGTGCTACTGCCCAAACTATACTTACCTATAGTTCCACGCTTCTTTTTTCTGCAAAGAAGTGAGGTACAGCTTTAGCCCATTACTATGTACTTCCTGAGTTTTGCGTTTACCCAACTCCTGAATGATAGCATTTGGTCCTTTCCATTTATTTAATTTCATAAGGTCTCTTCCATATAGGCTGTAGCCAGTGTTGTCATGGAGGCCATTGGGGTTATACGGCATATGAGAAGCTTAAAATTGATTGAGCGAGTGTATGGGGAAGAAAAATAATTCAGTCCATACAGTGATATACATCATTATCGTAAGTGTTCAACTGACAGCTTGTGTACAAGGACTATCCGTGTATGATCGAGCGAGCTGGCGCAGGTGGTAGCACCTCGCATTCGGAAGGTCGTGGGTTCGATTCACGTGGCGAACATCCTGGCCCATGGGTTTTTTGGGGGGGGAATATTATCCGGGTCGATAGGGAAAACACCAAAGGTGCTGGGAAGGTGAATTACATCCCCCGAATTTCTTGTCCCTCCATTTCACCTGCTTTCTCATTCCACTTCACCTTTCATCTGCTTGGTTATTTCAAGGTTGCAAGTGTCGGCGGGAGCCTCGGCGTTATATGGCACGGGAAAAGAATGCTCTCTCTAACACTTCGTCCCCCGGAATGGGGGCAGTCTCCGGGTCCCGGCCCCTTCAGTAGGATATACAGAAGGCTCCAAATATTTTCCGATGGAATAAGGGGTGTAGAGGAAGAGGGGGAAGAAATGTCTTCTCGATTAGTCATGCCTGGCTATAGCCAATAGTAAGTGCCGGTATCGTCTAAAAGATGACATTTACTTCTGTGTGTACTCGTATAATTCAGTGACCTGTCTCTAAGAGGAAAGTAGACAAAACTAAATGCTTTTCTCTTTACTAGACCTATTCAAGCCAAATAAATTAACATTTTTTTTTTGCATAATATGTTGTTTAAAAATCAAATATTGCACTCTTTATACAGGTACTACACAAGTTTAGGATTCAGTAATTTTCTTGAGAAACAAGGTTCGCATAATGTATATCTTGTTTTAACGTTTTTTGCTAGTAATAAATAATATTAATAATAATGATAGTTTCATAATTATCACCAATAGAACGTTCTACGCGTACTCCGAAGCAGAAGGTCTTTATTAGCTTGAATATAAGTTCCTTTGGTTTTTAATTATCATAGATATTGATCACAACGTTTAGCGCTGAGTGTGTAGTTCCATGCAGTTGGCACATTAAGTTCTGATAATATTCAAGTAATGTTTTAAAACTGTGGAAGCAAAAGTAATATTAATGCCAAACTCTTAAAGCAGATTGGGCACAATTAAGTGCAACATTAGTTTTTTATCAAAATGATATATATTTTGCGATTTTTATTGAGAAACTTATAAAGATTGTTTTATCTGAAACATAATTCCCCTTACACACACTCACAAGAGAAAGGAAGAAAAACCGTGGCGTAGATAAAGCGATAGTAACATTTTCAAAAAGCATGTCACTACGTGATGCTTTGAAATTCCATCCTGTTTGTGTGACCGCGACAAAAACAAAACGAATAGTGACATCTCAGTTACAAAAAGCATTGAAACCAATAACAAAAAATATCTGGGAAATAGTTAATCTCATAAAATATATGTATAACAAACTGCGTGCTTTAACGGGGTCTGAATTTCTTGTGTAGCAAATCTTTCTCCAATCAAAATCTTTTATACAAAAGTCATTCAGAATGAAGAAGACTTAAGAGGCTCTTCTCAGTAAGTTCAAAATATTTATTTCGTCTGGCATTAAAATATTTTAAACAGAGGGTATTTTAATCAAAGTCATTAGAGCCATTTTTGAGAAAATGACAAAGTTCGAAAATTTTTCCATGTAAAGGGTTGTTCAGGATGGGGGAGATTTTCTTAAAAATCTTTGTGTCACATCTTTGAAATATGCTGAACTTAAATATCAAGTTTGGTATTTAACCGACTTCTCACTCTGAATTTATGTTGCTCACAGACACACGGGCATAAGGAGCTTTTGCTCTAAAATATGATGTGTTGCATTCACATGACTTTCTCTACTCACTCTTCTACGAACTATTTTTACAAAGCTTATTTTGCATGTATGTCATGTTAATACCGATAAACCTTCATCGCTTATTTACACAATTCGTTGTAAGCATAACCATAACATATTAAGCTATAGCGATAGTAAAATCCCTCAAAGCTGATCGCTATGTGATAGCTTAGGATTGGTTGGCTAAGGAGGGGACTCGGCACTGATCCACATAGTAGTTATTGTGCCTATGCCCCACAAGGGTCGTCCCCGGGAGGAAGGATGAGGCTAGAGGAGACACTGCCGCCCGAAATCAGGAGTGATGGCACAGGAATGGCAGGGTCCCTAAGATTTTAGATAGATACTCCCGTCAGACGGACAAGCAGACCGGAAATCCGACCCAGCACAGAGGGTGTCCAACGTCCCTCAAGGAAGTAACGATACTTCGACAGCCAGTCGGAATCGGAGGGATAGAGAGTTACAAAAAGCATCCTTTTCCCCTGCCACACTACACCGAAACACCATCACCGACACTTCCAACCCTGAAAGAGACCAAAATATTAAAGATGAAGGGAAATGAGAATGAAGATGAAATGGCGACCCGGGAAATACCCCGAAAAAACCCATGAGTCAGGAAGGTGGGCCAGAGGAATCGAATCCACAACCTCCCGAATGCGAGCCACAGACGTGATAGCTTTGAAATTGTGTTCTCTTTGTATGAACACGAGAAAGAAAGGAAGAAAGGAAGAAGGAAAGAAAGAAAGAAAGAAAGAAAGAAAGAAAGAAAGAAAGAAAGAAAGAAAGAAAGAAAGAAAGAAAAAGTAAACATGCCTTCTTTGTATTTAGGGAGTCTCAAAACGCGTATTTCCAGTGAATCTCGTGATTAATTTTTGTGTGGAATACAACGCTTTACCTACTTATTATAGGTACAGAATTGAGACAGTTAAAAGAAGAGTTGTGTTATGGATAAACCGCTCTTTGTCGTTACGGCATCTTGCATGCAACCAAATAGGGAAAAGTTTAACTTAGACTGTAACTTTAAATAATTTCTGGCCTGAATTGTTGTCAGATTAAGGTAAAGTGCACGGAAAAGCCATACTTTATAAGGACATTATGAAAATAAAGAACATAGGTTAGTTGATAATGGGTAGAGAAAGTTTCAAATATTGAAAACCAAACGATTTTGTTTTATGACTTGCTTATTATACAATAATATGATGCCTCTAATTCCTAAAAATTAGTTTGTATACTGCTTATGTACGCTGTACTGTAATGTTATTGCTGCTTTTTTTCGCATTTATTACTTTCTTACAGTCAAGTCTAAGGGAAATGTGTTGGAATATTTTGTTTAGCACTCCAACTTTGTAGAACAGGTATGAGTTAAGGCACCTGCCATAAACTCTCAATAAGACACCCCGCTTAGCCTCCTGCAGGTGGAGCGGAAAACATTTGGAGCCGTCTGTACAAGACTGCAGGGGGGAGGGAAGCCGGTTGTACCAGCTGCCACCGGGAAGTTTCAACCTGGAAAATGTAGGGACACTGCCCTTTGCTCTATTGTGTCTCCTGATCTGGCCTCCCTCAGTCTCCTCTCACCTAACCCCTCACTCCCGGGGGTACCCCTTTTGGGGCCTAGGCACAAAAGATCTCCTTAAGTTGACGTGCTACGTCTCCCTCCGCTCCTAAAATTTAATTGAGTTTTATCTGTGGAGGCTTCTTAACTGCTGTGGTTCTTAGCGTCCCATTCTATATTGGGCGTGAAAGACCAGAAGATTTCCTGAGGCCTCTTTATCAGGCTTGAGGTTCTTTTGTGCGCTGTAAATCTGCGACACGGGACCACTGGCGTTACTTTCCTTCCGAAGAAAGGCACCCTAAGAATTCTTACTCCCGCAAAAATACATTGCTCTCCACCGGGTTTGAACATGCGATCTCGGGATCTAGAGGCTAGCTGACAGATAGAATGAAGGAAATTAATACTATTGTGAAAACTTCATTAATGAATGAAGTACTGTTATGAAAAGTCGACTGTGTGGGAGTGGAATATAATATGTACGTAAAGCGAAACTCGTCTGCCATAAGACATGAAAATTTTATTATCTGAATGGTTATTCCTTCAATTCGTTTTGACAAAAATAACATTTTTAAAGTCTGTAAAAGATTTTACGTTGAAACTGAACCAGCAGTGTTGGGGATGACAAGTTTCATCGAAAATCCAGGTAATCTACCTGAAAGAATTTTCAAGCGTGCCTAAGAACATTTTCAATCGTAGGATCAGAGTTTGAGCGAGGCTTCAGCGTTAGAAATGTGATCGGTACAGATGGAGGATCCTTTCTTGCTACATTGAATATATCATAACTACTGTTCATTAGCGTAAATGGTTCACCTTTGCAATGCTAGAAGCCAGAATCATATATGAAAGAATGGCTGAAAAGTCATCGAATTGCCACGAATATACGCTCCAGAGTTCACCCGAACAAAGGTGCGCCTATGTATGAAAAGTCCACTGGGGGATTATGTAATTATATTCTATTACATAAATCAGAAACTAGAAAATTATTACCCCCTTTACCTTCTCTTCCTATAGAAGGTAGAGGAAGTGTTAAAAATCTGACTGTGGCTTTAGCCTGGTGTGTTCTTCTTATACCTACAACGAATGCTTAATGAAAGCCTTTCTCAATTAATAAGAAGGAGACAAAAGAATAAGCCTTTTCAGCATAGTTTGTAGGAATGTGAGTAGAGAAAGTCATGTGAATGTAACGCAAAACGTTTATATCCATTCATTGAAACTTGTGCACAAACAATATAGTAAATTACAAAAGCTTGGATTATGAGATTGATTCATAGGAGTATATGTTTTCAAATAATTGAGCCAATAAGCTTGGTTGTATAACATAAATGTATAACGATGTTTTGTTAAGTTCAAATTCGCCATAAAATTACAACTACCTTGAAGACATCTTTAAGAATGAGACGATTTTATAAGAATTGGATGACAGCACTGATTCTAGCTTATGCCTGGCTTCTACTCTCACACTATATCATTTATCTTAAATTCAACATTGTTAGCTTTAGTATTATCCTGTTGTTTCTTCTCAGATTCAACTAATTTATCTTTAGCTATGGTATGATAACTTCGCATTCTAAACCTCACGTTCCATACAATATCATCATTATAGTACAAAGCTTGTATTGTGCTTGCAATATTCCGGTTTATTACTTTTTTCCCCATACAACAGTTCGTAAGATGAGAATTTTGTTATTGTATGTTGTCTCATGTTGTAAGTAAAACTTGCAAAGTAAACGTTTATTCCAATATAATGTTTTTGCACCATAAAAACAGCTTAAATATGCTGTCAACCTTATGAATTCTATCTAGAGCAGCATTGCTCTCTGGGTGATAAGCGCCAGTGTTGATTTTTCTCAATTCTAAATAATTTGCCAAATTTTTTGAACATGTCTGACATAAAATTTGTACCTTTATCTGTGAGTACATCATTTGGAATACCAATGTAAACACTATATTATTCACAAAAACATCAGTTACTTCCTTTACTGTCTCAATCTTCATTGATATTACAACAATATATTTCCTCAAGTTATCTTCGTAAATCCAAATACATTTGTTATCACTTGTTGTTCGAGGAAGGCCATAATTCCTTTTTATTTCATGGGGAACTGAAACACCATCTCGTTATAAGGAGGTATCTTTATTCATTTAGCTGGCATGTAATAATGTTGTAGAAGCCACTCTTTCCCTATTATCACATCAGTATTCTTAAGTGTTTGATCAACAACTTAATATTCTGATTTAATTAAAGCCTAGTAACAATTATTCAGGATTAATGTATCGTTTCGATTTACTTTAACTTTGTTTTCACGAAGACTTTTAATGTCTATGTCCTCCTTGATTTGGGCAATGCTCCTAACATGAGACTTTTCCTGTACGAGAGATAATTGTGCCCCTGTATCCACTAGCGCAAACCCTATGTCATTCTTCAACTCTTGACATAAGAGATAAGCCTCATATGGACTCAATTCTTTATCTTCTGACATAACAGCTCGTCGTTTTTATCACTAGGAGCTCATGAGTACATATTTTGGGTGTTCCTAAATTTTAGTCCGACAGCCCTGAAAATATGAAATAGCATCTGCTGCACAATAATTATAGCTATGAACAAATTATACAACTGCAACTCCTTATATGTACAGGATTAATTACCCGTGTTAAGGCAAGAACGAAGTAAAGTGTAATAAATTGCGGGGTAACCAATCAAAACGTATTGTCCACCTTTGGATATAATTGAGTTTGATGCAGTTACATGGAGTATTTTACGTGCTCTACATATTCCCGCATTCAAATTGCATCTATCTGTATATTGTAATATTGAAATAGTAGCTTGAAAATGAGCTGTTAAAACAAATCGTAAATTGTCCAAATGGGTGAATGACTCAGAACATATAATATCCACTCATGACATTTCATTTTACTTTTCCTTCATTTAATTAGCCACTACTGCCAAACTTGGCTTGTTTCATTGCTTTCAATAGTTCAAATCATTATTCCGCGTTGTTGCCTTCTGGCATTGTTTGACGTGTTTCAACAAAATCATTATTGTTAGGAATAACATTGTGTGCATAGCAGCAGTATCTTGTGTTTTGTGTGTATTGCATCCTATAAATTTAGAAAAGGAAAGTAGGATTGTAGGGGAGGAGGGAAAATGTCTTTGAAGAAGAAAAAGAACGAAGAAGAAATCGAAAAGAGAAATGGAAGTTGAAGTCAAGTAAGTAAATGTCTAGTTTATACTTTCTTATTAGAAAAATACTATTTGTTCTTCTATAATTATGCCACTCTATGATAAAAAGCCTTATTTTTTATTGTTTTTCGGTTTGTTCTAGATATCGTGATAAAAAATTCTCACTAAATGAATTTTCATTCCCCTGTCAACACAAAGCACGTCGTTTTAATTGCTGCTGTATCCCAGTAAATGGTGTGTGTAGAGTCAAAATACATGTGTTGCTACAGCAAATAAAAAGCAAAAAGACCAAGAAATATCAAATCTCTGGATATAAGCAGCCCAAAGCGTCGGCGAATTCGCGGAGAATGTGCCAAAGTGAAACCAATTGCTTTCATGGTGAAATATCGTGTAAGTTCGGTATTAAATAGACATTTTTATTAGTTTTAATTTTAATCTTGCTTCTTAATTGGGTCTATTTTTATGCTAAACATTAAATGCTTCAAAATATTCTGGAACATTTAGAGTTCCAACATGCTAGTTTAAATAAAAACGTTATTATTTCAGAAAGTTACTTGTAATGTAACTTGCGCATGCTAACTTAGGTTTTTGTAAATTGCAGGTGAAATCAAGAGGTGAAAAAATTCCTATAAATTCTGATTCTTTCGAAAAATCTTTGGTATTGGACAAATAAAATTAAATATAATTGCAAAAAGAGTTACTTCTGGTAGAGGAGCAATAGATAGAGGATAGGATGATCATAAGATTGCAAAGTATGAAACCAAAATAATGCATGTCATAGAATTCTTATCAAAATTGAAAGCCACAGAAAGACATTACACTAGAAGCAAAAGCCAAAGATTGTATATTTCATGTGAATTAGATATAAACAAAATTTTAAAATTATATAACTCTGTAGCACCTTATCCAAAAGTTAAAAAGCTATTCTTCTCTAGAATTTTAACTCAAAATCAATTTGAGATTTGTGTCACCTGCCAGATATACGTAAGTCTTAAAACTTGCCTTAAAACTTGGCATGAAATTTGAAGTACTGTGGATGATAATCAGAAGTAGATGTCATTGACAGAATTTCATGCTCACAGACTAAAAGCTCGAGCTTTTCATGAATTAATGAAGAATCAACATTTGGAAGTAAAGCCTTTACACTTGACTTGCAGCAAGTGCAAAGGTTTTACTTTGCCGACAAATAGCACTTTATTGCTTCTGTGTAACAAATATAGAAACTACACCGCCTATTTTCTATACACGGAATGAAGTTCAAGCTGGAAGAGGGCCACAAGAAATTACATCAGCCATCACAGATTTTCTCTCTAAAACATCCTTTGACCGGACTACAACTTCCCTCAGACTCTTTGCTGATGGGCGTGGTGACCAGCATAAAATTCAACATCAACAATTGTAGTTGAGGGTATGAATGGTATGGAGAAAGCGGGAGAAGTTTCAGCGCTTGTGCACGATACTACTTCTACTACAGTGCCTCTTATCTTCTATCGTAGTGTTTTACCGAATAGTGGAAATGACGTAAAATTTTAGTGGTAGTGGAAAAAAGATGTGCGGGAAAGCTTCGCGCGCTGGTATACTTGTTCAAGTGTACACAGCTGGTACGTATTTGGCTCCGTAAGGTGATTATGTCATACCAGTTGCGAATGCACAGAAACCCCGTAAAAATGACACAAGTGAAGTTGTGCTAGGGACCCTGTTGCCATATGTTTCGTCGAGTTTAGAGGAGTAATGCGGTCGATTTAAACGCCAAGGATTTTAAACTACCACATATACATTGTGTTTAATAACATTCAAAGAAAAGATAATCAATAAATCCAATAAAAGTTGGGGTATTCAGCTACTATTGTGTTCTTATGTAGCAGACGCCATTGCTCCTTATCATCACCTAATGGTCTCAGACCATTGTAATGTAATGAATATTCTACTTTATTAATTCCTAAGTCGCAACCTACAAAACTCTTTGGTCGTTCCTTATCAACCCTCAGTGGCAGTCTCTTTAGCAGTCTCTTTCGCCTCTTGTTATACTGGAGCCTCTACCATGGGTTGTCTGTGACTTCTCAGGCAGCTCTACTACCCGTTTCCCAACCTACATTGTCGAGCATTGTAGCCCTTTTTTGGCATTTCGCACATCTTGGGTTTTCTTGCAATCCTCTTCAATATGTCCTGAACCTTGACACTTCAAGCACTCATTACCTGATGTCACTTTAACTTCTTCCCTTATATATTGGGGTCCTGATGATGATGCAGAAGAAGAAGAGGAAGAAGAATGAGTGGCTCCATAGAGACCTTCACATAGGCCCTTGGAGCCCTTTGTGCCTCTTAGACTGGGAATTTCATCAAAGCGTATGGTCACAATAAAATGGACCACGTCCTTGACATATGCCCTTCTTGTAACTTCAGAGTACCAGAAAAAGGACCCTAAGGATACACATTTAACATGGCAAAGCATTTGTACTTGCAAAGTATATGCTGGAAGGCTTCATTTTCCCTTCTACATTTCCATCATAAAGGAATTTTTATAGGTCCCATTATGCGTAGATGTTTACGCTGTGTGTTTTGGCCCGTAAGATAGACAACGAAACCTCTGAACGGTTCTAGTAAGTATAAAAGGACTCTACTTACCACCTGAACTCAAATTTAATTTAGGGCTTTGCCTAGGAGTATTTTGTTTATTACAACATTCAAGGTAAGTTCAAGAAGTAAATCTCATATTTGATACTTATGGGAGTATGCCACAAAACGGCTCGGATACTACACATTTAAGTCACGAGCACCTCTTTGCGAGTAGGTCCGCCATCTCATTACATGTAATGCCTGCATGTCCGCGGACTCAATAAAGTTTAACCAGACAATTGGCTTGGCACAGAGTCCATCATATCATCCACCATAACATGCATTGGCATTACCACACTAATTTGGATGCAGTTTTAACTGTCTTAAGGGCTTTTAAAAACGTCTGCCTATCCCAGCAGATACTCACTTCCGTCCGTTCGCCTGGCATAGTTATAATGAACAATACACAGGCTAGAATTGTATATATCTCAGCCCGAAAAACACCGATATACCTTTGCCGGGGAATGGCAAGAATGGTTCTAGGGCACCAAACTTCAGCACCCGTCCTGTCCACCAACCGGGAGCCATCAGTGAACCACGTTTGGTCACCAACTTTCAAGGAAGACAGTTTCTCTTGGTTCCACTATTTCCTGGGAGGTATTACCACGTGAAAAATTGACTGAAATTATATGTAGGCCTCATTAGGTCCCCTCCCATTCAGGATATTGCGACAATCTCTTGAATCCTGGTTAAACTAAGCAAGTGTGACTTAAAGGGACATTAAAACACCATCCTCTTAATGTGCAGAGACGGAGCGTACTCACTCAGGCAACCTCCTTTAGAACAAAAAAGTGTAATGGAGGAATGCCCACCATTATCTCTAAGGCGGACTATGATATGGTCCGCAGCGCTCCGGTTATCATCAAGCATGTTGAGCTTAGCAGCGTATTAAGCCGCCGAAACTGTCTTCACACAGAAGGTAGGCCACCAAACTAACGATGCATAAGTTACTGATAGCTTAAAACTGAGGTATATAGTCATCTGACCATCCTCGGTCGGTCCTACCTCAGTCAAATAGCTTTCCTAAAGGTCTGCAAAGCGTTATGGACCTTCTTTACTTTATATTCCACATCTTTCTTCCAGCTTAGCCTTACATTCCGAATGATTCATGGGTACTAACCGAACCAGCTAGCTTCAGTATTTCCAAACAATATGAGCTCTACGACACCAGGCAGGCTTCTTCTTGTGTGGACATTAATTCAGTCTTATGCGGATTAACGGACAAGTAAATTTGTTTACACCATTTCTCCAGAGTATATAAGGAGTATTGTGTGAGCTCCAAAATAGTAGTGGGGAATGTTCCACTTGCTACAAGCCACATGTCGACTTCATAGCCTAATGCATGAATTCAGCCTGCTGAGCCTCTTCAGTAGATCATTTACCACCAGACACCACAGAGTGGGCGACAAATCTCCTTCTTGGGTTCGGCCACTGGGCACTGGATCACTTATTGTCTCACAGCCCAAAGCCCCCGCAGTTTTGTCGGACTTCCAAGAATATCATTATCTAGACTCCTGTATTCTCTAGACACTTACTAATTGTGCCTAAAGTGGTTTGAGTAACGACACCCTCGAATTCCAGGAGGACTGCAATGACCAGTTCTTCACATTCCAGCATCCCCTGCAGCCTTACCACTGGCAGATGAGAGCAAATTGCACAGATTTACCCGGCCAAAAGGCATAACTATACGGTGTATGTGACTATACACCAACACCCCATCTCTTATGTGTCCACCTACTAGAATTTCCGAGCCATAAAAATGAAGGATGTTATACGGATGGGACAAAAATTCTTCCTGCAATAGGATTGTCTACTAGACATATGTATAAACACCATTTAGGCTTGCCACCTCAGACGAAAGGCTTACCAAGTGGAAGAACACTCCATCCTCTCCCGTGCTGTTATAGGGCTCAGAAGCAAAGATTTCCCGATTAACTTTTTATGTCAAAATCTCGGAGAGCATGTTCCAGCTTTCTTGCAAAGGACATGCCCTGACTGAGACTGGTTCTTGTGCTCAGTTATACTGGGCCCTGGGAAGTGAGTTTCCACCAAGAGCCTCAAGAGCTCCCTCCGGTTCCATCTTTGCACCAGAGAGGGTCTCCAAATGGGCTAGCCTGGCCCCAACTCCCGAGAAGGGTAATTTCTGTATTCATGCAGAACTAAACTTGTTTCTGTATATTATTACACAAGATCCTCCAGGATTTGTATAGCCCCCCCCCCGATCTGTCTTTTATATACCCTCTCGGGTAGCCTACACCTTGATGGATCTTAGATGCTAATTCCATCTAAGAATAGCACTACCCGTATCTCTTGAATGAGAGGCCAGCTTCTTCTATAAGCAGAGACAATGGCTTTCATGAAACTCCACGAACAACTTGAAGTTCTGCACATTACATATCCTGATCTGACGTCCGTTCCTGAGCACAAATATCCCACTGATGTGTCCCAATTAGTCCTCTTGGGGATCCTATATAGGCGGTGCTTTCCATTCCCGCGAGATCAAAACGGATTTGTCTATGGTCGGATAAGGAAGTTGCCAATGAAACCCTTCAATGTTTAACATACAATAGGATCCCGAAAGACGCTAGGGCCAAGTCTAGGACCTCCTCCCTATGTTAATTCAGAAAGATCGGAACACACTCTTGGTTCGGAATCTCAGGATCTGCTACGCTCAAATACTCGATCAATGCCTCCCCTCTTATACTGATGTTCGTGTTCCCCTAAACGCTACATTGAGCTTTGGAGTCCACGCCAAACACTAAGTTGAGGTTCCTATTCCTACAATATAACGCAGCATTCCTGAACTCATGAGAAAGTGCAGATCCCGCAGAGTCATATGAGAAATATGCACAGCACACTACTTGATGGGACAGTTCGTTTTCCTCACACCTCACCATTATCGCGATCAGATCCCTTTTAAGAAAGTTTGGTAGACGCTATGTGTTACCGCGTCTTGTCAAAACACAAGGTATGTGTTTACTATGAGCAGAAGCACTGAAAATAGAACGAGTCTCTAATTTTAGTCTCATAATTTGGCCTTGACTTGACGTAGACTTCCTGGTATATGGCAACTTCCAAATCCTGCCTCCTTAGACCACCACATAGCACTCTAGAAGTAGTAATATTGTGTTGTAGGTTTGCATGTATGAAAGCTAACATTGCAGCCTAACCTTACTACACACTAAATCACTCTCAACGGGAAGTCAGTCCTCCTTCAAGGGAATCCTGGACCTCCCTATGGTGATTACGAGCGATTCAACAACCACCTTTTATCTTCCCTTTTGTATTTATGTGGAGCATTATCAAAATGATCGTTTTTAAAGAACTAAAAAGGCTCGGCTGTGGCTCCGGTGTGACTTCTGGAAGGCCCACTTTGAGGAAAACACACCCTCCTTCCCACTATAAGCAAGTTTCCTAGCCCTTTTCTTTCTTATTCCCTTTTACTCGGCACCATTCTGGTTCCTTGTTTTCAAGTTTAGGAAACAAGGCTTCTTGTCCATTGTCCCCAAACTGCCTTTGTTCTCGTCAATCTTTGGAGGGGAGCCTTATTCTCCACACTCTAAGAGATACCGTCCATACCTACATTCGATTGCTCTGGGAAACAGCTTCTCCTTTCGGAGCCCATGTCACCTCAAGATTTATGTTTGTATCTTCATAGATACCAGTAGAGCTCTTAGATTTAGAAGAATAGAATTGTCTGTGATGCTCCAAGAAATAGCCAGGAATCACTTGAGTCCGACCATGCAGAGTTTTACAGTAGCTGTATAAGAGTAAATACTCTGAGAGTTCGTCAGGTATCCCAGAGGCTCCGTTAACGGCGTATCTCCTATTTTCCATGCTCCTATTTGGCACGGGTCGCATAAGAGCTTGGGGTCGGGGAGTTGGTTCGTGGTCTCCTATATTTTACTCATATACAAATTTGTTCAGTATTTCGGTAGTCAGCCGACATCGCCGACCAGTCGCCCAGCAATCCGCCACCCGCCGGGTATCCGGTACACATTCAAGATCTATCTTGAGGAGTTTAAAGGCCGTACCAGAGCCCCCCCCCTCCGCTGCGGATTTGGGTCCTTGACTCTTTATTACCTTTCTTTTGTTCATGGGTCATACCAATTTGCTAGTTTATTCTCTAGGTTCCTGTTAAACCTTTGTGCTTCTACCTTTCTTTGCTTTTAGAGTGAAGTCTCCATTATCTGAGCTAGAGATTTCTATCCCCTTTAGCTTTTACATTACTTTTAATTCTCACATTCTTAAGACCTGCAAAGAAAGTTCCCTTTAAACATTCTTCTATCAGGCTGTAAACAACCTTTGATAAGCACATCGCTGTTTCTATTTTCCAGTATTTCTAATTTGCTTCTAACTTCTCGCCAAAGCTATACTGTCATCGCAGCAATACGACAGCAGCAGTGCATTACAGTTCACCGCTTGCCTTCTTTGAATTAAAAAAACAGCGTAATATTGTAGCGTACATCTTGCTAATAATTTCTCTTCTAGAATAGCTGAAATTTGTGCGCCGCTCGAACTTGAATCGCGGACACGTTTCTCTTTCTGTCTGTGATAGCAGTCTGTTTTTTGTGTCGCCAGTAAGCTCTGATCCAATTAACTCTTAGAGAAGCTCTTGTTTACTTATATCTAACACTTGGTTGTGGCTTTCCTGAAACAACTCATGAAAGTGCTTAGGATTGCCTTCTAAAGGTCTAGAAATTAACTCTCTCATTTTAAACATAATCACGAACACCTTTATTCATCTGTGTCATACTTATTAACTAACTTGTTACAAGATGTAGGATGCATGGATGTACACACTTTGGATTCTTTTCGGCACCCTTAGGGGTAGAAGTACCGCCCGCTATGAAGATTGCCATCAGCTTAACACCAAAGTTGTTCCTCAAGCTCCTCTAAAGATTTTGGTGGCCTCCAATCCATGCACTTAACAGCTGATTGAGAGGTACCATGGTCCTTGTGGATTCCTCCAGAGCGTTGTCCCCTTCGAGTAAAGCTTGCTCCCAGCTAAGTTAAGAGCCAAGTCCATGGCCTGGTCAGCTGCTGAAATTCTAAAGCGCTTCATTACAATGGTTGCAAATTTACGACGTAACATTATACAGGATAAATCACCTAAAACTTGCACCGCAAATATTTCGGAAATGAAAAGTCCTATTGATGTGCAGTTTTCACAGCATTGATTGATAGTCAGGAACTCGTGCATTTAGCCTATAAACAGATTTTAATAAGTGTAATTTTTGAGCAAACAGAATTTTTAAATGTAACAACGCCTAGTTACGTCAACAGAATAAAGATAGGGTAAATTAGAATGCCAATGGTCTGTTTGCAGGATTGTAGTGCAAGTGGTTTACGAGAAATCGTATTTTGAAACGTTTCCACCCCGACAATTATTTGTCCCATTCTACCTGCTTAGTTGCTAGGTACGATGTTGTAATGTTTGCATTGTGTTTTCTGTTCATTGATTCCGTTGCGACCTTCTGGTAAGTTAGTTTGTGACAGTTCAAGCAGTAAGTGTGAGTGGAAGATGGGGTTTACTAATGCAGAAAAAGCCGACATGCTCATGGTGTATGGTGAGTGTAGGAAGAACGCACTTCATTCATGTACGGTGTATGAGGAAACGTATCCCAATAGACTTTAACCATCTCGGCAATTACTTATCAAACTGTTCAATCAATTACGTGAAGGTGGTACTGTAACACCTATAAAACGTAATATAAACAAACAAGAGACTGGAGAAGAAGCAGCAATGAATGTTTTGGCTGCCGTTGCAGTAGATCGACAAAATTAGTTCCCGTACAATCGCACGTGGACGTGGCATAAGTCAGGTAAGTACACTGCCCATTTTACATCGATATAGGCTCCATCCTTATCACATCTCTCTCCATCAAGAGCTGAATGGCAACGATTTTGAGAATCGTGTTAACTTTTGTACATGAGCATTAAGACATGATATTCCAGATTCATCATATATCTTGTTTAGTGATGAGGCAACATTTACTAATCATGGCCAGGTAAACCGCAGAAACATACACTATTGACCTGTTGATAATCCCCGTTGGCATCGTTAGGTGGAACGTCAGCGTCCATGGAGTTTAACCGTGTGGTGTGCGATAGTGCACTATCAGTTCATAGGCCCTTTGTTCACAGAAGGAACAACGAACTCGCACAAGTATCGCTGCCTCCTGACAGACCAGCTGCCACAGATGCTAGAAGACGTTCCTTTGCAGGCTAGGAGGAACCTGTGGTACCAACATGATAGCTGTCCAGCCCATAGTGCACGAAGTACTCAGCTTGCCTTAACGGATTGTTTTCAAATCGATGGATTAGACGAAGATGACCTGTACCTTGGCCGGCCCGTTCACCGGATCTGACCCCTTTAGACTTTTTTCTGTGAGGAAGTCTGAAAGACACTGTCTACAAGGATGTTCCAAATACACCAGACGATATTAAACGACGTATTACGTCAGCCTGCTCTGAAATTTGCACTGAAATGCTAGAACGTGTGCAGCAGTCTTTCCATAGCAGACTGGAAGCATGTATTGAAGTTGCCGCTGCTCCTGCTGAATACAACCTTTAAAGGGCTGTGTTCCCTTTACTTATAATAATCCACAGAAGTGTTGCAATTTCCTTTTGTTTTTCTTTAGCTTGTGTTACCACAGGTTGTATAAGTGTCGGTGCATAAAAGTTTCAAAGTAAGATTTCTCGGATACCACTTGCACTAAATTTGGCAACAAACGCCACTGACATTCTAATTTACTCTGGCTTTATTCCGTTGAAACTAGGCATTCTTCCATTTAAAAGGTGTATGTTTGCTCAAAAAATACACTTTCTCAGTAATATTAAAATCTGTTTATAGGCTAAATGTAGGAGCCCCTGACTACCAATAAATGCTGTGAAATCTGCACATCAATAGCAGTTTTCATTTCCAAAATATTTGCCGTGCAAGTTTAGGTGATTGATCCTGTATAATTTATTACACTGTATTCACACTGTTACAGTTATATTCTGGCTATTAGGGTATATCTATTGCTCGGAAGCTGCTTATTAAGGAGAACGTGTCGTCGGTATCACAAAGCATATGTTTCCAATTATAACGCCGATGGTACTCGTAGTTCCTGTGTTTTTGACAGCGAACAATTTCTAATATTTAAGATGACTGTAAGCTGTAAGCATATTTAACTGAAAGTGTTCCACATTATTACTCTTAAGCCATCGTGATTGGCATTCTTCTCCGGTGTAAACCCTGGCTCAGGACCCTTTAGGTGCTATTGCCTCATAGAATATCATATAAACTTCAGTATTCATTCGTATTTTTAAGATTTTATAGTAAATAGCAAGGGCATTTTTGGTATCATATTGACGGAACCAGCAAGATGGGAATGGTGGTTACAATTGTTAGATTTTCTGAGGTAATGCACATTTTGCTTTAGCTTACGTATGGAAAGAAAACTGGCAATCACTAATGAAATCTATCCTCACAGTAGTGGTGTAGTAAATGACTTAGATTCATTGTACAGGGCTAGTTGTCGCGTAATTCTTATTAAACTTCCATGCTTTCGAAATCAAAATTATAAGCGTATGCATATAAATTATGTTATTGATATTTCGATTATACGGGAGGTGTAGAAAATAGAGCGCATAATTTCAGGAATGCATTCCCAATATGTACACAATAAAAAATTCCATTACAACATGTGTCCGGAAACGCTTGGTTTCTGAGTTATGAGCTTCAAAATAGTGATATTCACCGGAACGTATTTCTTACACAGGTATTTTTCTTTACAGAAGATGTTCAAATTGTCCACCTCTTGCTTTAATACCGGTCTCATATTGACGTCTCATGGCCGTGAGAACACGACCCCAATCCCAGGAGTATTATGTATCTCCTCACAACCTGCCACAATTCAATTCTGAAGTGATTCCATGTAAGGCACCGAGGACGTATACTCAACGCTTTTAAATGGCCCCACAAGTAGAAATTGAGGGTGCAAATCTGGTGAGCGTGGTGGCCAAGCAATTGGGTTACCTCTCCCTATCCGTCGATCAGGAAATCTTCTATCCAAGTAACGGCAAGCGGTACCACTGAAGTGTGCAGGAGCGCCATCATGTAAGAAGTGAGCTTGTTGACGAATGCTCAAAGAGGTGACTTTATATGCACGAGGTATGGTGTTTTCAAGGAAGTTTGTGTACACCTGCCCCATAAATCTGTTTACAAATACATGGGGTCCAATTAACCGATCACCAATTAAATTACAGTTT
Organism: Deroplatys truncata; assembly: GCA_030765065.1. Taxonomy (NCBI): domain Eukaryota; kingdom Metazoa; phylum Arthropoda; class Insecta; order Mantodea; family Mantidae; genus Deroplatys; species Deroplatys truncata. The sequence goes on along the minus strand of CM060990.1, from coordinate 532,488,839 downwards.
TATTTATGAACGCTATTTAATTGTTGCGGTCCTTAGTGTCCCATTCAATATTGGGCGTGAAAGACCTGTAATTTTGCGCAGATGTCTCTTTATCAGGCTTGAGGTTCTTTTACGTAAATCTACGACACGGGACCACCGGCTTTACATCCCTTCCAAAGGAAGTCATGCTAAGGATGTTTAAGCCCGAAAAAATACTTGGCCCTCCGCCGGGTTTGAACCTGTGAACTCGAGAAGTAGAGGTTAGCATGCTAACCACTAAACCAAGGAGAACGACACGATCACTAATGATACCGGCCCACATGCTGAGAGTGAGCCGCAATCGGTGATGAGATGGAATAATTCCATGTGGGTTTTCATATGTTCTACATGCTGATTGTGAAAATTTGTAATGCAATCTCGTGGGATCTGTGCTTCATTTGTAAATAATACTAAAACGGAAACTTTGTATTTGTAGTACACTGCTGCACGAACCACTGGCAGAACATCAATCGAGTAGAGTAAGCTGCTGGTGATAGGGACTGTACACGTTGCAAGTAATAAGGATTCAACTGTAGCTTTCGCAACAGTTTCCAGACAGTCGTATGAGGAACATTCACTTGCAACGCTAATCTTCGTGAACTGATAAGAGTTGTGTGCACAGAATCCAGAATCTGCTCCTCTACATCTGGAGTTGTAGATCCTGGTCGTCCCCTCCAAGAACCACATGTATACCTTCCATGCGCGCACGGACGGTGATGGAGACTTTCAAATGTCTTCCGATCTGGACATCTCTGCTGTGGGTACCTCTCTTGGTACAAATGATAAGCCAGAATAGCATTGCCGTCCGCCTTACCGTACATGAAGTGCATCTCTGCCAGTTTCTGATTTGATTACATGTCGCTCAGTCGAACGTCTAACACAACACTCCATGTACCCCATGAACTGTCAGAGTGTCCTGTTAAAATCTTCTGTCATGGCAACAACATGATGGAAGAAAAACGTTCCGGTGAATATTACTGTTTTGAAGGACATAATTCAGAAACCAAGTATTTCCGGACACATGTTGTAATAGACCATTTTATTGTCTACATATGGTAAATGCATACCTGAATCGATGCCCTCTATTCTTGAAACACCTGTATTACTCAGCAAATTGCTGATCTGGAGCCCTTTAGGTGAGATAGGCGAAGAGGGTGTTACAGGTTCCCAGTGAACAAATAGTGAACTTTAAACTTTTCTGTTCCGATTCACCACCAAGTTGCGTCAAGTGTTTATGGACAGGGAAGCGTAACAAATCAGTATGTGGATTAATAAGAACCCTGCGGTACCCTAGAACTGCATATTGCTGATATTTTTAATCTGTAGGATAGAGAAACGCACCAAAGATAGTGAAAGCTCTTGAAATTAGATATAGTAAGTCACCCCGCGAAAAGAACGAACGTAAGAAAATGAAAAAAGAGGTATTATCAGAAATACATGTGCTTATAAAATCATAAGCTTCATCATTTCCCACAACTACTCAAACGTTGATAATTTTTGCTGCATGTAAACAACTGAGAATCTAGAATACGTGCTGAAGCAAAGTTACAGTGAAAATATGTAGTAATACCAGAATACATAGAATTACGCAACATATAAATATTTACTGTAACGTAATAAGGCTGAATTCGTGAACTGGTTAATTCAACTATTCTTTATTTTTACAGAGTTTAAGCGTGAATATATTTTTCATGCATTTCCGCTATATTAAGCAAATGTTAATTCGGGAACCATATACACACTCCACTAGCTTACGTATATTTGAATAAATTGAATTTAGTTTTCCACGGTCTCCAAGTAGTGAATATTTATCTTTTTTGTGTTTACTTTTTCTAGTGTATGATGAGCATACAATGAAGTCGCAGTCACTAAAGGTCCTGATAGAAATCAGAAATCTTGCTATGCCTGAGTACACATTGGAATGTGTATCACTGTTGTATACTGGTGCGGAATTCGGTTTAAAGGAATATGCCATCCATTCGCTTGCGGTCCCATTCGACTAAACGGAGGAAGTTTGGAGCGTGTTAATTAAGAGGCGCGGTTTTATTATAGGTACTGATCTGTTTTTTGTAAAACAACAGAACATTATTTTCCAAATAGTTTATAATCATTGAATACCTTACACCTCTTCTCCACACATTCACCGCCGTTATTCAGGCACTGTAACGCAAAAACAGCGTTTGTATGCCTTTGTCAAAGAGTGATACCACCTGTGATGTTTCCCACAGAGGAATTTATTCAGATGAAGAAACAGATGAACATCGCTTGTTGCCAAATCTGGAACGTAAGGAGGGTGGTGGAATTGTTCCCAACCAAGTTATGCGATCAGATCTTTAGTTTGTTTGGCTGTGTGTGGCCGGTATTTGTCACTCCTTATTGTTTCCGCATAAACCTCAGAATACGTGATGACTGCTGGCATAACACTTCACAGTCGACGGATCGCTCGATTGTTTTGAACATTTCGAAACGCTTTAATAACAAGAAAACACAAAGTGACTATCCATCCACCCACCCTCCCAACCCCATCCCTCCCTCTACCCATTCATCCATTCATCGGTAGCAAATTTATCAATCTAAAAATATAGGTAACATTCACTTAACTGCTCTTTAAGATATTTGTCATCAGCCTAAGGATACGGGACAAGTTAGCAAGCAACGTATGTGCAACCTTATTATAGACTTCGCAAACACAGTATTGTTGGTGTAAACAAAGACGCGAATGCGCTGCCTTACTTACTACTGTAAATAGCACAATCTAGTGATGGAGGAAAATGAAGTGGGACAGATACATCGGATTGAGAGACACAAATGTACTGTACCTCTAGTCACTAAGCGGATTGTACACGGCCTTAGAGCTAAACAACACCCCAATGCGCCACCTCACTCCACCTTACGGATGCACAGTAAACTGCACTTCATTCTTAAGTTATCCCGGATCCTTAGCCTGTTTATCATATATAAATTGTGAACTTTGGTTGTCTCAAATACCGCATTTGATATCTGGAATATAGTAACCCTATTTCTTCTGAAATTTTATTAAAATAAATTGCATACATGAGTTCCACAAAGAAGTAATTCACAAAATAAGATCTTAAAGCAAGAAGAATAAAAGTGTGTCTATTTTGAATTGCGGATATGAAATATACAAGTAATATATACACCCCACACAAATTTAGTTCACAGTAGTGAATGCAATGCTTTAAATTGGGAATTTCCAGTATTTATCGTAATTAAAACAAAATAATAGTGACATAGTGATTTCCCCTAACAGCCATCACCAGTTTAACTGGTTATTTTCATTACCTCCACATAGGTAAATATGAAGTTACCCAGAATGATCAAATGCCAGAACTGTAGCATTTCACAAAAATGAATGACACTGAGTTGCTACGTTAATTTAGAAATTGTATGTAGACGTTAGCTGGCCTTGTAAATGAAGAAAGCTATAGCTAGAATATCCAATTTTCAGTTGGCATGTCAAAACACTAGCCAAACTCACAGCTAACCCGCTCTGCATCTGAAGCCAGCGACCTTCTCAGTACCTTGCTTGAGGAGCTCACCAGCTAATTTATCGCGGAAGGACCACCTTTCTTGCGCTAGGCGAAATAATTTGGGATGGAACTAATGTAGTTCCTTCATGACATTTATGAACGGTACAAGCAAGTAATGTTCCCTTGATAAGGTTCTATTGACAGTTAAATTCTAAACTTTTAGGCACACCAAAGTATAACCAGTTTTTAGTACTGAACTGCTGTTGAAACTATTATTACATTAACATTTCATGAATCCGGTATATAAAATAATTAATCCCCGGAGAAATTAATGGTTAATGGTTACTATTAACACAAACAATTACAATCACTAGGAACAGTGTAGACAATTTTAATACAAGACGATTTATGGAATATTAAGATGTAATTAACACTTCTTTGATTGCTTTCCCATTTTGAATTCATCCTTACAACCAATGTTTGAGACTGCAATACCGCCCTTAAGACATTATATCTTTATAATAACCAATCAGGTGATACATGTTTATAAATAATTACACGTCAAATTGTTAATGTTAATAAGTTGAATCAGTTCACTTTATGAAAATTTTGTTATGATAATAGTGTAATGAAGTGCATTAAAATTCAATATTGGGGTAGAGTATTTTGTAGTAAGGCAAGAAAGCTGTCACTAGAAGCAAAGCTTCTTGTCTAAAATTGCACACAAAGTGAGAAAATTTGCCGTTTTACGAGACAAGCGAGCTGCAGTGCCATTTTTGAGTTGTAGAGTGGTAAAACGTTTTTTTCGATTATGGCGTAACAAGCGTGACAGATTTCAGAGGGAAGGACTCTACAAAACATACATCCGGGAAACACCGTCGCCATGTTAAAAACTGTCACGTGACGTAGTGTTAAGCCTATCAACTGGCTTGCTAGAATTAATCTTAAATGTTAGGCAGGAACACGGATGATACCCTCTACATTCTCTGGAGCAATTCGGAACCATTAGCACATAAGCAGTTAGTAATTGCGAAGCTTAGACCAGAGAGCATCGGTTCAATACAGGATAAGGGCAAACATTTAGTATAGAATGCCCATAAATCAATCACCCTCCTCCGTCCCCTGTCAATGAGATAATAGGGGGTCATAAATTTTGTATTGCTTAGTAGAACAAAAAGTAGCCAAGTAACATGCACCTGTTTTATAAGGTCCCCCGCTTCCTGTCAAAGGGAAAAACGGGTGTAATAAATTATGCTGTGTTGTCTCTTGAATGGTGTATAGACTGGCGCCTGGTATTTTTTGATACATTAGAGATGGCGGTGTTTTTTTGTTTACAGGAGCCTTAAAAGCTTGATATGCCATTTAAAACAACGTCAGGTGCTTTATAGACCACTTATGTATGCTAACGATTACCTCATTCCACTCACCGCTATTGTTTACTCCAGACCACCCCACACCTGCATTCCAGAAGCTACCTGGGAGTCATATATTTTTGTATTGTTTTGCGGGAAAAATATAATGACAGGTAACATGCAGCTTGTTATTCTCGCCGACAAAGGACAGACGCGGTTCTGTTTCCCCCTATACCTTGCATTCCACTTTTCCTTTGTTTAACCCAGACCACCTGCATTCCAGAGACTACCTGGGAGTCATAAGCTTTTGTATTGTTTTGCGTGACAAAGGAAATGACAGGTAACATGTACTTGTGTTATTCTCGCCGACAAAAGGCAGACGCGGTTCTATTTCCCTCTACCCCTTATATTCCGCAGTACCCGAGCACCTATGAGATAGGAAACACATACACACCTGCATCAATCACCCCCTCTACATTCCATTCTCTGCTTTATACCTACCGCCTCCTTCAAACACACACACACACACACATCTGCATCACCCCCGTCCGCCCGTGTGGTTAGAAATGCTGAGAGCCTCTGCGCATGTGCAGCACGACATAATTCCATTGGATCCAATAATCACGTGACATGTAAACCACCCCTGGCAAAACGATGTGCCAGCATCGCAAGTGGGTCTTTAGGGTTCTATATAAACAGCTCGAGGGGCTTAATAGAATCATCATGAGCTTATGAACTTTGCATCGAAATTAAAAGAAACTCGTGTGCTGCATTTTAATTCAACAGACCTGCGGGCATTTTTGTTCTTCTGCGCAGTATTATCATCATTAAAAAAGTAAGGTGAGTGAGTTTTTACATAACTATACAAATCAGTGTTGGCTTTTTACAATGCATTTAATTTTGTTTAAACGATACAGTGTATGAAAGACGAATCTATACAAGCATTCCTTTATCTGAACATCCTTTATTAACAATTATCTGACAAATTAAATTTTTTATATAATGCAGAGCTTTTATCGCTGGTGCAAATACTTCTTAAGGCCCAAATCATTAACATTCTTACGATTTTCCCTACTCACTTGTTACCACATCACATGGATTTCTCTACATACTCTTCTTCCATTAACATTCATACAGTTTTCCCTAATCACTCTTTATCACATCACACGGATTTCTTTAACCACACCTCTTCCATTAACATTCATACGGTTTTCCCTACTCACTCTTTTTTCACCTTCACAGGAATTCCTCTACAAACTCTTCTTCCATTAACATTCACACGATTTTCCCTACTCATTGTTTTCTCACCCTCACAGGGATTCATCTACACGCTGTTCATCCGTTAACATTCATACGGTTTTCCCTACTCACTCTTTTTCACATCACAGGGATTTCTCTACACGTCCTTTTCCACCCTCCTACGACTTTCTGTACAAGCTGTTCTTCCATTCTCACTCACACGGTTTCCCTTACTCACTTTTTTCCACACCACAGGGGTATTTCTATGCACTCTTCTGCCATTAAGATTCATATGGTTTTCCCTACTCACTGTTTTTCACATCATATGGTTTTTCCTACGCGCTCCTCTTCCATTAACACTCATGTGGTTTTCCCTAATCATTCTTTTTACCCTCGCCGGGATTTCTCTACACTCACTTCCTCAATTAACATTCACATAGTTCTCCCTATTCACTCCTTTTTCACATAACAAGGATTTCTCTACATATACTTCTTCCATTAGCATTCATATGGTTTTCCCTACTCACTGTTATTTCACATCTCAGGGATTTCTCTACATACTCATCTTCCATTAACATTCATATGGTTTTCCGCACAACACTTCTACCACGCAACCGAACCTGCACGAAGTCCTACGAACATCGCTGAACACAAAGATACATATACACACGTCATTTGAAAATCATGGGCATTAACATACTTACAAACCCCCAAAATGTAGCAACACATGCACACGCGCGCGCGCACACACACGTAGTTCTAATATAAAGAAATGCATGACTGGCCTTTTCCATCTAAATAATACATTGAAGAAATAATTCATGTTCAGTGAATGTTACAGTGTGTTTAGGAGATAGACTTAATAAGATGGCCGAAGCGAGCAGTTCCCTACAGGCTCAGAAATTTCATGATCTCGAAATAGGTCTTAAGTGGAAGATAATCGCCTTAAAGGGAGCTCACACAATATACGGTACCTGGACCGTATCTTCGCTGGAGGATTGCCAAGTGTTCTTGCCTCAACTATATCATTCAATAATCGACAAAGAGCTTGCAGAAATGTCAGAAAAATTATATTTGGTTTACAATGGAATGACAGGGATGGAGAAATTTAAGACATGTAAATTGTCTTTTGTACCCGCAGCGAAGGTAATAAAAAATGCAAAGCTTAAATATTCAATGTTTACTATTTTACAAGGACAACATTTCATAAATAAAACAACTGTCTCATTGATATTACATATAAAAGATACAATCTATAGCATATATTACATATAAAGGATACAAAAGATACAGACAATAGAATTTATAAAACAAATCATGAAATTATAATGTCACATGTTTTGAATTCAGTTATACAATAACATCTGATATCTGAGTGTTTATAACAACATTTTTGTTTCATTTCCAAGTAGCGTAGCACAAAATGTAATTCCTTTCAAGCTATCTACACTTCCAAAAGTATGTTTTCTAAGACTTTCATTGTGGAATGTTTCAGATGTAACAAAAAGAGAAGAAGAACAAGAAGAACAGATTTTCAGATCTGGAAAGCATGCTGACGTTCTTTGAGGATAGAATAACGAGCATCGACACCCAAAGAAATATGCGTGCAAGAAGCGCGCTCCGAGACGTCTACATCAGCAGATTCCACAACATTAAGATAGGGGACTTCTATGACATTCCAGTGTTTATAGTGAAAAACACAGAAAACCTTGTATACATTCCAACGCATGCCTGGGAGATAGTTCGAGAGAGTCTCCCTATATCCAGAGAAAAACAAGAATTGAGAGCAGTAATTAAAATGATCGTGAAAATTCTTTTTTAAATAGTGATGAAATTTGCAATTTAAAAAGACTTGAATCTTGTATACATTACCAGCGGCAAAGCTATTTGCTGTAGGGAAAATAATGATGAAACTAAAGAGGCTTTCGTTTCAACAGTAGCAATGCTTATTTCTGTTTTTCCCTCTACCTTTCTTAAGATGAGATAGTTAGTATTGATAAAAACAATTCATTAAAAAAATATTTATTTATATGAAACCAGTGCATTATATATGCACAAACTAGGGAAACATCAACTAAAATATTATGCTAAGCACATGTGCATAGCTGAAAGAAATTGCTGACTCAGGATACCAAAGTATACATTCAGAAAGAGAAACCAGAGTTTGCGACTTAGTGTTTCATACTAAAATACTATGCTAAGCGCATGCGCATAGCTAAAAGAAATTGCTGGTCTCAGGACACCTAAGTACTAGGTCACATTCAGAGACCCGAGTTTCACCGTTAGCAATGCGAGCTTGCAGGTTAAAAATGGCTGATACTATTCCGACATATCTGGAAGAAATTACTGTCTTAGGATACCTAAGTATACGGTCCCAAGGAGAGACCCGAATTTGAGATTTAGTGTCCAATGGTCTATCGTTTCTCATTAGCAACTAAACATTTCAGTTTTTTGCAGCCCCGATTACATTTATGGTGGAGAAGGTGTTACGATGACAAGGAAATAGGATTCTTGTAATTGGTATGGGTTTTCTAATACTCAGTGGATTCATTCGAAGGATTTGCTGAAGGAAAAAATAATGATAAACATAACAGACATTTTTCATTCCTGCAATAGCATGCTTTTTTTCCTTCCCCCTCTTCCAAAAGCACTCATAGCATCTGCTAATCCGGAATGATAGGTCCAGCTACGTCTAAGAGCCCCCAAGCCATAAAAAAAATGCGAGCTATCTTCTGCACAAAGGATTTATTGATAGAATCGATTGATTATAAGCGCCCGGTTTGTTTAAAAAAATTCATGTCGTCTACGCATAGATCCTCTTACACTCCTGTTATTCTGTAAGAGCTATATTGACAATGTAGCTAATATATTTTCTAAAGAATGAATTACGTGACAAAACTGAATCCTATGACTCTCCACATTAGGAACATAGCCAATTTTTTGTGAATACACTGGGGCAATGAAAAAACGATTTAGGTAACCTAACTATTCAAGTGTAATACCATATGTAGGAAAGAAGAGTTGGAGGGGGAAACACTGGAATGATAAAAATAATAAAAAAATGAAGGTATTCTACTACAATTTGTTTTTATTCATTAAAATTCCTTACATTCCTAGTGAAAAAATCCTTACATTACACTTATTAGTTTAAAGTAAAAGCTGCATCACATGAGCCAGAGGCTTGTATGTAAATACTTTTTCGTAAATTATCATGCAATACAATGAGGTCTGTGCAGGGATACTGACACTATCTGAATTTCGATTATGATGTTCACTGCTCCATTTATCACCTCCTCGGGTTGATGGGAGTAAACTATAGCAAATATAGTTACATGTTTAAGAAAATCCTTTCTCTTCAATAAGGGGTCAAATTAGTTATGTGACAATGATCAAAAAGGGATCATTCTTTAGACACATTACTTGATCTTGAATTCTGAAAACCCAAAATGACAAACGTCTGCTTTTCCATTTTTCATGTGGATTTGACATTCCAAATGCACGATTTAGTTTGCGGCACCCAATGTCGAGCGTTCAGAACCAAGATCCTAAATGGGAGGAACAGCCGCTTGTCCAACTTGACAATCTTGAGGATTTCAACCTGTTCAGCAACAGAAAGTTGAAACATGGTCATTCTCCACAAGATTAGTATAAGTTTTACGGTAGCATTCCATTCCCCTGTGACACTATAATGCAGTTTTAGAGTCCTTGGTTCGAATCAGTACCAAATCAAACTTGCTGTTGAGTATGACCTCCTTGTGTTCGTTAGAAAATCCCAGAAGCACCGAAAGCGGTACTATAGCATTGAAGGCTCCATTTGCTGCATGTACAGTGTCCATGTCTTCTTCAGAGAACCACCATCCAGCATTCAGCAGACGAGCAGATTCCACGGGGTTGAGAGCAGCATAGTTGCGTAAAGTTGATGTGATCCCGGGGTTTCTGGTTCGATCAATAGTTTATCCGTTCATGTGCTGTTGAATCTCCTCAAACATTAATGCAGTAGCGTTATTGGTAAATTTTGCAGATGTAGCTGCTCCATTCGCTTTAGTAATGCCTCCCCCGATGTATAGATAACTTCGATTAGGTTAAGTATATAAATTCTCAGCGTTTCAAGTGATTCTAATCTCGTCATTAGCGTCCAGAGCTGATGTATTATATGGAAAATTCACATGCTCCTCTTCTTTGGTAACCTTGTCGTCGAATGTTGGTTTCTCGGTAATATTGAAGATGTCCATCATTATAGGATTCTGAAGTCCAGTGCCTGGATGAACTCCCGATTGAGTGATGTTAACACGCTGGTAGTCAATGGCGGAGCATGATATGTGCGTCAATTCACTCCATTATTATATCCTCGACGCCGTTGATTTCTTCTAAATTCTATCGGCATTGCGACGGATGTGAAATCTTATACTTATATCCTCGTTTCTAAGTCAATAATATTATCGTTCTGGTCCACTACAGGAAGACCGATATGCTCTATGATGTTGGTGTTTATAAACGGTAGGTAAATTCGATATGACGGTTCCTGAGAAATGTGGTATCTGGGTGGAACAGATGGGAAAAACTCATAGATCGGGTGCCCCGCTTTTACTGTCGAAAAAGAGTCTGTTGCAATACTGCACTTGATTGGTATGATGCTCACCTTAAATATATTCAGCAGAAAATTAGATTCGGCAAGCTGATTAGCTGGAATATTTTTATTGTCCCTGATGACAAAGAGCGATCCTATAGAACGATGATTGGACACATCAACGGTGAAGGACATTTAATCTGAATCTTTGTGATGTTATTATTAATAGGTCTAATAAAAAAGACATTCTGCTCCACCCGTAGTTTATCTCTGGTGTATTCATTCAGCAATCTCGTGAGTTTCATAGAGTATATTCATGACCTTAATTGCATCATTGTAAATGTATTGAAACTATTACTCTGATCAACGTTGGGAGTGGAACAGAAAGTTTAAACAAATTCAACAGAGCAATCTCATAATGCCCCTTAGGGACTGTCAGCAGAGAGTGGTTCAGGTATGTAGTAAGAACAGAGTCGTTGCCACTGGTAGCGATAGTATAACTCATTGCGATAGAAATTGCAATTACAAGTTACCACAGATACCTGACTTTAAACCGCGTGCTATTATACATCACATTAACACCACCGAAGTACCTTTCTAACTCTTTCCAAGTTTTCAAGTTTCTTCAGCTATTAATCACGCTATAAAATCGGCCATCTTTAACTTCTGAATAATGTCGCTAATCTCATCCGAAAAGTAATTTTTACCAGCTGTGTGGAACATTATTAGCCACCTTATGCGGTATATTAAGTCATTAGGATCAGTGTAGGGGTATGGCTATCTCCTCAATATTCGCTTTGGATACGTCTTCTTGTCTTGGGAAGTTAAGACTTGAATGCTTGCTTTCATTTGTCTGTTTATTCAGAGTTTGCCCATTCAAAGCCCTCTTATTAATTCATTCATGTCAGCTCATGATACTATTTCAGGATCGCTTGAGGGAGTCTCAGGTACTCTACATCTTGAATCCAACGCTTCAGGACTTGAAGAGATTTCAGGATTGCTTGAGGGAGTTCCGACTACTGCAAATCTTGAATCCACCACTTCAGGACTTGTAGACATTTCAGGATCGCTTGCTGGAGTTCCAGACACTACACAACTGGACATCTCTTTACCACATTTTCTCCTGTGCTGTTTAAGTCTTGAAATGTGCCTGTTTTCAAAAGTTCTATTGCATATGCAGTACTTAGCAAAACGATTCCTTCTCCCTAGGGAAACCTACGAAAAATTAGGGTTCTCGTAAATTGGCTGTAATTGAACATCTTTATGAGGATTCATGCTCAAACAGTACATATCAAATAGTCAATGTATACTATCGATGTTGAATTCGTATACGACGAAAGGAGACTGAACCATTATTCATTATTTACTCATTTTATGTATGATCTCCAACTTTGATAGATATAAACTACCATAGCCAAATTATATCAAACGAAATATGATAGATTTTTCCATATTAATTACGTAATTCTGTTAATTATAACTATTTCATTAATTAGATCCAGATTCAAGTAGCATGAAATGATTCATATGGGTAAGAGTGCAACTTTGCTTCTTATTTAGCACAGAGAATGTCCAAGTTGGGCTGATACGGAGCTAGGTAGGTCAACGCTGAAATTATTGGATCCTACCTTTAGTGCAATGGGGCTATATATTTGATAAATTCGACGAGACAGGTTTGCATTTTAATTAAATGGCTTCCGCGTTTGCAGTCTTTAGGCGCTCATTCCAGTGAAATGGTTACATTTCTACATGCTAGAGAGAGCTGGTTACGTTTTAACGAAAATGGGCCACATGTATGAGAGCTTTTAGCGAGAGTGGGTCACGTTTAGCGAAAATGGGTTTAAAATCACCGAGGTTTTAGCGATAACGGGTTACGCTTAGCGAAAAAGTGGGTTACATACCTGAGAGCCTTTAGCGAGAGTGGGTTACATATATGAGAGCTCTTAGCGACTGCAGCTTACGTTTTAGCGAAAATAGGTTACATACCTGAGAGCTTTTATCGAGAGCGTGTTACGTTTTAGCGAAATGGGTTACATATCTGAGAGAATTTAGCGAGAGCGGGTTACGTTTTATCGAAAATGGGTTACATATATGCGAGCTCTTAACGAGAGTGGGATACGTTTTAGTGAAAATGGACTACACATCTGAGAGTTTAATCAAGTGCGGGTTACGTTTTAGCGAAAATGGCTGAAATACCTGACCGCTCTTAGCGAGAGTGGTTTAAGCTTTGGCGGAAATGGTTTACATATCTGAGAAATTTTATCGTGAGCGGATTACGTTTTAGCGAAAATGGGTTACACAACCGAGAGCTTTTGAAAAAATCGGGTTGCATGTGTGTTACATTTCTACGAGAGCGGTATACGTTTTAAAGAAAATGGGCTACATATCTGCGAGCTTTTAGCGCGAGCGGGTTACGTTTTAGCGAAAATGGGCTACATATTGGAGAGCTTTTATCGAGTGCGGGTTACATTTTAGCGAAAATGAGTGACACATCTGATCGATCTTAGCGAGAGTGGGTTAAGCTTTAGCGAAAATGGTTTACATATTTGAGAGCACTTATCGAGAGCGGGTTATGTTTTAGCGAAACGGATTACACACCTAAGAGCTTCTAAGGAAAGCGGGTTACATGTGTGTTACATTTCTACTTGATTTTAGCGAGAGGGGGATACGCTTTAAAGAAAATGTACTACATATCTAAGAGCTTTTAGCGAGAGCGGCTTAGTTTTAGCGAAAATGGTATTATATATCCCAAAGCTTTTAGCGAGAGCGGGTTACCTCAGGATTGCATTTTAGCACACGCTGGAATGTTAGAGGCTTCAGCGTGGCTTTAGTGCCTTCAACTTTCTTACTGCAGTATCCGCAGGCTCATAGGTGCAGACTTTTAGCGAGACAGGGTTACATTTTAGCAAAACCCCTGAATGTTAGATGGTTCAGTGTGTCTCTAGTCATCAACAAACTTACTGAAGTACCGTCATGTTCATCGGTGCTGACCATTTTATGGTGAAACCGGGTTACATTTTTAGCAATCCCTGGAATTATAGAGACTTCAGCACGTCTCTATAGTCTTCACCTCGCTTACTGTAGTACTCAAATGCTCATCGATGCCTACTTTTAGCGAGAGAGGGTTACATTATAGCGATCCCTGGAATGTTACATGCTTCATTATGTCTCTAGGGTACTCAAATCACTTACTGTAATATCGCCATCCTCATTGATGCTGACGCCTTTAAGTGAGACAGAGTAACATTTTAGCAATCCGTTGAATGCTTTAGGCTTCAACGGGAATCTAGAGCCTTCAACTCGATTACTACGGTATTCACAAGCTAATACGTGCTGGTTTTTAGTGAGATAGGGTTGGATTTTAATTTGAGGCTTTATCTTAATAATGAATGTTATCCCTACCACGGTATGAATTTGAAGTTTGAAAACTCGATATCTTCATCATTTTATGACATATATTCAAAGTTTTAAAACACTTATTATGAAAAAAAGATAATTACCATCTATTGAGGTGAAAGGATTTTCATAAAAATGTACCTATATTTGTTATACACTATTCCCATCAACCCAAGAAGGTTGTAAATAGAGCAGTGAAAATCATAATCGAAATTCAGATAGTGCCAATATACCTGCATATACTTCATTCTGTTGCATTATAATTCACGATAAAGTATTTATATACAAACCTCTGGCTCATGTGATGCAGCTTTTATTTTAAACTAATAATTGTAATGTAAGGATTTCCTTTTCATTAGGAATGTAAGGATTTTTAATGAATAAAAACAAGCTGTAATAGCATACCTTTATTCTTTTCATTACTTTTATCGTGCAATTCCAGTATTTTCCTCCTGAAACTCCTATTTCCTGCATATGGTATTACACTTGCAATGGTTATGTTACCTAAATTGTTTTTTCATTCCCCCCAGTGTATTCACCAAAAACTGGGTATTTTCCAAATGCGGAGAGTCATTGGTTTGAGTTTCGTCACGTGATCCATACTTTAGAAAATATGTATGCTACATTGTCAATTCAGGTCTTATAGAATAACAGGGTGTAGGAGGATGTATGGTTAGACGACATGAATCTTTCCTTGAACAGACAAGGCACTTATAATCAATCGATTCTGTCAATCATTCCTTTGTGTAGGAGATAGCTCGTTTTTTGTTATGGCTTGAAGGGGTTCTTAGACGTAGCCGGACCTATCATTCCGGCTTAGCAGACACTATGAGTGCTTTTGGAAGAGGGAGGGAAAGAAAAAACCATGCTATTGCAGAAATGAAATGTCTTTCTTTATTTTTATCATTATTTTTTCCCTTCAGTAAATCCTTCCTATGAATCCACTGGGTATTAGAAAACTCTTAAAAATTGCACGGATCCTATTTCCTTGTCATCGTTACACCCTCTCCGCCATAAAAGGTATTAGGGGCTACAAAAAGCTTAAATGTTTAATTGCTAATGAAGAACGATAGACCATTGAACACTAAATCTGAAACTCGGGTCTGTGCTTGAGACCGTATACTTAGATATCCTGAGACAGTAGTTTCATCCAGATATGTTGGAATAGTATCAGCCATTTTTAACCTTCAGGCTCGCATTGCTAACGCTCAAACTCGAGACTCTGGTTGTGACTATGTACTTAGGTGTCCTGAGACCAGCAATTTCCTTCAGCTATACGCATGCGCTTAGCATAGTATTTTAGTATGGAACACTTAGTCACTAACTCTGGTTTCTGTTTCTGACTGTATACTTTGGTATCCTGAGACAGCAATTTGTTTCGCTATGCGCATGTGATTAGCATAGTATTTTAGTTGAGTTTTACCTAGTTTGTGCATATGTATAATGCATTGAATTCATATAGTTAAATTATTTTTTTAATGAATTGTTTTTTTCATAATACTAACTATATCATCTTAGGAAAGGTAGAGGGAAAAACAGAAATAAGCATTGCTATTGTTGAAATGAAAGCCACTTTAGTTTCATCGTTATTTTTCCCCTACAGCAAATAACCTTGACGCTGGTAATGTATACAAGATTCAAGTCTTTTTAAATTGCAAATTTCATCACTATTTAAAAAGAATTTTCACAATCACTTTAGTTAGTGCTCCCAATTCATGTTTTTCGCTGGATATAGGTAGACTCTCTCGAACTCTCTCCAAGGCATGCATTGGAATGTATACAAGGTTTTCTGTGTTTTTCACTATAAACAGTGGAATGTCATAGAAGTTCCCTATCTTAACCTTATGGCTTCTCCTGATATAGACGTCTCGGAGCGCGCTTCTTGCATGCATGTTACTTGGGGTGTCGCTGCTGGTTATTCCATCCTCAAAGAGCGTTGGCATCCTTTTTAGATCTGCATTGCACAATGAAAGTCGTAGAAAACATACTTTCGGAAGTGTAGGTAGCCTGAAAAGTACTACATTTTTCTGCTAGGTTACTTGGAAATGAAACACAAGGGATTTATATAAACACTCAAATATCGGAAGTTATTTATATAACTGAATTCAAAACATCTAACATTGTAATTTCATGAAACTGTTAATCAATTGCATAGCCTGTATCTTTTATATGTAATATATGCTATAGATTGTATCTTTTAAATGTAATACCAATGAAACAGCTGTTTTATTTATGAATTGCTTGTCCTTGCAAAATAGGAACACAATCAATACTTAAGTTTTGCATTTTACATACCTTCGCTGCGGGTACAAAAGACAATTTACATGTCTTAAATTCCCGCATCTCTGTCTTTTTCATTATATACCAAATATAATTTTCCTCGCATTTCTGCAAGCTCTTCGTCGGTTATCGAATTATATCGTTGAGGCAAGGACACTTGACAATCCTCCAGCGAAAATACGACCGTGGTACTGTATGTTATTTGAGCTTTATTTAAGGCCTTAACTCATATTTAAGACCTATTTCGAGATCTTGAACTCTCCGAGCCTGTATGGAACTGCTCGCTTCAACCATCTTATTTAGTCTACTTCAAAAACACTCTGTCACATTCACTGATCATGAATTATTTTTTCAATGCAGTATTTAGATGGAAAGACAAGTCTTGCATTTCTTTATATTAGATCTACGTGTGTTTGTGCTCGCGCGCGCGTGTGTGTGTTGCGACATGTTGGGGGTTTGTAAGTATGTTTATGAACATGTGTGCAAATGACGTGTGTATGTCTCTTTGTGTTCGGCGATGTTCGTAGGTCTTCGTGAAGGTTCTGATCCGTGGTAGAAATGCTGTAGGGAAAACCATACGAAATGATAATGGAAGAAGAGTGTGTGTGGGGAAATCCTAGTTTTGTGAAAAAAGAGATATTAAGGAAAACCATATGAATGTTAATTGAAGAAGGGAGTGTAGAGAACCCCTTGTGAGGGTGAAAAAGAGTGAGCAGGGAAAATCATTGAATGTTAATGGAAGAAGGGCGTGTAGCGAGATGCCTGTGGTGTGAAAAAGGAGTTGGTAGAGAAAACCATATGAATGTTAATGGAAGAAGAGCTAGTACAGAAATCCCTTTGAGGGTGAAAAAAGAGTGAGTAGGAAAAACCCTATGAATGTTAATGGAAGAAGAGCATGTAGTAAATCTCTGTAATGTGAAAAAGAGTGAGTAGGGAAAACCATATGAATGTTAATGGAAGAAGTGCTAGCAGAGAAATCCCTTTGAGGGTGAAAAAAGGTGAGTAGGAAAACCGAATGAATGTTAATGGAAGAAGAGCGTGTAGAGAAATTCCTGTCATGTGAAAAAGGAGTGAGTAGGAAAACCCATATGAATGTTAATTGAAGGTAAGTGTGTAGAGAAATCCGTGTGATGTGAAAAAAGTGATTAGGCAAAGCCGTGTGAGAATTAATGGAAGAAGAGCATGTAGAGAAAGTCGTATGAGAGTGGAGAATAGTGTGCAGAGAAATCTCTGTGATGTAAAAAGAGTGAGTAGGGAAAACCGTATGAATGTTAATGGAAGAAGAGTTGTAGAGAGATCTATGTGATGTGGAAAAAAGTGAGTAGGCAAAACCGTGTGAGTGTGAATAGAACAGGAAGTTGTAACAGAGTGGAAAAGAGTGTGGAGAGAAATCCCTGTGATGTGAAAAAAGGGAGTAGGGGAAACCAAATGAATGTTAATGGAATAAGTGTTTGTAGAGAAATGCCTATAGTGTGGAATAAAGTGTGCAGGGAAAACGGTATGAATGTTAATGATTTAGAACCTAAAGGACTATCTGCAACAGTGATGAAAGCTCTGCATTTTTTAAAAAAATTCATTTGTTAGATACTTTTTAAAGAAGTGAAGTTCAGATAAACAAATACTTGCACGGATTCATCTTTCATGCATGTATCGTTTAAACAAAGTTAAATGCATTGTAAAAAGCCAACACTGATTTGTATACTTATGTAAAAACTCACTCACCTTGCTTTTTTTAATGATGATAATACTGCGTAGAAAAACAAAAGTGCTCGCAGTTCTCTTCAATTCAAAATACAGCACACGACTTTTTTAAGTTTAATGCAAAGTTAATAAACTCACAATGATTCTAACAAGCCCCTCGAGGTGTTCATGTAGCACCCTAAAGCCCTCCTTGCGATGCCGGCACATCGTTGTGGCAGGGTGTGTTTACATGTCACGTGATTATTGGATCCAATGAAATTATCTCCTGCTGTACATGCACAGAGACTCTCAGTATTTCTACCCCCACGAGCGGAGGGGGTGATGCAGGTGTGTGTGTGTTTTAAGGAGACGGTAGGTATAAAGCAGAGAATGGAATGCAGAGTGGGAGGTGATTGATGCAGGTTCGCTTGTGTTTCTTATCGCATCGGTGCTCGGGTGCTGCGAAATATAAGTTGTAGGGGGAAATAGAACCTCGTCTGCCTTTTGTCGGCGAGAATAACACAGGTGCATATCACCTGTCATTATTTTTGTCCCACAAAACAGTACAAAAATTAATGGCTTCAGGTAGTCTCTGGATTGTAAGTGTTCCGGTGTTCTGGATAAACAATAGGAAGAGTGGGGAGCTAGGGGTAGGGGGAAATAGAACCGCGTCTATCCTTTGTCGGCGAGAATAACACAGGTGCATGTTACCTGTCACTTCCTTTGTCCCGCAGAACAATAGAAAAATTTATGATTCCCAGATAGCCTCTGGAATGCATGTGTAGGGTCGTTTGGGGTAAATAATAGGAGTTAGTGGAATAAGGTATTCATTAGCATAGCCAAGTGATCTAGAAAGTACCTGACGTTATTTTAAATGGCATATCAACCCACCAGGATGCCTTTAAACCAAAAAATAACCCCACTTCCAATATAATAAGAAATCCAGGCGCCAATGTATACATCATTCAAGAGACAACAACGCATAATTTATTACACCCATTGTTCCCTTTGACAGGAGGTGGGGGACCTTATAACACAGGTGCATGTTACATGTCAACCTTTTGTTCCACTAAACAATACAAAATTTATCACCCCCATGTCTCATTGACAGGTGGCGGGGAAGAGAGATTGACTTATGGGTATTCCATGCTAATGTTTTGCCCTCGTCTTGCATGGAACTGATGCTCTCTTGTGTAATCCCCGCAATTACTAACTACTCACATACAATAGAAATATCATATTTCAAGCAGTTCCAAATATATACGTATGAATTCTAGCATAAATTTAAATCGTAAAAGTGCGGAGAGAGCTTTCGCGGTAGAGTATTCTAAGACAATTCAGTTATGTTGTACAGTAAAGCTGAACTGTGACAAACATTAGGACTGGTACTCGTCCTGTTGAAACCGCCATGTGTGGTGACTCGAAGTACACAAATGAAGAGGTGTCCTAACTTCTCAGAGCCTGAGTTTTAAGAGCAAATAGTTAGTATGTGTTACGTTGATTCTTCAAATATATTTCTGGGTAGGTAATTTGGTAGTCTAGGATTTGGACACAAGTTTATCGTTAAAGACACTATGGGTATGATTTGTCTGAAATAATTAAGAATAAATTACGAATCTACGTCCTTTTGTAGGGTTTGTAGAGGTATCTTTTACAGTATGTATATTGTGTAAACGTATAACGTTTTAGGTACCTCAACAATTGAAATCAAAATACGTTAAATATGTAAAATTGTAATAAATCGCATGCTTAGGAGTACACCGGTTTGAGACTAAAAATAATCACTTAATAAAATATATAAATGCTTACCAACGTTTTAAATATATACAGGCTGAGTGAGAAAAAAACCGAATAATTCTAAGGCGTGTTTCAGTTTTTCTATTTGCATATTTTCTAATAGGGAATGTGTGCCCGTAAACGTGTTGTTATCGAGCTAGGGGGCATTTACGTTTTTAAATGTCGCGTCGAGTTACATGAAATTCCTCGTAACAGGTGGCTATGCATCTTCTGCTATAAGGCATTGGGAGAGTTTTGAAATTAGAGTAATCGCGTCCCGTTAATTTTAAAGAATGCAAAACCCTTATAATTCCATTTAGTAACTTGTGAACGCTTATTTAATTATATAACAGGACATCGATATGCCTTGTGCTAGGTGAGACAAAACATGTAACCCATCAGCAGGTGTCAGTACAGGTTATTGCGAATAACATACAAACATTATACTATTATAGTGTAAATTTTTTCCAGCACTATACAAATTATTTGAGAAATGTTACAACAACGTTAAATGAGGCAAACATGTTTTTAAAACCTTCAAACATGGTTAAACTAAGAAGGAAAGAATGCACAATTATTTATAAAGGATGTTCAATATGCCGACCGTTGTAATGACTGCCGTGTTCTTTAAAAGATAGGTATCTGGCATATCATGAAAAGTATGAAATGCAGCAAAAATGTTAGCCGTCAGCTCCGCTTTGCTATTAACCGGCGTTTACAAGAGCCTGAAAATGCACCAAAGAAAAAAATTCAAAGGAATTATATCTGATGAACGCGTTGGCCATAATTTCGGTGCTGCTCTACCTATTCAGTTATCAGGATCCGTTGCATTTAGGAAATTCCTTATGTCACTGGAATAACGCGCAGGTGCCTCATCGCCTTGGAACCACATTAACTGGCGTATTCCTAATGGAACATCTTTCAGAAATTCTGGCAAGTATGTTCTAAAAACTGTAGATAAACGTGTCCTGCCAAACGTGGACGTAGTAAATTAAAACATGTCTGTCAGTTCTGCGGACGTGAATGGGAACATTTTTACAATTACAGTGTAAAAATTATGTTCTTCCAGTAAACGAAGCACTTTAGTACGTATATCCTGAAAGCTGAAATTGCCTAACTACGACTCTTGTAGGAACCACATCGTCACAAAGTGCTGTATAATATGCGACGGAATCCCTTAACACTTAAATAACAAAACGCATGCTTTAGGTAAATTGTGACATAAACAATTTTAAAAACAGATCACAAGCAATACTTCAAAATTAAAAAATATACATATACACACATATAAGTAATATGCAAATGCCGTGGGGGAGCAGGCATCTGGTTGACAAAATTTCATCTAACCCGACGCGGCGTTTGAAAAGCATTAGTGCCCTCCAGCTCGATAACAAGCCGTTTACGAGAATACATTCTCTGTAAGAAAATACCCAAATAGGACCCCTAAATGGCGCTACGTTTTCAGGGTAACTGAGTTATGTTAACTCATAACGAATGTAACTCTTTCAATGGTCATTCCAACCCTGTTCAGCTCCTCATTCTGCCATCTAGGAACTGAATCCGACTTGTCCAACACTGATCTAGGAAGCGAATGCATTTTCCTAGTAATACCCTCCCATTGAGAAGACCTGTGACTTTGTATTTGTATATTTCGAGCCGTCATCGCTGATGACGCCTGTACATGAAATGTTATACACAGCGCTACTACCCACATCCACATGTCTGAAACGACCCCATTCGACTTCTGAGTATAGTCGCCTCAGTTTTCATAATGAATGATAATACCACTTGATAATTCTTATATGGAATTTCATCGCTAAAACATCCTCTAACATACCCTGTTCTTCCAAGAGGACATGCAGTTTTAATATTTTATATTATATCAATTGGCATTAAAAGTCACAGACAGAATTTGTGGAGGTAATTAAAGCATGTACACATGAGCGCTTCGAATTCCATCAGGATCCTCACTAATAAGTTTCTTTTTCATTTATCTCAGTCCTAGCAAATGCCTGGGAAGTATATTATACCTAGGCCTTGAATGTTTCCTTTCCAGATTTCCTTTCCCAACCATAATTCTTTTCATTTATTATCAATTCCCATTTCCTGTAATGATGTATACTGTATGATTAGGGATTAAACGCTATTAAAGATATCAAGAAAATCCCATTCTAGCAGACCACAAAATATGGTTTCAAGAAATATTTGTCGAGCAACATTGCTTTGCCAATAAACGCACCAATAACAATTGCTATAGCGTTCGTACGGCAATAGAACTGCATTATTGTTAACGGAGAATTGCAATTCAACTACCAGGTAGTCGGTTACCTGCGTTATTGACTCCTGTCAGTTTAAGGTTTTTACCTCATATGAAACACCAGCCTTAGCGTTGAGGTGGAAATGTACTTAATTTGCTCCTACAAATCATGTGCTCAATAAATGATTTGCAGGAGCACATCTATGAAAGCAAAGTAATCCTCGTTTACTGAACTACTAGCAACGCAAGTTAATTCTCAATTTACCGAGAGGGATGGCTCAGGCGGTGCGTCTAGGATTCGCATCTGAGAAGTGTCGGGTTCGAAATCCACTAGACCTTTATGGTGATTTTTCCTAGCTAGGTAGGCGAATGCTGGGGTGGATTATATACTATCACGAATGTTCCTGTCCATCATTTCACTGTCTTTCGCTTTTCAGTGTAGTAGGGCCTGGCACGATGACCGGTGTAGTGTATTGAAGGCTGTAGATGTGCTTTAAGGAGAGAACTGTTTCTTCTCAGGTACGGAAATTTCTATCCAAACCTGTCATGTGGATACGGCGACATCGAAGGGGTGTGCCTCTATGCTTAACCTGGAAACGTTATAACCCCACTGCGCTGTACCTGCCGCTATCAGATCTGCCCACCCTTTGTACTCTCTCGCTTCATCCCTTTCTCCCGGGAGTTTATTAGGCGCAATAGGCATAGCCTTTGCCGCAGTGCTGAAACTCTGCCCCGTTTTTAAACTCTAAAATATTAATTCTGAATTCAGCTATCCCCACTACATATCTAAGGAAGTTCAGTGTTGAAACTCACCAGGAAGAGGAAACAAAATTGCTGAAACATTGGAAAAATTTCTGGTTAAAAGATGAACAGGTAGCTATGATGAATAGCAAACTGCATTTTCGGGGCAGACAGTTATCCAAGATAAAAGGTAATACTAAGATAAACAACTGAAATTAGGAGGCAAATAGGAAATCGGAATAAAGAAACGAATGGAGGAGGCTGAAATTGCTTTGAAGAATCTGTTCTTAGGCATAAGCCTATTATTTTTTGATTGACTGACTGAAAACCTCTGTGACGCCCTATGTCTCGGACTGTCCCATTAGGACTGTGATAATGTTGCTGCCTGAAGAAAGAGGTAACCCAAACATGATTCCCAGCACCTATATGTTTATTTCCTCCTGTTAGAATATCTCATGAGATCCGTCATAAACTGAGGAGCTAGTTGACGGTAAATTAATTTCAGCGGTCTCAGAGACCGCACTAAAGTCGTAGGAAGATAGAAAAATGCTGAACGCGTACCACCGTAATTGCTGCACTCTGATTAAAGTGTTCAGTGTGGACGAAGGTAGAGGATACAGCGGCACTGCGGTAAACCTTGATTCATTGGGGCTGTCGATGTAGGAGTTTACATTTTGCTCTAAGTCTCATTCGTCAATATATGTAGATACACATTTTCTGTTGAAGCTTATTTATATAGTCTTCAATGGTTGATTTTCAAAGCAATATGTTAGTACTGTGTTAACTCAGCGTTCTGCCGCATTTTCAAGATCTTCATAATGGTTTCCAAGGGTAGATCTAATCTTTGTCTCCTAATTGCCGTATGCTGAGACAGTAGATACTAATGCTGTTTGCAGAATATACATTTTAGCTGTTCTTCGCATTCTTGTGAATCTCACCAAATCTTAACAAAAGGAAATCAAATTAAAATTTGTTTAACGTCTTTTGCACAATTTCACATTACATTTTCATTTTATGTGCAACGAATCCTCGCACATTTGTCAAGGTTGAATTTGGGGATTGCTAAGATGGGTCACAAGGGGTGTAACTATCCCCCTGTGGCGGGAGATCCATGCGTTTCCCCCATGTTACTACTAACGTGGGGTTCGAAACCAGGAACACGAGCTAATTCTTGGGGGAAGTCAGGATATAGGAAAGCCTTTAGAGCTATCTACACTTCATAGTACAATGCCAGGGGAAGGTAGTGTATGACCAGAACGGTCCTAAACAATCACACGGTGCCCCACACTTCTATAAAAACAATATTTAGTATGACATGGCTCTAGGCCGGATAGTGGGTTACAAATAAGTACATTAAACTAATTGCTACCTAGGCTGAAAGGCGGAGCGGCCGAATGCATGGTGCTAACACATTGTAAAGAAATACTTTTACACCACGTGGTCTTCAAGAAACCGACCGACGTGGATTCCTCCAATAACTGGTTACAGGTTTGACCACGAGGTTTAGAACCGTATTTTCTTTAAAGCAATGCTGTTTAGCTACGCAAAGCGTCACTACCAATATGAATACCCTTCCCACGTGTCATCTAAACGCTGGTCAATGGCCTAAGGTTAACGATTCCTCATACTGCTACTTCCACGATCTATCACTCGGATCACCATAAGGTAAGCCGTATGTCCCACAATTTGTGAATTACGTTTAAGTTAGTAAAACGTATGTTAATAATACTAACACCCAATGCACCGCGACATCACTCCTCGCCCAGGAAAAGGAGCTGTCCACGGCTGGGACCATGGAACCTAGCAACAGGTACTCAAATACAATGAGAAATTAAGAAACACGTACCGTAGAAAGAAAACCAAAACAAATGTACAACAAATTAATAGTAATGTGCTTTGGGTTGTTTTGATTTTTCCTTTCCTGTTTTTTCATATACCTAAAACTCTAGAAGGGAGAGTAACTATGTGAGAGAAGGTAAGGACAAACTGAGGAAGGGGAGACGAGAGTAGACGAAGAGAAGGGAGGGGAGGAGAAGGAGAGAGTACTCGCAAAGGAGGAAAAACCGAAGGGGACGACAGGAACATCCACATACATAATCGAAGAGAAGAAGAGGGCGCACGAACACCCATCGGATACACGCTGCGTATGGGTATGGGTGAACGAACTTTGTCAGAGCTGACATGCAGAAGGCATCAAGGTGGGTGTAAGAGCAAGTATAGTTCACACTGAAATTAACAGCACGAAGGAGACGTCAATATGGCTTTTCCGGAGAACCGATGAACCACGCGTGAATTTCCACAGGAGACAGTTGATATAAAAGACGAATGACAAGTCGGCATGCAGAGAGATCAATGTGATCCTACCCATCAGTCATAACACGCGGGAGTCATGATACCCAGATAAATCCGGGTGTATCCTCGAGACACCAACGTCGTTCCGGGCAGCCAATAACATAACAGAGGAGATAAGCTGCCGTGTGTGTGTGCGAATGCAGTGGTACTAGGTGCTTTCGGTCATCGTGGATGTGGGGGAACAGGTAAGACATAAGACACGCAAGAGAAGTTTTAATAAGAGACAAGGAGAGAAAAAGAAACCAGTAACTTTAGAAGGAAATACGTCAAAAGAGGCAGCGATAAAGAACGGGATGAGAGCGAGTAACATAATGGCGGTGCGGGTGTGTGAGAGTGAGAGAAGTACAGTTTACAAAACGGAGAGGCATATGCATATGGAAAGACATATCGGTATTCTGCTTGCACAGTAGCAATATTACAGCGAGTGGAACACACGTCTGACCTTGCGAGGTGACGTAACGAATTAGGTTACAAAGCCGGCGCGAAACATCCATCTCGCGGAGCACAAATATGCCGCGTTGTTGCAGGCTGCAATACTAACAACACATGACGTAATATACAAAGACAGAGATAACTACTGAGGCGGGTACTCCACCCGTACATCATACTCTCCATTGAGAAGAAAAAAGTAACAAATGGAAGTCTGTGCATTACTAACTGAAATACAGAGATGTATGAGTCGTAAAACTGTGTACACAACGTAAACAAGCCTTTGAGGACAAAATGAGGCTCATTATTAGTAAGAATAATTATCTGAGCCAAAACTTAGACGACCTACCCACGTCACTAAAAATGTGAGAAACTATCAGACCAACACATATACAAAATTTAAGGGCCCTTGGAAACACTTACTCAAAACCTTAATGTATGGGTTCAACATAGCTCAATATAACTCAACATGTACTCCATCTAGACTATGAGGTTTAATTATAAGGCAATAAAACTCTTAGTTTTCCGTTCCCTTGATTACTACAGATGTATAAAAACACAAACAGAACATCTTGTGAGAGCAAGCTATTTGACAGCCAAGTCCTCTCGTTTGAAACTCGGTGAAACAGACAAACACACTTCTTACAAGAAACATATCCTTACGCACGAGCCTAAGGTATTCGATGTGCAAACACAAAAACAAGCAAACAAAAATATATTGGTGTCTCCGATAGGTAAACTTATAAAAACACACAGAATTATTTTTACTTTCTCTACTACGTATAGTAAGATGGGGAAGTATTGCATTCCACCCAAAAATTCGATACCGAGATTTCACCGGAAATACATGTTTTGAGACCTCCTGAATCCAAAAAAAGCATTTTTGGAAACATGTCCGTGTGTGTGTCTGTGTGTGTGTGTGTGTCTGTGTGTCTGTGTGTGTGTGTGTGTGTGTCTGTGAACAGCATAACTCAAAAACGAACAGTCGGATAAACACCAAACTTGGTATTTAAGTTCAGTATCTTCCAGAGATGCGACACGAAGGTTTTCAAGAAAATCCCCCCACCCCAGACTACCCTTTACATGGAACATTTTTCGAAAATTTTAATTTTCTCAAAAATGGCTCTAACGATTTTTATTAAAATAACATATGTTTAAGATAATGTCATAAGAAATGAAATGTATATCTCGAATTTTCTGGGAATGTCTCCAAAAGTATTCTTCATTGTGAACGACTTTTGCATAACTGGTAAACCATAAGAGATAGACAAAATTTTACTACACAAAAAATGTAGATCGCGTTAAAATACACAACTTATGTCATATACATTTCTTTTGTTGAGTGAACCGTTTTCGAGATATTGCTTGTTATTTCCTTAAATTTTCCAATACTTATACTTTTTCTCAAATTTGTTATTCATTTTTTTATGTCCTGGACATGCAAAGAGAATGGAATGCGCCACATAGCAACCAGCGTTAAAATATTTGACTATCGCTTAAAAGCTAGCATATTCCCCTTGCATCTACAAGAAAATTACCAATAAGATTGACATCTCGATATCTCGATTAACATGAAGCATATGGAGAATAGGCGTTTGTAAAAATAGATTGTACAAGAGTAGAGAAAGTCATGTGAGTGTAACACATCAGATTTTTTTCTATCAATATATAACAGGAAAGGTAGGTGGGAGTATTACTAGCTTACTATTAGCCATATAACGATGGAGGGAGACCTAATATTTAATGTCATTACCCTCTTCGAGTGACAATTGTGTGCGTTACTGGAAAAAAGAAGAATATTATGTTTTTTTGTCCTATACGCACGCGTTCAAAACAATTTATACAAATTTGGTTTAGAAGGTACTGTAAAACATGACTTATTCCTAGCTGACTCTAACCTTCAGACTGCTGTGCTTTTGTACCTCCTTATACCACAGAGAAGGGTCCAAATGGACCCTAGACAGAGAACTCATTTTAACACAATATAATTATTTTATGTTCCATTTAGAACAAATAAAATCATTTTAAAACAACAATTCTGATGTCTCGGCATTTCCTTACCAACAATGTTCCTCAAAATTGGCATTGTCAAACAAACAACCTAAATTACGAATTACAATATTACTTTTCGTTCTCCAACACTATTGCATTAGATGAAATAATTAGTTTTATCTTTTTCACTTTATTTTATGTTTTTTCACGAGATTCACAACTACATTTTAACATTTTTATAATGTACTACCAGTACCGTTTAAGTTCTTTACATGGAGTTTTACAGTTCATGTTCACTAAGTATAACATCCAAGACACACTCTCTCTCTCTCTCTCTCTTTCTCTCTCTCTCTCTCTCTCTCTCTCTCTGCATTTTCTTACAGTGGGAATCGAAAATGAATTTCTTGCAACTCTCCTACTTTGTTCTACTTTTTCTAAAACTTTTTCTTGGACATAACTGACATCGGTCTTTCCGTTTCCACATGACTACACCTTACAATGCACGCTAGGAGAGTACTGCTGTTTCCACACAATTTCAAACCAACAATGCATGCTGGAATATCTGAAAGCACAAGGCAGCCAACAATGCATGCTAGAATAACTGAAAAATACACGGCAGACAACACAAGTCTCTCAAGATGCAGACAGTTTTATGAGACATGAACTGATGAGGGGCCAAGGTGGACCCCAAGTAATTTTTTCCTTCAGTCGTATTTATTGAACTTTTTATGGTAATAAAGCTGATTAAATTTTCAACAGACCAAAAATTTCAAAATTCTAAATTAAATATTTCAACCATAAAAATTAAAAAATTTGACACTTGGGTCCAGCTGGACCCCGCATAGCATTCTGAAGATTAATAGTTGACGGAATAATGTGGTTTTGAACTAATCTGGAGGTA
Organism: Deroplatys truncata; assembly: GCA_030765065.1. NCBI lineage: Eukaryota > Metazoa > Arthropoda > Insecta > Mantodea > Mantidae > Deroplatys > Deroplatys truncata. The sequence continues at coordinate 532,460,368 of CM060990.1, read as the reverse complement.
ACCTAAATTTGTGACATACATAATTGAGGCATTGATTTTTGTTTTTTACACACTTCTAAAACAAATGAGTACTGAAAATGCAAATGTGGTAAATACAAACACCACGGTTCTGAGGTAAACAAAATAAACGTATTGTATTCGTTACGTGCACAGTACAGAATCGTAAGTACACCACTAGATGCACGTTGAGACACAAAATAAAGCAAGCAATGATATTATTTATTTATTGTTCTGAACATAACAGGCATAGGCCCAATTACCATCTTCATTACAAAAGTATAGTAACATACAGTAATTTATAAATCTAACTTATAGAGGGCACACAAACAAAAATTATAAATACCAATAAAAGTTCCGCAGAAGAGGAACGAAATAAGAAGACTAAAAACAAGAAAGAAAAACAACTAGAGAAGAAAAGAAAAGAGAAGGTGGCATGGTGCTTATACAATTGTTTCTAATTTAAATATTTATATTGATCCACGAAAAAACAATTATTGACTATTGCTTTTTGAACTGAGTTTCAGACATGTTAAAAGTATCTACATCCAAATAATGAAGTTTGTTATATAAATATACAGTTCTGTTTATTGGTGAATTTTTAAAGATTTCTGTGTTCGCTCTTGGTGTGGAAAAAAGCTTCTTATATATACTTATTTTATTTCTTGCATAAAATAATATGTTGGCGATAATAATAATATCATCAATAATAGAATGTAATACTTTATACAGAAATATTAAACCCGCAATATCTTTCCGGAAATGTAAAGCTTTAAATTTTAATATATCTAAGAGGGTGTCGTAATTTGTGTACGTAGGATAAAATCCAATTCTTTTAAACAGTAGGTACATATTTTAAAATTTTCTATTGTACTTTTTTTATTAAGTTCACATACTTTGTGGTCTTAGGATCCCCAATAATAGATGCGTATTTGAGATTTTGTCGAACAAAGGAGTTGTAAATTCGAATTAATGTTTTCGCTTTAAATGTATACGAATTCCTAATAATGAAGCCTAGACAGTTTACCTATCTTGTTACGATTATTTCAATATGTTTGTTAAATCTGAGACTCGTTGTACAATGCACTTATAAATCTTTATTTTCAACTACTTCAACCAGTGGTGTCCCATTGATATTAGAAGGATATTTGAAGGGATTTTTACTTCCGATAAAGAACATTTTTACACACTTACTAATATTAAATGGAACGTTTTCCCCTCTGCTCCATGCATATAAAGAATCTAGATCATATTGAAGTTCTAAACAATCTCTAACACTATTAATACTTTTGTTTAGTTTAACATCATCAGCAAACATTAATATTTTGGAATGTTTAACGACTCTAGATAAATCATTTATAAAAGAAATAACAAAGGTCCTAAGTTGGAACTTTAGGGGATTCCCAAATTAACATTAAAGTGGAATGATACGCAATTCTTATAATACACTACCTGTGATCTGTCTTTTAAGTATGATCGAAATATTTTCATTAATGGAAGAGAAATTGTAGCATGGGAGGGACGCTCCGTCAACAACAGAAGGTATTCTGTATCTTTCTTTATCCTCAATATAATTAATAATCCAAATTAACACTATGGATTATTGAAGTAGCCAGTTCCTTCTCTCCTTCCACACAATGATCTAGATATATTTTTTTTAGGAATTTTCAGGTATTTAGGAACTTAGTTGAGCTCGGCCCTGTCGGACCTCGTGTAGCTTATGATGTGTTTGAAAACCGGTACCTCGCTCTACCCCCCGTGAGTTAAAGAAGATGTAGAGGTTACGACAAATTGGCGTCGATCGCCGGGTAAATTGGCGTGAGTCGCCGGGTATTTTGAGATTTTGAAGTGTAAAAATGTTTTTTCTCTTAGCCTGAAATGTAGTCTGTGTGACTTGGTCCTCCACGTGTTCGTTGGAGCATGTAAGTCTTTAGGGTTGGCTTAATTGTAAGAGTTTCTATTTGATAATTCGGGTATTGTGTTCTAAATTCATCTAAAAGTATTTTCTTAAAAGTCCCGTGTCTGTATCTTTATTTTGAGCTCACTTTAAAATTTTTACATTGTCTTGCTGTTGGCGGTGCGTCGGTAATTTTTGGCTTCAGTTTCTCTTTACCATTGTTTAAATTCTGTTTGTATGAAAAATCGTTTGACTGTGCCTTATAAATTTCTTGTTTTTGTGAATCGTGGAAACTTTAGTGATATTTGGAACTTTAATAATGTGGTTGCCGCGTGTTAGCTGGTGTTGCATAATGTTGCGTAATCGTTGCGTGTAATTTGCAATTCATTAACAATTCTAGAACGTGAAGCAAATTTTTTTTACAGTTCACGTGTTTCGTGTCTAAAGTTGCGTGTGTGCATAAAAAAGGAGAAAAGGTGAAGTGAGGTGAGGTGCATCTATTTAAAAAACAAAATCATATTTGGGCATCGTACTCGTATGTTCGCCGTGAACGCTTAGTGGTAGTACTACTAATAATTTTGATTCACCGTTGCCATGATTGGTTTTATCTAGTTACGCAATTACTTTTTTAAAGTATTTCAAGTGACTAATTTGAGTGAAAGTTTCAGCTACCACCAGCTGTGCCAGTATCTTCACCTATATAGGTGTAACGATTATCCAATATGGACCAGCAGGGCTTATCCACCTCCATTGGATGTCGATGGTGCAGTTACATGAGTGTTACCAAAATTTGGAAATTTGCCCTGGAATTTTGTGGTAAAAAAAAGAAAGAAAAGAAACCTGTAAGTATTTGCACATGGTGTGTATCAAAGTGTAGTATGTATATTTTGACAAATTGAAATTTTTCATAATGAAGACAGGTATGCTAAAGTTTTATTTTGCTTCACTGACCAATGCTTAATTAGGCTTTGCTTTTCAGGAATGGAGTGTGCTATGTATGTCTCTGCTAAATTGAAAGTTTGTCACCATTTTATGTAACCAAAGTTTTGGATTTTGCTTTGGGCAATAGAAATTATTTGGTTTGTTATTTTATGCTGCACTGTATTTGTTTGATGTGTACTGTGTGTTTAATTACCTTTGACTTCCAGGAATGATATGTGAGAGTGTTAATTTGGTAGTGATGTGCTTTATTTTGTTGCATTCTTTTGGTTTGATTTTGTGTTTCATTATGATGCTGTGATCTTTCTTTGCAGAAGTAGTTGCATAAATTCTGTGTGTTTGTGTGAGGTTATGTGAGTAGTATATGGAAGACTTGCCTCGGTGGGAGTGCCAAAGAGTAACCCCGATGGTGGTAGCGAGATGTGATGAGTTAACGTCAGCTTCGATGGGATAGCTACAATGTACCCTTGAAGTTTGAATGTTTGAGTTTTCAGGAGGGCTAACACGTACCTGGAAATTCGTTGTGACGAGTTGAGAGATGTTCTGCATATTGGTGTTGCTGAAATGTGCCCAGTATAGCGTGTGTGATGTGCTCACAAAAGAGATGTAATGCAATGAGAATACTTTTTGAGTTTTATGCAACAAGTGTTAGTACCATCTATTTTCCAGCTTCATCTTGATTCGGTTGATGTGGATGCAACAGTGTAATACTATATTATTGGTGTCATTCCTGAAATGTTAACGTGATTTATTCAGTTTATGCCCATGTCAGGTATCCTTGATTTTGCAGCTAGTTGAATGAGACATGTCAGTGAAGTATATTCTTTTCTCAGTAATTACTGTGTACGATGAGAACTAGGATGACGATTATAGAAATAATGATAATGATCATAACTGGGAGGATAAAGATAGTAATGTGAAGGAGAATTTGTGTTATTGCAAGTAAAACATGAGTATTTGTAGTTTGATGCATGTAATGAGGTGTTTATTTTCAAGCATGTAGTAATGGTTACAGTAGCTTTGGTAGTTATTAAAGTGAGTGTGTTGTATTATTTGAGCCATGGTTAGTATGCATGATTTTGTTTCATATGTCTGTATGAGTGAATGATAAGTGCACTTATTCATTTTGTTTGTTAGTTGTACCAGGTGGTCAGATTTAATATTGGGATCCCAAATGCTTTGCTATATTTGTGTTGTGTTATTATGTTTAGACAATGGATATAATTGACATAATGTTCATGTATTCTCACCCTTTCCTGTCTCCTTACTTTGATTCTTAAACATTTATTGTAAAATTTTGGCCTGTACTCCTTTGAAAAATTCAGTTTTTATGTCATGATGTAACCAATTTTTTTTCTTTTCTCAGTACTAAGATTGAATGTTTGTAAATTTTTGCAACATTTGTGGCACTTTCTGTTCATATTATTTTAAATGACATACTATCTTCTTATTCTATGTATGATGATCTTTTGGGAGCACCAGTTATACCTGTTTGTGATTCATGTTATAGTGTTTTGCTGGTTCGGGAGCTCGAGTGTCCAGAGGAGTGACCCCGCTGTTGAGAGACGTGCCAGAGGCTGCATATATATGTACACCATGGAGAGCTGCTGCCAGTTAACTACACTGCATATGGCAAAAGGAGCCACTGTTCGGGGCGCAATCCAAGTCAGCGATTGGTCCCCACATCATCAGCGACTTACATTAACAGTAAAGACTCTGCGGCTGAAACTTCGTCGTTGTGGGTGATGTGAAAATTCCTCCCATAAACAGATACGTCGAGACTTGGTGCAGTGTAGTGCGGGTGTAACAGTGGCAGCAAGGTATAATGTGCGTGTGCGGGGTTCACTTAATCAGACAAGACATCTTAATAAATATCGTCGTTGGCACTCGAGACTCCATTATGTTTGTATTAGCTTCACATTCGTGTTCACAGGTATTTACATCTTCAACTTCTACATTGGGAGACATTTCTGCTCCATCTCACCTTTGTAAATATCCAGATATTGTTTGTTGTAATAAGTTTGTAAGGTATGTCATTTTCTTTTCTGTAATTCTGGGTAAAAAGCAAAATACTTCTTGCTTCGACGGGGACGTCGATTTGGGTAGCCAGGGGGAGATGTGGCATGTGGTGTGGTAACACATTTGTTTTATTTGTGGTTGGCATCATTATATATGACTGTTTAAGTTGGTAGCACAAACCGGAATGATGTAACGGGAGTGGGGGAAAACCGGTTTTTCAGTAGTAGCGTCTGACGCTAAGAGAATCTCTTGGAATGCAGTGAACAGAGCAGTTGTAGAATGGGAGGGACGCTCCGTCAACAGCAGAAGCTATTTTGTATCTTTCTTTATCCTCAATATAATTAATAACCCAAATTAACACTATGTAGATTATTGAAGTAGCTAGTTCCTTCTCTCCTTCCACACCATGATCTAGATATATATTTTAGGAATTTTCAGGTATTTAGGAACTTAGTTGAGCTCGCCCCTGTCGGACCTCGTGTAGTTTGTGATGTGTTTGAAAACCGGTACCTCGCTCTACCCTCCGTGAGTTAAAGAAAATGTAGAGGTTACGACAATATATAACATCTACTTGTTTAAACTGGTCTAATTCTAATGATACAAACTCAGTAAAATTAAAAAGATTCGTAACAATAGATATTTTGGGCATGAATCTATGCTGAAACGGTGAAATCGCTAACTTCGTATAATTAAATATACGTGTATGAATAATGCTTTCAATAATTTTTGCTGGTGTAGACAGAGCAGCAATAGGCCTATAGTTGATTATCATCGTAGTATTTCCTGACTTAGGGATAGGAATTACTTTAGTTTGTGTCCACACATTGGGAAAATTTCCTTGATGTAGGATTTGGTGGTAAATTAATGTTAGAGGGCATAGTAATTGATCAGCACATTCTTTAAAAATGAAAGTCGGTAAAACATCAGGCCTAGGAGATCTTTTACTTTTAAGCTTTTTTAATGCAAAATATTGTACTTCATTTTTACTTAATTGCCTTATATTAAAAGAGTTCAAAATGTTGATAGTATTGTCGGTTATATGTTTATTTTGAAGTCCTACTTGAATAAATACATTTAAAGTAGTCAGCATATCCGTTAACAGTTTCATTAGGAGTTTTTAATATTTTCTCTTTATATTCCATCTCCATGTGTTTGAAGATATTTCCGCTGTTTTTTATAAACTGCCAGAAATCATTAGTATTAAGCGACAATTTATTTTCAACTTGCTCAACAAAATTTCTAAAGGCTATTTTAATTTGACTTTTTAACATTTTACGAGTGTTTTTTATAACACATAATATAATATTCTGATACAGTTTTATTTTTACGGTACTTTTCTTTTAATTTTGTGTTCTTTATTATTTCTTTGGTGAACCAAACCGATATTTTTGTTTATACTGTTTTCCTTTCGGTATACATCTGTCTAGTATTAAGTAAATTTTGTCATATAAAATTGCCACTGCGTAATTAGCACCTTGAGATAATGCTATATGATCCCACTTATTATCTTTTATACGCTTGTGCATGTTGTTAATATCTGCTTTGTAAAAATTTTAACTGCTTGTTGTCTCTATACTAATTTTTACTACTTTCGCAGTTTTAAACATTAAATGTAGAGAATTATTAACAATGCCTCAGAGAAACAGATGAAAAATAATAGACGACAGTGGTTTACAGAGTGTGGTAAATAACTTTGCGTTTAAAAAGCACAAAAATACCAACGTAACCGTACCGGTTCGGTGCTGGGAATGAGCACATGGTATTTGTCACATTTTGCTGTTTAAAGGCTATGGTACTTACGGCTCATGTAACCTGGTGCGGTTCTTACAACTACTTCTCCCAGCCGCTTTTATATACGCTTGGTAGAATGAATTGGCATTGGTTTCTTTAGTATTTTGATGTATACAACCCCCAATCACGAATTTTGGTGCTTGCCACATTTGGCATTTCCAGTCCTCAATTTATATAAACCTTTATTGAAAATTACTATAGTCAATCATGCTTATCCGTCTTCCAGAGGTTGGCGAGGTATTGTTCTTGACGTATCTTCGTTCACCACGCGTAACGTTTGTATGCGCAGTCAGCAATTCGTAGACTTGCATTCATTTTATCCACAGCTGAACTAACACCTTGCAATTACGTGTCACCGACTCTCATGCCTGCTCCCGAGAGTAGTGACGTGTAAATAGAAACAAGAGAGTGCATTAGTTACAAGTTTCGATAAAGAAAACCATGATAGACAATGATAGGCACATAACACTCACAACGAGAAAATTGGAAAAACGTTATTTGGCTTATACAAACACTAGTATAGATGGGAAGAGGGGGTACCTGAAATGCACTAAGCACTGCAATTTAAGGGGGGCAGCTACTAAGTCCACAGTACTAAATCTTTTTCTTATAACATAAATCTAACGCTATCATCAATGTATCTCATATTTCATGAGCAAGGCATAACCAAAACGAATTGTTATTTCCAGGAAAATTAGGTTATTCTTTAAAATGCCTTTAACTACTAATTCTAATAAAATTATTAAAGGAACCACATAAAAATCATGAAAAAATATACACTAACAATTTTGTTATATGCCTAGGTCACTAACACAATAAGGGCTTGTTTTCAAACGCTTTACATAAAGGAATTGAACTTTAAAATAACTACACTCCTGAAAAAATTTAGAAATTAAAATTGTAGGCAAACATGATACAAAAACGTTTACCAATAACGTGGTAGTAAATTACTGACAATAGTGCAACCACTGAATGGATAGGATTACAGTAAGCATGGCATTTATTCGAAATTATGGTCTGGAGGTATGTCATACAATTTAGTGTTCGATACAAGGGCTATCAAAGTTAGAAATGAAATTTAACATCATTGTGTACCTCATGTACCACAGTAACAATTATAAAATCAATATCAAACATTTTCAAAACAATTTCGAACCCGTGGGCAGTAAAATTATCACATGTTATAGACAGACATGCATGACACAGAACATTATATGTAGTAACTGTAGGTGTAAAACAGTTTTGTAGTGATACCAGACACAAATGATTGTCCTCACAAGATTATATCCTGAAAAGGCCGACGTAACCTTTTACAGCGTTTACAATTGCTGGGGTCCGTCAATCTTAGCTCCGTTGTCCTGTTTTTTCCATGTGGGAGCTATCATTGACCATTACTGCGTGCTTTCTGGTATCAAACCTGGTATTCTTCTCAGCTTTCATAGTGGTTTGCATCCTCAGTGTAATGTGACATAGAAATTTAATTTCCAATATTGCCGAAATTATAGGGACTTAACTTGCAATCCAGGGCCCGGGTTTTCAAAATTGAGCAGTTTGGCACTTGCCAAATTTCAAGGCTAGTAGCGTCCAAAAATGTGCACCGTATGTCCTTGATCATCGGGCAGGCCAGGAGAAACTTTGGTCATGCCACTGCACTAAACATAGGCCATTCCGTGGACCTATTCATCATTATGGTTTTCATTATCGCTAATGCATTCCGTGAACCTCCACCTTTTTAGGATTCCCTTGGTGCTAACATATTACATACAGGTGCAATAAGCTCTGTATAACCAAAATGTCGTGGGTTCTTGCTCACCAATGCTAAGATAAACTAGAGCGACGCGCGCTCTACAAAAAAGGTCCTAACTTACAGGGCCTCGCGACTCTCCTGCAAATAGGGCTCCACTGGCGACTTCCATTGCCTCTCAGATTCTGTGGACGATATTGACCTTAATGCAACACTTAACTCAACTACCTACAACCTCCACTACGTCTTTGGCGGGGCCATACCCACACTCAATCGCGTAGTATAGTAACTAATTAACCAGACTCACTACATAGTTCCTCACGTTACATCGACATACATGTGTTCAAATACACATTATCATACACCAAAAATATTCAAATACTCAACGCTACTCTCACACAAAAATTCTAGAGTTCGTGGACTCATAAATCAAGCTATGTAAACATAATGGCGGCAGGACAAACACATTTTTTGTTTACTATCCTTCGTAAACAGCAAAGGGAAACGGAACTGCTATTATCTGGGATAAAAGTATACAGACACACCGCTATACCTACTTGAAACCTAGAATTTATTGGAAAAACTTAACTTTCTAGGCCCCGAGCTTATTATTCTTAAAAGGAGCATTCTTAAAAGGACAATAAAGTTTTACCCCAAAATACAGAAAGGATATAAAACAAATACAGGATGGAAACTTATTAGCCAGCATAACATTCTTCTTTTTGTTTCTGCTTCTCGCAGCCAGCGATTGTGTGCTTGTATCAGCGAAAATACCTCCTACGCAGGACTGGTCTTCGGTAGGTATTCTTTGTAGGTATTCTAGCAATACGGCCTCTTAATGAATTGCCCCAAAATTTTTATTTCTGTTTTTCTTTCTTTCCTTCTTCACTGCCCTTCTCAAATATGAGGGTCCCCGTTGCTCACCAAAGTAAACTATCCCATTTGGAACAGAAAAATTTGATTATTATAAAACAGTAATTTGCTTTTTATGAATTATTTAAGTACTACACAAATTTGGAGGTTTTTTGTTAGCTACGCTAGCGTTAAAACCATTATTAATCCTACGTTCTCCCCCAGACATGCACTAGTTTTCTAGCGTGGCTATGCCACATTTGGCGATGAGAGAGGGAGGGCGGGGACAAGAAATACGGAGATTTAACTGTGGTAGGCGGTGGGAGGGTGAGAAAAAGGTAACCTCTACAGAACTTGAGAGGGAGAGTGGGCGGAGAAAGGAATTATCTGTAGCACTCGAGGGCGTGGCGGGGATAGAAAGGAGTACTGAGATCGAACACGTAGTTCCCGCATTTAAACATGGTGATACTGGCAGCCTCCACCAGATGTCGCGGATATATTTAGGAGTGAGGACGGGGTGAGGAAGGGTGACAACTGGCGCCTTCATCAGAAATTACGATGGGATTCGGGGGTACTTAGGGACTCAGAACTGAAACCTCTCTCAGGGGCCGCGGGTAAAATCACTCCATGTGGCGGGAGACCCGCGCTACCACCGCGACAACATTAATTCACTGTTATGGGAAGTATTACAGTCATATATTCTTTCGACATTTCATGTTCATATACCCAAAAATTACTGGCTTCAGTGATGTAGGGGTTTCCTTTGCACACAAACAACTTCAAGAGTACGTAATACAGGTCACGTTTTGATAATATTCACCATTTGCGTGGTATATAGCTTCTTCTATGTTAGTAAGTACAGTCCTCATATGGCAAGAATGTTAGGAATAGGAATGTACAATGTACAAACCCATACAGATATATTCAAATTTACCAATGAAATAAATGAAAGCTCCGCACCGCTTTGGTTAACAACATAGCATGCAGCTAAACAGTCTGCGTGAAGAGATAACGTGGTCTCATTCAGTTTAGTGCAGCTAAAACACTACAAGAAGATGATCCTCATGGATATATATATATATATATATATATATATATATATATATATATATAAATAAGAAGATGACATCGAGTACCTTGCACAGCTTCATGACCTGCACAACTATCTACCATTCCTGCCTAAGTGCCTGAAGCCCAAGGAGTCATCTAAAAGAAGCTAATTCCTCATCTTGGACACCGGAAGAGGTAGGGTGTGCATTTCATGACCTAGAAACCGGCCCTTAGTGTTTATTTTGAATGAATGGATTTATTGTAAAATTTGTTCTACAGTTTGGTATACAATATATACAATGTATATTCGTATATCATTATACCCCTATATCTATTGTACAATTTGTCTGGTGCTTATTTTCTTATTGGCTCGTTCAGATTGCTTGGCTCCCTGGCCTTTGTTCTCACTGAGGGGCCCTTGCTTCTCTTACTTTTCTAAATCATTTTTTCCTTTACCTTCCTTAATATTCACCCTTGTCCTTGATTTTGTTTCTTAGAACCTTTTATTGAATCAGTCATATCTTTAAGATTTCACCTTCCTTCATTTTCACACATCTAACCAAAATTTTTAAACTTCTTTCTACTATTGCATTGCTTTTTGTAACCCTATTATCGATATGGCGCCTACCATAAAATCGTCTGCGTATAATGAGCCTGAAACTGGAATCTCCTTATCTCTTATTACTGGACAATGCTAATTTCTTATTTTTACTCCTTCTGATATATCATCAATGAATAACTTAATAATTTTGAACTCAGTTTACATCCCGGTCTTAATCCTATTTTTTATTGCGTGTCAGTTTACTCCCTTATCCTATTTGTACTTTGTTTTATCCTGATACGTAAATTTCTCCATTGCTTTTCTAAATCTAGTACGTCTGGACCGGGTCGACACTTTCCTCCCCTTGTAGCATTACCCTCCCTTCTCTCAAACCTATTACTTTATAACCTCCCCCTTCTTGCAATTTCTTCCGCTTTACTAACCCTTCTCACTCTTATTATTGCCCCACTTCTCACTCATATCACTCCCTCCTCCGCATACGCATTTCTTGCTACACTGTTAATCATCTGTTCTCTCGGCTTCTCCCCACTTCTCATTCCTTGCATCTCTTCTCGCCCCACCGCTGCAGGCAATGTTAGCTTCTCCTCCCCTTTCCTAGCTGCTACCTGTTCTCTCGGCTTCTCGCCACTTCTCCCCCTTTGCATCTCTTCCGATCCCGCTGCTGCAACTTATGTCACCTCCTCTTCCCCCTTCATGGCTGCTGGTTCTTCCTCCCTATTTTCTTCTGTTCTCCTTTCATGACTGTTTCTCGCGTCTGTCGAGTTTGTGATTTGATCAGCTGTTTTCTGCTCCTTTCTCCAAACTACCGGCTCAGCTATTCTCTTGGTTCCTTGACTTGTAGGCCCTTAGTCATAAACTACGTCTGAGGAAAAATCATCGTGTGCTACAATTCCGACGATCACAATTACGTCGAATTCAACAACAGGCTACGTCAGCAGGCTACAAATGATTTTGAGAAGGATTAGTAAAAACGTTTAAAGAATTCTATGTTCGTAAATTCCATACAGAGATCCTACGCACTCATAAGGATATACGACCCTCGAAAAAGTTTATTTATAAACCTACGTTCGTCGATAGAACTATATTTGGGCCTAATCTGGCTACTGTACATACGGGCACACGACGGATTGTGTTAAACAAGCGTCCTATGTATATCGGGATGAGAGTGTTGGACATCTTTAAGGCATTAATGTGCCGCTACCTATTATGATGTGTTGTTGCCGTATTATGGAGCTGAAAATCTGAAGCTTATGTATGTGGATGGAGATTCCCTAACCCATCCAGTGACCATCAGATACGTATACCAGAACTGGCTGCGTTTTCTTGAGCACCTAGATAAGCTGAATTCCCTGAAAATCATATATCCTACTCCACACAAAACAAGAAGGTTTTAGGAAAATTCAAGATAAGTCTAATGGTAAAATCATGCATCGCTTTATCAGACTACGACCTAAGATGTGTGCACTGAATATCCGTGGCTCTGTGATATAAAAGTTAAAGCCATAAGTAGTAGTGCTATTAAGCAGTACATTACATTTGATAGCTATGCAAACAGCCTTAAAACCAATGAAATAATAAGAACGCCTCTAAATTTGATTGTCACAACATATTGTTACGTCAATACGAGTGCATAAACTCACGCTGACAGCTTAGGATGATAAGAGTCATTGCAAGGATGGGATATCTACATATGCATATTGCCATTATGGAGTTGCAAACATTGCATGAGAAAATATGTCTTGGTTCTCAAGTTAATGATTTCCTCTGAGAGTCTACAGTTATAAAATGAAACTTTACTCAAGTACTTCTCTCATACACTTAGTAAAACGTGTGATGAGGAAAAATAAGAAAACAGCGAAGGAAGATGTCAACTCTGTCTCTAGGAGCAAGTTCTTGTACTGGTCTAAAGTCCAGATAAACAGAGGATACAACCCTAACAATTTTAATCTAATGAACCGTCGATTAAGTTTATATAAACCTAAATAAGAACTGAAAATACTGTTAATTAACTAAAAAATACGAATGATGAAATCAAACTACTATAATTAGAAACCTTCAAATAAGAACTGAATAAAACAGAAGAAAGAAGCCTAACAACAGGAAAGCTGGCTAAAACGTTACAATAACTCCTAAAACACAAGGCTGGTGTAGATTAGAGTTCTATATACGCCTAAAAAGACTGCAGACCGTTTATCGCATGATAGCATTAGAATATATAAACGCTTCCGAAGAAAAACGGGAATCCAATATAACCGTAAAGCGAGGGAAATTATTCAAAACATCATAAATGGACATGAAAATATCTGAAACTGCTATAAAACGAGAGAAAATCTCTATAACACATCATAGTGTCTTTGAAGCATGCTAAATACCTGTACCAGGCTCTAAATGCTCATAAAGGTAAAAAATACATATGCGAATGCCCTAAATAACCTCAAAGATACCCCAAGATATAAGCTACTCAAAATAGCTAAAGTAATCAAAATGGCTGTAAAATGCCCTAAATGCCCTTAAAAGTGCTGAAAATAACCTACAGGCGCTTAAACTACCTGTGCAAATGCACGAAATAGCCCCAAAATCGCCCAAAATAGCCTTAAATCTCTCAAAATGCTTGTGACAATGCCCTAAATACCTATAAAATCACCCAACCTATAAAATTATCAAAAATATCTGTTTTAATACCCGAAGTGGCCACTGAAATGTTTAAATACCTGTGTTAATACCTGAAATACCTATAAAAGTACCTTAAACACCTGATTTATTGCTTGAATTATCCATAAAATTGCTTTAGGCTTTACAAATGCCGTAAAATCCCCTAAAACGTGTACGGATACCATGAAAATGTGCACCACCGTTTCGAAGACACCATTGAAACATTTGAAACTCCTCCGTCCGCGTTCCAAATTATCCCAAAAATATGCGCCAATACCTGATCCATAGACTAAATTACCTTAAATGAGCCCAAAATATTCTTACCAGAACCCGCCAAAATGTCTGCAAAAATATCACAATACTTTAAAAAAACATACAATTCCTTCAGAATCTACCAAAATGTGAGAAAAATCTTGTGCCAACACCTAAAATACCTTCGAATTGCCCTAAAAGGTGTGGACGTACAATGAAGGCACCTGCTCTGCTTTCTAAAATACGTTCGAAAATGTAATGAAATGCTTGAAACGTCTAAAATATCCGTGCCAGAGGACCGAAATGTTCTAAAAGTTTCCAAGAATATTATCAAAGTATCCCAAGTTGGTATAAATTTGTACAAAATGCACGTAAAGTTGATTAAAATACCATAAGTACTCAAAATGCCCCTTAAAGTCAACAAAACACTATCAATGCAGTAAAAACCCAAAATGCCTGTAAAGGTAACCTTAATTCTTTAAACTGCATTCAAATAACCATAAAAGTGCTCAAAGTGCCCGTAAAGGTTCCCTGAATGCCTGTAAAGGTGTCCAAGATGCCCGTAGAAATAACCAAAATACCATCAGCATACCTCGTTTACCTATAAAAGAACCCAAATAATATTTGTAAGGAAATCATAAAATACCTTCAGAGTGCCTCCAAAACACCGGCAACAGTGTTCTAAATACATTCAAAATGCTCTAAACATCTGTACCGATGACAAAGACTCCGATTTTACAGCCGTAAATACCTTCCAAGTGTCCTCAAATAGCCTAAAAGCATCCTAAACACCTAACCATTGCCTGAAATGCTCATAAACGTACCTTAAATTTCTGATCCGTTGCCCAAAATATCTTCAAAGAAGCTGAACAGTCACTAGTAGGATTCTTATATTGTCTGCAAACCTCCTCGAAATGCCTATCAAAGCATAAAAGTATACGTTATCCACAGCCTAAAGTACTTTCAAAATGTCCCAAAACAGAGTGAAAGTGCCTCATGCCAGCTGCGAATATGTATACGTCTATACACTGTTAGTCATCTTCAATGAACGCCAAACTATTCCTGGAATCATCTTCGAACACCATCAAGCCTAGTCCTCCCTAGTAACTCTCCTCGTATTTCCTATCTGTCCCATATAAACGCAATTTAGTGTGACAGAATCCCTCTATCATACTACCGTAGTGTATGACATTTTACACTTAAGACAGGTACTTTATTCAACGTCATGTAGTTTAGACGCAGTAAATATATTCACATGAGTACGTTCTGCTGCACATAAATTTATTGTATTTAAATCCCTAATCACTTGAACAATGTTTTCACAGTACTGCTATTGGTAAAAGGTTTTGACGGGACTGTAATACTGCACATAGCTATCTTGATTATTTTACTGCGCATTCATCACTTTGTATAGCACTTTCCTATGCAGTAGTAAATACATGTTTTATAGTTCCCAGACCCCAAATAAGCTTTTAGAGAAAGATGCGTGTGTATGTCTTTGCCCGTGTGACTGAACAACGTAACTCAAAAACGAATAATCGGTTAAATATCAAACTTGGCTTTTGGGTTCATTGTTTCGTTCATGTTGTACCATGATTTTGCAAGAAAATCTCCTCTACTCTTTATATAGACACATTTTCCTTATTTTTGTACTAAAATACCACGTGGTCAAAATATTTGTATAACAAATAAAATCAACACTTGAATTATCTGGGAATAGCTGCAGCCATTCTCATTCTGAATGACCTATGTATAACCCGTAAGATGAAATCTTACCACATAAAAAATATAAATCTCTTTAAAGGATACAATTTGTGTCAGATAAAGTTTTTGTAGCGTTAACCATTTCCGCGGCTTTCTTTGTTATTGGTTTGAATCTCCAAATGCTTATAGTTCTTAAGTTTTAAGTCGTTATTCGTTTTTTCTCGTGGCCATACAAAGATTATAGAATTTTAAAGCCATCACATGGCAATCCGCTTTTTAAAAGTCTGACTAGCACTTTAGCTTACTTACGTATAAGCAGGGTGCTTCTTATACCTACAAAGACATTTGTAAACATGTAATGAAAGTTTATCTCAATTAACAGAAATTAGACAGAAGGATAAGCTTTTGGAAGAAGAGTGAGTAGAAAAAGCAACGTAAATGCAACACATCAGGATATTTTCAGTGGTAGGTATTGTTCTGGCACTAACTGCAAACATTTTAGTACTTGCTTAGAACGACGTGGTATTTTATGGCAGATATCATCAATGCGTACAGCCTAAGACAAACCAAATGAGCAAGAGCCAGAGGGAAAACACGGAAGCATTCGCTGACACTGGGTTCACACCACACGATTCAACGGAAACCTGCGTTTATTTCAAAGATATGCGATAAGCAGGAAGATGCCTTTCCATATGCTTGTATGCATGGTATCCAAGCGGTGAAACGCGTGTGTTTCGTAATTGAAAAAATCTGCTTTAGAAGCCTTGGTGTGTACTTTCTTATTATTTAAATGTTAATTTGTTAAATATACGGCAATGCCGTATGCTTTCCTTTCAAAGGATATATATTAGTTTTTAACAACATCCATGCATAAGGAGACAAACAATTTACTCCTTTCGTTTTCACAATAAATGCCATATTAGTAAGAATTCTAAAGTAAAGAACTAAACCAGATCCTTAACTGATTTAATATTGCATGTGCAAATTCTCTGTCTCATTCTTCAGTTATAAATGGTGCTGGCATGATTACGCGCGCGCACCTAATACACTTGGAGTTCTGCATGATATGTTATCAATCATACCGACTTTGCTATGTCTGAGTGCACACATAAAGACGAAGTTATTAGGAGATCTCCTCTTAGGTAGTGAACATTGCTAGATACTCTGTGTCTTAGGCTGCAAGAACACTTGAAGTGCCTATATCTACGGCTATGAGGTGAGTGCGGTTATCCAGGAAGGGATTGTTCGTGTCGACCTGGTTCGGATCGAAAATATTTGTCCACTGCTCAGCAGAAAAATGCATTTCTATAAAATACAGATAGCAATCCCTTCAAGCATGCGTCTACAACTAGAAGTAATTCTAATTTCTGTGGGTGGAAAACGCACAACCTTGCGTCGTTCGACTATAGTAAGGCTCTTTGCTTGATCGGAGCTAAGAAGCAGCGTCTTACAGGCGATCACAGATTATGCCGCCTCGCATTTGCAGAAGAAAATGTCAACCATAATTGGAATAAGGTTGTATTATCAGACGAAGTGACATTTTTATTTACAAATGGGGGAGAGTAATTGTCTACCGCCGCAGAGGAAAATGTTACGACGCAAAATACGTGGCAAAAATGGATCGCCAAGGTCGCGTGCCTATGTCGTGTTGAGTTTGGATGGTATGAGATAATCTAGGTGCGTTGTGTAGTTTAATGGCACATTAAATGGTCAGCAGTGTGTAGACATCCTCGAATACATCATGGTTCCTTCTGTAATGACTACGTATCCCGATGGAGTGACTGAGCTCCAGTAGCATAACCACCCTGTCCACACAAGTCAGTAGGTTTCAAATTAGTTTTTGCAAAGGCAAGATGCCACAGTGATTGATCTCCATGCCGACCAGATTTGAAGGGTCCAGGAAAAAAATCAGGTAAGTCACTTTTTTTCTAAATGAGTTTGATGTGCCTTTGGATACTGCATGGAAAAAGCCATCTTTTAAGTGTATGAAACAGCGAAAGAAACTGGTTAGTCATGGATTTTTTTGCATTTTAATTTTGGCGTACAGGAAAAGAAGCAGGCAAGTCAACTTTTCCAACGAAAGAACCAGGTAAATCATCTGCCCGCCATCAGACAGCAGTACACCTATGCCGCCATTTACTTTTGTCAACTTTGTTGGATTTTGCTAAAAATGACCTAATACCGAATATAAGTACCAACGACGTGTACTACAAGCGTCAGCATCCACGTTCTCTCTACAGACCAGTCAGCTTTCTATGTGTATCACGAGTGTATTGGAAAGAAATGTCCCATTCATTTCATTATGAACTATCTTGATGACGAGGTTGAAGAGCTTCAGGTGTTTTGTGACTCTGCTGGAGGGCAAAACAAACATTTCACTGTTTCTGGATTACTGTATTATGTGATTCATAATATCATCCGTGGCTTGACAAACATCAGGATCACATTTCCAAAACGAGGCAATTCATACATAGAATGTGATAAGAACGTTGGTCTTTGGAATTTGAAACAAAGGATGGAAACCCCAGAGGAGTTCATGATTGCAAATTCAAGAACCAAACCATCGCCTTTCATTGTTATGAATGTTAGGAAATTGTGTATTATTGGAAACATTTCTTAAATAAAAAATATGTACTGAAATGTCCGTTTAAGATCCAATCCTAAGGAAATTGGGGCCTCATCCGCTCACCTACGTCTACAGAACTGGAGATCTTCATATAACGGAGCGATGGTATCCAGTATCATAAGAAAGTCTGACAAAGGTGCTTCAACACAGAGGTCAGGAGAATTTGAGCTACATTCTTTGGCCAATTCAGGTAATTTTAGTAAAAATATTATTCTATCCTTCAAATTCTCTGATAAAATTGCTTATATGCAATATATGTAACAAATTGTTGTATTGTACGCAGATCTTCTACACACTTTCAAAGCTAAGTACCAAGATACGAGGTGTGATCAAAAAGTTTCCGGAATGTCGTCATAAATACTACACAACAGTTTGTTTTGTCTAATGTGCACTGTCATCCTTGAAGTAGTCACCTTGGAAGTTCACACACCTTTCCCAGCCCTTCTGCCACTGCTGGAAGAACCTCTGGAAGTTCTCTTCTTTCAACATGTTCGGAGCCTTTTGCGATTCGCGATGGATGGCATCAATGTCCTCAAAACGGTGTCCTCGCAGCCGCATTTTAAGTCGCGGGAAAAGAAAAAGTCTACTGGTGCCAAATCTGGAGAATAGGCGGGATGGGAAACAGTATTCATCCTATTTTTATCCAAAAATTGGCGAACAGATAGGGCTTTGTGCGCGGGCGCATTGTCAAGATGCAGGAACCACTCACCACTCCTCCATTTTTCCGGCCGTTTGCGTCGCACATTCTCCCTTAATCTTTGCAGCACTTGTTTGTAGAACACTTGATTCACTGTTTGACCCTGTGGCACAAATTCCTTATGTACAATGCCTTTAATGTCAAAAAACACAATCATCATTGACTTCACTTTGGATCGAACTTGTCTGACCTTTTTCGGGCATGGAGATGAAGGACTCTTCCATTGTTAATATTCTTGCTTCCTTTCTGGATCGTACCCATAAATCCATGTTTCATCACCAGCAATAATTTTCTCCATAAACTGTGGGTCATTTTGTAGCTGTTCTTTAAGATCTGTGCAGGCAATCACACGGCTTTCCTTTTGGTCATTTGAAAGGAGACGGGGCACGAACTTGGGGCAATTCTTCTCATGTTCAAATTGTCTTTCAAAATGCTTTGAACACTTCCAAAGGAGAGTCCTAATGAGTCAGAAAGTTCTCTTATTGTAATGAACATATCATTTAGGACCATTTCCCTCGCCTGATTAATATTTTCATCAGTTTTGCTGGAACAGGGTCGCCCGAACGATCTGCATCTTTAACTGATGTCACACCACCTTTAAATTTCGAAAACCACTCAAATACTTGAGTTTTCCCATAACTTCCTCCCCATAAGCTGTTCGTAACATTTCATAGGCTTCCGTTGCAGTTTTACCGAGATTAAAGCAAAATTTGATGTTCGTTCTTAGTTCTTCGTAATCTGATATTTTGCTACGCGGAAAAATAGCAGCACATGTAAAACACGTGTTCACTCCAAAGCGTCTACCTCGTCACTGCATTGCCACAGGGAGTCACGTGACCTCTCATTTTTATCGGGAAGGAACGCTGCATGTACAGTCTGGGTAAGAATTAAAGAAATCTCAGCGTCAGTAGTGTTGTGAAGCCATTCCGGAAACTTTTTGTTCACACCTCGTATAATAAGTCTCGTCAAATTCTTTGGTCAACCAGCAGTGAAATTTTTCCAAGGATTGGCACATAACTGATAACCAGTGAGATAACTGAGAGCTTCCACGGCTGTAATAATAATAACAATAATAATGAATAGTATTTACATGACAGTAATGCAATCTTAATTACAAACAAAATATCGGAAAGCTGACATGCCTGGTTCTCTTTCTGTTTCAGATGACTTGCCTGGATTGTTTCCTGAAAAAAGTTCTGTTGGAGTGAACCTTTTTGTTTTGTGTGATATTATTGATATAAGAGACATTACGCACCATTTTATTTGGTTGACTACATCTGAAACTTCAGTATTTCACTTTGTTTGAAAGAAGTATTTTGTATAGGAATCACCCATTGCGTTTTATAATTAAAAATTCATTTTCTGGGTTTCTTGGAAAAATTGACTTACCTGTTTTTTTTCCTGGATCCTTCATTTGAATTCTATTGAAAATGTGTGGACAGAGATAAAGAGGCTTTTGGAGTTAAATCGCCTGCAAGACAACGCAAGATAAGAGGTTTTGTGGGATCAAATAGAAGATGCTTGGTACGAGGTATTCTCCCTCCTCCCGTGAAAATTTGACTAGACATTTGATATCATCCATGAAGGCAGTTACAGAAGCAGAGGGTTTACACAAACGATAATAAGTTAATTTCTATTTTGATTTTCTTTTCATTTAGGAATATAATATTTACCTATTTCATATTCAGTTTCAAAACGAAAAGTGGGGGTTTTTAAGTTTTTGCGTGCGAGCATATATGCCTTGAAATCAAACAAGTCTTAGCAATTGGAAATTACGTTATAATATGCGTAATAAAGATTGCGTTTTTCTGCACAAAAATTTTTTGCTTGGGATACGAACCTCGGTAGTCCTCATTGCTCCGTACCTGCTTATAAACAGTCGGCTGTCAGCGCATACTCGGTAGCTGGGACTGCATATGAAAAATGACAATGCAACGAAGATAAAGGCACGACACCATTGTGAACCGGCCGCGGAAACGTTTTGGACTTCGACAAATATACGCTTCGAGAGTGTGTTAATTTGTTTGTCTTAAGATGTACATACATAGCTCTAGGACTAGGAAAGCAGGGGACTTAGAACCTCGAACTATGAAGATCCTTTGTGCCTAAGCCCCAGACGGGGTGACCCCGGGAAGCAGGGGTGAGCTGAGACGAAACAGAGGGCGGCCGGATGAGGAGGCACGACAGGGTAGAAGGCAGGAATTTTAGAGATTGAAACTCCCCGGATGGTAGCTGGTGCAATCGACTCCCATCCCCCCTGCAGGTTTGCACATTCCACTGGGGTCTCTGGACTCGGAGACCGCCCCCATTCCGAGAACAAAGTGTTACAAAGAGCATTCTTTTCCCCTGCCATGCAACGCCGGGTCTCCCGCTCCCATTCCGAGAACAAAGTGTTACAAAGAGCATTCTTTTCCCCTGCCATGCAACGCCGGGTCTCCCGCCCCCATTCCGAGAACAAAGTGTTACAAAGGGCATTCTTTTCCCCTGCCATGCAACGCTGGGTCTCCCGCCAACAGTCGATGGCCCCAAATGACCTAGCTGTCGATGGGCCCTTAAACATCACTCCACCACACCACCGCCAACAGTCGCAACCCTCCAACAGTCAAGCAGATGAAAGGTAAAGTGAAATAAAAGTGAAATGGAGGGACAGGAAATTCGAGGGATATAATGAACCTTCCCAGCATTCGCCTAGCAACCCGGCGAAACCCCCGAAAAGCCCATGCATCAGGAAGATCGGCCGCGGGAATCCAAGCCCCGAACTCACGAATGCGGGTCACAGACAATGCCGCCTGAGCCATCCCGCTCGGTTACATGGTTCTAGGAAGCCATTTAACTGCGCCGCTTCCGCTGGCGTCTGCCACAAGAAAAGCCGAGCAGTAGGCCACTTTGTAAACGCAGTGGCATTTCCTGTAACTGCACGGCATAACTTTGAGGTATAAATCGATTTGAAGGGTTGTAATCGTATTGTTTTAGAAGTACATTGCTGATAGAATAATACATTATTATTATCATTATTATTGTTAGTATTAAAATTAGCAATGTTCAATGTGGTGAGACATTACTAATTTTTGCAATGCATCATAGAACGGATTATACACGCAATGAATAATATATTATTTAAAAAAGCATGATAATTCGAATGTTCAAGGACCTAACAAATAAGTTATATTTGACGAACATGAACGTATTCAGCAATAACAATAAACTACGGTACGATAAAATGTACTGTACTTACGTCCGCAAACGTTGTATATTTTAGTGGTACCGATAAAGCTGATCCTTCTTTACCTTGGTATTTTTCATACTGATACGCATGGGAGGACGATAATGGTGTTGCACATTAAACTTTTTTTTATGTGATTTAACATATTACAAATTAAATATTTCACGCCATTAAACTGTAATGTAATAAAATACGTTTCCTCAAAAGCAGGGTTGAATCCATGTATGTTGTTGACCTACGCTTTCACGCACTGTGCTCCATGGTAAATGAAAACTATCCAGAACCGTCGCTGTATTGAGGGAAAAATATGAATGGCGCCAGCATTTTCCCCATTGCTCCTTTTTCAGTTGCTCACATCACGCATGCTCCCAACCGGTCCGCTCAGTAGTGCTATGCTTTGAGCTGAGCTCCAGCAAATCAAGATGTTGACATCATTTCTGGAATAGCCTCGAGGTAGCTCGGACTGTCATTCGTGTATGCTGGGATTTACGAGGCAGTCCCAGAAGTACCCGACCTGATGTATAGATGGTGGTTGTTGTTTCAAACAAATGACTGTGGTAAAACGTGCCAATCTTATAAAGCCTAAGTCTGAAGTTTAATGATGCTACGTCGTTTAGTAATTGTTTGGCAGCCATCAATAGTGAACGCTATCAGCAAATTTGTAAACATGGATAAAACTGGTCATCATTATGTGATACAATACTTTCATTTGAAAGGTCTTAGTCCAACTAATATTAAAGCTGAGCTAGATTCTACTCTGGAGGAGTCTGCTCCTTCGTTTACAACAGTAAAATATTGGGTGGCAGAGTTTAAGCGAGACCGTACGAGCTGCCAAGACGACATCGAAGTGGTCGACCAAATGAGGCGACCACGCCTTAAATTGTGAAGAAAATCCACAAAATGGTATTGGATGAGCGTCGACTAAAAGTGCGCGAGCTAGCACACATCGTAGGCATTTCAAAACGTGCTATACATCGTATACTAACTGAAACTTTAGACATGAGAAATATGTGCGTAATAAGGGTGCCGCGTTTACTCACAATGGAACAAAAGCAGCGTCGTGAGGATGTTTCAGTCGAGTGCTTGGCGATGTTTCGCTGCAATAAAGCCGAGTTTTTGCTTGTATTCATAGCCACGGATGAAACATGGGTCCATCATTCCGCACCTGAGACGAAGGAACAGTCAAAACAGTGGTCTGAAAGCAGAGAATCAGCTCCAAAGAAGGCGAAGACAGCTCTATCTGCAGGCAAGGTCATGGCATCGGTTTTTTGGAATGCGCCTGGAATAATTTTCATTGATTATCTTCGAAAAGGAAAAGCCTATGGCGAGTATTATGCAAACTTATTGCAGCGTTTTAATGATGAAATCAAGCAACAGCGGCCGCATTTAGCGAAAAAGAATGTTCTGTTTCATCAAGACAATGCATCAGTTCACATATCCATTATCGTCATAGCGAAAATCAACGAGTTAAATTTCGAATTGCTTCCCCACGCACCCTATTTGCCAGACCCCCCCTCTGATTATTTTATATTTCCAAAGTTGAAGAAATGCCTTGGTGGCAAAAGATTTGTCAACAATGAAGTGGTGGAGTTTGCAGTTGATGGCTATTTTGCAGAACTCGGCGGTTCTCACTATAAACAGGTTATCGAAGCTATTGAACATCGCCGGGAAACGTGTATCGAGCTGAAAGGAGATTATGTAGATAAAGTTTTTTTCCCAAATTTTTTTGTTTTCTTTGTTAGGTCGGGTACTTCTGGGAAAGCCCTCGTAGCGGCATTTACTACGGCTATTTGTTTGAACCCTAAAGTACCGTGGCAAAGTGTTACGGATTTATCCTGCGAGTTTAGATTCAAAATACGTTTTGGTGCCTTGTTGGTTACGTGACGAAAACTTATATTAACAATAAAGTTTCAGTATATACGTTAGACATTATATTATATTGCCAAGGATGTGTTACTTTGTTCGTTTGAATTACATAGTTTCCAATATTTGGTCACAGCGAATTCATTGTCAGCATGAGTAACTCAGATGGTTAAGCACTGACTTACTGAACTGAAGGTCTCGAGTTAAGCCTGACCCAGGTAAATGCCTTTTTATGTGTGAAAAATTATAAATGTGCATGTACTTTTCATAATAGTAGTAGTTCTATACAGTATGAAATCGGAATCGATGGCGAATCTGCTCTTGTTTTTAAATTAATCCAAACGAGATTATTGCTAACTGCAATAATTTCAGAATCCTAACTATAAGCTGTTTTACACCATCAACGAACCATATTCTTTACATAAACATAGTTAAGTTCCGTAAACTTTATTCTCAATACCTTGACATTTGTGTACGTTATGATTTTTTCCGGTTAACGTACCAAATAAGTTAAAAACAATGATCACGGCGCAAATAGTTATTTTGTGATGCAAATACTAAAATTCTTGCTTTTTTGTTGGTGCAGGCGTGCATATTGTAGAACGAGAGTAGCAACTTACACAACTGCAAATGACCTCGTAGTTGAGCGCCCTGAAATATATAAGACTTAGGGTACGGCCACTCTGTGAGCGTCCAGCTGCGCGGTACGCCGGGCGGAAGTCGCAAACAATAAAGATTAGGTTCGCTTACCCACAGTGTGAGCGGCGCATCAAATTGAAGGGGAAGGGATCGCGCGGACCTTCACTACCTGTCGCTCAACGCTCAGTATTGTTTGAGATTCTTAACGCGCCGCTTAGCTCAAGTGTTTTAACATGACCGACCGAGTGCTCTCCAAAGAAGAAAAAGACGTCCTCATTTCGGAGGTGCAGACCAGAAATTTGTTGTGTAATGACCGTGATAAAATTTTTAAAAACGTTGCGGTGACGAAGAAAGCTTGGGATGACATTTGGGCTGTATTAAATATTCCTGGTTAGTATGGTTTACATATTTACTTGGTAGGGCATTTCAACCATTATAGGCCATTTTAAATGCCAAATAAAGCTCTGTTTGTACGATATGGTTATTAACACACTGTGCTTTAATTTGAGAATAGTGTGAGTAGAACTTCACGTAAGTAGTTAGAAGATGAATATACATAAACAAAATTGCTGAAAAATAGAAATGCATGGTATGTAGAAGCATAAGCTATATTCATGTACTATAAACCAGTTTAAAAATACTCAGTTTACACTTTTTATCCTTTCATTGTGCGCAAACGTAACTGTCAGACGCTATATTCTGCAAATCACTGAAAGTATTCGGCAAACTT
This sequence comes from Deroplatys truncata, assembly GCA_030765065.1. Classification (NCBI taxonomy): domain Eukaryota; kingdom Metazoa; phylum Arthropoda; class Insecta; order Mantodea; family Mantidae; genus Deroplatys; species Deroplatys truncata. The sequence continues at coordinate 532,435,131 of CM060990.1, read as the reverse complement.
TTCTCCAGCTTGTCTGGCCAGCTCACTAGAACTATTTTTCCTTCGATTCAATGCAGCTTCATGTTGAGCTTCCTGATTCACGCTCTGTTGCATCACTTCTCGATAATGAAAATCACTATCACCATCTCGCTCACCGATGATATTGTGTAGAACACAGGCGCACTTAATAAATTGATCGACTTTGATTACATCAGTTTCTATATCTTTGGAGAGGAATCGCCATTTTGCATACAGAATACCAAAAGCACATTCGACACATTTTCGAGCCCGTGATAAATGTTTGTTGAAATACTCTCGCCTGGGTGTCAGTCCTCTTCCTGGATAGGGCTTCGTTAAATAAGGTTTTAGAGGATATGCCTCATCACCAATTAACGGCAGCGGTAGTTGAATATTTGAATTCAGCAGTGTTTTATTCGAAAGCACATTGAACTGATTTGCTTCTAACAAATTAAATAGAGTAGACACACTGAAAATACCTCCGTCACTTTGCTTTCCTCTTCCTCCCACTTCGAACGACAGAAATTTCTTTTCTGCATCAGCAACTCCTTGTAGCACGATGGATATGTAACGCAGATAGTTGTAGTAGCTGGAGCCTGAATTCCGAGGGCATTTTATTTGACAGTGTTTACCGTCAATTGCCGCAAAGTAATTTGGACAATTCCAGCGTTGATAATAATCTGTAGCTACTTTCTGGACTTGCTCCTCTGTAGGTTGAGGTATAAATTCTTGAACGAACTCGTTCCAAATTGCCTGGCATGTTTCATGAACAATTATACTTATGGTTGATTTTCCGACCCTAAATGAAAATGTCAGTGACCTAAATGACGATCCAGTAGCAAAGTACCTGAAAAGAAGGAAAATAACTATGTTACATTTACAATTAGTCAAAACCATTTACTTTACTGAAGCTATTTATTTTTATAACTTTTAATTCTTTAAATTCTATGGTCATATCGGGGGCTTTGACTTGAATGATAACTGTAGCTATAACAACTGTTTGAACTGTAGAAATCAATCAGCAGGTTTTTTCTTCAATTGGTACACGCTCACATCCAGACATTCTTCTGGGATAGAGGAGGAAATAATCCTGATTAGAGAAAAATTTCTATCCTACATCCGAGAATTGAAGTCGGGACCACGGAGTTAGCAGACATGTGCGCTGGTCACTAGATCATGCTAATAGAATGTGTTTAGTAGTAAGTATATCACAATTATTGAAACTTTTTCTCTATAATATGCTCTTGTATTTCAGGTCACATGACAAAAAGTAAATCGGAAAACATAAAAGACTAATTTAGGGGGGAGCACCATAAAACAAGCACAGAAGCATACATCGGGGCAGCAGGAACTATAGTAACATCATGGGCATTTAATGAGTCTATGGTATTCATAAAAGATGTGATTTCCCCAGGAGAGACTTCTGGTAACTTAAATGCCAGCAACCAGTAGGAAACAGCACAAGCGTTAGAATTCGAGGATGAACGTGGGACATATGCCTCCACGGGAACACCCACTACTTCAACACCGGAAGTTACAATGCCTCAGTCGCGACCTCGTAAGAGAAAATCTGAAGGTATTAATGAAAAAATGTTAGAGCTGGAAGAAAAGAAACTGCAACTCCTGATGCAGGAACAACAACATTCAGCAAAGAACAATGATCCGGATTTTCAGATTTTAGTTAGCCTACATCCGTATATTCAAAATTTGATTCAAGTGATGAAATTGAGGTTAAAGGCAAAAATAATAAGGGACATTTTAGAGATTGTGAATGAAAGAGAAACTAATGCAAATTAAATAAGCACAGCCTCTTGTATTATATTAATTGTTCTGAAATAAATTATAAAAATGGCAAATGAGTTTTATAGAGCTATATAACCTCATTCTTGCCTATTGTAATAATTATAACTTAGTATATTGCTTTTAATTAAAAAACCAAAATAGCACTTTGTCTCGAAGAAAAATACAATAGTATAGAACGAGGATATGCATTTATGACTGCAGAAAACGGTCTTACCTCAGTGTTATAATCAGTCACTCCTCAGGGCTAATAGGTCTCTGGAAGTTAGTTATTTGTTTCTATATTCGATGATGTAGTCTTTCCAGGAGAAAACCAAACGGTTTGTAAGTATATTTTTGTGTGCTCGAAAAAACTTGTGCGGAAATCTCCGAAGCAGTGAGGAATTCTCCTCTTCATTCCGCTGCCGATTTATAGGATGCACCCCGTAGCGTTTGTTTCTCTTCATTCCTGCTATCTTCAAATACTTATTTTCGAACAGCAAGCACATGCGGATAACTTGAAAGTGTCATCATGTCAAAGCCGTTCCACTCAACGCTCACAATGATATGACGCTGTGCATGGACAAGACATCGCTCGTCAAACCCACCACCGCCCTTTGTCGAGGCAGGTCGCTCGTCTTGCCACGCAGGTGGACGTACCCTTCACAACATAGGAGTGCCAAAATAAGACTTCATGGACTTGTAACAGATATATAATGCTTTGTCCACGAAATTGAGAAACGAGTGCGATATATCATATCCATATGGATTTTTTAAGTGCTTAAGTACATAGATTGAATTATTGTGGTAACGTATTACGAGGAGATATTTTATGCACAGTTGCTCCTTTTACGCCCTGGTATTCTATATGATTAGTTTAAGCAATGAAAGCCGTGAGTAAAATACAACCTAACGTACCGTTGTAGACAAAAATACTTCATTTGTTTGGAAAAAACTCAGCAATTATTGTAAGCAAAGTTAATACAAATGCAAGACAGAATAAAATACTGCAAAAAGGAAACTTTTTCTGTTCTACGTACTACAACATAATCAAGTAGCAGCTCATATACATACAGTTCGTCGAAAAAATACGTGCTGATGTTTCTAGTTTTCTATAGTTTTTCTTTATTTAATGTCGGCAAAATCGCCTTATCAGCTGTATCCCCCATCTACACGGTTGTACTAATCTCTTATTGGTTTGAACAAAGTGAGCGGTGAAAGGGTGGGAAACGGAAGCATTTTACCAGAGTGGCTAGAAGGCACTGGTTAAACACTCACCAGATCTGTCCGTTTCTTATTAGATTGATGTCAAAAGTCTGGCACTGAAAACGTAATCAGTGATTTACGTAATGTAAATCTACGTAATGTAATTTAGAATGTCGTAGATTTACGGGACGTAAAAGAACCTCAAGCCTGATAAAGAGGCCTCTGAGTAAACTCTCCGGTCTTTCACTCCAAAAATAGAATGGGACGCTAAAAACCATGACAGTTAAAGAGCGTCCATAAATAAAAACTCAATTTCATTTAATTTTTTGATCAATGCACAGAGGTCATTTTCCAGCTCAGGAGCAAAGGAAATTGGGGTGAGGAGGTAAAACTAATATGTGGTGTGAATGGATGAAATTGCCTTGTAAACAATATCCTCTTTATTATATGTCATTTAAAAGTAACAAAGAATGTGGACAACAAACCAAAATTATTGCCCTTAATGAGTAATGTTATAGCGCAGCGAGGGCTCCGGAGCTTAGGAGTGTCTCCAAGAACAGTGTCAATCTTGTGGAGAAATACCACGGACGGGGTTACTGCACACGCAAACCAGGTGGCGTATTTAATCATAATGCAGTCCGCATGGCACCAAAAGCATCAAAAACATATCACAGCGGGATGCAAAGCAAAATTAAAGAACATGTGGGAAAAAAACAGCTCCATAAATAAAGCTTTCAGCAGAGATAAAATAATTTACTTTAAATAACTCATTTAATAGGTTAGGGAATTATGGGGTAGTTATTATGATTATTATTATGCTACCGTTATTATTAGTATTACTATTGCCTTGTGATAATAGTTGTTTGCAAAGCAGCAAAAGGAATAGGCATATTGATTCTGAATTATAATGTATCACAAACAAGCATGGTAAAGAACTGAGTTATACGAAATGAACCACGTAAAACGAAAAAGCATTGCAAAAAAGTAGGAACCATAGAATTTTCGAATTACTTTAAAACGGTTCGTAATCTTCTTTATATTTCCATTCTTGCAAATCTCTGATAATAATGTTTATTTAAGATAATCATCACTCTGAACTAACTAGGGGAAGGTGGAATCAGAATAAAAAATCCAATGCCATAGTCGGGGCTCAAACCATCAACTTACAGCTTAAGGCAACTCTATTCTGCCAACCGCCGTCTGAACTACCATGTCGACATGAGAGTACGCCATGAATTCTCCAAGTGACTCCAATTTTCCCGGTAAAACACAAGGCACCCTCAACTCTCTTGAGATAATATACCCCGATGTCGACTTACATACTTGTTCATTCTGCTTCTACCTGTCTAACTTACGGAAGAACAACTAATAAAACTGAATTATTTATCTTTTTCCAACGAATCTAAAAATGTCTTTGATCCTAGCCTCTGGTGCATATCCGTCATCACAAAAAATGGCCATCCTATCAACTTGGGTTGTTAGAACTAAATAAGGGCTGGGGGTGGAGTCATGAATGTAAAGGATCTGCTTTACTAATCTCTTATCAACTTTAAATGCAGCTCGTTATCTCGGCAACTTTTTTTTTTTGCACTCGAGTGTACTCAATAAATGGTTACTTTCTGATAAGAAATATGTCATGACTTCAGCGCAAGAGTAGTGTCGACGCGGTATTGAGACCTGCCACATATCGGAACTACTCAAACCTGCTCGAACTACGGTATGATTTGCCCAGGCCTACTGCTCAGTACTTGACGATAGTTGCTTTATGGTACCTCAGCAATGAAGTGAAGAGCTTAGAAATTGCTTTGCGTCACCGAAATGTAGCACCAGTAGATTGGTGTAGACATTTTACTGGAAAAGAGTATGTGCGCTTAATTTTTAAATTCTTTGTTGGCGAATCTGTTGGGGGTCGGGTAATACTTTCGGATATACAATATTGGTCCTTAAGAGAGCAGGACGCATAAAAGTCTTGAATAGATAAATATAAGTTAATGACCGTCTCAGTGATTACCAGCTTAACTATCGAGCGGGATGTCTCAGGCGGAAACGTCTGTGGACCGCATTCGGGAGGTCCCGAGTTCGATTCCTGCTGCCGCCTATTCTGCCCATGGGGTTCTTCGTGGTTTCCCCTGGTCGCCTAGGCGAATGCAGGGGTGGTGTATTCTACCACGATTTCTCCGTTACACCATGTCCTCTCATTTCATCTTTGCGTTTCATTTTTCAGGTGTATTTTTAGGTCCTGCGGTGCTGGCGTTTTCAGGCAGGTTACGTGGATGCTTGAACATTTGAAAGATTTCTCCCCGCGAACGCCAGGGTGTGCTGTCCCGCGCCCGTTAGGGTTGCTTCGTCACCCTCTCTCAGGATTCTTCGCCTCTAATGGTGCGCGGGTGTTCGAACTGGAAATATTAGGGACTTCGGCGAGTCTCAGTAGAATATATAAGGGGAAGCTGGGCCACCTTTTTGCGTTTATATGGGAAAGGATAGGGAAAACGACGGTATATGCTAGGTTGAGAGGCCATTCAAAGAGGAAAAATGCGTTTATATGGGGAAGATAAGGACTACGAGGATCGATGCTAGGCTAGATAGAGGTTGAAGGAGTGAGGATGCACTTTATATGAGAGATACGGGGGAATACGAGGAGAAGTGTTAGACAAGACAGAGTTTGAGATGTGGAATATGCGTTTATATGGGAAAGATAGGGAAAAAACGTGAACAGATGCTAGGATAGACAGATGCTGAAGGAGGGGGAATATGAACATATATACAGGAGAGATAGGGAATCCGAGGAGAGGTACTAGACTATTCAGGATTTGAGGGGTATAGTATGGCTTTTTATATGAAGAGACAAGGAAAACGAGGGTATATGCTAGGTTGAGAGAACCTCCAAGGAGGAAAAATGCGTTTATATGGAGAAGATACGGAAAACGAGGAGAGTTCCGAGGTAGAAAAGGGACTGAAGGAGGGAGGGGTATGTTTTATGCGACAGAGATAGGGCATATGAGGAGAGGTGCTAGTGTAGACAGAGGTTAAGGAGTGGGGTATAAGTTTATATGAGGAATATGTGGAAAACGGAGACAGACGGTATTATAGACAGAAACTGAGCCACTTTTGCGTTTATGTGGGAAAGGATAGGGAAAACGAGGGTAGATGCGACGGTCCAAGGAGGAAAATGCGTTTATACGGGAGAGATAGGGAATACCAGGGCTGATGCTAGGCTAGTCATATGCTAAAGGAGGGAGGGATAGGCTTTATACGAGAGAGATAGGGAAAACAAGGAAAGATGCTATACTAAACAGGACTTGAAGGGTAGAATATGGCGTTTTATATGAGCGAGATAGCAAACCGAGGAGAGGTATTAGGCTAGGAGGTTTGAATGATAGAGTAGGCGTTTATATGCGAGAGATAGGGAATACGAGGGTCGATGCTAGGCTAGACAGGGCTGAAGTAGGGGAATGCGCCTTATATGAGAGAGGTAGGGGAATATGAGGAGAAGTGCTAGGCTAGACAGGGTTTGAGGTGTGGAGTATGACTTTTATGGGAAAGATAGGGAAAACGTGAACAGATAATATGCTAGAAAGATAATGAAGGAGGGGGATGTAAGTTTATACGGGAGAGATAGGGAATACGAGGAGAGGTGCTAGACTAGACAGATGCTGAAGAAGGAGGGGATACGCTTTATACGGAAGAGATAGGGAATACGAGGGAGGTACTAGACCATACAGGACTTGAAGGGTAGAATATGGAGTTTTATATGGGAGAGCTAGCAAACCGAGGAGAGGTATTAGATAGGAAGGTTTGAATGACAGAGTATGCGTTTATATGGAGAGACGAGGAAAACGCAGCTAGGTGCTAGGTTGAGAGAGTCTTCAAGGAGGAAAATGCATTTATATGAGAGCGGTAGGGAATACGAGGAGAGATGCTAGTCTAGACATGGGTTGAGGAGTAGAGTATACGTTTATATGGGAGAAATATGGAAAAAAGGAGTCGTACAAGGATAGACAGGGGTTGAAGGGGAGGAGGAATGTAGGTTTATACGGTAATATATAGAGTAATTAGATTATTAAACATTTCTCATCCAACGTTACAACACTTTTATATACTTTTTTCTAAACCTTACAAACTTTTTATATGTTAAACAGTAGTGCGCGAGACGGAGAGGGACAAACTGTATATCGGTTTACAGTGAAGTATACGCCCTAACCTATCCCCAGCTTGTATGCTCTGGATCTTCTCATTGTCTATTCCTTCCTATCATCATCTAACATAATCACGTAACAAGACGTAACCAACAAACGTAACCACGTAACAAGACGTAACACAACGTCACATAACAGCATGACAAGACGTCACACTAAGTAACATAAGCACGTAACCACGCGACATCTCGTAACCAGAAACGTTACACGACGTAACAACACGTACCATCCATGTAACTACGTAACAAAACGTAAGAACAACACGTAACCAACCCATTGTTAAGGCAATCTAAACTAATTCATCCTTCATAACTTAGACAATAAGTACGAGGTCCTAGCCTAGATTAACTTGACCAAACCCAAACGTTCCTCTCATCATCTATTCCACTCAGTCATCGTCTAACCTAATCCGGCTAACCAGAGATAACCTCGACTTTCTTTTAGTGAAACTGCAATGTTTTATTCAGGCTTTATTATTCGAGAGTTTTAATTAAAAGGTTTACGTCAATATACTTCTATTTTAGTTCGTTGTAGGTGTCTCTCCCCTTTTTATCTAGGCTTGAGACTGGCACTAGGATTGCTCCTAATGGCAGGGTTACCACCTTCCCTTCCATCTTCTTCTTTCTACATCAGTCGTCAGCTAGTTGCATATACAGCACACGGATAACCTTCATTTTTTAAGATTTTAGACTCACGAGAAAATCTTCAACTTCGACTTACATTCTTTTAAAAGCTGTTTGTAATGCTGTAATGTCCATACGCATTATTCGTTATTCCATCCTCAGCAATAAACCTTTTATCATCAAACGGAGTCAATGTGATTTTATTCACTTGCACTGTGGCAAGACAATGCTCCCGAGACAGGATTAGATTCATGGGTGTTCTGATGATTTCTCCGGTTTTAAGACAGTCAGTATGACTCTCAAATGTAATGTACTGATTAATATCACTACGTTTAATGCCTTTAATCTTTTTTATCATTGAGCCATGGATATCTAGTGCATACATCTTAGGTCGTAGCCCGACAAAGCGCTGGATGATTTTACCATTAGCCTCATCTTTAAATTTTCCCAACACCTTCTTGTTTAGAGCTGAATAGCATATATGGTGCCAGGGTAATCAGCGGTATCTAGGTGTTCGAGAAAACGTAGCTTGTCTTGGTACACATCTTCAGTCATCACACGATGAATGAACGAATCAGTATCCATATACATGAGCTTCATTTTTTCAGATCCATAATATGGCAGCAACACATCATAATGATAGTGGTACATTAATGTCTTGGAGATGTCCAACACACTCATACCAATGTATATAGGCTTGTTGAATACGATCTGACGAGAGGGCATATGTACAGCGGCTAGATTAGCAGCATATATTGTTCGATCAATAAGCGTAGCCTTGGCAATCAACTTCTCTAGAGTCTTCTCATTTGTCACTAGTCGTATATCCATACGGTTACGAAGGTTTTCCATTGTTTTTCCAAACATAGCGTTGTTAAACAGTTCTTCTCATAATCATTTGCAATCAGGAGATATAAGCATTTAACGGTAATAATACATTCTTTGTGACGCACCGCCAATTAAAATATCCTGTAAACTTATTCGACGTCAGAAAACTATACATAAAGAACGTGTTTATACCTGTAAGCGTTGTTTTACACATTTTGACGATCGATATGGACAAAGTGGACTGGAAAAATTACAAGAACATGCCATCATCTGTAATCAGCATGGTGTTGCAAGGGTAGTTATTCCTACAAAGGAGAAATCAATTGTACAGTTTAAACATTTTGAAAGGATTTTGAAACTACCTTACGTCATCTACGCAGACTTGAAAGCATTCTCGCCCCATGCCATACATGCATACCCGATCCTAAAACTTCATGTACATCCCCTTATCAGCTGCATGTTCCCATGAGTTTCTGCGTTTACGTTAAACCATCAACCAACGTTGAACATCTGGAAACTGGTCTTCCTAAGCATCCCTATGTATATCGTGGTGTTGAAGCTGCTCAGAAGTTTATGGAATACCTGTCATTCCTTGCAAAAGATATTAATAATATATACCAATCTGTCATGCCCCTAAAACTTACAGATCAACAGCAGATGGATTTCAACGCCTCTACAGTATGCTACTTGTGTGGAAAATCCTTTACTGAAGAGAACTATAAAGTACGCGACCATGATCACATCAGTGGTGAATATCGGGGAAGTCTACATAATGAATGTAATTTAGCCTGCAAAACACCTAAATATATTCCAGTGTTCATGCACAACCTCAGTGGGTATGACTCACACTTCATTGTTAAGGAGCTGGGATGTACAAGTGAGCGGGCGAAAGTAATTCCTAGCTCTGAAGAAAGCTATATATCATTCTCTAAGTATGTAGGAGATATAAAGCTTCGGTTTGTACATAGTTTTCGGTTTCTCAGTACAAGCTTGGATAAGCTGGTGAAGAATCTAAAATCGTACCCTGAAACACTGAAACACTTCGGAGAAGACAAGATGAAGTTGATGACACGAAAGGCTGTATTTCCCTATGATTACGTCACTTCATGGGACGTCTTGAACGAAACCTGCCTGCCTCCTAAGAACTACTTCTACAATAAATTGAATGAAGAAGAAATTAGTGATGCTGGCTATGATCACGCTAGAAATGTATGGGAGCTGTTTAATGCAAGAAACCTGGGTGAGTACAGCGAACTCTACTTAATACCTGATGTACTTCTTCTAGCTGATGTCTTTGAGACATTTAGAGATCAAACCGTCAAAACACATAAAGTCGACGCTGTTCATTATTTTACCTCTCCAGGATTACATGGGACGCCATGTTGCTGTATACAGGAATTCAGCTGAAATTGTCACAAGATTATGACTAATTGCTTATGGTGGAATCCGGTATAAGAGGAGCTTTATGTCAAGTCTCCCACCGTTATCCTGAAGCAAATAACGCCTACATGGAGAAGTATGATCCGTCGGGACCAACCCAATTCATTACATATGAGGATGCTAATAACCAATATGGGTGGGCCATGTGTCACGCCCTCCCTTATGGTGGATTTGAGTGGATATCACCTGAAAAAATTGACTTAGAAAGACTACAAGAAGATGATCCTCATGGATATATATTAGAAGTCGATATCGAGTATCCTGCTGAACTCCATGATCTGCCTAGTGATTTACCATTCCTGCCTGAGTGTATGAATCCTAAGGACTCGAGTATAAAGAAACTGATACCTCATCTTGGACCTCGAAAGAAGTATATAGTACATTACATGGCTTTGAAGCAAGCACTTAATCATGGACTACGGTTAACAAAAATTCATCGTGTTCTACAATTCCGCTAGTCACAGAGGTTAAAACCGTATGTGGAATTTAATAACAGACTACGACAACAAGCTGCAAACGATTTTGAGAAGGACCTCTACAAACTGCTTAACAACGCCATGTTTGGAAAAACAATGGAAAACCTTCCTAACCGTATGGATATACGACTGGTGACAAATGAGAAGACTCTAGAGAAGCTGATCGCCCAGCCTACGTTTATTGATCGAACAATATATGCTGCTAATCTAGCCGCTGTACATATGGCCTCTCGTCAGATCGTATTCAACAAGCCTATATACGTTGGTATGAGTGTGTTGGACATCTCCAAGACATTAATGTACCACTATCATTATGATGTGTTGCTGCCATATTATGGATCTGAAAAAATGAAGCTCATGTATATGGATACTGATTCGTTCATTCATCGTGTGATGACTGAAGATGTGTACCAAGACAAGCTACGTTTTCTCGAACACCTAGATACAGCTGATTACCCTGTCAACCATATATGCTATTCAGCTCTAAACAAGAAGGTGTTGGGAAAATTTAAAGATGAGGCTAATGGTAAAATCATCCAGCGCTTTGTCGGGCTACGACCTAAGATGTATGCACTAGATATCCATGGCTCAATGATAAAAAAGATTAAAGGCATTAAACGTAGTGATATTAATCAGTACATTACATTTGAGAGTTATACTGACTGTCTTAAAACCAGAGAAATCATCAGAACACCCATGAATCTGATCCTGTCTCGGGAGCATTGTCTTGCCACAGTGCAAGTGAATAAAATCACATTGACTCCGTTTGATGATAAAAGAGTTATTGCTGAGGATGGAATAACGAATAATGCGTATGGACATTACAGCATTACAAACAGCTTTTAAAAGAATGTAAGTCGAAGATGAAGATTTTCTCGTGAGTCTACAATCTTAAAAAATGAAGGTTATCCGTGTGCTATATATGCAACTAGTTGACGACTGATGAAAAAAGAAAAAGATGGAAGGGAAGGTGGCAACCCTGCCATTAGGAGCAATCCTAGTGCTAGAATCAATCCTAGATAAAAAGGGGAGATACCTCTACACCGAACTAAATTAAAGGTATGTTGACGTAAACCTTTCAATTAAAACTCTCGAATAATAAAACCTGAATAAAACATTGCTGTTTCACTAAAAGAAAGTCGAGGTTATCTCTGGTTAGCCGGATTAGGTTAGACGATGACTGAATGGAATAGATGATGAGAGGAACGTTTGGAATTGGTCAGGTTAATCTAGGCTAGGCCCTCGTACTTATTGTGTAAGTTATGAAGGATTACGTGCTTATGTTACTTAGTGTAACGTCTTGTCATGCTGTTATGTCACGTTGTGTTACGTCTTGTTACGTGGTTACGTTTGTTGGTTACGTCTTGTTACGTGATTATGTTAGATGATGATAGGAAGGAATAGACAATGAGAAGATCCAGAGCATACAAGCTGGGGATAGGTTAGGGCGTATACTTCACTGTAAACCGATATACAGTTTGTCCCTCTCCGTCTCGCGCACTACTGTTTAACATATAAAAAGTTTGTAAGGTTTAGAAAAAAGTATATAAAAGTGTTGTAACGTTGGATGAGAAATGTTTTATAATCTAATTACTCTCTATATTACCGTATAAACCTACATTCCTCCTCCCCTTCAACCCCTGTCTATCCTTGTACCACTCCCGTTTTGCATATTTCTCCCATATAAACGTATACTCTACTCCTCAAACCATGTTTAGACTAGCACCTCTCCTCGTATTCCCTACCGCTCTCATATAAATGCATTTTCCTCCTTGAAGACTCTCTCAACCTAGCACCTAGCTGCGTTTTCCTCGTCTCTCCATATAAACGCATACTCTGTCATTCAAACCTTCCTATCTAATACCTCTCCTCGGTTTGCTAGCTCTCCCATATAAAACTCCATATTCTACCCTTCAAGTCCTGTATGGTGTAGTACCTCCTTCGTATTCCCTATCTCTTCCGTATAAAGCGTATCCCCTCCTTCTTCAGCATCTGTCTAGTCTAGCACCTCTCCTCGTATTCCCTATCTCTCCCGTATAAACTTAAATCCCCGTGCTTCATTATCTGTCTAGCCTATTATCTGTTCACTTTTCCCTATCTTTCCTATAAAAGTCAGACTCCACACCTCAAACCCTGTCCAGCCTAGCACTTCTCCTCATATTCCCCTACCTCTCTCATATAAGGCGCATTCCCCTACTTCAGCCCTGTCTAGCCTAGCATCGACCCTCGTATTCCCTATCTCTCGCATATAAACGTCTACTCTATCATTCAAACCTCCTAGCCTAATACCTCTCCTCGGTTTGCTATCTCGCTCATATCAAACGCCATATTCTACCCTTCAAGTCCTGTTTAGTATAGCATCTTTCCTTGTATTCCCTATCTCTCTCGTATAAAGCGTATCCCTCCCTCTTTTAGCATTTGACTAGCCTAGCATCAGCCCTGGTATTCCCTATCTCTCCCCTATAAACGCATTTTCCTCCTTGAACCCTCGCATCTACCCTCGTTTTCCCTATCCTTTCCCACATAAAACATATTTCACATCTCAAACTCTGTGTAGTCTAACACTTCTCCTCGTATTCCCCCGTATCTCTTATATAAAGCGCATCCTCACTCCTTCAACCTCTATCTAGCCTAGCATCGATCCTCGTAGTCCCTATCTTCCCCATATAAACGCATTTTTCCTCTTTGAATGGCCTGTCAGCCTAGCATATACCCTCGTTTTCCCTATCCTTTCCCATATAAACGCGAAAAAGTGGCCCAGCTTCCCCCTATATATTCTACTCGTCTCTGTAGGCCTGTCTGCCAGCGGAACTTCGACCTGCTATGTCTCCTTCTCATCCCTGCTTCGCGGTGGGTCTAGCCACAATAGATCAAGCTGGCCGCAGTGCGCGAGGTGTCCCCTCCGATAAATACATCCTACATGGTCTATTCTACATCCTATCAGCTTAGTTTTACAAGAATAGAAGAACAAAATTTCGTTTATCCTGACCCTGTGTTCTTTCTCAGAGTAATGATCTGCCAAGTGGTCGGTTCGACCAATCAGGTGATGTTGGCTAACATCGTCCGGAATTTGGCTTTGCTTAAGAGCCGAAGAAACCTGGCTAGCATCCCGTGAAACCATTGTCAATAATCATGGCTGAGAAAGCTTTAAATCGTAGAAATATTGATAATAATGCTTTTCGCGTAAAAGATTTGAGCGTCTCTTAAGGAAATACGCAGTTCGTTGTCAAGTGTTATGATATTGGTTCTACTATTGTTATTACTGCTTGCGAACTCACCGCCCAGAAATAGTTGTGTTCATGCAGAAAATTACTGTATTTCTTTAAGCGATGATTGTTGCAGAGTGCCACAGTGCAGCTTGGTTGTAACTCTAGTTCTGCGAAATACAAGCAATGTTATTTTAGTCTCCTACTTTTGACAGCTCTACCAAACGATTAAGTCCTATGTTTTAAGTAACTAGAAAGAAATACATTATACTGAAAAGAAACAAAGGGATGCACTTTCCGTATAACGGAATGGTCTCAAGAACCGTTTATGTTGTAAGAGAGCACATTGAAATGATCTGGAAACTTTCATCAAATTTTCAAAATATCATTAACATTTCAGGACTGCATTAAGGATAACTTATAAGAAAAATAAAATCGCTGGCAGGAAGTAAGAGAACATAATCCCTTATTTGTCTGTGTAACTTCACCTAAAAGAGTATGAAGATCCGTAGCGGACACCTAGAGTTAAAGATCTAACTACAAAGTTTGTCCTTTCAGGAAAGTGACTAATTCCTCCCGCATCTGGCTGAAGTCGAATAGGAATGAAGAAGTGATATTTTAGTATGCTTCTAAATCTCTATGAAGCAATTCAACCGAAATATAACGATAATGAGGACAAAGTATAATCAAATATAATATAAAATAATGAATAAAATAATAAAATAAATTTTAGCTTCATCAACCAATTTTACCCGATGCTTAACTGTCACTCGTTGGGGTGGATTTATTGGGTTGTGAAGCGGGGGGATTGGGCACCGATCCAGGAATGAGTATAAGTTTCACCAACGCCCCAAGAGGAGGCGGCCCCGGGAGGAAGGAACGAGGTGAAGGGAGACACCGGGCGCCCGGAGCCAGGAGTGACGGCACAGCAATGACAGGGTCCCTATAGTTTCCAGATATAAACACCCTGGCAGGCAGACCAGGGACTCCGCCCCACATAGGGTCCAACACCCACCGAGTGGGCGGTGCTTATACCCCGGGAACCAACCGAAGGCCGAGGGACGGAGAAATTTCAGAGAGAGCATCCTTTTCCCTACCACGTTACATCGAACACCATCGCCGACAGTTCCAGCCCTGAAATAGACCAAACGGGGTAAAGGATGAATGAAATGATTAATTGGAACGAAATCGAGGGACAGGAAATTCGGGGGATGAAGAAAACCACTCCAACATTCGCCTGAAGACCCCGGAAAATGCGGGGGTTGGAGTTAAATGGTTAAGTTACGGGTTTTTTTTCGGACTGTGATGATGGCGCTTATGTTGATAGCGTCTTTAACCAAAAGTTATTACCGGGCGAGACGGCTCCGCGGTAACGTGTGAGACCGGCATTCGGAAGGTCCCGAGTTCGATTCCCGTCCTTCCGACCCCTCCTACCATGATTTCTTTTGTGGTTTCCCCGGGTCAGTAGACGAATGCTTGCGTGGTTCTTCTTCTATCACGAATTTTCTGCCCCCATCATTACCTTTCATCTGCTTCAGGGTTGAAGAATCATGCAATGGCGTTCGTTGTGTTGCGGCAGAACGGCGGATTGTGCGCTTTGCAAATGCTTCTGCTCCACCTGGAATCGTTAGGGACTCGTCCTTGCTTGCGCACATGTCTATCGGATCTCTTACTGTGAAGCCACACTAAATTCACAAACTTTCACATATTTAGACAGTGCAAAAAATTAATTTTTATTTATAGACGCTCATTAACTATTATGGTTCTTAGCGTCCCATTCTGCATTGGGCTTGAAAGGCCAGAAGTTTTGCTCAGAGGCTTTTAACAGGCTTGGAGTTGTTTTACGCGTCGTAAATCTACAACACGGTACCACTGGCTTTACTGCCCTTCCGAAGAAAGCCATGCTAAGTATATTTACGCCCAAAAAATATTCATTGCCCTCTGTGGGTTTTGAACCCGCGACATCGGGAACTAGAGTCTAGAAGTTAGACTGTGGAAAGAAATATTAGTTCCGTCTGCTCCTTCGGAATTCCTTCAAGTTACACAAAGTACTGACGCTGAAGAGTTAGACACACATGCTGGGAGTTAAAGCCTGCAATATTTTCAAAAGTATCCGGGTCGGCAGAAACTTTGCATTGCATAGTTTGCTATGTCAGTACCTTAAGGAAGTTAGAGATAAGAGATTTTACAAGCAGGAAGTAAAATATCCTTGGGAATCAGAATTATCCAATCTTAGTGTTCAATCTGCATTATACCTTTGTTCGCAGCTTCATATATATACCGAGTGAGTCTTCTCATCCTGCGGATTGGTAACTAGGCAACCCTGCATTTTACAGACGATGCCAAATGCAGGTGCTGACACCGCATTCATCAGCTCGCTGGGTGGTGCTTGTGGTTAACGCGCTCCAGTAGCGCAATGGTTAACATACTGCAAAGTCATGGTAAAGATCGGAAGTTCAAATCACTCCTGCAAATATGTGAGCTTTTATTCATTTCTGTTCATCTTTCGAGAACGTTCTAGCAAATCAGAATGCACTAGAAAGTGTATTTGTCTATAAGTACGAAGTTCCAGCCGTTCGTGCTCACTTTGCAACAATGTTTTCGAATAGAGAGTATCTGGACATGCTGTTAGTTTACCGGGAATGCAACAGAATGCAACGGAGGAACGTCGTCTATACCAACAGAGGTTTTCGCAGAGAACACTTCCTACAGATCACAGGTTTGTGCGAGTTGCAAATCGCCTTCTAAAGTCAGGAACAGTGCACGAGACACCACAGCCACGAAGAAATCACCCTGTCTGTGACATGCAACGACGGATCGTGTGACTGACTATGTCATTCAGCATCCGCATTGTAGTACGAGGGGCATTCACAGGCATTTCTATGTTAGCCAATCTTCCGCGTGAAGAATACTGCATTATGCAAAGTTTCACCCTTATCATCTTCAACTACACCAGAAGCTACTGCAGCTGGACCGTGGACGGAGAATGGCGTTCCCTAGGTGGATCATACGACAAACAGAGCAAGAACTGGCAACTGTGTTATTTACAGACGAAGTAGGGTTCCACAACACAGGCCATGTAAATCACAACACGCATCACTGGAACACTGTAGATCCCCATTGGATGCGAGAGGCGCCTTACAAGTCCGATGGGGTTTCAAAGTTTTGGTTGGTATATTCGGTGATCATCTAATGGGCCCGTATTTTTACGATGGCCAACTCACTGGGAATCGCTATATCGACTTCCTAAAAAACCAGCTGCCTACTCTACTGGATGAAGTGCCGTTGCAGAACCGACTAACTATGTGGTACGGTACCAACATGATGGGGCGCCAGCTCATTCGGCGTGTCATGTAACGGCGTATCTCGATGCCACCTACTCTGAGCGATGGACCGGACGGCAGGACCAATAGGATGTCCAGCACGCTCACCAGATCTAACCCCATTAGATTTATTCTTATGGGATTATCTTAAACGTATCGTGTACCAGGAGCGGCCAATGATCTCTCAACACCTCAGGGAATGCATCATCTTAGCTTGACGCAACATCAAACCGGCCATGTTGCGCCGCGTTAGGCTGGCGATGATGGTTAGACTCAGATCCTACATCCGTCGGCATGGTGGCCAGTTCGAACACCTATAACAATCACATGGAGGAAACGGGTAAATTGTAATGGCTTATTTGTGTGATGGTCCAGCATGATGTCATAGTCACCGTTAAGTGCACTACTTTGGGAACCAGAGAGGTTCACAATGATCATAATATGGGCTTGCAAACGTTATGTAGTTTGTAAGTATGTACTGCATTTTGTAAACTTTCAGAATAATTTATTGCGTTTCTTTTGTATGAAAGAATAGCTTTAAATAATAAAACGTTATTTAATGATGCCTTACGTTTGTAAGCTATAATTACAATGTTATATGCATGTATTTATGATGTTCATTAAAGCATATTCTAACGAGTAGCGATTTGTGTTTTAATGAAACACACATAATTAAGCTAATTAAGTGAAACGACACTTCCATGCCAAACTATCAGCTCTCGTTAAATTTACTAAACATAAAAAGAACCTTCAATTGGCAGTACTTGAACGTGTGACCTTTATTACTGAAGGCCAACGCTCACACTCTTGTACTACGAGCGCAAGTCACTAAAGACAGAGCGGTGTAAAGCAGTCACTTCGGCTGAAACTGATGACACGAAGCAGTGGACAAAGTTTACGACATACCAGTACAACGCAGGCACTGCATAACCTCTCAATCTACAGGCTGACGGAATTTCACCTTTTAATTAATCTCCATGCCGGTGGTTATTTGATTCAGCTATCCAATAAGTAAACGAACCCCTATACAGTAAGAAATATTTGTTATTCTCAGTAATATTATTATAAAACATCTAAAATTAAAAATGAACTTCTGCAAAAGATCCTCATACAGTTTTGTAACTAATAGCAAAGGTGGAATTAAATTTAAAGGGTTTCGTAATCTAGCTTTAATTATCATTTTTAAAAGCAAAATTAAATTACTTCTATCATGTATGCCGACGACAATACCATAACTGGCAGTAGTAAAGTCGAATAGAATTGCCCGTGTGATTAAATGATTGGAAAGAACTATGGTTTTACTGGCACTAATGGTATAAACAAATAATTTACTGAATTAATAGTTTTGGAAGAATGGTATAGTATTCTGCTAAGTAAATTCACACGATCAGAAAGTATCGGCAATATTTTATCACTCACAGTTTCAGGGGAAGCCCTATGTAAATATCGTTTAAGAAGAATACTCTATCTACAGTTTGTATACCTACATTCATTCATTTATTTTAAACTTAATATTTCCAAAAATTCTACATATATAGCTTTACTTTCTCTGCCATCTATATGTATTAGGTATGAGGCAGTATTGAAATTCTATCAAAAATTCAATACCGAAATTTCACCGAAATACACGTTTACAGACAAGAGGAATTTACTTCATTAAGTTTCCCGATATTGTGGGAACGGATTTAAGTAATTAAGCAATTGAAACATGAATAATTAAAGCATTAACTTTTTAGATGTTCTGTTTACTGGCCGAAAATACAGAATAAAATAAACAAAACTTGTCAAGGGTGGAGGAGAAGCACCCAATGATGTGCCATATAGGTTTTGTCGTTATTAATGCTACCACCCAGTTGGTTTACTCCTTCGAAGTCACTTTACTTCTGGACTTCGGTGTCATGCACTCATTCCGTTGGTTTCTGCTTGGTATAAGCGGGATTGTTTGCTTCCAGGTTTGACTGCTTGTGCACAGTTCCATCCACTCATTCATTCTGCTGACAACTTTTCCTTAGTACAGTGCAATTCTATCTTGATTCTATACAGAACAGTGAAATTAGTTAACTACAGTTAACATGGTATCTTTACACACGGAATTAATTGCCGGACATGAATATGGCGTAGAGCAGCATCTGGTTCTGGTCGTGAGGCTCGGAGGCTTTACCAGGTACGATTTTTAAACGTACGGGTTCCTCACTAGAGCAAGCATACATCGCAGATTGTACAAACTGGGTGCATTACATAGACGATTAGAGAGTCAAGGACAGGGGTGTTCTGTGAGAAATCCTGAGGCTGACGAAGCAGTACTGCAGTGTGCAGAGAACAAACCTTGGATGAGCACTCGAGCTATCACCCACTAAATAAACATTAATTATTCCAAGCTCTGGGAAATTCTGTAGGAACAACTGTTGCAGCCATATCATCTTTAAAAAGCCTGTGTTATTTAGCCAGGTGACTATCCATTTCGATAGCAGTTTTGTGGTTAATATTTGGACCTAACTGTAGCTCGAACAGGCTTTTCAGTCCATGTGTTGTTCACGAATGAAGCTTGTTTCACACGCGAGCCTAATTTAATTCCCATAATTTCTATGCTTCGGATTTCGAAAGCACCCTGCTACTTTCTGCGATCACATCAAATTAAATTTAACGTAAGTGTGTATATAGGGACTGTGAATGACTCCCTTGTAGGAACATACACTTTGCTATGACCACTCAACGTCAATAGTTACAAACTATTTTTGCAAGAAATTCTACATGAGCTGTTGTACCGGCTTCCTCTTAGCATCACACAAGAAATGTGGTTTCAACATGACAGGGCACCAGTTTATTTTGGGAAAGAAGTACGTGCCTATTCGATAGCTACAGCCGGTGCTCACTGGATAGATGGAGGAGGATCGGCTGAGTGGCCGGGATGTTCACCTCATCTGACTCCACATGGTTTCTTTTTTATGGAATGAAGTCTAAGGTTTTATGAAGACCCTGTTAACTGGGAAGATGTTGCAGCACGCATAATCAGCGCAGCAGCTGAAATCAAAGAAATGCTTACGTGCCTTGAAAGGGTACGACATAGTACGGCACGTCGATGCACTGCTTGTCTGAAAGTTAATGGACGCACGTTTCAGCATTTGTTCCAGTAAAATAATAGATGAATACTGCTTATTCAGCCCCAAAGTTAGTTATTTCATTCTCTTTCGGTATAATTTGTGTGTGTTTATTCTGTACCATTGGATTAATGAATTAGGTGCCTTTTGTGGAATACTTGCCTAATGTGAAATACCAAAGTTTCCACTCTTTATGAAGGTGGCATCTGTCGGAAAACAATGCAGCTGCTACTATAGCGACACTGATGGACAATGCAGTATCGTTCGCTCCTTGCTAATGTTAATCGGTCTTTCTGTGTGTTTCCATAAGTTTTCAGTTTTTCTGACTTCACGATGGAATAGATAGTAAAGCTGTATAATGTAAGTAAAACCAATATACGATTATTATGTTTTGATAAAGGAATCATAGTGGGAATGCCTTGCATAGTTTGATAAAGCATGCTAAAATCCGTAATTAGTTCCAATTGTAACTACAATGGGGTATCTATTACATTGAATGAACATGGGTTGTAAAATAGTTACATATCTTTTTCCAGACCGCTACTTTCTGTGAATCTTTCTTCAAATTCAATATATAGCTTATCCAGAATTACTATATACTTTTGATACACTCAGGGATTTTATTTTCCAGATAATCTAAACAAGGAAGGTGGTGTGTGATGTGCTGAGTTAGTTGATGCTGCCAAAGGCGTAATTGGCTCTTAAATTCCTTCACATTGCAAAACATGGTTACTGGGATGTGATCTTTCTCTTGAGTTGCTCATTAAGTTCATTGAGATGTTCCGTGATATCTGTCAAAAGCGCAAGATCTCTAATCCATTGTGGATCTGATAATTCTTGTATAGTATTTTCCTATAATAAAAAATGCATTAGTTAAAATTAATCAATGTTGCTTTTGTTGAAAATAAATATAATGCTCAATGAAACGTCGCTGACTACCCGCTGTCGTATTCGTCATGTACACAGCTAAGCAAG
Source organism: Deroplatys truncata (assembly GCA_030765065.1). Classification (NCBI taxonomy): domain Eukaryota; kingdom Metazoa; phylum Arthropoda; class Insecta; order Mantodea; family Mantidae; genus Deroplatys; species Deroplatys truncata. Next base: position 532,413,984 of record CM060990.1, on the reverse strand, counting down.
CACGGCGGTTTGAGTAAGGAAAGGTGGCAGCGCTTGCGCTCCGATGAAAGCAAGCTTCCCCGGTCTGTTCAAGACAGAATATGAAGTAGAAGCTAATGGACAATGCACCCCCTGAAACAATATTGAGTGTCATAAATCTGGGTTGATCCAGGTGGACATATTCACGAAATGGTTTAAACATTTCGTAGTAACTACCAAACCTTCCGCATCAGATCTAGTTCTCTTAATACTTGGTGGCCATTATTGGCATTCTAAAAATTTAGATGCCATTAACTCATTATTTATGCATAGATGCACCACGTTTCAATTACGTGTCTCCCTCCACACAGTTCCCATTAATTGTTGCATTTGTGCATCCACTTAAGAACTTTTACAAATGCCGAAATTCGCACATGATTGGCGAATCAGAGGGACCAGCATGTCCAGTTACACGCTCCTAGATACCCGAGCTTCTGGGAAAAGCTTATATTAAAGCGGAAAACATGAAAACTGGCATAAATGGTTTTAGGAAGGCTGGTATCGACCCCTTCAACAGAAACATATTTTATGAGCACAACTTCCAAGAATGGTCTATTGATAAGGAAACAACCAACAACAGGAAAGAAAATGGCGTTAATTCCAAACATCAATCATTAGCATATCTGAATTAAGCCCAATTCCCAGCTTAGGTTCAGCTACAACAAACAAGAGACGTACAAATGTTGGGAAGCAAAATTACTTACGTCCACTTCAAACAAAGATGCGCTGGAACAGTCGAAATCCCAAGCTGCAAATAAAGCTGCTTCCAATAAACGCAAACTTTTCGAGAAAAAAAAACAGGCAGTAAGAGACTGAAGAAATACTACAATGAAGCATACTTCAGTTCTGAAGATGACACGGGAATAGAGAAGACGTCTAGTGAAAGCTCGTCTGAGGAGGATGGAGAATGTATCTACTCTGGGAAGTTGTAGTTTAAAAGTGTTAATGATGTCTGGGTTCAGTGCCAAACATGCAAGCTATGTACTCATGAACAATGGGCTAGAACCCCCCCCCCAAAAAAAAACAGTTCGGTTGTGGAAAGTGTGTGAAGAAAATGTGTCATGTAAGTCAAAATGTTAATTGAAGCTCCCCAGGTGTGCAATTTCTTTTTAAAATTTTGGCAACGATAAAATCCAAAACGGAGTATTAGGTTAAAGCGATTACATGCTACAATGTTCACTTTTTTCGAACATCTATTAACCTAAATTAGTTTATGTTATATTTATCCATGCATGGTTTAAAGTATTCCATATTAGGATCACTAAGTGCCCAATATCCAACAAACGCACATTTCTAAAGTGTGTTTTATTGTAATTTACATTTCAGTTTTCTTGAGTTTTGAATATGACATTCGCAAGATGGTGATAAATTATTTCGTTAGTTACCAGTATTATATTTTAAACATAAGTGCAATAAATTAAGTGGGCATAAAAGGTATTACACATTAGGGCACTTATATATATATATATATATATATATATATATATATGTACACGGGTATATATACAAAAATTAATGATTTGTACTCAAATTTCTCGTACCTAATTATTTCAGTTCCTTCCTTTAAGATCGACCAATATAATTACACAAACCTCTGCTGCACTGAAACAAGTGCCGCAGCTCTTTGATGCCTTAACAAAAGCCATGTGTTATATTTATATGATTTCTCTACCCACTATAATTATTTGGATATAACTTCAGAAAGCTCTCCTTACTAATGCTTATTTTCTATATACTTCATAATAATCTAGATAAACGTTTGCAGAAATATTTTCATTACACTTTTGGTTCAGGATACAAGGTGGACAGAGGAAACCGAATCGCTAGTCACATGTTTAAAACCCAGGTCGCTGTATGAGGCCTATAAACTCAAAAGTCTTTCCATGGCATCGCGAGTAACAACTGAATAGTGACAGAACCTTAAAATAGTAAAAGTATTGAAAAATTCAAACCAATAACAAAGAATATCCCGTAAAGGATTGATGCACAGGAAAAAAGTATTGGGCACTGTGTGTTTTTAAGAGATATACATTCTTTGTGCAGTACGTTTATGCCTTTAAGTTATAGTTTACTAATTATACAAAATTACACAACATTCCTTCGGAATGAAGAGTACTTCATAGGCTATTTCCATAAAATTAAAAATACACACTTTATTTATCATGCAAATATTTTAAACATGTGCTATTTTAATCAGAATTGTTAGTCATTTTTTATAAAATTGAAACTTTGGAGAAATCGTTTATGTAAAAGTTAGTTTGGGATGGAGAGATTTCCCTAAAACTCTTCGTGTCATATCATTGGAATATGCTGAAACTAAACATCAAGTTTGATATTTATCGGACATTTCGTTTTGAGGTTATGCGGTTCACATACATACATACACGCGGACGTTTCTCTAAAAATCTTTTTTTATTCAGGGGCCTCAAAATATGTATTTACGGTGAAAGCTCGACATCGAATTTTTGGGTTGAACACAATATTTCCTCTTAACTACTGTAGGTAAGTGGTAGAGGAAGTAAACATACTTCAAAGGACGTTAGATTTTATCTTATCCCAAAATTTGTCGTACTAGTGTAAAAACATCTACATGGCTTGAATTTTCTGTAAGTATCCTGTAAACTTTCGTTTAGTTGATTGAATTTGGTATGCTTTTGTATAATAAGAATATATTAAAAATACACAAAATCTTGGAGGAGTGTAGGACTTATTAGTTTACACAATTTGAGTCAAGTAATTTTTTTCATATGGTTAGCCGCTTTCGAAATGTTGCTTGTTGCAAGTTAAGTCCTCTTGTAAGTTTCACTTAACGAACATGCTTGAAAGTTTCCGTCCCTTCCTTTCTTCTTTCCTTATGTCTTCCTTCTCTCTCTCTCTCTCTCTCTTTCTTTTTTATTTCTCTCTCTGTTTCCTTCTCTTTCTCTTTCTTATTTTCTTTCACTCTTTCTTTGTTTCTTTACATTACAAGAGCTCTTTGCTGTGAATAAATACTTGAAATTTGAATAGTGTTTCTTGCTGCTTAATTTAAAACAATTCGTAGGTAAAAATACATCGCAACATAACGATAGAAAAACGCTTTTGATGTGAATAATATATGATTAATATACGATTTTTCCCTTTATATGAAATGTCCTATTAAAGTTATATATGTGATACTATTACATCAGATTTTTAAGTTCTACGCCTGGACATTAAGACAAGAGAGAGCGAGTACGCTGAGAATCCTGCATTGATGAACCTCCACAGTGCCTACTTTGTAAGATTGAGCATTACGCTACAAACGAGAGCAGTGTCCGTCTCCATTTCCTTAGAACCATAAAGGGCTTAGCAATCTTTACAGAACGTGATGTCTGACCAAATTCACCCGACGAAAGAGGGAACTTCATTTCACCGTTGTCCGGGTTTATACTTACTGCACTTTCGACTTCAATTCCACATTCTAAGGAAATTCGAGTCGCACTGCTTACTCACACCTTCTAAATTTTCTTTCTTTTTCACCCTTACGCCCTGAGCTTTGCGAAAGTTGCTGCTGTAGACATGCAACAAGAAACATAGGAGATGTGGGGCGTGAAGCACAGAAAAAGTCTCTCACTGGGGCCGTTGTCGTAATCCTGCTGGCGTTTGCCCTCCCTGTCCTCCAATAGAGTTCAGCACTTCTGGTGTAAGTGCCTCTTCATCCACCAGTTGGCTTCTATCGCTTTCCCAAAGCCGAGGCTTTACTCTAGTGCCACGAGAAAAAAACATAGGAACAGATTTTCCCTAGCGCTTTCATTCTACTGTTATTTTTCGCTTATACACTACCACTTGTCCAGTTCTATTTAAAACTTTTTCCTGTTTATATTCTTTTGAAATTAGAGATTTATTTCATTGCTGTGTATTTCCTTCTCATTCCTTAGTATAAAATATAAAACCCAATTTTAAGCCTATAGTGGATCCTATGTTAACAGCAGGTGAGGAAAAAAGAACGATGGATTAAACAAAAACTGATTCAGGTTTTGGAGTAGTAGTTATGAATTGCACTGTGCGTAGGAAAAAAATGAGAATAATTATGTAGCAGTTAATGCTTTATGTTCAAAGCAATGTTTTTTATTCTTTCTATTTTTTGAGCATCTAGACTTCCAACTATTTCTATGAAAGAAACTATTCATGAAAACAACTAAAATATCAATGCTTTAAACTACACGCATTATCTATGAATTTATTGTGGAATCGCCATGTCTAAAGAGTAGCATGACAGAAAAGCATAACCAAAAGATATTTTCTTGCTGGTATTTCAATTGCACTGGAAGCACCAGCCACCTGAAGCGGTATACTGCCGTAAAGGGTTGTATAAGCAGCTGTCTACCGGTTCCTGAGTTTAATTAGCAATTCATGCTAATTTGAATGTTCTGTAAAACGCGTCCTAAAACGATTCATGTCTGGTCTGCTTAAAAATGACAAAGGGAGGAATTGGGTGAGAGGAGACATAGGGCTGCCGGACAAGGGGGCACGACAGGCGGAGGGCAGGGTCCCTACCATTTACAGATTTAAACTCTTTGGATGGGCACTGGTGCAGCCGGCTCTCCTCCTCCCTCTGGACTTACACATCCCCAGGGCTCGGAACCCGGAGATCACCCCCAATCCGGGGGACTAAATTTTCCACAGAGTATCCTTTTCCTCTGCCATACACATGCGGAGACCTCCCGCCGATACGTACGATCCTGAAAGAGACCAAGCGGATGAAAGGTGAAGTGAAATGAGAATGGACGTGAAATAGAGAGACAGGAATTGTGGGAGACTTAATGATCCTTTCCAGCATTCGCCTAGTGACCCGGGGAAACTCCCGAAAAAACCCATGGGTCAAGAAAGTCGGCCACGGGAATCGAACCCATGACCTCCCAAATGCGGGCCACAGACGTTAACGCTTGAGCCATCCCGCTCGGTTTCAGTAGGCTATCTTGCTCGCTTGTGTTTTTCAACCACACCCATCACTCTTTTTTTGTATCAAACATGGTTTTCATGAATGAATTAACAACAGGAAAGATGTTTTTTATGGAGTCTGGGGTAAAGATGGTGATTAGTTGTTGGCATTGAAAGCAATATTTCCAATAAGAATCGAACTTAATGTTTTCATTTGAAGCTAATTTAGGGAATTGGATGCTTAAGGCATTTGACAGTTCGATAATCTGCAAATGACATTTCCACCGATTATTAAATATTCAGGAATTAACTACACGATATCTATAGGTTATATAGCATATAGGTTATACATACAGCGATCTATTTAAATGGTGTGTGGATCCCCAAAAATATGGCTTTATTTTGGAAAATATTAGAAAAGTGGCATACAGTGAGCACTAAGCTGTAATGCTTATCAGATGTTCAGTTTAATTACAAGTGGCTCACATGCATAAATAACACAAACTCTATCCAAAGAGAAAACTAAGTTGCTGAAACACTCGCTCTTATCCGTAGCGGTTTATATGAACAAAACTAAACTATTACAACAATAATCAATAGACTGAATAAACTTTAAAACGATATGGATAAGAGTAAAGTAAGCAAGAAAAAATAGTCTTGGAATTGCAACACGGAATGTCAACCGGCTCTTTAAGCATACGTGAATTGGAATCTTTTCCAAAGGAATTAAAAAAGAGCTTGTCATTTGTGTAATATTCGAAACTCATCTCACTAAATAAGTCTTTTCGGAAATACGATAATTTTCACATAATCCATCCTTCTAATGTAGCTAGAAGAGATTCAGCCGTGGTAATAACAGAGTCACTCAAACACACTTAAAGTACACAAACAGCACCTGAATCCATACAAGCGACTGTTTTTGTGCAAATTAAGATTTTTAAATTTAACGTCACATCTATATGCTGCCCTTCATGGTATGTGTTATAAAAACTAATTATCTGTACCTGTTTAAATCGCTTCGCAGCAAATTAGTCACTGGTAGAGATTTCAATACAGAACCACCTATTGAGAATCAAGGCTGACGGCTATAACGATAAAATGTTTATGAAGCAAAAATGTAAGTAAATAATTGTGAGTATTACTTAATCGGTTTACCGACAAACTGATTTTTTACAGAATAAAGGTGCCAGAAGTATTTGCAATTGTGGCTTTATCCACAAATTTAACACAAGTGGATTATTGCGATGATCTCTCATCAGATCATGTACCTCTCGTAATCTTGTCTAGTAATGAAATGTTTATAAAGAAGCTAGCTCCACCCAAATTAACTGGCCATAAAACAAACTGAGAGGAATTCAAAACTGAACTTGATAGTCTCATTGTACTACAGAGGACACTTAAAACACGTGAGTATGTAGTAAAAGAGGTATCCTATTTTTTGACAACCTGAAGGGACACGCCAGCCAAAGCTAATATTTATAGCAAAATTAATATTCCCTACTCTCTTGCAGTACGAAAATTAGTTAACGAAAGCGGAAAACCTCAGCGCAGTTGGTCTGCTTCAGGCAAAGCTACTTTTAAACGATGAAGCAACAAAGTCACAACTGCGATTAAAGGAATAACAAAAATGACATAAGCAGTTACTCTCAAGAATTGGCTGCGGTAAAAGACACTCACTATTCAAGTTAGTAAGGGTCTTAAAGACCAATAACACAAGCAGCATATACTTCAAATTGCGACAAATAAATAGAAAATAATGTTGCATAAAATATAGAGAAAATCTTTAAGTAATTCTTTAGACAAATGGTTCTTGCAAAGATTGCAATTAATTCCCGTAGAAATTAAGTGAGTAAAGCTGAATGCGCCGAAGGAGAGAATTAGCAATAACTGAATATAAAATACATATTTAGGTGATATTTATGCTGCAGGATATTAACTAATTACAGGACATGTGCTTAAAGTTATATAATAAAGCACTAATGATGTTTTTACACATGATCAACGATCTTTTACGGCTGAAATATGCAGAAATACAGTGGAAAGTAGCTGAAGTCTTCATGATCTCTTAGCCTCATGTCGACCTGTATCATGCCTACCAGTAACATTAAAATAGTTAGAAATATTGTCGCTTTATTGCCTGAAACCAACGTTGAAAAAAAGAAACCTAATACAAAGTTATCAATTTGGTTTTAGGAGAAAACATTCAAATATTGCTCATGTACACAGGATAACCGAAATAACTGAAGAAACACTGAAAGGAATGAAAATATACTGCGGCATCTTTCTTCGTGTTACTCAATCCATTAACATGGTATAACATGCTGGATTAAACAATAAGTTACTACGTGATCTACCGAAAAGGTAGATATTGAGAACTACTCTCGTACCCTTCGGTAAGACTATTTCGGGTTAAACATGTATTAAGAATAAAGGAGAATATCTACGGGACTCACAAGGAAGCACAACTGGGCCTGTAATATACCCGCTGTATATTAATGATATATGAAAAACTTCAGGGACAACAATGTCCAATGTTGCTCATGATACAGTTATTCTCGCTGTCGGTAAATTGAACAAGAAACATGTACCTTTTAGAAAGCACAGGATATATATATACGCCAGCAAACAAATAAATTATACATGAAATGAGACCAAGTACTTTCCTGTGACTATTTAGGCTATTCTTAAAGTAGAAGGTTCGCATTAAAAAGAATTTCTTATTAGACATAAAAAAATGGATTGTTAGAAAGGTATTCCCAAGTGAATATACACAGTAAATTGCTATTATATAAGAAGTTGTTAAAACCCGTCTGTATGTAACGGTTGAAAATCTGGTTGTTTTAAAAGATCTATTACCACATTATACAGGGTTTTAAAAATGCAGGGGCATTGCAATAAATAGTTAACGGGTCATGATATATCAGGAGTAGTATCTAATATCCACACAGCCAACGAAATAAAAAAAGGGGTTATGGCAGTGAAGCATAAAAACAGGCTACACAAGCATGAAAACCCAACTGTGCTTCAGATTCTAAGACAACAATAGGGTATTAAGAGTTAACTAAGCTGCCAGCGTGAAAGGTGGCGCCGCGCTAGCGTGTGCGACTCGTATTCGGGAGGTCCCAGGTTGGATCCCTGGCGGTCACCCACTCTGACCTATAGGCTTTTTTGTGGATTCCCCGGGGTCAACAGGCGAATGCTGGAATGATTCTTCTCTACTACGATTTGCTTTCCATAATTTCCTTTTCTTTCCGTTTCCTTCTCATCTTTCAGATGCGCTTCTAGGTTTCGTGGTGTATGGCGGTGCCGAACTGATGGCGCAGACGCATTCTGAATGGAAAGAGTATTCCCCGTGGACCCCAGAGGGCTGCTTGTCTGGTGGGTCGTACATCGCCCTCCCTCGGCAACTCCAGCAATAGGACGGGTCTGCGAGCTTGGAAATGTCAGGAACTTCCGCGCGTCTCTGTGGCCTGTCTGCCTACGACCTATAGGATCCTGTGTGGTTCTTTCACTTCATCCTTTCCTACTGGGGGTGGGAGGCACAATAGATCTCTGTAGGTCGCGGTGCGCGAGGTGTCCCCCTCCGTTAAACAACCTATATCTACTTATACCTAGCCAAGTAGCCACGCATTTATAGATGACATTATTCAAGAATGTGGTTGTAGCTAAGATAAATTTAACATTATTGATTAATATAGGATGTGTTATACGTAGCGTGGTGACTGATAAAGTGAAATGTAAGTTAGGCTAAATTTAGTACTACTATAAGGTTAGCTAATATTCCAAGTTTGTTATTAAGGGCATGCATGGTGAATGAAGAATATGATTTTAGTTAAGTTAAAACATCACACTATTTATTTAGATAAGATTCTGAGTTTATTATAGATAGCGTAATAATTAATTAAGAGGAATCAATATTAGGTTTAATTTAGCACTATTGAGTTAGTTACGATTCCAAGTTTGTTATAAATGACAGGGTGACTGAAGAATGCGTACTTACACTGAAATCAGAACTGTTGAGTTAACTGAGATTCCAGATTTGTTATAGACAGCACGAATGCTGACGAAGAGGATCGTAAGAAATTTTTAGTTGAGCTCTCTTAATTTATCTGTTTCTACTCTTGTTATGAATGCCGTGATGTTTGATCAAAAGGATTATAGGTTAAGTTTAATTTAGTACTAATGAGTTAGCCAAGATTCTGTTCTTGCTATCAATCTTTTTAATTTGAAATAATTCAAGATATTATGCCTATGTGTCCGTCCCGCGAATGTTTAGTCCTTGCTGGCTAAAAGTTTTCGGTCGCATTCGACTGTAGAGGTACTACTCCATTTGTTATCTTAGCATTCCTTATATTTTAAATATTATTCTAACAACCCCATGGACTACAGCCCATGCAGGGCCTTGGCCTGACAACCCGACTGTCTTCCTCAAGACCACATACGCACGGCAGAGGTCGGCGATTATCCAACCGATGTGGGGAAGGATGTGGCCGCATTGAAGCAGTATTGTCTATCATGTCAAGGATAGAATAATATCTAATTAAACATGTAAGAAATATGTATGTGTCAACGTTAATTACAATGTTTATTAATTATATATATATGAATATATATATATATATATGTGTGTGTGTTTGTGTTTGTATATTACTCCATGTAACATGTTAGCTTAGTTTAAGACGCAAAACTTGCACTGGTTACAAATTTTTGTATTGATGCGTGAGTGACACAATAGCAAGCATGGATTTGCAGGAGTAACAAATGTCCTTTATTGAATCTGAGTGCTAGGAGGACACAAGTAGCTCGAGTTGTGGAAATACCCTCTAAATTAAAAAATCGGGGATTTCTTATTTTGTAATACCATGTGACGGTCCAAGGAACCACATCCCCACCAAAATCTTTAAGTTGAAGAAGTCGCGCTTTGCAACAGCCAATCAAAATATTCTAATTAATCTCGAAACGCCAAACTCTAAGGATATCTAAGCCTAGATTCTGGTGGTAAAGTTAGTCTCTTCGGAAATCAGTCGACGGCAGAATCCGCGTCACCCTGCATAATTATTCCGCGCCAGAGCTTGCCAAGTATTAGTAAAGGAAACTAATCACAATGCGCGATGTGAAGTATTTCTAATCAAAGTTAAGTGTTAAATGTACGTGGACATTAAATCAGAAACAGTCTTTACGGAACTCATTCGACGGCAAAATCCGTGGCAATTCACGTAATCATTTCGCGCCAAAACTTGCAAAGTGATAACAAAGATAAGTGATCATAAGTGCGAGATGTGAACTATTTATAATAACTGTTAGTTGTGAAAATTACGTGGATAATAACTCAAACACAATCCTCAACCAGAATTAGCGCGCTACATAATAAACGACGTATAACATAGTCGTATGGACATAGTGCGGGAGTGAAGCTTCTTTTGCGCTAATTAATCTGACGCGGTATTAGCGTTAAGAACAGTGGAAATATCACCGAGTCTACATAAGGCAGAAGTAAAGCTAAACAGTGGAATTGCGTCACCCATGTGTAGTTCATATATTATAATGCTTATTTGACATGAACCACGAGATCATATAATGTGTTTCCAATTTGATTATTATTAAATTCAGTTATCCAAGCTAAATCAGTATCTTCCTTTTGGCTTTCTTCTTATGTCCCACGGCCTGAGATCTCCAATACCACTCATGCTCTAAGTGAATTTTATAGCCCAGTAGCAGCCGAGGACCCACAACAGATCATCGACTACAAATGCAGCAGCTAAAAGAAGAAGGCACGCACTCGTTTTTCGCCCGACTCTATCAATTCCACTGTAAATTAGAAGAGTCGAGCAACAATATGATGTCTTCATCCTTCCACTAAGTAGCTACATCCTTAATAATTATAATAATAAACATCGAGAAGAATACGGCGTTAGCATCACGCGCCTCTCCGTCGGAATGTTGGCCCTCGAAGCGGGGTCACTGCCTGTCGCAGCTCCTCACTTTCGTAACGATGCTGAGTGGGCAGCAGTCCTAAACCCGGAACTTAAAATCCGTACCACCACGGGTGGGGTCAAATCCAGGCGTATTCCGTGGCCAAGAACCAGAGCACCATGCTCCGGCCCCTGCACCGCACTACAGGACAAACACCATTCTGTTGCAGTTAATTAAAAACCCTTTGTTAACACCGTTGGCTTCTGGAATGAATTCACAAATTCAAAGGTTAGCGCAGAAATTTCACTAAGTTCCTACATTTTATTGCTGAGAAGATTTTATTTTGCTTGTGTGCATTTAGCTTGTTAACCTTGTAAAGTTCGTTTCTAACTTCTACCATCTTCGGAAATATTATATCAGCAAAATACTATGTGCCTGTTGGCTCTGTTCTAAATTTACTTAGGAATTGTTCTCTAATTAGAAAATAAAGGACATTAATGGTTATTTTTGCGCATTCATTTTCTTTCAACATTCTGCGCATTGCACAACTACAAAGGGTTCTCCTTCTTGTGATTTCCTTATAGTCAGTAAAGTGTTGATAACCTATTCAATATGTCTGATTATATGTTTCAGGAGTGTATTTTCTGTATGATGGGCATTGTGAAATATACTTCCGCGCAAAAGTTGCGGATAAACTTCTATCGTAGGTTACAGTTCCTAGTAGGATAGCTAGCCATAATCTCATGAAGGAATAAAGCTTAAAGCCACATTTTTTTTAACAAAAACCAATTCAACATCACCATGTGTTCCTGAAGAAATTTTAAACAAACAGAGGTGTAATGAACGCTTTCGCAATCAAGGTAATCATTTTCAGCACCGATGTAATGCAGTTACGCCTCCACTTATGTTTATAGAGCATTTTGGTGACTATCAGCTAACAGATTGCCGGCTGTTTAACCTAATTCGCACGGCGGGTGCGGATACTGTTGTCCGGTTCAAGGCCGCTGTGTCATCGGTCCAACCTATCTCTAGATTGATCGCATCAGTACAAACTGTTTGCTGTTGCTGTTTATCACAACTTAGGTACAAAGTCCACATTCATTATATTATCTTACCCAAGTAAAACTCAGCTCAATTTGCAATGAAATCATTGTTTCGCTTAACGAATAAATGTATTCAGAAACGGTGCACTATGCTTACTTTCACTTATTAATGACTTATGGAAGAACGTTATGTGGAAATTCAGTGTAGAGGTAGAAGCTTAAAAAAAAAGAAAAGAAGGAAAAAACAACAGAAAACAAATTATACAAATAGATATTATTTTTAATCTCTTTTCAGCGCACATGGAACTTTAACACAGATATATGATTATATTTTAACTTTGCTTAAATATATAGTAGACAGTACAGAAATTCTCATAAAAATTGAGATATTCCCAGCCGGCAAACTTGACGAAAGCCGAAAATAAGACATTAGTTAGCCATATGCATGATTTTAAAGGGATGTTTGCTACAGTCGTGTAATGATATTTCATTAATTTTCAAACTATATAAAACAATTGCAATGTAATAAAGAGAACTTCACGTTAGCATTTGCTGTAAATTTAAATATGTTTGCTCTCGGACCTTCTGTAGAGTGGAGGATGCCACCGGAACAAAAAATTACAATATTAATCTTTCTCCACAGAATTAGTCAATCGGATATTATAAATTTGCTGATATGATATTTTAATCCACCATTGAAATGAAGGTTGTTTTCTAAAGCTTCTGTATTAATTTAGCTTTTGTAAGTAACTAGAGTTGCAGTTTACAGTTTGCAGATGTTGCAAAATTATGTGTGTAGGATATTTCATCAGTGTTACTTTATGTGCGTAAGTTTTGAGAAATCTATACAGGGCGGAAGGGGTATACATGTCCATACCTCAACTAATTGCTCTACATGCTATACTGAATTAAATACGCGTATTAGGACAATGCTATTTCCTTTGATCACTATTAGTATTGGTCGTAAAGATTAGTTTATATAAGATATTTATCACGGCATTACTCTTGAGTTTTTCATTTTAATAATGAGCATACCTAAACCTATGGGCAGCACAGAATACTTTCGAATCCATTTTCTTCTATGTACAATTTTGTTATGGCACCAACACGTTTCGCACAATTCCTTAAGATATTAAGATATTGGTGTCATATATCTGTGAATAGCAACTACCAAAGGCTTCCGGCAGCGGTAGTACATTACCACCCTTTCGTTTTGGTTTTAAATGGGGATACAAGCGCCAGTATTTTATTGGTCTAACTACCCCTCAATGAACCTAACACAATCCTTATTTGCATAATATTTTAAAACAATTTTCACTTTCACATCTTTCAAGGCAATTATTTTATTTAATCATGAAATTCCTTAGTGTGGCAATAGAGAAGCTACAAAAATACTTTTATTCTTTTTACATCCAACACATCAGATATCTATGTACATAATTGCTTGTTAAGATCTAATGAACTGTGCTGCTCTTTCTGTTCTGTAAGTGTAATGAACTGCAACTTACTGATGAATGTACAACATGATTTCAGTGTAATTTATCTTTAAGGACCTTTAAACTATGGAGCTCCACTGGAACAACGTGAAACTCAGTATATGTTGCTCCTTCAGCAACAAGAGCGAAACCTAAATTAGGTATAGTGTCGTACACTGATAACGTTTTAATACATTTGCTTCTCTACCAAAATCACTTTACAGGCATTAGGTTTCATTAAATGGTCGTTTAATTCGTTTTCGTCGTCAGACATGATATAACACCGCAGCTAAAGGAAACAGAATTGCAGTCTGTTGGTTGAGATGCGTCCCCTCGAGGAAACTAAACAGTCCTTGTTCACCTACTCAAGACCTTTCTTGACGCAGAGGGACAGCGTGACTTGTCCGCCTATTATTAGAAAAAGAAAACAAGTTCTTTGTTAATTTACTTGTAAGAATGTGTACCTGTGAACTAGTTGAGTGTTGTATGCATTATCATATTTTTAATACACTAAAAGTATAGTGATTGTCTTAAACGGTTACCTATTGCTTTCTTCAAATTGGTGCAAGTTCTATATTCATATTGTATTTTGCAGAACGTATATGAACAAAATATTCAACATTGGGAGACAGGGAGCACCTCAAGTTATTTAGAAATTCGCAATATTTGTTTCATTTTTCAATCTATTAATTTACACAGTGTTATATTCCTTAAATATTTGAATGCCTAAAAGCTTATATCTTCTGAGAGAGCTAGAGAGAGCTAAGGCCGCTGAATACTCCGCCACTGCCCGTATAGGATGTTATGGTAAGGGTGACAAATATGTGGTAAGTATTCCAAGCTTCTCTACCAGTTATACGTGGTCCATCGGACACTACCGCTGATACTTTTCAATTAAGTATCTCCTTATTGGTCTACAAGGACCTCGCGAGGCAGACTAGGCCTCCAAGCATGCGAAAAATCTCATGCCAGCATCTATGATCAGACACAACTGCCTGGTTTTGCAGGCAGCAATGCTATTGCATCGCTGCGAGAATACTGCCGTGGCGACGGATGGCGTTATCACGATGGCAATGTTGATAATGACAATTACAATACTGTTAAATTTACTTCAAAGCTTCATAATCATTTAAAGTGCATCAATTAGCTTTTACACACACAATTGCCGTTTCAAATCCTGTTTCAAACAATGAAAATCGATATGTATGACTATTAAGCTGTTAGTATAGAATGACTTGAACTACCTTCTTTATAGCAATCGAAACATTGTATACACAGAAAGCATATGAATGTGTAAAAAGGCTTCCTATATTGATATCAAGCTAATATTCAGCTGCTTTATGATTAGATACCATGCATTTTTCCTCTGAAGGTGCATATTAAATAAACATAGAGTTGTAATATATCGTCTGCACCGTAACAGACTCAGAAAAAGAGAAAAGACAATGACACATTCTAGCAATTGTTTAACCCAGCTCTTAGGCAAGTCTTAGCAGACCTGTTTAAAGTTTAGCGACTCTCAGTGTCACATCGTTTTAACACTCGGATTAATCCACACAGAGGTGTTGGGAAGGTAAACCAGTTTATCACGGGATATGAATTCGTGTGGAGAGGGAAGGATTAAGCAGGGCAGGAAAGGATAGACAGAGAGGACGGGGTATTCTATCGGCTGGATGATTTACATACCGTAGGCGGCGCGCAGAGTCGAGGGTAAAGCATAAATAAGGTTAGAGGGGACTCATTTTCCTTTCCCAGAGGCCGTGGCTAGGCTGCTCGTAAAAGTGTCGTAAATCTCTTGGTGTTTGTGTGTGTGTGTGTGTGTGTGTGTGTGTGTGTGTGGCGGGGAGGGAGACATCCATAGTAAGGCCAGTCCGGCTGGCAACTGCAGCTACCCTCTGTTCCTCAGTGGCATCAGCACATAAAATATGGTGTTTGTAATGACCGTCAGCAACCGAACTAACTGCGGAGTTGCCATTTCTCTTCATCATCTATACTATACTGCTATCGCAACTACAAGCACTATCACTAGACAGTCCGACGTATATGAATCTGAAGACTATGAAGGAAGATCGTCGGATCGGTGTTAGCAGTTTATGGGAGTAATCAAACTACTTCATACCGTTTTGTATACAAAGAAGTAAATATTAGTCTGAACAGCTCATAATACCAAAAAGCACAGCTATTTTGCATACCCCTGGGAAAGCTATGTGATTTATCCCTGCTGAAATTCCTGTCATATCTTGGAAGCTTATATTACCGTTGTTGGTCTCTCCTGCAGTGTACAAATACCTTTAAAGAGGCCACACTACAAAGGCAAGAGTTATTTTGTGCCTAATTTTATTTTTTGCTCAGATACCACCGTTTAATACTAAAGTGATAAAGTCCTCATATCTTTTCTCGATTATTTATTACAAAAACGAAGTTATATTCGTGGGTTAATTGCATTGCATTGAATGCCGCCTGCGGAAACATTAATCACTCAGCAATGTGACTGAGAGTGGAATCTTTCTGAGATCTTTTTGTGTGTGCAAGGAAAACCAAATAATTCGCTTCTAATAAGCTCTGGGTTACCTTGTCTTGCAACTCAGTTTCTCGGAGTGTTTCACATTCGCATTTCACTTTTGAAGTTATCAGCAGTTGTTTTTGAGCAAATCCCAAATGTGTTATTAAAATTTATACAGATGGCGTTTCTACTACTCCCATAATATTAGCGAACAAACTTGTATGAATGCTGATAGATAACTAACTAGTTATACTCAAAGATTAAAATGAATAAACAGACATAGGTATCCATAGGATTTCCATAAATATTATTAAAATAATATACTTATTCTGTCTTGTAGTTTCATGAAGTTTAAAGGAGTACAGGCTATGAAGAATATCCGCACTACCCCTATGTGAGACCTTGAGCGCCAAACTATGTGCAGTATAGGGGAAAAAATAAACCTGAGTACAAAAGCTCCTTAAAGTTGATTTTTATAAGACGGTGGCTTATGTCCGTCGTCCTCTGTGGTGTAGTGGTTTCCATGCTAGCCTCTAGTTCCCGAGGTCGCGGGTTCATACCCGACGGTGGACAATGGATTTTTTCGGGCGTAAAAATTCTTAGCATGGCTTCCTTCGGAAGGGAAGTAAAGCCCGTGTCGTAGATTCACGGCACGTAAAAGACCGGTCTTTCACTCCCAATATAAAATGGGACGCTAAGGGCCACAGAAGTTAAACAGCGTCCATAAATAAAAAGCAAACTCAAACACTCGTGACTTATGTCCTAATAAGGTAAGACTTTATCGCTAAACAAAAGTATGCGCAGATACCGTCAGCAATGGTGTCTCGATGTGAACGAAAGCAAGATCGCCGGCCTAGTGAAAGCTGGGGTGCAAGAAGCAATATATTCACTTCATCGTTCACTGTTGAACACGTTGGCAGTGGCGGCTTGTGGTAAAAAAAAGGGGTGAAGTGATGGCATATTGCACAACAAAAATTATCATGATACCTTATTTTAATATTATATTATTATCATTATTATTTTAGTGCTATAATTTCTAAAACTACTACTAATACTAATACTACTATTTTTCTACAAATGTTTATTAAATACTACAACAATTTAAAACACTCTTATAAAATGATCTAAACTCATCCTATTTCTTGTAAATTAAATCTATTATCCTGTCCTTCAAGCTGGCATATTTATTAATAATGTCCTCATGAAATGGTTGATTCTCGGTGAGTTTGAAACTTTGGACAACTGATGCATTGAAATGCCAGCCAATGAAGAAAGCCGACGCTATGAAATTGTACTGCGTGAAAATGTTTTCGGGCAAGAGAAACTGTGTTCCACAGATGCACTTGCGGAAGGTGTAGTCAATACGAAACTAAAATTTGAAATTTCTATGGTTTACATGAAACTCTCTCGTCATGGCCTCTAAATGGAAGAAGTTCTTGAACGTTTAATGTATAGCACGGCCCTAACGACTAGTCTGAAGATTTGTCGATTTAAAGAAACAGGTCGTTAAATCGAAGGATGCACAGTCTTGCACTTCCCTTAGAGCATTTGCGATTGTATTTTGATTAGTTTTTCCAAAGCTTTCAATTGCAATTGACACTTTAAAGGCTCCACAGAATCGTTATGCTTGTTAAAAGCAGGCGTCATACTTTGGAAATCAGAAATATCTCCTTGTGCATTCCAGACAGGAAATTTTTTACTGAACAAAGGACATGGCCAACAGAAGAGCTTTAGCAATGTCACTCTACTGCATAACCATGGGTACATGGGTATTGTTGAAACCACAAGTACTTACTTAAAATGAAGTTTGTATGCCACTCTTTTCATCACTTCCCTTCTAACATTTAGTTTTATTAAATCTACTCGCCTTCCGCAGTTTAAAGTGTCTTTTTTTGTCTTCGTCCTTTCATCTACTAAACAATGTCTCTTGTTAATATTAGCACTATGTCCCTAAACGGATACATATTTCATTTTCACAGCGCAAGACAAGATTACTTATAAATATTTTTACACCATCAAATCAAACTGACACCAAATTTCAAATTATGGCGCTTGTTATATTATAATATGTTAAGAAGCCAAACATACCAAATACGCTAAATTACTTATGTTCTGCCAACCCTGCCCGCTAAGGGAGGCTACTGTTAAAGAGAAAGCTACAGCAAGTGGTCAATCCAGTTGCCTTTTCTATATGCCACTGTCTCTAAAAATAGATTCTCACTAGACTGCGTCAGCGTTGTCATAGCAACCATGAAGAGTTGGACAAAATTTACCAAAGCAGTTCAACGTAAAAGATACTAACCCTTATTTAAAATTGTGACTTCGCTCACTGCGGACATAGCGCTCCAGCGGACAGAAAGTCAACTCTTAGAAGCGTGAATAACACTGTCGGCAGCACAGAAAAAAGCAAATAATTCGGTAATAGTACGATAGTCATTAATTTGGCCCGAAAAAGATGATAATGATGATAACGTATCTGATATTAAAAACAGGTGAAGTGGCACTTCACACACATTACCTCAATAGCCACTACTGCAAGTTGGATTCAGCTTTTAGATGCCTGAATGAAGTACTGGGCAGGAATAGGCCCTGGGCGGACTAAGCAGGCAGTTCGATTTGATATTTACTGACGTCCCTTAGTTACTCTGAAAACACTGTGTATGAAGATTCTGGATTTGTTTATTTAGAGCCACCGCGTAAGACGATAACTGTAAGAATTGGTAATATGAAATTAGCTATACATTTTATCTTGATTCCATCGCAAATCTCAAATTTTATTTTCATTAAGGATACCCATCTGTGAAATCTAAAAAATCCACAACTTCCGATCGATGCATTCGAAATTTTAAATCAGCAATCACGCTTTAACGTATAACACTTTGACAACATTTAATGCGTATATTAAATTTAGATCCATAGATATTAACTCCTAATTGCCTTCTTTTACTGTGAATGTGGGCGATGGTTGTCTCTCTTTTGAAGCCGTACCCTTGTTTCAATATCTGCTGTTGATTTTTCTGCAGGCTGCTACAATGGTTGGGTATGATCTCTCTCTCTCTCTCTCTCTATCTCTCTCTCTCTCTCTCAAGGTATGCGTGGGTCTATTTTGAAAGGATAACACCAGTACAAACGAACTGAAAGTTAATGAGATCCAATACTTGAGCTATTGAAGCGAGTTACCGACCGTTTGAAGATAAAGAATGAAACCGATTATGAATCGTAGCACTCGAAACTATAACAATTGACTTATTATACATGCCAATTTCCACGGTATCACTTTTACGATTTGAAATAACTCTTTCCGTAATAGAAGATACTAGAAGCATAACTTGCCCTGGGTCGCTAAAATACTTACCGGCAAAACCCCTTGCGACTGCAGCTAAATAACTGATAACCAAGCGCGATTTTAGGCGCTACGAACTGCCGATCACCGTAAAAGACTCTAAGCTCTTAAGGCTGTACACGAAGAAAAGAAATCTAAGACGCTAATTTTAGGAATACATATTCTTTTATTTCTTAAGCTCCGTCTAGCTATCACTACCCTCACCAAGTCCCCTTCTTACCCGTGTCAATATTACAATTCTTATGTGTGCATCTGTTATCTTCTTGCTATGGGGCACCTCTCTGATTCTCAGAATTTCATTCGCTTTCTATTTTACAGAATTCTGGTGTACGTGACTGTTCAAACGTACTGAATTCACCCCTTAACTGCATTCCAAGAACTTCTATACGTGCGCGTTTGATACTTCGGCTATCGCTAGTGACTTTGCTTTATATGACCCGCTAATGACCTTTACTTGGACAAATATTTTCAACACAAGCTGATTACATTATACTTTGATTTAATATACGACATTATTTATTGCAATTATTCCTGTATATTTATTGCAATTATTCCTGTATCTCACAATTATTTCCTTATTTAATTATTTTAACCTCCTGTCAATAAATACGGTATCGACCGTTTTGAAAAATTGCTCCACACAATGCAATTAATTTCTGAAAAGGATTGCAATTAAAACTCTTTAATGCTGTATTAAACATTTTAGAGATGAATTGTTAATTATACCACTGTTTTGGTAGACAATAAGTGTTAAATATGAAACTTCGATGCTTACTTAAAATTTACAAAATCATAAAACTATCGTTTAATACCATCACACCTAAGCATATTTAACAAACATACATACCACCAATTCGTTACCCTGTAATTCACAAGGAGGTATGTAAATTTTGTTGACTTATACCGAAAAGTACATCGGGTGGAACCATTTGAAAATGAGAATGCACCGACAAATGAAATCCCTACAAAGAAAAGTTTAAAAATCATAGTACTAAAATAACACTGTTTCTGACTTCAAGCCTTTTAGAATCGTTTAATGCATATACAGGCCTTCATTCGTATTCTTCTGCTACTCTGTACTAAATTAGCATTTCAAGGTTCCTAAGGTCTAACTTGTATACTTTGTTGACTTTAATTTTGGCAAAACTTAACGTTCTTTACTAGCATTTTATAGGAAGCTAGGCTTACAGGCAGACATTTAAACTCCTATACGAAATGCTTTTAAAAGTTAGAACAGCTACAAAGATTACCTACAATTAAAGTATTGGGTTTGTAGCGTTTAATAACACCAAATGCAAATTTATGAAATTTGGCAATTTCTACAGCTCTATCACAAATTGTATTCGTTAAATTATAGGATAAACAAGATATAGAGAGCGCAGCACTTCACCTAAGGAGCAATGGAACACTGAATTCTGCATTTAACCTAAGTGCACTTAGATACTTGTAACGTCTTCCGATAGGTAGATGAAACTACTTTAAGCATCAGTTATAATACTGTAGTGATCCTTAGGGCGGTTAATCCTGGAAGTTGCTTACTACACGGGGAATAGGTTCAGGTGGTAGTGTTGGTCGGCACTGGGAGATAAGGTGTCATAGGGTTGTTCAGGTGTCTAGGGGGGTTAAATAAGGAAACAGTGCGGGTAAAGCTTTTTCCGCTAGTACAGTTCTTCACATGTGCACGACCCGTATGTACTTGGCGCCATAAGGTTACTTCATACCAGTTGCGCATGCGCAAAACTCTTTAAAACGCACACAATTCAAGATGTGCTAGCGACTCTGTTGCTACTCTTATCGAGTTTAGAAGAGTAGCATATTAGATTTAGATTTAAATGTCACAGATTTTAAATTAACGAACATACATTATGTTTAATAGCATTCCAAAATAAATAATCAATAAATTCGTAAGTTGTCAAAAGATAGGGTATTCACGTGCTTTTATGCAGCAGGCGCTACTGTTAATTGTCCTCCAATGAGTACCTTTAAAAAATTGACTCTTTTGACATTCATTTGCAAACCTCGCAGCGTGTGAATATCCATTTACTCGTCCGACAGTACAATCACCACCGCCGCCATTGTTAACATCTCTAGTGGTTACTATGCTAGCCTCTAGTTTCCGGGATCGCGGGTTCAAACCCAGCTGAGGGCGATGGATTTTTTCGGCTGTAAAATTCTTAGCATGGTTTCCTTCGGAAAGGAAGTAAAACCGGTGGTCCCGTGTCGTAGATTTACGGCACGTAAAAGAACCTTAAGTCTGATAAGGAGGCCTTTGAGCAAACTACCCGCTCTTTCAGTCACAATATAGAGTGGGACGCTAAGGACAATAGTAGTTAAACAGCGTCCATAAATAGAGCTCCATGTAATTTAATTTAACTCCCACCATCACCAATTGCATCCACCGCCACCCTGCGTTCAGTATCACCAGAACCACCATCACTACCATCGCTTGGCTACTTATAGAATCGCCTGTATCACACCACCAGCTTCGCCTCGCCGCCACTAACACCATTACCAGGACAACTAACACCGTTACAACCACCACCACCGCCGCCACAACCACTAGTACAACCACGCCTAACACTACTAACATCACCAACGCCACCACCACCACCACCGCCCGTCTCGCTACTGAAAGTACCATCGGTAGCATCTACCACCACGTCGCTGAGCCAGTACAGCCCCAGTACCACTACCGCATACACCCAAAGGATCCGCTGCCAACACCATACTAGAACTACCGCTGGCACCACCCACTGCTCAAGTCTGCCCTTGATAGCCTCACCACTACCACAACCATCACCGCCTCATTTCTGTAAGCCCCATCACCGCCATCACTCCAATAACCACCAGTATCGTTACTATCTCCTGCGTTTACTTCCTGCACCCAGTACTACCAACACCACCATTAACACTAACTCGTCACAGCCAGTACCATCATCACCAACATCATTACTACCGTGCATCCAGAGGAGGCAAACGCGGGAAACTCTCAGATCCTAGTATTTGAGCATTTACCTTACTAATTTATTTCTCCCTCTCCCTCTCTCGCTCTCTATGATGAAGTAATTATGAATGTATTCTTTACAATTTATTTTATGAAGTTTGAATAAAAATGTTGCAATGGTATTCCTGAAGATATACGTTTAAAAAATATAGATTTATGCGGGATAGATTTATCCAACAAAATTACACAGCGTCGTATGAAAGCGTATATCCTTTGAAGAGTATAAACATTCTGATTATTTTTAACCACATTAAACACCCGTTCTTACTACATACGGCTCCACCGGTGTGGAACACTGACGACGCATGAAAATAGATGAGAACTTCTAAAGAATATTTCGGGGAAAAAATAATTTGAGCCATAGGTTCAGACTACCTCTTCTGCATTTGACAGTAATGAGTTTTCAGTAATACCTGGAAGAAATAGCCGTCAGGGAGGACGACCCTGGTAGGATTTTAACCGCCAATCTCTGATCACTAGTCCGTGCCTAATTCACCTCCACCACTCCTGCAGGTGTCCATTCTTAAAACTATTGAGTTTGCCACCCTGGCATTAAAAATAATGTACTACCCATGTTTTGTGTATTCTATTGCTTTACAAAAGGAATCATGATGTTTACAAATCAGTTTTGAATGACACCTTTAAATAAAACGATTAAAACGCATTATTATCGTTTGCTGTTCATGGAAAGGGGTGTAAATAAGTTCCGAAAAGTATGCCTATGCTTAGTCTATTTTGTGTATTTTGGTGTAAAGTGTACAACATTTTCATACTTTTATACTTATCTCTGCAAATGAGGTCGTATTAAGAAACACTCAGATTTGACCTTGTTTTGTTTTGTAGTTCTCATCGTTCTATTTGGCCTCAACAATAGTGCTGATCTCTCACAAAGTTTAATTTGTGATAATGAATTGAGCGTCAGGCCAGAAACGCTTAGGGCAGCTTCATATGCTCTGCCAAGATATAGGAGATACTTTTTATGTATTTTTCAGTATTGAGATTTCTGATTCTTAATTAATGCTATTGTCTTAAATGTATTGCGTTCTGTGCCTTAGCTCTGTAGTAGGTTGTTTTTTAAATGCAGATTCCCACTCAAATAGCTTTACTCCAAAGAGAGAATGAATTTCGATTGCCTGTCATCTTCCGAACCTGTGAAGTGTTCACATGTGTTGCTATTTAATGCTAATACTCTAACAATATAGACACTTATTCTTGTACCCACTACAAAAAATAGATCTAAATTAAAAGTAAATAATCCTCTCATATACGAATTAACAAAACTAGTAATAAAATGAATTTTCTGGCTCAAAGCGTTTGCTGCCATTGAAAAAATATTAAATACACGTGTTAACAAGATAAGATAATAATCATACTTACGTGAAAACAAAATTATGTACTCGGAGGTGGATTACATAATATGCCATTGGGTTTTTGTCAATTGCTGTGTGTTAAGTAATAAATTAAAGTTGATACTGTCAAGTTAATGACTTTTATTATTGTATGATCTGCTGATTATTTTGTTATTGCAATACGTACGGAAAACATCCATCTTCGCTTTGCTATTCAGGTTAAAGTTCAGCGCCAACGGAGCATGTTGTATACATTGTTACCTGTACATATAAAATCGTAGGGTGGAATTGTCACACATTAAATCGGGTTAGAATTTTTGGAGTAAACCATTGGCGTAAGCGGAACTGATGTATCATTCGGTTTATTCTCGTTGAGTGCATATTGCGGATCCTGTGATCCCTTGGGATGTTAGAGATTCTTAAAGATGCGTAGATCCATAGAAGCTGGTTTCTAAATTCTTGGATCTGAAACATGCTGGGAAGTTTAAAGATTCTATGCACTAATTAAGATAATTAGCATCTTAATGCATTAAAGCAAAACTCTTCGTTTGCTTCAAAAGCAATTAGGATATACTGTAATCGGTATGATATATGAATAATTGAAGCAACCATGTTGTGGAATGTTGGTACCTGAGGTTAAGAGTAAAGTTATGTGCAAACAAAATCAGTAGATCATAGGTGTCGTGATCTAAGGATGTAAACTTGACGGGTTGTGAGAGACGCCTTATTTACACACTAGGTTTTCTAAATTGTTAATGCACAACTCACTGTGTGCTATGATATACAGTAATCAGATATAAAATAGTATTAATTTATGTAGTGATAATGCGGAATACTGTCAATTGAGGTTAGGATTTAAAATCCGTAAAATCAAGATAACGATCCTAGCATTTAAAGCAGCGTAAAAGCTAATTTAGATTCAATGAGATGAAAAGGTAAAAGATGATGCCAATCATAAAGATAGTAAGCAGATGCAAATCTCAATTGAGATTTCATGATGTAAAAGATGAAAACAAGAAGATATGATGGCAATACATTTGGTAATTAGTATAAAATATTATTGGAATAGCGGTGAAAACATTAAATGAATGGCAAAATGTGATGCAAAGCAAAATAGCTTCAAAATGTGTTAACTAACACTAAACCAAACGTACTAAGCTAGAACAGTTTTAAATCTAATTAAGATTCAAAGCATGGTATAAAATGGTAAAAAATTAAGATACTGCGAGAATGCATTACAGATATGATATATTTACATTGCAGCATACTTCCTGCCAGAGCTGAATTTACTTGAGCTAACAGTCGTTTTCACATGAGCATCCATGACGTATCTGCGCGCAGAATAAGAGAAAATGACGCCAAGCTATTTATGACTCATTAATATAAAATGATAAGGTTATGACATGATGGTAGCTCCTAACATAATTACACTCGAAATACTAATGGTATAAAAGTGTTATTCTTAAATGTATCAGATCAATGCGATGCAAGCAAAGTACCTTCAAATGCTAATTAAGGATGAACCAACTACCAATGAAGGAAATGCACGTAGATATATAAAAGCACATATATAACCGAGAGGGATGTTTCAGGCAGCAACGTCAATGGCCCGCATTCGGAAGGTCGTGGGTTCAAATCCTGCGGTCGACCTTCCTGACCCATGGGTGTTTTCGCGTTTTCCCCGGGTCGCTAGGCGAATGCTGGGAAGGTTCGTTACATCCCCCGAATTCCCTTTCTCTCCATTTCACCTCCATTCTTATTTCACTTCACCTTTCATTTGCTTGGCTGTTTAAGGGTTGTAAGTGTCAGCGGGAGTCTCAGCGTTGCATGCAAAAGGAAAACGATACTGTATGTAACACTTCGTCCCCAACAACGGGGGCGATCTCCGAGTCCCGAGCCCCCCAGTGGGATGTAGAAGCCTGCATGGGTAAGGGGAACCGGTTGTACGAGCTGCCATCGTGTTTCAATCTGAGAGTTTCAATCTGAAAGAAGGTAGGGACCCTGCCCTCTGCTGTACTATTCCTCCTGGTCCGACCGCCCTCTGTCCCCTCTCACCTCACCCCTCCTGTCCTCCGTGGAGTAGTGATTACCATGCTAGCATCTAATTCCCAGGGTTACGGGTTCAAACCCGGCGGAGGGCAATGCATTTTTCAGGGAGTAAAAATTCTTAGCATGGCTTCCTTCGGAAGGGAAGTAAAGCTGGTGGTCCCGTGTTGTAGATTTACGGCGAACCTCTAGCCTGATAAAGAGGCCTCTGAACAAAATTACCAGTCTTTCACGCCCAATATTAGAATGGAACGCTAAGGACCACAGCAGTAAAGAGCTTCCACAAATAAAAACTTAATTTAAAATCACCTCCCACCCGGGGGCGCCCCGTCAGGGAATTATGCAAAAGTTGAAGTCATCTCCGCTCCTAGTCTTACACAAACACACACACACACACACACACACATATATATATATATATATATATATATCCATATAAACATGCATACCTAAACATACACATACAGTTATATAATCACGCACTGACACATTCGTAACTACAGGCACATAAACATACACAGATACATGTGTGCATAACTACTTATATACATATACGTGCACACACTCCTTCATATATATGTATATAATATACACATACATATGTACATAAATATCCACATACACTCAACATATCTACGTACAAAAATGGTTACATAAACACGCATACTCATCTATATATGCATATATATACCTGTACACAGATATGCACATAAATATTTGTACATAAATACATACATGCAAATGTACATAAATACCCCCATACATAAGCATAAACAGATATATGCTTATACTCTTACGTATATGCAGAAATATAAAGCATACCTACACCCATACATATAAACACACACTCATACATACATACATACATACATACACACATATAATCATGCACCCATACTACATAAATACATACACACATGCATGTATATATGTAAATAAATACACATATACAGTAAAGACACACATACAGACATACATATTAACATACCCACATTCACATACTCATCACATATGCATACCTACGTCGTATAAACGTAGCATGCATGCACATATCTACCTATCTACTTAGTATCGTGCCTATATTTTATACAGCTCGGTTTTGGGCATCTTACGTATTGGAAACTGTGTTGATCACCACACGAGTATTTACAGACACTGAGGAAAATTGGTAAATAGGTACATTAGAAAGGAGCTTGACATACTTGGAAACCACTGATTGTAAACACGAGATCAATTATTTTTGGCTTGCCCCTCTTTTAAGCTTGAGATCCAATAGCAGACATTTAAGGGATATAGCACTAATGTTTCAACGTTTGGGACTGACTCCTGTGTGTAATGAGCTTTGGAAATATGAGTCGGTATGGCAGGAGAGCCGAATAAAGCAAAGATGTGTTGTAAGCTGATTTGAAGGATAGGTAAATTCAGTGTGTTGTGTTACGCGTTATTTCAATACTAGCCATCCCGGGTAACCCAACTAGAACTTTCGCAAGTGACCTTGCTATTTTATAGCACTTTGGTCATTATCGGGAAGAAATGTATACCCAGTATCAAAGCGAACTAGCATTCAATTGAATTAAAGCGTAAAATACATTAAATATGA
The DNA here is from genome assembly GCA_030765065.1 of Deroplatys truncata. Classification (NCBI taxonomy): domain Eukaryota; kingdom Metazoa; phylum Arthropoda; class Insecta; order Mantodea; family Mantidae; genus Deroplatys; species Deroplatys truncata. The sequence goes on along the minus strand of CM060990.1, from coordinate 532,386,791 downwards.
TAACGTTGCCACACAAGACAGCAGCTTCAAATGCTAATTATTGAATTCAACATTCAGTAATCCAACTGAGATTCGGTAATAAAACGAATGGCAAAACCATTATATATCTACTTGTTGAGGCTTGTTTAAACGTACAGTAATATACCTAACGTTTAGTTGCATTCGATCAGCGGTCATTTTGGTTTGTGTGAGTGGGACCTCAGAAGTTATTACAATAGTGGGGGCACTGTAATTAAATATAAAATATGTATAACATATGAAATTAATTTCTATAAGAAATCAGGTTTTGGAACAAATGTGTATATCATAACGATTCCACTATTTTGTACCAATCGCAATAGCCTTGTCATTAAGGAGAACATGTGAAACCATATAAATTACTGCGAGTATGTTGGAATCGTAATGCAATGACGCTGGCTACTTGTTTGAATCTTGTCGAGTATATAAATTAATAATAGAATTGTGTCATGCCGCATCACATACGTCTGAAATGAGCTCAAAAAATCCGTTGATATTTGTTGCTGCTTGCCCTATCCTTAGGGTGGCTACCGAACCGAAGTGATTATTAAGAGATACTAAGAGATACACAGAAAGGAAGACTGAGTGACCAAAGAAATTATCCTAAAATACCATTTTGGAACAGTAATAAGTTAAAATCAGAGAGGGAGAAAGAAGAGCACATTAAACTTACTCTGAAGTGAAATGACGGAAAACTTGGTATCTTGAGGCTGATGTATAGGCAATTTAAATAAAAATTTAAATATCTTGCATTGGAGGCAATGCTATCCAAAGAGTCAATATTAAGTTAGGTAGGGTTATACGATACTGCATTTAGAAATGTCATCTTAAAATTTTAATAATGGAAATGGTTTACAATTTAAGGTTTCATATATTTAAGAACATATAAGTACTTATTCAAAGTGCTTGTAATTAATATCAGATTAACATTCGTCCACACAAAAGAATGGTTTAAAATATTTAAAACAGTGTGTAGTCGATAAGCATTATCTATTGAGAGATGTCTGAGTAGGATGAAAATAAGGGATAAAGGCCAAAAGTAATGCCGAACATTAATGGGGCGTATAATCTGATTAGATTAATTGACGGTGTAATTAGATTACATAGGTTTTTTCACACCTTGTCGCCAAAAAAGCCCGCGCTTCTAGGTGCTTGTCACCGTCAAACGTGATTGACAAGGGTTGACAAGGGTTTTATAAGGGCTGGCAGGTGATGTATGACATGTCAATCAATCAGATAATATTAATACATGTGTATGATTATCACTCACCATTGACTTTAAAGATCTTAAACCGCTAACAGGGGCCATACCGCCTTTCGAGGCTAAAACTTCCAGTAGCAATGTTCTAAATTGTTGACTGCATGTCATTGAACGGCTAATATAATAATCGTACATCATTGACTTCAAAGGTTGAAGCCGCCGCTAAACTCTATACTGCCTTTGGGCGCTTGGATTTCTAGTAGCCATCTGCTAAATCGGTGGTCGCGTGTCATTGATTGGTTGATATAATTAAGTGTATATTACTCGACTTCCTACATTCACAGGGTTGTAAGCGTATATGTGTGTTACCATGCATATTAAATTATGCCGACAGCATGATAGCGTCACTTGTATAATTATCACATCTCATTGGGTTTAAGGGGTTGAAGCCGTGTACAAGGAAGTAGGTACATTCGTCGCGTGTATTTGATTAATTGATTGAGTTACGCTGTCTACACACACACACACACGCACACACATACACGCATACACGAATCGCTTTTTCCAATCTCTCTCTTTCTCTCTCTCCCCTCTCTCTTTTTCTATCTCCTGTCAGGGTCTTTCACGCCATCTCACCTTAAACACAGGTACGGTTTTCAAAGATTATCAGTTCAATTTGAAATTATATAAATAATTCCACCCTTTAAACATCCTTCCATATGGCGAGAGACGGAAGTATTAAATTAAAAAAGGTTAAGGATCACTGTCACTCCAAAATACTTAATTGTATCGAATTATATTAGATATTGAGTCATTGAGAGATGTGTACTGATGAATCCATTAATACAACTAAGCGATTATTAGATGAATTCAAAGGGTAAGATGTCGCGGTATTTTGTTAAAAATCAATTGTGAAATTTCAGTCTGATTCGTGTGTAGAAGTGTTTTATAATTATCCCGCATTAAACATAATTAAGTTCCATGACTGGATATGTATTAAAATAAATAGGTGATTATTAATTATCTTCACAGGAAACATGCCGTTGCCACAGCTCGTTAAAAACCAAATGTGAAATTTCAGTTTGATTCACGTGCAGAAGAATTTTATAATTACTCATATGCCAAATGATTCACGCTAAAATTTAAAAAATACATGGATCATTTAACATTTATAGTACAAACATAGTATACAACGCCATGAGAAGGTAAGACATAAGGTTTTTTTCAAATAACTAAACGTATAATTCTGCTTTGGAAATATTCTGGCTTATAAGAACACTTCCATCTTAGATTAATTAAAAATACATGACTAAAACCACAGGAAGCAAAAATGATCAATTGAAAATTCGTAAGATGGTAACGTATTTAAGGGGACCTAGGACAGATTATACGATTTTCTAAAAGTTTTTTTCAATCTTTTTAAAATTTTGTATGTTGGTTTCCCTCATCCTAAATAGCATTATGTGTAAATTTCAATAAAATTGATGAAGTAGTTTTTCAGATATGAGTTATATTCTGTTTTTCATATCACGATATTTGAAAATTATGAAATGCTCCATGCGGGACAAATTTTATTTTTCATCAGTAGCACTTTGTTACATTAATATTTGAACTCCTAACAAATTATCCTAGTATTCTTTTTTCATTTTGTGCTTTGAATAACAAATTATTAATTATAATCATTAATGCAGATATTACATCCTCAAAAGTTAAAATTTGTAGCATTAATAGCCCACTGTGCCCAAGTTTTACATAGAAGCCCAAAAGTGATACTACAACTTCTTTAGATAGAACGTAGGACTATTGTGCCAAGTTTCATGCAAAACCATGGAAAACTGTCCCGCATAGGCATTTGACAGATTGAAAAATATCGTTCTGAGGAAACTTAAGTTTTGTATTGAAAACATTTATACAGACTAATGTACCTGGTTGTCCAGAACCATAGCTCTTTCCCTTCTCCTTCTTTACCTCCTCTGATTGCAATTTCAACACCTTCTTTTTTCTGGTGCACTTCTGCTGTTGTAATATGGTTATTTTGAGCTCCTCTCTTCCTCTTTTTTGCCTCTCATTTTTTTAAAATGTTGTCTTCATAATTTGAACAGTTTTGATACCCGTTTTTTTGCATAACTTTAAGCCTACCACTACATCCTTCATTAACCCCTTCAAGGATACCCAATGAGAGTAAGAATAAAAATAAAAAAAATTGTTACTTTGGGGCGCGAACCTCTGTCTAATGCAACGTAACACTATCATGCCACAATGCCTTAAACCAATCGGCCATCTGAACACATGATAGTTGCAGCATTGTTTGGGTTCATTAACTACCTAATATGGGGAGTGAACTTTTTTTTTAAAAAAAGGGGTAAAATGCATGTACGTGCACTCAATTGAAACCCGTCAGCATCCAACTGTGCCGTCACACCGCTTGCTTTAGTTGGGTCCTCCCAAACCTTTTCCACAGTTTCAATTGAATGCAGAACATACATTTTACTGGATTTTGATCCTACGATCCTTGGTCTTGATAGGTTAGTTATTCCTATCGTGCCTTAGACCGCATGGCTATAAATCCCAACGTGGAAGTCAAGTTGCAGATGGAAGCACGTTGCAGTGTATAGCATAATGTTTTCGCGGAAATTCCCTTCCCGGTGTCCTTAATCCTGTACCCATCCACTTGGCAGACTGACTATGGCGCAAATTTGAATGATTTTGCAAGCGAGAACAAAAATAGGTGTGGCAGACATTTAAACTTCCGTGCATGGTTTTGAAAAATGCCTGCCAAACCCTTTAAAAAGTTTGTATCACCATAAAACGCATTTAAATATTTGACTAACACTATAAAGAGTTAATTTTTGCAGAAGTAAAAAAACTGAAAATGTTGGCCATTTTGACTAAAAAATCTGTCCTAGGTCCCCTTAAAATGTGCATTTATTGTTCGCATGAAGACATTAAATTCGCCGTCATCGAGGTGCTACACTTGTCCGAAGGCCGTTAGCCCTCGCAAACTCCCTGGCATAGCGATTGAAAGCTGCCCCCAAATAGCAGGGGAAGTGTATTCAACATGACCAATACCCTCTCGAATACGTGGTGAGTCCGTTAACTCCGCATCCACCTATACCCTCTCTATCCCTTTCACGTAGCTATGAACACGGTCCCTTCTTGGCCGGTCCCTGTATGCTGGAAACAAACTTGGGGACGTCCCACGATATGCTGTTAATATTTTTACCTTAAAACCGAACACATGGTCTTCAGAAATTAACCTCTGAGATGGAGTCACAGATTAAAGACGGTGGCTGATGATTTTTGAAGGTGCTGGTGCAAGTCAGACGGAGCGTATGCGTACTCAAACGAAAGGTCACTCCTCACGGACGCCAGGGAGACAATTGACCGATACACCATTCATTGCTACCTCATTCGGAAGCACCAGCAGCTGGCCGGTCTGCGAGTTGGAAATGTTAGGGACACTGCACGCAATGCAACCTGTACAGATCAATACGGCTTACCATCCCCATCCCTCAAACTGTTACAGGTCGTCGACTTGTAGAACACAGAGACACGCAGATGTCTCCCAACATTTCCAGTTCGCAGACCAGTTCAGCCGTTGGAGCTCCTGAATGAGGTAGCGATAAACGGTCTTAAAATGAATTGTTCTTCTGGCGTCCGTGGGGAATGGCCTTTCCAGCGTGTACGCTTACGCTCCATCTGGATTGCACCAATACCTTCAATGGCAACCTGACAATGCCTTTAAGTTGTGACTCTTCCATTTCAGAAGTTAATTTCTTTTATTCTATCTCGAACATGCCGTACAGTAATAATTCTGACTCAATTCCGACATACAGAAGTATACTAGCTGATTAAGCCCTGGAAATTCCTAATGCGGGTCACACTCGTTATTTATGTGCCACCTCGCTACCTTTTACAATAGGTTTGGTTACGTTTGGTTACGTCTTGCTTCGTTCAGTAATGGTAGTGGTTACATTTGGTAACGTATGTTTCGTTTTGTTACGTATTGTGGTTATGATTGGTTAAGCTTGGCTACGTTTTGTGAGGATTGGTTACGTTCGCCGCATTACGCTACATTAGGTTGGACTATATTAGATTAGTCTGTACTATTAGAGTTCAATTGTACTTCGACTCCTGATGCTTCAATGAGTTCATTAATTTCCTCTGCACCCTAGGTTAATAGATTTTTGCGAGGCTTGGCCACGTTTGGTTAGTCTATCTGCGTTAGCTTAGGTTGGGTCAGGGTAAGTTGGACAATATTATGTTAGGTTAGACTTGGCTGTCTTAGGTTAGGTTATGATTATGACTACATTAAAATATTGTATATGTTATTCTAGTGATGTTCCTGTGTTAAGTTAGGTTATATTACGCTAGGTTAATTCAGGTTAGCCTATATTAGGTTAGGTTAGACTCGTCTGTGATAGGTTAGGTTATGGTTATGGCTACATTTAGAATGGATTGAAGATGTTATCCTAGTCATATCTAACGTGGCTTTGAATGATATAAATAGTGTAATGTTATTCATTAAACGGTCCGCTTTTAGTTACTTAGCCTGTTAGCATCTCTGAAGTCATTTAATTCCTTTTAGAACTTTATGTATGAGCTATTGTGGTGAAGGATCGCCACAACCAACTTTTGAGAAACTTAATTTTTGATGCATTGCACTCAGAAGAATACGAGTCATTAAATGTTGATATGTGGTTGTATTTAAAAGAATCCCTCTTAGTCAATACATAGAGGGAGATACTATACTGAGATGATTCTCTGTTCCACACTTGAGTATCAGGTGAGCTAGCACTCAGGACCTTGACAGTGACATGATAACCACTCCATCGATAAATAGAGAAGGTGCCGGATACAGTGGAAGTCGTGTGTTTACTATTTCACGTTTCCATGTGGTGCTATGGTGGTGATAATTCCGTGATATCTACGCTTGCAAATTCGAATAGACTGGTGAATATGCTGAGGCTACTCATTGCATCGAGAGATGCTGGTATAGAAATCGTAAGCATAAGAATGAAGAAATTGTAAGCCAGCTGAATGCATCTAAAGTTATAGTATGGCAGTCGTACAAAATTACTGCTACTGAACTTCGAGGATAGTGAACAAAGACTTTGGAATACATCATGAATACCAAGAAACTATGCTATAAAATTATTTATGCAGACATTTCTGAACTATTATATTTTACATGATCAAGTGTTTACCACAGTGTTTCTTTTCCCTTGATGCAGACAATTATATAATTATATGCTTCGGAAGTTTGGACTCTTATCATTGTGTTTGGGAGTGTATATGTTTTTGTGAAGAATTGTTATAGGATAACTTCTATGAAATAAATTAGGTTTATATTAAATAGTACACTTTTATTAATCCTACTGTACACTTCAAACCAAACATTAGATGGCTCTTATATCATTTAATTCATTCAAGAGTCTTTCAAAATAGGGCAATAGCCATTTTAGATTTTATGCAGCATAAGCGATTTGCGATCTTGCATAATCAATTATGGAATGAATTGAATTGCCAAGAAAGACAATATTGCACGCTTCAGTTATACTAATACAATATTGTACACACGCAAACATTTCTTGCAGGTTTTACGTTGGCAGCTGTTGCGATCCTTCGATAAAAAGAAAATCACATGACCATTTTAGGGGCTCTTCCTATTACATCTCCGTTTATACTTCTTTTACACTGTCTCTTTCTTCCTCTTCTTTCGCTCTATCCTTGTAGTTGTGTAATAAGTATTCAGAGTATTTGCTGCTTGTGGTATGTATCGTCTTGGGGTAGAAAATGCATTGAAAAGACTATAGAAACTCTTTGTACATGACTTCGCACAGACTCCAACACATGCGTTATTTACACGTATTGTGTATATAATAGAACATATACTTCTTTTAATATCGCAATGCATACTTCACGAATGCTATCCAAGTACACAGTTGAGCAAGTATTTGTACTTTCAAAAGCTGTATCTCTATATGAAGCATTGAAATGTCAATTGAATTATTTCTACAAACCTAACAGGAGAAAATAGAATTTGCATGTCTTACACTTGCCAGGTTATAGTAATCCATGGTATACAATTTGGAACTTTTCAGGCATTCCTACCAACTGTTTGCTTGTTTGGGTGGAATACCTCGCCTGAAAGAAAAATCCGCTTTTCGCCTAAGGAGGCCACTGTTTTGATATTATATTTAGACACCGCCTTTCATATTGATTTTATATTATAAGCCTCCTATAGCTGAAGGTCTTCTAGAATTTAGACGGGCGGGAAAATGCTACTCTTAGCGGGCATGTTAAGTCATAAGGGAATACATCCTTACTGATTACCAGCTTAAATTGCTCTTCAACAGGATATTGAGATCTTGTGATTTTAAAATCATCCTCGTCTAGCATGTCAGCCAGGTTAGAAGCTTATCACCCAGGAATCTAAAACTATTCAGAAAGAGTAACTGAATGTTCCTATACCTCTTGCTGAATGCCAAATACCTTTCAGATGTTTGCTACACATGATATCTGCTTATCATCATATGCCAGGTGTCTTATCAGAAAGTGGCTGTCATAATTTGATAGGCAATGGAAAAAGATAGGTATGAAGTCAGGGACCTTTCTATTTAAATTGCATTCTTTATGAGTAGCACCCAGATATTAACCCGTCACAGGGTATTGGTCTGTCGTGCGGATATCATCCATAGAAAACCCCTTAAGGCATATGTGACACTCAGAGTTATTGTCGAAATTCCGCTGCTCTTCAGGAGTCACATCCGTTGGTTTTGCATTAGAATACACATCAATGACTTCATCAGCAATTGATTTTAATTGTTTGATAAAGTCATCGATGGCATCAGGACCTCTGAATAAGAAGAATTTTGAGAATGACTCGTCATATCTACATACAAGCTTTAAAGCTATAGACATTGCTTCGTATTCTTGGATAGCTCGGGTCCAACTCGAATTGCTAGAAGGCTCGCAAGAGTGGACCTTTGCCAGAACAGATTCAAGGTCTGCTTAAACAACAAAGGGTACAGGAACGCTTTTGGAGAATGACTTAAACTCAACGCACTCATCCTGATGCGGCATCTAAGCATTTGGCATTTTCCACATCTTAATTTATGGCTTTCAAGTGTCTTCTCATTGGCACATCTCTTCAAGCACGCCATGCATGTCCGCATTCTACCATTATGCTTAGTGACCCTTACACTTACCAATTCAGATAAATCTATAATGAGACAGTAGTGCGACTTTTCATTTTCCTCTACATATAAGAGATTTATGTGAACCTCTTTTTCTCCCGCTGTTTGGTATAGCGGGATAAAGTTTTCATTTTCCTCTATACCAAACACAGAAATTGACACCCCATTATTCTGCTTTTCAAAGCTTTCAATTGGATGTAGAGGCAACGGGAATTCAATTTCTTCATAATTGAATGCTTTAAAAAGTATTTGAAATGGGTATGCTGCTGTTCTAACTGCATTCCTCTTTAAGGGGTATTTAGCCTCTAGCAGGCAGCAGGCAAAGTAGAAATTATCTTTATACTTTAGGTTGATTACAGCATGTTTATTCCGGATTTTTACTGGCAAATTTACGTAGTATGCTGCACATAGAGGGTCATAAGATGATGAGGAAGCTACCAGAGCAGCTACAGCAAACAGGGACTTTGATGAAGCTCCCCCTCAAATTTAGAAACATTTTCCAATGTGTGTATGTATGCATGATTTATGTATGTGTGTATGTATGTACGTATGTATGTATGTATGATGTATGTATGTGTGTATGAATGTATGTATGTATGTGTGTATGCATGTATCTGTGTGTGTATGTATGTATGATGTATGTATGTGTGTATGTATGTATGATGTATGTGTGATGTATGTATGCATGTATGTGTGTATGTATGTACTATGTATGTATGTTCGATATCAGGGTTCGTTACTCATATGCTTTATACCAAGGGGGCTCGTTACTTCGAATACCGCTCATACCACTCCTGGGTTCGATATCCTGGTTCGTTACTCATATACTTTAAACCAAGACAGCTCCTTACTCGTATATTCATTCTTTTTACCCCCTTATCGGTTTTAGGCAGGCGACCAATGATTTAGGGAGGAGAGATCTTCGGTATTCACAATACCACGCGACCAATGATTTAGGAGGGAGGTGGAAGGGCGATCTTAAGGATCTCTCTCTCGGCATTCCCACAGGTGTTATTAGTCGTAATAATTATACACGAGTAATAATCGTCTTAACACACTCACACACATATACGATGGCAACCAGGCGCGCAAGTCAATTCATAGACACTTATTTGCATTAATCAAAAAATACTTCATCGTATTCATCGATCGATGAGTAGAGTTTAATTATTGTTATTGTTATTACGTCTAAGCAATTCCAATCTCGCGTTCATACATTAGTTTGCACTCTCCGTATCTAGAGCGCTATTTCCGTGCTAAGTGATTACCTACATACCGGCTCTGTCCAAAGATATTGTCAATTCGCTAAGTGATATTTTTGTTCACTACATTACCAGAGCAATCGCCTGACGGTTTTTTTTCCATGAATAGAGCGCTAATCGCTATTTTTCCCTCGAGAGTGTATAATGTGTTCACATTGCACGCCGGTGACCTACATTCGTAAGAGTCACACTCTCTCTCGTTATATTTGTTATTGTTATTACGTCTAAGCAATTTCAGTCTTGTGTTCATACATTAGTTTGCACTCTCCGTATCTAGAGTGCTATTTCCAGCTAAGTGATGACCTATATATCGTCTCTGTCCACAGCTATTGTCACTTCGCTAAGTAAGATTGTTTGTTCAGTACATTACCAGAGCGAACGTCTGAGGTTTTTTTCCATGAATAGGGCGCTAATCGCTATTGCATACGCTTCCTTAGTCGGACTTGCATGATTTACACCAGTCCTCGGTTTGAGTGATATGTAGCGACCTCGAATGCTGTTTCGTTTTCGTTTGGAATCATTCATACAAGCGTCAGGTTTTTCTTTACTTCAACTGGAATATCATTCATATTACTCATATGCTTTATACCAAGGGGTTCAGTACTGCGAATATCGCTCATCCTGGGTTCGATACCAGTGTTCGTTACTCATATGCTTTATACCAAGAGGTTCGTTACTGCGAATATCGCACATATCACATCTAGGTTCGATACCAGTGTTCGTTATTCATATGCTTTATAAAAAGGGGTTCGTTACTGCAATAACGCACATCCTAGGTTCGATACCAGGGTTCGTTTCTGCGAATAACGCACATATCACTCCTAGATTCGATACCAGGTTTCGTTTCTGAGAATAACGCGAATATCACTTCTAGGTTCGATACCAGGTTTCGTTACTCATATGCTTTATACCGAGGGGCTCTTTTACTGGGAATATCGCTAATATCACGCCCATCCGAAATGATGATGATGTTAGTCAGAGTTCGATACTCGGTTCAATCACTCTTTTTTATCACCCTTATCGTCTTTGTCACATTAATGCTCGTACACATTTACCCCACACTCCTGTATACGATAAACACTCTGTAGCAGGATCGCGACTGTGTCCAATAGACTACCATTAGCGGCGGTCATTAGCGGATTACACATGTATTACCACACATATCCATTAGACGTGTCATTAGCGGATTACATATGTATTACCACACATATCCATTAGACGTGTCATTAGCGGTTACATATGTATTACCACGCATATCCATTAGACGTGTCATTAGCGACGGTCATTAGCGGATTACACGTGTTTAACACGTGTAATACTTGTTAAACTCGTGTAAATACACGTGCTAACACATGTTTTTGTGCCAGGGCTCTCAGGTTTAGACTACTCGCGTAGCTCGTAATTCATCATTATGTATTTTTAAGCCATTCTGATTGCTTATACACAATCATTCTATGTATATACTTTAATTTCATACCCAATTGAAGACGTTGCTGCAGATTTCGATAATGAATCACATATTTATCTTTATTCCTTAGTGTAGCTAGTAATTTTTTATGTTTCCCTTTGGGCGGTATTTCCGAACGTGTACACAGTGGCAGATCATTGTGAAAATCGTGAATTACGGAAGGATATTCAATGTCTACTTCTAGCACATCTCCAATCGGAGAATTTTCGGGCACACTTGCAAAGTGAATGTTTTCAATTTCATTTCTGGTTAACCATCTGAGCCCACCATATGGAAGGGTTCCCATCATAGCCGGGCCATATAAATTCGTACAGTCGTAGTAGCCTAAATATTTCATTTGCTGTGAGATATCATATTCCGAAACGTATTTATTTGCTTTTGCATATCTACCAGAGAAGGTACATATCCCACCACGTATTCTATCTACCATCATGCAATGCATCTCTTTATCTGTAATTAGGGAAAGCGTTACATAGGTTATCTTGAGCATTGCATCGAATGCAAGTCTTGAAAGTTTAAAGTAATGAGCACAGTCCAACTGATAAACACTTAAAGTTATGTCACGAAACTTTTCGAAAATTTCGGCTAACAAACATGTATCGGTTTTCAGGTATAAATTGCTGTACTTTTCTAGGATTTCTATATTAAATGTTCGCCAAACGGTAAGGGCATGTTCGTATTGCTCTGCTGTTATATCATCAAACATTGTAATATCGGGCAACTCTGTCTCATTCAATTTAGTCTAACAATCAATATAACTATATGGGAATACACCTTTCTTTCTAACGAGATTCTGTTGTGTCACAGTCTTAAATTCACTTTTTATAAATTTGAAATCATTCATACATAACATATCAGCAAGGTTTGATAATTTATCATCCATGAATCGATAGGTATCTAGAAATCTTATGTAAATTGTTTTATACTTTTTACTGAATGAAAGGTACTTTTCAGAGCTTTGTGCTATGCAGCTTATAGGTTGAGTGTCATGGTTGCGATGTTTCACTATAAAGTGAGCGTCGTATGACGTTAGACAATGAAAGAACATCGGTACAAAATTTGGCGCTTTTCTATTAAAATTACAAGAGCTGTGGCTAGCCCCTTTATACTTTCCATTTCAATGTTCGTGATCTCATACCTTATCGTTAGCTGGCATCTCCCGATTACATATGTGACAAACAGTTGCATTCCTAAAATTCAACTCACCTTCAGGTGTCATTCTTAATTTAACTTTTTTTCATATACTGCTATAGTTTTATCTGCTATACTTTTTACTTCATTGAGAAAGTCTGTGATTCCATTGGGTCCGCGGAAGAGTTTAAATCTTGAAAGAGAGGGAAACGGTCTACATACCATCTGTAGAGCGACTGACATAATCCCAAGCTTCTGTTTGGGACGCGACCAGATATGGCCATTATTAGGTTGACATGTCTGGACTCGAACCAGTACACTTTCCATGTCTGCATAAATGACCACTGTTACGTTAAATGCGTTGTTGTGTTCTTTAAAAGATAATTTATCATCCACCACAACCTCTGACATTACTATGGACTGTGTTTCCGTACATCTTAGCGTCTGTTTCCTTAAAGTCTCTGCATTTGAAAACCGTCTAAGACACCCCTCGCACACCTGCATTCTCCGCGTATTCTTAGTGATTTGACTGTTAATTAGACGTGATATATTGGTGATTAGTATGTAATGTGCATGTGTTTCGTTCTCAATATGTAGTAAATTGACATGATTTCTTTTTCTACACATTGTCTGATATAATAGAATGATTGACTGATTTTCTATGCCATATACTGACAATGATGTGTCTTTATTCTGTTGTTTGAATAGCTCTAACTGATCCAACCCCACCGGAAAGGAAATGTTATCTAATACAAATTCTTCATGTATATTGTCGTGACCTCTAAACAAATACTCAATGGGAGGTAGGGCTACTCGCTACTGAGGTACCAGAAAGTTAATAATTTATATAAGGCGAAGCCACGACAAGGGACGCAGCTAAATGAAAAGTAAAAAATATTATAGAATATCTAATAAAAGGATTACTACATGGTTCAGATGGGAGAAAGGATCTATCTACTATGATAAATTACACTGGGAAGACGTGGATGGTAAGATGATGTATTAATAAAAGTGGGTACAATACCTCCTTGGCTTCATGTCCGTCGGTGAGGACGCCATACATGCTTTTGTATGGGTAGCACGTACACACAACCTGCCTGCTAGCTACGACTCTACTGACTGACTGCACGCCACGCTACTTGGCGTGGGACGCTATCTACAAGCTTGTTTACCCCCACCACTCTCTTACGTAATACCCGATCCAGGCGGCCAAGGTCATGTACGCAACAATGCTTACATACACCACAATATTAAATTTGCTATAGGTAGATTGTCGATTCCTGTTGGATAAGGATGTATATTTCGCTGCTAGCAATGAGTAGACAAGGCATAGTGAACTGTCATTACGTATATTACAGGTTGCTTTCTTTCGACTGATAAAATCGGGGAGTTTAATATAGCGAGAAGCATTCAACGGATCATATCTACACATACTTATCTCCAATGATATAATTTCATGTAGCGCTTTTGAACTATCGCGACATTTGAAGTTTTCAATCTGCTCAATTATACGATCTTTAATTTTAACCCATAAAACAGCTCAAAATCTGTTGTTTGAAGGATGAAGGCTACCATTGAAATAAAACTTTTCAATTACCTGTTCATTTGATTTATTTAGTATACATGCACATATTAGTGTTGCACCCACTTTAAGACCGGTTTTGTGCTTGTTTAGAGTCTGCTTTGTTTGTTGTTCAACCAACGGTTTACACTGTTCAAGAAAATCGGGTGGATTCTTGGCACCAATAACATTTTAAATTCTATATGTGACTAATCTGCGTTTAAAGGCGGTCTCGATCTCATGACATTCCAATTCTCTCCTACAGTTTTTTATGTTGATGGCGTGTCCTCGGGTTTTCGCTTCACTGCTATGGTGTGTACTGCATTATCTGTAAAATCATATGTGACTATTAGTATTGATATTTTCTCGGAATGAACATGTAATGCTATTCTAAGGCTTGACACATACCTTTCTTTATTGCTGCTGTAAAAAACGCAATGTAGTGCTTTTTGAAGCCTGATGGTTGGGTTTCGAGACCTCGGTATTAGTGAGCATACATTCCAGATACTAGTTGCATCCTCATGTCAGTTGACATATTCGTGTAGCGTACTGGGAGGAAGACTTGAATTTCATCATCATCATCATCATCATCTTCGGCTTGGAGGTGTACGATAGTTCTAGTACCGTAACGTGTCGCCATAGTTCTGCATTGCGTGATCCTATAGGTGATGTGTTTTTACAGGTCGCTAAGCTTCCGTAGCTCGGGAATTGTGCTGCCAGCCTCAAGTTCTGCTAATCTATCGAGGAGCATAACTGAAATGAAGAGAGATTCAGATATAAACATTTTAGGAATGCAAATACAGCTACATATGATTTTAGGAATGTACATACAGTTGCATAACTGAAAGTGAACATGATACAAATTTTATCCCGCAATTCTAGAATATACTACAAATGTACATAGAGTTGCATAACTTAAAGTAAACATATATAAAGATTTTAGAGATGTGTGTACAGTTACTAACAAAAATTAAGAAACACATAATCAATCTAACATGCATAAGCATAAATGAAATGTAAACATTGCATGAGAAACACACAATCGATCTAACGAACGTAGAGCATGCAAATTTATACTACAATTCTAGAATACACACTAAAATTTATACCACAATTCTAGAATATACTAGAAATGTACATACAGTCGCATAACTGAAAGTAAACATATATAAACATTTTAGAGATGTGTGTACATTTACATAGCAAAAATGTAAGAAACACATAATCAATCTAACATGCATAAGCATAACTGAAATGTAAACATTGCATGAAAAACGCACAATCGATCTAACGAACGTAGAACATGCAAATTTATACTACAATTCTAGAATATACACTAAAAATTTGGTAGAACATACAGTAGAACTTACAATTTACACTACTACATTGAAATTCGTAAACCACACAGTCAAGCTGAAACGAATCGTAAAAGATGTGTATTATAGGTTAGGCTAGAATACGTAAGCTCAAAAGAATGTATTGTTTCTTACCGTCCCCAACCATTTCCTGCGACATGATGCGACGCTGTCTGGTTTCGTTGTATTCACAACGCATGAACTGTGACACTATTTATACAATGGCGTCTTGTTGCCCTCCTTTGAGATACCAGCCTCTAGGCTTGAAATATTATATACTTACAGGCTTCTAGCCCTAAGCCTGAAAGGTTGTATGTTATAGAGTTTATGTTTTACTAGATCTAATGTATTTTATGCAGGATCTTTTATACTGAATTTACACTTCTACACAGCTCATTTAGCGTCTCGGTGGGGGGTAGGGGTGGCCCCTTTACATGCTTTGTATGACGTCTG
The DNA here is from genome assembly GCA_030765065.1 of Deroplatys truncata. NCBI lineage: Eukaryota > Metazoa > Arthropoda > Insecta > Mantodea > Mantidae > Deroplatys > Deroplatys truncata. The sequence continues at coordinate 532,371,143 of CM060990.1, read as the reverse complement.
TTTATTTTTCCCTCGAGAGTGTATAATGCATTCACATTGCACACAGGTGACCTACATTCGTAAGAGTAACACTGTTCTCTCGTTATTTGATTCATGTATTACATCCATGCAATTAGTTACTGGTAATTTGCACTCATCGTATCGAGAGCACTATAATGTTCCTAGCTTGCTAAGTGAAAATGTTCGTTTTTCCATGTGGTGACCTACATATCGGCTCTGTCTACAGCTAATGTCACTTCGCTAAGTGAGATTGTTTGTTGACTACATTACCAGAGCGAACGTCTGACCATGAATAGAGCGCTAATCGTTATTGCATACCCTTCCTTAGTCAGACTTGCAGGTTCGATACCAGAGTTTGTTACTCATATACTTTATACCAAGAGGTTCGTTACTGTGAATAACGCACATATCACACCTAGGTTCGATACCAGGGTTCGTTACTCATATGCTTCATACCAAGAGGTTGGTTACTGCACACATCACTCCTAAGTTAGGGGTTCCTTTTTTACCAAGGGATCTTTTACTGCGAATATCGCACATCTCATGCCTACCCGGAATGATGATGTTAGTCAGAGTTCGTTACTCGTTTTCAATCATTCTTTTTATCGCCCTTATCGGTTTTATCACATTGATGCTCGTATACAGTTACCCCCAATACACAAGTGACCCACATCCCCCTACCATGTGACACATCATCCCTACTCAATCCACATTTTCCACAATACAACCATCTCTTTCACTCACATACGTTCAGATACATTGTATGTTCTACAATCATTTCACATCTCTTTCACACCAATGCGTTTATATACATTGTATGTTCTGCGATCAAGATTTCACCGTAGAACACACAAATCCATACTACTCACATACCAGCAATGGGGTTGTTACATATGTTAAAGACACATCTCACAGCATGCTATCTTGCTCAGCACTAGCCTACAGGCTACTGCAGTTTCTGTTCTTTTGACCATAGGGTTATGTATATGTAATACATATCTCCCCAACAGCCACAATTTAGATCTTGTAAAACTACATGACCTCACTCAACAGTTACCCAACCTTACCTTATACTCGGGGACTTCAACAGTCACAATACATCGTGGGGATGCAGAGTAACCAACCCAAGAGGAAAACCCACTGAGCAGCTTATAAATGATTTAGACCTAATCCTACTTAATCCATTAGAACCTACGCACTTCAACTTAGCGTAACTCTCAGTACTTTAGATTTAAGCTTGTGTTCACCAAACATGTCACATTTGTTTGAATGCTCAATTTACAAAAAAACTCAAGGAACAGTGACCACTTTCCTATTATTCTTACTCATCTGAGTGATAGTCCACAGAAAGGCACATTCACACCAAAATTTAACCTTAAAAAAGCAAATTGGAACGCATTTAGGCTTTTTGTAGCTGAAGAAATATCCCAACTTACACCTGCCTCCAAATTTATTCACAATAACATTAACGAAATCGTTAAAAGCTTCAGTGAAACTATTCTCAAATGGGCAAATCTTTCTATACCTGAAACAACAGCCCCTCCCAAGGAAACTGTTTCTTGTTGGAACAGTGAATGCAGAAAATCTATCAGTCCAAGAATAAAGCATACTATCAATACAGACGCCGTTCTACCGAAGAAAATAAACTTAAATTCCTCCAAATAAGAGCTAAAGCAAGAAGAGCTATCCTGGAAAGCAATAAGGAATCATGGCTTAATTTTGTCACATCCTTCAATCACCAAAATCCTCAGAAAGCAGTATGGAGAAATATCCAGAAAGTTAGAGGCAGATTTAAACACAACACTGAAATTGTTTTACAAAATCCTGATGTAAAAGTACTTAGCACTAACCCACAGTCAGTAGTTGATGACTTAGTAGATTCCTTTGCATCTGAATCATCCGATTTTAGTTATGAGGACGAATTCAAAGCTTTCAAAGCCAAAAATGACTTGCTACCTGATTAGACTGACAGTGATAATACCAAAAACTTAGATGAGATCATGATGATTCCCATGATGGAAAACAACAAGACATGCCATACTGAAAAGCACTCGTTACCTTTTCATCAATGACTTGCTAACTACTTAAATATTCACAAAATAAAAGTTGCTAACATGATGACGAGGGACCTTTACGATAGCCCACCCTAAAAACTCGATGTTTCTTAGATATTTACGGACGTCACATTTCATCAGAAGTCGAATAACGATGCAAATATTTACCAAACATTATTGCATGAAATGTGCAATAATTCCCATAACTATAAATTTCTATACACAGACGGTTCGAAAACAGATCATGCTACTGGATCTGCAATGATAACTCCTGATAACATTCTACAGTACATGCTACCTGATATCTACTCCACCTACTACTCTGAATTATACGTCATTTATCAAGCACTTGCTTACATTCTGACAACTCACCACAACTGATATGTAATATGCTCTGGTTCCCTAAGTACTTTACACAGCCGGAAGAATTATACTACAGAAAATACGTTAATACAGGATACGCAGACACTCATCAGTAACACCTACAACGCTGGCAAAGAAGCGGTTTTTGTTTGGATTCCTTCCCATCAAGGAATAACAGGAAATGAAGGATCTGATGAATCTGCTAAAGTTGCAGCATCACCACTTCAACAAACGAATATCCAAATTCCATACTCCAGATGTCCTAAATAATTTCCCCAATATACCAAAAGAGAAATGTAAATCTGAATGGAGTCAACAACCATTGAGAAAGCTACACCAAGTACGAAGAGGATCCATCACTCTCCATCCCACCAAGTCACTTACTAGGAAGAAATAAGTCATCCTCACACGGACGTGAATTGATCACTCCAACCTCACACTCTCATATTTTCTCTCAGGACAGATGAAGCCATTATGTGACTATGACATAGTAACATCAGCATTTACCACCTACTCATAGAATGTGATAAACAGAAAAACAAACGGAAATAACGCGAAATTCCACAGGACATCTTTACAACGTTAAGCAACTCCCAATTATGCCACAAAATTTTTGCTTACCTAAAAGATATTGGTATATGGGATTCAATATAAAATATGGGCTCTACCTTAATCAACTGTAGTCCATATAATGTTATACACAAAAGATGTAACTAATGTAAGTTTTTTCTAAAGCATTGTTACAAATATATATATATGTTTTGATTCTATGCCTTTGTATTTAATGTAAACTACTTTCCAAAATACTGTTACTGATATGAATGTAAATCTTCGATTGTATGCTTTTGTATTTATTAATATGCTTGTAAACATTGCATTGGTCGCGTTATGACCTCAAAGTTAAAGCGACCTTAAATAAATTATATTAAAAAAAACTATTTTCGGATAACTCCGTGACAAATAGTTGTCAATTGCAGTAAGGAGAACGGGTTTGCAAAATGAGTTTAAAGCAATTGAGATATGCAAATGCAATAAAGAAAAGGAGGTAGATGCGCATTCTTCCGTATAGAGCAGATATGAGGGCAGCAATGCATTCGTCTCAAATTCTAGTACTAATGTATATGCCACGTGTAAACTTTGATAAACTTCCGAAACATTCTGATATGTACTTTAATTCAGTTCATCAAATATCCAGCGAGAGAGAGAGAGAGAGAGGGGGGGGGGGAGAATCTGAGTCACTGTCTTGCAGTCAAAATCATGGTCCAAGTTTTCATAATTATGATCATTTTATATAATTTCTTAATACCCCCACTCGAATATCCAAATGGATTTAAGTTTGTCCAGGAGTTCAGCTGGCGCAAATTAGAGTAAATCAATGAATTTGAGGCTGGTTCTCGGACGCCTCACGTGGAAGCCTACGTCTAAGAGGGACAAGGCTGGCTCTGCACGCTGCGGTCTGTGTTTCGTACCTTGCGCGGGTCACCGCAGAGCGTAGCTATCTGCAGACATGGTAGAGGTAATGCTACAGTTGCGAAGTTTGCATACCTGTTTTGAGATCCTCTCATCGTGGCTTCTTCTTCTGCTGCCACCTCCGTCGATGGATAATGTAATCATAACAATTTGTTTTAGTATTTGCCTTGACTAGTTTTGAGTCTCAGTGGAAATATGTGCATGGACTCTGCCTATCAGGAAGGGATAAGCTACGGTGATCCAGATAGTGGGATAAATGAAACTACAGGAGAATTGGAGAAGCACCATGAAGTTCACTTGACTAAATTTTATTATAATTTTATTCTTCAAGACACCAGGTAACATTCCTGGTCACCGGGAGCTTGTACATTTCTCACATATCTTGCGGATTTTGTCATCTTGCTGCGTGTGGACATTATCATTTTTACGACGCAGTACTACAGTTACACGATTTTCAACCTGTGCTGTAATTAGCACCTCCGCAGTTCTGACACCAAGCTCACCGGAGTGTACTTCGGCACTCTGGTGAAAGTGCTATGCTTTCCGCGGAATAAACAACTTGATCACGGGCCCCTTTTTGCGCGCCAACTTCTGCTCATACGCAACGTAGAGTCTGTGTCGGGGATTACATATCGACTGCCCAATTTTTGGGGTGAACATGGAATATTTATACACTCCTACCCCCTACTCAATACTCTTAAGTTTCTGCTGTATTATTGGAGAATTTTTCGCGGGATAGTAAGCGCCAGTCTAACATTTCTTCATTTATTTAACATCCCATTGGCTATATATTCATCGTGTGACTTTTCCTCGTGTCACTTGTGTCTTCCCTGTTCGAAGTAAAAATCTATTCCCCCATGCGTCTGGATAGAAGAGCCTTACAGAAATCTTAACCCTTGACCCGACAAAAAAGAAGGATTTCCCACATTCCTCGCGATTGTAGACAGGATTCTTTCCGAGGAACCTCTAGCGTTTAGGGCGTGTACTAACTATTGGACCAGAAAAATTATATACAGGCTAAGTAATACACTATATTAAAATGAACAATTAAACGTTATACAAATTCATACATACATCTTCTATATATCAAAATGAAGGGTGAAAGTGGCATAATATAAACTTTATTTGGATGCCATAGCTAAATATCGTCTCAGATTCCTTTTCCTTTGATGCCCTAATTAATCTGACGGCGTCCTTTAATCTACAAATTGAGGAGGCGTATCTAAAATGCTTTTAGGGTCTCTACCATCTAAAAGTACAATTGAAAACTACACGTCCACAAATCAAAGCACAACAAAGAGAAGGAGTAATTACTGTTAACATCCCTGCACTAAGGAGGGATGGTGGAAGTGTAGAATGGGAGGAGATGCGCAATCAAACATAGCCGTCACAACTTTACGGGTCTCCAGCACACGATCTCTCAGCTGGAAGTCGAAATTTATGCTATTTTTGGGTATTCAATTTTCCATTCTAGCAAAAGTTAACAATTTTAATTGGATGCATTAAGGCTATTGCTAGGCATGGTAGCCAATCTTTTATAAGAACATTGTAATACTGCTTTGTATGCGATAAGGTTGGAATTGGTATATTATATGTTAAAATAGCCTTAATGTAGCAAAACAATTGTAATAGAGGTATTACAAGCGAGTGTGTAAAACTGGCAAATAAAAGCCTTCAGTTTTCTAGCTTACATCCAGGTATGTGAATACGAAGTCGGTGTTCAAGTTTCCTCACTTTCCAGTGGTTCTTCATCTTGGCCGAAATATGGAAAGAGTATAGCTTTTTGAACAGTTCTGCTTAAGGAAATAATTTTTCCGTGGGAATCATTTCTTCCTAAGTACTTCACTCCTGACGCTGCATTAATCTCAAAACACTGTATATTTACAACCTCAGGCATGTTGTAAATAAATACAGCACAAGCAATCGTTAGTATAGGAATTTCCTATTTATGTGGTGCAGAATACCATTCTGATTACAAATCGGTATATTCCTATCTGTGTTTCTTGTAAAGACTGAAACGTTTCATATGAGTACGCAAAAAGCAACAACAACTGGTATGATAGCTTTAGGCTCCCACCAGTACATATGAATTGCATTACGCTCATTAGCCCATACCTCCATGAAATACTCACAGTTCCATGAAAAAGGTAAAAAATAAGCTCAAGGACATAAACAGGAAGGAAAAAATCAGTAAATAAAGCCGTGTGTAATGATAATAATTTGTTTAAATAAATATTCTAAATTGAACAACTGAAATTATTAAATGTATATGAAAATAAATTTTTAATGCATAAATGCTGGAATTTAAAAGCTATTTCGAGAAAAATAGGAAAACGTATTTTAATAAGTGTCAAGCATTTTTAACTAAACTGGCCATCAAGTTTTACAAAAATGAACTAATAAAAGCATATAGTTGAATATAGCTACAGAAAAAACACAATTTTATTTCAAAATACATACATGAAAAGTGAGTAATGAAACAGGATGTTTATATCATATTCTTATAACTAGAAAAGAATGAAACGTCTCAATTTACGTTAACCAACTTATTAGGGTAATTTTGGTAGCCATTGACAAACCACTTCTGTGTTACCATGTTCTTCTTTTTCTTCTGGTAAACAGAGTATAATAAAATTGTTCTCAAGTCACGTTTGTTTACGCTTATGCATTTGTTGCACCTATATACCTGATAAAAATTCCTGTTTAATCTTCTTTTAAAAGGATTATCCTTTCTGCCGAAGAAAAGTGAATCATTACATGTACCACTACTGCTACAAAAAGGTCCATTCTACGGCGTCTTAAAATCTACTTGCTCCAAATTATTAAGCAAAAACTCATTATGAATTACTTCAGCTCAAAGGATGAACCCTTTTGAACCTAAAGTCTATTCCCTTTTTGAAATCTGGGGACTTAAGTATAATAAAATTATAAAATTAGAACATGAACTTTAAAATTTCGATTCCTAAACCAAAGGTCTTATGTGATTTGCTATTTCTTCCTTCGCACTAGCCGTCTTTAGGCACTACCTTGAGAAATTCATCGCCGTGCCCAGAACTCTAACCAGGGATCTTCGGCTCTCAGTACCGATGCTCATACCGCTTGATATATGATAGCAAGATACCGCAGAATCAGATCTCTGATTCATGCATTCTGGTAAACTTCAAGGCGATCTGAAATTTTAAAGACATCATTCCTCAATGGCGACTTGCAATGTTGCAAATCCTTGAATTTCCATTATTAGATTTATTGTGTTTTGATAATTATTGTTCATTCACACTCGAGTATAGATCAATCGTTATCATCAGCATGATTTAAATCTTTATGCCTAGCCAGGAGAAGCATCTGTACAGTATGTTGGTTCTGTTTCTTCTTAAAGGACTTCCTATTTCATCTATCTTACCAAGTAGGATTGCTCAGACAGTAACATCTGTGACCAGCATTTGGGAGATCCCAAGTTCGATCCCGGCGACCGTGTGCTCTGATCCATGGTTTTTTCTGGGGTTTTCCCGGGTCGTCAGGTGAATACTGGAGTGTTTTCTTTCATCCCCGAATTTTCTGTCCATCCATTTCGTTTCATTAATCACTTCATTCATCCTTCACACCGTTTTGTCTATTTGAGAGTTGAAAGTGTCCGCGATCGTGTTTCGGTGCACCATGGAAGGAGAAAAGAATGCCCTCTGTGCACTTTCTCCATCCCTCGCCCTTCGGCTAGTTGCCGCGGTACCAGAACTGCTCCTTGGGAGGGCGTTGGTCCCTATGTGGGACGAAGTCCGCAATCTGCCTTTCCGGCTGCCGGGGCCTCTATAATTGTAAACTATAGGGATCCTGTCATTGCTGTGCCATCATTCCTGGTTCCGGCCGCCCGGTGTCTCCTTTCACCTCATTCCTCCCTTCCGGGTGCACCTCCTCGTTTAGCGTCGGTACAATATCCGGATTCACTGGATCGGTGCCGAACCCCCTCCGCTTCACAATTCAATCCAATCTTCTATGTTTTTGTCACATTCATTTTTCATTTTTTGCAGATCTATATACGTTCAGAGAGGTTCTGACATGCAACGTAAGTTTTCAGAGAACGTTCTCTAACTTTCAAGTTTTACTATATTCGCTGTTTTTATTTTGCTCTAACTGCTTTGCCGTGTAGAACAATGGACTGTATTAGCCTAGTTGCCTCACTTTCGTTATTTTTTCTATGTTAGTTATGCCTAACTCTTAACTAATACTATTTACGTTAACAAAAATGGCGTATCGATATACATCGCGATCGTTTCTGTCAACATCCGCATTAGACATAAACGTTAATTTCCCTCTCCCTCTCTTGAGAGATCCTGGCAGTTTATTTAACTATAAAATCTGAGAAACGGGTATAAATGTGTATTCACTGATAATGTTTGACTCATTTCTTCAGAAACAAATTATAAATTTATAACAGGAGCGTAAAAATCAAATCCTGTAACTGGCGAACAACCTAGTTTTTCTGCCATCGCATATGTAGATATGTGTGCGAGTAAAATCCCTAATTTATGCTCATGTAGTTGCTTTAAATAAAAACACAAAAGTATGTATTTTGTATGTGTTCAAAATATGGCACCAATTTCTTGAGGCATTTAACATTTCCATTCATTGTGACACTCTCAAACTTAGTCCCTTCTGTATTCAATGAACATTCCGGAGCAATATTATCAGGATTTAGGCCATTTATCTCTCTGTAAACACATGTTCTTGTACTTATTGTTAGTGACGTCCACATGTGCCAAAAATGTTACTAGTCTGTTGTGGAATGAAGAATATTTTCCTTAAGAATCAAAAATGGAGAGCTGTATTTGAAATGAACTTCGTAAACGTATTCTCTAATCACAACGTTATTTTGACTATACCACGTGAGTCAGCTGCTCCAACGTATTCGTATCTATGCAACTCGAAGTTTATAGTCTAATGTGGAAACACTGACCCTTTTAGCAAACAAACTGTATTGTAGTTCTGCTACTCTATTCGGTACTATACGCAAACAGCATTAATGATTAAAGGCCTGTATGAGAACCAAGCAGCTACGAAAAGCTTAAAAAAGACGGTTTTTCATGAACATAATGCTTGCAAGGAGGTAGAGGAATGTTTTCCCGAAGAGTAACACAGAAAACGTACGTTCTGGCCGAGTGGGTTAGCTGCCGGAATGTGGTGAAGCAAAGGTTAGCTTCTGAGATCCGAAACTAACACTTACATCAAATTGTTCTGGTTCCTCGTTTTTTGTTTCTCCTTGTATTTATTTTCTGTACTTTAGTATACTAAGTTATTTATTTTTGTTAGTGGCTCTTCTGTGAGTAAAAGACAAAAGAATTGCATTTAGATAATTGTGTATCATATTTACCCTAACAATCTGTACCGTATCTGGTTTTGTAAACCGTGTTACGTAGTTATCTATCACTCTTTTGGGCGCATGTCGATGCTATTAAACCTAACAGTTCTTGTTTCATGTTTAACCCTTATGTTGCACTTCTTCTAATGACAAAGGAGTTGTAAATGCACGAAATTCACGGGCAAACAGATTACTAAATTCTTAAAGATCGTGGATATCATCAACGATGTAAATGTTAAAAATTACGACCTCCTTCATCAATGCACATTTGGGTACGTTGCCGGAAAGACCTTCTTGCATACTGTAGCATGCGCGGTGTAATCTGGCTGCATTCTTCACGTATGAGCACCCTAGATGATTTGGGCTTCGCGGTTCTTCAGTGTAGACCCGTTCCTTTAAATGACCCTACAAAACGAAATACAGTGGGGTGAGATCAGGTGATCTAGGGGGCCCTACGTTTGGACCACCTCGGCCAATCCATTTTTGCGTATACGCTCTATATAAGTGATTACTTACAATCAGTGACCAGTGTGGTGGAGCTCCATCCTGCTAGAATCACATTCCGGTCCTTTTCACTAGAGGCACATCTTCTAGTAGCTATGGAAAACCTACCCGGGGAAATACAAGGTACCGTGTTCCTGTGAGGTTGCCTTCAAAAAAGTACGGTCCAGTTAGCTGGTCGCCTAATATTCCGCACCAAACATTGATGCTCTATTGTATGCAGCTTCTCTCATCCAATGAGGATTTCCTATACTCCAGTAGTGCATATTATGGCGGTTAACAGTTCCGTTATTGTGGATATGGCTTCATCACTGAAGAGAACATTTCATAAAAACTCTGCAACCATTTGCGCTCGCTGCTGTAGCCGCTGTGCATACATACACACACATATATATACATATATATGTATATATATAAATCACTTGTGCTTGAAAGCCGCGTCCATGGAGAGCCTGGTGTAGTTATAGATGGTACGGATGATATTTATTACGGTGCAATATGCGCAACACTGAGCACTGACTTATGTACAGATCTTGTGCTATCGCTGCTGAATTGGTATGTGGACTGTTTTCTATTGCACTTCGCACAGCTTCTTCATTGCCTCCAGAGGTTACTGGGGTATTGCGAGCAGGTGGTGCTCTTCCAAATGATCCGAGGCGTCTTTCAACCCTTGGAAAAGTGTCTGCAGTAGGTGCCCTCCTTTCTGGAAACCATTCTCCATACAAGCACTTTGCTGACAGTGCATTACACCTTGTTTCTCCATAGACTAACATCATGCCAACATACTGGTAGTTTGTACACATTATGGCGTGTGTCGTAGAAAGGCCTCAAATACTGATGATGAAGAGTTTATTCACGCCAAGCATTGGCGCAGGCGCAAGTAGTTAAACCTACTTTGCATGTTTTGGTTGAATGGTCAAACGTAATACCGACCACAATAAAATACCTACTACGGAGAATAAATTATTCACCTTTTATTGGAAAACATGGCGATTCTTCTATTTCTTATAATGTTATCAAGAATATTATTTGTATCACAGCAAATTATAGGCCTAAAGGGATAAAACAAAAGATAATACAAACTTTGAACTTACCACGAAGGATTTGAACTTGAATTGAAGTGGCACAGTGTTAAAGCAACCATGACAATACCATTCGGCCAATGCTACCTTTGGAGAGGAAATTCTTATACGAATAAGTAGTCGCAGAGCTCAGACCCCACCTCGAATCTTTACACGCTTTTTGCAGCTCCATGTTGTGTTTGGAGCTCATTTTGGCGATTTTAACTCAAATAAACAAACTGCATCAGGCGTTACAATTACTGTATGAGCCGATATATGCCATAGTTTGTGACATAAGCGAAATTATCTACCTAGTAACTAGCATTTTTGACAAGCCTGTGCAACGAACATTTGTTACGGCTTAAATGCAATTGGTCGGACTGCGTATATCTGCCATTTTGTTTCCAAAATGTTTTTCTCAACCGATGCATGTGATAGGTTATTCCTTCAGGGGAGTTTTCAAAGGTGTGCATGAATGTATGCTAAAAAATAAAAGTTTGTCAAATCAGTTGAAAGTGCTACTGCAGCTCCCAGTGTCAGGGTGGGATGTTTTTGGTATCATCATACATAGTGATTGCATTCTGTCCCGTAAAACACCTATACACTTAGTTATTTATCCTTCCTCTTTAAAGTGTTATGCTAATCAGCCATTAGAAGGCATTTAAGAAAGGCTTAAGTCACATATGTCCCTTAGCACGCTGCATAAATTAAAAAATAAATAAGGGTAACTGACTCACCTGGTATATTTAGTTACCTCTAAAGCCTCGATAAAAACGGTACGTTATGCATTGCAATGAATCACCTTCCTAAATATGTATATCAATAGGTGCTTGAGAGAAAATGCAGTTATTCCTCCAAGCGAAACTGCAGAAAGCCGTATACTGGTATTCAAATTTCACATAAGTATTAGTTGTTCCTTCTTTATTTGTAGCCATATCCATACAATTCTTAATAGAGATACCCTTAATATACATATTTAACGTCACATGCGCTTTTGTTTCTAAACAAGTATCCTTATTTCTAGAGATTAGGTATCGATTGCACTTTGCGTATATGGATTTTATTTCTTAACCAGCTATCCACAATAATGATAGTAGTAATGAGAATGCAATTATTTTGCCCATTCTTACTGCATACTAATGGAGGTACCAAAGCCGCATCTGTCTTCGTTGATTGGAATTTGAGGCACTAGGGCAACCAAAAACTGAATTCCAATTCAGAAATAGTCGCTCGTAATTTTAGACATTTCCCTTTAACTTGTTGGAAGCTATTTTAAATGCTTACGCAGTTTTCATATAAGTATAGTATGCTTTATTATACTGTCATAAGAGAAAAATCATATCAATTGTCTCTTATAATGTGTTTCGTAAATCTGACATACGCTTAAGCTAGATAGAAACATTGCACCTTCGTGTGGCTACGCATACTGTAATAAAAGCGCAGGATTTTTTTCTGGTTTAATAAATAGTCAGATTAATATAGAATTCTCTACAACTTCTTCCTCTAAGGCAATGTCAGGTATGTAATTGAGGGCTTGAAATATTTAATATTCTTATTTTGTTTCCTTTCATGACTTCGACCAGATACATATATTTTACCTACCTATAGAAAGTTTGAAAGGCAGCTTTTCTTCCTATCGTTGGAGCTTCGAGGACTCATAGCCCCAATAAGAAACACTATTATTCTTGCTGATTCGCATTTTTTCCGGTAAACCACAAGGAGATTTCGAATTGTATCCGTGGTTCAAATCCCGCTTATGGCATTGAATTCTTCAGTCGCCTGATTCTACCTTTTCAACCCTGTCCAGCACGCGGCTTGTGTGGAAGAACAACTAATTCCACTAATACTCTTGTACATGTTTTTCGGCACCAAAATCGGTACTTGTATTGACATGGAGCACTACTGCTTTCATTTTTACTTTCTCTACCACGTACACAGTAGGTTGCTAAGGTATTGCGTTCCACCCAAAAATTCAATACCGACATTTCATCGGAAATGTATGTTTTGAGGCCTCTGAATGAGAAACCTCACTTTTAGAAAACGGACCGTGCGTTTCTGTCCTTATGTGTGTGTATCTGTGTATATGTATATCTGTGAACAGCATAACACAAAAACGAAAAATTGGATAAACACAAAATCTGACATTTAAGCTCGGTACCTTCCAAAGATGTAACATGAAGATTTTAAAGAAAATTCCCCCACCCCAAACTAACCTTTATGTGGAAGATTTTTCGAAGTTGTTTGTTTTCTAAAAAATGCCCCTAACAATTTTGATTAAAATATCATTTGTTAAATATATTTACATGGCAAATAAAACGTATATCTTGAATTTTATGGGAATAGCCTTCTCCTAATATCCTCCTAATTTGGAATTAATTATGTATAACCTTGTATAACTGGTAAACTTTAAGTGATAGATGCCAACGTACTACACAAACAATGCAGACCTCTTTAAAACATACAATTTAGTCTAAATTACCTTTTTGTGGAATCAGCCATTTCTAAGATATCCGTTATTAAAGGTTCGAGTTGTTAAATACTTAGCCGCTGTTTTCAAGTCCTGTGGATTATCAATTGTTTATCGCAATTGTATGGAAAGAGTATGGTATTTTAAGTCCAGCGTATAGCGTCCAGTTCTAAAACATTTGGCTATCGCTATTCCTTTTCAATGTGTAATGCCACTATTTCCGGAAGGGTTTATTTATATTAAAATGAACTCGATAGGAAAATAAACTTTCGTAAGGATAATTTGTGTACCCACTAAGAAACGACAGAGGGAAAGTCATATGAATGTAACAATTCCGTTTTAAAATTATTTGTGTATAAATCTTTGCTAACGCATAGCGTTAACAGCAATACGTATAAGCCAGAGTCAGGTATCGTATACACGTTGATTAATATTCCGCCTTCAAAGTTAGTTTCCTTGGCAAGATAAATAGCTTTCCTAGAAAGAAGGTAAAAAGGGTTAAATAGAGGTGACCAAGGAATCGCTCTTTGTAATGAGGGCAGCAAGGATTATATGCAGTGATAGTGAACACAACCTAAGATAAGCAGTGATAAACTATCCATGAAATGGGTTTAAGCTTAAGTTCTCATAAGTGACACAATGTAGTGATAAATCTTGACACCAAACTTGTTGAATTGATTATAAAGTATACAGTGATAGGTTTGAAGACGTAATAAAAAGAAGGGGAAAAAGACCCATAAAGTGAGAAGACTTTTGAAAGTAAACCACCTATGAACCTAATTAATAATTCTCAGTGTTTTGGTCAAGGATGTTGCTACTGTAGCTTAATGCTACCAAGGAGTTAAAAGCCACTGAAAGAAGCAGTTACACGTAATAAAAATTAAAGGCGCTTATTTTTGGGTAACGACCAGAAAACGAAACGGAAAAGTGGAAATTGTTATTTTATAACGAACACCCCGGGAAGAACCCTGGAGCGAACAACAGTGGGTGGTAATCTCACATGGAAGGAGCAGTTGGTACCGGGGTTGAGGGGTACCATTGGGAAGCTAGAGAATGTCGAATAACAATTACAACAGGTTCTATAAAAAGCTATTCGCTAGACCATTTGATTAAACATATTGGGTTTGGAGGCCCACCAACGTGCCCTGCGGTGCAAGAGCTTGAGTACAAAGTACACCCACTTACCTTTTGAGAGTTCTGGCAGGGCTTAATTCACTTAAGAAAAAGATACTGTAGTAGGTCGGGGTTTGAAACCCAATATTAAGATTTTCGCAGCCGCGGAAGGGCGACAAGATATAGAGAGATGGCCCACAATCGTGACCAATAAATAAACTTCGCAACGCCAGATCAGCAGACTGTTGTCCCCGTTGCTTGGATTGTAATTACACCACTTTATGAAATCTGACGCAACTTCCCCATTGTGGATTGAATTCCACGAATGGCCGTTACAATATCCTGGTCATAACAGTCCTTAAGGAACGAGAAGATGCAGTTTTGTGCCCATATCTTGAAAATTGTGAACATTTTTGACCAAATAATAAATTAAAGTGGTTTGCAGCTAGATGCGAATGTTTTTGTGTGCCTCTAGAAATAATATACAGGACAGGATATCTATAATTAACTTTGTTATTGCTGCAAACATCTATGATGTTAACCTGAAGCTTTCCAGTCTGGGTTTTATATTGCATAAAGAAATTGCTGGAAGTTATGTTCAGGTACTTCATTTTTATTATTTTGGAATGTTAGATGATTTTTATTAGCTTTGTAGCACGATTGCAACTTTGTAGAACCCTTATTAGCACTTAGTTCTCCTTCTACCCATAAACCAACTCATGAGTCGCCATATACCTATATGGAGTTAAAATCAATATAAGGAGTTTTGAAGATAGTTTGTTAATATTTGACAAATATAGTCCAAATGAAAGAAAAGGTTTAAATTAAATTGAGAGGAAGTAATACTATTTTGCCTGTGATGTCCCAAAATATCCACTAGGATGCAAATAATTAAGAAATAAATTACTTTTTTTCTGTTTTTCAATATTTATTGTGAAATGGTTGTAATTGCCAAACCAAATTAGTCAAGTACAAACGCTCCTGAATTTCAGCGCTAGCGTACATTTGCCATTGTCATTATTTCCTCAACCATTATTATTAGGTATCATTATTACGCATATTTTCGAATATAAGGCCCATCTTTAGGCCAATTCACTGGTCAATATTCACAATGTTTCTGGAACGAATTTACTCCCCAGTTGTTAAATTTAAGTTAACAAACACCAAAACGTGAAACACGTACCTGTTGTTTCCGAGAAACGGCCAATGTTAGAGTGACTGAGTTCATATGATCAGTATCTTTTTTTTAGTTTATCACAAATTCCCTCGTTTCTCTTATTATAACTGTTGCAGAAAAAGTAAATAAGCAGTATTCTACTGATAACATTCCTAAGAAATACTTGGGACCTTGATGAAAATGCTCAAAACTTATCTATTTTTCCAAGTTATTGCCATATATGAATATATGGATAATGCAGAATAGTGGAAAAGTGTCAATATACAGCTATCGTCAAAACAGGTTTGAGGTTTATTACACACAACAGGATGCCTATTATGCGGTCCAAATATCTTGACGTTTGAGACGTGTCCAATAACACGACACTGGCGAATAGCAGTAGTGCGGCGTTGCATCATACGGATAGTACACCCTGCCGCTGGTAAACCCCTAATTGCAATATCATGTGAGTGCATGCGTATTTCATATTTCAGAAAAGCAACAAGCAGCTATGATAAAAGGCGACATTTTCCTGAACAAGTACAAAAAAGAACCATATTTTCACACTCAATGGTTCGCCATTAATTTATAGTTATTTTTCGTTATGTTTAAACGGAGACTTTTAGTTATATTTATGATTGTAAAAGTAATGAATCCAATGCTGTCGTAGTTATTTTATATATTGTTATGCAATAGACATAATTATCACTTAATAATGTGCAATTTTCCATGTTCGAAATACATTTATAAATATTTATCCCACCAGGTTTTCTAATACAGCTACAAACTCGTCATGAAAATCCTTTGTAAGCCCTCTGACGAAGCTTGCAAAACCATACATGATGCTGTTTTTAATAAACGACACGTATGGTTTTGTTTCACAAAATAATACCATTGGAAAACCAATGAGTAAATACATTTTAATGGTTATTATGCTTACTTCTACATAATGCCGAGTCCTAGAGCCAAACACGTATCAGTTACATGTGAAGAGCAACATTTACAACTTTCAACACCTGTTACTTGGAATGCGCTAAAAAACAAAAACAAAAAACAAATACAAAAAAACAAAAAAATTCATATAAAGAATAATCCAACTAAGAACTTCAAGAAAAAACCAGTAACTGTCATCACATTCTCGAGGAAGCATCAACAACGGAATTCATTGCAGCATTGACACCATAGCTCGAGGTTAAAACATTGTTACAACATTTACAAAGCAAAAATATTGCTGGTGTACTGTATATAGCACCTTGCTGGAAGGTTAAGCGACTCTTCATGAAAATGTCCAGTAGTACCATTGGATAAGCAGTAAGGTTAAGGCTGTTGTCTTCAGTGTGTATAATTTCTTTAAAAAGTATGCCAATGAAGAAAATCGCAAAAATCATAACTTCATGAAGTGTCAATAACTTAGACTGAGGCGTACCCATTAACCCTCCGTCAGGCGCGCGCTTTGGTAGAACGCCGTTAGTCGCGCGGGGCCTAGTAGACCCGCGCTATATTTTTGTTGTTATTGTTTATATTTTTGTTTTCTTTCGTTTATTTTCTTTTTTTTCCCTGCCTTTGCCTTTATTTAGATTAAGCGTACAAGGCTTTCATTAATAGGTATTATCTTACAACATAAAAATAAAAGCTAAAATATGAGTACATATACGTTATAAATTGTATTACAGTAAGTATAAAGAAATACATTGCCATTTTCAGGTATACGTACAACTTGTAATTTCAAATGTTCAGTTACTCAGAATCATCTACTATTTCACCCGTGTTTTCCCGACTAAGCAACTATCGTAAATAATTTTAGCATGTTTGCTCAAACACAGGGGGTGTTGCATTTCCCACATGCATATTTAGTTTTGCAGTTCATTTTGTCTTTGTTGCTGGGTTCACGTCGTTTCCTTTTCAATATGCATAGTGGTGTATTTGACAATTCTACTACGCCGGATTCTTCAGGTTTATATTTTGTCAAAAGTCCTTTGAAATCATCGGATATATTTGATGTTGTTGCTCTCCTTTGTAGCTGTTGCAACAGTAAAGATAAAGATAATGATTTCAAATACTCCTGCCTTGTGGAATATTTATTTTGGTTTCCAAGGAAGATAACCCTAGAATTAATACCTGCAATGTTCAAGATATGGTCAAAAATTACCATGGGCCACCTTTTCGTTCTGGCTACATTGTATGTAGCACGCAATTTATCTACATTTAGTGTCGTTGTAGTGCAGGATTATTTCAGGCTTTTTCTCAGCACCTTCTGATAACTGTGTGGATGAAACATGTAGACTTGAGAGCAAAACTACTGTTTTACCCATTTTTGGAACATATGAAACAAGTGTTTCATTTTTTGTGAAGCCAAATATGCTTTCGTACTGTCTGCAATCTTTTGGAGAAGTGAAATTAGTGGGTAACTCTTTTTTGTTCTTTCGCAATGTACCGACGAAAGAAAGTTGTCTTTTGCGCAACTCATTCACCAGCGATACACTGGTAAACCAATTATCTGCAGTAACTTTTCGTCCAGTGCCAGAGATTGGTTCAGTTAGTCTCAGCACTACAGCCTCTGCCGAGTTAGTTTGCAAATATGGTCCGTCCGGCTGCTGTCCACTATACATCTCCATGTTAGTTGTATAAAACAGTTTTGCATCACTCAAACAGAATATCTTTATGCCATACTTGCTTGGCTTGGATGATATATATTGTCTAAAAGCACATCGACCACGAAACGCCGGCAACTGTTCGTCGACAGTGATACTTTGTCCAAGAGAATAATGGTTCTGACAGTTGTTCAGAAACAATGTAAACATTTCTCTAACAACAGCCAATTTATCCAATCTTCGTCGCTCCAGTCTTGAGCTTTTGTCATCAAAGCGAATACAGCGTATTAGAAAACTGAATAGTTTTTCGGACATAGCCATTCGGAACAGAGGAATTCCAAGATCGGTTCTCCAAAACTCGTGAATATCCTGGCGTCCACCACGAAAAATTCCTGCCAGGTACAATAAGCCTAGGAAAGCTTTTATTTCTATTACATCTGTATGTCTGCTGTCTCTTTCACAATCAAATTTGTGCTGCACACTGCTAATGTAAGTATTTGAGCTTTCAACAATCAAATCAACTAACTATATCTTCGGTAACTAAAAGGTTCCAACAATCAATTTCCATTTTCGCATTTTTGGCAGCTCCTACCACACCAGGAAGTTTGGTCAATATATTGTCAGCCCTTGTCTGTGTTATTTTCAAAGGTGTTTTTTTTTCATTTTGTTCCATCTCTTCCTGTGAATAACAACAGAATGTATTGTCAATAATAATAAGAAGAAGAAAAAGAAGAAGAAGAATTATTATGATACGCATATGATGTTACCTATAAAATACATGTTATCACACAAGCTGCTTTCATCGTCTTCCTCTTCATCTTCATGGTCAGTTTCTGAATCTAAAGATCTCGTTTCGCGTTTATCTTCTGAATCAGAGTCATCTTATTCATATAAGTTGTCATCCACGGGCAAGGCATCATCATCGCAAAGTAGGCGATGTAGTTCTTCCAAATCATTCGGATTTTGTAGATTGTACCTTTTACTCGTATTCATGACGAAGCAGTAACAGCTCCTTGCAATAGTAAAGTAATATTGCACAAAAGCTAATGAGAAATAAATCTGTCAACAATATGTAACGAGAGCAGGCGCCCGGGGCCTGGTTGACCTGTGCGACACGTAACTGCTGATTATTCATTCCTCCAGCCAAACAAATAAACAGATAAGGTTATCGCGGCAGCAAATAATCGCGCAAGGTGTAATGTTAGATGTCCTAGTCAGGCAATTGCATAGGTGCGTTCGTTCGAAAATTATAACGTTTATATAATGCCAAGGGTCTCTCAGGCCCCTAGCGACTGACGGAGGGTTAAGGAAGTAAACTGTTTCATGTGTGTGGGAAGCAAAAAAGGCGCACGCAGAGGAAGCCGCAAAATTGTTTACATCGCCAAGAAAGCATATACGCTTACCTAAGAGAATGACAAACCTGGACGATTTCGAAAAAGATGTACGGCGCAGTGTCTTTTAATTTTATGATAAACGGGATATCGAGGACGATGAGGATATGCCGTTAGCTATGCCACTCGAATAACAAAGGACGCATAGAACGGTATGGTTTTTATTTCTCTGTTTGTGTATTGCATTTCTATTATTGTATTTCTTCTTGTTTTCTTGTAGTTTTTAAGTGAATATTGCGATGGTATTCATAACAAACGCGTAACGTTCTGACGAAGCGAAGTGAAGTTTGGTAATCGCGCGGTCACTCTGTATTGGTTGTCACGAAACGTCAAGGGATTTGGACCACAACTAGTAGTATTCTTTCATGATGTAAATGGGTTGATGAAGGAATTGCGTATCAAGTACAACCCACAGGAGTGGAGACTGTTCATAGACTCTGAGCTTAGTATGAAAGCACTGTTGCTGCACAATTCCAATTCACTTCCCTCAGTGCCTGCTGGGTATGCTGTCTGCATAAACAAATCATATCAGCATATAAAAATGTCTGGAAGCCGTTTAGAGCAATGATCATCAATGTCAGGCAGTTGTTTCGGAACCTAAACGCCATAGCAGTTGTTTGGAACTGTTTCCTATGTTAAGCGAGGCTGAAGCTAAGGATGGCATTTTCATAGGTTAACAAATTCCTTCAGCTGTTTCTCAGAAACTGTAGCTAACGAAAAAACCTCCGAAGTCAGATTCATATTTCTTGGCCCTAATTAGTTCAAATGGATTATTTTGGGAAAGAAACCGTATGCGAAACGTTTTTGTTGTTCCGTGTTATTGGCTTCTCAAATTCGGGGTGCGTCTTATAATTATTCGCATACAAATGATAAAATGTACTGCCGTTTGTGAAAATTGCAACACCTAGAAGGAATTTCCGGAATAACTCCAAAATTGGTGGAAGTGTAGAAGAGTGTGCAAGCAATAAGTGATTAGGTTTGCAAGAGATGGGGTAAACGTAGGTCGAGCAGAGCCCTCTCGTATTGGTCCGACAAGGTCAGTGTTGCACCCAGTGTAGTTAGTGCAAAGCTGTCAAACAAGGTGGAAACAATAAAATAAGTGCCAGTATGCCTCGTCGACGTCAAAGGGAGCCATATCGGCATGAGAGTGAGTTCAAACGGGGCAGAATGATCGGTCTCCGGAAAGCGGGTTTGTCATACCATGACATTTCGGCTCGTACAGGGCATGCTGCTACGACAGTGATGCGTGTGTGGAAGCAGTGGATAGATGAAGGTCGTACGCAGCAAAGAGTGGGTACTGGACCACGGAACATGACCACAGAATGGGATGACCGTCATCTTGTTCGCATGGACATACCGGACCGTACAGCTTCATCCACAGTGTTGGCTCGACGCTGGAGCACTGCAACAGGCGTGAACTTGTTTGCATAAACGGTTCCTCGCCGTCTCCTGCAGGATGGACTGGTTGCATGCATACCATTACGTCGGCTTCCATTGTCCAGAAACCACAAGCTCCTCCGACTGCAATTGACACGTGAACACCGTCATAGGGGTGCTGAGTTGCAAAATGTAGTCGTTTTGGACAAGTGCAGCTTCAACGTGTCCTACAGTGATGGCCACATACGTGTCCGGCGGTACCGTGGTACGCGCAACCTGGAGGGCTGCAATTTTGAGCGGCATAGCGGACAAACACCAGATGTGATGGTTTGGGGCGCAATTGGTTACAACAACCGATCTCGCCTCCTACGAACTGAGGGCACTTTGAACAGCAACCAGTACCTAACGGGGTTGTAGAGCCTGAGATACTCCCCCTGCTTCAGGCATTTCCACAGGCCACATTTCAATAGGACAATGCCCGGCCACATATTGCGAGGAATGTACAAGCCTTCTTCAAAGAGCGACGGGTACCATTGCTTCCCTGGCCTGCACGTTCGCCTGGCATGTCGTCCATAGAACATAACTTGGATATGGTTGGTCGGCACCTGGTGCGTCACGGTTCTCCAGTAACCAGTGTCACGGATTTGTGGGCTCGAATACAAACTGCATGAAGGGAAATCCTTCAGAAACTTATTCAGAACCTTTTTGACTTAATATCACGGCGTACAGCAGCTCTAATTGCAGCGCATGGAGGCCGCACCATGAATATTAGGGCTCAAAGGTCATGTATAGATTTGAAAAGTTTACCATTTGTTACTTGTCATGTACCTAACCTGTGGTATTAAATTCATTGAATTCATGGGTTTCCTTGTTGGTGTTGCATTTTTCGCAAATAGGAGTGTATTAGGTTATGGAGGTTACGCAAATTTAGGTACTGAAAACGGACAATATCACCGATACTACAAACTCATATTTCATTAAACTATTCAAATTAGCCGTAAAAGTATACAACTGCACCGGTATCTCTGTCATTCGTCGTCAACACTGGTGTCTATATCGTCACTTGATTTGCTACTGGAGTCTGTCTGAACCGCTGACAGTAACATGGCTGTCAAGAACGCTTAGGCCTCAATCGTCGAACATTTGTTTCTGCAACACCGAATGTATGACTAGTATGTAGGCTTACAAATTCTTTGGCGTGTAAAATAAATTGACTGTTAAAATACGCATGGAATGACATTCGCACGGCTAGTAACATATTTATCTCCATTACAAACAACCCTAATGTACTAATGCAATCACTTAGAGCCTTTTACTAATTTCTCCTTTAAGTTAACCGTGATAATTATCATTGTTGTTCTCAAGACTTACGATACCTTCAGCAATGCACGCTTGATAAAGACGGTTTATAAACATGATAGCAAGCAGAATATCGAATATTGAATTGGTTGGGGTATATTCAAATGTTTTCGCGATATAGTCATTACATTTCGCTTTTATAGTACAGCTTTGTTTATGGATTGCGCCTTATATGCGGAAAATGTTTTTACGATACTATATTGTGGATTTTGGTTGCGTTATACCCCACAAGTATTATTATTATTATTATTATTATTATTATTATTATTATTATTATTATTATTATTATTATTATTATTATTATTATTATTATTATTATTATTATTCTTTACACAGCAGTACGAATATTATTTTTCGATTGTAGTATGGAAGAGATTGAAGTACTTGCTGGTAAAATTAAATTAAATTCAGTTTTATTTGTGCTGTGGTCTTTAACTTCTGTCGTCCTTAGCGTCCCAGTCTATATTGAACGTGAAAGCCCGGAAATTA
Source organism: Deroplatys truncata (assembly GCA_030765065.1). Classification (NCBI taxonomy): domain Eukaryota; kingdom Metazoa; phylum Arthropoda; class Insecta; order Mantodea; family Mantidae; genus Deroplatys; species Deroplatys truncata. Next base: position 532,348,401 of record CM060990.1, on the reverse strand, counting down.
TGCTCAGAGGCCTCTTTATCAGGCTTGAGGTTCTTTTACGTGCCGTAAATCTATGACACGGAACCACCGGCTTTACTTTACTTCCCTTCCGAAGGAAGCCATGCTAAGGGTTTTTACGCCTGCAATTATCCATCGCCCTCCGCCGGGTTTGAACCATCGACCTCGGAAACTAAAGACTAGCATGGTAACCCTACACCACGGAGGACGACGTACTTGCTGGTGCCAACATTTCTGTAGAGGGGGAAGTTTTTTTACGATTCAGCTACAGTGGATGCAACAGCACTTCCTGAAGGTTTGGACCAAATGTCAAGTTCTTCGGATATTAAGGCAAGGGGAAAAAAAGTAAGGACCCATTCACGATGAAGACGTAGCGTTAACACAACGCAAAATAAGCACAACCGTGTGGTAAGACCATTCATAATGTAGCCCTAGGCGTAACGCAAGAATATGACACGGGTTTCTAGATCCGTGAATTGCACCCGGAAATCTTCTGAGCGTACCACAAGTTTCAAATTGAGCAAGAGAACTGATAATATCAGATGAAACAGCTCGTCCAGTGTTTATGAATATACAGGACGCAAATAGATGTTGAAACAAGCAAACAACTTTGTAGCATCTGGCTTCAGCATTAAAAATGTGGAAAGGAAGCCTAATTATAGGATAAGTAGCGTAAAATCTGGTTTCGCGATCGTGTGATGTTCACAATCTGGCAATACATGCAGAAACAGATGAACAATTATTTCCTTATGCAGACAACGCAAGCATTGTGAATGGGGCTGAAACGAAAGTACCACAATTCCTACTTGGTCAAGGGGCTCGTTGAGACCAGCTACAACAAGCTGCGGTGCGTAATTTACGGCAAAATGTTACCAACCAGAGCGATATTACCAGCTAAAATGCGTGTAATTTCGAGGGGATCCATCCTGAATGCCACGGAAAGCACATTATCATTTTACTTTCTCTACTACTTACCTATAGGTAGTAGAGGAAGTAATGCATTCTACCCAAAAATTCGATATATACATTTCACTGGAAATAGATGTTTTGGGACTAGCTTAGTCCAAAAAGAGGGATTTTTAAATAAAAGGTCCGCGCGCGTGTGTGTATGTAAGTGTGTGCGTGTATCTATGAACAGCATAACCAAAAAACGAAAAGTCTGTTAAATACCAAACTCGTATCTTATAAGAATATGATACGAAGATTTTCCACAAAATCCCTCACTCCAATCTACAATTTACATGAAAATTTGAAGAAAATAATGATATTCTCAAAAATTCTTGTAAACATTTCTGTTGAAATACCATATGTTTACGTTATTTCCATGAAAAATGAAACCCATATCTTGTATTTTCTGCGAATAGCCACTGAAGCCCTATTAATTCTGAGTAACTTTTTGTGTATTTTGTTAACAGTAAGAAGTAGTCAAAATCTTACTACACAAAAATGTAGATCCCGTTAAAAATTTATGTCATATAAGCTTTTTGTGGAATAAGCTATTTCCGAGATATTTCTGGTTATTACTTTGAATTTTCGAACACTTATACTTTGCTCAAATGAAAAGTATTATTCCTATTTATATCGTGGTCATACAAAGAGCATGGAATTTCTAAACTATTACATATTGACACGCTGTTTAAAAGTATTGCTATGTTTTACCTAGTGTATCATACAACGAAATGTGTAAATGTGAATTAAAAGTTTATCTGGATTAACAATAAGTAGATAAAGTAATAAAAGATTATAAGAATAATTTATATAAGAGTAAGTAGAGAAATTCATGTGAGTGCAAAACATTACCCTTTTTACTTTACCTCGTAGGTAGGGAAGGTATGGTATTCCACCTAAAAATTGGTTATGGAGGTTTCACTGAAAATACATGTTTTGAGAGCCATTTAATAAAGAAAGGCATTTTTAGAAGTACATCTGTGTATTTGTGATTGTGAGCAGCATAAGTCAAAAACAAAAATTCCGATAAATAGCAAACTTGCTATTTTAATTTAGTATTTTTAAAAATGCTGCACGAAGATTTTCAATAAAATTCCACCAACTAAAGGTATCTTTATGTGGAAATTGTTTCGAAACCTTTTATTTCTCAAAAATGGTTCTAAAGATGTTGATTAAAACGCCATTTTTAATATACGTATATGCAAAAATAAGATGTATATAAGTGTTGTGGGCATTCAGTTGTATCTCGCGATGCCATGCAAAGAGTGTGGAATTTGAAGGCCAGTGCAGCGGCCAGATTTTAAACATCTGACGATCACTCCAACCTCCTGTATCCCTCTTGTACCTGCATCGAAATGTGTAATGAAGCCATCTATGCCAACATTATCTCGATTAACACGAACTGGATAGAAAAATAAGCTTTGTTAACAACAGCTTCTAGAAGCTATATCAAAATAAAAGATAGTCGGCAGAGAAAGTCATATGAGTGTAATGCATTCAATTTTTTCAGGAGGAGCTGCAATTAACTTGCAGAAGCCAGAAAATATATCGTATTGCACAAAAACCATTAACGAAAAGGCTTTCATGTTCAATCAGTAACCGAGGTGCTCAAGCCTTGTACAAAGGATATATTTGAATGCTTGTTGGATGGAAAGCCACGAAGCTATGACGAAGTTCCTTTGCCAATTTTTTTATTTTACGACGTATCACGGACTTTTAGGATGATATTAAAGCAGCTTTACTTTTACCAATACAATTCAGTAAATTTTCCCTTTAAATGGATGAATTAACAGAAGTAGGTAGTAGGTGGGTTAACAACCTTTTTTTATCAGAAAGGCAAGACTGTCTGGCAATATGAATGCTTGTTCTGTTTGACATCAGATTCTACTATAACTATAGGATAATTTTTTAAATAAGAGATGACATTATCAATTCTGGTGTCAGTTGAATCATGACTTAAAGTTTGTCTGATGAAGCTAAAATCCTCACTTTGTCCTTTGAAACCACTTGTTTATGTGAATTAGGACTCTTTGCTTATACAGGTACTGAATCAAAAGACAGATTGGTTTTCCATGCCGAGCCAGATATTCGGTTTCAGTGGGCGTAAATTCACCCGGATACCTATAACTGAATTATGAAAGGATTTCTCGATCTCATTACTCTTATTATAATGACTAGTTTTCTATTTCGAGGTCGCAAGTTTGTTTTGCAACATTAAACGTGGTTTTATGTATCAGATCCATGAGGGTAGGTTATGGATTTATAATACGTAATTGGCTTTGGTTCGTCTTAAAATGTGTTGCTGTGATGAAATTTTCTACTAAAAGGTGTTCCAAGACCTAAACATTTTGAGAACTGCTGCATTAGTCAATCCTACGATTACGTGACCCGCGTAGTGACACTCTTCTCTTGGAAGTTAACTCAGCTTACGACAGATACACTTGTCATATTCATTCATATGTTGCCTATCGGAAGATCAAAGATTCAATATCTGTATAGACCAGCACATTTTCACGCTTGTTTTAATTAAACCTTCATCCTGACAAAGCTTTAGCTCCTACATTAGCCAGCTTTAACTGCTGGGAGTTGATTGAAGCAATAAACTATAATGAGCAGGCCTTATCTGGAACATTTCAGCTGTACAAAATGGAGCCGACCAGATTGCAGCAGCAAGTGATATCTCGTCTTTAGCTAAGAACGTTTCTGTCCAAAAGCACAGTTGTGTACTGTGATGTTCTCTACTGGGACCATTACCGAGCGAGGTGGCGCCGCGGCAACCTGTGCGAGTCGCATTTGGGAGGTGCCAGGCTCGATTCCCAGTGAACGCTCACTCTGATCCATGGGTGTTTTGTGGTTTCCCCGGGTCGACAGGTGAATGCTGGAGTAGTTCATCTACTACCACGACTCTCCTGCCCCCCCCCCATTTCCTGTACCCATAATTTTCCTTGTCATCTGTTTCATGATTGTAGGACCAGGCGAGGGTGTTCGGCGGACGGTTACTCTGCGCTCTGTGGAAGTTTCACGTCGTCCAGGGACTGTTCGGCTACAACCTTTCTCTGGATGCTTTCGGGTGGGAGTTCCTTTGGGGGCCCCTGAGGCTGAGGGCCCAATAAAGTTGGCTCGGGCGGCGTTGGAGGCGTTCAATCTGGAAACATCTCCTCATCCTCCCTACAGGGGGACATGGTAGAAGCACAAGGGGCCGGCTGATTTGCGTGCGGTGCTCTGCCCCGGTTTTGGGGGCCTTCTCCGTTCGTCCGTACCTTTACCTTCCTTTTACTGGAACCATTCGTCCATTCCAATGTGTCTTTCAATCTCACTCTTTGAGCTTTCCCACACTAGTACACAGTTAACCAGTAGTTTGAAAGCAAAACAACACCTTTCTGATGACGAATCTATGGTTTACTTTTACTTGTGATATCTTTGCAACAAATTGTTTCAATAAGGCTAATTATTGGAGTGGCAAAAATGGAGAATTAGATACTATGAACGAAACATTCTCAGTTTGTGTAAACAGCTGATGCAATTGTCAAAACTTGACAGGGACTGTGTATTATCAAACCTTTCAAAAAGCTCAGCACATAAAACATGTTTAGTAGTTCAGATTAAACTGCGCTATGGTATAGTACAGCACAGGGAAGTACATAAGCAGCGCGGTGTTATTTGATAAAGAATGAAATAAACTAATAAAATTAAATAAAACGTGTATTCTCAGTCCAGACATATTGAGTCTATATCGAAACATAGCTGTGCCAGACTTTATTACATTTATAATACACCTTCTAAATCAATACATTTCAACTAATTAAGTGTGCAGATACATACTTTACATCTACTTCTACTTATTAACTAAATGACTGAATGACTGTCTGATTCTGACTGACTGACCGACCGAATCATCGATCGACCGAACGGCCGACCTAAGATCTACTGAAATTCCAGTAACTTTACAGAACTTCTATTAAATAGTTTCTAATTCAATAGACAAATAATATTATAACCCACCAGGCAATTCACTCATGAAACCTTTTCCAAACCAACTTAAGTCTTACAATTCCACAGGACTTGTAAAAGGTTGTATTAACCTTTATCTTCCACTAAAAACCCTTCATTGTTCATCATGACAGGAGAAAGTCGGTTTCTCAGAACTATTTTATTATAATTACAATCTATCTCTTGTCCAGTTTTAGTCAAAGCTATCCTATACTTGTAGTCTGTATTCAATTATGTTTCCACTGTCCTAAAACGAACCATCCCAGAGGCGTCCTCCGTGGTGTGGTGGTTACCATGCTAGTCTTCAGTTCCCGAGGTCGCGGGTTCAAATCCAACGAAGGGCGATGGATTTTTTTCGGGCATAAAAATCCTTAGCATGGCTTCCTTTGGAAGGGAAATAAAGCCGGTGGTCTCGTGTCATAGATTTACGGCACGTAAAAGAACCTCAAGCCTGATAAATAGGCTTCTGAGCAAACTTGCCCGTCTTTCACACCCAATATGGAATGGGACGCTAAGGACCATAGTAGTTAAAGAGCGTCCATAAATAAAACTCAATTTAAATTTTGAACCATCCCGTTTCTAAAATCCGCATTCATCATCTAAGGATCCAGTATTCTCTCTATCTGTTTAGTCTCCTAGGTCCTTCTCCTACGTATTTATCTTCAAAATGTGCCCTGTATTGTAGTTGTTATAAATTATCTTCATTATCCCTTTAAAATTAATCCCCTTATATTTGATGTCCTCCTCTTCCGTCGTCTTCTTCTTCTTCTTCAAATGGTTGTTAGTCTTCCAGAATTTCTCCCCTCGTTATTGCTTTCTTCATTAATAAGAAGAAACTAACTTATTTATCTCCTTAAAGCTCCTGTCATTTTTGCTCTAGCTATAATTCTCTATTTATTTTTTGTACATTAGTTTTACATTAGTGTTAGTTTTCATTCTGTGAATATAAAAAAATCATCTTGATTCTCTTTTAAAAATTGCTGCTCATATAGTTTTTGCTCCTCTTCATTGTTCTTCCAATAATTCTTCATTTGACTGCTGATTTAACTGATAGGCCAGTATGTTTGCCTCCTGTCCATTGAGGGAACCACCGTCTTGCTTTTCAATCAGTCCCATAGGTCGCTCCTGGTTTTGCGACAGCGCATGACAGCTTGAGATGGATGAGGTTACCATCAATCAATCACGTGCAGTCGAGGCTGTCTAGCGGTGGACCACCCATTTACACCGTAATGAGCAGTCGTTTTTGATAAAAGTGGACTCTGTGCTTGGTTGTCTACTATGGTTTATGCCATTTGAAAATTATGGTTGTGGGATTACAAGGCATATTTTCTTCTGACTAATTTTTCTTTAGAGCGATAAAAGTGTTTACTCGACATGCAGAGCCAGTCTGATGTTCTATCGTCCTCCATGGTGTAGTGGTTACCATACTAATCTCTAGTTCCCGAGGGCGCGGGTTCAACCCCGGCGGAGGGCAATCTATTTTTTTAGGACGTAAAAATCATTAGCATGGCTTCCTTCGGAAGGAAAGTAAAGCTCGTGGTCCCGTGTCGTAGAATTCCGGCACGTAAAAGAACCTCAAGCCTGATATAGAGACCACTGAGTAAAATTTCCGGTCTTTCAGATCCCAATATAGAATGGGACACTAACAACCATAGCAGTTAAAGAACGTCCATAAATATAAGCTCAATTTAATTTAGTCTGATATTCTAGTTCCCTAGGTCGCGGGTAAAAACCCGGTGGACAGCAATGGATTTTTTGGGCGTAAAAATCCTTAGTATCACTTCTTTGGAAGGGAAGCAAATCCGGTGGGCCCGTGTCGTAATTTGCGGCACGTAAAGAACCTCAGACGTGATAGAGAGTTCTCTGAGAAAAATTTCCGGTTTTTCACGCCCAATATAGAATGGGACGCTACCAACCATAAGAGTTAAAGCGCGTCTATAAAAAAACTGAATTTTATTTTTAATTTAGTCTGATATTCAAACAACCATATACCTTGCATAGATATGAGAGAACGTAGGCTTTCACGGCCACAGTCAGTATAACTGGAAGTTATTTCCGGGCTGTTTTGCCGTGATCTGCTGGAGATAGAAGTTCCAGACATTTCGTCTACAACTACGGTAGACATCTTCAGTGGCTGCAGCGCAGCCTTCTCCTAGAAGACTTCGACAGCGTTACTGAAGTTGTCTACCGTAGTTGTAGACGAAACGTTTGGAACTTCTATCTCCAGCAGATCACGGCAAAACAGCCCGGAAATAACTTTCAGTTATATTGCATAGATATGTTTCTTATTCCATTTAAATGTAGATATTTAATGGTTTAATTTTTAAAGAAGATTTGGTCCCTACGCATTCTTTGATTTTGCTTTCTGAATACCAGATTTTGTTGCTTTAATTTTACAGGTTCAAATGTAACATCCAACCGTAGAATTTAAAATAACTAGTGTTTGTAAAATCACGAATAACCCACCAAAACCCTGTGCAGATTTTTTTAAGAAACTTCTTCATCTTATAGCAGTTCAGCAAATGTAAATATCAACTTTATTATTGCATTTGACCTTCTTACAGACTAAACTCGGTCCAGAAACCGCTTTATTATTCTCGTGTACTATTTTTCCATCAATCCAGGTTTGCCACTGGACAGGTCACGAGCTTTAACCCATTCCCCTGGTTTGTTCTACGGTTTACCTACCGTCCAAGGAACCTCTAGTCTATTAGCACTGTTTCGCCCTCAAGTTCGATCACGCCAACACACGAAGGAGAAAGGAAGAGAAGATACCAGTGTCACTAACTGGCATGTTTGCCCATGTTTGCTGTTGAAAACAGGTCGCTCGCTGGCACAAATGTGGACGTTCGCACCTAGGTTTACCGATTCTTTATTTATTATAGGAAAGTTCATTATAACGGTTGAGTGGGCTTTGTTACAGCTTTCAAAGTACTCATACGTACTCCTGAAAGAACTTCTCAATATTTAGGCAAGCGAAAATGTTTATTGCGGATTAGATTAGGAATTTAAGAAATTTATTCTTATCACTAAAGCATCTTTATCATCTTATTTTTCATCATTATCACTGCTTTTTTATGTTGAATGTTAGACCATTAAGCCACTCTCAACCAATGAAAAATAGTTAATGAAGGTAAGTATTTAATTTCTAAAACCCTTAGCATCGCATACTGTAAACCAGTATTTTGCTTTAAGTGCCTTACAAACTCACAAAATTCGGTTTTCAAGAACTTAATTACGAAACAAGCATACGGGATTTAGCTATCTAGTAACTTTTTGGTAAGATAGTGTGAAAGGACTTCTAAAGCAAAAAGAAAGATAAATAAATAATAATACCTACTGAGCTTTTGTGCGGTGGTTCATTATTTGTACTGACATGTTAAACTTGTTATAGCAGATAGTAGGTAACAAGAGTTTAATTCGTATAGATTTTCGTTCTAATGTACCTTATCCTTATTATTAAAACTTAAAGGCTTTAAAACCTTTGGGGATTTATAATTCATACAATTCAAACGAGAATATTCACGTTCTTAGAAAATTTATTTAAAAGGAAGAAAGCGTGTTTCTCTGACTTAAAAGTTCTTATAGACCTAGAAATGGAGAGGTTAGAGGTAAAGTTGCACACCAGGATGTAACATACGTTTCCCAGCCATGCAGCTGAATACAAAGAAAAACTGTACCTATTTCCTATCACTTGATCAATGATTATCATACATGTTGCTTTGTGTTACACACTGAATACCGAGCAAGATGGCTCCGGGGTAATGTGCTCGCATTCAGGAAGTCCTGGGTTCGAGTCTTGGGGCCGCCCACTCTGATCATGCTGTTCTCGCGGTTTTCCCTGTTTGGCAAGGCGAATTCCTGTTCTACCACAAATTTCCTTTCCCTTATTTCCTATAATTTCCCTTACCCTTTCATTTTACAGGCAGGTGGCTTAGGGGCTGTGCAGTGTCGGTTGGTGTCGGACAGATGGCGGGATACTCGCTCGTTGGAAAGTTCTTCTCGACCCTACCAGATGGCAGCCTTCTTTTAGCCAACTCAGGTGGATCTAGTTCTTCCCTGTTCCGCCCTTCTCTGAGCAGTTCGACACTGTGAGCGGGTCTTCTAGCTTGGAATCGTTAGGGACCTCTGGGCATCTCTGTCGGCCGGCATGCCCTGCGGCCTACAGTCTCCTGTGGTTCCTGCGCCTCATCCTTCTCACCTGGGGTGGTAAGCACTAAAGATCTGCGTTGGGTCGTGGTGAGAGATGTCCGTTTCTTGGTCATATCATATCATACATAGTGAATCTATTACATACCTACGTTTTTCAATACTTGCAAACTTTTTTTCTTTCCTTCCTTCCTTCGTATATGACGCTTTCCTTATATGGTCACAAGACCTGTAAAACAATGGTCAACAAGCTTTAAAGACGGACAATGAATGAGACTTTTATACTTTTGTCCTACCTACACAATCACTGATGAGCAGTACTTATGAATGAAATGTGTGGAAATGGCAGTTCAATTAGTTAGTTAATGAACTTTATTAACCTTCCTTTATTTTCTTTAAAATACACTACACTATATAATAAACCTTGGAACAGTCCGGCAAAGAGTTTTTCAATAAATATCGAGTCGCATTATAATATTATAGCATGACATGTAGTATAGTCGTAGCTTCCGCTCAGTGAAGAACCCTCCTTAAGAATTTCCAACCGTCATCACGATGCGCCCACTAACCTTCAGTAACGAAGCCGAATTAATACCTAAATAACGAATTCCAATATTTGCAAAATGCTAAAATTCTGCAATGCTTAGAGTTATGTTTTTAATAAATATGCAACGTTTACGGTACACCAGCTCTGCAAAATATGTTTTGATTTATTTACTCTTTTATATTACTCCATTGCTGTATACATTACACCAAGATTACATTTTTACAGGATTACCTAAGGGTACTGATATTAAAGGTAGAAAGTTTATATACACACGCACATACATTTACACACATGTGTATGTTAAGTTGAGTTTTATTTATGGATGCCCTTTAACTACTATGGTCCTTAGCGTCCCATTCTATGTTAGGCGTGAAGGGCCTCTTTATCAGGCTTGAGGTTCTTTTACGTGCCGTAAATCTACGACACGGGACCACCGGCTTTACTTCCCTTCCTTATGCCCGAAAAAAATCCATCGCCCTCCGCCGGGTTTGAACCCGCGACCTTGGGAACTAGAGGCCAGCACAGTACCACTAGTCCACGGAGGACGACCATGTGTATGTGAATGCGTGTATGTATTTGTATGGGATTTCTATTTATACAATATGCTCCGTTATAAATGTGAGTAGTGTGTTAACGCGGGTGTCTGCACATCTATGTACATGAATTACAATCCGTGGTATTGAAAGACGGAGTTAGTACCCGCATATACGAGTAACGTGTGGGATTACGTGACGTTTGGATTCTGAGGGAGAGTCCGTCCCTCCTCTGCGGTGCTCCCTGGAGCACGTTATTTCCCCTCGTGAAGTTGTTGATGCACTTTATTGTTATGTTGTGGAATTAAATGAATAATAAAGATAATTAAAAGCCGAAAAAAATGTGAGTTAACGCGGGTTTGACAACAGGTACGTATGTGTGTTTGTACCCGTGGAATGATTAGACGGTTTTAGAAACCGTCTATATGAGTAACGTGAGGGGATTACGTGATGTTGAGAGTCTAAGGTGAAGTGTGTATGAATCTCGTCCCTCTCTCTCCCTCCCTCCCTCTGTGGGTTTTTTTTGAAACAGGTATGTATGTATGTATGTATGTATGTATGTATGTATGTATGTATGTATGTATGTATGTGTGTTAGAAGCCGTGTAATGAATAATCGGAGTTAGTACCCGTGTGTGGGATTACGTGACGTTTGGGAGTCTGAGTGGTAGAATTGCAGAGTTAAATGAAGAATAAAATAATTAAAAGCCGAAAAAAATATCTGTGTGTGTGCGCGCGTGCGCGCTCACGTGTAGTAAAATTTTGTCTATCTCTTATTATTTTTTTACCAGTTATGCAAAAGTCGTTCACAATGAAGAATCGTTAGAGCCATTTTTGAGAAAAATGTTCCATGTAAAGGGTATTCTGGGATGGTGGGGATTTTTTCTTGAAAAAACCTTCGTGAAGATACTGAACCAAAATACTAAGTTTGGTATTTATCCGACTGTTCACATACAGACACACGGACATGTTTCCAAAAATGGGGGGTTTCAAAACATGTATTTCCTGTGAAATCTCGGTATCGAATTTTTGGGCGGAATGCAATACTTACTGTACGTAGTAGATAAAGTAAAGAATTGCAAGAAGAGAGGCAATGAAGTGAGAAAAAAAAATGTATGGCTTAAATAATATTCGAGTTATGTGTATGGTTACCGCGTTTGCTAAAAAAACTAATGTATGGCTCCTGCGTTCAGAGGCAGAGGACATGTGAATTCGAGTTATGTGTACGGTTATCTCGTCATATCCAAGGTTTTGTTTTCAATGTATGAATCAAAGAAGAAGAGATCCCGTTCAGTAAGAAGGCAATGAGAAAAAGAACTAAGGGGGCTAATAACATTCCGAGTCAGGTGTACCGTTACGTACGTACGTTTTCGAGTCCCCCGCAGGTAAAAACTTGGAATCTTTCATCAAGAAGGCAAAATAAGAAATCCATGCGAGTGATTCCCGTTCACGCTGGATCAGTAACAGAAGGGTCAAGACAGAATGAACTAAAAAATTACTAAAATTAAATGCTTTAAAAAAACCTCGGCATATCGAGCTCACATGCTGAGACATGCAAATGCAATGTCTTTTCTCTCGTCTCTGTAACCCGAAGGCATAGAGAGAAACCAGGACTTCAGAATTTTTAAATAATTATAGGTTATGGAAAAACTGAAAGTAGCGTAAGAAATTGCCTGTAGCAAAAAGGAAGCAGCAACACGGATCCTACCAATGCTATAATTATCGTAAGTACAGGGGCCAGGTGGACAAGGTAATTTTTTGTCACGAACGAATGTCAGCCAATGGTCAGATAACTGCGTGCGCATACGTGGAAGGAGAAGGGAAAATAGGCGTAATAGTATCGTGAACTTATAAAGACGTAGGATACCGTTCTTAAGAACTTAGTACGTATTCCGCTGGACATGTGACTGCAGTATAGAACAAGTGTTTGTGGGGAGGGGGGGCTAACAACGTCGGGGACATATAAAATGTGTAAGGGAGTACGAAAAAAGACCATTTGCAACAGAAGTGCGCAGCCAGGAAAGAACATGCATGGTAAGTGAAAAAAATTATTATTTCTTACAATTTCGATCTGTGTGTCTTTTTACATATACTTCAGTGACCCAAACGATCGATTCAATGTGTCTTTTATTTCCGTGTTTTTTCGTGACCTAAATAATATAAACCTGTTGAAACGCGTCTGTATGTTTCAGATCAAATCATAAGCCAGCTCAATGAAATTGGAAAAGGCGCTCCAATAGTACCAACAAAGAAACTTGCAGATCTGGAAATAAACGTGCCGTTCAAAATAAACAAGCTGAAGACGCTTAGCACGAGATATGGGGAACGCGTCGTAGTAATATTAGATCAGTATCAGATCTTTCTTCCCGAGCGATTTAAGAGTATGACTACAGAACAGAAAACTGCTATAAATGAAGGAGGCTATCACCTTGTGTACATGGGACAAGAGACGCTAGCTAGCGGGTATCGACGTCACAAGATTACTTTTTTACAAAAAAAGGTATATTAAAACAGTTTTTTGCATGTGTTAGCTCAGTTCAGAGCCATTTCATGTAATTCTGTTCAATGAGAGAGAGAGAGACTATGTGTTTTTTTACATTATTGAAAGTATGCCATTTCATGTAATTCTGCTTAATGAGGGACTTGGTAAACCATACTTTTTTCGAGTTCACATGTCCAGTACTCATTTTCTTTGTAATTGAACTTTTTATATACTTTGAACTTCACAAATCTTGTTATATAAATGAAAACACATGTTCACCTGAATAAGTACTCATTTTTACATGTTTATACTTTTTTGGGATGAGGGTTATATTTTCTTTAAAGTTTATGGTATATGTTATGTAAACCAATATTTTTGAGTTCACAAGTATTGTTTATGAATGTCGTCCCCATTTACTGTAATTCTGCTTAATGTGAGAGATTGTTGTGCATTTCTTATACTTAAAGCTTTTTATGATGTAAACCATACTTTTTAGAGAGATTTCATTTTATGCTTTGAAGTTCACAAAATCTTGTTTTATAAATGCAAACACATGTCCACCTGAATAAGTACTCATTTTTACATGTTTATACTTTTTGGGGGTGATGGGGAATAAGTAGGGTTATTTTTAAAAAATAAATAAAACTCAATTACTTTTGGATTCTGTTGCTTTATTTCTTAAGAAATAAAATTATACAACACACATCCTGAATCCTAAAAACATTTTGTCTTAGTTTTTTGCATCTTCTACACTACAGCAGTCCTTTCTATCCATTCACTTTTTGGAAAGCCTAGCCACTTGACGAGTAACCTATTCCCACGTCGACGTAGTACTTTTTCTACGAGATATGTGTCAGGGTAACTAGTTCTTAATAATTCATGACCATAGAATCCACCTTGTATTACCTTCCCCTCACCATCTTCCAGATGATAGGTGGGTGGGACTGTGCTTCTTTCCCTGACAATGCGAAAGATTTCAGTGCTCCAATTAGGTGTGTAACCTTTCTCGAGTAGACCCTTATGCCTAGAGATCCTAACACGGTCCCCAACACTGAACCTCCTGGCGTTCCTCTTTTCGTACCTCATAACATCACGACGATACACCGTGAGGAGGAGATCGTTGTTCCTGACGTCGCGAGGCTTCATCTGAATCGTCGAATGGTAAGTATTATTGTAGATGTTAATGATTCTTGGCAAGAGGTCCAGCCATTTATATGAACCTTTAGTCAAAAATTCCTTATGCATCATAGTTTTAAGCGTTCTTATTAAACGCTCGACAGCAGCAGCCTTAATGACACTGAATGTACTATAGTGATTAATTCCATACCTGGTCATTAATTGCTTGAAATGCTTATTGTAAAATTCCTTGCCGTTATCGGATTGAATATTCTTAGGTGTTGTATTCAGATCCTCCAGTATATCTCGCATTGCTTTTGTAACATTCACTCCGGTCTTGTCCTTCACAGGTCTTGCATAAGCCATTTTTGAGTAAAAATTAACAGCAATAAGAATGTACTTATAGTTTCTGTTTTGTTTTGCGTATGGTATCATTTCAATAAGGTCTATTTGTAATAAGTCATTAAGACCTTTACTAATTATTTTCCTACGTAGAAACTTCCTTCTGGCCGGGGAATGTAATTCACTAACGATGTTTCGTCTAATCATGCTATTATTTTCGAGTTTTTCAATTCTGTGATGATCTCTTGAATTTCCGTTGTATGATTCAAATTGCCAGCCTCTCTCGATGCAATGAGCAATCTGAGTCTGCTAATCAGACTATTAGGATCGGACCAGTATACGTAGTCCAACTTCCTACCCGGAACGTGCTGCTTCCATTCGAGACCGGAACCGGTCGTAGTGTCGATAAGCCTGCGTATGATATTCTTATATTTATACCCCTTGTTCGATCTCAGACGACCGCTCCTGCTGTAGCCCTGTCTGTGAACTAGAGTTTGTTTCAAAATCTGAGAATAAATATCCAGATCGTCTTCCGTATACGATGAGGTCTGAGGTACTCGCTTGAATAATAGTTCGTACAGCCCGGGGCTAGCCTCATAAGTCTCATCTCCTATCTGAACACTGTTATCTGCAAATGTAATTAATTTATTTCCTATCTTATAATCCCCGTCTTCATACCGTACTCCAAAGGTAACGTCCAGATCGCTGCCGCTAGCTGTTCGAACCTTCTTCAGATAATTCACAAGGGTATCGGCTTCTTCTTCTTCTTCTTCTTCTTCTTCTTCTTCGGGGTGAGAGAGAGGGGTTTTGCTTTTTTCTTGATTCTTTATTATATCCTTCAGAGGAACGGTGACGGGCTGAAGAACCTCGGACATCACGCGTTGGGTTTCGAACCTGAGACCCCTCAGGGAACGTAACTTTTCCCTTATCGCTTTACTGTGTCGAGCGATGGACTGCTTGAGTCTGATGCCTTCTACATCCATCGTAAAATGAATGCAGATTTAAGCTGCTGGCATCAATATATAGGAGATTTTTAAGTCGATACTTAGAATATGTCCATCTTTAGCACGATTAACTGGAGCTGTGAAGGTCAACTTATCGCCCAACATGACGAGTGCAGGATAACTTTCAACGCGTTTATCATTTATTGCAAATATTGCATCCGTTCTCGTATTGGGATGCGATGATGAAATCATATTGCAGCCAAACACCTCTCCGCTAACCGGGGACCTGTAGTATTCGAGTCCCGAAGTTAGCATGTATCTCTGTGAGTTACCTCTGTACGGTTTCGTTTGCAATGTAATGATGAGCTGTCCACTCATTTTCCCTAAAATAGTATTTATTAGATTCACTCGCGAATTAAGATTAGCAATACTATTCATAATTGAGGCTACCACGGTATCAAGATTTTTTTCTACTGCTGCAACAATTTCTTGAGGCATAGAAGCTAGAGTTCGGTTTAAAACTGTCTGTGTTTCCGCATTTTTCTTTACAACTAAATGTCTAACATATTTTTTATTTGCGGCATCGTTATCGTCCACGGGATCGGCTATCTCTCTTATCCGTTTCTTTCGAAAGGAAACGTTACCGTTTGAATCGGGAAGCGGTGTGTGTGCATTTATGTAATCCAAAATATATTTTTTATTCGGAACATCATGATCGTCAACTGGAGGCAATAGTACCTTCATTCTTATCGTATCCAGAATGACATTATTTTCTGCATCGCGTTTGAAAGCATATTTACTCAGGTATTCCATTAGGCTCTGATGTTGACCTTCGAGCGATGTTTGCACGTGCTGCCTAAGCATAGCTTCAAATTCGCCCATACGCTGATATGAAGTCTTTTCGGTGAACGTCTGCATTCGATGCTCGACGATAGTCGTAAGCGTATCCACATAGTGTTTAGTCGTTGCATCATATTCTTCTTCAGGATCCTGAATGTTGCATAATCGCTTTTTCTTGAATTGATAGTTTCCCGTGTCATCTCGATTTATAATATAACGGTAAAGCACACCCCTGGATGGGATGATCCTGCGCGATCCGAATCTGTCGATACTCATAGCTGTAATGAGCGATACTCTCTATTTATTCACTCTGATAAATACATCGAAACCGTTTCTGTATCGTCCTTCATTCAGTGGAAATTCAGGTACCATGACAACAAAGGGTCTCGAGTTCGATCTGTCATTACTCTCCCATACTTGCTTACACAACTCCCTGAATTCCGTAAAAGACATGTCAGTATTTACGTAATCGTCGTATATGTGCTTTAAGTTGAGATTATCTTGTCGGAATAGTACGATCATATTTGCATTGTCTCTAATTAGATGTTTGGGTACCTTTGCATAAGATTGTGCTAGATATACAGCATCGACGTTACGGTGTCTGCCCATGCTGTAATACGAAGCTATTTTACCCTGTTTCTCGTTGATGACGTCATCGAATACGAATATGGAATTTTCTCTGGCTTCTGAGGTTTCCAGTACTTTTTCACCGTACTCGAACGTGTACACTCCTATATCGGGTATGGTTTTCAGCACTTTGAGCAGGTACTGATATTTCGGTTGATGCAGTGATTTCGAGTAAATGTAAAGATTCTCGAACCTTAGCCCGTTCTCGTGGATTAGCAGGTTGAGTAAGATATTCGTCTTCCCCGCATTCGAGCTACCCAGAATGAGCGCTCTGACGTTGCTCGGGAAGAGAGAGCCGTGCCTTCCCTCGCGAATGTCATTGTCGAAGTCTAAAACTTGTATGGGTAACGAGCACTTTTGCTTCACTACTTCCATCGTGCGACTAAGATTATAAGTTATATCTTTCGCTTTTTATTTTCATAGTGTATCATGAGCTCTGGACGCGCTCGGAAGGGTTCCGGAGTACTTAATTCTTTGATTAATTCTCTACCGTTTGAGGCTCATTTGCCCGGCTACAGGTACTGCGGTCCCGGAACTAAGCTACATAAGCGATTGCAGCGAGGGGATCCTCCTATAAACGCATTGGACGCTGCGTGTCGAGAACACGATATCGCCTACGCCACACATCAGGATACTGTTCCGAGGCATTTCGCTGATAAGGTTCTTGTGGAAAAAGCCTGGAATCGGGTGCAGTCTGCCGACGCTACTTTTGGCGAGAAGCTTGCCGCTAGACTTGTGACCGCAATCATGAAGGGAAAGCTGGCCATGGGTGCCGGATTGCGCAAACGTCGGAAGAGAATACTACCGCCACCCGCTAGAGGTGGGATCTTACCTTTGCTACCGCTTTTGGCAGCATTGGGTGCTGCAGGTAGCTTGGCAGGTGGAGCCGCACAGATCGCTACCTCGGTGAATAAGAAACGTGCTGCGGAGAAGCAACTGAACGAGCTGGTTCGTCACAATCAGCACATGGAAGCATTAGCCACGGGCAAGGGCAGAGGTCTTAAGAAGGGAGGTGGGCGACGCAGGAAGGGGAGGGGCTTGTATCTACGTCCAAAAAACTCGGGGCGAGGTCTGTACTTATCCCGGAAAAAGCCTTAAGCGGTGCGGAGATTGAAACTTATGCTGAACGTCTACGCATTCCTAATTTTAGAGGCGTATACATGCTAGATAAACTGCCTCTAAGACCTAGACGTGCAGAGAGAATCGTCGTCAATTTGGACAACTCGCAGAATCCCGGTACCCATTGGGTTGCTATACGCAAGGATGGTAATTTAGCATTTTATTTTGACAGTTTCGGCAATCTGAAACCTCCAAGAGAGATAGAATCCTATCTCGACGGTGTTAAGATCATGTATAACAGACACAGGTATCAGAATTTCGATTCTGTCATTTGTGGTCATCTGTGCTTGCAGTTTCTGTTATAAAACACTTTCGACAGGATGTTCGAATGGTCAAAATGAGTTACACTATCACTGTGAGCGGATCTGATTCTAGTTTCTCTACCCATTTGAATCCGCCACTCCATCTGGATCCAGATGGGGTTTACGAGATTGCTCTACTGAATTTCGAGACATTTTACTCGATACCAAATGTTGATCCTAGCAATAACCTTTTCCATTACGTGCGGGATGGAAAACTTGAAACTGTCGAAATTCCACCTGGAACTTATGAAATAGAAGATATAAACACCTTCCTCAAGGATAGACTCAAAGCCGGCGATGACTTTTTTCTCCGTCCCAATAATACACTATGAAGGCTGAGGTTCGGTGCCCCTACTTTATCGATTTCGCTCGAGAGAGATCGGTGGGCTCTCTTCTCGGTTTCACCGGCAAGCGCACGGTGGAACCGGGTGTACTGACCGAGTCTGACGAACTGGTGAACATCTTTAAGGTCAGCATCATACGCGTCGAGTGCAGCCTTGCCACTGGATCCTTCATCAACGGTAAAAGCGGGCATTCTCTCTACGAGTTTTTCCCGTCGGTTCCTCCGGGCTACCACATCTCGCAGGAACCGCCCAGTCCTATATATCTACCCATCATCGACACGAATCTCATTGATCATCTCAGCATTCGCGTGGTAGACCAGAACGGGGATACGCTCGACTTCAGAAACGAAACTATAACAGTGAGACTGCACATAAGACGGAATGGGAATAAATTTTAAAAGGCATTACTATAATAAAAAGCTTCTCTCGAGATTGATACCTACTCAGTCTTCGACACGCAAACTGCTAACACCATCCAACCGAGAGTTCCTCGAGCGTCTGGGATTCAAGGTTCTGTAATGGATGTTTTAGATGTGACCGGGGTTCCGACGTTTGACGATAAGATTAGTAAAGAGGAGGAACATGTCTTCCTACCTTACAATACGTCTGCTCTAGATGTGAATGATGAAATTAGAATACCATGCCAAGCCGAGGATTTGTACACGCTTCCTAGCAGAAGTTACCTCTACATAGAGGGATCTGTGACAAAACCTACTGGCGAAGCTTCATCTGCAACACTGACCAACAATGCCATGGCGTTTCTGTTCGATGAAGTTCGCTTAGATATGAATGGTACTACCATAGATAGAACGAGAAATCCTGGAATTTCTACGACTATGCGCAACTATGCGGCTCTCAACACTTTGGACTCCAATCGCCTGCAGAACGCCGGCTGGACGTATCCCGGAGAACCTGTAGACATCGTGAACGCATCGAACGGTGTATTCAACGCTATCGTTCCTCTTTCGATGCTTCTGGGTTTCGCAGACGATCACAAGGAGCTGATACTTAATAGCAAGTTTGAACTGGTTCTCATTAGATCTAAAACTTCTAATAATTGTGTGATGGGCAACGATGTGACTATCATTAAACTAAACCGTATCGAATGGAGGATGCCCGTACTTAGACTCTCCGATGCCGGGAGGGTGGAGAAACTTAAACTCGTCCAGTCAGATCGCCCACTGCACGTTGCTTTTCGAACCCTGGACCTTCACACTCAACCTGCAGTACCGCAGACTAAAGCGTTCACGTGGAACGTTGCAACGACATCGAAGCTTGAGAAACCGCGTTTTGTCATAGTGGGTGCACAGACCGACAGACTGAACTACCTTGCTAAAGATAGCTCTATCTTTGATCACTGCAATATCACCAATCTGAAGCTTTATCTCAACAGCGAATGTTACCGTATCATGACATGAATTTGGATTTTGCAAATTCAAAGTTTGCATCTCTGTATGATCAGTATTCTAAATTTCAATACTCTTATTATGGCAAAGAAAATTACCCTCTTTTGAAGAGAGGCGATTTTCTGAAATATGCACCACTATTCGTCATAGACTGTTCTCATCAACCGGAGGAGACCGTGACTGGAGCCGTTAACATCAGATTGGAAGTTCAAGCATCGGCGAATTTTCCTGCACAAACATCTTTGTTTTGTTTGATTATTCATGACAAATTGTTCACTTATAAACCCCTAACTCATGTTGTTCAATCTATCATATAAGAAATGAAAAATGTATTTTTTTATATCAATAAAGAATGAAATTTTTATATTTTTTTATTGATTTTAGCATACATCTCCTTTAACTTTTTTCTGACACTCCTACCTCTAACATCGTATGAACACATTGATTTATGAACGTCATGCAATTGAAATAAATGTATTTCAATGTATGGAATTAGTCTCTTCAGTCCTGCTATTGCAACAATGTCCAGGTTTATGACATATTCGTTTAGACACGTATTCACAAATGCTATTTCATTAACTTTATTCATATGCACTGTTACGTTATATGCATAGATTATATTCTCACTGTACGATAAACGAGGAAGCTTACCGTCTTTCACATACGTTTCAATCACAGCTATATTTCGAACTATTATCTGCCAGTCCTCTTTTGTTATGTATACAAAAGTTTCGTCAACTGCTTTGATGAAGAGGGATGCGAGTTCGTAATGCAGTCCTATATTCACACGATGCTTGGAGCTGATGGAGATGTCGTCGTGCATAAACACGCTATTTGGATTCATCTTCCTCTGACTTTTCTGGGATGGGGTCAAAGATGAGCACTATAACGTTCTCTCGAGAGGCTTCCAACATCTTCTTCTTGTTTACGACTTTTGCCTTGTTCCTCTTCTTGTCAGGCTTTTTTTCGGACCTGTAGACATATACACAACGTCTCTGTTTTAACACACACGAGTCATTAATAAAAAAACTCTTTCTTTTTATTCACAATGATTCTGCTTACCTTTCTTCTTCTTTCTCCTCCACGGGTTCGGATGTCGACACCGACCGATCCACGTCGCGATGCGGTGGCACATCTTCTCCTTCGGGCGTTCTGTAAAAATAAAGGCACAGGTTTTTTGCTAGCTATCTTTTTTCTCCCCCTACTAAATATATTCTATCACATGTTCTTTACTTACTTACCCTTTTGCTTTGAGATACACGTCGCAGCACTCTCCACAACGGAAGAATGACGACATTTGTTGATGCTGTGATGGTTCCTTACAGATGATGGTATGCGTATCGCCATCACATATTTCCTCATGCTTATCGAGACAGTGCTGCTTCATTTGCTCGTACTCCTCGAGGTTCACCCAGCAACAATTGTCACTATCGCTCGCGATTCTGATATTTTCACTACTCATCGTGCTGGCTCACAGTCGACTGTGAACGCCGATCCATTCTCGTTTCACATTTAATGGATAGGGGCGGTGGTGGGGATTGAACATGCTCGTTCTTGCACTGACCTGGTTTATACCGTTACGCACGTGGGCACTTTCTCACGTACACAGTCTTCTGTAACATACTCATGCAGCCTAACATTCATACACCTAACTCGAATATTATATTAGCCTCGCATGGATTTCTTATTTTATAGTCCATTGCCGTCTTGATGAAAGATTCCAAGTTTTTAGCTGTGGGAAACACCAAACTCAGTATTTTGGTTCAGTATCTTCACGAAGATTTTTTCAAGAAAAAATCCCCACCATCCCAGAATACCCTTTACATGGAACATTTTTCTCAAAAATGGCTCTAACGATTCTTCATTGTGAACGACTTTTGCATAACTGGTAAAAAAATAATAAGAGATAGACCAAATTTTACTACACGTGAGCGCGCACGCGCGCACACACACAGATATTTTTTCGGCTTTTAATTATTTTATTCTTCATTTAACTCTGCAACATAAAATAACAGTGTATCATCAACTTCACGAGGGGAAATAACGTGCTACAGATATTTTTTTTCGGCTTTTAATTATTTTATTATTCATTTAATTTCACAACATAACAATACAGGGAGGGGGACGGACTTCAGAATTCTACCACTCAGACTCCCAAACGTCACGTAATCCCACACACGGGTACTAACTCCGATTATTCATTACACGGCTTCTAACACACACACATACATACATACATACATACATACATACATACATACATACATACATACATACATACATACATACATACATACATACATACATACATACCTGTTTCAAAAAAAAACCCACAGAGGGAGGGAGGGAGAGAGAGGGACGAGATTCATACACACTTCACCTTAGACTCTCAACATCACGTAATCCCCTCACGTTACTCATATAGACGGTTTCTAAAACCGTCTAATCATTCCACGGGTACAAACACACATACGTACCTGTTGTCAAACCCGCGTTAACTCACATTTTTTTCGGCTTTTAATTATCTTTATTATTCATTTAATTCCACAACATAACAATAAAGTGCATCAACAACTTCACGAGGGGAAATAACGTGCTCCAGGGAGCACCGCAGAGGAGGGACGGACTCTCCCTCAGAATCCAAACGTCACGTAATCCCACACGTTACTCGTATATGCGGGTACTAACTCCGTCTTTCAATACCACGGATTGTAATTCATGTACATAGATGTGCAGACACCCGCGTTAACACACTACTAATGTGTAATAACCGTTTGTAGTAGACCACTACATTATGTCTTTGCGCACACACTACACTTTCGACAATTAAATCTTTAAACTAACGCAATACGCGTTGAAACCTAATTTCCAGTTTACAGTGTTTGTTCGTAATTATGCGTTAGTTGTGCTCTTAATTATTCTAATTTCCTAAAGCCTATAGGTTCAGTAAACCTGTGGGTTACATAGTTACCGTTTGACGTTTGTCCTTAAGATAATGCTCTCATCCACAACAGCTTGGATCCTCTATCAGATTGAAGCTATGTAGATAAGGTTTTATTGGTCTATGTTCAGCGATTAGTTCCGCGTATTTTGCTGTTATTGGTGGTTTACTGTTAAAATATAGAGAAGAATCTATTATATGCAAAGGATAGCATTGTTAGAATTATCTCACTTTCTGACAGTTGTCATTTTCTGCCCTGTTAAGTTCCATTAAGATTCTTGTTAATAGTATCTTCTTGTAAATTATGTCATTATCGTAGCTGTTTGCTGTATCTTTGGTAAGTTCCTGTGTATTTTCATTTCTATTAATCCCTTCCTGAACCTTTATTCTTTCAAAATAATATAAATAACTCTTTCTCTTGGTACGTAGAATTTTCTGCGTTGCTTCTTCAGCAAATGTAGTTGATATTAATGATTTTCAGTGGTAAAATAGCGATCTTACTATTAGTAATAAACAGTCACAAATTACTATTAATGTGATGTAAGAGTGTTCGAGATTCTTCCAAAGTTTTGAAGTATTGCAACAATCTCCGCTCGATTGTTCGAACAGCGGTTATTCAGTGTGCATTTACCTTCTATTGCAATACATCATCTGTGAGTATTGCCAAACCACCTCAAATCTCCCCATTGTATTTTGCTGTTATCCATGAAGATTTCATATAGCATCTTATTGAATTATCTGTTTTAAGTATCTCCGTGAATTTTACGGGATAAGTCCAGTCCATGGGATATAGACGTAGACCAAATTTCTGCCTCCCAAAACTAAATCCTATTTAATTTCTATTACATCTACATTATTGTGTAAAGTTATATCTATTGTTGCCAAATTACCCAACAACCTCAAATTACGTAATCCTTTATATTGTAACTATTTTAGTCTTCAAAAGTGTTTGAATTCTCTGCAATGCCTGAATTTTATTTTCTTTTTACTGACTGACCAAATAGGTGTTCCATGTGCTTATAATGGAATCAAGGATCCTTATAAATAATTAAGAAAATGTATAACCAAGACTCAATTGCAGTTTTGAGGATCTTCCTAGAAAGTGAATTAAGATTGTTGTTCAGTCTCAAATATGTTGTATGCTTTTACTGATTTTCATCTTGCTATAGAAGTGTATTCCCAGAAACTTAATTTCTTTACAAATTTCAGTTTCTATTCTTTAAATAATTCCCTTATACTTTTACTTTCCTGTGATTATAATGCGTTTATCTGAGTATGGGAATATCTGCGTGAGAAAAACAAGAATGCCCTCGGTGAAACATAAAAAGAAGGGAAAGTCACAGAATAAAAATATTCAGTATTTTTATACACACTTATTAAGCGGTGCAGTCAATCGTGAATGTATTTTCAGTTTGTATGGTTTTTAACCCTTTAATCTTCTAATGAAGGAGATTGAATATTTTGATTCTGAACTTGTGTGATATCATCTTTCACCCAGAAAAATCTTGTTCTTTTACCACATATATCACTTCCTGAGTTTTAGTTATTGTTCATCTATGTATATGTATGTATTTATGTATATATATATGTATGTGTGTATATATTTATGAATATATATATATATATATATATCCACATTTCAATTGCATTACACTTCAAGGTGTATATTATAGCTGAATTATAGCTGAAAGCGAAGTGTTCGCTTAAATGCACAAATTATGTCGTTTATTAGTATATGAAAGGGAACCTCCAGCCGCGCCCCTAATTAACATAATGCATAGATGAAAATTAGCACCGCAAACAAAGTCGCTCCTAATCTGTGCACCTTACTCTTTATCTGTATATAATATAGGTTACACTTTTCTAATTTGCAGAGTACTTGTATATAGGTCAATCGTATTGGTTACGCCCCAGTTTGTAAGCAATGCGGACATGGGATACATCCCCCTAATTTGAATATACTTCTGGTACCCCTTTCCGTAACCTGAAATTTTAAGCGCACAAGGGGAAGCTGACACCAACTTACACCTATGATTACCACCACAACCACTGCAACGGTTTATTTTAAACCACAAAATGTTCCGGCAGAGGATGCATCCTATAATTTGAATATGATTTAGGACACTGCTTTTCTTATTTGCATGTTTGAACGCGCAAAGGGAAACACACAGTAAGTTAAGGCATTGATTGCCAGTTACGCCCCTTTTCTAAGCGCACAAAGGGTGCCGAAATAGGATAATCCCCCAATTTAAATATAGTATATTCTATCTGTTTCACAAATTTGTATTTTTGAAAAGCGCTAGCAAGTAAGCACATGCAGCTATGATACATGCCCCCTTATGAGACGTAAAAATGGAAACCGTCACTAACTTATCCCCTTGATTTCCAATTACATCTCTGTTTTTAAACGCACGTAAACATTCATTTATGTTTAGTACGAGAGGAAACCTGATTTCTTCGCTCAATTCCCTTGGAAAATTCACTTTTAAATGATATCCCAATGTCATATTCATCTCACATTCAGAGTTGAAATTTTCTCACCAGAGATGTGATACGACTGGCTGAACAAACGAGTCAGGAAGGTTCCGTTGGAGTATCTTGTAAAGAAGGCCATTGTGTCAAATGGAACCCCAAAGCACTCGAGACGTTCAAGAATATAAGTATTGGCTCTTACTTGTCCGGCTGAACTTTCCGGAACATTCTGAAACCATAGGAACCTTAATTTATGCTTATTTCTGCCTAGCATAAGCAAACTGGTGATGTGGAATATACGTACACAGATGTGGATATTTCCGCTTCAGAATGGGTTCATGCACTTTTCCCAGAGTAGAAAGAAGGCTAATAGGACAATAGGAAAAGGAGAAATGCCGAAATTTTACTTGCTTATGAAAGGCGATAACCGTTGGAGTTTCCCATTGTGCTGGGAAGATATGAAGATAAGCACAATGAAGATATGAATATAAGCTACTCAAATGGAATTCGGTCAGGTACAAGAGATATTCTGATTCAGGTGCAATGTGTATTTCAGACAATTCAGCAGCGAGATTTGGAAGTATGAAGCTGAAAATTCTCAGTCTAATGAGTAGCTATCCATGAATGTGCACACATTACCGTTTGCAGTACTGAGAGCCGAAATCTGTGGGCGCGGACGGAATGGACAAAGATTCGATGGATTTCATTTCTCTGCTGCACGCTGAAGTTTCAGGAGAAAATGTCGCTCCTGATATGTTCGGATATGGTGCTTGTAAAATAGCCGCCTGCTCGTTACACTCCTTCTTGTGCCAGGGGTCCCGACTGCGCTGCCATATAAGACAAGCGCATCGTTTGTCTTGCAGAAGTCCAACTAGTCCTGAAAATCAGTGGATTGAAGAGCCTGGGTGCTGCAGCAGTGGTAAGCCCCCTTCAAGGTGTTTATAAAGGTAGATACAACGGGATTGTGTTCATGCTGTGGAAGCTTGGTGAAATGGGAAGCAGAGGGAAGAGTGGAAATAAGGAAATCTTTATATGCAGTCCAGTTAGTTTTCAGAACAGAAACTTTTAGTGGATGCACACGAGGACAGGAAGCGGTTGTAACTATAACAACAGGAAGGTGACAGGTGAGGAATAGTACAGATGTAGGAAGAAATCGACTGCAGGTTCAAAATATAGATATCCAATATGTCCCTGAAACCATCATAATGTACACGTGTAGGTGGCTACATATACAGGGGTATTCAAAAAAAGGAACAGATTTTAAATATTCATCATAAATGAATGGCAATAGATAGCGACACATACGACACATCATTGAATAAAGGAAAGTTTCAAGTTTCAAGCCCCGCCTGTTAGTTCCACTCAGTCCCTATAGTGGGCTGTGGTTGTTTACGACAAAATGGCGACGCCGCAGGAAAAGTCGTTTTGTGTGCTGCATTACGCAAAGACTGAATCCATTGTTTCATTGCACCGTGTATTTCGTTGTAAGTTCAACAACGACCGCCTCGTCATAAAATTTACAATTGATACAACAAATTCGTAGAAGATGGTTGCGTATGCAAACGGAAAAGCACTGGTCGTCCTCACATAAAAAATGGTGCTCATTTTGAACACAAAAAATTTGAATCTTTCTCTATTCAGTGGTGTATTGCATGAGTTGCCATCTATTATTGTTCATTAGAAATAAATATTTAAATTATGTTCCTTCTTTTTGAATAACTCTGTACATTTATATCGCAGTGGTAGCGTTAGAAGTAACAAAATGAGGTCGTAAAAACTGGATTGCTGCTTCGAGCATGTTATTCTTTGCGCTTGGCGCTAAAGCCATCACCCAGTAGGAGCTTCCCGAATGAGTTACAAAAACCTGCTAATGAAGAAATTCGACATACTTGGTAGTAGGAGGGTGATAAACTCAACCAATGCTGCCCTCCACAGCCAGTGACAATAGCTTTGCTCCGGTATAATGACCTCACTTAAGCTTAACTGCAGTTGGAATAGAAGTGTGACAGATTGGGAATTTAATGTAGATGCACGTACCACCAATATCTAAGCGAAATGAAAACCATCATAAAATACAGGAAGAAGCAAATACGTTTTCGTATCAGGAAGCGACAAAGTTAGTCGTGGGTATGGGTAGTCGTTGAGATGATGGTTCAGAAATCAAAGCATGCGCAGAAACAGGTGTGGATGACTCGTCCATCGGAAGGCAGGAGTATTCATTATGCATTGCTAAAGTGAAAGCAGAATGCGATGAAACAGACAGTTGAATCGAGTGCTTAGGTTGCTGGCAGTCAGCAGAAGTATCCTCATCCATAGCTGAAGATGTAGAACGGTTCACATCATGGTCAGTAGTGGTGCATTGCTCAAGGTCAACTTTGACATTAGGTGTATCTGTTGTAAGGGAGTGGCCTTGTGACAGTATATACAATGTATTTTTATAAGTTTTAATAGGTTATGAAATCCTCTTTTTTCTGAATGTCTTTGTATAACTAATAATCAGGAAAAGATAGACAAAACCTTTGCATACACCCACACACAGAAGCACGCACATACATAAAACAGACATCCACAAAACACACACAGAAATATAGAAGCACAAACACATATCAAATCACAAGTAAATACAGGCGAGCAAAAACCCAGACAGACACACAAATACACACTGAAACATACACACACAGGCTCACACACAGGTACACAAACACAGGCGTGCACACACACAAGCACATCAAAAACGGAAATCCTGTGTGCAGGATACAAAGGAGTTTAATTCCTACGTTGGAACAAACAAGTGAAATAGAACCCTACTATGTTATTGAGTAGACTGAACGCACAAGCCAGACGGAGAGTGGCTCCCTTCAAAAGCGCCAAGTGGATGCATCTGCCCTCGGTTTTTATAGTAAGCGAAAAATTTCTCCTAGTTGCCGAGATATGGTGTCTATACATGGTCAGCTAGCGACATCAATTGACAATGGTGATTGTTTGCTCTAAAAGCGTTCTATAAAGATAATATAAGAACCGTCCAACATAATGGTCAGTTAAAGAATTTTAAACATTTCAGTGGTCATCATCTACACTGGAATAAATAACACACTTCTCAATCCAGAGTCTCGAGTTCGAGGTCCTCTGTGGCGGGGAATTTTGCGTTGTGGCTTATTCAAGCGGTACTAGTTATTTTGGCGAATAGGATTGAAATCCTGTTCATGTAAATAAATGTTTCATGACTTGTATATCTGCTAAAACGTTAAGAGTTTGTCAAAACGTTTTGTAAAAAATGTAGATCTCTTCAAAGCACTCATTTTATTTCAAGTTATATCTCTTCTCACATAAATCATTGCCACCTAACGCGAATAACATGAAGAAGATCGAAGAATACTTTTTGGAGTAATATCGTGCTCATGCCTAAGGCTCATTGAGGTACATAAAAGCAATTGAATTCTTAACTTTACCAAGATATATTTAATGAAACATATCATGTTAAAAGTACACAGAATCTTAAAATTTCCCTACAGAGGTGCAAGCTTCCACCATTAAAATTAATTGAACATTTCCTGTCTTATTTTAAACAAGAAGTTTACAATAAATACACGACAATCGACACGGCTGATAGTTGCACAAGGCAATCGATTACTTAAGATTCTGGAGAATAAGCTTATTACTTCCGACATAGGTGCATGGTTGGACAAGTCTCTGAATTACTTAAGATTACGTGACAATAAATCCATGGCATCCGGAGCAGCTGCATGCTTAAACAAGTCGCTTGATTACTTAAGATTCTCTAATAATAAATTTATGACATCTAGCACAGATGCGTGATTAAACACGTTAATTGATTACTTAAGAACCCGTGACATTAAATTTATGACATCCGGCGTAGGACCATACTTAACACATCATTCACGATGTCAGCATTCTTAGGCTCACAACATTAATGCTTTAGACAAGGAAAAAAAGGGGTGGTTAATTTTCTCAGTCAATTAAAAACAAGGTCCCAGGAGTGTATTGTTCTGCGCATGGCTTCGAGGGATATGAGGCATACGTGGATAGATCTTTCTAAGCATGTATAAGTTGGACCGCTCAAGATAAGGTACAGAAATCAATCGTCAGGGGAGAATCTCGTGTTCAAAGAGCTTGTGCTCCAAGTGCTACAAAAACACCTAAAAGTACTTCTTGCAACCTACAAACCATCTGTAAGGTAAGATTTTTCTTTTAATGCTTTTCTTAAAGAAGATATGGATAAAACTTTAAAAAAATAATTAATGAAATTGTGCAGGTAATTGCGTTATAGAAAATCGCGTGTTCATCCATGTGTGTAAAGTTTTATTTTGGAATAGTGTTTAGCAGCAAGAGTACCTAGTGCCTCATGCCGTCGTGTTTCAATCTAATCAATGCTTAAAAAACTTGCATAGTAGCTTTAAACATCGAGAAAATCTATTAAATATGGCAATTAAATAAGCTTAGACAACCTTAAACGTGTCGTAAGGCTGTCTGAACAACTTTAGCTTTAATATTTAAATTTTTGCACCAATAAAAATCATAGAACGTTTTTGTCAAGGTTATACAGAAGTTTTGTACATTTTGAAGAGAATTGTGTTGACAAAATTAAGCTTTTAACATATTGGCATCACTAAGCAATGAGTAAAGAACAACATATAGGTATTAAACCATATTATGAAACAAATATAGGCAATAAAGTTCCGTATATTTCTGGGAAACGTAATACCTAAGTAAGGAAAACATATTTGTGCAAAATAGAAATCCGAAAAGGATGCCGACACCCAGCATATCTTAAATATATATTCAAAATGACTTTCTATTACGGGTACTATAATTATGAAAGGAATCAATCGCGTCAAAATAGTTCATTAACACACTAATTAACAATAATTAGCTAACATTCGGAGTTTTTCCTGAATATTTAGAATAGGCCAGAAGATTGTGTACAGAAAATATGAAGTGTACCCGTAATTCATGAAAATAGCATTACATACTTGAAACTTAACATGTAATGGCAAACCAAAAACAAAGTTACAACTTGGCAACATGATACAGAATAACCTATAGAGCATATGAAAATTCTCATTTCTCTATGACTTTAAGTGCTTGAAATTACTCATTACGGACAACATACCCATTGAAATTCCCACATAAAACTCAGCCTAGATGAGCGTGTCCGCCGTGTCGACGCTCCGGTACACGCCACAGCCAGCCCCATCACACCAACTCCCCTACTGGAGGGCACCATAACGAATGTGTCCGCTACAATCGATTTGCCTGTACCATAGAACATCATCCCCAGCTCTGTTTTGAAGATTTTGAAGATGAATACGACACTCAGCCTGGTGACTGGATGAATATACCCTTTAAGGAAACTGTACTTATACGAGTTGCGCGCACAAGACCGTACTCCTTGAATTCCTTAAATTATTACTTGAACATTTTATTATTACTATTCCTATGATAATTATTAGTAGTAGTACTTCTAATGTTATTGTTACTATTCCTCTTTTCACTAAAACTAATTCCAGCATTATTTACAACGTGTATTCATAACTTAAAATGTGTGATTAAAATTCCTTTTTTCTGTAACATGTCTTCTGCTACATACGTTTATTCATGAATAAGCTTTTCACAGTAGTTAAAATGTGTTGTTTCTATTGTTACAGTTCCGGAACCTATGCCTCTGCAGCCAGAGCTTCAAATAAATGAGGATTTGCAACTTGGCTGTAACAGGCCGCATGAAGTTAAAGTAGAGTGCTGTCCAGGAGAACGGCCCCGCAGACTATGCGATATTGAACAAGAACCCTCCAGCATCATGAACCAGGGGGAAGTAGCAGCAACAAGTACCATGGCGGACACTCCCAACACTATAGGACGATCCACAGCAGGCCACGCGGCGGAATCATCCTCACCATCACCGACAAAAGGATATGTAGGAATCATTATGTGGCCTAGAACGAAAGATAATAGAACTGAAATTTAAAATTCGTATTTTAGATAGGAAAATGTAAAATACGGCTTCGAATGTTTATTCCCAGACAGTTTCCTAATGCATGCAAGACTCTTGTTATTAATGAAATGCAACCCACTCCAAAGAACAGTTTGTCTGAGATGAATATGAGCTGTTCACTGAACGCCTCATATTTAATCCAGAACCTGATCATAAAAGAGTGGTATCGGTATACCTTAGTACAAACAACTGTAATCCAACGGTCATCTAACTTAGATAGCATCTTTTATGCAATGAAATAAGAGAAAACCTAAGTGCGAAAGAAAAATGTGACTACGCAAGACATGCATGGCAGTGTGTCCTGCCGAGGATGACTTGAGTGTAAATTAACTCAACTGCAATAAATGTCAGATCCTCAAAATGCATAAGTAGAGAGAAGCCCTGGCATTTAATTCATATTCCAAGTCTCCTCTTGTACATTTTTGTGATTAATACAGATGTGGAATCTGTTTTGGGAAAGGTCCATTTATGAGAATCCTTTGACAGAGAATTTGAGCCGATCCATACAGGAACATGAGGCTATGTCGATAATCTTGAAAGTCATATGTAAGCATGATCAGTCCTTGTCGAGTTTCCAGCTCTTTAGAGGTGACAATGCGCTCAGTTTTCTTCAGCGAACTTAATCATATCGCTGATGAAGATATTAAAGTACATGATTGTAAACAGCCAACGCATATGTCATTGTAAAATGTGCTGAAATTCGACAACGATTACCACTATTACATATGCAAGAGAGATTTGCCATAGATGACCTTCGGGTGTGGGACCATTGTCATACCATGGAGCGGCTCATAATCTTGCAATTTGAATAGAAAATTGCCGAAGTTTACTCCGATTTTTTCACGCCATAAGCAGATATGGTAACCACTTCTTTAACAGACGCATGGCTTATGATAACGGGGCTATGAGATGTATAGCACAACTATCTGAACCCTATCTGTTGTATACTATGTGCTAAAAGGGCTTTATTTTCACGTTCCAGTGAGCTAAAGGTTTATCGATGACAAGTTATCCAGCTTGGCGTATGCAAAGCAATGATGACTTCAAGCTCACTATAACAGAATTTTCTAATCCACAACACCTGGAACTCATGAATTATACTTTACCTAATATTTAACCCGATGCTGTCGAAAATCACAAAGAAGAGAAGCTACCCCAATCGAGCTCCTCACTGTTATCACTGAAGAAGAGTATGGTCGTGTATGTAAGGTATGGAGTACCTTCAACATAAAAAAATCTAAGGGGAATATAGTGACCTTTATCTAAAGACCAAACTCTGCATTTAGCACATCTATTCGAAGAATTTAGAAGCTTGTCGCAGGAGATGCACTATGTGGAATAGGCCTGGTACAATACTCTTCCATCACTCGGCTTCGACGCAGTGCTGAAGACAACTATGCGAGGGTCCAATTAATTAATGACACAAATATGAAATCTTCGAGTAAGGTACTGCTGGCCGGTTTTGCACTGTATCAAAGCGATACTCAAAAGCCAACAACGACTTCTTGCCAGACTATAATCCAACTGGATATCCAAACTTCTTGTCATACTGGGACATCAACAACGTGTACGGCATGAGCATGGCATTCACGATGCAGTACGGGAACATTAGATGGTTTGAAAGAGGTGCGACAGACAACGACTTTGTTACAATCTCGAGGTCTATAGGATTGTTTACGTTCTAGGAATGGATCTAGAGTATCATGAATTTCTCCATGATTCTCACTATGATCTTCCTCTCGGATCCCACCCGGAAG
Organism: Deroplatys truncata; assembly: GCA_030765065.1. Classification (NCBI taxonomy): domain Eukaryota; kingdom Metazoa; phylum Arthropoda; class Insecta; order Mantodea; family Mantidae; genus Deroplatys; species Deroplatys truncata. The sequence goes on along the minus strand of CM060990.1, from coordinate 532,315,536 downwards.
CAAATACGAGAAACTGACTGTAATTCACGAGAATAAAAGAAAATATGCATTCCATTATAAAGTATTGCAGCAATGCTTATACCTGGAGAAGTTATTGAGACATGTTCATGGATGGCATCGCATTACCAAGCTGAAAGACTTAAGGCTTATATTGACTTTAACACTCAAAAGTCAGACAGGGGAACTTCTAGGTTTGGTAAAAACCTCTGGAAGAAAATGAACAAGGCTGTTCACTGCAAGTTCGCAGAGAGACTTCTGTACTGTGCCTACCTGGGAACAAGCACGGAAATTAACGGCTCGTCCAAAATATTTACGCAGTCTCAATTTTGATGAAAGCTTGGTCGGCATAGAGTTGCCTTCAGAAGAGATCCTCATGAACAAACCAATCTATTTGGACTATGCAATACTCGACCTCTCAAAACTTATCATACATGATTGTTTCATAAAGTAATGAAACCGCACCTGAATGGTTTAGTGCTGAATTATATGGAGTCAGCCTTATTCATTTTCAAACTCGTTCTGATATTTGTATTCGATACTTCGTATTATGCCGTGATAAATCATTCGGAATGAAGCAGGCCAAACACTTGTGATAGGGTTATTCAAGGATGAGTTGGGTGGAACGGTAATGACCAAGTATCTACAACTATAAATACAACAACCACACTGTCATGAATGCGAAGGGTGTTCTCAAAGGTGGAATGCTGTCAATCACCCTTGAGAAATATTTCGAATGCCTTAAAGAAATTTTGGCCAAAATAATTTGCTTCAGAAGGACAAAAGTTTGGATGGACTATCGCATGCGGCCGTTATTAATTTAGGACCGGGTAAACCATTGCAACTTTCCTGGCTATCTGATACCCATCTATCTTAATCTATTAAATTTATTATAATTATGTTCATAGTTTATTTATTATAATGTATATTTTGTAAATAAGTATTAAATACAATCTGGTATAACAACGATTGGAAACCGATTAGGAACTAAGCAAAAGTGCATAGCAGTATAATTAAAAATACTCTTTATTTCTGTATATCCTACAACAAATTCTTGCTGTCAATCCATCGACTGTTAGGTAGTGCATACCATTTCACAAAAATCGTGATTCCTTTACGAAGCAAAACCTTCTCTACCAAATAGGTGTTAGGAAATAAGGTAGAATACACTTCATGTCCATACATTTCATCCTCCATCTTCTCACCATCCTTATGCTTTGTGATGCAAGTGTTACAATATGTTCGTTTCACATGAGAAACTTGGAAGATTTCAGCACCCAGTTGGGGTCAAATCATTATTCGAAATGTTCTTTATTCTCATATATCCTCATATAATCACGAACACTAAAGCTCCTTGCACTCATATTCTCTCTTCCAGATTGCTTATACTTTTCAACAGTCAGAAGAATATCATTGTAGCTCACTTCAATGGGCGTAATTTTTATGGCTGAGTGGTATCATTGTAATTAACATTGATTCCAAGTAAAGGATATAGTTCCTGCATGATCCTTGAGCTACGAACTCGCGATACGTTATATTATTTAAATCTCCCAATAAATCTCAACAGCTGCAGCCTTCACATTGCTGTAGATGATGTGTTTGATGTTATACTTTGACTTCAACTTTTCAAATTCTTTGCTATACAATTCTTCCCAGTACCACTCTGTACACTCTTGAGCGGTTATCCCGTATCTTGTAGTATACCTTCCATAGCCTTTGAAACTTATAGACCTGTCTGGTCCTTAAATGGTCTTTCACGTGGCGTTTTAGAGTAGAAGTTGACTTCAATCAGATGCATTTGAAACACATATTGATACCTGCGTGAAGGATCATCTCAACTAAGTCGATTTCCGCCAAATCATGGAGTCATTTACTGACAATCTTTCGACGTAGGAGGTTTCTTCAGACAGGGGCTTGAAGCTCTTTCCTATATTTTACTTCACTGCCGACATGCTATAACCCTAGCCGATTTCAGTTGTTGAACAATCTCTTTAATTTCTGTGTGTTAAAGTTATTAGCAGTGCCTCTAGATTCACTAGAAGTCTCAGGCGATTCAACAGGTCATTAGGATCGTTCTAGATATTGTAGTCTTGCCTAATGTTAGGGATGTGTTCTTTTTACTGCAATCCTAAGCCCTTGTGTTTCTTTACTGAAAGAAGTATAACGCTTTTGCACCTGTAGGGATTGCGCAATCTCAGGTGGTCGGTCTGCCGTGATTTTTCTGATGAACATGCGCTGCTTTCAGTATTTTTCTGTATATATCCAGAACTTTATCTCTATAGGAATGTGTTTCAGATATACCCTTGAATATTAATTCACTCAATCCGGGTGTAGCCTCATACGTTTCGTTAGCTACTCGAACATTATTATTGATGGAGTTCATGGTTTGTTCCCCAGCATATAGCTTTCACCTTGGTATCTCTCCCCGCTTGCTGTATCTATTTCGTTCCTCCTTTTTCGAACTTTCTACGCGAAGCTTAAAACCTCCACTTTCTCCTTTTTAGGTGGAAGGTTCTTTTACCGAATTTGCACTTTGTTTGTAATAGGGTATTCTTTTTCTGTATCATGTTGTGGTCCTGTTACTGGCTGAAGAGCTTCAATCATTATTCTCTGGGTCTCAAATTGTTTGCGTTTTAATGCACATAACTTTTCCATTGTATGCCTGGCTACAGATTCTTTAAGTCTTATGCTCGCACTGTCCGTCTTGGAATGAAATTAATTGTGCTTTTCGTGTCAATATATAGCTTTATGTTGCTATCAGTTTATATGTGCTTTTCAATTCTATATTCCGAAAATGATCGTCTTTTGCTCGACTGGTTGAAGCGGTGAAGATTAATCTATGTCCATTTACTATAGTAGTAGGTAATGCTCCGACTATTTTGTTGTTTATAGCAAATTATATATCTGATCTTACAAAAGGCTGCGTTCATGTCATATAGCAGGCAAGGACCATGCCGTTTACAGATGATTTGTAGTGTTTGAGACCCGATATCAACATATACCTTATCGAAATCCCCGTGTAAGGTTTCATCTTTAGTGTAATAATGTGCTGTACTTTCATTTGCTCTGATATTGCATTTACGACATTCACCTATGATTTAAGAGTGTTTATATTATTCATAGTTGTCGTTATGTGTTTAATTAGGGCATTCTGCCGGGTTCCCATAGTTTCCATATGTTTTCCCACTATTTCAGTAATATTATGTCAAATAGAGTCTGGTTTCTGTTTAGATTTTGCTGTGCTTGATTCTGTTTATTTCCAAGATTATATTTAAGAACCTTTTAGTTGCAGCATAAGTGTTATGGATCGGATCTCCTACCTCTCTTATTCTTCTTTCCACAAAGGAAACGTTCTGAAACGTTCCACCTGAATTGGGCGGTGTAGTTCTTGCATTTGTATAGTCTAATAGATATTTCTTATTTGTTACATAGTGATCCATTTTAGGTTGCAATAATATCTTCATTCTTATTGAATCAAGAATAATATTATTTCCAGAATTTTGCTGAAGTGCATGTTTGCTCAGGTATTTCATTAGAACCTCATATTGCCCATTTAGCGATTTCTGTATGTTATTCCTAAGCATACTTTCAAGTTCATCCATCCGCTGATGTGTCGCATTTTCGGTGAATTCTTGCATTCGATTTTCAGTAGAAGACGTAAGCTTATAAACATAGTGCTTAGTTGTTCCATCATTGTCTTTCTCAGGAGCTGGACATTTCAAAACCTCTTGTTCTTGAATTGGTAGTTTCTTTTTCCATCCCTGTTGATGATGAACTGAAGAAGTGCTCTATTAAGTAGAACAGTGCTCTGTGAACCGAACCTGTCAATACTAATCAAGAAATATGAATGGTAATTTTGTTTCTTTTTTACTTTAATGTATACGGCAAAAACATTCCTATATTAACTCTCATTTATTGGGAATTCAGGAACTACGACTGCAAAAGTTATTGTTTCTGAAGCACTGTCCCGGACACCCTTCAAAAAGAGTTTAAATTAAGTATAAGACACATGAGTGTTTGCATTATCTTCACATATCTGTTTCAAGTTTAAATTATCTGACCTGAAGGGATTAATCATACGCATGTTATCCCGGATTAGATGTTACGGTACTTTAGCATACGACCGTGCTAAACATATGGAGTTTACTTTGCGGCGCCTACCCATGCTGTAAAAGAAGACCATCTTGCCCTGCTTTTCAGTGATGGCGTGATGAAGTATGAATACGCAGCTTTCATTAACTTCAGAGATATGTAAAACACTTCCTCCATCCTCATAAGTGTTCACTTCTATCCCGTCAATGGTTTCGAGTAGCTTGATGAGATATTGATGCTTTGGCTGATAAACGGAGTTTGAATAGATATACAAGTTTTCGAAACAAACAGTTTTCATCGAGCAGCATATTCAGCAATACGTTTGTTCTTTCTGCACTGGAGCTGTCTAGTATAAGAGTCCTGATATTAGCGGAAAATAACTTTCCGTAGTGATCACGTGTAAAATCTCTTTGAATGTCTGCCCCTGGAGAGACAGATAGAAATCCCGCTTCAGGGGTTCCATCTTATTCACGAAATTATGAAAGAATGCTTAATGTATAATATATATAAACACGTACATATCATGTGGGCACTGATTTCCTTTTGTGGTGTATAAGAAGGGTGCAATATATTGATTGTGTTGTTTAGGTAGAATGAAAGCATAAAAGGTGAATCCCATCTTAAAATTAAATTAGAGGGCGCTAAGAGGATGTTGGTGCTGAGAAATCCTTCATTACTAGGCTGCCGTTTTAAGCGCATTTACTTGGTTACTGATATTGTGGACCTGGGACAAAACTAGAAAAGTGCTTAAAGAGGGGAGGCCCTGGATATTAACCCACTAGGCGAAGCCTGTAAACAGCAGGGCATTGTCTACGTTGAGCACAAGGAATCTGCTTCGAGAATATTGCCGATAAAATCTAAGCAGAGAAGGCTTGGGAAGTGGTACAGGCATCTGACGCTATTTTGGGCGAAAAGCTGTCTGCGAGGCTAGTAGCAACAATTATGCAGGGCAATATGTCTGTTGCTGCAGGCCCCAGGAAGAAGAAATATGGTGGATTTTTACGTCTCATACACAAAACTGCAGGCTTAGGCGCTGCGGCTGGAAGCGTGAATGAAATTGCCACAACAATGAATAAGAAAGAGCTGGAGATAAGCAGCTTTCAGGAATTATGCGACATAACAAAGAGATGGAAGCAAAGGAAAGGGACTTCGTCAGAGAATGATGAACAATAAGGAGAGAAGTGGAGGTTTTCTACCACTGTTACCTCAGGATGCATCCTTAGCAGTTGTTTCTATAACTTCCAGAACCTTAAAAGAAAATACAGTTGTTAAAGGAACTTGTCTGAGGGTAAATAGCATCAAGAGAAGCAATGGTCGGAACAACAATAGGACTTCAAAAACTCTGGCTGAGGGTTATACATATCCCGTAAAAGGCCCTAAATGACATTGATCTCGACTTGTATGCTGGATGTTAAAACATTCCTCATCTTAGAGGTATATATATATATATATATATATATATATATATATATATATATATATATATATATATATATGAGAAGCAATCATCAAAGGCGCATTACTATTAGATGATTATCGTCAATCTCGATTTTCAGAGAATGAAGGCAACATTGGGTTGCTGTGAGAAAGTACGGAAAACATTGCATTTTATTTCCATGGCTTTGGAAGTCTGAAGCCTCCAAAAGAAATAAGTATCTCAAAGGTGTTAAGTTCATGTATAATACTAGGAGGTTTCAGAGTTTTAGCTCAGTTAATTGCGGGCATATATGCCTGCGATTTCTATCAAAATGGGTTACACTAATGCCGTTATGATAATATATCTATTATTATCATGCATATGAATCATCCTCTGAGGACTCATCTTAGAGAATATTGCGCGATTGCTCTATATTGGATTTTGAACTTTTCTATTCTATTCCAAACGCTTTCGGAGTAAGAACCACTTTCATTACATTTACAATGACGAGCTTAAGGTCCTTGATAAAAGTCATGGAATTTACGAGATTGTTGACATTAGTGCATACATCAAATAAAAGCTTCAATTCGATAAGTGTGTTGTTATTCGATCGAATAATGATACTATGAAGGCTGAAACTAAATGTCCTTTTCTTACTGATTTTTCAAAGGAGTGCTCCATTGAGCCTCTTTTAAGCTTCATTGAAAATAAGGTTATCCTTGCCAATCAGCTAACTTAATCTGGTTTCCTATTAAGCATATTTCACGTAAGCATCAAACCAATCGAATGCAGTATTGCAATAGGCTCTTGCATCGACGATAAAAGTGGACACTCAGTCTACGAGATGTTTTCATTCTCATCCGCCCGAGTGTCACATTTCGAAAGAGTCCTCAGATTCCATTCACCTGCGTATCATAATCACCAACTTTATCGATGAGATCACTCTTCGAGTAATCGACCAGAATGACCATACATCAACCTTAGAAACGAGAATATAAGCATTAGACTTCTTATACGTCGAAATGGGAGTAGAGTTTAGCAGAAAACCTGTAATAGATAACCTCAATGTCACAGAAAAACCACATAAGGACAAGATTGCTAGAAAGGGTAGATTATGTTTCTAACCTATAATATATCGGATGTGAACGCTAATGAGAATAGAGTCCCTTGTTAAGCTTAAGATTTATATTCTCTATCTAGCCGGAGCTATCTCTACAATGAGGGGTCTATTTCTAAACCCAATGGAACAACTCCTACAGCAAATCTCACCAATTATGCTATTGTATTTGCCTGACGGGATTCCACTGGACATGAATGTATCGACTATAGATAAAACAAAATATCCAGAGATTACATCTACTATGCGCAACTACGCTGCCCTCAACCCCATGGAATCCATTGGTTTGCTGAATGCTGGATGGTACTCCTAGCGGATGTAGATATTGTGCACTCTGCAAGTAGAGCATGCAACGCTATACTACCGCTGGGATTTGCGGATGATCACAGGAACCTCATATTCAGCAGCAAGCTTGAGCTAGTCCTCATTTGATCCAAGGACTCTAAGAACTGTATTCTGGCTCCCGAAGGAAAGGAGAATGCTGGTGTTAAACTTACACGTACCGAGTAAAGGATGACTATATTACGCCTTTCTGATGATCAAAAGTTGTGAATCCTAAAAATTGTACCACATGTCGCGTTTCGAACCATAGATCTATATACTCAGCCTGCTGTACCGCAAACTATATCCTTCACATGTAGCGTTGCACCCATATCAAAGTCAGGGAAACCAAGATTTATTATTCTGTATTTGCAGACTTCAAGGGTGAATGGTGCAATTAAAGACTGTTCCGTGCTTGATCATAAGAGCACAAGAATTTTGAGAACTTTACCTCAATAGTGAATGTTATCCTCACAATGATATGAATTTGTACTTTGGAAATTCAATATTTGCATCATTATATGAAATGTATTCAATGTTCCAAAGGTACTGTTATACGAAAGATGTTACCCCCATATTGAAGAGAAAGGATTTTCTTAAACACGCACCAATACGTATCACAGACTGCTCATATAAACCTGAGAATGTTGTAAATGAACTGACAATATTAGACTTCAAATCCAACTAATGGGATTATTGCTGCACAGGCCTCATTGTGATTTCTGATAATTCACGCCAACGTATTTACATATAACCTCCTGACTCATGAGATACAGTCTGTAATTGAAAAATGTTTCAATATAACATAGGTATTTTCATGAGGAATGTAACGAAATGTAAGGTGTTTTAATGAATAAAAAGAAGTTATAAGGTAGATAATCATGTCTATATTATCTTATCATACATTTCCAGCGTCTTCCTCCTCCAGCTTCTTGTCCACACATACGCCACTTCATTTATATTCACTAGATTCTGCAAGTATCTCTCTATATAGGATTTCAACTCCTTATGTTTGTGATATTCCATTATAATTTAGATGCCTTTCACCATAATTTCAAGCAGTATACAGAAGCCTATTTTTTTGTTTTCCATAAATGCAATGATATTGCATGAGAATAGAATGTGTTCACTGTATTAATTGCACGGAGACAGCTTAACTTTCAGCTATGTTTCGTATAGTGGGAGACTTTAATTATGCACCAGTCGTGCATATATTGTCATCTACACAACATTAATATTTCCTGTTTTTACGAAGAGCACTGGGATATCATTAAATATTCCTATGTTAATGTTACTGTTTTTGAGATGCAGATGTCTTAGTGCACGAATGCTGCTTGCATCTTTCTTGGGTGTGTCAGGGCGGGTAACTCGTTCTTCCAGTGAGCTCAACCTCCTATTGAGATCTGCAAAGTTGTCCTTGTCCTTCTTCTTCTTCAACGGCTTCTTACTAGCGCACTTGAAGCATTAAGCATTTTAAGTATTAGAAACGAGGTTTTTAAAGTGCAATAACTGGTCCGCTTAAACAATTGTATTTCTTAGATAACCTAGATAAAAGGTTGTAGCACTTCCTCTTCTTATGCAGAAGATTCTTCCCATGTATATGATAAAAATACTCATAGTAATGTTTTACGTGTTCTGTTTGTCTCCTGGGTGAATCCTGAGGAGTCACCTGCAGTAGATTGCCATATACTTGGAAATAGACTGGACTTTCTGGGGAATCTCAAGCTACTAGCAACTGTGGTGCAACCGAGATATCTACTTCATCCACAACTCCACTAAGGGGATGTACGTCCTCTTTAGGCACAGGCGCTGGCATGCGATTTCTATAACAAGATAATGTTTTCAAGCTTTTGATATTCAATGATTCCGCAAAGGAAGAGTACACTTAGTTATTTTGCCAAGCTACTTAATTTAAGTTTCTCTAACTGAGTTGGGATACACTGCAGTTTTCATTGCACAAGAAGTACTACAACATTTGATCACACACCTCTGGTTTGTCGCATAGGGCTGCATGCATATAACCGTTACAAAATACAGAACGGCACTGGGCAGCGTGTCTTCAAACAGACATTTACATCACGCACTTCCCTATATTCTTCCTCACCTGTATCCGCTTCACTGAAAGAATAAATGTGTTTAAAATTATTTACCTTTAATACAATCTAACGGCACGTAAAAGAACCTCAACCTTATAAAGAGGCCTCTGAGCAAAATTACCGGTATTTCATGCCCAATATAGAATGGGACGGTAAGGACCACAGCAGTTAAAGAGCGTCCATAAATAAAACTCAATTTAATTTAATTTTAGAACAGTATTCACGAGAAAGAAATAGAAATGCTCTACTTACAAGTACCTTCCTCTGTAGCCTGCGCAGTACTCCGTACATATATCACGTGATGATATCTGTTGGTGATATGAGGGCATGTTACATACAATTGAATGTATAAAGCCATTGCATGCTTCCTTGTGGTAGTAGGTGTAATGATGCAATTCCTCTACACATTTGTACGAAGAATTTTCCTGCCATAGAAATATCGTTAGCCTGAGTAAACTCTTTGTAAGACTGCCTATAACACTTTCACGACCCTGAGTATTCTAATACTAAAATGGAGGAACCATTGCAGATGGGGCGACGCATGGGCATACATGGAGTTGTAGAAAGGGCTTAGGTCGGGAACAGCTGCATCCAGGACGGCTAAAGGCTTTCCAAGATGTACTTTATTAATATATATGAAGAGTAGTCTGTAGCTGTTCCGGCTGTCATAAATTTATTGTCAACAATTGCTTCAAGTAAGACAGGAAAAGTCCCATTAATTTCTTTAGGATGGAGGCAATTCACATGTGTGAATCTTGTGTATCCACTGCTCACATCGTTTGGTTCCACCTGTTTTTTCTAAGTGGTAGAAGTCTGGGATGATTCATCCTAGACGTTTTAATAAACATCGCTCAAATTAATTAACTTATTACCTTCAATCTTACTTGTTCTTGACTCTGATACAGAACATAGACGGTACTTAGATAATCTTTGCTCTAAACATCACTTATCCCTAGACTTGATATACAATTGTCATGTTACTTGGGTCATCCTTGATCTAACAAAGATTTGGTTACCATGAAGGTGTTACAAAAGCCTCATGTCACTTGGATCACCCTTGCTCTAAAGCCTATTTGTCCTTGGGATTTATATAGAACCGTTATATAAGTTAGATCGCTCTTGCTCTCAATGTACTGGTGACCTTGAATTTGATATTCGACCGTCATTATCTCCCTTCTAAGGGCAATTAGTATTAGACTTCATTGTAGCGCTTCTATAAGGACAAACTTTTAATGTAGTGACTAATATTTTCTAGTTTACGCTTTTATTAATCATATGATTGCCACTTTTGGTTTCCTTTTTAAATTTCATACACTCTCCTAAGAATATTTAAATATGCTTTAGCTAACTGTTCTACAGCTTATCTATATATATCTCACTACATCAATAAGTTAAATGATTGCCTTTTGTTGTATTTAATATTTTACCACCAGTCGTTATTATTTTAATGCAATTGTTTAATAAACTACAAAGTAATTATTTTCTTTTCCTCTATATAGAACTGTGTACTATGACGTTAATATCTAGTGCGTCAGTGACAGCAGCTGCAAAATCGTTAAAGCCTATTTCGGCCTCACACCAAATTTCTACTTCTTCAATAGAAAAGGCGTACTTAAATCCTCAAAAATGATGTTCCAGGGGGATCTAAAACAAGCATGGGTTTTTACGTCTCTATTTAGTGAATCCTATAAATTGCTATCCATCCGCCGGTTCGAGGCTCGCGTTCCGACGCATTCATCTACAAACACCGGATTTTCTAAACGTCAGCCAACTCGTGGTGGAGGCCCAAGTCCTTTATTAAGACCCACTCTTTAGCAAAACCTTCCCTGTGCCATCTAGGGGCGGGTTTGAAATCAGGAACATTGACATAGCTCATTATACAGCAATCTAGTCAAGACACAGGCAGATGAGGTACCCTCTTTCCTGAGTCTGCTAAAGTGCCATTCATCTCTAAAGGGTAGTACAATATCAGGAAATAAAAGATGGTTCCCATAGTAGATCACAGAGACAAAAAACTATGCTTTTCACTTAAACAACAAAGGTATTGGAGAACAGTTCTACTAGGCTACTATATAATTTACTTCAAGATTGCGTGCACCCGTATAGATATATATATATATATATATATATGTAATGGAGTGAAATTACTCCCAAAATTGACAAAGATATTGCAATGTAGCTTCAATATTCTATTTATGTTTAAAGTGTAGGTTTATATTCCAGACATGTTTCGGGTATACCAAGTCTTAGACAAAAAGATCCTGCGATCACACATGTTATTCCTGTTTTCAAATTTTGCAATTTCGAATTAGATCATAGTAAATACAGTGGATAAGAAGTCGTACTTGTCTTCAAAGGTATTGCAGTTTCTGGTGAGTTGAAGGTTCCTTTTTTAATTTTGCACAGATTGTGTACGAAACAAGTTCTCACATTTAAAATTCCAAGGAGTTTTACAATATTTCTTAGTTTCCACAGTAATGGTAGAGCAATATATGGACTTCCACGAAGAGACTTCATACACAAATTCTTAGTCAAACCACCTCAACGGAAATTGCTTCTATTTAGTAGACATTCTTCCATCTATATTACAGTTTCTTGATTTCGGTTTCCAATAGGACAATAAATCAGTTAGAAGGAGCGCAGCTGGGTTAGAGTCTTAAAGAATTTGACCTTTATATCATCGTTGGCATTAACAGTAGGCATTCAAACATGATTTTGGCTTTTACAGACTTGTACATACTAAGGTCTTTTGATTCTAATGAACATAATGCTTTTATAATTAATAAACTTTTATAAATTATCCATTTTCGCTTCCGCAGCATATGGTAGCGGATTACACTTACACATGTTACAACAAATGAAATATATACTCAAATAAACTTCAAAAGATGTTTCATACTCTATGACACTCTATGGTGATTTTCTGGCCAGTCACGGATCACGTGTATGCGTGGTTCGCTTACGCTGCAGTAACCTGGATATTGTTTCGCTTGCTATGAATGATCTGCTCGAAGCTACGCTGACCTCCGTGTGAACATCAACTGTCAGTTGCTTACTTCTGTTCGTGCTGTAAAGGCAGGAATCTTCAAATTCTTCATATCAAAGGTGAACTTTTTCATACATCTGTGTTATGTGGGAATTAGTTCAGAGTATTTTTATTAATGTTGGTGTTATTGTGTTGCTGTTACTCCAGTGAACTGCTACCAAAAATTCACGCTTTAACACATACTTTTTATGTACCATAGACACCTATAACCCGAATCATGTAGACAGGTATGTAGGCAATTTCAGGAAATATTTCCTGGTATTGAGTTCTAAATTCAGATACTATTGTATGGCAGGTTAATAAGTTTAGGTCAACGGGATAGCTAAACATTAAATTTAAGAACCGAAAAAGTCATCTACTAACGGAGGAAAGAATTTAAAGAATCAATCATTGAAAGCTTTCCAAAGAAGTCCCTAAGAGGTGTTGACAGCAACTGGGTGCTTAAAAATCTCTGTTCATACAGCTGCTAAAGGTTTAAAATTGAAATACTATACCGTGACTTGTCCATTAAATACATCCTCGAGACGGCGCAAAAAGAGTCATTTGTGTAACTAGATTTTACGAACAATTGTTGGCGTTACCGTGGGCTCCCATTCAATATTCTTCTCAGATGATACGTGGTGTCTTTAAATGGTCATGTTGCCTCACAGAACAATAGGTATTAGAGTACACAGAATCCCCATTAAATTCATGAAGTTCCGTTACATAATACTAAAATGGGTGTATGGTATGCTGTAACAGAAAAGCGAATACCATGAATAACATTTTTCAGCAATACCATCAATTAGGTACCGCAGAAATATTCTAGCACCATTTCATCAAATGTTGGTGAGAGAGAAAATGAATAATTTCAACAGTATTCTTCCTTAGGGCATGCTGCCCAAAACTCCTTGAAAGGCATGAAGGTGATGTTTGATGATAGGATAACTTCTAAAGAGTTATGGTATCCCGTTTCCAGAATCATACTGTGTGACTTCTACTAGTGGTAAACCTTTAAAAACATATAGCTTATAGGAACAATCCGCACAACATAGACGAGTTTAGAGAAAATTTCGGAACAGATATACGGAAAATGATACAAGACGGAATTATGCATGGAAATGGAAATATCATCCGAGGACGCCACGAATGTCTCTGGGCGAATGAACACCACATACCACAGGTTTAGTAGTGCATGTAATTATTTCACACGAGTAAGTGATGCGGGAGTTCTAGAATGGAAAACCTTGGTGTGGTAGAAATCGCTCAGAGTACGCTAACACGTGATCCGCGCTGGGTCATAAAACCACTGTTCTTCCATTAACAAATACTAATCTTGATTTTCTTACAAGCTATGGGTCTCATATGGAATACTGAGCTCTTCCGGAAAATAATAAACTAAGCCAGAATGATGCCTTGGCCTACAATCTCGTCCACCGGTCTCACGCCCGCGTATACTCGGTAGAGTTGGGCGATCATCCGAATGATACATGAAAGTAATGGGACAAAAACCATGCATCTCCCAGCTAGATTGCTGGCTTTCTTGGCCGGGGTTGCCGTTTGTCGCAGCTGTTCAATTTCCTGACATTACTGAATAGGCAGCAGTAGTATAAGTCCCGGATGAGCCAATTGGCTTAACGATAATCCTGCCGCTTGGGGCGCTAGTGTCGCTAGTGTCGCTGCGTGCGACGGCGGCGGCGGTAAGTTTGAAAAGCGCCCTGAGCGGGAGGATTATCGTTATTGCAATTGGCTCATCCGGGACTGTTTTCTTTATTTATAATTTGAATACAGTACATTGGATAAAGATATGTATACATAGTTTTGATTAACATGATGTATTATTTGCTTAACATATGAATACATAGTTTGAGAATAACATAATGGATTATTTGATTACAGGAGATTAACCTATGAATACAATAAATGGACAATATAAGAAATATTAGGAGAAAAAAAGCACATTAAAATTCATAGTTTGTTGAGGCACTAGGACACACAGATTTCGCGCACAACAATGATTTTAAAGTACGTGGTGCACTTTGAGTCCTCGTCATCGCTGCTGCTGCTATCGACGGTCAATTGGTGGATAGGTTTGGTGATGCAGGTAACGAGCAGGTGAGAGAAACTTTCGTTGACGAACTCGGTGAAGGTTGGTATATAGATGGGGATAGTAAATTCGTTGTAATGGCTGGTTGAGAAGCATCCTGTGGATGTGACTTTGTTGGTTAGAGCAGGAATGTTGCTGTTGCCGAGGTATATGATGCATAGTGCGTCTTGTTGATGCTGGTGCACTTTGGTAGGTACGCATTTGACGTGGACGGCGTGAGCCCCTTGGACGTCGAGTGTGATGGTGACAACTCTGCTGTTGCGGAAATAGGAGTTGGAGATGCAGAGGATACGGATAGGTGAAGCTGCGTTGAGAATGAGTTGTAGGTTAAGATTGTTCCCCACGGGGACGGGATAGGTTTCGTCGGACATTATTTAGGGTTATATGGGGAGAACGTGACGATGTGACGTTTGAAACCGCTGCGTAGTTTTTCCTCACCTGCGTATATGATGCAGAATGAGGTAGAGTTGAGTTTGTTGATGAGTTCTGGAGAGGCTTTTGCACATCTTGTTGGTAGGAAAACTTCGGTGTCGTTGTCGAGTTTGGCGATGAGCTTTGTACCGTGAACGGTGTCGATTGTTTTGACGCCGACGACACGATATGGTACGTGCTGTTGAAGCGTAGATACGCTGAGAGTGTGGGCGCTGCTGGAATGTTCTTCTAGCTCTTTAAGGACGTCCTGTGACATTATGACGGCACAGATGGCAGTTTTTGATAAACGGGGGAGGACCGTCTATATGAGTGGTTTGATGAGGAAGGTTGTAGTGTTGTTTACACCTGCGATAAGGTGCGCAAACTACCTGTGCGTCTGTGGGAAGTTGGTTCCACACAAGGTCGACGTCGCTTGGGGGATAACGTTCGAAGATGTATATGCCGTTCTGCAGCAGCACTTGGCGTTCCCTGGGCAGTAGCAGGTGGATTCTTCGTCCGTTATCGAGATACCGAAAGAGCACGATGAAGCAGTTCATGTGGTGTTTCTAGCGGAGTACCTTCGAAGGAATTGTTGAATTTGCTTGTTGAGATGATCGAGGTCTTCGTAGAAACCGAGTTGACACTGCGTGCACAGGCGGGTGAGACGGTGCTTAAGTTCGCAGCTGCACGTTTGGTGAAAGCAAAACGAGCAGTGGAAGTCTTTACACGACGGTCCTGGCATTCCCCACGGCTGGCTAGCACCGAATGAAGGGGAAAAGAATGCGCGTGCATAAATATAACCCAACTGCCGGAAGCAGGAAATCACTGGTGGGGGAAAAGTTCGTTGGAGATTTACCACATCAGGGGAAGCACTGGTGGGGGAAAAGTTCGTTGGAGAAACACCACATCAGGGGGAAGCAGTGGTGGGGGAAACGTCCGTTGGAGGTTGACTACATACGCCGGAAGCGCTTAGCGATTATTGCACAACATCCGCAGGAAAAACACTGTGTCCGTTGATTTAACGGTTTTCGTCTTGGAGGAGAACTCTGTTTTGAACGGTGCTGAACATGCAAACGACCACATCAGGGGGAAGCACTGGTGGGGGAAAAGTTGGTTGGAGAATTACCACATCAGGGGAAGCACTGGTGGGGAAACGTTCGTTGGAGGTTCACTACATCCGCCGGAAGCGCTTAACGATTATTGCACAACATCCGCAGGAAAAACACTGTGTCCGTTGATTTAACGGTTTTCGACTTGGAGGAGAACTCTGTTTTGAACGGTGCTGAACATGCAAACGCCGTGAATGTGATCGGGTATGATATAGGATGCTTCGCGACCCAAATGCGCCGCTAAGCACGTGCCATAGCACATGGGTTTTTCGTTTAACATTTGCTGCATTTTGTCTGTGGAAATGTATTGCTGTTCATAGAAAACGATGTATAAACCTCTTGCGGGCACAAATTGGAACCACTGATGTTGTACGTCTTCTTTATCTGCTTTGAACTGGATATCGTTGAAGCACATGTTAGATAGCACAAAATGAATTTTGGTTTCGCAGCTGTGAACTCTGGCGGAGACGGATTTTCCGTCGTAGGTGCTGTCGACGAAGCGAAGTGCATAAAGTGTATTTTTATAGGGGTGACCGTCCACCTCGTAGTTTTTAAACATCTTACTGTCATGGTAGTACACCGACAGGTAATTTCTGTAACCCATGATGCGGGAGCGAAGGGCGCGAGATGTTTGGGTGAGGTGCGGTTGGAACGCTGGTAGAAATACATGCGCACTAAGGACTATTTTGTGAGATGCGCAGTGCGAAATGGGTGTTGAGGAAATGATGAACCTCGAGGAATGTTCTAAAATTGGCGCACCGTAGTACTTGGTGAACTGCGTGAAATTCATGTTATGTAAGGGAACGTTGGAGGCATGGTTGTGAAGCATGTACTTGTGGTATGCCATGATTTGATTTTGCACGTCCGTCTCTTCCTTCTTTTTGTGATACATGATGTCGGTAATGATGCGCTGCAGGGTATG
This sequence comes from Deroplatys truncata, assembly GCA_030765065.1. Taxonomy (NCBI): domain Eukaryota; kingdom Metazoa; phylum Arthropoda; class Insecta; order Mantodea; family Mantidae; genus Deroplatys; species Deroplatys truncata. Next base: position 532,298,922 of record CM060990.1, on the reverse strand, counting down.
CAACACGTGCCATTCTTGTTGGTTGAGCGTAACGGATGCGCCTTGCGGTTCTTTGAAAACGAGCTTTAGCTTTCCGAACACAAACACGATGGTGACGTTGTCGCTGAACTGAAATTGCTGTAGACGTCCCTGTGGGTCATTCAAGCGTTTGTGAATGATGGGGATGGCTTCGACGAGTTTGTGCCACTGCAAGGAACTCATGACGACTGCGTTGTGCTGTCCACATTTGGCAATGGTGACGACGAAATGGTGCGGCGGCTGGGGGGAGAATCCCACACTGACGAATTTAGTTTGTTGCGGGTTGAGGAAGTAGATATCCGCCAGAGGACCCACAACTGCACTGTGTTGGAACTGTGCTGGCGGAGCAGGGCTGTCGGGATGCTGTTGGAGGTCGAAGATGGGTAGTTTCCTTTTTTCCCCGGGTTTTGAGGTGGTCGGGGTTTGACATCCGGTTATACTGGAACACACAAAACAATAATAATAATGTGAGGGATAGAGAGATAAACGGGATAGAAAAAAGCAAGCTAATACATAGGTGCGGACCTACTTGGTCGGCGTGCTGCATGGCAGCATGACTGTATCCACGTGCTGCATGGTACACTCTGAATGAGGTGAGCGGCACCGTGACGTTGCTTTTTATATGAGCAGGAGCGTCTTCTGAAAGCACGTGCAAGACGATGAATTAGCTTAGATGTGCTGAATAGTGACACACACACACACACACACACGTACTCACCTTCAAGGTTTGACAAGTTTGCTGAGCGTCAGAGCACTTTGCGCGGCATGCGTCTTTGAACGTTTTGCGAATGACGACATCATTATGCGCGTGATTGCTGACGTGAAATTTTGAGAAGAATGTATGCTTAGGTAAGCCGGAGCAGCGGTGGGTGAGGTAGGCGATGACGTAATGACCGCAAGTGGTGCTGTCGAAACCTTGCAGCCTTCTGGAGTTGGTGGACCAACGCGTCCCGCAGACCGAAATTAAGAACCGGAGAAAATGGGGCGAAAGCGGTCCTATGCCGTAACTGTCAAAATATTCTGCATGCGAGTTTTTGTCCACAAAGATGCAAACCCAGTGTTGCCCGGATTTGGTGCTGGGGTCGGTGTTAGCCACTAGCGCCAAGGGAGGCGTTCGAATGCCGTGAAGTACGGGTAGTTTATCGCAGGGGTAGACGCCTAAAAAGTGAGAGCGCGTAGAGGGGCATGTCGATAGAAACCGTTGAATTTGAAAGGTGTTCATGATACCAAAATGGATCGGTTGGCGTCGATTTCGACCGTGCGATGTATTTCCGCTAGCAGCAGAAGTATGACCGGTTCTGTCAATTTATCGGCAAAACCGATGCTTATAGAGACGGTTCCGTGGCGCTGACCCGAGATGTGAGACTCGTTAGCGCTCATGTCTGCAGTGAGATCGAAAACCATTATCGTATACCCTTGCGGGTAGGTTTCTCTGGAGATGGAGTGTCCCTCGTCCTTGAAATGAATGCCTAAGCCGTCCTGCAGGGTTTGAAAGCATTGCAAATAGTGTCCCTTTGTAAAGTCGGGTTGCAGAGGTTGGGAGGGAACGGGTTGCCCGTTCACGTAGAGCTGAAAGAAGTTCATTTTAAAATGTTTCAAGTTGTACGGATTTGAGTTAAAATGGCCGGAATAGGCCTTGTCGGTGACCATGGCTACTACCGCTCTCCTTGTAACTTGCCCTACGCACACGTCGCTATACGTCATTGCCCTGGACTCCTTGGGGATGCTGAGAGCGTGAAAGCTGACGTCTTTGAGATGGTACTTTGCGTTGCCCTTTGCGAGCACGACCTGGTGCGCGAGCTCTATGGTCGGCGAGGGCCGCACCGATTTTAAGCGCAGCGTGGCAGACACGATGTCGGCGTACCCCTTAAAGGTATCTACGTCGGAAAACAGATAAAACTGGGGAGAGGCGGGAGTGAGCTTGACGGTCATGCTAACGTTGTTCAAAAGCAGCTTCTCCTGTCTAAAAAGAGCGTTGGACAGAGGACCGATGAGCTGTACGACGTTGCTCCCTTTGGTAAACCCCTGACGCCACTGAAAACCCGCATTGGCGATAAAAGCGTCCATGATGCCGGCCGTGTCCTTTCTCCAGAGGGTAGATTCTAGTTTGGTGTTCATGGCATCTTTGGAGTAATTGAGAAGCGTCTCGAGGTAGGTTCTATAGGGGTAACCGGCTTGCGGCATGGAGACGATGACGTTATTGAGTGTTACCTCCATCTGTTGAAACAGGGAATTTAAGGCGTTGTTGACCAGAGTGGCGTTAGCGTCAGCGTTTAAGGCCTCTCCTTTGTCATCTACAATGCGCACCATGAGTTCGAGTACGACGTAGGTCAAGTCTAGGTAATCGTCCGCATTTCCGGAATAATGAAAGGTGATGGGGGCATTTTTCATTAAAGTGTTTTGAGGGTTTAGGTATAGGAACCGTGACTCCTCGATGCTCATCTGAACCGGTACCTCTGTAAAGAGGTCCAGTTCGGAACTCATGTGGACGGCTGCGTCTGCCATTACGAAAATACGTCTTGCACCTTACGCCTACCGCGTTTCAGCTTGGACTGCTTGCTCTTTTTGGATTTGCTCGGTTTTATTCTCTTGAGGCGCCTGGCGCCGGAACCGAGCATGGCATCGAGCTTTTCGTCGGCTTTTCGCTTTAAATTGTATCCGGACTCCTTGAACCTCCGTTGGAGCGCTTGCTTTGGCGCTGCTCCCGCCACAGTCACATCGGACAGAACGTGAGCGCCCGCCTTTAAGGCCTCCTTTCCGACTGCTTTTGCTCCGCTCTTTAAAAACGGTAGCAAACTTCTGAAGAGTCCTCCGAGGGGTGAAAAGAGACCGCTGCCTCTTTGGTAGCGCTTGCCCCTGTAGAGAGTGAAATCGCGATGGTGGAACGCGCCGCCGGTCTGATTGAGGTAGTACCGCGTTACGGCGTGCACGTCCATTACGCCTGTTTCGGACGAAAAGCGAGAACTATAGTAGAGGAAAATCCGTCGGCGAATGGCAAGAGATCGCCGTAACCGTTCCTTAAATCTATGTTGACCGTCTTGAAGTCTTGCTGAATCAAGGGTACCCAATTTTGGGGAAAAAACGTCTTTTCGTCGCTCATGTAAGTGTTGTTGCTTCTTTCGTATTCCACGGCCGCGCTCTCTATGACTTGGGCGAAGGTGTCGCCCACGACTTGCGGGGACACTAGATTACAATAGATGAAACCCCATATAAGGATCTACGGGGTGTTTAGCAGCTTTTTCGAGAATGACGTTGACGTAGGGCTCGAAACCCAACATTTTTGCCATTGCGGGCGTTAAGAGCAAACTGTGGATGCGGTGTAGAGGTCCCGGAGGGTCCTCCGATTTTGAAACGTCTCGTTTGGGTCTGACGGAACGAGCCGCCGCGGGTTTCTGCTGCCCCGAAGCCCGGGGCTTCGGTTTCGTTTTCGGCTTGGGTTTCTGGTGGGGCGCATCGTTGAGAGCTTCGTATTCGCCGACCGCGTACGGTACGACCGTGCGCGCGACATTTTCCACAAACCCGTCGAACGGAATGTCGGGTGGTGGTTCGGGATGGGCGACGGCGGCATTCACGCCCACCGTCTGCTTGCGCTCGTCTAAGAGGAAGAAGTTTTCCACGTGCAAGTGCTCGAGTAGTACGGCGTTGACGAGGTTCACCAAGTCTTTGGGATTTTGCACGATGCCTTGCGGCATTTGCAAACTGAATTTGGAATGCGTGGGGAGGAGCGTCATGGTGTACTTGGTGCCCGCCAGACGGGCATCGTCTGGCGAAAGGCTATAAAATTTCACCGGATACCTGACCTTTTGCAGGGCGACCTCCCATTCTCCCTGCAGAACGATTCTCTCGGGCAAGATGTTAGAAAATCTGGCCGTGGTGTTGTCGGTAAAGTGTTCCATGGAAGCGTTGCTCACGAGAGTGATGGAGAAGGGCTTGGTCTTAATCATGTCGAATCGATGGTCGAAGCCAGAACCCACGAGTTAAGCTTTGCCGGATACCCCTTCCACTTTACCAAGACCTGATTGTGGCGCCCTCGGCCCTTGGTCTGTAAAACGCGTTCGATCTTAAACGTCCGAGGTAGCGCGACCTTTTGTAGCTCCCCGGTGTAAAATGTGCCGTCTATGGCTTCTCCGGCCAGATCCTTCAACTTATATACCACCGGCCGACCACGCACGACCTCGGCTATCCGAAATATTTCGTCCGTCCAATTCTGCTCGTAGCCCTTGTCGAATTTCATTGTTTCTTTAGAGATGCGCACGTGATCGCCGACGGAAAATGTGGGTTTCCCTGCGCGAGGTAGGGTCCTATTTCCGTAGAGATTGCGGTACACTCGTAAAATGTTAGATTCGTTCACGTCCTTCGGAGCCATTTTTATGGACCTGTGATGCGAGCTATTGTACGACTCGAGTAAGGCCGGAAGGACTTCCAGGTATCTGTAACTGTTTTTGTGCGTGAAATACCTCCACATCTTGGTTTTTAGGTGCGGTTGAAGCGCTCCCCGACGCTGGCTTTAACGTTATTTTTGGTTGTGTAATGTTTCACGTCGTGTTTCTTCAGAAAGTCGCAAAAAGTCTTGTTGGTAAATTCGGTTCCGTTGTCCGTTTGGAGGACCCTGGGGACGCGTTGGGTGAATATGGAGCGAAACGCTTGCGCAACCTCGGTACCCAGCTTCGATTTCAGGGGTACGGCCCAAGCATATTTGGAAAATACGTCGATAACGGTCACAATGTACACGTAAGGTTTGTTATGTTCCCTCACGCTGTTCATGACGTTTAGATCGGCCTCCCAAAGATCGTCCATATTCGTCACGTGATAACATCTGGTGGGGAACCGCTTTCTGACCGGTTTGTGCAGAGTGTAACTGTCCTGGGTTTGAAGGAAGGACTCGATGTTCGCCTTAGACGCACCCGTGGCCTTTCGAAGGGGCTTGACCGTACCCAAACCGGCAAAGTGTTCCGGTTTGGCATAGTATCGCCTTAGCGCCTTCCATTCCTTCATGCTTTACTTGTACAGGGGTTGCCAGACGCGTTTGCGAAAATGGTACGACGCGGAAGGCGATTTCGATTTCTTTTTCGGAGTGGCAGGGTTTGCCCTCTTCTTTTTGCGAGGCGAGAGGAGGTTGACCTTTATGGTTCGGGGTTCGACCTCCTGCTTCACCGGCACGCGTTCGTGCACGTCTTCGTAATCGCCGTCGTCGTCGTCGTCGTCGCCGAGGAAGGGCTTTCTAACTTGTGCCACGAGATCGAGGTAGTTGTCCAATTTATGTTTTACGAGCCGCCACTTTTCGTCGGCAGAGAGGTTTGCGCTCTGCAGGTTCTGAATTTCTTTAGCCAATCTCGATATAGTGCGGTCTATAGCGTGAAGGTTATCGATGGTCTTCGGTTGCGGTGCAACGAGGATCTGCTTGCCGTACTTCATCCTGTTAATTTCGACACTAGCGCGCCGCCAAGCGAAGCCAAGACGGGTAGGAGAAATGCCGGCAAAAAAACCTCCTTTTTGAACCAAGATGCTCTTCTTCTTCTTCAGAGGAACCCGTTTATCCGTCAACTTCCTTCAAGAAGCCTTGTGCTTCTTTAGGCGACCCAAGCACTTTGCGGGAAGTTGCACGTGACCTCTGCACACGTTGAGCATGCATTCGCTAATGGCCTTGATCAGATCGCCATCGGCATTTTTTAACAACTTTTTGCGCAGAGGGGCCTTCGCCTTGGCCAGAGCCGTCACATTACCGTGCTGTCTCGCTATGCGAGGACTGGTCAGCGTCGCAAGCCTTAACCTACCTGTAGCCATGCTTGCGCGATAATGACGTTCGCTCCGAAAGCGGTACTTTTAATTTAGACTCATGGCCTCAGTTGGGTACGACTCTGCCGGGATAATATAGAACGAAACGAACCCGAGTCCTCTCGGCGGTCTCAGTTGGCTACGAAATAAGAGAGGTTTTCCCCCGGCAGCACGCCGGTTCGATACCTGTACAGTCTCTCGATCTGCATCTTGTCCCGGTTGTTCTTGAAGACCACGACGTAGTTTGCATTCAGAGAGATGTTGCGATATTTCTGACCCTGCGGAAACACGTTCTGCAGGATGTAGACGATGCCGAAGCGCTTGTGATGGGAGTCTCTGGTGAAAAAATTGGACACGTCCTTCCCGCCACCCTCCAGCATCAGATCGTCGAGGACGACCAGGTCGTTCTCGCCCACCGAAGCAAGTTCGGGTATGCCCGCGTGGGTCTCGCAACGCAGAGCCGAGGGTTCGAGTCTCGGCGAATACTCCGGAGGGTGGCACCACAGCACCCTCCTGGGGCGCACGTCGAACATCCGGTGCGCGTGGCGTAACAGGTTTTTCACGAAGGTCGACTTGCCGCAGCGCGACGGCCCCGCCACGAGCATCGTGCTGGGAAACTCGAATCGCCCCAGGTCTCGGGGACCGGGCATCGTCTCCTCAGGGGTGCCCGGTTCGAAATGACTTTGGCGCGGCTGTAGACGTCTCATTTATGCGTTCCTCTTAAACCCGTAGGGATAGGAATCGTGATCGCCGGCGAGTACGCGCTTGTTGACCACCATCCTAAACGTCTTCGAGCTGGGTTCGGTGACGACCGTCCAAGACGGTTTCCGCGAGATCTGCGTGCGCGCCAGCTTCACCGCACGGTCGTTGTCCCTCAGCACCACGTCGAGAATCACCTCCGCGTTCACCAGCTCCAGGTTGCCCGAATTGAGCGTGATCCCCTTCACCTTGCACACCGAGAAGGTCTTGCCCGTCTCGGGGCAAACGATCTCCATGCAGTAGCTCATGGGCCCCGCGGAGGCGAACCGGGCGATGTAAGAGCCCCGCCCGTACTTCTCCAGCTCGTCCATCATGTCCCCCAGGAGGCGTCCAACGGACGGCGTCCAGTCGCCCGGAGCGGCGGCGACGACGACGGAATCGGTGTCGAAGTAGCAGACTCGTTCTCCCAGCCTCTTGAGGTAGGAGTAGAGCACCAGGCGCGCGTGAGCCGTGGTGTAGGCCGCCAGGACGGGGTTGGCGGTGGGGTTGACCTTGCGGTGCTGCTCGCAGTACTTCCACAACGCGTACATGATCCGGTCGGTGACGGGCACGTAGGTCTGCACTTCCACGCCAGGGTCGTTGAGCAGCTCCAGGAGGCGGTCGTACTGGTCCACCAGCTCGCACGTGGGGAGGTTTTCCCTCTGCCCCAGTTTGCCCCAGAAGCTGTTGAGCATCAGCTTGGCCAGCTCCCGCCTGCCGGGTTTGGTGGCGACGGCCTGGGGATCCAGGGCTACGCCTTCGTGTTCGAAGAATTGCTCCACGTACTGCTGCTTTGCGGCAGGGTCGTCGCAATCCGAGGGCCAGCCGGAGGCTTCGGTCTTGATCTTCAGGAACTGATTCACGTAGTCCTGGAAGAGACCCTTGGCTCCGGTGGTCGGTTCGTGCTGCACCACGTCGTACTCCCAGATCTCGTGGACCCGCAGGAGGCGGTACCCCTCCTCCAGGGCGACCTTCATCTCGTCGACCACCCAGGTACCCGACAACGCCCTCTCGCGCTCGCCGTGGTGGCACTCGTCTTGGCTCTCCGCCTCCGCACAAGCGCGGCATAGCGGGAACATCAGCTTGCCGCCGATGCGCGCCGGTAGCACCGGGTGGTACAGGTGTTGCGGCGGTAGAACCTCGCACTTCACCAACCCGCCCCCCACGTCTTCCAAGCGCGGAAATCGATCCACGTGGATCTTGGGATGGCCCGCGGGGTAGGGCTTCGTCTTGTTCACGTACGGGTACAGGCTGCATACGTCGTAGTAGTAGATCTTGCTATCCCCCTTCGCCTCGCAGTACGTCTTGGTGCAGTTGGTGCGACCTCCGTAGAAGGCGTCTCTGGGGTTCAGGGGTTCCGGTACCGCAAAGTCCCTTGCGTGGCGCGCGAGGTCCTGGTTGGCCTCCATCGCGGCGTTGAACTCGCACTCCCACATTTCCACCACGGCGTAGCCGGCGGCCTTGATCTCGGCCGTGACCTTCTCGGTGCTCTCTAACCTGGAGGTCATGGTTTCGTGTCCCGAGTTGTATATCGCCGCATGGCGATTGTGAAAGCACCGCCTTCAGCCGTGGTAAAAGCAGCCATGGAAAAAGTACGCGGTTTTTTCGGCCTCTCTGTACCCGTCCACCTTGTGCCCCGCGATTTTGACATCGCGTTCTCGCATGGCGTGCTGGATGACGATGCCGTTTTGCATCTCTAGCCAAGTTAGCCATATGCATGCGGCGCGAGACTGCCGGTCCGCTAGTCGATACCCGCCCGCTGGCAAGAGGGCAACTTTTTTAAGCGGCATGAAGCGCTTTCCATACACGCACATGCACGCCTGCGCGATGATGACGCATTCTCTGAACGGGTCTATTCCGTTCTCGTCCAAGAATTCCCTTGTGAATTTGGAAACTCCCTGACTGAGTAGAAATACGTCCATCTTGCAATACGCCACCATTTCCGCCCTCATGTCGAAGACGTACCCGGAGGACGCCTTTTCTTCGTGCCACTGCTCGAAGGCTTTCCGACCCTCCGCCGACATGCCCTCCGGACAGTAATGCCTTTTGTCGGGAATCGAACCCACGTACTGCTCGTGTTCCTTCGTGTTAAACAGGTACGGGAAATAACCTTTGCATTCCTTCAATCCGAAGGTCTTGGAAAAGCGGGAGAGTGGCATGGGTATGAAGTTGAGCGAGTCTAGAAATGTGACGTCACCGTACCTCATCCTGTAGATCTTGCTCCCGCTCATGATGAGCTCCGGCGCCGTCTAAGTGCGCCACCATGTACTTTAATAAAAACTGCCCGTCGTAAACTCTGAGGTTATGCGCCACGACGTAGACGTCCCAGGCTTCGAACCTCGCCTGCCCGATGTGCTCGAAAAGGTGCTTCGCGGGTTCGTCCATGAACACCCATTCTTTGCAACCGCATTCGGTGCAGTATTCCGTCTTGCGGCGTTCGTCGATGCAGTGCGGGCAGGCTTGGTACAACACGCAAAAGTTAGGTACATGCTCGTATGTGTCCTTTTTGCCGGTATATGGAATGTTTTGCGTGCACTCAAAGTCGATAAACATAAACACGTACCGGTTTCTTTTGTTCTTTGCGGCATACGGCTGCATATAGCACATGTGGCTAGAATTCACGTGTGTCTTGCAATGATAGCAGTACTTTTCCCCGCACTCGTGCGCGGTTTTTCTGTGCCTCGCATTCACGAGCTTATTGCAAGACGTGCACACCTTTTCTACATCGCACACCGACAGCGCCTTTGGGTAAAAAACGCCTTTCTTTGCGTGGTTTGCAAAGCATGTCGGTCCCTTAAAATCTCTGTTGCACCCGGCGCAGCGTATGTAGGCGTCAAATCGCGCATCGCACTGCTGATGGCATTTAGCACACCTGGCGTCGCACCTGTGAAATTCTTTTTTGTATGCCGAGGGATGATGACACCGGCGGCAATACCATTTGCATTTAAAGCACTTGTGAAGGTTCGCGATAGCATTAAAGTGCCCGGCGTGGAGCATGACGTCGATGTATTTATCGCATTTCTTATCCGACGCGTACAGCACGTGCTTCCCCGTATGATCGCCAAACACCGTCACAGCGTAGCCCTTTAACGCAGCGTCAAAGCGTCTGACGTCATTTATCGTGCAGCTGTCGTGGCCTTGACCGATGCTCGCACACAAGGCTACGGCCTTCGATTTTTGCAGATAGTCGGAGAGCGTCATCGTTCTATAGTTGACGTCGCGATCCACTTTGGCTTTAACTACAACAATGGCTCTTGCTAATCACAAGTTGTCTTTGTTGGCTATTTCGACAATGCCTTTATTGTCCCTACAGGCATCGCAAGGTTGGTGGCACGAACCCGAGACCTCCTTGGTCCACACAAACGTCACATGAAGAGGCCCGCTTAGCAAGAATTGTTGGTTACTTTGCATTACTTTTTCGATGCTTCCAACAATGACATCCGCATTCAATTGCTCTACGCGCCTCACGCTCATGTTAAAGGCTTTGGACGTCTCCTTTTCGTTTGTTACGGATATGCCTAAATATCCGGGTTAGTTTTCTAACAGGTTCTCTTTCGCAAAGTTTAGAATATCGTTAAACAAATGCGATACCCATTGCTCCGGGTTAACATCTCTGGGGACCGGGTTTACGGTAATTTGAGACTCTGTAAAGCCGGAAAAAAGCTTTGGCAGCCTTCTCTGCTTGTGCCCTATAATTTCGAACGTAGGCTGCAAGGTGCCATCGCGACTTCCCCCGGGTTGCGGCTCCATCTTATCGTCCGAATGCACCGATCGCTCTTTCCCTGCAAAGTGCTGCTGCTATTTTGTTTTTATTTTAAACTATTTTTCGTCAAATAGAACGATTTTGTAGAAAAACCCACTATCGCTCCCGTTTCTCACTACGGCCGTTTGCTCTTGGCACCGGGTTTTTATAAGCTCGCTTATCGCAAACCGCAGTTTCAACATGCGCGTCGAGTTAAATGCCTCATTTCGCCACAAAATTGTCAAGTTGTAAAAACGCAGTCATCCTGTCACGATCCGCCACTGCGCGATCCCTACCATCGGCAATAAAGCTGCATTTTATCGCTGACGAACATCCGTTTCTCACGCTCAATTTTCACTTACATCACCATACGGTCTTTGCGCGTAGTGCTGTACGTGGGAATGACTGAAGCGAGCAGAGGTGTAACGCTTGCACCCCCATTAGTGCAATATTTAAAACTATGAGTGTCGTGTGTAGTGTTTTTGTGTTGTGCCGTGCATACGTGTTATGTAAAATGTAAGAATTAAATAGAATCAGCAGATACTTCCTTTCTAAGGAGTAACACCAACTGTTGAATAAAAATTCTCAAGTGTTACGTTCGTATGACCTCTACCCTCTATCTCTTATAGGTGAGTACGAAAAAGTTTATTTTCATATCCACTTAATTTTAATCCAGATAAACTTCTCGGGAAATGGTTGCATTGCACATCCGTTATACATCCAAAGGGACGCTATACATCGGCCTTAAAATTCTAAATTCTTTCCATCAACATGGCGAGCAAGAACTGAAAAGCGACATGCCTTTAAAAAAGAATGGCTAAGCATTGTACAATTCGAACCATTTATAACAGATATCTCGGAAATGGCTGACGTCACAAAAAAGTTATTTCAAATAAATTGTGTGTGTTTTTAAAGAGATCTAAATTTTTTGTATTGTATGTTTACCTCAAACCTTAGCAGTTATACAAGATCATAGAAAATTTCTTTCGAATCAAGAGGACTTCACGGGCTATTTCCACAAAATTCAAGATATACATTTTATTTTTCATATAAATGTCTTTAATATATGGTGTTGTAATTAAAATCGTCAGAGACAGTTTTAAAAAATAAAACATTTCGGAAAATAGTTCATGTAAAGGGTAGTTTGGGGTGGAGGGGCTTTCTTGAAAATCTCTGTGTCGTATCCTTGGAAGGTACTCAACCTAAATACCAAGTTTAGTATTTATCCGACTTTTCATTTTTGAGTTATGCTGCTCTGACACATACACACAGAATTTTCTAAAAATGTTTTTTATTCAGGGGACCTCAAACAAGTATTTAGTTTTCCAGTGAAATCTCAATATTGAATACTTGGATGCAATGCATACCTCCTCTACCTACTATTTTACGTGGTAGAGAAAGCCCCTAAATCAATATTATTACATGCAGTTGTGAAAAATATTACAGCTATGATTAATAAATTCTGGGATTACGAGAAATTTGTTAATATTAGTTTAAACGTATATAGTTGCAAGAAAAGTAAGTATAGCTAGCTCGAAACTTAGCGTTGTTGTCACAAATAAAGGATATAGAGAAAACTCTGATTTTCATAAAAGTAAGATTAAAACTACTTGCTTAAGGTAAAATGCTTGTCTCATATTAAGAATATTCTCAGATATTCGGAGAATGGCGCGAAAGTTGAGTCTGGCGCCTTGTTATTTTTATTCCGTTTTTTCTTCAAGTGGGTTTCTCTATTGTTACATATGTATAGTCACTGTAACTATTTTTACTTTCTCTACCACGTACATAGCAGATACAGGAGAAATTGCATTGCACTCAAAAATTCCATACCGGGATTTCACCAGAAATACATCTATAGGTTTGCACATTTCAACTTATTACATAATTGGCTTGTATTGTGCCTGATGTTTCATTTAAATACCCACAAACTGGGTCTGTGATTATTACTTATTGTTTTTATGTGTTTCAGTGGGTGAATAATAATTAGTTTGTTGGTATCGTTATCACAGTACTGTTTCACTTGTGAAATTCCGTTCTCTTTGTATGAAAATGGAAAAAGAAAAGATAAAAGAATGTGTTTTAGTGAGAAAGGTCTAAAGCTTTTAAACATTAAAATCAACATGGAAACTTTGTAAATAGACAACGCCACAAAGTAATAATAATAATAATAATAATAATAATACACATAAATTGTGTGCTTTAACGTTCTTGTACAGTTCTTGTACAGTAAGGCTTCGTTTCCTACGGTTTAACAGTTGTACAAAAGACATTCACAATGAGACTACTTCACAGCTATTCCCAGAAAATTGAAGTTATACATTTTATTTGTCATGCAGATATCTTAAACATACCGTACCGTAATCAAAAGGGTTAGAGCCATTTTTAAGACAATAAAAATAACGAACTTTCATCCACTAAACGGGTAGTTTGCGGTGTGGGAATTTTCTTGAAAATCTACGGTTTGTTAAATTTTTTTTTATACGCTACTATTTTAGTGTGTGTGTGTGTGCGAGTATGTGCCTAGTATCCGTGCGCCACAAGCCAAAACGACGACATTATAGAAAAACTTTATCATTTGCCTACCGGACAGGGACAACCGCGAAAAACCTGAAAAAAGCTCTAAGAGTATTCTAACGCTTACCGATCTGGAAAACCCATGTAAACAAGATAGTACACTTTTTTGCCGCTTTCGACCGGCAATGAGAACCCTGCTCCTACGTACGCTAGCGACCAGGTTTTTGGTATAGTTAAATTACGTCTGTGCAAAGGGCATCTGTACCGCTTTAAAAAACCTAGGTATATCAGTGCGTAGTGATGTTGGTTGATCTTAAAGCTGGTTAAGCATTTTTCAAAAACAGTTTGCTACACGCTACTATTAAATGTGTGTGTGTGTGTATGCGAGTATGTGCCTAGTATCCGTGCGCCGACAAGGTAAAACTTCATCATTTGCCTACCGGGCAGGGACAACCACTAAAAAACCTGAGAAAACCTCGAAAATTAGAAACGGCTTCGTCAACCACTACAGAAAACGCCTACCAACCAGGGAAAACCTATGAAAAAGCAGAAAGAGCTTGCATTCGTTTACCAACCGCAGAAAACCCCCCAAAACTAGTTATTTTTTAAAAAAGAGAAAAAAAGGAAAAGACGAATAATATAAGTATGGCAACTGCAACGTGTGTGTGTGTGTGTGTGCCTATTTAATTTTTATTTTCTTTTGCACTGCACACATTTGTGATACAATATATATGCATTTTCAATTTTGGAAAAACCTATGAAAAAGCAGAAACAGCTTGCATTCGTCTACCAACCAGAGAAAACCCCGAAACACTAGTTATTTAAAATTGCTGATGAGTTCTGGATAGGCTTTTGCAAATGTTGTTGGTAGCAAAACTTACCTTTTCCATCACCTCCAACATACCCCACTCCCACACCTTTTTTCTTTCCACCAATCATAATCTCTCTTATTCTTACCAATCAACAACTTTCATTTGTTCCTTTCCACCAATAACATCACTTCTTATTCCCACCAATCACAACTTCACACGTCACTTTCTGTTATACTTTTTATCCCTCGTTCGCCATCTTTCCCCTCTTTCAGCCCCAACCTCCGCACAGACAACACCTCACCGCTCCTTAACCTCAACTTCATGCCTCCGCCATCTTATTTAGTACCCATTTTTACCACCGTGCCTCTCATCTCCCAACCAGATTGCCGGCAAGAACAGATCTCGTTCATTCACACCTCGACGGTTGACTCGACAGCAGCTACTGTGAACACCTACGTCGTACACTTTTTTGACCGCTTTCGACCGGCTATGAGAACCCTGCTCCTACGTACGCTAGCGACCATCACGATGGTCCAGTACCAGGTTTTTGGTATAGTTAAATTACGCCTCTGCAAAGGGCGTCTGTACCGCTTTAAAAAACCTAGGTATATCAGTGCGTAGTGATGTTGGTTGATCTTAAAGCTGGTTAAGCATTTTCAAAAACAGTTTGCTTTTATGTTTTCGCGTCGCGTGAAGCTGCCGCGCTTTTGGTGACGCATCCACACCAGTAACAGGTAAGTACCACACGCATAATTATTTTTCGGACCTGCTTGGCGTAGGAATATATCCTTTCGTGTTTTGGTACTGTAACCTCAAATCTCCTTACCCTCCTCTTGCGTCCGCCATCTTGTTTAGTTCTCACCGCATCTCCTTGTCGCAGACCCTCCGCCATTTTTAGTTCCCACTATTTTAACCTCAAAATCTGCTCTTCTAAGCTCTTGCTACCGCCATCTTCTTTTAGTTCCCATTCTCACCACCGCGTCTCCTTGCCCCCACCTCTTGCGACCACCATGTTCACCACTAACCTCCAAATTTCCTCGTCCTTAAACCTCTTGTCTCAACCATCTTGTTTAGTTCCCATTTTCGCCACCGCATCTCATATCGCCCCATCTCTCTATCCACTCAAGAAAACTACCATCCAACGTTCAAAAAATTGCTGATCAGTTCACGACAGGCTTTTGGAAATCTTGTTGCTAGCAAAACTTACCTTTCCCATCATCTCCAACATACCCCACTCCCACACCTTTTTCTTTCCACCAATCATAATCTCTCTTATTCTTACCAATCAACAACTTTCATTTGTTCCTTTCCACCAATAACATCACTTCTTATTCCCACCAATCACAACTTCACACGTCACTTTCTGTTATACTTTTTATCCCTCGCTCCCCATCTTTTCCCTCTTTCAGTCCCGACCTCCGCACAGACAACACCTCGCCACCCCGCTCCTCTCCATCACGTGACCTCCATACTCTTTCATCTTCCTTCCTTCATCTTCCACCCAAATTAACGAACCAATCAAAACACTCCACGTCACTTCCTGTTTTTCCTTCACCTTTCCCTAATCCTCAATTCTTTTAACTCGTCCCGGATGAACCAATAGCAATAACGATAATCCTCCCGCTCAGGGCGCTTTTCAAACTTCCCGCCGCCGCCGTCGCACGCAGCGACACTAGCGACACTAGCGCCCCTAGCGGCAGGATTATCGTTAAGCCCATTGGCTCATCCGGGACTTATACTACTGGCAGCGGTCATATACCCGGGACTTAAAATCGGCATCTCTATGGGTGGAATCGAAACCCCCTGCTTTCCTGGTCGGGAAGCAAGCATCACTGTGGCATGACGCAGGATACTCTTTGTGAATAGCCTGAATTGTTCGCTGTTAGACGGAGATATTAATTTAGATCAATGTCCCTGGAATACTGAATGAAATCCAGTTAAATGCAAAACTAAATCAGTTTTCATATTCCATGTAATCATATTTATTTGACGCCATTAACTGATGTTTTGTAGTCTCTATCTTGATTTTCTTATAGGCTATAGTTACACCGCAAAAATCTTTATGTCTCTCAGTACTGAAACATTACTCTGGGATTTACATTTCAAAAATTGTACTTGCACCTTTTAATGGCGCTTCGTGCTATGATTCATAAGGAAGCTGCTCCCCGCTTACTGCAGAGATATTGTCACGGACCAAATAAGGAATTATTGTGGGTTGAAAAAAGGGGTTGGAAGGGGTGACACCTGAAGCGGTCACCAGATGTCAACACAGAAGAGGATTGAGGTACGGGGGTGAGGATGGGGTGTAAAGATGGCACTAAGTGTTACGGGTGACGGCAAGGGTAGCTCAGAATATTGCAAGGCGTGTGGTTAAGCACCAACATGTGCTAGGAGAGCCGTGAATCTCCGACACATGCTAATTCTAACTTAAGGTTCGAACTAGAACCAGAGCGACTGAACAAGGAAGAAAACCTGAAATGAGGAAAGTCTTTAAGGTTTCCTATACTCTCTAGTACTTGATAAGGGAAAGGTTGCTAGTATGAGTAGAACGTTCCCAAAATTACATAAGAGCCCCATACTTTTAGAAGAATATATAATTTATTATGAAGTATGGCACGAGACAAGAAAGAGAGTTTACACAATAACTGAATAGAAAAGTATAATACCTGCAGTAAAGGGTGAAGCCCCGTGGTGCTTGTTCATTACCACATTTTAAATAAATACTTTAGGACACGTGAGTTTTAAATAACGCGAGCGGCATGGGCCTGCACCGCAATTGACCACAGTCAGCCCCTAAGGTCCAAAATCAGGGGTTTATAAAGTGAAATCCTGATAACTATGCAATAATGACTTCATAGGTAAGATACTGCCGGCAACTGACTTTAGATTGAGTGATTTCTGACGCGGCTACTTCCGCGTTTCATACTTGCCTTACCTTAGCCTTAAGTATAAGAATTTGTAAAGTATAATTAATCTTACCAAAACATTCATTAAGAATACAACAATGCCAACACAAACTGCACCGCGACATCACCATGGAAACTCAAGCAGCGGCAGTAACTCCAAGGTGAATACTAGGTAAAAATAAGTTAAAAGATTTAAATATAAAGATTATTATGGTGGGTTTATTTTACTGAAGCAATAGGGACATATATGAAGAATTGTAATTCTGATTAAATTAATTAAGAAACTTATGTGCCTTTGTTTTTTATCCTCTTCACATACTTAACAGAGAAGCGCAGGTTGTAGATTTGCTTAAACATTCTATGTAAAGGACAAACATCGTGCTATATAAAGAGTAATTGGATTCTTTTTTGGATTGTGCTGGTATAATTCATTGCTAGCACACGCGAGTATAACCCTTTAGCTCAGGAGGCTAATGAAGGGACAATCTTCATAGTTTTTCTTGTTATCTCATTGGTGCTGAGGTACTCATTCAATACCGAAGTCTTACATCTTAGGTTGATTAGGCGAATGCGGAAAATGGCTATCGTGCGCACCTATGGCTTGAAGATTCTGAGACGGGATGGTTACTGGTGTGCAAGATGACTGTTCTACACACGAGGGGAGTTGAGCTTTCTGAAAGAGGAGATTCATGAGATGGTTGAGCTAATGTGCAGCATGGTGACCCTGCACATCTGGGGAAACGAGATTATCTAATCATTCCAGGGTGTTACCTAAGTTAGTCTAGGTTTATCTGAACAAAAGGTTATTTACAGAAATGTAAAATGTCTTCGGTTATATAAGAGGGCAGTCTAGGTAAGTTTTACGTTACGTAAGGCTAGTTTATGACTGACCATTTCAGCATAGGTAGCCTCGATTGTTTCAGGTAAGGGTACGTTACCTTAGCATGCGTTTGTCAGGTTAGGCTAGGTTAGCTCTATCTATCTGAAACCTTTCTCAGAGAAATTGTCAGTACTAATTTAATTTACCTTCTCGCTTCACATATTGCCAGCATAGCATGCAGAAGTTTACATAAAGTGTAACCAAGTATTATAAACGCCTAGTAGCCACTCTAAGGTTATAACAAATTGCTGGAAAGGAGTCAAAATTACTCACAGGGAAGAAATTCGCGAAAACTCTGCAGGAGCTTGATATCAAATTGTATCATTGCTCGAAATATCGGCCTTAAAGGAATCCATGCGAAAGGATCTTACGAGACGTGACTATATATTTGTGTATGTTATGTAACAAGCAATAGAATAACTGGGTCGACTATTGCAATAATATTGAAAACGTACTCAACTGAAGTATAAATGCGATCACGAAGTATAAGCCGGTCGAACTAGTGGACTGAAAATTAATAAGTGGCCTGGATCATAAAATTCCACCGCCAACTGAAGTAAATGATTAGGCATAGGGTATCTCGTAAACGGAGATGCTTCGAAAGGCGTACGAGAAAATGATATAGAAGGCTGGATAAAAGGAGGAAAAGACACGCGACAAAAAGAGAAGTGAAATGAAGATAGGCGACTGTTTTGGTCAGGGACCGGAAGAGGTTCAGCACCCTTAATAAACGATATCATCGCATAGAAAATGTGTTTAAAGCAGCTTACACATTTTAAAATTCTTTGGTATTGGCAGTTTCGAGGTATTTCACGAACAAATCTAGAAGACTATTGGTCGTTATCATAGCAATTTACGTCCATATATTACGTCCATGTATTATGTCTAACACCGAAGTAAGGTAGTAGTAAAGGAATGGCTGAAATGATTGCAAAAATCCACTCAAAGGAGGAAAATAGGCTATCATAAAGGCTGAAAACAGGTTTTAAAACTAAGGGTCAATTACGTTGTATATATATATATATGTCTATATATATATGTCTGTGTGTATGTATTAATACAAATAAGTGAAATAAGTGGTGTTCGGTTTATGTAAATATATGATGTTACAAAAATGTTTAAAAGTTTAGCCTGTGGATTTGAAGGCCATACACTATCTATGTAGTTTGATTTGGTGAAAGTGAAACGCACCCGCTAAGGCCAGCGTACGGAAGTGAGTTACCGTGTAACATATACAAAATCGTTCGGTGAGCGTTAAGTGTCATAGAGTTAAAAAGGACTTAGAGCTGTTCCAGGTAACGTGAAAGGTCATGGAACAGAACTGTTCAAAAAAACAAACAAAAACAAACAGAAAGCAAAACAACGAAAGAAAACCAAAATTTTATCTAAGACATTGTAAATATATATGTACATGTTTTTCCCTCCTAGATTAAGAAAATGAATTACTTATAAATGAGTGTGATTAAGGAACCATTGGAAGAATCGTAGGATAATAGAAAATTGGTTTATTAGGAAACACGTTGTATATTGCTAACGAGACCTTTCTCCCACTTCGGGAGAATAAATTAATTACTGAGAGCAATTAACGGTTTATATGTATTAAGGGGTATAAATATACAGGGTGACCCAATTAAAACTTTCACCGAAATATCTCTGAGACACCAATACGGTTGAAAAACGAGTTTAACGTGTATGAAGACAGGGGAAGAGCCCATTGCAATAAATCATATGGACAATTCAGAAACTTAATTAAATATTGTTTTCAGCATAAATTTATGTATTTTTTAAATGGCCGCCCTATATTATTTATAAGGCAATTGATAGCATGGAAAATCAAAATAAGAATGGCTTTTATTGCGTCTCAATAGATGGATTACATGCCGAGAAGCTATAACTTGAAATTGGCGCTTGAGATACAACGAAACGCATGCCATTAGCACATCCTGAGATTCAAGTTCGAAATTCATGTTGCAGTTAATTGCGATGTGATTGACTTACTACGGTGAAAAGAAATACTATTTTTAATAATTTTTCACTGTTATCAAGTGGGTTGGAAGCTATACGGAGTTTCTAGTCACAAAAAATGGAAAATAAATGTTTTTTTCTTTCCTGTTTTATTTATCAACTAGAATGCTCGTAGTAATACAACAATGTCTTTTTAACAAATTTGAGTGTCACCGGTAAGTAAACATTAGCAATGTCTGTTGCACTTTTCCTTATGTGTAGTTCACAACGTTGATGTTACATTTGAAGGTCCAATTCACACATAGTACACTATTCAAAACAACAATTTTATTTTTAGTTTTGTACTGGACAGCGGAACAATAAGACATCGGTGCTATGTTTGGGATCGACTCTCTATGTAGAAGGCTGAGCTCTGTGAGGGTAACGCTAAGCTAAATACCATTAGCGTAATGTTCACAGTAATTGGTATCAGTGGCTTAAACGTGAAATTAATCTAAACTGTCCATCATATCTGGGCATTTGAAATGATTTTGCCGAATGAAAAAAATGGTTGACAGGTTATTACGTTATGGGGAATGTCGCCAAAATGACACTCGAGCAGCACAGCTGTATGCCGTATATTACCCTGTTAGACACCATCCAACCCGTCGTACATGCATTATTAGTGTTACAAAATGTCACGAGACTGAAAGCTTTTATTCACGAAAGCGGGTTAGAAGAGAGAGAGAGAGAGAGAGAGAGAGAGAGAGAGAGAGAGAATGAAGCAGCAGGAGTAAATGCTCCGGCAGCCATGGTAATAAACCCTCATGCTAGTTCTCGCGAAATGGAAAGACGAATTGGGATCCCTCAAACAATTGTCCAGCACATTCTTCACAGGGATACCTACTACCCATACCACTTGTCGCTACATCAAGGGCTTCACGACTAGGACTTTCAAATTCGTCTGAAATACTTCCAAAGGGTTCTGCAGCAAGGTCATTACTTTATGTGTAGGGTACTATTTGCTCACGAAGCCACGTTCATAAACCATGGGAATGTAAACTTCCACAATATGCATTACTGGTTAACGAAAAATCCACATGTGCTTCGCCAGGTAGAACATCGTCAGTGGAGCGTTAATGTACGGGTGGTATTTTGGGCCAACGTCTCATTGGAATATATTTCGTTGATGATACACCTAACGGGTAAAAGTACGGGCAGTTCTCTAGAGATACCTTACTTGTGCTGATGGAAGACCAACCGCTGACTTTGCGTCAAATAATGTGGTTACAGCACAATGGAGCCCTGCTCATAATGTCGTGGTGACAAGCAGTGCATTTGAACAATAATTCCCCAATCGATAGTTAGGTCGAGACAGTCCCGTTCAGAGATTTCCAGCGAGGTCGCCCAACTTCACCCCTTTAAATTTTTTCTCTGCGGATATATGAAAAATGTTGTGTATCATTAGGTTTCAACACTGGACAACATGAAAGACGGTATTACTGCTGCATATCCTGCAATAGCACCACAGGCACCGACAGAAGCGATTCGATCATCAGTGATGGAGCGTGCATAGAGGTATTGGAATGCAAGAGGTCATCCTTTCGATCACGAATTGTAAAGTATTTGCTGTGGAAAAACTAATTGCACACTGGAGATACAGGACATTTCTGTTTGTTTCTTAAATCAAGTAGTATGTTTTGTTTTGTACGTACTGTAGGTACATACGTTTATGTCTTCACTACACCATAAGCAACACTTAGATAATAATGTATTAATTAAAAATGTTCAGTAACATGTACTGTATTTGTCATGACGTACAACTTTAACCAGCATATTTCTCCCGCGATTACAGCGTTGGTCAGCCATTGATTATTTTTACGCTGACCGGTGACATTGAACTTCGTGATAGTAACTAGTGCTTATTACAAATTTTATTAGAGCTAAATAGAGAGGAACCTTCTTTTATTTTTCATCTGAAAACTCCATATTATTTATAGCCCACATGATAACAGTGAATAAATTAAGAACAGCGTTTGTGTCACTTTATCCCGTCAATCAAATCGCGGTTAACTTCTACGTGGAGTTCGCGCTTGAACCTCAGAATGTGCAGCTGATGTGCGTTTCGTCGTACGAGCGTCAAATTCAAGTTACAATTTATCGGGATGTAAATGACCTATCGCGATGCTACAAACGTCATTCTTAATGTCATTATACATGCTATCAATTGCGTCAATAGTAATGCAGGCTTCCCATTTAAAAAAATAAGTTTATGCTTAAAATCATATTTGCTTAAGTTTCTGAATGGCCCATATTTAACTTAATGAGCCCTCCCCTGCCTTCATACCCGTGAAAGCTGATGTTCAGTATCTACAGTTGTTTCGGACATTTGCGGTGAAAATTTTAAGTGAGCCACTCTGCATATTATTTTATGGCTCTTTAGAATGTAACTAAGTAATTGGGGTTAGAAATATTCATTATAATCTGTAAGTTTTAACGTCTATTCAAGGAAGTTGCCCAAGGTCGCAGCTTTTAAGAGCTAAAAATGCTACGTTTGTCGCCTACGAGCTGCAGAGAGTTGACTGTGGCTATTGGAACAGCAGTGATTTTTTTCATATTGTTTGATAACGTGGCGTGACGAAAAGTTAACTGAGTAGTGCACCATAGCAGTTTCTCAGGAAAATCACACCAAAAAGACACGCGATGGGTGACACTGAAGAATAAAGATGCAGAGAAGGAGTTACGCGCTACACCCACTCAGTGAAACGCGGGAATTGTTAGCCAATCGGAGACAAGGGCTATGTGGGAGAAATGTTTTATAAATAGTGCGGAATTGAGTAGATCGGGGAAGTCTTCCCAAAACCCTATGCTAAAGGTTACGGCCAGTCGGTAGCAAAACTTGAAGTCGATGGTTTGTTAGCCCCACGTTTGGGAGCCAATTTGAAGCGGATTATTTGCTGGTAGTTGGAAGATGCTTCATGTTTATCTGCACCACGTATGGGAGCGAATTTGTCGCGGTCACTTCGTGTTATCTTATTTCTGAGCGCCTGTTATTGTTTTACTACTTTGAATGTTGGGTTCATTGTCCTCCGGCTAGCTATTGTTTTTCGGTCGAGCACATCTCTTGAACAGGGTGTGTAAACGGAAAGGATTTGTTACTGAAAGATAACACTGATAAAAGAATTTGTTTTTACACTTTTATTGTCGTCACACATTATTCAATTTCACATGTTGACTTTTGATACACGCCAGACTGAAACTGTTATATTTTCTTATATCACTATAATCACTTATTTGCTGCACATTATTAATTCGCGTATTTCACATTTATAACTAACTTTACGACGCGTGAGATTATGTAGAATTGCGTAGCGTGTACTTTAAGTATGCTTCCGTTGAACTACGCGACGTATAACTCACGAATACTTATGTTGAACTGATCGACGTATTACACGCGAATGCTTCTTCTGGACTGAGCGTTACCCACTTCTCGGCTTTAGCTTTTTATACTCCCTCACCCGATATGTCTAAAGATTATAACAGAGCTGCTATTGGTTAATAAAACGCGCCAACATTAGCGTCTATTTTTATATCCAATCAAAAATTACGAAAACATATGCTCTAGGGAAGAAATTCCCGCCATTTCTAAGAAAAGCGCGCCAATCTGACGTCATTTGCTTGCCTCTTCTAATTAATAAACAACTCACCCCCTCGCTCATTGTTACCCGCTCTTATTGTCAGTTTCAGTGAGGCCGTGTAAACTTATTTCCTAACAATGCTTATAATTAACAAACATCTCAAATCAATGTCATACAATAATGCTTATTTACACTACAATCACTCTGGCATTTACATTATTGTGATACAAATTACTGCCACAAACTCGGCGCGTCTTAGCATGTAACGTTACAGTATATTACGGTCAGACCATACTGCGCTTTATGTCAGAAAATTACTGCAAGCTTAATTATTACTATGCTAGGAAAGTTAGGACGGTTTTCCGTAAATACGTAGTTAAGAAGTTACGGCATTAGAAAAGTAACAATTTTGAATTGAATTAATGAAGCGTGCTTAAGCGTAGCAGTGAAGTCATGAGTCGTAAGAAAGCGTTCGTTCCATCAAAGTTAAGAACGTTCTTAAAGTGCGAATATGTAACGTGTTGTTATGCTTGACTGGGAGACGAACATAAGCGTTAAAGCAAGTCCAAGTTCAGCGGAAAAGTCGCCGAAATATAATAAGATTGTGGCCGCTTTTCTTTAAATTAGGAATAGTGAATTAAGTGTGAAAATAAATTCAGAGTTCACAATAGAGTAGCCTGAAGTCTCGTCATTTATCTCCAGGACCTTATCCCTCAACCTGAGATCATCGAGGGGTTCCTTTGCCGAAACATATGAGTCCTTGCTCGACATCGAACCTATCGTCAAGGCCGAGAGAGAGAGAGAGAGAGAGAGAGAGAGAGAGAGAAGATGACGACGCAGGTGATTACCTAGCTTCAAGATTGTCTACAGCCTCTAGTGAAGAAACGAACGGCCACACTTTTATCTATATACGTGTAGAAGATAGGAAAAGAAAAGTAAATAGATGTTTTTGTTTTGATATAACGATTTATGAGAAGTTATTTTATAATTAAATATACGTCTTATAGATAGCGAATGAACATCAGTAATTTCAGTAATTACATTCATGTGCTTACGGCGTATGAGCATAGGTAGCTCAAGTACTGTTGGTAAGTGTTTCGCTTCTCGCGTTTCCAGTGGAGGGTGCCATTCTGACAGCCTGACAGAGAGATGTATGGGTTCGAAATGACAAATGTTCTATCCTGCACCGGGAGTAGACACCCGAGAAACCCCATGCCATTTGTTTCCAACCTTCTTTAAGCATCACGACTGTGGCACTACTAGGAAACCCATCCCTCATGTTGGCAGTTAGAGATGCACGCCTGACTTGTGTTAACGTTAAACGCCTATAACAAACGCGGGGGGGGGGGGAGATGAATATTGTTAGCACTTCAGTATGACTAAATCACGCCAGTGTTAACATAAGACCATCAAGAAACAAATTAGTCTACGTTATACTTAACATAATACGAGAGAACCTTATGTCAGGGTATAAAACCTAATAAGAATAGTATATAAAGAAACTGAAGAAGGTTCAACAACTAATATGTATATGAAACTAGAGATTTGAAGTATGAAAAAGAGATACGTTAAAGGGCCTTGTGCATCACAGACAGAACGCATTTTATTTCAGAAAGAGGACTCTTCATGTAATTTAGACAACAAACAAAGTAAGAAAAAGAAAGAAAGAAAGAAGCGTATGTAAACTTACGTATAAGTATCAGTGGAAGGGATACAGACGACATCCGCTTAAGCAATGCTTCTATTTAGAGAGTACAGAGACAAACATGTATATACGTTTTGTCTTTGAACGTCTCTTGTACAAGAAATAAATATACTGTGTGCCTTCTTCATCACACCATAATTCAAATTCGGACGATTAAGATAAATCGTAGTGAATAAACGATAGAACAGCAACTCATCTACATTGTAACTTTCACTATCTGGCCATAACTTAGCACTTTTGTATTGAGTAAAATAATTATTTACAGTTACGTGAATTCGTTGCAACCTAGTGTACATTACTGTGTAGTAGCAGTAGTGTACGTCGTGTTGTATTTTTGGGGGGTTTGATACTTATATAAATGTAAAAAGTATGGTTTTCTCTGTTTTTAGTTGTTGAAAAAGTAATTCATTGCTTTCTCATGCTTTTTTTAAATCTAATAAACTGTTCATTTTTATTTGATTTATCTTCCTTAAATACTTAAGCAAACTAGTTTATCCTTATTGATAACATAATAGTCCAAATATACTGTTTTTTTCTGTTCATTTATTCTTAAGTGCATACAAGTCATGGGTTTAGTCAAGCAATTTATATCATTCTCTTCTTTTATTTAATATTGAGAAAAAGTGCATTCCGCCATTAGTTTGCGTTAAACATTAAACGCATCAGTAGAAATACAGGCAACAGCTGCCTTGGGAATTGCCTAAATGCCAGCTACAGAACCTAATATGAATTCCCTAATGTAGTCGCAGCCGTTCTCGGAAATCAGTCGAGCGATGTTCTTTGAGACAATCAAATGCATTTGTTTGTTTCTCCCTGTCGCACTACGTGAATTACGTCCCTCTTTAAAAATAAAATGTGCTTGTGAATGAAACGGGTAAAACGATGCTTAAATAAGCTGGGGAGTATTGAGTTGAGAGCTACAAGAAATTTAATAAGAATAGGAGAAAGCCCGGAGAAAAGCTATTCATGGCACTTACCCCAACTAAACCGAGGGGATGGCTCAGCCGGTAACGT
This sequence comes from Deroplatys truncata, assembly GCA_030765065.1. Classification (NCBI taxonomy): domain Eukaryota; kingdom Metazoa; phylum Arthropoda; class Insecta; order Mantodea; family Mantidae; genus Deroplatys; species Deroplatys truncata. The sequence continues at coordinate 532,273,236 of CM060990.1, read as the reverse complement.
CTGCGGCCCGCAATCGGAAGGTCGTATGTTCGATTCCCGTGGCCGACATTCCTGACCCATGGGTTTTTACGTGGGTTTCACGAGTCGTTAGGCGAATGCTGAGAAGGATAATTAAGTCCCCCGAATTTCCTGTCCCTCCACTTCACCTCAATTCTCATTCCACTTCACCTTTCATCCCTTGGTCTCCTTCAAAGTTGTAGGTGTCGGCGGGAGGTCTCGACATGTGCATGACATGGGAAAAGGATACTCTGTGGAAACTTTTGTCCCCGGAATGGGGGCAGCCTCCAGGTTCCGGACCTCCCAAAGGATGTGTAAATCCACAGGGGAGGAGAGGAGCCGGCTGCATCCGTGCCCTTCCGGGGAGTTTAAATGTGTAAATGATAGGGACGCTGTCCTCTGCCTGTCGTGCCCCTGGTCCGGCCGCCCCGTCTTCTTTCACCTCATTCCTCCTCCCGGAAGCGCCCCGTCTGGGGCATAGGTACAAAAGATCTATGTAGGTCGACGTGTTAAGTCCCCCTCCGGGTGACTCCTAATACTACTCCAACTGAGATTCGAACTCATGCTTTGCTCACAACTGTATGAATTTCCTCCCTGTACTTTTAAACTCTTGTTATCTTATTTGAACTGAGCTGTATTTTATTGCCTTTTAGCTCAATGCTGGATCTGAGTGTTGAGGAAACGTATGCAGTGGACTGCTGCGCACAAAGTAAAGTTTGACAAAGAAAACAGTTGTTAGTTTCGTAAATCAATGTGTATTTTAACCCGTCCACAACATCAGACACAGCAATTATGCGTCTTAATGGACATGCACACCGGTCAATAATGTTATTGTTTCATAACTGAACCTTCTTCAATTTTAATTACTTCAATTACAACAAGATGGTTAGGAGACTCCCTTTATTCTGTGTTCATCTCTGATACAATTGGTCAAATAACTTAAACCATTAATGTTTCAATTGCTGTTTCCATCAAATGAACTTCAGTAACAATATGCCCCCACAAACGTTCCCAGATTTTGCTTTTTTGTTTATACGTGCAAACCAAAGGTATTCAATGGAATTTACGCAACATTACAGATTTTTCTAAAACTATATCCTAGGTCGAAAGTTACAATATTATACATCACTTCGTATTATGTAATATGATATATACACATCATACCATGTCATACATCCCATCATACACCATATCATACCATATCATATACTAACAGGCCCAAAGTCGCCGTATTTCACGTGCGGAGATATCCCTTCGTGCGTTAAAGGAGTTGCAGAGCTCAACGGGTCAATTTCAAGTAAACACAAGTCAATGGGGAACTGACGCATTAGCGTAAGTGAGCTTCGTTCTTCTCCTATTGATTATCAGCGAAGACAATGAACGCATTGCGCCCATCAGGAGGCAGTTTCCCAGCTTGCGCTAGATGATGCACAAGAAGGGTTTAAACAGACCGAAAAGGTCTTAGAATATTTTGCACTTCAGTTACAGAGACTTTATTTTCGAGGGAATAAACTCACTTTTTAGATAGAAAAATAATTATAATGTCTTCATTTTACCTATTAGCAAGCACCCATAGCTATTTGTAATTGTATTTACGCAGTTCTTGCCTTATATTAAGGACTATGTGCATTGTAGGGTTGAATGAAAGCATTAAAGCGCCGTAAGGAAAACCATGTAAAGATGAGCGCCCGTAGTGTTTCACTGGCATTTGTTCGCTTCCTATAATGATGATAATGATTACTATTATTACATATTATTATCATCGTTATAATCATTATTGTTATCGTCATAATTTTATTACTATTTTTATTACTCTCATCATCATCTAATGGTACTGTTATGCTGACTTCACTCATAGAATAGCTGTTCAGAATTTTTCCACTATTGATTGATACCATTCTGTAACTGTCTCCGTATATCCTAAGGACATTTCTGAGAATCGCTGATTGACAGATTCACATGCTTCAACGTCTTTGACGCAAGACGTCCGCATTGAGGAGATGTTTGAAACATAATGTTCATGATGTGGCCCCCAAAGAAAAAATCTAATGGGGTTAGATCAGGAGATCCTGATAGCCAAGATAAAGGACACTGTCCCATCTAGTGCCCAGGGTAATATTCATTTAAATGGATATTGACTGGTTCGTAATAGTAATACCCGTGTTGGAACTAGTTTTGTACCGCAAGTCGTAGTGGCACTTCGTCAAGAAAATCCTAGTTGCCGGCATTACAAAGAGTGCAGTCTTCTAAGTCTGGTTAAGTGAAGGACAGGCCCGATAACATTGTCCCAAAGAACACCCCACCAAACGTTTAACCCCAATCTGTGCATTTTGAATCCAGTGAAGATTATGAGGGGACCAGTAGTGTATTTTGTGTCTGCTTACAGTGGCATCGTTGCTGAAATAGTATTCATCGCTCCAGAGAACGTTTTCAAGGAGTCAGGGGTATCGACATGTATTTGCCTCACCCTCGTACAATAATCTACCGTACGGGCAAAATCGTTGCCGTAGAGTTGTTGGTTGAGTGCAAAACCAAAGCTCATTATTTATGAAATAAACAGTAGGTCCTCAGCTCTAATTAGGACCTTGAAATCATGTTGAGTAAAACAAAGCAGCAGAGTTAAGCCAAGCATTGATAACGTTGTTTGCATTACTAAAGCTATGAACTGTGTACGCACTAGTTTGTTTCCTATTCTGTTTACTTTAAGCTTACGCCTCAGATACAGAACTTTAATGCTTTAATTTACTCCACTGTGCATATAGTGCGTAATAACAACAACGATGGTAATAATATAATAATAATAACAATAATAATACTAATAATAATAGCAAGCGAACAAATGCCAGTGAAACACTACGCCTTCGCATGTTTGCATGCTTTGTATTTTGGCAGTTTAATGTTTTGATCTAACTCTTGTAAGGGGAATACCCGATAACAAATAAGCATAGGAAAGAAGAGCATATAAAATATTGGAAATAGGATCATGAATCAATGTTAATATTGGGAGTAATTTAAAATGTGAAACCAACTTGCTACATAGCTGTAATTAGAAGATGCAAGCTAGCAAACGAGAGGTGAAAGTCCATCAACACGCGCGCTAATGTGCACAGAGTTCATGCTAAACGTCAGAAAATAGAAAGAGAGGGTAGACAATAGAAAGAGACAGAAACAGTGATCCATTTCCCGGAACTCGAGGGAGTTGGTAAAATAGAAAAGGAAACATGCACTTAAGAGAGGGACAGAGACTTTGGGTTTTGCCGGATAACTCAGCATGATGCACGACTTCAAGTATTTGGCGCATATTATTGTCATAGCACGCCATGTAATGCTACTTAAGAACCAATGGAAATTGTTATAACAAATAACGGCGCGAATTCTGGCGTCATAAGAAAACAGATACGTAGGGAGGGAAGCCCCGGGTTTAGACGACTCTCTGAGATACTCTCTTGGTATTAGTTTTTTGTGCTACTACCGTAGCAACTGATAGTATAATCAGTGATGTAATTAAATTGTGCAACCAGGTGGAAGATGCTGCGTATGTGGGCGGGAAGATTAGATTTAATAATATTTAATAAGCACTTCCTAAGGGAAAATTGCTAGCCAACTGAACAGACCTAATTTTCTTGAATAAATCAAGGTTATGGGAAAATCAGTTATTATTTTGCATTCACCCACAAAATCCTGGAAGTATTATCCAACTAGATAGGGTAGGAATTCCTTCCTCAGCTCTCCGACTGGCAGCCGGCAAGAACGTCTAGAAAACAACGGAGATCCAGGATGTACATGAGCCTACGTGTACTCCCACCATACTCTATAATGTGTAAGTCCTTAATGTAAGACAAGTACAGCGTAAATACAATTAAAATAGCTGTGGGTGTATACTGAGTAGTCAAATAAAGACATCTTAATTATTTGTCAACCTAAAAACAGAGTTTATTCCCTTGAAAATAAAATCCCAGTAACCAAAGCGGAAAGCATTCTATGACCTTTTCAGTCTGTTTACCCTCTTATTTTGTATCATCACGAACTGTGCACTTTAGTGCAAGCCTCGGAACTGCCCCTCAATGAACGGGATCCGCTAATCGTCGTCCTCCGTGATCTAGAGGTACCATGCAAGCCTCTAGTTCCCGAGGTCGCGGGTTCAAACCCGGCGGAGGGCGATAATTTTTTTCGGGAGCAAACATCCTTAGCATGGCTTTCGTCGGAAGGGAAGTAAAGTCGGTGGTCCCGTGTTCTAGATTTAGGTCACGTAAAAGAAAGTCAAGCCTTATAAAGAGGCAACTAAGCAAAAGTTCTAGTCGTTCATGCCCAATATAGAATGGGATGCTAAGAACCATAGTAGTAAAGGAGCATCTATAAATAAAACTAATTTAATTTCATCGTCTTCCCCACTGACCTGTGTTTACTCGGAATCGCCCCGTTGAGTTCTGCAGCTCATTAACGACGAAAGGATATCTATTTACGTGAAATACGGTGCTGTTGGGCGACCTGGTAGGCCTAATATATTGCGACATAACATTAAACCTCAGATAATTTCATACCCTATCATACTCCATGATTTCACATTATATCATATAACAACGTTTCGTTTCACTTACGTCATCTATAAAGGAAGTGTATACTAATAGAAATAAGTTCAGGTTAACGCTAAACGGCACCTTATCACCAGGCAGAGGGGTTTTAGTTAGTAAACTATCAAGTTAGGAACGCACCAAGGTGTGGTGACGAGGGAAGGTGAAAGCAAATGCGACCTTGTAGTGTTCTCTGTAAACATATAATTCCTACCACCGGCTTTACTTCCCCTCTGAAGGAAGCCCTGCTAAGAAAGCCATCTCATTCTGAATAGTACAGTAGGTTACAAATTGTGAAGGTGGCATTCCATTTGGCGAATAAGAATTTTACAAAATAGGCTTCCGTTCGTAGAAGCTAAACTCAATCACTTTGAATGCACATAACATACAGCATTTTTAGCCAGCGTCTAACTTATAAAACAAATTATCTCTGAATATCAGTTTGTTCAAATGGTACATTTTTTCCGCCATTACACCAATTCTATTGTATTTCAACAAGAGATGGCCTGTATAACACAAGGAAGATCTTTAACGCAGAAGATGCCTTCTAAATGTTGATATATGTGTATATACCGGGTGAGTCACCTAAAACGCGCACCGCAAATATCTCTGAAACTAAAATAGGAAACATAAAACGATTTTCACGGGCATGAAGGTAGGGAGCGGCTTATTAAAATAGATGATATAGGTTGTGCTTAAATTTAAGCAAATATGGTTTAGGCTTCGACACGGTTGCTGTTTCGTTGCACTTTGACTGGAAAACGTATGCGCACAGGGTTTCACTGAGACTTACCCCTCCCTAAGCACTGCCAGTCTAAGTAAGCGACCAGTACTTATACAGCCTGTTCTGAAGTTACGAGTCCGGCCATTGTTAGGTGACAAAACGTGCCGTAAACAACGAGTAAGAAGGGTTTCTTACTTGTAAATGAATATGGACGTGAGTATTTTGATGTAAGAGGGAAAATATATTTTGTAAAGTATGCCACATTGAAATCAAAGGAGACAGAAGGGTTTTTATTGCACACACTGTAAATTTAAAACTTTCACAAAATATTGCGCTGCTTCCAATAACTGAGAGGGTGAGACTATATTATCCACCAGAAACAACGAACTCATGTAACCAAACTGAAGTTTACAGGAATTTGTGTGACATAATGGTAAGCACATACATCCCATTTAATAAGATGCAAAATTCTGCTTTTAAAACGTTTCTGGAGAAATGTACAGCTATGAAAGTTCCTTGTGAGTCAACTTTACGCAAACGTTATTTGTTTCCTTGTTATGACGATGCTCCGAACAACATTAGACGTTCTATGGGAGTTCATAATATTTGGATTTCGATAGATGAAACCACAGATACTACTGGGAGATCTATGGTTAACTGTGATCACAGAAATATTATCTCCTGAACGTCCAGATCAAAAATTCTTGTTAACATATGAGGTGTTAAGCGAAGTTAACCATTCTCCCACTGACAAGCTGTTTGGCAGTGTCATGTCTCTTCTATGGCCAGATAGCATACAAACTAAGAACATATTACTATTTCTGCCCTTCGTATAGTCAAAGTGCTTCCAAAATTAAGGAACACCATCCCAGAAATTTACATCTGACGTGTGTAGCTCATGGTCTTCACCGGGTGGCAGAACAGATTAGGAAACATTTTTCTGATGTAGTTGATTTCATCTCAAATATAAAATAAAATATGTATATTTTAAAGGCGCCTTCTAGGACACAAAAATTGAAAGAACTAGCATTAGGAATTCTTTGCCACCTCAGTCTATTGTGACAGGGTGGGGGTCAGTTGATGCCGCTCTGCACTACTTTGAGCATTACAACCAGATTGTTTAAGTGATTAGCAAATTTGACAATGAAGCAAGCTCAGCTATTAAAATTGCAAAATTGTTGATATCTCCACAGCTGTACGAATATTTGCAGTTAATCAATAATATACGTATTTAAGAATATTCCTTTAACAATAAAACAATTTGAATCGTCACAGATGGCAATGCCAGAGACCTTGAATCATGTCGATAATTTGACGCAACACTTTACAGAAGTAGATCAATGTTCTGCTGCTGAAATAGCAAAGCAGAAACTGAGGAATGTTAAAACTGAGTAATAAAAACCCAGGATATGCAATTATGTGCCGCATTAGGCATTAATAACCACATTATTAATGTTAAGAATAACATTATTCTAAATAATGAAAATGAATGTGTTTCTCAGATAGAGGTATGCGACGTTCGTTGGTTTCCTTTTGCACCAGTCACGTCATGTTATGTGGAACGGAGTTTTTCAAAATATAAACTTTGAGTTTGAGAAAACGTTTTGCTTTTGATACATTCAGAAATATATTTTAATCCATTGCGATAATTATCCATGCATATAATTAACTCATGAAACTGATTATTTCATCTGTTACAGTTCAAATTTATTATTTTGTTCACCTTATTTATACTTTGTAATAAAAGCTTTAAAGTTTACTACAGAATTGTACACTTACTTCTATGCCCATCTATACCTATAGTGTACACAGTACTCAGCACAGCACAAACTCAGCAGCGCACGAGACTACTGCATCTCTCCTCTCCGCTCGCTTGTAAACAAAGTAGCAGTATAATAGAAGTTAACCTAACCTAAAGTCATGTCCGAAGCCTAATGATTATGAACATAAACACGTGTTTTTAAATCGAAAGCCTGTATCAATTTTGACGCAATTTATAACATGGAAAATAAGCTTAAGAATGGTATTTTTGTATTACAAAGGTCAATTACATCCCAAGAAGTTGTCACGTGAATTTGGCTCTTGAGATACAACGAAACGCCGATCAGTTGCACATTCTGAGGTTCTGTCGCATCATTGAGTCTCAAGTGCGAACTTCACGTCACAGTTAATCGCGAAGTGATTGACATATTGCAATGCTTCAAAAGCCCTGGAAATAGTATACAGGATTTCCAGTCACAAAAAAAGAAAATAAATAAAGCTTTACCTCTTTCGTTGCACCTCAAGCGTCAACTTCATGTTACTAACCGAGCGGGATGGTTCAGGTGGTAACGTCTGTGGCCTGCAATCGGGAGGTCGTGTGTTCGATTCCCGCGGTCGACATTCCTAATCCATTGATTTTTCGGGGGTTTCCCCGGGTCGCTAGGCGAATGTTGGGAAGGATCCGAGTTTCCTGTCCATCCATTTCACCTCCATTCTCATTTCACTTCACCTTACATCTGCTTGGTCTCTTTCAGGGTTGCAAGTGTCAGCGGGCGATTTCGGCGTGTGCATGTAGGGAAAAAGGATTTCCTGAGGAAACTTTCGTTCCCCGGAATGGGGGTGGTCACCGGGTCCCGGGCCCCCCAGGGGATGTAAGAGCCCACAGGGGGAAATGGGAGCCGGCTGCACCAGCTGCCATTCGGGCAGTTTGAATTCGTAAATGGTAGGGAACCTACCCTCTGCCTGCCGTGCCTCCTGATCCGGCCGCCCTCTGTCTCCTCTCACCTCATCTCTACCTGCCTCCCTTCCACACGGGGGCGCTCCGTTAGAGGCCTAGGTACAAACAATCTGCTTATGTCGAGCTGCTAAGTCCCCCTCCGCTCCTAGTCCTATCTTATCATATCCTCATGTAACGGCTTTTCGGGATGTAATTCATCTATGGTGATGTAACAAATTGGATTTCTAATGTTATAAGTTGTGTAAAAGTAATATGGAATTATCATTAAAAAAGGTTATGTTGAAAGCCATAAATGCTTGCATTTTAGAATGGGCTCTTATGACCTATTTTAATGAGCCCCTCACCCCTTCATACACGTGAAAGTCGTTTTTCACTTCCTATTTGGGTTTCAGAGATATTTGCGATGCAAGTTTTAGGTGGCTCGTAGACTAGCTGCCCTCATGAGTCATATGGAGCTACCGCTCGTAAGAGGAGGCCTTAACCCTTCAGGGACAAATCGGCTATTCATTCACCTGGCATACATAGTGTGTGTTGTTAATTACGTCTACATTACGATCCGATTTCGCAATTGTTTCCAGGAATTTGTGAGATATTATATTTGTAAATCTACAGTTTGTATTCACATAGGTAAGTATGTTACTGACGATCGGATTTTTTGCAAATTCGAAGTTAGTAACACTGAAATCCTATAATGGATTAGGTCACTGAGTGTTAAAATTCCCCAGTTCTTGTTTGAGCTTGCTGCGTTAGAATATCCTATTTTACTATCACCTGGATAAATATCTTTTATTTAATTCACATTTAACGCATTCGGTTTTGTAATGCATTTAAAATTCGAGTACACAAGGTTCCATTCTATGTTGAGTTCTTGGTTTAGAAGCAAGCGAATTTTGACACATTATAGAAAAAAGTATATGAAATAACACATAAATAGTTGCATTTCCTTACTCGTAATAAAATGGCCAATTGAGAGTGGCTGCGAACTAAGGAATAGACTAAACTTAAATGGATAAGCTAATATATATGTTTTAAAGAAAGCATGCGTCACACTTAAATGAATGTGTGCATTATTTAGATGTAACACAATTTATTACTCCTTTTCAGCTTTTTAAAACATTATATTTCTCCTGATTAATTTTAGCTTGAACGTATATCTTGCACTAGTAACTGTACGCACCTGTTTGCATGCTCTGTCTCAAGCCGACTGAGAGGATTGGGACGTCTGCATCTATTATCCTTTCGTTTCTGTATGTGTGTGTGTGTGTGTGTGTGTGTGTGTGTGTGTGTGTGTGTGAGCTGTTTTGCTACATTATCTGCACTAAATACAGGAAGGATGCTCTTATTTTGTAATTAGGTTAAGTAGCTTTAACTTTTATTTATATGCATGTTATGGTTTCTGAATGATGAAAGACAGATCTACATGCCACTTTATTGTCAGATTACTTTAAAAATTATCTTGCGCGCGACCACCCGTATCCTCTCTGCGTTGTTGTCACAACTATTGCCATAAAATTTCCGAGAACGGAAACCAGAACCAGAACGACAGCGGAAGAAAGATGCATGTGCCTCAATGCGACCAACCGTTTATAATTAGTAGGAAACTTAGCGGAGACCACAAACTGGAGCAGGAGCCTTGCTGAAGTTTCAACTTTGCCATTCTCAGAGCGCATTATAAAAGGAAGGGATAAGTCCTTTTTTGACCAAAATCAGTTAATGTTATCAGATTGTAGTGCATTACATGTTTTCAGTCGGGTAGACTTGCATGATGAATTGTGTTAATCATAGGCATAATGCCTGAGAAATACATGCTGCATACGTAAAGAGCAGTTCTAGTCTATTCAGAGCACAGGAAGAACGGATGAGGTGGATTTTCAAGTTATATGTATTCGTTTGTTTTTTCTGATATGAGATACTGTCATAGGTTCATTGTTAGAGTTACCTGATTATTTTTGTAAAATGTAATACACACTGTAGCAAATGTGAGACATTGTATAAAAGTGTACAACATTAGATAAATCGAACATTCAAGCAAAGAGTCCAACTAAATATACAGAGTACAGACCTACATAAATTTTACATTTACAGAAAATATGCAAACTGCTTGAGTCAAACACAATCAGCATTTTCAATTAACTTCGTGTTCATCAGTTCTTCTACTCTGAAGATCTGATCTTACGCAAAATATGAAGGTTTTTAACGTGGAATTCTTCACAACTGAAGTTCTTAAAATTATATTTAACTACTGCAATAGATTTGACAGAGTCACCTGATAATTTGTTCTTTCTTTCGTTTGCCCACTGTGCTGATTATTAAGGAAAGAACCCTCTCGACATTAGCGTTGTGTGCAGTAATAGCAAAAGAGCATTCAAATAGTACAGAAAGCAGTTTTCGTTGGAATATCATAACCCACTCATTAATGCAGGACAAATTTTGAAAGAGTGAACTATGTTTTTGCACTTCCTTTCAGACTTTTTGGTGCACACGTAGCAACTACCAAGACAAGCTCCCTTTGTCCTGCTTCACTCCAGCATGTTTCGGTGAGCCATTGTACTTTTGCAACAAGTCCGTAATTTTCTGGACTTCTGGTAACCCCATTCATCGCTGAGGTAGGCAATGGCGTAAATGAAGATATGAATGATAGTATCCTTATTCCTCGAACAGTATGAGCTAGCGTCAAAGGAAGTTCTACGGTGACTTGATTATGAATGTATTTTGTACAGGCAGATTCGTGATCACAAATCAGACTTATAGTAACTCCAGTTCAAATAGCTTAATACATTCATCCCTGTATTGAAATATGTGTTTCTATAGGTGTATTCAAATATGAATTTCCATAAGAGATTTTGATCTAAACATCAAGCAGAGGAATCAATACAGAATAGAAGTTCCTCTGACCTACACGTTGTCTTGTGACCAAAGGGTTACCATACTGTGGCATAGTGATAACCAATGTCGCATGTACCCAAATGGACCTGCGACATTATAGGCAATTAGTTTTGGATATGTGAGAATGTACTACAGTATAATTGTTATGAGTATAATAAACACGACTTTTCCTATTTTGTGTAATTATCCGAAAAACAAACTCCAAATATACTGGGATATCACATTGTTACTCTGACATTGTGAGTCATAACTGTGATAAGCACTAATTATTAAATGGGCGCACTAGATCCAAGGTTAAGGCTATTTGAACAAACTGAAAATTTTGAAAACCGGCAGACATACAGATACAACAACACAATTTTATTTAATAAGACAAGAGGAATGTATAAAAATATCATGAAATTCCGCCTACAATGTTCAAGTTTCTCTGGTGGTAAAGATTAAGGTTATTAAGCTAAAAAGAACTATAAAACTACCTCCTGTAAAGTTTTAAACGCACTTATTTCTATTTTGTTTTATATTATATTTCTACTGCGTAGCTGTTATCTGCTCACTACCAAAGATAACAACAAAGCAGTTGTGTTACGTGTGGGGCCTCATTTTCCTCAGAAACAGCCCAACACAACATTTGCTTTGCTTTGATGTTTTCAATTATTCCTCTGTTGTTACAGTAATGCGCTTTGAAATTGTCCGTTTCAGTTCGTAGTAAGCCTAGACATTCTTTGTAAACCCGTTCTTTAAAATAACTCCAGAAAAAAATAAATTTTGAGAAGTTCTAGCTAGGAACACCAAATCCGCACCTTTTTAGAGAAGAGCTAATTCAACATCTAAACGACCTCGTTTGCAGTAGGACAAGTGGTGCATTCTTGAACTAAACAGTAACGTTTATCCGAGAACTGCTGTACAATATCACTGTTCGCTCAGCGTTAGCTGACTGGTGAAGAAATAGAAATGCATCTCTGATTGTGAAGTAAGGCAAATATGATGCGGGTGGATATTCTGTGTCCTATACTGTGCAGCTGTTAAAGTTGTGGCCATTTAAATGCAACCATACTGTATGCGCGAAACCACGCTTTATGGAGATTAATGGCAACATTCTGCAGAATACCAGTAACTGTGCTATTTCTCTAAATCTGGGAATCACCTTAACCATAGTCTCAAACCTTGGCTAATTTTTTGCGTTCTGTGTTAATGCACATAATAGGATTTCCAAGTCGTAACAATATCCAAGCGATTTTCGAAGATATCCGTCCATTTGCTTTTCAACATCCCATACAAAATCTTATACATATGAGTGTCGGCACAGGATTGTACCTATCAGTTAGAAGGTCGCAATCAGGAAACCAGAAGACTGAGTAATAAGGGACGATTTTTACTACGTACCGGATTATAAGGTCTTCATTTCTCATATCATCTTCCAAATGCCTCTAACATTGCGATCCAAGGGACACGAGTTGAATGAACTTGTACTTCTAAGACTGAGATGAATAATAACGCCATTGCTTTAAAGAAAACCCGGCTCGAAATTTCAAAGCAGCATAGACCTTTGGAGAGGTAGAATCAGACGACTGAAAAATTCAATGCCACAGATGGGATTGGCATTGAATTTTTCAGTCGTCTGATTCTACCTTTCCATCCTTGTCCTACACACATGTCTAATGTGGAATAACAACTAATTCAACACAAAAATTTATTTCAAAACATGCAGATACTCCCGAGTTTTAATTTTGCGTATTTGAAAATGTTTTGCGTGTTTTTTTATATGAATCTCTAGATATTGTTGTAGCACGTGCTTGCTTTTATGTATCTATCCCAACTAAAAATAAACGCAACTTCTCTCATTGGAGGGCCTGAGTGCGGAACTGAGTTGGATGAGGTGTTGCATAGGATTCATTCCAGGAGTTTTCCTTTTTCTCTTATCCTAATAAGACAAGTGTCTCTTAATTTTCACCTCTATGAACCCCGTACATTCATTTTTAAATTCCAATTTCGCGTATTCATTTCCAATATCCATTAACTCTTCTTTCTCTGCTTACCCTCCCCGTTGTTAGGACTACACCCCCAGGACTTACATGCGGGTGCCTGGTGTTAGACGCCTGTCGGAGACCACAGACTATGGATCAGAGAGTACAGCCAGGAGAGTGATCAGCCCGAAGCCTGGTATGGGAGTGACGAAGGAGATGATATGAAATGACGGCGAGATGAATGAAAGGAAAGGTGATGACGGAACAATTGGTGGAATGAATGGCGGGGGAAACCGGAGAACCCGGAGAAAACCCACCCAGACACCGCTTTGCCCACCACAAATTCCACATGCGGTTCCCTGGGATTGAACCCGGGCCGCGGTCTAATCGCTCGGCCACGGCGCCACCTTAATATCTATTAACTCACTGACAAATTCTCTGCCATGCTAAAGAACGTTACATTTACAATGCTCAGTGAAGCTGACGTCTTCGTTTTAGTTTGTAATTTTCACATGCCACCGCTCATCACTTCTAAATCTGCCTTTGTACATTATACTTACATAAAATAGATATGCTTCACGAGTAAATGAACAAAACTATCTCTTAACAGATTATACCTTTATGCAATAGATAGGGCTTTTACTGGTTTTAAAAAGTAAGGAGCAAGAAGAACTTATAAACTTGAAAATATAAGAATAATAGATTGTCAATTTTTCAAAAATCACAAATCATTACTTCAATAGTAACTTTATACCAAGTACCCTCTGAAGACAAACATGTTAATGCCTATTAACATAACAAAAAGCTTTGATACAGAGCAACAACCAGATCAATACTAGTCTATAACGTTATAGTTGTGAAACCTGCTTCAATGAAAGTTTCTGTAAGTATTTTTACATGATAGCAAACAGAGAGCAGGTCACCGTTATTTTATTTGCATTATATTTTAAGCACTAGTAGTAGATTAACATTGCCAGCATAACCGCAGTGCAAGCCCCGCCTCCTTTAGCCTTTTAATTGCGTGATCGTAGGTGAGCCCTTAGGGGACCAACTGACACAATTGTAATTTTTTATGAAGTTTTTCACTACTGTTATTTATTATAAGGGATTTGACCGTGACAAATGTGTCCTTGATTCAGTTTTCGCATGCTCCCACCAACAATGGGATGAACGGATGAAATATTGCTGTTAGTCGTCACCTAATCGTCTAACCGCGAGAGTAAATTTCGTTCGCAAAGCTTGGAATCTGTCCTTGTCACAAAGGCAACACACTTTTAACAAAGGTAACTGTAGTAAATAACTTCCAAGTTGTGGTGTACGTAGACGTACTAGTAATTTGTAGTTATATTTATACTGTACGAGGAAAAGCTTCTCCTTAGTATATTTCAGAACTATATAATGAAATTAAGTTATGCAATTTTTCTCTTTCTTATCAATCACATGTAAGTAGTGGGCATAACTTATCTTCGTAGTACTCTGCATTCAACCCAATAAAACATCGCCAATTTCTAAAGAAAGAACTGAAAATTGTTTGAAAGTTCGTATTTCCTTTATTTTTATTCTTAAATGTGATTAAAGTCATTTAGAGAATGCAGCAAAGGCGTATATCATTTGTTACGAATGTTGCCAGTTGTAGACTTTACTTTCGGCAATGATAATGTTCAGTTCGTTACCAAATTAGGTTTTCTTTTTTGGCTTGAAAGACAGGAAAAACATTTCTCAGTTGGTTCTCAAGCATTTAAGCATTAATATATGCACTATAAGAATGCATTTCTTTATTCGTTATTTTTCTGTTTTAAACGTATACTTTAAAACGCTTGATTGTTGCAGTGAAATAATAAAATTGACGTTTATTATTATTATTATTATTATTATTGTTATTATTATTAATTTAACTCGCATATCTTCTGCGAAACCTGAAACGAACTTTCCAAAAGAATAGGGGAACCCTGGTTTCACTGCTACATCCGAATTATGGGAAATTAACTTATATACAGCTTATTTTTAGGTTGTAAGCATGACACAGGAGCAAGCAGAGAAACACAATATGGAGGAAAATGCTATGTAAAATAGCTGTATCCACTAAGCGATTGTCGAAACCGGTTTGTACCTATACCGCAACATGCCGCCGCTGGTGGGCAGACCCTTCGTTCCCTTCCATTAAATTAACACCGATGAGAAGTGTCAGCTTTAACAAAGGAGATTGTTTTGCCTCCTCGCCCCGCCGTCATTTATCTAACTTCAACAATACCTGTCCCAGATTTGACACATCTATCAAAGCAGAAAGAATAGGAGGGAGAGAAAAGGCCACGAGAAAGAATAGCGACGGAGAGAGTAAAGAAGTGAAAGGGATCGAGACATATGCAGAAAAAGAGCAAGAGTGGGTAAGAGAGAGACAGATGATCAAAATCTAGGAAGAGTGAATGGACTGGACGTATAACAGCTGCAGTAAAGCTACAAGGAAGAAGCTTTAATAATAAAGTTTTATATTGGAGACTGTGGCAAGCTCTAAACATCAAATGCTAGAAAGTCCTACCTACTTCAGTGTTACTAGCCGGCCGCATTAACAAAAATTAGTTCCTCAGCCACGTATGTCCCTTTGTAGGCCACTTTCATATATTTCCCTATGTTTGGTGTTAAACTTACCATATACTTAATTAGTCTTACAAAATTTATCTCCTAAAATCTTCATTCAAGCCAACACATTTTATTGAATTTATAAGCCGTTTACTCCCTTAGACTAAATGTGTTCGACCCCAAAACCCGTTAAGGCCACAGGGAAGTGTTTGGAGTGACATTTCCACATAAATATGCGATATATCTTCAAAGAGGATTAGCTCTGCTTGGTTTCACACAATTTTTACCACCAGTTCAGCATTCTTTACTCATTAAATAAGTGTGAAATGCAGATTCCTAGCACTATTTTCTGAATAAGTTATGGTTGCAGTGTTTTAGTATGTTGTGTTTTCGCGTGATTTGTAATTTCTCAACTATGGGTAATAGGAGTTAACCGTAAAACTATTTAAGATACGAGGTTAAACTTTGTGTGTATTTGGATCCTATAGAGTACTTCATGTGAGGTAAGAGCTTTTCAGGTTAAATTTAATAAGTTTGAAAAAGTTTATTTCTAGCTTAAAATTTTTCACCAATAATTGATTAAGAGTTGCAAATAGGTTATAGTATGGAAAAGAATAAAAGTACAAAGGGATTCACCTCCAATTTCAGAACAATATTAGGGAATATAATTCAAACATTTTTAAAGTATTACGTGTTATACTTTTAAGAAAATGTAACTAACCGGAAGATTGCAGTTATATTTTGGGTTTTGTATATTTTAAATTCATTATCAGTTAAGGGTACAAACACTGTCCAAGGGATTTGAATTTCATATTGATTTAATTTGTAAACGTTGCTAAACGTGTGGTAAAGGTTTTGGGGCTCTAGCTTAAAACTAAGCATAGATATTCTCCTTTGCAAATAAAAAGCGGAAAAGTCATTCAAAACACCTCCCGCTTTAATGAAATCATAAGGTTATGGTGTATTTGGAATCGAGTGCTTTAAATGATTTCTATTCGAAGTTGACAGTGCTTTAAATTTTAGAACTGTAGGAAAAAACTAAGCAAAACTACATGTAACTGATAACCTTGTTCTTGAGGTTATAATCTAGAACCGGAAGGGAAGCTGTAGCGATTGTAGGTGTGATAGGCAGAATTATTCTTGAAATCAGTCTAAAACTGGAGGGCGAAGTGAAACCCAACAAACGGTGGTGTGAAAAAACAAGAATTTATACTTGGGACTGTAAACTCTGAGTCTACACATTTTATTACATTGTTTTAAGCTCAGAAACATATCAATAAAGGTTATCTTAGTATATATTCGTGTTCAGACATTATACTTTGTATTTCACTAGTGAATATAGTCTCAACTCATAATTCTGGCTAGAAAACGCATTACCGTGCATCCCTTTATGTTACCGCTGTGGGTTCAGTCTTGTTGTATTACTGTTTACCACAAGTTTCGTTTTTTTTAACCTAAGGGACTAAGGGAGAGAGTTGGGAAGGAAGTTCAGATGAGGTGGGTGAGGTTCCGCATGAGCACTCCCATTAATGAGCACACATGAAGGGAATAAGTGCTCCTGCTCAATGGACAGGAGCAAAAGAATGCCTACCAGGTAACTGCCATGACCGTAGCCCTGGCAGGGACCTGTTGGATAGGCGAAGCTTGGAAAGCAAAGCTTTATTAAATAATTAAACTATGCACTACTCTGCTCAGAGGCGGGCGGGTGTTCAACGACGTTCGAGTGAGTGAACGCCGTTCATCAGCCACGCCATGTACTGGTGCCTCTGGGCATGATCCAGCGCATTGGCATGGCTGGCGGCAGCAAAGCGGCAAAGGTCGCAGTGCGGCGATCGGAGGACGGCGCTGGGCACGAGTGCGATGACGTAGCAAGTGGAGACATCCTGAGGAGCGGCGATGGAAGGCGGAGTGGGTTTCTCAGAAGTGGAGTGCACAGGGTTCTGTTGGTTTGCTGTGTAAACGGCAACGTTGGCTGTGTGGTGGTCAGCAGACATCTCGGTTTCGATGGTGGTGATTGCAGTGCTGTCTGGAGGTTCGACGTCGTCGGGAGGCAGCTGAGTTGCTTCTGGAGCAGTGTCGGTTGTCAGCTGGTCTGGTGTGTTGTACAGAGAGATGTAGAGAGTGTGCAGATCAGATATCCGGGCTTCAATGGTGGTCAGAATAGTTGTGATACAAGAGCGCAGATCCGCGAAAGCCGCTTCAAGAGTGACTAGTCGGCGGCCTACGCACTCAATTAGGTCAGTTTCTTGGCGTGCTGGTGGCTGTGGCGTTATATCCTGAAGATGAGCTAGGCATTGTGACTGGTTAAGAACTTCCGAATGAAGGTCCTGAATCGCCTCGAGTATGCTGGGTTGAGGTTCCGTGGAGTTGGCCGTCTGGTTGAGTGCTCCAGGCTGCACTCTAGTGGTGGACGGCTGCAAATCTGGAGCTTTGGTGTGTCGGAGAGGGTAGAGCGGGCCGATGGAGTGCACGGTATAGTGAGTAGCACTTTCATAGGTGTCGCAGAAGCGACGACGGCGACCTAGACTATGAGCTGCGCACTTGGGAGGCAGATTCGGCACACAGTTATAGCAGCGGGTGCTAGAGTGCAATTGGACGCCGAGTGACCGAAACGGCAGCTGCGGCGACAGGGGCTCAGTCGACAGGTGTGGGTGGCTTCAATTACGAGCGTGCGGCCTAAGAAGGAGAGATCCGTGTGTTGAGCAACCGTGGATTGACGCTCGTCCAGAAATCCCAGGTGAACCAGGGACGACGGTCCACAAGAGGCGTAGATAGTGAGGCCGTGTAGACGGAGAGCCAGAACTGTTGTGCGGCTAGGAGCAGGATTTCTGGGGATAGTTGTCTGTGGACCCCACGGACTACGGCGCTGTAAATGGGCGGTGGCGAAGAGGCGGTTGACTGTGATGCTGCAGAAACGACTAGTGCTAGCAGTAGAGATGGCAGAGCAGAGGCGTGAGGCTGCGTCAGTTGAGGTGGTGATGCCGCTGCAGGAGGCGCGTAGGTGGCCGTAGTTTGTGCTGTTGATGCGCCGGAGGTTGGCACTGGGCGAGGTGTGGCGGTGACCGGCGGCTAAGTAGAGCTGGCGGCAGCCCGCGATGACGGAGGCGTGCTGGTGGCAGTCGATAGGCGGTGCGGTCCTGTCGACCAGTGGGAGCGATGTGTGCCTCGCGGCTGGTCGCCTTCGCCCGTCTTGAACGAACAAGTGCTTGTTTCTGTGTTAAGATGTCAGATATATCCAGTGCTAGAGATGTGAATGAATGTGTATTAACAGATGAAGCTTTATGAACATTCTCAAATATATACCTCGTGGTATTTTCCAGATCATAAACACCAGCTGCAAGGAAAGGAAAGTTTACTTGAGTAAGAAATTCGATGTCAGCACATTATGAAGGAAAATCAGGTGATCAAAATTAAATAAATAAGAAAAAATTAACAACGTGAAAACACGTTAAAAAAACGACGGATATTAAGGAAAGTGGAAACCGGAGAACCTTACTGAATAATTGACAGCAAGCTGTGTAAGGAGAAGTAAATCTTGCATTCTCAGGTATAAAAGGTAGGCAGTTATTATGTTATTTCAATATTTAATACTATGAGAAAAGGTAATTCGAATGTAGATGGCCGTTACTGTTCCACAAGTATTGAAATTTAAGTTTGCAAAGTTCTTCCCTGGAATATCTTGAAGAGTCATATAACTATTATCATTAAAGAAATATCCTTCAAAAGTGCACTAAAGCAGAAAGCATTCAAATAATGCTTTTAACATTTTTGATTGTTGGTGTCTGATCGATGTCCTGAATAGACTTAGGTGTTTGTGTATACCGCTACGCTGTCTCATTGCATAGACTGCCTAAATGGTGTCTGTGGGGTCAAGTGGGTCAAAATCTATAAATGCGATTCCAGGCAAGAAATGTGAAAGTAAAGTGACAAATGGCCTAAAATATGTTTTGTGCTGAAGTCTTCTTCACAATATTTGTGCTAAACTAATGTTGAAATACTAGACGAAATAAACTTTAAT
This sequence comes from Deroplatys truncata, assembly GCA_030765065.1. NCBI lineage: Eukaryota > Metazoa > Arthropoda > Insecta > Mantodea > Mantidae > Deroplatys > Deroplatys truncata. The sequence goes on along the minus strand of CM060990.1, from coordinate 532,253,780 downwards.
ACTCTGATTTCTAATAATTCTAAACACATAAAAGCAGCACATAAAACAAGTGGGCCTACACCTAATTATGATAAGACAACTACAGGAAATAATTTTAATCATAACAACAACCCCCTTCTGATTGGGTAGTTGTTAAAAGGAGTAAAATAACTGTTAGAGCGAGCGGGATGGCTCAGGCGGTAAAGTCTGTGACCCGCATTGGGAGGCCATGTGTTCGAGTCCCGTGGCCGACCTTCCTGGCTCATGGGCTTTTTTCGGCGTTTCCCAGTCACCAGGCGAATGCACGGAAGGATCATTACATCTCCGAATTTCCCGTCCCTCCATATCATCTCCATTATCATTTCACTTTACCTTTCATCTGCTTGGTTTCCTCTAGGGTTGTAAGTATCGGCGGGAGGTCTCGGCGTGTACATGTTAGGGGAAAAGGATGCTCTGAGAAAACCTTCGTCTCCCGAACTTCGAGCGTTATCCGGGTCCCGGGCCTCCCAGGTTATGTGTAAGCCCACAGGGGGGAGGGGAGCCAGCTGAAGCAGTCACCACCCGGGGAGTTCAAATAAGTAAATGGTGGGGAACCTGCTCTCTGCCTGTCGTGCCACCTGATCCGGTCGCCCTCCGTCCCCTCTCACTTCATCCCTCCCTTCCGGAGGCGCCCCGTCAGGGACTTAGGTTCAAAAGATCTGCTAAGTCCCCCCACTTCTAGTCCTATCTTTTCCTAAAGAATTGTCAGCCCAAAAACCTGTACTACGCGGACAAAATTCTATTTCTGCTACTAATGCAGGGTTATTCAAAAAGAAAGGACAGACTTTAAATATTTATTTCTAATGAAGGACAATAGATGGCGACACATGCGATATATCACTGAATACAGGAAAGTCCAAAATTTTATTTTATGTGTTCAAAATGAGCACTATTTGTTATGCAAGGACGACCAGTGCTTTTCCGTTTGCATAGGCAAAAATCTTCTACGAATTTATTGTATCAAATCTAAATTTCTTATGACGAGGCGGCTCCTTGTTGCACTTACAACGAAATGCACGCTGCAATGAAACAAGGGATTCATCTTTGCATAATGCAGCACACAAAACGACTTTTCGTGGCGTCGCCATTTTCTCGTTAACAATCACAGCGCTGCTGTAGGCATTGAATGAAACTAGTAGGTGGGGCTTAAAACTTTGAACTTTTCTCTATTCAATGATGTGTCGAATGTGTCGCTATCTATTATCGTTCATTAAAAATGAATATTTGAAATCTGTTCCTTCTTTTTGAATAGCCCTATATTAAGGTGGTGCGAAACAGCCTAAGCAAAGCAATTTTCATAAATACAGAAGCTCTAGAAGAATTGTTCTTGAAGTAACCCATCATATTAGAAATCATAATTTGAACTTTACTAAAATAACTGAATTTAACATGCACGACTACTATTCTTCTTTTCATTTTCAAAGTGAAGAATCTAACTTTGAAGAGTTATTTAATGCTAACAAGGGATCAGAGGTTTCTTACATGTCCCCATTTTAGGCAAGACTTAAATGTGAACCGGTCTTTGAACCTGTTTAGTATGCTTGTAGATTTTCAACATGACTAGATTCTCGTAGCTATGGCGCAAATATTGCTTATTGGAACGCTCAGAGGCACCTAATATGATAGATTGTATTGTGCCTTGTTAACGTATTAAACATTCATATCCTGTGTGTATGTGGACATTGGTTGATCTACGATGAAACGGTTTTAGTGAATATTCTAGTATTTTACTTAGCAGACTATTATTGCAGACTGCTAAGTGAACATCATGGTGATTCGCGATATTTGTACGAGGAATTACTTCTAAGACGACAGATGTATGTACATACAGATGTTACAGAATTCAAACGAAAAACTTTTAGGGGTTTCAGAGGAATGGTATAGAATCACCTTGATACGAGTCACCTATGGTCTTTGACGACCAACTTTATAGTTACGTAATGATTTTTCATATGAGTATTCATACTGATAAATGCAAATTACTAAGGACTTAATACGAATTCATACTCATTGTGACTACGAAACAGTGAATTTCTTTTCCGCAAAACGCGAAAATAGCTACCATTGCGGAACTTTCAAAGTTACGAGCTTTGCTTCTTCTGCAAAAATGCTTTGTCAGCAACGGCCAGTGCACCACTGATACCTCCACGTTCACATGAAGATTTGTGGGCATAAGAGAGGCAAGCAACAGTTAGTTGTAATAATAAATCAGTCATTAGCGTAGTTGGCATTCAAGCTGATAGTGCTGGTTTCAAATCAGTAAAAGCAGTTACACATTTTTTCCCTCCCAAAATGAATAGCATATATTTAGAGTGAACTCAATTTTAAATTCTCGCGTTTCTCTCCAAGCTTATGTTACGGAGGTATTCACATAGAATGTGGATGTGGACCTAATAGCTACGCATATTTAACTTCAAGGACATTTCAAATAATGGCATGTGTGTTTCATTGCTAGGCTTCGCTTTGTACGGCCACGATTACCTGCAAGTACTCGTAGCAGCCAACTCAGGGATGTTTAATCACTGCCGTAGAGTTGGTGGTAGAGTTATTCAACGCAGGGGAGCACCACGCGCACTGCGACCTGCAAAGATCTATTGCGGCTGCCACCCCCCAGGAGGAAGCTATAAAGTGAAGGGACCACAAGAGACTACAGGCTGCAGGTAGACAGGCAACAGCGACACGCAGAGGTCTCTAATATTTCCAAGCCTGAATAGCCGTCCCAATGCTGGAGCTGCTTAGAGAGGGCGATAAACGATCCATTGATAAAGCTGCCCTCTGGTGTCCACGGGGAGTACTCTTTCCTTTGAGCATACATCCGGGCCATCTGTCCTGCACTGCCATAAGCCACGAAACCTAGCAGCACACCTGAGAGATGAGAAGGAAGGAGAATGAAAGGGAAATGCTGAAAGGAAATCATGGTAGAGGAGAAACTACCCCCAGTATTCGCCTGCTGACCCGGAAAAACTACAAAAGACATGGGTCAAAGGGGATATCGGGGATCAAACCCAGGACCTCCCAAATGCGAATAGCACACGTTAGCGTGGCACCACCTCGCTCGGTTATCGATGGCTCAATATTGATTTTGATAAATTGAAACAACTATGAACTTAAAGACCATAAGTGTCCTGTACCAAAGTGCTCGCTTAACTCTCCTCTGTAACCCCTAAGATTTGTCCGTTGAATTCTGTTATATATGTATACTTTTTTACATTAGTTCTGATAATAGTGGGAGTAAATTTTATAATCTTATGAATATTAGTTTAGCTGGTGACTATAATATCAAATTTTTATCGAATAACAATGATGTGAAATTATTAACTCGTTTACAAGTTTTGGGTCTCGACTTGTAATACATGAACATACTTGACATGATATAAAGGGAGCTTGTATTGATAGTACAGCAACAAATATCTATACTCATCATTATATAGCTTCTGTTATGCCTACCAACTTATCTGATCACCGAGTTATATATATTTTTAAATCGGTTCCCTTCATAATAAAAGAGTTAAGAATCGCACCAAACTTCTTTAAATATTTCTAATATTTGTTACTTTATTTATTTATCACGTTATTTTATTTGATTGTAAATGTATTGTATTACGAATTACAATAATAGGGTCATTATTATTTTTATGACTTCATTTATCAAAGTTATTAACACTGCACTCACATCAACATTAACTAAATCCAATTAGAATAAGAGACATTCTAATAAAGAGCTGTACTCCAACGAGCTTTAGAATTTAAGGCACAGGTATCTATTTTATTATGGTTTGATTTGAAATTGTGAAATATATAAATTTAAGGACAAATGCAATAGCATTAAAACGTTCTATTAAAATCTTTAATATCTACAAAAATTAAATATAACTAAAATTTAATTAATGATTTCATGTCTTAAAAAATGCAAACGGCCTTTGCACATTGTATCAGGTCTTATTAAGAGAGATTTCAAATCAACTGTGGTTTCTAATTTAAATACAGAAAAATTTAACTCATTTTGTTTTTAAAAAAGTTAATCAAATCGTCAGTAATCCACTAAGTAATAACAAAGTTTGAAGTGTTTAAAAATAATTTGCCAATAATTAATGATACGTTTCAATTCAGGAATTTTAGTGAAGAGGAAACTCACTCCGTCATTTTGAAACTGAATAATAGTAACAGCTTTGATATCTATGATATAAGCGTGACAATACTGAATACTGCTACTTGTTTTATTTGTGACCCATTAAGTTATATTTTTAAGTCTGTTCTTATTCTCATATTCTTCCTGAGGCTTTCAGGGTAGTTAAACCTGTACCTACTTTTTAAAAAGTAATTAGTTTGAGTTTGATAACCATAGACCAATACCCCTATAGTGCCAAACGTTTTTTTCAACCGTTATAGGCAATCAATTATGTTGCGACTGCGCGCGCGAAGCTATCTGCGGGCCGGCGATAAGCGCCTACGGGTCCGGCACCTAGTTGGGGCTTTCCACTGGCCGGCAGAACAATAGCCCATTATGTGCCGCTTCCCTGTTTCAACTCATTCCTCTTGGCACGTTGTAGTAGTATTCTTTTCTAGAACATTCCGCATTGTACGCTAGGCCTCTATAACGGGCTGCTCTTACCCGGGAGCTAGTTAAGAAGTAACGAAATTAAGTGCCATTAAAAAGTTTAAGATATTGGACAGTGCTAAGTGCAGTTAAGTTGTGAGTTCTGACTCTGAAATTCAACTGTTAGTTGTAACTAACCAGTTCAGTGGTGGTTCGATTCGACAATTTAGTAATGTCCTGTTCTGAGTGTGTGTCAAAAGTTACTCAAGCCTAAGGTATGTGCTATACTGAGTACCTAAGTGATCAATAAGGTGTGTTTAGTAACTACTGGTGCTTTCATTTGTTACGTTGGTGTCATCAGTGGGATATAAAACCTACGATGGAGAAAATGCTTAAAAAATTATTGGTCAAAATTGAGAATATACAGACGGAAATAAAATGCGGAATGGAAGAGATGGAAATGAAAGTTGAACCTGGAATGGAAAAGATGGGCAAGATGCGAAGTGAAATAACGATAGTCAATTCCCCAGTATGGTGATACACATTGCGCCGTCGAGACTAATTCAATCCGAACGACTCCCATAATGGAAGGGCTCAGATGTTCATCCTGATTTACTTTTAGTAATGCCGGAAGTACCAAGATTGCTAGGGGTACGCAGCGCCTGCACCACGGCAGCTGAAGGATTCAGAAACTCCCCTACGGAATTGAAGATGGAGACAAGAATGAAGTACCTATGTAATATAAGAAATGAAGATAAAATTGTGAAGATGGAGTTATCGACCAAAATTAAGGAACGACTGGTCGGCGTGGAGAAATGCATGGAAACGCTCGGCGGAAAGATGAAGCACATCGGTAGTCGCGTTAACACAATGGAGGACTTTGGGGAACGGCTTAGCATCCGGAAGGAAGAGTCGACGGCAGCGCCTAGGAACTGAATTCCATGATCGAATAAGTGCTTGATGAAAGACTTAAGAACTTGAAGATCGAGATGTCAGGACGCGACGTCAACGTCACCTGTGTTCGGAGACAACTGAGAGGCCCTCGAAAACGGGTTTGTGAACCATCGTTTGGCCATAGCCTATTATAGTCAGTTCAAGTGAAGGCTACAACAGCCAGCGAAAACTATACAGGAGTTTGCCGCAATTAAACATTTGGTGAACAAAGCTCTGGTGAAGCTCCCGCCAAGTTACGCGTCCCAGGAAGCTGCCTACACCTTTGTCGTGCGTGACGCTGAGATATGACAGCCTGTGATACTCGGTGACTACAGGACCATTCACGAGGCGCTAACTGCCGCGTTGAAGATGGAGGCGGCAAAGGTAACAGCCGCCCCACCTCGAAGAGCAAAAGTATTTGGCAGTATTCGACGGAGACAGTGGATCAATCTAAGAACGTCGATGAAGATCTTTGAGTGGTGTGTATGTTGGAGTTGGGACCACCCAGGACATCTATTGAAGGATTTCCCACACCAAGCCACGAGCAGTAGGTAAACAAATAAGTACCAGCGTGGCAAGGGGAATCCTGAGGCCGTCATCACCACCCGCTCAAGTGACGCTGCTTACCTTGGGCATAAGAATGGATGATAGCGTCGACGCGGACGGCTGGATACAAGGAAAGTTGTGCCTGTGGAGAAGGGACCCTGATGGATTTGACCTTTGGGTGGAGATCATAAGGCCGTGAGTATTTGTCACGGAGGTGGCTTAGGGTGTGACACTGGGGCTGGATATTCTCAGTATTCACAAAGCGACAGTGGACATCGGCAGGGGGTTCTTGCGACTTGGCCGAGACAAGGTGGAACTCCAGAGCCACAACGAACATCCGGGATCTGTGTGTGTATCCTGACAGAAAATGTGATTGTGCCTGCAAGAAGCGAGGTAGTTCTGAAGGAGGATTTGGAAGACCGTTTTGGAACGGAAAACACCATTACATGGATTGCCAGGGCATTATTGTCTTGTCAGGAGGAGCGTCTGTGAGACTGCTGAATCCATGGGAAAAATTCAGGGATACAGGTAAAAACGCAGTTGGGGAAATGCGACCCAATTATGAGTGTATTGCCGTGCGACGGATCTGAGGAGCCAGCACCATTGTAAGATCTGGGGCTCGGCTGGAAGAATTGCTGAAGAGGGCGGCCAATCATCTAACCGCGGCACAACTGGACAGGACTCGGCATCTACTTAGCCAACACCAGTCAGCCTTTAGTCAAGGGGCGACGATTACGGCCTCACCAACCGAGTAATTTCCCACGCCGTCACCGGAGATGCTCGATCTATCCGGCAAACAACTAGACCTGTTCCTCTGGCGAAGCAAACGCAGGTACCAGGAAGGCTGGAGGACATGAGATCTAGGGAGTATTGAAGTGTCCGACAGCCCTTGTTAATCCCTTGTAGTTCTGGTGAAGACGAACATGGCGAGCTACGCTTTTGTGTGAACCACGGGAAGTTGATTGCTGTCACTCGAAAGGACGGTTTTCCCTTACCCTGAATTGACGACATTCTAGCCTCCCGTACTGGTGCCCAGGGGTTCTCGATCTTGGATCTGATATCGGAATACTGGCAAGTAGATCCCAGATACAGCAGGAGACCGGGTTCTCCATAGGTCAGGCTATGTTTACGGCTATGCTCTATGGTCTCTGCAACGCGCCAGTCACACCTAAGGGAGTCAGTGATGAGGAGCTGACTTACGACGACTGCCTGCTATACCTGCCTGTATCATCGACATTGGCAGCAACTTAGAAAGCCATCTCGATAACCTTAGCGATGTATTACAGAGACAATAAGCAGGCAACCTGAAGCTGAACGCAAATAAGTGCCACCTGTTCTGCAAAGAAGATAACTACTTTGGTCACGTAATTACAACAACTGAGATGATCAGGAATCCGGAGAAGGCCTGGCGGTGAGAGATTGGTCTCGCACGAAAGACACACCTGAGTTGCAAATATTTCTGAGTCTATGCAGCTACTATCACGATTCGTCAGAGGATTCTCCAACATAGCAAAGCCTCTGAATCTTTTGACGAAAGAACACTGGTTCGACATGCGGACAGAAGAGGCTCAGAATGCATTCCAGGTGCTTAAGTGAGCACTCTGCAGTGCACCTGTTTTAAATTTTCTACAACCGGGCGGTGATATTTTCGTGGACAGCAACGGCAGCCACAGTGGTATTGGAGGCGTACTATTCCAGATACAGAAAGGGCGGGGGAGTGTAATGGCGTAGTACAGTAAGACATACTCCAAGACGGAAAATGGCTACTGCGTTATCCTTCGGGAAATCTTATCATAATGAAGGCGTTGGAACACTTCCATAAGTACCTGTGCGATCAGTCATTCCACCAAAGGATTGATCAGCCATTCCACCACAGTACTGATCACACCACACCTGGCTATTGAGCTTTAAGAACCCGGAGGGCTATAGAGCCACTCGGGACCATAGGCTCTAGGAGTACAGGTTTCCATCGAAACATCTGAAAGGAAACGCCACTCCAATGCAGATACCATGTGAAGATGACCTGCCCAGAAATGTGCGGCTACTGTACTAAGGTGATAGAAGATGAGCGCGTCGCAGCTTTCTGTGTGATTTCGCCATGTCTGCAAATGGATGGGAATGAGTAGACCTGAAGAGGAAGCAGTTGGTTGACACCAACTTGGGGCCACTTCTGAGGGAAATAGACAGAAACTAGTCCAAGCTGCGAAGACGTTGCACCCAGGAGTAGTGCGTACAGTTTTACTGGACGCAATGGCACTCACTGAAGTTCAAGAAAAGAATGTATTTCAGAGTTTGAGAGTCACCTGACGGGAAGAATTAAAGAGAACAGTTGATCCTTCCTCGGAGTCAGGTGACGAAGTCCTGTACATGCGGAGATTTCGAGAGGACATCTTGGATCCAATCGAATAATTGCTAAGTTCCGACAACGGTACGCTGAGAGATGGTGCCTACAATGACATGCGTATGCAGCAAGTCGCAGCCCACAGGCTATGAGCCGGATTCACACCCAGCAACACAATTTAGGAGCATCCTTCGAACGCAATATCATCGACACAGTTGGAGCGTTCCCCTTGTCCAACAGGGGCAACAGATATCTGTTTGCGGTGCTGGATTACTTCACAAAGTAGCCGGAGATGTTTGTCGTTTCTAATCAGGAAGCCAAGACAACCGTGGACTGCCTCGCTGAAGAACTGCGATTAGGGCACCAACTTCGAGTCGAACCTGATGAGGGAAGCACTGGAGAAACTTGGAATACACAAGACCCGCGCAACTCTTCTCCACCCAGTCAGATGGAATGATTGAGTGGTATATCAAGACTCTTGAAGAACAGTTAGGAATGTCGTGAACAATCACCAGAGGCACTGCGATATCAGGTTGCCACTTTTCTTGCTGGCCTGCCACTCGTCTACGCACGACACCATATGGCTGACACCAACCAGTTTGGTGTTCGGGAGAGAGCTGCGTGTCCCATGTTACATGCTGTTTGGGACATCCCCTGGAGTAGAACAGCCGGCAGTCGACTATATGGAGAACCTTTTGGATCGTCTTCAAATTTGCAGGAGATGGCTCGTCAACACATAAAGGTGACGAGCGACCGGATGAAGACCAGTTACGACAAATCCAACAGCCAAGGTTTTCAGCAGGGTGATCTGGTATGTTTGTAACGCCCAAACCGGACCAATGGGCGTTGCCCCAAACTTCAGCAACCATGGAAATGACTGTACCGCGTGGTGAAGAGGAGCAGTTACGTTTTCTCCCGCATCCAGAGGCTGTCACGAGGGAGCATGCTAGTGGTACACCCAGAGAGTCTGGCCCGCTACGTCAGCGCTGGTCGGGACGACCAGCTCTAAAGAGGGACCAGTGCGACCGCGCGCGCGAAGCTACCTGTGGTGCCCTAGTAAGCGCCCCCGGTAAGTTAGTTGTGATTCAGCGGTTCAGTGGTGATTCGTTTCGACGGAATTAGTTGTATTCTTTTCTGAGTGTGTGTCAAAAGTGTCTCAAGTATAAAGTTTGTGCTACGCTGAGCTCCTAAGTGACAAATAAGGTGATATTTTTATTTGTTGCAATGTAAATATTTCGAAGATAATTATTTATTTACCAAATGCCAGTATGCCTTCAGAGCTTCCCATAGTGCAATTGATTCAATAACATGTTTGCGCAAAAAGTGCATTAACAGCCTTGAAAAGTGTGATTAGGTACATAGTCGTTTCCTTGACTTTACAAAAGCGTTTGAAAGTGCTTAACTTAGAAGTTTATTTAGCAATCTGAGGTTCTGTAGCCTAAACGATATTATCGCTGCTCTCATTTATTCATGCTTAGCGGATTGTATTCTTTACTGGCAAAATTGTCGAATTTAAATTCCTGAAGCATAGAGTGACCCAAGAGTTACTCTTCGGTCCTATAGTGTTTATATATATATATATATATATATATATATATATATATACCTTCTTACCCTGATTCAGGTTGCGTCTGGATGTCTACATTTCTTCAGATAAATTAGTCATCAGTGTCACAAATAACTACAGAAATTATTAAATGTGAAACTAGACGCTGTAACAGTACAAAAAAATAATTTTGTAGTGCAGCACCAATAATTTGGTAATTAGTAATAACGAAACTGAAAGTATTAACCTTAGTCTTGGTAGAAGTAAATCCATGTCAGAAAATTCGTTAAGATTTCGAGGCATTCATCTTTAATACGGCATAGAATGGCATGGTCATATAAAGATCGTTGCAAAAAAAGGGATGCTATTTTATGTTAAGAGTGCTTAAGAACAATACTCAAAAAATTCACTCGGACCTGTGTATTGCAGTCATAATATGGTTTCTGATATAAATTATGGGCGTCTTGTTATGAAGAAGTCATGCTTCAGTTCACTCTCTAATTTGTTCTTCACTAGAAAATTTAATAATGGAGAAACATCAAAGGCGCACTGTAAATTACTTTTTATTCTTTTAGTGGCCGGTTTCACTAACCGAAGGAAAAATACTCCAACATATTGTTTGCTTACATTATTTTAAAAATGAAACGTGAATTTAAAATTCTTGCTCTTCTGAATGGTTTGCTAACATCTTGTTAATATCAAGGACAACTGTGAACCACAGCTTTCGAGAAGCAGGCCACCAAACTTAACTGCTTTTGTAAACCCTCTGATGTACCTTTGTAGAGACATTGCATCGCCCTCTGTTATTTATAACCATTTGTCAGGTGATTTTGTGATTGTTTAGGTCAGATTTTTCGATGTCAACGGAAAAATCTAGGTACAGAGGAAATAATGTTTCACCGTTTGAAAAGGAGCTGATGACAGTACTCAGTACTGGGTATAGCAGAATAAATCGAGTGCGAAAAAGCCGATGGACTTGCATCAAAGGAGAAGGATGCATCCCGGGAGAAAATCCGTGAGGAATTCAATTCCAATGCATTCGTTTTTCCCAGGTCCAATAAGCAACTGCTTACTATGTTTTCCAATTTTGTGCTAACGTAAAACTCAGCACCAAAATCGCCAGGTTCGAACAGTATTTAGAATCGTCTAAAACTGGTGATAGACAGTACATTGAGACCAAATCTGGCAAAAATGCCTTATCACTAATTAAGGGTCGACCAGGTCACAACAAAAATACTGTTTGCTTCGGAAGCTTAACGGAAAACCCCACAATCCCAAAATTACCATGTACTGTTTGATAAAAACAGCGCCTGTATCGTTAAATCTCAAAGTAATTAATACTTGCAGCATGGGAGAAAGAGGCACTTTTCTATTGGTAGTATTCTAATCTCTCAAGTATCGAAAGAAAGCATGTTGAAGATCGCTCTGGAAAATCTGTATCGCTTTAAAAATGCTTACTTTTGCAGGTCTTCAGATCTATCATGACCCACGGAGCCTCTTTGGTAGGAATGGCATTCATAAACGCCAAATCCAGCAAGCTCACATCAATAGCTTGGTTTGCGGAAGGCATTATACAATTTCTAATATGTGTTAATCGCCTTAACACAAGAGTACGGCTATGCTTACTTAACACCGAATTTAACACAATGTTAAAGTTAAAATAGTTCCATGAAACACAATATGTATTAACTTCAGAGTTACATTGATTTAACACTGTGTTAAAATTTTACATCAGTTGGTATAAGCGGTCATATGTACCTTATCATTCATGTATTTTTTTGGCCTGTCTCCTCTAGGTTAGAAGTAAAATAGCAACACTTAGAATTTATTCATCCATTCATGCTTATCCTACACTTACAACCTCTGATTTGTATATTAACATATGTAAGTAAAGTGCAAAATAAAATGACTTTCTAGCAGTATTTTCAAAATGATTAACAGTCTACAAATTTCTATTCCTCAGTCTCCTCTTCTAGCATTTAAGAGAAGGATACGAGCAATATTGACTTTTAACGCTTTTATAAAGTTTTATGTAATGAATGTATAATGCATTATTTTAATACAGTTATGGAGATACCATATATTATATTTATTTCAAAGCTATAAAGAAAGAAATTAGGAATTAAAATTATAAATTCCTGACAGCTGAAATATTTAAAATTCACGATACACAAAATATATTCTCAAATTACTTTATGAAGCTTCATGATGGTAATGCCTCAACACGCAATTATTTAAAATACTTGGGTATTCATATAAAAGTACTGGTTCATCTTGTAGATTAATTACGGGTAAACATTATCTGTCAAACACCTGCACAGAATTGGAATCACCTCCTCGTTTCTTTATCCCTTGTGAATTATACAAGAACAGATGGAGCAGGACTACTCTCAACGACGTCTAGTCCTTTTCTCAAAATCCACAATCTTTGGGAATTACTGGAGAGCAAGAGAGGTAATCGCTGCAATACCAAATGCTCAGCATTAATACACAACTACATTTTAATTATTATAACTTTTATGCAAGTAACAGAATGCTTTTAGCAAGGAAACAATATTTTTGATGCTTTCAACTGTTGCTCTGAGGTTCCTTACAATTGTGCACAAGCGTATTATCTCGTTGAAATATCAGCTGAATACATAACAGAAGAAGGCAACGTTTAAAAGCATTCGCATTATCAGTTTTGCAATTTCGAACATTTCGGGAAAGGACAGAAAAAAGTTAACTTCAAATGGACTTGTTTTAAAGGACAAGCACTCGATATTTCTTATCCAAATGCTACTTTTACAACAATAAGGAAACAAGATAATAATAGTAATAATAATATTTCAATGCGTTATTTCAGAAAGGTACCCAAAATTAGTTGAAGCAAAGTATTGGGGGAAAAAAACTTTCCAACTCAATAAGTAAGGGATATGCAGTAAAAAAGATGATACTTGTGAACCTTCTGATAATAGGAAATAAATCTTATGTAGACAAGTGTTCGTAAATTAGATAATTTAGTGCAGAAAAACATTCAAATTCGGCTGACCTAGGTACGTTTGTAAAATGAGAATATCAAATGACAATCCTAAATAAAACATTTTCACAGATTAATTCTATTAACTGAAGAACATCACAACCATAATAATAATTATTATTATTATTATTATTATTATTAGTAGTAGTAGTAGTAGTAGTAGTAGTAGTAGTAATAGTAGTATCGTCATTATCCATATATAATAACATAATAACAGTATAACATTACAGCTAGCATAACATCATCTCAAAAATATTGTTTCATTTCTTACACATGCTAAATCAAAACTATAGTATGTTAGATTTGCATTTTCTTTATATAACATGCTTATACTGAACATAATACCGCTGCTTTATCGTTTGTAAACATTTATGCTTCAATATGTGGCCAGGATAAAATCTGGTCATAAAAGCTGATGTATTCCTCAGGAATATATTGTAAGACTTTTAGAGCATCTATATTACTCTGTTTATCGGAACTTTATTATCTGGATACAATTCTTGAGTGAGAAATATGTGTGGTACACTTCTTGACTGACACATGAAAGGTATGTTCGACCATTTCACTAATGCAGGTGTTTGTTACAATACACCCTTCGTATGAGTGCTTAAAACAACTAAACTAGGATATACTGAAATGTTATTTTGTGTATCTAGGGGCATGTGATGTTCTAGAGACACCGCCATCTTTTCAAAGTGAGGTCACTGTTTGGTAAAATCCACAATATCACTTGTCTCAATAATTTTCAAAGTAAATACACCATTCTTTTTAGATGAAACAATAAGCTCATAATATTCATAGGTGTGTAAATTCTGTCTCTCTTCACAGGACCACGTTTTATCGCTCCAAACATCCGATTACAGGTACAAAATAAATGCCTTCTCAATGGATAGAAGTGGAGAATTTTATCACACCGATTCGTATTCGATAAAACCAAGCAAGTCCTTACAAGGATGTTGTTCTTAGTTTGTCCATTACAGTTATCACAAAATAAGTTTAATTATGATATGTGGAATGTTAAAAACTAGTATTCCATACCTTGATAGGACCACAACAACACAAAAATGTCCAGAAAAGAATGGACTCTAAAATGCACATCTTAAGACCTATGAGCACTTGCTCATCTTCGCTACTGCAAAACATCTCTTCTACTGCAAGTTCTTTGCTATTACGCATGACCTACAGAATGCAATAAGCAAAGTGGGGACACACTACACTGTTACTGTAGTGCTTTCCTGTAGTGTTTGTACATCATTAATGGGGGTTGCATAAAGCAAAGAGTTCAAGATAGAACTAAATGTAAAACCATTTTACAAACTTATCAAAACACAAACTGATTTCATTAGAACTAATAAGAGTATGCGTTGCACTTACCCAGAACTATGAATAAGATTTACAGTAACAACACCAAAAGATGTTTACAGCATGCTGTATCCATTGACCGTAACAGCAAAAAGCCTGCAATGGAAAAGATGTTTCACAGTAGCTAAGATAAACAAATGCTATAGCTGTTAGGGTATGCATTTTAGAACCCATGTTTACTGGTCATTCTTTTCTTGTTTTGATGCACACTACCACATCTCAAAATATGGAATACCTTTTTTAACACTCAATATACCTTGGAACACATTCGTCAATATAATTAATAACAAATTACAACACATCATATGCGCCATTTCTTTCCTGTCCCTATGGTACACATAGAAATGCTTTTTTCATTTTTCAAACTGTGAAATCAAAAATCATTAACAGTTAGCTGTCACAAATAAAAGATATCTTGAACTGCTATTGCTGGCAGGTATAGTTTTCGCATGAAGTCGAACATTAAAGCCACAGTGTTTTCACCATTTCTACATTTTCTTCGCTTTTCTTTAAAACAATGTAAAATGTACTACTCCTTTTGTGAATCACTAATTTGACACCTACTGCCCTATAGTTGTTTGATTCAGAGTAGAATATTAAAGGGGAGGCTAGCACAGTTTTTGCGTTTATATGGGAAAAGATAGGGAAAACGGTGGGAGAAGCTAGGTTCGGGAGAGCGTTTAAGGAAGACAATGCGTTTATATGGGAGAGATAGGGAAAACGAGGAGAGATCCGAGGTAGAGCGGCGACTGAAGGAGGGCATACGCTTTATAAGATAGATGTAGGGAATACCAGGAGAGGTACTAGACTAGACAGAGGTTGAGTAGCAGAGTATACGTTTATATGGGAAAGATAGGGAAAACGGGGAGAAATGCTAGGCTAGACAGAGGCTGAGAGGGGGAGGAATACACTTTTTATGTGAGAGGTAGGGAATATGAGGGAAGGAGCTAGGCTAGACAGGGCTTGAAGGGTAGAATATATGTTTTACATGGGAGATATGGGAAACCGAGGAGAGGTGCAAGGCTAGTGGGGTAGGAGACTGGAAAAGGCGTGTATATATATATATATATATATACACTGCAGCTTGTGAAAATTGCAACAGGAAGAAGAAAACGTATGAATTAAATGAATTTAATACCACAGGTTAGGTACATGACAAGTAACAAATGGTAAACGTTTCAAATCTATACATGACATTTGAGCCCTAATATTCAGTATTTGGTGTGGCCTCCATGCGATACAATTAGAGCTGTTATACGCAGTGGCATTGAATAAAAAAGGTTCTGAATAAGTTCGTGAGGGATATCGCTCCACGCAGTTTGTATTCCTGCCCACAAATCCATGATACTGGATACTGGAGAACCGTGACGCACCAGGTGCCAACCAACCATATCGTCACACGTGTTCGATGGTCGACATGTCTGGCGAACATGCAGGTCAGGGAAGTAATGGCACCCGCCGCTCTTCGAAGAAGCCTTGTACATTCCTCGCAATATGTGACTGGGCATTGTCCTTTTGAAATGTGGTCTGTGGAGATGCCTGAAGCAGGGGGAGTGCCTCAGGTTCTACAACCGCCCTTAGGTACCGGTTGCTGTTCAAAGTGCCCACAGTTCGTAGGGGTGAGATCGGTTGTTGTAACCAATGGCGCCCCAAACCATCACACCTGGCGTTTGTCCACTATGGCGCTAAAAATGCAGCCCTCCATGTTGCGCTTACCACCGTACCGCCGGACACGTATACGGCCATCCCTGTAGGACACGTTGAAGCAGGACTCGTCCGAAAAGACTACATTTTGCCACTCAGCGCACCAGTGATGGTGTTGATGTGCCCATTGCAGTCGGAGGTAATTGGTTTCTGGATAATGGAACATACGTAATGGCATGCATACAACCAGTGACAAAATGTAGTCTTTTCGGACGAGTCCCGCTTCAACGTGTCCTACAGGGATGGCCGCATACGTGTTCGGCGGTACCGTGGTGTGCGCAACTTGCAGGGCTGCATCATTTTTGAGTGCCATAGCGGACAAACATCAGGTGTTATGGTTTTGGGCGCCATTGGTTACAACAACCGATCTCGCCCCCTACGAAGTGTGGGCACTTTGCACAACTGGTACCTAACGGTGGTTGTAGAGCCTCAGGTACTCCCCTGCTTTAGGCACATCCACAGGCCACATTTCAACAGGACAATGCCCGGCCACATATTGCGAGCGATGTACAAGCCTTCCTCGAAGAGCGACGGGTACCATTGCTTCCCTGGCATGCACGTTCGCCTGACATGTGGCCCATCGAACATGCGTGGGGATATGGTTGGTCGACACCTGGTGCGTGACGGTCCTCCAGTAACCAATGTCACGGATTTGTGGGCTCAAATACAAACTGCGTGGAGCGAAATCCCTCAGGAACTTTCTATTTCCGAAATATCTGCGGTATAAGTTTTAGGTGATTCACCCTGTATATATATCGCTGAGATAGCTGATACGATGAGAGATGCCAGCTGGAACAGGGGCCTGAAGGAGGAAGAAAGCGCTTTTAACGAGATAGGCAGGGATTACGAGGAGTGATGCTTTGCTAGACGGAGGTTGGGGAGTAGAGTTGCGTTTATATGAGAGGTATAGGAAAACGAGGAGAGATATACTGGGCTAGAATGAGTTGAGGGGTAGAATATGTCTTTTATACGGGAGGGATACGGAAAACGTGTAGAAATGCTAGGCTAGACAGGGTTAAAGGGTGGAATATGTGTTTTATATGGGAGAGATAGTAAACTAAGGAGAGCTATTAGAGTAGGAGGGGTGAATGTTCAGTATGCGTTTATATGGGAGAGGCGGGGAAAACGGCGAGGTTCTATGCTAGGAGAGAGTTGCACGAGGGGTAAATGTGTTTATATGGGAGAATGTGTCTGTTATATGGGAGAAATAGGGTAAACGATGATAGGTGTTAGGGAGGCTAGTGTTACTGCAGGTACAATGTTCAGTCTTCTCCAGGATAGCAGTATCCAACAATCAGCAGGCAAACATATCACCATTTGTTGAATGCAGCATAGTTGTGAATGATTTCACGGGTAATTCAGTTAGTATCGTAGGTATTTAGGGTAATTCAGGTAGTATCACAGGGGGGCAGATTCCATGGTTGGGTCTGTATAGTTCCGTATGATTTCACAGGTAATTCAGGTAGTATGTAGGTATTTAGGTTAATTCAGCTAGTATCATAGGAGGGTAGATTCCATGGTTTGGATTTGTATAGTTCGTATGATTTCACAGCTACTTTAGGTAGTATCTTAGGTATTTAGGGTAATTCTGGTAGTATCACAGACAGACAGACAGATTCCTGGGGTTGTGTGTAGCATAGTTTCGTAAGATTTCACGGATAGTTCTGGTAATATCGTAGGTATTTAGGGTAATTCAGCAGTATCATGGGAAGACAGATTTCAGAAGCTGGCTGTAACAGAGTTACGTTTGATTTCACAGGTAATTCAGGTAGTATCCTTGGTATATAGGGTAATCCAGGCGGTATCACAGGTGTTCGTGATACTTTCGATCAGCGATTTCTATCACAGTTATCTACGGTAATTGCAAGTGATTCAGGTAACAACAAAGGTTTTTGATTCAATTCAACAGGTAATTCAGGTAGTAGTGTTGATATTTAGGGTAACCCGTGTAGTATCATAGGGGTTGGTGGTAATTTCGAGCAGCGATCCATACCAGAGCTATTTAAGGTGATTTCACGTGATTCAGCTAGTATCACAGGTGTTTATGGGTATATAAACAGTAATTTAATTATTTATAAACATTTCTTATCCAGCGTTACAACACTTTTATATACTTTTTTCTAAGCCTTATAATCTTTTGTACGTTAAACAGTCAGCGTGTGAGAGGAGAGAGCTTAACTGTGTATAGGGTTACAGTGAGGGTATATATAGCAGTAGTATAAACTATCCCATCCGCATGGTTGAGGACATATAACGTTTTAGTGAGTTTTATTGTTTTATATGGTTATATTTTTTGCCCAACTGTAGCAGCTTTAGCAGTTAATCATTATTTCATTAGATAAGAATTGTAAGGGTAGACGTCTCTTCCCTTTTGTCTAGGCCTCAGATTGACACTAGAATTTTCTCCAAATGGCAGGGTTAACGCCTCCCCTTCCAACTTCTTCTTTCTTCACCAGGCGACTGCTAGGTGTATACACAGCACATGAGTAAACTTCAATGGTTTAAGATTGTAGACCCGCGGAGAAAATTTTCATCTTGAGATCCAGGTTACATTATTCTAAGCGCTGTTGGTAATGCTGTAATGTCCATATGCATATGTTGTTATCCCATCCTCGGCAATAACACCTTTATCATCAAAAGGAGTCAATGTAATTTTATTCACTTGCACGGTGGTAACTGCATCCTCACAGGATCAGATTCATAGACGTATTTATTATTTTTCGGGTTTTAAGACAGCCTGTATAGCTGTCAAATGTAATGTACTGCTTAATAACACTACGTTTTATGGCTTTAATCTTTTTATCATTGAATCTTGAATATGTAGTGCATGCATCTTAGGTCCTAGTCCGACAAGGCGTAGGATGATTTTGCCATTAGCCTCATCTTTAAATTTCCACAACACCTTTTTGTTCAGAGTGGAGTGACATATATAGTTGAGAGGGTAATGGGATGTATCGAGATAGTCAAGAAAACGTAGCTTGTCCTGGTACACATCTTTATTTGTCACCCGATGAATGAATGAATCAGTGTCCATATACATAAGCATCAGGTTTTTAGCACCATGGTATGGCAACAGCACATCGTAATGATAGTGTTACATTAATGTCTTAGAGATGCCCAACACACTCATTCCAATGTATATAGTCTTGTTGAATACAATCTTTCGAGAGACCATATGCACAGCACCTAGATTAGCAGCATATATCGTCCTATCGATAAACGTTGTCTTGGCGATCCACTTTTCCAAAGTCTCCTCGTTTGCAACCAGCCGTATATCCATACGATTACGCAGGTTCTCCATAGTTCTTCCAATCATTGCGTTGTAAAGAGTTTGTAGAGGTCCTTATCGAAATCATTTGCAGCCTGTTGTTAAATTCCACAAAGGTTTTAACTGCCGAGACTGCCGGAATTGTAGCACAAGATGGATTTTACTTAAGCATAACCCATGATTAAGAGCTTGCTTCAAAGTCATGTAGTGTACTACATATTTCTTCAGAGATCCCAGATGGGGCATCAGTTTCTTTGTAGATGACTCCTTGGGCTGCATAAACTCAGGCAGGAAAGGTAGATCGTTGTGTAGATCGTGAAGTTCTGTAGGATACTCGATGTCAACTTCTAATATGTATCCATTAGGATCATCTTCTTGTAGTGTTTCTAGGTTGATTTCATTAGGATAAACGCATTCAAATCCACCATAATGGAGAGCGTGGCACAATGCCCAACCATATTGGTTATTTGCGTCCTCATAGGTGATAGATTGGGTTGGTTTCGACGGATCATACTTATCCATGTCGGTATGGTTTACTTCGTCATACCGGTGGGAAACGTAGCAATAACCTCCCCTTATACCGGAATCAATGATGAGTAGTTGACCATACTCCTGTAACAATTCAAGCTTGAGTTCCAGTATAAAGCAGCGCAGTGTTCCAGGTAAGAAGTCCCGGATAGGTGAAATAATGAGCGGGGTCGACTTTATGAGTTTTCAGGGTCTGATCTCTAACGGCGGTATTCATAGTTGATTTTGGTCCGGAACAACCTGCTACTTCCGGTGGATTTACAGCGGACCATCGGTTTCCTTATTAATAGACCGGGACTTGCGTTGGTCTGGGGATCAAACGCCTTGGTCCGGACCAAATTTTGGTCTACCTCAGAGGGGTAGATTAAAGGTAAGACCATCTTTACAAAATGGATGACTTTGGACTGATGGGCGTAGCTGCTTGCGCAGAATTCGCGAAATGAGACGGTGGAGTAAAACTATATACCAAAATTAGACATAGTTGGAAAGTATGGCGACCTAAACTTTAAAACGAATACAGTTTTAGTAAAGCAAAGGTTAGAAGGCTGGTAAAACGGTTTCATCCTAACCTATATGACAGAGACGATATCCGAAGCTTGAGTATCTCAATTGATACGATGCTATTAGCACTCCCACATTATACAAGAGAAGGGTATAAAGAAAACACTACTGACCTTAGTAAGGCGTCAGTAAGCCGCATTACAACTAATGACTCATATGCCGTTGCTAGACATACCTTCGTTAAACCGGGATTACGATGCACTTTACGTGACATGACGGAATGTAACGCGAAGTTAAGACATTCTGCTAAAGTAAAGGTCTAATTAGGATGCACTTAACGTAATGCGAATGAATCTTGATTGGTTGTTCTTTTATTACTTCAAGCTACTTCTTCACGCCAATTCGTTCTAATTGCCATGCAACATTAAATTTGTAACGGGAAGGAAAAGTTTGACACTATCAAATTCTTAAGTTACGTCGTGAAAGTAAGTCACGTTAAGACAACCCTAAATAGCTCCATTTAATACAATGTGAGAGGAGGATTACAACTCCCGGAAGATTTATGACATATAAGAATTTCTCAAGTAATTATTTCTGTATAATTACTATCACACAATATTTAATTATTTGCTTAAGATCCAGGGTGAGATTTTAATAACAGCAAATGTTCCTTCCTATTTAAATACGATTTCATTCTATAATATTAAGGTTAGAAATTAATACTCCAGCAAGTTAAATTCTTATTGAAGTAATTAACAATGCCATGAAACTGCGTATCTGGTGGATAAGAACGTTTTCAAAAAGGGAGGGGTGGCAGTAGATTAGAATCGTGTACAAACTGGCTGTGTATGGATTATCTCCCTCCATGCCTCCTCTTTTTTTGCGTTTGTATTTGTCGAAACCGATTTGTTTACAATAATATCCATCATTTTTTCTATTAAGGAAAACAGGCATTTTCCTCCGACCGTTTTAAAGTAAGCTTCTTGGTTATCTCCATTTTTTGCTACTGAACCGATGAAAAACAGCTGTGAAACGACCATAGAAAGTTAAAAACTAGGGAGTAACAGTGGCTAGTTTACTACTCTATGGAAGTCGCGCATGCGCAGAACTACCTTTCTTCGTCGTGTAACATTTTCTCCTTGATGATCCACGGCCTTTCTTGGTCCAAGACTTTTTATTGTCTATGAATATTAAAAACTTGGTCGGGATTTGGTCCGGACAATGAGTGTGGAGATAGTCCAGACCAATGTGAAATCTATGAATACGGCCCTAAATGTCTAGAAGAGATCAGCTAGAAGAACATCTGAGGTTAAGTAATGGTCACTGTACTCGCCCAGGTTTCTCACATTAAACAGTTCCCATACATTTCTAGCATGATTATAGACAGCATCACTAATTTCCTCTTCATTGAATCTATTGTAGAAGGAATCCTTAGGAGGCAGACAGGTTTCGTTCAAGACACCCCATGAAGTGATGTAATCATAGGGAAATACTCCTTTACGAGTCATCAACTTCAATTTGAATTCTCCGAAGTACTTCAGCGTTTCAGAATATGAAGTTAGATTTTTCACCAGTTTATACAAGCTTGTACTCAAGAACCGAAAGCTCTCCACAAACCGAAGCTTTATATCTCCTACATACTTGGAAAATGATATATAGCTCTCTTCAGAGCTAGGAATTACCTCCACCCGCTCACTTGTACATCCCAACTCCTTAACACGGAAATGTGCTTCATACTCATTGAGGTTATGCACGAGGACGGGAATACATTTAGATTTTTGCAGGCTAAATTACATTCATTATAAAGACTTCCACGATATTTAGGTACTTCTGGTGAAACAATTCTGTATTAATGCTTTTTTAGGGTAACGTCGAAATTTCGGCATGTTGTTATATCTTACAGTTATATAAATTAAGGCTATGAGCTGTGTTTACGTAACTGTGTAGGTGTTACGCGTTATATTTTCAAATAAATTGTAGTAGTTTAAAAATGTGTCTCTTTTCAAAGCATATGGTAGGTTTAATATATGATTTTGGCATAACTGGTTAAAAATACTCTTCCTTTCGGATTTCGGAACCTATTTCCTTCGGATCGTTTGAAAGGATGTTCTAACCACAAGACACTTAGTTTTTAGCCGTTTGAATATTCACGTTACTATAGAAGGTATTGTGCATATTAAAGAGCTCTCTCCTCCATTATTCCCGAATTATCCAAAGATAATTGCCAAAAATGGCGGGCCGAAGATGTTAGATAAAATTGGTGACCGAAGTTGCTGAGAAAAAGCTAGGACAGAATTATGCCTTGAACCAAGGTTTAAACAGGAGGACTAGTTTCTCCTTTCCTTGTTTATAATACAAACATACGTTTACGCAAAAGAAAGAACAAAAAAGGAAATAAGTATGTGGAGCATATATAATTTAATCCAAGAATCGCGTTGTTAGTTTCAACGTGTAATACCAGGTCCCGGTGGGTCTTAAGCACCTTTCTATTGTGTTGAAAGTTTTTATTTGCAAATTGATTTTTATGACTACTCGCGTTCAACGTGTCCGAGTTGATGCAGGCAAAAGATTGACAGTGTCTTTGTAATTATGTGCCCTCTTATGATAGTAGCGCAAATTCAGCAAATGGAGATTTTTAAGCACTTCTTCGTATGTTTTATGACCCTATTTTGTGTGCTACATTTCATTGTGCCAAGTTACAGCAAAGTAGAAGCATAGGAAGCGATATAGACAAGCAAAAAAGAGTAATTCTATTTAGTCCTTAAAAGAGCGCACTGCATTTCCTATCTGCTTTTTGGGTTTAAGTGCCTCATCTGTATTACAGCGTTATAGCATTTCGCCGATAATAGCGATATTAAGTAGCGCGATGTACATCGGATTTCATAACATCACGCATTTTGATTGAGTTGATGACTGGAGTTCTTGTGGAGGTAATGGATTGTGTGCATAGTTTTCGGTAGGGCTTGGGTCACAGACACCATTGCTTTTTATTCCAAAACGACAAGTGGCTCGGTCTGTCCTTCTGGTTTGGCTTTCATAGTAAACTAAATACTCAGACTATGCTCTTAAAACGCTTGAAACACTGCACAACTGCTTCGCTTTTGTTTTCTATATCACAAAACTGTTCTCTACGTAGTGTAGCCAGTAGTGGTGGTCCCTAAAGCTTTGTCTAGCAGTGTTGTATGTAGGATATTGTCGTTACTGGGTTGCTAAGCAGATTATTGAACGCCACATGTCTGCTCCAAGTCTCTTAATTCCATAGAAAACAGATTATGGTCATAACATTTTGGAAACGAGCTATCATATCCACTGGTCAAACATACCTGTATAGCGTTATGTTTTCGTTTGATTGATTCGTCGTGAACAAAGGAACCACGTCATTAGGTAAGGAGAGACAGAGATGGCCGAGGGTAAAATACGCAAGATGGCCGCCATATAAATTCTTCGGGAGAGATGCTAGAGAAAAAAGGGGTTAAAGCTGCTCGAAGGTGGTTCTGGGAAACGTTTAGGGTTCATTCGGAGGTGTATGTGCCTTTGTACGTTCGTTGTGCGGGGTACGTTGTTCGAAGTATCTGTGTATGACGTGGGTATTATGTATAATGTAAGAGCTTCCTATGATGATTGTATCTAACCTAACCTAAGATAGCGTAACCTAACATAACCAAAGCTAACCTAAGCTAAGGTAATCCTAACTAACCTAACATAATCTAACCTAACCTAGACTCTCCTCTCCTCTCTCCTATTTTCAGGTACCAACCAAATTAACCTAACGCAGAACCTCCTCTCATCATCTATTTTGTCCTATACTATCATCAGCTAGCCTATTCTGGTACAACCAAGTTAACCTATCCTAGTCCGTCCCCTTATTATTTGTTCTACCCTATGATAACTTACACTACCTTAAGTTAACTTCAACTCATACTTTTCTTACATTTAGATTACATTTCTGTAAGTAACAATCATCTCATAAACTATTCTGTCGTTTAAGAGAACTCGCTGCGACAATCAGCCAGAAGCTCCAGAACCTACAAGCAACCATCCCCGCCATCAACCCTCAACACCAGACCATCGCAGCCGAATTGTCTACTAGGCTAGACAATGTCAATACGCGCCTCCAGGCCCTGGAGCAAGGCTTCCCGAACATTCCAGATACAAAGCAGCGACTTCGTCACACCAATCAACCAGCTCATCATACCAATCAACAAGCCTGCACAGCACAACCAGTAACACTCGTGATTCCTCCAGACTAGCAGCGTCTTCTTGAGAACTGCCGAGCTATAAAGATGGAAGCACAAGGACGAACACGACACAGAAACCTGGTTGGAGGACTTCTTCACCTTCTTCCATTTCCTTCCACCTTCCCTTTCCAACTTTTATGCTGCAGTTAGGGCAGTTAATCATGTCTATAGTCTAGAACCTTACCTTCCATCCGCTCCCGTCTCTTTGATGGCAGCACTTAACTTTTCGTCTATTACACGGGTATTACGCGGGACCGGGCTATTTTCACTTCTGAAATCCTATCGCCATTCATCCTTCTCGATTCTCTATTCTTCTCCCATATCCTGCGCAAGTTTTTAGCGGTTATATCGACACTGTGAACTTTAATGTTGTGCTTAACTGCATTTCCCCTTCAAAAACAGTTAGATCTTTATTCTGTCAGTTTGCATCGATTCGAGCGGAAGAGCTCCTCTTAGTGAAATTAGCTTTCAATACCCTCAGGGTAGTTTCAAGATGAAAAAGAGCGCTCCTTTGAATAAAGTGATTAGACCTACGTTTATTAGTATTTATAAAGATGTTACGTAGTTATAGGCTACAGAGTTACATAACGCAACATATCAGTAAATATTTGCAAATACAAAGCTTTCTAACGAGTGTGTTAAATGTGAAAAAAGTTTTATGAGAATATTTTACAACAGGTGCCATGAAACGCGCAGAAGCAGCTCTTGAAGTGTAAGTATTGTGATAGATTTTTCAAGAATAGTTACAAGGGACGCCGACATGAAGAGGTATGCGGATTCATTTGTCCTTGTTAGAAATTCAAAACTTAAGCTACGAAGCATCAGCTGTTGTCAATAATGCACGAGGAGTGTGACTGAGGGAGTATGACACTGCATTTGAAGGACGTCTTAAATTGTATTTCAAGCGGTTCAGAAAGAACTGGGATTTTTAATCTGTGTAAATTAACATAGTTGCTGAATGTCTATTTGTGAATGCCTTAGAAGAAACTACTGATAAGATGTTTAAAACACTTAATCAAGCCATATTTATAGAAACGGCTTAGAACACTGTTAGATATGAAATTCAAAAGGGTCTGCTGAAATGGAAGAATATCAGTTTAAGGCGAGTAATTGGCTCTTGCTTAACGTGGATGGAGTTGGACTCAGAATTATCAAGTACAACCCCCTTCGAGGAAGCAGCCACATTCCTCTACCTTCATCTGTGGAAGCAAAGAATTCTGCATAAATCCACAGAACTACCATGCTGAAATCGCAAAATTTTGGATAGGGATGGGCAGTGTGTCAGCAAATAGGAGGGAGTTGTAGATAAGTACCATTTGTCTTGTCTTTCGTTTCCTACGACCTTGGGTGAAATCCTGAAATTTGAAAAAAGGAATACTACATCTGTAAAATTATTTGGGTTGGATGAGAAATGTAACCTGTTTCCTATAAGGGCCATTGATGAAGTACCTGACCTTTGTGATCTCCTTTTATTCAATGCTACTGTTCCAAATCACTATGTGTACATAAAGAATTTGGAGGAGCTCATTCAATGATAAAGAAAACATATATTATGTAGTGATATACAAAAACAAACCGCGCTTCCCTCATTTTCATGATCAATATGTTCTCAGAGGACGGAAAATCTAGAAGAACACACTTCTATCTGCAGTCAGCATGCTGTCGCTGGGATAGTTATACCTAAAAGAATAACTCGATCGTACAATTCAATACTATGGAGAGGATGTTGGAACTGCATTGCGTCATCTATGCCGATTTTGAGAGCATTTCCATATCATAACATACCGTATCATACATGTACCGCGAATACATATTACATATTTACCTCAAACCGTGAGCCTGCGTTGAACATCTAGAAACCGATCCTCCTACTGGGCCTTATGTAAATCGTGATTATGACGCTTCAGAGAATTTCACGCAGTATCTAACTTCCCTTGGGAATAACATCAATAGTGTATACCCATCTGTTAAGTTACTGCAACTTACAGGCGAACGACAAAGGTGTTCCGATTTTTCTACTAAGTACTACTTCTGTATTGAGAAATTTACAGAAGACAACTGGATAGTGCGAGACCAAGACCATATAAGTGGCGAATACAGAGTAAGGTTGCATGCTAAGTGCAATCTGTCTTCCAACGCGCCCAATTATATATTTATCTTAATGCATAATCTGAGAGGATATGATTCGTATTTCAGCGTTAAGGAGCTGGGATGTACAAGCGAAAGAGTGGAAGTAATTCTTAACTCCGAAGAAAGCTACATCTCATTGTCTAAGTATTTTTGAGACATTAATCTCAGGTTTGTGCATAGATACCGTTTTCCATCTACGAGCTTGGATAACCTAGTAAAAGTTTAAAACATATCCTTAGATATATAAGTGGAACCGGAACTCCACCGACAAGCTTTCAGGAGTTGTTCTGGGATATCTTTGAGTATTTTGTTATAAAGGATAACGGTCTCCGGCAGCTGGTTACAGAGTAACTGAACTTCGTTTGGTTCCTTGCCCCAATTAGCATTGTGTCTATATTGCACTGAACATACTGCCCAGCAGTGCAAATGTCGATGGTATGAGGCTATGTGTCTTGTTTGTAAACAAACTCTTTTAATTTGGTCACGGTACCTGCTGTTGCCAACAGTAATGCCTCTTTAACTCTTTACCATCAATTTTGAATTCAGTACTGCTCGGTTATATCTAGGAGTTTGATTTTCTGGAACTGTTAATTGTGTGTTAACAGTGATACACAGCAGCATGGATAGGTTTACTGTTGAAGAGTTGGCGATATGCACCCCGCGTATCGATTCACTGAATACAATGGAAGAGTGGCACAAAGACGCTATGCTGAGCTGGTCCCACAACGACGTCAACCTATCGCAGTAGTTTTGCATTTGTACATAGGCGCCTACGAGAAACTAGATACTTCCGTGTTGGAATGGAAGGTACTGGACGTGCGAGGTATGCCAGAACACCTGATCTGGAAGATAATGTATTACACGTGATTGATAAAAACACTGCCACTAGTAATTGGCGAGTTGCACGAGCTCTGAACCCAAGCCAATCAACTATCTTAAGAGTCAACAACAGTTGTACCCGTATGATCCACTGAAGATGAGGTTATTGCAACCTACGGACTTCCCATTTCGAGTTGAGTTTGAAAACTATTTCCTACGGCAATGTGCAGAAGACCACAATTTTCCTGCTTTGCTTTTGCTTGCAAACGAAGCCAAGTTAACAAGAGAGGGCATGTTCAATGGTAGAAATAGTCACGTATGGGATCACGAAAATTCACACGCACCGTTGTGTCGATTCTAACAACGGCAGTTTACTATGAATGTATGGACTGGTGTTGTAAACGATTTTGTGATTGGACCTTATGTACTTCCTGATACACTGAGTAGAGTCGTGTACAAAGGGATCCTTCCACATATCCTCCCAAATTTCCCTGAAGATGTGCCGCTGAGATTTCGTCAGCTTATGTGGTTTCAACATGGCGGGGGCCGACACACCTTGCACTCAGTGTCAGGAACCACATTGTTGTACAGTTTGGACGAAAATGGATTGATCGTGGGGGTCCTGTTCCGTGGCCAGTTTGGTCACCAGACATGACACCAATGGACTTCTTGTTCTGGAGTATGTGAAGAGTCTGGTTTACGAAACTCCGGTAGATACTCGTATGGGCCCGGTTCTTAGGATTATCGCAGTCCGGAAGTAGTACGCCAAGCTCCTGGAATGCTTGAGCGTGTAAGACAGTCGATGGTGCGTCGCTGTGCAATCTGCCGTGATCATGGTGGTCGACATTTTGAACCATACCTGGAAGGGAACAGTTCCGAATTTCTTACCTATTGTACTGTAAACTGACAGATGAAATTGAACACACTATGATAAAAGTATACGTGTTTCGTCTACGGGATGTTGCATTACACCGTGTTGAGTGTTGTACGTTTTGGTTACTGAGTACTATACAGGCTTCTTCACTATTGTGAAAGCATTTTCGCAGAAATAAGGGTGTTTTGGGTAACAAAGAGAGTAAACCGTAATTACATTATTACTGTGTAATGAGCCGCTAGGGACCATGGACCCCTGATACCAAAATACTCAGAAGGTATCCCTGAAAAACATCCGAAAGTTTGTCGGTGGAGTTCTGGTTTACCCTCCATTGCGTACTTTCGACCAGAAAAGTTGAGTTTGATGGCTCATGAAGGTATATTCCCCTTGATTATGTCAAATTCAGCGATGTCTTAAACAGAGAGACCTGTTCTAGAGGGAAGCAATCTACAACACATTGAACCAAGAATAAATTGCCGATGATGGCTACAGCATGCTTAACATGTATGATAGCTTTTTAATATGAGAAATTTAGATGTATATAGCCACCTCTTCTTAACTTCAGACGTGCTTCTCCTTGCTGATATCTTTAAAACATTCGGACCTCAAACCCAGAAAACTTGACCGCGCCAATTATTTCATATCTCCTGGGCTTACATGGGACGTTATGGTCCTATATACTGGATATGAGATAGAATTGTTATTAGATTACGATCAGCTTCTCATGGTTGAGTCTGACATTAGAGAAGATCTATGCCAAGATTTGCATGGTTATGCGGAGGCTGAATACGCTTAAATGGAGAAGTTTTATCCCTTGAAACACTCTCAATTTATTACTTGCGAAGATGGCAGTAAGTAATATGGTTGGACTATGTGCCAGGCCCTTCCATATTGAGGATTTCATTGGGTGTTACCAGACAGTGTTGGCATGCATATAAACACTAAAGAAGATGGTCCTGTCGGATATGTGTTAAAAGTTGACGTCGAGTATCCTACGGAACTACATGATGTACATAGCGAATTACTATTCCCGCCCGAGTGTCTGAAGCCTACAGATTATCCTATTAGAAATATAATTCCACACCTTGAATCCCGACGAAAGTATTTAGGTCATTACATTGATTTGAAGCAGGCTCTCTCGCATGGACTACAGCTGACGAAAATTCATCATGCACTACGACTGCATCAGTCATGCTAGTTGAAGCTTTAAGTTGATTTTAACAACAGGCTAAAATTATATTTAGATTGATGTATACACATTTTTCAGCAATGCAGTGTTCGGAATAACCAAGGAGAACTTACTGAATCGTATGGATATGCGACTTGTCACTATTGAGAAGACTCTGGAAAAGATGATTGCCAAACCTAAATTCATCGATGGAATAATACATGGAACTAATCTGTTTGCTGTACAGTTAGTTTTACGTCAATTAGTGTTCAACACTACTATATGCATTCGTATGAGCGTGTTAGACATCTCGAAGACGCTAATCTACCACTACCACTATGATGAATTGTAATCCTATTGCGGTCTTGATGTACATGGATACTGACTCCTTTATCCATTAAGTTGCAACTAAATATGTATACTAAGATAAACTACATTTTCTTGAGCATATGGACACCTTTGATTATCCCATTAAGTATGCCTGTTCTCCTACACAGGACAGAAGATTTTAGGGAAGTGAAAAAATAAATAAATGGGAAAGTCACACAAGTTTTTCAGACGGTGACCCAAGTTATATGAGCTCGATATCTCCACCTCTGCCATAAAAAGATTAATAGTATTAAACGCAATGACATTAAGGCTATATCTCTTTCAATGGTCATGTCGATTACCATAAAAGTAATGAAACGGTAAGAAAATATATGAATTTTATTCGCTCTCAGCAAAACATTGCTTACGGCAGTAGAAGCTAATAAAATCGTTTATCGCCATGACGAAAAGAGAGCAATTGTAGATAAGGGTATAGGCACATACGCTTATGGGCATTACAGCGATGCGATCCTTGCATAAAAGAATACAGCACATAGCTAATATATTGGTTTTCTCCAAATAAATTGGGTTTTATTTATGAACACTCTTAGCCATTATGGTTCTCAGCGTCCCATACTATATTGGGAGTGAAAAACTAGAAATGTCGCACAGAGGCCCTTTTATAGGGATTCAGGTTCTTTTACGTGCCGTAGATCTACGACACGGGACCACCGGCTTTACTTCCCTTCCGAAGGAAGCCATGCTAAGTATTTTTACGCCCGAAAAGATCCATCGCCCTCCGCCGGGTTTGAACCCGCAACCTCAGAAACTAGAGGCTAGCATGGTACACTAAACCATGGAGAACGACGTACTTTTCTCCGTGAACCTGTCACTCAAATATCAATCGCAGACACCGTAGCAGAGGCTGGTGACGAAGGAATAATAAAGAAAGTGGAAGGCGGTAACGCTGCTATTGGGGGTAGCTTCTAGTAGTGTTGTCAAGCCAAGATAAAGGAGAGACACATAACAAGAAACTAAAATATATCCGAAAGAAGCCTAATACAGCGCGGTCCCTCAGGCATCTGGCCGGTAGTCGCGATGCGTGTTCCGCGCGCGATCCCTCAGCTATCTGGCCGGTAGTCGCGATGCGTGTTCTGCGCGCTATATTCAGTGTATCCGTTTGTTATTCTCATTATTGATACTGATAACATATTATTACTGATTTTATGATGATTATTACGATATATTGATTACCTATTGAACAAACATAATTACTTTTTATTTGATCAGTACTAACCTTTGTCAGAGTCGGTGTTGAAAGTGGTATCCTTCAGCTCATAAACTTCTTGACACCTTCTGATAAAGTAGAATTCACACGCATAAGTTCTTGTTGCGTAAATACCCTAATTTCTGTTCTTAAATTGTTTTTAAGATCGTCTATGGTGCGAGGATTATTCCTATAGGCCCTATTTTTGAGAGTTCCCCACAGATAAAAGACACACATAGTAATTTCAACAATTTCGTAGGCATGTGTGTTGAGGTTTTTGAAATATTGACTTGTTGTGCTACAAGTCGTAAAGATTTATTCGGAGACCGTTCAAATGCTTCGCCAATTTCATCAAGTTTTCTTCCGTTAGAACCCTTCGTTTCTTTGTACAACTTACATTACATAATCCCGTTCTCTTCACTCTATTCACTAGATATATAAGTGTTTCACTACCCGGAACTGAAACACCAGGAAATTTATCGTGAAATTGCCTACACACCTGTCTACATGAGTCGGTTTTCACTTACGTGTCATATATAAAATGGCTTTGTTCAAGCGAAAATTTGAGTACCGTTTCTGGGTTGTAATAATCCGATAATTCAAACGCACGCAAACACACATGCGTCTCACGTCTATACACAAGAAGCAATAACAGCTGAATAAAGCCCACTGCCACATATCCGATAAGTGGAATAGCACGTGGCCTTGAGTTCATTCAGACGTGTCGCACAAGACTGCCATGTAATTCCCGGCCAGAGCGCTGAGGAACCGCTCTGTATCATTTAGTACTCTCTTAAACCCTGATGAAAGAGAAGAGTTTGTAAACAAAACTGAAAAAGCTCATACAGAGAAGAGACCCAGGAATCCTCCTATTAGATGATATGTTTGTACACCACGATACTGCATACGCTGAGCAAAAGGACACGGCTTCAAAGCACTTTCAGATAAGATTCCTGGAACATGTTCAGTCGTTATACTCGACTTTAGGTGAAAGGATAGCAGCGGGGATAGTAAGTGCAATCATAAAGGGTAGGGTTGCAGTGGGCATTGGAAAGAAGAACACAGGTGGATTTTTACCGCTGATAGCTATCACTGTAGCTTTAACTGCTGCGGCTGGAGGAGCTGCTGAATTTGCTTCTGTAGTCAATAAAAATAGCTTTTCAATGGAGAAGGTACAAAAGTCACAAGGTATAATGAGATGAAATCCAAAACATGGAGAGTTGGAAAGACAAAGAAGAATCAGAAGTGAATAAAAGGAGGTCTGTTACCAATGATGCCATATTGAGCTGCTGCTTCTGTAAACTTCAAAGCTTAAAAAAATATAAAGGAGCTAAAGGCAAAGATTTAAAGAAAAAGTAAACAATAGTAACAAAGAAATTCTGGAATTGGGTTGTACATATACCGGAGAAATTCCTGATTAACATAATTTCCAAGTGTACGCTAGACGTCTGCAAATTCCTAATTTAGAGAGTATATATGATCGACAAATTACCTTCATATCTACGTTTCAAAGAGAGGATTTTTGTAAAGTTTGACACATCTGAAAGTGAAGCAACACACTGGGTTGCTATAAGAAAAGACTCAACTACTGCTCGCATATACCTAGTAGACACATGATGAAGAAATAAGAATATCGAAAGTGAAAGGCGTCCACTAGTGTCGGTCTGAAACCCAGAAGAAGGAGGAGAGACGCCAACCCACAAATCTAATTAAAGCTTAAAATAGAGCTACATCGACATAAAATCTATAATTGAAACCCTCAAATAATATAGCTGGATAAAGCGCAATAGCTCTACTAAAGAAACTCAAGGTTAGCTCAGGTTAGGTTAGGTTAGGTTAGGTCTGAATGTTTGAGAAAGATTGTAAGCCATAAAATTCAATGCAGTTCAAGCCTTACTCGGCTTATCCTCCTCCATTTCAATATTATCGCCTGAACACATAGAAGTTTTAAAAAGGTGTAAAACTGACCTAAAAACATAAAATGCCTGTAGTAACATATTAAATTACAGTAAATGCACGAAAAAGTCCAAAACCACCACAAAATCTCTGTAAAACTAAACTAAATCACTGTAAGACTATCAAGTTATTGTTACAACATACGAACCTACTGTAAAAGGGTGAAAAACACTAAAAACACCAGAAATTTCCTGGAAAACTAGTACATTAATATTAATGTAATCAAATTACTCTATAATGTGAAAAATTAAAAAACACCAGCAAATTCCTGTAAAACGAGCGAATTACTATAAAATCCAGCAAATGAAGGTAAATGTCAAATTATTATAAAGGCGTCCAAAATCACTGATTTAAGGTGAAGCTTAGCTGATGTATGGGTCCATTTAGGTGATTAGTAGTCCTATACTTAGACGATAAGGGGTACTTCTAGTTAGGTTATCTTGGTTTGAAATCAGTTTGGGATATATTAGGTTGGACTGAGTTAGGACAAAATGGATGATGAGATGATGGTTCGTAACAGAAGTGTAATCCAAATGTGACGAAAGTATAAGGTTAGGTTACCTTAAGTTAGGTTAGGTTAAGTTACATAATTTTAGGTTAGGTAAGCTTGGTTAATTTAGGCTAGGCTATGAAGTACTCAAAGAAGTTTTCCAGTTCCGCCAGCTCTTCAGAAGGTGGTGGAGCTGGTGAATCATACAGCAGGTAAGCAAGGCTAACATCAACATCGTTTGCAGTTCCTGTTGCATTAGACAATTACACCACAGTTAAATCTTGGTTACAGAATCTCAGGCGGTAAGAAACTTTAAGCCCTGTTTAACATATATACTACTAGTTATATTTTCATAGTGAATGTCACCGATTAACTACCTCTAAGATTGGTTAGTTCTGATACCCCTCCCTTCCCAAGTTCAAGTTCTTATATTAGGATTTTGCCAATGCTCCCAATTGCTAGGAGTTTCTAAAGAGAAGCCGAGGCTCCCCTACTACGCTGTAGATTTATTTGCATTGCCTTAAGGATTTCCAGATTATGCTTTAGGCCCAAGCACTCTCAAGGTTAGCTGACTGAATTCCAAGAAGGTTTGAACTTAATTTCAGTCATCGCCATTGGAGAATGTTCATCATTAGTCATTACCAGTGACATGCCAAATTGCTCCCCTTTGGTATTGATGGTTGTCCATTCATCTATCTTAAACCAAGGGTTCTGGGTTTCGAGAAGCTTAGCTATCACTTTGGATTCTTTGTCCTTAAGGAGTTTAGGGAAGTACCATGTGACAACCCTGGTAGTTCGAATTATTTTCCTAGTGCACCAACACGCTGGTATGGCTTCTTCCAGGGTTTGATCCACGTTAACTTCTCTCGTCAACCGCGACTTGGCTCCCTAATCAGAACAAGAAATATAAATTATTCCGTTCACACTATAGTTATTCTTAAAGTAGGGGACTATTCCTGGTTCACAGCGCCAGACTTCCTCCAATATACCGTAGCTTGCTGGTTTGTTGGTGACTTCTGTTCTGTCTCCTCTGGATACTTATCCAGAACTACTGTTATTTTTATAGGAGTCAGGGCTTGACTACAGGTTGCCCCAAGAAGTACTGCATCTTGCTACAACCTGTTCTCCACCCTTTTGTGAGTAGTGCAAGCTAGTGCTGGAGTAATTTCAGCGAAAAGGCAAATAAGCATATGATGCCTGTAAATCTGCGAACTGTACTAATTATTGCTGGGTAATAAGTATCAAAAGCACACCGCCATCAATTTTAGGATTTAAAGGCACAACCTAATGGGTAATATTATTTTAATAACAATATATATACATACAAATATCCTATTCCTTTCGTTTATTACAAATAGTATTTAACATTTAAACGTTATACATTTCTTATATTTGTGATATATAGAAATACTTCTTCACCTCATTTAAACTTATCGCTATTGTATATTTGTTTTGCTAGCATGCATATATTGTCTGAAAAGTCAATTAAGGTAAGCTTATAAAGTTAAGAATCTATTAGCTTTACAACATAAATTGCTAGATAAACGTATTGTTATGTTATTACTATGTACTGCAGTTTTAAAGCTTTTCATGATTATCCTTTTTGCAGAAAATCCAGATTAGCAGAAACGTCAAGTTACTGTATAAATGACAACATCCATTAAGTGTTTCTTATATACTTGCTTGAGAGATTTTAATAATCAGACAGCACATACAATACCGCAGCTACTCTTTAATTAATTTCGTAGTTTAAGCCCAAACATAGTTGATAGGTACAAAATTGTGCAACTAAAAATAAAATTACACAAGAGCAATTTCCCACTTTGGGTTTGAACTCACTCTTATTTTGAAGTGCACAATTTTATTTTCTTAAAATCTCTGCTGTTTGCAATATATTAAAGCTCTGTAACATAATTAATAGGTAACATATCACACGCAGTTTCCACTATAAATTGAAGGCTTTTCCCAGTGTTGTCGCTCTGAGCACATACAAATTCCCTTAGAAAGAAGTCTGGGGATTCAATTGAAGCCCGCATTCCAAGAGCGGCCCAACTCCCATTTTTTATCGAAATTGAATATGTATGTCATTTCATTGTTTCTGCTTCCGCGCGTGTATGTATCAAATATAGCCGGCCAACTCCAATGTTTAAGCATCGGAAAGTGATTCGGGAAAACTGTTGGATTCCAAGAGGGACCCAACTCCTGGTGTTAGGCCTCTCTCATAATCCAATAGGTATATTCTCCATTTAATCGCTAAATGGCAGCATAGGAATACCTTCCAGCTGTTGAGAAAATGGCTGGGGTTTCGATAAGCGAAAGTTCTGCAAATAGTGCAAGTGAAATTAAGATTAAAAGAAAGACAATTGAAACAGACTGGAGGCAAAATAAAAGAAAGAAATGCAGAGCTAAAGCATAAGAGTATACTAATATGCAAGAAAAAGTGGTTGCACCTCGCAAATCTGGACGATTTTAACTTAATTCTTACGAAGTTAGAGTAAATACGATAGTAACGTTATTAATAACGAAAATATTTTTTGCAGATGCAAACGTTACTGCTTAATCTTCATTTCTGAAGCAGGAAAGGATATAATTTTAAAAGAATTTAACAAACCGGGAGATCAAAATGCACAAGATGCCCATCTTGTAGCCCTAATACATCCAGTGCAAATCAAACGAAGAAAGCCAAAAGTAAGGACAGCTCTAGACATAAAAGATGTAGCTCCATACACAAGCATACCTATTTAATATTGTATGTATAGACTTATCTAGATATAGAAACTATGGTAAATTAACATTTAATTATTGCAAGTTTATGGTTTCTTTGTAAATGTTCATGATAAGCTTGAGAACTAATTAAACTTTAATTAATGCACCTAAGAATACTACCTCTAAAGAAATGCACTTTGATTGTTTGATTGAAACCCTTAAGATATATTCGTAAAATTAAAATATTTTTCATTTTATGACCAGGAAAACAGTCTGCAGAGAAGGGTTTGTAAGTCCTCGGGGTGTATCAATCAAACGGGTAAGGAGCTAAGTCACCGTGCTGTCGCAGGAGAAAACCTACTCATCAAAGGGGCAAACATAATAATAGACCTCGTGTAAAGAGTAGTGCTGTAATGTCAAAAGTGAACAAACATATCAGATCATTTCCTTACAAAATTTTCCAATATGGCAAAATGTAGGACAATTTTAAGAGGATATATAATTCAGCAGTTTCATCATAACAAAAACGTATTCTAAATATTTGTGATTGTATCATCCTGAAAACTTTGCAGAAGTGAGTACAAGTAGGCTTAAGGTTACATATCTGGAAAGTGAAGTAACTTACAGATTTTATGCGAGCTATTTCCGGTGAAATTTTAATTATGGTTTTGGAAGACCAAACACAGATGTTTGTAACTTCTACCATGAACATCTAGGAAAATTACCTCAGAAAATATAAGGCTGTGGGAGATCAATTAAAACCAGATTTAAAAGTACACAAAGTAAAGGCAACAGTCTTTTATCATAATTTAAAAAAATATTAAAAGTATGCTAGGGAAAAACTTGATACTGAAACGTTATGTTATGATTTTATGCAAACATTCCACTACAACGGCTGCCGATCGGAGAGATATTTTGTTTAAGGCAGTTGTAGATCCATAACTTTTGTGTTTATGGTGAAAAGACTGGCAAATCCACTATGTACACGTGACCTGAAACAGAGTCAAAACGGGGGCTAATGAAGTGAGAAGTTGCCTGAATGAACACTTAATTGCAAAGGGGGTGCAGAAGTTACAATACTGTACATATTTAGTGATGGGGCTGCAGGATAAAATAAACACTATATCATGGTAAACTTTTTGTCTACACTGATGAAGTTGAGCAATTTTAAAGGGGTTCTTAATATTTTCCCAACAGAGGTCATAGCTTCCTTCCCTATGACAGGCACTTTGGCGTCATTGAAAATGAAAAAATATAAAGAAAGGAGGTACAGCATTATACAGAATCGATTGCTATGATTCGAGAAACGTTTTAAGTTAGTCATTACAGGACAGGATATAAAATATTACAACAATCACATTTCTCAATACATCAAGACGTCTGCAACAAAAATGGAGAAAGTTCAAACTATCAGAGTATAAAGTATTTGAGTACAGTTCAACTCACGAAAATGAGAATGGTGCTTCAAGGACCATGTCCAATACTGTAGATGAGTATTTTCAGCTGAATAAACCAAACTCTGAACAAAATTTTCCTGTCCTGTAAAATCTTCTAAACTATAAGGTATCAATACAATAAAACATCAACTTAGACACCATGTAGTTACATACATAGAAGCACTGCAGTCAGGACAGGCCTTTTCTGACTCTAAATGTTAACAAACCGGTATCTAATATATACTTTTTATGTTATTATGCAATAAGTATTATTTGTTTTGCATTATCTGATGAATATGTGGCAAATCATGCCTAGAAAGCCACACAATGTGGTTTTATATTATATAAAGTTGTATAGCATAAACCAGGATCCCACGAGTGCCCCAACATTTAACTACTTTGAAAATTGTTATTATGAGTAATATTGTTAGTAGAAACGTGTGATCATGGCTTTTAAATGATAAGTATAAACAACATGAGAGAGCTGGCTCAAAAACACGTGTTAACACGTGTCAACAAGTATTACAGGTGTTAAACACGTGTAATCCGCTAATGACCGTCGCTAATGATACGTCTAATGGATATGTGTGGTAATACATATGTAATCGCTAATGACCGCCGCTAATGACACGTC
This sequence comes from Deroplatys truncata, assembly GCA_030765065.1. Lineage (NCBI taxonomy): Eukaryota > Metazoa > Arthropoda > Insecta > Mantodea > Mantidae > Deroplatys > Deroplatys truncata. Next base: position 532,215,450 of record CM060990.1, on the reverse strand, counting down.
TAATGGATATGCGTGGTAATACATATGTAACCACTAATGACCGGCGCTAATGTCACGTCTAATAAATATGTGTGGCAATACATATGTAATCCGCTAATGACCGCCGCTAATGGTACGTCTATTGGACACACGCGCGATCCTGCTACAGAGTGTTTATCATAAACAGGGGTGTCGGGTAACTGTGTACGAGCATCAGTGTGATAAAGCCGATAAGGACGATAAAAAAGAAAGACTGAACCGAGTATCGAACTCTGACTAATATCATCATCATTCCGGGCAGGCGTGATATGAGCGATATTCCCAGTAAAAGAGCCCCTTGGTAAAGCAAATGGCTAAGAACCCTGGTATCGAACCTAGGTGTGATATGTGCGTTATTCGGAGTAACGAATCCTGGTATTGAACCTAGGAGTGATATGTGCGTTATTCGCAGTAACGAACCCTGGTATCGAACCTCGGAGTGATATGTGCGTTATTCGCAGTAACCAACACTGGAATCGAACCTAGGATGTGCGTTATTCGCAGTAACGAGCCCCTTAGTATAAACCATATGAGTAACGAACCCTGGTATCGAATCTAGGTGTGATATGTGCCATATTCGCAGTAACGAACCTCTTTCTATAAAGCATATGAGTAACGAGCCCTGTTATCGAACCTAGATGTGATATGTGAGATATTCGCAGTAACGAACCTCTTGGTATTAAGCATATGAGTAACGAACCCTGGCATCGAACCTAGATGCGATAGGTGCGATATTCGCAGTAACGAAACTCTTGGCATAAAGCATATGAGTAACGAGCCCTGGCATCGAACCCAGGATGAGCGATATTCGCAGTAACGAACCCCTTGGTATAAAGCATATGAGTAATATGAATGATATTCCAGTTGCAGTAAAGAAGAACCTCAACGCTTGTATGAATGATTCCAAACGAAAATGAAAGGGCATTTGAAGTCGCTACGTATCACTCGAACCGAGGACTGGTGTAAATCATGCAAGTCTGACTAAGGAAGTGTATGCTATAGCGATTAGCGCTCTATTCATGGAAAAAAACCGTCAGACGTTCGCTCTGGTAATGTACTAAACAAACAATCTCACTTAGCGAAGTGACAATAGCTGTGGACAGAGCCGATATGTAGGTCATCACTTAGCATGGAAATAGCGCTCTAGATACGGAGAGTGTAAACTAATGTATGAACACAAGTCTGAAATTGCTTAGACGTTATAACAATAACAAATATAACGAGAGAGAGTGTAACTCTTACGAATGTAGGTCACCGGCGTGCAACGTGAATACATTATACACTCTCGAGGTAAAAATAAACAGACGTCATACAAAAAAAACATGTAAATGGGACCACCCCTACCTGCCCAACGTGACGCTGGATGAGCGGTGTATGAGTATAAAAAGACGGTGAACATTCAATATATTTACCGTCTCGCAAGAAAGCGACCTGCGTGCTCGTGCTTCTCAAAGTGACTATATATTCTACATTCTACGTTGTACCTCAATTCATCAAAAATGTCTGGTGGGTTTAAAAAAATATTTCTTATTACATGCATTGGTAGGTGCTTACAAACTAAGCATATTTAAGAATCTTAAACTGCTTCCCTAGAATTCGTTGTTAAAAATAATCTGCATGATAGCTGAAATGCTTTGGACACTACGTTTTTATTTAAAAAGATGTTTTTAAAAAAATTCCATCTTGAATAGTATTCATTTCATCTGCGAGATCGCGTGTATTAATATCGTGCGTAAAACAAAAATTCACAGTGAACTTAACATTTCTAATGTAGCCGTACAGCGGGGTAGGACGCTGCATGTTTAAGCATGTTTCAACAAGTCTGCCAGGAATTTTAAACAAGCGAAACATATCCTGAAAGTAAGCGTATTTTCTTTAACAAGCATAACTGTTTCATTTTTAAAATTAAATCAATATACTCATATAGTCGTCCAATAATATACGGTGTTTTCATTACTCACTGTTCATTTCTTAGAATGATACTTATTGTCTTTTTCATAACAGCGGTTAAGGTCCTGCATCTATACGGTCATAAAGACATCTATTTAATTATCAAAATAAAATAAATTCTTTAATAGGAGCATCCACATTTATAAACAAGAAAGCATAGATCGTGATTTATATTGCTTTAAGCTCTTCACTTAATAACACGCGAATTATGTATAATTAAGGATTTCATTTCGCTAAAAAGTACCTGCTTTGAACATCATACTTTTAATTCGTTAATAATATATGGAGTGTTTCTTATTTTCTCCTGATCTTTGTTTAGCTTAAACGCGAATGAAAATTATTTCAAGCTAAAATACACTAACACAACACTAGCAATATGGTATATCAGAAATATATTTTTAGGAATTATAATTAATTTTTTATAAACGTATACTCATTTTGAAACAGAGAACTATGACTTGTAATATAATATCTTAAAATTTTCTTCTAATAAGGTAACTGAACTTCTTTAATAATATTTTATCTTTCTCTAATATAAACCCAATTTAATACAAAAAACTCTTTATTATTCCAGTTTTCTGGTCTGAAGATCTCAGAAAATCATATAGTCAGCTGCAAAAGGCTACTCTTGTTGCTTCGCTTAGAGCAATCCAGCAGAACCCGGAACTATCAGTAAGCGAGCTTTGCAGAACTGTTCCGGGACCTCTCCAACCTCTCACAAGCATTTTGACTCTCACTATGGCTGAGGCGATCTGTTCCTGTGTTTGGAGGTCCAGGCTTTAATGGCAGGAATCATTATACTTTGTTTTGCATAGTATTCCATTATATGAAAAAAATATTTATTTAATGTTCTTCTTTTACGGCGCATTATCATTATTATTATTGTTATTGTTATTATTCCAGTGATATCAGCTTTTGCCGGTGAGCCCTCCGACTTTAACCTGCGAGGCAATGACGTTCCAGCCTCCTACGTTCCTCCAGCATCCAGGATGGATACTGCGATCTCATACTCTAATGTTAAGAATTATTTTGCATTCTTTGTAGGGTATTTTATTACACAGAAATTTATTCCATCTTCTCATATCGATTATGTTACTATTTCAGAAGGAGCTTCACCCCACCCGAAAATGCTACATTTCGGCTCCAGCCTGAGGCGGGAGCCGAGCAGCATGACCGCTGCATCATCAGTCTCCCCCTCCTCCAGCACCATTCTGCTGAGTTTGGAACCATACAGCATGAGCGCTGCAGTACCAGCCTCCTACTCCAGCAGCATCCCTTCAACATCCAGCGGGATAACTGACCAGCTGAGGGGGAAAAGAAAGCACGCTAACGATGAGTCTCTAGTCATTAAAAGGCGCAAGGTTAGTGCTAGCAATTGTCAGGGGTTATAATGCAAGGTTATTGAATCTGCATTCAAGGGGCGTATTTTTAATAGTAGAATTGATAATACGTTAGAAATACTTGACCCCGGAGTGTTTTGAACGAGTGTAAGAATTTTGAAATTAAAGAGATGAAAGACATATTAAACAGAAGCAGGTCGGGGTTAAAACTGAACTTTTCTGTGGAACTTTCATATTTAATCCATAAACCTGATGAAGGGATGAGAGTTTCATCATTCTTTAATTCTAATACCAGCCTCACCCTTGCATCAAGCGGTCTTGATCAGATCTTCTCTTCAATAGCAGAGGATATTTTGGAAAATGTTTCTAAATTTGAGGGGGGAGCTTCATCAAAATCCCTGTTTGCTGTACACGCTCTGGTAGCTAGCTCATCATTTTATGACCCACTACGTGCAGCATCCTACACAGATTTGCCAGCAAAAATACGGAATAAGCATGCTGTAAACAACATAAAGAATAAAGATAATTCCTGCTTTGCCTGGTGCCTGCTAGCGGCTAAATACCCCTTAAAGAAGAATGCAGATAGAACAGCAGCATACCAATTTTAAATGCTTTTCAAAGGATTCAATTATGAGGGTATTGAATTCCCGGTGCCTATACATCAAATTGAATGCTTTGAAAAGCAGAATATTGGGGTGTCAATTTCTGTGTTTGGTATAGAGGACAATGAAAACATTATTCCGCTATACCAAACAGTGGGAGAAAAAGAGGTTCACATAAATCTCTTATAAGTAGAGGAAAATGAAGTGTCACACTACTGTCTCATTAGATATTTATCTGAATTGGTAAGAGCACAGGTCACTAAGCATAATGGTAGAATGCGGACATGCATGGCGTGTTTTTAGAGATGTGTCAATGAGAAGACGCTTGAAAGCCATAAATTAAGATGTGGAAAATGCCAAATGATTAAGATGCCGCAACAGGATGAGTGCATTGAGTTTAAGCCATTCTCCAAAAGCGTTCCTGTACCCTTTGTTGTTTCGTAGACATTCAATCTGTTCTGTGAAAGGTCCACTCTTGCGAGCCTTCTAGCAATTCGAGTTGGACCCGAGCTATTCAAGAGCACGAAGCAAGGTCTATAGCTTTAAAGCTTGTATGTAGGCATGACGAGTCATTCTCGAAATTCATTTTATTCAGAGGTCCTAATGCAATTGATGACTTTATCAAACAATTAAAATCAATTGCTGATGATATCATTGATGTGTATTGTAATCCAAAACCAATGGATCTAGCTCCTGAAGAGCAGCGGAATTTCAGCATGCCTCTGAGTGTCACATATGCCTTAAGGGGTTTTCTATGGATGATATCCGCAAGAGAGACCATGACCATGTGACGGGTCAATATCTGGGTGCTGCTCATAAGATATGTAATTTAAATAGAAAGGTCCCTGACTTCATACCTATCTTTTACCATTGCCTATCGAATTATGACAGCCACTTTCTGATAAGACACCTGGCATATGATGATAAGCCGATATCATGCATAGCACAAACATCTGAAAGGTATTTGGCATTCAGCAAGAGGTATAGGAACATTCAGTTGAGGTTTCGGGATACTTTTAGATTCCTGGATGACAAGCTATCTAACCTGGCTGTCATGCTAGACGAGGGTGATTATAAAATTACAAAAGTTGAATGTCCTGTTGAAGAGCAATTTAAGCTGGCAATGAGCAAGGATGTATTCCCTTATGATTATGTCACATTGATGGAAAAATTGGATGAAACACAACTTCCGCCAAAGGAGACATTTTACAGTAGTCTGCAAGACCAGGCCATAAGTGAGGAGGAATACAGGCATACTGAAAAAGTCTGTGATACCTTTAATATTCATAATCTCGGTGAATACAGCGATTTATATCTAAAGACCGATATACTACGCTTGTCAGATATTTTCGAGAAGTTTCCAAATCTCTTGATGGAAATGTACAACCTCGACCCAGCGTGGTTTCATACATTGCCAGGACTTTCTTTCGACGCCATGTTGAAATCAACAAAGGCGAGACACTCTTTAATTCATGAAAAGAGAATGCTGGAATTCTTCGAATCTGGAATTAGTGGTGGACTGTGTACTGTGGTGAAGGGGTACTCTAAGGCCAACCACAAGTACATGGAAAATTTTGATAAGCATACACCTGTCAAGTTCTTATCATACCTAGACTTAAATAATTTATACGGTCACTCAGCGAATAAGGCCATGCCTTATGAGAACCTTCGTTGGCTCAGGCAGCAGGAAATTAAAAACATTAATTTTACCAAAGTTCGAGAAAATTCCGAAACAGGGTATTTACTAGAAGGTGATATTCAATATCCTCCCCATCGCCATGACGCTCATGACGAACTTCCTTTCTGTCCTCAAACTGCGATACGCAAAACGGGCGATAAAGAAGCTGCTAGCAACATTAGAACATAAAAGCAAATATGTCTTGCACTACAGGGTGATGCAACAGTGTATAGAACAGGGCCTAACTGTGAGACATATTCACAGGGTGGTATCGTACGACCAGTCTAACTGGTTAAAGACCTACGTCGACCTGAATACACAGAAGAGAGCTCAAGAGAAGACTAAGTTCGGGCAAAACTTGTGAAGAAAATGAATTATGCGGTCTAAGGGAAATTCATAAAGAATGTACGCAAGTACACAAATTTCAAAATTGTCTCCAGATGGAAGCAAGCCAGGAAACTAGCAGCACGCAGCACGTATCTCAGGTCGATAATCTTCGACGAGAATGTTGTAGGTATTGAGCTGGCTAGAGAGGAAGTATGTATGAACAAGTCAATATACATAGGGTATGGAATTTTGCACATCTCCAAATCTATTATATATTATTTTCTTTATAATGTCATGAAGCCTAATTTGAAGGATTTGATATTGAATTATATGGATACAGACTCATTCATTTTTGAAACGAGTTCTGATATATATAAATTCATTAATGATAACCCCCACTATTTTGATACTTCAAATTATTCGAAAGATAATGCATATGGCATTCATCCAGCCAATAAGAAAAAGATTGGCTTGTTCAAAGACGAATTGAGCGGCATGGTTATGGAGGAATATGTAGGATCCAGATCTAAATTATATTCTTACAAATATTCAGGACAGACTGTTAAGAAAGCTAAGGGCGTCCCCAGAGGCAGGTATAGATTGATTAGATTTTGATAAGTATTTCAATTGTTTGAAAGATCTTAGCATCAAGTATTGCACAAAGCAGAAAACGTTTCGGAGTAAAAGTCATAATTTCAACCATTAAGAGCAATAAATTGGCACTGATGGGAGGAGATGATAAGAGAAAGCTGGTGGAAGAAAAATACCAGTCAATAGCCTAGGGTCATTATTCTCTTAGCCCTGAAAATTGACAGCACATTGGCTCGTTATGTAAATAGTGTATATATTGTATAATCATTAATTTTGTATATATGTCTCATTTTTTTAAAAATCATATATTTCTTTCCTCAAATATATGTACGTTGGTAGTGCACTAATAAGGGTTTTACAGATTATTGTACTATTGCTTTTTCCCTGAACTATATTTTTTTAAACTGTAAATTATTGTATTATTGTTTTTTTCCTCAGACTTATTTTATTAAATTGTATGTATCATAGGGGGGTTTTAAACTGCATAGTATTTTTCCCCTCAGGTATATGTATATACTACACTAATGAGGGTATTTTTAAAAACATTGTTGTACAATTTTCCTCAAAAAATTAATGAAAGAAAAAAAGATAATAAAACTCTAATGGTTTACAACCATAAACATTTCTTTTTATTGGTCTTTTTTCTTATACATTACACCAAATTCTTTTCATTGATCCATTGAGTATCTGCAAACCCATACTACTTTACAAGAATTCTGTTAACACGTTTACGTAGCACCTTTTCTATTAAATATGTGTCAGGATACTTAGTCTTTTTTAGTTCATGTCCATAGAAGGCACCTTTTATCACCTCACCATACTTGTCCTTTAGTATGTATGAAGTATGATTGGTAGAAATCACACGAGTAACCTGGAAGATTTCAACACTCCAGTTAGATTCAAATCCATTTTCAAAATGTCCTTTATGTTTAGATACTCTGACAAAATCTCCAACACTGAACTTCCTTGCAACTTTCTTCTCTCTTCGTTCTTGATTATACTTATACACCGTCAGAAGAAGATAGTTGTTTTTCACTTCATTGCGTTTCATGCGGATAATAGAATGAAAAGTATCATTGTATCTTGGGTAGGAGGTCTAACCACTTGTATGATCCTTGGGCTAAAAACTACCGAAACATCATATTCTTCAAGGTACGTATTAAGCGTTCAACAGCTGCAGCCTTCACATTGCTATAGGTGCTGTAGTGATTAATATTATACTTTAACATTAATCGTATAAAGAGCTTGTTATAAAATTCTTTTTCGTTATAGGTTTGAACGCTTCTGGGAGCCGCCTCTAATCCTTGTATATCTTCCATAGCCTTTGCAACATTAGCACCGGTCTTATCCTTTAAAGGTCTTGCATATGCCATTTTAGAGTAAAAGTTAACTGCAATAAGAATGTAATTGAAATTTTTGTTACCTCTTGCATAGGGTAGCATTTCAACCAAGTCAATTTGTAGCAAATCGTTGAGCCCTTTGCTGATAATTTTGCGTCGTAAAAAGTTCCTCCTCGCGGGTCCGTGAAGCTCTCTGGCGATATTCTGTTTGGTAGCCATGCTATAATTTTAGAGGCTTTCAACTCTCTGATTATTTCGTTAATCTCTTGAGTATGACTATTATTACCAGCGTCTCTCGACGCAATGAGGAGTCTAAGTCTATTGACTAAGGTGTTAGGATTTCTCCAGAAAACGTAATCAACCTTCTTATCTGGCTTGTGCTCCTTCCATACCAGTCCTAGACCTGTATGCGTATTGAGCAAAGGACGTATTATATTTTTATATTTATATGACTTACCAGATCTCAAACGACCATGGCTGCTATAACCACTTCTATGAAGAAAAGTCTTTTTCATAATCTTAGCATACGTATCCAAGTCCTCTCTGGTATATGCAGACATCTGATGTATTCGCTTAAAGATGAGCTCCTTCAAACGTCGGGTAGACTCGTAAGTCAAATCGCCAATTAAGGTTTGATTATTTATAAAATGAATATCTTTATTTCCAAGCATATAACTACCATCCTGATATCTCACACCGTATAATGTATCAATACGATCCTTCTCTTTGAGCGAACTTGTTGCAGGTAAGTAGAAATACTTGTAGATTCATCATCCTCATTTCTGCTGGTGTCCACAGCTGATTTCTTTTGAGTATCCAAAATATCCTGTAGAGGGGCGGTTACAGCTTCGGACATTACATGCTGAGTCTTAAACTTGAGACCATTTAGATCTCTCAGTTTTTCCTTTACAGCCTTGGTATGTTTAGCTACAGACTCTTTAAGCTTTATACTTTCACTATCCATCTTACAAATGATGTGAGATATGTGATTACATTCAATTTATAGTTTGCGTCAACTTGAGCTCGCAATGTATCGATAACCCTAGCTACCATGCCAACCGAAGTTCTCATTTGTTCAGTTTCTTTCTTATGATACTGTGCATGCCTCTTGAAGGCCTCAGCAAAGATTGCCGTATTGGCATACAGGCTTCTCTCCGATTCCTCTAGACCCGCCATTTGCTTGTTGTGGCCATCCACCGGCATGTTCACATTTTCCTCTAAGACCTTGAGTTTATCATCGGAAGAATTAGGTTTGAAAGTATTCAAAACCTCGGCCTTTAACTGCTTGACTGTATCCTCTAGGCCTGAAACGTGCCTCATTGCTATTTTCTCCAAATTGTTAATTTTCTCATTACACATATTCTGAAGATTTGTTTTTTCTTTCTCAAGGTCCTCAGCCAGTTGTTTAATAGAACCCTTTGTAGAATCTGTCGTTTCTTTTGTAGAAGTTGCTGGAGTAACCACTTTACCCATTGTCTTGTTCAAATTTGCTATGATGACGTGCAGCTTCTTACATATTTGCGACTCGATCTCCTTTGGCAAGTATTCCTTTAACTGCCGTATATCGCTTTTGAGAGTATTCAAATTCTCAGTCATTAAATGCTGGATGGTGGTGCGAGTCCAACACAGTTTCATTTGCTTCTCCGTCTGTAATGTCTATCTGCCTCCGGTCGATGTCGTACAAGCGATGGATCTTCGGGCGCTTTTGGCGCAGATTCCCACACCGCTCCTCTTCCTTGGTGATCTGAATGCCAAAAATGCTATGTGGCGCTCCGACACTGACGACGCTCGTGGGTGCCTTATAGCAGACGTTTGTGATCTGTCCGGCTTGCTTTTGTTAAACATTGGTGTCGCTACCTTTTTGTCATCTACGTATGGTACACCGCCAGCTTTAGACGTTGCTTACTGCAGCCCGACATTAGTTCCTCTCTTTGATTGGTCGGTGCTTTCGGATCTGTATGGGAGTGTTCATTTTCCCATTAACATTCACCTCTAAGGACACCATCATGTACCTTCTCGACATCCCCACTGGATTCTTTCCAAGGTTGACTGGAGGAAGTTCCGCTCCCACATTGCTCTCCCGGATGATGGTCTCGCAAACATCGATGAAATGGTGGACTATTTTACGTGTACTATCTTGCTTGCAGCAGATTTCAGCATTCCTTGAGGTTCATCTACACCGTGTCACGTTCCTGTACCTTGGTGGAGCGAGGAATGCCGCTTGGCCATCAGAACGCGCAAACGCGCCCTGGGTGTTTTTCAGCTAGATCCGACGGAGGAGAACTTTGTGGCATTTAATCGTTCTCGGGCTAAAGCGCGCTATGTACTTCGGAGTGCAAAACGGAAATCTTGGGAATCTTACCTGTCTTCCCTTTCCCGTCGTATCTCAGCGCAGCAAGTGTGGTCTGCTGTTCGGCGTATTTATGGCCAATGTCGCCCGACGATCATTCCTGGTGTTGGTGTTAGTGGCTCCATTTTCACCAGTGAGCGGGATATAGCCGAAGCCCTTGCCAACTCCTTCGCTGCTGCTAGCCAAACGGATAGCTATGATAGATCTTTTCTAACCTATCAAAGTCGCTGCGGAGCGGATAGTCCTCGATTTTAATAGTGACCGTAAGGAACCGTAAAACGAAGCTTTTACCGTCGCCGAGCTAGACCATTCTTTATGCTTAGCAAAGGATACCTCTCCTGGCCCCGATGACATCCACCGCCAAATGCTTCTGCGTCTTCCACCTAAGGCGCTTTCCTTCCTGCTGGACATTTACAACCGTATCTGGCGTGAGCAGGTTTTCCCGTCTTCCTGGCGAGAGGGTATTTTCATCCCATCCCTCGATCTGGAAAAGACCGGCACCTTCCCTCTAACTACCGCCCTATGTGTTTGACGAGTGTCGTTTGTAAGATCTTTGAACGTATGATTACCGCTCGGTTGGTGTGGTGACTAGAGTCGAATGCTTTGCTCTGTAATGTTCAGTGTGGTTTTCGTCGCCATCGCTCCAGTGTTGACCATCTCACACGTCTTGAGACCTATGTCCAGAGTGCCTTTCTCCTGAAGCAGCATGTGGTGGGTGTTTTCTTTGATTTGCAGAAGGCCTATGATACCACTTGGTATCCTCCGAAATCTGCATGCTTACGGTTTACGCGGTCATTTAGCTGTTTTTATTTGTAACTTTTTAAAACTTCACCGTTTTCGTGTCCGTGTTGGAGACACTTTATCTCAGGCGAGGATCCAGGAGAACGGTGTACCCCAGGAGTCGATCCTCAGTGCACCACTTTTTGCCGTCGCCATCAACGGCGTCGCTAATGTAGTTCGAAGCGGAATACCGATGTCACTGTATGTCGATGACTTTGCCATATACTATCGCTCTTATAGCCTTGAGCACATCGAACGCCAACTGCAGATCGCCATTACCTCACTCGCCACCTAGACACTTCACAACGGCTTTCGGTTTTCTCCTGCTAAGACACAGTGTGTTCATTTTCATCGCCTTCGTAGTGTACACCCTCCTCCTGGTCTTCATTTGCATGGCACACCCCTCCCGTTTGTTGCGCACGTCAAGTTTATGGGCCTTCACTTCGACCATAAACTCACCTGGGAGCACCATATTCGCTACCTTCGTGCATCATGCGATCGTTCCCTTCGAGTATTAAGGGCTTTATCTGGCGCCTCTTGGGGCGGTGATCACACAGTTATGCTGCGGTTGTACCACTCGTTGGTTAGGTCGAAACTTGACTACGAGAGTTTTATCTATGGCGCGGCGACCGGCTCTAAACTTCGCCTTTTAGACACTGTTCTTCATACTGGTATCCGTCTTGCTACTGGGGCCTTCCGCACTAGTCCTGTCGAGTGTTTGTATGCAGATTCTGCCGAACCACCTCTGTCTCTTTGACGCAAGTTTTTACTCTTTTCTTATGTTGCAAAGCTGGCGGCTCATCCTAGTCACCCTTCGTTCCACTGTGTATTCCATCCGGAACTCTCCCACCGTTATGCGCGCAATACTACCATCTCTTGCCCATGCGGTGTTCGGTTTTTGGAACTTCTTTGCGCACATGACCTCCGACTGCCTCCTGTGGAGCGATCCTGTCTTAGTCGTATTCCCCCGTGGCAGCACCAATGTGCCCGGTTTGATCTTGAACTTTCGGGTGATGCAAAGTCGCTACCCCGCAGCCGGTGTTTCGTCAGCTCTTCTCCACGATCCTAGACCATTACCGGGACTATTCCCCGGTATTTACTGATGGTTTCCGTGTGAATGGTAGCACAGGGTGCGGTTTTATCTATGACGGTGGGGCTCACAAATTTCGCATTCCAGACGCCAGTTCAGTTTTTACGGCCAAGCTGTTTGCCATCTTTTCTTTCTTGCTTTTTATCTCCACGATTGTCCCTGGCCGTTTTCTTATTTACTCCAACTCTTTTAGCGCCATCCAGGGCCTGCAACAGTTTCTCGGCTCCTCCAACTTGATTTTAAAAATACAAACACTTTTATCTCAGCTGATCTGTCGCGGATACCAGTTCGTTTTTACATGGGCTCCAGGCCATGTGGGAATTCCTGGCAATGAGGAGGCGGATGCATCTGCTAAGGCCGCATGCCGTTTGCCGGAGTTTTCCACCGTAACTGTGCCATCTACGGATGTTCGGCGGTACTTCCATCGTCCTCTGTTTTCAGCTTGGCAGCTATCATGGGAGTATCTGGCTGGCACTCAACTCCGGACAATCAAGGACACAGTACAACCCTGGTCCACTTCCTGCTGGGGATCACGGCGGTCAGAAGTAGTTCTGACCCGCCTAAGAATCGGGCATACGCGCGCCACACACGGTCAACTTCTGCGTGGTGCCCCGACCCCTGTCAGTTCGAGGTGTGCTTTGCCTCTTAGCGTGTCACATGTACTGTTTGATTGTCCGAAACACGCCCCTGGTCGTCAGTTTTATGAACTGGGTTTTACGCTCCCCTCAGTTTTAGGCGATGACCCAGTGGCTGTAAGGCAGACCCTACGGTTCGTTACCAAAATCGGGTTTTTTCCACAAGTATAACTTGCCTTTTAGTTTTGTGTTTTAGCCTAGATTTTATTCCTTTTTAGCAATACTTTTAGTCCTGGATTTTATTCTCTTTTAACCCAAGTTATGGTCTTACGTCTATTTCGTTTTTAGGTCGACCATTTTCAGTTTTAACTGATTTTATGTTTTTCTTTGGGCCCAAATGACCTAGCTGTCGACGGGCCCTTAAACTCCACCCTACCACCACCACCACTACCACCATTAACTGCTGGATTGCCGTCTCTAGACTTGAAATTTGCATCGTCGTTAATTTTTCCATATTATTCATTTTCTCATTATACATATTCTGGATGATTGTTTTCTCTCTATCAAATGTCTCTGCCACTTGTTTAATGGAAGACATTAGCGAATCTGCGGTTTCTTTTGTTGAGCTTTTTAGAGTATCCACCTTACCCAAGTTTTGTTCAAATTTTCTGTGAACCCTTCTAGTTTCTTGTCTATTTGCGACTCGATTTCCTTTGGCAGATACCTATTTAACTGTTTGCGCGTCTCGCTGGATTTATTAATAATCATGCCTCTAGCGTACCTTTTATTTACAGCATCCATATCTCCAACAGCATCTGATGTATCAATGATTCTCTTACTGCCAAATATAATTTTACCATTATTATCTGTAGGCTGTATACGGGAATTAATATATTCGGTGATGAACTTTCTATTCGGTACATCAATATCGTGAACTGGATCTAGCAATACTTTCAGCCTGACTTTGCCGACCACGATGTTATTTTCCTTATCTCTTTTGAGAATATATCTTGACATTAATGCATCGATCATGGCCTTAACCATAACCTCAATTTTGCTAGTATTTTGCTAAGAAAAATCTGGCATCCTATTTTCGAGAGTATCCACATAGTTCTTATTGGACATCTCCTTTGACATCTCTGTTTATGATAAAACGATCGAGTGCTCTTCTAACTAGAGCGGTCCTCTGAGAGCCGAACCTGTCGATGCTCATGATTAACTACGAATGGTCAATTTCTTTTTTATCGAGCTTAATATATACATCAAATCCATTTCTATAACACCCCTCATTCGTGTGAATTTCAGGAACTATCACAACAAAGGGTCTTCCTTCTGATGCACTCTCCCAAACATTTTTACATATATCTTTAAATTCATTGTAGGTCATGTCGGTGTTTACATAATCTTCATAAATATGCTCTAAATTTAAATTATCTTGCCTGAAGAGTATAAACCTGTTTGTATTATCGCGAATTAAATGGTTTGGTACTTTAGCATAGGATTGCGCGAGATACACAGAGTCTACATTTTGATGTCTACCCCTACTGTAAAAGGATGCGATTTTTCCCTGCTTTTCAGTAATGACGTCATCAAATAAAGAAATAGAATTTTCTTTATTTTCAGATGCGTGTAGGACATCATCTCCATTGCCAAAGTGTTCACTTCTATACTTTCGATGTTTCCAAGTACATTAATCAGGTATTGGTACTTTGGCTGATAAAGCAATTTTGAATAAACATACAAGTTTTCAAAACGTAGTCCATTCCCGTGGAGTAGTGTATTGAGCAATACATTTGTTTTCCCTGCACTGGAACTTCCTAAAATAAGAGCTCTGACATTAGAATGAAACAGCTTGCCATGGCGATCACATCTAAAGTCACTTTCAAAGTCTAACACCGGGATAGGTAGAGAGCACTGCTGCTTGACAAGCTCCATGATAACAACTAACTTATAAATGGTATACACCCTGCTTATATTGAGCAGTGTAAGTAAACTAAATGATAGGGGGCATTTCTTTCCGTGTTTATTAGGTGTCAAAGTTTAGATATAAAGGGGGTAGTGCATTCATGTACTCAATTAGTATACCATGAGAGTTAAGAGAGGGAGGTTGATAAATTATAAGAGAGGCTCTGGAATTATTAATTCCATAATTAATTCGCTACCTTTCGAAGCTCACTTGCCGGGATATAGATATTGTTTTCCGGGTATCAAATTGGAAAAACTTCTGCAAAGAGGCGACCCTGAAAAAACCAATTAGGCCACGCTTGTAAAGAGCACGACATTGCATACGCTGATCATAAGGATACCGCTTCGAGAAACTTGGCAGATAAGGTTCTTGCAGAGAAGGCCTGGAAGCGTGTCCACTCATCAGTTTCGAATTTGGGCGAGAGGATAGCGGCAAGGATAGTAACTGCAATCATGAAGCCTAATGTTGCAGTGGGAGCCGGAAAGAGGAAGAAGAGAGGAGGGTTATTACCATTGATTTCTGTCATTGCTGCTTTAGGCGCCTCAGATGGTGGCGCATCTCAGATAGCTTCTGCAGTCAATAAAAAAGAAGGCTGCTGATAGACAGTTGGCTGAAATTTCAAGACATAACAAGGCCATGGAGACTAAAGGATACGGACTTAGAAATAGAAGAAGTAAGAAGAGAAATAAAGGAGGTATTTTACCAATGATACCTCTGATGTCATCTTTAGCCGCTGCATCTAAAATTGTCAGAGGCTCAAAAAATAAAGGCAAAGGTTTATAGAAGAATTCAAAAACTGTGGAAGAGAATTGTACATATACCGGAGGAAGCCCTGAGTAACGTAGATATCGAAATGTACGCTAAACGTTTAAAAATCCCTTATTTTAGAGGTGTGTATATTATTGACAAACTACCTGTAAAACCACATTTCAAAGAGAGAATATTGTTAATCTCGACACTTCTGACAATGAAGGAACGCACTGGGTTGCTGTAAGGAAAGAAGGTAATGCGATATTTTACCTTGGTACTTTTGGCAACTTGAAACCCCCTCCAGATTTTGAGAAGTATCTACAGGGTGTTAAAATCTTGTATGATATACAGAGATATCAGAATTTTGATTCAGTCACATCTGGGCAATTGTGCTTGCAATTTCTATTATTCTAAGGACTGCTGCATTTTCAATATCAGTTATACAGTTACAGTGAGTGGATCAGACGCTGTTATTTCAACATATCTAAACCCTCCTCTACATCTAGATCCTCCAGGTCATTATAAGGTTGCTCTCTTGAACTTTGAAACATTCTACTCGATACTAAACATCGATGAAGGTAACAATCGATTTCATTATATTCATAATGGAAAACCTGAAACCATTGCCATTCCTCACGGAACCTACGTGATTGCCGATATCAATACATTTCTAAAGGTTAAACTAGAATTGAATGATGAAGTCTTCTTCATAAGACCTAATAATAATACAATAAAGGCTGAGTTTAAATGTCCCTATGCAATAGATTTTGCTGGGGACACATCTATAGGTACACTTCTAGGATTCACCGACAAAAAAAATAATTCCTGCTGGTGTAGTGGCTGAATCTGATGATCTTTTGAATATATTTAAAGTGAGCATCATACGTGTGGAGTGCAGTATTGCAACAGGCTCTTTCATTTATGGTAAAAGTGGTCATTCGCTCTACGAGTTTTTCCCATCTGTTCCACCAGGCTATCACATCTCTCAAGCGCCTTTGAACCCGATATATCTACCAGTCATCGATACAAATTATATAGATCAGATCACTATTCGAGTGGTAGATCAACACGGCAAGACAATCAACTTCAGGAACGAGGTTATAACTACAAGACTCCACATAAGACGCAATGGCAATAATTTTTAAAAGAGATGGCAAATACTATAACAGACGATGTATAGCACGTTTGAAACGTACTATCTCTCCGACTACCGAGGAGTTAACACATGCTAACTCTAAGTTCCTCGAAGGGTTAGGCTACACAATACTATAATGTACATCTTAAACGTAACAGAGGTTCCAGCCTTTGATGACAAGATCACCAAGAAGGAGGATGTTTTTCTACCATACAGCACATCTGCTCTGAATGTGAAGGATGAAATTAGAATACCCTGTCAATCTGAAGATTTGTACACGCTACCTAACAAGAGCTATCTTTACATTGAAGGCTCTTTAGCTAAGCTAGATGGGTTTCCTACAGCGGCAAAGCTTACCAATAATGCCATAGCCTTCATGTTTGATGAAAATCGTCTAGATATGAACGCTACAGCTATAGACAGAACAAGGAATCCCGGAATTACTACAACTATACGTAATTATGCAGCTCTCAACCCGATGGAGTCGAATCGTCTTCTGAATGCTGGATGGACTTATCCTGGTGAAGAAGTTGATATGCTACATACTGCAAATGGGGCTTTCAATGCTATAGTCCCGCTTTCGATGCTCTTAAGATTTGCTGATGACCATAAGTAACTCATACTTAACAGCAAGTTTGAATTGGTCCTCATAAGATCCAAAGATTCTAAAAATTGTGTTCAGGCATTAGATGGAGAGAAAGCTAATATAAAGTTAACTAGAATCGAATGGAGGATGCCTGTAATTCGTCTTTCTGATGCTGAAAGGGTTCACATTCCAAAAATTGTAAAGGACGATAGACCTCTACATATCGCCTTTGGATCCATGGATCTCCATACCCAACCTGCTGTGCCCCAGACAAGATCCTTCACGTGGAATGTGGCAACAACATCTAAGCTTGAGAAACCTCGATTCGTCATTGTGGGAGCGCAGACTGCAACATTGAGTGACTATAGCAAGAATAGTTCCGAGTTTGATCACTGCAACATTACTAATTTGAGGTTATTTCTCAATAGTGAATGCTACCGCTACCATCATTTGAACCTGGACTTTACAAATTCAAAGTTTGCTTCACGGTATGAAATGTACTGTAAATTTCAAAGTTCCTACTATGATAGAGACAATTACCCCCCCCCCTTAAAGTGAAAGGATTTCCTTCAGCGTGCACTATTATTGGTGATTGACTGCTCCCACCAACCTGAGGAGTCTATAAATGGAGTTGTGAACATCAGAATCGATTTTCAAGCATCTGAAAATTTCCCAGCTCTGGCGTCACTGTATTGTTTAATTCTACACGACAAAGTGTTTACCTACAAACCTCTTTCCCATGTGATGCACACAATTATATAAATGACATGCGTTTGGAAATGACTGTTTTTTTTGGTGAAGGATTGTAATAGGATAATTTTTTGATATAATAAATCGAATTCATATACTACAACACTCTTTTATTATGCTTATTATACATTTCAAGCATTTTCCTTCTAACCCTCCTACTCCCTGAAAAGATAGATGCTCCTGACTTGCAGAAGTCGTTTAAATTATTCAAGTGTCTTTCAATATAACGCATAATCCTCTTTAGTTTCCCTATACCATCAATGTTTAAAGTTAATTCACAATTATTTAAACAAGTAATTATAAAATAAATTGACTTGTCAATAAATACAATGATATTATAGGCATCAATTACATTATCACGATATTCTACACACGCCAACTTTTCTTCTTCTTGTAGGTAAGTTTCAATCATTAGAATGTTTTTGATATTATGCCCCAGTCTGATTTTGTAATATAAACAAAGGATTTATCACTTTCACAATTTATGTAGAGGGAGGGGATGTCATAGTATAGTCCAATGTGCACGGTATGGGAGGGTGATATGCTGACGTCATCAAGCGCGATTAATCGATTCTCCATGCTCCTCAGGCGAATGCAGGGTATCTTCAATGAATAAGAAGACCCGAGGACATTCGTTGAGGATCTCCCTCTTACACTGACGCTTCTGCTTTTTCTGCTCGGTCTTGTTCTCCCTTTTCCGCTGCTCCCTCCTCGTATCCCTGTAACATATATTCCCAAGCGGTCTTAGAATTTAGCTAAAACGATTTCATGAATCTGAAAGAAAGGTGTATGTATTAGAAAAAAATCCTCTTCACATGCCAAACAAAAATAATGCGCGTCATACTCACTTCAAGGTTTTGAGAGTTTCTGAATGTATCTGTGGCGAGCAATTTGGAGTCCTCTGATTTAACCACTTAGCCGGGTCATCAGGAGGAGTAATGTCAGGCAATGAAACAACACTCTCATTCATAGGCTGGGTGTAGTGTTCTACAATATCAACATCGAATCTTTCGGGATTTAGCTCCTCTATGGTCACTAGCACCTCAGAGGCGATAATTCGCAGTCTGTAATAAATTATTTTTTAGGCTAGACATAGAACAAAGAAACATTAGAAATGAATGTATAGTTCCCCTTAATATTTCCACTACTCACTCTAGTTTTCTCTTCCTACGTTGGTATACCTCGCAATTGACATTGCAAAGGAAGAATGAAGACATCCGTTTGTGCTGTGCCGGGTTAGTGCAAAGCACTGAATGCATGTATCCATTGCACGATTCTCTATCACAATTAGATAAATGGCTCGCCACAAAGCCCTCCACCTCATCGAAGTCACTAAGATGATCGTTCTCCATATGATTTCCCCTGTAAGAATATAAGCAATTTCAAATTGCATTTCATTTAACACGCAAGCATATTAGTGTATTTTAGAAAAAAAATATTACTTACATGATCCCTCTTCGATAAACCTCGCAGTTCTCTGTACACAGATCCGATGTAGTCATCTGATCATGATGCGATGGTTGAGTACACAATATTGAATGCATTAATCCATTGCAGGTTTCGGTATGAAAATATATATAATGGTGATATTCTTCACCACACTCACTCCAGTAATCATGTGCATCCGATGTGTAACGTTATCGTTAGACATTTCGAATATCGCTGAATGAACACTGGTCATGCAATAAATGCACGCGAGGAGTGTGATTGGTACTTATATATATATATAGCCTGAACTGAGCTAAGTTGCATTAGTGAAGTGTCAGGCAGACTTGAAATGAACCATGAGCACGCAGGTCGGTTTCTTGCGAGACGGTGAAAATATTGAATGTGCACCGTGTTTTTATACTCATACACCGCTCGTCCAGCGTCACGATGGGTAGGTAGGGGTGGCCCCATTTACATTTTTTGTGTGACGTCTGTTTATTTTTCCATCGAGAGTGTATAATGTATTCACATTGCACGCCGGTGACCTACATTCGAAAAAGTTATACTCGCTCTCTCGTTATATTTGTTATTGTTATTACGTCTAAGCAATTTCAGTCTTGAGTTCATATATTAGTTTGCACTCTCCGTATTTAGAGCGCCATTTCCATGCTAAGTGATGACCTACATATCGGCTCTGTCCACAGCTATTGTCACTTCGCTAAGTGAGATTGTTTGTTCAGTACATTACCAGAGCGAAAGTCTGACGGGTTTTTTTCCACGAATAGAGCGCTAATCGCTATTGCATACACTTCCTTAGTCAGACTTGCATGATTTACACCAGTCCTCGGTTCGAGTGATACGTAGCGACTTCAAATGCCCTTTCATTTTCGTTTGGAATCATTCATACAAGCGTTGAGGTTCTTCATTACTGCAACTGGAATATCATTCATATTACTCATATGCTTTATACCAAGGGGTTCGTTACTGCGAATATCGCTGATCCTGGGCTCGATACCAGGGTTCGTTACTCATATGCTTTATACCAAGAGGTTCGTTACTGCGAATAACGCACGTATCACTCCTAGTTTCGATACCAGAGTTCGTTACTGCGAATAACGCACATATCACTCCTAGGTTCGATACCAGAGTCCTTAGCCCCTTTTTTTACCAAGGGGTTCTTTTACTGGGAATTTCGCTCATTTCACGCCTACCCGGAATGATGATGATGATGTTAGTCAGAGTTCGATACTCGGTTCAATTATTCTTTTTTATCGCCCTTTTCGGCTTTATCACAGTGATGCTCGTACACAGTTACCCCACAACCCTGTTTATGATAAACACTCTGTAGCATGATCGCGCGTGTGTCCAATAGACGTACCATTAGCGGCGGTCATTAGCGGATTACATATGTATTACCACACATATCCATTAGACGTGTCATTAGCTGCGGTCATTAGCGGTTACATATGTATTACCACGCATACCCGTTAGACGTGTCATTAGTGACGGTCATTAGCGGATTACACGTGTTTAACACGTGTAATACTTGTTAACACGTGTTTTGAGCCAGCTATCTCATGTTATCCCTACTATGGTAGTTTGGAGATACACTTAACAAACGTAAATTAGACCATTAGAAACCTTGTTGTAGCAAAAGCAATCATTATTTTAATTCTCCAACACTTTTGTTTCATTGACTTGGAGCCCTCTTGGAATGCGGGATTCAATTGCAAGAATTATTAAGTATATAGGTAAAAACCTCTAGTATGAACCTCTCAGAAAAGAATGTTCATAATGTTCAGAAACAATAAGGCTAACAACCACGTAGGTAAAAATAACCACATTAAGAACACCAAAACTAAGACAGTAAAATCCTCTCGTACTTACTTTTCTTATTAGTTTATAATGCACATCATTCACAGACATACAGTATTGAAATCTCTTTTCAGGGCTTATACGTACATCTGTGCTGACATCATCAAAGTCCTAGAGGAAATTTTCAAGTAAAGTAATTTTAAACTCTTGTTTTATTGAATTTAATAATTCTCCCACATACGTCAATAATACTGGGATCCTTCCATTGTCTTATATTTTCCAAAACGTGCCTCTAGAGCATATGTTTGAAACGTTTCAGGCAAAATCCATTTATAGACCAGTTTTACTCTGTAATACTTAGTCAGTTCTAAAAGTTCACGAGTGGCGTCTTGGATAGATAAGTTTATTTCGTTGGTTAATATACCTACATGCTCAGGCAAATTCTTCCAAATTCTAACCAAGACAAAACCCTTTACAAGAAACTGAAAACTTGTCATTGGGATTGGATAGTGGCTTCTGGATATCATCCCTGAAGCGGATATCTCTGGCTGGAAAGTTTACATGTACAATACTCCACCACTTACAAATGACTTAAATGAACCCAGGGGTAGTTTGTAATAAGACGATATTATGAGCTTCTCCTAAAGCTAACAGTCTTTGGATAGTGATGTCATTGACAATTTTGATGACTTTGGTGTTCAAGATGTGTTTTAAACAGTGATTTTAAGGTACGCTTGGTGGCATATTTTTCTATTTGTGTACACTTAAACTCATGCGGGTTCTTCACTGATGAGAAACAACTCTGCAGTTTTACTGAAAGTTTCAAATGAGGAGGGAATATTGTTTGATGAGAATCCTTCAGGTAAGGCAATTATTTCGAACGCGCTTATGTGAAGGAAATCTATTACATAAAAGAGATTGAGTATCATTAGAAGAATGCTCAGGTAGGGAAGCAGAGTGCATGTTATCAATTACAACGGATATGACCTTGAAGCTTAATGGTGCAAAGAGCATACTGCCTTCTTAATGCAGGCGAAAAGCCCTTCCGTTTTTATGTTTTTCATTGGAAGAATGTGGACCACATGTCATGATGACACAAAGCTTTATATCATAAACACTTGAGCAATGGTTGCGCATCGTTGCAATTATATGCAGTACCTAAAATATTACATTCTGCGAATTCCAAGTAAGGATTCAAGTGAACTTCATCGTCCATTAGGAGAACGACACGGATTGATTCACTGAGGAAATGGACTTTTGTCATATGTAAGCTGAGAAAGTACTATATAATTGTACTGCAGCCGCATAACGCTGTAGTGTGAAAAACTCTATACAACATCTTAGTATGAGGGAATGTAAGATATTCTGAGCTTTCCATAAACTTGTAGGCATGTGATGATATTGAATTAAAAGGCAACAAAAAGCCATGAAATCTGAGGTATATATGTAACGATTCTTGTAGATACTTTAATTGTTTACATATAAATTAATACTATCAAGTTCAACATCTTAATCATATTTATGAAACAATCGGTTATAAATTCTATATATTCTGGTATTGCAGTGTTATTGCTCATTCTAACATAGTTTTCCAAACTTTCAATGTTGTCTCTTAAGTTATTCATATGTTTCAGAAGCTTACTTTCTCCAAGCTTTACGATCTCAGTTTTTCCTACAAAAAACAGACATACCGAGAGAATTATGCATTACTACTTAGCGCAAAAGTGTAGCAATAACTTCACATTCTATTAGCACATCCGAAACTGGTTTTATCATAATCCAATTAAATTACTAGGCACTTTGATTTCTTGCAGACAGCGAAGAAACCCATTAACTCTTCATAGCCTGCTGTATCATATTCGTTACAAAGGCGATTTTTTAGGTTTTAGAATTTTTAATGAGACATTATTTCTAATTTCACATTATACTTACCTAGAACAACGAAATTAAGATATTTATAGCTGGTTTTTATTGTAAAAATATTTTTTGCAATAAAACTCTAGTGTTTTTTTTAAATAACAAAGAGCAAAATCCACACAACTGCAGTCAAATGTAACCCCCTGGATATCCAGTGGTGCTATTAGATCGGTTGTTTTACTTAAGCCCTCCCCTTCCTTTACCACAGATACATTTGCCTGCAGTCGCTGGGACCCGAACTCGCGACGTTTTACTTTGAAGGGATAACCAATCTATTTCGCATCGCGCTAACAATCACGGCTATTCGATTCGCTTCGGTTATCGTGCGGCTGAAAGGGATATAAAAGCCAATTTGGCAAAAGAATTCCGGCAACAGTGGGCTAAAATCCTCGAAAGCTCTTTGCTCTTTATACCGAGCCAATTCTAAACTTGCTGCAATGACTGCTTCTTAAGTGTCGGTTTTGTTAAGGTTTTCTTTCGTCATCTGCACTCTCTCTTGAAGAAACTAAAGATCAAAGATTGTAGGGTAATTAAGGAAAACTGATGGTTAAGCTCCTGGTTTCGTACGAGGTATCTGAAGGCCTAGAGCAGCCTTTACCAGTTCCAGGGTCATAAGTTCACTCTGTCTAAGAATTTGTTCTTAAGTGAAGTGAAGCTTATATATCTTAAAATAAAACACCAGTCGTAAATTACTGCTACCAACTCCTATAATAGAATAAATCTTCATAAAAATGGCATAAAACAATTAATCCGTAAACTAAGATTTGCGAACAATGGGTTTAATCTTGGAAACAAAACCCATTACTATATGCATTTATATTAGATATATAATATATAAATTTTGATAATGAAAGAGAAGGATTTGTTCTCAAATACTGCATTAAATATCTTTATTCGAAACAATATCAAGCTGTTTTATTAGATACTAGCTGAAGTACACGACGTTTCCCAAGGCTTCGATGGTTTTGGATAAGCTTATTAGTTTTCTGAATACTGGGAAAACATGATCAAAAAAGGTGAAGAGTCTCAAAATTGGTACCCTTCAAGCAATTTTGAGACTTATTTCAGAAACTTGCATTATACTGTACTGTATGTACCATGCAAGAAACTCTTTATCTTAAATCTAGGATTGATTGCTTTCTCTAGAAACAAAAATTTATTTCTGCCTTGAAATCAAAGAAATCCATGGTAATTCCATATAGTTAAACAAGTTCAGAGGTGTATTTGTAATCCTCTCACTAATAAAATTAAAGAAGTAATTTTATATAGGACTTTTCTGCGAATATAGTGTCGAAAATGATGCAAAGTGTTAATTAATGTGCTTATAAATTACAAAATAACCACTGTGATAATGGATGTTGTCACTGTAGCCACTCATGCACAGCAAACATACATAGTCAGCTATATAAGAAAATACTTCAGCAAGTTCTGACCAGTAATATCATGTTTTGGTACGGCTGTAAATTCTGGATCGCGACTGAGTTATAGAGGAATTCATTGTGGCGGCGCATTGATAGACTCTGATCATACAAGACATGGTATTGCTAAGATATTACGTATGGGAAAATAAACTACTTGCGGTGTCTTACGCAAAAGTATCCAGTAATATGAGAAAAAAGTATAAAAAACATAGGTTTGAATAAAGTTCCCTACAACTTTTATTATTGAAACATTCTATCCTTATTGAATATGTTTTGATACCATTTAAGACTTAATTGGTTTTATATATACCACACATACACACACGCATATACGTTTACATATACCTTTTAGCGTTTTGCAAAGTAAATGCTTATGCCATAATGAAGAGTTCCTGCTACTCCATATCGAATGTTCATTATTCCTTTAAGTGTGCTTTCACTGAGAAGATATATAGTACTTTGAATTGCAGCTCAATAGGACACATCTGCCTTCTAAATTCTCAAAAGAAAATACAGCTTCTAAGGCTGTTTAAAATGAAATTATTAATATTCTCTACTTACGTTGGTATTCAGCGTTATTTGCAAACTGTCGTGATTCTGATATTTACGTTACTTATACACTATCTCGATGATATGTAACCACTCCACTGCTAAATTTAACTGGATCTTCTTAGCAATCACGAAAGAATTGTATCTCTACGGTACTACAAATTAACACGCTAGCCATAACGGTTTGTTTACTGTTTACTGAACACCGCATTTCATAATTGTTGCCAAGTCTGAAACCAATTGCCTACAACAAGTGTAGAGATAAAGAGTAAGAGAAATACATACATTTTAACATAGCACTAACCGCGTTTATTGTAATGAAATAACAATATTTTCATCCATAAAGTTTCTTCTGCTCCCATAATGACACAACGAAATAAAATTAATAGCTTTATTGTCACGAACGTTGGTGTCGCTGATAACCCAAATAAATGAAGATTCGCCAAGTTCCCATTCAGGATGATTAAAGGTAATGCTTTATATTTTTAAGGTGAAAATTCGGACATAAAATAAGCAAATACATTACAGTATACACTGCTCAGCAAATAAGGTGTTTATGAATTGGCCGATTTCAGTATTTGGAACCTGTCACTAACCAACGCTTTGTAATAACTATAGGCCTCGCAACAACGATATGATACGCGATATGAAGCCACATGCATTAGGCGGACGTCTTTTGCGTGTGAAAATACTGATAAACGCTACTGGAGTGCTACCGAGAATTTTTATTTACAAGATTTAACATAATTTTAAATTAACAATAAAAGGTAAAATATTATATGAAAACTACCAGTCTAATGGAGTGGATGGGGCCATTACATTATTTGAAACAGACAAGGAAAAGATATTTCATTTTAAAAGCGCAGTTGTTTTTGTTTTGATAGATTTGGCCCCAAAAACTTAAGCTTCCGACTATATAATTTCGGAGCTGAAGCAATCTGCATACACATTTTTGTATTTTATGTCCCAAAACATTATCGCAGTTGATTTTACAAGCAAAAATTGAAAAATATATGTACGAGACATGATAGTAAAAGAAGAAGCGTCTTAAGTTCAGAAACAAACCATTACAAATAAATACGTATGTGAACATACGTAATTGTGTTCAACTATGTGATCAGCGACTGACTTGACTATTTGTGAACCATGTCGTTTTCTATTTTTACAATAGATGCCATAATGCCTGATCAGACGGGGCGAAAGTGCCTTGCTTTCACGATTATCGGGAACAGACAGCTTGCATGACACTACCTAGTACATCATACCACTCAACTGGAAGTCGAGCGGACGAACTTTCTGGGGTGAAACTGCATGAAGGTATCCAAATGTCATCGCTATTCAGCTTTTTACCACCCCCGTCCTAGATGGTAACGAGAGAAGAAGCAATATGTACAGGTATATCGGTAGAAATAGCGTATTTCTGATGCAAGTACATATAGCTACTGAATTTGACAATGAGTATGTCACATGTTGCAATATTATGCTCTGGTGCATATCGTAAGAGGTTCTAAACATTTGCTTTTTATATTCTCGTACCAGATACAGAGTTCCTCTCAGCCCACTTTATGCGAAACTTTGTTGAAGACACCATATTGGACTCTAGTTGTTCAAATGCGTCAACTAGAAATACACGCTATTATTAAATATGACTCCTGAAGAAAAGCCTGTCTCGCCAAGTCCTATTCATCGTTCAACATATTCAGAAGTTTCTAAATATTTAACGATGCACCATGAGGCACAAATCGCACCTACAAGCAATATTTTCAGTGGTGGATCGTAACCATACATTCACAATTATCTCGCTATAAATTCGTTTGCGAATCATGTTTAATATGAACCTTGTACTTCAATTAACGTTCATACTTAACTCCTTCAGTTTGTGTCCTTACTTCTATTACAGTCTATATGTCATACTGAATAATACCGATGGAGAAAGCGTTATTTGATTTTTTTTCTTTGTTCTCTGTTTTGAGAATACCTTTGTTCCGTAATTCACACAGCTGAAATAATTCTATCTTGAAATAATATCGTGCTATTATGAAGCATATAAACAATTAAACAAGCTAATATGAAAGCTACTTACAAGAAATGACAAATTTCATGTCAAGCAGCCTCGAGTGATTATGGATGTTTTAATCCTAAATCGATTGCTTCACGAACAGATACAGAAACATCACACCTCGCACAGCTTTGTAATGTGCTCCTCTGAAGTAATATTGGCTTTTACTCCACATTTTAATTTTCGGAGTGTTAAATAATTATGTTAAACAATACATGATTTTTTCATAAGGAATTTAATCCCCAGTGCTGTGTTCAGTGGGTTCGGAGTACTTGAAAGCGATTCGTGGCTTTGTTGAATCGACCAACCCTTTTCCCCATTCCATAAAACTAGTTAAAAGGAATATTTTATGTCTTTTAATTAGCTCAATGCAGAACGACTGTCTGTGGTAGTCTCATAAAATTCACAAGTTATTAATATTTGTTCCATAAAAAAGAAATATTTTTCGTCAGACAGTATTTCGCCCTTCCCACCATTCTCCATCTCTGCTTTCCCATTTTCACTTTGTCCGCTCGAGCGTTGGGAATGACTAAAGATTATTTTTATGGCCTTAACTGAAATGATGTGACCGATTAAAAAACACATTTTTACGGATGAATTCACAGCTGTTCCATTCGTTACAATTCCACTGTAGGAGGGGTAGCTATAATATTTTTGGGCTGCTAGATTTAGGGCTCTAAAATGCTGGCACAGATCCCACTTGCGCGCTAGCGCAAACACATACGCACACACGCGCAAACACAAAAACATAAATGCACACACTCACAATATATACGCACACACATATACAATTACACCCACATATACGCGTACACACATCCATAAACATACACGCACACAGGCACACACGCGTGTGTCCGCGCGCACACACACGCCAGAACTTAATGAGAAAAGTACACTTCTGGGTTTCTGTAAACACCTCTAATCCCTAAAAAAGAAATCATCATGCACACAGTTTTAATTAACCCCTATTATCACATAGGCTCAAGCAAGCAAGTGCAAACGTGGGGAATGTAAAAGCAATTCTCGTGACTATCAGGACTGAAGAATAAATACTGGACACGAATATTTACTTCGTGGAAACAACATAAAACACATTTAGTTACCCTCCTGGGTAATTCTTCGCCTGGTCATCTGCTACACCATATTTAAAGACAAGAGCAGAAATGTGAAACACAAGTGATGTAACTGTATCGATAGCAAGTATATCAATTTCACAAGGAATCAATCATTGCGATAGGAATACTGATTGTTGTAAGACTACGTGCGTTTTATTAAGAGAAACCCTTACCTACTTCTACTCTCATTCAAAACCCTAATATTGCAGTATGTCTGTAAGTACATATATACGTGCCCCTTATGTTTACTCCTGCTGTGAATTTTGACGTTACGTGCTCTGCTGATCTTCTTATAGAAGCAAGAACGAACGGATCTTCAGAATTCTGAAGCAAATATTAAGAATGGTTGTGAATTGGAATCAACGTAAATTGTTGTTGTAAATATTGTAAGTTGGTAAATTAGTAACGAACAATATACCTTTCCTTCATCTAAGCTCCGGTACATTGGTTCATTGTGCTGTTTTATGTAGGAAGCATGACATCGAGATAAATGTGCAAAATAAAATGCTATTACCACGACATATTTACTAAACCAGATCTATTGGAGGGGAGGAGTGGACGTGAACTTACCCCTCTTCCTTTGAGCAAAAACTTGGAACAAGGTCACCGTTCTGAAAGAGGATATTTCAAAGGCCAGTTATAAGTAATGATTTTTCAAATTAATTCAGTAGCGATTTCTGTTCTAATCCTATGATTTGGTGGTGTTGCCATAGAGCATCATTTACCTTTATACTATATAAGTTTATACTAATTAACTACATTTAATGCTTTGTAATAGACATAGATGATATCACTTAGGAGTACGAGTAGTACTGCCTACGAAGTGGGATTTAGTATCTCAACCTACAAGATATTTTGTGCCCAATCCCCTGGCGGGATGTCCCCGGGAGGGAGGTGTGACGTGAGAAGAGACAGAGGCCGGCCCAGGAGGCACGACAGGGTCCTTACCTTTTACAGATTGAAACTTCCCAGATGCCAGCTGGTGCAACCGGCTGACCTCCTCCCTGCAAGCTTGCACATCCCACTGGGGGGCCCGAGCCTCGGAGACCGCCCCATTCCGGGGGACGAAGCGCTACATGGAGCATCCTTTTCCCCTGCCATGTAACGCCGAGACTACCGCCGACACTGTCAGCCTGAAACAGACCAAGCAGATGAAAGGTGAAGTGAAATGAGAATGTAGGTGAAATGGAGGGACAGGAAATTCGGGAAATGTAATGCATATTCCCAGCATTGACCTAGCGACCCAGAGAAACCCCCTTTAAACGCATGGGTCAGGAAGGTCGGTCGCCAGAATCGGACCCACGACCTCCCGAATGCGGGCCACAGACGTTACCTCCTGAGCCGTCCCGCTCGGTTATTATCACATAACTGCGCCAGTTAGATATGCCATATAGTTCAAAATTCATTGAAGGAAAACTGTAGATATTAGATTACTACTACCACTACCAGCACTACTTCTACTGCTACCATTTCTACTACTACTACTACTACTACTACTACTACTACTACTACTACTACTACTACTACTACTACTACTACTACTACTACCACAACCACCACTATTTCTACTGCTACCATTGCTACTACTACTACTACTACTACTACTACTACTACTACTACTACTACTAGTATTACTACTACCACCACCACCACAGTACTAACGCTACTACTACTACTACCACTATTTCTATTGCTACCATTTCTACTACTACTACTACTACTACTACTACTACTGCTAATAATAATAATAATAATAATAATAATAATAATAATGCTCATATATTAAATCTGTGCAAAAATCCTTTCTACAGAAATTTCCTAACATCTGTCTGTATTTAACTTTCTGTTAAAGACGCTCTAGGCAGGAAATCAACACAAATATTTACCCGTGGTATCAATTCTGCCAAATAAAAATACATAAAATGGAAGCTTTAATTCCGATTTATTCACCTTAACTTTTACCCTTTCACTGCGTAAAAGTACAAAATAGACTATCCAGTATAGACACCTAGTCCTTATTAGCATACCCAACAACAATGTTCAGAAGAATTTCCATCATTTTGAATTAGTCATTTCGTCCAAAAACGAAAATTAAAAAACACTTATGTGGTTGTGGCGAGATTTATATAAATGTCACAAAGGTTGTATAAATGACAGCGGCCATTTTTCTATTGAGTGGTTAGAAAACCTTAACCGAACGGGATGGCTCAGCGACAACGTCTGTGGTCCGCATTCAGGAGGTCGCGGATTCGATTCTTCCCGCGGTTGATCTTCCTGATGCATCTGTTGTTCCGGGATTTCCCCGGGTCGCTAGTCGAATGCTGTGAAGGTTAATTATATGCCCCGAATTTCCTGTTCCTTCATTTCACCCCTATTCTCATTTCACCTTATCCTTCATCTGCTTGGTCATTTCAGAGTTGCAAGCGTTGGTGGGAGTCTCGGTGCTGCATGGCATGGGAAAAGGATGCCCTCCAAAACAATTCATCCTCCGGAGTGGAAGCGGTGTCCGAGTCCTGGCCACCTCCAGTGGGATGTGCAAACCCGCAGGGGGGAGGGGAGCCGGTTGTACAAGCTGCCATCCGGGAAGTTTCAATTTGGAAAACGTAGGGCCCCTGCCCTCTTCCCTGTCGTGTCTACTGGTTTGGCCGCCCTCTGTTTGCTCTCACCTCACTCCTCCCTCCCAACGGCGCCTCGTTAGGGGTCTAGGTACAAAACATCTCCATAGGTTGAGGTGCTAAGTCCCCCTCCGCTCCTAGTCCTTGTCCTAGTCCCTAGAAGCTTTTATACTTCGTAAGAGATTAAATAACTTGTACTAGCATCTGTTCATAAAGGTAGAAAGTTACAATGTTTACCTTTCCACAGATATTGCTCTGCCTATATATTCAAAAGTGTTTAGGAACGTAATTATCATTGACTTCAGCAGTGCCCTGTAAGCTTTAATATTCTTGTGAATGTTATTTCGGTTTAAGGAACAATTTTCATGGAAAATGCTGCATTTAACTTCAAAAATAATAAATTTTCGATTTAGCCATAGCCTTTTACCGCGTGGGAGATATTAGATACGTCGTTCCTCAAAGTGTCTTCATTTTTCTAATTTGCAGAAATAACTTCCCTTCATAACTACATCCGAGTTTTAGTTAGTACTCTCGTATATCTGGATGTTACAAGTTTGTTGATAAATGAATGTACGGAGGGTCGTTCACGATCTATGGTAACAATATGAGACGAGCACAATATCTCCGCACTGAAACATTTGGAACTGAATGAAGGTTCAGCAGTATGAGTGTATCACTATGTTTGCTCATTTGTGTGCTCTTGTTCTTGTTGCATCAAATGGCGACAAAAATAAAACCATGCTGATAAGGGTACGTTATTCCCCTTTCCGATGCAAAATACATTATTCTAAGATTAAGCAGTGCAAGTGGCGTGGTTTTATCGTATCCAAGAAAGTGATCTCATGTGCACTCAATAAATAATATAAGGCCACTCCTGGGCTTATTCCAAAGGGCAAGAAACAGGGAGATTCACGACCGCCACCAGTCGCACCCCGGATATAATTTGGAAGGTAAATGCCCATGGCTCTGGACCAAATCCTGCAACTCAAAAGGGCCATTGCACTGTAATTAGGTATCTCTGTTACTACTGTGAACACCATAATCAAGCAGGATTTGAATCTAGAAAAGTGTCATAAGAGCCGGGGATATAAGATGTTGCCTAAAACACATTGCAGAACGTGCCGCTAACAGCAGAAAGCTGTTTGAACGATACCTAGTCGGTGAAAAGTGGATGCTTGTTGTCTTTTTAAATGAGGCATATGTTTATGTAAGTGACTGCATCAAACACTGGGCTATATATTATCGACCAAGGTGAGACAATATGCTAAAGTTGGTATAAGGAAACTAACGAAAACTTCCCCAATGGTTTCAAGGTAATAGTTAGATTCAGTTACAATCGCAAATTAACAATTCGTCGTGTGTGAAAATCAACACGGCATATTATCAGACTAAAGTTCTGATACCAATTTTCCATACAGAAATCCCTGTCTCTATAGTGCAGATGTAAATAAAGTCTGGTTGTATCAGGTTAAGGCATCAAGCCATACGTCTGCTTCAATCTAAAAATATTTAATTTTTGAAGAACATAGAGAGAGAAATGGGAAAACATTCCATACGTTTCAGCGATATCCGTGTTAAACATCTAATGCGTCACTGATGGGTTATTGAAAAGGGCCCTTGGAAGCAGACGGCCGAGAACTTTGGATGGTCTCTGGAAAGCTGCCAGGAAGAATGGATTAAACTGGCCATCCCTGTATTTAGTAGCAGTTTACTCCAGTGAAACCTGTGCTGCAGATTGATAGCTCAAGTTAAAGGCTGCATATAGAACATCACTGCGGTGGAGGCGTGGTTTTTCATAAGGGGGTCTTAAGTTTGTTAATATAGATTGCGAACGACCCTCTGTAGTTTAAGCGATTACGCAAATAAATTAAATAAATTGTTGAGGTCTATGTGTTCATAGCTTAAAGCATTCTTCACTAATAGCCGATACATGCCCGCAATACGGTAATACGCAAGGACTATATCTATAGACTATATCTACATCGACTGTATGTATGATTACTCTTAGGGACTGTTCCGCCCAAATTACCTAACTTCATATGGTTAGGAGTGTATATATACTAATTACCGAGCGGAACGGCTCAGGTGGTAACGTCTGTGACCCGATCCGGGAGTTCGATTTTCGCGGCTAACCTTCTTGAAGCATGAGTTTTTTGGGGGTTGAAACGGCAACTCTAGGCCGAGCCCAAGAACTATAATTACAGATAACTTATTAATTAACTTTTAGTGATGTTAAATCGTATTATGTAAATATCTTTTTCTCATACTGCTTGTATATTTTAAGAAGGGTGATTTAACATTATGTATCTATCTAGGTTATTAATATTAGTAGAGTTATAAATGGTTTAATGTAAATAATTTAAGCGCTATGTTAAAATACTGTCCACGAGGGAAAGTTTTAGCTACAGGAATAGTGCTTTCGAAGGCAGAAAACCTAGTTTTATTACCTCTCTCCGGTCGCTGTGCTATTATTCCTACAGCGAGGGTGTAGAGCCTTTGTCCCATTATTTGATAATTCGCCGTGACCAAGTGAGTGAGAAAGACAACCTTAACGGTAAATGTAGGAAAAGCCGCGATTTATATTAAAATTGGACCAATGAGATCCCTGAAAGTTTATTCGAAATAGTTAGACGCGTCGAGTCGCGCTAAAAATGGACCAATAGGAAAGGAAGCAGCCTCAGGAGCCTGAGACTATAAATGGATCTGTTTGGGGAAAATTCGGGGCAGTTTATGTCATGTGTGGTCAGGGAGAGATGCTGCAGGATGTGTGAGATATCGCGCCAAAAAGGGAATCAAGTCAAATTTGTCATGTCAGCTTAGTATTGCATTTTATTCGAGAGTTTTCGTAATGTGTGGTCAGGGAGAGATGCTGCAGGATGTGTGAGATATCGCGCCAAAACAGGGAATCAAAATAGTTTTAGCAACACACCTAAGATCCGCTACTCTGAAAGCGACAATAAGAATAGTTATATTTCGTGACATATCCACGCCATAGTCTAACAGCGGTGGACAGTATTTTACAGCGGCAATACCAGTTTTGTATACTACGAGTGTTAAATTAAATAAAAAGAAACGGCAGTGTCATCTTTTCATAAACAAAGCAAGTCTATGTCTTCCTATATCACCACCCGAGATCTACGTTTTCCTTTACCGAGGATAAGTCCATGCTCCCATATAATTTAAGGAAAATTACTGCAGCTAGCCGAGGATAAATTGAAGAACCAACACGCTGAGAACTTCTGGAAGCAACGGGAGAAGCATCAAGGTAAGCTACAGCAACGGATGAGGAGGTGATCGCCGCAGGGTTTACCCGGATCGCTAGGCGAATGTTGGGTAGGTTCATTATATCTCCCTATTTTCCTTCCTGTCCCTCCATTTCACCTCCATTCTCACTTCACTTTACCTTTCATCTGCTTGGTCTGTTTCAGAGTTCCAACTGTCGGCGGGAGTATCGGCGTTGCATGGCAGGGAAAAAGGATGCTCTCTTGAGCACTTCGTCTACCGGAATAGGGGCAGTCTCCCGAGTCCCGTGTCCCTCAGTGGGATGTGCGGGCCTGTAGCGCGGAGGGCAGCTTGTTGCACCAGCTGCCAGCGGGGGAGTTTCCATTTGTGAAAGGTAGGCACCCTGCGCTCTGTCCTGTCGTGTCTCCTGATCCAGCCGCCTTTTATCTCCCATCCCTCCCTCTCGGGGGCAGCCATCAGGGGCATAAGCAAAAAGACCCCCTCTGCAACTAGTCCTATTCTTACTCCCTATTTACTAATTTGTAGGTAAATGTACACATAGTTGCGTGTTATCTCACACAGCTCTATAAGATAGATGTAAATAATTATATTGTTAGTTAACAAATACTTTGGTGCTCACAAACACCACCACGCTACTTACGCTATGCTATTCCATCTAACTCTATGTAACCTGATGGTTAATTACTGACTGAAAGAAATGGTTTGCACAGACCTTCGGAAGACACCTAGATATAAATGGAAATGTATAGCCTAACAAGAATTAAAAAAGAAATTATATGCCAGTATTCATTTAAGGATTTTGATTGAATATTTTCGTGATTTCCGTTTCTAATCCAACTTCTCTTTTTAGACAGATGTGTTCATATTGTTCACTGCAGGGAAGAAAGAATTCACACACGATATAGATGACAATTCGGAGAAATGAATGTTTCAAATGAATTTAAATCGCCCATTGAATTCCGTCATTCAACATAACTATTAGGTTACCTCTTAAGTATATTCAATACAATTAACCATGAGTAAATGCATCATTTTTCAAAGCCAAGTCAAAATATTTCACTTCATGTCTTAATCTTTGTTCACTTATTTCTTCTACATGTATATGTATATTATATTTACTTATTTTATTTATATGTATTTTATATTTATACGTAGAATACGTGTTAGCAATATATTTCATTAATAATATATTCCAAACCTTCTGATGCTTTTTTTCATTCTTTTGATGGCAGCAACCAGAATTGCTGAGTTATCAGAGGAAATGCACCCTGATATTCTTTCATCCTCATTAACCACAACCTACACATTTTGAGACAGCATGAACTAATCTCGTTTGATCCTTTCTAACACTGTCTTGAAATTGCTAATGTTTTAGCTTCAGTACCATTTTCCCCGAGTATCAGTTCGCTTCTATAGTGTTTCCTAAACAAGAATAAACTTCACAGTTTTGTCAGAAGTAGATACATACCTGTGCTAATGAAGCGTCCGAGTTGAAAATGTTGTCGGTGCATCTCTCATGCACACACGATAATACACAATGAGGCACCATCAATTATATCCACTCCATAGTGGTATAAGGCCACGAGAAAAGGGGGAGGGAACTAAGTGCAATTTATGTTTCTCAAAGGCTACGTAATTTACAGTCTGCGCTAATAGAGCACATTAACACCATAAACCAGCCTTACAGTAATGGCAGGCGGGCCCGCCGAGTTAGGGTACTATGTCTCTATTATCAGTGGAAGTTATTGTGCTAGCCCTGCCTGTATCATGCCTCACGAACCGCGCGTTCTACCACAAAATTGCTTTCTATAGCAAGCAAGAGCTTATGCGTACGTTGTGGTGTTTAGGAATAAAGTCGAAGAAACGACAGATTTCATGGCAACCGTTCCAAAAGCACTATGGCTTTGTGATCTATGAGAGTAAAAGGAGCCTGGTGCCTAAACCTAGAATATTCCACTGTTTACATGTTTTTGTTAATTATATCTATATGACATGTAATCTTCGAAAA
Source organism: Deroplatys truncata (assembly GCA_030765065.1). NCBI lineage: Eukaryota > Metazoa > Arthropoda > Insecta > Mantodea > Mantidae > Deroplatys > Deroplatys truncata. The sequence goes on along the minus strand of CM060990.1, from coordinate 532,179,449 downwards.
CAGTAAAATAAGCGTTATGAAAACACACAAATGCTCTAGACTGAATTAATTTCCTTATATCCTCAAAAAGTACAGCTATTCACTTAAAGTATTAAAAATTGGTGTTTACAACTGAAGTATATATAAATGAATTCCTTTTCCTGTTTTATATGCCACCCTTAACATTTAAGGCCATATCGCCGGTTTTCCTGTGGAACAATTGCTCATCGACAATGAAATTCCACTTGTTCGCTATTGTGTATCTTTGGGCTTTCTTTATAAACATAAAATTCACATACAGATTTACCCTCTCATTCATACTTCCAGATTCTAGGGAGGATGGGTAATAATCCTGGGTAAAGAAAAATGCTCAACTAGCAGGAATCGAACCCGGGACCTCGGAATTTGGAAGGTAGCGTATTAACCACCAGTTCAGAGGCAGCCAGTAAGTTTTTGATTGCAATAAAATATGCTAATGAGAAACAGGTAGTCATGTTGCTGTCAAGAATTTTCACTATGGTTTCACTTCTACTCTGTTATGTCAGGGACTAATGTGTATACCTACTCAAAATTTGAATCTTGGTTGGGGTGAGCTGCCTGGATAAGGTTTTCCGTGGTTTTCCCTTACCCTCATAAGACGAGTGTCGGGTAAATCTCAGCACAGTGGACCCCGCTCATTTGGAATATTATTGTACCCATTTGACTGAAGAACCCAGAAAGTCTCGTCTATAATATATGGCATAACAAAGCATTAATTTTTCCTTAATGCATTCCAATCCTCATTCAACCATTTGATGCTTAATTTTTTCTATGAAACTAAGGACGTTTAATCAATGACACATGTTTGCTAGATCGTAAACAACAAATACATAAAGAAAGAAAGAAAGAAAAATATCAGAAATAATTGGGGTTTATAGGTCAATTGAGGGTTCAGCGTAGAGTTGTCTAACCCAAAAATTACAAATATTGCTGATGGCAATATAATATTTCTGTGAATGAGCCTTTGTTAAATGCCAAACTTACTTATTCCACTTAAGCGGAGTAGAAAGGCTGTATCCAGTAATACTAACTTTTCTGATTCCAGATGTGTTCAATTCATAAAATACTGTAGACAGATCCTTTCTTGTTTAATAGATACAAAAAGTATTGTCTAACCTGTCAAACTTAACATGTTATTATGAGTATTTTTGTAATTAAAGATATAGAAGCACTGAAAATTGATTATAAGATAAACATAGGCTCAAGAGCTTCTTAAAGCCATGGTGCATGTATATGGAAGAAATATTACATACAACTGAAAGGAATTTAGTTTTATATCTTAAATTGTTTTTAATTGAGCACACCTGAAATTTGAACATGTAGCATCGCTGCGATGGAGCCTTCTTACACCCCTTAAAAACAATCTTTAGAGAAAAAAGAATCTAAGCTGTTCATGTCTGATTTGCTAGAATTCCTTAAATGATGTGCCAGTTTGGACTTAGCCTCTGATAATTATGTTAAGTGAAGAAAGTTGAATAATGGTATACGGTATATGAGGTTTAATTATTTTGCTGTTTTTGGAAGAAGCACATTATATTGAATGCCCTAAAAACGCTTTATTTTGTTTGTTTACAGTTCAATATGAAAATGTTACCAATTTAGTCTTAGAATATGTTGTTTACGCAACTCCGGCACTGTGCCACTCAACTGACGTTTGCATGGCAGCTTCAAAATATTAATGTGTTCGTGGTGAACTGCTCCATGAAAAATGAAGATATATATCATAATAAGGTATTACTTTTTGGGAACAAAGTTATGCATCTCTATGGAATGTTTCTTCATTCATACATGTCCTTTTCTCAAATTTGTGGCTTAATTTATTTTACGGAATGCTGAAAATGATAATTAGAATCTTACGAACATTTCGGGTTCGTTCTAGTGGGTGATTTACTGTACTGCAAAGTACTTCCGAAAAAATAGACTAGCCACTGGGCCATACAGTGCTGAAAATGGTTTCCCAAAATTTCATAAAGAAAGAGTAAATTGGAGTTAGTGTTATGTCTTCCAATATTGATGAAGGCAGAAAATCAGAAATTACCTAATATTTTTTCGCTAAATAAAACATGAACATTGTGTGATCTCCAGTATCAATATGTTCCCTAAATTATATCATGAAAATCTCCGAGGTTTAAAATCCTATTTGATTTGAATTCTTATACTTTTTTCACGTTTTATAGAGTTCCAGGTTAAAAAATTAATACAGTTACAGGTGTAGATTTTTTTATGAGGAATTGTGTTAATTTGCTTCACAGACCGCTTATATCATAAGTGTATAAATTGTATTATAATGCTACTAATGAAGAATTACGAAGAGAAAAATAATTTAAAAATACTGCCAACGAAGGATTTTGTAAACATTCTTCTGAAGTGCAACTGAATTAGAGAGCCAAGTATGAAAAACTTCGGAATATAAGAATAACTATATTAAATTCGTACATTGTTATCTGTAATCAATGATACATTTTAAATGGAAACGAGGTTAACCTTCAGACTGCTATGTGGGGCCCAGTTGGACTCCAGTGTTAAACGTTTTAGTTTTCAAGAGTGAAGTTTAGAATTTTGAAATCTTTGTAATGTGTTGCAAATTTAATCAGCTTTATTACCATAAAATAGTTGCGTAAAATGTTCAATAAATATAACTGTAAAAAATAAAATACAACCTGAGGTCCACTTGGACCCCTCATAGCAGTTCATGTCTCATAAAATTTTCTGCATCTTGAGAGTTTTAAGTTGGCTGCCTCGTCCTTTTCAGTTATTCTAGCATCCATTGTTAATTTGAAATTGTGTGGAAACAGTTCAGTACTCTCCTAGTGTGCACTGTAAGGTGTAGTCATGACGAAATGGAAAGTCGAAACTTTTAAAAGGCCGATGCCAGTATGTCCAAGAAAAATTATAGAAAAGTAGAACAAAGTGTGAGAGTTGTAAGGAATTCATTTGCGATACCCACTGCAAGAAAATATAGCGAGTAGTGTGTCTTGGATAGTACACTCACTGAACATGAATTGTAAAGTTCCATGTAAAAAACTTAAACGGAACTGGTAGTACATTATAACAATGTAAAAATGCAGCTGTGAATCCCAAGAAAAAGAATAAGACATAAGATAAAGCGAAAAATAAAAAATAAAACAAATTATTTCAGCTAATGCGATGAAAATAAAAATAATATTGTGATTTGTAATTCGATTGTTTGTTTGACAATGTTAATTTTGAGATACACTGTTGGTAAACAAAATGTTGAGACGTCAGAATTGTTATTTTAAAATGATTTTATTTGTTCCAGATATAACATAAAATAATTATATTGTGTTAATTTTAGTTTTCTGGCTGGTGTCAACTGGGACCGATCTCAGTGATTTAAAGAGGTAGAAAAGCAAAGCAGTCTAAGGTTAAGTACATAATGCGCTGAACTCAATTGTGTTATTTGGTATTTGGTCCATGCATTGCGTTTGTTGTTTCACACAGCGTATTGAATCCACAGCAGAATCACACATTGTCACTCTTACCACGCCAGTTTTATCACACTCATTTTTTCAACACCTATCCTAAAAACACTGGTTTGCAGATACTAAGAATGAAACAATGTAATTATGTTCAAATTGGCCAGGATTTTATTGAGCTCCATGTTACCCAATATTTACCTCATGAGAAAAATGGAAAACTCCAGGGAATGCATTATTTCGGCAACTTATTCCAACCGAGCTTCGAGCTCAGTCCTTTTGAATTGCAAGGCAGACACGATACGCTCACACCACGGTGTTGGAATTAAATTCAATGTGCATTATAGATTACACAGTGCACCTACCCCTGAAAGTGCCAATAGCGGTATACTACTCTGTGTGTGTGTGTGTGAGTACAGACACATCTAATGAGTCGGCTGCCCCTATTTATTTTTTAATTTATGCAACGTGCTAAGCGGCATATGTGGCTTAAGCCATTCTTGAATGCCTTCCAATGGCTGATTTGCATAACACTTTATAGAGGAGGTATAAATAATTCAGTGTATAAGTGTTTTACGGGACAGAATGCAATCGCTATGTATGTCGATGCCAAAAACATACCACCCTGACACTGGGAGCTGCAGTAGCACTTTTAGCCTTTTTTTAGAATCCTTTATTCTTTAGCATACATTCATACACACCTTTTAAAACGCCCCTAAAGGAACAACCTATCACATGCATCGGTTGACAAAATCACTTGAAAACGAAATGGCAGATCTACGCAGTGCGACCAATTGCATTTAAGCCGTAGCAAGTGTTCGTTGTATAGCCCTCTCAAAAAATGCTAGGTACTAGGTAGATAATTTCGCTTATGTCACAAACTATGGCATACTTCAGCTCATACAGTAACTTTAATGACTGATTCAACTTGTTTATTTGAGTTAAAACTGCCAAAACTACCTCCAAACACTGTATGAAGCTGCAAAAGCGTGTAAAGATTCGAGGTGGCGTCTGAGTTCTGCGATTACTTATTCGTATAGGAACCTTTTCTCGTAAGGTAGCGTTCAGCGAATGGTATTATCATGGTTGCTTTACCACTATGCCACCTCAGATTTGGTTCAAATTCTCCGAATTAAGTTCAAAGTTTCTATTACATGTTGTTTTATCTCTTTGGATCTACAATTTGATATTATGATACAAATAATATTTTTGATAGCTTAAGTGTGTACAAAATAGAATAATCGCCATGTTTTTCACTGGCAGATGGATAATTTATACTCCGTAGTAGGTATTTTATTGTGCTCGGAATTATGCTTCACCCACTCAAAAAAATTTAACAAGTTTACACATGCAAAGTGGCTTTAGTTATTTCAGCTTGCATCAAGGCTTGGCATAAATAAACTCTCCGTTATCTGCTCAGGTTTTGAAGCCTTTCTACGAGACACGGCTACGGTCATAATGTATACAAACGACGAGTATGTTGACATACTGTTAATCTATGGAGAAACAAGGTGTAAGGCACTGTCAGCGAAGTGCCTGTATGAAGAACGGTTTCCAGGAAGGAGGGCACCTACTGCAGACACTTTTCGAAAGGTTAAAAGACGTCTTCCTGAAAACAGGATCATTTGGAAAAGGACCACCTGCTCGCGGTGCTCCAGTAACATCTGAAGTCAATGAAGACGCTGTGCGAAATGCAATAGAAAACAATCCACGTACCAGTTCAAGGACCACGGCACAAGATCTGTAAATAAATCAGTTCTCAGTGATGCGCATACTGTACCGTAATATCATCCGTACCATCTACAACTACACTAATCTCTCCATGGACGCGACTTTCAAACGCGAGTGATATATGCACAGCGGCTACAGCAGCGAGCGCAAATGGATTCAGAGTTTTAGGAAGTGCTCTCTTCAGTGATTAAGCCACATTATACAACAATGGAACTGTTAACCACCATAATATGCACTACTGTACAGGCAATCCTCACCGGATGGGAAAAGCTGCATTACAGTACAATGGAACTTCAATGTCTGGCGCGGAATATTAAGCGACTGGCTAATTGGACCGCACTTCTTTGAAGGCAGCTTCACAGGACCACGGTACTTTGCATTTCCGCAAGAAGAGTTGTCATTGGTACTAGAAGATGTGTCATAGTGAAAGGAACAGGAATGTGGTTCCAGCAGGATGGAGCTCCACCACACTGGTCACTGCTTGTAAGAAATCACTTACATAGAACATATCCGCAAAAATGGATTGGCCCAGGGAGCCCAAACGCATGGACCCCTAGATCACCTGATCTCACCGGACTGGAATACTTTCTGTGGGGTCATTTAAAGGAACGGGTCTACGCTCAAGAACCGCAAAGCCCAAATCATCTACGGGCACCCATTAGTGAAGAATGCAGGCAGATTACACCGCGCATATTACAGCATGCAAGAAGGTCTCTCCGGCAACGTACCCAAATGTGCATTGATGAAGAGGGTTCGTCATTTTGAACATTTACTTCGTTGATGAAATCCACGCCCTTTAACAGTTTATTATTCTGTTTACCCGTGAAGTTAGTGAATTTACCACTCCATTGTCAGTAAAAGAAGTGTAGCATAAGGTTTAAACATGAGACAAAAACTGTTACATTTAATAGCATCGACATGCGCCCAAAAGAATGAAAGCTAACTACGTAACACGGTTTATAACATCAGATACGCTACAAATTATTTGGGTAAACATGATACACAATTATCTAATTGTAATTCTTGTGTCTTTGGCTCATAGAATAGCCAATAACAAAAATAAATAAATTAGTGTACTAAAATACAGAAAATAAACACAAGGAAAAAGAAAATCTAAGAACCAAACAAGTTGATGTAAGTATTAGATTCGAACCTACGAAGCTAACCTTTGCTTTACCAGATTCCGGCAGCTAACCCACTTGGCCAGAACGCACGTATTCTATACCGCTTAGTGATAATATTTCTCTACCTCCTTGCAAGCATTATATCCACGAAAAGCCGTATTTTTAAGCTTTTCGCAGCTCCTTGATTCTCATTCCGGCCTTTAATCATTAATGCTGGTTGCGTACAGTATCTAATAGAATGGCAGAGCTACAATAACAGTTTTTTTGCTAAAAGGGGTCAATGTTTTCAAATTAGACTATAAACTGCGGGTTGCATAGATACAGATACCTAGGGGCAGCTGTCCCAGTTGGTAAGCATATATATATATATATATATATAGAGAGAGAGAGAGAGAGAGACAGACAGGCAGACAGAGAGAAAAAGAGAGGAGAGAGAGAGCACCATCAATTCTGCGATTTAATCTCCAACTCAGTAGTACTCTTGTAATTTTATAAATAGAGAGAGAGTGGGGGAGAGAGAGTACCATCAAATCTGCCATTTATTCTCCAGCTCAGTAGCGCTCTTGTAATTTTATCTCTAATTTTAATTTTAAACAAATTATAATGCTCCAATCGCCATAAAGAACACGAAATACTGCGAGAAGAATGTTTCCACCAGAGTATACCTTTGGTACATACGCTCACAGAACTTGTATTTCTGCTTACACCAGTTAATATATACTGCGTCGGAAAATATAAAATTCTTCATTCATTTTTCAAAACCCAGCTCCCGTTTTAAAATCTGTTGGTAACAGGAAATGAATAAACTTTCCAATAACGAAAAGATTGTGGAAACAACTTCATTATCTTATAATGTAAGCATGTCTGAACGATTACAAAAAGCTTTGAACCTGCTTAAAACTTCTGTTACAAAGATTTCATGACATGTTCATAACATTATGATAATGATTAGTGATGATAAATACCTTAAAGCACCATCCACGTTACACCCTCTTATTAACACATTCTGGAAGTACCCTGATGCATTTAACAATGCTCAACAAATAATTGTTCAGTTGTAAAAATTGAACCAAATCACTTGCACACATTCCAATCCAAGTATAACAAGAGACTATTACTGCAATATTTAACTCGCTACCTCTGGTCTTTGTAAAGCTGTAACATTACGAGGGTTAAGAACGGAGAACACGTATCTGACAAAACACACATTTTATAGGAGAGCCAAAAAGCTTCATAATATCTGAGTAAATTAACCTAGTGGTCTGATTTTTTGTAGTTATGTATATTATTCTATCTCTTTATGATTCCAGATTTTCATTTTGACATATTTTAGTAAATAAGAACCTTTATACACTTACGACCTTTATGGGCAAGGATTTGTTCAGAAAATAAGCAGTTACGAGGTACCCCTATTTATAATGAAGCATTTATTAAAGCTTACACGTCTTGATTGTTACATTTATAATGTTATATGAGACTTGTACAGATGTTTTTCATTTTAATCAATGCAACTTAATACAATACTTTTATTTAAAGAACACTAAAATAAGAACAAACCTGAAAAAAATCAATAAGTGTGGGGTAGATTGTCGTAAAAAATGTGACAACCTTTTGGAATAACGTTCTTTAGTTCCTACAGAAGCAGCCATTTGCTCTTCTGTATTTGAAGTGGCTCCTTGTATAAACTAGGAAACTGTCCCCATGGTGGTAGAAGAACCTTATTTGGACGCTTTGGAATGTCAAGGTAAGGACCATCAAAGTCTATCCTGATGTGAATAAATCCATGAGGTATACACCTGATTTCTTTTATGTAGGATTCCCTACCTTGCGACCTGGCCGTGTTGATTCATATTTCATCAAAGACCGCACTGAAAAATCCTTCACAAAGTCACGTGTCAAGAAAAAAGTTTCATATGGAAATGGCTTTTTCCTCGATTGCTTTGTTATTCTTATATAGTCACGTGGCAAGTAAATTTCCTGAATTTTCATTTTCCCTTCTATGGTAGCATGAACGGAGTCACGCTCCATTTCAGTATGACCTTTCTTAAGGAACTTCTGATGCACTGCAACATTATTATGTATAGTAGAGCTTAAGAAAGCATTTGATATTACAGAATTGCGGTTCTGAAATGAACATCCATCACTATAAATAATAATGGGTACTGTTGATTCTTGAAACTTTTCTGTCAGATAATCCAGAAGACAAGTTGCAAATGTAGATGCTGTCAGTCCTGCTTCTTTCTCAGAAAACCAGTAACATTTTGCTTCATGTGTGCTTAAGTCATATACTGTGTAATTATGCAAGGCAAGTTATGTTTTGTAGTATGGAGCACTAACTTTTAAATATTGACAAACTTTTACAGCTTGAATATCTACTGTTAGTACGTGACATTTATTATTTTTTACATCTTCGTTGTCTCTCTCCTTTTCTTTCCTGTAATGATCCTTCTTTTCGATATGCTGTTTCAAGTCTGTTCATCAATGTTCTTCATCTTATACTCACAACGTGTATTACAATGATCTTTTCTTGGAGTATACAAGCTCACATTCAACTCGTTCATGACGGAGTCAAATGTAAATCTACTAAGTACTAGTCTCTGACTCTCTTCACGTTTATTCCTGTATTGCCTATAAAGGTCATTGACTGACCCCATTATTGGCTCCAGGTAGAGCTTTGGAGTGTCTTTCCTGCAGTAATGCGAAGGCAGTTTTGACAGAGAATTGATGTACTCTGGTAGAACTGCTCTATCGGATACACTGGGAGAATCCACCTTCTTTTTTCTCTCTCTGATAAATCTTGAACTTGCAGCTGTGCCACAAACTGAAGATTGTACCCAATGATGAACACTTCACTCTTTAAGATCTAGGGTGGAGAGAAACATCCCTTTGCAGACAATATATTTTGTTCCGTTTCTCAGTTTCAGTGAGTAGGAATAAGTTCCACTCCGCCACGAATCCACTTCTGTGGTCTTTCGCCCTGGGGTTGTCTGCGAGACGAGAGAAGCTACATACACGTTCTGTTGATCCCAATCCATATCTTCCCAGAATGCTTCAAATATCGTTTTTCGATCTTCTTTAGAAATCTGAGTACACTGGCGAATTTTAGATTTTAAGCACTTCTGTGACATACAGGTCGGTCCCATCTTCCCGGCCTCTTGCTGAGCATCTTGAGTATGCTTTTCATGTATCTTTCTATGATATTTCAGATAGCTTTCTCCCTTTTCACGAAGGATCTTATTCTTGTTTCCCTTCCACTCGTTTGGAATTGCCATACCTCTTCTCTTCCTTTTGCCCTTGCTCACACCATTTCCTTTAACATCTGAATCTATGCTATTTTCATTACCGGTACCACATATATGCTTAGTATCTCTCATTTCATCATGTGTTGCATTTATATTACTCTCACTGCAAAGCAACCAGTCAGGATCATCTACCACTTCTTCTTCATAATGAAAGGTATCGTAGCTATCACATTCAGTTGTTTCCCTATCATTAAATTTGTTACTGTCTTTGTGATTATCAACTTATTCCCCCTCGCCAATATCCATACTCTGCGTTTTATTTTTCAAAGCAACAGCATCATTTGATTCAGCAGAAATAATAGAAAAATAGTTGTGGTAATCAATAATAGGTAAATAAAGGACAATATAGTCTATATCACTGAAGTTCTCTGCCTCAGTTCCTCCAACCAGTCTTAAATTGTGGTCCACTAGAGGAAAGCAATCATCAGATGTAATGGGTGGCATGTTTGTTACCAAAGGAAAACATTCAGAAATATTAATATTTCTAAGTGGGCTTAATCTACTAAAGGCAAATCACATGGCTTTGATTGTACAAAACATTATTTTTATAATCTAATTAACCTTGTGATACTTTTGGTGGCATATAGTTGTGCTAACTGTAGATTAAACTGGCATATAAATATGACGTTTGGCAGATGTGATCATGATTATGCCCAGTGGCAATCCTGAAATACTTATAATGGGTGAATTGGTTACTAAATAGCTGATAACATACACACAAGCACACTCACATCCACACACCAGACTCTGAGCATACCAAGGAACCTTCTTGCTTTAAAAATAATGTCTGGAGCTGAAAATCAAACCTGGGAAGCCTTTGCAGTAGGCGGGTGATTTACAGACTGAGCTATGGGTCAAGTAAGAAGTTTTATTCATTAGAAATATAAAATAAAGCTTACCAAACCATTATCTCTGGTATGCTGTGGCTCACCTTGCAGCATAGTTGAAACCGAACTCGGCATTGCTGTAAACACGGTACTCGATAAGGATCAAGTCTCATTAACAAATAAATCCAAAATTACAGAATAATATGTTATAAAGGAACAAACAGAATAACAGCAGCAAAGATGTACTGACTTTGATTTTCTAGCTCAGGTTGCATGGATTTGTTTAATAAACTATTGCTTTCTTGTTGCGGGCCCACATTTTGATTTTCAGACTCATTGTTGCTTAGAGCTAACATTAACATCATTTTTGCACGAAACATCCTGAAAATTACTACAACATTATTCCATTGCAGTGAAGCTAGAATCCTTTCAAAAGGAATATGTTAGGAACACAACTATTAGAGAATATCCCATTATGACAAGTGCAGAAAAATAATTAAATACCACGAGATACCAGTATCTGATCTTGTAAACATGTACTTTTAATAATAATAATAATACCACGTAACTGCAGGGCAATGAATACGAACGTGAAAAGAGTCTATCCCTGGTAAATAACATGCAAAGAAGTCAGCCATTACCTCATCAGCTTGGCGCGCACTATACAATCCGCTGACATCAGCTAGATAGGTGTTGTGCGCAGATAATTGGTTAGTTCTTTAGTTACGTGATGTCCTTTGTGCTGCATTTGCTGGGCTCTGGTTGGTTTATGAATACGAGGTCTCGGCAGAAAGATGCGCAACATCTTTCAGATGTAGTTTGCACTAAAAGCTAAATTTCTGTAAAAATGTCAGATACGAGGTCTCCATTCTTAACCCTCGTAACAATTGAACTTACGACTTAAATTACCTCACATCCAAAAACAAATATCTATAGGGGGAAGTTCGGATGATGCTGTATTATAGCTTTTTAAATCCCATTTTGCAAGAACTAAAGTAAGGTGCTTAACGGGGAGATTTGTTAAATTGGCTCTGGAGTTTGAGGAAGAATGGGTTAATAAATTATTTTCAAGGTGTTAATTCCTCCTTACCTCTCTTAACACTTTAATTTCTTAAAACTCTCCTAATAGTCATTAAAACAATTAAAAGCATCTCATGGTGTCATTGCTGATACAAACTTAAGCAATTTCTAAATCTTTGTGAATGAGGAAGAAATGTGAAGGAAAGAGGAACATCGCTTGCAACCAGCCGTCTTTAAAATATACGTAAATACCATGTGGTCTGTAAAAACACTCAAAATAAATATCTATGCCTTTTATGGTGAAAGAACTATAGCCGTTATGTAGTTGCTTAATTAAATCGTAAATTTTTAAATAACATCTAACCACATTCTACCCATTAAAGCTGGTTATCAAAATGTCTATTAGTAAGGGAGCAGACAAACACTTCCCTTACCATTTGGATTGGATTGGCTACGGAGGGGACTCGTCACTAATCCACATAGAGGATATTGTACCCACCACCACAAGGGCGTCCCCGGGAGGAAGGATGAGGCAGGAGTAGACACCGGACGGCTGGAACCAGGAGTGACGGCACAGGGATGGCAGGATGCCTAAGTTTCCAGATAGAGACTCCCAGGCAGACGGACAGGCAAACCGGAGACCCCACCCCGCTCAGAGGGGGTCCAACGTCCCTTAAGAGAGTTTCGATACCCCCGGCAGCCAGCCGAATGCCGAAGACGAAGAGAGTCACAAAGAGCATCCTTTTCCCCTGTCACCTGCACCGAAATACCATCGCCGACACTTCTAACCCTGAAAGAGACCAACGAATGAAAAATGAAGTCAAATGAGAATGGAGATGAAATGGAGGGAAAGGAAATTCGGGGGATGTGAGAATCCTTCCCAGCATTCGCCAGGCGACCCGGGAAAACCCCCGAAAGAACCCATGGGTCAGGAAGGTCGGCCACGGCAATCGAGCCTACGAACTCCCGAATGCGGGCCACAGATGAAACCGTCTGAGCTATTCCGCTCGGTTTACCACCTAATATTAGATATGTATAAGATATCAGAATCCAGATCTTTGGGAAAACTAAGAATCACTTCGATATAAAATATCTGCTTCTCCAACACACATGCCATCCTCCTTGGTCCAATGGTGCCATGTTAGCCTCTAGTTCCCGAGACCGCGGGTTCAAACCCGGCGAAGGGCGATGGATTTTTTCGGGTGTAAAATGCCTTAGCATGGCTTCCTTTGGAAGGGAGGTAAAGTCGGTGCTCCGTGTCGTATATTTACGACACGTATGTTATTAGCTGAACTGTAAATACTAACTTTGTATAATAAAGTTGGCTGGATTTAAAAAAAAAAAGAACCTGAAGTCTGATTAAGTGGCCTCTGACCAAAATTGTCGGTCTTTCACGCCCAGTGTAGAATGGGACGCTAAGAACCACAGCAGTTAAAGAACGTCCATAGGTAAATAAAACCCAGTTAGTTTCGTTTCGTTCCATCATGCATTATTTATGCTAAATATTCTGCTTCTAATCAACTAAAAGTCTTAATCTATTTCTATGTGAGGTCTAAAAATAAGAGAGGTATGTCATTGCCCAGTTCGTACAAACATATAAAGAAAATAAGTATTTTTTGCTCACATACACCATAAATCTCAATGTTCATTTTGAATTACACATAGAAATTTATTCTGTAGTTACTCAGCAATCGCGAAATTTAAAATGTAACCAATTACGATAATTTTTTTGGAAACACCCTACTATTCATCATTGACCAGAGAACCGTTGTGTTTTAAGTATGAGACTCCCGGTACAATCTGTTTGCGGAAAAACAAGAATAATTATTCTCACACAAGAACTTCACCCTTCTCCGCCATAAAATCTCATTTGAGAGAATGGAACGGCAGATTCACGCAATGAGTGAGTTCTATGTACACTAGCACAGAAAAGTAAAGACAGAAGAATGAAACCTTCAGCACTTAGACTTAGCCAAACATGCAAAGGAGCGGCAATACAAGGTTCACTTTACCACTGGCCACCACCGTAAAAGAGCTTTGCGAGGTTATCAGAGACGCCGTTCAAAAGCTGAATGTGAAAAAAACGGCAGGTGACTAATGTTAGATGTCTTCAGCTTTCCGCATGTATTTTTTGTGTAACTGTGCATTTGTTCATCCTTTCTTACGTGGGCTTACGCACCAGCATTGTTTTAATCTTATTACCTTTCATTTTCCCATAGTCACGATCGCTGAATGGAACTGTACATTTGTAGTTACGTTTGTGGTGCCGAAACCATTTGAACAACAAGAATTGATTTTTGTTTTTTTTATTTGAAGGGAGTGTGTTAGAAATTATTATCAACTGAATAGATTTACACACTAAGTATACATCCAAAGCAAGAAAGAAGAGGCAGTTAAAAAGGTCACGTTTATAAATGTCATCCTTTTTGTCGCCTGGCACTGGAGACGATTTCAGTTGAGTGCTTAATGGTATAAGAGTTCATCCAATACGTGCTCTGAATAGAGTAATTAGTGATTTACAAGTTCAGGATGCCTGGAAAACAAAACATGGAGGAATCAATATGGGTAACACTCCGCTTGAAGAATTTTAACATAACAGCTTATCCCCCATTCAGCGCAAGTGGCTGTAGTACACAAACCAAGCAATAAATTGTTTTAATACCCTTGTAATTGTAAACGCTTGGTAAACGCGGAAACGATTTCATTATTTTTGCTCCTGCACAACCTTCATAAACCGGGCAGAGAAGGACAGTGTGTGTTTTCCGAGATGAATAATGGGAAGAAACTACTATTAGGATAGAAGTAGTTAAAGGAACAAAGTTTTGATTTAGTGATAAATCAACCAGGGATGAGTAACAAACAGCATATCGCTTGTGAAAAACAGGAGGACACCCGTTCATAAATTATTTGTAGTGTGTGGAATTGGCCAAAGTGTCCAAAATTATTTACTGCTACTTTGTATTTCAAAATCATTTTACAAATATTTATTCTGTACAAGCCTATCCCACAGAAGAAACACTTACTATGCTTTGAAATATCACCATAGGGATACCATCGGATCAATAGATATTTCCGGAACAACCCATTAATTCAGAAGAATTACATTGTATATTGCACTCCTCAAGGTTGCATTCTACTCCCGGGACTGAAGAATTGATAGATGGTTTTCATCATACTTCTGGCCAGTATATATCGGGAAATGGTTCAGCTCACAACTTTCTTGGCCATCCAAGTGACACTCAAGGACGAGTTAATATAATACTTCTGGTACGGAAAGCCTCCTTTCTTAAAAGCCGTGCAGGATTATTGATTTATAACTCTTTTAAATACTGATTACAAGGCTTATATGAATACTCTTGCACAAAGATAGCGATTCGGTACGATATCATTTATGGACATTAAGCAAACATTTAATATACTTGATAGATGTTCATCAAAAGTATTCCTACGAATTTAGTGTGCTGAAAACAACGCAGTTTCCAACCCACTATATTAATACCTAATTGCTCGGAGTTCTTTTTTTGATACTTATGCAAATGAACAAAATCAGTTTTATTAACATTTATATAAAGCATATTCTCTTTAAACTAGGTTTGGAGATCTCTAAGTAATTCATTACATTTCTCTTTTAAATCAGTTCTATTGCCATTTTTAATAATCAAAGGGTATCATCAGCATACATAGTTAAAATAATCTTTCAGTTGACCAGGTAAATCATTCACAACGGTTCCCAATGAAATCTTAGTATCCAGACAACCAAATGAAGACTGAAGTAGTCGGCTTTCCACATTTCAATGCATCACATTCATCACTGAAGAAACATTTCTAAATGAATTAGCTGTGTAGTTAATCTGAGCATATTGAGTTCTGTTTTTCAAATAAGAAGCACACAATGTTAAAACACAAATCGCAAGAAAGAAGTGGTTGCTGTGAACTTTAACTACATTTATTGCTGTCCCATCCCCTTTGCTAGACAAGGACAGCACTCTATGTGAGACAAGGACAGTAGAAAACCTGCCAACTTAAACACTTCCATTTGAACGATTATTTTCCAGTTTAGCGAACTGCAAATCATGATTAACGCAACCGAATGCTCTGCTGATTTTAGCATTTTCCCTCGAGAGCCAATTTGAAACAATACAAATACAACCAAAACTACTAGAAAATAATTCAACGTTATATCCATATGTTGTAACAAAGGAAATATCTTGCGTATCGTGTAAAACCGCAAAATAAGAAACTCATAGTCCCACAGCTCATACGCCACTGCAACCTTCAGTCAGCATACAATAGAAGTGGGAGGGTTGCGAGCTTCTACGGGTCTGGAATTTCCACAAAACCTCATAGTTTCTATTCAAGGGCAAATAGGTTGATAAAACGCTGTAGTGGGTTCAATGATTGTAGTTAACCCTGTTAGATTAGAAACATACAGTACTGAAACAAACACTACCACGGGTGTTGTGGCTGGCGTAAAAAGTTATATTCGATTGTTAAAGTACTGTTGCAGATAGTAGCCGATATATATATGTTGCCAAACATAATTTTCATTTAAAAGTGGTGATGTAAAACTGTTCTTTGATAATGCGATTACAAAAGTGACTCCAGACAAATGGAAAAGGGCGTGTGAGCATGTGCAAAACACTAAACAGTTTTACTGGGAGAAAGACGGTCTGGTAGATGAAATTACGGACAGATTAGTCATAAATTTAGAAGAATTGGAATCGGAAGAAGAGTACGAAGATTTGTTTGAAGTTTGTAACGGTGAATCCGAGAATGAACAACAACCGGTCGGAGAGGAGGACGGGCACCCCGCCACTGATGCGTGTTTCACTGGTGTATCTGCTTTGCCTGTGTCACCATAGAGTGAGAGCGAGATGGTGAGTATTCCTTTCTCTGTCTAAAAGGGACACGACTACTTAAACCTCACGGCTCATTTAAGGCTTTACTGTCACTTGGTGAATCAAGTAAAGCACCGTCTGATATTAAGCTACCGGAATTGTCTCAAAAATTCCCTTTAGATTTATGATTAAGCAACATCATTTTGTCCTTAGGAAGGACAATTTTCTCACGTAGTTCATCAATTTTAATATTCTTATGACAAATATAAGGTTTTCTGTTGTGTAATATAATTAAATACCTTATCATTGAAGTCAAGGTCCAGTGGCTGTATTGTACTTACTGAAGAATGCCCATTGTCCACTTCACAACACACTACGGTATTATTGCTTAAACATTTTATAGTATTATTGAGTTTGGCACAACCACTGTGAAACACAGAAGAACATACTATACACTTACAACCAGTAACTGCCTCATTTTTGTAGCGTTTACACACTCTGCAATTTGATATACTGGAACCACCACTTGTATCTGTGTCGTTAGCCATATTCAAGGTTACAATGCAGATAGTGGGAACATGTCCGCACACCACGAGGACTAGTCAGGTAAGCTGAGGACAAAGGTATTGTGTGTAAGGAAAAACTTGTAGCTATGGAAGTGTGACAATGCAGCGATAAACCGAGTCACCCAAAATTGAGGTCGCGGGTTCAAACCCGGCGGAGGGCGATGGATTCTTTCGGGAGTAAAAATCTTTAGCATGGCTTCCTTCGGAAGGGAACTAGTTGAGGCAGTACTTTTGGTACCTTATTAAATAATATCAATTAGTATAATGACGAATATAATAATATATGGTTATCCATAATATTAATTAAGGTCTGAATATATTTCCTTATGTATGTATGTATGTATGTATGTATGTATGTATGTATGTATGTATGTATGTATGTCTGTATGTATGTATGCATGTATATGTGTGTTAGTATTATTTTAAGTGATAGTGCATTTGTAAATATATTTTCGGTGGAAACTGATGGTGCCTTAAAATCTAAAGAGTGTTGTTACTTCGGTGCAGAGAGAGCTGTTAGGTAGAGCAATATACATTAGCTTTGCCTCGTTCTATTGTGTATACAATGCCGAGGGTGATTGTTGGAAATTTCCTTTAGACGGTTAATAGTGGAACACCCAACAGACGATATTAGAACGTATGTCGTGTGATTTCTGGCAGCGAATGGTAGAGTTTTAAATGTTTAACGTGTACAAGAAGCATCCAATAAAATCTAAACAAACAGATTTAAAATATTTTCGTAAGGTGGTAGTTGAGAATAGCTTACCCACGTGTACGATTTGCGAGTTTACCTTCAAGAAGTAAATACGTGTTTTATGATGTGTTGAGTATGTAGCGTTATAATTCTGCATTAATAATATTAATTTCACAACAAATACAGTACACTCAGATGTAGTAAGAATATCTACGTTCGTCGAGGTAAACTGTGTAAGAATGAGATTTTTTATTCAAACACCTACACGGGAACTTAGAAGCTTTAACTGTTAACAGCAATACAAGCCCATCAGAGTATAAGTTTCACCAATAGGTAGTTAGTTCATGTGTTATCAGCGAGAGTGTTAACTTTATACATTCATTGGAAATAAAGCATGGAGAAGTTTAATTCCACCCACTTATGTTATTATTATGAACTCTGTACCATATATTCACAAATAAGTTCCTTCCACTCTACGCCCTGATGAAGAAATAATTGTTCGACCGTGATACATACCAGAGCTAAGTCGAGGCAAGAGAAACAACTACAAGAACCTACATTAACGGAAGTAATTAGATAGTTACGATATAAGTAATTATGTGCTCCAGATTCTGCTTACAACAACGCGCCCAGAAATCTAAAAGAAAAACAGTATAATCATGTAGTGACCGTTGCATGGTTATTTGGCTCCCGCACGTGGGGCTGATAAAATCCAATAAAGGGCTGATAAAGGCCGATAAAGTGATAATAAAGGCTGATAAAAGCTTACAGAGTGCTAATAAAGGATGCTAAGGGCTAATAAAATCTGATCAAGCTAGATAACGGTTGATTAAGCCAGAGTTAAGACAGAATAGGCGCAAATTAAAATTAAGCAGAGACAATCGAATAGGAAAGGACTTAATAAACTGGAGCACGGGAAATAATAAAATGAAAGAAGATGATGACTAAGCACCTTCGCGGATGAAGAAGAAAGAAGCAGGTAAGCCCAGCAGAAGAAAAACAACTAAGACAACAGGAGAAGAAAACCAATAATAGGCTACGAGAATCGTCATAGTGTTATCATCTAAGTTCGTCTAGAAATTCCAGAGGAGCGCAACCTAACGACATCGGCTGCATAAGTGCTTCAGGAGAGCGGAGTACACTACATCAACCACAACCAGGAAACAACGCAGAACGTCACATCTGCATCTGTAAGCCTTTCAACTCCTCAAAGATCAGATAAACCTATAAAAACCAAATTTAATGTGTAGCACGACAGTAGTTTGCTTGTATAAAAGCATTGTGATAGATGCTACTACGCAGTGGTAAGGTAAACAAACGAAAGTCCAGTACCAGTATTATGATAGCTAATCAAACTAGCAATAGCAACATGTAGGGTATAAAAATAATGTAAGTATCGACATGAGTGTAGATGATAATGTACCTGACTGTACACACTTTAGTGAGGATTTGCAACATGAGTTAGACTTGGGGGCAGAGGTAGTTGAGGCTAAAAAGAATATATGGGCGGACATTCCGCTCGGTTTAGAAGCAGCAGACAATGAAAGGCAAGGTCAGTCACCCTTACCCAGGCCAAATAATAACCACACCAGAGTAACAGAAATATATGTCCCTCAGGCCTCAACCAGCGTAAATAACGATTGCATTCTACCAGTAGATTTAATGAGCATTTTAAGAGCTATTTCTGTGCTTGAAACCAACCTAGATAACAATTGGATAACTTGAATCCAAACTGAACTGAAATTGATAAACGATAGGATAAAAAAAATTGAGGTAAATAGCAGAAATCTAGATTTAAACCTGGAACAAAGCACAAAACAGTTAGGTAAATAAATTGCTGATAGCCTCAAGGAAAATAGGGAAGAAATCAGAAGGTTAGATAACAAGCTAGTGAAAACTTGTAGATCTATGCAATTAGATATTGATAATAAAGTAAACAACAGTTGCAGACAGAAAGCAAACTGGAATCAGAAATGATTAGGAGCAGTAAAGAAATTCATGATAAAATTGTTAGTAGCAACAAAGAAGTTAGTGAGAAATTAGAAGCTAACAATAATGAATTAAGGCACGGATTGAAAACACTAATACTGACCGAGTTCAGATACATGTTGATTTCAGAGGTGAACTTAATGAACTGCAAAACGGTACTGTAAACGCTAACAGGTTGGGAAAAAAATAAGTAAGGTTCAGAATAGAGTAGCATCTGAAATAAATAAAGTAGGATCCGAAATCAGCAGAATTCAGAATACTATCCAATGTAAATATGCAAAATTTAACTCAAAGTTATCACGCTGTGTTAAACGAGTTACCATTGCCGAAATTTGACACTACCACCAGGCCGGTACAGTTTCTTAATGGCCTGAGAGAATACATTAACCTCAAAAACGTGTCCGAAGCTTTAAAAAAGCTAATAATAAAAAAACGTATTGATCGAAAAACGATAGAAATGCTATACATGGTAACTGACGGTGATGTTAATTTTGAAACATTTAGAAGGATTTTCTTAAACAAGTTTTGGAATTCCAATGTTCAGCACAAAAATAGAGCTAGTCTTAGTCATTGCCAATACAATGCTAATGAGGGCATGTCAATGGCAGACTACTTGCAGGAATCGTTCGTCATCTAACACCAGCTATTCGGGAAGAAGATTTTATAAACCTTATGACGAGGCATTACCCAATTAGAATTACTCGTTGATTGTTAGGCCTCGAACCATATTTGATATGACAGAATTAATCGCATCAGGAAAATAACAAACAGAAGTTGGAGCAGTAGGCAACAGCATCGTCATATTAGGCGTGACCCTAGAGATGATGCACAACTTAATTCTAGGCAACCAAGAGAAAATCGCGGGCAGCCTGAATTTTGGGTCAGAAATAGATACCAGACCCATGTGTCTAAATTCCACAACAACAGAAATGATAACAGACGGGAGCATATTGATTTTGTACGTGCTGAAAGGATTAATGAGCTAAGTTCACAACAATTCAACAGACGTAGAGGATATCCCAATCAAAGGTAGTACACATCAGTGGCGTAATTACTGTTCTCCAAAAATTCTGATGAGTTACAAGAGCATCCGGAGAGAGGATTTGTAAATTCGAGAAATCAGTGAAGACGTTCACGGGGACGTGTAAACGCAACTCACACAAACGAATACGAAATAACTGTAGCAGCCATGAGAAACGGACAGCCCGATAATAATGACAATCTCACATCAGTAGATTATTTAGGAGAGCTTGAGCGCAGTTTTTTGGGCATATATGGGAAAGGATAGGGAAAACGAAGGCAGATGCGAGGGATCAATGAGGAAAATGGGTTTCTATGGGCGAGATAGGGAATACGGGGCGGGGGCTGATACTAGGCTAGACAGGGTTGACGGAGGGAAGTACGTTTATATGGAAGAGATAGCGGAGAGTTGTTAAGCTAGACAGAGGTTTAGAGTAGAGTATACGTTTATATGTATGAGAGGTATAGGAACAGGAGGAGAGGTATTGGGCTAAGGAGGTTGAGTATGCGTTTATAAGCAGAGACGAGAAAACGGGAGAGATCCCATGCTAGAATAGACAGGTGCTAAAGGTAGGTTTATATAGATTAGATAGGAAACCAAGGAGAGATATTCAGCTAGACAGGGGACAGGAGGGAAATGCGCTTAGGAAAGGTAGGGGATACGGGGAGAAGTGCTAGACCAGACAGAGGTTTAGAGTAGAGGGGTTTATATGTTTGAAGGGTATAGGAACAGGAGGAGAGGTATTAGGCTAAGGAGGTTGAGTATGCGTTTATAAAGAGAGACGAGAAAAGGGAGAGATCCTATGTTAGGATAGACAGATGTTAAAGGTAGAAGGTGTTGTATATGAGAGGTATAGGAAACCAATTAGAGATCCTCAGCTAGACAGGAAGTAGGAGGGGAATGCGCTTTATGAGAGGTAGGGGATACGGGGAGAGGTGTTAGGCTAGACAGAGGTTGAGGAGTAGAGTATAGTTTATATGAGGGGTACAGGAAAACGAGGAGAGGTGTTAGGCTAGACATAAGTCGAGGAGTAGAGTATGGGTTATATGAGAGGTATAGGAAAACGAGGAGAGGTATTAGGCTAAGAAGGTTGAGTATGCGTTTATAAGGAGAGACGAGAAAACATAGAGATCCTATAATAGGATAGACAGGTGTTAAACGTAGAATTTGTTTTATATGAGCGGTATAGGAAACCAAGGAGAGATACTCAGCTAGACAGGGGGGCAGGAGGAGAATGCGCTTTATGAGAGGTAGGGATACGAGGAGAAATGCTAGGGCAGACAGATGTTGAGGAGTAGATTATGTGTTTATAGAGGGAAGATAGAGAAGATGCTAAACTAGAATGAGGCTGAGATTAGAGTATGCGTTTGTATGTATGAGAGGTACAGGAACGGGAGGAGAAATGTTAGGCTAGACAGAGATTGAGGAGTAGAGTGTGGTTTCTATGAGAGGTATAGGAAAACGAGGAGAGGTGTTAGGCTAGACAGAGGACGAAAATAGAATATGGGTTATATGAGAGGTATAGGAAAACGAGAAGAGGAGTTAGACTAGACAGAGGTTGAGGACCAGAGTATGGTTTATATGAGAGGCATAGGAAAACGAGAGAGGTGTTAGGCTAGACAGAACTAGAGGACTAGAGTATGGTTTATATGAGAGGTATAGGAACAGGAGGAGAGGAGTTAGGCTAGAGAGATACTAAAGGAGTAGCAATATGGGTTTATATACAGGAGAGATAGGGAATAGGAGGTGCTAGACCTTGAAAGCGTCTTTAGGCGAGAACTTCATGGAAATATGTTTCATGTCAATGTTATAGCGCTAATTCTAGACATGCCCATCACGTAACCTATTCAGGGAAAAGGTGACTCGCGCAGGGGAAAAAGGTGACCCACAAAGGGAAAAAGGTGACCCATAAGGGGAAAAAGGTGACCAATAAAGGGAAAAAGGTGATCCACAAAGGGAAAAAGGTGACCCACAAAGGGAAAAGGTGACCCGCAAAGGGAAAAAGGTGACCCGCAAAGGGAAAAAGGCGACCCACAAAGGGAAAAATGTGACCAGCAAAGGGAAAAAGGTGACCAGCAAAGGGAAATAGCTGACCCACTAAGGGGAAAAAGGTGACCCATAAAGGGAAAAGGTGACCCACTCAGGGGAAAAAGGTGACCCATAAAGGGAAAAAGGTGACCCGCTCAGGGGAAATAGGTGACCCACAAAGGAAAAAGGGTAGGGAAAAGGTGACCCTCTCACGGGAAAATCTAACTCACTCACACTAACAGGTAAGTAATTCAGTTAGTATCACAGGGTAGGACAGATCCCGGGAAGCGGATATAGCATAGTTCCGTACGATGTTAAAGGTAATTCAGAGAGTATCGTAGGAATTTAGGATAATTCAAGTAACATAGGTGTTTAGAGTCACTCAGCTAGTATCACAGGAGGATAGTTTCCAGGGGCAGGACGTATCATAGATGCATATTTTTCACAGGCAATTCAGCTAGTATCGGGGGCATTTAAGCTAATTCAGCTAGTATTACAAGAGGCTGACTGCATCATAGCAGTGTATGATTTCACAGGTAATTCAGTTAGTATCGAAGGTATTTGGTCTGGTTCATCTAGTATCACAGAAGGACAGATTCCAGGGTTGAGTATAGCATAGTTTCGAATTTCACAGGTAATTCAGAGAGTATATAGGTGTTTAGCATAATTCAAGTGTCATAGGTGTTTAGAGTAGGTTCCAGCGGTCGGTTATAACGTAGTTTCGTATTTCACAGATAGTTCAGGTAATATCGTAAGTATTTGGGTAATCAGCTTAGTTTCACAGATACTCGTGATAATTTCGATCAGAGATTTGTATCACAGATATTTAAGGTAAATGCACGTGATTCCGGTTGTATCAATGGCGTTTGAGTGATTTTAACAGGTAATTCATCTAGTATCCTTGATATTTAGGGCAAACCAGACAGTATCACAGGTGCTAGTGCTAATTTAGAGCAGGAATTCGTATCAGAGCAAGTTAAGGTAATTTCACATGATTCGGGTAGTATCACAGGCATTTAAGTCATAGCAGCAGCAGCCTCATTACATAACAGCTGTAGCAGAAACAGCAGCAAATCCAACAACTGTAGATTCAGCATCCTCAGCAACAGGAAGCATCACAACAGCAAATACGACAGATGTAGTAGCAGATACAGCATCTATAGCAACAGCAACAACCAGTTACATAACAGCTGTAGCAGCAGCAGCTAATCTAACAGCTATAGATTTAGCGCTCTTAGCAATAGCAAGCATCACAGCTGTAGATTTACCCATCACAGCAACAACAGTCATCAAATACGAGAGCTGTAGTAGTAGATACAATGCTGTAACATCGACTACAACTATAACAGAAATAGATCCTGCAGCTGTAGCAGCATTAGACACAGTCAGCACAATAGCTGTAGCAGAAGCAAATACAACAGCTTTCGTAGCAGATACAGAGCCTGTACAACAATAGCTGTAACAGATCCTACATCTGTAGCATCTGCTACAACAATAACAGCAGCAGTTGCATTACATAACAGCTGTAGCAGCAGCAACAGCAAGCATCACAACAACAGCAAATACTACAGATGTAGTAACAGATACAACATCTATAGCAACAGCAGCTATAATGATAGCAGCAATAGATCCTGCAGCTACAGAAACATCACCCGCAGCCTGCACAATAGCTGTAACAGAAGCAAATACAATACCTACCGTAGCAGATACAGCAGCTGTACGACAATAGATGTAACAGATCTTACAGCTGTAGCAACATCTGCTACAATAACAGCAGCGACAAAAGCCAGTTACATAACAGCTGTATGAGCAGCAGCTAATACAGCAGCTATAGATTTAGCACTCTTAGCAATAACAGGCATCACAGCAATGATATTCCAGCTGTAGATTCAGCAACAGCAGCCATCACGGCAGCTGTAACATCAAATATGAGAGCTGAAGTGGTAGATACAACACTGTAACATCAGCTACAACAACAACAGTATCAGATCAGGTAGCTGCAACAGCATTAGACATAGTCAGCACAATAGCTACAGCAGAAGCAAATACAGCAGCTATCGTAGCAGATACAGAGACTGTACAACAATAGCTGTAACAGATCCTACAGCTGTAGCAGCATCTGCTATAACAATAGCAGCAGCAGTAGCATTACATAACAACTGCAGCAGCAGCTAGAGATTTAGCAGTGTTAGCAATAGCAAGCATCACAGCAATGATATTCCAGCTGTAGATTCACCTACCACAGCAACAGCAGTCATTACTACATCAACATTAAATACGACAGATGTAGTAGCAGATCGAGCATCTATAACAACAGCAGCTACAACGATAGCAGCAATAGATCCTGCAGCTGTAGCAGCATTAGACACAGTCAGCACAATAGCTGTAGCAAAAGCAAATACAATTGCTATCGTAGCAGATACATCAGCTGTACAACAATAGATGTAACAGATCCTACAGTTGTAGCAACATCTGATACGATAATAGCAGCGACAACAACCGGTTACATTACAGCTGTAGCAGCAGCAGCTAGTCCATTTTTTGTTCAAATGTAGCACTTTATCCGTTAAATCATTGCTTCATTAAACAAGGATTGTAAGGGTAGACGTCTCTTCCCTTTATATAGGCCTGAGACTAACACTAGTATTTGCTCCTAATGACAATGGTTACCGCCTCCCCTTCCATCTTCTCCTTTCTTCACCATTTGTCTGCTATGTGCATACACACCACATGAGTAAACTTTAATTTTTTAACACTGTAGACTTGCGGAGATCATCAAAGGGATGCAATGTAATTTTATTCACTTGCAATAGTAACTTGCACGTAGTAACAGCGTGCTTTCGTGATAAGATTAGATTTACAGGCGTTCTGATGATTTCACAGGTTTTAAGGCAGTCTGTACAGATCTCAAACGTAATGTACTGCATATAGCACTACGTTTTATATCCTTAATCTTTTTTACCATTGCGCCATGGATATCTAAGGCATACATCTTAGCTCGTAGTCCGAAAAAGTGCGGGAAGATTTTACCATTAGCCTCATCTTTAGATTTCCCAAGCACTTTGTTTAGAGCTGAATAGCATATATAGTTGTAGGATAATCAGCAGTATCCAGATACTCCAGTAAACGTAACTTGTCATGGTGCACATCTCCAGTTGTTACACGATGGATGAATGAATGAATAAGTATCCATGTACATAAGCTTGAGGTTTCCAGCTCCGTAATATGGTAATAGCACAGCATAATGATGGTGATACATTGTCTTGGAGATGTCCAACGCACTCATACCAATGTATATAGGCTTGTCGAGAGGACATATGTACAAAAGCTAGAATAGCAGCGTATATTGTTCTATCGATGAACGTAGGCTTGGCGATCAGCTTCTCTAGAGTCTTCTCATTTATCACCAGTCGTATATCAATACGATCAGGCAGATTCTCCATAGTTTTTCCAAACATGACGTTGTTAAAGAGGTTGTGGATGTCCTTCTCGAAATCATTTACAGTTTACTGTAGTAGCCTGTTGTTAAATTCAACATAAGGTTTTAACCACTGTGACTGTTGGAATTGCAGCACACGATGGATTGTTTTAGTCGTAACCCATGATTAAGAGC
Organism: Deroplatys truncata; assembly: GCA_030765065.1. Lineage (NCBI taxonomy): Eukaryota > Metazoa > Arthropoda > Insecta > Mantodea > Mantidae > Deroplatys > Deroplatys truncata. The sequence continues at coordinate 532,153,241 of CM060990.1, read as the reverse complement.
TTGCTTCAAAGCCATGTAATGTACTACATACTCCTTTCGAGGTCCAAGACGAGGTATCAGTTTCTTTGTATATGATGTCAATGGTTTCATACACTCAGGCAGGAAAGGTAGATCGTTGTGTAGATCGTGAAGTTCTATAGGATGCTCGATGCCTATGACGTCACACCCAGAGACAGGATGTCTGGCAGTATCAAATACGTTTAAACTCGTCTCGTAACTACCTGCATATGCTGTTACACCAACAAGAGAAGTATTGCCACACGCTCATTCCGTCAGATGTTCCATTCAAAGCCTACCACCACCCATTACACCAAAGCTAGCACAATCGCTATTATCACAATACTTAAAAATAAAGGCTTAAAAAGTAACGTAGAAGATTTTCTCCATTGTGTAGTTAAATGTATGTATATAGTAGATTATTTCATGTTTTCATTCCCTTTTCAATTCTTCCTTCCAACTTCCCACAGAAAAACCATTACATTTCACTGCAATCACGAGCAAAGCAATTTTTCCATAGTTACAGAGATTCTAAGTTTCTAGAATCGAACTCGGTAATACTTTTAATAAATGTATTTTAGTAATTTAGCTCCCCCGCATCATCATCAAGCATTTAGTCTTTACTCGAATCTGATATGATTCAAGGCTTGAAGATATATGAAATCACCCCTTCGGGATTCTATCTAAGTACTTTAAAGTAATTTTTATAATGATAACGATATATAGGAATTAGGCATTTTGTTTACTTTTTACTTGACATGTCTATCTAAGTTAGATTACGAGTTATTAAATTTGTAAGTAAATCTCATTGAATCGGTATTCGAACCCAGAACACCAGGAACGAAGTTATTTATAATATTAGTTGGCTATGTTAAACACAGCTGCAGAAAGTTACGCAATCAATCTAAGTGACATATCCTAGAGTATAGAGGAAAATGAAGGAAATCATTAAAAGATCGGGATTCGAACTAAGGACAACTGATTGCAAATTATATACAGCATTAATTGCTTATCATAGGATCTATCAAGCATGCTTTAATCCATCCCTCTATCTTTCACAGCTTTTGAGATAATAGAGATTTTAAAATCAAGGATCGAACCCAGCACATCGGGTACCCAAATATGCATTCGGAAGAAAGAAGCTAATAACAGAAATGTAATAAAGTTTATTTTACATCTTTATCTTAAGTCGTTTAAGAGTTATTAAATTTATCAGTATATTACATTTTATCAGTATTCGAACCCAGAACACCAGAAAAAAATTATTTACAATATTAGTTTAGTATGTTTAAAGGAGCTGTATGCAGTTACAGCATTAATCTAAGTGTTATATTCTAGAGTATAGAGAAAAATTAAAGAAGTGATTGAAAGTTCGGGAATCGAACTACGGACAACTAATTGAAAGTTTATAGAGTTTTAATTACGCATTATAACAGCTTTTAAACATGCTTTAGTGCATCCCTCTATGTTTCTTAGTTTCCGAGATAATGGTGATTTAAAAATTAACGATCGAACCCAGGACACCAGGTACCCATATATACATTAGCAAGAAACAACCTAACGGCATTAATGTAACAAAGTTTATTTAGCGTCTTTATCTTAATTAGTCTCTGAGTTATTAGAAGATGAATTTTAAATCACTCCTAGGATTCGAACCCAGGCATCCCGTTCAACTTGGAGGAATACCCTAATGACGCGGCGCATTTCATACGATTAATTAGTTTTTATCCCATTGATCTATCTCTTTTTATCCAGGAGATATAGGCGATTAAACATTAGTAGAAGAATGGGCATTCACGGCCAGATAATATGCAGGAATGTGCAATAATATAATAATTAGCCTCCACCCCCAAAAATTAGCCCCCACCCCCACTAATTAGCCCCAACCGATTCTTCTACTAATGTTTAATCGCTTATATCTCCTGAATGAAAAGAGATAGAACAATGGGATAAAAACTAGTCAATGCCTTGAAACGCGTCGCGTCATAAGGGTATTCTTCCAATTTGACCGGTATGCCTTGGTTCGAATCCTAGGAGTGATTATAAATTCATCTTCTAATAACTCAGAGACTTATTAAGGAAAAGACCCCAAATAAACTTTGTTACATTAATGCCATTAGGTAGTTTCTTGTGAATGTATATTTGGGTACCTGGTATCCTGGAAGCGATCCTTAATTTTTAAATCACCATTATCTCGGAAACTACGAAAGGTAGAGGGATGGACTAAAGCGTGTTTGATAGCTGTTATAATGTGTAATTAACACAGTATATAATTGCTAATCAGTTGTCCCTAGTTTAAAAAACAACTTTCAATCAGTTCATTAATGTTTCTCTATACTCTAGAATATAACACTTACATTGATGCTGTAACGGCATTCAGCTTCTATAAACATACTAAACCAATATTGCAAATAATTTTGTTTCTGGTGTTCTGGGTTCGAATACCGATAAAATGTAATTTACTGATAAATTTAATAACTCATAAACCACTTAAGATAAAGACGTGAAATAAACTTTATTACATTTATGTTATTAGCTTCTTTCTTTCGAATGCATATTTAGGTACCTGATGTGCAGGGTTTGATCCTTAATTTTAAAATCTCTATTATCTCAGAAGCTGTGAATGATAGACGGATAGATTAAAGCATGCTTGATAGATCCTATGATAGGTAATTAATGCTGTATATAATTTCCAATCAGTTGTCTTTAGTTCGAATCCCGATCTTTTAATAATTTCCTTCATTTTCCTCTATACTCTAGGATATGCCACTTAGATTGATTGCGTAACTTTCTGCAGCTGTGTTTAACATAAAAAACTAATATTATAAATAATTTCGTTCCTGGTGCTCTTGGTTCGAATACCGATTCAATGAGATTTACTTACAAATTTAGTAACTCGTAATCGAAATTAGATAGACATGACAAGTAAAAAGTAAACAAAGTTCCTAGTTCCTAAATATCGTTATCATTATAAAAATTACTTTAAAGTGCTTAGATAGAATCCCGAAGGGGTGATTTCATATATCTTCAAGCCTTGGATCATATCAGGTTCGAGTAAAGATTAAATGCTTGATGCTGATGCGGGGTGCTAAATTACTAAATTACATTTATTAAAAGTATTACCGGGTTCGATTCTAGAAACTTAGAATCTCTGTAACTATGGGAAAATTGCTGTGCTCGTGATTGCAGTGAAATGTAATGGTTTTTCTGTGGGAAGATGGAAGGAAGAATTGAAAAGGGAATGAAAACATGAAATAATGTAGTATATACATACATTTAACTACACAATGGAGAAAATCTTCTACGTTACCTTTTAAGCCTTTATTTTTAAGTATTGTGATAATAGAGATTGTACTAGCTTTGGTGTAATGGGTGGTGGTAGGCTTTGAATGGAACATCTGACTGAATGAGCGTGTGGCAATACTTCTCTTGTTGGTGTGACAGCATATGCAGGTAGTTACGAGACGAGTTTAAACGTACTTGATACTGCCAGACATCCTGTCTCGGGTGTGACGTCATAGGCATCGAGCATCCTATAGAACTTCACAATCTACACAACGATCTACCTTTCCTGCCTGAGTGTATGAAACCATTGAAATCATATACAAAGAAACTGATACCTCGTCTTGGACCTCGAAAGGAGTATGTAGTACATTACATGGCTTTGAAGCAAGCTCTTAATCATGGGTTACGACTAAAAAAATCCACCGTGTGCTGCAATTGCAAGTCACAGTGGATAAAACCTTATGTGGAATTTAACAACAGGCTACTACAGTAAACTGTAAATGATTTCGAGAAGGACATCTACAACCTCTTTAACAACGTCATGTTTGAAAAAACTATGGAGAATCTGCCTGATCTTATGGATATACGACTGGTGATAAATGAGAAGACTCTAGAGAAGCTGATCGCCAAGCCTACGTTCATCGATAGGACAATATATGCTGCTATTCTAGCTGTTGTACATATGGCCTCTCGACAAGCCTATATACATTGGTATGAGTGTGTTGGACATCTCCAAGACAATGTATCACCATCATTATGATGTGCTGTTACCATATTACGGAGTTGGAAACCTGAAGCCTATGTACAAGGATACTTATTCACTCATTCATCGTGTAACAACTGGAGATGTGCACCATGACAAGTTACGTTTACTTGAGCATCTGGATACTGCTGATTATCCTACAACTATATATGCTATTCAGCTCTAAACAAAGTGCTTGGGAAATCTAAAGATGAGGCTAATGGTAAAATCTTCCCGCGCTTTGTCGGACTGCGAGCTAAGATGTATGCCTTAGATATCCATGGCTCAGTGGTAAGAAAGATTAAAGGTATAAAACGTAGTGCTATAAGAAATACATTACGTTTGACATCTATACAGACTGCCTTAAAACCTGCGAAATCCTCAGAACGCCTATGAATCTAATCTTATCGCGAAAGCACGCTGTTACTACGTGCAAGTTACTGTTGCAAGTGAATAAAATTACATTGAATCCCTTTGATGATCTCCGCGAGTCTACAATGTTAAAAAAATTAAAGTTTACTCGTGTGCTGTGTATGCACATAGCAGACAAATGGTGAAGAAAGGAGAAGATGGAAGGGGAGGCGGTAACCATTGTCATTAGGAGCAAATACTAGTGTTAGTCTCAGGCCTATATAAAGGGAAGAGACGTCTACCCTTGCAATCCTTGTTTAATGAAGCGATGATTTAACTGATAAAGCTGCTACATTTGAACAAGAAATGGATTAGCTGCTGCTGCTACAGCTGTAATGTAACCGGTTGTTGTCGCTGCTATTATCGTATCAGATGTTGCTACAACTGTAGGATCTGTTACATCTATTGTTGTACAGCTGATGTATCTGCTACGATAGCAATTGTATTTGCTTTTGCTACAGCTATTGTACTGACTGTGTCTAACGCTGCTACAGCTGCAGGATCTATTGCTGCTATCGTTGTAGCTGCTATTGTTATAGATGCTCTATCTGCTACTACATCTGTCGTATTTAATGTTGATGTTGTGATGACTGCTGTTGCTGTGGTAGGTGAATCTACAGCTGGAATATCATTTCTGTGATCCTTGCTATTGCTAAGAGTGCTAAATCTATAGCTGTTAGATTAGCTGCTGCTGCTACAGCTATTATGTAACTGGTTGTTGTTGCTGCTATTATTGTAGCAGAAGTTGCTACATCTGTAAGATCTGTTACATCTATTGTTGTACAGCTGCTGTATCTGCTACGGTAGCTGTTGTATTTGCTTCTGCTACGGCTATTGTGCAGGCTGCGGCTGATGTTTCTGTAGCTGTAGGATCTATTGCTGCTATCATTGTAGCTGCTGTTGCTATAGATGCTGTATCTGTTACTATATCTGCCGTATTTGCTCTTGCTGAACAAACCGGTTGTCTCTGCCATTATTGTAGCAGATGTTGCTACAGCTGTAAGATCTGTTACATCTATTGTTGTATTTGCTTCTGTTACGGCTATTGTGCAGGCTTTAGGCTGTTTCTGTAGCTGTGGGATCTATTGGTGCTATCGTTGTAGCTGCTGTTGCTATAGATGCTGTATCTGCTACTACATCTGTCGTATTTGAAGTTGCTGTTGTTGTGATGCTTGCTGTTGCTGAGGATACTGAATCTACAGCTGTTTTGTAATGCGACTGCTGCTGCTATTGTTGTAGCAGACGCTGCTGCTGTAGGATCTGCTAGTGATCGTTGTACAGTCTCTGTATCTGCTACGATAGCTGCTGTATTTGCTTCTGCTACAGCCATTGTGCTGACTGTGTCTAATGCTGCTACAGCTACCTGATCTGATGCTGTTATTTTTGTAGCTGATGTTACAGCCTTGTATCTACTACTACAGCTCTCTTATTTGATGTTACAGCTGCCGTGATGACTGCGGCCGCCACAGCTGTTATGTAACCGGTTGTTGTCACTGCTATTATTGTAGCAGATGTTGCTACAGCTGTACGATCTGCTACATCTATTGCTGTATAGCTGCTTATCTGCTACGCTAGCTGTTGTATTTGATTCTGCTACGGCTATTTTACAGGCTGCGGCTGATGTTTCTGTAGCTGTAGGATCTATTGCTGCTAACATTGTAGCTGCTGTTGCTATAGATGCTGTATCTGCTACTACATCTGTCGTATTTGCTGTTGTGTTGCTTCCTGTTGCTGAGAATGCTGAATCTACAGTTGTTGGATTTGCTGCTGTTTCTGCTACAGCTGTTATGTAATGAGGCTGATGCTGCTATGACTTAAATGCCTGTGATAATACCCGAATCATGTGAAATTACCTTATCTAGCTCTGATACGAATTCCTGCTCTAAATTAGCACTAGCACCTGTGATACTATCTGGTTTGCCCTAAATATCAAGGATACTAGATGAATTACCTGTTAAAATGACTCAAATGCCTTTGATACAACCTGAATCACCTGCATTTACCTTAAAAAGCTGTGATACAAATCTCTGATGAAATTACCACGAGGATCTGTGAAACTAAGCTGATTATCCAAATACTTACGATATTATCTGAACTATCTGTGAAATACGAAACTACGTTATAACCGAACCCTGGAACCTACTCTAAACACCTATGATACTTGAATTATGCTAAATACCTATATACTCTCTGAATTACCTGTGAAATACGAAACTAAGCTAAACCCAACCCTGGAATCTATCCTCCTGTGATACTAGATGAATTAGCCTGAATACTTTCGATACTAACTGAATTACCTGTGAAAACATACACTGCTATGATGCAGTCAGCCTCTTGTAATACTAGCTGAATTAGCTTAAATGCCCCCGATACTGGCTGAATTCCCTGTGAAAAATATGCATCTATGATACGTCCTGCCCCTGGAAACTAGCTTCCTGTGATAGTAGCTGAGTGACTCTAAACACCTTTGTTACTTGAATTATCCTAAATACCTACGATACTCTCTGAATTACCTTTAACATCGTACGGAACTATGCTATATCCGCTTCCCGGGATCTGTCCTACCCTGTGATACTAACTGAATTACTTACCTGTTAGTGTGAGTGGGTTAGCTTTTCCCGTGAGAGGGTCATCCTTTCCCTACCCTTTTCCCTTTGTGGGTCACCTTTTTCCCCTGAGCGGGTCACCTTTTTCCCTTTGTGGGTCACCGTTTCCCTTTATGGGTTACCTTTTTCCCCTGAGTGGGTCACGTTTTCCTTTTGTGGGTCACCTTTTTCCCTTTATGGGTCACCTGTTTCCCTTGAGTGGGTCACGTTTTTCCCTTTGCTGGTCACCTTTTTCCCTTTTCTGGTCACCTTTTTCCCTTTTCTGGTCACCTTTTTCCCTTTTGGGTCACCCTTTTCCCTTTGCGGGTCACATTTTCCCTTTGCGGGTCACCTTTTTCCCTCTGCGGGTCACCTTTTTCTCTTTGTGGGTCACCTTTTTCCCTTTGTTGGTCACCTTTTTCCCTTTATTGGTCACCTTTTTCCCATTATGGGTGTCCTCTTTCCCTTTGTGAGTCACCATTTTTCCCTTTGTGGGTCGCCTTTTTCCGTTTGTGGGTAACCTTTTTCCCTTTGTGGATCACCTTTTTCCCCTGAGCGAGTCACCTTTTCCCTGAATAGGTTACGTGATGGGCATGTCTAGAATTAGCGCTCTAACATTGACATGAAACACATTTCCTAGAAGTTCTCGCCTAAAGTCGCTTTCAAGGTCTAGCACCTCCTATTCCCTATCTCTCCTGTATATAAACCCATATTGCTACTCTTTTAGTATCTGTCTAGCCTAACACCTCTCCTCCTGTTCCTATACCTCTCATATAAACCATTCTCTACTGCTCTAGCTCTGTCTAGCCTAACACCTCTCTCGTTTACCTATGCCTCTAATATAAACCATACTCTGGTCCTCAACCTCTGTCTAGTCTAACTCCTCTCCTCGTTTTCCTATATCTCTCATATAACCCATACTCTATTTTCGACCTCTGTCTAGCGTAACACCTCTCCTCGTTTTCCTATACCTCTCATAGAAACCACACTCTACTCCTCAATCTCTGTCTAACCTAACACTTCTCCCGTTCCTATACCTCTCATACATACAAACGCATACTCTACTCTCAGCCTCTTTCTAGTTTAGCATCTTCTCTATCTTCCCCCTATAAACACATAATGTACTCCTCAACATCTGTCTGGCCTAGCATTTCTCCTCGCATCCCTACCTCTCATAAAGCGCATTATCCTCCTGCCCCCCTGTCTAGCTGAGTATCTCTCTTTGGTTTCCTATACCGATCATATAAAACACATTCTACTTTAACACCTGTCTATCCTATTATAGGATCTCTACGTTTTCTCGTCTCTCCTTATAAACGCATACTGAACCTCCTTAGCCTAATACCTATCCTCGTTTTCCTATACCTCTCATATAACCCATACTCTACTCCTCGACTTCTGTCTAGCCTAACACCTCTTCTCGTTTTCCTGTACCCCTCATATAAACTATACTCTACTCCTCAACCTCTGTCTAGCCTAACACCTCTCCCCGTATCCCCTACCTCTCATAAAGCGCATTCCCCTCCTACTCCCTGTCTAGCTGAGGATCTCTCATTGGTTTCCTATACCTCTCTTATACAACACCTTCTACCTTTAACATCTGTCTATCCTATCATAGGATCTCTCCCTTTTCTCGTCTCTCTTTATAAACGCATACTCAACCTCCTTAGCCTAATACCTCTCCTCCTGTTCCAATACCCTTCAAACATATAAAGCCCTCTACTCTAAACCTCTGTCTGGTCTAGCACTTCTCCCCGTATCCCCTACCTCTCCTAAGCGCATTCCCCTCCTGTCCCCGGTCTAGCTGAATATCTCTTCTTGGTTTCCTATCTAACCTATATAAACCTACCTTTAGCACCTGTCTATTCTAGCATGGGATCTCTCTCTTTTCTCGTCTCTCCTTATAAACGCATACTCAACCTTCTTAGCCTAATACCCCTCCTCCTGTTCCTATACCCTTCAAACATATAAACCCCTCTACTCTAAACCTCTGTCTGGTCTAGCACTTCTCCCCGTATCCCCTACCTCTCCTAAGCGCTTTTCCCTCCTGTCCCCTGTCTAGCTGAATATCTCTCCTTTGTTTCCTATCTAATCTATATAAACCTACCTTTAACACCTGTCTATTCTAGCATGGGATCTCTCCCGTTTTCTCGTCTCTCCTTATAAACGCATACTCAACCTCCTTAGCCTAATACCTCTCCTCCTGTTCCTATACCTCTCATACATATAAACGTATACTCTACTCTAAACCTCTGTCTAGCTTAACAACTCTCCGCTATCTCTTCCATATAAACGTACTTCCCTGCTTCAACCCTGTCTAGCCTAGTATCAGCCCCCCCCGTATTCCCTATCTCGCCAATATAAACCCATTTTCCTCATTTAACCCTCGCATCTGTCCTCGTTTTCCCTATCCTTTCCCATATATGCCCAAAAACTGCGCTCGATCTCTCCTAAATAACCTACTCACATCGGAAAACAATTAGTGGTTTCATTTGATGTAGGTGCTAATGGAACTTATACCAAAACTGTGAGTATTAATAACAGTTTCGAAATGCCCACAAAATTAACATGTCTTAGATTAACTTCTAACAACTTCTAGCCTACAAAGGAGAAATCAATTATATATTTAAAAATTTTGAAATGATGTTGAAACTACCTTACGTCATCTACGCAGACTTTGAAAGCATTCTCGCACCATGTCATACATGCCTACCCGATCCTGAAACTTCATATACATCCCCTTAATCATGGATTACGGTTAGCAAAAATTCATTGTGTGCTACAATTCCTCCAGTCACAGTGGTTAAAACCGTATGTGGAATTTAAAAACAGACTACGACAACAAGCTGCAAATGATTTTGAGAAGGGCCTCTACAAACTGTTTAACAACGCTTTGTTTGGAAAAACAATGTAAAACCTTCGTAACCGTATGGATATACGACTGGTGACAAATGAGAAGACACTGGAAAAGTTAATTGCCAAGCCTACGTTTATCGATCGAACAATATATGCTGATAATCTAGCCGCTGTACACATGGCCTCTCGTCAGATCGTATTCAACAAGCCTATATACATCGGTATGAGTGTGTTGGATATCTCCAAGACATTAATGTACCACTATCATTGTGACATGTTGCTGCCATATTATGGATCTGAAAACCTGAAGCTCATGTATATGGATACTGATTCGTTCATTCATCTTGTGATGATTGAAGGTGTGTGCCAGGAGAAGGTACGTTTCCTCGAAAACCTAGATACAGCTGATTACCCTGTCAACCATATATGCTATTCAGCTCTAAACAAGAAGGTGTTGAGAAAATTTAAAGATGAGGCTAATGGTAAAATCATCCAGCGCTTTGTCGGACTACGACCTAAGATGTATGCACTAGATATCAATGGCTCAATGTTAAAAAAGATTAAAGACATTAAACGTAGTGCTATTAATCACTGTATTACATTTGAGATTTATACTGACTGTCTTAAAACCGGAGAAATCATCAAAACACCCATGAATCTGATCCTGTCACGACAGCATGCTCTTGCCACAGTGCTAGTGAATAAAATCACATTGACTCCGTTTGATGATAAAAGAGTTATTGCTGAGGATAGAATAACGACATATGCGTATGGACATTACAGCATTACAACCAGCGTTTAAAAGAATGTAAGTCGAAGATGAAGAATTTCTCGTGAGTCTACAATCTTAAAAAGTGAAGGTTTCCGTGTGCTGTATATGCAACTAGCTGACGACTGATGAAGAAAGAAGAAGATGGAAGGGAAGGTGGTAACCCTGCCATTAGGAGCAATCCTAGTGCTAGTCTCAAGCTTAGATAAAAAGGGGGGAGACAGCTACAACGAACTAAAATAAAGGTATGTTGACGTAAACTTTTCAATTAAAACTCTCGAATAATAAAGCCTGATTAAAACATTGCAATTTCATTAAAAGAAAGTCGAGGTTATCTCTGGTTAGCCAGATTAGGTTAGACGATGACTGAGTAGAATAGATGATGAGAGGAAGGTTTGGGATTGGTCAAGTTAATCTAGGCTAGGTCCTCGTACTTATTGTCTAAGTTATGAAGGATGGGCTAGTTTAAATTGTCTTTGCAATGGGCTGGTTACGTGTTGTTCTTACGTTTTGTTACGTGGTTACATAGTTGCTACGTGTTGTTACGTCGTGTGACCTTTCTGGTTACGACATGTCACGTGATCTTACGTGGATACGTGCTTATGTTACTTAGTGTGACGTCTTATTACGTGGTGTTACGTCTTCACACGTGGTTACGTGCTTATGTTACGTAGTGTAACGTCTTGTCATGCTGTTATGTTACGTTGTGTTACGTCTTATTACGTGCTTACGTTTGTTGGTTACGTCTTGTTACGTGATTATGTTAGATGATGATAGGAATGAATAGACAATGAGAAGATCCAGAGCATACAAGGTGGGAATAGGTTAGGATGTATACTTCACTGTAAACCGATATACAGTTTGTCCCTCTCCGTCTCGCGCACTACTGTTTAACATATAAAAAGTTTGTACGGTTTATAAAAAAAGTATATAAAAGTGTTGTAACGTTGAATGAGAAATGTTTTATAATCTAATTACTCTATATTACTGTATAAATCTATATTCCTCCTCCTTCCTCAACCCCTGTCTATCCTTGTATCTCTCCAGTTTTCCATATTTCTCCCATATAAACGCATACTCTACTCCTCAACCCCTCTTTAGACTAGCACCTCTCCTTGTATTCCTACCGCTCTCATATAAATGCATTTTCCTCCTTGAAAACTCTCACAACCTAGCACCTACCTTCGTTTTCCTCGCCTCTCCATATAAATGCATACTTTGTCATTCAAAACTTTCTGTCTAATACCTCTCCTCGGTTTGCTAGCTCACCCATATAAAACGTCATATTATACCCTTTAAGTCCTGTATGGTCTAGTACCTCTCCTCGTATTCCCTATTTCTTTCGAATAAAGCGTATCCCCTCCTCCTTCAGCATCTGTCTAGTCTAGCACCTCTCCTCGTATTCCCTATCTCTCCTGTATAAGTCTATATTCCTCTCCTTCAGCATCCGCCTAGCCTATTATCTGTTCACGTTTTCCCTATCTTTCCCATAAAAGTCATACTCCACACCTCAAACCCCGTCTAGCCTAGCACTTCTCCTCATATTCCTCTACCTCTCTCATATAAGGCGCATTCCCCTTCTTAAGCCCTGTCTAGCCTAGCATCAATCATCGTATTCCCTATCTCTCGCATATAAACGCCTACTCTATCATTCAAACCTCTTAGCCTAATACCTCTCCTCGGTTTGCTATCTCGCTCATATAAAACGCCATATTCTACCCTTCAAGTCCTGTTTAGTATAGCATCTTTCCTTGTATCCCCTATCTCTCTCGTATAAGCGTATCCCTCCCTCCTTCAGCATCTGACTAGCCTAGCATCAGCCCTGGTATTCCCTATCTCTCCCATATAAACGCATTTTCCTCTTTGAACCGTCGCATCTATCCTCGTTTCGCCTATCCTTTCCCATATAAACGCAAACATGGCCCAGCTTCTGTCTAGCATACCATCTGTCCCCGTTTTCCATATATTCCTCATATAAACGTATACCCTACTCCTTAGCCTCTGTCTACACTAGCACCTCTCCTCGTATGCCCTATCTCTATCATATAAAGCATATCCCTCCCTCCCTCCCTCCTTCAGTCCCTGCTCTACCTCGGAACTCTCCTCGTTTTCCCTAATTTCTCCATATAAACGCATTTTTCCTCCTTGAAGGTTCTCTCAACCTAGCATATACCCTCATTTTCCTCGTCTCTTCATATAAGAAGCCATACTCTACCCTCCAAGCCCTGAATAGTCTAGTACCTCTCCTCGTATTCCCTATCTCTCCTGTATATATATGTCGTATTCCCCCTGCTTCAGCATCTGTCTATCCTAGCATGTGTTCACGTTTTTTCCTATCTTCCCCATATAAACGCATATTCCACACTTCAAACTCTGTCTAGTATAGAACTTCTCCTCATATTCCCTACCTTTCTCATATAAGGTGCATTTTTCCTCCTTGAAGGTTCTCTCAACCTAGCATATACCCTCGTTTTCCTCGTCTTTGCATATAAATGCTCACTCTATCATTCCAACCTCTTAGCCTAATACCTCTCCTGGTTTACTATCTCCCCCATATAAAGTCATATTACCCCTTCGAACCTTGTTTAGTATAGCATCTTTCCTCGTATTCCCTATCTCTCTCGTATAAAGCGCATCCTCACTCCTTCAAGCTCCATCTAGCCTAGCATCGATCCTCGTAGTCCCTATCTTCCCCATATAAACGCATTTTTCCTCCTTGAAGGGCCTTTTAACCTAGCATATACCCTCGTTTTCCCTATCCTTTCCCATATAAACGCAAAAAAGTGGCCCAACTTCCCTCTATATATGCTACTGACGTGTTTTATGATGTGTTGAGTATGTAGCGTTATAATTCTGCATTAATAATATTAATTTCACAACAAATACAGTATATTCGGATTTAGTAAGAATATCTACGTTCGTCGAGGTAAACTGTGTAAGCAGGAGATTTTTTATTCAAACACCTACACGGGAACTTAGAAACTTGAACCGTTAACAGCAATGCAAGCCCATCAGAGTATAACTTTCACCACTAGGTAGTTCATATGTTATCAGCAGGGTTAGTAAGTTCATGCATTTGCATATTTTTTTTCAAAGCATGTTATTGATATGCTGATAAATTATTTTCATGAACTATGAATTTTCTAGTGCTCTGAGTGATTTTTATTGGGCATATAATTGCATATTTATGCTGTTTTAAGTAACTGCATCATATTTAGTAAATAGCGTGTTTATTTGGCATATTTTAGCACTTAAACGGGAAATATTTTTTAAAATGAGTTATTTTGGTTAAATGGTCATCTTCTTTTTCTGTGAATTGATGCTAACAAAAGGACCCCGTTTCACCTTCTGTCAATGTCACTGAGGCAAATGATTCATGACATTGATCACGTGAAGAGTGAGTAATGCAATGCTGGTAAGAATCATGTGATGTCTTGGAAGATAGGGAAATCCCCGCTGTACTGGAGAATAGATTAAGCAATAAGGTAGTGTGTTGATCGAGCAGCCACTGCAGCGTGTTTGTTTGTGACAATTGACGAGGTGGTATGAATACATACAGTATTAACAATGCTGAACGTGAAACCAAGTAATGCGTGCAGACTTAAGAGATTACAAAGTGAATTTTCTAATGATCTTATTAGTACAGATGGTAGTGTTATACCGTAAGGCATGTGAAAAAAATACTGGGAGTGAAAAACGGTTTCAGGTCGTTCAACATATTAATACTGCAAAGCACAGGGAAATGATTGTGAAAAAAAGTGACAGAAGTGAAAGTGTCCAACGTCTACTAGTTGAATGTATGGGAAGTAGAGTTACATAGTTTTCATATGACCTTTGTGAAGCATTCCTAGCAGCTGACATCCTTTATGGAAAATAAATAACCCAATTTTGCGTACTTTTTTAGAAAAGTACACCAAGCAACACGTGCCTGACCAAAGTGCCTTACGTAATACATCCCTCGTTGTTACAACAATGTAATGTCTACCTTGCAAATTAAGTTAGCAAATGAGTTTCTCTGGATCTCAATAGATGAAACAACTGATGTAGAAGGACGTTTCATTGCAAATGTAATAGTGGGTGTTCTAAATCAGCAATAGGCAGGTGCGCCCTATCTCTTAACTTGCTCTCAGTTAGAAGTTACTAACAGTGCATCAGTGAGTCAACTTGTGATTGACTCTAATAAATTAATATGGCCTGGTGATATAAAATATGGCAATGTACTTTTGTTTTTAACTGATGCAGCAAGCTATATGATCAAAGCAGGGAAAACACTAAGAGAAATATTTCCTAAGAGCATTCATTTAACTTGTCTTATTCATGTCCTTCATCACATTGCAGAAACAATTAGGTGATGTTTTCCTAAAGTATATAAGTTAATCTCTAATGCGAAAAAAGTGTTTCTTAAATCTGCATCTAGGGTCCAGCTGTTCAATAATATGGCGCCTAATACTCCACCACCACCTGAAGCTGTTTTAACCCGTTGGGGGAGTTGGATAACAGCTGCATTGTGGTATGCTAAACATTTAGCGTCAGTCAGAAGAGTTATTAATTCATTAGAATCAGATGCTGCTGTTTCAATTAATATAGCACAGAATGTTCTCTCAGATGAAGAGCTTGAAGGAATCTTACCATTATATTAAACTTTTTCCCAATATGCGTGCAGCAATTAAATCCCTGGAAACAACAGGTCTTCCCTTAAATCAGTCATTAAATGTATTTGATACTACCATTTCTGGTTTGGTGTCCATTCCAGGTAATGTAAGGCAGAAAATAAAAGACAAAGTAAACTATGTTCTTTTAAGAAACCCTGGGTATAAACAAATCTCCAAAATAGAGACATTCTTGGAGGAAAGCCCTTAGGGATACACGAAGACTTGCCTCTTTCTGTGGAACAACTATCAACTTTTCAGTATGCACCAATATCCTCATGTGACGTTGAAACAAATGTTTCAAGGTACAAAATATATTGAGAGACAACAGACGAAGATATACCATGGAAAGTCTCCGTCATGCAGTAGTGGTAAATTGTAATTCATCCCTCATTTTGGATGTGGAGTCATGTACATCTACTTCTCAGCAATAAATGTAAGTTTGCATGCGCACATTGTCTTTAAATATAATAATTTTAGGGCATATTTTGGTGCATATTTTGCACATTTTAAGGGCATATTTGCATGCATATTACAAGAGTTTTTAGAGCATGAACTTCCTAATCCTGGTTATCAGCGAGAGTGTTAACTTTATACATTAATTAGAAATAAAGCATGGAGAAGTTTAATTCCACCCACTTATGTTATTATTCTGAACTGTGTACCGTATATTCACAAATAAGTTCCTTCCACACTACGCCCTGATGAAGAGATAATTGTTCGGCCGTGATACATACCAGAGCTAAGCCGAGGTAAGAGAAACCTCTAAAAGAACCTACGTTAATATAAGTAATTAAATATTTACGATATAAGTAATTATATGCTCCAGATTCAGCTTACAACAACGCGCCCAAAAACTAAGAAAAACTGTATAATCTTGTAGTGACCGTTGCACAGAAGCACATACTATACACTTACAACCGGTAACTGTCTTATTCTTGTAGCGTTTACACACTCTGCAATTTGATATACTGGAACCACCACTTGTATCTGTGGCGTTAGCCATATTCAGCGTATGCCAAGTGGGGTAGTAACTTCCGGTGCAGCATCGATGTTCCCACATCGGCCAACTCGAACCAAACATTTTGAGCGCTGCACATCAACATTACCTCAGGTTGCTGTCAACAGATATCTCTCTTTGCCAAATTTCAACGGATGTATAGTATGTATCAGTGTTACCAATATCCATTAATTTAGTAGCATCGTAATTTCAACAGTATAGTAGAAAATACTAAGTAAAACAATAAAACCAATGACTGAATTATAACTAAATTCTGCACATTCATACATTACGGCAATGAATTGTGAAATAATACCTTTTACAGGTAGTCTGTTCTCTAGCATAATGGAGTACATGTTGTTCACCTTAATGTGTACTACCGCCATATGAAACAAGGGATAACAGCACAGATAAACAACAGTTTGCTATTTGAGTACCAAATGTACAAATATCTAATTTACGAGAAATGTGCTGTTCTCGGTTGCCCTATTACAGGGAGAAATAAAGAATGTAAACTGTTTCGTTTCCCGAAAAATCCTGAAAGGCAAGAAACATTTCAGAATACGAGAATAACTGCAGAAACAGTAATTAAACTTGCACCTTGCATGACGAATTTTGCCGTGTGTTATTGTAACGTGTGTGAAAAGGATATTTAAAGATGGTTACAGATGTATTCATGCAGATAGATCATCTAGATAATGCAAAAATTAGCTAACAGATACACACATTATATAGATATTTTCAATGAAACCTAAGGTATAATTTTTATGCTGGATGTACATCCCCATACCATAGACCATATGCCACTAGTTGTACTGTTTTGCTTTGTTAGATCCCATAATGAGCAAAGCTCGAAAAAATAGAACACACCATACATGTGGCATATGCCGACACCAACACATGTAATGAAAACATAACCTCCAACCCATGGACATTAGTGCACTTGTTTTACTTTATTTATCCACCACCCTGTTGCGCATATTGAAACACACGTTTTTAGATATTACCATTTACAACGTTTAAGACAAGCACCTATCTATAATGTAACCTTTTAAGATATTCCTCCAAGTTGTTGGAAATTATGTATTAAGAATAATTTTAATTCCTGTAAGGGATTTTAGTAGTGCCTATTATGCCAAAATTTGGAGTGTTACCTTTATAAACTAGGTTACACTGGAATTTCTATTACCTAATTAAGTATTTAAAAAAATTATCAGCTCTTACACTTATCAGGATTCCTTATGCAGAATCTAGCTTTTGTGAAATAAATTTTATCAGCATGGTGACAATATGCAATATGCAGGTAAACGATAATAACAATTTTTGGAGACTATTATGCTTCTGATTTACAACCCTTTCCTCAAATTGTACATATAGATACTCTTTGTCTTAAGCCACTAGTCACACTCTTAAATTCCAAATAAGCATCAGCTTAAAACTTGAGTTGCTATTGAGATGACCACAGATATCTGTGTTGAATGGAACAAAATTATGTACCCTTCGTTCATATACACATTTGTATATTGTGCTAAATTGCATGTTACAGATTCGTTGAAAGCATTCATGGTGAAACATCTGTAGATATTCTTGTATGAAACGTAATGCTGAGCTAACTATTCCAACATTTTATATACATTATTTTAAATTAATATATTCATTAAGTTTTGCATCAACTTTATTACCTAAGCAGAATATTACAAAGTTAAAACTGATTCTTTGCCTCGTTTGTGTATGAATTTGCTATTAGTAATTGAAAATCATAACAAAACACATTGAATTTACTTTCATCCCCTCACCATTATTACCTTAATCACTTTACTGCAACATATGATGGTCCAATTTTCATTTAGATTCAAGTGCCAAGGAATGTGGCATTGCCTCACAGTAGATATAATAGGAGAGATCCAGAACAATGGGCTATTGTTCTGGTCAGAACAAAGGAATTAATGACCTATTGTTCTGACTTCAAGCCCCGCCCCCTCCTTTGAGGCCTCACATGCCGCCCTGGTCGCGCGTGCCGCTAGCCCCGCCCCCTTCCCTTTGTGTGCTCACTTAATGCCGACAGGGTCTGTGCCGGCAAGTCCTCCCCCCTACCCCTGTGGTCACGTGCCGGTGACCCGCCCCCCTCCCTCCCCCATACGCGTGTCCTCCCTCCCCTTTGTGTTCTGGTTGGTTCCCTGTGGATAGGTGGGGGAGTGTGTATTGATCCTATACGTCGGTCGCGTACCTTCCCTAGGCCTAAATCCCTGCCGTGTGATTGGCTTGGGGTAGGGGATGTGCCGCTCGGGGTGAGGGGTTATATGTGGGGGTTCTCGGTGCGTGACGTTGGCGGTGTGGGAATGCGATTCTCGATGCCTGCCGCACATCGGCAAATCGTTTGAGTACATAATTGTGTCAATCAATTAGGTAATGTGTGTTATTGAAAAAAGAATCAATGTTTATATACCGCTATTGCAATTAAACGCTGTTCGTCGAGCAATTAAGTATTTTTGATTGATTAATTGACTCGCTCGCATCTGACAGCCCTCGTATATGTATAACTACGCTCACGGTCTTAACCTCTCTCCGGCAACATCCCGGCATGTAATGGAAAGCCCGCCAGCCGACTTCTGTCTGGTAATAACCAGTTTCACCCCACTCCGCGACTGCGTGCGTGACGTCACTAACAAGCTTCAACGTGTAGACTAGCCCGGCTCCACTCTGTCGGCGTTGGTAAATCATGTTAAAACACGCTCGCCAAGGACTTTCCTTGGTATTCAAAAACAGACGGGTGGCTTCTGCCTGGAGGGTGAATAACAGGTCTCAACTTGCATTCCACCCCCTCCACCGCCGAGTGACGTCACCGTCTACAGTATATAAGGAACGCAGGCAGCCGGAGCGATCATTTATTGTTTTTTCAGTGTTCGTTCAGTGATAATCGAAATGGCTGGTGATCATCGTGCATCTGATGTGAATGATTACTGGAGCGAGTGCGGGGAAGATTATTTTCACTACGTATACTTCCATACCGAAACATGCAATGGTTTAATGCATTCAGTGTTGTGTACTCAACCGTCGCATCATGATCAGATGACTACACTGGAAGTGTGTACAGAGAGCTGTCCTGTTTATCGAGGAGCGAACATGTAAGTAATATACATATTTCTATAACTCGGTAATATATTGTACTCATGTTAAATGAACTCTAACTTGAAATTATTTTATTCTTTCAGTGAAAATCACATGGGTGTTGATGTGGAGGATCTTAGCGATGTCGATGAAGTTGACAATGTCTTCGTCTCGAAACATCTAGCTAAATGTGATACAGAGTCGTGCACCGGATACATGCATTCTGTACTTTGTACTAACCCGGCCCAGCATGAACGCATGACATCCTTCTTCCTATGTAACGACAACTGCGAGGTCTACCAGCGGAGGAAGAGAAAACTCGAGTAAGTAGAAGAAATGTTAAATTACATATTCATTTACTGCTTCTAATGCTACTCTGTGTCTAACCTAAAAAATTAAAATTATTACAGACTGCGAATGACTGCGCCTAAGGTACCCGTGCCAATAGAGGAGCTGGATCCTGAGAGACGCGATGTCGATATAGTGGAATATCCAATCGCAGAGCGCCATACACAGCCTATGGAGGAGGATGTCGCTCCACTACCCGACATTACTACTAGCCCTGATGATAAAGCAACGAGGGTACAGGAGTGGATAAATCAGACGACTCCAGATTGCTCGTCCGAGATACACACAGAATCGTGCAAGACCGTGAAGTGAGTATGACACTCTTTGATAGTACTTTTTTGTGTGTGTCAAGGGGAGAGGATTTTTCTAATATATGTATTTTCTCTTTCAGGCGTATGAAATCATTAACTAAACCTATTTCTAACATTGTTTTGAATATATGTTGCAGGGGTGTGAGGAGGGAGCGGAGGAAGAGACGGAACGAGGCCGGCGAGAAAAAGCAGAAGAGACGGTGTAAGAGGAGGACTCTCAACGAGGGTCCTATGGTCTTCTTATTAATTGAAGATACCCCGGAGGAGCATGGAGGATCGATCACATGCGCTTGATGACGTCAGCATCTCCCCCTCCCATTCCGTGAACATTGGACTATACTATGACACCCCCTCCCTCTACATAAACTGCGAAAGTGATAAATCATTTGTTTATATTACAAAATCAGACTGGGATATAATATCCAAAAACATTCCAATGATTGAAGATTACCTACGCCAAGAAAAAAAGTTTGCGTGTGATGAATATTGTGACAATGTAATTTATGCATACAATATTATTGTATTTTTTGACCATTCAATTCATTTCATAAATACTTGTTTAAATAATAATGTAATATCTTTAGACATTGAGGGTGTAAGGAACCTAAAACGGCTATTACCTTATATTGAAAGACATTTGAATATTTTAAATGATTTCTGCAAGTCAGGAGCAACTAGTTTTTCAGGGAGTAGGAGGGGAAGAAGGAAAATGCTTGAAATGTATGCTAAAGTCAATAAAAGAGTGTTTTAGTATATGAATTCAATTTATTATCCATAATCTTATCCTAGTACATTCCTTTACAAAAGCCATTCACCCAAACATATGCATAATTATATAAGTGCTTGCATCACGTGAGAAAGAGGTTTGTAGGTAAATACTTTGTCATGCAGAACCAGGCAGTACAGTGACGTCTGGGCTGGTATATTTGCAGATGCTTGAATCTCGATTCTGATGTTCACAGCTCCATTTATAACCTCCTCGGGTTGGTGAGAACAGTCTATTACGAATAATGGTGCACTGTGAAGAAAATCCTTTCTCTTCAAGAGGGGATAATTATCTCTTTCATAATAGGAACTTTGAAATTTACAGTACATTTCATATAGTGAAGCAAACTTTGAATTTTTAAAGTCCAAGTTCAAATCGTGGTAGGGATAGCATTCACTATTGAGGAATAGTCTCAAATTAGTAATGTTGCAGTGATCAAACTCGGAACTGTTCTTGCTATAATCACCCAATCTTGCAGTCTGCGCGCACACTATGATGAATCGTGGTTTCTCGAGCTTAGATGTTGTTGCTACATTCCAAGTGAAAGATCTTGTCTGGGGTACAGCAGGCTGGGTATGAAGATCCATAGATCGAAAGGCAAGGTGTAGAGGTTTATCAGATTTGACAACTTTTAGAATGTGAACTCTTTCAGCATCGGAAAGACGAATTACAGGCATCCTCCATTCGATTCTAGTTAACTTTACATTAGCTTCCTCTCCATTCGAACTCAGGACACAGTTTCTAGAATCTTTGGATCTTATGAGAATCAATTCAAACTTGCTGTTGAGTATAAGCTCCTTGTGGTCATCAGCAAATCCTAGGAGCATCGAGAGAGGGACTACAGCATTGAAAGCTCCATTCGTCGCGTGTACTATATCAACTTCTTCACCTGGATAGGCCCATCCAGCATTCAGCAGCCGATTCGACTCCATAGGGTTGAGAGTCACATAATTTCGTATAGTTGTAGTAATTCCAGGATTCCTTGTTCTGTCTATAGTTGTAGCATTCATACTAGACGTATCTCATCAAACATGAAGGCTATAGCATTATTAGCGAGCTTCGCTGTAGTAGGCGATCCATCTACCTTGGTGAGAGCACCTTCGATGTAGAGATAACTCTTGTTAGGTAGCGTATACAAATCTTCAGCTTGGCATGGTATTCTAATTTCATCGTTTACATCCAGAGCGGACGTGTTGTATGGAAGAAAAATATGTTCCTCCTCCTTGGTGATCTTGTCGTCAAAGGCTGGAACTTCTGTCACGTTTAAGATATCCATTATAGCGTTCTGTAACCTAAACCCTCGAGGAACTTGCGGTTAGCACGTGTTAACTCCTCGGAAGCTGGAGAGGTAGTATGCTTCGAACGTGGTGTACGTCGTCTATTATAGTATTTGCGATGTCTTTTAAAATGTATTGCCATTGCGTCTTATGTGCAGTCTTGTAGTGATAACTTCGTTCCTGAAGTTGATAGGCTTTCCGTGTTGATCTACCACTCGAATAGTGATCTGGTCTATATGGTTTGTGTCTATGACCGGTAAATATATCGGGTTCGAAGGTTCTTGAGAGATATGATAGCCTGGTGGAACAGAAGGGAAAAACTCGTAGAGCGAATGTCCACTTTTACCGTCAATGAAAGAGCCTGTTGCAATACTGCACTCCACACGTATGATACTCACTTTAAATATATTCACAAGATCGTCAGATTCAAACGCTTCTCCAGCAGGAATTATTTTAGTGTCTGTGAATCCTAGAAGCGAACCAATAGATCTAGCCTTAGAAAAGTCTATTGTATAAGGACATTTAATCTCAGCCTTCATTGTATTATTGTTAGGTCTTATGAAGAAGACTTCATCATTCAATCCTAGTTTATCCTTTAGGAATGCATTGATATCGGCAATCTCGTAGGTTCCATGCGGGATGACAATGGTTTCAGGTTTACCATTATGAATATAATGAAATCTATTATTACTTTCATCGACATTTGGTATTGAATAGAATGTTTCAAAATTCAAGAGAGCAATCTCATAATGGCCTGGAGGATCTAGCTGTAGAGGCGGGTTTAAATACGTTGAAATAACAGTGTCTGGCCCACTCACTGTAACTGTATAACTCATCTTGACAATGTAGCAGCTTCTAGGATAAAAGAAATTGCAAGCACAAGTGCCCGCAGATGCCTGATTCGAAATTCTGGTATCTCTGTGTATTATAGTAGATTTTAACACCTTGTAGATATTTCTCAACCTCAGGAGGCGGTTTCAAATTGCCGAAACTATCAAAGTAGTATGCGACATCACCTTCTTTCCTTATAGCAACCCAGTGTGTTCCTTCATTATCGGAGGTATCGAGATTGGTAATAAGTCTCTCTTTGAAGTGTGGTTTTAAAGGAAGTTTGTCAATCATATAAACCCCTCTAAAATAAGGAATTTTTAAACGTTTAGCATAATATTCGATGGCCACGTTACTTAGGGCTTCCTCCGATATATGTACAATCCTCTTCCACTGTTTTTTGTCTTCTTCTTTAAACCCTTGCCTTTAGATCCTCTTTTTTTCAAGGACCTTGCTATTTTAGATGCAGCGGCTAAAGACGACATCAGTGGCATTGCAGGTAAGAATCCTCCTTTATTCCTCTTCTTACACCTTCTCTTTCGGAGCCCCTTTCCTCGTGTCTCCATTGCCTTGTTATGCCTAGCAACTTCTGCTAAGTGCCTATCAGCAGCCTTTTTTTTATTGACTGCAGAGGCTATCTGAGCAGCGCCGCCTGCTGCAGCGCCTAAAGCAGCAATGATGGGTATCAACGGCAAGAACCCTCCTCTCTTCTTCTTCCTCTTTCCGGCTCCCAATGCAACCTTTCCCTTCATGATTGCAGTTACTAGCCTTGCAGCTAACCTTTCACCAAAAGTTGAATCTGATGACTGCACCCGTTTCCAAGCCTTCTCTGCAAGAATATTATCCGCTATTTGTCTTGAAGCGGTGTCCTTATTCTCAGCGTACGCGAGGTCGTGCTGTTTACAAGCTTCGTCTAATTGGTTAATTCCTGGGTCTCCTCTTTTTAGACGTTTTTCCAATTTAGTACCAGGCCCGCAATATCTATATCCAGGTAAGTGAGCTTCAAAGGGGAGCGAATTAATTATGGAATTAATAATTCCAGAGCCGCGCTTATACTGCAACGACCTTCCTCTCTTAGCTCTCATGATATACTAAGCGAGTAATTGCAAACATTAGCCCTTTTATATCATTGCAATCAGTCATTAACTACTTTACATCGGGTAATATATAAACATCGCACACGCATTTTATAAGTTAGTTGTTAACATGGAGCTTGTTAAGCAGCACTGCTCTCTACCTATTCAGGTATTAGACTTTGAAAGTGACTTTAGAAGCGATCGCCATGGCAAGTTATTTCCATCTAATGTCAGAGCTCTTATTTTAGGGAGCTCCAGTGCAGGGAAAACAAACGTATTACTCAATATGCTACTCCATGAGAATGGACTACGTTTTGAAAATTTGTATATTTATTCAAAGTCTCTCTATCAACCAAAGTACCAATACCTAATTAAAGTGCTCGGAAACATCGAAGGTATAGAAGTGAACACCTTCGAGAACGGAGATGATGTTTTGCATCCTTCTGATGTCAAACAAAATTCAATCTTTATATTTGATGATGTCATCACTGAAAAGCAGGAAAAGATAGCATCCTTTTACAGTATGGGTAGACATCGAAATGTCGACTCGGTATATCTAGCACAGTCCTATGCTAAAGTTCCAAAACATTTAATTCGCGATAATACAAACATGATAATACTCTTCAGACAAGACAATTTAAACTTAAAGCACATTTACGAAGATTATGTAAATACCGACATGACCTACAATGAATTTAAAGATCTATGTAAGAACGTTTGGGAGAGTTCTACAGAAGGAAGACCCTTTGTTGTGATAGTTCCTGAATTTCACATGAATGAGGGACGATATAGGAATGGTTTTGATGTATATATTAAGCTCGACAAAAAAGAAAATGATCATTCGTAGTTAACCATGAGTATCGATAGGTTCGGTTCTCAGAGAACTGGCCCAGTTAGAAGAGTGTTTGATCGTTTTATCATAAACAGAGATGTCAAAGGAAACTATCAATTCAAGAATAAGAGATTGTGCAATGTTCACGATCCTGAAGATAATCATGACGCCTCCAATAAGAATTATGTGGATGCTCTCGAAATTAGGATGCAAGATTTCTCTCAGCAAGCTGCTAACAATGTTGAGGTTATGGTTAAGACCCTGATCGATGAATTGATTTCAAGATATATCCTCAAGAGAGATAAGGAAAATAACATCGTGATCGATAAAGTTAGATTGAAGGTATTGCTAACTCCTGTTCACGATAATGATGTTGTGAATAAAAAGTTCATCGTTGGATATGTCAATTCACTCACGCAGTCGAGAGATGGTAATGGTAACATTATATTCGACAATAAGAGAATCATTGATATAGCGGATCCTCTCGGAGATACGGATGCTGTAAATAAAAGATATGCTAGAGCTATGATCATTAGGAATTCG
The DNA here is from genome assembly GCA_030765065.1 of Deroplatys truncata. Classification (NCBI taxonomy): domain Eukaryota; kingdom Metazoa; phylum Arthropoda; class Insecta; order Mantodea; family Mantidae; genus Deroplatys; species Deroplatys truncata. The sequence goes on along the minus strand of CM060990.1, from coordinate 532,127,858 downwards.
AACGAGACGCGACAGCAGTTAAACAGGTACTTACCAAAGGAAATCGAGATGCAAATAGGCAAGAAGCTGCTAGACATTACAGCAAATCTGAATAAAACTACGAGTAAAGTGGATACTCTAACAACCTCTACAAAAGACAGAGCGGATTCTGTAATGGACTCTATTAAACAAGTTACCGCAGAGCTTGATAGAGAAAAAACAAATCTTCAGAATCTCTGCAATCAGAAAATTAGTAATTTAGAAAAGTTAGCGATGAAGCGAGTTTCAGATTTAGAGGCTACAGTCAGACAGTTAAAGATAGAGGTTTTGAATACTCTCAAAACTGATTGCTGCAATGATAAACTTAAGAAAGTGGAGGATAATGTAAATATGATGATGGACGCATACAAAACTAATATGCAGCAAATGACGAGTCTAGAAGAATCGGCCAGAAGCCAGTACGCTAATACGGCAATCTTTGCTGAAGCGTTCAAGACACATACACAGGAGCATAAGAAAGAAACCGACCAACTGAGAACTTCGATAGAGATGTTAGCTAAGGCTATCGATACGTTGAGAACTCAAGCTGAACGCAGACTATAAATTGAATGTAATCGTCTATTTCCTCATCATTTGTAAGATGGATAGTGAAAGCATAAGACTTAAAGAGTCTGTAGCCGAGCATACCAGGGCTGTAAAAGAAAAACTGAGAGCTCTAAAAGGTCTCAGGTTTGAGACTCAGCATGTCATGTCCGAAGCTTTGAAGCCTGTAACCACCCCCCTCAAGGATATTTTGGACACTCAACGAGGGTTGCCGGTGAAGAACGTCAAGAATGAAGATGGTGATTCTACAAGTATTTCTACTTACCTTCAACACGTTCGCTCAAAAGACAAGGATCGTATTGATACATTGTTCGGCGTGAGATATCAGGATAGAAGTTATATGCTTGGAAATAAAGATATTCATTTTATAAATAATCAAATATTGATAGGTGATGAAACGTATGAGTCTACAGCCGGTTTGACGGAGCTCATCTTTAAGCGAACGCCTCAGATTTCTGCATACACTAGTGAAGACTTGGAGACATACGCTAAGATTATGAAAAGTACTTTTCTTCATAGAAGTGGTTACAGCAGACACGGTCGCTTGAAATCTGGTAAATCGTATAAATACAAGAATATAATACGACCCTTGCTCAATACACATTCAGGTCTAGGACTGGCATGGAAGGAGCATAAGCCTGATAAGGAGGTTGATTACGTTTTCTGGAGAAATCCTAACACATTAGTGAATAGACTGAGGTTACTTATTGCTTCGAGGGACGCTGGTAATAATAGCCACACTCGAGAGATTGAGGAAATTATCCGGGAATTGAAAGCATCTAAAATTATAGCATGACCGCCAAACAGAATATCGCCAGAGAACTTCACGGATCGGCGAGGAGGAACTATTTACGACGGAAAATTATCAGCAAAGGTATGAATGATTTATTACAAATTGATTTGATTGAAATGATACCCTATGCAAAAGTGAACAAAAATTTCAAATACATTCTGATCGCAATCAACTTTTACTCTAAAATGGCATATGCAAAACCCTTAAAGGATAAGGGTGGAGTTAATGTTGCAAAGGCTATGGAGGATATATTACAAGAAATGGACGTCCCTCCCCGGAATATTCAAAGTGACAACGGGAAAGAATTTTATAACAAGTTCTTTAAACGATTAATGTTTAAGTATAATATTAACCACTACAGCACCTATACCAATGTGAAGGCTGCGGCTGTTGAACGTTTAATTCGAACCTTGAAGAATATGATGTACCGCGAGTTTTTAGTCCAAGGCTCATACAAGTGGCTAGATCTTTTACCTAGAATCCTTGTAAAGTACAATGATACTTTTCATTCAACTATCCGCATGAAGCCTAATGAAGTGAAGAACAACGATCTTCTTCTGACTGTGTATAATTATAATCAAGACCGAAGAGAGAAGAAGGCTTCAAGGAAGTTTAGTGTTGGTGATTATGTCAGGATATCTAAACATAAAGGACATTTTGAAAAGAGTTATGAATCTAACTGGAGCGTTGAAATCTTCAAAGTATTTCGTGTGAATCGTACCAAGCCTACAACATACATACTAAAGGATAGGAATGGTGAAATCATAAAAGGTGGCTTTTATGGACATGAACTAAAAAAGACTAGCTATCCTAACACATATTTAGTAGAAAAGGTTATACGTAAACGTGGAAACAAAGTTCTTGTAAAGTGGTATGGTTTTGCAGAAACTCAATGGATTGATATAAAGGATTTGGTGTAATGTATGAAGACTTAATAAAGACCAGTTGTTATGATTGTAAAATCACGAGTATTTTTTATTTTAAAAATCCTTCATATTTTCTCTTTTTTTGAGGGAAAATTAATATATAAAAACCCTCACACACACTTTAAATGAATATATACAACACATTATCAGAGGGAAAAATTAATATATAAAAACCCTCATACACACTTTAAATGGATATATACAACACATTATCAGAGGGAAAAATTAATATATAAAAACTCTCATACACACTTTAAATGAATATTTACAATGACATCAGAGAGAAAAATTAATATATAAAAACCCTCATACATACTTTAAGTGAATATATACAATGACATTATCAGAGGGAAAAATTAATATATAAAAACCCTCACACACACTTTAAATGAATATATACAATGACATTATCAGAGGGAAAAATTAATATATAAAAACCCTCATACACAATTTAAATGAATATATACAATGACATTATCAGAGGGAAAAATTAATATATAAAAACCCTCATACACGATTTAAATGAATATATACAATGACATTATCAGAGGGAAAAATTAATATATAAAAACCCTCATACACAATTTAAATGAATATTTACAAAATCCAGATTGAAAAAAACAAGATATCTTCAAATATTTACATATTTACAAGTTTAGGCACTAGCAATCACCAGGTCTAAGGGAATAATGGCCCCACGCTAGAGTCTTATAACTTCCCTCCATCAACTTCCTCTTATCGTCACCTCCCTTCAACGCCAATTTATTTGTCTCAATTGTGTTAATTTTGTGGTGTTTACTCCGAAATGTTTTTTGTATCGAATAAATTTTTAGGCTATGGTCTTTTAAACATTCAAAATAATGGCCGAAATCTATTTTATCCATGCCTGTCCTGGTGATGCCCTTAGCTTTCTTAATTGTCTGCCCTCCATATCTGTAGGCGTATAGCTTCGCTCTAATACCGACATACTCCTCCATAATCAAGCCACCCAATTCGTCCTTGAACAACCCAATCTTTTTCCTATTGGCTTGCTTAATGCCATATACATTATCCTTTTCGAAGTTTGAAGTGTCGAAATATTGAGGATTCTCCCTGATGAACTCATAGATATCAGAACTCGTTTCAAAAATAAACGAGTCTGTATCCATGTAATTCAGCAGCAAGTCTTTTAAATTCGGTTTCATGATATTGTAAAAGAAGTCATACATGATAAATTTTGAAATGTCCAAAATTGCGTGTCCTATGTAAATTGGTTTGTTCATATGTACTTCCTCTCTGCCCAGTTCGATTCCCACAAGATTTTCCTCAAAAATTATGGTGCGTAGGTAAGTGCTGCGTGCTATTAACTTCTTTGCCTGTTTCCAGGTTCCAACTATTTTGAAATCCGTGTACTTTCTAACATTCTCTATACATTTCCCATATACGGCGTTATTCATCTTTTTCCACAGGTTTTGGCCGAATTTTGACTTTTCTTGTGCTCTCTTCTCGGTGTTGACGTCGATATATGTCTTCAACCAGTTAGACTGGTCGTAGGACACCACTCTGTGAATATGTCTCACAGTTAGACCTTGCTCGATACACTGCTGCATCACCCTGTAGTGCAAGACATATTTGCTTTTCTGTTCTAATGTTGCAAGCAGTTTCTTGTATTGGCCGTTCGGTGGTATTGCGCTCTGTGGGCAGAAAGGAAGTTCGTTATGGGCGTCGTGGATATGGTCGGGGTATTCGATATCAACCTCTAGCACATATCCAGTCTCTGAATCTTCTTTGACTTCTGCAAAGTTTATGCCTTCAATTTCTTCTCTCGTGAGCCATTTCAGATTTTTGTATGGTAGGGCAGACACCATAGAAGCTCCATATAAGTTGTTTATGTCCCAATAGGACAGGTGTTTAACAGGAGCATGCTGGTCAAAGTTGGACATGTATCTGTGGTTAGCTTTGGTGTAGCCCTTCACCACTGTGCACAGTCCGCCTCTAATTCCCGACTCGAAAAATTCCAGCATGCTCTTGTCGGATATTAAGGAAAGTTTCGCCTTTGTTATCTTCAACATAGCGTCAAAGGCGAGTCCTGGTAATGTATAAAACCATGCTGGGTCAAGTTTATACATTCCCAGGATGAGATCTCGAAACTTTTCGAAAATATCCGCCAAGAGCAGTATATCTGTTTTCAGGTATAGGTCGCTGTATTCTCCGAGATTCCGGATATTAAAGACCTCCCAGACTTTTACAGCATGCCTGTATTCCTCTTCGGTAATGTGGCTGTCAGTGAGAGTACTGTAGAAGGCCTCCTTCGGTGGTAGAGAAGTTTCTTCGAGAACGTCAAGGCTTGAAACATAATCATATGGGAATATTCCCTTGCTCTTTGCCAGCTTAAAATGCTCCTCAACAGGATATTCTGCCCTTGTTATTTTAAAATCACTCTCCTCCAGCATGTCAGCCAGGCTGGACAGCTTGTCGTCAAGAAACTTAAAGCTGTCCAGAAACCTGAAGCTGATGTTCCTGTACCGCTTGCTAAACGCTATATACCTTTCACCACTTTGAGCGATGCACGATACGGGCTTATTATCATATGCCAGGCGTCTTATCAAGAAGTGGCTGTCATAATTAGATAGACAATGAAAAAAGATCGGTATGAAATCAGGGACCTTTCTATTCAAATTGCATCTATTATGAGCAGCACCTAGATATTCGCCTGTCACATGATCGTGATCCCTCACGCGCAAATCGCCCACAGTGAAAGCAGCAAGGCATATATGACACTCTGAGGCATTGTCAAAATTCTGTTGCTCTTCAAGGGTTAAATCCATAGGTTTAGGATTGGAATACACGTCGATGACGTCATCAGCAATTGATTTCAATTGTTTGATAAAGTCATCGACGGCATTTGGACCTCTAAAGAGAAAGAACTTTGACAATGCCTCGTCATGCCTACATATCACCTTCAAGGCAATAGACATTGCTTCATGCTCTTGAACGGCTCGGGTCCAGCTCGAGCTGCTTGAGGGCTCGCAAGAGTGAACCTTCGCCAGAACAGATTCAATGTCTGCGTATATAACAAATGGTACAGGAACGCTCTTGGAGAATGCTTTAAATTCAAGGTATTCATCCTGTTGAGCCATTTTAAGCAGCTGGCATTTTCCACATCTTAATCGGTGCGTTTCCAAGGCCTTTTCATTGGTGCATCTCTTGAGACAGGCCTCACATGTCCATATTTTACCGTTATGTTTGGTGACTTGACTGCTTACAAGTCTGGACAAGTCTTTAATGAGACAGTAGTGGGACTTTTCCCCCTGCTCAATATATAACAGATTGGTATGGTGCTGCTTCTTTTCAGCTGTTTGGTATAGGGGAATAATGTTCTCATTCTCCTCCTCTATACCAAACACTGAAATGGATACTCCATTGTTCTGCTTTTCAAAGCATTCAATTTGATGGAAGGGTGTCGGAAATTCGATACCTTCATAATTGAATGCCTCGAAAAGCAGTTCCTCCGGGTATACTGCTGTTCTATAGCCATTTGCCTTCGCAGGGTATTTAGAGGCAAGCATACACCATGCGAAGCAGAAGTTGTCATCATTCTTTATGTTTATAATTGCAGTTTTATTCCTGATTTTCAATGGCAATTCGATGTATGAACCTGCATGTAAAGGGTCATAGTGTGTAAAGCCCATCACCAGGCTGAGTATCTTTGACAAGGACTTCGATGATGCTCCCCCCTCAAATTTAGAAATGTTTTCCAAAATATCCCCCGCAATTGAAGAGAAGATCTGATTGAGATCGCTTGACGGAAGAATCAGTACAGGCTTAGAATTAAAGCCAGTGGAAAGACTCTTCTCTTCATCAGGTTTGCGGATTAAATATTCAAGTTCCAGGGAACAATGCATCTTTAATCCACTCCTGCTTTTCTGCAAGACGCTTTCCACTTCTTTAATAATAAGCTCTTTGCATTCATCTAAAAAGACTCTGGGCTCGAGTATTTCTAATGTATTTTCTATCCTACTATTAAAAATACGTCCCTTGAATGCCGATTGTATGGTATTGCATTCCAGTCCCTGGCAATTACTAGCACTAACCTTGGCCTTTTTGATTGTAAGCTGCTCGCTCCCGTCCGATGCCTGCCCTCTCTTTCCATTCAAAGTTGTCGCATTACTGGATGATGATGAGGAGGTTGACGGTGCAGCGGCTTCATTGTTTGCGTCTGAGGAGGTCGAGGGTGCGGCGGTTTCATCGTCTGCGTCTGAGGAGGTCAAGGGCGCGGCGGACGATTCTTCACCTATCTCCGGTGATGTCGACTGCTGTGTTGCCAGATCCATGGGCTGGCTTCCAAGGTCACCCAGATCATTTCCTGGAATAATAATAATATTAATATTAATAACAATAATAATATAGAATGTGAAAAAGAAGTTCATAAAATGTGGAAAAAAAATTCTTACCATTCAGTGGTTGCTGCATGTATGGGGCAGGGCCCCTACCATGCTGATTTGATGCAGGGAAGCCTTGTGGTGCCGATGGCGCGCAATGGCCGATACCGCCTCCGAAATAAAGTCCATTTCCTGAAAATAATAACAATAATATTAATAATAATAATATAGAATGTGTAACAGACCTTCGTAAAATGATGATAAATTCTTACCGGTCGATGCTTGCTGCATGTATGGGGCAGGGTCCCATCCCTGCTGATTTGGTGCCAGGTAGGTCTGGAAGCCTGGAGGTGGCGGTGCAGTGGTAGCGAAGCCTACTGGTGCAACGGTCGCGAAGCCTGGAGGTACCGGTGCAGCGCTCGCATGTTGAACGATGCAGCCTCCGAAATAAAGACCGCTTCCTGTAAATAATAGTAACAATATTAATAATAATATATAATGTGTAAAAGAAGTTCGTAAAATGCTGATAAATTCTTACCATTCGATGCTTGCTGCATGTATGGGACAGGGACCCAACCATGCTGATTTGGAGCCGGGTAGGTCTGGAAGCCTGAAGGCGGCGGTGCAGCGGTCGCGAAGCCTGCTGGTGCAACGGTCGCGAAGCCTGGGGGTACCGGTGCAGCGGTCGCCTGTTGAGCGATACCGCCTCCGAAATAAAGTCCATTTCCTGGAAAAAAATAAATAATAATAATAGTATAGCATGTTTAAGTATAGAGTTCTAAAGAATCTACACTCTATACGTGAAAAAAATACATGTTTTAAACACCCTTGTGAAAAATACATAGCATTCTGGGAGACCGAAAGACTTATGTGACTGCATATGGGTGAGAAACTCCCCTTAAATATATCCTTTTTCTCCTTATACAATCCAGAACTCTATGCTGTCGGAGGCATGCCTTTGTGTGCCAGAATCGACATTGTATGTCTACTATCATGTAATTTTTTTTAGTTACAAATGCTCGAATACCAGTCTGTAAATTCTTACCGTACGATTGTTGCTGTATGTACGGGCCAGAGCCACCTCCATAATGATTTGGAACCAGGAAGGTTTGGAAGCCTGGCGGTGCCTGTGCAGCGGTCGATGGATGGTCGATACCAAAATAAAGTCCATTTCCTGAAATAATAATATAGAATGTGTAAAAGAAGTTAATATGAATTGTTACATTACTTTTTAAAACACTGAAGAATGCTTACCGTTCGACTGTTCGGATGCTTGAATCATTACGGCATTTGATGAGCGATCCTGCAGCCGGCGTTGGGTATCCTGCTGGAGCTGGATGTATGCTTCAGACATGTTAGCAGAACTGATTGCTGAAAACGCAATTAATTTACGCGTTAGATTTTTATTTATTAAAGAAACGATATATTATTAAGTTAATTTACTTTACTGCGAATACCTTATACAGGGAAAATGTCGATGTATTTTAAACACCAGAGAAATTTCTATTACAGATATAAATCACGTGTATTTCTCGACACAATCATGGAAAATATCTCTTTAACATGATGGAAACAGACTGAAAGTTTTTACTAAATAAATGCGAGAGAGGAATGAAACATTCACAGTGAATGTTCGACCAGTGCATGCAAGCATGAAGTCTTCGGATCGATTACCGTCGGTTACCCCGGGAGAAATTTTTATACAGATCATTTTTATTCGATGCGCAGGGTTTTTCAAGTAATTGTATTTCTCTAGAAAGGAATATAATTCACCCGGTGAAAACACGTATTTAAATATCCGGAATAATAATTACTCAACAATGTGAATACTTAACTAAACTGATCACATTTTTGAGAATTCGCGCAGTTAGCTATTAAATGCAGAATAAGCTTGCCTAAAATGAATACTTAACTATTCACATTTCAGAAAATTCACTTGTCTAGCTATTAACTTTTTAGAATGCTCAGCTATTCGCATATAAATGCCATGCATTAAAAACAAGAACGCGAATATAAGTTAAATGTAGAGAGAAATAATTTAACTTTTAAAAGTAAATGAAGTGTTTTGTTACAACTTACCAGACATGATGTTCGTTGAACTTTCACTTTGAATGAGAAAAGTTTGCAGAGACCTTAACTCGTTGATTTCAGCGGAGAAACTGTGAGAATTCCCGATGAAGCAGCCTTTTTATAGTGTTCTTTTGCGATATAAAAAAATGTATGAGTGAAAGTTTAAGATATATAATACAGCAATTTTGATTGGCTACTCCGAAAATTCGAGAAGGAGAGGGAAATGCTAGCCTCGCACAGGGGCATTTCGTGAGCACGTCTAAACCTGTTAAGGGGGAAATCCTTCGATCACGCCAGCGTTCCTTAAGGGGAATGTTTCTGCGTATGACGCTAGAAATAAAAATATATTTTATTTTTTACATGTACCATTAAAATTCATTGTTAATTATTGTTACTTTACCAAATTAATCACAGAGTGAAAATAATGTATTGTTTCTGTAGATATAATTGTCCTCGAACCAGCGACCTTTCGATTGTGAATAGATACGTTACAGATGTTTAAAAAAACGTCTGATGCTATGTGATGGCTTTAGAATTCTATTCTCTATGCATTACCACGGGAAAAACGAATAGCAAGTTACCATTTGAGAAAAGTTAAAAGTATTTGAATATTTAAGCCAATATCAAAAAATCTGATGTGATACACTCACATGGCTTTCTCTACTCTTGTACAAACTATTTTTACAAACACTTATTCCCTATATGCTTCATGTTAATCGAGATATCGAGATGTCGATGTTATTGGTAATTTTCATGACGATACAATGTGAATATGATAGGTTTTAAGCGATAGTCAAATATTTTAACGCTGGTTGCTATGTGCCGCCTCCCATTCTCTTTGCATGTCCAGAACATAAAAACAAGAATAATGAAATTGAGAAAAAGTATAAGTATTGGAAATTTTAAGGGAATAACAAGCAATATCTCGAAACGATTTACTCATCAACAAGAATGTATATGTTATAAATTATGTATTTTAACGCGATCTCCATTTTTTTTGTGTAGTAAGTTTACTAACTATACAAAAGTAATTAGAATGAAGAATACTTTTGGATACATTCCCTGAAAATTCGAGATATACATTTCATTTCTCATTACAATATCTTAAACATATAATATTTTATTCAATATCGTTAGAGTCATTTTTGAGAGAATTAAAATTTTCGAGAAATGTTCCATGTAAAGGGTAGTCTGGTGTGAGGCATTTTCTTTAAAACCCTCGTGTCGCATCTCTGGAAGATACTGAACCTAAATACCAAGTTTGGTGTTTTATCAGCCTCTTCGTTTCTGAGTTATGTTTCACAGGCACACTCGCAGACAACCATGCTTTTTCGGATTCAGAGGGTCTCAAAACATGTATTTCCGGTGAAATCTCGGTATCGATTTTTTTCGGTTGGAATACAACACTTCCTCTACTTACTATACGTAGTATAGAAAGTAAAAACTCTGTCGCAAATACTTAATGTCGCACAAATATTACTTGAAATGAATTTTTTTGTGTGTGTGTATTAAGTTTATATTAACATGTTGGAATATTCAAAAAATATCTCTCGAATGGATGGGGTATTTAAAATCGTACTCGTCCTATGTTTACTAAGCCCCAATCTTTTTAAAAATGGAATAAATTAAGAGTAACGAGGATTGTTTAGGCAAGGCTCCATATTTCATTATTTAGAATTAAACAAATGCTATTAGTCGTAATAATCATGCACATACGACAGCAAGCAAATGCGCGAGTCAATTCATATACAATTAATTAATAAAAAAATATTTAATTGTTTTCATCGATCAGCGAGAGCCTTATTTTAATAACGTATGTAATATCATTCTGAATACTTTTTATTCTTCATATTACTCTCGCCAAATCATATTTCTTTGTTTAACATCCCGAAAAAAAATCAGTTTAATTTTTTGATATCATGTTTGCATTTCTTGTACGCGAGTATTTAAATAATGACAAAGATACAATCGAATGTTTAAGTACAGAATCTATACAGTATACGTTTAATTGAAAACTTAAATCATTAATATTCTTCATGTAGAATTATATTAATTATCGGGAAAACATTTTTTGTGGTAAGCTTAAAACATGTCTAGACAGGTTTTTCCGCTGTGTATGATGGAATTTCTGGACAGAGGAAGCTCTTAAGAAAATCTTTTGTGCCGGTAATTGTTATTTACCCCGAGGGTCTGTGGTTTTTCAGAGCACTTAGCCTGCTTAATGAACTGGAAACGCCCGTCATTGTTCACTAATGCATCTATACAGAACTTTCTTCTGAAGACATTTGTTTTTCAGAGCACTTAGCCTGTTTAATCAACTGGAAACGAGTGTCATTGTTCACTAAGAGCTCTATACAAGACCTTGTTTTTACATTCTTCTGACGAAAATTAATGGTGCGGGAGAGTTTGCCGTTGTCTGCTAATGTGTCTACACACGCATTCTTCAGGGGTGTACACCATATTTCTTTCAAGCAGTGTTCGCAAGTGAATAATTCGTTGAATTTCTCAAAGTTCGCTACGTCTTTAGAAAGAACATTTAAAACGAATATAAAATTTATATTTGAAGTCTTCGTGCGTGTTACTTACAGGTACGCCTGTTTTGAATTGTAATTATTACTTCTCTCGTGTGAGAAGAGACATAGCGGGCTTTTATTTTTAACGTCAGTTGAAGCGTACTCCTATGTGCTGGATACCCCTAGCCATTAAGAGCAGGTAGTGGGGAAAACCCACGCGTCCTGGTTTAACCGCCTCTCATGATGGACGGGGCATTGCTGTCACATTGCGTCTTGTTTTTTCGTAAAGGGTTCTCGTGTTAACGTCTCATACAAGCTATTTGCAATTTCGCTTTAAGTTGCTTTTTAATTCATCTAAGCAATGTAATATTTTTTATAAACCCGCAATTCAAAAGAAGAATTAAACACACGTTATTAGCCGTAATAGTTATATACGCGTAATATTCTCGCATATACGATAACGAACAGTTGCGTTCGATTCAATTACATTAATCAATAAAAAAAACTTAATTGTTTTTAATCGATAGACTGCGCCGTTTCATTAGAAGTGAGATATTCATGGTAGATGAATAATTTGGGTGAGATATCTCTAGGCGCGCGAGTCAATTACATTAATTATTCATTGTATTCATCGATCAGCGAGGGTCTTATTTATTTTTTATTTATTTCATAATCAATTCCTCCGGAGCCAACATGAACGCACCTCGCATGTTAATTCGCCTTTATTTTTTTTCCAGAATCATATTTCGCAGAATTATATAGAGTTAAGATGGCCGTCTTGCGTACACCTCGAATTTAAATATGGTGAATTCACAACTTTCGGGTATGACCACCAGGGGCGCTGTGGGGGAACACTCGTTGGAGTTTCACTCGTATTACCACTTGGCGCGCTAGTGTAGCTGGCGAACTGAAGCGGGAGTGGAGGGGATGCGGAAGTCGACTTGCCAGTCCAAATATCGAGAGTTAGTCATTCCGGCGAAACGTCTCGCAGTGGAAGGTTGCGGTCGGTGTTCCACCGCAATTATCACGCGATAACGAGTGTTACGTCAAGTCTGTCCTTTCATCTATGTGTTGTAATATTCTTATAAATCCAAAATATATTTTCCCTCAAAAGTAGAATTAAATAAATGTTATTACTCGTAATAATTATACACATGCTACCACACATATACGATAACGAACAGTTGCGCGCGAGTCAATTAATCATTCAAAAAATACTTAAATGTATTCATCAACCGACTAGCCGCGTTTCATTGCAATAGTAGTAATATAAGGGGGGGTTTAGGACCAGGTGCGCGCGAATTCAATCAAAAATACTTAATTGCTCGAAGAACCGCGTTTAATTGCATTAGTAGTAATATGATGGGCATTCTTTTTTCAATAACACACATTACCTAATTGATTGACACAATTATGTACTCAAACGATTTGCCGATGTGCGGCAGGCATCGAGAATCGCATTCCCACACCGCCAACGTCACGCACCGAGAACCCCCACATATAACCCCTCACCCCGAGCGGCACATCCCCTACCCCAAGCCAATCACACGGCAGGGATTTAGGCCTAGGGAAGGTACGCGACCGACGTATAGGATCAATACACACTCCCCCACCTATCCACAGGGAACCAACCAGAACACAAAGGGGAGGGAGGACACGCGTATGGGGGAGGGAGGGGGGCGGGTCACCGGCACGTGACCACAGGGGTAGGGGGGAGGACTTGCCGGCACAGACCCTGTCGGCATTAAGTGAGCACACAAAGGGAAGGGGGCGGGGCTAGCGGCACGCGCGACCAGGGCGGCATGTGAGGCCTCAAAGGAGGGGGCGGGGCTTGAAGTCAGAACAATAGGTCATTAATTCCTTTGTTCTGACCAGAACAATAGCCCATTGTTCTGGATCTCTCCTATTATATCTACTCCTCACCTATGAAATCTGCAGCCAAAAACAGACGAAAACAAAAAAATCCACATGTAAGAGATAATACTTACGGTTATTTGAATTTGCATGTAATGCATGGGTTTCATATAACCCTGCTTTTGCATTCTCTGCTATAAGAAAGTATTCAGTAGGTGCTTAGCTTCCTGAAAGTGTTGATAATAATAGTCATATGTTTACAAATTAAAGTTTGCAGAAGCAATTCTATAACCAGTAGTTAATATTTTGTAGCGCCATTTTTCATGCGGTATCTATTTTGCAATTCCCTGCTTTACTTACACTACATACTGCATTGCAGACTCCTATCACTCCTATTTTTTGGCTGTGATTATCAAATTTACAATTGTTGCACAAAAAGGGTTTGCTAAATTATTAATAATGTGTGAGACAATCTCAAATTTTGGGTCCTTCTCTGAAGACCTTCTTTTGTATTCTTGTTTTAGCAAATAATGTGTGCATGATTTATTGAAATGCAATTGATGTATATAGATTGCTGTTGTTCAAAACCTTAATAACTATAAGCATTAACATAGCATTTTTGTTTTAGTTTGAAACAGATAGTGCTATTTTTTGTACATAGTTGTTGGTATATCTTCATTTTGAATATATATATATATATATATATATATTTGCTGTTGTTATCATTACAGTTTTCTTCAATGGAGCTCTTAAATGTTATTACTAACTTGTGTACAAAAAGATTGCATTACAAAAACCCTGTGGTATCCCTTCCTGTTTTCCTCTACCCATAATATGTAATAATTCCGTGTGAAGTTATAATTAGTGTAGTCATTAGTGTAAAAAGGTTTTGAATTCTAACTTGAAGAGGGAAAGGGAAGAAGATGTATTTGCATAATCTTAGCCACAATTTTGAGTGCTCTGCCTCGCTTCATCTATTTATTAAAGTTGTAATGATTAATTGAAACCATAATCATTGATCTGCAGCAGAAAATAGTTCAAGTTTAAACGCTTCTTGACTATTTTCTTTCAGGAATTAGTTGCTGAACTTATTTGGAGGTCACATCTCGCGCACTCATGAATAATTTACGGCACATTTACATTTTTCACGTATTAGCATAATACTCATTCCATAGCTACGTGGAAATGTGTCTATTGGCCTATACCATTCATGACGTGTGCTCGAGATGGGCCTTCGTAAGCTTAGCAACTAATTCCCGAATGGAAAGCAAGCGCACAGGCGGCGGGGAGCGGTGGTACCGTAACATGCGCTCAGTCGAAATAGAAGTTGACTGCATTAACGACTCAATCGTTAGTTCCAATTAGTGCTACTCCGAAAGATCAGGGAAACAGCGCCCTATTCGACATCTTGCCCTCACCATTGAGTTGAGAATCTGGTTAATCTGTGGCCATATTCAAGGTTACAATGCAGATAGCAGGAACATGTCCGCACACCACGAGGACTAGTCAGGTAAGCTGAGGACAAAGGTATTGCGTGTAAAGAAAACGTTGTAGCTATGGAAGCATGACAATGCAGCGAAAATCGAGTCACCCAAAATCGAGGTCGCGGGTTCAAGCCCAGCGGAGGCCGATGGATGTTTTTCGGGAGAAAAATCTTTAGCATGGTTTCTTTCGGAAGGAAACTAATGCCGGTGATCCCGTGTCGGAGACTTGCGGTTTCTGTTGTATCAACGCTTAAAAGCTGTATATTATTGTTGAGTTTGGCACAACTACTGTGAAACACAGAAACACATACAATACATTTACAATCAGTAACTGTCTTATTCGTGTAGCGATTACACACTCTGCAATTTGATATACTGGAACCACCACTTGTATCTGTGTCGTTAGCCATATTCAAGGTTGCAATGCACATAGTGGGAACATTTCCGCACACCACGAGGACTAGTCAGGTAAGCTGAGGACAAAGGTATTGTGTGGAAGGAAAAACTTGTAGCTATGGAAGTATGACAATGCAGCGATAAACCGAGTCAACCAAAATTGAGGTCGCGGGTTCAAACCCGGCGGAAGACGATGGATTTTTTCGGGAGTAAAAATGTTTAGCATGGCTTCCTTCGGAAGGGAACTAATGCCGGTAATCCCGTGTCGGAGACTTACGGCACGTAAAAGAACCTCAAGCCTGATAAAGAGATCTCTGAGCAACATTTATGGTCTTTCTCGCCCAATATAGACTGGAATGCTAAGAAGCATAGTTAAAGAGCGTCCATAAATAAAAAGAAACAAAACAAACAAAAAAACAGTCGGGGAGAACAGAAGCTGTAATCCATAGAAAATAATGTGATAATTGTAGATGGAAGACGCCCGGACTTTCTAAAATAAGGGAACCAATAAAAATGAGTTAAAATCAGTCGCGTAAATATAAAAAATCTATAAAAAGAACACGTGACTAGGAGAGAAACTATAGGAACTAAAAACTTTCGTGAAACGAATGTTATCTAGCATAGGAACCCAGCTTCAAACGCTGTTAACATTGTCACTTCGTGTCTTTATCATGCAGTTGGACGACGGAAGTCCGTCATTCAGCTGCGAGAATGTGAGTTGGTCGAATTTCGCCGTTGGAAAAGCTAGGTCCAGGAAAACGGTTAAAATAAGGGGAATAATACTGAAAGAGCTTTAGGGGCAGTTAAACAGTAGGTTAACAGTGTTTAATTACCTGCAATCCACACATCCCCAGAAGAGAGTCCTCATTTTTGAGAAACCATCCTTGGACTCTAGCTTTATTATCGAACCAACCGAGGATATAACAGTTTTACCTTCCAAAATCCCTCATTAATCCAGAGACCAAACAATCTCACATCAATATACGTACATCTAATTTTCTGTTTTAAATAAATGTATATTATTTAACCTTTGTCTTAAACATACTTGATGAAGAATCATAATGCTGTTTTCAAAGCTTCTGCTACAATTAAATGCTAGTATCTCAATTTAGTTCAGTATAACGTCTTGTAATTCCGAGAACCCCTCACTGAATATTAAGATACGTATGCGTACACACACACACACACACACACACACACACTCACACACAATAATTTTGCAATTGAAAGCATTTGACGTCAATTTCAGCACTTTCTTCTGCCATGTATCTTTTCACATTTTAACATATCAGCTCCATACTATTACGTGTGTATGTTTTAAAATGTATGCAATTGATATACAGTTATATAGTTCTAAATATTTGTTTATTTATTGCCCATTAACCTCGTCGAAATACACATATATTGCTAACTCAGGCAAGAGTGATGTCATAATACGACCAGTTCCCCACCAACACTCGCCCTCTTTCCTTCTCCTTAAAGAAGTGCATTTAGAACAAATTTTAATGTCGTTTAAGCTTAATATGAAGAATGAATTTCTGTTGTATAGATTTCTGTTCCGGTCCATCGCATACTCGTTCATTTAGTTAATCCCTGTAACTGTCGTACCCGTAGAGGGTTAAATCTGATAATATTCTACGTATTATTATTAATGCTGTTATTATTGTCACTGTATGAAAGTAGCAGAAGACTTTCACACAGGGTTATGCTTTGCCAGTTCCGACTTTTCCAATTAATCTTGATTCCGTAATTACTGACGGGAAGATATAAGTCATTGAATAAAAAAACTGATAGTAAGATAGAAAAATAATTGGAATAAATAATGTCTGTATATTCAATCAATGTATAATATAATAAGCCTGGGTTGAAAGGTTAGTCCGTAGAAAGAGGTCATCAGCGAACGCGTTAGTATAAAGGTTCATGGAATGCAGTTAAGTTTGAGTTCAGTACGTTTGCAAAGTCACGTAGGCAGGAATTCTATAAATTAGAAAGGTTCGAGGAGGTACCGCGTAGCAACAGCTTCAGATACGCATACGTAGAGTTTTAAGATAGGACCACTAGTAGGAACGTTGGTAGGGATAGTGGTAGGTAGGCGGAGCTAAGAAAGGTTCGTGCATTCTAATCAGAGACACATTCGCATTCGTGCATACATTCGAGACACATTCGTGATTTTCCTGATATTCTTGACTCTCGTGTGTAACTTCTAAGTTGTGTAGCGCACATGATAGGAAGATTTGGCGGCTATTGAGAGGGATGTTTCCGAGTTTAAATTCTGCGACTTATGGCAAGTTTGCTTAGAATAATTATATTTATTGTTATAGAAAAAATTTAATTCGTAAATTCAACAATCCGCGGCTCTTCTCAAATTTTTCAACTAAATAAACTGGTGTTATCCTTTCAGAATACACTCACGCATACCGTGAGATAAAGAACTCATGGCTATAACCACTGAACAGCTGGCGAACGAGACAACGCAGAACAAGCTACGAGATGAGGATGTCGTAGAACTCAACAGAGTAGATAATACTAAATGTTATAAAAATTTGAAGCAGGGAGCTGTGTGAAAGTTGTAGCACTGAGAACTGCTTAAAAATGGCGCACCATCGCGTGACTTAGAAGTGAGGACCATCAGAAGCTGAGGAGGCCACACTGCAACTCAAATCCAGTAAACAACAGCTTCAGAAAGAAGGAAGGAAGACGATCTACAGCTCCAGACTACACAGATACACGGCGAGCAGAAAGAAGAAAGAAGACATCAGCATCAGTAGACAACAGTGAGTATATCAGCTAATCAGGTACTGAAAGTAAACTCATTTATTTCAACGTCATTCATGTAGATTTAGTTAAGGAGTGGAAGAATGTAAGGTAAAAATGATTTAGTGGAAACAATGGAAGTTCAAGAAAGAGAAAGTAGTAGGAGATAAGAAAGTTTACAAAATAGTGTAACAGAAATAGGGGATAATGGTCGAAGTATGCTGAATAGCTCAGAAACAGACAGCACTGGAATTCAAGGGAGAAAGAGTAAATAATTCAGGAATGGGAGGAAGTGATTTAATGGCAGTGATGTTAAAAGGTATGGGAGAAATGCTAGGAGAGAGGTTAGAGGATAGTCAAAAAGAGCTAGGAAATAAGTTAAAAATTACTCAACAGGAATTAAAGGAAAAGCTATGAGAAGTTAAAAAACAGTCAACATGAGCTAGGAAAGAAATTAGAAAGTACTCAACAGATATGGAAAGTAGAAAACATGGAGAAACGTTGGAGGGTAATAATCAGAAATTAGAAAACACTCGACAGTAGTTAGGATAGAAGCTAGAAAATGAACGGTATGTATTAGAAACATTCAAGCATGAAATTAGAAGGGAAATTAGCAATGTTAGAAGTGAGATCAAAGAACACAGAACAGGTAAGGGATACATAGAGAACGTTAGGAAAGAAATTTGCGAAGAAATAGAAACATCTGAAAGGAAAATTTGTAACAAATCAATAAAAAGTCACAGATAGAAAATAGGAAACTAAGGGAGGAATAGCCAAGAAATTTGAAACAGAAAGGGAAATAGCTAAAAAAGGAATTAGAGGAAAGTAGAAATAGACATAAAAAATCAGAAAGGGAAAGTAGGAGACAGGCTAGAAACTTTCAAGAAATCACAGATCAGGTTAACAATATAGTAACAGAAGTAACATAAATAAAGTGCATATTAGAAAACTTAAGAATAGGTATAAATGTACCGAATTCGAATTGTAGTGATGTGAGCCAGTAGCACGAGACGAAGCAATGCAAAATGTGTTAGTGGACAACTTGTTGCCAAATGCAGGTGCAAGCACTTCCAATAATGAAAATAGACGAAGAGAGAAATAGAGAGTTTAACCATAACGTATATTGGTATAATCAAATTTTTAAACGAAATTTCACCACAAACTTTTGAAAATGAGAATTCAGATGATCCAAAATCTTTCGTTCGAGAATTGCAGGAGTATTTTACTGTAAAATGCATGCTGGAGGGGTGCAAAATCACAATAGTTAAGAAATGTTTTAAGGGAATGCAGAAAATTGGCTAGATATAACTGTAGAAAATAACGATGACTTCAGGGCCTATAAAAATATGTTCATGAGTAGATATTGGGGAGTAAATAGGCAAGGAAGCATTAGATTAGAGTAATTGTAAATATAACCAGCGAACTGATTATTCTATGGTTAATTATTTCACGAAATTAACAAGGAAATCTAGAATGTGGGTGTACCAATATGTGATAAAGATCTATAAATATTGTCAAGACACATTTTCCAGAAACCATTGAGCACTATCTTGTAATAACAAAGCCAAGTAACGTATCAGGAATGATGGATTTGCTGATAGCACTTAAGAGTAACAAGCAAACGTCCGAGGGAAGAAAATAACAGAAATAATGCAATAGAAAGTTCACATTTCTTCAGGAAAGGGGCACAGTTTCTTAGAAATGGAAATTAAAATGATGTTAGGAATAGGTATAGAGGTTCAGTTCCTAGAGCAGAACCAGCACAGTGCGAAAACAGAAACAGAAATAGTTTTGATAGAAATCATCATAATAGAAGTTCAGAATAATAGAAGAAGAAATGTTCTGGTTAACTATATGAATATATGAAGATTTGATAGACCTAGAGGAGGAATTCAAAAGTTTAGAAGTAGGCATTACTCAAGTAACGAATATTGGAAACCTGAAAATAATTACCAATTTCTACCTAGATAAAGAAGAAAGAAGTAGAAGTGGGAGAAATTCACCAACAAAAACGAAAGGGCAGAAGCAGTTGAAATGAAAAGAAAAACAGTAGGGAATAGTTAGAATCAGATGAGTGAAAGTAGAAATGAAATAGTAGTTTAGCAGGGACAGGTGCAATTAGCAGGATACAGGGTGATATCAGTCACACGTGCCTTCAGTAAAGGCTGGGAATAAGAATAAAAATATCGATTGTATTAAGTACACGGAAGTTAGGGTTTCCAGAGGGCAAACGTTGATGATTAAGAAAGATAGGAAAATTTCAATTCGGCAGGAAGAAAATTAAAAAGTGTTGGATTCGCCGAGGATAAACATAGGAATCAATGGGAAAGAATACAATGTAATGATATATTCCGGTGCAAACAGTATATTCTCTAAAACAAACTTTTATGAGGAATTGGTAAAAATTGGTAAGAAAGTAATCTCATTATCGGTAAGTGCAACATTTTGTTCATGGGTAGTTGGCAAGAGGAAATACAGAGTGACATTTCAAGTGGTTATATGTAGAAATAAATGGAATTGCTTTTGAAATTTTGTTTCTTGTAGCACAAAGATTTGTAACAGATGTTATAATTGGGTGTGTTATTTATATCCATGGGGTTATCAGCTTTGAAAATAGACTTGTGAAATTAGACACAGGTGAGGAACCCATTGTAGTACTGTTCATTCAGGATAGCATGTCAGGACAAGTGACCAGGAATAAAAAGGAGGAAGAAATATGGGGAGATGCTTTCTTTGTGGAATATCTTAAAAATAGGAGCTACGGAGCCAGCAGAACTGAATGTAGAAGGTTTTGATTTTGAAAATGAGTGAGAAATACAGTATGATGAAGAGGTAAAAACAACTGATAAATTTATGCGAGGAGATTCCCGAGAAAATACCAGAGAAAATCCATTTGAAAACGTTTATTATCAAGAAGTGAATAGGTACTATGATTCAGAAAACCATGAAGATCTACAAAATTTATTTATAGTAAAAGTAAATAAGGAAAACTATTTAGACAAAGAACAGAGGGAAGAATTATTTAGAATTTTGATGATAAATCGAGAAGTATTCTCAGAAAAGCCTGAGAAATGTATAAGTTACACACATTCTTTTGAAATTTCACCTATTGAACCATATACACATAAATTACGAGCAATTCGTTTCGCTATTCGAGAAGAAATAGACAACACCACAGTTCATAGAAGTAAATTACTTACGGAAACATTGAAAAATCAGGGGATAGAACTTTATCATTGCTCATCCTGTTTTCTGTCTGGCAACCCAACAGAACGTGTATTGGAAGATGTAGTTATCTACTTTCGTGTACTGACTCACAAGAATCATAACGATTGGGTTTGATATTGTCCTCTAATAGAGAAAATTGCATATAACGCTATAAATATCACAACAGGATTTGCACCGATAAAACTCATGTTATGTAAGGAACTAGAAAAAAATATTGCAAAAAATATACCCAAAAAAGTACGTGTAAATAAATTTCAGCTAATTGAGAAAGGTAGGACTAGGATTGCTATCGAAAGGATTAAGAAAAAGGCAAGAAAACGAAAGTCCAAAAGAAAAGAAAGAAAACATAAGGGGAACCTTAAATAGGTGATTTAGTTTTAGTGAAAGATAATAAATTATCAAATATATTAAAAGGAAGAAATAAAAGAATAGAGCTCATATACAAGGGTCCTGCAGCAATTGTATATAAATTTTGAAAACACGTATGAGTTAAAACGTGCCAAAAATGAAAAATTAATGGGTCATTGGCATAAGCAACTCCTTCATCTATACAGGATGCAGTCAATACTTCCAACATTTGATAATTGAATTTGTGAGTGTAATTTTGTTTATGAGCGATTATAATAAATATGTATGACGTGGAAGACAAGGTTCTGAAAATTGTAATTAGAGAATAAGAACAAAGTTGTAAAATTTAGTCTTAAGCAGAACATAGTGAAAGTGAAGTGAATATAACAAACATAAAAATTAGTGATTCAATAAAATACCACAACAAAGACCCTTGGAAATTTATATAAATTCAAAACAAGAGAAAATAAAGGAATATTAAAATAATTGAAACATTAGCATAAGAAGTATTGTATTTAATTTGTGAGATAATGGTTATAAATTGTTACTCAAATACTTGTATGTAAGAATGAGTTTTAAAGAAGCAGAAATTTGTAGAAATATGTAAGAAAATTGAAAGAGTTGTCGATAGGGAGCAGAAAAATTTAGAGTTAACATTTATTCTGGCAAACGTATACATTCTTTTATTATTGAGAATAAGAAAAGAATGTAACGGGACATTTTGATACCGTATTATTGACGGCAGACATAAATAATTGAATAAAGAAAGGACAGTAAGTTAGAGAAATAATTGCAATAAATAATTTGTGTATTTTAAATCAATGTATGATGTAATAAGCCTGATTTGAAAGATTCGTCCAGATAAAAAGGTCATTAGCGAACGCTTTAGCATAAAGGTTCCTGGAATGTCGTTAGGTTTGAGTTCAGTACATTTACAGAGTCAGGTAGGCAGGAATTCTGTAAATTAGAAAGGAAATGGCATTCTGAGATTCGAGGAGATACTGCATAGCAACAGCTTCAGATACGCATACGTAGAATTTTAAGAAAGGGCCGCGAGTAGGAACTTTGGTTGGGGTAGCGATAGGTGGGCGGAACTTCAGTTAAGAAAAGTTCGTGTATTCTAATTCGAGACACTTTCACATTTGTGCATACATTCGAGACACATTTCTGACTGAGATTCTTGACTCTCGTGTGACTACTCTCGTGAGTAACTTCTAGGTTGTGTAGCGCACATGTTAGGAAGATTTGGCGGCTATTGAGAGAGATCGTTCCGAGCATAGATAATTTCTGTGAATTGCGGCAACTGACGCTTCGCTTAATTATTGTTATAGAAGTAATTTAATTCGTAAATTAAAAGTTGGCAACTGTTCTCAAACTGAACAAAATAAGTCAACATTAATATTTCTGAATTAACTAAACTGATATTATCTTTTCACAATACACTCACTCATAGCTATACAACTGGAGCAGCTGGCGAACGAGACAATGCAGAACGAGCTACGAGTTGAAGAGCTCATCAACAGAACAGGTAACATTAAATGCTATAAAAATTTCTAGCAGGGAGCGGCATCAAAGTTTTCGCAACCACAAACGGCTTCAATATTTAACGCCAGTTCTTAGAGAATATATCACAAGCAGCAGAGCCTGATGATAGAAGAACGAAATGAAATTAGGGAAATAAAATTTGGGAAGGAAACATTCCGAAGTAGCCTCCTGGCATTTGCCATTTATGAGCACTCGGGGATTTCCCGGGAAAAACCTCAGTCAGAGAGAAACGTCCTGGCGAGATTCGAACCGCGGCCACCCATGTGGGGTAAAAGACTGTCCTACCACTGTCTGATTTTTTCAATATATCAAACATATTCATAATACAATAAAAACACAGTAATGCCTGTCCAGTCTTCATCTCGGCAAAAATACATATATAAACATTCATATTAGGTAGACTATTAGGCATATAATAATTAACTTGTACTTTGGAAAGTATTGACCACTCACCTGTTTTATTTGTGCGTAGCGCATATCATAGGTAAAAAAGTGAAATAATACAAAGGGAAAAGTAAGTTAACTTATGGAATTTATTCCTTTTACTGTGCTGAGGACGCTAAATGTGAGATTTACATTAATGAAAATTAGTTTCATTGTTTAATGAATACCAGATCTTAAAGTATTGAATATTTCTACAGGCTGGCATACGTGAACACGATATGTAATATTTAATTGCCGCACTTTTTGGCTATTCATAGCGACAGGAATATGATAATTTTTTATGAATGTGTGATTTCGTAGACATAGAACATAGAAACACTGAATGTCATAAAGCAGGACCCCTCTGAGAATAATGACGACTATAATTGCCAACATTAATTGGAATATACACTTAGTATCTTAACAGTGATTCGTAGAAAACTTTAGTTTAGAGTTTAACACTATTATATTATCAGTTGTACACGGATGGCCTTGAAAATATTGTTATACCCCTGTATTTTAATTAGCACTCATGCGTTAATAACTCCTTGTGTTTTTCCCCCCTTTTTTCCTTTCAGAAAATGCATATAAACTCAGTAAAGTATAATTATATGTGTTTGTATCTTGTATTTCAGAATCGATACGTTCAACCCTCTAATATGTGGTGAATTTATTCCTGCGAAGACTGCCTTAATTAGAAAAACGTGATAAATAAAATTTGTGTTTGGTTTATTATGGATGTAGTCCAAGTAACTTCCTTTTACGAATAAGATGGTGATGATGAGTGTGCCGCTGCCTTTTCTCCCTTCGCCCAACTTGTCGACCTTGCGGACAACTCCATCAACATCAATGCCATTACCAACAACTACAATGCCCGTGTGCGTGTTAATCGCTGTATTGCATGACGCAGTAGAGGGTGAGGAGGCATGAAACAATGATGGAGGGCACACATTCCCTATGTGTTGCGCTTCCACGGTATTGTAAGGCACCGACGCCATGGATCACTGGCCCCTCTGCTGTCCGGGATATTTGGATTGTGATGTATGAAATAATTAGGGGCAACCCAGGCCATTCATCATTCGAGTAAAGCTGGCTCCATACATCATGAGCCGGAGCTGCCATTTCGCATACCTTCTGCTGTAGAGGTAGGAGATGGTGGTGAAATGAAGGGATTGTTGACGAGAGAAGGAATATTATTCGATGTCTTGAAAAGCAACGTAAATCTAAGGAAATTTATCACCCTTGTCATGTGCCAGAGATAAACATTGGATGTGTATGCGTGTGTGGGGATCAGCGTATCATGGATAGCTGACTTGTAAATCGCACTTTGTGTATTACCCTACCGCTATAATAAGAAGGTTCATTGAATAATTCTGACCTCATAGTTGATTACACGTGAAAAAAAAACAAATAAACAAGTAGAAGGTATATCAAAGCTCCTGTTTTTCCATTGTCTAGTTATGGGCAAAACCGCACGTTTCACACCTAACTATAATGCTAGTAGGTGCATAAGAAAGGGTGATCGATGCCCGCGTGGTGAATTCTTTGCTGCATTTAGAAGAAGCCCATAGCATGAGTTCGTATTTCTGATTTGAAGAGATTAGAGGTTGGAGTTTTGAATGTGCTGTCTATGAATTTAAAAGAGCAGTGTAGCTAGCTAACGATTTCTCCTTGAATGTTTTGGAGTGCGTAATTCGAAGTAAAAATGCACTTTACATTGAAACATTTTATTTCCATCTAACATTTTTTGGTAGTGTTTATTGCCCGTTCTTACTGCATATGCCGCCACTGAACACTGATGTTGCATAAAATGAAATGAATTTTGGGAAAGGAAATTTTGGGAAGGAAACATTCCAGGCGTAAGTTTTAGAATACCTCCCAGGCATTCACCAGTTATGAGGACTGAGGAAAATCTGAAAAAAAGTGACAGGTAGGACGGTCCTGGCGGGATTTGAACCGCAGACATTCCGTTGAAAAGTACGTGCCTGGAGGACTTAGGCTAGCGGTGTCGGTTTCCATTTTACAGTGGTTTGATTTTATAGTCATTGTTTCACTTATGTATAAAGTGACCCATACGGGTGTAGAACGTTTTTTTTAATTTGAACAAATAACAAATGTCTATCCTGTCACATTTGTCATTTTAACTTTATCATCTCAGCTGGGAATTCTTTTGGCAATAGTAAAAGAATGTTGTTGCACAAATTTCCATCTTATTTGTTAGAATCTTGATGGAATCTAAAATGCCGACCTGGAGATTCATAAATGCACGTTTATAATTGTTAATGCTTTAGAAGCACACTTAAGTTATATTTCCTTTGTTTGTTTATCATTTTATTACTAAAACAGTAAAAACACAAATTCAAGTGATGTTTCAGAATGTTCAAGGTACTTGTTTTAGTTCTAGTTATTTTATGCAGAGAGTTTGTCCAAATAACATTTATTTATTGTGATTTGTGGAATGGAGCGAAGTTCTTTTGAGATATTTTAGTATAATTACTATATTAATCAGTGCTAGGGAGATTACCTGTTAATGCTGGGTAAGTCTGATGCGGACTCTCCTTTCATTTTCATATCGGTTCATACCTATCTTTTAGCTTGGCTACTATATGTCCGAAGGTAAGCGTAAATCCATTAGTTTTCTTTGATCAATTTGAAAATGCTTGCAAGCACTGAACAATTACCGCGAGGTTATGGTTCCTGGTAGGTTGGTCAGAATATTAAGGGTGAAAAAAAATCAAGACCAACTGAAGGGAAAACGACTCATTACCATCTTTTCCTGCATCGTACTATATATATGACCCTAAAATGATCACCACAACGCCCTCCAAATAAAACACAACTGGCATTTACTTTCCCCCATAATATCAAGCAACGTTTATTCAAGACCTTTCTTTCTACAAAGCTTAGTTTTGGATATATTGTACAGTTTCAACCTAAATGGCCCATTCTGTATGTATATACAAGATGTTAAAGAAACAGTATTCCATATTTTGAGAGGTGGTAGTATGGACCAAAACAAAACCACCCCTCCCAAAAAAGACCACTGAAATGGGCTCTAAAATGCATACCTTAAAAGCTATGAGCACTTGTTCATTTTCGCTACTGTGAAACGTCTCTTCTATTGCAAGCTCTTTACTATTATGTATGACTACAGAATGCAGGTAAACAAACAAGGACATATCACTCTGTTACTGTGAAACATCATAGCTTCTAATGTAATCTGCTTGCGATTACATACGACCTGCACTTGTGAACCATCACTAAAGGAGGTACTCAATATGATGCCCATCCATACTAAGGCATGTTTCTATCCGACATCTTAGGCAATCACACACTCCCACCACTTCAGGTTGATCACAAATGCTGGCAGGTATTGACAATGCCTTCTTATAGTGTTTGTAAATCATTAATTGGTCTGCATACACCAAAGATTTAAAGATAAAACTGCAATGTAAAAGCATTTCACAAACTTATCAAAACACAAACTGATACCATAAGAACTAATAAGAATGTGCATTGCACTTATCCAGAACTGCGAATACGTTTTATGCTAATAACACTAACGATGTTTACTGCATGCTGTATCCATGGTCAATAACAGAATAATGTATCCTCATTTGTTTACTGCACTCTGTAGGTCTACGTAATAGCAAAGAGCTTGCAGTAGAAGCGATGCGGCATTCACAGTAGCGAAGATTAACAAGTGCTCATAGCTCTTAAGGTATGCATTTTAGAGCCCTTGTTTACTGGGCATTTTTTCTTGTTTTTGTCCACTCTGCCACTTCTCAAAATATGGAATAATCTTTTTAACACTTGGTACAATATCAGCAATTACGTGTTTACGTCAACATCAATAATTATTTTTCTATCAGCATTTATATAATGTCTCAGAACATGACTGCTCATCCCTTTTCACAACGATTGGATTGTGAAGTAGAAGGGATTTGGCACATGTACATGGAATGAGGATATTGTACCAACGCCCACTAGTGGGCGCCTCCGGGAGGGAGGGATTTGGTGAAAGGAGACACCGTGCTGCCGGAACCAGAAATGACGGCACAGTAATGACAGGGTCCCTACAGTTTCCAGATCGAGACACCCCAGCATTCGTAAAGGCAGACCGGGGACCCCACCACTCGCAGGGTCCAACGCAACTTCAAGAGGCGGTCCTTATACCCCGGCAACCAGCCGAAGGCCGAGGGACGGAGAAAGTTTTCAGAGAGCATCTTTTTCCCTGCCACGCGCACCGAAACACCATCGCCGACACTTCCAACACTGAAACTGAAGGGCAAGTAAAATGATTAATACAACGAAATGGTGGGACAGGAAATTCGGGGGATGAAAGAAACCACTCCAGCATTCGTCTGACGACCCCGCCAAACCCCCAAATAAAACCCATAGGTTAGAGTGAGTGGTCGCCGGCAATCGAACCCGGGACGTTCCGAATACGGGCCAGAGACGTTACCGCCCGAACCATCTCGCTCGGTCCAAAGCGATAAGTGGAAGCTTCTGACTCAGAACACATATATCATGCACATCGTACACACACTGCAACTGTCACAATGCTGAGTTTCTAGCCTAGAGCGCGTGTACCATTCAGCTACCGCTATAATAAGTGTGAGCTCCTAGCTTAGAGCACATCTGACATGCACGTAATATACACATCAGTTGTCGCAATGGTAAGGCTGAGCTTCTAGCTTAGAGCATATCTGACATGCACATAGCACGCGCGCGCACACATACACAAGCTAACTCCCAGAATATTAAGGCTGAGCTTATATTTTAGAGCACATCTGACATACATACATACACACACACCAACTACTACAATGTTAAAGCTCAACTTTTGGCTTAGAGCACATCTGCCGTGCACATAGCACACAAATTGTCACAATAGTAAGGCTGACCTTCCAGCTTAGAGCATATCTGACATGCATATAACCTACACATCAGCTGTCGCAGTGATAAGGCTGAGCTTCTACATTAGAGTACGTCTGACATACACATAACATGCACATCAGCTGTTGCAGTGATAAGACTGAGCTTCTACATTAGAGCACATCTGACATGCACATAACCTACACATCAGCTGTCGCAGTGATAAGGCTGAGCTTCTACATTAGAGTACGTCTGGCATACACATAACATTCACATCAGCTGTCGCAATGGTAAGGCTGGGCTTCTAGCTTACAACACGTCTGACATGTACATAGCATACACATCAACTATTCCAACAATAGTGCTGAACTTATAGCTTAGGGTGCATTTGATATGCACATAGCACCCATACACACACAGAAACTCTAACAATATTAAGGCTGAACTTATATTTTGGAGCACACTTGATACACACACAGCACACAGACCTACTGCCACAATGTTTAGACCGAACGTTTAGCTTACAGCACATCTGCCATGCACATACCACACACACATACACACACACACACACACACACATTAAGTGTCACAATGTTAAGGCTGAACTTTTAGGTTAGCGCACATTTTATATGCAGATACCACACACATACACACTAACTCTCACAATATTAAGACTGAAATTATATTTTAGAGCACATCTGGTATGCACACCACACACACACACACTAACTATTACAATGTTAAGGCTGAGCTTATAGCTTAGTACACATTTGACATGCACATAGCCCACACACACACACACACACACACACACACACACACACACACTAGCTCTCACAATATTAAGGCTGAAGTTATATTTTAGAGCACATCTGACTTACACACACCACACACACCAACTATTACAATGTTAAGGCTGAACTTATAGCTTAGCGCACATCTGATACGCACACAGCACACAAACTTACTGCCACAATGATAAGACCGAACTTTTAGCTTAGAGCACATCTGCCATGCACATACCTCATACACACCAAATGTCGCAATAGTAAAGCTGAACTTTTAGCTTAGAACAAATTTGACATCCATACTGCATACACACCAACTGTCACTGTGATTAGGCTTAGATTCTAGTTCTAAACACATCCGCTATTCACATACTCATCAATTGTCACAATGGTAAGACGGGCCTTCTAGCTTAGAGCACAACTGTCATGTACAGAAGGATCTAAATGTTTTCCGGTGGACCAGGTGTTGTAGAGGAAGAGGGAGGGGGGAACTAATGTCCTCTCGACTAGTCATGCCTGGCTATAGCTGATAGTAAGTGCCGGTATCGTCTAAAAGGTCACATGTATGCTCGTATAATTCAGCGATCTGACTCTAAGAAGAAAGAAGACTAAACTAAATATTTTTCTCCTTACTAGATCTCTCCAAGCGAAATAAATTAACATTTCCTTTACACAATATGTTGTTTAAAAATCAAATATTACTGCTTATGCGGGTGCTACAGAAGTTTAAGATGTATTATTAGTAATTTTCTTTAGAAACAAGGTGCACATAATGCGTATCTTGCTTTTAACGTTTATTGCTAATAATAATAATAATAATAATAATAATAATTATTATTATTATTATTATTATAATCGTTTCATAATTACAACAAATAGACTATTCTACGCGCACTTCGAAACAGAGGATATTTATTATCTTGAGTATGAGTTTGTTTTTTCTTTCATAGAGATTGATCACAACCTTTAGCACTAAGTGTGTAGTTCCATACAGTTAGGATATTCACTTCTGATAATGTTCAAGTAACGTTTTAAAAATACAGAAGCAAAAGTAATATTAATGTCAAACTGTTGAAGCAGTTTGAGCACAATTAAGTAAAACATTCAGTTTTCTTCAAAATGAGATATATTTTGCATTTGTTACTGAAAAACGAATATAGATTGTTTTATTTGAAACATAATTCCCCCTTCACCATTCACACACTTACAAGACAAAGGAAAAAAACCGTGCCAACAGTATGATGGACATAGAGTAAAAACAGTTATTGCATCTAAAAGAAGAATATGTTAATAGATACGAGGAAACAACGTTTAGCGCAAAACATGCAGTTTCTATATAGTTGTTTTATTCGGTTAGGATAACACATAAGATAAATTTTCAAAATAGTGACACGAAAGTGCTGATGCAGAACGGTTGATGTGTCTTTATTGGAAATCAAATTGTTTTCAAAAGTAGAAGTGCTTTCAAATTGCAAATCTGAAGAAAGAAAAAAGAAACTTAGAAACTTGGTATTATGATTCACGCTCTGAAATCTTAAAATGCTTCTCTTTCCCGGCCTGGAATGGAATGGGATGTGAAAGAAGGGTACTCGACCCCGATCCAGTGAATGAGGATATTGTGCTTATGCCCGCGTGGGGGAGCCCCCGGGAGGGAGGGAGGGAGGGACGAGATGAGAGATACCGAGATACCGGGCGGCCTGAACCAGGAGTGACGGCACAGCAATGAAAGGTTCCTAAACTTTCCAGATTGAGACGCCCCGACAGTCGGGCAGACAAACCGGGTACCCCACCTCACACAGAGTGTCCAACGCCCCCCAAGTGGCGTCCGCGTACCCCGGCAACCAGCTGAAGACCGAGAGACGGATAAGGTTCCACAGAGAGCATCCTTTTTTCCTGCCACGCCGCAAGGAACACCATCGCTGACACTTCAAACCCTGAAACATACCTAACGGGGTAAGGATGAATGAAATGAGGAATGGAACGATATTCGGGGGCTGAGAGGAACCACATCAGCATTCCCTGACGACCCGGAAAAACTT
This sequence comes from Deroplatys truncata, assembly GCA_030765065.1. NCBI lineage: Eukaryota > Metazoa > Arthropoda > Insecta > Mantodea > Mantidae > Deroplatys > Deroplatys truncata. The sequence goes on along the minus strand of CM060990.1, from coordinate 532,096,874 downwards.
CCGAAAAAACCCGTGGTTGAAAGTGTGTGGTTGTAGGGATCTTCCGAATGCGAATCGCACGCGTTGCCGCAGCGCCACCTGGACGTAAACTGGAAGATCGGTAGTTCAAATCTCGGCTATGACTGAATTTTTCAATCTGATTCTATCTTTCCAACCTTGTCCTACACACGGCTTGAGTGAAAGAGTCTTCTTGTTAATTGAGATGAACTGTCATTACAAAGTTAGTTGTAAGTATAAGAAGACTGCAGTAGCTAAAACGATAGTCAGATTTTTATGTGGTGCCTTTGAAACTCCACGCTCTTTACATTACCATGAGAAAAATCTAACGTGTTACATTCACGTGGCTTTCACTTTTCACCATTCTAGAAATTATTTTACTAAGTCTTATTTTTCTGTCTACCACTTATAATCTAGACCAATTTCCAATTCACATTTAGCCCAACTCTGTGGTGTGGGGGTCTGCCTCACATTCAAGAGGTCGCGAGTTCATTACAGCGGCGGCAGCCGCAGTGTACGCATCGTGTGGAACGTGAGCTCCGGCTTATAGTGCATTGCGTGCTTTTCCGTTTCCATTTTCTTTGTGTTTATATTGAGTATCGCATTTGGATACGATGGCAACAAGATACATTCGCCAAAATACTATAAAGGCTACTTTCAAGAAAGCCGATCCACGGCCATCAGCTCTGGATATACATCGTTGGATTGACCAAGTACTACATGTTAAAAATGAAGAACTCCTAGCAATTCAACTAGTAGGCAAACAGAACGCAGATTATATAAAATTTACCAACGAGGTGGTGTATACCAGGTATTTACAGCGTCACAGAGGTGAATCTTCCATCGAACTGTTAAATGGGGCAACTACTTTGGTCAACATCACTCCGGCAGAAGAGGACCTGATTACTGTACACCTTCTCAACATACCCCTCGAAGTTCCTTATGACTAGGTACGCAATGTTTTGGTTAACTACGGCGAGGTGCGATCGGTTGAGCGGGAAACTTGGGCTTACCGTATCGATTTAAAGTTGAAAATGATATTCGCATCGCTTCAATGAAGCTTAGTAAACCGATTCCATCCAACATCTTTGTTGTTGTGCACGAGACCTACGTCATCTATCCTGGACAGGCACATGTTTGTTTCTCGTGTGGTAGTATATCACATCTGCGACATGCATGTCCCAACAGAGGTTACCGCCAGCCAGTCAGTGTTCAACCAAGAACCCGGGTCACTTTCAGTGATCTCTTCAAGCCACATAGCTCCTCATCTGCTCCGGCTACTGGTGACACCTCCTTCGCTCCAACTACCTCTTCGGCAACTGTTGATGTCCCTACGGTAGCGTCTACTCCGGATGTGGTTGAGATGGAGACTGAGCTGCAGGTGGATGCCCCTGCGGTTCCACATCCCAGCTTGTCCTTGGAACTGGAGCAGATTCCTGACTCTGAGCAGTTCAATGCAGCCACTGCGGTACCCCACTCCACTGCTTCGGAACGTGGTACGGCTCGTTCGGAAGTCGGGATGGACACTGGTGATGAACTTCTCGAGGGATTCTCTGGTTCGCGTGTTCCACCCGGAATGCTTGTAAGCACTAATGATGACATCTCTGGGCCTGTTGGAGTTAGTGTTCTGTCGGCTAGTGAGGTAAGCGGCACTACCCCATTTAGAGTCGAGCGCCTGCGGACTGCCGATGTTTCACCACATGCCATGTCTTTGGAGAAAGATAGTTGGAATTCCGCAATGGAAGCCGCGGACACTTCAGCGGCGATGCCACAGGAGTTGGTGAGTGAGGAGTTGCCTGTTGGTTCTGCAAGTAAGCGTCGTAAAAAGACTGCAGGCAATAACCTGGGATGTCCTCTTCTTCGTCCCCAGGAGTAGCGACCACATGCTGACAGGTTTGCTTTCTCGGTTTTTCCCTACCTCACCGTTCTATTTTCACTCTTCTGTATGACCCGCATCTTCAAAGTTGCTACCGCTAACTACAATGGCAGTTACTCCCGGACCAAAATATATGCCTTGCAGCGTTTTCTATATGACTTCGATATTGATATTCTGTTCCTAGAGGAAGTCGTCTCCTCCGTTTTTTCCTCTCTTCGCAACTACACGGCGCATGTGAACTTAGGGACCGACCGCAGGGGTATGGCACTTATCACCAAGACTGGTATTGCTCTCCACTCCATTGAATGTCTTCCCTCTGGACGTGGCATAAGTGGTGTTTACAGAGATTGTCCGTTTATTAACATCTATGCCCCCTCCGGGAGTAATAAAAGATAGGAACGAGAGGACTTCTTTCGCACGGACTTGCCGTATCTGCTTCGCACTTTACCTGCTCATGATATATTGGGTGGAGACTTCAATGGTGTGCTTCGTCCGGATGACTGTACAGGTTGCTATCGACCTAGTAGGAGTTTGCAGCAATTGACTTCCAATCTGCACGTGGTGGATGCATGGTTGACGCAACGACAGGCTGTGGCGTATACCCATGTTACCTCAAATTCTGCTTTCCGATTGGATCGTTTCTATCTTCCCCAGGACCTTGGAAAGAATATCCGCTCCATTGAACTTGTCCCACTCTCCTTTTCCGACTATTTAGCTATTCTTCTACACATTGATCCCAATTTCCCCTTTACACCCATTGGGCGCTCTAATTGGAAACTAAACACCACCTGTCTTCATCATGAGTTCATTGCGGCCGTGACATCTGACCTATGGAAGCTGTGGTCGTCTAAAAAGTCTCGCTATGCCGACGTCGCCGATTGGTGGGACTTGTATGTCAAACCTCAGCTGCAGCAGTTTTTAGACGGGCGTCTCGAGCACTCCTTTAGAACGAGGAGCATACCCTACAATTTTACTTTGGTTGTCTTCGGAATCTTCAGGAGAGCCCGTCGATTTGGTCAACCGTCGCACGAAGACGAATTATTACAAGGCAAAAATGTTATCCATTTATAGGAGGCGTATGGAGGGCCTAAACGTTAGCAGTCGTCTAGGGCCTAAACGTTAGCAGTCGTCTAAGGCCTAAACGTTAGCAGTCGTCTACGTACTGCGGTTGAGTAAAGAATCAATCTGTTCCATCTCATGCAGACTTACAAACGACGTCGAGCAAATCTTATTTTACAGGTGCAAGATGAATCTGGAACCATGCCCTCTACTCCAACATCAATTTGTCGTTCTTTTCGATCCTATTTTGAACACCTTTTTCACTGGGACCTTCCTCGTCCTCCTTCTCTCAGTCACCTAGACGCATATAGACCGCCACCTCTTTCTGAGCAGGACTTTCGATGCCTTGACCAGCCCATTCGTAAATCCAAAATCTTTGCTGCCCTTCTTCAGTGGAAGACCTCCAAAACTCCTGGGAGTGACGGCCTGCCCATGGAGTTCTATCGTTGCTTTTGGAATATGATTTGTGATGACTTAACAGCGGTATACAATGCTATCTTACAGCGTGGACAACTCTGTGCTTCACAAAAGTGGGGAATTATTGTTCTTATCAAGAAGAAACCTCACTCTTCCTCTGTTGCTGATTTCCGTCCGATTACTTTCCACAACTTTGATTATAAACTTCTGGCCCGTGTATTGACCAACCGCCTCCGACCTTTCCTCGGCCAGCTTGTTCATCCATCACAACACTGTGGTGTCCTGCAACGCAACTTTTTGATGTTGTGTGTTCCTTACGTGACTCCATTGCTTATTCCTCCTCCCAGGGCGCCCACTTTGCCTTGATTTCTTTGGACTTCAGGCGCGCATTTGATGGTATTCGTCATGATTATTTGTTTGAATGTTTGGTTTGGACTGGCTTAAGTGACACCTTTATCTCATATATCAAATGTTTATATAACGGAATTTCAAGTTTTGTGCAGGTTAATGGGTTTCTTTCATATGAGTTTTCTATTGGTAGATCGGTCCGCCAGAGCTGCCCAGCCTCTATTACTTATTTATTCTTGTTTTCAATCCATTGCTTTGTCTGTATCAAAACACGGTTGTAGGCCTTTCCTTACACTCTCACAAATTGGGTGCACTGGCATATGCTGATGATGTTAGTGTTATTCTTACCGATGCTGCCGATCTACTCTCACTGTGTGATGTTTTACTCCAATTTAGCGTAATCTCCGGCCTTGAAATCAATCAGGAGAAGACTAAAGCTCTTCTCGTTGGAAGATGGGCACCACCTCCATCACTGGCACCGCTACAGGTAGTTTCGAAACTGAAGATTTTGGGCATTAACTTTACCACATCCTTGAGTGAAATGCAACATCTAAACTGGAAACCAATAATTAGCCGCATTAAGAACACAGCGCAGACCTTCTATCATCGCGACCTGTGCCTGTATCAACGCAGCTGGGTGGTATATCTGTACCTTCTATCACAGTGTTGGTTTGTGGCCCAAGTTTTGCCTTTGCCGAAACTATATTCTCGGCAGATCACCTGTACGATCTCCTGGTTCCTCTGGCAGGGCTTTATCTTTAAAGTTCCTATGTATACCTTGCACTTATCTCCCCTATGGGGAGGTATCGGGCTCTTTAATGTTGGCTTCAGGTGCTTAGCGCTATTCCTTTGCCGCGGGAGGAAGATACAAGCCTTGAATTCCACCTTTTCTGCCTCTTGGGTGACTTTTTGGTCCACTAACCTGGATCTCCGAAATCCCATGGATGTTCGACCCATTCCTGCCTCTTTACTCTATCTGCGCAAGTATTTCTTGGAATGGTGGTATTTGAGTTTGGACTGTCAATAGCCTGGCAATCGGATGGTGTGCAAAATTTATGAAGATCTAATTAAAGTATGCGACTTGCCTTCGATGCGCCTAGAACGCATTGCGCCAGCTAACCTTGACTACGAACAACTCTGGAAAAATGTAACTAACAGTATGCTCCCTTACGCGGTTCGCTTCATTTGGTACCAAGCAGTCCACGACGTGATACCAGCCCACCAGCGGCTCGCGAGTATTCATTTATGTGACTCCTCCCTGTGCCTTCGTTGTCAACAGCCGGATACGCTACTACATTGCCTTTCCAGCTGCTCCATGGCATCTGGTATATATAACCTTGCGGTGGCCTTCTTACACAAGTTGGATTTCCATAGTTGCACTCCGGAAAGCTTTCTTCGTCCAGACTTCCGGTTTCCACGTATGCAGCACAATAGCCCCATTTGGATAATTGGGCACAGTGTCTACTATCTACTTTGGAATTTCCCCGAATCTACTGATGCCAAGCAGTATTTAGATTTCTTGCGCAGAGCAAGATGGAAGATTTGCTCTGGTCGTACCTTTCAACGAATCTTTGGTGACTATCTAAAAGTTCTCGATTCTTAGTCTGGCCGAGAATTACCTTCTGAGATTACCCTTTCCCATGGGGAATAAATGCAATAAAATACTGTACCAGCCTGCCCTCCCAATATATATAAATAAAAAAAATAAAATAGGAAGTATAAAATTTAAGCATTTTATAAACTAGTTGCTCTATAAATTTAGATAACAAAAAAAGTTATAAGCAATAAAGTTTCTCCTAAGATTAGATTTTTTCAAATATGCTTTCACTTCCATCAGGAGCATTTAAGTTACTTTTATTATTGGTTCCTGTTCCCAGTTAAAAAAATTACATAAAAATAAAAAAGCAGGAGCTTTTGTAAAAAAAACAAAAAACAAAGAGTGATGAAAAAAGTTCGAATCAGAGTGAGTTACCTGGATAAAGATTTTTCCAGGGTTTTCTCTTATCCCGAGAAGGGGAATGTCAGATAGCTGTTAAGCTCTAGGAACCTCGTGCCCATTTGAGCATCATTTTAACCATTTGGTTCACTCACCGTCCGTAATGGCCTACCCGGTTAAAGGACTTTAAGTAAATACCAAAAGAAAAGTTCACATTTACACATTTCGTTGTAGTATACGTAGATAAAGCGACAGTCACATTTTCAAAAAGCATGTCACTACGCGATGCTTTGAAATTCCACGCTGTTTGTATGACCGCGACAAAAACTAAAGAATAGTGACTTTTAAGTTACCAAACGTATTCAAACCAATAATAAAAAATATCTGGGAAACAGTTAAGCTCATAAAATATATGTATGACAAACTGCGTTTTTTCTTGTGTAGCAAAACTTTGTCCACCCGTTACAGTATACAAGTTATACAAAAGTCATTCAGAATGAAGAAGACTTGAGAGGATCCTCTCAGAAAATTCAAAATATATATTTAATTTGTTATGAAAATATCTTAAACAGAGAGTATTTTAATCAAACTCGTTAGAGCCATTTATGAGAAAACAACAAATTTTGAAAACTTTTCCATCTAAAGGTTTGTTCGGGGTGGGGGACTTTTGTTGAAAATCTTCGTATCACGTCTTTGCAAGATGCTGAACTTAAATATCAAGTTTGGTATTTAACCGACTTTTCGTTTTGGAGTTATGTTGTTCACAGTCACACAGGCATATGGAGCTTTTGCTATAAAATATGTGTTGCATTCACATGACTTTCTCTACTCACTCTTCTACAAACTATTATTACTAAGATTATTCTTGCATCTATTTCATGTTAATACAGATAAACAATCTTTTATTTACACAATTCCTTGTGGGTATAAGTAGAACATATTAAGCTAAAGCGATAACCAAACCCCTCAAAGCTGATCGCTGTGTGATAGCTTTAGATTGGTTGGCTACGGAGGGGGCTCGGCACTGATCCACATAGTGGATATTGTGCCTATGCCCCACAAGGGAGCGTCTCCGGGAGGAAGAATGAGGCGAGAGGAGAAACCGGAATGCAGGAACCAGGAGTGACCACATAGGAATGGCAGGGTCCCTAACTTTCAGATAGAGACTCCCTGTCAGACGGACAGGCAGACCAGGAACCCACTCCGCACAGAGGAGGTCCAACGCCCCTAAAGGGGATTAGGATACCCCCGACAGCCAGCCGAAAGCCGAGGGACGGAGACAGTCAGAAACAGCAGCCTTTTTCCCTACCACTCTGCACCGAAACACCATCGCCGACACTTCCAGCCCTGAAAGAGATCAATGGATGAAAGATAAAGGGAAATGAGAATGGAGATGAAATGGAGGGACACGAAATTCCGAGATGTGAGAATTCTTCCCAGCATTCGCCTGGCGACCCGGTAAAAGCGCAGGAAAAACATAATGTGTCAGGAAGGTCGGCCACAGGAATCGAACCCACGACCTTCCGAATACGAGCCACAGTCGTGATAGTTTTGAAATTGTATTCTCTTTGTATGAACACGGGAAAGAAAGAAACAAAAACAATAGTTATTTGCAGTTGAGAGAAGTATAAAGTATTTGAAAATTCAAAGTAATGACAAAGAATATTTCAGAATGGGGAAAATATAAAAATGTTATTTGACATAAAAATAAAAATTGTATTTGATATAAAGTTTGTGCGTTAACAAGATCTACATTTGTTGTGCAGTAAGATTTTGTCTCTCTCTTACGATTTACTAATTATCAAAAGTCATTCACAATAATACGAATTTACAGATTATTCCTAGAAAATTATGGTTATACATTTTATTTACCATGAAAATAGTTTAAACACACGTATTTTAATCAAAATACTTAGTCATTTTTGAAAGAATAAATAAATTTCGAAAAATTTTCAATGTTAAAGGTAGTTTGGAGTGGAGGATTCTCTTTAAGAACTCCGTGTCGCATTCTTGGAAGAAGTCGAATTTAAACACTAAACTTGCTTTTAAAGCAAACTCTTTTTGAGTTATGCTGTTCGCGCGCACACACGCACACGCACACGTACACGCACACTTGGACCTTTTTCTAAAAATTAATTCATTGGATTCAGGAAGTCACAACACATAGAAGTTTTAGGTGGAACAGAAGAGTTTCTCTACTTACCGTAGCTACACATTAGAGAGAGTAAAAATGCCTACTTTGGATTCAGGGAGTCTCAAAACCTGTATTTCGCCGAATCTCGTTATTCAATTTTTGGGTGGAATACAACACTTGCTCTACTTAATGTAACTACGTAGTAGAGAGCGTAAAGATGCTTTCTTTGGTTTCAGGGTGTCTCAAAACGAATATTTTCGGTGAATCTCTTTATTGTATTTTTGGGTGGAATACAATACTTTCTCTACCTCCTGTAGCTACGTAGTAGAGAAGGTAAAAACGCTTTCTTTGGTTTCATGGAGTCTCAAAATGTGTATTCCCGGTAAATCTCGTTATGCCATTTTTAGGAGGTACACAATACCTTCTCTAGTTACTATAGCTACGTAGTAGAGAAAGTAAAAATGATTACTTTGGATGGGTCTCAAAACGTGTATTTCCGGTGAATCTCGTTATTTAATTTTTGAGAGGAACACAATGCTTTCTCTACTTACTGTCACTACGTAGCAGAGAAAGTAAAAATGCTTACCTTGGATGGGTCTCAAAACGTGTATTTCTGGTGAATCCCTTTATTGAATTTTTGGGTGGAATACAACACTTTCTCTACCTCCCGTAGCTACGTAACAGAGAAAGTAAAAACACTTTCTTTGGTTTCAGGGAATCTCAAAGTGTGTATTTCCGGTGAATATTGTTATTCAGTTTTTGGATGGAATACAATACTTTCTCTACCTCCTGTAGCTACGTAGTGGAGAAGGTAAAAACGCTTTCTTTGGTTTTAGGAGATCTAAAAACGTGTATTTCGGGTGAATCTATTTATTCAATTTTGGTTGGAATACAACAGTTTCTCTACCTCCTGTAGCTACGGAATAGAGAAAGCAAAAATGCTTTCTTTGGATTCAGTTAGTGTCAAAACGTGTATTTCCGGCGAGTCTCATTATTCAATTTTTGGGCGGAATACGATACTTTACCTCCTTTACGTAGTAGAGACATTCAAGTGCTTTTTTCCGATTCAGGGGTCTCAAAGCGTGTATTTCCAGTGTACTTGCTTATTGAATTTTTGGGTGGAATAGAATACTTTCCCTACTTATTATAACTAAGTAGTAGAGAGAGTAAAAAGAAAGAGTTGTAATAGATAAACGGCTGTTTGACATTACGGCATCTTGCGTGCAACCAAATAGAGAAAGGTGTAACTTAGATTGTAACTTGAAATAATTTCTGGCCTAAATTGTTGTCACGATTAAGGTGAAGTGCACAGAAAAACAATAAGTTCATTATGATTAATAAAGAACATATTTTAGTTGATAACGGGTAGAGAAGGTAGTGAATATTGAAAACCAAACTATTTTGTTTTAACATTTGCTTATTATACAATAATATAATGCCTCTAATTCCGAAAATTAATTTGTATACTGCTTATGTTGTTGTGCTGTAATGTTATTGCTGCTTTCTTTTCACAGTTATTACTTTCATACAGCCAAGGCTAAGGGAAACGTGTCGGAATGATATTTTCTTTAGCACTATTACATACCCTAACCATCTAGAACAGGTATTAGCTAAAGCACCTGGCATAACCTCTCGATAACATACCCCGTTTACCCCTACAGGTGGAACGGAAAACATTTGGAGCCGTCGGTACATAGTACAACATGGTGGTGAATGGTAGCTGAATTAAATTAAATTGAGTTTTATTTATGGACGCTCGTTAACTGCTGTGGTGCTTAGTGTCCCATTGTGTACTCGGCGTGAAGGACCGGAAATTTGGCTCAGAGGCCTCTTTATCAGGCTTGAGGTTCTTTTACGTGCCGTAAATCTACGACACTGGACCACCAGCTTTACTTCCCTTCCGAAAGAAGCCATGGTAAGGATTTTACGCCCAAAAAAGCCCATCGCCCTTCGCCGGGTTTGATCCCGCGATCACGGGAACTAGAAGCTAGCATGGTAACCACTAGACCACGGAGGATGACAAGTGAATGCTAACGTTAACTGTGGCGGTGTGCTACAAAATTCCGGGACGCTGGCTCGAAATTTACTGCTTCTTTGCTTTTTGTCGTCGTCATTGTTGTTGCTATTATTATTGTCTAAATTGGCTATGTTTGCTTAGCTACTCTATTCTAGGTAATTAGAGTTGAATAAAGTCATACGTTACTGCTTATTATTCTAATTAAATAAGTAACAACGAAGCTGTCACCCAATTATGTACTCAGTTGCTTGTCCGAACCATTTGCAATTCGTATTGTTTCCCGTTAAACCCCAGTTACTTTGTTAACATCTAAGTTGAACCTACATCGGAGTTCACACGTTTCTCATACCACAAACCGATAGAAGCGGACCTCTCGAAAACAAAAATTGGAAAAACGTTTCTCGGAATTGCCCACTTTATATGATCTGCCACACAGACGCTAGTGCTCCCACTGTAATATATAACAAACCTTCCCATTGGCTGCAGATTTTGACGCCTAATGAAAATAATGTCATTAATGTATTTTTTCTCTCGATACTTGACTATTTTGGGAGTTCGGAGTTATCTCCCCGATATGACTAGTTCAGGTCGTTAAGCCACGAATTTACGAATAGGATGTGAGAGGTTCATAACTCAACAGGACTGTCCTCCCTGATTGAGATTTCTTCCTGATTTTCCTCATAACTGGCAAATGCCGGGAAGGTTCGCTAAGTTTGCCCTGGAATGTTTCCTTCACAAGTTTTATTTCCAATAAATATTTAATTTTATGTTAATGCATTCGGTGCCACATGAAGTAGAGTCGTTCTCCGTGGTGTAGCGGTTACCATTATAACCTACAGTTCCCAAGGTCGCGGGTTCAAACCTGGCGGAGGGCGATGGATTTTTCGGGCGTAAAAATCCTTAGTATGGCTTCCTTCGGAAGGGAAATAAAGCCAGTGGTACCGTGTCGTAGAACCTCAAACCTGATAAAGAGGCCTCTGAGCAAAATTACCGATCTTTCACGCCCAATATAGAATGGGACCACAGCAGTTAGACAGCGTCCATAAATAAAAGCTTAATTTTATTTTATATGAAACAGAAGTGGGCGTAAAACACTGTGAAATTGGGTTATATCTATCTCTTTCAAATATTACCTATCTAACTCGCTCCAGTCACTATTTATCCTAACCCTTGTGCATTTCGGTCCCTTATTTAGTCTGTGAGGGGTATTTTCCATCTAGCCTATAAGCTCTGGTTGCTTCTCTATTCCCCATTATTTCTCTCTATTATAACCTCCTCTATCATTCAACTTCCTGTCCTAAACTTAACCCTTATAATATTCTGTTCTGCAAACATTATATACTTATTTACTACACCTATTTATTTTCTAATTCTCTATTCCTTTTCAATTAGTCTCTCATTTATTCTACATTCATGGATTTCGTTCTTCAATTATTTTTATCTCTTTTAACATTTTAGTTCTATATAATTATTTATATATAGCGTAAAGCATATACGCCTACAGCACACATCAACTGTCTAATTATAAGGCTTAGGTTCTAGCTTAGAGCAGATCTGCCATGCACATGTTCATCAACTGTCAAATACTGAGACTGAGTTTCTAGATTGGACCATAGCTGTCTGTCATAAGCATAGAACAAAAATAAACTTAATGATAAGGTTTAACTTATAGTTTATAGTATGTGCGCCATGCACATAGCACACACATTAACTGTGAAGATGGAGTTGGCCTTAAGGTCTACAGTGTGTCTGCTATGCACATAGCGCACATATTAAATGCTAATATGATAATGTTGGGCTTATACTTTATGTAATGTCCACTATGCACTTAGCACACACATCAACTACGACTATGGTAAGGCTGAACTTACAGATTATAGTATGTCCGCCATGTACATAGCACACACGTCAACTGCGATTATATTGAGGTTGAATTTCTACTTGATAGTATGTCTGTCATGTACATAGCGCGCATATTAACTGTGAAAATGAATAGCGCACATATTAAATGTGAAAAAGATATGGCTGGGCTTATAGTTTATAGTTTTTTTTTATGAAATCGTGAAGTGAATGAGTTAGATATAAAGGACGGTAAATACGAGAGGGTTAGGGGCGAGAGGTACATTTCTTAGTATGATCGAGCAAGTGTTGTTATGGACGATTAGTGCGGGGAACAAGTAAACATTCTTTAAATTGCATCTAATAGTTCCCATTTCCCGCTGATAGGGAGTATTTAAGACGGCGGAGGAAGCAAGGGAAGGAGATGGGAAGGGGACAAGAACAGTAAGCAGTATAGTGAATTTAAATGAGAAACGTTAGCGATATGAAGCTAACGCAACACACATGCCTTGTAAATGCGGTAGCTTGGGTACGATCGGCAAAAGGAGCTAGGGCTCGACGCTGATCATGCCCAAATGATTGTATTAGCTCAACACTCAATAAAGATATCATATCATATCATAGTTTATAGTATGCCTGCCATGTACATAGCACACATGTCAACTGCGAACACGATAAGGTTGAATTTCTAGTTTATAGCATGTCTGTCATTTACATAGCGCACATATTAACTGTGAAGAGGATAAGGTTGGGAGTACCTTCTTATAGAGAGAGTGAGCGCAGTTTTTTGCGTTTTTATGGGAAAGAATAGGGTAAACGAGACATGATGACGGTTCACGGAGGAAAGTGATTTTATATGGGAGAGATAGGGAATACGAGGACTGATGCTAGGCTAGACAGGGGTTGAATGAGGGAAATGCGTTTATATGCGAGAGACGAGGAAAACGGAGAGAGACAGATCCTACGCTAGGAGAGAGTTCAAGGAGGGTGAAATGCGTTTATATGGGAGAGGTAGAGAAAATGATGGTAGGTGTTAGGGATTCTGGTTAAATACTGCTATACAAAGAACCGCATTATTCAAGAATTTTAACAACAAAAAGGTGTAAGTATAGATCATTTATATGGTATTTGAGGAGAGATCTTTAGTGGAAAACTACCCTAAGCCTGTAAGGGGAGAATAAGAGATCCAGCACACTTAATAACAAGGAATGTGTATTCATATGCTAATTAGGTCTCCCCACCCTGCCCCGCCTCTGGTACTTTTTGGTTTCAACTGGAGTCATAAAGTTTGTTGAGTATAACGGAAAGCTTTACAGGTGAGCAATTAAGGTTGCCCATCACCTGTCAAAATGAACAATGGGGATAATAAATTATGCTTTTGTAACAAAGGCGGAGACGAAATTCTAACCATTCCATAGACGCACACGTGCACTTCTGCACCTACAACAACTCACCGCTAGCCGCATTGTTTAACGACCACGTGCAAAAGAACAAAGGTTGTCCTTCACCTGACAAAATGAACAAAGGGCATAATATTTTACGCTTGTAACAATAGAGAAGGCTGGAGCCTCGTAAACAAAAGATGAGACGCTATTGTCCCAGCTCTATTGAATTCCCTGCACGTGTGCACTCTTAGGAATGCCACCTGCAACAGCCAACCTCCTAATCATATTGTTGGACAACCACGTGCAAAACAACAATAGAACAGGATGGACCCGCGCTAACAAAAGATTGAATGACAAAGGAAGGCAGATACTATTGCCCTCCATTCCATTTTCCAGAGCAAGAGTTCGTTAGAAGGACCACCTGTGCAGCATCCCGCTTCCAAAGCCATATAACAAACGGATGGGCTAGAGCTGAGCTAAAAAAAACAGACGCCATTATCCCAACTCTATTGAATTCCCGTACACGGACATGATAGGTGAATATAACAAAGAGACAGTCTGGCGTAGCGATAACAAAAGAAACTCGTGGAGGCTTTATAGCTGACGCTGTCTTTGTTTGACTGTGGGAAAAGAGAGGGAGAGAGTCTCGTTTCTCCCGAGCCAAGTTTCATCTACCTCATAGACCGTAAATTCCACCCCGCTCCACGCAGCCATCCTGGCGTTGACTTTGCCCGAGGCTAGTTCTCTCTGAGAGCAGCAGTCTTCACGAAGACCTACGGGTATACCCGAACATAGATATACAAGCTCTCTGTTTATGCCTCTATTGGCTCTTTCTAACAGCAATATCATAAACGTGTTTAACATATATCATTACCTATATTAAACGCCATGTGTATACTTAAATATCCATAGGTTGGTGCTCGAATCTTACTGCAGTCAAAAAGTATAATGTTTTAATTGTTAATGGAAAATTGATGCTTTGATAGGGTAAAACATCATTATATCATTACCCTGATTAATGCAATACGTTCTAGGGTACCCAGAAGTCATAGCTCGAATCTTACCCCGCGAAATTCTAAAACTTAATAAATATTAAAGTATATGCGGTCATATTAACATGGATTTAACGATATATTTATTTGTACTAAACACATGTGTATACTTAGGTAGCCCAAATTGATACTTTGTTAAGGTAAAACTTTATTATATCATTACCCTGATTATTGAAAGACGTTATCGGTTAGCTAGAGCTCCTAGTTCGAAGCTTACCCTGCGCAATTCTAACGCTTAATAAATATTAAATGATGGAAGCATGCACGCATACATTAAAATGTATTTAACAAATATAATGTAATGTTTTATATATCATTACGGAGTTTTAATGAGCTGTATTCTTAGGCAAACAGATTATTAGTTGCAATCTTACCCTGCGAAACGCTAATGCTTAATAAATATTAAACTATAAGAGTATGCGTAGTCAGATTAAATATGTATTTTACAATTATAATTATTTATATTAAACCCCGGTATATACATAGATATCCCGATGCCTAGACACGATTCTTTATTTTCTTTCTTCTTCTTTCTTTCGTTTCCCTTTTTCTTTCTATATATCTCTTTCTTTCTTCTTGACATGCATACATCCAAACATTCATATATACACGAGCACATGCATATACATAAACAAGCATACACCAGTGCATGCATACACAGACACACACCCCTCATACGCATACAAACATAAACACACACATATACACCAGTGCACTTACACACTCACACAGTCACGCACGCACACACACGCGCATACACATGCGCCAAAAGTATAGACACATACACCAGTGCACTTACACACTCACACACACATACACACACGCACACACACAAACACATACATTCACCATTTCACTTACACACTTACACACACACGCATACACCTGCAAACATAGACACATACACCATTGCACGCACGTACATACACGCACACGATAGCATTGGAAATTATTGCCTTTACAGAATTCAAAAATCTTTGTCTCATTTCACTGTAACATAGCAAAATGTACTTCTTTTCAGGCTACCACATTCACATGACCTTCATCCCAAAGAATTTTTGTAGCTCGTGTAAATACATTATGGGGGTACCCGCTAAGAGAGAGGGGAAGAATTTTAGCAAGTAGAGATAGAAGTGCTGAGAGCCTCTGTGCATGTGCAACAGGTGATAAATCCATTGTGCGAAATAATCACGTGACGTGTAAGCATCCTCACCATGATGATGTGCTGACATAGCCAGGGGGGATTTAGATTGCTATATAAACAGCTAACGACGCACGCTAGAGCCGTTGTGAGCTTATTAACTCGACATTTAAATTTTAAAGGACATCAAAAAGCAACGCGAGGTGTTTTTTAATTTAAGAAGAGGTGCGAGTCATCGATTTCTACACGTACAGCATTCATCACCACGAAACAATGCAAGGTGAGTGAGTTTTTACAAACTCTACAAATCAGTGGTGGCTTTTACAATGCATTTAATTTTGTTTAAACGATGCAGTGCATGAAAGACGATCCGTTGCAAGAACATCATATTCTTTAGACTGAACTTTACACCCACATGAATTCCTCGGCGCACTCTTCTTCCGTTCACAGGATTTTCTCTACTCATTCTTCTTCTATTAACATTCACACGATTTCCTGTACAGGTTCTACTTCCATAAAACTCATACGATTCCCTCTGCTCATTCTTTGTTTCTCTGCAGGTTCATCTTCCATTAACATTCACACGATTTTCTCTAATTATTCTTTGTTTCTCTACACGTTCAACCTCAATTAACATTCATAAGATTTTCTCTTCTCATTCTTTGTTTCTCTATACTTCTTCCATTCACATTCACACGATTCTCTCTAGCACTGTTTGTTTCACCATCACAGGAATTTCCACACACCCTCTTCTTCCATTCACCATCACACAGATTTCACCGCTTACATGATTGTCACAAACTAGAGCTTCTACCAAGCACCTAAACCTATACGAATACCTAAGAGTATACCCGAACACAAGCATGCATTAGCATACTTACGAAATACTGTGGCCATGTAGCACAACACACACTTTAATTCTAATATAAAGAAGTGCATAACTTGTGATTCCATCTGAATAATAGATTGAAAATAATAATTCATGATTAATTTCTGTTACAGACTGTTTACCAGATAGAACAAGATGGCTAAAGAGCGTAGTTTCCTACCGACTTGGCGATTTCAAGATCTCAAATAGTCTTAAATATGAGATAAAGGCGTTAAAGAAAGCTCAAACAAGATACGGTACTGTGATCGTATCTTCGCTGGAGGATTGTCAGTTTTCTTGCCTGAACGCTATAATTGGTTAACCAACGAAGAGTTTCCAGAAATGCCTGGAAAATATACATGATATATAAGAGCATGGCAGAGATAGGGAAATTTAATACATGTTAATTGACTTTTCTTCCCTCAGCAAAGTTATGTAGAAATTTCAAACTTAAGTATTCAATGTATTCCTATTTTACTATGAAAAAGATTTATAAGTAAAGCAGATGACTCATTAATATTTCATATAAAGATACCGAAGGTATGTGTTATAGAATTTATAAAAAGAGTTCATGAAATCAGTGCCACATGTTTTGAAAACAGATATATCACATTGAAGTAGTGTCTGATATCCGAATGTTTATACAAACCTTTTGTGTTTCATTTTACATGTATCCCAACAAAAATGCAATTCTTTCAGGTTACCTACACTTACAAAGACATTTTTAAACACTTTCATTGTGTAATGTTTCAGACGGAATAAGGGGAAGAAGAAGAACAGATTTGCAGTTAAGGAGAGGCTGATGCCGCACTTGGAGGTTGGAATAACCAGCGTCGACACCTCAAAGAATTATTTCTGTAAGATGTGTTTGCTGAGACGTCTACATCTCCGATACACGTTAAGACAGGATTCTTATATAACACTCCAGGGCAGACGATGAAAAAACACGAACAACTTTGTATACAATCCAATACATAGCTGAAATATAGCTCGAGCGAGTGTTGCTAATTTGGTGAAAATAAGAATTGTGAACAGTAATTTAAATGATTCTGAAAATACTTTTAAGTAGTGATGAAATTTGCACCCTAAAAAGACTGAATCCTGTACACATTAACAGTATCAAGACTGTTTGCTGTGTGGGAATAAAACTTATGAAAATAAAGAGACTTTCATTTAAATAATAAAGGAATTTTCATAACCTATGCGTTACAAATGAAACATCATATATAGGAACGGCGAGTTGGAGTAGGAAAGTGTTGGAAATGCATGATAAATTATAATAAATAAAAAGAATGAAGCTATGCTTTTACATCATGTTTTTGTTCATTAAAAATCCTTACTTTCCGAATGCAAAAAGAAACCCTTACAACGATTAGTTTTAAATATAAGCTGCATCACATGAGTCAGAGGCTTGTATGTAAATACTTTATCATGAATTGTTAAACAATACAAGGAGGTCTGTGCAGGGATATTTGCACTAGCTGGAATTTCCATTCTGATGTTGACAGAGCCATTTACAACTTCCTCTGGTTGATGAGAGCAATCTATACCAAATATAGGAGCAAATTTAAGAAAAAATCATTTCTTTTCAATAAAAGATAATTTTTTTTCATAATAAGAGCTTGAGTACATTATCATGCAATGATGCAAATCTCGAGTTTCCAAACTCAATTCTCCTATCGTGATAGGGATAATATTCACTATTAAGATAAAGTCTCAAATTAGCTAGTTGCATTGATCAAAAAGGGAACAGTCTTTAGTTGCATTACTCGATCTTAAAGTCAGAGCACCAAAAATGACAAATCACGACTTCCCCAGTTTTAGATGTGGTGGCGGCATTCCAGGTAAATGCTTGCGGCTCAGCAGGTTGAGTATGCAGATCCATGGCCCTAAATGTGTGAAACAAAGTCTAATCCAGCTTGGCAGTCCTGAGGATTTCAAACATTTCAGCATCAGAAAGTCGAATCACAGGCATTCTCCAATCGATTAGTACATGTTTAACAGCAGCATACTCTTCACCCTGAGGCGCTATAAACAGTTTATAGTCCTTGGATTGAATCAGTACCAACACCGACTGGCTTAGTAATACTTCCATCGATGTATAGATAACTTCAAGTAGGTAAAGTATATAAATGCTTAGCTGGACATGGGATTCTAATCTCTTCATTAGTGTCCAGAGCTGATGTATTATACGCCAAAAACACATGTTCCTCTTCTTTAGTGATCTCGTCGTCGAATCTCGCCGTCCCGGTAACACTGGTGATATCCATGATTATAGGATTATAAAATCCACTGCCTGAAGAAACGTTTGATTAAATGACGTTAATACACTTTTTGTCAATGACAGAGTGTGGAGTGGGCGTTGAATCAAGTCGTTATTATATCCTCGAAGCCTCTGATTTCTTCTTTGTAGAATCTATGTGCATTATGCATATATCGTTGTTTCTAAAGTCAATATTATTGTTCTGGTCCAATACACGAAGGCTGATTTGCTCTATGAAGTGGATGTTTATGAATAAATCGGATTTGATGAAATATGATATCCAAGCGCAACAGATGGGAAAACGCATAGATCAAGTCTCCACTTTTACCATCGACGAAGGAGACTGATGCAATACTGCGCTAGATTTGTATGATGCTTAACTTAAATATATTCACCAGGAAATCAGATTCGGTTAGCTGATTAGCCGGAAGAACTTTGTCACTGAAGCACCAGAACGTTCCTATTGAACAATCATTGGAAAAATCAACAGTGAAAGGACATTTAATTTCAGGTTTCGTGTTATTATTATCATTATTATTAATTGATCTAATAAAGATGACATACAGTCTAAAATGAGGAATCTTTAAACGTAAGGCATACATTAGGGATCTATCTTACTCAATGCTTTTCCGAGACAAGTATAGCCCTCTGCCAGAGTTTTTTGAATTCCCTGTCTTGAGCTGCCCCCTGTTCGTTTCGGTGTTCCTCCCCTTATTCTTCTTCACTCCAATACCTCTCCCTCTTGCTTCAATTTCTCTGTTATGTCTCATCATTTCGGCAAGTTGCTTATCTGCAGCCTTTTTCTTACTTACGACTGTAGCAATTTTGAAGCTCCTCCAGCGACAGCATCTAGAGCTGCAATAATTGGCAAGACAGGTAGAAATCCTCCTTGTTTCTTCTTTTTGGACCCAGCACCAACAGATACGTTTCCCTGAATTCCTGTATTATGCCTCATCATTTCGGCATGTTGTTTATCTGTAGTCCTTTTTCTTATTTACGGCTGTAGCAATTTGTGATACACCTCCGACGGTAGCACCTAGAGCTGCAATAATTGGGATTTTGAGGTAGAAATCCTCCTCGTTCCTTCTTCCTGAATCCGGCGCCAACAGCTACCTTACCCTTCATAAATGCTGTTACTAATCGCGCTGCCATCTTTTGACCTAATGTAGCATCGGATGATTGCACTCTTTTCCACGCCGTTTCAGCCAAGATCCTGTCTGCAATGTTTCTCGAAGCAGAGTCCTTATGCTGAGCGTAGGCAAATTCGTGAAGTTTGCACGCTTCCTCTAAGTTGTTGATTCCGGGGTCTCCTTTCTTTAATCTTTTTCTAGCTTTGTCCCGGGTCCACAGTATCTGTAACCAGGTAAATGCACTTCAAATGGAGGCCAGTTAATGAGAGAGTTAATTAAACCAGAAACTCTTGCGACTTTAACGTTCTCATGGTGTACTAATTGATTTTTATTGGCGTATTGCTTTTTTATACTTTATCATTGCTTACATTAATTAGCATATATACATTAAGGGCAATTTATTTTATTTTAGCTGGTAAGTTGGAGCTGGTAAAGCAAGATTGCTCGCTGTCATTTCGGGCACTAGACTTTGAAAGCGACTTTAGACGCGAACTTCATGGAAAGCTGTTTCCTGTTAATGTTAGAACGCTAATTCTAGACATCTCCATCACGTAACCCTCTCATGCTAAAACGGTAAACCACTCACGCAAAAAGGAGACACACTTGCTCAAAAAGGTGACCCACTCTCGCAAAAAGGTGACCCACTCACGCAAACAGGTGACCCACTCACGCAAAAAAGGTGACCCACTCTCGCAAAAAGGTGACCCACTCACGCAAAAACATGACCCACTCCCGCAAAAAGGTGACCCACTCACGCAAAAAGGTGACACACTCAAGCAAAAAGTTGACCAACTCTCGCCAAAAGGTGACGCACTCGCACAAAAACCGTGACCAACTCACGCAAAAAAGGTAACCCACTCTAGCCAAAAGGTGACCCACTCACGCAAAAAGGTGACCTACTCACGCAAAAGGGTGACCCACTCTCGCAAAAAGGTGACCCACTCACGAAAAAATGTGACCCACTCAGGCAAAGAGGTGACCCACTCTCATAAAAAGGTGACCCAATCACGATAAAAGGGTGACCCACTCTCGCAAAAAGGTGATCCACTCACGTGAAAAGGTGACCCACTCTCACAAAAAGGTGACCCACTCACGCAAAAAGGTAACCAATTCATGTAAAAATGTGACCCACTCACGCAAAAAGGTGACCCTCTCTCGCAAAAAAGTTGGCCAAATCTCGCAAAAACGTGACTCGCTCACGCAAAAAGGTAACCCACTCACTCTAAAACGTAGCCTGCTCTCGCTAAAAGCTCTCAGATATGTGCACCATTTTCGCTAAAGTAGGGTGAATAAGCTTCAGACTCGGTCTAGCTAGACGCGTATCTCGTCACCTTGCACATTCTCAGTGCTAACTAACAAGCAATGTTGTACTCTTACCCCTATAAATCCATTTTATACTACTTGAATCTCCGTGTACTTAATGAAATAGTTATGATTAACAGAATTACAACATTAATGTGTGAATACTAAAATGTCTCATTTGGTCTAATTTGGTTATGATTGTTTAATGTACCAAAGCCTGAGATCATATATAAATACGTAAATGTCGAATAATAGTTCACTCTCCTGTTCTTCTATACGAATTCAACATCTATATTATACAGTGACTAGTTGATACATACTGCTTGAGCATGAATACTCATAAAGATGCTCAATTGCGGTCAATTTACGTGAATCTTGATTTTTTGTATGTTTCCCAAGGGAGAACGAATCGTTTTGATAAGCGCTGCATATGCAATAGAACTTTAAAAAACAAAACTATTTCAAGACTCAAGCATCACAAAAAAGATGCTGTAAGGAGATGACCAGCTGTGTAATGACTACCACCAACAAACGCCATCCTTAAATCTCTTCAGGTCCCCAAGTGAGGGATTCAAGATGTAGAGTACTAGGAACTCATTCAAGTGATCCTGAAATATCATCAAGAGCTACCATGAATGAATCAATAAAAGCTCTTTGAATGAGCAACCTCAGACTAAACACACAAATGAAAGCAAGCATTCTAGTGTTAACTTACCAAGGCTAGAGGATATATCCAAAGCGAATATTGAGGAGATGCTATTCCGCTATACCGATCCCAATGACTTGGTAGACTTACTAAGGTTGCTAATGATGTTCCATCCACCAGGGAAAAATGGCTTTTCTGATGTGATTAGCGAGATTATTCAGAAGCAAAAGCCAGGTGGTTTTATAGCATGATTAACATCTGCGAAACCTTGAAACCAGCGAAAGAGTTAGATACATCCCTCATAGGTGTTAAGGTGCTGTGTAACACTAAGAACGTTTCAGAGTTTCAGTTCAGTCAAGCACGGTCACTTGTGATTGCACTTTCTTTCACAATGAGTTACAGTATTGCTGGAAGTGGCAACGAATCTCTTGTTACTGCATACCAGAATCCTCCTCTTTAGATAGATCCAAAGGACTATTTTTAGGTTGCTCTATTGAATTCTGAAACCTTCTGTTCTATTCTTAACATTGATCACAGTAACAATCAATTTCATTGTTTTTCTAATAATTGTTCTAAAGGAACGTTCTGGGGCCTTAGTGACAAAGTTATTCCGGCTAATCAGCTGCCTGAATCTGATTTCCTGGTGAATATACTTAAGTTGAGCATCATACGAATCTAGCGCAGAATTGCACCAGTCTCCTTCGTCGATGGTAAAACTGGACACCCGATCTATGCATTTTCCCATCTGTTGCGCTTGGATATCATATTTCACAAGAATCATCTAATCCGATTTACCTCCTATTCATAAACATCCAATACATAGAGAAAATCAGCCTTCGTGTAGTGGATCAGAACAGTAATATTATTGACTTTAGAAACAAGGATATAAGCATAATGCCCACAGATTCTAGAAGAAGAAATCAGAGGCTTCGAGGATATAATAACGACTTCATTCAACGCCCACTCCATACTCTGTCATTGTCATCCAGTGTGTTAACGTCATTTAATCAAACATGTCTTCTGGCATTGGGTTTTATAATCCAATAATAATGGATATAACCAGTGATTCGACGACGAGATCACTAAAGAAGAGGAACATGTGTTTTTGGCGTATAATGCATCAGCTCTGGACGCTAATAAAGAAATTAGCATCATTTGCCAAGCTGAGCATTTATATACCTTACCGACTTGAAATCATCTATAAATCGATGGAAGTATTACTAAGCGTCGGTGTTGGTACTGATTCGATCTAAGGACTATAAACTGTATTATAGCGCCTCAGGGTGAAGAGAATGCTGCTGCTAAACATGTACTAATCGAGTGGAGAATGCCTGTGATTCGACATTCCGATGCTGAAATGTACGAAATTCTCAAGACTGCCAAGCTGGATAAGACTCTGTTTCACCCACTTAGGACCAAAGATCTGCATACTATACCTGTTGTGCCGCAAGGATTTATCTGGAATGCCGCCACCACATCTAAAAATGGGGAAGTCGAGATTTGTCATTTTTGGTGCTCTGACTTGAAGAGCGAGTAATGCAGCTAAAGACTGATCCCTTTTGATCAATGCAACTAGCTAATTTGAGAGTTTATCTTAATAGTGAATATTATCCCTATCACAATAGAAGCTTTGACTTCGGAAACACGAGATTTGCAGCATTGCATTATATGGCAAGAACAGTAGACAATCCTCCAGCGAAGATACGATCCTGGTACGGTATCTTATTTGAGCTTTCTTTAACGCCTTTATCTCATATTTAAGACCTATTTCAAGATCTTTAACTCTCCGAGTCGGTAGGAAACTACGCTCTTCAGCCATCTTGTTAAATCTATCTGCCATAGAGTCTGTAACAGAAATTAATCATGAATTATTATTTTCAATCTATTATTCAGATGGAATGACAAGTTACGCATTTCTTTATATTAGAACTAAAGTGTGTGTTGTGCTACATGACCACACTTTTTTTGTAAGTATGCTTATGCATGCTTGTGTTCCGGTCTACTCCTAGGTATTCGTATAGGTTTGGGTGCTTGGTAGAAGCGCTAGTTTGTGACAATCATGTAAGCTGTGAAATCTGTGTGATGGTGAATGGAAGAATAGGGCGTGTGGAAATTCCTGTGATGTTGAAACAAAGAGTGCTAGAGAGAATTGTGTGAATGTGAATGGAAGAAGAGTGTGTAGAGAAACAAAGAATGAGTAGAGAAAATCGTATGAATGTTAGTTGAGTTTGAACGTGTAGAGAAACAAAGAATAAGTAGAGAAAATCGTGTGAATGTTAATGAAAGAAGAACCAGCAGAGGAACAAGGAATGAGTACAGAAAATCGTATGAGTTTTATGGAAGTAGAACCTGAATAGGAAATTGTTTGAATGTTAATAGAAGAAGAATGAGTAGAGAAAATCCTGTGAACGGATGAAGAGTGCGCCGAGAAATTCATGTGGGTGTAAAGTTCAGTCTAAAGAATATGATGTTCTTGCAACGGATCGTCTTTCATGCACTGCATCGTTTAAACAAAATTAAATGCATTGTAAAAGCCACCACTGATTTGTAGAGTTTGTAAAACCTCACTCACCTTGCATCGTTTCGTGTTGATGAATGCTGTACGTGTAGAAATCGATGACTCGCACCCCTTCTTAAATTAAAAAACACCTCGCGTTGCTTTTTGATGTCCTTTAAAATTTAAATGTCGAGTTAATAAGCTCACAACGGCTCTAGCATGCGTCGTTAGTTGTTTATATAGCAATCTAAATCCCCCCTGGCTATGTCAGCACATCATCATGGTGAGGATGCTTACACGTCACGTGATTATTTCGCACAATGGATATATCAACTGTTGCACATGCACAGAGGCTCTCAGCACTTCTATCCCTACTTGCTAAAATTCTTCCCCTCTCTCTTAGTGGGTACCCCCATAATATATTTACACGAGCTACAAAAATTCTTTGGGATGAAAGTCATGTGAATGTGGTAGCCTGAAAAGAAGTACATTTTGCTATGTTACAGTGAAATGAGACAAAGATTTTTGAATTCTGTAAAGGCAATAATTTCCAATGCTATCGTGTGCGTGTATGTACGTGCGTGCACTGGTGTATGTGTCTATGTTTGCAGGTGTATGCGTGTGTGTGTAAGTGTGTAAGTGAAATGGTGAATGTATGTGTTTGTGTGTGCGTGTGTGTATGTGTGTGTGAGTGTGTAAATACACTGGTGTATGTGTGTATACTCTTGGCGCATGTGTATGCGCGTGTGTGTGCGTGCGTGACTGTGTGAGTGTGTAAGTGTACTGGTGTGTATGTGTTTGTTTATGTTTGTATGCGTATGAGGGGTGTGTGTCTGTGTATGCATGCACTGGTGTATGCCTGTTGATGTATATGCATGTGCTCGTGTATATATGAATGTTTGGATGTATGCATGTCAAGAAGAAAGAAAGAGATATATAGAAAGAAAAAGGGAAACGAAAGAAAGAAGAAGAAAGAAAATAAAGAATCGTGTCTAGGCATCGGGATATCTATGTATATACCGGGGTTTAATATAAATAATTATATTTGTAAAATACATATTTAATCTGACCACGCATACTCTTATAGTTTAATATTTATTAAGCATTAGCGTTTCGCAGGGTAAGATTGGAACTAATAATCTGTTTGCCTAAGAATACAGCTCATTAAAACTTCGTAATGATATATAAAAATTAAATTATATTTGTTAAATGCATTTTAATGTATGCGTGCATGCTTCCATCATTTAATATTTATTAAGCGTTAGAATTGCGCAGGGTAAGCTTCGAACTAGGAGCTCTAGCTAACCGATAACGTCTTTCAATAATCAGGGTAATGATATAATAAAGTTTTACCTTAACAAAGTTTCAATTTGGGCTACCTAAGTATACACATGTGTTTAATACAAATAAATATATCGTTAAATCCATGTTAATATGACCGCATATACTTTAATATTTATTAAGTTTTAGAATTTCGCGGGGTAAGATTCGAGCTATGACTTCTGGGTACCCGAGAACGTATTTCATTAATCAGGGTAATGATATAATAATGTTTTATCCTATCAAAGCATCAATTTTCCATTAACAATTAAAACATTATACTTTTTGACTGCAGTAAGATTCGAGCACCAACCTATGGATATTTAAGTATACACATGGCGTTTAATATAGGTAATGATATATGTTAAACACGTTTATGATATTGCTGTTAGAAAGAGCCAATAGAGGCATAAACAGAGAGCTTGTATATCTATGTTCGGGTATATCCATAGGTCCTAGTGAAGACTTCTGCTCTCAGAGAGAACTAGCCTCGGGCAAAGTCAACGCCGGGATGGCTGCGTGGAGCGGGGTGGAATTTACGGTCTATGAGGTAGATAAAACTTGGCTCGGGAGAAACGAGACTCTCTCCCTCTCTTTTCCCACAGTCAAACAAAGACAGCGTCAGCTATAAAGCCTCCACGAGTTTCTTTTGTTATCGTTACGCCAGACTGTCTCTTTGTTATATTCACCTAACATGTCCGTGTACGGGAATTCAATAGAGTTGGGATAATGACGTCTGTTTTTTTTAGCTCAGCTCTAGCCCATCCGTTTGTTATATGGCTTTGGAAGCGGGATGCTGCACAGGTTGTCCTTCTAACGAACTCTTGCTCTGGACAATGGAATGGAGGGCAATAGTATCTGCCTTCCTTTGTCATTCAATCTTTTGTTAGCTCGGGTCCAGCCTGTTCTATTGTTGTTTTGCACGTGGTTGTCCAACAATGTGATTAGGAGGTTGGCTGTTGCAGGTGGCATTCCTAAGAGTGCACACGTGCAGGGAATTCCATAGAGCTGGGACAATAGCGTCTCATCTTTTGTTTACGAGGCTCCAGCCTTCTCTATTGTTACAAGCGTAATATGTTATACCCTTTGTTCATTTTGACAGCTGATGTGCAACCTTTGTTCTTTTGCACGTGGCCGTTAAACAATGCGGCTAGCGGTAGGTTGTTGTAGGTGCAGAAGTGCACGTGTGCGGCTATGGAATGCGTAGAATTGCGTCTCCGCCTTTATTACAAAAACATAATTTATTATCCCCATTTTTCATTTTGACAGGTGGTGGACAACCTTAATTGTTCATCTGTCAAGCTTTCCATTATACTGAACAAACCTTATGACTCCAGCTGCAACCAAGAGGTACCAGGGGCGGGGCAGGAGGTGGGGAGACCTTTTTAGCATATGAATACACATGCCTGCATATTAATTGTGCTGGATCTCTTATTCTGCCCTTACTGATTTAGGGGTTTTTCCCACTAAAGATCTCTCCGAAAATACCATATAAATGTTGTATAGTTACACCTTTTTGTTGTTAAAGTTCTTGAATAAAGCGGTTCTTTGTATGACAGATTTTTTAACCAGAATCCCTAACACCTACCATCATTTTCTCTACCTCTTTCATATAAGCGCATTTCACCCTCCTTGAACTCTCTCCTAGCGTAGGATGTCTCTCTCCGTTTTCCTCGTCTCTCACATATAAACGCATTTCCCTCATTCAACCCCTGTCTAGCCTAGCATCAGTCCTCGTATTCCCTATCTCTCACATATAAACGCATTTTCCTCCGTGAACCGTCGCATCATGTTTCGTTTTCCATATCCTTTCCCATATAAACGCAGAAAACTGCGTTCGCTCTCTCTATAATAAGCTACTGTTGTGTTAATAGTTTATAAGCATGTCTGTCATGTACATAAAGCACATATTAACTGTGAAAATCACAAGGCTGGTCTTATAGTTTATAGTATGTCGGCCTAGTACAGAACGCACATGCTAACTGTGAAAAAGATAAGGTTGGGTTTAACGTCTGCAGCACGTCCGCAATGAATACAGCACACACGTCAACTGTGACTACGATAAAGTTGAACTTATAAATTATAATATGATTGCCATGCACATAGCGCACATATTAACTGTTAAAATGATATGAATGTGTTTACAGTTTATAGTATATCTGCCATGCACATAGCACGTACATCAACTGTTACTATGATAAGGCTGAACGTATAGCTCATAATATGTCTTCTATGCACATTGCGCAATATTAACTGTCAAAATGATAAGGTTGAGCTTATAGTTTAAGGTATGACTGTCATACACACAGCACACACGTCAACTGTGGCTATGATAAGGCTGAACTTATAGCTTATAAGTAGAATATATAGGATAGAGCCAGCTCACAATATGGTGATACATGTGGAAAGATAGGGAAAGCGGAGTGTAATGCCACGCTTGGCGGATGTTAAGGGATAAAAAACGGAGATACGTGGGAGAGATAGTGAAAACGGGTGGAGATGCTATGATAGGAGAGGACAGAAGGAGCGGAATGCGTTTATATGGGAGACATAGGCAAAACGACGAGATGCCAGGTGGAGCAGAGGCTGAAGGAGGGGAAGTGCGCTTATATGGGAGAGATAGGGAAATCGAGGATATGTGTTAGGGAGATTAGGTTTGCTGCATGTACAACGCCCACATCTTCTCCAGGATAGCATCATCCAGCATTTACAGGCGGACAGATTCCATGGTTTGGGTGTAGTATAGCTGCGTATGACGTAACAGTAATTCTGGTAATATCGTAGCTATTTAGGTTAATTCAGGTAGTATCACAGGCGAACAGATTCCATGGCTGGGATGCAGTATAGTTCCGTATAATTTCACACGTATTATCAGGTTGTATCACAGCCGAACAGATTCCATTGTTTTGGTGCAGTATATTTCCGTATGAGTTCACAGGCGATTCAGGTAGTGTCGCAGATATTTATAGTAATTTAACTGGTATTACAGACGGGCAAATTCCATGGTTTGGAAGCAGCATAGTTTCATATGACTTCATAGGTAATTCAGGTAGTATCGTGGGTATTTATGGTAATTCAGGTAGTATCACAGGATTCCACGGGTTGGATACGGCATAGTTCCGGATGATTTCACAGGTATATTATGTAGTATAGCAGGTATTTAGGGTAATCCAGGTAGTATTACAGGTGTACAGGTTAATTTTGATCAGTGATTCGTATCACAGATATTTATGGCAATTTTGGGCAATTCAGGTAGCATCTAAGGTATTTAAGTCATTCTAACAGCTAACTCAGATAGTATCACAGGTGTTTTGGTAATTTGGAGAGTAATTCAATACTTTATTAACATTTCTTATCCAATGTAGCAACACCTTAAAATACATTTTTTTGATCTTTTGAAATTTTATATCTTAAACAGTTAGCGTGTGAGACGGAAAGGGCTAAATTGTGTATAGGTTTAAGTGAGGGTATATAGATGTAGTCTAAACTAAACCCATCCACATGGTTGAGGAGATATAACCTTTTAGTCAGCTTTATTGTTTTACATGGTTACATATTTTGTTTAAGTGTAGATTTATAAGTTAGATATTCCTTCATTAGATAAGGATTGTAAGGCAGACGACTCTGCCCTTTTATCTGGGCTTGGGACCAGTACTATGATTTGCTCCTAATGGCATAGTTAACGCCTTTCTTTCCATGTTCTTATTCTCACTTCTTCACCAGGTGTCTGCTAGGTGTGTACGTAGCACATTAGTAAACTTCCATTTTTCAAAACTGTAGACTCACGGAAGAAATATTCATCTTGAGATTCAGATTACATTCTCTTTGGTGCTGTTTGAAAAACTGTAATGGCCACATGGATATGTAGTTATTCCAGCCTCGGCAGCAACCCTTTTATTGTCGTAGAGTCAGCGCGACTTTATTTTCTTGCACTGAGTAGCAGCATGCTCTCAATGTAGGATACGATTTTAAGACAGTCTGTATAGCTGTCAAATGTAATATACTGGTTAATAGCACAACGTTTTATGCTTTTAATATTTTTATCATTGAGCCTTGGGTATCTAGTGCATACATCTTAGGTAATAGTCCGACCAAGCACAGGATGATTTTGACATTAGCCTCTTCTTAAACTCTCCCTACATCTTTATGTTTTGAGTGGAGTGACATATACAAACGACAGTGTGATCGGCGTATTTAGATACTCAAGAAAACATCGCTTGTCCTGGTACACATCTTCAGTTGTCACTCGATGAATGAATGAATCAGTGTCCATATACAGAAGCTTCAGGTTTTCAGCTCCATAATATGGCAACAACACATCATGATAGTAATATATTAATGTCTTAAAGATGTCCAACACCCTCATTCCAATGTATATAAACTTGTTGTATACGATATGTCGGGAAACCATATACACAGTAGTTAGATTAGCAGCATATAACGTCTTCTCGCTTGTAACCAAATGTATGTCCATAAGATTACGCAGGTTCTCCATAGTTTTTCCAAACATAGCATTCTTAAATAGCTTATCGAGATCCTTCTCGAAAACATTTACAGCCTGTTGTCGTAGTCTGCTGTTAAATTTCACATTAGGTTATAACCACTGAGACCTTCGGAATTGTAGCACATGATGGATTTTACTCAAGATAGACCATGACAAAGATCTTGCTTCAAAGTCATGTAATGTACTATGTACTTCTTCCGAAGTCCAAGATGGGATATTAGTTTTTTTGTAGACGACGTCTTGGGTTTCATACACTCAAGCAGGAAAGGTAGGTGGTTGTGCAGATCGTGGAGTTCGGCACAACACCAGATGTCAACTTCTAATATGTGCCCATAATGATCATCTTCTTGTAGTATTTCTAAGTTGGTATCCTCATGAGAAACCCACTCAAATCTACCATAAGGGAGGGATTTGCACTTTGTCCAACCATATTGGTTATTTGTATCCTCATATGTGATAAACTGGGTTGATCTCGAAGGGTAAAAACTATCCATGTAGCTGTTGTTTGTTTCGGCATACCGATGGAAGACTTGACATAAAGCTCCTCCTAAATCGGGATCTGCCATAAGTAGTTTATCATAATTCAGAAGCAGTTGTGGCTCAATTCCGTTTACAGAAGCATACCATCCCAGATAAGTCCCAGAGAGGTAAAATAATTTACGGGTTCAACCCACGAGTTTTTTGGGTCTGATCTATAAATGACTCAAAGGCTTCAGCCAGAAGTAGAACACGCAAATAGATTTATGTGCGTTTGAAATTAATGTTCAAATAGAATTTGTGATGTGATACATTCATATGGCCTTCTCTACCCCGTATCGTTATTATTGGATATATAAATTGTTCTTAAGAACGTTTATTTTTATATCTACTACATTCTAATATAAATAAAGTTTTGTAGAAATAGCTACATTACACATTTCGTTATAACTGCAAAGAGAATGGTGATAGTAGGGAGTTTAGGAACTGAATGCTATGTGCTAGTGTTAAAATTCCATGCAATCTCGAGAAACAGTTGAGCTTTGACAAAAGTTAGAATGACCGAGAAGTACGTAATTCTAGGTGTGAAGAGCGAATATCTCGGAAGTGGCTGATGCTATGAATCGTTATTTGCAAGCAATTGTATGTTTTACAGTGGGCTACATTTCTTGCGTAAACCTTTTCGTCTCTCGCTTAACCTTTATCGGTGTTATAGAATTATACGCAATTCCTTCTGAATGAAGAGGCTTTAAAGACTATTTAACTTCATAGACTTCACTTGTTATGAAAATATTTTAAATATGTGATACTTTAATGGAAACGCTTAGGGTTGCTATGAATGGGTGGAGTGAAGGAACCGTAGGAGGCTACAGGTCACTGGTAAACAAATCACAGAGACGTGCATAAGTTATCGGCAGACGCACGATCACATGAAAACCTCCGAACATATACATAAACACATGCGACCACATACACGTTTACAAGTACGCGCACACACATAAGGACAGACATACATATACAAAGACATTTACATACAGGCAAACACACTCACTGACACAAGCATGCAGACACACACATACACGCACAGAAACACATACACACAAGCACATACGCATACGGACACACACACATAATCACACATACACACACGCATATAAATACTGAAAACTTGCGTAATGACCTATTTAAACATAATTTCAATGAGTTTAGACGCTTAATCGTCATCTTATTATTAAATTCAATGCGTGCATGATTGATATGAAAGTTTCCTGCCCCCTGTATAAATAGGGGGGCACTAATCTTTCAAGAACTTATCTTTATTGCGCTAGTTAGTATTCAGGTGTCAACATCGTGTTTTCTCCAAGAATAGTCAGCTTTTGAACGTGTTATTCAGTTGAAGAAGTCAGCATTTACTTGAGAAAGGATTAATATGCTATTACATCAAGAGTAAAGATGAATAACTCTGCATATAAGGATAACATTTCTAGCGCATCGGGATATTCCTGCGGTAAATGCGGAGAGCAATTCATACAAAGTTATCATAAGAGAAGGCATGAAATGACTTGTAAACGAATCTTCAAGTGCAAGTTTTTTAACGCAGTCTCCAATGATAGCTATTATTGAGAGCAACATAGAGATGTATGTGAATTCAGCCGTCCTGAGAAGAAAAGTCCATTGAAGCCTACTAGACATCAGTTATTGTCAACAATGGAAGAGTGTGACATGAAAGCGTATGAGACTTCATTCGATGGACGACTGAAATCGTATTTTATACGATGTAATTCATCCAAGGATATGAATGTTTATCTACAGGAAGCAAAACAGCAAATAATACAGGTTGTTGAGAAAGAATTAGGAATTTACAGAAGTGTGAGATTAATCTGCTAGTTGAGTGTCGATTTGTGAACAGTATTGGAGAAACCCGTAGTAAAACATTTAAAGCTCGGAATCGGCCGTGTTTCTAGAAACAAATCTGTAATCCATGTTGGAAATGAAATGTAAGAAATTGGTTACTGAAACGGAGGATTCGCAGCTTAAGGGTAGTAACTGGGCTTGCTTGCTGTAGAAGGAGCTCGGCTTCGCATCAACAAGTATAGCTAGTTACGAGGAAATAGCTACATAACTATACCGTCATCTGAGAGGGCTAAAGAAGCTTGTATAAACATCCAGAACTACAGCAACGAGAAATGCTGTATGTATTCTGTACTAGCCAAATTAGTGGAGAAGAATGCACAACACCGCAGTAAATACAAGCATCTTCAAGATAAGTACAACTTCAGCTGTGTTTCATACCCTACGACACTAGCTCAGATACCTAAGTTTGAGAAGCTTAACAGGATGTGTATCAACGTTTTCGGGCTGGATGTGAAGGAAGGAGGTATCCCATAAAGCTTGCTTATACTGAACAGGTTGATCACCGCGACCTGTTAATGCTAAGTGATAACACAGGAAGAGATCACTATGTATACATTAAGCATTTTGAAAAGCTTATTCATCTTCAGAAAACAAAACATAATGGTCCAGTGTGCAGTTGTAAGGGGTGTTTCACATATTTTGATGATCAATATGGACGAAGTGGCTTGGAAAAACTAGAACATGCATCCATCTGTAACCAACATGATATTGGAAGGGTAGTTATGCCTACAAAGGAGAACTCCGTCCTGCAATTTAAACATTTGGAAAGGATGTTCAAACTGCCTTACGTCATCTATGTAGGTTTTTAAAGCATCATCACTCCATTTCATGTGTGCGTTCCCAATTCTGAAACTTCCTGTACAGTCCCATATCAAGAGCAAACACAAATGAGTTTCTGTGTTTACGTGAATCCTGCTCAATCCATTGAACAAACGGAAAATTTACTTCCTAAGCAACCCTACGTCAATCGTGGTTTTGATGCTGTTCAGAAGCTTATGGAATTCCTGAAATCCCTTGCAACGAAGACCGATAATGTAGACCAATTTGCCAAGCTTCAGAAACCTTCAGATAAACAGCAGAAGGATTTCGACTCCTCTACAGTATGCTACTTGTGTGGTAAAGCTTTACAGAAAATAACTACAAAGTACGCCACCATGATAAATCAGTGGTGATATCGTGGAAGTGTTGACAATGAATGTAATTTGTCCTGCAAAGCACCTAAATATACTCCCGTCTTCATGCATAGTTTTAGTGGGTACGACTCACACTTCATTGTTAAGGAGCTGGGATGTACGAGTGAGCGATTGAAAGTAATTCCTAGCTCTGAACAAATACACGCACATACAAATATATTCATTTATATATGTAATTTCCCAAGTATGTAGAAGATATAAAGCTCCGGTTTGTGGATAGCTTTCGGTTCCTGAACACAGGCTTGGATAAGATAGTAAAAAATCTAACATCATATCCGGAAGTACTGAGGCATTTCGGAGAATACAAGTTTAAGTTAATGACTCATAAAGGAGTATTTCCCTATGATTACGTCATTCATGGGACATCTTCAACTAAACGTGTCTGCCGCGCAAGAACTCCTTCTACAATAGATTAAACGAAGAAGAAATTAGTGATGCGGTTACAATCATGCTGGAAATGTATGAAGAGTGTTTAATGTGAGTAACCTGGGTGAATACAGGATCTGCACTTAGCCTTAGTTGTACTACTTCTGGCTGAAGTCTTTCAGACATTTAGAGATCAGGCCCTGAAATCTCATAGGTTGAACCCGCTAATTGTTTCGCCTCTCCGGGACCTATCTGCGATGCCGTGCTTCTGTAAACTGGGATTGAGCTAAAACTGCTTCTAAATTATGATCAATTACTTATGCTAGATCGCAATTTAGAAGGAGATATATGTCAAGTCTTCCGGCGATATGCCGAAGTAAAAACAGCTACATGAATAGGTTTTATCCTTCGAAACCAACCCAATTTATCACCTATGAGGACGCAAATTAACAATACGTTTGGACAATGTGCCACCCACTCCCTTATGGTGGATTTGAGTTGGCTTCTCCTGACGATACCAGTTTAGAAACACTACAAGTACATGATCCTTATGGACACATATTAGAAGTTGGCATCAATTATCCTGCCGAACTTAACGATCTACTACACAATGACCTAACTTTCCTACCTGAGTGTATGAAGCCCAAAGAGTCGTCTACAAAGGAACTAATACCCCATGTTGGACCTCGGAAGAAGTATGTAATACATTACATGACTTTGAAGCAAGCTCTTTTAATGGCCTACGCTTGAGTAAAATCCATTTTGTGCTACAATTCCGACAGTCTCAGTGGTTAAAACCTTATGTGGCATTTGACAACAGACCACGACAACAGGCTGTACGAGAAGGATCTCTATAAGTGTTTAAGTGTACCATGTTTGTAAAAACTATGGAGAACCTGCGTAATCGTATAGACATACGTTTGGTTATAAACGAGAAGACTCTGGAAGAATTCATCGCCAATCCTACGTCTATAGATAGAAAAATACATACTCCTAATCTAGCCACTGTGCATATGGTCTACCGACAGATCGCGTTCAACAAGCCTACATACATTTGAATGAGTGTGTTGGACATCTCTAACACATTAATATATTACTATCATTATGATGTGCTGTTGCCATATTGTGGAGCTGAGAACCTGAAGCTAATGTATATGGACACAGATTCAGTCATTCATCGAGTGACAACTGGAGATATGTACCAGGACAAGCTATGTTTTCTTGAGCATCTAGATACGCTGATTGCCCTGTGAATCATACATGTCACTCCACCCAAAACAAAAAGGAACGGGGAGAATTTTAAGATGAGGCTAATAGCAAAATCATCCTGCACTTTGTTGGATTACCACTTAAGATGTATACACTACATATCCAAAGCTCAATGATAAAAGAAAGTAAATTCATAAAACGCAGTGCTATTAAGCAGTGTATTACACTTGCCAGCTACACAGACTGTCTTGAAATTCAAGAAATAACAAGAACGCATATGAATCTGATCCTATCACGAGAGTGTGCTATTACCTCAGCAAGTGAATAAAATCACGCTGACTCCTTACGACGATGAAAGGGTTATTACCGAGGCTGGAATAGCTACATATGCATATGGGTATTAAAGTATCACAAACAGCGATAAAGAGAATGTAACCTGGATCTCAAGATGAAGATTTTCTCCGTGAATCTACAGTTTAAAAAATGTAAGTTTGCTCATGTGCTGCGTATACACTTAGTAGACACCTGGTGAGGAAATAACAATACGAAGCTGGTAGGGGAGGCATAAACTGTGCACTAGGAGCAAATCGTAGTGCTGGTGTCAAGCCCAGATAAAAGGGGAGAGACGTTTACCCTTACAATCCTTATCTAATGAAGCACTGATTAACTGATAGAGATACACTATAACAGTAAATGTAACCATATAAAACAATAAAGCTGACTAAAGCCTTATAATATCTCCTCAACCATGTGGATAGTTTAGTTTAGGTTTCTTTTATATATCCTCACTGTAGCCCTATACATAGTTTAGTCCTTCCTGTCTCACTCGCTAACTGTTTAACGTATAAAGCTGTATAAGATTTAGAAAATGTATATAAAGGTGTTGTAACACGGGATAAGAAATATTAATGAAGTATTCAGTTACTCTCTAAATTACCACAAATACCTGTGATAATATCTGAATTACGTGCTAAAATGACTTAAATGCCTTTGATACTACCTGAATCCCTCAAATTTACCATAAATAACTGTGAATTGAATCGTCGATGGAACTTACCCCTAAATCTGTGAACTACCTGGATTACCATAAATACCCATTACACTACCTGAATTATCTGTGAAATTATGCGGAAGTAAGCTACACCCAACCTGTGGTATCTACCACCTGTTATACTACTGAATTACCCCAAATACCTACAATACTATCTGAATTCCTATGAAATCAAACGGAACTATACCGCACCTCAACCATGAAATTAGTTGGCCTGTAATGGTACCTGATAATATCTGAAATCATGTGGAACTATACTGCATGCTAATCATGGAAACAGTTCATCTGTGATACTATCTGAATTACCTGTGA
Organism: Deroplatys truncata; assembly: GCA_030765065.1. Lineage (NCBI taxonomy): Eukaryota > Metazoa > Arthropoda > Insecta > Mantodea > Mantidae > Deroplatys > Deroplatys truncata. The sequence continues at coordinate 532,060,621 of CM060990.1, read as the reverse complement.
AATCACACGGTACTATACTGCACCCAAACCATGGAATCTGTTCGTCTGTGATACTGCTTGAATTACCTTAAATGGCTACGATACTACCTGAATTATCTGTAAATCATACGGATCTATACTGCACCCAACCCATGGAATTTCCCTGCCTGCTGTATGATGGATGATGTTATCCTGGAGAACATGTGGACATTGTATATTGTATATGCAGCAAACCTAGCCTCCCTAACATCTATCCTCGTTTTCCGTACCGCTCCCCTATAAACGCATTTTCACTCCTTCAATGCTCTCCTACCATAGCATCTCCACCCGTTTTCTCTCTCTCTCCCCCATTTATCACCATTTTCTACTCCTCGAACTCCGCCTAGACTGACATTTCACCTCGTTTTCCCTATCTTTCCCCATGTACACTATGTTGACGCTTTGTCTCTCTTATATACCAAGTGAGTCAGCTGCTCCTATTTATTTTTTAATTTACGCAACGTGCTAAGCGACATATTGACTTACGCCTTTCTTTAATGTCTTCTAATGGCTGGTTTGCATAACTCTTTATAGAGAAGAAATAGATAACTCAGGGCATAAGTGTTTTACGGGCAGAATGCAATCGCCATGTATGTAGATGCCAAAAACAGCTCACCCTGACACTGTTAGCTGCAGTAAGCACTTTTAGCTTTTTACAAACTTTCATTCTTTAGCATACATTCATCTCACCTTTGAAAACGCCCCTGAAGGAACAACTCATCTTATGCATCGGTTGACAAACTATTTGAAAACAAAATGGCAGATCTACGCAGTGCGACCAATTGGTTTTAAGCCGTCAGCCAACAAAGGTTTATTGTACAGCCTTATCAAAAAATTCTAAGTATTAGGTAAATAATTTCTCTTTTGTCACAAACTATGGCACATTTCAGTCAATACGGTAATTAAAATGGCTGATGCAGTTTATTTGTTCGAGTTAAAACTCCAAACTACGCTCCAAACACTGCATGAAGCTGCAAAAAGCGTGTAAATATTCGAGGTGGGGTCTCAGTTCTGCAACTATTGATTCGTATTAGAACCCTAACTCGCAAGGTATCATTGGCCGAATGGTATTCGCATCAATTGTGATTCAAATCCTTCGTGCTAAGTTCAAACATTTTATTAGCTTTTGTTCCATCTCTTTGGGCCTATAGTTTGATATTATGATACAATGAACATTTTGATAACATTATAAGTGTGTACAAAATAGAATACTCGCCATATTTTCCACTGACAGTTGGATAATTTATACTTCATAGTAGGCATTTTATTGTGCTCGGTATTAAGTTTGACACATTCAATCAAGTTTAAAACACTTCACACATGCAAAGTAGCTTTAGTTATTTGCGACTGCGACAATACTTGGCGAGAATAAACTCTCCATTACCTACCGAGTACTTGAAACCTTTTTACGAGACACGGCTGCTGTCATAATGTATGCAAATGACGAGTATGTTGAAATGCTGTTAATTTATGGCGAAACAAGGTGTAATGCACTGTCAGCAAAGCGCCTGTATGAAAAACGGTTTCCAGGAAGGAGGGCACCTATGCAGACACTTTTCGAAGAGTTGAAACACGCCTTCGTGAAACAGGATAATTTGGAAGAGCACCACCTGTTCCAGTAAACACTGGAGGCAATGAAGAAGCTGTGTGAAGCGCAATAGAAAACAACCACATATCAGTTCAAGGGCCATAGCACAAGATTTGTACATAAGTCTAAGTCGGCCCTCAGTGATGCGCATATTGCACCGTAATGAATATCATCTGTGCCATCTACAAATACACAGGCTCTCCACGGACACGATCTTCAAGCGCGAGTGATATATGCACAGTGGCTACAGCAGCAAGCGCAAATGGATGTGGAGTTTTTAAGAAATTTTCTCTTCAGTGAAGAAGCCACATTCACATTAACGGAACTGTTAACCGCCATAATATGCACTACTGGAGTATAGGCAATCCTCATTGAATGTAAGATGCTGCATTCCAGAATGGAGCATCAATGTCTGGTGCGAAATATTAGGCTAATTGGACCGCACTTCCTTGAAGGCAACCTCACAGGACCACGGTACAATTGCCATTGCTACTAGAAGATGTACCACTACTGTAAAGGACAGGAATGTGGATCCAGCAGGATGGAGCTCCACCACACTGGTCACTGATTGTAAGGAATCACTTACATAGAACATATCCATAAAAATGGATTGGCCGAGGGGGCCCGATTACATGGCCTCCTAGATCATACGATCTCACCCAACTGGATTTATTTCTGTGGAGTCATTTAAAGGAACGCGTCTACGCTCAAGAACCGCAAAGCGCAAATAATATAGGGCACTCATACGTAAAGAATGCAGGCAGATTACACCGCGCATGTTACAACATGCAAGAAGGTTTCCCGCCAACGTACCCAAATGTGCATTGATGAAGGGGGTCGTCATTTTGAATATTTACTTCTTTGATGAAATCCACGCTCCTTAACAACTTATTATTTTGTTTACCCGTGAACTTAGCACACTTACAACTCCTTTGTCAGTAGAAGTAGTAAAACATAAGGTTTAAACAAGATACCTAAAGTATTAGATTTAATAGCGTCGACATGCGCCCAAACGAATGAAAGCTAACTACGTAACCAGATACGGTAGTGATTATTGGGGTAAACATAATACATAATCATTATCTGATTGTAATTATTGTCCCTTTGGCTTGCTGGAGAGCTATTAACAAAAATAAATGAATTATTATACCAAAATGCAGAAAATAAACATAAGGGGAAAGAAAAAAAGAACCAAAAGAATTTAATTAGAGCATTAGATTCGAACCTCCGAAGCTAACATTTGCTTCACCACATTCCGTCAGCTAACCCACTAGGTCAGAACCAACGTACTGTGTTGCACTCTTCGGGAGAACTTTCCTCTACCTCCTTGCAAGCATTATATCCATGAAAAGCCGTCTTTTTTAAGCCTTTTGCAGCTCCATGGCACATTCAGGCCTTTAATCATTAACGGTAGTTGCATATAGTACCGAATAGAAGGTCAGAGCTACAATAACAGTTTGGTGAAAGGGTCAATGCTTTCACCTTAGACTATGAACTGTTGATAGCATAGATACGAATACCTAGGGGCAGCTGTCTCAACTGGTATATACCGTGTGAATCTCCTAAAACTTGCACCGCAAATATTTCGGAAATGGAAGGTGCTATTAAAGTGCAGTTTTCACAGCATTGATTGGTAGTCAGGGGCTCGTATATTTAGCCTGTAAACAGATTTTAATAATTTTGAGAAAGTGTATTTTTTGAGCAAACATACAATTTTTTAAATAGAACAATGCCTAGTTACATCAACAGAATAAAGGTAGAGTAAATTAGAATGTCAATGGCCTTTGTTGCAGGATTCTAGTGCAAGTGGTTTACGAGAAATCGTATTTTGAAAAGCTTCCACCCCGACAATTGTTTGTCCCTTTCAACCTGCTTAGTTCCTAGGTACGATGTTGCTATGGTTTTTGCATTGTGTTTTCTTTTCATTGAATGCATTGAGACTTTCTGGTCAGTTAGTTTGTGACAGTTCAAGCAGTAAGTCGTCAGTAGAAGATAGGGTTTTGCTAATGCAGAAAAAGCCGACATGTTCATGGTGTATGGAGAGTGTACGAAGAATGCAGTTCGTTCTTGCACGGTGTATGCGGAAACGTATCCCAATAGACGTCAACCATCTCGACAATTATTTATCAACCTCTTCAACCAATTACGTGAAAATGGTACTGTAACACCTAGAAAACGTAACAGAAACAAAAAAGTGACTGGAGAAGAGGCAGAAATTAATGTTTTGGCTGCCGTTGCAGTGGATTCGCAAATTGGTTCCCGCACAATCGCACGTGGAAGTGGCATAAGTCAGGCAAGTGTACTGCGCATTCTCCATGGACATAGGTTCCATCCCTATCACATCTCTCTCCATCAAGAGCTGTAGGGAAACGAATTTGAGAATCGTGTTAACTTTTGTACATGTGCATTAAGACATGACACTGCAGATTCATCATGTATTTTGTTTAGTGGTGAGGCAACATTTACTAATGATGGCCGATAAACGGCAGAAACATGCACTATTGGTCTGTTGACAATCCCCATTGTCTTCGTCAGGTGGAACGTCAGCGTCCATGGAGTTTAAACGACGTGTGGTGTGGGATAGTGAACCATCAACTCATAGGCCCTTTGCTCTGAGAAGTAACAATGACTCGCACAATTATTGCTGCCTCCTGACAGATGAAAGGGTTGATGCTGCACGTATGGTACAAACTTGAAGTTGTTCATTACTGCTGTCTGCACCACGTATTGCGGGAGGTATGTTTCTTGGAGTGTTCGCCCCACGTACGATAAGAACTTTCCGGTGGTATTCGCCCCACGTTTAAAAAATCCGCTGCGTCAGTATTTTTAGAACACGTATCTCTCAACATGGGTGTTGTGGCTAAAGAATGAAGGCTTACGTAAATTATAATCTTATTGTACTTTGTTAATTAATCCTTCACACGAATAAATAACACTTCTCTGATATATTCTACTCTAGAGCATAGAGATTATTGTTAATTGTACTTTTAACACGTAAGCTCTATATTATTCTCACCGCAATGAAGTTTTATGTCTCACAGCCTGTATCGTACCGATCGGGTACGCAATCTTGTAACGTCTGCCGCCTGAATTTGTAAATTTCCTCCATTTCAAGTCTCTGATTGGCTAATCCTACTCCAATAGAATACTTTTATTTAACTTAAGCTTTTTCTACTTGTTGATTGGCTATTTATAAACTGTTTTAAATATTTTATTATTCTTCCAAGAGTTATTAGTAGCATTATTATACTTTCAATTTTATTGTTGTCTCAAGGTTACCTCATTGTTTGCAACTTTCGGATTCTACTTTATAATTCTGTTTGCTACATAAGGTAGTTTGCATTTATTCTCACAGTTCCTACATTGCTAAATTACATAATACATCCCTATAACATTATTACATATGTACATAATAACATAAACATAATACAATGACTGTTACTTACATTTTATTTATAACATTATTCACATGTTGCTTTAGGGCGGGCTGTTATTATATTTTATATGGTAAAATTAGACTGATATTATTTAAGTGTTAAAAATAATGCCTCAAAATGCCCCCTTTTAGAAATATTTAAAAATTACGTTCCGTTTGTTTTTGTCCTTTAAACTTTTAAAATATTTTCTGAAAGTCCCCTGAAAGAAAGAAACATAACCCTTTTATTATAACACTTGCTATTTCTTACTGTCACTATTTATGTAACATTCACTGGTTTTCACTACAGTCATGCAGCAGAGTAATTTATTTTCGGTCTGCCGTATGTTTGATACTTTTGAGGACATCGATCTAGTGTTCAATGACCTCAGTAAAGTTTGTTTATTCACTAACGCAGCCACTATTAAATATCCTATGTGCTAGACATTTAACATTTAATTAGGCATATTAACCTTTGTTTCCCTTTCATTTACAATTTTTTGAAACATATTTATATTTCTAACAATTTCTAACTATTTATATCTTATAAATTATAAATGTAGTTGCTATTCAGAATTCTAATATTTTTCTCACTAACAATGGATTTGCTTCTATAACATCATTTAATTTATACTCTCCTTTGTTATATTGATAATTGGTTACATTTAGTAAAGATATTATTATAAATTTTTAAGTTACATTACCTTCCCCTTTTAAGTTCCAGTTACTTTATTTTCTTTTTCTCCCCTTTTTGTGTTTCTTCTTGTGCCACACATAACCTGCATACTTTACAAGATAATCTGTCATTGAAAAGTTGTCATGTCTACTATACTGTAAATAACTTAGGCTTGCCCTAATTTTATGTTGCACAGTGGTATTCCAAAACTTATTCATAAATAAAACTGTAAATGTTCAAAATTCATTTTACTATCTGCCAGCATATGTACAATTCTAAGGTTTTATTGTCCAAGCATTTTCTGACAAGTATCATTTTTAATGCTTCAGGCACATTCTTCAATTTCAAATACTCGTATTCTACTAGATCATGAATAAACTGTACTGGACTTGAGGAAGCATTAAAATAAGGTAAAGGCAATATATTGAGCACCGAATAATAGTTTGACATCTGATTTGTTACATGCACATGTGTGTCATCATTATTTTTTTGAGTTTGAGGGGCTGATGCTATGGAGAAAGCAGCAGCGTCTCTTGTGTTATAAGTTAACAAAGGTGATACTCTTCTTTCAGTACTTGTATTATTATCATGCATTTTATCAGCACTTACAGAACTAGTTACATTTGCATTTACCTTTGGTATACTGGTACTTAAATTTTCAAAACTACTTCTAAGGTTATCTGTTTCTTTGCTACTTTCCTGTACTTTATCATTTATTTTGTCTATCATTAACATTACTTGTCCTTGCCCTGTGTGTGCTTCTTTAATTGCATCTACATTTCTTTTAGCCATTTCATGCATTTTACTTATTTCCCTTGTTAAATTTATTTGTATTTGTTCAAGATCTGTATTTGTGTTTTCAACCATTGTTTTTAATTCTTCAGTTTCCTGTCTAGTTTCTTGTAGGTTATTTAACTCTGTGCTAGTTTCATTCAGCTTATTATTTAACTCTTTACTTGTTTCAGTTAATTTATTACTTAAGACCTTTCTCAGCTCTGTATTAGTTTCAGTTAACTTATTACTTAGTTCCACTCTCAGCTCTGTATTATTTTAATTTAGCTTATTATTAGCTTCAGTTAGCATATAACCTAACTATGTATTAATTTCAGTTAACTTATTATTATATTCAGTTATCTTATTATTAGTTTCAGTTAGATTTTCATAAATTTCAGTTCACATATTATTTAACTCTACTCTAAACTCTGTATTAGTTTCATTTATTGCTTTTAGAAGGCACATAAAATATTATTGTGATAAATTTTCTTGCTCTCGTTGGCTAGATGCGTGAGGGATAGTATTTCTTTCATTTGCTGTTCCCTGCACTGACATATGAAAAGGTGATTGACATTGCATACTATTTCTATCTCTTTCTATACCTAACTCTGAACTTACAGATGATTGTTTTTCTACATATAACTTATTTGTTTACTCTAGCTCTGACCGTAAATTTATGTTGTAATCTTAATGGCTAAAACATCCTCTCTTACTTCCATATTTTCATTGTTTTATGTTTCCATTTTGTTTTGTATATTTTATATTGTCATTTTGTGTTTGGAATTGCTGAATTTTAATTTTTCCACTTCTTAACAACAGGAAATTATTTTAATAACAATATATATTTTCTTAACTATCCTGACAATTATATAAATATATAGTATTGGAATTTTTAACCTTTTCTCTCGCTATGTTAGTAAACCTTTTTATTCTGGTGTTTTTATCCTGGTGTTCCCTAGTAGATTCTACTCGAAATGTTGACTGCGTGCCCCGTACTTCTGCAATAATGTTTGCTGTTCTTGGGCAATGTTGTTGTATGTTGATCCTGAAGTTTTATAAATGCTCTGAAGTTCTTGTAGTGAGGTATTGTAGTTTCGTCAATTCTGGTAGTTTTATGATGTTCGTTAACTTCTACTTTTCACCTATTCTTGCCCCACGTTTAGGCGCCAATTTGAGAGGGTTGATGCCCCACGTATGTTACAAACCTGAAGTTGTTTATTACTGCTGCTTGCACCTCGTATTGCGGGAGATATGTTTTTTGGAGTGTTCGCCCACGTACGATAACAATTTTCCGGTGGCGTTCGCTCGACGTATACTTTTTCGGTGGCATTCACCCCACGTTGAAAAAATCAGCTTTGTATTTTAATGTTTATGTAAATATTATATATATGCCTCGGCTGCGTCAGTATTCTTTTAGAACACGTGAGTAGAATAACAATGGGGGCACCAGCGCACAATCAGATGCCGACAACTGATACGATGTATTCGATTTCCTTTGTTCTGTGTCGCCGACTCCCGCGCTCTGCTTTGTGGCCTGACGCACGAAGCCGCCGACCACGCCCCTCATTTGTGTGCTACTGTTATACCGCCAGAGAGTGGTGTAGAACAAGGGGCTATTATCCTTTGTGTGCTCGTCAGAATACCGCCTGGACATGTAAGAAGAAGAGGCTATTGTTTTCGTCGCTAATGGAGGTGGGTCTTTGTGTGCTACTGATACCGACAGTCGGAGATCCTCGAACAGTGGGTTACTGTTTTCGTCGCGTGTCGCCGCCCCCGCAAATCGATGTAGGTAATTATTGTGTCAATCAATCAGGTGATGTTCGTCCAGGCATAACATTGTCTAACATTATTGAAAAAGAATCAAGGGTTTATACTGCTAACGTCCTGGCATCGCGCCTCTAAAGCCAATAAGGGCGATAAAAAGAACGATTGAAACGAGTATCAAACCCTGACTAACATCATAATCATTCCGGGATAGAACCCAGGAGTGATATGAGCGATATTCGCAGTAACGAGCCCCTTGGTATAAAGCATATGAGTAACGAACCCGGGTATTGAACCCAGGAGTGACACGGTGATATTCGCAGCAACGAGAACCTTGGTATAAAGCATTAGACTGACGAACCCGGGTATCCAGCCCAGGAGTAATATGAGCGATATTCGCAGTAACGAGCCACTTGGTATAGAGCATATGATTAACAATCCCGGGTATGGAACACAGGAGTGATATGAGTGCTATTCGCAGTAATGAGCCTCTTGGTATAAAGCATATGAGTAACGAGCCCGGGTATTGAAACCAGGAGTGATATGAGCAATATTCGCAGTAACGAGCCCCTTTGTATAAAGCATATGAGTAACGAACCCGGGTATCGATCCCAGGAGTAACATGAGTGATATTCGCAGTAACGAGAAACTTGGTATAAGGCATATGATTAACGATCCGCGTATCGAATCCAGGAGTGATATGAGCGATATTCTCCGTAACTAGCCCCTTTGGTATAAAGCATATGAGTAACGAACCCTGGTATCGAAAATAAACATACATACATACACTATTACGACTAATTCTTCTTTTGAGGGAAACATTTTTGGGGGTTTATAAGAATATTACATCACTTAGATGAATCCATGACTGAAAGGACAGAGTTGTCGTAACGACAGTTAACGAGTGCATCTTTCGCTGAAAACCCGCGCGCGATCAATCCCCTGTACAGTGCCCCACTCGAATGAATGCTTTAGACATGTGCTGGGAGAGAATAGCCGTATCCCCTCCCCGTGCCACTCACGACCGGTCGTGCTCGCTATCTAGGCGAGAGAGCCGAAGGCTCGCTCTCTCGTCCACCGATGAAGAAGACCGGACTTTGACATCGAAGCACATGGCAGCCAACTTGCCTCCCTGGAAATAACTAACAAATCATTTGAAATGGACGATAAGGAACTTTGCGCTTCAAGATATTTTTTCTAAAGTTTGTTTACACGTAGCGCTGGCTCTGAAAAAATAAATACGGTTAACATTATTGTTAAATATTACATACGTTATTAATAAATAAATAAATAATGGACTAATTAAATAATGGAATATGCTGAGTGGCCTAAACAAATCACCCTCGTTGTTACTCTCTTCATTAATCATAAGTTACAGAACGCGCATAAATAAAACTCCATACAAATATATCAAGACAAACGATGAAGCACTCAATCCACCGCGCAATCACGTAAATAAATAATGGAATATGGTGAGTGGCCTAAACGAAACTCTTCCTTGCTACTCTTTTAATTAACGCTAGTTAAAGAACGATCATAAATAAAACTCGATAGAAATATATAACGACAGTCGAAAATAACAGGGATTTTAAAACAGACATTATCGATAAAGCACTCCACGCGCATATGCATGGAGTTTAAAACAGGCATTTTCGATAAAGTATCGCACTGCCAGCGCAAGCACACACATAGGCATGGACTTTAAAACAGGCATTTTCGATAAAGTATCGCACTGCCAGCGTAAGCATACGCATAGGCATGGACTTTAGAACAGGTGTTTTCGATAAAGTATCGCACTGCCAGCGCAAACATACACATTGGCATAGACTTTATAACAGTCATTTTCGAAAAAGTACGGAACTACCAGCTCACGCAAGCACGCTCGTAGGCAGGGGCTTTAAAACAGGCATTGCCGGTAAAAACGCATCCATCACGCAAGGACTCTCTCTCTCACTCTGTCCACTACGCCAACGATTTATATAGCGGTTTACACACCCTTGCAAAACATGTTGTACGCCTTGAAGAGGGTGAACCCTGACGCTGCCTACAGCGTCATTAACAAGTCTGCACCTGGAAAAACATTTAACACGCTATAGCTAACGGTGCTTCTAATAGGTTAGGTCAAACAACAAACAGAATAACAGTTTACTTAAACCTTACAGGGAAATAAATCATGCGGGGTAATGTTAAGTGGATTTGCTAAGAGATCTTCCCAGAATCGGAGAGCGTTGAAAAGAAAAACGTGTTTCTTTCTAATAGCTGGAATAACAGTTTGCTTAAACCTTACAGGGAAATAAATCATGCGGGCTAATGTTAAGTGGATTTTCTAAGAGATGTGCGTAAAAGAGCAATTAATCATTTTAAACTTAACGTCGAGAAAACTTATTTATTTCTTTCGTTTAAACAGACTGATTTTTCAGTATCCATACCCAAAAATTACACGATTCCTACACCGCATCAGGAAAATTATATCAACTGAAACAAAACTTTGTTTTTTTCGTTATTTTTACTCTAAAATTATTATTAAATAATACGTATGGGGTTCGTGATGGCATCAGCGTCACCACTCACACTCATATCATGTTAGAATAATACTTTGATCATAGATGGACAGTGCAAATAAAATACGGGAGCGAAACTTTTGATGATGATAATAATAAACATTGAATTTTAGCAATAATGTAAAAAATAATATGTATTTTTTATTCGATTTTATTTTCTAGCGTCATATACAAAGGGATTTCCCTTACAGACAGGAGGCGTGATTGAGGAATTCCCCGCATCAAGTTTAAACGCGTTTTATGAAATACTCCCTGCTAGCATTTCCACAGGACGTTTTCTCCTCGATGGGTTGGAGTAGCCAATCAAAATCAATGCATTATATAGCACCATACCTCTCGCATACATTTTTATTGCCAAAAGAGGGATATATTAGCCTGATTCAGCGGAAATTCTTACAGTTTCTCGACCGACATCAAGAGTTAAGATCCCTTCAGCCTTTACTTCACGTCGTGAAATTTCATCAATCGTTATGTCTGGTAAGTTGTAAAAGCACTTCGTTTTCTTTAAAAACTTAACTTATTACTCACTACATTTAACTTATAATTGCGTTCTTGTTTTCAATGTTGGGCATTTATATGCAAATAGTTGAACATTTTATAGTTAATAGCTGGACGTGTGAATTTTCATTTTTCTCAAATGCAAGCAGTTTAATTAAGTATTCATTTTAGGCAAGCTCATTCCACATTTTATAGTTAGTTGTGCGAATTCATTTCTCAAAAAATGTGAACAGTTTAGTTAAATATTCATTTTGTTAAGCAAACTTATTATTCCATGTGTTTAAATACGGATTTCACCGAGTGAAGTATATTAATTTTTAGGGAAAAATACAATTACATGTAGCTAGCTGCGCGAATTCATTTCTCAAAAAAATGTGAACAGTTTAGTTAAGTACTCATTTTGTTAAGCAAACTGATTATTCCGTGTGTTTAAATACGAGGTTTCAGCGAGTGAATTATTTTTCCTTTCAGTGAAAATACAATTATTTGAATAGCAACCGTATCGAATAAAAAAGATCTTTATATGCGATACAAAATTCTTCCGAGTGTGACCGACGGGATTCGAACCCTGGCCCTTCAGATTGCACGCTTCGGTTTTACATTCTTCAGTTAATAACTACCTGGCCACGTTACATTTCCCTACCGCATTCTGAAAACTTTCACTCTGTTTCCATTACGTTAAAAGAGATATTTTCCATGACTGTATCGCATAATGAATGTTTTTTATTTGCAATAGAAATTTCTCGCTGGTTAAAAATGCATCTGCATTTCCGTGTATATGAGCTATTCGCAATAAAGTAAATTAACTTAATAATACAGCTTTTCTTTTTTTAAATAAACAAAATGTAACACGCAAATTACTTATGTTTTCAGCATTCAGATCTGTTAATGTAGCTGAAGCCTACAATCAGCTCCTGGTTAAAAACACATCGACATTTCCGTGTATATGAGCTATTTGCAATAAAGTAAATTAACTTAATGATATAGCTTTGCTTTTTTAAAATAAATAAAATCTAACACGCAAATTACTTATGTCTTCAGCATGCAGATTTGCTAATGTAGCTGAAGCCTACAATCAGCTCCTGGTTAAAAATACATCGACATTTCCGTATATATCAGCTATTTGCAATAATGTAAATTAACTTAATAAAATAGCTTTTCTTTTTTTAAATAAATAAAATATAACACGCAAATTCCTTATGTTTTCAGCATTCAGATCTGCTAATGTAGCTGAAGCCTACAATCAGCTCCAGCAAGATACTCATCGCGGACTGCAGGATCATCTCGCGAATAACGTGATGTTTCAGGTGCCCGATCATTACGGATGGGGCCCTGCCCCATGCATGCAGCAATTACCGAAAGGTAAGAATCCTTTAGTGTTTTAAAAAATTAATGTAACAACTCTTATTAAATTCTTGTTCATATGCTTTACTATTATTATTATAATTATTATTATTATTATTATTATTCCAGGAAGCGGACTTTATTTCGAACGGGGGTTCGCTCAACCCGCGAACGGTGCACCTGCGCGGCCAGGCCTCCAGACCTTCCTGGTACAAATCAGCAGGGATGGGGCTCTGCCCCGTACATGCAGCAACAGCCGAATGGTAAAAATGTTTCAGTGTTTTATGAAGCTCTTTTACACATGCTATATTATTATTATGATCATTATTATTCAAGGGAGTGGACTTTATTTCGGAACTGATATCGTTCAACCCACAACCGCTGCACCGGCGCCGCCAGGCTTCCAGATCATCCTGGTAACAAATCAGCAGGGATTGTGTCCTTCCCCGTACATACAGCAACATCCGAATGGTAAAAATTTTTCAGTGTTTTATGAAGTGCTTTTACACATTCTATACTATTGTTATCTATTATTATTACTCCAGGGAGCGGACTTTATTTCGGGGCTGGCATCGTCCAAACGTCCACCGCTGCACCGGCGCCGCCAGGCTTCCAGACCTTCCTGGTACCAAATCAGCAGGGATGGGGCCCTCTCCGTACATGCAGTAACCGCCGAATGGTAAACATTCTTCTACATCTTATGAAGTTCTTTTACGTATGCTTTACTAGTACTATTATTATTATTATTATTATTATTATTATTATTCCAGCGAGTGGACTTTATTTCGGGACTGCCATCACTCAATACGCGTTAGCTGCACCATCTTCCTTCCCGGTGACAAATCAGCGGGAATGGGGTCCTGCCCCATGCATGCAGCAACCACCGAATGGTAAGAATCCTTCGGTGTTTTAAACATTAATGTAACAAAATCATATTAACGTCCTTTTAAATATGCTATATTATTATTATTATTATTATTATTATTATTATTATTATTATTATTATTATTCAGGAAATATTCTGGCTGACGAGAGAAGCCAACCCATGGACATTGCAACACATAGCTCAGCGTCGCAGGAGATGGATGACGAAGTTGCGGCCTCTGTACCGTCAGCCTCCTCATCACCCGACACGCCGGCGGGAGTTGTACCCGCTGCAACCTCAATCTCCTCATCACCAAACACAATTGATGAAGCCGCTGCACCGTCAACCTCCGCATCATCCAATGATTCAGCATCCGTGAACAGGAAGTGAGGACAGGCATCGAACGTAAGCGAACAACTTACTATTAAAAAAGCCAAGGTTAGTGCTAGCAATTGTCAGGGTCTGAAATGCAATACCATCCAATCGGCATTCAAGGGAAGTATTTTTAATAGTAAAATAGCAAATACATTGATAATACTCAACCCCAGAGTCTTTTTAGATGAGTGTAAGGAGCTTATAATTAAAGAAGTTGAATACGTTTTGCTGAAAAGCAGGAGTGGGTTAAAAATGAATTGTTCCATATAACTTTTAATCTATAAAGCTGTGAAGAGAAGCCCTTTCCACCTTCTTTAATTCTAGGCCGGTGCTGATACATCCGCCAAGCGACCTCAATCAGATCTTTTCTTCAATTGCGGGGGATATTTTAGAAAACATTTCCAAATTCGAGCGGGGAGCATCGTCGAAGCCCTTGTTAGAAATACCTAGCCTGGTGATGAGCTCTACATATTATGATCCTCTTCACGCAGCATCATATATTGAATTCCAACAGAAAATTAGGAATAAGTATGCAGTAATAAATATAAAGAATGAAGACAATTTCTGCTTTGCGTTGTGCATGCTAGCTTCTAAATACCGTGCTAAACGCAATGGGTTTAGAACATCAGTATACCCTTTTGAACTGCATTCAATTATGTTGGTGTTGAATTCACAGTACCCCTCCATCAAATTGAGTGCTTTGAAAAGCACAATAATGGAGTATCCATTTCAGTGTTTGGTATAGAACAGAATGACAAATTTATTCCTCTATACCAAACAGCTGAAAAGAAGCAGCTCCGTGTCAAGCTTCTATATATTGAAAGGGAGGATAAATCCCCTACTGTCTGATTAAAGACCTGTCCAGTCCTGTAAGGAGTCAAGTCACCAAACATAAGGTTAGAATATGGACATGCGAGGCGTGTCTCAAGAGATGCGCCACTGAGAAGGCTCTAGAAACACACAGATTAAGATGTGGAAAATATCAGGTGCTTAAAATGCCTCAACCGGATGAATGCACTGAATTTAAGGCATTTTACAAAAGCGTCAGTGTACCTTTTGTCATATAGGCAGACAATAAATCTGTTCTGGCAAAGGTTCACTCTTGCGAGCCCTCAAGCAACTCAAGTTGGACCCGAGCCATTCAAGAACATGAAGCAATGTCTATTGCCTTAAAGCTGGTATGCAGACATGACGAGACATTGTCGAAATTCTTTCTCTTCAGAAGTCCAAATGCCATCGATGACTTTATCAATCAATTAAAATCAATTGCTGATGATGTCATCGATGTGTATTCTAATCCTAAACCTATGGATCTATCCCCTGAAGAGCAACAGAATTTCGACAATGCCTCTGGGTGTCATATATGCATTGGCACTTTCACTATGAGCGATTTGCGCATTAGGGATCACGATCATGTGATTGGGGAATATTTGGGTACTGCTCATAATAGATGCAATTTAAATAGCAAGGTCCCCGATTTCATACCGATATTTTTTCATTGTCTATCTAATTATGACAGTCACTTCTTGATAAGACGCCTGGCATATGATAATAAACCCATATCGTGCATAGCTCAAAGTGGTGAAAGGTATCTAGCGTTTAGCAAAAGGTACAGGGACATCAGCTTCAGGTTACTGGATAGCTTTAAGTTTCTTAAGGACAAGCTGTCCAGCTTGGCTGACATGCTGGAGGAGAGTGACTTTAAAATAACTAGGGAGAATATCCTGTTAAAGAGCATTTTAAGCTGGCAACAAGCAAGGGGATATTTCCATATGACAATGCGTCAAGCTCTGCAAAGCTTGAGGAAACAGCTCTACCACCAAAGGAGGCCTTCTTCAGCACTCTAACTAACAGTCACGTCACCGACGAGGAATACAGGCATGCTGTAAAAGACTGGGATAATTTTAATATCCGGAATCTCGGGGAATGTAGCGACCTATATCTCAAAACAGGTATACTGTTCTTGGCAGATATTTTTGAAAAGTTTCGAGATCTCATCCTGGGAATGTATAAACTTGACCCAGCATGGTTTTATACATTACCAGGACTTGCCTTTGATGCAATATTGAAGACAACAAAGGCGAAACCTTCTTTAATATCTGACAAGAGCATGCTGGAGTTTTTCGAGTGGGGTATTAGAGGTGGTCTGTGGTGAAGGCCTACACCAAAGCTAACCACAGGTACCTGTCCAACTTTGACCAGCATGCTCCTGTTAAGCACCTGTCCTATTGGGATGTCAACAATTTATAAGGTGCCTCAGTGATATCGGTCCTCCGCTATAAAAACCTAAATTGGCTTACTAGGGAAGAAATTGAGAATATATGTTTCAAGGACATCAAAGAAGATTCGGAGACTGCCTATGTGCTAGAAGTAGATATGGAATGCCCTGACCATATTCACGACGCCCATATCGAGCTTCCGTTCTACCCAAAGAGTGCGATACCACCGAATGGACAATACAAGAAACTGCTTGCAAAATTAGATAATAAAAGCAAATATGTCTTGCACTACAGGGTGATGCAGCAGTGTATCGAGCAGGGACTAACTGTGAGACACATTCACAGGGTGTTGTCTTTCGACCAGTTCAACTGGTTAAAGACATAAATCGACGTCAATACAGAGAGGAGAGCTCAAGAAAAATTCAATTTTGGGCAAAACCCTTGGGAAAAAATGAATAATGCAGTATACGGGGAAATTATAGAGAATGTAAGAAAGTACACATATTTTAAAATAGTCGGCAAAAGGGAACAAGCAAAGAAGTTGACAGCACACAGCACTTATCTACGTACCATAACTTTCAAAGAAAGTCTTGCAGGCATCGAACTGGGCAGAGAGGAGGTGCATATGAATAGACCAATCTACATGGCCATGCAATTTTGGTCATTTCTTAACTTATAATGTATGACTTTTTTAAAATATCACGAAACCAAATTTGAAAGACTTGCTGCCGAATTACATGAACACAGACTCGTTCATTTTTGAAACGAGTTCTGATATATATGAATTCCTCAGGGATAACCCACAGTATTTCGAAACTTCAAACTTTGGAAAAGATAATGCATATGGCATTCAGCAAACCAAGGAAAAGATTGGCTTGTTCAAGGATGAATTGGGTAGCTTGTTTATGAAAGAGAATGTCGGTATCAGGGCAAAATTATATGCATACAAATACAGCGGGCAGACAATAAAGAAAGCAAAGGGCATCACCAGGGCGGGTATGGAGAAAATCGATTTTGGTCATTATTTTGATTGCTTAAAGTATCTCAGTCTAAAAATTTATTCACTCCAAAAATATTTCGCAGTAAAAATCACAAAATTACCAACATTGAAACAAACAAATTGGCTTTGAAGGGGGTGACAGCAAGAGGAAGCTAATAGAAGGAACCTATACGACTCTAGTTTGGGGCCATTATTCTCTTAGACCTGGCGATTGCTAGTGCTCACCATTGTAAAAATGTAAATAATGTATAAAAAGAGGGAGATTTTAAAATATGTGAGAATTTTATGTAATAGATTTCGCTCCAATGATTTTTAATATTGTATATAGTTTCACATGTGTGTGAGGGTTTTTTGTGTATTAGTTTTCCCTCTGATGATTTCTTAATGATGTGTGTAGTTTCGTATGTGTGAGGTTTTTTATTAATTAGTTTTCCCTCTGATGACTTTTAACAATGTATACAGCTTCACATGTGTGTGAGGGTTTTTTATGTATTATTTCTCCATCTGATGATTTCTTGATGATGCATATAGTTCATGTTCATTTAAAATGCATGAGGGGTTTTTTACTGACGGGTTTTTTACTTATCTATATTTCTTCCTCAAAAAATAATAAAAACTATTTTTAAAAATAATAAAAAACACATACTCATGAGTTTACAATCATAAAACTCTAGTCTTTATTAATTCTTCACACATTACACCAAATCCTTTCCATCAATCCATTCAGTATCTGCAAAACCATACCACTTTACAAGAACTTTGTTTCCACGTTTACGTGTAACCTTTTCTACTAAATATGTGTTAGGATAGTTATGCTTTTAGTTCATGTCCATAGAAGGCACCTTTTATCACGTACCCATTCCTATCCTTTAGTATGCATGTTTTAGGCTTGGTACGATTCACATGAAATACTCTGAAGATTTCAACACTCCAATTAGATTCAAAACCCTTTTCAAAATGCCCTTTATGTTTAGATATCCCGAAATAATCACCAAAACTAAACTTGCTTGAAGTTTTCTTCTCTCTTTGTTCTTGATTATAATTATACACAGTGAGAAGAAGATCATTGTTTTTCACTTCATTAGGTTTCATGCGGATATTTGAATGAAAAGTACCATTGTACTTCACAAGGATTCTAGGTAAAAGATCTAGCCACTTGTATGGGCCTTGGACTAAAAATTCTCGATACATATTTCCTTCAAGGTTCGAAGTAAACGCTCAACAGCTGCTGCCTTCACATTGGCATAGGTGCTGTAGTGGTTAATATTACACTTTAACATTAATCGTTTAAAGAACTTATTATAAAATTCTTTCCCGGTGTCACTTTGAGCATATCGGGGTGGGACTTACATTTCTTGTAATATATCCTCCATAACATTTGAAACATTAACTCCAACCTTGTCCTTTAAGGGTTTTACATATGCCATTTTAGAGTAGAAATTGATTGCGATCAGAATGTATTTGAAATTTTTCTTCACTCTTGCATAGGGTATCATTTCAATCAAATCAATTTGTAATAAATCATCCATACCTTTGCTGATAATTTTGCGTCGTAAATAGTTCCTCCTCGCCGATCCATGAAGCTCTCTGGCGATATTCTTTTTGGTGGTCAGGCTAAAATTTTAGATGCTTTCAACTCTCTGATAATTTCCTCAATCTCTTGTGTGTGACTATTATTACCAGCGTCCCTCGAAGCAATAAATAGGCTCAGTCTGTTCACTAATGTGTTAGGATTTCTCCAGAAAACGTAGTCAACCTCCTTATCAGGCTTATGCTCCTTCCATGCCAGTCCTAGACCTGAATGTGTATTGAGCAGGAGACGTATTATATTCTTGTATTTATATGATTTACCAGATCTCAAACAACCATGTCTGGTGTAGCCACTTCTATGAAGAAATGTATTTTTCAGAATCTTAGCGTACGTCTCCAAGTTTTCACTGGTGTATGCAGAAATCTGAGGCGATCGCTTAAAGATGAGTTCCGTCAAACCATCGCTAGACTCATGCGTTTCATCACCTATCAATATTTGATTATTTATAAAATGAATATCTTTATTTCCAAGCATATAACTGCCATCCTGATATCTCACACCGTACAATGTATCAATACGATCCTTGTCTTTTGAGCGAACGTGTTGAAGGTAAGTAGAAATACTTGTAGAATCGCCATCTTCATTCTTGACGGTCTTCGCAGTCAACTCCCGTTCAGTATCCAAAATACCCTTGAGGGGGACGGTTACGGGCTTCAAAGCTTCGGACATGACATGCTGAGTTCCAAATCTGAGACGTTTTAGAGCTCTCAGTTTTTCTTTTACAGCCCTGGTATGCTCGGCTACAGACTCTATAAGTCTTAGGCTTTCACTATCCATCTTACAAGTGATGTGAAAATAGACGATTACCTTCAATTTATAGCCTGCGTCCAGCTTGAGTTCTCAATGTGTCGATAGCCTTAGCTAACATCTCTATCGAAGTTCTCGATTGCTCGGTTTCTTTCTTATATTCCTGTGTATGTCTTGAAACCCTCAGCAAATATTGCCGTATTAGCGTACTGTCTTCCGACTATTCTTGTAGACTTGTCATTTGCTGCATATGATTTTATTTGGTGTCCATAATCATGTTTACATTTTCCTCCAATTTCTTAAGCTTATTATGGTAGGAATCGGTTTTTAGGGTATTCAAAACCTCTTCTTTAACTGCTAGATCTGAAACTTGCTTCGTTGTTAACTTTTCTAAATTACTCATTTTCTGATTACAAACATTCTGAAGATTTGTTTTTTCTCTATAAAGCTCTGCGATAACTTGTTTAATAGAGTCCATTATAGAACCCACTTGGGCTTTTGTAGAAATTGTTAGAGTATCCACTTTACCTGTAGTTTTATTCAGATTTTCTGTGACGTCTAGCAGCTTCTTACCTGGTTGTGTCTCGATTTCCTTTGGCAAGTACCTGTTTAGCTGCTGTCGCGGCTCGTTCGGTTTCCTAATGATCATACCTCTAGCAAATCTTTTATTTACAGCATCCATATCGCCAAGAGGACCTTCTATATCAATGTTTCTCTTATTGTCGAATATAATGTTATCATTATCATCTCTCGGGTGCGTACGTGAATTGACATATCCAGTGATGAACTGTTTATTCACGACTTCATTATCGTGAACAGGATCTAGCAATACCCTCAATCTAACTTTATCGATCACGATGTTATTTTCCTTATCCCTCTTGAGAACATATCTCGGAATCAATTCATCGATCAGGGCATTAGCCATAACCTCAACATTGCTAACAGCTTCCTGCGAGAAATCACGCATCCCAATTTCGAGAGCATCCACATAATTCTTATTGGATGCATCATGATTATCTTCAGGATCGTGAACATTGCACAATCTCTTATTCTTGAATTGATAGTTTCGTTTGGCATCTCCATTTATGATCAAACGATCAAGCACTCTTCTAACTGGACCAGTTCTCTGAGAACCGAACCTGTCGATGCTCACGATTAGCTACGAATGATTATTTTTTTGTCGAGCTTAATATATACATCAAAACCATTCCTATTCGATCCTCATTCATGTGAAATTCAGGTACTCCAACAACAAAGGGTCTTCCTTCTGATACACTCTCCCAAACGCTCTTACATCGATATTTAAATTCATTTTAGGTCATGTCGGTATTTACATAATCTTTGTAAATGGGCTTCAAGTTTAAATTATCCTGCCTGAAGAGTATTATCATGTTTGTATTATCTCGAATTAAATGTTTTGGAACTTTAGCATAGGACTGCGCTAGATATAAAGAGTCGACATTTCGATGTCTACCCATACTGTAAAAGGATGCTATGTTTTCCTGCTTTTCACTAATGACGTCATCAAATATAAAGGTTTAATTTTCTTTGACTTAAGAAGGATGCAAACATCTTCTCCGTTGTCGAAAGTGTTCACTTCTATACCGTCGATATTTCCAAGTACTTCAATTAGGTATTAATACTTTGGTTGATAGAGAGACTTTGAATAAATATACAAGTTTTCAAAGCGTAGTCCATTCTCATGGAGTAGCATATTGAGTAATACGTTTGTTTCCCCTGCACTGGAACGCCCTAAAATAAGAGCTCTGACATTAGATGGAAACAGCTTCCCATGACGATCGCATATAAAGTCACTTTCAAAGTCTAATACCTGAATAGGTAGGTAGCAGTGCTGCTTAACAAGCTCCATGTTAACAACTAACTTATATAATATATGCGCGCTGTTTATATGTTACCGAGTGCAGAGTAGTTAATGGCTGGATTCAATTTGCAATGTGTGGTTACGTTTCGGTTAGAACTCAAACGAAAATATAAAAGGGCTAATGCATGCACTTACTCGATTAGTTTATCATGAGAGCTAAGAGAGCGAGGTCGTTGCAGTATATGCTTGGCTCTGGAGTTATTAATTCCATAAATAATTCACTCTCCTTTGAAGCTCACTTACCTGGGTATAGATATTGTGGCCCAGGCACTAAATTGGAAAAACGTCTAAAAAGAGGAGACCAGGAATTAACCAATTAGACGAAGCTTGCAAACAGCACGACCTCGGGTACGGTGAGCATAAGGACACTGGTTCAAGACAAATAGCAGATAAGATTCTTGCAGAGAAGGCCTGGAAGTGTATGCAGTCATCAGATTCAACTTTTGGTGAAAGGTTAGCTGCGAGGATAGTAACTGCAATCATGAAGGAAAAGGTTGCAGTGGGAGCGGGAAAGAGAAAGAAGAAGAGACGAGGGTTTTTAACATTGATACCCATCATTGCTGCTTTAGTCGCTGCAGCCGGCGGCGCTACTCAGATAGCCTCTGCAGTCAATAAGAAAAGGCTGCCGATAGGCACTTAGCAGAAGTTGCGAGGCATAACAAAGCGATGGAGACCCGAGGGAAGGGGCTCCGAAAGAGAGGGTGTAAGAAGAGGGATAAAGGAGGATTCTTACCTGTAATGCCGCTGATGTCTTCTGTAGCCGCTGCATCTAAAATCGCAAGGTCCTTGAAAAAAAGAGGATCCAAAGACGAGGGTTTAAAGACGAAGTCAAAAAACGGTGGAAGAGGATTATGCATATACCGGAGGAAGCCGTAACTAACGTAGAGATCGAATTTTATGCCAAACGCTTAAAAGTCCTTATTTTAGAGTATATATGATCGACAAACTACCTTAAAAGCCTCACTTCAAAGAGAGACGTATTAGCAATCTCGATACCTCTGATAATGAAGGAACACACTGGGTTTCTGTAAGGAACGAAGGTGATGCCGCATTCTACTTTGATAATTTCGGTAATTTGAAGCCCCCTCCTGAGATTGAGAAATATCTACAAGGTGTTAAAATCTTCTATGATACACAAAGATACCAGAATTTCGATTCAGTCATCTGTGGGCACTTGTGCTTGCAATTTATTTTATCCTAGGAGCTGCTAAATTGTCAAGATGAAGTATACAGTTACAGTGAGCGGGTCAGACACTATTATTTCAACGTATCTAAACCCGCCTCAAGAGCTAGATCCTCCAGGTCATTGTGAGATTGTTCTCTTGAGTTTTGAAACATTCTATTCAATACCAGATGTCGATGAAAGTAGTAATCGATTTCATTATATTCATAATGGTAAACCTGAAACCATTGTCATCCCTCATGGAACCTACGAAATTGCCGATATCAATGCATTTCTAAAGGATAAACTAGGATTGAATGATGAAGTCTTCTTCATAAGGCCTAATCATAATAATACAATGAAGTCTGAAATTAAATGTCCTTATACAATAGACTTTTCTAAGGCTAGATCTATTGGTTTGCTTCTAGGATTCACCGACACTAAAATAATTCCTACTGGAGACGGGTTTGAATCTGACGATCTTGTGAATATATTTAAAGTGAGTATCATACGTGTGGGGTGCAGTATTGCAACAGGCTCTTTCATTGACGGTAAAAGTGGACATTCGCTCTACGAGTTTTTCCCTTCTGTTCCACCCGGCTATCACATCTCTCAAGAACCCCGAACCCTATATATTTACCGGTCATAAATACAAACTATATAGAGCAGATCACTATTCGAGTGGTAGATCAACACGGAAAGGCAATCAACTTCAGGAACGAGGTTATCACAGTATGACTCCACATAAGGCGCAATGTCAATACATTTAAAATACCTCGCAAATACTATGATAGACGACGTACAGCACGTTTGAAGCATACTACATCTCCAGCTTCCGAGGAGTTAACGCGTGCCAACCGCAAGTTCCTCGAGGGGAGATCTTAAACGTGACACAGGTCCCGGCCTTTGATGACAAGATCACTAAGGAGGAGAAACATGTTTTTCTACCATACAACACCTCCGCTGTGGATGTAAATGATGAAATTAGAAAACCCTGCCAAGCGGAAGATTTGTATATGCTACCTAACAAGAGTTATCTCTACATCGAGGGTGCTCTCACCAAGGTAGATGAATCTCCTACTACAGCGAAGCTCACTAATAATGCTATAGCCTTCATGTTTGATGAGATACGTCTAGATATGAATGCTACAACTATAGACAGAAAAAGGAATCCCGGAATTACTACAACTATACGAAATTATGTGACTCTCAACCCTATGGAGTCGAATCGACTGCTGAATGCTGGATGGGCCTATCCTGGTAAAGAAGATGATATAGTGCATGTGGCAAATGGGGCTTTCAATGCTGTAGTCCCTCTCTCGATGCTCCTAGGATTTGCTGGTGATCACAAGGAGCTTATACTCAGCAGCAAGTTTGAATTGGTTCTCATAAGATCCAAAGATTCTAGAAATTGTGTCCAGACTTTGAATGTAGGGGAAGCTAATGCAAAGTTAACTACAATCGAATGCAGGATGCCTGTAATTCGTTTTCCGATGATGAAAGGGTTCACATTCTAAAAAATATCAAGTCTGATAGACCTCGAGACCTTGCCTTTCGATTCATGGCTCTTTATACCCATCCTGCTCTACCCCACACAAGATGTTTCACGTGGAATGTAGCAACAACATTTAAGCTCGAGAAACCCCGCTTCAATATAGTGTGTGCGCAGAATGCAAAATTGGGTAATTATAGCAAGAACAGTTCCGAGTTTGATCACTGCAACAGTACTAATTTGAGACTATTCCTCAACATTGAATACTACCCCTACCATGATTTGAACTTGGACTTCAAAAATTCAAAGTTTGCTTCACTATATGAAATGTACTGTAAATTTCAAAGTTCATATTATGAAAGAGATAATTATCCCCTCTTGAAGAGAAAGGATTTTCTTCACCGTGCAGCATTATTCGTAATAGACTGTTCTCACCAGCCCGAGGAGGTTATAAAAGGAGCTGTGAACATCAGAATCGAGATTCAAGCATCTGCAAATATTCCCGCCCAGACGTCACTGTACGGCCTGGTTCTACATGACAAAGTATTTACCTACAAACCTCTTTCTTACGTGATGCAAGCACTTATATAATTATGTGTATGTTTGGGTGTATGTTTTTGCGAAGGATTGTACTAGGATAAGTTTATGAATAATAAATTGAATTCATATCCTAAAACACTCTTTTATTGACTTTAGCATACATTTGAATGATTTACCTTCTCCCCTTCCTAATCTCTGAAAAACTAGTTGCTCCTGACTTGTAGAAATCGTTTAAAATATTCAAATGTCTTTCAATATAGGGTAAAAGCTGTTTTAGATTCCTTACACCATCAATGTCTAGAGATTATACATTATTATTTAAACAAGTATTTATGAAATGAAATGAATGGTCGAGAATTACAATAATGTTGTATGCATAAATTACATTGTCACAATATTCATCACACGCAAACGTTTTTCTTGGTGTAAGTAATCTTCAATCATTGGAATGATTTTGGATATTATATCCCAGTCTGATTTTGAAATATAAACAAATGATTTATCACTTTCACACTTTATGTAGAGGGTGGGGATGTCATAGTATATTCCAGTGTTCACGGTATGGGAGGGGGATAAGCTGACGTCATCAAGCGCATGTAATCGATTCTTCATGCTCCTCGGGCGAATGTAGGCCATCTTCAATGAATAAGAGGACTATGGGACCCTCGTCGAGGATCCTCCTCTCTCAGCCGCTCTTCTGCTTTTACTCACCAGACTCGTTCCTCATCTTCCACCTCTCCCTCCTCACACTTCTGCATCATATATTCAAAACAATGATAGAAATAGGTTTAGCAAATGATTTCATTTGCCTGAAAGAGAAAATTTATATATTAGAAACATCCTCTTCCCTTGTCACACAAAAGTATGATTAAAGAGTGCGATACTCACTTTAAGGGTTTGCAAGGTTCTGGGTGTATCTCAGGCGGGCAATCAGGACTCGGCTGATTTATCCGCTCCTCAACCCTTGTAGCTTTATCATCAGGAGCGGTAATGACGGAGAGTGGAGCGACATCCTCAATCATATCCTGGGTATGACGCTCTGGGATTGGATATTCAACTATATCGTCATTGCGTCTCTAAGGATCCAGCTCCTCTATTGGCACGGATACCTTAGGCGTAGTCATTCGCAGTCCGTAATAATTTAATTTTAGGTTAGACACAGAATAGCATTAGAAGCAGTAAATGAATATGTAATTTAGCATTTCTTCTACTTACTCGAGTTTTCTCTTCCTGCGCTGGTGACCTTGCAGTTATCGTTACATAGGAAGAAGGATGACATGCGTTCATGTTGGGCCGGGTTAGTACAAAGTACAGAATGCATGTATCCGGTGCACGTCTCTATGTCGCAATTCAGCTAGGTGTTTCTTGACGAAGACATCAACTTCATCGACATCGCTGAGATCCTCCGCATCCTCCATAATGTGATTTTCACTGAAAGAATAAAATAATTTCAAGTTACATTTCAATTAACAGGCGTGCAGATTATTACTGAATTACAGAAAAATAAATATATTACTTACATGCTCGCTCCTCGATAAACAGGACAGCTCTCTGTGCACACTTCTAGTGTAGTCATCTGATCATGATGCGATGGTTGAGTACACAATACTGAATGCATTGAACCATT
The DNA here is from genome assembly GCA_030765065.1 of Deroplatys truncata. Lineage (NCBI taxonomy): Eukaryota > Metazoa > Arthropoda > Insecta > Mantodea > Mantidae > Deroplatys > Deroplatys truncata. Next base: position 532,034,483 of record CM060990.1, on the reverse strand, counting down.
GCAGGTTTCGGTATGGAAATATACATAGTGAAAATAATCTTCTCCGCACTCGCTTCAGTAATCATTCACATCAGATGCAGGATTATCACCAACCATTTCGATTATCACTGAAGGAACACTGAAAAAGCAATAAAGTATCGCTCTGGCTGCGGTCGCTCGTTATATACTGTGCATACTTGTTCGGTGACGTCACGCGGAGGGTGTGGAGGGGTGGAATGCATGTTGAGACCTGTTATTTACCATCCAGACAATGTGTGTATGTTTATGTTCGATACCAGGGTTCGTTACTCATATGCTTTATACCAAGGGGCCTCGTTACTGCGAATATCGCTCATATCACTTCTGGGTTCGATACCCGGATTCGTTACTCATATGTTTTATATTAGGGGGCTCGTTACTGCAAATATCACTCATATCATTCCTGGGTTCGATCCCGGAATGATGATGATAGTCAGGGTTCGATACTCATTTCAATCATTTCTTATCGCCCTTATCGGTTTTAGAGGCGCGATGCCAGGATGTTAGCGGTATAAAGTCTTGATTATTTTTCAATAGTGTTAGACAATGTTATGCATGGACGAACATTACCTGATTGATTGACACAATTATCACCTTCATCGATTTGCGGGGGCGGCGACACGCGACGAAAACAATAACCCATTGTTTGACGATCTCTGATTGTCGGTATCAGTAACACACCCACCTCCATTAGCGACGAACACAATAGCCTCTTGTTCTCATATGCCCAGGCGGTATGCTAACGAGCACACAAAGGATAATAGCCCCTTGTTCTACACCACTCTCTGGCGGTATAACAGTAGCACGCAAATGAGGGGGCATGGTCGGCGGCTTCGTGGGTCAGGCCACAAAGCAGGGGGCGGGAGTCGGCGACACAGAACAAATGATATCGATTACATCTAATCAGTTGTCGGCATCTGATTGTGCGGTCGTATCCCCATTATTATCCTACTGACGTATCTCTTAGCAGGGGTGGTGTGGCTAAAGAATGAAGGCTTACGTAAATTATAATTGTATTGTGCTTTGTTTGTTAATCCTTCATACGAATAAATAACACTTCACTGATATATTCTACTCTAGACCTGTGAGATTATTCTTAATTGTGCTTTTTAACACGTAACTTTATATTGTTCTCACCGCAATGGAGTTTTGTCTCACAATGAACCTGTATCGTACCGATCGGCTAGCAATCTTGCAGCGTCTGCCTGGGTACGCTATATTGTAGCGTCTGCCGCCTGAATTTGTAAATTTCCTCTATTTCAAGTCTCTGATTTGTTAATCCTACTCCAATAGAATACTTTTATTTAACTTAAGCTTTTTCTAGTTTTGATTGGCTGTTTATAAACTGTTTTAAATATTTCATTGTTGTTTCAAGAATTATTAGTAGCATTATTAAACTTTCTAATTAATTGCTGTCTCAAGGTTACCTCATTGTTACCTCATTGTACCAAGGAAACACTACAGTATTGGAGGCTCCACAGTCTTCCCTCTATCAGGGTCGAGAAGAGGTTCCAAATCGCAAGCTTCTGTTCCATCTGTTCGACACGGACCAAACGTCAGCTCCGGAGTCAAGCTGAAACATGAAAGTGAAATAGGAGGAAATTGGGGAGAGAGGAAGTCAGTGGTACAATTCACCACTTCCTGAAGTGCTCCTGGAGCAATGACGGAAATTTGCATCGAAGTAGAATACCCACTCCAGCATTCGACTTTTGCAACCAGGGAAAACCACGAAATACCCTTATTATGAGTTGGCGGCCATCGGGAATCGATCCCGGGACCTGCCTAGTGCGTGCCTTGTACGAAAAGGCGGAGCCATCTAGCTCGGTTAGTTTATAGTATGTCTGGCGTGCGTATTAAACACACATCAACTATGGCTATGATAAGGCTGATCTAGCTTAGAGCACATTTGAAATGCATATATACATGCTCATTGGCAGTTGCAATACTGAAATACTGTTCTTCAAGACATAATTGATATGCTGCAGCTGCATTTAGTAAAGGCTAAGTTAATTTCAACGATTCTTGTGGATAATTGTAGTAGACAGAATTTAAGCACCATTATATTTGCAGAGGGTGCGGTAGAAATTCATGTTCAAAGATAACTTCTGTTGGTATTTACTGTCTTTTGACTGAAAATTCATGTATTTCACTCATTTTTGATTGATAGTTGCACGTACTTACAATGCAGTAACTACTACAGTAAAAAGACCGTAATTATGCAATAATTATTGCTAATAAAGATATTGTAATATTATTCTCTCTCATGCGTCCCTCCCTCCAACCATCCATTCATCGTCAGTGCTAATACTGTTTTTTTCTGTACGTTCAGAACCATACAATTCTAGCAATGAATATATTTTGCTTCCGATTTGTAACTTTTGCTTCATATGCAGTTTTCTTAAATATCCGGCCATTCTAAATTTTGTTTTATGGTTATATTATTTCTTCAGTTCCTACATTTGCCTGTAACGAACTCAATGAATGCGTTATATTAATGATATTACAAATCTATGTGTGTTATTCTTTACTTTGGATCTAGGGATATAAAAGTAATTGGAAAAGTTCTGTTACCTACCTAGTGTTTCGTTTTAAACAAAATAATTCTATACTGAACCTTGAAGCAAAGTTCTCATTTTTAAGTTTTATTTTTGATGGTAGCTGTGTTATCATTTCACACAAGAATGGCTTAACCGATTTTTGTGAATCTTTACATATAAATTACCCGAATTACCACTTGAAAATATGTTATATGGTATTTTAGTCCTTTGCCCCAGTATAGCGGATGCAAGGTAAATAAAAGAATACTTTACTGATAATTTCTCTTTCTGGAAAATCTTACTCACCCAAAGTTTGCAAGAGTACTATTTCTTACAAGCTTTTTTATCCACAAAATGTGCATAGGATGATATTTTAAGAGCTTGTATAAACGTTTTTGTTTACCATTATTCCTGAACGTAAACGCTTAAAGATACACTGTATGGAATCATTTTATATGTTGTATCAGAAGTCATCCTTTTAATTTTATTCTTTCGAACATCGATCGCACTGCAAGTTTAAGGAGGAGGCAGGAGCTTTCGTACTGTTAAACCTTTTACTTATGTTTTAAGTTTAATTAACACCTCAGAAAAAGCAATTTTGTTGCCGGTTTTGAAAACTTCAAATGACGTGTACATGCACAAACCGGGAGAGTGATGGAGAGAAGGTGACAGAGGGGAAAGATTGAGAGATTGGTATATGGAATGAAAAGTGGGGAAGGATAGTATCGAGATTGAGATGGGAGAGCGAGCGGAAAGAGTGGAAGGTGGTAGGGAAAACGGATGGAATGGGAGAGGGAGGAAGATGAAGAGAAAGAGGGAAAGAGAGACAGGGAGAACGTGCTAGAGGGTGCGAAACATAGTGTAATATCCGAAGTGAACGCAATAACGCGAATGTAGCTGCGGGTTCCTGCTGGTTAATAATTCATGGATACTACCTATCGTTGTTCATAACTCAAGTTTATTCACATACTCCTTAAAATAGATATGTCACGCCAAATGTTCTTTCCCGGGGTTTCTCTCGATTTGTGCGACCCTTAATAGTATTACGATTAGAATTCATATTCCATATAGCGGTGGTTCCAAAACAATCACAACGGCTGTCGCCCTTCGTGGGCTATATAATTTTCCTGCTCTTCTGTCTGTTGCAAAATACTTTTCTTATGAATCCTTATCTTTCAGAATAAAGTAGAATAAATGAAACGCTTTAAAATCCACATTAATCAGTAACTTGTGTTAACCAGAACTTTTGGGGCATTCACTGAAATATGAATGTAAGTTAAAGTATCTAAGCATAAAGATATGTCAAGAAGTTGTTCATCAAAAAACTGCTGCTTGATATCCAAAGTCTAGGGAAGTTTAAATGAACAAGTAAGTAAATTGTTTAATTAATTCTTCCACTCATAAAGATTTTTCGGATGCTTTTATCTTAACCCAAATGCCCCGAACAACGATTTTTGCCTTTATCAGGAATGTTTGATTAAATGATGAGTCCCATAAAACAGAAAATCGATGCGGTGGACAATATTTTCTTGTTTACTTGTATGTTTATATAAAATGTCAATAAAGTAAACCAAACCAATAATGAAAGTCATGCTAATAACACTATGAGTAAACAAATGTTCTATATTTAACATTTTAAGGTCAAGGCGTTTCATGAGAATAAACGTTAATGTGGCGGCGCTGTCCTGTAAATTACCAACAGATATGACACGATTTTAAATATGTCCTTAAATACGTGGTACCACTGGTGAACTTGGTTATGATGAGCATTTTTGAAAATAATCCGGAAAGTCACAAGACTTTTAAAGGATTCTCCACTCAATCTACATTTAAGTGTTTGCCAATTTCAAGGAATGTTACCGTGTGATTGAATATTCTTGAAATTCTTATAAATAACCTTTCATCTCTATATGTGCAGCGGTTTCCATAAAACTCATAGATACATTTTATGTGCCTCTCCAGCTAAACTAACCTTAATTTTGCGGCAATTTTTACCACACAGGAAAAGTGTTGGCACATTTATTTCATTTTCGCACGTAAAATTTCTACTGCATATACACAGCGGTTCATGGGACGAGCGACAAAGGAACAAACGATACAATAGGTAATTTAATAGTGTTTTTCGGTAGTATACAAACTTATAAACTAAACAGACAAGCATTTTGAGATAGTTAAAGGAATACAAATTGAATAATTCTGTGGATATCATCAATGGTTTTATTGCAATTTGAATAAATATATATTGTAGGTAATTCTTATGGTAATCACTTCGGGAAAGGTTATTACTATCAGTAAATTTGCTATTCTAACAATTATTATTCTTATTATTAATACTTTCTCTATTTATTAAACTATGTAATGTCCTCTTCTTTCTGAGTAATTTGGTACGTCCGTCTTACCAATCTCTCACTCTCAGCCCCCAAATGGGAGGCGCCTCATAAGCTTGGGATCCATTGATCTGCTGAAAGTCAACCAGCTACAATTTAAAAAATGTGCACAAACACTTAGGTGAACCAGATGGAAACTGCGACTCTAAGGCAGGGGTTGCCAAACTTTTCATAACAGGGAGCACATTAATCAACAGGGAATAATTTACAGCCGAAGCCACATAATTTTAAGATAGGAACCATAAGCTCGCAGGCACGAGAGGCACGGATTACATTAGTTTTCAACACAGTATTTTATTGAACTAAAATCAACACTTAAGTATCAATAACTGATGTAATTAAATACATAATAAATGATCAGTCTTCAATTTACAGTCTCATGACAATGTAACGTATAGGACATCAAATATTTATACTTGTTACATAATATTTTATGTCAAGAGACGTTCAATTCAATGAGAAAAATGAAACTTGTTTTCTGTGCTGTAATTACAGATATTCATGCCTCTAATTTTGCTCTGCCTCTCATCAAATCGGCCTGTAAATATTCATCAGGCGTAGCAGACTTTATTCTGATTTGACATATTTAATTCTTTGAAATATCCTTTCATAGATATGTGTTGATGTGAACACTGATATTAGTCCTCATGTAAAGTATTGAAAATGGGAAAATTTGTCACACGACACACAATTGTAAAAAGCAACCAAATTAAACTCCTTGTACTTGTCCTTCAGCAGGTCATTACTACGGCCCGGAAGTTCATGCAGTTACATATTTTTTTCCTTTGTTATAAGTACAATGCTGGTAAGCTATATGCACGAATCATCAGCTTATAAGCTTATTAAACCCAATTTTATGTTGCATATAAATGCAAATTTTGTCTTTTCTGATAAAAACTTCATATTTCTTTAATTTTAGTGTTTTTGTGGCATAAAGCTGTCTTTTTACCATGCAGGATTAGAAATGTTGCAACTCCGAACTGAGCCGCTTGTAAACACGTCGAGGAAGTCCCGAGCTGTTATCTTGAGATAGTGTGCAGCTGCGTAATTTATTGGATAGCCTGCATATCAGAGTCTCTTCCAATCAGCTAAGTATAATTTGTTGCGTGTGCGGTCGTAGTATTGCATTCCTCTGATTCCTCTCTGTGTATTACATTCATTGCTTTAGAAAAAGGCATTTGTCAGTGGTTTGCATTTGTCAGTGAATATATTCAAATAGCCCTATGCCGAAAGTAAAAGCTCGTGAGTCATCTAGACTTAATAACCTTCGAAATGAATTTGTGAGTGATTTGATTTGTACAGACGGCATAATATTGTTTTGTAGGGTATGTGAAAAAAACGTGGGAAATGGATAACTCTCTCAAGTTATCCAACAGGTAAACTTAACAAACCATAAGCAATTATTGGCAAACAAACGCGAAAAAACGAGTCTAAGCAAAAGCAATTGGAGGAATGTTTAGGGAACAACCTAGATAAATTTTCTTCTGATTTATGTGAAGCAATTTTAGCATCTGCTATACCGCTTTGGAAACATACTAATCCTAATTTGGGAAACGTTCTTCGTAAATATACCACACATAATGTACCTGACGAAAGCACATTACGAAAAAGGTAAAGGTATGTATCATGGAGGGGCCCACGGAATCGGGGCAGGCACCGCACGTAGGCCAGTCAGTCTATTGTGTTTCCAACGTGACCCCTGGGAGGGACCCGAAGGGCGACCAGAACCGGATGCCGACGGGCGCAGGCATGGACGGGGTCCCTAACGTTTCCAAATAGAACTCATCCGACGCCGCAAGACCCTTGTTCACAAGCCACCAACCGCCAGGGTCCCTCGGAACGGAGCCCCACCTGAGGAGAGATCTAACTGAGCGGTACCGCAGTGACGCCAGGGAAGAAACCTTTAGAGAGCGCAAGCCACCGCCCAGCCGCAGCCTGCAAAACACCGTCGCCTGGTCCTACAGCCCTGAAACAGATGACAAGGAAGATGATGGGTACAGGAAATGAGAGGAAAAGGAGTCCTGGTAGAAGATGAACCACCACAGCATTCGCCTGGTGAACTGGGGAAACCACGAAAAACCCATGACCCAGAGTGGGCGGTCGCCGGGGATCGATCTGCGGGCCACAGACGTAACCGCCTGAGCCATCTCGTTCGGTAAGCACGTTACGAAAAGCTTATGTAAGCCGTTTGTAAGCAGTGTGCTATCAAGAATGCGAGATAAAACTGATAATGGGTTTATTTAGGTCTGGATAGATGAAACAACACATTTCTGAGGGTAGATTTGTTGCAAATGTAATAGTTGGTGCCCTTAACAACCAGAAACCAACGGTGTCATACCTTCTTAATGTGATAACTTTGGAGGCCACAAACAATGTAGCATTAACTCAATCTGTAATTCATTCCTTAACATTACTGTGGCTAAGTGGAATTAAATATGACAGGGTGTTTTATTCATCACAGACAGAGCCAGCTACGTGATTAAATCATTTGATGCATAATGAATGCTATTTTACCTATTTTAATTCATTTAGCGTACCTCGCACATGCACTCCACCGCATTTGTGAACAGGCACGTGGAGAATTTACTTTATTGGATCGGGTAGTGCTGTAGTAAAATAAAATGCTTTTTGAAATTCCCATCAAGAGTTCAGTTATTTAGGTCCTTAGCACCATGAGTTCCACTTCCTCCTGAACCAATATTAACAAGATGGGGAACTTGGGTTGATGCTGCCCTCTACTATGCAGAGTATCTACATCAGTAAAAGTGGTTGTTAACTCCTTAGACCCTAGTGATGCTGCATCCATTCTTACAGTTCAAAATTTATTGTCTAATAGTGAATTGGAAGCTAATCTTATTTTTTCTGTCTGCGCACTTTTCCAGGGTACCTAAACCTATTACCTCCTTAGAAACCGTAGACCTAGCCGTAAATGAAGCACTCAAAGTATTTCAAGAAACAACATCCAGCTTAAATTCTGTTTCGGTAGTGTACAGGAAATATTAAAGAACAAAATGAAGAGTGTAATATCAAGAAATGCTGGATATGAACAGATATGTAAAATTGGGAACACCACAATTAACTGACATGAATTGGCTTTTGCTACGAACCTGTTGGCATCGTTTAAGTATGCGCCAGTATTATCCTGTGACGTAGAGAGGAGTTTCTCAAGATATAAATCCATTCTCAGAGATAACGCGTTCTTTCAAGTTTGAAAACCTCCGTCACGTGGTTGTTATGAACTGCAATTCGTCGCTTCTTTTGGGCACTGAATCAAAAGATTCTACTTCTCAACAATAAATGTAAGTTCAATTTCAAATCCCTTTGTTTATAGTGAAGAATATTACAGACATAAAGTATATTTTAAGTTCATATTTATTGGCGTATTTTCAAGTCTTTTAGAGCATTTTTGGATACATATTTCATAAATGTTAGGGCATGAATTTCCGAGTCCTAGTCATTACAAATCTGAGTACAAATCTGAGTGTTTAATGTTATTTATTTATTTGAAATAAATTAATCTATTACAGGCACACTATTTCTATACATTTATTGATATTTTTTTAAGCTTGTAGGCGGACCAATCAAAAGCAGCTGGCGGGCCGGTTTCCGGGCCGTAGTTTGGCAAACCCTGCTCTTAGGGAAGACATCGTGGCTTGCAAGCTGTTCGACAAAGTTTGTCCGAGATCAAAGGGAAGCACACCCAAGCCTGACATGGCTAATTCATACTTACAATCACCGCACACGTGTGGATGTGGGAACTGCAATAGGTGCTTCTAAGTTGATCACCTCTATACTGTGAAACCTGAAATTATTCTATAGGTTTTCAGAGTGTAATTAGGAGTCTTTTTTACCTTTTTACCTCTAATTTTGGAATGTTAACGTTTTTAGCCATGCAAATATAATCGCAAGATAAATAATAAGTAAATGAACAAGCACTAACTTAGACTTCACCTAAGGGATACGAGTTTAAGGCTTTGAAGCCATTCGACATCCATCTCGATGGCTAAAGGAGAAGTGTCCGAAGGAAGCGTCATCTAAGCAGACGATTGAAATAGTTTTCAAAACCGCGCCCCCAGTTGAGGGATAAATACGTTAGCCCGATATAACCATAATGAGTGCAATATTCTTCTATTAAGAAAAAAATACGTTGATAATTTTAGAATTGTTTGTTTAGTAATTTGAAGTATTTTAATTGATTGCGTTTCTTCTTCTTTTCAGGTTTTGCTTGAAAACGGTGGACCTAAATAATGTGTCTGAAATGACGTTTTGAACGTTTGTTATTATTTCTGATGGAAATTATCGACTTACAATAACATTTGAACATTTATTCTAAGATTCCGCTAACGGATTAAAAGTATGACCATATAATTGTTTACCTTTGAAGAAAATATTATAATTTTCAGTATTCAAATATTTTGTAAGAAGACTATAAGGCAGAAAGACATATAATTTGTGTAGTAACTAGAAGCCTTTACTTCTCTAACCCTGCCACCCTTGGCGACTTTCTCGGAAACTGGTTGGTCTGTAACTGCGGAGAGTAAGCCTCAACGGATGTAATGAAGTGACCGCGGCGGTTTCAATTAAACCCTGCTGCCATCTGCTTCACCCAACATTATCCACACCAGCAGAAAGGAACAAGTTGGTTATTGTCAGGAGTGCCTGTTGGACTTAATGGACCTTCCTCTGGGAAGATGCGCTTCTCCCTATTCCGCAACGTTTCCAAAATGTAACCACATCCTCTGTCTTTTACACACATACACACACCCTTCTTACCTCCAATTTCGTGCTTCCGTTGTGAAGAAAGAACTCCAACCTAATACCTGCCAAACTGCGAACGTTAGAGATACTCCAGTCTAGGCAGTAACTATGGCACCAGCTTGCTATAACGACACGTCGGATAGCAAATTAAGGAAACTCTAGCTCATTTTGTTCTCACTGCGTTTAGGGTCTTCTTGATTTCGCAACTAATCTTTTGATTTTTCTGCAACTTTTAACGATAGGTCCTCGCCAGGCCGCGTTTATTCCAGCCAAAAGTATGCACTTTCCGAGTACTCATTATAACAGTATGTTATTCCATATTGGAATTTCACTACTTCTAGCAGCATTAATCAATGACACCTGCTGTATCTCTCCAGCGTTTGCAGGCGTATGGGTTCAGAAACAGTTCTTATGTGGTCGAAACCATTTACAGTGATGAATCCCATGATTTATGACCGGGGAGGGACCTCGATTCTGCTATATTTACTGATGGCTGAAACTAGAATTAGGTTAAAAGAGTGGTATTTATAGGAATTTCCTGTCCTTCTTAAGCAGCTAATTAAAAACTCATAGTCTCATAAGAAGGTAAGGTGAAAGTTTTAAGAGACTTAAGTTCCTGAACTATAACGTTAGCTACAGAAATTGTCCATTATCTGAAATATAAAGGAAAACCATGAAGTAATGCCCCTTGTACAATGTAAGATGTCATTTTATTAGGTAAAGATTAACCAAACTACGTTGTTTATAACCATGAACATTTAAACGAACTTTAAGTGTTGCTTTGAAATTATTACAATACTTATTCATGCGTGGAAAGTGGTAGAAGAAATACTTCAGACCTCATCAGTGGCATTTTAGATACAAATATTGGACTTCGAGCAGGATCAGTAGAAAATCATGATGCAATATTTTGATGGCCTGATTTAAAAATCGAGATAAACAGCACTCACTTCTAAGCAATATTTTGTATCCCGGTAGTTTGAGAGGTTAGCAGAGAATTTTCTGGTCTGTCTGGATGCGCCAGCACTTCATTTGTCCATTTGTCCACTGCACGATTTCAATGAGACTAATACCTTTGAATAGTTGATTTCAAACGTCTACAGGATTAGCCTCCAGCCGAAAAGCTTTAGAAGTACCATTAAGACCAAGTAACTCTCAAATGATGAGTGAAGTTGTTTTCCTGCTTCCCGTTTGCTCCTAGCTATACCAAGTAACATTGTTCTTCACGACATAACTGTCATTTTTACTTTCCCCTCCCCTTCAGTATCTACGGGCAGTTTTTCAGATTCCGATTTACTATAAACCATTATAAAGTTGGATCTTCATCTAAATCGAACTTTCACACTGCACAATGTCTACCTAAGACTAGGCAGCACATAGCTTAAAACAGAGGGCGTGAGTATTAACAGTGTTATCAACGTATGAATAAACAAAACCGATAGCTGCTGAAATACCTATATTATCTACGAGTAGAAATTTAAATACGGACCATATATTTTGATATAGAAACTTAATATACGTAAACTTTAATAAGTAAACCCTTCCTATGGATAATTGAAGCGAATGCCCCGAAGATTCCAAGCATACGGCGTTACTCACACAAAGGTAGTAAAGTCATTAAATAAAGAAATACAGGAATAATGTTAATGGACGTTCAAGGTCAGATTACACTTTTTTGCTTTAATACGTATCATGCCACACCAATTGATTTGTCATGTTTTACAACATGTTAACATACTGTAACCACACCTCTGGCGGCCCTGGGTGGGGCCTGGGACGGTTCTTCAGGGCAATGGCCCGCGCAGCAATAGAACAACAGCGAGTGTGGAATAACAAGCCCCTCTATGTGCCGTTTACTTGTTCCCGAACTTTCGTTTCCGCATGTTCTAGTATGCTCTTGCTCTCGAAAGTTCCGCTTTGTATGCGAGGCGTATATAAGGGACTGCTGTCTTCAGGACGAGCAGTGTTGAATTAAGTCCAACGTTGAGATCAGTGCTATTAGAAGAGGCTGAGTGAAAGTTGCACAGTGTAAGCGGACACTGCAGTTTAATGGTGAATTGTAACTCAACAGTTAGTTGTAAGTCGTGCAGTTCAGCAATTCAGTTGTGTTGTATTCCGAGTGCGTGCCAACGTGACTCCGGTGTAACGTTTGTGCTACGTTGAGTGCCTAGTGATGAATAAAGTGTGTTTCACAATAGCCGGTATTCTAATTGGTTCCATTGGTGTCTGGAGTGGAATCTAAAAACCACGATGGAGGAAATGTTTAAAACATTTTGGGTCAAAATAGAGAAGATGGAGACGAAAATTGATTCCGGGTTGGAGAAAAAGGAGACAAAAATACAATCCGGGTTGGAGAAGATGGAGAGTGAAATGGGGAACGTAAATTCCGAAATGGGCAAGATGGAAAGTGAAATAACTACAGCGAATTCCGCCATGGAGAAGATGCAGACGGGAATGGAAGGTGTAAAGGAAGAAATGAATACAGAAATGTCCAAGATGAAGGCGGGGTTATCGACTAAAATTGACGAGCAACTGGCTGGAGAAAAGAAAGACGCGAAAGAGCTCGGCGGAAGGATGAAGGATTTCGCCAAACGCGTTAACACCCTGGAGGACGTAGGGGAACGGCTTGGCGTGCTGGAAGGAAGAATCCACGGTAGCGCCAAGGAACTGAAGGCCATCATGGAAGAAATTCCTAGCGCAAGACTTACGCACATGAAGGCAGAGACAACTGGACGCAACACACAATCTGCACGCATGAAGTCACCCAAATATGAAGGAATGTAAGCTTTTTAAGACTTCCGCTAACAATTCGCCGCTCTCGCTACCCACAACCGATGGCCAGCAGAGGAGGAAGTACATAGCTAATAGCCAGCCTCCTGTGACCGGCAGCAGAAATTCTGAATGCGATGCTAACGTCGGCGGTGTGTGGAGACATCTGCGTGGCGTTCGCACACCGGTTCGGAAACCATCGCTTGGCCCCAGCCTATCGTAGTCAACTCAAATCAGAACTGCAACAGCCAGAAAAGACGCTGCAGGAATTAACCCGGGAATTGAACAGCTGGTGAATAAAGCTCTGGTGAACCTCCCGGCCAGTTACGTATCCCAGGAAGATGCCTATTGCTTTGTCTACGGGGTGCGTGACGCCGGGATACGAGAGTGTCTGATGTTCGGCGATTACAAGGCATTCCACGAGACGCTATTGGCAATGTTGAGGATAGAGGTGGCCAAGGTGACAGCGGCACCTACCCTGCAAACCAGGAGTAGTTGATACGGCGGGGAAAAGGGATCATTCCAAGGACATTGACAAAGATTTTCAGGTTGCGTAAGTTGGGGTGTGACCATCTAGGACACCTAGTAAAGGACTATTCACACCAAGCCGACGAGCAGGCAGGAAAGGAACAAATGCCGGAGTTGCGAAGGGGTACGTCGGGGTGATTTTCACCACCTCCTCGAGTGACGCTGAGTGCCTTTGGCAGAAGAATGGATGACAACCTCGCCGCGGACGGGTGGATACAAGGTAAGCTGTGCTGAGTACTAGTGGACACGAGTGGAGCCATAACTGCAATCAAATCTGATGTGGCGAAGGGCTTTCCGTCGAGAAAACCAAATCAGCTCTACCAACTAGTGACAGCATCGGGACATAACTTGCCTTTGAAGGAGGCCCTGCTGGCGTTGACCTAGAGCGGAAGGTTTATGGCCTTGGATGTTCGTCAAGGCGATGACTGAAGATGTGATGCTGGAAACGGATGCACTCAGAAGCCATGACGCGACGGACGAAATCGGAAGGAGGTTCTTGAGACTCGGCTGCGACGAGGTGGCCACGTTCCGGAACACCAACGAGCACTCGAGAATCTTCAGGGTGATCCTGATGGAGGATGTAGTTGTACCCGCAAGAAGCGAGGTGGTGGTAAAGCGCATCTGGAAGGCCAGCGCTCAAGCAAACTGATTTTGGCCTGGAAGACAACATTGGATGAATTATGCTTGGCCAGGGCATTTTTGCCTTGACAGAAGGAGGTCCTGTGAGACTGCACAGAAGCCGATACAGATACCGATCACATAGAGGTTGGAACGAAGTTAGGGGTATGCGAGCCAGCTTCAAGTGCATCGCCGTGCGACGGACTCGAAGAGCTAGCACCGCCTCCAGATCTGCGATTCCGGCTGTAAGACTTGCTGAAAGGTTCGACCGACCATCAGACTGCGGCACAACTGTAGAAAGCCCGGCACCTCCTTAGGCAATACCAGTCCTCCTACAGCCACGGGGACGGCTAATACAAGCGCACCGATCGAGTACACCACCACGTCGACACCGAAAACGTCCGGCCCATCCGGCAACGATGTGTTTCTCAAGAAAGCGGAGGAATGAGACATACTGAAGAACATTAGATCTGGAGGTATCATCGAAGAATCCGAAAGCTTTTGGTGCTCCCCTGTGGTCTTGGCGCAGAGGAACAGCGAGCTACGCTTCTGCGTGGACTATAGGAAGTGAAATTCTAGTTTTTATTATCAGGACTGTTTTCCCTTATGCTGCATTGACGACATCCTGGACACTCTTGCTGGTGCCCAGTGATTCTCTACCTGGACGTGATATCGGGATATTGACAGGTGACTCTGTACCTCAGACAGAAGTAGACCGTATTATCGACAGGCTAGTGGCTTTGGCAGCTTACGGTTATGCCCTTTTGCCTCTGCAACGCGCCATTCACTTACCAACGCCTGTGATGTGGGGATTGACGCCTGCCGGCTGTACTTGGACATCATCGTCATTGGTTGTACTTTCGAAGATCATCTTGAGGACCTACCAAGGCATTACAGAGGCTGCAAGTAGCTAACTTAATGCCAAGAGATGCCAAGATTTCAGCAAGAAGATTAACCACTTGGGCCATATAGTCTCAGCAATTGGGCTAACTACGGATCCGGGGAAGGCTCGGGCAGTGAGAGATTGACCTCACCCGCAAGATAAGTGAGAGCTGCGCAGCGTTTGTAGGTATATGCAGCTACTATCGCCGGTTCGTCAGAAGCTTCTCCAACATAGCGAAACCCCTCACCCATCTAATGGAAGAACACGGAACTTATACTTGGACAGCAGAGAGCGAGGATGCGTTCTAGACGCTTAAGTCAGCACTCTGCAGTGTGCCTGTTTTGGGTTTTTTAATTTTATTGTGAACACTGACGCCAGCGACAGTGGTAATGGAGATGTACTATCCGAGTTCCAGTATGGACAGGAGCGGGTAATAGCGTACTACAGCAGATGCTCTCCAATGCAGAATAGATCTACTGCGTTACACGACGAGAGCTTTTGGCAGTTGTAAGGGCGCTGGAGCACTTCCATAAGTAACTGTACGGTCAGCCATCTCGTTTGAGGACTGACCACTCCGCCCTCACCTGGCTATTAAGCTTTAAGAACCTGTAGTACCAGACGGTTTGTGGGTCCAGAGGCTCAAGAGTAAAACTTCACATCATAACTACGAAGAGAAAGGAGCCACTCCAATGCGGATGCCATGTAAAGAAGACGCTGGCAAAAGCAGCGCGGCCAGTGCACTAGGGTGGAGAAGAAGGAGCGTGCCACAGCGATTCGTGTGACTTCGGTGGTGCCTGCAGATAAATGCGACAGCTCAAGCCAGAGCAGCGAATAGCTGGCAGGCGCCGACTTGGAGCCGCTCCATGGAGAACTGCAGGCAGCAACTAGGCCGAACTGGGATGTCACCTCAACCAGGAGTAGTGTTTGCATGAGTCCTGCTGGGTTCAATGGGATTCACTAAAGGCCAAGGAGGTGCGGTGTTCAGAGTTTGGGAGTCAACTGACTGGAAGACCCGGACAGAGCAATTGATCCTTCCCCTGAGTAAGGTCCCGGAAGTGATGTAGAAAGTGCATACGCGGACTTTGAGAGGACAACTCAGATCCAGCCGAACGACTGGCAAACTCCGACAAAGGTACTACTGGTTGATACTTCGAGTTGAAGCTGTGAAGAGCTACTGTCAATGTCAAGTGTGCGCGGTATGTCGCAGCCTACAGATTAGGAGCTGGGGTGGTATGCAGTAGTGCAACGTGGCAGTATCATTTGAACGTGTTACCATCGATATAGCTGGGTCGTTCCTAGCGTCAGACTGGGATAACATGTATCTGTTGGTGGCCTTGGATTACTTCACCAAGTGGACAGAAGTATGCGCCATTTCTAACCATGTGGCCAAGATGATAGCAAACTGCATCGTGGAAGAAGTGTTCTGCCGATTTGGGGTACCGTTAGAACTACAGAGAGATCAGGGTAAAGAATTGGAGTCGAATCTGGTGAGGGAAGAACTAGAGCAATTTGGAGTGCACAAGACGCGTACAACGCCACTCCACCCGCAGTCAGACTGCATGGTAGACCGGTACATCAAGACTCTAGAAGAGCACCTGAGAAAACATGGGGACAATCATCAGAAGTACTTGGAAGTCAGGTTACTTTTTTTGCTGTCCTATCGCTCTTCGACATACGACACCATCGGGTTTATACTAACCAGTTGGTTTTCGGCAGGAAACTGCGTCTTTCATGCGACCTGAAGTTTCGTAGCCCCATTGGGGCGGAACAGCCAGTAATTGACTACGTAGAGAACCTTGTGGACCGTCTTCACGACGTGCACGAGATGGCCCGTCAACATACCCAAGTAGCGAGCGACCGGATGAAGACCCGTTACGACCGTCATGCCAACAGCCAAGGTTTCCAGCGATGTGATTTGGTATTACTGTATCGTCCTACCCGGAGCAAGGTGCATTGCCTCAAGCTTCAACAACCTTGTAAAGGACCGTGCTGCGTTGTTGAAGGAGATCGATGGTGTCTACCGCATCCAGAGACCGCCCCGAGGGAAGGTACTGATGGTGCACATAGACCGTCTAGCCCGCTATGACAGTGCTGTTTGGGACGACCATCCCTGAGGAGAGAGCAATTTAATTTGAGTTGTAACTCAGCTGTCTATTGTGAGTCGTGCAGTTCAGCAATTCAATTGTATAGTATTCCGAGTGCGTGCCAAAATGGCTCAAGTGTAACGTATGTGCTACGCTGTGTGCCTTGTGATAAATAAAGTGAGTTGCACAATAATTTGTGTACTCATTTATTACAATACGTTTTTTCACGCTGTCGGCACCACCTTTTATCCTCATTCTCTCCTTTAGATTCTAATGAAGGTTAATATTCGTGTATATATATATATATATATATATATATATATATATATATATATATATATCACCTATCGCATCGGGCAATGTTGAGAGAATGCTCTCCCAGTGTAAGGAAATTGTAAGTGATAATATCAAAAGGTTAATAATTGCATAATTAACCTGTATGGATGTGTACAGCAAGGGACCTACTTTGTTTTGTCCTGAGTACTAAATATGTAAAGAATATAAACAAGTTCAGTATTCAACACTCATTTTGATACTATATAGCCATGGTGTTCTTAGTGGCACTAGGCGAATTTTGTTTTATTACATAGCATCACCATCCCTGACACTTTCACACTCATCTTTCTTCTGTTTTTTCGCCTACTTATTCCATGGCATATCGTCCTTGTGATTCCCCTGCTGTACTTTTGTTTACCACTAACGTGTCGTCTGACTGACAGATTGGCTGATTAATAGGCAGACTGACTGGCTGACTGGCTGACTGACTGACATATCGATTCTTTGATACGTCGAAGTGGTAACACTTTTAAGAGTCCTGATATGTTTACAGATTAGCAATTTTCGACAAGATGTAACAATGCTTCACAGCCATATCAGTTCCTTACTGCTCGTCCAGCTTTTATAAGCATTAGAAATGTATGTAAAATTTCAGCAGAAGGGTAAATTTCTTTATACAAATTCTTCTAAAAGTAGCATCATTTATTCTGTCTGTAATAAACTTTTCTTTTGAAGATCTACAAATGTATTTGCTGTGTACTTCGCTCTATATACAGAACAGTTGCTCAGGAGGAGGAAGCATCAGTAAAAGCAATAGAAGCAGTTATAAAGATGTATAAGCATAACCAAAACTGTAGTGATAGAAGTAACAGCTTTGACAGCAATAATGACATTACTAAAGCCGTAGGTATGGTAGTGCAAGCTCTAGTGAAATATTACAATTGATAATGTGAACGGTATGATAGTATGCGTAGCAAATGTCATGTTTAGGGGCGGCGGAAACACGTGCTTTTTCATCGGACTGTACCTGGCAAGTAGAGCGGGTGTGTGTTTCCGCCCCTTCTTAATACGCAGCTTGGATTTTGCAGTTTCAGTAGTCATACCATGTGCGTTGGAGCATCAGTTGTTCGTCTTTGAAGCTTATATTGAAAAAGTCCTTTTTGTAGTTCATCTGCGTTTCCGTATGCAATTTAATGTGGAACGCCGTGGAAACATCCTTGATCGCAATACGATATTACGATTGTTTGAAGTGTGTAGAGCAAAAGGAGGCTTTCTGTTAGGAACCAGCTTTAGCTCTGGGATCGCAGATCAGTCCGCATGCTGCATCCTATAGAAGGACTTACAGCTTCATTCTTACAAGATATTGAGAGAATAAAAGCCTATTCTAAGGGGATTTTGCAGAGCGAAGACAATTTTGTGAGACAGACATTTGGTGATGACTCAGTGGTAATGACTACTTTCAATGTTCATTTCCAATCAAATGGGGTTGTGAATAAATACTGTGGGTACTGGGTGCCGAAGAACACATAACGGTTACTCCAAAGGCTGCTCCAAGAGTAGCAGTGTGGTGCGTGTTGAAAATTTTTGGGACTGTAATTTTTATTCTTTTGAAGGAATGAATACCCTAACTACAGTGAACTCAGTCGAAATGCTAAACAGTTTCCTACTTCCGAAACTACATAGTCGAAATCTCAACATACAGCAAATCTGGTGCCGACTGCCACACCACACACAGTAGCGAATCAATGCAGGCGGCTATCTACTGAATATTTGCTATTTAAAAAAACACGTGTTTCTGCTGCCCCACGCTAACTTGTATGAGTAGGCTTAAAAGCGTTGAAAACAAAATCATAATTACCACATCCTCCAGTATAAGCAGTACAAGCAACGCCTATGCAACTACAGTGGCTCTAGTAAAAATAATACAACCAGCTCCACATAGCAGTAGAAGCACAGATTCAGCTGTCTTATTGTTGTTATTGTTATTAGTAATAGTAGTAGTATTAGTAACAGAACTATTATTAGTAGTAATAATAATAATAGTTGTGCAAGTAGTAGAACTAGTGGTAAAAGTAAGGGTGCATAATCCTATCGGGACTCCCGATGCCTGGTCACCGCACAGCAAGTAGGCCGTAACAACCACATTTACTTCTAACGTGGCCCCTGGGAGGGTCAGGTGAGAGGAGCGACCCGAAGGGCAACCAGATACGGATGATGGGTGAAAGTATGGGTGGGGTTTCCAGACAGAATGCATCTGTCACCGCCCGATACGACCTTGAACCACCTAACCCACGGCGGTCCCTTATCGTGGGGCCAATATCAGAGGCGGTTCCCTAATGTGCAGTACAGACTGCCGATGGGGAAGAAGCCTCCACAAAGCGCACATCCTTCGTTCAGCCGCAACTCACTGAACATCGTCGCCTGATCCTGCAACTCTGAAAATGGTGTCGGTAATGAGGGACAGGAATGTCGTGGTAGATGTGGAACCACCCTAGAATTCGCGTGCACACACGGGGAAACCACGATAAACCCATGGGTCCGATTGGGCGGTCAGATCAGACCCGGGACCTCCCAAATGCGAGTCGCACACGTTATCGCAGCGCAACCTCGCTTGGTCAGAACTAGAGACTATAATAGTATTATACTGGATCCGCTCTAAGAAATACACTTTTTATTACTCTGCACAAAACTGCGCAGCATGTCTGGCCTAGCAATTGATAGTATACTGCCTTGCCTTCGTCCATGTCTTACGTGGGATTAGAAATAGAAAAATAACTTCTTACCTACGAGCAGCTTTAGTTATGTTGACATATTGAAACGAACGTTAAAACGGCATATAAAACACCTTAATACACGTATTTAAACGAACGCACACATTTAAAGCACTGTCAGTTACATTAATAAGATTCACAGTCGTCATTACTGGCAGGTAAGGCAGCAACTCTGAATTAGAATCTAAGAATAATTCTGAATTGCCATTTCCTAAGTTTATCACTTGGCTGTCGACGACATTATCTCTGAGGTGATCAAACTACCGGAACCGCACTTCGCCCTTGCTACATGTTTGACGTCAGACTGCCACATTTCTGCCGACGCATGATCCAATGCTACCCTGATGTTCTCAGTATATATACTTGTGAGCACGGCTATTTTATAGGAATTCTCCGTCGAGTAAACGAGATGGAGTGAAAGAAGAGAGAGCGAAGAATCCTAGCTGCAGCGAAGAATCCTGATTCTAATACTGCTTCCGTATTTTCGGAAGCCGAAGCAGGTGGACAGCAGCGGGATATCCCAGACGTATCACTTCCAAATAAGGCTGCTTCCGGAGCGAAACTAAACAAACAACTCGCAAAATACACCTACTTCGCAAACCAGTGCAGTTGTCGTCCATATCCTACCTCAGCTTCCAGCGGGTAGCACAGGCATTCTGATCAATAGCCTAAATTCTAACCAAGATACGATGGCAAATCAAAAAGTCATTGCCCCTATTTTTTTCGGCCAAATTACCAATGTAAAACAAAAACCAACATATACATTCCAAGTCTGGACTTTTCATCGGCCGATGCTCATAGAGTTTCCAGCTGCTGCCGGCGGCAGCGCTGCTGTCAGTACTTTCAAAATGTCAGGTGTGCTTAACACGTCCACGGCTTACGAGCAACGAAGTGTGTATGGAAAAAGGTGTCTTGCTTTGAGAAGTGTGAGATGCTGGTATTCTGAGTTCGAAAATGGCCGTGCAAATCTACATGACAATGAGCGTGCGGGGAGACCGCGTGTATCGGTGACTGATGACAATATTGCCCGCGTGGATGCGATTGTGAAAGCAGAGCGGCGCGTGCGCATCTAAGACATTGCTCAGGAGCTCGACGTTTCTTTTGGGAGTGCTTTCGACGTCATTCACGAGTGCTTAGGGTACAGGAAGGTTTCATGTCGATGGGTTCCTAAGCAGTTAAATGACGTGATGAAAGGCAAGTGAATGATTGCTTCTTTGAATCATCTGCAATGATTTGCCGAGGAGGGTGACAATTTCCTGGATCGTATTGTTACTGGCTTTGAAACGTGGGTACTACATTACACGCCGGAATCAAAACAGCAAAGTATGGTGTGGAAACATCCGCAGTCTCCTGTGAAAAAGAAATTCCGTACTGTGCCATCTGTTCAAAAAGTGATGTTAACGGCATTCTGGAATTGCCGTGGACCGCTCGTGCTGGATTTCATGCCGCGAGGTGCCACCAACAATGCCGACAGATATTGTTCCACACTGTCACTTCTGCGGGCTGCGATAAGAAAGAAGCGATGCGGGATTCTTGATGTTGACAACGTGATCAACCTCCACGACAATGCGAGACTACATGTGGGAAACAAGACCGTCAGCAAGCTAAGCAACCTTTACTGGGAGCTTCTAGAGCATCTACCATACAGCCCGGATCTTGCCCCTAGTGATTTGCATCTTTTCAGTCCGCTGAAGAAGTTCCTGGCAGGACTTGCGACGACGAAGTCAAGACAACAGTGCGACAGTGGATCCGTAGTCAGACGGCCGACTTCTACCGCAGCGGCATCGCAAAATTAGTGCTGCGATGGGACAAATGTCTGAACCGGCACGGGGACTATGTGGAAAAATAGTAAAAGGTACAAGGAATAATGTATATATGTTTTGTTGGCTGTATGTTTCTAATGTTATCAGAAAAAATGGGGGCAAAGACTTTTTGATTTGCCCTCGTATATTCAGCTCAAGACCCCATTTTCAACATTCCAATATTACGACTTCTCTTTGCCAAAGAACAGGACTTAACCAATGCCATCCAGACTGGCAAATGCGCAACGAAGGCACAGATAATGCATCAAAACGTGCTGGCATTGCATCTATGTGCACACTGCTGCTGACTGCACCACAAAGTGTCACTAATTTGCCAGCTAGACATTTATCACCGGTTGCCAAGCAATGCTCCGAGTAACCATCTCTGGTACTTGCCACCTGCAATAGGATCATGACGTCACAACAACCGGCCTGCCTCGACGCGAACAAGGCATGTTCAAAGCTATAACCATAGACACTCCACCACCTACACCCAAGATAGAAGGCATCCATACTGAAATCGAAATATCAAACTTAACATACTGGAAGAAGCACTCTCCAAATTTGAGACACTGAAAGAAATAGTTACCAACCGTAAGGCAGTTTCGGATATCCAATTGAGCTCGACAAACAACTCATTATCTAAAACAGAGTTACACATATCACTCTTTCCACCAATCGATCGATTAGTCAAAAAGGAAGTGGCAACCCTCCATGCGACGAAAAACTGCATTATATCATGAGTGACGACCATAATAGCTGCAAAATGCTAAACACCAAACTTTACTCGACATTCCAAATTTTCTGACAATACTTCTAAAACCCCAATGCATTGAATGAGCCCCTCTTCCTATGAATTCCACGGAAGGTAGGCACAAAGATACATTTGAAATAAAGAACATAACCTCAAACAAAATATCCCTTGAACTCCCCGCGGTGGCAAACTCGGCCTTTGGTCTCGTATCTGTCCTCCGGCAACCTCCTCACCTAGTTATCCTACTCTAAATTCCTTCCCCCATCCAACTTTTCCATTTATAATGTTCTCTTCCCATTCATCTTGTTGTTCCTTTATGCTCTTATCTTATTTGCCCAAGTCGTTTTAAAAAGGGTGAACACATCGTCTCAAAAGACTAGGCGAAGCATCGTCACTAATTACCTACTTTGTTGCTCTAGAACAATTTTACAAATATTTAAAAGTGTGAAAGTCTTAAACTTTTAACGGGGATTTCTCTTTCAAGAGCGCCCTATAGAAAATTCTCTGATTATTTCTACTTTAACATCTTTAATACAATTAATCAGCTCATAGTATTATTTGATAGTATCTGAGATAATGAAATTTGTCTAGAACACCTCCCAATAAAATATTGAGGAATTTGAGGAATGTAGTTGTAGCATTTCTGCCATATTTACTTTAAAAGACATGTGTGGATTGGTCATTATTTTAATATGCTTATTTATAATTCTTTCTTCGTGTTTTGGGTTATTTAGTTATTTTGTGCTTAAACATAGGAAACATTAAGATCAGTGGTCACTTTCGCTGTCTCTTGTCTCCATCTCCATCTTAAGTCATACACTAATCGGACGCAAGTTTTACATTCCCCTGTATATCTGTATCATCAGTTCTTTATACACTGTATCTGCTACTTTTACCCTATAGTTGACCATGGTTATTATCGTTTTCAATGTAAAATATGTCCTTGAGTTCTTACGCATGTCCAAAACGACCGGGATAGCTCAGTTTGCAACGTCTGTGGCCCGCATTTGGGAGGTTGTGATTTCGATTCCCGTGGCCGACCGTACTGATCTATGAGGTTTTTTGGAAGTTTCCCCGAGTCACTAGGCGAATTTTGTGAAGGATCATTACATCCCCAAATTTGCTGTCCCTCCATTTTACCTCCTCTCCCATTTCAGTTCACCTTTCATCTCTTGGCTCTTTCAGCATTGCAAGTATCGGCGGGAGACTTAGAGTTGCATGGCAGAAGAAAAGGATGCTTTATGTAACCCTTCGTCCCCCGGAGTGGGGGCGGTCTTCGAGTCCCGAGCACCCAGGTAGGATGTGCAAGCCGGTTGTACCAGCTGCCATCCGGTGAGCTTCAATCTGGAAAAAGTTAGAAGTCCTGCCCTCTATTCTATCGTGCCTCCTGGGCCAGCTGCCCTCTGTCTCCTCTCACCTCATCCCTCTTCCGGGGGCGCCCCGTCAGGGGCGTAGGCACATAATATATTCATATGCCGATGTGTTAAGTGTCACTCTGATCCTACTCCTATGCATAACGGAATATAACCTGTATTCCTTTTAATTGTTTTTCACCACCTACCTAAAATTTTATATTATGTCCACCACAGCATAAAAACATACGACCCCATAGTTGCCATTGATCTATTTCATTTCTTAAGAATTTTAATCCCAATATTGCTTCCAGTTTTTCATCCTCTCATACTTCCTAGAGAATTCTTCTTAAACAATACTTAAACTTTTGTCTATACTTCATCATCCCAGTTGCAGTTTCATTTCCAACTGATGTTTTCTATATGATCATTAGTTATTACTCTTTTAATATAAAAACTATCTACTTTATTTGAATCTCAGACTTTTCTGATTCATTCAAGTTCATTCTTTCTCGTTTTCACTAGCTGCCTTCTTTCTTTTATTCGCATCTAGAAATGCATGAGCCTCATTAACAAGCGTTTGGTTCGAGAAACGAGGTCATAGTAAAACCACCACAAGGTAGAGGATTGCCCCCCTGAAATGTATATAAGGCACAAGGTTAAGAAGACCGCCATTTAATAACAAAACTTAGTACACTGCGTTTCGTACAATAGCCAATTTAGGTTAACAGGAATGTAAATACTGATTTAAAATATTATAATAGTAGGAGAACGATGGCCTTCTAGTACACCTATATCAAAATATTAAATTTCTTAAGAAAACGATTACTAAACATTCAGGGAAACAGTAAATAAGACAGAATGAAAGCTGCATTACGCAAACTTAGCGTGAGCTTTAACTCGGGAAAAGCATATCCACCAATACTTCAAAATTACTCATATTGAAATACTATAAAATGCAATAAACAAACCCAAGTATGTAGGTCAGAAAAACCCAAGTTTAATATAGAAGTAAGCAACTAGTGGAAACTTAATCTAAGATTCGTGCACTTCGACCAAAAATAAAACCCAACTAGCTCTCCCAAAGTCAATCCGGCTTGCAGCAATCTAAAACGACGCGACCGTAGTGCAGCATACGGCGAAGAAAAGAACGCAAAAGGTAAACATACGCCGCTAACGACCAAATACCAACTATCACGTGGACTTGACCGACTGATCGATAAACTATATGTATATAAATAGGTACAATGGATCGCTATTATCAGCAAACACCGCACTCCAACTTAAGAAATAAAGGGAAAATGAAAATATAGAACATTAGAGAGAATTACGGAAAACGGAAACACACCCTTCGGAAGGGGTCACCCCAAAAAACACCAGTTCGTCAGAGCCCCTTACACTTAATGTTTCTGTTTATCATACTTGGTGGAGTAGGTCAAAGGAAGAGATACTGTACTACAAGACCACTCATACTAGCTTACCAGAATGACGCTTGAACACACACGCACATTATATGAGGTTCATCCAAGATCGGCGTCCTTTTAAAAGTTCCCGGAAACAAGCCAGAAGACGAATGGCCGCAGCGCAAAGCAGCAACCAACAACATAGGCAGCCTGGAGCGAACGATATAAAGTCCGTAATGATGCAGGCCAATGTCAAGCTAGGTGCTCCCAGGAAAGGCGCGGTCAGAGAAGGGCTGGAACTGTGAGTGAAAAGGTTCCTCTACGGACTAAGGAAACAGGAACCACCATTCCGCCGGTTTGCCGACACACAGCAAGGCATTGCACTTCCGATGTTGGGCTATGGGTGCTGCAATATCCAGCGACACTGTACACAGAAGGAAAAAATCACGTAAAGAGGGGGTGCCGCTAGAGAATAAAGCAAAAGCAACAGCAAGGGGAGCCAATAACGGTAAATACAAAAGCATGATCTGAAAAGGGTGTATTAAATAGTTGCTTAAAAGCATATATTAATTAAATAACACACAGATGAAGGAAACAAAATGACCAATCATACATCACTTAAATAGTAACGAATAATACATTAACATAATGCAACAGCAACAATAAGTGGTTGAGCAATTAATGGAGCTTGACTGAATAGTAAGAAGCTAAAATGCGAGATTCAATATTCCACAGTATTCAAATAAATACCAAACATGTTTATTTACCATAACAAATTACGCTTTATAAATACATATACATTTACCCTTCATTAATGAAGGATCGTAAGGGATTAATAAGCATAGTTTTCACTTAAGTGTGATGGGATAGTAGTGAAGGAACATAACAGTAAACACAAACGGTACACACAACACTGGAAACTGACTCAGGACAACTCATTACATAAACACAAACAATATGTAATAATCGGGCGCTCAACACACACACAACTACAATGCAAGAAATAAACAGATAAAAAGAGGAGGAAAGTTGGTCAAAACATAAGTGACTACTGAAAACATTTGGGGAACGTAGTCACAGTTAGGCCACACGTGACGTACACACCACATCAACCGGCCTAAATAAAATAATAACCCACTCCACAATATAAACAGAGAATCAAGACAAACACAGGGAACCGAAACAAATAATGAAAACATAACACGATAGTTCAACACAAGAAAGCAATAAACAATAACGAAAAAGCAAACCAGACCACAGTTTCAGCTGGCTAATATGGGCTCTGCTCTTTCGACCGGTAGCCAGATCTTGGAGTAGAAAAGTTGCATTTTTGTAAATTTTCGTAATATCACAAGGACCAACAAACCTGGGACTATTTTTGTAGCATAGGCGTTCTGCTTAGAACTGAGAGTATGGAACTTACACATAATTCCCTGACCTATGCCATACTGAAAATGCTTCTTATTCTCATCATGCCGTTCCTTAACAAGAGTATGAGTCCGCTGCAAATTACGAAACGCCTTGCGTCCAGTGGTTTCCGTAGAGAATTCTTGCGGCATCAGGTCGTCAAAATGCCACAGATAAGACAACGATGAATTTGGAGCATAAGTCCACATGAGGAGAAACGGGGTTGTTGAATGTACTCTAATGGTATTAAGAGACGTAGCGGTAGGAATAGCACTTTGCCAGCTTGCTTCCAGAATTATCACGACTAAGGAATGTGTTTTTCTGTGATTAGAAACTGGAAAGGGACACACAAAATCCACATATAGCTTTCCGTCGGCCTAGTAGAAACCTCGAACGCTAAACCCTTTCACATTGCACACTGGTTGAGTTTTGTCATAGCGCAGACACGACAAGCCCTAGCACGCGTTATTTTATCTTATTCATGCTCAGCCATGGGAATTGGTCACGAATCAGTTGCCAATACATAATTGGCCACCCAAAGCAGAAGCATGGAAATAATCAAATATCATGGGCACTATGGCAACGGACAGTAATTTGTCCTTATCAACATAGGCAGCACGCGTAAGAGCAACGTGGTCCTTTAAACGAAAGATGGAACGTCTTTGTCAAGAACGAGTTGATTCATAACTTCGGCCAACCTATGTTGACTACATTGATGTCCAGTAATGCTGGTAAAGAGCTTGGGAAAACAGGCACAAATATTTGAATCTAAAGCCTAATGGACCGTCGAAGTAGATGAAACAAACTCACCAAAGTCCCGAGTTCATGAGTCGGCAACAATTGTCCTGACCTCTTGTATGCACTGCGGTTAACTTGAATGCAGCTATGCACAGACCCCAGCGCGCCAGCCTACCTGTAGTCCTAGAAGTCCAGAGCGAACTTACAAGGGCCTGATTATCACACTCGGGGTGAAATGCATGTGTTCGAGGTACTGTCGATATATTTCTAACCCGTAAAGTATGAGACCAGCGTTTCCAGTTCATATATAAAATATTTACGCTGTCTCATTTAAGTTTCGTGACTCTTATATATAGGCTGGTCCACATAAATATGTTCTCTTAAACGAGTAGAAAAAAAAACAAATGCCAAGAATTCCAAACATTATAGGGGCAAGGAGCCTTCCAAATCATGACATGTAAAATATTTCCATGGGGTCCCTTATGGGGCACACGGTGACAAACCTCTGAATTTTAAATTAAACAATGATAATCTATTTATATTTTGGTTCTCCTCAACAGACTAAGCAACGTTTATTAAAACATTTTTAAAATGAATTGCTGAGCACTTATGCTTTAAGTATGCAATAGTCGAAAATAGTCCTAAACGAATAAGTAAGTCAATAAATACCTAGATGGTTACTTTAAATTACTTTCTTAAATGCTCAAAGTAGTCTCCGTTAACATATAAAATCTTGGCAATTCTTTTGAAAAGGTTTTCTCTAACAGTTAACAACATACAGGGGCTAGTAATGCGACAAGCTTCAAGTATTCAAATTTCATATTCTGTTAGGTTGTAAGTGCTTCAAACATGGGTTTGTTTCATATCTCCCCACAAAAAGTAGTCCAAGGGTGTTATTTCGGGTGAACGAGGAAACCAGGCGATAGGTGCAGTACGTCCAATCCACCTATCACCAAATTTCTCGTTTAGCAGTTGACGTGTGCATATTTCAAGATGTGGTGGTGCATCATCCTGCTGATACCACATTTCTCTTCTCACATTGAAGGACATGTTTTCCAATAAGGGAGGTAATTCATGGTTGTGAAAATGTCAATATGATTCACCAGTAAGTGTGCCTTTGAAGAAGTAAGGTCTGATGACAAGGTTATCAAGAATTCCACATCAAACGTTTGGCGACCAACAATGCTGAAAAAGCACAGCTCTCATTCATTTGGGGTTTACAGATACCCAATAATGCATATTATGCCTATTAACATGTCCAGTATTTGAGAATGTTGCTTCATCCGAAAATAATATGTTTGCCAGGAATGAACCATTCTCTGCAATGGCATTGCGTAAGCACTAACAAACACAACTTGAAGCTCAAAATGTGTTTGTGTGAGCTGTTGATACCAACACATATGATATGCATGGCATTTCTGTTGCTTTAGTATCCGTTGTGTTGCAGTGCGGCTAACCCCACTGTCTTTGGACAATTCACATTGACTTATCTGTGGATTTACTTCTACAGCAGCAAGAATATAGATAGTATTTTGATCATTCACTTTGGATTTCACCTTCAAACGATTCCTTTTCTTTACACTTCCATACTTAGGTAGTCCTGTTTCCAGTCGATTGAATTTCATATGCGACATTTGCATCCCGTATCTCTCATTGAACATTGCCGATGCAGTCCGATAATTTCTCCTGAATTCATCCCGTAGTAAAACCATATCTACCTCTACATCAAAATCTGCCACATTTTTAACTTTGGAGAGTCATAGTAAATAATCCACATGTCTAACTACGCACAGTGTTCTATTTTGGGAGTTCAGGTTGGTTTGAAACCACAATACCCATATTCTTTCATTTGATGCTTAATTCCTCCCCGGGTTCATGAGATGTAACAACTTTAATAAAACACACTATAACAGTTCAACAATTAATTTTAGAGAAAAAAGTTTCAATAAAGGTTGTATGTTTATTGAGGGGAACCAGAATATAAAGGAATTATTATAGCGTCATTTAAAGTTCTGAGGTTGGGTCCCGTGTGCCCCATAAGGGACCCATGAAAGTATTTTCCATATCACAATTTTGAAGGCCCTTGTTCCTATAAGATTTGGAATTCTTGGCATTTGGTTTTTTCTATTCATTTAAGAGATATTCACCTGTAACACTTATGTGGACCACTCTGTATAGCGTGTCGACCCTTGGTAAAACCTTGTAAGAGCACAGTCTTTAAGTCCCTTACTGGCGGCCGTTGCAACAACGAAACGCAAGTTGAAATGCGGTAAGACTACTAGGGGGCGCTTTTGTGATTGTCAAACTTAGGTCTTCGAAAGCACGTTGCTGCTCTTCCAACCACAGGAACGGAACTCATTACGTTGCAGGCGAGTAAAGGGCTCCGCTTTAACGGCAAAGTTAGGAATGAATTTGCTAAACAAAACTGCCATCCACATGAACCGCGCTAACATCACCGCGTAAGAAGAAAATTCCTAGGATCTTTAGTCCTATCAGGATCAATGGTAATGCCCTTCGGAGAAACAATATGCCCGATGAACAATATTTATGCAGTAGTAAAGGTATATTTGTCCCTTTTAAACGTAAATGACGCGTTCCAAGCGTGAAGGTACCTCCCGAAGAAGTGACAATAAGTATTAAAATCTGGAGAGTAAATAACATTATCCTAATAGTGATACAATTACTTAAACTTAATGTCAGAGAAGAAATTCTCAACTAAACTGGACAAAATTTTGCACCCGTTGGTATACTAAAGGTTTGCGATGGAACGCGTATAACCCCCCGGGAATGGCAAACAGGCTAATATGTTTACATGATTCGGATTGAGGAATCTGAAAATAAGCGTTATTAAGGTCTAGGGTAGTGAAACTTTATCACCCGAAAACTAATGAGGCGCCAGTGACAGTCCGAAACGGGTAAGGCTTCATATAAAATTTTCTTAATCAAATGGCGGGCAAAATTTATATTCGCCTTTTGACATCAAAACCATCGGGCTACTATGCATGGATGTAGAATTTCGAATAATGCCGTTAGCTAACATATCGTCAACTTTGGACTTCAAAACTCCCATCTTAGGAGGGGTTCAAAGGTACAGCGAGGGCTTAACCGGGTTGGTATCGGTAGCCTCGATGTTATATGTGGCCAGCTTAGTAACTCCTAGCCTATTAGGAAACAAGAGCTCCTGCATACAGCTGGTCTGCTCAGGAGGCAAATGGGATCGTTTACCCCAAGAAGCGGCCAATCCTTAAAGGTCATGGAAAACAGGAGCCACCGAGTGGGAATTAGAATGCGCTGAAACGGATTGTTTTAGCTGCAGTGCAAATACGACTGCGCAAACGCGAAAGAAATTTTTTTATCCAGGAAAATCTAACTTCATTCCCAAGCGAGACATAACATTTGCGCCCAAATTCAGCTTATACTGCAGATCCAAATGTAAGTAACAGTAATATTTCCATATGAAACACGGAAAGTGCACAGTAAGGAATACCCTGGTTTTCACCTGAAAATTTTCCCACAAACCGACGAGAAAGCGCAATAAAAGCCTCATTAATAGGCAACCTTTGGTGTCAATTGCAGCGTGATTGAAAATGCGTATCTCGTACAGACTTGTTGAAGTTAGAACCAGACATACGCGGCGCAACACTTTGGCTCACTCGATGGTAAGTGCCTCCACAAAGGAAACCATCCCCTGGTAGAGGAATATGCGCTTTACTGTGTGTTTAACTGGTGATATTAGCTGAAATATCCTGTAATACTCGAGGGGGCAGGCGTGAAACTTCAACACTCTTAGTATTGTCTGCCGCACTGTTCCGCCAAAAGCGCCAACTCCAATTTTGGCAGGGTCCTATTACATACAGATGGTGATTCTGCAAGGAATGCATGTTTATCCAATAACTTAATAATACTATGGTCCGTCACCTGCTGATGCACTTCTAAAACGGTCGCCACATCGGCCAACAAAGGCAACCTTCCTGCATATACTTAGTTCAAATGGCATGTTTACGTGATGGTGCTACATTTACTATGGCCGCCAAAATCCCGAAATCCAGGTAGAAAATATATTTAACAATCCCTGAACTCAGGTCAACCGCGATATTATATCACTTGCACCACCTGACTCCCTACTTTTACTCATATCTAGAAATGGAGGAACCTAACATGGAAACGTTCTGATCGAGGAACGAGGTCATGACAAACCCTCAGGACTGCCTGCCAGAAATGTATACATAAGACAAAGCCAAGAAGGCTACCTTTCTAAAGATAATTCAGCACAGTATATTTCAAACAATAGCCAATTTAGTTTAACATCAAGGTATATACTACTTTGAAATTTTACAATATTAAGAGGAGATAGTTTTGTGAATACAATTACATGGAAAAATTACAATTCTTAAGAAGACAATTTGTATTAAACATTCAGGTAAGCAAAATAAAAGTTGAAAAGGAAGCTGCAGAACGCAAACTTAGCTTGACCGGCGATAACAGCCCATTTCAGTTCACATGAAAAATTGTAGGCCATGTGGCAAAGTCCGCATTAAATAAGTGACAAATTTTAAAACGTCAGACGAACGCTTATAACTAAAAGTTAAAATAAAAGCTTAACAATTTCACAGGCTTTAAAATAACAAATAATCTAAAACTCTAAAGAATAAATCCCAAGAATATATCGAACTCCACTAAAATAAAGTAACACGAAACACGATACAGAGAATTACAAAGTGACTCAATATAAGAAATTCAGGTATTGCCTAATCGACATGTGTGGCTCCACGTACCCACTAATACTTAAAAAAACTCATATTAAAATACAAAAGAATACAACGAGCAAACCCAAGCAGGTTTGCCCCGACATTAAATACAAATCGGCAACTACGTAATTAATGCAAATTTACTCCGAGATCCGTACACTTTGGCCGAAAAGAAAACCCAACTATCCGCGCAAAGCTAACCTGGCTTGTATCAAACTAAAAAACACAACTGTAACTCAGCAAGGGGGAGAAGGAAAAAACGCAAAAGACACACATACGCCGCTCAGCGACAAAATGTCAACTATCACACGGACTTTGTCAACTGATCGTTAAATTATATTCTGAATAGCCACAATGGCCTGCCATTATACACCAAATTCTGCACTCTAACAAAAGACCTAAAGAGAAGATGAGAGAATGCAACATTGGAGAAAAACGAGGAAAACGGAAACACACTCGTCAGAAACGACCACCCCAAAACACACCATTAGCCAGGGCCGGTTAAACTGTCTTTCTCTTGATCGCACTTGGTGGCAGTTGGTCACAGGGAGAAACACTGTACTACACTGATCACCCACACTAGTTTACCAGAATGACGCTTGAACATACACCCACATTATATGAGGTTCATCCAGGATCGGCGTCCTTTCAAAGGCTTCCAGAAACAAGCCAGGAGACAAATAACCGCAGCGGCGAACAGCACCAACAAAACTGCCGGCCAGGCCAAACGATGAAAAGTCCATGAAGATGCAAGCCACACGCCAGCAAGTGCTCCCAGCCAGGAGCGCGCACACAGAAGAGCTGGAACTGTGAGTGAAAAGGTTATTACCCAGACCAAGTAAAGAGGAAGCAGCATCCCGCCACTACACCGGCCCAAGAGACTTCCGGTGTCGGGCTACGGAGTACCACAGTATTCGACGACAGCGTGTACAGGCAGCAGGTAAAAATCACGTAAGGAGGAGATGCTGCTACATAACAAAATAAAAAAGCATCAGCAAGAGGAGCCAAATAACGGCAAATACAAAGAATAAATGAAAAGGGTAATAAATTGTTGCTTAATAACCACATATCGGGTAAATGATATACATGAAGAAAATAATAAAAATAACCAATTTTACATTACTCCAGCAGTAAAAATTAATAAATAATTACAATACTATGCAACAGCAACAATAAACGGTTGAGCAATCAATGGAGCTCGATTGAATAGTAATACGCTAATATGTGAGATTCTATATTCCGCAATAGTCAAATAAATACAAAGCATGCTTACATACCATCAAGCATTAGCTTTATAACTACATATTCCTTTCATTAATAAAACGTCGTAAAGCGATTAATAAGCATAAATACTACTTGCATCTGATGGGCTATAGAATTCAAGGAACAAAACAATAAACACAAAAGCTTACACACAACAACACTGGCAAGTGACTCCAGACAACATGTAACATGAACAAAAAGAATAATAATCAACGCGAGGGTCTGCTCGATAACTTATGTGCTGAATCGGCACACTATATGGTGTTCGTGTACCTCCTTTGTTCTCACTGGAAATTGGATCTTCAAGCTAGTTACTGCATGTCATATTTAACATAATGGGAAAATGAAACAAAGGAATAAACAGAATCAAAACACGTAATTTCATAGCAGTTATGGTAAACTAAGAAGGAATTACGACAGAAGGAATTAACACATCAGTATGTCATGTGCTTAAAAGTTTATTATCGTAGTTACGAAGTTATTTTTCACCTAGAATAGAAGGAAAGATTATCATGAAGATGAAACACAATGACGTGTCTAAATTCTATCAGTCCTATATCTGAAAAAAATATTACGACAATGCTATTGCGCTTCTGGTATTCAGCACAAATTCTGAACAAGGGCAATGGCATAAAAATGGAAAGATATGGGGTAACCTTATTTTCGATAATTCCACATTTGGCATTAATTTAACAAAGTATATCACAGAAGTAGTCTTATTATGAGAGTTCTGAAACAAAGGATATGCCGCCATCTGATAAGCTTCTTTGATCTATGCCGCTAGCCCCGCCCCCTCCCTTTGTGTGCTCACATGCCGCCAGGTCTCGTGTCGTTAGGCCCCGCCCCCTCTCGCTTTGTGTGCTCACCTAATGCCGGCAGTATCTGTGCTAACAGGTTCTACCCCCTCCCCCATGCGTTCTACTGTGGCGTCATGACTTGATGGAATTGTTTTCTCGAGTCCTGCTGCCCCTCGGCAAATTAATTAGGTAATGTTCGTCAAACATTTTTTTTATGATTACTAAGGTCTGCAGATTGCATCCTCGAGCAATTAAGTTTTTTGATTAATGAATTGTTGACTGGAGCTTGAGTATAAGTAGTCTGCTCACGGTAACAGTCTGTCATGTAATGAAACACTGCAGCCTTCTTGTATCTGGGGAAATCGCTTGTCCATTAGCTGAACATGTTAGACGCTTTCAACACATTAATAGGCTTTTAAGTTTACATTCCGGATCTGTTTACATACATTAGCGATCAACGACATACTTCCGTCTGGAGGTAACGGTGACACACATTAGCTGACCCGTTAGACGCTTTCACTCCATTAGCGAACAAGAGCCCGGCATGTAATGAAAAAACCCGTAACCTACTTCTGTCTGATGGTAATGGTGACCTCTATTAGCTGACATCTTTAGACGCTTTCACCTCATTAGCGAACAATGCCAGTAATTGTTTTCCTAAGTGCTCTACAATCTCTCACCACTTCAGCTTTAGTGGGGGAATTATATAAAAGCAGCATCTTCTCCAATGATTTTCACAGTATCGTAAGAACACTGCGATCTAAGCACTCTGCAAACTTTATTCTTTCAACGTGGAAATTACATCGAACAGCATGTCTGGTAAGTTGTATCACCAATTCATCTTCATTAAAAAGTTAACTTATTACTTAGTACATTTAACTTTTATTTGCGTTCTTGTTTTTAATGACGGCTCTTTATTTGTAAATAGCTGAGCATTCTAAAAGTTAATAGCTAGACAGTTGAATTTTTTCTGAAATGTGAACAGTTTAGTTAAGTATTCACTTTAGACAAGCTTATTCTACATTTAATAGCTAACTGCGCGAATTCTCAAAAAATGTGAACAATTTAGTTAAGTATTCATCTTGTTGAGAAATTATTATTCCAGATATTTAAATACAGGGTTTCACAGAGTGAATTATATTCCTTTTTAGACAAAATACAATTACTTGATTACCCTACGATTCGAATAAATAATGTTCTGTATAAATATTCTTCCGAGGGTAAGCGGCGGTATTCGATCCGGGGACTTCATGTTTGCATGCATTGATCGAACATTCATCAGTTAATGTTTCATTCCTCTTGTGCATTTTATTTAGTAAAAACTTCCAGTCTGTTTCCATCACATTAAAAATTAACGTTTTTGCTTTAGAATATTACAAAAAGTCTGTTGCGCGAATCATTCACTCTATCAAAGTAAATGTTTACATTATATTAAAACATTTAAATCGGAAAATATAGTACTTAATGAACTTCATTAGTGAATCAGAACCTCAATTATATTTACACATATTATCATTTTTATTATTATATTATACAGAAAAAGTTAATAATTTTGTAACTTTCAAATAAATGAAATTTAGTTATGCAACACATTCTCTAATAAAGAATATGTTTTTTCTCTTCCTAATGCAGAAAGTTTGACATCTCAACTTAACACATTGGCTGAGGGTAGCATTTACCCGACCGTTCAAAGACTACAAGATCTTCAGCCAGAGGAGCCTTATAATATAAAATCCATAAGAAAAATTGATACGAGATACGGTGCTAGAGTGGTTGCGGTTTTAGACAATAAGCAAGTGTTTCTTCCGACAAGATATTCAACCCTAACAAGCCAACAGTTGGATGAAATGCCAGGAAAGTTTCAAATGGTATATCATGGTGTAGTACCATCCGGCAAGTTTAAGACATGTAAATTGTCTTTTCTTCCTGTTAAGGTTTGTAGAAATAATTCAGCTATCCTTTCAAAGCTTCATTTAGAGTTACATTTGTTGAGTTTATAAATTCACACTTCCTAGGATAACATTCATCTAAAGTATACATCACTATGTAAATAACGCTTAGGATGTAGTCTGGGCGAGGACCTGCAGAAAGAAGTTTAATAGTCTATTCACTGATTCTTTACCTCAAAGCAGATACCTACAGCAAGTTGCAAATAATTTCCATTAGGGTAGCAGTTGTCAAAGCATGTATCACTGTATTAAAACAAATATGTGTAAATAATGTCTAGATTGTAGTCTGAGTGATTTCGTGCAGAAAGAAGTTTAATACCACATTGCATTGATTCTCCGCATCGAAGTATATACCTACAACAAGCTACAAATAATGTGAATGTTTGTTACAGGAATGTCCAGATGAATGTAAATGAAGAGGAAGAATGAGATAGCTTAAAACAACACGAACAGAAATGTGATAGGAACATCCTCAACATGAAGAATTGCAGCACCGTCCAGCATGGAACATTCGAGTGTGTAGAATATAGCAATAATATATAAATTATGTACTCATTATTACTGCTATACATGCCAATACCATTGATTTCATAAATAATTTCATAATTGTTTAAAGAAGAATGTATTATCTTAAAACATTGATGCTACATGAAATCTAAACAAAAAAGTTATTGAACTATTACTGAAAGAGACTTGAATAAATGGGAATCTAGAAGCCAGAACCATCTTAATATTGGACTGTATGATATGAGGTGTATAAAAAGATTAATAAAAATGAGGGCTATGTAATATAAACAACATTTATTTTTTATAAAACATTATCCTATTACATTCCTTCACAAAAAAAAACCCGAACATATTTCCCAAAGACAAAAGTG
The DNA here is from genome assembly GCA_030765065.1 of Deroplatys truncata. NCBI lineage: Eukaryota > Metazoa > Arthropoda > Insecta > Mantodea > Mantidae > Deroplatys > Deroplatys truncata. The sequence continues at coordinate 531,997,763 of CM060990.1, read as the reverse complement.
ATAGTCTAGACCTTCTAAACATGCAGTTATAGGGGGAAAGGATGCTCTCCTGAAACATTAGGTCTCTAGACAGAAGCATTTATAGGGGAGAGATAGGGAATACCAGGGCTGATGCTAGGCTAGTCAGATGCTAAAGGAGGGAGGGATATGCTTTATACGAGAGAGATAGGGAATACAAGGAAAGATGCTATACTAAACAGGACTTGAAGGGTAGAATATGAGCGATATAGCGAACCGAGGAGAGGTATTAGGATAGGAGTTTTGAATGATAGAGTAGGCGTTTATATGCGAGAGATAGGGAATACGAGGGTCGATGCTAGGCTAGACGGTGTTGAATGAGGGAATGCATCTTATATGAGAGAGGTAGGGGAATATGAGGAGACGTGTTAGGCTAGACAGGGTTTGAGGTGTGCAATATGCGTTTATATGGGAAAGATAGGGGCAACGTGTACATATAATAGGCTATACAGATGCTGAAGGACGGGAATATAGGCTTATACGGGAGAGATAGGGAAATACGAGGAGAGGTGCTAGACTAGACTGATGCTGAAGGAGGAGAGGATACTCTTTATACGGAAGAAATAGGGAATACGAGGAGAGGTACTAGAAGGGTAGAATATAGCGTTTTTATATGAGGGAGCTAGCAAACCGAGGAGAGGTATTAGGCATGGAGGTCTGAATGAGAGATTATACGTCTATATGAGAAAAGATAGGGAAAACGAAGGTAGGTGCTAGGTTGAGAGAGTCTTCAAGGAGGAAAATGCATTTATATGAGAGCGGTAGGGCATACGAGGAGAGGTGCTAGTCTAGACATGGTTTGAGGATTAGAGTATACGTTTATATGGGAGAAATGGAAAACGGGAGAGATACAAGGATAGACAGAGATTGAAGGAGGAGGAATGTAGGTTTATACTGTAATATAGAGAGTAATTCGATTATAAAACTTTCCTCATCCAGCGTTACAATACTTTTATATACTTATTTTCTAAACCTTACAAACTTTATATTTGTTAAACAGTAGTGCGCGAGACGGAGAGGGACAAACAGTATATCGGTTTACAGTGAAGTATACGTCCTAACCTATTCCCACCTTGTTTGTTCTGGATCTTCTCATTGTCTATCATCATCTAACGTAACCACGTAACAAGACGTAACACAGGAAATCATACATATGGCACATTAATAAAAAAAAAATAAATAAAGGTATATATAATGAAACATAAACAAGTAGACAGAGGGTCATTGATACACAGAAAACCAGGAGTTGTATGTACTGAGACCATAGATTAGTATAGGCAAACAACAAAGAAGTGAATTTATAGTGTAAATAACCTAATATTTTCAAATATTATTATAGTCTAAAAGTATATAACTTAATTATGTACAGAGTATTGAGAAATAAACGTTATTCATGATTCACTAATCTAAGATCACTGCAATTGTATTGAATCAATTCACAATTGTTAATGCCATTCAACTTTCATTTGTCTCTGATACATAAACAAATTGCAAAATGGAGAAGGACGAAAGTAATAAAAAGACTCAGGCAGCAAATTTTAAGAAAGAAGAGAAAGATATATGCCCGACATTGTTTTAGAACACAAATTAGTGTTGAAAATAAAATGACTGATAGCTCTGCTAAGCGTAAGGAAGAGACAAGGAAATAAATTGCAAATGAGTACAATTCTAGGAAGATCATCCAATGTGAATGAAAATCCCTGAAATGATATTATGAGAACATAAAGAAAAGAATGAAGCAATCAAATACCATTGACAAGGTACGATTGTACAAAACTGGAGGCGCCTGTATGTACCGCCTTTCTTAGACAATAGTAGCCAAATAACAATTGTTGCTCTTCTATTCAATCGCCAATGAGTTTGATGATGAAGTTGGATTCCATTCAGAAGTAATCATCACAGTGAAGGACATTGAAATAGTAAATCCAGGTCCAACATGTCCTTCAGCAATTTTAATAACAGGTAAGGAATTTGAAGAAAGAGAAAGTGTAAAGGTGGCGTCTGCAGTTCCCATACAGAACTTTCAACTCCATTGCCTGAAAAGAACAAAGATGGCATAAGGGAGGGTTTTTATGAGAGGAGGCTTGAGTGTTTGGAAGAAGAGTACACAGTGAAAATGAAGATTTTGAAATTGCATCTAGAAATGAAAGAATCTCAGAAAAATTAAGCGTTGTTAATAACTTATACAACCATAAATATATTACAAAAAAGTAATGAAACAGGTAAGGAATAATATGGATAAAGAAACTGTTAAGCAGATCTACTACGCTTTCATTTATTTGCACATACTCAAAGTATGGAATTACACTTTCGGGAAATATTGCAGAAATAGACATGAAAAAGATATTTACGCAAAAAATAAAAAGGACTTAGAATATTAGAAAAAGAAGATAAACAACATTCATGTAAACCAATTTTTAAAAATCAGTTTACCTGAATACCTGTAAAAAAACATATCACTTTACAAAAAGTAATGCAGACATCATTTATTTTTTATAAACATTATCCTATTACATTCCTTTACAAAACAACCATACATATTTCCTAAAGGCAAAGGTGATAGTCTAGACATTCTAAACACTCAATTATATACATCACACAGAAAGAGACATGCATTATCACTAAAAAAACTAAACATCTCAACAATGTCTGAATGATGTATTTTTATAAGTACAAGTTTTTGATATTTCAAAGTTCCTGTTAACCATGGCCGTAATTGATTAACACAATTTCTCGATCCTGTCATGCTATAACTTTAGAAGCTTTCAGCTTACTTATAATTTCTTCAATCTCTTGTGTGTGACTATTATTACCAGCACCCCTCGATGCAATTAGTAACCTCAATATATTTACTAGTCTATTCGGATTTTCAAGCGTTGATATCACTGAATCATCATCATATGAAGATTTCATATTCTCGCAACTTCCGATGTATCCAGATTTTTCACCAACAGTAGTCTCCAGTGAAGGACAGAGGCCTGATCCGGTATAACATTCCCCTCTATTCATCTTCGGATCTTCAAGTGCAGGAGAGAGAGTCGATTCAGCATAACATGTTGCTCTATGAAACTTAAATCTTGACAAAGAACGATTCTTAAAAATCCGCCCGCATATACAGCATCTAATAACGCGTTTTCCTCCATGTGTAATGTATGAAAAATTGAGTTTCTCATTCGTTAGTTGCACAGATTTTCTCGGGCAGTAGCTCATGCTAAAACTAAAAGAAATTAAATGAATACGTGAATGCTAACGCTCGAAGGAATTAAAAGCGAATGAATGAATTCATAACGCGCAACTATGTATATATCCAAGATGAGGACGACGGAGGGAATTGCGATCAATGCATAGCAGGGGGAAAGGATACTCTCTTGAAACATTAGTCATCTAGACAACTATTGTTCACGGAGACCGTAGACGTCAGGTTGAATGGGACAGACCTCAGGTTCAAATCTTTAACGGTACGGACCCCCGCCTTTTGCCTGTCATGTATACTAAACCATCCTAACAGAGTAACATTACGTTACAACGACACGTAACCAGAACATGGCGAGTGCGAGCATGGAAAAAAAGGATGCTCTCTGGGAACATTCGTGAAAAGGGATGCTCTCTGGAAACAGTAGCCATCCACACAACGGATTGTCCCTAACATTTCCAGATTTCGAACCGTTCAACATCGTGACGCGCTCCTGTCATCTACATTTCAACGAAATTTTACCTCCTGAATTAAAGTATGGTGCTCTGTATAGAACTGCACAACTTTCATTACGCTGCGTGTCCCTAGCGTTTCCAGTTCCCGAATCGTTCCAGCTAGTGGAATGTCTCTATCATCTTCATGTCAACGATCTGTTACTCTAAATTAAAGTTTGGTGATCTGTATAGACCTGTACAACATGCATTACGCTATGTAACAACCTGATCACGCTATGTAACAACATGTTCACGCTATGTAACAACATGAACACGCTATGTAACAACATGATCACGCTATGTAACAACATGTTCACGCTATGTAACAACATGATCACGCTATGTAACAACATGATCACGCTATGTAACAACCTGAGCACGCTCTGTAACAACACGATCACGCTATGTAACAACATGATCACGCTATGTAACAACATGTTCACGCTATGTAACAACATGAACACGCTATGTAACAACTGATCACACTATGTAACAACATGAGCACGCTATGTAACAACCTGAGCACGCTCTGTAACAATACGATCAAGCTATGTAACAACATGATCACGCTATGTAACAACATGAACACGTTATGTAACAACATGATCACGCTATGTAACAACATGAACACGCTATGTAACAACCTGAGCACGCTATGTAACAACATGATCACGCTATGTAACAACATGAACACGCTATGTAACAACATGATCACGCTATGTAACAACACGATCACGCTATGTAACAACTGATTACGCTATGTAACAACATGATCACGCTATGTAACAACCTGAGCACGCTATGTAACAACATGAACACGCTATGTAACAACATGATCACGCTATGTAACAACTGATCACTCTATGTAACAACATGTTCATGCTATGTAACAACTGATCACGCTATGTAACAACCTGATTACGCTATGTAACAACTGATCACGCTATGTAACAACCTGAGCACGCTATGTAACAACATGAGCACGCTATGTAACAACCTGAGCACGCTATGTAACAACCTGATCACGCTATGTAACAACCTGATCACGCTATGTAACAACATGAACACGCTATGTAACAACATGATCACGCTATGTAACAACCTGAGCACGCTATGTAACAACCTGATCACGCTATGTAACAACATGAACACGCTATGTAACAACATGATCACGCTATGTAACAACCTGAGCACGCTATGTAACAACATGAACACGCTATGTAACAACATGATCACGCTATGTAACAACCTGAGCACGCTATGTAACAACTGATCACGCTATGTAACAACATGATCACGCTATGTAACAACATGATCACGCTATGTAACAACTGATCACGCTATGTAACAACATGTTCACGCTATGTAACAACATGAACACGCTATGTAACAACATGATCACGCTATGTAACAACTGATCACGCTATGTAACAACATGTTCACGCTATGTAACAACATGAACACGGTATGTAACAACATGATCACGCTATGTAACAACCTGAGCACGCTATGTAACAACTGATCACGCTATGTAACATCATGATCACGCTATGTAACAACATGATCACGCTATGTAACAACCTGAGCACGCTATGTAACAACCTGAGCACGCTATGTAACAACATGATCACGCTATGTAACAACCTGAGCACGCTATGTAACAACATGATCACGCTATGTAACAACATGTTCACGCTATGTAACAACACGATCACGCTATGTAACAACACGATCAAGCTATGTAACAACCTGAGCACGCTATGTAACAACGTGATCACGCTATGTAACAACATGAACACGCTATGTAACAACCTGAGCACGCTATGTAACAACATGATCACTCTATGTAACAACATGATCACGCTATGTAACAACCTGAGCACGCTATGTAACAACATGATCACTCTATGTAACAACATGAACACGCTATGTAACAACATGATCACGCTATGTAACAACCTGAGCACGCTATGTAACAACATAATTACGCTATGTAACAACCTGATCACGCTATGTAACAACACGATCACGCTATGTAACAACACGATCACACTATGTAACAACCTGATCACGCTATGTAACAACATGTTCACGCTATGTAACAACATGATCACGCTATGTAACAACCTGATCACGCTATGTAACAACCTGATCACGCTATGTAACAACGCGATCACGCTATGTAACAACATGATCACGCTATGTAACAATCTGATCACCCTATGTAACAGCATGATCACGCTATGTAAATAGGGTGGACCATTTAAGTTGAGGCTATACAATATATCCAAACTAAGCGTTGTAGAAAGAAATGTCATTAATAAAACTTAATTGATATTATGACGAAAGTAAATGCCGCTAGTCGTGTTTCGTTTGGAGGCCGTTATGAGGGTCATTTTAGGTCAATTTATTTTTTTTAAATGGGAACCTACAATTAGGGTCCCATTTAAAAAGACCCTGAAATGACCATCACAACGTCCTCCAAACGAAATACGTCTAGCGACATTTACTTTTGCCATAATATCAATCAAGTTTTATTAAAGACATTTCTTTCTGCAACGCTTAGTTTTGGATATATTGTATAGCCTCAACTTAAATGGTCCACCCTATTTACATAGCGTGATCATGTTGTTACATAGGGTGATCAGGTTGTTACATAGCGTGATCATGTTGTTACATAGCGTGATCGCGTTGTTACATAGCGTGATCAGGTTGTTACATAGCGTGATCAGGTTGTTACATAGCGTGATCATGTTGTTACATAGCGTGAACATGTTGTTACATAGCGTGATCAGGTTGTTATAGTGTGATCGTTTTGTTACATAGCGTGATCGTGTTGTTACATAGCGTGATCAGGTTGTTACATAGCGTAATTATGTTGTTACATAGCGTGCTCAGGTTGTTACATAGCGTGATCATGTTGTTACATAGCGTGTTCATGTTGTTACATAGAGTGATCATGTTGTTACATAGCGTGCTCAGGTTGTTACATAGCGTGATCTAGTTGTTACATAGAGTGATCATGTTGTTACATAGCGTGCTCAGGTTGTTACATAGCGTGTTCATGTTGTTACATAGCGTGATCACGTTGTTACATAGCGTGCTCAGGTTGTTACATAGCTTGATCGTGTTGTTACATAGCGTGATCGTGTTGTTACATAGCGTGAACATGTTGTTACATAGCGTGATCATGTTGTTACATAGCGTGCTCAGATTGTTACATAGCGTGATCATGTTGTTACATAGCGTGCTCAGGTTGTTACATAGCGTGCTCAGGTTGTTACATAGCGTGATCATGTTGTTACATAGCGTGATCATGATGTTACATAGCGTGATCAGTTGTTACATAGCGTGCTCAGGTTGTTACATAGCGTGATCATGTTGTTACATACCGTGTTCATGTTGTTACATAGCGTGAACATGTTGTTACATAGCGTGATCAGTTGTTACATAGCGTGATCATGTTGTTACATAGCGTGTTCATGTTGTTACATAGCGTGAACATGTTGTTACATAGCGTGATCAGTTGTTACATAGCGTGATCATGTTGTTACATAGCGTGATCATGTTGTTACATAGCGTGATCAGTTGTTACATAGCGTGCTCAGGTTGTTACATAGCGTGATCATGTTGTTACATAGCGTGTTCATGTTGTTACATAGCGTGCTCAGGTTGTTACATAGCGTGATCATGTTGTTACATAGCGTGTTCATGTTGTTACATAGCGTGATCAGGTTGTTACATAGCGTGCCCAGGTTGTTACATAGCGTGATCATGTTGTTACATAGCGTGTTCATGTTGTTACATAGCGTGATCAGGTTGTTACATAGCGTGATCAGGTTGTTACATAGCGTGCTCAGGTTGTTACATAGCGTGCTCAGGTTGTTACATAGCGTGATCAGTTGTTACATAGCGTAATCAGGTTGTTACATAGCGTGATCAGTTGTTACATAGCATGAACATGTTGTTACATAGAGTGATCAGTTGTTACATAGCGTGATCATGTTGTTACATAGCGTGTTCATGTTGTTACATAGCGTGCTCAGGTTGTTACATAGCGTGATCATGTTGTTACATAGCGTAATCAGTTGTTACATAGCGTGATCGTGTTGTTACATAGCGTGATCATGTTGTTACATAGCGTGTTCATGTTGTTACATAGCGTGATCATGTTGTTACATAGCGTGCTCAGGTTGTTACATAGCGTGTTCATGTTGTTACATAGCGTGATCATGTTGTTACATAGCGTGTTCATGTTGTTACATAGCGTGATCATGTTGTTACATAGCTTGATCGTATTGTTACAGAGCGTGCTCAGGTTGTTACATAGCGTGCTCATGTTGTTACATAGTGTGATCAGTTGTTACATAGCGTGTTCATGTTGTTACATAGCGTGAACATGTTGTTACATAGCGTGATCATGTTGTTACATAGCGTGATCGTGTTGTTACAGAGCGTGCTCAGGTTGTTACATAGCGTGATGGTTTTTTACATAGCGTGCTCAGGTTGTTACATAGCGTGATCATGTTGTTACATAGCGTGATCATGTTGTTACATAGCGTGAACATGTTGTTACATAGCGTGATCATGTTGTTACATAGCGTGATCATGTTGTTACATAGCGTGAACATGTTGTTACATAGCGTGATCAGGTTGTTACATAGCGTAATGCATGTTGTACAGGTCTATACAGATCACCAAACTTTAATTTAGAGTAACAGATCGTTGACATGAAGATGATAGAGACATTCCACTAGCTGGAACGATTCGGGAACTGGAAACGCTAGGGACACGCAGCGTAATGAAAGTTGTGCAGTTCTATACAGAGCACCATACTTTAATTCAGGAGGTAAAATTTCGTTGAAATGTAGATGACAGGAGCGCGTCACGATGTTGAACGGTTCGAAATCTGGAAATGTTAGGGACAATCCGTTGTGTGGATGGCTACTGTTTCCAGAGAGCATCCCTTTTCACGAATGTTCCCAGAGAGCATCCTTTTTTCCATGCTCGCACTCGCCATGTTCTGGTTACGTGTCGTTGTAACGTAATGTTACTCTGTTAGGATGGTTTAGTATACATGACAGGCAAAAGGCGGGGGTCCGTACCGTTAAAGATTTGAACCTGAGGTCTGTCCCATTCAACCTGACGTCTACGGTCTCCGTGAACAATAGTTGTCTAGATGACTAATGTTTCAAGAGAGTATCCTTTCCCCCTGCTATGCATTGATCGCAATTCCCTCCGTCGTCCTCATCTTGGATATATACATAGTTGCGCGTTATGAATTCATTCATTCGCTTTTAATTCCTTCGAGCGTTAGCATTCACGTATTCATTTAATTTCTTTTAGTTTTAGCATGAGCTACTGCCCGAGAAAATCTGTGCAACTAACGAATGAGAAACTCAATTTTTCATACATTACACATGGAGGAAAACGCGTTATTAGATGCTGTATATGCGGGCGGATTTTTAAGAATCGTTCTTTGTCAAGATTTAAGTTTCATAGAGCAACATGTTATGCTGAATCGACTCTCTCTCCTGCACTTGAAGATCCGAAGATGAATAGAGGGGAATGTTATACCGGATCAGGCCTCTGTCCTTCACTGGAGACTACTGTTGGTGAAAAATCTGGATACATCGGAAGTTGCGAGAATATGAAATCTTCATATGATGATGATTCAGTGATATCAACGCTTGAAAATCCGAATAGACTAGTAAATATATTGAGGTTACTAATTGCATCGAGGGGTGCTGGTAATAATAGTCACACACAAGAGATTGAAGAAATTATAAGTAAGCTGAAAGCTTCTAAAGTTATAGCATGACAGGATCGAGAAATTGTGTTAATCAATTACGGCCATGGTTAACAGGAACTTTGAAATATCAAAAACTTGTACTTATAAAAATACATCATTCAGACATTGTTGAGATGTTTAGTTTTTTTAGTGATAATGCATGTCTCTTTCTGTGTGATGTATATAATTGAGTGTTTAGAATGTCTAGACTATCACCTTTGCCTTTAGGAAATATGTATGGTTGTTTTGTAAAGGAATGTAATAGGATAATGTTTATAAAAAATAAATGATGTCTGCATTACTTTTTGTAAAGTGATATGTTTTTTTACAGGTATTCAGGTAAACTGATTTTTAAAAATTGGTTTACATGAATGTTGTTTATCTTCTTTTTCTAATATTCTAAGTCCTTTTTATTTTTTGCGTAAATATCTTTTTCATGTCTATTTCTGCAATATTTCCCGAAAGTGTAATTCCATACTTTGAGTATGTGCAAATAAATGAAAGCGTAGTAGATCTGCTTAACAGTTTCTTTATCCATATTATTCCTTACCTGTTTCATTACTTTTTTGTAATATATTTATGGTTGTATAAGTTATTAACAACGCTTAATTTTTCTGAGATTCTTTCATTTCTAGATGCAATTTCAAAATCTTCATTTTCACTGTGTACTCTTCTTCCAAACACTCAAGCCTCCTCTCATAAAAACCCTCCCTTATGCCATCTTTGTTCTTTTCAGGCAATGGAGTTGAAAGTTCTGTATGGGAACTGCAGACGCCACCTTTACACTTTCTCTTTCTTCAAATTCCTTACCTGTTATTAAAATTGCTGAAGGACATGTTGGACCTGGATTTACTATTTCAATGTCCTTCACTGTGATGATTACTTCTGAATGGAATCCAACTTCATCATCAAACTCATTGGCGATTGAATAGAAGAGCAACAATTGTTATTTGGCTACTATTGTCTAAGAAAGGCGGTACATACAGGCGCCTCCAGTTTTGTACAATCGTACCTTGTCAATGGTATTTGATTGCTTCATTCTTTTCTTTATGTTCTCATAATATCATTTCAGGGATTTTCATTCACATTGGATGATCTTCCTAGAATTGTACTCATTTGCAATTTATTTCCTTGTCTCTTCCTTACGCTTAGCAGAGCTATCAGTCATTTTATTTTCAACACTAATTTGTGTTCTAAAACAATGTCGGGCATATATCTTTCTCTTCTTTCTTAAAATTTGCTGCCTGAGTCTTTTTATTACTTTCGTCCTTCTCCATTTTGCAATTTGTTTATGTATCAGAGACAAATGAAAGTTGAATGGCATTAACAATTGTGAATTGATTCAATACAATTGCAGTGATCTTAGATTAGTGAATCATGAATAACGTTTATTTCTCAATACTCTGTACATAATTAAGTTATATACTTTTAGACTATAATAATATTTGAAAATATTAGGTTATTTACACTATAAATTCACTTCTTTGTTGTTTGCCTATACTAATCTATGGTCTCAGTACATACAACTCCTGGTTTTCTGTGTATCAATGACCCTCTGTCTACTTGTTTATGTTTCATTATATATACCTTTATTTATTTATTTTTTTTATTAATGTGCCATATGTATGATTTCCTGTGTTACGTCTTGTTACGTGGTTACGTTAGATGATGATAGACAATGAGAAGATCCAGAACAAACAAGGTGGGAATAGGTTAGGACGTATACTTCACTGTAAACCGATATACTGTTTGTCCCTCTCCGTCTCGCGCACTACTGTTTAACAAATATAAAGTTTGTAAGGTTTAGAAAATAAGTATATAAAAGTATTGTAACGCCGGATGAGGAAAGTTTTATAATCGAATTACTCTCTATATTACAGTATAAACCTACATTCCTCCTCCTTCAATCTCTGTCTATCTTTGTATCTCTCCCGTTTTCCATTTCTCCCATATAAACGTATACTCTAATCCTCAAACCATGTCTAGACTAGCACCTCTCCTCGTATGCCCTACCGCTCTCATATAAATGCATTTTCCTCCTTGAAGACTCTCTCAACCTAGCACCTACCTTCGTTTTCCCTATCTTTTCTCATATAGACGTATAATCTCTCATTCAGACCTCCATGCCTAATACCTCTCCTCGGTTTGCTAGCTCCCTCATATAAAAACGCTATATTCTACCCTTCTAGTACCTCTCCTCGTATTCCCTATTTCTTCCGTATAAAGAGTATCCTCTCCTCCTTCAGCATCAGTCTAGTCTAGCACCTCTCCTCGTATTTCCCTATCTCTCCCGTATAAGCCTATATTCCCGTCCTTCAGCATCTGTATAGCCTATTATATGTACACGTTTCCCCTATCTTTCCCATATAAACGCATATTGCACACCTCAAACCCTGTCTAGCCTAACACGTCTCCTCATATTCCCCTACCTCTCTCATATAAGATGCATTCCCTCATTCAACACCGTCTAGCCTAGCATCGACCCTCGTATTCCCTATCTCTCGCATATAAACGCCTACTCTATCATTCAAAACTCCTATCCTAATACCTCTCCTCGGTTCGCTATATCGCTCATATTCTACCCTTCAAGTCCTGTTTAGTATAGCATCTTTCCTTGTATTCCCTATCTCTCTCGTATAAAGCATATCCCTCCCTCCTTTAGCATCTGACTAGCCTAGCATCAGCCCTGGTATTCCCTATCTCTCCCCTATAAATGCTTCTGTCTAGAGACCTAATGTTTCAGGAGAGCATCCTTTCCCCCTATAACTGCATGTTTAGAAGGTCTAGACTATCACTTTTGTCTTTGGGAAATATGTTCGGGTTTTTTTTTGTGAAGGAATGTAATAGGATAATGTTTTATAAAAAATAAATGTTGTTTATATTACATAGCCCTCATTTTTATTAATCTTTTTATACACCTCATATCATACAGTCCAATATTAAGATGGTTCTGGCTTCTAGATTCCCATTTATTCAAGTCTCTTTCAGTAATAGTTCAATAACTTTTTTGTTTAGATTTCATGTAGCATCAATGTTTTAAGATAATACATTCTTCTTTAAACAATTATGAAATTATTTATGAAATCAATGGTATTGGCATGTATAGCAGTAATAATGAGTACATAATTTATATATTATTGCTATATTCTACACACTCGAATGTTCCATGCTGGACGGTGCTGCAATTCTTCATGTTGAGGATGTTCCTATCACATTTCTGTTCGTGTTGTTTTAAGCTATCTCATTCTTCCTCTTCATTTACATTCATCTGGACATTCCTGTAACAAACATTCACATTATTTGTAGCTTGTTGTAGGTATATACTTCGATGCGGAGAATCAATGCAATGTGGTATTAAACTTCTTTCTGCACGAAATCACTCAGACTACAATCTAGACATTATTTACACATATTTGTTTTAATACAGTGATACATGCTTTGACAACTGCTACCCTAATGGAAATTATTTGCAACTTGCTGTAGGTATCTGCTTTGAGGTAAAGAATCAGTGAATAGACTATTAAACTTCTTTCTGCAGGTCCTCGCCCAGACTACATCCTAAGCGTTATTTACATAGTGATGTATACTTTAGATGAATGTTATCCTAGGAAGTGTGAATTTATAAACTCAACAAATGTAACTCTAAATGAAGCTTTGAAAGGATAGCTGAATTATTTCTACAAACCTTAACAGGAAGAAAAGACAATTTACATGTCTTAAACTTGCCGGATGGTACTACACCATGATATACCATTTGAAACTTTCCTGGCATTTCATCCAACTGTTGGCTTGTTAGGGTTGAATATCTTGTCGGAAGAAACACTTACTTATTGTCTAAAACCGCAACCACTCTAGCACCGTATCTCGTATCAATTTTTCTTATGGATTTTATATTATAAGGCTCCTCTGGCTGAAGATCTTGTAGTCTTTGAACGGTCGGGTAAATGCTACCCTCAGCCAATGTGTTAAGTTGAGATGTCAAACTTTCTGCATTAGGAAGAGAAAAAACATATTCTTTATTAGAGAATGTGTTGCATAACTAAATTTCATTTATTTGAAAGTTACAAAATTATTAACTTTTTCTGTATAATATAATAATAAAAATGATAATATGTGTAAATATAATTGAGGTTCTGATTCACTAATGAAGTTCATTAAGTACTATATTTTCCGATTTAAATGTTTTAATATAATGTAAACATTTACTTTGATAGAGTGAATGATTCGCGCAACAGACTTTTTGTAATATTCTAAAGCAAAAACGTTAATTTTTAATGTGATGGAAACAGACTGGAAGTTTTTACTAAATAAAATGCACAAGAGGAATGAAACATTAACTGATGAATGTTCGATCAATGCATGCAAACATGAAGTCCCCGGATCGAATACCGCCGCTTACCCTCGGAAGAATATTTATACAGAACATTATTTATTCGAATCGTAGGGTAATCAAGTAATTGTATTTTGTCTAAAAAGGAATATAATTCACTCTGTGAAACCCTGTATTTAAATATCTGGAATAATAATTTCTCAACAAGATGAATACTTAACTAAATTGTTCACATTTTTTGAGAATTCGCGCAGTTAGCTATTAAATGTAGAATAAGCTTGTCTAAAGTGAATACTTAACTAAACTGTTCACATTTCAGAAAAAATTCAACTGTCTAGCTATTAACTTTTAGAATGCTCAGCTATTTACAAATAAAGAGCCGTCATTAAAAACAAGAACGCAAATAAAAGTTAAATGTACTAAGTAATAAGTTAACTTTTTAATGAAGATGAATTGGTGATACAACTTACCAGACATGCTGTTCGATGTAATTTCCACGTTGAAAGAATAAAGTTTGCAGAGTGCTTAGATCGCAGTGTTCTTACGATACTGTGAAAATCATTGGAGAAGATGCTGCTTTTATATAATTCCCCCACTAAAGCTGAAGTGGTGAGAGATTGTAGAGCACTTAGGAAAACAATTACTGGCATTGTTCGCTAATGAGGTGAAAGCGTCTAAAGATGTCAGCTAATAGAGGTCACCGTTACCATCAGACAGAAGTAGGTTACGGGTTTTTTCATTACATGCCGGGCTCTTGTTCGCTAATGGAGTGAAAGCGTCTAACGGGTCAGCTAATGTGTGTCACCGTTACCTCCAGACGGAAGTATGTCGTTGATCGCTAATGTATGTAAACAGATCCGGAATGTAAACTTAAAAGCCTATTAATGTGTTGAAAGCGTCTAACATGTTCAGCTAATGGACAAGCGATTTCCCCAGATACAAGAAGGCTGCAGTGTTTCATTACATGACAGACTGTTACCGTGAGCAGACTACTTATACTCAAGCTCCAGTCAACAATTCATTAATCAAAAAACTTAATTGCTCGAGGATGCAATCTGCAGACCTTAGTAATCATAAAAAAAATGTTTGACGAACATTACCTAATTAATTTGCCGAGGGGCAGCAGGACTCGAGAAAACAATTCCATCAAGTCATGACGCCACAGTAGAACGCATGGGGGAGGGGGTAGAACCTGTTAGCACAGATACTGCCGGCATTAGGTGAGCACACAAAGCGAGAGGGGGCGGGGCCTAACGACACGAGACCTGGCGGCATGTGAGCACACAAAGGGAGGGGGCGGGGCTAGCGGCATAGATCAAAGAAGCTTATCAGATGGCGGCATATCCTTTGTTTCAGAACTCTCATAATAAGACTACTCACAGACAGCCAATCAACTTATATCTTATTTTAACAACAATTTTAGTGCTGACCTACTTGAGAGCATGGAAATGCAATTAATCACAGAGGTGTAAAATACAACAGGAAACACAGACCTACGTTTCTCTAGGTTCCACAGAATTTGTCTAACTTAGAGACAGTATGGAAAGTGTTTTTTACTTGAACGGATGAAACTCGAAATAATAATAATAATAATAATAATAATAATAATAATAATAACTAATCCTGATTACGTTACGTGATAGTATACCGAGCGGAATGACTTAGGCAGTTATGTCTGTAGCTCGCATTCGGGAGGTCCCTGGATCGTCCCCGGCGATCGCCCATTATGGCACATGAATTTTTCCTGGTTTCCTCGGGTAGCCAGGCGAATGCTAGGGTGGTTCATCTTCTACCACGAATCTCCTTCCTCCCATTTCCTGTACCCCTAAACTTGCTTGTCATCTGTTCCAGGTTTGTAGGACCAGGTGACGGTATTCGGCGAGTTGCTGCTGGGCGGTGGCTTGCGCTCTGTCTGTAAACGTTTCTTTCCTGTCGTTGCTGCGGTACCGCTCAGTTAGGTCTCTCCTCAGCGTGGGGGTCCGCTCCAGGGGAGCCTGGAGGTTGGTGGCTTGTGGTCAGGGATCGTGGGTCGGCGGATGCGTTCTACCTGGAAACGTTGGGGACCCCGTTCATGCTCGTCCGCCGGCATCTGGATCTGGTTGCCCTTCGGTTCTCTCCCCTCATCCTTCCCTCCTGGGGGTCACGTTGGAAGCAATAAGGGCCAAAAGGTCTGCGAGCGGTGCTCTGCCCCGGTTCCGGGGGCCCCTCCGTGATACGTACCTTTTACCTTTATCTTTTCTTGATAACATTGGTAATTTCTGTTTTCTCTGTGACTAATTAACTTTTTTATTTTAGATGCCTGTTTATTTTTTGCAGTATTGAACTTTCATTACTATAGGGTAGTTAAATTATATTCAAACCCACTCGCGGCCTCTCTCTACTGCGCGAGACAGCCGGCAGTCGCCGGGGAAATTACGCCCGCAGAGGTGGACTAAAATCCTTACCTTTTAATAGATGCTGGAAATGTTGATCTTCTGCTCTCAAACAGGCAGTATATCTCGTGTAAATATTCTCGCTCACTCTCTGAAGGTAAGCATTAGCAGCAAATCTTGTGATTTCTTGCACAATGTTTTCTCTAAGTTCTTGTAGTGTGCGAGGATTGGAACAATACACCTTGTCTTTTAAAGAACCCCATAAATAAAAATCACAACTCGTTATGTCAGGAGAACGAGTGGGCCACAAATCAACACCAATTATTCTGTCATCAAACATCTCTCTTATAGCATGTAATGATTCGGCAGTCGTATGTGCTGTTGCAGAATCTTGCTAGAACCATCCATACGATTTCCCTTCATCTGTCAAGCGATTGCAAAATGGCCTCAGAATTAACCTCTGATATCGCTCCGCATTTATTGTTTCATCAAAGAATATGGGCCTTATTATTCCTGTAGCACTTATCGCACACCACACTCCAATTTTTTAATCATAATAAGGAGTTTCATCACAAGAATTCCTGCTGCTGAGCTTCGGAGAGTGAGCGAGAATATTTACACGAGATATGCTGCCTGTTTGAGAGCAGAAGGTCAACATTTCCAGCATCTGTTATAAGGTACGGATTTTAGACCGCCTCTGCCGGCGTAATTTCCCCGGCGACTCGCGCAGTAGAGAGAGGTCGCGAGTGGGTCCGAATATAATTTAACTACCCTATACTATTGTTGTTATTATTAATCCCTTATTGTTTTAATTTTTTTCCTAATTACGCTTTGTGATACGCATACAATTTTATGGGATCTGACTTTGAAGGAAAGTGCTGAACGGGAAGGGAAAAAATAGTTTTTCACAAACACAACTGACCAAAATCAACCGCCTGAGACAACTGCATCAAGCGAACAAGAAAACCTCCACATAAAATGGTTTAACATATTAATTTACAGCAAAAACTGGGGAAAGTACATTTTTGTACCACAAAGTGGATATGTAATTCAAGGAGGGACAGAGAAATTCTGATAATAAGTTAACGTTTCAAGTAAGGTTGTTTAAACGGAGAATTTACATAGTGGCTTCAAAATATAACAGAAGTGATGCAATTTATAAACTCTATTTCACATTATTTTCAAGACCATAACAAAGCAGCAATTCGGTATGTCGTGAAGAACTGTCACGCATTCCGGAAAGATTTAAAGGCTAGCCGAATCTGTCAGAGTTAATCTAAGGTTCTTAGCATTATATAAGCAGACACTAAGACGGTACTATGGAATACTCTTCTTTGTGATATATTTCTACTCCTATTAATGTACGATTTGGAGTTAAGAGTTCATTGAGACGAAGAAAAAGTGCAGTTTCTGATACTCTGGTATGGTATTAAGTCTAGGAGTGTTGTTCCTACAATTTAAAGAAACACAATCAACTACTGAAGTGTTAGAAAGGAGGCCATAATTTATGCTTTAAAACTTTCACAGCTTTTGATAAAGGGAGATAGTTACTGTACGACTCTTAATAATTAAAGCTTATAACAGCTTTAAGAAGTTTATTAAAATTCTGACAATCGGATATACGAATTGTAAGCATTAAAGCCAGGACAAAGGGAAATATGTTTGAACTGTCACTAGAGTATTGGCAGGGAGTTCACAGATAACACACCATCCCCATCCTTAATGCAATCTTTTAGCGTTTGCAAAGAGCATTCAGATCTGTTTTTACATGCATGTCAATGATCACTGACCTCAGTTGTTATGCATACTTTATGGTGATAATGGTTTGTGTGTAGATAACTTGAAACCAACTGTATAAGAATTCCTGTGCCTGCTGATAACCAATAATTTATTTATAGAGTTTGGAGAGTTGCTAAAGTATTTGGCATTTAGAAGAGAAAATGCTGAATCTAATGTAAGAATGACAGGGAAATACATATATTATAGTAATGGTATAACCCTCACCCTCATAGGTGTCAGCATTTGAGATGGTAAATACTGTGTAACCGAAGGTTGAACTGAGGTACGGTGGTTTAGGAAATTTCTGGTTGTTAGATGCACACTTCAGTTTTTATTTTAACTCACGAAATTCAACCCGTAGACCTTCGTGTGTCAAAAGGGAAGGCACTTGTACTGTAATCTTTAAGAGAAACATGTTAAAATCTGAGACTTCGCAACTACTTCATTTATATGAAAAGTTGAACCATACTTAAAAAAAATTCCATGCCACAGTTGGGACTGGTTTCACGAAGGTTGAGCGTTCCCTGCATATGCTATAATTTTGACATACCATGGCGAACTAAGCACATTAAACTAGTTTATCTGTTTCAGGTACACTCGTAAAACTTAAAGGCAATCACCTTAAAGATCCACATGTCAGTCTGTGGTGAGCATTTAATGTTAGATGTCTGATTCAGCTTTCCAAATTAGTGTCACACAAGACTAGTGTAAAAGATCAATTATCATATATAAATTGAATTTAGCAGTCGTTAACCATATAACCTAGAAATTAAAATTACTTCTGACATCGCTAGTTGCATCTTCAGTATTTGAAATCCCCTTTAGTTCTAGGGATATTGGAATCAGATGAGATACCTTTATGTGCATACAGCCGTCTGGCCAAAGTAGCTCAGAGGTAGACAATTCAACAAGGAATGCCGAAAAAACCGTGATTCGAGTCCCAGTAGTGACAGCGCGTTTTGTAGGTGCGATTGGACTTTCCACCTTAATACCTACACACGGCTGGTGTGAATGAACAATTATTAGCATTACGAGTACTTCATTAATAATTACAAATTCACTTCAAAGTGTTCCTGGCATTTCCGCTATCTCCAGAACTAATGACAGTACTATTTTATTACAACAACCTGCTGTTATGCTCTACTCCTCGAAAACCACATGCAATATTCAACCTATGGAATTTAGTTTTAAGCCTGAGTAAAAATGTTATTTGAAATATTCTGTTAATGACAACACTATTGCGTTTATAAAATTCTACTGAAATCGGCTTAGTTAGTAAAGATATTACCTGGTGAAATTAATGTAATTTATTGGGTCACAATATAATTTATTGAAATCCTATATCGATGAATACCAGTACTACAAGTCGTTCACACCAATGTTGTAAAAATCCTTCCCAGTTCCTTTGATAACACGGGAGGTGCACTTTGGACGTACATGGCTGCTCGAACTTTCAAATGCTGCTTATTCTTTTACAAAACAATGTTAGAAAACTTCAATTGTCTTACATATTTTAATTATATATTAAATAATGTTTCCGAATTAATTTAATTCCACAATAACTAAATCCCTATTCATAAAATATTAGTTTTTTAAATAAGTTTTATTTTTATACATAGAGTATTACATGTTAAAGTAAACGGGCTTAAGACTCTGTTTCTAAAATTATATTCTCTGAAATAAAAATAAAACTTAATATGCGTATACTTACCGTTTACCTAGACGTACTTTTCTTATATTTAGTTTGACTATTATCACATTGAGAAATGGTGGGGACCAACGTCACCCATTCAAGCACATTGAGACAAGCATTTTCAACAGTGATGCCCAGCCTTAAGCGAAACAGAGGAGGGCGAGTTTACCATTTAGCATTGTTCGTGGAGCTATGACGCATTCGTGTATTCATGGCAGTCCAAACTCTAATGTTTGGTTACCTTGGAACATGCCATTGGTTGCAGGCGTCAGAGCGAGTGAAGGGGAAATGCTTCAATACACAACACGAAGTAGGGTGAAACGACAATGTGACGTCATTAGCACATAAGAGAAGAAGTTGGGCTCCGCTGATTTTCACTATTCTAGAAGTTCAAAGCTCAGATAGTTCAAAACATCGATGGATGTTACACTCTATATTTCTTGTTACTCTAATACAATCTCGAAAGCACCCGGACTTCAAAATGGAACCTCAAAATTTGTATCACAGATGAATGAACTCTGGAGTTAGCAACACAAACAGATTACTTTTACTTAAAGATTACCTAACTTTTGTATAACTGATGAAAATGCTAAACGGTAGTATGGGTGCCAAATATGATCCGAAAAGTTTTCATTTTGTATATGGCAGTACAGCAGCACGATGAGATTCTTAGCATCGAAAATGTAGTTCATACTTATTTTTAATCCTAATAGGGTATGTTTAAGTATTTTGTATTGATGGCATCTTTGCATTTGTGAGATTAATATATTTGACTGTGCTGACTTAGTGGATTTCATCTGCGGTATACGTTCATTTCCTTTTACCGCTAGGATGTAATTCATGATTAAGGACTGTAGTGTTAGTTTTAAAATTTTAACACGTGTAGTAGAACACGCTGTAGGTGTAACAAAATTTGCTGGCAGTTTCCGGCGACGTGTTTGCTATAAAGTCTCCAGGAGGATTCCAGTTGCACCTAAAAGACAATTACCGGCCGCATACCTTCTTATTACAAAAAAAGAGATGGGGATATTTGCACAGCGTCACAGCTAACACCTGATCCCACCCCACGTTGTATATATCGGCAATATCGACTCTCGTTTCGGATACCTGTACCGCAACTTAAGAGGAAATAAAAGCGGTTTTCAAGTGAGGGGAGAACGTGAAGTGTTGTATGTATTGCACCCATAGATTCCAACTAGGCGTCTCATCTTCTCTTTCATATAGTAGCACAAGCAAACATAGTGTTCCTGTGCAATATTCCCAACAACCTCTGCTTTAACAGTATACAGTGTTGACTTCGTGTATCCGAAACTAATCCAGGTTTGTATACGTGGATATCATCTCTCGTAGCAACATAATCCTTTTAAATAACGTTCGCCAGAGATGGTTACAAATTAATAGTTTTTGAGATATGAAGTCATTGCCAATCTGCACAAATACTAAGAAACGGAGAAAACTGACTACATCTCAAGGAAGACATTTAGTGTTAAATCTACAGAAAACAGAATGCATGTGTATCGAGGCGGTGTTGGAATCATAGATTTAGCAAAACATTGTTCGTGGAAGTCCAGAAGCGATAAGCAAGAGGGTGGCCATAGCACCACCAGAAGTTTTTAAGCGCTCGGTAGCTGATTATTCTCGCAATGACAAGCAAATGAGCCTGGTTCGTTTCTTCGTCGATAGAAGTGATTTCGCATTAAACGTTGTACAAGAAACCACGCGTTTAAGAATTTGAGCATCTTATGTTAAAGCAAATAATGCTAACGGAACCGTAAGTTCCTTTTATTTATATGTCAAAGATGGGACTCAAATGTGAAATAAAAATGAAGAAAATGCTGTTGTTCCAATGAAGTTAATCACTGAATATAGTAATCGCGTGAACGGCAGATAAATCAGATGAATCTTGTATTGAAAAAAATCTGATGCGCTACACTCACAAGACTTCCTCAACCCCTTATCGCTTATTTTTTATACATTATATAAAACATTCTTATGAAGGCGTTTTTCTATATACTTTATTTTAATCGAGATACCATATGCAGAAATAGATTCCTTACGCATTTGGTGGTAGGTACAAACCGGATAGAGGAAGTAGAATCGATAGTCAGATGTTTAAAAGTGTGTCGCTATATGCTGAACCCGAAATTCCGTAGTCTTTCCGTGACATCCCGAGAAACAACTGAATGGCGACAGCACTTAAAGAAAACGAAGTACTGACAAATTTAAATCTCGGAAATGCTTAATGGAATAGACAGAGTTATCGGAAATAAGTTGTGTGCTTTGAAGAGATATACAGCTTTTATGTGGTACGTTTTGTCTATCTCTTAGGGTTGCCCGTCATATAAAACTGCCCAAAATTCCTTCAGAATGAAGAGCACTTTACAGGTTGCGCTCAGAAATTCGGGATAAGCATTTAATTTGTCATATAAAGATCTTAAGTATGTGGTATTTTAAAACAAATTTTTGGAGCCATTTCGAGGAATAAGAAGTTTCGAAAACGCTTGTACTTAAATTGTAGATTGGGGTGAGGCATTTTCTTGAAAATATTAGTTTTACATTTTCGGAAGATATTGAACTTAAGGTATGGTATTTATCCGACAGTTGGTTTTTGCGTTATGCTGTTCTCAGACACATAGACACACAAACACACATGGACCTTTTTCTATAAGAGACTTTTTCATTCAGGGGCCCCCAAAACATGTATTTCCGTTCAAATATCGGTATGAAATTTTTGGGTGGATTCCAATACTTCCTCTACCTATTAGGTACGTGGTAGAGAAAGTAAAACCAGATAACGGCGAAAATAATTGAGTTTAACTTATGAATATCTTTAACTGCTATGGTTCTTGGCGTCCCATTCTATATCGGGCGTGAAGAACTGAAAATTTTGCTGAGAGGCCCTTTATCAGGTTCGTTTAAGAGCCGTAAATCTACGACACGGAAGCATCGGCTTTACTTATCTTCCGAAAGAGGCCACGTTAAGGATTTTTACGCCCGAAAAAAAATTCAGCGCCCTTCGCCAGTTTTGACCCCGCGAACCAGAAGCATGGTGTCTCTGGACCACAGAGGGCGAAAACAACGGCGAAAATGAACCAACAACTCGGCCAGGATGAACAACAGCTATGCGACATAGAAGAACGTGTCCTAGCTTGAAACAGAAGGTTATTCAGGTGGCAAAAGTAAACCGCAGGACCTCGAAAAGCTCATAATGTGCTTGAAGACTTCCGCGGTCACTGTAATAGTTCAGGGCTTAGCCTTCGCGCCTCTGTAACGCAGCATGTATCTCTCAAAAAAAACAATAGATTTAATTATAAGGTGTTGATATACGACTTCTGCCTACTATACTTGGCGGAAGTTATCCTCGCAGGCAATAAAAACACCCGAAGAACGTGAGCAGGGTATTGTAGAATTTTCAGGCAACCAACTTGAAGCTTAAATTAAGCAAATTCCAGTTATTTCCCAAATAAGTTATCTACTTGAGCCATACGGATTCGCCATTGGAGGTGGTCACTAAATTAGAGAAGGTACGTGCGTAGATTTTCAGACTCGTATAACCTGTTCGACTACTATCGTCATTTTATTACCAACTTCTTTAAAATCGCGAAGGGAAGAAGGAAAGTACAATGTACGCACCAGCAGAAGGAGGCCAAGGCACTGCTCCTGTCGTCGAAATCACTGCTCTGTAGCTGGCCGAAACTGGGTTCCTCAAACTCTGCCGTAATATTCATCGCAGAAACTGATGCTAGCGAGAGCGGTATCTGGTGTTCGATATCGTATTGGCAGGAGCTATGATCGCTTTCTTCAGCAAGACTCTTTTAGATGTTGAGAAATTCCACAGTGTTAACTTGTGGGAGTTTCTGCTAAAAGTAATATGCATAGATAATTTATTTAACTACATAAAGAAGTAGTTGGAGGAAAGACAGTCAAGGTTTCGGAATTCCTATTACTAAATCCAGTGGTACACTTTGAGGTTTCTCAGCCTAGTGCTGATAGATGTTTGAGAGTTCATCAACGGTGAGGCCCACAGGCAGCAGCTGATCCTTCCTTGCAGGAAGGATAAGGGTGTTCTGGAGGAAGCACATATGGGAACAGTGGGAGGACATCCGAGACTCCATCTGGGCAATAAACAAGTTCAATAATGGCATTACTGATTGCAGTTGCTAGCATAACCTGCAAAATTATGCTCAAAATTTGTGCATACGAGGCAATTCGTTGTTTCTTGTTTAGGGGCTAGACTCGCACGCACGAGTATAAAATGGAAGAACCATTTGAACCCATAACCATTGAAAGTGCAGGGATATTTTAATGATTGACATGCATGACCTAATTTGCCGCTTCGGGGTAACGCGAGACCAGGGCACGAAGTTCTAAATTACACTGATGAAGGAAGTACTGGTATGACATGTGGAGTACAAGACTCACAACAAGACTTTGCATCCACAATCTACAGGGATGGTAGAGTGCTACGTAATTGCCCAGGAATATCAACGTGGCCAACCTCCAACGGGACTGATATGTCAAGTTGCCGTTTTGTCTGCTTACCTATAAATGCATGTATGACACAATCAGAATGGCCGCACCAAACACGTTGTTTGAAAGACCACATGCTGCAGAACATTCAACGCAAATTACATTAGGGATCTTGTGAAGCTTCTTCACGATATGTATGGGATTTCAGTTAGCAGTTGGAGATTGCGAGTGGCGACATGAAGGCCCATCATGATAGAAGTATCAACAGATGAGACCCGAAAGTGACATATTACGGCAGCCTATGAAAGCTGATGGTCCAAGCTGCAGTAAACCTCTAAAGGGCACTACCGAGGTGATATGTGAAACAATAACGTTCTAATCAGCACCCAGAAGCTGTCTAGTGCAATAATGCTTCCGTTGTATAATAGCTGGATTTCTTGACGCTTACGAGCGTGGTGATTAGGACCACCAATTATAAGTAGGGAGCAGTATTGTATAGCGTCTTTCAAATTCCTAACTTCCTTTTCTCATTGGAGTTAGAATGACATTGGTAAATTAGAGGCAACGTTGTATTCCTTGCTGCCTCTGTTTACTGAAAATGAATTTAAATTTCTTTTACTCAAATATCACCATACGCTAAACAGAAAAGCACCTCTGCTCTTTGAAGCCTAAGTAATGCTTTTAATGGAGCATGGTGAAAGTTGCTTTCACGAGACATCCTAATTCCAATATTGGTGTTCTTTATGGTAAAATATCAAAGGAAACCTTTAATAAACTAAATCATTGGAAACCTTCATAAACTAATTTCTATAGTTGAAAATATATTTTTCACATATTGGACCTTGCAGAATTAAGTGTAATTAGTTTTAACTTCTATTGTGTTTTAAAAAATATCTATTGCTTCGTAATATGCGGAAAATTTGTTTCGTTTCTTATTTCCTTAAAAAGTAGGTACCAACATGCATAATTCGCTTAAAGATACCCGTGCAGCTAAGACTAGATAAGATAGCGGTGAGAATGGTAGATTCATGATAACCAAAAATTGTTGAATAAATTCTGGGATGGTTATTCATTTCTTTTAAAAATAGGTTAAAATGTACAAATCCATAAATCGTTGCTTACTAATTTCCAGCGTGGTCAAACTCAAAACCACAAGTATAGATGTAATACTTATCCAGTGCCGAATTATTTATTATCAAAATTGTGCTATGGCAATAGCAAATTATATTAAAATTGTACTTCATTCAGCCTAAGAAACGAGATTGTAAACATTTTCACGCACAATATGTATGGTATATTCTCTAATATACTCATGCAATGCATGTGGTAGGAAAAGGTGCTAACATAAAAAAAACAGCTCTAAGTTATCTAAACTTACGGGATTGCTGTGTAAGTTTGTATTCAGAATTTCAGTAACATATGCCATAACATCCCTTCATGTGGTAGCCATTATATTTCTTATAGGAGTATTCTATCATATAGATACCTTGAAGAGTCTTACAACCATACTAAGGGAACTAAAGCATGGACATTATGAAATACACCTTTTCGCTTACATGAAATTAGGCGTAAATCAAGTAGTGTTGCTATGCGAGATTTATACTGTGACTTAAGAGGCTCGTAACTTCATCTTTGCCCTCTCAATTTCTTCAGCCTTTCATTTTCGTTATGCTTCCTTTTCCTTACAACCTCCCTCCAAGCCATTCCGCCTAAGAAAAACTTATGCTGAGCGGAATGCTAAGAAAGAGAAGAAATTATGGCGTCGTATTTCTTAATACAAAAGGCCGTTTTACACATAAACTGGTTTCACTGCTTTGTATTGCCTGGATCTTGTATACGTTCACGGCGTTGTAGCAGGTTCATGATTCGGTTAAGCATACACAAGGTTTTTACGGCGGCAAAAATTCGTTGTGAAATTTCTCCTGGAAATCATGTTATAACTAGTGAGTATTGCTGCAAGCCCGTTTTTATTACAGTGCTACGCAACTTTTTATTTGTTATAACTGCGTCTTAAAATTAAGTAGGTTTCTTAGACATGACTGGGTATACCATTCACAGCCAGCAGTTTATTTTAGGTTTCGCTTATAATTTACTCAGTCCTTTAATACTGAGTTGAGCCTTCCATTAAACATATGGTTTAAACTTTAATTAAATTATTACTCAGAAGCAGCATAAACCTTTCTATTCTTTTTCATCTCATTATTCGTCTTCTTTTTATTTATTTTGTTTTTCTGTAACATTCACTGTGTTCTCTACTGGTGGTAGTTAATCAGAAGCCAGGGTAAAGTATGAAATACCGAAGGGCCTGTGATACTAATTCTTATTTCTTGAGGCAACTTTAGGTGAGTCCCTCCGATGGCAAACAATGGCCCGCAGACCAATGCGGTCCTAAATGTCTGGAACTTTAGAAATCGCCTCTTTGGATACAATAGCATAGTGAGGCACCTTCTCTAGACAAATAACCCATATGATCAGGAAGGTGGTACGCCATATTAGATTAATTAATTAATTAATGTCGCTCTTTAGGTTGTTAACATTCCGGAATACCTCTCCAAGATGATAAAGGCCGCTTCTTAAGACAATGAGAAAGTTTATGCAATGTGAAAAATTAAGTTTTCATTAGTATGAATGTGGAGGTGTGAAACGCACCTGCAATAGCTAGCCGAAATTGAACTGGTAGAGGGCAGTTTGGGATTACTATTTCTCTTCTTTAGCGCGGTTTCTTAGGTATCAGGTGTCAAAAAGAAGATATTGATGACAGGAAATAAATTTCAAAATGACACCAACTTCACAGCGTTCCATTTTTTCCCTTGGATAGTAATTTTGCGTTATCCCACATAACTGAAACAACGTTGGGCACAAGATCACTGCTTACTGCATTTAGATCACTGGTTTCTGCTATTATATAAAGGAAAGAAATTGGTTATAACTGCCCTTACAAATACTAATGGTTCAAAGATTTCCTGTTTATTTCCCCTGTAACATGCAACTTTCTGCTCTTTGCTGTTTAACACTTTTCAGTCATCAGTTTATTTTTTATCCGTTGTCTGTGATTTGCTTAGCCTCAGATATGTGATATGCTAATACCAGTAGTGTATTATGTGTATCAGTATACGTTTGCGACATTTGCCGCTCTTAAACAAGGGTTGAGTATCGCTCTGTTTTCCATTTTCCAGACTACGATCTTCTAGAACCTCCTTCTTGGACGTCCGCATTTCCAAATATTCAGAAGAATGTTTCATACAGATTGAAATTCAAACCGTGTTATACAAAGCAGTGAATCAAACTTCTAATTTTGTATCTTCCCTATTCTTAATATTCATAATGTATGTGCTTACAAAACTATTTACATATCCACAATTCAGGCATGTAATAAGTTCGTAGAAACACAAACTACGTTGTCATGGAATGAAATTTTGAAGAAAGTTACAGAACTGAAACGTTTGTAATTTTAGAGGAATGTATTTTTAAAAAATGCTTATATATAAGGAGATGGCATAATGGTTTTAACTGATGAAAAATACATTTTACGAGTGACTGTCATTTGCTTGTACCGTTTGAAAGAATATGAAAATGTTACATAGCCATTTTTTATTCAATACCCTCTAAACGATAGAACCCGTGAATGCATTGTGCAACTTAAAAGTAGTATATAAGGCAGTAAAACGCTTCAGTATGTCGCTCCTTTATTTCATAACTGCGCATTAGTAGGTGTAATAGGAGAGATCGAGCGCACTTTTTGCGTGTATATGGGAAGAGGTAGGGAAAACGAGCAGAGGTGCTATGCTAGGAGAGAGTTGAAGTAAGGGAAATACGTTTATATGGGGGATATAGGGAAAACGAGAAGAGATGCTGGGTAGAGCAGGGACTGAAGGAGGGGGAAATGTGCTTCATATCATAGAGGTAGGGAATACGAGAAGAAATGCTAGGCTAGACAGAGGTTGAGAGGTACAGAATGCATTGATATGGGAGAGATATGAAAACGAGGAGAGATACTAGGCTAGACAGAAGTTGAAGGGTAGAATATGCGCTCTAAATGAGAGAGATAGCGAAACATAGGGGAGATACTAAGCCAGATAAAGGTTGCAGGGCAGAATATGTCTTTTGTATGGAAGAGATAAGAAAAACGTTCGGAGATGCTATGATAGGAGAGGAATGAAGGAGTGGAAATGCGTTTATATGGGAGAGGTAGGGAAAACGAAAATAGAGGCTAGGTAGAGCAGGGGCTGAAGAAGGAAAATGCGTTTATATGGTAGAAATAAGAAAAACGGGAAGAGATGCAATGCTAGAAGAGTGATGAAGGAGAGAAAATGCATTTATATGGGAGAGATAGAGAAAACGAGGATAGGTGCCAGGGATGCTAGGGTTGATGCATGTACACTGTCCACGTCTCCTCCAGGATAGTGCCATCCAGCAATCAGCAGGCGAACATGGGTTTGAGCGCAGCATATTTGGTATGATTTCACAGGTAATTCAGGTAGTACCGTGTGTGTTTAGGACAATTCAGGTACTATATCACAGACGGGTAGATTCCATGGTTCCTGTGTTGTATAGTTCCGTAGAATTTCACAAGTAATTCAGGTAGTATCGCAGGTATCTAAGGTATTTCGGGTAGCATCACAGGCAGACAGATTCCACGGCTTGGGTGTAGCATAGTTTCGTATCATTCACAAGTAATTCAGGTAGTATCGTTGATATTTGGGATAATCCGGGCAGTATCACATGTGTTCGTGATAATTTCGAGCAGCGCTTCGTATCAGAGCTTTTAGAGGTTGTTTTGGGTGATTCAGGTAGTATCACAGGTATTTAAGTAGTTTAACAGGTGATGAAGATAGTATCACAGGTATTTATCGTTATATAAAAGAGCAGGCAATTCAATATTTTATAAACATTTCTTATCCAATGTTACAACACTTGTATATATCATTAAACTCATTTTTTCTAAATCTTGTAAACTTGCATATGTTAAACGGTTAACGTGTGAGACCGGGAGAGATAGTATTTGTTTACAGTTTTAGGGACCAAAAGGGTAGTCTAAACTAAGGATACAACGAGAATCCTAACCTAAACTCTACCTTTCTTACATGCTCTGGAACATCCTGTCATTATCCACTCCATCCTGTCATCGACTAAACAATCAAAACGTAATAGAACGTAACCCCGCGTATCACCAAAGCGTATCCCAACGTATCAGTAAAACGTAACAAAATGTAACCCCGCGTAACAAACCCTAATTAACGTGTCAGCAAAACGTAACCCAATGTATCATCAAAACGTAACCAAACGGAAACACAAAACGTAGCCAAAACTTAGCGGTTCATTCATAAGACAACTTAAACTAACCAATCATTCATAACTTAGACAACAAGTGTGCAAGCCTAACCTAGCCTAGGTTATCGTCTCATTGTCTATTATGTCCTCTCATCGGTTAAACAAATTATTACCATCCTGACCTGATGTTAAGTATTCTAACCCAACCAATCTTAGACAGCAGTCCACTCATCATCTATTCTATCCTGACAGAACTTGAAAAATACCAGCTAGGCCACCATCTGATTATCTACTCCAACCTATCACAACCTACTCTAAACTGCCATTGCAACAGCTAACTAGTCCTGTCATTGCCTGTCCTAACCTAACGTAGAAGAACACTCTTGTCATCTAATTGGAGAGCCTATCATTTCCTCGACTGATACATACATCACATAGACGTTTCTCTAAATCAGGAAATTTACCCTTTTGTAGGAATTCAACATCTTATGCAGCCATTTCTCTCGCTTGCATAGTCACTTCCCTATGCTTTAATTAGTTTGTAACGCTTTCTATTCATTTCTCTTTATGGAGGGTTCGTGCACATTGCAACCCTTCTGGCATGTTTTCCAGATGCTTCTCCAGTTTTACAGCAAGTAGTAAGCTTTTCACAGTCTAGTCCTCACTTTTTACAGACATTAGGGGTATTTTGGCAGTTATATTGCATTACATTTGCACTGATTTTGTAAACATTTAGAGCATTTTGCTTAGAGTTTTAAGATGCGTTCCACTCCTTTTGCAGTAATCCTTATGACACACTTTTTACATCCTTTACACTCAGCGTTTTCGGTGTTTGTACACCGTTAATGAATTTCTTACTACTTCATAGTAATGAGCCTTGGTGTACAGTGTTCTGTGTAATTTTATTACAGTGGTTGCATACCGTTTTATACAAAAAAAAAATAAACTACAGCGAAAATATTTGAATAATAGCCATCAGCACTGACATCACCACCACCATTTCTAGCATCACTAACCCTATAATAATCACCCCTTAAAATTACCATAAGCATCATCAACATCACTTGCGTACACATAATTCTACACTACGACCACCACCATCACCCTCATTAAAACCATGGCTCCCTAAGAGTGCCATTACTACCAACATTGCAACCACCACTACCATCATCCCTCACATTAACAGCTTAACTCCCTGTTCCCTACACCACCATTACTCTCATTAAGACTACCATCAGCATCCACTTCATTCACAGCTATCGCAACCATCAATACTTGCATTCACACCAGAACTCTACACTACGGCCACCACCATCTCTGTCATTAACGCCATAGCTTCCTAAGCCTGCAATTAGCACCAACACTATTACAACCGTCACAACCACCACAGCCAGCATCACACATTAACGGCAAAACGCCTGTTCCCTATACCAACATCACTCTCATTAACACCATAACTCCCTAAGACCACCATTAACACCAACACCATTCGCCGCTCTATCCAATACTTCTATTAACAGCATAACTCCCTAAGGCCGTCATTACCACCGATACTATTACAACCATCACCAACACTACCGGTATCACTTACATTAACAGCATAACCCCTATTCCCTACACCACCATCACTCTCATTTACACCATAACGCCGTAAGCCTGTCAATACTGCCAACACAGTTACAACCATCACAATTACCGTTGTCATCGCTAGCCATCCACTGACTATCAACGTAGCTATTACATTTATCTAAATACAACACATACAAGATACAGCCTCTCATTTATGAAGCTTGCGTATGGTCTGTTGTGTAATTTCTAGGTAGATAATACACTTACAATAGAAGTACCATCCAAAGCCAGCACTAATGCAACAGATCTCGCATACTCTCTCTTTCTATTACTGAAACCTCAGTTTTTCCTTTTTTAAAATCATTTCGTTTCATGGATCAACAACGCAACCGCACGTAGTAAGAACGTGAGTTAAAGACTACAAAAATATGTAAGTTTATCTTTCGGGATTTTCTAACATCATATAAGCGAACCACAGATAGCCTTTGAACGTAAACCTTAATTCAGATTTTGAGGAAACTTATAAAATATTATTAAATAAACACGCAGTTTTTAAACTAATGATTAAGCTCTTGGGTTGAATACGCCGTTTTACTTTAGTTTCATGTCACTATTGCTTCAGTAGGTAGTTCTTATTCACAAGTTATTTATTTATAAGTGTAAGGCATATTGGCGCCAAGCTATTTGTTTTGTTTAATTTCCGAGTTTTTGATACATCTTTGTGATGTGGTTCATCGCATAGATGAATATACTCACTAACACTGATCGAACAGATACCATTAGAGTTTTAAATAAATAGCATAAATACAAAAAGTCCAGGTTTTGATTTTAACAATGTAAAGCTTCACCATAACTGTTGCAAATATAAAGAAAAAAGCAACAAAGACAGAAGGCAAGAAGGGGAGAAAGACAGAAATGAAGAAAAAAAGAAGGAATGTGTGTATGTATACATGCATTTTCGTGTGTTCTTCGTGCATGCCCGCATGTTTTGGGGGAGAGGAAGGTGTCTGTGTGTGTTCATACGGGTTTGTGTATGTGATCGAGTGTGTATGTATATAGCCGTGTATATTGTATATACGTTGTATGTTCTGTATGCGTGTGTACTTGTGTGTGTGTGTATTCTTACGTGTATATGTGATTGCCCATATGTAAATGTCTTTGTAGGTGTGTGTGGGTTGGTGTATATGGGTTTGTGTGCGCATGTTCGTGTGAGTGAGCGTGTTTGGCTGTATGTAACAAGTGGGTAAGTAATTTATTGTGATACTACAAACATAACTTCTTGATGCAATAGAATAGTATCAACATAAACCATAATACAAGCTTTACAATTTAATTGTATGATTAGCCTTCTTATCTCTACATTCAATTGCTTAAGCTCCTAGGGCCCAAAAGAGTGGGTGTACAAACTAATCTTACTAAAGTTTATTTTTCCATCCATTACAGTTTAATACATATAAACCCTTGTAGAAATAGCTACATTACACACTTTCTTATAAATCTAAAGAGAATTGTGATATTCAGGCGATTAGGAACTGAATGCAATACTCTACTCTTAAAATTTCATGCAATCTCGATAAACAGCTGAGTTTTGACAGGAGTTAGAATGATCGAGAAATACCGCATTCTAGATATGAATAACGAATATTTCGAAAATGGCTAATACAAAAATTATTTACAACAAATTGTATGTTTTAAACTGGGCTACATTAGTTGTGTTGTGCGTTTCCGTCTATCGCTTAATGTTTACCAGTTGAATAAGATTGTACAAAATTCTTTGTGAATAAACAGGCTTTAGAAGCGATTTCCCTTAAATAATCCAGATATATATTTTATTTTTTATAAATATATCTAAAATATATGGCATTTTAATAAACATATTTAGGATTGGCTATGAATGGGTGCAGCGAAGAAGCCGTAGGTGGCCACAGGTCGCTGGTAGAGAGATCGTAGAAACGTGCCGAAGCTCTCGACGGACCTTCGAGTGTAGGAACACCTCTGAACACATACACAGACACATGTGCTCACATACATGCATACAAGCATGAAAACACACGCACACATGCACATACCTACAAAGACATCCACATACGCATACAAAGAGGTTTGCATAAAGACAAGGAAAGAGTCTAGAAATATTGAATTAGAATAAGAAAACTAGATGCGCATAATGTTCTACATCAGTGTTTGATTGTACAAGAAAGACTTAATAAAAAGGTACTTGGCTCAATAAAACAAGAATAGTTATGGTGAAGAATAGATTTTAAGATATGTGGAGAGGTAGGGAATTGCTTTAAAATGGCTTTTTGAAAGAAATCAGTTTGAGATTGGAACATACTGATAAACAAGAAATATTCGCAAGTTTAAATCTGAGATGTTCCTGGAGAACTTATAGGGAAATGAAAGTGGAGTGAAGCAGGAAAAATTACATTGCTATATGTGACAAAGCAGCGATAGAAGGTTTTGCGTGGGCTAGAATAGGGGAGAAGAAATTACAAGGTCTAAAATAGGGAGCGAACTAGAGAAATGCCCTTTGTGTAATATGAAAGATGGTATATCGCACATAATTTTGAAATTTACGGAAACTAAGACACTCGGGCAGAGAACTGGAATAACGGAGTGGACAAATCTACTGAAAGAAATTCATGGGAAAAAGCTAATAAACGTGAAATCGAGAAAACATAATAAAAGTAGGAAACTTCGTAGGTAGAGTAAAAGCCAAAGGGGGGAGGAACATTAGTAAGTAAGATAGACAAGCAAGTTAAATAATGGTAGGTAGGAATTTTAAGCTAGAAGTAGGACCCAAGAGCTCGGAAACCACAAGGTTTGAGTATTTTGGGCCTTAGGGGCTAAAGCAGCTAAATGTAGAGATAAGAAGGCTAGACGTACAATTAAATTGTAAATCTTGTATTATGGTTTATGTTGATATTATTCTATTGTACTAAGAAATTGTGTCTGTAGTATGACAATAAATTACTTACTTAGTTACATACAGACAAGCACAACCACTCACACGAACATGCGCAAACACACCCATACATACAAACACACACACACCTACAAACAGAACTGCATACACATATAAAGACATATACATACGGTTAAGCATACATACACGTACGAACACACACACAAGCTCATATGCAACCGCGCGCGCACACACACACACACACACACACAACGTATACAGAATATACAGCCTATATACATACACACCGATCACATACATAAATCTGCACGAACACATATACAAACATACATTAACACCCATGGACACATACGGGCACCTCCCCCTCCCCCAAAACGACGCGGCCATGCACGAAGACGTATGAACACACCCGAACACACGAACCTGCATGGATGAATACACACTTTCTATCTTTCTTTCTCTCTATTTATTTATTTCTGTCTGTCTTTTTTCTTGCTTGCTTTCTGTCTTTCTTTCTCTCTTACTTTTTATCTTTTAAATTTGCAGCACTTATTGGCGAAGCTTTAGATTGCTAAAATTAAAACCTGGACCTTTTTTTATCCTATTTACTTAAAACCCTAATACCATCATTTCGATCAGTGTTACTGAGTTCATTTATCTTCGCTATGAAGTACATCACAAACATGTTTCAAGAACTCGGGAAGAAAGAGAAAAAAACAAATAGCTTGACTACGCGAATACACCTTAGACTTGTTAATAAATAACTTATGAATAAGAATTACGTTCTGAAGCAAGAGTAGGAAGAGCTTAAAATAAAACCGTGTAATCAACCCAAGTGCTTATAGGTTAGTTTAAAAACTGCATGTTTATTTAATAATATTTTATAATTTTCCTCAAAAATATGAATTAAAGTTTGCGATCAAGGGCTATCTGTGGTTGCCTTATATGATGTTAGAAAATCGGAAAAAGGTAAGGTTACTTATTTTTGTAGTGTTCAACTCACTACGTGCGGTAACGTATACGGTAACATTGTTGATCCATGACATGAAATGATTTTGAAAAAAACGAAAAAACTGTAGCTTAGGTAATAGAAAGAGAGAGTATGCGAGATCTCTTGTATTAGTGCTGGTTTTGGATGTTACTTGTGTTATAAGTATATTATCTTCCTAGAAATTACACAAGATACCTTGCGCAAGCTTCATAAATGAGAGGCTGTATCTTGTAGGTGTTGTATTTAAATGAATGTAATAGCTACGAACATAATCAGTGAATGGCTAACGATGACAATTGTGGTTTTGATGGTTGTAATAGTGTTGGTGGTAATGATATGCTTACGGAGTTACGGTGTTAATAAGAGTGATAGTGGTGTGGCGGATAGGGAGTTATGTTGTCAGTGTGAGTAATGACGGTAGTGGTGGTGGTGATGATGTGGTAATGACAGGCATACGGAGTTTTGTGTTAATGAGATGGTGGTGGTCATAGTGTTAGAGTTATGCTGTGAATGCAAGTAATTGTGGTTATGATAGCGGGTGAATCGAGTGGGTGCAGATGGTGGTCTTAGAGAGTTATTATGCTAATGAGTGTTGGCATTGTACGGAATAGGGAGTTATGCTATTAATGTGAGTGATGCTGGTAATGGTGGTTGTGATGGATGTAATAGTGTTGGTAGTAATGGCGGACTTAGCAAGTTTTGGTGTTAATGGGAGTGATGGTGGTGCTCTTAGAGTGATTTATGGTGTGAATGCAGGGCATGTTGATGATGATTATGGCAATTTTATGCAGCAACGATTATGGGATTTGTGATGTTAGAAATGCTGATGGTGGTGGTGGTGATGTCTTTGCTGATGGCTATTATTCATATGTTTTCACTGTAAGTTATTTTTATTGGTATAAAACGGTATGCAACCACTGTAAAAAAGAAAACACAGAAAACTGTACATCAAGGCTAATTGCTATGAAGTAGTAAGAAATTCATTTACGGTGCACAAACACCGAAAACAGTGAGTGTAAAGGATGTAAATTGAGTGTTATAAAGATTACTGCTAAAGGGGTGGAACGGATCCTAAAACGCTAAGCAAATTGCTCAAAATGTTTACAAAATCAGTGCAAATGTAATGCAATATAACTGCCAAAATACCCCTAATGTCTATAAAAATTGGAGACTAGACTGTAAAAAGCTTACTACTCACTGCAAAACTGGAGAAGCATTTGGAAAAACATGCCAGAAGGGTTGTAATGTGCACGAACCCTCCATTAATTGAAATGACTAGAAAGCGTTACAAAATAATTAAAACATGGGGAAGTGACTGGAAACGAGAGAAATGGCTGTACAAGGTGTTGAATTCCTACAAAAGGGTAAATTTCCGGATTTAGAGAAACGTTTATGTGATTCATGTATCAGTCAAGGTTACGATAGGCTCTCCAATTAGATGACAAGAGTGCTCTTCTACGTTAGGTTAGGACGGACAATGACAGGACTAGTTAGCTGTTGCAACGGCAGTTTAGAGTAGGTTGTGATAGGTTGGAATAGATAATCAGATGGTGGCCTAGCTGGTATTTTTCAAGTTATCTCAGGATAGAATAGATGATGAGTGGACTGCTGTCTAAGATTGATTGGGTTAGAATGCTTAACGTCAAGTCAGGATGGTATTAATTTGTTTGAGCGTTGAGAGGACATAATAGACAATGAGACGATAGTCTAGGCTAGGTTAGGCTTGCATACTTGTTGTCTTAGTTATGAATGATTGGTTAGTTTAGGTTTGTATTATGAATAGACCGCTCACATTTGGTTACGTTTGGTTACGTTTTGTGTTTATGTTTTGTTTACGTTTTGTTGATAGGTTGTGTTACGCTTTGTTACGTGGTCTTACGTTTGGTTACGGTTTGGTGACACTTTGGGTTAGGTTTTTCTAGGTGGGGTTACATTGGAATACCTTTTACTCATACGTGGAGTTACGTTTGTTGCGCTTTGGTTAGTTTAGGCGATAAGACGATACAATAGATAATGACAGGATGTTCCAGAACAGGTAAGGTAGGGATGGGTAAGTTTAGGAGGTTCGTCATGCTTGGTTTAGACTGCTTCTATATACCCTAAAGCTGTAAACCAATGTACACCTTATCACTCCCGGTCCCACACTTTACCTGCTTAACATATGGTAGTTTGCAATATTTAGAAGAAATGGAACTTAAAGGTATATAAGGTGTTGCAGCTTTGGATAACAAGTGCTTATAGCGCATAGAATTACTCTCTATATTACCATAAATACCTGTGATACTATCTGAATTACTGTTAAAATGGAATCTACCTGTCTGCGATGTACTACCTGAATTTCCCTAAATACCCACGGTAGCACATGAATTACCTGTGAAATCATACCGACTATGCTGCGCTTACCCTATGGTATCTGTTCGCCCGTTGAATTCTGTATGGTGCATTCCTGGAGAATACGTGGACATTGTACATGCATGAACCCTCGCCTCCCTAGCACCTATCCTCTTTTCCCTATCTCTCCCATATAAACGCATTTCCCTCCTTCAGCTCCTACTCCACCTAGCCTCTCTCCTCGTTTTTCCTATCTCTCCCATGTACACGCAATTTCCGCTTCTTCAACCCTCTCCTATCATAGCACTTCCGACCGTTTTCCCTCTCTATCGCTTATAAAAAACATATTCTGCCCTTTAACCTCAGTCTAGTTTAGTACCTCTCCTCGTTTTCCCTTTCTCTCTCATATAAAGCGCATATTCTACCCTTCAAACGCTGTCTAGCCTAGCATCTCTCCTCGTTTTCCAATCTCTCCCATATAAACGCATACTCTACCCCTCAACCCCTGTCTAGCTTAGCATCTTTCCTCGTATTCCCTAGCTCTCATATAAAGCGCATTTTATATCCTTCAAAGTCTGTATAGCCTAACATCTCTCCTCGTTTTCCTATCTCTCCCACATAAACGCATACTCTACCCCATCCTCTGTCTAGCCTAGCATCCCTCCTCGTATTCCCTACCTCTCTCATATGAAACGCGTTTCCCCTTCCTTTAGCGCCTGCTCCATCTAGCATCTTTCCCCGTTTTCCCTATCTCTTCCCACATAAACGCAAAATTTGCGCTTGATCTCTCCTATATTCTTTGCTACCTCATTCAATAAATATTCTTAATCTTACAATGTAAACATTCGTTTCATATGTAAGAAATAATGTTCCTATTGGCTTCTGAAAAGAAAATGAAAAGTTTCGGCCAGAGATTCCCCCATCTTGCATTAGGCGTTAATGTGTAGAAGCGCTTAAGAACCTTGATTGACTGGGACATCCTTTCTTATAGGAATCAATTGTTCTTATACACAAACCGTATTTACGACAAGGGTGGAAAGGTGGAATCAGGCCACTGAAAAATTCAATGTCGTAGCCGGGATTTGAATTATGGATTTGCCGGTTTCCGCCCGGTTGCTCTAACTGAACTATCGTAACAGCATGCCGGTAGGAAATTAAATTCTCCAGCTCACTCCATTTCTCCCGGTAAACCACAAGGAGATCTCAAATTGTTTTGAGATGGCATATCTCAAAGGCGACTTACAATGTTTTAAGTACTTTAAGTACCGGGCTTCATAGTTAAGCCTCTATTAGGTTAATTGATGAAATCAATTGTTCATCCACACAAGCCGTGTGTAGAACAAGGTTAGGAAGGTAGCATCAGACGACTATTTCTACCTTCCCAATTCTTTCTTATAGTTTGTAGCTAATATATGAAAGTGTTCCTTACATTCTCATTTATTTCGTAAAATTGATTCGATATGTGTTGTAAATATGTGATGGAAAATGTGAAGTCTTTGTTGGCTGTGGAAACTATGGAGGCGGGTTTTAAAGTTACTCTTTTTCCTTGTATAAAACGTGAGACGAATTTCGTAATTTTTGGATTTCGTGCCATGATATTTCTCGAATTGCTCTTCTCACGGCCAGAATAAATACATTAAAGAGCCTAAGTATTTAAAAATGTGTGCTACTTTAACTGTGCGATTTATGCTTCTTGATCATCACCATCCTAGCATTAGGTGTTAGAGGAATGCATAATTAAGCCTCCTGATTTACAACAAGCTATTAATTCTCCAACATTCATTTCATATCATATCGTTCTTGCGCCGTGATCACTTGGTCGTCTACCAGAAGTAACGTGTATGCTTATTACTGGTCTTTCACGCCCAATGCGAAATGGGACGCTAAGGACCACAGCAGTTAATGAGCGTCCATAAATAAAACTCAATTTGATTTCCAGATGTTTGGACACGCATGATGTAAAGTCTAGTAGCCAAAGTAGGTAATTTTTTCACATTGTAATTCTTACGCCTTTATACTCACCTTATGCTTGGCTGTTTACAATCTCTATAGTACTTTTCTTAGGTTAGTCAGATTCTCCTCGAAGGTCTTACATACTCAGATGGCACCATACAGGTAAAGAAGGGAGGCGTCGTAGTTTGTGCATCTTATTCCCAACTCCAACAAGCTTTGTCAGATTTTTGCTCAATTTATAAGACCGACTGACACAACTGTGAACTGCTATAGCTACTGACATGTCAAATACGCCATTTATTGTTATCTATGCAGTTTGGCGGCACTTAATGACTTCCAAATTTAGTTTATCCATGCAGTTTGGCGGCACTTAATGACATCCAAATTTAGTTATAAAATTGAGAACCATCGGAAACCCACTAAAGTGATCATTGTGTTATCATTCCAAGGTAAGCGCAAGCAGTCCTTCCGGGTGGTAGTGTTTTGCACTGTGAGGCCACACAAAAGCTTAACTCTACAGTCCTAAGTTTAACACGTCTACAATCGAGGACTAGGGGTAGCTCCACTATTCAATAATTCTTCTAGACATCATGCCCAACACCATCTGATATATAGGAGCACACGACCGCTCCCATATTTTCGTCATCCACTTTGCTGAAGATAAAGTGGTATTATGTCACCAGACTTTCAATATGCTTCTGCTCCAGCGTGGTGTTATGGTAGGCTGCTTTCCTTAGCGATGTTCTAATCAGCACTGGCGATAGTGGTGCCAAATTTAGTGATCCGTCACAGAGCGATACGCTCACATCTAACAGGCATTCTTCAAACTCTGTCCAGATGTGGTTGTTTTGTTTGTATCTGTCATAATTAACAGTGCACTGGGACTTTATTTATTGACGCCAAAAGCGCCCTGATGGTGCAAAGTCCATATATCGATGCCTGCTTGTTCACACTAGGTTTCTAGAATACCCGCTTTCCAGTTACGCTGTCACCACCTTGTCGCTCCACCAACAACCACACTGAACCTGAATTTACCAACAGATTCTCTGTCGCGGCTCCGAAACATCACTTCGTCCTTCCCCAGATATAGAACCCCCTGCTCCCGGCAACGGTCGCGTTATGACGTCTAGTACCAGCAAGCGGTTTTAGCTACCTCCTCGACAAACATCGATAACAAGAATGAGGTGCTGTTTTAGGATTAACATCAGGAGGGCCTTCTTCACCATCGACTTCTTCAACCGTAAACCTATCGGCATGTCAAGTCTCATTATTCACAGTGACACCGCTGTTGTTTAGTGCGCTTCTACCCTTTCAACCAACTGTCCGTAAACAGGCTGTGATCTACCCTCTTACACAGGGCACTGAAGTTCACAGCATGTTTCAGCCATACAGCATCAGCGTGTTCCTAAACACACAAGTCAGCATTCGTTCTTCGTTTCATGGTTGAAAAGGTGCGAACAACACGCATTAGATATCCAGGCTACAAAACAGACAACCAACATCACTCGATACTCTGCGCAATCTTTCTCGTGTAGCTCTATCGGAATTGCTGCTGGTACTCGTTGCTCTGAACAAATTAGGGGTACCTATCACATTTGCCAATTCTATCCTGAATGCAGACATCAGCCCTCATGAGGAGTCTGTGCTGCCAAGAATCGGATGCTGTTTATTTCGGCTTCGCGAAAGCTCTTGATATGGGAATAGACAGCCTAAATTTATATATAAGGAGCTTAGTCGTCAAATAAACTCTTATTTTATAGGTAGGGAAAAATCGTAAATGTTTCATTTGTTTGCTACACTCTGGATTTAATTTGGTCCTATACTGTAGCCAATAGATGTTCTTTGAAACGGTTTGCGGAAGCCTCCCAGATGTGTTTCGACAGCGCCAGTGTCGAAATTGCATTGAGGATCTCCGCCGACACGCTTCTAAAGACTTGCTTCCAGCAGATGACTTCTTTTTCCAATGAATATATTTTATACGTCGGCATTAATTAAGCTGTTGGTGGAAGACATCAAAGGAGTCGCTCTGTCGTATTCGGACGCTTAGAACAAGGATCAGGGGCGGAGAGTAACTTGGCACCTCGATCTACGAAGATCTTTTCTTCCTACGCCCCTGAGGGGGCGCCCCGGTAGAGAGGGGTGAGGGGGAGGGAAGATTGAGGTGGCATGAGACAGAGGGCGACCGAACGAGGAGGCAGGACAGGATAGAGGGCCGGGTCCCTACCTTTTTCCAGATTGAAGTTCCCCTGATGACAGCTGGCACAACCGGCTCCCCTCCCCCTAAAGGCTTGCATATCCCACTGGGAAAGTCCGGGACTCGGAGCCGCCCTCATTTCGAGGGACGAGGTGTTACATGCAGCATCATTTTCCCTTGTCATGCAACACCGAGACTCCCACCGACACGAGCAATCCTGAAACAGTTAAGCAGAGGAAAGGTAAAGTGAAATGTGAATGTTGGAGTAATGTGGGGACAGGAAATTCGAGGAATGTAATTAACAGCATTCGCCTCGCCCCAGCATTCGCTTAGAGACTCGAGAAAATCCCCGAAAAAGCCATGGGTCAGTAAGGTCGGCCATGGAAATCGAACACACGACCTCCCGAATGTGGGTACAGACGTTGCCACCTGAGCCATCCCACTCGATATTCGGACGCTTAAGTCTTGCCATAGCAGGGTTTTTTCGTGTCCTTGTTTTCGTACTCTCACAGTCTAAAGTCTCTTGAAAACTACTTCTTCAATCCCTCTCTTTGGTCTACTTAATCTTCTCGTCGAAGTCCCGGAACTCTGTTCTCACCCGGATAACCTACAAGTGGACTACTTTATCCGCCTATCTGGATAATTGTTGTTTTTGGATGCTTCAGCAACTTTCCTTTGTTCATCATTTGCATCTGGTTGAGGTCGTTTCCACTCCTAAGACCATCTCTTGTATATTCATCCTCATTTCACCTTTTAATATACTTTAATCTCCTTCACCTACCGGAACTGTTTATATGGTTTATTTCTTTGCTTATGTTTATAATTTTACTATTCGTTTCCCTGATTTTACTGAAAAGCCTGGTACTTTCCTCACAATGTCATTCAATTCTGAATTCATTGCAAAAAATGAGCAATAGGAAATTTGAATTTTATGACCAAATTTGCCTTCAGATTAAGAATACCAATTATCCTCTTAAAATCGTCAATTTTATCCGCGTTCGCGGTAGGCAATAATTTCTCTCAATAATTATCGGAAGTAAACTGCGTGCTGACTGATGCCTTAAACATTGTATTTTTACACTGAGTGCAGAAAAGTTTCGAGGACTTTTCACAGTACTGCTACCGAACTTTTATGTACGTTTCTATACCTCGGAGAAAAAGCCGAGGTAGTCAAGAATACAAAGGTATGTGTTAAGAACCGATTCGAACTTGTAGTTCCAAACGAAAAAGGCGAAGGGGAAATATACGTGGTATCGATATATATATATATATATATATATATATATTTATATATATATATCAACATTAAGTGGTTATAAACATATTTGTTTATTTATTTTATAGGATGGCTCACAATTTAAAGCTTTATGTACATTCGTTGGGTATATACTTCATGAAAGTACATTTGCGTATCCAAAATAATGCCCAATTTATACCTCATTTGTATCAGATTAAAACATTTTTCATAAAACGTATAAT
Organism: Deroplatys truncata; assembly: GCA_030765065.1. Classification (NCBI taxonomy): domain Eukaryota; kingdom Metazoa; phylum Arthropoda; class Insecta; order Mantodea; family Mantidae; genus Deroplatys; species Deroplatys truncata. The sequence continues at coordinate 531,954,909 of CM060990.1, read as the reverse complement.
TTCATGGACTCCGCAGCTATTTATAGGTTTAATCGTTATAGATTTATACTGTTGTCAAAATATATAAGAAATATACGTACTCTCATTCCAGTGGACCATGATCATCACCGTGACAGGCTCGAATCCTTCCTGCTACATGGGCATTTTTTATGTTTCCACTTTTATTATATTTCTATTGAAAGCAAGATAGTTGCAAATAAAATATTTCATAAACGTTACTTCGTTTAAACAAAGAAAATAACTATATTTTTATTTGAGTGGTTGCTATCTTATTCAAAATTTTTATATGCGTAACACCATTCTTTGGTCATATCCTGTCTTTGCATGAAAAGTAAAGTTTTATTGGCATATATTCTTAATGAAACATTTTTATCACATAGTTCACAAAGCTGAAGAAGTATTACCCTGCAGTTCATTGAAAGATTGTATAAAAGTCACGTTACTTTTTTGAACTTTCGATAACAAGGAATGCCTGACGAAATGAACTTGTTCGGTTAACACCAAAGGATCCTAAGATTTCTCCTGAAATCTTAAAGCGAAAACTGCAAGGTTTGTTTAAAATTAAACGCGAATAATTTAAAAGGATATAAAGAATAATAAAAACGTAATATTATAAGAAATAGAAAAACGAGTTCTGAGTTTGATTAAATATTTCTTTAATTAGGAATTTAATTTTAAAAAAAAATTTGCATGTTTTTCTGCGCAGTCAGAGTTAGAAAATATTTGAATTCCCCCCCCCAAGTTGGGATGATCTTAAAAGAAGCCTGGAAGCCATCATTAATGTAGCAGTAAGAAGCCGCCATTTTCTTCTCTTCAAACCAATAAATTTAAATTCAATTTTTTACCCAATACTAAATACATTTTTCGAAGCAAACGGTTGGAAATTAAAATTTAAAAGAATGTGTATTTCATTGTCCAAGTGCAGTTATAGCAAGGAACTACAATATTCTAAATGCAATAGGCTTACTTCACGAGCTGCGCAGGATAGCCACTCATACTGTATCGCCCTTCTCATAAGCCAGGAGCGATGAACCGGATAATATGCAACGAGCGGAGCTCGGCTCCGAGCGCGAGCATTTACACGCGAAGAGACGTCAGAAAACAAGTGCTCTAATAAAGTTATTTATTTCTCGTGCAGAACTTTGGAACACATCTCCTGAACATCCAGCCTCTTCTGTTCTTTCCTATTTCTCTAATGCATTTTCAGTTCCGCTTCTAAGCACCACGGCCATTACATTGACCGCAAACCCACGCTTAGTTACGGTCTCTCTCTCTCTTGTCTTTTTTGGATGTAAACAAAGCACCTGTGTAGTGCTTCGTCATATATCTCACTGAAATGTTTTCTTTCAAAATTACTGAAGCCTTTTTCCACATGGCCCTCTGTATCAAGAAAGAGGTCTGTCATATGTGTCGCATGAGTCCTCATACTCAATGAAGTTCATAGAAGCCGCTGTTGGCTTGTAGCTGTTATACTTGGGTATCTGTTTCAGCTACCTCAATCAGCTGACTCATGTGTTTAGCATTACCTTAGAACCATTTGCGAAATAACTGCTTACGCTCCTAAAAATGCTTACTATAATTTCTATCTGCTATTATTGATGGAGTAACCTATTAAAGTATTTAAATATGATGACTAGATAGCGGTGCACAGTTTGAGATCTAATGGCTGTTCTGCTTCCCCTAGGATAGAATTAGCGTGTCTCAGTGCAGGCTATCACAGGTTTAAGACCAAAAGCCTTACTTAAGGCTTAACCTTAACTTGTGACGGCCTCCAATATAAGCACATAGCTCCAAAATCAGATGTATAGGTGCCCTGGAGCCATACCTCTTTCACTGAAGCGTCGTTCTCTCGAGGAACATAACGCGGTTCAGATGCGATTCTCTCCAGCCAAGTTAGCGTTTGAAATTTTAAAACCAGAAAATTACCTCTTCCCTGGCTTAAATAATCCGGCATGAAATGCTTGTACATCTTTATAGATAATATTATTGCAAGACCCTAATTGATAGGGCTAACTCTCAAGAGTGAAGGAAAACCAGGGTGTGTTTGAATACCTTCAGACACTAGGTGCAAAAGAAAAAGATACAAAGCTTTTAATGCAAAAATGAGCCTTGTCTCCTGCAGATCTATAATGGTATGAGTTCCCACCACTTGCCACAACATACACTATTTAAGCAGCTATGAAGGCCGGTAATTAGACTATCACTTTACAAAATAACAAATACTTATATGACATGAACTGCTCTGGTTTTTCTTGGAATTACAGCCAGGTTATTCAAAGTTACATTGCTGTTGCGGGTGCGTGTATCGTCCCTATCATCAGGCCAATGTGGTTTGAAGTCAGAGAAAACTTGCGTTATACGAGATGAGACCAGGAAAAATAGCTCTTTTGTAGCATTTTTCTTGAACATTGTTACACATTTCTTCCTTATCGAGACATATACGCATGTACAAAGTTGGCTGGACCACACATCTCTTAATGCAGAAATAAGATCCTACTAACCTGTATTAAGAGGTAGCAGCACCAAAATTCTCCATTTAGAGGGTTTCTCGATACCAGATAGTGTTTTATTCATATGCTTAGATTATATAAAATACAAAATTGCACTTCCTTATTGCCACTTGGATGTCACGTTACTGTATGCCACATTCTTATGTGTAATTTGCACATAAACATTATCCAAAGAAGCACGTGACTTCAGCTTCTTATATCTTTCAATTATGTTTACTAATTCCTTTTCTTGGTCAGTTTAAGACTCAACAAGTGAAACAAAAAAGAAACAAAAACATTATTGCAAAAGTGAACGGTATATGTATGCTTTCTTTGGATTTTTGATGAATATTGCAGTGAACTGAAATATTCTTCTGGAATTATGAAAACAATGAAAGTACGATAGGACGCTAAAGAGGACGCAAAAGTTAAATAGTAATTTATTTCCTTTTGGTTTCAACATGTGGTTACTTATACAAACAGAAATATAGGTCTTTACCAAAACAAGGTGACCCTAGAATTCTGACAGGAATACTGTGAAGAAGAGCTTTGATGAACAGTAGATTGCAGCTGAAAAGGCTGAAAAAACCGACAGTATATAATCATCTTGTCTGACGCCCGCCAGTCTGTCAGCCATAATTACTATGTCCCGGAGCGTAAGATCCTCATCTTAACGCTTTAACTACAACATGGCGAAATTTATTACACAAAATTCAAATAAATTGTTAGTAGCGTGATAATTTGAAAGTCTATTTCTCTACCCATGAGGTTAACGATTACATCAATAACCTAGAAGAAGTCGATTATAAGTTGGAGATGGGCGCGGAGACGACGAGACAAGAATAAAGGTTGAACCCCAGGAATATGAGTATAATACCTAAGGCATCTGTAGCATCAGAAATGATTTTAATAAACCAGAATTACATTTTTACGTTACCTGCAGAGATTCGTCTCTTCCATCTCTCTGCTTCCCTCTGCTACTTTGTCATTGTGTATTCTTTCCTCTATTTTCCCTTCTGTTTCTCACTTTACCTCACTCTCCCCCTCTTTTCACTTGTATACATTTCTAACTCTCACTCTCCATTTCTATCTCTATGCAATTTGTTTATAATGTGATGCTTTAAAATCCTTTATAATACATGTGCCTTTCCTGGGGTATAATAAATATTAAAACCTTTTTGAAGGTGGCATTGCACGGAAACGTTGATGTTTTTTATGGTTATTATGTGATCAGAGCTGTTATAGCTACAATGGCAATGAAAATTGCTGAGCTATGACAAATTCTTCCAGATAATGAATACAAACCAAATAAAATAAGTTCTTACATGAAACTTTTCAGAACGCTATATATCGCAAAGCTTCTCATAAACATAGCGTTTATATACCTTATATGCGATTTTTTGACAAAACACAATTACAAATGATGCATTTACCAGTTTTCCTTTGCTACGGAATTACAAACTACAATTGGGGGAGTAATTAGTTTATGATATAGCCCCTTTTCAAAATGGGATTAAGTTTAACAGTAAGTTTCTGAGTGAGAAGCCAAAACATCTACATATGCTTATACTTATACCTATGTATGCGTATGGACATACATAGGTATAAAAACCCTATAAACCCGTTTTCTGCCCTCAGGGTAGCTCATTATTAAGCTTACATAACTTTTTTACAACAATCGAAAATGGCCAGAAAAATATTATTACAGTTCTACAAATTTTAAATACGGAGATAAAAGTCATTATAGTAACTCTGTTTATAAGGTAGCAGTCGCTTCATTAAACTTAATGATCGTATTTACATATTTCGGGTGTTTTGTATCAACAAATAATATCCATACGGCTTATGTTATCGGTATTGTACAAAATGAAATTTTCAGGCTAAAGAAAAGAGATAAAGGCGTTTTCGTTCCAATGCAAAATCATTATGTAATAATGTTTTATAAGTGAAGCTTATATTAACCTTTATATAATCGGTTTTCGAAGGCTCCTTTTTACGCAATTCTTTTCAGCCAATCCGCCTATAAAAAGATAAGATACCAGAGCGCTGAAAACAACAGCAGCAACAGCATAAATATTAATAATAATTATAATAATTTGTGGTATGATTCTAATAATACAGGATGTACCTTTATTCGTGATATATATTTGAGGGACGTCTTACTGACATCAAAACAGTAAAAAAAGCTCATATGAACATTGGTATGAAAATCATTTATTTCAGAGTTACAACACAAAATCGAAAGTTACAAAAATTGCTCGAAGTGGCTTCTTGCTTCGATGCATGCAGTAAGCCTGCGTACTCTGCATGCTCTGGCGTACTCTGTTGAAAATCCCTGATGTGTTTCGTATATGGTCAAATCCAGTTTGGATACGTCTCTGATAATGTCAACATCAGGTACAGCAGTCGCAAAAACTAAGTCTTCAAATGTTCCCAGACTAAGAAAGTCATTGGATTCTAACCAGGCGATCGAGCAGGCCATGCAATGTGGGTAGCATATATAGGAGAGACCTGTCACACTTTTTGCGTTTATATGAGAAAGGATAGGGAAAACGAGGGTAGATGCAACGGTTCAAGAAGGAAAATGCGTTTATGTGGGGAAAATAGGGAAATCGGGGTCAGATGATAGGCTGGACAGATGCTGTAGGTGGAGAATATGGACTTATATAGAGGAGAGATAGGGAATACGAGGAGAGGCACTAGACTAGACAGGGATTGAAGGGTAGAATATGGCTTTTATATGGGAGAGCTAGCAAACCGAGGAGAGGTATAAGGCTAGGAGGGTTTGGATGATAGAGTATGCTTTTATATGCGAGAGATAGGGAATACGAGGACCGACGATAGGCTAGACAGAGCCTGAAGTAGGGGAATGCGCCCTATATGAGGGAGGTAGCGAATACGAGGAGAAGTGCTAGGATAGACAGAGTTTGAGGTGTGGAGTATGCGTTTTTATGGAAAAGATAGGGAAAACGCAGACAGGTGGTATTCAAGACAGATGCTGAAGGAGGGGGAATATAGGCTCATAAGGGAGAGATAGGGAATACGAGAGAGGTGCTAGACTAGACAGGGCTTGAAGGGTAGAATATGGGTTTTATATGGGAGAGCTAGCAAATCGAGGAGCGGTATTAGGCTAGGAGGGTTTGAATAGTGAGTATGCGTTTATATCAAGAGACGAGGAAAACGAGGGTAGATGCTAAGTTGAGAGAGCCTTTAAGGAGGAAAATGCGTTTATATGGGGAGATAGGGAAACGAGGCGAGATCCGAGGTAGAACAGGTGCTGAAGGAGGGGGGATGCCCTTTATATGATAGAGGTAAGGAATACGAGGAGAGGTAGTAGATTAGACAGAGGTCGAGGAGTACGGTATTCGTTTATGTATGGAAGATATGGAAAACGGAGAGAGATCCTATGCCAGGAGAGAGATGAAGGAGGTGAATGCGCTTTTTATGAGAGACGTAAGGAATACCAGGAGAGATGCTAATCTAGATAGAGGTTGAGGAGTAGAGTATGCGTTTATATGGGAAAATATAGGAAAACGAGAAGAGAGGCTAGGAAAGTTAGTGTTGATGTACATATGTGTAATGTTCGCCCATGCATAACATCCTTTAGACTCATTGACTTCAAGATTTAAACGGTAACAAAGGCTATATTGCGTTTTAATGACCCGGCATCGTGCCTCTAAATGGCTGGTCGCAGACCCTCGATCGAAGTAATACCGCCGCGTGTATTTTAATTGATTAATGTAATTAAACGCTGGTCGTCGATCGATGAATACAACTATTCCAATTAAGTATTTCTTTATTGTTACAGTATAAAGAGTAATTCGAATAGTATCCTATATATGTAGGGTAAACCAGTTAGTATCACAAGTGTTCATGGTGATTCAAAACAACGATTCGTACCAGAGCTATATAAGGTAATTTTCATATGTTTCGGGTAGTATGTAGGGTATTTAACTCATTTTAATAAGTAATTCAGATAGTGTCACAGATATTCATGATAATATAGAGAATAATTAAATTATAAACATATCTCATCCAACGTTACATCGCTTTTATATACTTTTTTCTAAATCTTACAAACTTTATATATTTTAAATAGTTAGGGTGCGAGACGGAGCGGGATAAACTTCATATTGGTTTACAGTGAAAGTATATAGAAGTATTCTAAACTAACCCCGCACCAAACTCATAACCTATCACTCACTACCTTGATTTCTCATTGTGTATTCAATCCTATAATCATCTAACCTAACAAATGTAACAAGACATAACACCACGTAACATAACCACGTAACAAGACGTAACGTAACCAACAAACGTAACCACGTAACAAGACATAACACCACGTAACATAACCACGTAACACAACGAAACGTAAGCACGTAACTGTGTGACAAGACGTAACACCGCGTAACATAACCTCGTAACAAGACATCACACTACGTTACAGCGCCACGTAACCACGTGACAAGACGTAACCAACGTAACATCGCGTAACATAAGCACGTAGAACCACGTAACATAAGCCCGTAACCATGTAACAAGACGTAACAACACATATCATCCATGCAGCGACGTATCATAACCACGTAACCGCGTAACATGACGTAACACAATGTGACATGACGTAACCAGAAACGTAACAAGAAGTAACACCGTCTAATCTCCCTAACCAGAGATAACCTCGACTTTCTTTTAGTGAAATTGCGACGTTTGATTGGTTTTATTATTTGGGAGTCTTAATTGCAAAGTTTTACATCATACATACCTTTATTTTAGTTCGTTGTAAGCGCCTCTCCCCTTTACCTAGGCTTGAGACTAGCACTAAGATTGCTCCTAATGGAAGGGTTAACATTAGTTTGCATTGAGAGATCCCGGTTTCGATTCCGGTATGGACGATCACACTGACCTCGGAGTTTTCGTGGATTTCCCTGGCCTGCAGGCGAATGACTGAGTGGTGTATGCTGCCACGAATTTCTTTCCCTTTCATTCTATTTCATTCGCATCTTTCACGTGTGCTTCTAGGGCCACTGATTCGAATCCCGTCGTTGGCTCACTCTGGCCTCGGATTTTTCGTGGTTTTCGCTGTCTGAAGGCGAATGCCTGAGTGGTGTATGCTAGCGCGATTTCCTTTCCCCTTAATTCTATTTTATTTACATCTTTCACGTCTGCTTTTAGGGTCCCGGGATCGATTCCCGTCGGTTGCTCACTCTGACCTCGGATTCTTCGTGGTTTTCCCTGGCCTACAGGCGAATGCCTGAGTGGTGTATGCTACCACGATTTCCTTTCCCGGTCATTCTATTTCATTCGCATCTTTCACGTGTGCTTCTAGGGTGCCGGGTTCGATTCCCGTCGGTCGCTCAATCTGGCCTCAGATTTTTCGTGGTTTTCGCTGGTCTGCAAGCGAATACCGGAGTGGTGTATGCTAGCGCGATTTCCTTTCCCTTTAATTCTATTTCAATCGCATTTTGTGCTTCTAGGTTTCGCGCCGTATGGTGAATGCTTGCTCAAGGATACTTGTCCCTTGCTCGGTTAACGGAACGTTCATGCCCTCACGAGCCAAGCACCCGAATCTGTGTGAAGACCTACGATCATACCCGAACATCTATCGCGCCTCTCTAAATATATGAACATACGCGAAGCCCTACGGATACATTCGAGAATCTGTGTAAAAGGTATTGAAATATAAGAGCTTAGACGCCAAACTCGTTGAGAAGAATGCGCTACGGGTGAGCAAATACAAGCAACTTCAAAATAAATATAACTTCAGCTGTGTTACTTATCCAACTCCACTTTCTCAAATATCTAAATTTGAGAAGCTTAACAAGATGTCTTCGGCCTGGATGACAAACATGAAGTGTATCCAATAAAGGTGGCTGAGACTGAACTACCTCAACGCCGGGACCTCCTACTATTGAATGATAGTAGTAGAAAACATCAATACCTACGTTTATATAAAGAATTTTGAAAAACTAATTCGACGTTAGAAAACTATGCGTAATGAACCTGTTTATATCTGTAAGCGTTGTTTTACCCATTATGATAACCGATATGGACGCAGTGGACTGGAAAAGCTACAAGAACATGCTGCCATCTGTATTCAACACGGTATTGCAAGGGTAGTTATGCCTACCAAGGAGAAATCCATTGTACAGTTTAAAAACTTTGAAAGGATGTTGAAACTAACTTACGTCATCTATGCAGACCTTGAAAGCATTCTCGCCCCATGTCATACATGTATACCCAATCCTGAAACTTCATATACAACCCCTTATCAGCAGCATGTACCCATGAGTTTCAGGGATTACGTAAAAACCGTCAGCCGACGTTGAACATCTGGAAACTAGTCTTCCTAAGCATCCCTATGTATGTCGTGGTGTTGATGCTGCTCAGAAGTTTATGGAATATCTGCGGTTCCTTACAAAGGAAATTAATAATATACACAAATCTGTCATGCCTCTGAAACTTCCAGATCAACAGCAGATGGATTTCAACTCCTCTACAGTATGCTACTTGTGTGGAAAAGCCTTTACTGAAGAGAACTACAAAGTACGCAAATATGATCACATCAGTGGTGAATATCGTGGAAGTCTATTTAATGAATGTGATTTAGCCTGTAAAACACCTAAATATATTCCAGTCTTCATGCACAACCTCAGTGGGTATGGCTGTCACTTCATTGTTAATGAGTTTGGGTCTACAAGTGAGCGGGTGGAAGTAATTCCTAGCTCTGAAGAAAGCTATACATCATTCTCCAAATATGTAGGAGATATAAAGCTTCGGTTTGTGGATAGCTTTCGGTTCCTCAGTACAAGCTTGGATAAGCTGGCGAAAAATCTAACATCCTACGCAGAAACACTGAAAAACTTCGAAGAAGACTAGTTGAAGTTGATGACTCGTAAGGGTGTATTTCCCTTTGATTACGTCACGTCATGGGGTGTTTTGAACGAAACCTGCTTGCCGCCTAAGGACTCCTTGTACAATAGATTAAACGAAGAAGAAATTAGTGATGCTGACCATAATCATGCTAGAAATGTATGGGAGCTGTTTAATATAAGAAACCTGGGCGAGTACAGCGACCTCTACGTAATCTCTGATGTACTTCTTCTAGCTGCTGTCTTTGAGATATTTAGAGATCAAACCCTCAAAACACACAAAGTCGACAATGCCCATGATTTCACCTCTCCAGGACTTACATGGGACGCCATGTTGCTGTATACTGAAATTCGGCTGGAATTGTTACAGGATTATGACCAATTACCCATGTGGAATCCGCCATAAGAGGAAGTTTATGTCAAGTTTCCCACTGGTATGCCGAAGCAAACAATGCGTACATGGATAAGTGTGATCCGTCGAGACCAGCCCAATTTATTACATATGAGGACGCAAATAACCAATATGGTTGGGAAAGCGCCACGCCTTCCCTTATGGTGGATTTGAGTTGGTGTTACCTGAAAAAAATCAACTTAGAAAGACTACAAGAAGATGATCCTCGTGGATACATATTAGAAGTTGACATCGAGTATCCTGCAGAACTTAGCAATCTACACAATGATCTACTTTTCCTGCCCGAGTGTATGAAGCCTAAGGACTCCACTACAAAGAAACTGATACCCCATCTTGGACCTCGAAAGAAGTATGTTGCACATTACATGACTTTAAAGCAGGCTCTTAATCATGGACTACGGCTAACAAAAATCCATCATGTGCTTCAATTCCGACAGTCGCAGTGGATAAACAAGTATGTGGAATTTAACAACAGACTACGACAATAGGCTGCAAATGATTTTGAGAAGGATTTCTACAAACTGTCCAACAATACTATGTTCGGAAAAACTATAAAGAACCTGCCTAATCGTGTGGATATACGGTTGGTGACAAACGAGAGGTCTCTGGAAAGGTTAATTGCCAAACCTACGTTTATCGATCGAACAATATATGCTACCAACCTAGCTGCTGTGCATATGGAATCCCGACAGATTGTGTTCAACAAGCCTATATACATTGGAATGGGTGTGTTGCACATTTACAAGATATTAATGTACCACTATCGCTTTGATGTGTTGTTACCGTATTATGGAGCTGAAAACCTGAAGCTTATGTACATGGACACTGATTCATTCATTCATCGTGTGATAACTGAAGATGCGTACCAGGACAAGCTACGTTTTCTATAGCACCTAGATACAGCTGATTATTCTACAAGCCATATATGTTATTCAGCTCTACACAAGAAGGTGCTTGGGAAATTTAAAGATGAGGCTAATGGTAAAATCATCCAGCGCTTTATAGGAATACGACCTAAGATGTATGTACTAGATATCCATGGCTCAATGACAAAAAAAATTAAAGGCATAAAATGTAGTGCTATTAAGAGTACGTCACATTCGAGAGGTATACTTGCTGTCTTAAAACCAGAGAAATAATAAGAACACCGATGAATCTGATCCTGTCACGACAGCATGTTCTTGCATAGTGCAAGTGAATAAAATTACATTGAATCTATACGACGGTAAACGATTTATTGCCAAAGATGGCATAACAACATGTGCATATGGGCATTACGGAATTAAAAAGAGTGCTTAATAGAATGTAAGACGAAGATGAAGATTTTCTCAGTGAGTCTACAATTTAAAAAAAAATGGAGGTTTGCCCATGCAATGTGTATACACCTAGCAGACACAGGATGAATAAAGAAGAATAAGAAGACTAAAATAAAGGTATGTTGCTGTAAAACTTTGCAATTAAGACTCTCAAATAATGAAACCAATAAAACGCCGCAATTTCACTAAAAGAACCTCGAGGTTATCTCTGGTTAGGGAGATTAGACGGTGTTACGTCTTGTTACGTTTCTGGTAACGTCATGTCACAGGGTGTTACATCGAGTTATGTGGTTACGTAGTTATGATACGTGGTTACATGGTAGCTACGTGTTGTTACGTTGTTACCTGCTTACGTTACGTGGCGCTACGTGCTTATGTTATGCGATGTTACGTTGGTTACGTCTTGCCACGTGGTTACCTAGCGGTGTAACGTAGTGTGAAGTCTTGTTACGTTCCTAGTTGTATCATGTCACAGGGTGTTACGTCATGGTACGTGGTTACGTGGTTACATGTTAGTTACGTCTTGTTACGTTCTGTTACTGGTTAAATGCTTATGTTACGCGGTGCTACGTACTTATGTTACGCAGTGTACGTTGGTTACGTATTGTCACGTGGTTACGTGGCGGTGTAATTTAGTGTAGCGCCTTGTTACGTGGTTATGTTACGCGGTGTTACGTCTTGTCATGCGGTTACGTGCTTATGTTACGTTGTGTTACGTGGCTATGTTACGTGATGTTATGTATCGTTACGTGGTTACGTTTGTTAGTTACGTTACGTATTGTTACGTGGTTATGTTACGCAGTGTTACGCCTTGTTGCGTGGTTACGTTACGTCTTGCTACGTTGTGTTACGTCTTGTTACCTTGGTTAGGTTAGATGATGATAGGATAGAATAGACAATGAGAAGTGAAGTTAGAGATAGGTTAGGGCGTTTGGTGTAGGGTTAGTTTAGAATACTTCTATATACCTGCACTGTAAACCAATATGCAGTTTATCCCGCTCCGTCTAGCACACTAACTGTTTAAAATATAAAAAGTTTGTAAGATTTAGAAAAAGTATATGAAAGTTATGTAACCTTGGATAAGAAGTGTTTATAATCTAATTACTCTCTACATTACCATGAATACCTGTGACACTATCTGAATTACCTGTTAAATGAATTAAATAACCGACATACTACCCGAATCATATGAAAGTTACCTTAAATAGTTCTGTTACGCATCGCTGTTTTGAATTACCATGAACACTTGTGATATTAACCGGTTTACCCTAAATTTATACGATACTATTCGAATTACTCTTTATGCTGTAACAATAAAGAAATACTTAATTGGAATAATTGTATTCATCGATCGACGACCAACGTTTAACTACATTAATCAATCAAAACACACGCGGCGGGGTACTTCGATCGAGGGTTTGCGTCCAGCCGTTTAGAGGCACGATGCCGGGACATTAGAACGCAATATAGCCTTTGTTAGTCTTTAAATCTTGAAGTCAATGAGCCTAAATGATGTTATGCATGGGATAACATTACACACATGTACATCAACACTAACCTCCCTAGCCTCTCTTCTCGTTTTCCTATATTTTCCCGTATAAACGCATACTCTACTCCTCAACCTCTGTCTAGATTAGCATCTCTCCTGGTATTCCTTACGTCTCTCATAAAAAGCGCATTCACCTCCTTCACCTCTCTCCTGGCATAGGATCTCTCTCCGTTTTCCATATCTTCCATACATAAACGAATACCGTACTCCTCGACCTCTGTCTAACCTACTACCTCTCCTCGTATTCCTTACTTCTATCATATAAAGGGCATCCCCCCTCCTTCAGCACCTGTTCTACCTCGGATCTCGCCTCGTTTTCCCTATCTCCCCATATAAACGCATTTTCCTCCTTAAAGGCTCTCTCAACTTAGCATCTACCCTCGTTTTCCTCGTCTCTTGATATAAACGCATACTCACTATTCAAACCCTCCTAGCCTAATACCGCTCCTCGATTTGCTAGCTCTCCCATATAAAACCCATATTCTACCCTTCAAGCCCTGTCTAGTCTAGCACCTCTCTCGTATTCCCTATCTCTTCCGTATAAGCCTATATTCCCCCTCCTTCAGCATCTGTATAACATACCATCTATCAGCGTTTTCCCTATCTTTTCCATAAAAACGCATACTCCACACCTCAAACCTTGTCTAGCCTAGCACTTCTCCTCGTATTCCCTACCTCTCTCATATAAGGCGCATTCCCCTACTTCAGGCTCTGTCTAGCCTTATATCGGTCCTCGTATTCCCTATCTCTCGCATATAAATGCATACTCTATCATTCAAACCCTCCTAGCCTTATACCTCTCCTCGGTTTGCTAGCTCTCCCATATAAAAGGCATATTCTACCTTTCAATCCCTGTCTAGTCTAGTGCCTCTCCTCGTATTCCCTATCTCTCCTCTATATAAGTCCATATTCCCCCTGCTACGGCATCTGTCTAGCCTATCATCTGTACACCCTTTCCCTATTTTCCCCATATAAACGCATTTTTCTCCTTGAACCGTCGCATTTAGCCTCGTTTGCCCTATCCTTTCCCACATAAACGCAAAAAAAGAGATATGTCTCTCCTGTATATGCTACTAATGGGTCCCCCTCGACCAATCCATCTTTCTGGAAATCGATCATTCAAAAGCTTACGAACTATCATATTGAAATGAGATAGAGGACCATCGTATAAAAACTACATTCATTAGATGATGTCTAGCGGCATATTATCAGTTAAGAGAGGCAACTCATTTCTGAGAAACTGGAGATAGGTTTATCCATTCAGAAGCAGAGGGAAGAAGTAGGTACCAACAAGGTGATCATGAATGAATCCACCCCGAACATTGACAGAGAACCTCTGTTGATGGTTGTCCTGTCGTACTTCATTAGAATTTCCAAATGCCCAGTTATGAGTATTATGAAAATTGATGATGCCGTCGCGAGTAAAACCAGCCTCATCCGTGAATAAGATCAGGTTAGGATATTGATGAACAAAGCGCACTGCTGTAACATGCGTTGACAGAAACGTCTTCTTGACTCACAGTCCACCTTATTTAATCCTTGCACACGTTGAAGGTGATACGGGTACAGAAGGTTTTCATACAGAATTCTCCAGATAGTCATATGACTAACTCTTTCCCTTACAGCCATACGCCTTGTGCTTAGCGATGTGCCTGCATCTACAGCATGAAGAACTCGTTCTTCAAGCTCAATGCCTCGTACCGCTCTTGGTCTCCCAACATCCCTATACTCCACTCAAATGCTTCATTCTCTCTCAAGCGTTGGTGAATTCGTGCGAATGTTCTTGCACACGGTAACGGCCTGTCAAGGTACCTTTCTGCATAAAGTTTGCGTGCTCGCGCTGCATAGGCGTATGCACGGCCATACGTGTAGTGCATATCCGTCTGTTCACATCTTATTTGACCTATAACAACGAAACGGTTGATTTTCAGATCCATGTACGTATGAGCTTGTTTTACTGTTCTGATGTTAGGAACCCGTCCCCCAAATAAATGACACCAATAAAGATACAACCTGTATATTTTAGAACTTTCAAGAATTCTGTAGTGAGTAGTTTCAATATATAAGGGAAGATATAAATCGGCTAGGCAATCTAAGATGTTGAAATAAAATCCACCAATAGTATCATTTGTAGAGCCGATTAGAAGTGGAAGCTAAGAGGTGGAGTTTCTGCAACAAAACTATAGTGCACGAATGATAATGGTGATTTGCGTTTAAGGACGCTAGGTATATATACTGCTAGGTATAGATAATGTACGAAGACGTAGCGGCCATATATACACGTTTCACACATATACGATAGCTCCACGATGCTGTAGATACTATACGCTACCGTATAATATTACCTCAAATTGTGGGACTTAGAAACCTTCTCCATTTACACAAATTGGTATTCTCGGTGTCGCGATTAAAATACCCAGAATATTACAATGGCTGTGTATATAACTTAGCCGTTGTCAAGTAAAATTATGCTAAATCGGAACAAACTGCTTTGGTGGTGGGTCAATAAATCATAATGTATACTTATTAAGTACACGGAAATGTTGCAGTTTATCAATAACCTATAATCCAACCCATGTTTGAGTGAGTTATATGAGTCTTAGACAAAGTCAATATAAAGCATATACTAACACGAATCCGTGTCCCGCAGGACGATATACCAGGTGGCCCAAACAAGCCATTATTTGCATTTTATTTTTCCTGCATACATAAGTGAAAAAGAAGTTCCCGTGTCGCTGATTTTCGAAGGGGCAGCACAATAGCGGAGCGAAAGATCATTGAGCTAGTGTTTGCTCTCTGATGTATTCACTTTGTGGTTTCGTACTGATAAGCGTCGCGAGGTCGCCTGCCTGAAGTTGAGACAGGTCATTCAGGCAAATAGTAACAGGTAGCACGTTCACCAACAATGATATATGGATATGGTTACGATCTATGAGAAGACGTACCGAAATGCTTCTGATGTTCGAAGACAGTATTCTGAACGTTTTCCGACATCACGTCTGCCATCTGCGCACGTTATTCTACGTATAGAGATGCAATTAAGAAGTGATGGATAATTCCAGTATTATTATTTCAGAACCACTAATTTTTCTCATCATAATTAGGGCATGAAGGAGCTGCAACTGACCTTGGAGCTCAAGGACGTCATTGGACCAGCTCATTTGCCTCCTGAGCATATTGGGCAGCTTTATTTGCAATTCCTCCGGACGGTGCATAGCTCATTGTGATTGCATTCGGTGGCCAGCGAGATCGTCCCCTGGATGTTTTCCTTATGGGATACATTAAAGCCAGAGCATAGGAAAAGAACCTCAAGCCTGATAAAGAGGCCTCTGAGCAAAGTTTCTGGTCTTTTACGCCTAATGGGATGCTAAAAACTATAGCAGTTAACAGCGTCTGTAAATGAAACTCAATTTCAATTTAAGGGTTTAGTAAATGGAATCAAGAAATCTATAAATATTAATAGAAACGATGTCATGTCTGTACTTCAGTATTAGCAGAAATGTTAAGACGTGTCCGTGCTGATGCTGAGAGGCGTTTATATAATTGCATCCACTAAGGTGAACATATATTTAAACATATTTATTATGAGTGATGCACTAATAGAGTATCATTAATTCTAACAGTTTTAAAGAAACATAAATGTATAAAAAATAGCACTTTGTTTAATCTTGTCAACTTTTTAGCATCAATTGGCGGCTTCAGTTGTACTGATTGTACGAGCACTGACAACAAAGACTGAGACTGATTTCTTTTCACAGATGTTTATAACTCAATTTCAGTGTTTGCATGAAGTTCTTCACAGTAATCCCCTTCTAATTCAATCCACCTTTTATAGAGTTTCTGCCATTCCTCAAACACATGGTGCAGACCATTCTTTTTCAGGTTCTTGAGAATCGCTTCACTCTTCTTGAGCACTGCTTCAGAATTCTCAAATCGGATGCCCCGGAGCTTTGCCTTTAATGATTGGAATAAAAGAAATAGCAGGGTGGCAGATGGGGGCTATAATAATGATTCGGTGCACAGGTAATGTTCTATTTAGCCAAAAATTGCGTAACTTGATTCGAGACGTGAGGCCGCGCGTTGTCATGGTGAAGTCGCCACCCAGTCCGATGAGTTCCTGGTCGTTTCCTTGAGATGTGCTTGCTCAGCTTAGAGTATGCTGCTATAGCAGTAGTGTGAGGGGAACTGCATGCTGGTGTATCATTCCATTGCAGTAAGAAGGCGTGATCACAATCACCATCCTTGAAAATGGAACTACTTTCGTTATTTTGGTGTTGGATAACCACACTGTGCTGGCTTGGTTTTTCTTTAGGGTCATAATGATGCAGCCATGACTGATCACCGGGGATAATCGATTTCAGAAACGCATCCCCTCATCAAAGAAACGCAACACCTCGCGGCTTGTCTTCATTCGCACAGACTTTTGTTCGGGAGACAACATGTGACATCCAACGGGCAAAAATACGGGTCATACGGAGATGCCATGCATAATTGTAAAGATACTGTCACGTAAAATGCACAACACTTCACTAATCTTACGTAACGTTATCCGCCGATCCTTACGGACAATCACAACAGCTGTTTTTATGTTCACTTCAAACACAGCAGAAGCCAAAACACCAGCCCCACCTTGCTTAACACAGAAAACTCGGCCATCTTTGAACTCCTTGAACCACCTAAAACTGTAGCATTAGGTAGTGCATTTTCACTATACGCTTGCTACAGCTTTTCCTAAGTTTCAGAGGTTGTATGGTTTAAATGCAAGCAGAATCCTATTGTGCTGTACTACTCCTCTCGCGTCACCTCAATTTTATGGTATGCGAAACACAAGCAGTGTCTACAAAACAGAGCATTATTATCAACCTACTGATATGAGAGAAATGCAGTCTATTGACATTATAACTAAAAGCCAGCTCTTTTCAAATATTTATGGTTCAGCCGGGAAACTATCAAGGAAGCTACAGGAAAAAAATCAGTCTCAGTCCTTGTTTATCAGCCCTCACAGATTATCTGTAATGTAATTGTATGACTTAACACTTGTGCTCAGGTTTTTCCCAGCGGCAACCCCGAATTCTTGTTTAAGGGCGAATTGCTTATTAAATAGTCGATAAGACGCACTCACACACACGCACTCACACACACGCACACTCACATTCAAACACCAGATCTTGGGCATACCGTAAAACGTACTTGATTAAAGAAAGCTTTCTCGAGTTCTGCCGGGGATCGAATCTGGGAACCCTTATACAACAGGGAGGTGCTCTACCGACTGAGCTACGGACCCATTCATAGCAGTTAGTGTTGGTTTTCAAGTATGAGTCTTTCATTTAGCTAGGCTCCCCTTTCTCGCCATGGAGTCCGTCGTCCTCCGTGGTGTAATGGTTACCATGCTTGCCTCCAGCTCCCGAGATCACTGATTTAAACCCGAAGGAGGTCGGTGGATTTTTTCGAGTAAAACAATCCTTAGCGTGGCTTCCTTTGGAAGGGAAGTAAAGCCTGTGGTCCCGTGAGTAGTAATAATATGTTTTCTACACATTTGCATAATAAGGACGCCGCTAATTGAAAAATGGTGTAATCCGATTAGTTTAATAGACGGTGTATTGAGATAACACATGTTTTTCACACCTCCCCCTCCTTCTCCTCACCTTCCTTTGTGTCACTATTGATGTAGGTGTCATGTAGCTGTCAAATTTGATTGAACAAGGGTTGACAGGTGTTGTATGTCATGTCACTCAATAGATAATGATCGTCCATGTGTAAGATTGTCTTGCCTCATTGACATCAAAGAGCTAAGCCGCTCACAATGAGTGTACCGCCTATTGTGTTTTCAGTTCTCAGTATTTCAAAAGACGAAGTCCCTCCACCGCTAAGGTTCTAAATAGCTTGTTCGCGTGTCATAGATTGATTATTATAATTAAGTGTGTAATCCCAATTCGTGTATTAAATGAGCCGATTGATGAGTTTGAAGGAATAATTGATTACATGTGTAATGACATGTGTTTTGACGCATTGTCTTTGAGGTGGCTTACTGCCGAAAGAGACTGCATCTCTAAGTGCTTGTCAATCAAAAAGATAATTATCGTCTATATATAAGCATCATCTCAGCTCTTTGACTTCAAAGTCTTAAACCGCTAACAAAGGCTATATTGCCCTCTAGCGGCTTGGATTCCCGTACCCTAAATTGCTGTTCGCGTGCCATTATCGATTAATACAATTGTTTCATTTGAGTATTTTTTTACGGTATAAAGAGCTGATGTCGATAAAGTAGCCCGCTCACCCCCGCAAGCCGCGCGCCCACACATTCTTTTCTAAAACTCTTTCACTATCTCTCTCTTTGTCCTTTGTGTTAGCACCTCACTACCTGAATATAATTACCGCTTCATTGATAATATGACAGGCTACCCCCACCCTCCTGTGTATAACCAAAACATGTTTAAGAACCCTCCACCTCTTTTATCGGTATTATTTACAAAATTAAATATTACAGGTGATGTGTAATCACAACCTTATAATTCAGAGTATATTAATTTCACAAAAGAACAGACCCCTCCCCCTCTTTGTAATTCATTGGTATAAGTATCGATTGGATTTACCGAACTCTAATTAAATATTAATGTTCTGACAGTTTACACGCACCGTCTGCCCCAAATCAAAACATGTAGAACCCATCCCCTATTTATAATCAAAACAATTTTACATTAAATATTTAACACTTTAAGAAGAACACCGTCAACTTCCTGTGATTGGATGCGCCAGCGACTTATACTCCCATCTTAAGCACCCCTGCCAGATTATGCTGTATACCCCCTGAGGTGAGGAAACCCGACAGCTAGCGAGCTGATTACGATGGGCCATTCCACCTTCAAAGATATTCAAAAACTTGGTTTTTTTCGCCGTAAGGGCACGGAATTTCCAAAAAGCTCACTTCGCTTTTCAGGAATGAGATAACACCTCCACACCCGTGAATGCTGGGGAAAGTTATAAACCACAGAGAAGACTGACACTGACTGGAGATGGCAGGTTCGAACTCTGATCGGTAATATCTAATAGTGATTGATAATAAAGTTGAGCGTTGAATTAAAATACATTGGACGCCACCGGGAATTGAACCCGGAACTCTACCGATACAAATGATTTTATGAATAAAGAAACGTGGGTGTATATTGCACGTATTTCCATAGAAAACATTTAATGTGTTACACTCACATGACTTTCTCTCTCTCGGGCAGTGTCTCTCCCCGAGACTCGATACCCGGCTACCGCATAGAGTACTTGTGGAAGAAAATACCTAATTTATTACACTCACATGACATTTTCCATAAATGCTTATCCCTATGTCAATAATATAAAAACGATTTCTCATTTGAGAAAATATATAACTGTTGTAAAAATCTAAATACCATGGAGGGCCTGGAGACTTTAAAACATACATTTTTGGACACTGGAAGTAAAATATAGGGACCTTCAAAACATGTATTTCCTCTGAAATAAGGTGTTGCAGAAGGGGGACGTTAACATGGAAAATCCTGGGAAACTTAAAACGTACGATGTCGAAAGTAGTATTGGGTACCGTAGCGGGAATTCGAACCACTGCCACTTGAAATATAAATTTGATTCTTATACATTTGTTAAGCTTTTTCTAAAAATGCACTGCGGTTTTCGAGAAGTGAAATCATGCATCCTGAAAGACCATACTTATCCGAAAAACCTTTCCACATACCCCATTCATTGGAGGATAAAGGTTTCCAGAGAATATCCTTTCCCCGCTATGCCTACACCGAGACATCCATCCAACACTCTCATTCGAGACATATACATAGCTGTATATTATTAATTCGCTTTTAATTCCTTCAGCGTTAGGATTACGCATTCATGTGATTTCTTTTAGAGCTTTAGCATCAGCTAATGGGTATGGGATCTTTACAGCCTGCTTATGACGAACTTAATGTTTCATGCATTACACTAGGGAGAATATGTGACGTTAACTGCTGTATATGTGATCCATTTTATATGACCAAATGTGGATAAGGTATATAAATAATGTTGGGTTAGGTTAGGTTAGGTTACGGATAGGTTGATTTGTTTATTAAGCTCATTATGCACTTCATTCTTTACCAATCTTTCTATAATGTACTCTCAGGAATGTCATTTTATTTCATTCAAGATAGCATTAACATGTGAATAGATTCGCAATTCATTGCTAATTTAGCTCGAATAATTAAAATCATTTACAGTGTAGAGAATGTGTAAATGAGTGTCTTTGCATGAATTAGATACCTTTTTAGCGTGTTATTTCATTATATTTAAGATCGTTTTTATTGAAAGCCATGTTCAAAGGCCCCTAAATACGTTAATATTATGTAATAAAGTGATTGTTTTACTAAAGTGCCCTCCCATTTCACTTTCGAAAGCTATTTCACAGGTTAACACATCCATGCCATTATATTCGTGTTTGGAAATGTATGCGAGGCCTTTTGTGAAGGATTGTTGAGGTAACAGTAGTAGTAATAGTAGTAGTAGTAGTAGGGTAATTTTTATTTTATTTATTTATTTTACTCTCGTGAATTATCTCACCGGCTAAAGCATCCATGCTATCATCATCGTGCTTGAGCTTGAGGATTGTGGTAGTAGTAAGGTAATTGTTTATAAAGTAAATTTGGATTATATACCACTCTTTTATTCGCACTTCATTGTTAATTTAGCTGATTTATTTAAACTCATTTACAGTGCTTCTACATTATTTTTAAGGACACTATTATTGAATGCTATGTTGAAAGTCTGGTTTTCCATAAATACGTTAATATCATGTAATAAAGTGATGTTTTTTACTAGACATACACATATTTTACTTTCGTGAAATATCTCACAGGCTAACGAGTGTGTGTACAAATATCATAGAGAAAGTCTTGTATCACCATCACCACTTTAGTGTTGTAAACGTCTTGGATCGCAGTTCTCTCGTGCGTGATTACTCTTCTTCCCAAGGGTCTTATTACAGGATCTGAAACATTAAAGAGTGAGGGTAGAATAATATATAATGGAACATCTAAACTCTGAAAAAGATTTGTATTCGTTAGATATCAAAGTGCGGAGGGGGTGGTGTAAAAATAATTATACCTGTATGTTGATAGTGTTGAAATTAATAATACCTTATTTGCCAGAGTTTTTGCTTGACGTGGCTGAATAGGTGCGTTCGTTGAATGTAATGAATGAATATACATGAATGTCTCTGTGTGTACGAGTGCGTATGTGTGTGTTCGTGTATGTGTGCGTGTGTATGTTTGCATGTTTTTATCATGACTTGCTTAAGTATGCTCCCTTCTGGTAGAAGGTGATTGGGATTAGAGACGGAAGAGGTGGCAGAATTTGATTCATGGTATCAAAGTTTAATCGCCTCCTGTGGAGCGTCTATGGTGATTGTTGCGGATAGTTATGAATGACGATGATGATGATGGCAGCGGACTAATGCCTGATATTGATGATTGATGCGTGGTTTGTGATGATTGCTATGTTAGCAGAGGAGATTAGGTTAGGTCAGTGACTTCTATGGGATCTAGGGAAATAGGTGCGGGTTGTTCTGTAATCAGAATTGTGGATTGAGATATTATTGATCCTCGTGTAGACGACTGAGATGTTGATGGCGGGGGCGATAATGATCGCACCTCAATTGCCGAATCATCTAAGTCACTATATCCCAGAGCTTTATTCTTTTCTTCAATCTTGTCCACTAAAAATGGCTCCATAATATACTGGTCGCAGGATATCCCTGCGTAGTAAGGATGTGAGTGACGTATGTAGTTCACTCCTATAAACATATAAATGCTTGAATTAGAGAGCTTTACCATTCATGACATGTGCTTCTATCTTAACTATAGCTGTCATAAAAATTTAAATTCGGATTTAACTCAAATGAGGTAGGACATTGCCGTGCTTTTCAAAGGATTCGATCTCTTTTAAATAATAAATAATAGGAGGGAGAGGTGAAAAATTAATTTTTCTATACTAAAATGTATTGAAAATATTGTTTAAAATTGATAATAATAATAATAATAATAATAATAATAATAATAGCATGTCCAGAAGATGTTAATATGAATTCTTACATTAGTTTTTATAAAACATTGAATAATTCTTAGCTTTCGTTTGTTGCTGCATGTAAGAGACGGGGGCCGCTCCGTGATCATTGGGTGCCTGAATAACATTAGATGCAGGTGGTGCAGCAGATATGTTGTAGACAGTTTGTGCAGCGGTCAAGGGTTGACTCATTCCTGCCTTGAAATAAAGGATGCTCCCTGGAATAATAATAATAATAATAATAATAATAATAATAATAATAATAATAATAATAATAATAATAATAATCATAACAATAATAGCATGTGTAGAAGATGCTAATATGAAT
This sequence comes from Deroplatys truncata, assembly GCA_030765065.1. Taxonomy (NCBI): domain Eukaryota; kingdom Metazoa; phylum Arthropoda; class Insecta; order Mantodea; family Mantidae; genus Deroplatys; species Deroplatys truncata. The sequence continues at coordinate 531,931,866 of CM060990.1, read as the reverse complement.
TCGTACATTAATTTTTATTAAACACTGAAGAATTCTTACCATTCGTTGGTTGCTGCGTATATGTGTCAGGACTCCATTCCTGATGATTGGGTGTCTGAATAGCATTGGATGCAGGTGGTGCAGCAGAGGTGTTGTAGACAGGTGGTGCAGCGGTCACGAGTTAACTCATCCCTGCCCCAAAATGAAGCCTGCTTTCTGGAATAACAAGAATAGTAGTAAATTAGTTTTTGTAAATGGAATACACTGTTTTTTTTAAAAATTATCAACTTTTTCGAGTTGTGTTTCATGAAAAGGACGGTTGAAAATCCTCGTGTCGCATTTCTGCAAGGTACTGGGTCTAAATGCTTAGGGTGTCATGTATCAACCTTTCTCGTTTGCAAAGAAAGCTGCAATAGTCAAATGTTTAAGAATTGTATGTATTGAAAGATTCGAGTCTTTAATGATTGATATCTCAGAAACGCCTGATGGCGCCCCAGAGAATTTATTTTAAAAAAGTATGTGTTTTAATAATAATCTTAATAATCATTCATTTTTGCCTAATTGTATACATCTATAATAAGGGATAAAAATCGTTACCTTTAGAATTTTATGTACTCGGTGTAGGTCCTGCATAAAGGATCACCGTGGGTCTAGAGTTAGACCTGGCTTCCTTATCGTCTGACCCTTCGCTAAATGAAATCTGAAAGGCTGGAAAATAATGGTACAAGATAATATTCATATTTCATAATTTTTAAATTCCTGTAATAACACTAGTGTGCAAAATACCGGATGACTGAAAACTAATAAGTGATTCTGACTCACCTTTTTATGCTGATTTCAGAACTGCTTTTAGTTTTTTTCTATCACGTACATTTTTTTCACTATTTCACTTCAAAAATATAGAGATACAAAGATATTACTTCTGCTACTACACATAAAATTGGGCTTGACGAAGCAATTTGTAAAGGCTCTACCACAGTATGGATCCTGCTTCAAGTACCTTTCCAAGAAATTTCCCTTCATTGCACAAGACAAACTAAAGGCTGGAATTTTTGTTGGTCCTCAAATAAAGAAATTGATTAAGGATGAAGATTTTGAGAAGACAATGAATGAGAGAGAAATAGAAGCATGGACCACCTTCCGATCAGTTACTGAAAACTTCTTAGGCAATAACAAAGATCCAAATTACAAGGCCATTGTCGAAAAAATTTTGGAAAATTTCAAGAAGATGGGTTGTAACATGAGTGTAAAGGTGCATTTTCTGCATTCACATCTCGACTATTTTCCAGAAAATCTGGGACATTATAGTAAAGAGCAGGGTGAACGTTTTCACCAAGATACTAAGGAAATGGAAAGGAGGTACCAGGGGAGATGGAATGGAACTATGATGGCCGACTACTGTTGGATGTTGAGGAGGGACAGTCATCTTCAAGGATCTGCAAGGAAGTCAAAGAAGAGAAAGTTTGAAAAAAATAAATGAAACACTTTGGCATCTTGTTTTGTTAAAAGGTAGTCATGAAATAAATTAGGGGAGTTCTTGAGAGTATTCTTAAAATGTTTCTTGAATAAAAACTTACCTTGTGTGAAATGGCATTTGAATACTTTTCTACGCTCATTAGCAAAATTGTCGAAAACATTACTTGTTTTGTGTAAAAACCTGAAGTGATAGAAAAACACGGAAGTTATTTCTGGAATGAGCATAAAAAATTGATTCAAGAACACCTACTTTTAAGAAATTATCTGACAAAAAGTTTGAAAATGCAGACTAGTGTAATATAAATTTCCTCACATTCATACAGATACAATAGCATGTTTACGGTCAATAAACTAAATAACGAAAAAAGAAATTGGGTGCACAATATGCGTATTTATAGAGAAATACACTGCCGTTTATGAAAATTGCAACACCAATTCAATGAATTTAATACCACAGGTTAGGTGCATCACAAGTAACAAATGATAAACTTTTCAAATCTACACATGAAATTTGAGCCCTAATATTCAGTATTAGATGTGCTCTCCATTCACTGCAATTAGAGCTGCTATACGCCGTGGCATTGAATCGAAAAGGTTCTGGATAAGTTCCTGAGGTATTTCTCTCCACGCAGTTTGTATTCGAGTCCACAAATACCGTGACACTGGTTACTGGAGGACCGTGACGCACCAAGTGCCGACCAACCATATCCCAGACCTGTTCGATGGGCGACATATCAGGCGAACGTGCAGGCCAGGGAAGCAATGGTACCCGTCGCTCTTCGAACAAGGCTTGTACGTTCCTCGCAATATGTGGCCGGGCATTGTCTTGTTGAACTGTGACCTGTGGAGATGCCTTAAGCAGGGTGAGTACCTCAGGCTCTACAACCACCGTTAGGTTGCTGTTCAAAGTGCCCTCAATTCGTAGGAGGCGAGATCGGTTGTTGTAAACAATGGTGCTCCAAACCACTACGCCTGGTGTTTGCCCGCTGTGCCGCTCAATAATTCAGCCCTCCAGGTTGCGCTCACCATGGTACCGCCGGACACGTATGCGGCCATCACTGTAGGACACGTTGAAGCGGGACTCGTCCGAAAATACTACATTTTGCCACTCAGCGCCCCAGTGACGGTGTTCACGTGCCCATTGCAGTCGGAGAAGCTAGTGGTTTCTGGACAATGGAGGCCGACGTAATGGCATGCATGCAACCAGCCCAACCTGCAGAAGATGGCGACGAACCCTTTATGCAGACAATTTCACACCTGTTGCAGTGCTCCAGCGTCGAGCCGGCACTGTGGATGAAGCTGTACGGTCCGTTATGGTCATGCGGACAAGATGACGGTCATCCCATGCTGTGGTCATGTTCCGTGGTCCAGTACCCGCTCTTCGCTGCGTACGACCTTCTTCTATCCACTGCTTCCACACACGCATCACTGCCATAGCAGCATGCCCTATACGAGCCGAAATGTCACGATATGACAAACCTACTTCCCGGAGACCGATCATTCTGCCCCATTCGAACTCACTCACATGCCGTATAGCTCCCTTTGACGTCGACGAGGCATACTGGCACACACTTTATGGTTTCCACTTTGTTTGACAGCTCTGCACTGACTACACTGGGCGCAACACTGACCTAGTCGGACCGACACGAGGGAGCTCTCTGCAAATCTAATCACTTATTGCTTGCACACTCTTCTACACTTCCACTAAGTTTGGAGTCTTTGGGAAATTCTTTCTTGGTGTTGCAATTTTCACAAACGGCAGTGTATATGAAATTTCAGCGTATTTAACTTGGAAAAAGCTTATATTGCGTATAAAGAACGTTTATTATTCATACGGTCTTTTAACGTAATGAAAACAGCCTGAAAGTTTTCACTAAATGAAAGCATTAGAGAAAGAAAAATTCGCACAACAGACTTTTCGTAACATTCTACAAAAGCAAAAAGTTAAGAAGGTATTCAAGTAATTGTATTTTTCTATAGAAAAGAATATAATTTACCCGCTAAAAATCTCGTATTTAAACACGTAGAACTATAAGTATGCTTAAAATGAACACTTAGTTTGCTTAAAACGAATTCTTAACTAAGCTGTTTGTGAAAATGTAATTAATACAACTAGCTATTAACTGTAGAATGTTTAACTATTTGTAGATAAATGTCTGACATTAAAAAAGGAGTAACACACTGATAAATTTCATGTAGAGAATAAGAAGTTAACTTTTAAAATAAATAAATGTGTTTACAACTTACCAGGCATGGTGTTTAATGAAATGTAGCACAAAGAATTTCGCGGAGTTTTGTAAAACAAAAAACAGTACTTGGCGAGTTCTCACAATAGAAAGTGAAAATTGATGGATAAGCAGTCTCTTTTATATCATTTTCTGTTTGGTCATATAAAAATTGCAAGCGGGAGGCTCGACGATATAAAATAAATTGATCTGATTGTTTAATCCACCCTTATCGAGTAAAAAACATTCTTTTCTAAGGAGTCATGGAGGGAAGCTAGTCTCGCACAGGGTACAGTTCATAAATAAACGCGTCTAAACAAATTAGGGATTTCCAGCGTCATGTATAAGAAAAGGTGTTTGGCGGTAGGGAAAATCCACGAATGTATAAAACGCTAAACCATTGTTTGAATATGTGTATTGCTAATGTTTATTCAGGCGTGACATCAAATAAGACTAGAATTCGTTGTTTACTATTCCGTTACGAAAATATTCACTCAAGGGTAAGACTCGAGACCAATTTTAACTACGTTCAGGGTATCGCATTGTCTGGTTTCGAATAAAGACGCTTAATGGTATGTGTGGAGAGGTTTTTCCGATAAGTGTGGTCATTAAGGATGTATGATTTCACTTGTCAAAGACCGCAGGAATGCAATTTTAGAAAGCGTTTAAAAACATATATAAGTATCAAATTTATATTTGAAGTGTCTGGTTCGAACCCCCGCTAGGGTACCCAATACGACTCGAAACCGTATGTTTTAAGTTGCCCAGAATTTTCTATGTTAACGTTTCCCTTCTGCAACACCTTATTTCAGAGGAAATACATGTTTTGAAGACCGCTGTATTTTACCTCGAGCGTCCAAAAATGTATGCTTTAAAGCCCCCATGTCATTTACATTTTTACAATATTTATATATTTTCTCAAATGAGAAATCGTTTTATTTTGCGGATATAGGAGTAAGCGTTTGTGGAAAAAGACATGTAAGTGTAATACATTAGACTTTTTCTTCCACAAATGCTCTATGCGGTAGCCGGCTATCGAGTCTCGGGTAAAGACGCTGCCCGAGAGAGAGAAAGTCATGTCAGTGTAACACATTGCATTTTATCTATGGAAATACTCGCCATATACACCTACGTTTCTTTATTCATAAAAGCATTTGTATCAGTACAATTCCGGGTTCAATTCCCGGTGGTGTTCAACTATTTGTAGATAAATGTCTGACATTAAAAAAAATAAAAAAATAAATAAAAATAAAAGGTCCGGTCTTCCTGTAGCTGGCCAAAATGACGGCCTTGAAGTCACAGATGTAATAGAGGTACTGCTAGACCTCCTCAATTGAATTACTCCTTTTTCTGATCTCCTTTCTTCCGGTGGATGTGTTTTATTGTACTTTATTGCCGTTTTGTGAAAGGTCGAGTCCCATACTCTGAGTTTCTCTGGGGTAAGTACGTAAAAGGAATTTCTCCACCATTTGAAAAACAATATAGTACACCACCATTGTATTAGTTGGTTCAAGTAGAGTACATCAACTCCTTTTAGGAAAATTAGCTTTCAGTAGTGTCGAAAAGTGTCTCCTCTGAATAAGGCAAGCAAGAATATATTGATCAGAATTTATAAGAATTTTACGGTATTTGGCAGATTGTAGAGATGCAGAGAGCTACATCCCAAGAAATGTTCAAATACTAAGCCTGCTAACAAGTGCAGTGAATGTGGAAAACTTGTATAATAGTCTGTAACAAGTGGCGCCGTGAATGAGCTGTAAGCTGGTCTTCAGGTATACGTATTGTGAAAGGTTCTTCAGAAATAGCTATAAGGGACAACGTTATGAAGACGTATGTGGATTCACTAGTACTAGCAACAAAATCAGTACTAAACCTAGGAAGCATCAACTGTTAATAACGGACGAGGGATATGTCATGAGACAGTATGAGACACCATTTGAAGGACGCCTGAAATCCTACTTTATTCGCTGTGATTCATCCAAAGACAAAATTGCTTACCTGGAGGAGGTAAAACGGCGTATAAGTCATACTGTTCAGAAGGAATTGAGAGCTTGAAAATCTGTGAAAATTAGCCTCCGGTTTGAATACTGTAGAAAAAATATCTAACATAGCTTTCAAAACACATAATTGAGCCGTGTTTTTAGAAACAGAGCGTATCGCCGCCCTTTGCGCCGCAAATGCTTTCAAATCTTCCATTTTTTCTTCAACGTGGATAAGGAACGCTGTATTCTAATGTGAATTGTCTTGTGATTTTTATCCAAACATCCACTTATAGTGCAGTGAATTGTTCCAATCTTTCCAAAGAGCGGCACAGGCTCTATCAGTTGCCTGAAGGAAAAAGAAATGAAGACTAGTTAAAGGTGTGGATTAGGAATGTTGGCAGGAGAAATCTTCCACCAGACACACATATATGCGAGGTAAGATAAGTTTACACTAATTGTATACACCGCATACATTATATCTATAAAGGTTCTTTTTGGACAATGTAACACAACCTGTGTTACGTGTACGACATCTACCTTAAACTTTTATATGATTTTGTTTGATAACAGTTACAGTCATTGGGTAGATACTACTCTTGTTACAAATACTATTGATAATTAAGGTGAATGGAAAACAAACTATTGCCACTAGCTTATTTTAAACATAATCAACCTTTACATTTGTTAGACTATTGATATTGCTGTATGTTTAACCATGAACGACAATGTGTGTTCTAGATATTGGAGGTGCACTTCATTTATGATGAATTTGAACAAAATTGAGCCAATGGAAAGAAATTACATAGATGGAACGCAGTCCCTACATTACTTGGTCATCGCCAGCTACCAGCAGCAAGGAAACCACTAGCTAAAGGGCACTGTGCAGGTATACAATAATTACCGCAGTTCATTATACGTTGTGTATAAAAAACATGCAATATTACCTATAACTTCTTAAATTGTAATTTCATTGTAAAACTTAAAAATTTAGTTGTACTTTGATTTTTTTCTAAATTAAAATTTATGAAGTTATAAATAATATTCCATAGTTTTGATGTACTTTATATTAATTGTTAAGAGTTAAGAAGATCTGAAATCAGTGCATATTAAAATACTGAATTTTCAAATATTAAGCAGTAATTATTTACTTTAGCTGCTCAGACTAAGTTCATGTTACTGGGCTATGAGGAGTGCATAATGCTGTACATACTTTAAAGAAATTTTTTATTGTCAAGTTTGTAAGTTAGAACAAAGGGTAATTTTCAGCAATGGCTCTTTTATACTATGTCGGGCAAACGTAATGCATAAAAGCACTGCCAACATAGACAATGTACGTTTACGAAATGTGAAGGCCCCTATGAGACATTGCATAATACCTATGTGTCTATCTCTGAAGGTTAGTTGTTAGCATAAAAGTCTCTAAATCCAGAGGTCCAGCTTTCATTCTTCCTTTAATTTGGATTAATCCATATTCTTCCTGGAGCTTGGAAGTACCGGGTGTCCCAGAGCACCAGTATCAGCCGTTTTTCCCTAAAACTATAAGGTACTTGTTCGCTTAAACAATTTGATAACCAAAATCAGGAGATCGGGCCGACCAAGTACGTACGGGTCTTCCTCATCCAACCCACCGTCCAGGAAACAAATGATCAAGAACTTGCCGAGCCTTAAGTGAAAAGTGAGCCTGACAGCCATTCTGTTGAAACCACATTGGTAACCGTACAGCCAGAGGAACACGATCAAGCAACTGCCGCATATTGAGGAGGAAGTCTATCGTTCATTTGTGAGTGAACATTAGGAGATTGAAAAAAGTTCTGATAAAAGTTGTGTTATTTTAAAAGCACTGTTCAGTGATACATTAAACAACCCATGTTTCCATTTAAAATTTCAAAGTTGACCATAAGTACTTCCGATTTGTTCCGGAAAAGCGAAATGCCACCAATTGATTCTTTACATAGTTTTTGGTTATCAAATTGTTTTTGCAAACAATAAGTATCTTATAGTTTTAGAGAAAAATGGCTGATACGGGTGCTGTGGTATATGAATGAGTTGAGTGTATATGAAATTCAAAGGAAAAAAACTAAAGGGTAATAAAATATGATGATTCAAATCAAATTTACATTGTTGCTAATGAATGTTTCCAAAATCAAAGCTGCCAGCTTCACCTTATTTGTCAAAGATAGCAAAAGAAAAGATCAAGAACAAATTTCTGAATTATATGCAGAAACACATAAAATGAAAATGAAGAAAAACAACAAAAGTTAAATACCAAATATTTGCCATTATATATACAGGAAAAATTTAAGTGAAAAGCAGCAATATTGTAAAACAAAACAAACCAAAGACATGCAGTAACTGTAAAAATATTTGTGAATTATGGGTGAAAACAAAAGTGAAAGGCAACAATGCTGTAAAATAAACATAAATTACATATCTCCAGACATCAGCAACAAATTTTACAATGCGGAAGTTTTTTATGTCCTGAAATAAGCATTCATAAACTAAAATGTCATTAAATTAATCTTTCTCTGTGCATAGAATATCACCTGAACACATGACATTCACCTTCCACCAGGGCCGTATTTACAGGGGGTTTCTAGGGTTCTAACCCACACCCCCGAAACTTCTGACAGTTTTATTTATTTAAATTCATAGCAAGTCAATATGGGAAATGTTGTTAGATAACAGTAGGTCTATTGCTAATAGCACATTTACAAGAAATAAGGAAAATTAATATCTTTGCCTTACATAGGTAAGGTGACCATAGATTCCGGTTTTCGAAGCAGTCTCCATGTTTTGTGCTGCAAGGTGAAATATCCTCATTCTGATGAGTTTTTCTTGTCTATATAATGTCTCCAAGCAATTTTCTTATCCATGTAATGTCTATATACTACGGAATAGGTATATGGTAACTGTGTGGGGAACTGTTAAGTTTAGATCTACTTGTGGAAAACCCTCCCCGAAATTTTTTTCTGGGTATGGGCAAGTCTTCCATTACATATAAACAAGTACAATGTAATGTTTTATGGAAATAGTGAAGTTGTGTTTAATTCATTCACTATAATCAGTATGGAATTGTCTGTAACAGTGTTTCATTAGTTGCTTTTAGTGCATTTATTTAATATGACTGCTAATAAATATTAATATTTGTATTAGTTTTATAAGAATATGAGTTGCAAAACTGTAGGCATTCATCATAATTGATTTAAATTTATACTCTATTAGGAGTCGCTCAAAGAAAAAGAGAAACACACCACATTACTGATAGATCAGATGCTCATAAAAGAGGAATGCTAATGCTCTCAGGTAATAGGAAAGCCTACAGTGTCACTGGCAGGTGGTAAGAGTAGCAGGGATAGTCTTGCTTCATATACATGAATTATTGTGTTTAAATCACGTTTATGCTAACAATGGCACAATCTTACAGCTGGCTGTGCTAATGTGTACATGTTATGCTCCTCTACTGAGTAATATGTGCATGCCTGTCTCTGGAGCATGCACATATGGCTAGATCTGTAATGTAGCTCCATCAATCATTATGCAAGAAATTCCCAACATAGATTTGCAGTTACAGAAGATAAAATATCAAAAGTTATTTATAGTTGATACTTGAAATCAGAAATATTTTCAGTGCAAACCTTTACTTTATTTTCTCACTTTGCAACCTTATATGTATACACACTTTTGATACCTTTGACAGCCTCTGAATTTATACTCTTCATAGTGTTATATTCTCTTACTGCAAGCAACATTCTAATCTTGAAAAACATTTTATACTCTATTACAATACATAATGACATTTGGAATACTATGTAAAGCAATTTTATTTTAAAATTTTGATGTAATCTGATATGCTCTAGTCATCAAACTTCGTGTCATAAAAGAGCTTCCTCATGCCTTCTAAGATACATTTTTGCTCCGTTGAATAGTTTGTAGTAGTTTAGGTGGTGGAAACACTGAGCTATTATTTCTTATTTATTTAATTTTGTCAAATTCTTTACATCTGCTATTAGCATATGATTGGCAGAATTTTGACACTCTGAAAAGCATGCATCACATGTAGCACATTTCTTTTTTGTTTCATGGAGAAAACATTCTACAATACAATACAGAAATGACTTGGAATCATTATTTAAATGATGCTTTGTTGCACAATTAAATGTATGTTCATCTTTATTCAGTATATTTTAACTTCCTCAGACATTTCCCCAGGATGTAATCATCAATAGTTCTGCATATACATCGCTTCAAAATTCATTTCTATGGTTATATAAATGCAAAACTTTGCAAAAATGTAGTTATTCTATGTGATTCTAAAACTGCAATCAAAGCTATTGGTTCTACTCAGCTCAAAATGATGGAGATTCAAGAAATACATGATATGATCAAACAAATACAGAACATAAATAAAAGTATAGTCTTACCGTGGATTCCCTCACAATGCAGTGTTTTTTTGGAAATGAAATGGTGGATATTTAGCAAAGAAAGGAACTAAAATAAGCTTCATGATAAACAAAATTTCTCATATGAATCAAATTTAATTAATCATAAAAACAAAAATCATTTTTGATTATAACCAACAAATAACCTTGAAAATGAATGGTCAAAATGGAAGAAAATTTTAAATAATCCATCAATAGTTCCTGATTTACCCCAAAATCTTCTGTTATTGTATTCCAACTTATCACAGGACATGACTGTTTGAATAAACATCTTTACAAAATTAGAATAGTAACATTTTCAAATTGTTTATTGTGCTCCAAGGAAGAAGAAATGAATATGGAACATCTAAAAAATTATGACTATTTTATGGCTTTTTAAAATCTAACATAAAAATATTGGGAAGGAAGAAGAAGAATGACATTTCATTATTAACTCTTGAGCATTAGATATACACACATATTTCTGGATGACACAAAGCTTATAAGATACTCATTGCATAGCTTCCGTGTTTTGATTTAAGCTTATACTGTGAAAGTGTATTTAATCAGAATGCAGTTTTTAAGTCACATGAACCTAGCATTGGGCTTCTTGACCTCACCTTACAATAAAAAATAAACTCTCTAATGCATTTTGGGTAAGTCTCTCAATTAGAACATATTTAAAGTTACATTTTTTAAATATAACTGCTGAAGGCAATTACAGTTTGTGTGCTCAATAACATGCCTGCATATATGTTTCTCACCTAGCTTTACATTCCTGGTAAATGAAGAAAATCTTTGAAAAACTACTGCATTTTCTGGTAAACTTCTTTATTGTTTGGTGAAAGAATGTGTTATTTAGTACGCATTAGAGTTTCTGTTATTCATTAGTGGCCTCATAACTGTGCATATGAGAGAGAGAGAGAAAGAGAGACAGAGAGAGAGTGAGCGGGAGGGAGGCAGAGCAAGAGTAGGTGATGAATATGCTTATATACATATTTGTATATCTAAGAGAGACATATCAAGCATTTTCTTTAAGAGTGCCTAATGCTTACTGTTTTGTTGATATGTTCCAAAGTAATGTTTATTCACAAAGTTATCCAGTGTAATACTGAGTAACTTGATATGATATAGTTTGCCTATTATATAAAATCTGATGAACCAGCTTCTGACCCCAGAATATACCTGCACCTGAGAGACAAAAAGCAAATCACAAACTGTAATTTTAGAAAATGTATGAAAACTGAGTCAGGTAGCTTTTTTACAGATTTTGCTTGTTAAAATAACTCTGCCCTGGTATTTTTGCATTTATGCTTTATAAACATAGGTAATGTAAGGTACCATAATGATTTGGGAGTTGTTGTTATCTATATTCTAAAATATTGCATACTTATACCAATCAGGCTAAACAAAGCTTAATTTCTCAGTTATATTTAATATGTTAAAAGAAGTTAAGCTAGTATGATGTAGCAGCTCTATTGCTTGTAAGCATGTTTATAAAAATATAACTAAAATCAAGTGAATTCATATTGTTCTTAACATGTCACAACATAAAGTATTGGATGTCTTTGCTGCAAAGTAAGACTCACATCAGTGTTCATTATTGAAGTCGACCATATTGTCACATTGATGTATTTCTCCTAAATGCTTAGTAATTGTACTGCTTCGAAACCCACTTGAGCAGCACTATCAAAAATTTTATTTCTGCTTAGTAATATGCTTTCCACTTTAAACTGTGGAAACAGTGTAGGAAATTCTAGGAGTTGGCACCCACTTCATCCCAACTCTGTGAATCACAGTTCATTTTATTAAGTTATAATATATCAAAACAGATTACCTATATAGTGTTTATAGCAGATGATGGGAGCAAGGTTTGCCAACTATTTTGTTGGTGATCCACCATGTGGTCTGAACGTCTATTTGGCACTGCAAAGTGTTGAGACTTCTTACTCTTAACCTCATCTATCCTCCTTCTAGCATTTTAAGGATGTAAGACGCTACTGTTTTATTATATGAGAATAAATGTAGTGTCTTTTACCTATGATGTTAAATTCATAACATTTGATTTGCATGATTTTGGTGCTGAGGCACAAATATGTACATTTGCAATGTAAAAGGTGTAAAATATATATATTATAACAATATACATGACTTTGACTTAGTTGTGCTCTCTGTAACGGTGCTTAATCTCCTGTGCTGTTATAGATTAAAGTAATTTATAATCTTGCAGAAGTGTTATTCTATTTATTGGTTTAAAGTATAGTTTGGAACTGCTGACAATTATAGAAGATGTTCCTAGTTGGAAAATATATTTTTTGTATATGTGTTAACCTTTAAGCTTTCCTTTTCCTTTTATAACTTGTTTCCTCATATTTAATATCAGAACGACCTTACCTGATATTAATTTTGGAAGTTGTAAATCTCCTATGAGGGTTTTTAATCTTTCATTAATCCACCATTGCAATTAAGCCTAAAGCTGAATTAAAAACATATTGCTTTGTGAAATTCATAAGGGGTCACAAAATACATCCATTAAAAGTAGGCAAACATGTGCGAACATGATTTTTCATCCAACTAAAACCCCTGTCCTAAACTCAAAACAGTCTAAACACTATATTGTGACATAGAAGGAAATGAGAAACTTGGCAACAGTGAAGACATTATATAAACCATTTGAATACCTTCCAGGCACTTAAGAGAATTTCAGATTTAGATCTCCTTACTACCCCCATTTCTGGAAATGCTTTAAATGTAGTTCAGATTCTTGATAATTAAAAACAGTCATTATGTTCCCTTAATTGCCACCAGTGTCTCTACAGTAATTAATGAGTACGAGTAATCTGCTACATGGTGGAAATGATGTAAATGTGTTCAGTAGTTTAGGAGAGAAGTACTTCAAATTTTTATACTTATTTTGATTCCTCCCTTTATAGTTATAGTTGCAATTTCCTGTCACCATTTTCTATGCTATAGTATATTGCTACAAAGGGCTAAAAGCTTCTCTGGAATACCATCTGTACACTTCTAGTTTACACGAACCACTAATTTATAGAAATTTTGGAAATATCATATATTCTTTGAAAATAAATGGTAAGGGTTTATAGAAATTGTTTAATTTGTTTCTCAGGCAAGTCAAAGTATACCAAATGAAATTGAAAACCCAATAAGAACATAGTTTTTTCTTATAAACGTTCACATTTTGTAAAACTCTCATCATATCATAAAGGAAACTGAAGGAATTTCCTCACATAACTATTTGTAGATATTGCAGGAGAGTCTGAAATTATGAAGGGGAGGAATTAACCATCTAAGACCCAGCAGCATTTTAATTCTTTTTAATGGCAGGTAACCTATAAACAACAGGAACAAATATACTTCTTATTTGTAAGTGATTTGCGAAAAAAAAATGTAGCAGGTTTTGTTAGCCAAATTGTGAATTTAAAATCTTGACCCATTGAATTTTATTAATTGAAAATGTGACTTAAAAAACGCGGTACCTGCTGGTCCTAAAAGTAAAGAAGTCAGTTAAGTGGTCACATAAATCATGTAAATTCAGCAAATAAAGTTTGTGTTCTTGCACTTTTTTGTTATAAGCGCTTAAGACAAAGTAGATACCATCAACACATTTCCGTTTTAACAGCAATTAAAATATACATATTATTTTTTCCTAAGCTACTGTCAAATATAATTTCAGAGCTTATAGAATAAGATATAGATCAGTAGCGTAGACCAAAACTATTAGACTCTTCGGTTCAGAATGGTTGTCACTGTGTCACATATATTATCGAAGTCATTCATGCAAATGAAATATGAAAAGGCTATGCAATTGATTCATTAGAAGTCAATGGACACATAATTGAACCGATTCCCAGGTCCGTCTTCTGTTTATGAGATACTTGAACCCAATTGGTTCGCGGAAACATGAGTGTACATGCTCTAGCGTTTGAAATTCACGCATCTTCCATGCACGATGAATATTACATTTTCTGCGCATTGCCTCCTAACTACGTTGTTTTATAACTTCGCGCTGCTATTTCTAACATTGCAAAGTCACCCCTTGCCTAGTCTGCGCAAAATCTGCAAAGAAATAAAACATTTCTTAAATTTCCCGTATTACTCCATAAGGTTGTGTGTTATTCATTCAGCTGTTTAGAGGGAAAATGGAGACCAGGGCTCAGATTTGTGTACTCTAAAATGCAGTGATAATTTGGAAACAGATTTAGAAGCTATGTTGAATGTGAAATTCAAGAAACTGTCTACTGAAATGGAAAAATCACAGCTTAAGGAGAGGAATTGAGCCGTGCTTGTCTTGGAAGGCATTGGGCTCGGAAAAATAAGCACAATCCCTATCGAAAAAGTAACTGCAATCCCACACCAGCAGCTGTTGAAGCAAAGAAAATCAGTATACATCCACAGAACTACCACGATGAAAAATCCTTTATGTATGCTATCATAAAAATTGTTAATAATAACCCTTAACATGTTAGCAGGTACAAGGTACTTGAAAATAAGTAGAATTTCTCATGTGTATCGTTTGCTACGATCTTAGGTGAACTCCTTATAATGAAAGATGCCATAATATATGTGGCAATATTTTCGGATTGAATGATAAGCATGAAATGTTTCTTATAAAGTTCATTGATAACGAACTACCTGACCGTCGTAATCTGTTGCTGTTAAGTAGTGATAATACTGATCTATATCACAATGTGTATATCAAGAATTTCGAGAACCGTATTCAAAAGAAAAAAAACAGGTATGAAGGTTGAGTGTACACATGCAAGCGCTGCTTCGTTCATTGTGAAGATCGATATGGACTAAGAGGACTAAAAATTAGAACATGCTCCTTTTTGTAGTCAGCATGCTATCGTTAAGATAGTTATGCCTAGAAAGGAGAACTCGGTCATCCAATTAAAAAATGTGGAGAGGATGTTAAAACAGCCTTTCTCCATCTCTGCATATTTTCAGAGCTTTCTGACGCCATACCATGCGTGCACTGCTAATCCTGAAAACTCGTATACAACTCCATATCACAAGTATTTCACATTGAGCTTTTGTATTTACGTCAAGGTGCCATTCTGCGTTGAATATCTAGAAACTGATCTACTTACTCAATCTTATGCATATCGCACTTATGACATTGCCGCGAATTCCATTGGATGTCTAACTTCTCTTCCAAGGAAAACCAATTGTATATATAAATATATTAGCCGTTAAAGTTACAAATGAGTAAAAGAGGGGTTTTAAAACTTCTTTAGAGTGCTGCCTGTGTGGTAAGGATTTTATAGAGGAGAACTGGAAAGTGTAAAATCATGTTATGCACGCGGGGAATACCGTGAAAGTGTGCACAACAAGTGCAATCTGGCATGTAAAACGCCCAATTATGTTCCTGTCTTTATGCGTAATCTGATTCACATTTCATCGTTAAGGGGTTGAGATGTACAAGTGAAAGATTTGAGGTGATTCCAAATTCAGAACAAAGATACATTACATTCTCTAAGTATGTCGAGATATTAGCCATTAGCCTCAGATTTGTGGATATATACCATTTCCTGAGTATGAGCTTGGGTAAACTGGTGAAAAATCTAGCAACATTTCTAGAAACAGAGAAGTACTTTCGACATGATAAGCTGAGTTTAATGACTCGTAAGAGTGTATTTCCATGTGATTATGTGGATCATGAAATGCCTTGAACGAGACATGCCGGTCTGCGACAGAAGGATTCTGCAATAGATTTAACAATAAAAAATTAGCGATGATGGCTAAAAGCCTGCTAAAAAGTTTGAGAGTTGTTTAACGTAAGAAACTTAGGTGAGTACAGCGACCTCTACTTAACTTCAGTTGTACCTCTTCTCGCTGGTATCTTTGAAACGTTCAGAGACCAAACCGTGAAAACGCAAAACTCGATCCTGCCCATTGTTTCACATCACCTGGCCTTACATGGGATGCTATGGTACTGTAAACCGGGATTAAGCTGGAAGTGCTTCTGGATAACGATCAGCTTCTCGTGGTGGAATTTGGCATAAGCGGAGGTTTATGCATAGTTTCCCATCGTTACGCCGAAGCAAGAATGGCGAAGTATGATCCTCTGAGGTCCCTTTAATTCATTGCATACGAAGATACCAATAACCAATATAATGGGGTTTAATGCCACGTCCTTCATTATGGAGGATTTGAGTGGGTTTCTCCGAGGTTATTGACCTGAACTCTTTGAAAGAAGATGATTCTCATAGGTATACTTTAGGTTGACGTAGAATATTCTGCTGAGCGTCATGAACTAGATAACGATTTACCATTGCTTCCCGACTGTTTGAAAACAAATGATTCTTCAGCAAAGAAGCTAATTGCACATCTTGAACCTCTAAAGAAGAATGAACTACATTACATGACCATAAAGCAAGCTCTTAGTTATGGACTACGTCTGAGAAAAATTCACCGAGTCTGCAATTCTTCAGTCATAATACATAGTTAAAACTTAGGTGGAATTTAACCACAAGCGACAAGGTGTGAAAAATGATATTAAAAAGGATCTGTACAAGCTTGTCAACAATACAATGTTCGGGAAAACCAAGCAGAACCTACGTAATCGCATAGATATACGGCTTGTCGCCAGTGAGAAGGCTCTGGAAAAGTTGATTCCCAAACCTATATTTATTGACAAAACCTGATATGCAACCAACCTTACTGCTGTACATCTGGCTTCACGTAAGAGTGTATCTAAGAAGCCTATATATTGAAAGCTGTAAGTGTGTTGAATATTTCAAAACCCCCACGTACTCGAATTAATATGTGTTACTTCCGTATTACGTAGCTGAATATCTAAATCTTCTGTGTATGGATACTAACTCTTTCATCTATAGAGCGACCACAGTAGATGTATGCCAGAATAAGCTACGCATGCTTGAGTAACTAGATACACCTGTTTATCCTACAAATCACATTTTCTATTCCACACAGAATAAAAAACAGTTTGATCAAATTTAAAAATGAAAACACCGGGAAAATTATTCAACGCCTTGTCGGTCTTGGACCTGAAATGTATGCACTCAGTATTTATGGAAGCGTAATCAGAAAGATTACAGGCATCAATCATAGTGCTTTTATCCTCAATATCATGTTCGATAGGTATAACAATAGAAATGCTAATGAAATTAATCCACTCTCATCAATATAATGTTTCAACTGTAAAAGCAAACCAAAAAGCTCTATCAGTTCATGGTGATTAAAGAGTGATTACAGATGATGGAATATGTATATGTGTTTATGGACATTGCAGCATTGCGAACGCTGTTTAGAGAATGCGGTACATGACACAATGTATTAGTTTTAGGAAAAAATGCAAGCTTATTCAACTATCACTCACATACATCCAGCATAAACGTGATGAAGAGAGAAGAAAAATAATGGAAGTGGAAGGCGGTGACTCTTCCACTAGGAGTAACCTCTATTGTTGTTCTCAAACTCAGATAAAAGAGGAGAGACGCCTAAAGCAATAATCCCGCATATAGGCTGAATCTCTTCTAGTACTCTCTCAAAACCTGATAAAGGAAAAGGGCTCCTCTTCTAAGAACAATTATAAACAAACTGCAGAAACGTCTACGGAGAGGAAACTAGGATTGAACTAATTAGACCAGGTCTGTCAACAGCTCGACTGTTATATGCGCTGAGCACAATGATACGATTTTGAGACACTTGATAGATAAGATTCTTGTAGAAAGTCTAAAAGCGCGTTCAGTCGTCAGACTTGAGTTTGAGTAAAGGACAGCAGCGCGAATAAACAGCTACAATTATGAAGGTTAAGGTTGGAGTGGATGCTGGAAAGAAAAAGAAGGTAGGTGGAATTTTACTATTAATATCTATTATTGCAACTTTAGATGCAGCGGATGGAGGCCTTGCTCAAAATTCCTCTGCAGTCAATTAAAAAAACAGGCTGTCTATAGACTGCTTGCGGAAATCGTAAAACGCAATAAGCAAATGGTGTCTAATGCAAGGGAACTTTCAAAGAGAAATAAGAAGAGAAAATTAGGTCATTTAGCAACGATACGGATAATGGCATCTTCAACTGCGGGTTCCCGAATAGGCAGAAGATTAAAAAATAAAGGGCTAAACGCAAAGGATGAAAGATAAATCCCGAAACCTATGGAAGAGAATGGTATATATATATATATATATATATATATATATATATATATATATATATATTCTAATGGTATATGTATATATATACGAGGTGTGATAAAAAAACGGGAAATTTTTAATTCCGCAAGCTTTATACATCCGATTTTCAAAACTTTGTTTTTTCTTGTTGGTACACATATCCCTGATGTATGTTAGCATTTTCAGCTGTTTTACATATTTAGTTTATAGTTGACAGTGGAAAAAGGCATACTGTTTTTGAGTGTACTGTCCACTGCATCGCGTCGTATCAATTTCGCCCGAAATGACTGCTTTGCACCGCTCTGCTTACAGTGACTTGCACTCGTAGCGCAACAGTGTGCACGTTGGCCTTCAGTGGCGCAGGTCCCAGGTTCAAATACTGCCACTTGAAGGTACTTTCTATGTTTAGTAAATTTAACGAGAATTGATAATTTGCCATGGAAGCGGCGTTTCACTTAATTCGTTTAATTGTGCGAATTCCATTAAACACAAATTGTTACTTTTAGAACACGCTTTAATGAACATCATAAATAAATGAGACAACATTGTAATTATAACTTGAAAACATAAAGCATTATTAAATAATATTTTACTATTTAAAGCTGTCCTTTCATACAAAAGAAAGCCAATAAATTGTTCTGAAAGTTTACAAATTGCAGTACGTACATACAAATTATATAACGTTTGCAAGCCCACATTATGATCATTGTGAACTTCTCTGGTTCCCAAAGTAGTGCATTTAACGGTGACTATGACATAATGCCGTACCATCACACAGATAATCCTTTACAATTTACCCGTTTCCTCCATGTGGTTGTAATAGGTGTTCGAACTGGCCACCATGCCGGTGGATGCGAGATCTCAGTCTAACCATCATCGCCAGCCTAACCCGGCGTAACATAGCTAAGGTGATGCGTTCCCTGAGCCGTTGAGGGGTCACTGGCTTCTCTTGATGCACGGTATCTTTAAGATAACCCCATAGGAAGAAATCTAATTGCGTTAGATCTGGTGAGCCTGCTGGCCATCCAATTGATCCATTCTATCCGATCCATCCCTTATGGTAGATGGCGTCAAGATAAGCCGTTACACGACGGGCTGCATGAGCTGGCGCCCCATTATGTTGGTACTATATAGTTAGTCGGTGCTGCAACGACACTTTATCCATAGAGTAAGCAGCTGGTGTTGTAAGAAGTGGATATAGCGATTCCCAGTTAGTTGGCCAACATAAAAATATGGACCTATTAGATGATTACCGAATATGCCAGCCCAAACGTTGAAACCCAATCGGACTTGTAAGGCCGCCTCTCACATCCGATGTGGGTATACAGTGCTCCAGTAATGCATGTTTGGAACCCTGCTTCGTCTGTAAATAACACAGTTGCCAAAAATGTGGATCTTGTTCAGTTTGTCGTATGATCCACCTGCGAAAGCCACTCCCGTCCATGGTCCGGCTGCAGTAGCTCCTGGTGTAGTTGAAAATGATAAAGGTGAAGCTTTCATTGGTGTAGTATTTTCCACGTGGAAGATTGCTAATATTGATGTGCCTGTGAATGTCCCTCGCAATACAATGCGGATGGTGAATGACATAGTCAGTCACACGATCCGCAGTTGCTTTGTCACAGACAGAGCGATCTCTTCGTAGATGTGGTGTCTTGTGCACTGTTCCTGATTCCAAGAAGGCGGTTCGCAATTAACAAAATGTGTGACCTGTAGGAAGTGTTCTCTGCGGAAACCTCTATTGGTATACAAGACGTGCCTCCGCTGCATTCTGCTGCACTTCCCCGTACACTAACAGAAGGAATTTAAGGCTTATTGCACAAATTGTGTTACTCATCTCACATGTTAGTGTACAGATATGCGGAATTTTACAAAAGGATACAACATGCTGTGAAAACACCACAAATGGCTATAAATATACTCAAAATTGGTTATCAACACACTACAAATTATTGTGACAAGGTGGAAATGCGTTAAAATGGTGACGAATTGCTGCTGAGCCACATGAAATTACTGAAAGAAAACGTGGACATTTCTGCAAAGGTATCACAAATTATTGAAAAAAAGTAGCTCGTGTTAAAATATCTCAATTTACTGTAAAAGGTGAAAATGCTCCAAAAATATCAGCCACTTCCTGCAATAACACATTAAATTAGGTAAAAAGTGAAAAAAATCCAATACTGGAAGCAATTCGTCTTAAATTCAGAACAATCCTGTAAAACGAGAAGAACTGTTCAAAGGGGAAACAAATTCCGTAAAGACATCCAAAATACTGATTTAAAGAGTCCAATCGTTTGCCCAGTGCAGTTCTTTAAATGAGGAGAAGCTCTCTAATTAGAGGATAGAGGGTCCTTCTAGGTTAGGGTCAGCAATATGAGGACAGGATAACGTATTAGGTTACAGTAGAATGGGTTGTCGTAAGGTTAGATTAGGTTAACAAGACTGGAAACCGGTTAGGTTAGCATGGTTCGGAGTTAGGCTAGTTTCAGGTTTTAACACGACAGAATAAATTATTTGATTATGGCCAGCTGACATTAGGTTTAAGTTAGGTTAATTAAATAGGGCTTAGAGAGACTTTCAAGCTTACTCAACATGTTAAGCTTCTCTCAAATGCTAGCATCCGAACATGTGGAATTTTCCAAAAGGCTACAATATGACTGTGGAAAGGCGCCAAATGGCTATAAATATACACAAAAAGGTTACTCAGCATGTTATGTTCCTCGTCTCACATCGTTTGAAAATGTAGAATTTTACAAAGGGACACAACATGACTGAAAACATACTAAATTACTGAGAATATACACAAAATTGTTAGCAAAACACTACAATTGTATGTAAAAAGATACAAATGGTTGTAAAAGGTGACGAGTTCCTGCTATATCACATCAAATTATAGAAAAACATAGCACATTCCTGCAAAACCATATCAAATTAATTAAAAACATAGGGAATGCCTATAAAATACATCCAATTGCTGTAAAAGTGTTGAAAAGAACTCCAAAAAGTTAAACAATTCACGTCAAAGCATAAAAAGTTCTTAATTTTTTGTGTCGTTTAGCTGATAAATGGATCCGTTTAGTGATGGGAGTCCCTCCAACTACACGATAAGAAGTCCCTTCTAGGTTAGGTTGGGGTCAACAATGAGAGGATATGTTAATCTATTAGATTGGGTTGGAATGCGTTGGACATTGGTTATGTTTAGCCAGTTCAGTAGAGATTAGAAAGATTTAACGGCTTTGTCTACATATTATTCCCCGCATTTCACATGTTAGCATTTGAACAAGTATACGTTTATAAAAGAATAGAATATGACTGTGAAAACACGACAGTAGTGTATGTCCCTGCTTAGACAAATGGATTAACGCTAATCCTGCCGCTAGGTGGAACTAGTGTCGCTTTTAATCCGCTCGAGTGGCGGGAAATTTGAAGCGGCAGGATTACGGTCGATCCAGATATCTAAGCGGGGACATTTGTTTTCTTTTATTTATTTATTTATTTATTTCATATTTTAATCCATGTTTTATAATTTATGCACATGTGGTAGACTTAGGAACTAAATGGCCACTGAGGGGTATTTTAACCTATGGAAATGCCGCTCATGGGCAAAAGCTTTTTTAAGAAAAAGCTAAAAATAAAATGGATCACAGCGTAACGTTCGCCTAGCGGCGAACTTTGTAACTAAGAGTTCGGAGGGATTTTTTTGTTTTTTGGCGATGGGACGCATTCGGCGGGGACTTTTGGCACACCTTTGACGGCACACGCGCACGCATGAGGGGAATGACGGAGGGAAGAGGGAATTTGAGGATAAAGACAGGTGGCCAACATGGGAACTAAACAAGCTGCCGGAGGTTCGGGGGGGCAAGGGGACTTGAGGTTAAAGACAAGTGGTCAACATGGGAGCTAAACAACATGGCGGAGGCAAGGGGTGGGTCGAGGAGATTTGAGGTTAGTGGTCAACATGGCGGACGTAAGAGGTTGGGGCAAGGAGATTTGAGACGCGGTGGTGAAAATGGGACATCACGCTTCGGCTAAAGTGTTGCTTTGATTCAAAACACAATCTGTAATCGTTTAAATCAATCCCATTCGAAGCGTGATGTCCGTCAAGTCCCTAGAGAGCGCCCCACGGACGGCATCCACTGCCCCGGCGCCACAGCGCCGTCGATGGAGTTGGTGTCGAAGTAGCACACCCGCTTCCCCCAGCACGCCCAGTACATCATCTCGTCCGTGGTAGGCTCGTACGACTGTACCTCTACTCCCGGGGCGTTGAGCAAATCGAGCAGCCTATCGTAATGGTCCACAAGCTCGTTGGTAGGTAGATTGTCCCTCTGGCCATATTTTCCGCAGAGGGAGTTGAGCATCAACTTGTCCAGCTCCCGCCTGCCGGGATTCTTGGCAATGGCGAGAGGATCCAGGACAACGTATTCGCGCTTCAAACATTGCTTAACGTAGTGCTCCTTTACGGCAGGCGTGTCGGCATCGGAGGGCCAACCGGAGGCTTCGGTCTTAATCTTAAGCAACTGATTCACGTATAGTCCTGAAATACGTCCCTTCTCTCCAGTGACTGGGGTCGTATTGCACCACTTCGTACTCCTACATCTCAAAGACCTGCAGTAATCGATATTCCTCCTCCAAGGATACCTTCATTTCTTCGACCACCCAGGTTCCCGCCATGCACCTGTCTTCATCTTTATGATGGGAACTGCCCGTCGTAGCTTTTGGGGTTATGTGCCACCACGCTCACGTATCATCGCAGAACTTAAAGCACGAATGTGCTATCTCCTTTGTCCACACACACAAGATATCGCTATTTGCCCCTGCATCAAAAACATTGTTACTTTGCATCACTTTTTTATTCTTTTTAATATGGGTTCGGGGTTTACTTCATCTACCGGCGAACGCTTATATTAAACGGTTTGGAAGGCTGTTTAGAATCCATTATGGATAAACCTATCAACCCCGGGCAATTTTCTAATAGTTTCTCATTCGCAAATTTTAAAAAAAAATCATTAAACATCTACATCCAAAAAGACACGCACGCGCGCCGCCCGCCGCCTAAAACACCGATCCCAAAAAATTACACGCTTTCCTTCCCCCTCGAACCCAATACCTTCACCTCATACACTTTTCCAATACTTACACCTCATCAAGACGTAATCCTCTTGGCACTTGCACCTACTTAGGACTTGCGCCAGTGACCTCGAACCCCAATACCTTCACCTGATATACTTTTCCAATACTTACACCTCCACAGTACTTACACCTACTTAAGACGTACTCCTCTTAGTACTTACACCTACTTAGGACTTGCGCAAGTGACCTCGAACCCAAAAACCTTCACCTGATACACTTTTCCAATACTTACACCTCCTCAGTACTTACACCTACTTAAGACGTACTCGTCTTAGTACTTATACCTACTTAGGACTGGTGCGTCCGCAGGGGTGTTATAACTACTCACGTGCAAACCAAGTTTTCATATAGCTTATCGGCAGCCGCAGACTTCTGACCGTGAGTCAGCATCCGGTTTAGCTCGCCCCATCGAGGTCATGCCGGCGGCACTCTGGGGCGCATCCGGCTTGGCAAGCTGGAATTATCAGTAGCTGCAAACTTCCTGCTAACGAGCACCAAGTTTGTTATCGCTTCTGCTGGATTGCCGGCAATCACAGATTTCTTTCATTCACGCCTCGACAGTTGACTTCGACAGTAGCTACTGTAAATATGTCTGTGAGTCCGTCGTACACTGTTTTTGGCCGCTTTCGATCGGCAATGAGAACCCTGCTCCTACGTACGCTAGCGACCATTACGATGGTCCAGTACCAGATTTTTGGTATAGTTAAATTACGTCTGTGCAAAGGGCGTCTGTACCGCTTTAAAAAACCTAGGTTTATCAGTGCGTAGTGATGTTGGTTGATCTTAAAGCTGGTTAAGCATTTTCAAAAACAGTTTGCTCTTATTTTTGCGCGTCGCGTGAAGCTGCTGCGCTTTTGGTGACGCATCAACACCAGCAAGAGTTAAGTACCACACGCATAATTATTTTTCGGCCCTGCTTGGCGTAGGAATATATCGTTTAGTGTTTTTGGTACTGGGTTTGAGTCCCAAACTACAAACCCCAAATTCCACCACATTTTAAAATAGCGTTGCGATAGAAATACATCGTTCAGTGTTTTGGTACCGGGTTTGAGTCCCAAAGTAAAAAAGAAGTCCACATTCCACCAACATTCCTATTTAAAATACAGTTAAAGTTCACGTTTAATTCGAAGTTGTGATGTAACATTCAAAACGAAGGTCCAAGGAGTAATTTTTTAATGTGTTGGGTTTTGGTACTGGGATTCAATCCCAACAGATGCGTTAACGATCACGGCTATCATCAATACCGCCGCAAATCACCATCACTTCGCCTTCTTTATTCTTTTGTCCAATCCAATCACGTTTTATTTTCACCAATCACAACATGCCACGTCACTTCCTGCCTTCCTTTTTACACAAGCATTACATCTCTATGCTCTTTTGTGTTTTGAACTTTCGTGTTAGTTACTTGGCTGCTTCCATTCTCGTTCAAAGTATGATATTTATTCTTTTCTTTTGTGAAATCTTCTTGACCACGCGCGTCCGCCATTTTGTATAGTTTTCACAACATCAAATCTCCTCGTCACCACCTGTTGCGTTCGGCATCTTTCGCATGTTGACCCTAACCTCAAATCTCTTCGTCCCTCGACTTCTTGCCTCCGCCATCTTGTTTAGTTCCCATTTTCACCACTACGCCTCCGCCATCATGGTTTAAGTTCTACACGTTTACCTCATATTTTTAACCTAGACTTCCTGCCTCCGCCATCTGGTTTAGTTCCCATTTTTACCACCGCGCCTCACATCTCCTCGTCCCCACCCTTGCCTCCACCACCTTGGATTTAGTTCCCATGCTTACGTCTGTTTAACCTAACAAACTTAACCTCAAATCACCTCGTTCTTAGAACTCTTGTCTCCGCCATCTTGTTTAGTTCCCATTTTCGCCACCGCGCCTCACATCTCCTCGTCCACACCATTGCCGTCGCCATCTTGCATTTCGTTCCCATGCTTACGTCCTGTTTTAACCTAAATATCTTAACCTCAAATCTCCTTACCCTCCTCTTGCGTCCGCCATCTTGATTAGTTCTCACGTTGACCGCCGCATCTCCTTGTCACCGACCCTCCGCCATTTTTTAGTTCCCACTATTTTTAACCTCAAAATCTGCTCTTCTAAGCTCTTGCTTCCGCCATCTTGTTTTAGTTCTCATTCTCACCACCGCTTCTCCTTGCCCCCACCTCTTGCGTCCGCCATGTTGACCACTAACCTCGAAATCTCCTCGTCCTTAGACTTCTTGTCCCCGCCATCTTGTTTAGTTCCCATTTTCGCCACCGCGCCTCACATCTCGTCCACACCATTATCGTCGCCATCTTGGATTTCGTTCCCATGCTTACGTCCTGTTTTAACCTAAAAATCTTAACCTCAAATCTCCTTACCCTCCTTTAGTTCTCACGTTGGCCGCCGCATCTCCTTGTCGCCGACCCTCCGCCATTTTTTAGTTCCCACTATGTATAACCTCAAAATCTGCTCTTCTAAGCTCTTGCTTCCGCCATCTTGTTTTAGTTCTCATTCTCACCACCGCGTCTCCTTGCCCCCACCTCTTGCGTCCGCCACGTTGACCACTAACCTCGAAATCTCCTCGTCCTTAGACTTCTTGTCTCCGCCATCTTGTTTAGTTCCAATTTTCGCCACCGCGCCTCACATCTCCTCGTCCACACCATTGCCGTCGCCATCTTGCATTTCGTTCCCATGCTTACGTCCTGTTTTAACCTAAAAATCTTAACCTCAAATCTCCTTACCCTCCTCTTGCGTCCGCCATCTTGTTTAGTTCTCACGTTGGCCACCGCATCTCCTTGTCGCCGACCCTCCACCGTCTTGGTTCTTTTAGTTCCCATGCTTACTGGCTATTTTAACTTCAAAATCTGCTCATCTCAGTTCTTGCCTCCGCCATCTTGTTTAGTTCCCATTTTCACCACCGCGTCTCAAATCTCCTTGCCCCAACCTCTTACGTCCGCCATGTTGACCACTAACCTCAAATCTCCTCGACCCACCCCTTGCCTCCACCATATTGTTTAGCTCCCATGTTGACCACTTGTCTTTAACCTCAAGTCCCCTTGCCCCCCCTGCCCCTCCGGCAGCTTGTTTAGTTCCCATGTTGGCCACCTGTCTTTATCCTCAAATTCCCTCTTCCCTCCGTCATTCCCCTCATGCGTGCGCGTGTGCCGTCGAAGGTATGCCAGAAGTCCCCGCCGGATGCGCCCCATCGCCAAAAAACAAAAAAAATCCCTCCAAACTCTTAGTTACAAAGTCCGCCGCAAGGCGAACGTTACGCTGTGATCCATTTTATTTTTAGCTTTTTCTTAAAAAAGCTTTTGCCCG
Source organism: Deroplatys truncata (assembly GCA_030765065.1). Lineage (NCBI taxonomy): Eukaryota > Metazoa > Arthropoda > Insecta > Mantodea > Mantidae > Deroplatys > Deroplatys truncata. The sequence goes on along the minus strand of CM060990.1, from coordinate 531,905,192 downwards.
TGAGCGGCATTTCCATAGGTTAAAATACCCCTCAGTGGCCATTTAGTTCCTAAGTCTACCACATGTGCATAAATTATAAAACATGGATTAAAATATGAAATAAATAAATAAATAAAAGAAAACAAATGTCCCCGCTTAGATATCTGGATCGACCGTAATCCTGCCGCTTCAAATTTCCCACCACTCGAGCGGATTAAAAGCGACACTAGCGCCACCTAGCGGCAGGATTAGCGTTAATCCATTTGTCAAGCAGGGACATACACTACTGACGACAAATGGCTTTAAATATACATAAAAATGTTATAGAACACTACAAATGAATGTGGAAAGGTTCGAAATGGTTGTAAAAGCTGATGTATTCCTGCAAAAATCATATTAATCACGGAAAGATACAGTAAATCGTTGCAAAGCTGTATCAAAGTACTGAAAAGGTAACAAATTCCGTAAAAACACATAAAATTACTGTATAACCGTGAAAAACTCCAAATGTTGACAAATTCCATTAAAAGCATCCAGAATTACGATGTCACTTAGCTGATGTATGGATTCATTTAGGTAATGGGAGTCTCTCCAATTAGACGATAAAGGCGTCCTTTTAAGTTAAGTTAGTGTCGACAACGAAAATACAGGTTAGTCCACGGGTGCGCAACTGTGGCACAATGTCCGACTGGTAGTGACGTAAAGTCTCCCACCATCGTCGTCCTTGACGTTTCAATTGACCTGATATGAGCACAGCCCAGCAGTGGTTAACAGGGTCTGATATTCGAAGGTTTTTTATGCTGCGAAATAGTCTATCAGTAGTAATGAGTGCTGTAGCGAGAGAAAAAGTAGATAAGAGCATGACATCCCGGCGATGAGTCTTCCATGACAACTGTGAAAACGATTGTTTTGTTATTCAGAATAATCACAAAGTTAAATGCCTCATTTGCGCAACAATTTTATAGTCCTCGCCTTTGAGTGTAAAAAGGCATTCAACACGCCATGCCGAGAAATATGGACCTCAGGTGCTTTTAGGTATGTATTTTAGTTATAATTTATTATTATTGTTGTTATTATTATTATTTCTGAATCTCCATATATGCTAACAGTGTCAAAACGGGCAAAGAAAATAGAAGAATTCAAGAGAAAAATATTAGTAATACAAGAGGAGTTATATTTGATGGATAAGCAGAGAGGAAGGTCTGTGCGTGCAAACTACCGTATAGCTCACCACATTGCATTAAATTTAAAACACCTTAGTGAAGGCCAATTCATAAAAGAGGCCCTTATAATAGAGAGGAAATTTGTGCTGGAGAAATAAATTTCTTTAAATCCATCGGTCTTTATAAAGATACAGTTATCCGTAGAATCGAGGAAATGAACAAATGATGTGACAAAAAATGAAAAGAAAGCTTCCATCCTTTCTGAATTCCTCTCTCGCACTTGATGAGTCAGCTGACAGGACTGGCAGTGCTCAGTTGCTTCTTTATATTCGGTGTTTATATGGAATTAAACATTGTAAAAGAGCTTTTAGACATGGAGTTGAAGGGCCGAACATGTGGAGGAGATATTTTTGATGTTGTTATTAATGTTGGTCAAAAATGTGCGTTACAATGGGAAAACAGATTCAAATACTACAATTACTACTGATGGGGCACTCATGATGATTGGGAAAGAGGGGATTTGTCAGTAGATTTAGAAAGTTTTTATCCAGCATTAATGTACATCATTCAAATCCTGTTAATATTTATTGCATGATTCACAGAGCGACATTATGTGCTCAGTCCGCTAGCCTGAATAATGTGATGAGCACAGTTGTTAAGATGGTAAATTACATAAAATCAAGTTCTTTGAAGTACCACAGGTTTCAGGAATTTCTAAAGGCCTTGGGATAGAATACTCAATCTTACCCTATTATTGGAAAGTAAGGTGTCTAAGAAGAGCAACAGTGTTAAAACGATTTATCTCTCTACTCCCTGAAATAGACGCATTTCGGAAAACACAGGTTAGTATCAGCGCCATTAACTGTGTGTTTGATTTCTATAATAATTCATATAACTGTCATTAAAAATAATTTTTTCAGGGTTACAGCGGTACCACAACTATGTATCACACTCTCAATAAGTGCACGACCTTGCACATATGACGGACCTGTGTGGTCATTTTGATTTACTGAACATAGCTCTACAAGGAAAAAATGAGAATATTGTTTCATTAAACGGAACAGCAAATACATTTATAAAAACTTGTTAAATGGGGATCACCAACAATCTGTCGGAGATACGTGTAATTTCCGCTGTCTACAGTCCTTGCGACTATGAATCCATTAGGTGGCTATAGAAAAATTCTACAGCAAATATATGATACGTTTGAAACCAAATTTTCCTATATAAGGAATATGGAAAATGAATTGGTCTACTTACAAAACCCTTCCTTACCGTCCTTCGGCTTGGAAAATGAATTGAAGAATTTCGTAACTATAGATGGACGTAATAAAAACATTTGATTTCTACAAAAAATTCTCATCTGGAATTTCCGTAAACTATGCTGTTTTGTTGCCCAACTAATTGCAATTTTTGGCACAACATACTTATCTGAACAAATCGCTTCTAAAACTGTAGCGGTTCCCCGACGTACGTAGGTGATTGTTTCGTTGCGTCGTCTTCGTCCTCGCCGCTACTTCGTAGGGGGTCACCCTAAGAATTCGATTTCACCGATGTTAGTAGGAAGCACATCGTTATCGTATCTCAGGGTCATCTGTCGGCGAATTGATCTGTAGTTCCCTGTAGATCTGTAGTTATGTCAGGGTAGGATACGTGAGTGGTGACATGAGGATATTCTCTTGAAAGAAACACTATTTTCACTCCGGCGCGTCTTTATTCCAGGAATCATGCAAGCTTTTCTGGTATTCCTTATCACGTGTGATTCTTTTAACACCGTCTTCCCACTATTGAATTTTGGTCCACTAATGTTTCCTCCGGCTAGTTGTTTAATATCTCAACGTTCTACCACTGTTCCTTAGATTCCCGCGAATTTGAGTAGTCACTTGACAAACATTAACTCCTTTATGAGCTTGGATATAATTATATCGACAAATACCGTTAAAACTTATATACATATTTCACTTATATCACTTTATAATTGCATAATTGCGAGGCACGTAGCAAATTTCGGAACTTAGCGTTCTTTTCTGACCAGAAGTGCTACATGTTACGTTAACGAAAACTCATGAAACATTGTGACAAATCCACGCTTACATTTGCATATATCAACTTACTATTTGCCTTCGGATTTTTGTACACGCAACAATGTCTTCCTCTCTTCTCATTGGTTCTAACAATTGTACTGTATCTTTATTGGCTCTCCGGTTGAAAGTTCGAAGCTTAAATGGTAAGAAAGGTCCGTTGCCTGCCGCATAAACTTTCTCTTAAAACTAGGTTATTCCCCTGGAATTACAAAGAAACACTGCATTCTTTTGGCCCCACGTTCGGAAAAATACAACGAACTTTTTGAAGTGAAGCTGCTCTGTTTCGCCTAAATCTTGCAGATTTTCCTAAGCTATTACGCCTTTATTTTTGGACAATATTAATTAAACTCAAAACACATACCATTTTGTTACGGGCACTTGATTGACGTAGCTGTTAATGCATACACCATAAAATTGTAGAAAATTAACAGATTGCGTGGTAATTAATCATTAGTAATTCATAAACTGTAATTATTTAAGAATTCCTGCTGTGGGTATAATCAGGCAGAAATATCGCTACAAAATGCCCTCTTGTGTAAAAGAAATTCGAATTCATCTAAGACGGTTTTCTTGTTGCAAAATACTGCCCTAAGAGGTTTTGACTGATTACATAAACAGATAGTTTAAACACATATTTACACATAACTGATCCTGGAATATTGGTATACACATTAACATAAAAATTACACAAGTATTATCGATTTCACACACATAATTGTTGCAAAGTGCACTGAAGAACTGTGGGTGTAGCAATATTTACATGGAGATTTTGCAAAACAATAACAGCACTCCTAACCTAGGCTAACATAAAGTCAATTAGGTAAATATTCCCAAAGCAATTGTTTCAGCTTCTGCGAAAGTTTGGTTATACCTGTTGCACTTTCAGGCGTTTGTCTTGTTCATCCCTGAGTGTTTGCGGTGACTATTGCGTACTGGTTCTCCTTAGTTCGGTGACCTATATTTTCTTTTCGCTACCTGCGTTAAAGTGGGTTACAATGCCTTTTCGCATAATAGTTTCTGACAGAATGCAGTAGTAGGTTTATTGGCCTTTTGTGTTTTCATAACAACGATCACTTTGGAGTCTAAATCATGGGGTATTTACACAGAAATATAAATGACACTTTGAGTACTATATTTACATGGGAAGTTTATCAGATATCATAACTGGATTTTTTTCGAGAGTTATAAATATGTTCATTTTTACTCGGTCACACACATATATTTCTGGTTTAAAATGTTGTGTTTTAGAAGTCACAAGTTTCTGACTTCCTTTATCGGTCGTTCTATTATTTTATTATTCTTTTGTGTAAACACATATATAGAGCCCTTCTACTTGACAGGATAAAATTATCTGAGATTGCTCATATACACAGAGACATACACTATATTAATTATTCGGGTTTGCACATCATGTAAGACAAACAATTACATGGAAGGTTTATAGGCATCTTGATAACCTCTATTTCTTTCGATCCCTGGTGGACAATTACTACTAGGAGGATGTGGTTCCTTTTCAAGGATTTTTAGAAGGTGGTACTTTGTAAAGTTGATGAAAATTTATGTGATGACGTCCGAAGGTCTAATTCGTCTTCACATGTTTTTGTAATTTTTTCCAAACCTCGCAATTGTTTTGCCGAGGTCTGGTTGATAGAATCAATTTGCATGAGGGAAACTTCATGATAATTCTTGATGCTGTTGACTTAGTTTACCGCTGATGGTGTCATTGTGACAGGAATTATATCGGTAGTGTCTTCTTTGCTGGGGTGGTGAGTACCAGCTGTTCAAAGTCGGCTATAAAATTCCTGGCTTTGACTTGTCGTTTTGTCGGTTCTCTATAATCGGGGTCCCGTTCCTCTATTATACTTTCTCCCGCTTGGTTACCGTATGTTGCCGTCTTTGGTTTGGGCTTCTCTGGAAATTAGCGTACTGAATTTGCGGAGGGCGGTCATCTTGGAAGTGTGGGTAGAGGTTTTGTCTTCCTCGCGGGCTGGTGGACTCTCACTTGGTAGGCAGTTTCTGTCGTTTCCGGGAAGCGAGGCGCATGGTCTTGATATCGGTTCCTGGCACGATCACGAAGATTAATTCCTGCCCCTGCCCTGAGTAAATGTCACCTGGTCGTCTATCTTTGTGTTCCCGGCGGTTTCTCTGGTGGTTTGGGGATCCTCTGTTCGCAGGTTCCGGTCTCGAATGGTAGTTCTCAAGGGAAGCTAGTAGTTCGATGAACTGGATGTATGTGGTGATTCCGGCAACTCGGAATAAGTTACGTGTTTGTGGAGGAAAGTGACCCGTCACAATTTGAATTAAGTCCTGTGGCGAGGTTTCGGGCTCTATAAGCCTACTCTGATTGACTATCCTGAGGCAGTAATGTTCTATGGATAAACCGTTGAAGGGGTCATATTTTCCGGTTAAAACCACCTGTTTGATAGTGGTTTGCCGATGTACGCCCCAGAAGCGCGCGAAAGAAGTTTGTTTGAAGGTAATATAGTTAGTGTGACTATCAAACACAATTCTAGCCCATTCTGATTCCTAATTAGTAGCTGCTTCTTTGCTATTGGCATTTTAAGTGTCTCTGAAACTTCTTTAAGATGGAAGTGTTCATCCAGTTCACAAATATATGACAGAGGGCAGTCATCCTTTGTACCATGGAAAATTATGCACTTATTTCGTTAAGGAGGGATTGATGATTGCCGCCAGAGAAAGAATGAGTTATGTCATAATCATTACTATATACTGCATCTACATTGTAACTATTATTAGTAGCAAGACTACTATGGATGCTGTTATTACATGAACTTAACCTAACCTGTGGAATTAACATATCAGTGTACACTCTATTAATGCTAGCGCTATCAGTGGCGTTCGAAGGTTGTGACACTTGTTGGGCTGAACTACTATCATTATTGTTGGCATTACTGCTCACATTGTTAGTTGCATTACTAACAGTTTCTTTTAACACATTAATTTCCATTTCAAAAGTTTCATACTGTTTTTCTCTTCCCACCAGGCGACTGTTAGTGCCCGCATTCTGGATGCTTACAGATAAAGCCAGATTTTTTACTCATTCAATTTCCCTCTTATTGGAGGATATTTTCCTCTCCAAAACACTACTTATCTGTGCTTGTACTTGCATGAAGTTTTCTTTGTTTTCCTGAATCACTTCCAGGACCTTTTATTCAGCTTCCTTGTTGAATTTTGACACTTTTCTTTTGTCTGAAAGATATCAGAAACTACATTATCTATCCCCTGTTTTAATTCCTTATTGCTATTTGCTAGCAATTCCTTGAATTCCTGAGCCTGATTAGAGGGTTATTTTCTAGTTCCCCTCGAAGAACATTTGATAGTCCGTCAATTTTATGAACTAACTTTCTGTTTTGATTCTAATTTTCTGTTCACAGGTATTGTTACTTACCTCAACCTTTTTGGCGTTTTCCCCTAATTGAGATTACAAAGTGTAATTAAATTTCTGAGTAAGAGGGAAACAGGTCTCTGAACAGTAAATAAAACCTTACAACCCTCGAAGGTGAAAGGGGATACATTATACATATATAGGAATTGCACATATGAAAGGGGAACCATACATATAAGTATTGTACAGTGATAATTTAAGTCACTAACATGTTAAAATATTCAACATCTAACATTTGTACAGAGCTGATTGTAAGAAACGGGCGAGCTAGCAAAAATTCCAGGAAAACATATAGAGCATACCTTTCAACACGCCAACAGGCAGGGAACCGGTAACGGTACGAAGAAATAGCAAGGGAAAGATAGAGAAAAGAAAGAGACGGAGATATGGAACTAGCTTCACAACACTCCAAGATGACGCGTATGCACACGGACTTGAAGAAACACATTCTCATACATGTTAAGGTAACGTGGTCTGAGGACCAATAGAAAACATCGTTACATTTTTAAACGCAGAGCTGAGCGTCACTAGGCTCCCGTATATAAGGGCAGGCAAGGCCTCAGAGCCCACTCTCCCTCTCGCTAACTGATCTTCCAGAATTCACGTCGACACGAGGTGCTACAGATGCACGTGGGTGCACAAGGGTGGAAGTGCATGTGCAGATAGCTAGGCTCCTGACTAATTTAAAGTGGTGGGATTATAATTGGGAAAAACTGGCCGCCCATAATTATTCAAACTGTGAAATAAACTTCACTGATTAATTGAAACCTGCAGTGTATTTTTTAACTTGCCTCACCCACTATAACCTGAGAATTAATAATTGGATATAGTTAAGAATGGAATACGCAACAACCGACGAGCACCAATAACCGAGGAAGAAGAACACTACAGCAGGCAGCAACAACCCAAGGATTGACGATTTCGCGCTACAAATAGCGCACAGCGCGTTTCCCGCTTCAAACGTCGCCCAACGACGATTTCCCGCTACAAATGGCGCCAACCAGGTTTCATTAAAGGAGGCATCACCACGCAGTCAAGGAGCCAACGCACATCAGCTTCTAGGGAGTCACCACCCACGCAACTGGACCTTCCAGAACTTCAAGTCTACACAGAATAAAGTACCAAAATATAATTTATAAGTTATATTAGTCTCAGTTGTTAAATTTTAAAGTTGCATGTTGCTCACAAACAACAAAATTATAATCATGGCTGAAACATCCAATGCGGACACCCATGTAGAGGGAGAAGCCAGTGCTCCACGTCTGGGCCAGCATAATAATCATATACTACCTAAGTCACATGCTAGTGCAACGCAGAACATACCAGAAGATGCGACAATAAATGTAGTTGAATCCGGACACAGCTCTGCCAATTTAATGCAGATGCTGCAGTCTATGCTCACAGCAACATTGAGAGACGCGAATAGACTATTACAAGAAAAAAATCATTAGAAATAGTCAACAAGTACAGGAACAATTACAGGAAAAAATCATTACAAATAACCAACAAGTGCAGGAACAATTACACGAAAAAATCACAGCAAATAGCCAACAAGTACAGGAAATGTTAGAACAAATCAGTTTAGGGCAGGAAAACATTAAATCAGAGACTTTAACATTAAAACAAGAGTTGTTAGTAAATAAAGGTGAAATAGCCACTTTGTCAGAATTTGTCACTGCGCAGGTGGACACATTAACAGTTAAGAACGAGATAATGCAAAACCAGTTAGGGCAGGTAAAAGAAACCTTAGTACAAAGCCAACAAGCATTAGCAGACAGGGTAGATTCTGAACTCACAGCAGTCAAGAAAGTGGTAACTGCGTCTCAGGTAGCCAATTCATATGAAATCAACGAACTTAGGAATGTGATCCAAACAATGAATGAAGTGCCTGACAAAGACATTAACGGGTTAAGGAATTCTGTAGAAAGATTAGAACTGAAATTTACTGCAAGTCCAAGTTCACCTAGTGAATGCCAAAGATCGGCGGACCCCGGCAGCACTCCATTGTTACCGGGCGAGGCCACCAACAATGTACACAATTCATGTAATTATGATGTGCATGCTAGAAGTGTAACACCACCGGTCACCTGCTCTCATAACAACAGTAATCTAAATTCACACTTGAAATGAGTTGTCACCTCCAATATTAGATGAGGTAAAAGGGCATCACCCAAAAGAATTTGTTAGTGAATTGGAACAATATTTTAGACTTAAAGCCACTCCAGATGAGAAAAACTTAATCGTTGTGCGAAAATGCTTAAAACGGCGTACACTGAACTGGCTGCGTCTCAGTTGGGGGATTCTTTATCGTACAGTGAGTTTAAACAGGATTATCTATTACGTTACTGGGGACCAACAAAAGTTAAAAAAGTAACATTACAGCTCAACAATGGCCGCTATAACCAGAATATTCACGACAGTTTGATTGATTACGTCCTCAAATAGGCACAAAAGAGCAAATAAATAGAGCCGCCACTGTCAGACACAGAAGTGATTGCTCTACTCATCAACCACTTTGACCCTCAAATAAGAAATGGTCTAATTGTTGCACAACCGCAAACAATTTTCAAAATGTTGGAGCACATCACAACTTTCGACCAGAAGCCCAGCACAGGCACCACGTGGGACATACAGAGGAGCAGCTATACAGAAAATGGCCGCCAGTCACCACCATTTTCGGGGACCGGGGCAAGAGCCCCTCGGTATAACAATGAATGGCAACTGACGTCACCAAGGACAAGAAATAGATTCCAGCCACCACGATATGAGAGAAGACAGCAACCATATCAACCCCATAGACAACAGAGGCCACAGAGAAGAGCAGCAAACATTAACCATACTCGCTATACAGGACGGAGCCATTATCACCCAGATAACCTCAACAATAGAGGCAGAAACTCGCCTGATAGAAACGTGCACCAAGGAAAACGTGGCAGACACCGGAGTTATTCCAATGGATCAGGAAGACACAGTCCGGTACCCTCACAGATCATTGAAAACACGAGCATTGGGAGAAGATGGGAGTAGTTATAGTCCCGGATTAGCCAATTGGATTAACGATAATCCTGCCGATAGGGGCGCTAGTGTCGCTGTTAATCCGTGGATTAAGAGCGACAGCAGTAAGTTTGAAAAGCGCCATGAGCGGAAGGATTATCTTTATCGCAATTGGTTAATCCGGGACGAGATAAAAGAATTGAGGATTAGGGAAAGATGAACGAAAAACAGGAAGTGACGTGGAGGGTTTTGATTGGTAAAAATAAGACGAAATGTGATTGGTTCGTTAATTCGGGTGGAAGAAGAAGGAAGGAAGATAAAAGAGTATGGAGGACACGTGATGGAGAGGAGCGGAGCGGCGAGGTGCTGTCTGTGCGGAGGTCGGGACTGAAAGAGGGAAAAGATGGAGAACGAGGGATAAAAAGTATAACAGAAAGTGACGTGTGAAGTTGTGATTGGTGGGAATAAGAAGTGATGTTATTGGTGGAAAGGAACAAATGAAAGTTGTTGATTGGTAAGAATAAGAGAGATTATGATTGGTGGAAAGAAAAAGGAGTGGGAGTGGGGTATGTTGGAGGTGATGGGAAAGGTAAGTTTTCCTACCAACAAGATTTGCAAAAGCCTCCCCAGAACTCATCAGCAATTTTTGAACGTTGGATGCTAGTTTTCTTGAGTGGATAGAGAGATGGGGCGATATGAGACGCGGTGGCGAAAATGGGAACTAAACAAGATGGCGGAGACAAGAGGTCTAAGGACGAGGAAATTTCGAGGTTAGTGGTCAACATGGCGGACGCAAGAGGCGGGGGCAAGGAGACGCGGTGGTGAGAATGGGAACTAAAACAAGATGGCGGAAGCAAGAGCTTAGAAGAGCAGATTTTGAGGTTAAAATAGTGGGAACTAAAAATGGCGGAGGGTCGGCAACAAGGAGATGCGGTGGCCAACGTGAGAACTAAACAAGATGGCGGACGCAAGAGGAGGGTAAGGAGATTTGAGGTTAAGATTTTTAGGTTAAAACAGGACGTACGCATGGGAACTAAATCCAAGATGGCGAAGGCAATGGTGTGGACGAGGAGATGTGAGGCGCGGTTGCGAAAATGGGAACTAAACAAGATGACGAAGGCAAAAAGTCTAAGGACGAGGAGATTTCGAGGTTAGTGGTCAACATGGCGGGCGCAAGAGGTGGGGGCCTAGGAGATTTGAGGTTAAGATTTTAGGTTAAAGGGGAAGGGGAACTAAATCCAAGATGGCGGAGGCAAGGGTGGGACGAGGAGATGTGAGGCGCGGTGGTAAAAATGCGAACTAAGCAAGATGGCGGAGGCAGGAAGTCCAGGTTAAAAATATGAGGTAAACGTGGAGAACTTAAACCAAGATGGTGGAGGCGTAGTGGTGAAAATGGAAACTAAACAAGATGGCGGAGGCAAGAAGTCGAGGGACGAAGAGATTTGAGGTTAGGGTCAACATGCGAAAGATACCGAACGCAACAGATGGTGACGAGGAGATTTGATGTTGTGAAAACTAAACAAGATGGCGGACGCGCGTGGTCAAGAAGATTTCACAAAAGAAAAAATAAATATCATACCTGGAACGATAATGGAAGCAGCCAAGTAACTAACACGAAAGTTGAAAACACAAAAGAGCACAGAAATATAACGCTTGTGTAAAAAGGAAGGCAGGAAGTGACGTGGCATGTTATGATTGGAGAAAATAAGACGATTTGTGATTGGTGAAAATAAAACGTGATTGGATTGGACAAAGCAATAAATAAGGCGAAGTGAAGGTGATTTGCGGCTGTATTGACGATAGCCGTGATCGTTAACGCATCTGTTGGGATTGAAACCCAGTACCAAAACCCAACACATTAAAAAGTTACTCTTTGAACCTTCGTTTTGAATGTGACATCACAACTTCGAATTAAACGTGAACTTTAACGGTATTTTAAATAGGAATGTTGGTGGAATGTGGACTTCTTTTTTACTTTGGGACTCAAACCCGGTACCAGAACACTAAACCATGTATTTCTACCGCAACGCTATTTTAAAATGTGGTGGAATGTGGAGTTTGTAGTTTGGGACTCAAACCCAGTACCACAAAACCAAAGGGTATATTCCTACGCCAAGCAGGCCCGAAAAATAATTATGCGTGTGGTACTTACCTCTTACTGGTGTTGATGCGTCACCAAAAGCGCAGCAGCTTCACGCGACGCGAAAAAATAAAAGCAAACTGTTTTTGAAAATGCTTAACCAGCTTTAAGATCAACCAACATCACTACGCACTGATATACCTAGGTTTTTTTAGAGCGGTACAGACGCCCTTTGCACAGACGTAATTTAACTATACCAAAAACCTGGTACTGGACCATCGTAATGGTCGCTAGCGTACGTAGGAGCAGGGTTCTCATTGACGGTCGAAAGCGGTCAAAAAAGTGTACGACGCAGGTGTTCACAGTAGCTACTGTCGAAGTCAACCGTCGAGGTGTGAGTGAACGAAATCTGTTCTTGCCGGCAATCTAGCTCGGAGATGTGAGGAGCGGTGGCAAAAATGGGAACTAAACAAGATGGCGGAGACAAGAAGTCAAGAACGAGGGGATTTGAGGTTAGTGGTCAACATGGCAGACGCAAGAGTGGTAATCAGCAGTCGATGTGCGTCACTATATGGCCGCCGCGATTAAAGAGCTGCAAACTGCGCGATAACTTGAAAAATATTGCCCGGCGTGACGCGCGCGTTTGCCGTAAACTGTTATAGTTGCCATACTTATATTATCCATCTTTTTTTTTAAAAAAAAAAACCTTCGCCATCTTAGTTCACACGTTCACCGCTAATTCCTTCTCGTCATTTAGGTGGCTTCCGGCATCTTAACCAGGCTTTATCCTCCTGTGGCATTCATGTATTTGAGTCTGGCACTCTTTTCCAACTGCAAATTCAGCGCCACTTCATTAGACAGCGGAATATGAGGATCCACAATGAGTGCATTGTTCATGAATGATCTGAGATCACCGCCATTTAGATAGTACATAGTAGGATCCACGGGGCCGGGGACACTGGGTTCCGCGGAACTTCCACCTACCATGGTTTGAGTAGCCATGGAATGATCTACCTGGCCGTGCTGTTGTGCAGCGGCAGAAGTGGAGGGGATGGCAAAAGTTGGTTGGAAACTTCGGCCGGCGGCCATGTTGTTGTGGGGGGAGTTGGCTTCCGGCATCTTAACCAGGCTTTTTCCTCCTGTGGCGCTCTTTTCCAACTGCAAATTCAGCGCCACTTCATTAGACAGCGGAATATGAGGATCCACAATGAGTGCATTGTTCATGAATGATCTGAGATCACCGCCATTTAGATAGTACATAGTAGGATCCACGGGACCGGGGACACTGGGTTCCGCGGAACTTCCACCTACCATGGTTTGAGTAGCCATGGAATGATCTACCTGGCCGTGCTGTTGTGCAGCGGCAGAAGTGGAGGGGATGGCAAAAGTTGGTTGGAAACTTCGGCCGGCGGCCATGTTGTTGTGGGGGGAGTTGGCTTCCGGCATCTTAACCAGGCTTTTTTCTCCTACCATGTTGTTGCTGATGGTGCGGTTGGCGGCCATATTCGACAGTTTATTGGAATGCGTGCAACAAGGGCACACAGCCACTTGTTGCTCGCGTCGAAAGTTTTTGCGTGATTTTTCTCAGATTTTATGCACCGCACAACACAAAATCACTACACACGACACTGATAGTTTTAAATATTTGACACTGATGTTGAAGTTGAGGCGGGGCACTGTTTTTTTACTCCACACGCACTTAATAAATCACATAGCCGTGCGGAAATACTTAACTTTCTGCGAAAAGCGCTATTGGGAGTGCATGCTCAACCACTATTAGCAACATGTAGCAAGCGTTATAGTTCTGCTCACGTTAGTCTCGGAGAAAACAGTAAAAGAACGATTCTCATGCGCCGCGGAAGCAGCAGTACGTGAATGACTGTGTGTTGATGAAGCAGTCGATGTGTGTCACAATATGGCCGCCGCGATTAAGGAGCTGCAAACTGCGCGATAACTTGAAAAATGACCGTGTGAACGGGTGCTGATAAAGCAGCCGATGTGCGTCACAATATGGCCGCCACGATTAAAGAGCTGCAAACTGCGCGAACCAACTTCCCAGAGACGCACAGGTAGTTTGCGCACTTTGTCGCAGGTGTAAACAACACTACAACCTTCCTCATCAAACCACTCATATATGAAAATAAGCACACAAACAAACAGGCTTCATGGTGATATATATTTCAATTGAAAATGTGCAGTGCAAACAAAATAAACATAAAACAAACAAATTCCACACAATGACAAAATTGAAAATGTATATATTTTATCACAAAAGTGTGCAGTGCAAAAGAAAATAAAAAATTAAATAGGCACACACACACTATAATAGTAGCGAGATGCAAGGGAATTGGTAGGTTTTAAGCTATAGTTAAATATTTGTAAGAGCTTGTTGATATGTGCAGTAATGGATTCACTTTGCATTACCATCACAAAAAATTAATAAAGAATTTGAGAAAAAGTATAAGTATTGGAAAATTTAAGGGATAAGAAACAATATCTCGAAAATGGTTCACTCAACAAAAAATGGATATGACATAAAATGTGTATTTTAACGTGATGTACACTTTTTGTGTAGAACAATTTTGACTATATCTTATGGTTCACCCGCTATGCAAAAGACGTTCATAATGAAGAATACTTTTGGAGCCATACCCAGGAAATTGGAGATATACATTTGATTTGTAATAAAATATCTTAAACATATGACATTTTAATTAAAATCGTTAGAGCCATTTTTGAGAAAATTAAAACTTTTGGAAAATGTTTCATGTAAAGGATAATCTGTGATGGGGATTTTCTTTAAAACCTTGGAGACGCATCTCTGGAAGATACTGAACCTAAAAATCAAGTTTGGAGGTTATGCGAGTGTTGGTTTCTGAGTTATGCTGTTCACAAACACACGTATTTCCTGAGAAATGTCGGTAAAGAATTTTTGGGTGGAAAACAAAACTTACCCTACTTACTATACGTAGTAGAGAAAGGCAAAATATAGAAAGAGGCCTAACAACTGTTGCAGTATTTACCAACCGACGAGAGAAAAGCCACGAAAACAAGGTAAAAGAGCTGTAGCATTTGCCGGAAACTAAGGAAGCTCAGGGAAAAAAGAAAAAAAAGAGTTTTCTGCACGAATGTGTGTGTGTGTGTGTGTGCGCGCGAGTACCCAGCAATTACCCAGAAATAAGGGAAAATCGCTAAATAGGAGGAAGAACTAAAACAATTGGCTACCGACGAGGGAAAATCATGAGAAAATACGTTTTAGAGGCATATTCCAATTTTATATAAGCCTTACGCACAAGAGATGTAGCTGAAGTGCGAGGATAGCAAGCAATGAAACGAAAAGAGCTTTGAACTACGCAGGACAAGCACATTTTATTTTTATACACAGAAAATAAAAAATAAGAATAAACTGGCTTACCTGATTCGTTGCTTAGACGAATGGAGGAGGATTCCGCACAAAGAATTGCTGAAATGAAAACGAGATGGTTGAATGAGAACAAAAAGAAGAGAGAGAAGAGAGTGAGATCAAGAGAGGAAACAAAACCTACGCAGAGAAATTCTTACCACAAACATTTCCACAATGTCCACAAAATGCGCTCTAAATGGATGCATCATGATTTGTATGAAATCATTAGTTACACCATTGTTTGTACACACAAAAGTTAGCAAGTCTATTAAACCAAGGCAGAACTGTACGTGTTCATGATGCAACCGCGTTAATGGCGTTAGAAACGGCTGATGTGAAAAAAACACAAATATATACCGC
This sequence comes from Deroplatys truncata, assembly GCA_030765065.1. Classification (NCBI taxonomy): domain Eukaryota; kingdom Metazoa; phylum Arthropoda; class Insecta; order Mantodea; family Mantidae; genus Deroplatys; species Deroplatys truncata. The sequence continues at coordinate 531,889,723 of CM060990.1, read as the reverse complement.
CAAGATTGTAGCTCTTGAACAAAAGCGTCCATTTTTGTACACACGCCAAACTGTTATAACGAAAGCGTTTATTATGCAGGCAGCTAAAGCTAGTAATTAGAAAAGGAAATAGGATGCGGTTAGGGTAAGGAGACTACTATTTTGATATTTGGTGAGAAAGACAAATAAACAATACCTCTAAACGAAATGCGTTGAAAAGGAATATGAACATGAAATAAGCCGACAAGCTATTAATTTCTGGTAGAAGTAAAAGTGGTAGGCTATGTGTGAAAAAGGTGTGCTAGGATAGGAACTGAAATTGAGGTGTACGAAGAGAAGATTGCACGCACTACCAATTTAGGATGTGAGATAAAACAGCGGGTGAAGACGCAGAGAAAGTACGCAATGATAGAATATGATTTGAAACAGGATGAACAACCGAAAGAGGGTACGTAAGGATAGGGAAAAGTCTGAAGAGGGTGGTAGAAGAAACAGCGTCGCAAGGTAAATCATAGGAAATGCAACAGTTCGGTACGAGCTCTAAGAGTATTCTAACGCCTACCGATCTGGAAAATCCATGAAAACAAGATAGATAGAGCTTGAGAAAACGCTGTAGCAAACGCCTACGGTCCAGAGAAAAATGTCGAAAAAAGTAGAAAGAGCTTTAGCAAGCGCCTACAGACTAGGAAATCCACGAAAAAAAGAGGTTTGTGAGCGAATGTGCATGTGTTTGTGTGCACCCAGCATTTACCCACAAACAAGGGAAAGCCACGAAATAGGAGAAAGAACTTTAACAATAGACTTCCGACAAGGGAAAACCACAAAAAAACAGAAAGAGGTACGACAACCGCTCCAGCAATGGCCTACCAACCAGGGAAAAACTATAAAAACGGAAAAATAGCATGCATACGTATACAGAGCAGATAAAACCTCGAAAAATAGAAAGAGTTTGTGAGCGAATGTGTGTGTGTGTGTGAATGTGTGTGTGTGCGAGTATGTGCTTAGTATCCGTGCGCCAACAAGCGAAAACGACGAAATTATAGAAAAACCTCATCATTTGCCTACCGGACAGGGACAACCACGAAAAACCTGAAAAAACACGAAAATTAGAAAGGGCTTCGTCAACCACTACAGCAATCGCCTACCAACCAGGGAAATCCTATGAAAAGCAGAAAGAGCTTGCATTCGTCTACAAACGAGGGAAAACCCAAAAAATAGAAAGAGCTTTGTGAGCGAATGTATGAGAGCGTGCGTGTGTGTGCGCGCGCACACACACACTGAGCTACATCCCGCCAACAGGGGAAAACCACGAAATACGAGAAAGAACCTAAACAATTGCCTACCGACCAGAGAAAACCACGAAAAAACTGGGAAACCACGAAAAATAGAAAGAACTTCGGCAACCGCTTCAGCAAACGCCTACGGACCAAGGAAAAACTATGAAAAAAGCAGAAATAGCTTGCATTCGTCTACCAACCAGAGAAAACCACGAAAAACTAGTTAGAGATTTGTGAGCGTGTGTGTGTGTGTGTGAGCGCACTGAGCATGCGTCCTAAACAGGGGAAAACCACGAAATAGGATAAAGGACTTAAGTTTTATTGTCTATCCACCAGGGAAAAGCACGAAAAAAATGAAAGAGCTATGGCAACGGTTGCAGCAATCGCGTACCAACCAGGGACAAAGCCATGTAAAAGTAGAAAGAGTATTGCATTTGTCTACCAACCAGAAAAAAACCCGAAAAACAGTAAGAACTTCATCGTTTATTGGTTGGCTGCAAAAAGAATGTACAAGCAACTGCACCACAAAGTGTTTTACCGATGCTAAAAACAAAAAATAGGTTTTTTTGTGAACGGCAGAAGGCTTGCCCGGTCCGAAGTGGTCCTCAATGTCTGCAAGGAAGCGTCCCACGGACGGTTGCCAATCCCTCGGGACGACGGTGACGACGATGTCGGTGACGAAGTAGCACACTGGATCTCCAATTCGCTTCAGGTGACAAAATAGCACTAGGCACTTGTGTGCCGTGGTGTAAGCCGCAATCACGGCATTGGTAGCGTGGATCACCTTGGGACTCTCCTCGGAGTTACCTCAACACCACGTACTGACCTGGTTCGTCACGGGTACGCAGGTCTGCACTACCACTTCCTCGGCGTTGAGCAGGCACAGGAGGCGATCGTACCGGTACACCAGCTAGCACGTGGACATATTATCGCGCTGTGGTGTTGCGTGTGCGAGGTATGGAAACTGAAGGACGCAAAACAAGCACGACCGAGGTTTAAAAAGTAGAAGTAGTGACGTGGAACGTTGTGATTGGTGAAAATAAGACGATGTGCGTAGTGATGTTGGTTGATCTTAAAGCTAGTTAAGCATTTTCAAAAACAGTTTGCTTTTATTTTTTCACGTCGCGTGAAGCTGCTGCGCTTTTGGTGACGCATCAACACCAGTAAGAGGTAAGTACCACACGCATAATTATTTTTCGGGCCTGCTTGGCGTAGGAATATATCCTTTGGTGTTTTGGTACTGGGTTTGAGTCCCAAACTACAAACTCCACATTCCACCACATTTTAAAATAGCGTTGCGGGAGAAATACATGGTTTAGTGTTCTGGTACCGGGTTTGAGTCCCAAAGTAAAAAAGAAGTCCACATTCCACCAACATTCCTATTTAAAATACCGTTAAAGTTCACGTTTAATTCGAAGTTGTGATGTCACATTCAAAACGAAGGTTCAAAGAGTAACTTTTTAATGTGTTGGGTTTTGGTACTGGGTTTCAATCCCAACAGATGCGTTAACGATCACGGCTATCGTCAATACCGCCGCAAATCACCTTCACTTCGCCTTATTTATTGCTTTGTCCAATCCAATCACGTTTTATTTTCACCAATCACAAATCGTCTTATTTTCTCCAATCATAACATGCCACGTCACTTCCTGCCTTCCTTTTTACACAAGCATTATATTTCTGTGCTCTTTTGTGTTTTCAACTTTCGTGTTAGTTACTTGGCTGCTTCCATTATCGTTCAAGGTATGATATTTATTTTTTCTTTTGTGAAATCTTCTTGACCACGCCCGTCCACCATCTTGTTTAGTTTTCACAACATCAAATCTCCTCGTCACCATCTGTTGCGTTCGGCATCTTTCGCATGTTGACCCTAACCTCAAATCTCTTCGTCCCTCGACTTCTTGCCTCCGCCATCTTGTTTAGTTCCCATTTTCACCACTACGCCTCCGCCATCATGGTTTAAATTCTCCACGTTTACCTCATATTTTTAACCTGGACTTCCTGCCTCCGCCATCTTGCTTAGTTCCCATTTTTACCACCGCTCCTCACATCTCCTCGTCCAACCCTTGCCTCCGCCATCTTGGATTTAGTTCCCCTTCTTACGTCCTGTTTTAACCTAAAATCTTAACCTCAAATCTCCTTGCCCCCCACTTCTTGCGCCCGCCATGTTGACCACTAACCTCGAAATCTCCTCGTCCTTAGGCTTTTTGCCTTCGTCATCTTGTTTAGTTCCCATTTTCGCAACCGCACTTCACATCTCCTCGTCCACACCATTGCCTTCGCCATCTTGGATTTCGTTCCCATGCTTACGACCTGTTTTAACCTAAAAATCTTAACCTCAAATCTCCTTACCCTCCTCTTGCGTCCGCCATCTTGTTTAGTTCTCACGTTGGCCACCGCATCTCCTTGTCGCCGACCCTCCGCCATTTTTAGTTCCCACTATTTTAACCTCAAAATCTGCTCTTCTAAGCTCTTGCTTCCGCCATCTTGTTTTAGTTCCCATTCTCACCACCGCGTCTCCTTGCCCCCGCCTCTGGCGTCCGCCATGTTGACCACTAACCTCGAAATTTCCTCGTCCTTAGACCTCTTGTCTCCGCCATCTTGTTTAGTTCCCATTTTCGCCACCGCGTCTCATATCGCCACATCTCTCTATTCACTCAAGAAAACTACCATCCAACGTTCAAAAATTGCTGATGAGTTCTGGAGAGGCTTTTGCAAATCTTGTTGGTAGAAAAACTTACCTTTCCCATCACCTCCAACATACCCCACTCCCACACCTTTTTCTTTCCACCAATCATAATCTCTCTTATTCCTACCAATCAACAACTTTCATTTGTTCCTTTCCACCAATAACATCACTTCTTATTCCCACCAATCACAACTTCACACGTCACTTTCTGTTATACTTTTTATCCCTCGTTCTCCATCTTTTCCCTCTTTCAGTCCCGACCTCCGCACAGACAGCACATCGCCGCTCCGCTCCTCTCCATCACGTGTCCTCCATACTCTTTTATCTTCCTTCCTTCATCTTCCACCCGAATTAACGAACCAATCACATTTTGTCTTATTTTTACCAATCAAAACCCTCCACGTCACTTCCTGTTTTTCGTTCATCTTTCCCTAATCCTCAATTCTTTTATCTCGTCCCGGATTAACCAATTGCGATAACGATAATCCTTCCGCTCATGGCGCTTTTCAAACTTACCGCTGTCGCTCTTAATCAGAGGATTAACAGCGACACTAGCGCCACTAGCGGCAGGATTATCGTTAATCCAATTGGCTAATCCGGGACTATAACTATTGATGGGGATCAAACCCGGAATTCAACAATGGCCATCCAAACACAAGCAACAATCAGAATCCGGAAAACCAAGCCTAGGTGTTTGCAGGGGCCAGGTAAATACCTTAAACACTGCTAAGAAAAAAATCTTCACACTCAGGGCCCATTGCTTCGATACAAAAGTTCAACAATGGCGTATAACACAACTAGACTCACAAGAGATTAGAAAACAGGGAAAACAATGAATCGCTGAGATTTACAGTTGACATAATGTATATCACTACAGCAGTACTATTGGACACTGGAGCAAATATTGCTGTATATTCGGAAGATTATTTTCAACAATTGTTAGACAGAAAAATTAAAATAATGTCTCGACCCATCAAAAATGTTTATTGTACTGTGGCAATATCCAAAAGGGCAGAACGGGTAAAGCACTAAGCCAACCTTTCCATTAAATTAGGAAACAAAACATTTAATATAATTTTCTTAATCGTGCCACGGCTGCAACAAAGAGTAATTATTGGTGCATTGTTTTTATGCTTGGGGAGCCATTATAAATTTTGAGGACAAAATTCATTGGAGCAGGGAGCTATTCAAGTATCGTTCGACAAAGAAAATTTAAATAAGAACAGCGGTCCCACCGAGGAGGAAAACCGGCTTCGCGTGTGGAAACAATCACGGTGCAAAATGAATTTATGATCGACATTATCAATGTGAATAAGGAATCACAGAACATTACTACAGAAGGCGAGGATTGCGAAGAAGCACTTTATGTCCACACGCAAGCAATTATCGAAAGGTCGGAACATTTTGACCTGTATACGCTGCATGCCAACCGGCTGCCAAGGGAGGAAAAACCGGTCCAGGCCCCGCGACAAGAGATGTTGAAAGCCGACAAAAACCTCGCGGCTCAGATAAGACGCCAACGACCGCGCGGCTAGAAAAGCAAGAAACGAAGATAAAAATTAGAAATCAGCAAAAACAAAAAGGCACAGGAAGTAATGGACACAAATTTTGAAGGTTTAGTTATAACAAGAAATGGGAATCAGAAAAAAATCGTCAGCCTGGAGCGAAGATCATCGAATGGATATACTGCACTGAGCGCCAGCGGAGAACAGCAGGCCAGTTTGGTCTACACACTTACCAATTAAAGGGTTTAGATGACAACAAAATTTGGGGTACCTATCATCGGCAACTGTTAAAGCCGTTTAAAACTTAAACCAGTTGATCCAACGCGCTGAACATTCACAAATAGTCTTATAATTTGTGTATATAGTAGGAATATTTAGGGTACATTTTATGTATAATGTCATGGATCACCTTTGACCGGCCACCTTTTATGTAAAAGTAGTAAATTCGCCACGGGCGAGAGAAAAGAATTTGTGAAGTACATGAGTAACAAGAAATTTAAGCACATATTTACATTCATTTATGTATGAAAAGAACTTTGACTCTTGCAAACAATAATGTAACATGTGAATTTAATATTTATAATTTGTAGATTAGTTTTGATAATCCAAGTATAAGGTTTCATTCAAATAATTTGTATGTCTTAATAGCTCAAGAAGGACAACAGTAAATGTAATGCATTGTGATAAAGTTTGTATAATCCAACAAAAATAATGAACTCAAATTGGGGGATTAATGGTGAATGATTAAAAGTTGTTTTTCGTATGTTACCACAATAATGTATTGCTAATGTCACATCAGAGAGCAGGCACCGCGGCCGACACTATAGCTTCTTAATTAGCTACACTCATTTGTAATTATTTATAAGCAGTGCACACAATATGCGTGTGAAGTGGCCTAGAAATACAGGCAATCAAGAGCTAGTGCAAGTGAGTCAGTGAAATAGTGAAGAAGAGCCCAAAAATACCAGTTTTCGGTAAAGTGGGAACAGCAAACTATAGTGAAACTACTCCCGAAAACAAGAGCAAAAAGCGTAATTTTTTTTTTCCTTGTGCTACTTACATAGCACATAAACACCAGTCGTGCTGGACACTTAAAAACAATACGAAGGTACGCCAACTTACTGCACAATTAAATTATCAATGTCTACAATATTGTACATAAGTAGTAATAGAAATGTATGTTAAAGAACAAAGGAAGATGCCGACAACTGATAAGATATAATCGACATCGTTTGTTCTGTGTTGCCGTCTCCCGCCGGCTCCCTTTGAGGCAGCCGCCCAAGATGACCCCTCCTTTTCGCCGGCTCCTTCCCTTTCTTTGTGTGCTAACCCTTAAAGCCGCCGAAGATGCCCCCTCCTTTTGGCCTCCTAGCATGTCGCCAGACTCTGTGTCGCTAGCCCCCGCCCCCTCGCTTTGTGTGCTTACCTAATGCCGATAGGTCCTACCCCCTCCCCCATGCGGTCTGGTCGCGTGCCGTAGCGTCCTGTCTTGAGGTGTGCGGTAGGGAATGGTTTTCTCGATGCCTGCCGCCCCTCGGCAAACATTATGGAAAAAAAGAATTGGCATTTTATTACTACTAATGCCCGCACATTGCATATCTAATGCTCCTCGAGCAATTAAGTTTTTTGATTAATTGTATATGAATTGACTCGAGCGCAAGTGGTCGTCATCGTATATGTGTGTATAAGTAGCACGCTCACGGGAACAGTCCGCAATGTAATGAAAACCCTGCAACCTACTTCTGTCTGAGGATAACGGTAATGTCCATTTATACACACATTAGCTGACAACGTTAGACGTTTTCACCACATTAAACACATTAATAGCCTTTAAGATTGCATCCCGGATCTGTATACAGTCATTAGCGGACAATGTCAGTAATTGTTTTCCTAAGTGCTCTGAAAAACCCCAGACACTCAATGTGAATACCTTTTAGCTCGTAGCTCCATCACAAACTGTGGAAAACCCCTAGTCTAGACAATTTTTTCCCTGATAATTAATGATTAAGTTTCATAGCTCTTATTTCTTTCAATAAAATATTGCGAATAAGGTATTCAGAATTCTGATTGGCGGAAAGAAATATTACATACGGTATTAAAAATAAATAAGCGTCTCATTGATCGGTGAATACTACATATGTTATTAAAAATAAAATAAATACGGATAACATTATAGTTAAATATTATAAATGTTATTAAAAAATAATTAATGATTAACTTTCATAGCTCTTATTTCTTTCAATAAAATATTGAATATGACTCTAGCGTTAGGAAAATTAAACGGTGAGAAGAAATATTTTCTACGCTGAAATTATAATTAAAGGCGTACTGTATACATTCTGTACTTAAGTATTCGAATGTATCTTTGTCATTATTTAAATACTCACATACAAGAATTGCCATGCATGATATCAAAAATTAAACTGATTTTTTACGCGATGTTAAACAAAGAAATATGATTTGGCGAGAGTGATATGAAGAATTCAGATGTTGGAAAGAAATATTACATACGATATTAAAACGCATCGCTGATCGATGAATACTACATATGTCATTAAAAAATAAAATAAATTTTCTAGAGTCATATGCAGAAGCATTCCCTTAAGGAGAGATGACGTGATGTTGGATTTCCCCATAACAGGTTTAGGCTTGCTTACGAAATGTCACTGTGCGAGGCAAGCATTTCCCTCTCCTACTCGAATGTTTGGAGTAGCCAATCAAAATCGTTGTATTATATACCATCACATCTCTCACCCCCTTCAGCTTTTATCGGAGGAAATGATATAAAGGCAGCAGCTTCTCCAATGATTTTCACTGTATTGTGAGAACAGCGATCTAAGCACTCTGCAAACTTTATTGTTTCATCGTGAAATTTCATCGAACATCATGTCTGGTATGTTGTATCACCAATTCATTTTCATTAAAAAGTTAACATATTACTTGGTACATTTAACTTATATTTGCGTTCTTGTTTTTAATGTCGTACCTTTATTTGTAAATAGCAGAGCACTCTAAAAGGTAATAGCTAGACAGTTGAACTTTCTGAAATGTGAGCAGTTTAGTTAAGTATTCATTTTAGGCAAGCTTATTCTACATTTAATAGCTAACTGCGCGAATTCTCAAAAATGTGAACAATTTAGTTAAGTATTCATCTTGTTGAGTAATTATTATTCCAGATATTTAAATACAGGATTTCACAGAGTGAATTATATTTCTTTCTAGAAAATATACAATTACTTGAATACCCTACGAATCGAATAAAAATGTTCTGTATAAATATTCTTCCGGGGTAACCGACGGTAATCGAAACGGTGACTTCATGTTTGCATGCATTGATCGAACATTCATCAGTTAATGTTTCATTCCTCTTGTGCATTTTATTTAGTAAAAACTTCCAGTCTGTTTCCATCATGTTGAAAAGAGATATTTTCCATGAGTGTGTCGAATAATACAAGTGCTTAATTTTTATAGAAATTTCTCAGGTGTTTAAAAATACATCGACATTTTCCCTGTATAAGCTATTCGCAATAAAGTAAATTAACTTAATAATATAACTTTTCTTAAAAAAATAAGTAAATAAATAAGTAAATAAAAATCTAACGCGTAAATTAATTACGTTTTCAGCATTCAGTTCTGCTAACGTAGCTGAGGCGTACATCCAGCTCCAGCAGGATACCCGCCACCGGCTGCAGGATCGCTCCTCAAATACAGTCATGATTCAGGCACCCGAACACCCGAATGGTAAGCATTCTTCAGAGTTTAAAAAAAATTAATGTAACAATTCATATTAACTTCTTGTTCATATTCTTTATTATTAATATTATTATTTCCAGGAAGCGGAGTTTATTTCGGGGTCTGTCATCCATCGACCGCTGCACCGGCACCACCAGGCTTCCAAACCTTCCTGGTGCCAAATCATCATGGACGGGGGCCTGCCCCGTACATGCAGCAACACTCGAATGGTAATAATTTACAGACCGGTGTTTGAGCAATTGTAACTAAAATTTATTTAATAGTAGGTATACAAGGGCGATTCTAGACCTACGACAGCATAGACTTCTGGATTGTATAAGGAGAAGAGGATATATTTAAGGGGAGTTTCTCACCACATATGCAGTCACATAACTCTTTCGGTCTCCCAGAATACCATATATTTTTCACACATGTGTTTAAGACATCTATTTTTCACGTATAGAGTATAGATTCTTTAGAACTCTGTACTTAAACATGCTATACTATTAATATTGTTATTATTCTTATTATTATTTATTTTTTCCAGGAAGTGGACTTCATTTCGGAGATGGCATTGCTCAACATGCGACCGCTGCACCGGTACCTCCAGGCTTCGGAACCGTTGCACCGGCACCACCAGGCTTCGCGACCGCTGCACCGCCACCCCCAGGCTTCTAGACCTTCCTGGTACCAAATTAGCAGGGCTGGGACCCTGCCCCATACATACAGCAAGCACCGAACGGTAAGAGTTTTTCAATATTTTATGAACTTCTTGCTTTACACATTCTATATTATTATCATTAATATTATAATTATTATTTCCAGGGAGTGGACTTTATTTTGGGATGAGTCAACCATCGTCCGCTGCACAGGCACCACCCGACTTCCAAGCCTTCATGGGGCCAAATCAGCAGGGTCGGGTCCCTGCCCCATACATGCAGCAACCACCGACCGGTAAGAATATGTTTCAACATTTTATGAAGTTCTTTTACACATTCTATATTATTATTATTTCCAGGAAGTGGACTTTATTTCGGAGGCGGGTTTGTTCATCACGCGCCCTCTGCACCACACGCTTTCCCTGCGCCAAATCAGCAGAGGTAGGGCCCTGCCCCATACATGCAGCAACCACTGAATGGTAAGAATCCTTCAACATTTTATGAAGTTCTATTACACATTCCATATTATTAATATTATTGTTATTAATATTATTATTATTTCCAGGAAGTGGACTTTCTTTCGGGCGCGGTATCGCTCAACATGCGAGCGCTGTACCATCAGCCTTTCCTATACCAAATCAGTAGGGATGGGGCTCTGACATATGTGTGCAGCAACACTCGAACGGTAAGAATCCTTCAACATTTTATGAAGTTCTTTTACACATTGTATATTATTATTATTAATATTATTATTATTCCAGGAAATGATCTGGGTGACGCTGGAAGCCAGCCTATGGACCTAGAAACACAGGGGTCAGCATCGCCGGAGATTGGTGAAGACTCGACCACTGCACAGTCCGCCTCCTCATCGCTCAACACTCTGGAGGAGGTTATACACAGTGAACCATCGACCACCTCAGTCGCAGGTGATGACACCGCTGCACCATCGACCTCCTCAGGCGCAAACGATGAAGCCGCTGCACCGTCAACCTCCTCCTCCTCCTCATCATCCAATGATGTAGAACCTGTTAATGGAAAGAGAGTACCGACATCGGATGGGAGGGAGCAGCTTACAATCAAAAAAGCCAAGGTTAGTGCTAGCAATTGCCAGGGCCTGGAGTGCAATACCATCCAATCGGCATTCAAGGGACGTATTTTTAATAGTAGAATAGAAAATACATTAGAAACACTCGAGCCCAGAGTCTTTTTAGATGAGTGCTAGGAGCTTATTATTAATGAAGCGGAAAACGTTTTGCAGAAAAGCAGGAGTGGATTAAAGATGCATTGTTCCATGGAACTTGAATATTTAATCCACAATTCTAATGAAGAGAAGTGTCTTCCCACTGGCTTTAATTCTAAGCCTGTGCTGATACTTCCGTCAAGCGATCTCAATCAGATCTTCTCTCGAATTGCGGGGAATATTTTGGAAAACATTTCTAAATTTGAGGGGGGAGCATCGTCGAAGTCCTTGTTAAAGATACTCAGCCTGGTGATGGGCTTTACACACTACGATCCTTTACACGAAGGTTCATACATTGAACTACCGGAGAAAATTGTGAAAAACATTGCTGTTATAAATATAAAGAACAAAGACAATTACTGCTTTGCATGGTGTATGCTAGCCTCTAAATACCCTGCTAGTAACAATGGATATAGAACAGCAGTATACCCTGAGAAACTGCTTTTCAAAGCATTCAATTATGAGGGTATCGAATTTCCGGTACCCCTACATCATATTGAATGCTTTGAAAAGCACAATAATGGAGTATCCATTTCACTGTTTGGTATAGAGGAGAATGACAACATTATTCCCCTATACCAAACAGCTGAAAAGAAGCAGCACCATGTAAACCTGCTATATATTGAAGAGGATAAGTCGCACTATTGCCTCATTAAAGACCTGTCCAGACTAGTAAGGAGCCAGAAAACGAAGAACTGTCGAAGGATTTGGGCATGTGAGGCATGTCTCAAGAGATGCACCAATGAAAAGGCTCTGGAAACGCACCGATTAAGATGTGGAAAATGCCAATTGCTTAAAATGCCGCAACAGGATGAGTACCTTGAATTTAAAGCATTCTCCAAAAGCGTCCCTGTACCATTTGTTATATACGCAGACACTGAATCTGTTCTGGCGAAGGTTCATTCTTGTGAGCCCTCAAGCAACTCGAGTTGGACCCGAACCATTCAGGAGCATGAAGCAATGTCTATTGCCTTGAAGGTGGTATGTAGGCATGACGAGGCATTGTCAAAATTCTTCCTCTTCAGAGGTCCGAATGCAGTCGATGACTTTATCAAGCAAATAAAATCAATCGCTGATGACGTCATCGATGTGTATTCCAATCCTAAACCCATGGATTTAAGCCTTGAAGAGCAACAGAATTTTGATGATGCCTCTGAGTGTCATATATGCCTTGCTGCTTTCACTGTGAGCGATTTGCGCGTGAAGGATCGCGATCATGTGACTGGCGAATATCTGGGTGCTGCTCATAACAGATGCAATTTGAATAGAAAGGTCCCTGATTTCATACCGATCTTTTTTCATTGTTTATCTAATTATGACAGCCACTTCTTGATAAGACGCCTGGCATATGATAATAAACCCGTATCGTGCATCGCTCAAAGTGGTGAAAGGTATATAGCGTTTAGCAAACGGTACAGGAACATCAGCTTCAGGTTTCTGGACAGCTTTAAGTTTCTTGACGATAAGCTGTCCAGCCTGGCTGACATGCTGGAGGAGAGTGACTTTAAAATAACAAGGGCAGAATATCCTGTTGAGGAGCGTTTTAAGCTGGCGAAGAGCAAGGGAATATTCCCATATGATTATGTTTCAAGCCTTGCCATACTCAAAGAAACTTCTCTACCACCGAAGGAAGTCTTCTACAGCACTCTCACTGACAGCCACACCACCGACGAGGAATACAGGCATGCTGTAAAAGTCTGTGATACCTTTAATATCCGGAATCTCGGAGAATACAGCGATCTATATCTGAAAACAGATATACTGCTCTTAGCGGATGTTTTCGAAAAGTTTCGGGATCTCATCCTGGGAATGTATAAACTTGACCCAGCATGGTTTTATACATTACCAGGACTCGCCTTTGACGCTATGTTGAAGATAACAAAGGTGAAACGTTCCTTAATATCCGACAAGAACATGCTGGAATTTTTTGAATCGGGAATTAGAGGTGGACTGTGCACAGTGGTGAAGGGCTATACCAAAGCTTACCACAGATACATGTCCAACTTTGACCAGCATGCTCCTGTTAAACACCTGTCCTATTAGGACATAAACAACTTATATGGAGCTTCTATGGGGTCTGCCCTACCATACAAAAGTCTGAAATGGCTCACCAGAGAAGAAATTGATAGCATAAACTTCGCAGAAATCAAAGAAGACTCAGAGACTGGCTATGTGCTAGAGGTTGATATCGAATACCCCGGCCATATCCATGACGCCCATAAAGAGCTTCCTTTCTGCCCACAGAGTGCGACACCACCGAATGGCCAATACAAGAAACTGCTAGCAACATTAGAACAGAAAAGCAAATATGTCTTGCACTACAGGGTGATGCAGCAGTGCATTGAACAAGGTCTAACTGTGAGACATATTCACAGAGTGGTATCCTACGACCAGTCTAACTGGTTGAAGACATATATTGACGTCAACACCGAGAAAAGAATTCAAGAAAAGTCAAAATTCGGGCAAAACCTATGGAAAAAGATGAATATCGCCGTATATGGAAAATTTATAGAAAATGTGAGAAAATACACTGATTTCAAAATAGTTGGAACCTGGGAACAGGCAAAGAAGTTAATAGCAAACAGCACTTACCTACGCACCATAATGTTTGAAGAAAATCTTGAGGGAATCGAACTGGGCAGAGAGGAGGTGCATATGAACAAACCAATCTACATAGGACATGCAATTATGGACATTTCAAAATTTATCATGTATGACTTCTTTTATAATATAATGAAACCAAATTTAAAAGACTTGCTGCTGAATTACATGGATACAGACTCGTTCATTTTTGAAACGAGTTCTGATATCCATGAATTCATCAGGGAGAACCCCCAATATTTCGACACTTCAAACTTCGAAAAGGATAATGCATATGGTATTAAGCAAGCCAACAGGAAAAAGATTGGGTTGTTCAAGGATGAATTGGGCGGTTTGGTTATAGAGGAGTATGTCGGAATAAGAGCAAAGTTATACGCATACAGATACGGGGGGCAGACGATAAAGAAAGCAAAGGGTATCACCAGGGTGGGTATGGATAAAATCGATTTCGACCATTATTTTGAATGCTTAAAGGACCATAGTATAAAAATTTATTCGGTACAAAAAACATTTCGCAGTAAACACCACAAAATTACAACCATTGAAACAAACAAATTGGCATTGAAGGGGGGTGACGATAAGAGGAAGTTGATGGAAGGAAGCTATAAGAATCTAGCGTGGGGCCATTATTCCCTTAGACCTGGTGATTGCTAGTGCCTAAACTTGAAAATATGTATATAATGTAAATATTTGAAGATTTCTTGTTTTTTACTTTTTCAATCTGAATTTTGTATATATCCATTTAAATTGTGTATGAGGGTTTTTATGTAACAATTTTTTCCCTTTAATGATGTTATTTTATATATTCATTTAAAGTATGTGAGGGTTTTTATATATTAATTTTCCCTCTAATGATGTTATTGTATATATTCATTTAAATTGTGTATGAGGGTTTTTATGTAATAATTTTCCCTCTAATGATGTTATTGTATATATCCATTTATAGTATGTGAGGGTTTTTTAAGTGTCTACATTTTTCCCTCAAAAAAAGAAAAAATAGGAATGATTTTTAAAATAAAAATACTCATGATTTTACAACCATAAAAACTGGTCTTTATTAAGTCTTCATATATCACACCAAATCCTTTATATCAATCCATTGAGTATCAGGAGAACCATACCACTTTACACAAACTTTGTTTCCCCGTTTACGTATAACCTTTTCTGCTAAATATGTGTTAGGATAGTTAGTCTTTTTTAGTTCATGTCCATAAAAGCCACCTTTTATGATTTCACCATTCCTATCCTTTAGTATGTATGTTGTAGGTTTGGTACGGTTCACACGAAATACTTTGAAGATTTCAACGCTCCAGTTAGATTCATAACCCTTTTCAAAATGTCCTTTATGTTTAGATATCCTAACATAATCACCAACACTAAACTTCCTTGAAGCCTTCTTCTCTCTTCGTTCTTGATTATAATTATACACAGTCAGAAGAAGATCCTTGTTTTTCACTTCATTAGGTTTCATGCGGATAGTTGAATCAAGAGTATCATTGTACTTTACAAGGATTCTAGGTAAAAGATCTAGCCACTTGTATGAGCCTTGGACTAAAAACTCTCGGTACATCATATTCTTCAAGGTTCGAATTAAGCGTTCAACAGCCGCAGCCTTCACATTGGTATAGGTGCTGTAGTGGTTAATATTATACTTAACATTAGCCGTTTAAAGAACTTGTTATAAAATTCTTTCCCGTTGTCACTTTGAATATTCCGGGGAGGGACATCCATTTCTTGTAATATATCCTCCATAGCCTTTGCAACATTAACTCCGCCCTTATCCTTTAAGGGTTTTGCATATGCCATTTTAGAGTAAAAGTTGATTGCGATCAGAATGTATTTGAAATTTTTGTTCACTCTTGCATATGGTATCATTTCAATCAAATCAGTTTGTAATAAATCATTCATACCTTTGCTGATAATTTTTCCTCGCCGACACGTGAAGCTCTCTGGCGATATTCTGTTTGCTGTCATGCTATAATTTTAGATGCTTTCAACTCCCGGATAATTTCCTCAATCTCTTGAGCGTGACTATCATTACCGGCGTCCCTCGAAGCAATAAGTAACCTCAGTCTATTCACTAATGTGTTAGGATTTCTCCAAAAAACGTAGTCAACCTCCTTATCAGACTTATGCTCCTTCCGTGCCAGTCCTAGACCTGAATGTGTATTGAGCAAGGGGCGTATTATATTCTTGTATTTATACGATTTACCAGATTTCAAACGACCGTGTCTGGTGTAACCACTTCTATGAAGAAAAGTACTTTTCATAATCTTAGAGTACGTCTCCAAGTCTTCACTGGTGTATACAGAAATCTGAGACGTTCGCTTAAAGATGAGCTCCGTCAAACCGGCGGTAGACTCATACGTTTCATCACCTGTCAATATTTGATTATTTATAAAATGAATATCTTTATTTCCAAGCATATAACTTCCATCCTGATATCTCACACCGTACAATGTATCAATACGATCCTTGTCTTTTGAGCGAACGTGTTGAAGGAAAGTAGAAATACTTGTAGAATCATCATCTTCATTCTTGACTGTCTTCACAGTCAACCCTCGTTGAGTGTCCAAAATATCCTTGAGGGGAGCGGTTACAGGCTTCAAAGCTTCGGACATGACATGCTGAGTCTCAAACCTGAGACCTTTTAGAGCTCTCAGTTTTTCTTTTACAGCCCTAGTATGCTCGACTACAGACTCTTTAAGTCTTATGCTTTCACTATCCATTTTACAAATGATGTGAAAGTAGACGATAACCTTCAATTTATAGTCTGCGTCCAGCTTGAGTTCTCATCTTATCGATAGCCTTAGCTAACATCTCTATCGAAGTTCTCAGTTGCTCGGTTTCTTTCTTATGTTCCTGCGTATGTGTCTTGAACGCTTCAGCAAAAATTGCCGTATTAGCGTACTGGTTTCTGACTGATTCTTCTAGACTCGTCATTTGCTGCACATTAGTTTTGTAAGCGTCCATCATCATATTTACATTTTCCTCCACTTTCTTAAGTTTATCATTGCAGCAATCAGTTTTGAGAGTATTCAAAACCTCTGTCTTTAACTGCCCGACTGTAGCCTCTAAATCTGAAACTCCATTCATCGCTAACTTTTCTAAATTAGTAATTTTCTGATTGCAAAGATTCTGAAGATTTGTTTTTTCTCTATCAAGCTCTGCGGTAACTTGTTTAATAGAGTCCATTACAAAATCCACTCTGTCTTTTGTAGAGGTTGTTAGAGTATCCACTTTACTCGTAGTTTTATTCAGATTTGCTGTGATGTCTAGCAGCTTCTTACCTATTTGCATCTCGATTTCCTTTGGCAAGTACCTGTTTAACTGCTGTCGCGTCTCGTTCGATTTCCTAATGACCATAGCTCTAGCATATCTTTTATTTACAGCATCCGTATCTCCGAGAGGATCTGCTATATCAGTGATTCTCTTATTGTCGAATATAATGTTACCATTACCATCTCTCGACTGCGTGCGTGAATTGACATATCCAGTGATGAACTTTTTATTCACAACATCGTTATCGTGAACAGGACCTAGCAATACCTTCAATCTAACTTTATCAATCACGATGTTATTTTCCTTATCTCTCTTGAGGATATATCTTGAAATCAATTCATCGATCAGGGTCTTAGCCATAACCTCAACATTGTTAGCAGCTTGCTGAGAGAAATCGTGCATCCTAATTTGGAGAGCATCCAAATAATTCTTATTGGAGGCATCATGATTATCTTTAGGATCGTGAACATTGCACAATCTGTTATTCTTGAATTGATAGTTTCCTTTGACATCTCCATTTATGATCAAACGATCAAACACTCTTCTAACTGGACCAGTTCTCTGAGAACCGAACCTATCGATGCTCATGGTTAACTACGAATGATCATTTTCTTTTTTGTCGAGCTTAATATATACATCAAAACCATTCCTATATCGCCCCTCATTCATGTGAAATTCAGGAACTATCACAACAAAGGGTCTTCCTTCTGATACACTCTCCCAAACGCTCTTACATAGATCTTTAAATTCATTGTAGGTCATGACGGTATTTACATAATCTTCGTAAATGTGCTTTAAGTTTAAATTGTCTTGTCTGAAGAGTATTATCATGTTTGTATTATCGCGAATTAAATGTTTTGGAACTTTAGCATAGGACTGCGCTAGATATACAGAGTCGACATTTCGATGTCTACCCATACTGTAAAAGGATGCTATCTTTTCCTGCTTTTCAGTGATGACGTCATCAAATATAAAGATTGAATTTTCTTTGACTTCAGAAGGATGCAAAACATCATTCCCGTTGTCGAAGGTTGTTCACTTCTATACCTTCGATGTTTCCAAGCACTTTAATTAGGTATTGGTACTTTGGTTGATAGAGAGACTTTGAATAAATATACAAATTTTAAAACATATTCCATTCTCATGGAGTAGCATATTGAGTAATACGTTTGTTTTCTCTGCACTGGAACTCCCTAAAATAAGAGCTCTGACATTAGATGGAAATAACTTGCCATGACGATCACTTCTAAAGTCACTTGCAAAGTCTAATACCTGAATATGTAGAGAGCAGTGCTGCTTAACGAGCTCCATGTTAACAACTAACTTATAAAAATGTATGTGCGATGTTTATGTTTTACCGGATGTAAAGTAGTTAATGATTGAATGCAATGATATAAAAGGGCTAATGCATGCAATTACTCGCTTAGTATATCATGAGAGCTAAGAGAGGGAGGTCGTTGCAGTATAAGCGCGGCTCTGGAATTATTAATTCCATAATTAATTCGCTCCCCTTTGAAGCTCACTTACCTGGATATAGATATTGCGGGCCTGGTACTAAATTGGAAAAACGTCTAAAAAGAGGAGACCCCGGAATTAACCAATTAGACGAAGCTTGCAAACAGCACGACCTCGCGTACGCTGACGATAAGGACACCGCTTCAAGACAAATAGCGGATAAGATTCTTGCAGAGAAGGCTTGGAAGCGTGTGCAGTCATCAGATTCAACTTTTGGTGAAAGGTTAGCTGCAAGGCTAGTAACTGCAATTATGAATGGAAAGGTTGCAGTGGGAGCCGGAAAGAGGAAGAAGAAGAGAGGAGGGCTTTTACCGTTGATACCCATCATTGCTGCTTTAGGCGCTGCAGCAGGCGGCGCTGCTCAGATAGCCTCTGCAGTCAATAAAATAAAGGCTGCTGATAGGCACTTAGCAGAAGTTGCGAGGCATAACAAGGCGATGGAGACCCGAGGAAAGGGACTGCGGAAGAGAAGGTGTAAGAAGAGGAATAAAGGAGGATTCTTACCTGCAATGCCGCTGAAGTTGTCTTTAGACAGTGCATCTAAAATAGCAAGGTCTTTGAAAAAAAGAGGATCTAAAGGCGATGGTTTAAGAAGAAGAAGGCAAAAAACAGAGGAAGAGGATTGTACATATACCGGAGGAAGCCCTAAGTAACGGAGCCATCGAATATTATGCTAAACGTTTAAAAATTCCTTATTTTAGAGCGGTTTATATGATTGACAAGCTTCCTTTAAAACCACACTGCAAAGAGAGACTTATTACCAAGCTCGATACATCAGATAATGAAGGAACAAACTGGGTTGCTATAAGGAAAGAAGGTGATGTCGCATACTACTTTGATAGTTTCGGTAATTTGAAGCCGCCTCCTGAGATTGAGAAATATCTACAAGGCGTTAAAATCTACTATAATACACAGAGATACCAGAATTTCGATTCAGTCATCTGCGGGCACTTGTGCTTGCAATTTCTTTTATCCTAGAAGCTGCTTCATCGTCAAGATGAGTTATACAGTTACAGTGAGTGGGTCAGACACTGTTATTTCAACGTATCTAAACCCGCCTCTACAGCTAGACCCTCCAGGTCATTATGAGATTGCTCTCTTGAATTTTGAAACATTCTATTCAATACCAAATGTCGATGAAAGTAATAATAGATTTCATTATATTCATAATGGTAAACCTGAAACCATTGTCATCCCTCATGGAACCTACGAGATTGCCGATATAAATACATTTCTAAAGGATAAACTAGGATTGAATGATGAAGTCTTCTTCATAAGACCTAACAATAATACAATGAAGGCTGAAATTAAATGTCCTTATACAATAGACTTTTCTAAGGATAGATCTATTGGTTCGCTTCTAGGATTCACAGACACTAAAATAATTCCTGCAGGAGAAGCGCTCGAATCTGACGATCTTGTGAATATATTTAAAGTGAGTATCATACGTGTGGAGTGCAGTATTGCAACAGGCTCCTTCATTGACGGTAAAAGCGGACGTTCGCTCTACGAGTTTTTCCCTTCTGTTCCACCAGGCTATCATATCTTTCAAGAACCTTCGATCCCGATGTATTTACCGGTCATAGATACAAACTATATAGATCAGATCACTATTCGCGTGGTAGATCAACACTGAAAGGCGATCAACTTCAGGAACGAAGTTATCACTACAAGACTCCACATAAGACGTAATGGCAATACATTTTAAAAGACATCGCAAATACTATAATAGACGACGTACACAGCGTTCGAAGCATACTACCTCTCCAGCTTCCGAGGAGTTAACACGTGCTAACCGCAAGTTCCTCGAAGGGTTAGGTTACAGGACGCTATAGTGGACATCTTAAACGTGACAGAAGTTCCAGCCTTTGACGACAAGATCACCAAGGAGGAGGACCATATTTTTCTTCCATACAACACCTCCGCTCTGGATGTAAACGATGAAATTAGAATACCATGCCAAGCTGAAGATTTGTATACGCTACCTAACAAGAGTTATCTCTACATCGAAGGTGCTCTCACCAAGGTAGATGGATCCCCTACTACATCGAAGCTCACTAATAATGCTATAACCTTCATGTTTGATGAGATACGTCTATGAATGCTACAACTATAGACAGAACAAGGAATCCTGGAATTACTACAACTATACGAAATTATGTGACTCTCAACCCTATGGAGTCGAATCGGCTGCTGAATGCTGGATGGGCCTATCCTGGTGAAGAAGTTGATATAGTACACGCGACGAATGGAGCTTTCAATGCTGTAGTCCCTCTCTCGATGCTCCTAGGATTTGCTGATGACCACAAGGAGCTTATACTCAACAGCACGTTTGAATTGATTCTCATAAGATCCAAAGATTCCAGAAACTGTGTCCTGAGTTCGAATGGAGAGGAAGCTAATGTAAAGTTAACTAGAATCGAATGGAGGATGCCAGTAATTCGCCTTTCCGATGCTGAAAGAGTTCACATTCTAAAAATTGTCAAGTCTGATAAACCTCTACACCTTGCCTTTCGATCTATGGATCTTCATACACAACCTGCTGTACCCCAGACAAGATCTTTTACGTGGAATGTAGCAACAACATCTAAGCTCGAGAAACCTCGCTTCATCATAGTGTGTGCTAAGACTGCAAGATTGGGCGATTATAGCAAGAACAGTTCCGAGTTTGATCACTGCAACATTACTAATTTGAGACTATTCCTCAACAGTGAATGCTACCCCTACCATGATTTGAACTTTTACTTTAAAAATTCAAAGTTTGCTTCACTATATGAAATGTACTGTAAATTTCAAAGTTCCTATTATGAAAGAGATAATTATCCCCTCTTGAAGAGAAAGGATTTTCTTCACCGTGCACCATTATTCGTAATAGACTGTTCTCACCAACCCGAAGAGGTTATAAATGGAGCTGTGAACATCAGAATCGAGATTCAAGCATCTGCAAATATACCAGCCCAGACGTCATTGTACTGCCTGGTTCTACACGACAAAGTATTTACCTACAAACCCCTTTCTCGCGTGATGCAAGCACTTATATAATTATGCATATGTTTGGGTGAATGGTTTTTGTAAAGGAATGTACAAGGATAAGTTTATGAATAATAAATTGAATTCATATACTAAAACACTCTTTTATTGACTTTAGCATACATTTCAAGCATTTTCCTTCTTCCCCTCCTACTCACTGAAATACTAATTGCTCTTGACTTGCAGAAATCATTTAAAATATTCAAATGTCTTTCAATATAGGGCAATAGCCGTTTTAGGTTCCTTACACCCTCAATGTCTAAAGATATTACATTATTATTTAAACATGCATTTATGAAATGAATTGAATGGTCAAAAATACAATAATATTGTATGCATAAATTACATTGTCACAATATTCATCACACGCAAACTTTTTTTCTTGGCGTAGGTAATCTTCAATCATTGGAATGTTTTTGGATATTATATCCCAGTCTGATTTTGTAATATAAACAATTGATTTATCACTTTCACAATTTATGTAGAGGGAGGGTATGTCATAGTATAGTCCAATGTTCACGGAATGGGAGGGGGAGATGCTGACGTCATCAAACGCCCGTGATCGATTCTCCATGCTCCTCCGTTGAATGCAGGGTATCTTCAATGAATAAGAAGACCCTAGGACCCTCGTTGAGGATCCTCCTCTTACACCTCCTCTTCTGCTTTCTCTTCCCATTCTCGTTCTGCCTCTTCCTCCGCTCCCTCCTCACACCCCTGCAACATATATTCAAAACAATGTTAGAAATAGGTTTAGTTAATGATTTCATGCCCTCTGAAAGAGAAAATACATATATTAGAAAAATCCTCTCCCCTTGTCACACAAAAAGTACTATCAAAGTATGTCATACTCACTTCACGGGCTTGCACGATTCTGTATGTATCTCGTGCGAGCAATCTGGAATCGTCTGATTTATCCCCTCCTGTACCCTCGTTGCTTTATCATCAGGGGTAGTAGTAATGTCGGGTAGTGGAGCAGCATCCTTATCCATAGGCTGCGTATTGCGCTCTGCGATTGAATATTCCTCTATATTGACAATGCGTCTCTCAGGATGCAGCTCCTCTATTGGCACGGGTACCTTAGGCGCAGTCATTCGCAGTCTGTAATAATTTAATTTTAGGTTAGACATAGAGTAGCATTAGAAGCAGTAAATGAATATGTAATTTAACATTTCTTCTACTTACTCGAGTTTTCTCTTCCTGCGCTGGTAGACCTCGCAGTTGTCGTTACATAGGAAGAAGGATGTCATGCGTTCATGCTGGGCCGGGTTAGTACAAAGTACAGAATGCATGTATCCCGTGCACGATTCTGTATCACATTCAGTTAGATGTTTCGAGACGAAGACATCGTCAACTTCATCGACATCACTAAGATCCTCCACATCATCACCCATGCGATTTTCACTGAAAGAATAAAATAATTTCAAGTTAGTTTTCATTTAACATGTGTACAATATATTGCCGAGTTATAGAAATATATATATTACTTACATGTTCGCT
The DNA here is from genome assembly GCA_030765065.1 of Deroplatys truncata. Taxonomy (NCBI): domain Eukaryota; kingdom Metazoa; phylum Arthropoda; class Insecta; order Mantodea; family Mantidae; genus Deroplatys; species Deroplatys truncata. The sequence continues at coordinate 531,866,717 of CM060990.1, read as the reverse complement.
CCTCGATAAACAGGACAGCTCTCTGTACACACTTCCAGTGTAGTCATCTGATCATGATGCGATGGTTGAGTACACAACACTGAATGCATTAAACCATTGCATGTTTCGGTATGGAAGTATACGTAGTGAAAATAATCTTCTCCGCACTCGCTCCAGCAATCATTCATCTCAGATGCACGATTATCACCAGCCATTTCGATTATCACTGAACGAACAATAAATGATCGCTCTGGCTGTGGACGTTCCTTACATACTGTAGACGGTGATGTCACGCGGCTGTGGAGGGGGTTGAATGCATGTTGAGACCTGTTATTCACCCTCCAGGCAGAAGCCGGCTGTCTATTTTTGAATACAAAGGAAAGCCAATGTCCAGCATGTTTTAACATGATTTACCGACGCCGACAGAATGGAGCCGGACTAGTCTACACATCGAGACTTGTTAGCGACGTCACGCACCCAGTCGTGGAGTGGGGTGAAACTTGTTATTACCAGAAAGAAGTCGACTGCCTGGTTTTTTTCATTACATGACGGACTGTTCCCGTGAGCGTGCTGGTTATACATACGTTACCAGTTGCGCGCGAGTCAATTCATATACAATTAATTAATCAAAAAACTTAATTGCTCGAGGAGCATTAGATATGCAATGTGCGGGCATTAATAGTAATAAAATGCCAATTCTTTTTTTCAATGTTAACCGTATTTATTTTTTAATAACATATATAGTATTCACCTATAATGTTAACCGAATCATTTATTTTTAATAACATTTATAATATTTAACTATAATGTTATCCGTATTTATTTTATTTTTAATAACATATGTAGTATTCACCGATCAATGAGACGCTTATTTATTTTTAATGCCGTAGGTAATATTTCTTTCCGCCAATCTGAATTCTGAATACCTTATTCGTAATATTTTATTGATAGAAATAAGAGCTATGAAACTTAATCATTAATTATCAGGGAAAAAATTGTCTAGACTAGGGGTTTTCCATAGTTAGTGATGGAAATTCTACGAGCTAAAAGGTATTTACATTGAGTTTCTGGGGTTTTTCAGAGCACTTAGGAAAACAATTACTGACATTGTCCGCTAATGACTGTATACAGATCCGGGATGCAATCTTAAAGTCTATTAATGTGTTTAATGTGGTGAAAACGTCTAACGTTGTCAGCTAATGTGTATACATGGACATTACCGTTATCCTCAGACAGAAGTAGGTTGCAGGGTTTTCATTACATTGCGGACTGTTCCCGTGAGCGTGCTACTTATACACACATATACGATGACGACCACTAGCGTTCGAGTCAGTTCATATACAATTAATCAAAAAACTTAATTGCTCGAGGAGCATTAGATATGCAATGTGCGGGCATTAGCAGTAATAAAATGCCAATTCTTTTTTTCAATAATGTTTGCCGAGGGGCGGCAGGCATCGAGAAAACCATTCCCTACCGCACACCTCAAGACAGGACGCTACGGCACGCGACCAGACCGCATGGGGGAGGGGGTAGGACCTATCGGCATTAGGTAAGCACACAAAGCGAGGGGGCGGGGGCTAGCGACACAGAGTCTAGCGACATGCTAGGAGGCCAAAAGGAGGGGTCATCTTCGGCGGCTTTAAGGGTTAGCACACAAAGAAAGGTAAGGAGCCGGCGAAAAGGAGGGGCCATCTTCGGCGGCTGCCTCAAAGGGAGCCGGCGGAAGGCGGCAACACAGAACAAACGATGTCGATTATATCTTATCAGTTGTCGGCATCTTCCTTTGTTCTTGAACATACATTTCTATTACTACTTACATACATGTCATCATTGCTATTATTGTTAGTTTTAAGCAGATCATTGGTGTATTATGCATTTATTGTGTTTTGTTCGGGGACATTCATCTATGTTCCAAAAATGTCCAGGTTGGAACTTTAGCAACATAGCTGCGGGGCACTTGAAAGGGGATACATTATACATATATAGGAATTGCACATATGAAAGGGGAACCATACATATAAGAATTTACAGTAATAATTTAAGTCACTAACATGTTAAAATATTCAACATCTAACATTTGTACAGAGCTGATTGTAAGAAACGGGCGAGCTAGCACAAATTCCTGGAAAACATAAAGAGCGTACCTTTCACCAAGCCAACAGGCAGCGAACCGGTAACGGTACGATAAAGTAGAAAGAGACAGATAGAGAAAAGAAAGAAACGGAGATATGAAACTGGCTTCACAACGCTCCAAGATGACGCGTATGCGCATGGACTTGAAGAAACACCTTCTCATACATGTTAAGGTAACGCGGTCAGATGACCAATAGAAAACGTCGTTACATTTTTAAACGCAGAGGTGAGCGTCTCTAGGCTCCCGTATATCAGGGCAGCAAGGCCTCAGAGCCCCCTCTCTCTCTCTCTCTCTCTCTCTCTCTCGCTGATCTTCGAGAATTCACGTCGACACGAGGTGCTACGGATGCACGTGGGTGCACAAGGGTGGGAGTGCGTGTGCAGTCAGCTAGGCTCCTGACTAATTTTACAGTGGTGAGATTATAATAATGGGAATATCTAGCCGCCCATAATTATTCAAACTGTGAAATAAACTTCACTGTTTACGGGAAAATTTTAGTGTATTTTTACCTTGCCTCACCCACTATAACCTGAGAATTAATAATTCGACGTTGTTAGCAATGGAATAGGCAACAATCGACGAGCACCTATAGCCGAGGAAGAAGAACACTGCAGCAGGCAGTAACAATCCAAGGATCGACGATTTCGCCCTAGGAATAGCGCACAGCACGTTTACCGCTACAAACCTCGCCCAATGACGATTTTCCGCTACAAAGTTCACTAATGGGAGACCTTTGTGGAAAATTGAGGTCATTTCCCTGCTTACCCTGACAACTCTTACTTTCGGTCGTGTTCATTCTGTAATCTCTTTGGTCTTGCATTATTGTTAGATCAGACAGAGATTTTCCACTTTTCAAAAACATGTCATTATGCACACTTAGTAATTTTGCACTATCTTACTTTTCGTTGGGGTAATGATTTACTGTCACTGTCGCTGAAGTTCTAGTAGTTCCGGGTTCGAATTTTGTGCCTCCTGTGGGTATGAAGTTCCTGGGTTGTAGTTTCTCTTCGTAGATGTCCTCTGCAATGTAGGTCTGGAGCATTTTTCGAGCACCACATTGGCAGCGCCAGGTATGTAGCGGTTCCCAGTCGTAGGTAGGTGGTTCTTACCTTGCGTCGTCCTCGTCCTCGCCGCTACTTCGTAGTGGGTCGTCTTTAGGAATCGATTTCAACGATGTCAGCAGGAAGCACATCGTCGTCGTATCTCAGGGTCATCTGTAGGCGAATCAATCTGAAATTCCCTACTGTGATTACGTCAGGGTAGAATACGGGAGTTAACATCAGGATATTGCCTTGAAACAAACAGTGTTTTCACTTTTCTCACTCCGGTACGCCCTTATTCCGGAAATCCTGCAAGATTTTTTGGTATTCCAGAACACGTATCATTCTTTTACACTGCCTTCCCACTGTTGTATCCTGGTCCACCAAAGTTTACTCCGGTTAGTTATTTAATATCTCGGCGCTCTATCACCATTCTTTAGATTCGCGTGAACTTGAAGTAGTCACTTGACAAACATTAACTCGTTTATGAGCTTGGATATAATTATATCGACGAATACCGTTAACACTTATATACATATTTCACCTATATCACTTTACAATTGCATAATTGTGAGGCACTTAGCAAATTTCGGAACTTAGCGTCCTTTTTTGACCCGAAGTGCTACATGTTACGTTAACAATGACTCATGAAACATCGTGGGAAATCCACGCTTACGTTTACATATATCAACTTACTACTTGCCTTTGGATTTTTGTACATGCAACAATGTCTTCCTCTCTTCTCATTGGTTCTAACGATTGTACTGTATCCTTATTGGCTCTTCGATTGAAAATTCGAAGCTTAATCGGTAAGAAAAGTCCGTTGCCTACCGCATCTACCTTCTCTTAAACCTAGGTTGTTCCCCTCGAAGTTGCTCGGAAAAATTCAATGAACCTTTTTGAAGCGAAGCTGCTCTGTTTCCCCTAAATCTTGCAGATTTTCCTAAGCATTTACGCCTTTATTTCTGGACAATATTAATGAAACTCAAAACACATATCACTTTTTGACGGGCTCTTGATTGATGTAGCTTTAATCTAATTACTTTAAAATTGTAGAAAATTAACAAATTGCGTGGTAATTAATCATTAATAACTAATAAACTACAATTATTTAAGAATTCATTTCTAGTGGGCTTAATCAGGCAGAAATATGGCTACAAAATGAACTTCATAAAAACTGATGTGCGGTCTACGTTAACTGACAAGCATTTAGGTTCATTACTTGGACTATGTACAACATTTTATCCCCTGACATTGAAAAATTACTGCAATCCAAACGCTTGCAAAAATCGCCGATCAATAAATAAAATGCTCTTCATATAAAATATATAAATAATGAAGGATTAGGTTTTCACGACTTGGCAAACAAGCATGTCGGAGGCAATATACTGGTACACTGAAGGGTCGTCTTCCGCGGTCTACGGGTACTAGCCTCTAGTTCCCGAGGTCACGGGTTCAAAACCGGTGGAGGGCGATGTGTTTTTTCAGGAGTAAAAATCCTTAGCAATGGCTTCCTTCTGAAGGGAAGCAAAGCCGGTGGTCCGGTGTCGTAGATCTACGGCACGCAAAGGAACGTCAAGCCTAATAAGAAGGCCCCTGAGCAAAATGTTCGATCTTTCACGCACAATATAGATTGGGACGCTAAGAAACATAGTAGTTAAAAAGCATCCATAAATAGATAACTTTAAAGGAAACACACACTTCTATCTTCCTTCATATGAATGTTAAATTTTCATTGCATCTCGCACTACTTCAGTCATCCCCTCTCGAGATCCTCTCCTCGTATTCCCGATCTTCCTCCTCTACTCCCTTCACTTTGTGCCAGTTTTCCTTTAACGTACCTTGTAATAGTGACGTGATTTAAGGCCTGTAGTGACTAGGTGGTCTCCAGTCAACCGGATATCCTTTTTTCGGGAAATACGGTCCTGGACCAGTGGCTTCTTGAAGGTCTACATAACACGTATAGAACATGTATTCGAATTCCTATAATGCTGCTTTTAGCTTTTCGTTTGAGAGTCTTCTTGATTTGGTAAACACAGGAGATCCCTTATTGTCTACATCGTGATCTTTTATGTTTCTTTTCATTATATTGGGGCCCAGTACGTCTGGAAACATATGTAAAATGAATTGACATGACTGTGTTTCCTTGCTCTTCATTGCTGACTTCTGCTTGACTATTTTGACAGTTATCAGATTAGAGAGCAGAGAATTGCCGTCGACCAACCGCCGTCGCTTGCTGTCCTTTTTAATATGATGTAACGTGAGAGAAAATCTGCACCAATCAAAGGCTTACTTACACCGGCTATTCATGCAAGCGCCAGAATCTCAAGAACTACCTACTAAGAGTCTTGCAAGCTTTGTGAAAGAGGTAAGATTGTAGGAAATTAAATGAAGGGAAGCACAATATAGCACGACTGGTCGCAGCGAATAGAGCATGTATCGCCCTCATTTTCCTGAAAATAATAAAATAAAATACATCGGCTACAGTGAAACGCTACTTAAGCTCTCTTCGTAGGTCCAGTTGGAGCTTTAATAACTTCTGTCCATAAACCGCAGCTGCTGTATTCTATGCGGCTGAATTTCAAGCTTGCTTACATGGCTGTGATTTTTTGGCAAAGCTGGAATAACTGATTATCCAATCCGGCATTATTTAGAAGGAGCGGTGATGATTCCATATCACTTATAGATATATGGGCGACTCTGCTGGGGCCCTCTCTGTTACCATGAAGAGTCGGGGTTCTAGTTTTTTCGAGCTATATCTTGTGATCTCCAAATATGCAGGTCCATCGTTGGCATCCAGAAAGTTGGCTTCTCACATCCAATGAGGGTTTGTAATACGGCAGCATAACATATCGTGGCTGCAAAATAAGCCCGTTTTATAGAATTTTATTTCGTCATAGATTAAACACGTGTCTAGAAGTCTGGACGTTGTTTCAGAGCCTACCTGGCTAATAGGTTTCTCCTTCCATGACCCGCAGCAGCTAATGTACCTGGGTGGAACTTAACAATTATTGGGCTTCCTTCCGCAGAGGTTTGGTTGAAATTAAGAACCAAAGTTACGCAACGCAGGTAATCAAAGAGACTGTCCATCAAACTCTTCTTTATTACGTGATCACTATCAGGACAGTATTTTTTGATGAGGAATTTTATGTAGGTTTCCTGGTATAGAAGTTTGTTCGCAACTTGTACTGAAGTGCGATCCTTTTGAATGTACCTCTATGGAATATCTGTTGATATCGATGTCATCCTCAGTTGTACTCTATCAGCCCTAAGGTTCAACAGCTTCTTCAGGTGGTCCCTACTGCAAAAGCTGTCTTTGCGTTTTTTTTGAGTCTAAATCTTACGTATTCATCAATAAAATGCTCTGCACTTATGCTTATAGCCGGACAAAATATTGGGGACAGTTCTTAAGCAATGCTATGGTTTAAATTGTAAAAATATTAATATACAGCTTTTTGTGCTTAATACCCCTTTTAACAAAGCAAATTTGCAGGAACGACTTACGAAATACCTGAAATAATGATCAAATAACACGGAATCAACTGAGTTAGGTATTTACTAACTGAGCGGGTGACCCGCATTCGGGGGGTCCCGGGTTCAACCACCTGATACCGCCCACTGTGACCCATGTTTTTTTCGGGGCTTTCCTGGGCCATCAGATGAATGCTGGAGTGACTTCTTTCACCCCCAAATTTCCTGTTTCTCCATTTCTTTCCATTCATCCATTACATTGGTCTCTTTCAGGATCGGAAGTGTCGGTGATGGAGTTTCGGTGCAGCGTGGCCGGGGACAGGAATGCTGTCTGTCAACTCTCTCCGTACCTTGGGTTTCGGCTGGCTGACGGGGTATCCGAACTATCTTGAGTGGTGTTATACCTCCTATGTGTGGGGCTGAGTCCACGGTCTGCAGGTCCGTGTACTGTTGTGTCTACTTCTGGAAGCTTAGGGACCCTATCATGCTGTGTCGTCACTCCTGGATCCGACCGCCCAGTGTCTCCTCTCACCTCATCCTTTCTCTAGGGGACGCCCCCTTGTGGGGCGTAGATGCAATATTCCCTGTGGATCGGTGCCAAGTCCCCTCCATTAAGGAAGATAGTATAAAATAGGTGTTTGCCAACATTTGTCTTAAAAGAATAAGCGAGATGACCGTATATAAATATTATCCAGACAGTTCACCCCAGCCGAAATTCTAATTTGCGCCCTTCATTATCGAATGCAAAAACACTGTTCTCACACGACTAACTGTTGCACTGTCAGAGCATGTTAGGAAAGTGGGACTACGTAATATATTGATTAGTGTCATGAAACAGCGCTATGTATTTTATGTGCAAGATATGAATATCTATATTTCCTAACGTTAAAGGAGGACTGAAGCAAAATTTACGAATTTATTTTATTTAACATTCTACCAGAGCTTAGTTTATGCATAATAATGGTGAAAACCGTAACAATATAAGACTTCACGTATTTTCCATACCGGCAGGCACCGTGGTGACGTCATACGTCTATCTTGCGAAGCACGTATCTCTGCGGGAGCAGCTGGTCAGTTACAGCGTTAAGTTTCAGCAGGAATATGTAGTCACCGCAGTGCCTCGAATATCCATGCTTTAAAAATTACACTTCTTTGAACTCGTCTCATTATTTACGTGTTTTATACTTTTTTCTCCTTTTCTCACAAAGGTAATTGAAACCGAGAGAAGTACCGGCCTTCCAGTTCCTACTTATTAGGTTTAAATTTCTGAAGTTAGCCAATATTACAAGCTATGTCGTATTGAAGCTTCTGTTCATTTACTTCACTCCATATTTGTGTTACAGAGTTTTGTCTCCACTCATATGCAGGGTTAGGATGTTAGGTGCAAATTTCAGATGAAAAAAGGAGGGGAAAAGGTGCTCAAATAAGGTGAAAAAACAGACAATAAGGTGCTGGTTTATTTAAGGGGATCCACAAGTGAAATTGCTAGTTTTTAAACTACTCAATTGGGCTGAAATTGTAACCACATGTCAGCCTTCTTTAGATATAATTGTTTTATGAATTTCAATCCAAAATCTTAATTAGTTTTCAAAATATTAATTTTCAAAATATAAAATTATGGGTATATGCAAAATGCAACACATGATGCATTTTTCCAAAAAAAAAACTTGTGTTGCTTCTATGTCAAGGAACTACAAATCTGTCATATAATTTTTTTCTACCATTCTTAGTTTAATAGAAAAAAAGTTTTGGGGTTTTGTGTTTGCATTTTTTGTATACATTGCTATCTTCAAAAATTAATAGCGCAAAAACTATTCATTACACAGAAAAATCATGACAGTTTTATTTATTTGGTTTTTTTAAATAAGCATAAAAATGTCAATATGAATGGATGAAAACTACATCCTGTGGAACATTTTGAATATGCAGAAATGCTGAAAATAAGAAACGCCTTAAAATCAAGTTTTAAAAATACAAACAGCTAGCAAACAAATGAGCAAGGGTATTTAAAAAGTCTCGTAACAATCCTGAAGCGTTCGTTAGGTCAAAAATAAAAGTGAATTCTAAAACAGCAAGTAATATATTTTTGGGAACATATTTTTTTAGATTTTTGAGATTTTGGGTTAATTGCAGTTGTGCATTCAACGATTTCTCCTTCCTTTATTCTAATTTATTGAACTGCAAACAAGTACATCAAATTATCACTCATCAAAAGAAGGAAAGAACATGAATCTGTTGTACTTCAAGACATTAAGCATCTCCAAATTTTTAAAAGTAAGTCTGTTTCTATTAGGAGGTAGAATGACTTTGTAGATGCTAAAGCTTCTTTCAACTTCCACAGAAACCAGTGGGGCAAAACTTGTATTCACTCGCAATGGCAACTCTACAGCTGTGGCGAATTCCTCAATGTCTGGATTCTTCTGAAGACTAGATTCAAGTTTGTCTTTGGCAAAGCCATCTAACTGCTCACTCGCGGAAATAAAAATATCCCATTGTTTTTCCTTTCCCAGACCTTGTTCTTCCAATCGTTTAATAGATGCAGGCAGGTACTTATAACTATGGACACAATATATGTAGTTCTGTCTGCAAATTATGTATTTTCTCCGGTAACAGAAGTTCTGTGCCTTGGAAATGGCAACTGCTTCGGATGGATCCAAAGAAAGCAAAAACTCTTTAATTTTGTCAATATTCCCACACAAGATAGCAGCACACTCAATCCAAGATCCCCAGCGAGTAATGACCGGGAAATTTGGAAGTGTCAGGCCAGTGATTTCCCTGTAGTAAACAACACGGCTCGGAGCTTTCAGTAGAATATTCTTCAGGGCAGAGATGAATTGATTTGCGACGTCGTATTCGTTCCTTATGGATTCACAAACCCTGTGAAGGGCATGAGCCAATCATGTCACATGCTTCAAGTTAGGAAATAAAGGTTTCAATTGGTTAACAGCTGAAACCATGAATGGAGCCTGGTCTGTAACCACAAGAAGAAGTTTTTCAAACTCGATACCAGTAGGCCAGAGTTTTTGGCAGAAGTCCATAATGGATTGCATTACTGTACTGGCATTGGCTTTCTGAGCTCGTACATTTTTAACAACATGGGCTTAACTTTCTCCTCCCTCCTAAGGGAAAAACTAAAATGTTCAAAACATATCGTTCCATTGAGTCTATGGTTTCATCCACGATTCCCACAACGCAGTCAGACACTTTCTCCTTGATTCATTCTATGGTTTCTTGGTAAACATGCTCCATGTAGTCTTTTCTTAAAGTACTCTCATCGGGCATTGACATCTTTGTGTATTTTTCGAGAAATCCCTTGAAAGCTGGATGGTTCACCTTATTGAGTAGAATTCCTGCTTGTGTAAGAGCTGCACACATATCAATGTTTAATTCCTTCAAATTTTGGCTTTTTTAATAACTCTGTTCAAACGCATTTCGTAATAGAGGTTGGCGTGATTTGTTTGCTTGAAGAGTCTTGTTCATTTGATGCTTAGAGCTGGAAATGTGTTGTTTGATGCGATCTCGCTGGTGTTTTTCATCTAACCAAATTCCTGAATTACAAATAGTACATCGCATAACAGTTCCATCAGTGTCTATGAAATCTTGTTTGAATTCCTCAGCCAGAACAATAAATCGAGCACTGGACAACTTTGGCATGGTAAAATCTAGTACTAGTACACTCGTTTGGTAATGTAACATAGAGCTAACACTAGTTCACTTGCTCACACAACGCGACTGTCACACAACTCACTCTTGCGCCGATTCGCTGTCCACATTCTCTTATAACACCGCGACAATTACCAGAATGTTCTCATTCATGCTGGAACTTCAGTCTCAGCGATTTCTAGTAGTTTCGAGCAGAACCCAGTCTTAATATTTCTCGGAACTGCGCGGATGAGTTTACTGCCGTCTCTGCGTGCCAAGCCTTCACCTCCACGCAAACAGATGACGTCTCTCACAGTAACAAACTCACATTCACGAACAGCAGGCTACTGATTCTGGTGGGACAGAATCACTCATTGTCAATAGCATTATTGCGGGCTACTTTATAGCGGCAAAGCGAGAGAAAGAGATTTTTGTCGAACACACAACTATTTTCCATTGTTGCGGGTGTGCTTTCAATTACGCGCGGCGTTTATTGAAAGAGGTTGGCTTACAATTCGCACGTACACAGCAAGCTGAGGAGACGATAATTGAAAGTTAAAGAATAAATTGGAATGAAACTTAAAAGAAAAAGGGAGAAAAAGGGGATTATGGCCATGGTTGGGGGAAAATGGGATAAAGGTGCCAAAAAGGGGCAAAGGTCCCAAAAAAGGGGAAAAGGTGCGAGAAAAATGCCTCCTTTCGCAACTAGAAACAAAAGTTCACACTGTGATATCTTTCCGCACAGCTTTAACTTAGCCTAAGAAAAAAAGTGCGCACCTAAAAATCCTAACCCTGCTCATAAGTTTTGTTTCCTGATACTTCTTTATATACCCCATTCTCCAGCTGGTTTAGAATATTTCACGGAACTGCCCACTTGATGAAGATTATGATATATAACAGCTATCATTGATCTAATATACATGCCTAAGAATAAAAGATGTCTTTGTTTTGGGATATACTTCAAGCGTTCATTGTGACATAATTCAAAGCTTCCTGTATCATGGCAATAATTGATATGCGCAATGTCACTTAAATATCGTGCATTATTTACGATACTGCACAAGTCAGTGTATTCCGTGGAAGTCTTACATAGCCAGTTTCTGTTATTAACATTTTCTTCACTCAGCACATCACCTCATGAATGAAATTTGTCAAAACGTACACAATTATGGGTATTAGTAACGTGATTTAGAATTGATGTGAACTTTTCCTGTAGGAGTACGCTGCCGCTTTCACAAGTAGCAGACCCCACCACAGGTGATTATAAATGGAATGCTCGCATTCATGAAGGATCGATGATTTTTATAAGGGGTTAGCAGGATGCCATACATAAAGTTCATGGTGTATATGCGAGAATTTCTTTTTTATCAAAGCTCTAATACACGTGTATATGTCTGTCTGTAAAGAAAAGATTTATAGGAAAGTTTCCATTTATAGAACTCAGTATATTTTCACAAGCAGCTTTCTCAATATCACCACTTACAATTCCTCTCTGTTCAATTAGGAAATGAATTGAGTTTTGTTTATAGATGTTCTACTATGGACATTGTACGTTATCTACTATGGTTCATAGCGTCCCGTTCTACATTGGGCGTGAAAGGCCGGAAATTTTGCTCAGAGGCCTCTTTATTAGGATTGAAGCTCTCTTACGTGCCGTAAATCTACGACACGGGGCCATCGGTTTTACTTCCCTTCCGAAGGAAGCCACGATAAGGATTTTTATGCCCGAAAAAATCCATTGCATCCGCCGGGCTTGAACTCGCAACCTATGCAACTAGAGGCCAGCGTGGTACTCCTAGATCAAGAAGGATGACTTTAATTATAAAGTATACTATTTTATTTGTTGGAAAATTCATTACAGAATGTATCACATGTTTAAGAAAGGATCCTGGGGAGTCGTACTGTTCAACCATACATAAACATAAATTTAAATGATTCATGGCACTTAAAAATTACTGACTTTTTCATTTAACTAGGTTCTGTGTACAGAAGGAGAAAACATTTTAAAAGCTGTATAGAAATATGATTCAGAAAGAAATAATGGTTTTATTTCTTTTTACAATGCCAAAAAAGGTTAAATGTTATTCTACAAAGATACGTGCTTGAAACTATGCACACATTACCCTTCGGACTATTACTTTCGCCACCAGAGTACCAGTCATAAGTGCGTTCATTAGCACACTGAGTTATAATCTGCATAACGCGCCTTGTGTGCTAGATTTTATTTCAGTGACAAGCCCACCACATGTATGACAAATACTGAAAAGTGCAAGGAAAGCATTTACAGATCCAGCACAAAACAATGTTTTCTGGTCATACCTACATCTTTTTCTCCATCTTCACTGGATTCCCCCAAATATTCATTCAGTTTGTAATCTTCGTAATTTACATCTAAAGATTCGCCTTCCTTATCAGTCAAAGTTTGGTTTCCATAGCGCCATTTATAGTACTAAACATTTCAGTTCCCAACTCACAATGTATTTCGTCATCAATCTTAAACTCCACGTGTAAAACTATAAGTGTAGAACATGTAACACAGAAACTAGCGTAGGTACATTTTCTTGCCTAAGAATTGTTTACTGGATTACCGACTAGCCGTAGCAGTTGCAATGTTTTAAAGAAATTTGAGTTTCTTTTTTGGAGAGTTTTTCTTCTAGTCCTAAAAATTTCGAAGGCGTCACCATATCTTTCAGGATAGGGCCTTTTAATTACTCGTTCTTCATTATTATTCTTATTTTTATAACATCCGACTCATTAAAATTACTTTCTTTGAAATTAACTCCATATACTCAAGCATTTTTGTTGGCACAAGAGTAGGTTATTTAGGAGAGATCGAGCGCAGTTTTTTGCGTTTATATGGGAAAGGATAGGGAAAACGAGGGTAGATGCGACGGTTCAAGGAGGAAAATGCGTTTATATGGGCGAGATAGGGAATACGAGGGTTGATGCTAGGCTAGACAGTGGTAGAAGGAGGGGGAATGCGGTTTATATAAGACAGATAGGGAATACGTGGAGAGGTGCTAGGCTAGACGGAGGCTGAGGAGTAGAGTATGGTTTATATGAAAGGTATAGGAAAACCAGGAGGGGTGTTAGGCTAGACAGAGTTGAAGGGAAGAGCATGTCTTGTATATGAGAGAGGTAGGGACCAGGAGCAGGTGTGTTAGGCTAGACAGGGGTCAAGAAGTAGAGTATGGTTTATATGAAAGGTATAGGAAAACGAGGAGAGGTGTTAGGCTAGACAGAGTTGAAGGGCAGAGCATGTCTTGTATATGAGAGAGGTAGGGAACAGGAGCAGGGGTGTTAGGCTAGGCACAGGTCAAGAAGTAGAGAATGGTTTATATGAAAGGTATAGGAAAACGAGGAGAGGTGTTAGACTAGACAGAGTTGAAGGGCAGAGCATGTCTTGTATATGAGAGAGGTAGGGAACAGGAGCAGGGGTGTTAGGCTAGGCAGAGGTCAAGAAGTAGAGTATGGTTTATATGAAAGGTATAGGAAAACGAGGAGGGGTGTTAGGCTAGACAGAGTTGAAGGGTAGAGCATGTCTTGTATATGAGAGATGTAGGGAACAGGAGCAGGGGTGTTGGGCTAGACAGAGGTTGAGTGTAGAGTAGGCGTTTATATGTATGAGAAGTATAGAACAGGAGGAGTGGTGTTAGGCTAGACAGAGGTTGAGGAGTAGAGTATAGTTTATATAAGGGTATAGGAAAACGCGGAGAGGTGTTAGGCTAGACAGAGGTCGAGGAGTAGAGTATGGTTTATATGAGAGGTACAGGGAAACGAGGAGAGTCGCTAGGCTAGACAGATAGTGAAGCAGTAGGAATATGGACTTATATACAGGAGAGATAGGGAATAGGAGAGGAGGTGCTAGACCTTGAAAGCGACTTTAGACGTGAACTTAGTGGAAAACTGATTCATGTCAATGTCCTTGGCATGCCCATCACGTAACCCCTTCAGGGAAAAGGTGACCAGCAAAGGGAAAAAGGTGACCAGCAAAGGGGAAAAGGTGACCAGCAACGGGAAAAATATGACCAGCAAGGGGAAAAAAGGTGACCAGTAAAGGGAAAAAGGTGACCAGCAAAGGGAAAAATCTAATCAGCAAAGGGAAAAATGTGACCAGTAAAGGGAAAAATGTGACCAGCAAAGGCAAAAACGTGACCAGCAAAGGGAAAAAGGTGACCAGAAACGGGAAAAAGGTGACCAGCAAAGGGAAAAACGTGACCAGCAAAGGGAAAAAGTGTGACCAGCAAAGGGAAAAAGGTGACCAGCAAAAAGAAAAAGGTGACCAGCAAAGGGAAAAAGGTGACCAGCAAAGGGAAAAAGGTGACCAGCAAAGGGAAAAACGTGACCAGCAAAGGGAAAAATGTGACCAGCAAAGGGAAAAAGGTGACCAGCAAAGGGAAAAACTTGACCAGAAAAGGGAAAAAGGTGACCAGCAAAGGGAAAAATGTGACCAGCAAAGGGAAAAAGGTGACCAGCAAAGGGAAAAACGTGACCACCAAAGGGAAAAACGTGACCAGCAAAGGGAAAAGGTGACCAGCAAAGGGAAAAACGTGACTAGCAAAGGGAACAATGTGACCAGTAAAGGGAAAAGGGTAGGGGAAAGGCGACCCTCTCACGGGAAAAGCTAACCCACTCACACTAACAGGTAAGTAATTCAGTTAGTATCACAGGGTAGGAGAGATCCCGGGAAGCGGATATAGCATAATTCCGTATGATGTTACAGATAATTCAGAGAGTATCGTAGGTATTTAGGATAATTCAAGTATCATAGGTGTTTAGTGTAATTAAGCTAGCATTACAGGAGGGCAGGTTCCAGGAGTCGGTTATAATGTAGTTTCGTATTTCACAGATAGTTGAGGTAATATCGTAAGTATTTGGGTAATCAGTATAGTTTCACAGATACTCGTAATAATTTCGATCAGAGATTTGTATTACAGCTATTTAAGATAATTGCAGGTGATTCAGGTTGTATCAATGGTATTTGAGTCATTTTAACAGGTAATTCAACTAGTATCATTGATATTTAGAGCAAACCAGATAGTATCACAGGTGCTGGTGCTAATTTAGAGCAGGAATTCGTATCAGAGCTAGTTAAGGTAATTTCACATGATTCCACTAGTATCACAGGTATTTAAGTCATTTTAACAGGTAATTCAACTAGTATCACAGGTACTCATGGTAATATAGAGAGTAATTAGATTATAAACATTTCTCATCCTACGTTACAACAATTTATATACTTTTTTCTAAATCTTACAAGCTTATTATATGTTAAACAGTTATTGTACGATGCGGAGAGGGATAAACTGCATATTGGTTCACAAATTGAAAAGCTTTGCGTCAACATACCTTTATTTAAGTTCGTTGTAGATGTCTCTCCCCTTTTATCTAGCCTTGAGACTAGCACTAGGATTGCTCCTAATGGCAGGGTTACCACCTTCTCTTCCATCTTCTTCTTTCTTCATCAGGCGTCTGCTAGTTGCATACACAGCACACGGATAAACTTCATTTTTAAGATTGTAGACTCACGAGAAAAATCTTCATATTCAACTTACATTCTCTTATGCACTACTTGTAATGCTGTAATGTCCATAGGCGTATGTCGTTATACCGTCCTCAGCAATAATTCTTTTATCATCAAAGGGATTCAATGCAATTTTATTCACTTGCACCGTGGTAACAGCATGCTTTCGTGATAGGATTAGATTCATGGGCGTTCTGATGATTTCACAGGTTTTAAGACAGTCTGTATAGCTGTCAAACGAAATGTACTGCTTAATAGCGCTACGTTTTATACCTTTAATCTTTTTTATCATTGAGCCTTGAATATCTAAGGCATACATCTTAGGTCGTAGTCCAACAAAGCGTAGGATGATTTTGCTATTAGCCTCATCTTTAAATTTTCCCAATACCTTCTTGTTCTGAGTAGAGTGGCATATATGATTGACAGGGTAATCAGCTGTATCCAGATGCTCAAGAAAACGTAGCTTGTCCTTGTACACATCTTCAGTTGTTACACGATGAATGAATGAATCAGTGTCCATATACATAAGCTTCAGGTTTCCAGCTCCATAATAAGGCACCAACACGTCGTAATGGTAGTTATACATTAATGTCTTGGAGATGTCCAACACACTCATTCCAATGTATATGGGCTTGTTGCACACAATCTGACGAGAGGCCATATGTACAGCAGCTAGATTAGCAGCATATATCGTCCTGTCGATAAACGTAGGCTTGGCGATCAACTTCTCTAGAGTCTTCTCATTGGTCACCAGTCGTATATCCACACGGCTACGCAGGTTCTCCATAGTTTTTCCAAACATGGCGTTGTTAAAGAGCTTGTAGAGATCCTTCTCGAAGTCATTTGCAGCTTGTTGTCGTAGCCTGTTGTTAAATTCCACATAAGGTTTCAACCACCGAGACTGTAGGAATTGTAGCACACGATGGATTTTTGTTAGCCGTAGTCCATGACTAAGAGCCTGCTTCAAAGCCATGTAATGCACTACATACTTCTTTCGAGGTCCAAGATGAGGTATCAGTTTCTTTGTAGATGCTTCCAATGGTTTCATACACTCAGGCAGGAAAGGTAAATCGTTGTGTAGATCGTGAAGATCTGCAGGATATTCGATATCAACTTCTAATATGTACCCATGAGGATCATCTTCTTGTAGTGTTTCTAAGTTGATTTCTTCAGGCGAAACCCACTGAAATCCACCAAAAGGAAGGGCGTGACACATTGCCCACCCATATTGGTTATTGGCGTCCTCATATGTGATAAATTGGGTCGGTCTCGACGGATCAAACTTCTCCATATACGTGTTATTAGCCTCAGCATACCGATGGGAAACTTCACATAAACCTCCTCTTATACCTGATTCCACCATGAGTAGTTGATCATAATCTTGTAACAGCTCCAGATTAATTCCTGTATACAACAACATGGCGTCCCATGTAAGTCCTGGAGAGGTAATATAATGGGAAGGATCGACTTTGTGTGTTTTAAGCGTTTGCGCTCTGAACGTCTCAAAGACATCGGCTAGGAGTAGTACATCTGAGGTTAAGTAGAGATCGCTGTACTCTCCCAGGTTTCTTACATTAAACAGCTCCCATACATTTCTAGCATGATCGTAGTCAGCATCACTAATTTCTTCTTCATTTAATCTATTGTAGAAGGAGTCCTTAGGAGGCAAGCAGGTCTCGTTCAAAACATCCCAGGAAGTGACGTAATCATAGGGAAATACGCCCTTACGGGTCATCAACTTCAATTTGTCTTCTCCAAAGTACTTTAGTGTTTCAGGATATGAGGTTAGATTTTTTACCAACTTATCCAAGCTTGTACTGAGGAAACGGAAGCTGTCCACAAATCGAAGCTTTATATCTCCTACATACTTGGTGAATGAGATATAGCTTTCTTCAGAGTTAGGAATTACCTCCACACGTTCACTTGTACAACCCAGCTCCTTAACAATGAAATGAAAGTCATATCCGCTAAGGTTATGCATGAAGACTGGTATATATTTAGGTGTTTTACAGGCTAAATTACATTCATTATGAAGACTTCCACGATATTCACCGCTGATGTGATCATGATCGCGTACTTTATAGTTCTCTTCTGTAAAGGGTTTTCCACACAAGTAGCATGTCGTCGAAGACTCAAAATCCTTTTGCTGTTGATCCGTGAGTTTCAGAGGCTTAGCAGATTTGTATACGTCATCAATCATTTTTGCAAGAGATGTCAGGTACAGCATAAACTTCTGAGCAGCATCAGCACCACGATACACATAGGGTTGCTTAGGAAGACCAGTTTCGAGATGTTCAACACTGGATGTAAGCTTCACGTAAACACAGAAGCTCATTGGTGTGTGCTCTTGATAAGGGGTTGTATAGGAAGTTTCAGGATTGGGTATACACGTATGGCATGGAGTGAGAATACTCTCAAAATCAGCATAGATGACATAAGGTACTTTCAGCATCCTCTCAACATTTTTAAACTGTACAATTGATTTCTCCTTGCTAGGCATAACTACCCTTGCAACACCATGTTGAATACAGACGGCTGCATGTTCTTGTAGTTTTTCCAGTCCACTTCGTCCATATCGATTATCAAAATGTGTAAAGCAGCGCTTGCAGGTATAAACCCGTCCATTATGGCTAGTTTTCTGACATCGAACGAGTTTCTCAAAATTCTTGATATATACATAGTGATGTTTTCCACTGCTGTCACTCAATAGTAGCAGGTCGCGATGTTCAGGTAGTTCAATATCAGCAACCTTTATCGGATACACTTCATGCTTCTCATCCAGCCCGAAAACGTTAATAGACATATTGTTAAGCTTCTCAAATTTAGGTATTTGAGAAAGTGGAGTAGGGTAGGAAACACAGCTGAAGTCGTACTTGTCTTGAAGTTGTTTGTATTTGCTCACACGTTGCGCATCCTTCTCAACGAATCTAGCTAATATGGAGTACATGAAACATTTCTCGTCGCTAAAGTTCTGAATGTTTATACACGCTTCTTTAGCTCCGACAGATGACGGTAGTGGTATGTAGCTACTTCCTCGCAACGGGTTGTACTTGTTGATACGAAGTCGAACTCCTTCCACAGTAAGCAAAGCCCAGCTGCTACCCTTAAGCTGAGACTCCTCCATTTCAGTCACCAATTTCTTGAATTTCACTTCCATCGTTGACTCCAGATCTGTTTCTAGGAAAACAGGATGATTCCGTGTTTTAAATGTTTTGTCACAGGTTTCTCCAATACTGTTAACAAATCGACACTCAGCCAGCAGATTAATTTTAACACTCTTGTGAATACCAAGCTCTTTATGCACAGCCTGGATTATGCGTTGTTTTGCCTCTTGCAGATACATATTTAGGTCCTTAGCTGATTCGCATCGTATAAAATACGATTTCAATCGTCCTTCGAATGAAGTTTCGTATTCTTTCATATCACAGTCCTCCATTGTTGACAGCAACTGATGGTTAGTTGGCTCTAACCTTCTTTTCTTCTGAGGGCTGCTTATTTCACATATATCTTTGTGTCGCTGTCCCTTATAACAATCTTTGAAGGTTACATTACAATGTGTACATTTGAAGAGATTCTTGCAGCTCATCTCGTGCCTTCTCTTGTCATAACCTCGGAGGAACTTCTTCCCACATTTTCCGCATGCATACCCAGTAGCGCTTGGAATAATATCCTTATACGCTGAGTTATTCATCTTTATTCTTGATGTAATAACGTATTAATCACTGATCAATGAAATGTAGACCTCTTCACCTTGACACCACTTTAGAAAGCTGATTATTCTTGGAGAGAACACAATGTTAACACCTCAAGACTAATTAGCGCAATGAACTCCAATGCCCTAGATCACCGTATTTATAGAGGGAGCACGAGCCTTTTAGATCAATCATAAACTCGCTCCATAGCTACCTGTATATGTTTGCTCCACACATATTAACCTCACCCCCCCAGAGTCAGGATGTTTATGACGTCACACCCAGAGACAGGATGTCTGGCAGTATCAAACACGTTCAAACTCGTCTCGTAACTGCCACACCAACAAGAGGAGTATTCCCGCACGCTCATTCAGTCAAATGTTCCATTCAAAGCCTACCATCACCCATTACACCAAAGCTAGTACAATCTCTATTATCAAAATACTTAAAAGTAAAGGCTTAAAAGGTAACGTAGAAGATTTTCCCCCTTATTTACTTAAATGTGTGTATATACTACAGTATTTCATGTTTTCATTCCCTTTTCAATTCTTCCCTTCCATCTTCTTCTAGAAAGACCATTACATTTCACTACAATCACGAGCAAAGCAATTTTTCCAGAGTTTCACAGATTCTAAGCTTCTAGAATCCAACCCGATAATAGTTTTAATAAATGTATTTTTAGCTCCCCCCCCCCGCATCAGCATCTACCATTTAATCTTTACTCGAACCTGATAGGATTCATAGGCTTGAAGATATATGAAATCACCCCTTCGGGATTCGATCTGAGTACTTTAAAGTACTTTTTGTCATGATAACAATATTTAGGGACTAGGTGCTCTGTTTACGGTTTACTTGACGTGTCTATATAAATTAGATTACGAGTTATTAAATTTGCAAGTAAATTTCATTAAATCGGTATTCGAACCCAGAACACCAGGAACAAAATAATTTATAATATTAGCTTGACATGTTAAACAAAGCTGTGTGCAGTTGCGCTATCAATCTAAGTGATATATTCTAGTGTACAGAGGAATATTAAGGAACTCATTAAAAGATGGGGAATCGAACCAAGCACAACTGATTGACAATTATATACAACATTAATTACCTATTATAATAGCTATCAAACATGCTTTGGTTCATCCCTCTATCTCTCTTAGGTTCCGAGATAATGAAGATTTAAGATTAAGAACCGAACTCAGGACACCAGATCCCCAAATATAGATCCGGAAGAAACTACCTATTGATATAAATGTAATACAGTTTATTTGACGTCTCTATCTTAAGTAGTTTAGGAGTTATTAAATTTATAATTAAATTACATTTTATCGGTATTCGAACCCAGAACACCAGAAACAAAATTATTTATAAAATTAGTTTGCTATGTTAAAACGAGTTGTATACAGTTACACAATCAATCTAAGTGATGTATTCTAGTATACAGAGAAAAATTAAGGAAATCATTTAAAAATCGGGATTCGAACTAGGGACAACTAATTGAAAATTATATACAGTATTATTTACACATTATAACAGCTATCAAGCATGCTTTGGTCCATCCCTCTACCTCTCTTAGTTTCCGAGATAATGAAGATTTAAAATTAAAGATCGAACCCAGGACACCAGGTGTCCACATGTACATTCAGAAGAAACTACCTAATGATATAAATGTAATAAAATTTATTTAGCGTCCTTATCCTAATTAGTCTCTGAGTTATAAGAAGTTGAATTTGTAATTACTTGTAGGATTCGAACCCAGGCATCCCGGACAACTCGGATTAATATCTCAAGGACGCGGAGCATTCCACAGAATTGATTACTTTTTATCCCATTGTTCTCTCTTTTCATTCAGGAGATATAATCGATTAATCAGTAGGGTAGAAATGACAGAGCTGGCGCACTTAATATGCATGGAATGCTATTAATATGCTAATTAGCCCCACCCCCACTAATTAGCCTCCCTCTCTTTTCCCCCCTACTGATTAATCGCTTATATCTCCTGAATGAAAAGAGATAGGACAATGGAATAAAAAGTAATCATATCTGTGGAATGCGCCGCGTCCTTGACATATTAATTCGAGTTGTTCGGGATACCTGGGTTCGAATCCTACGAGTAATTACAAATTCAACTTCTAATAACTCAGAGACTAATTACGATAAAGACGCCAAATAAATTTTATTACATTTATATCATTAGGTAGTTTCTTCTGAATATACATGTAGATACCTGGTGTCCTGGGTTCGATCTTTAATTTTAAATCTTCATTATCTCGGAAACTAAGAGAGGTAGAGGGATGGACCAAAGCATGTTTGATAGCTGTTATAATGTGTAATTAATACTGTATATAATCTTCAATCAGTTTCCCTAGTTCGAATCCCGATTTTTAAATGATTTTCTTAATTTTTCTCTGTATACTAGAATACATCACTTAGATTGATTGCGTAACTGTATACAACTTTTTTGAACATAGAAAACTAATTTTATAAATAATTTTGTTTCTGGTGTTCTGGGTTCGAATACCGATAAAATGTAATTTAATTATAAATTTAATAACTCCTAAACTACTTAAGATAGAGACATCAAATAAACTGTATTACATTTATATCAATAGGTAGTTTCTTCCGGATCTATATTTGGGGATCTGGTGTCCTGAGTTCGATTCTTAATCTTAAATCTTCATTATCTCGGAAACTAAGAGAGATAGAGGGATGAACCAAAGCATGTTTGATAGCTATTATAATAGGTAATTAATGTTGTATATAATTGTCAATCAGTTGTGCTTGGTTCGATTCCCCATCTTTTAAGGAGTTCCTTAATTTTCCTCTGTACACTAGAATATATCTCTTAGATTGATAGCGTAACTGCACACAGCTTTGTTTAACATGTCAAGCTAATATTATAAATTATTTTGTTCCTGGTGTTCTGGGTTCGAATACCGATTTAATGAAATTTACTTGCAAATTTAATAACTCGTAATCTAATTTATATAGACACGTCAAGTAAACCGTAAACAGAGTAACTAGTCCCTAAATATCGTTATCATGACAAAAAGTACTTTGAAGTACTCAGATCGAATCCCGAAGGGGTGATTTCATATATCTTCAAGCCTATGAATCCTATCAGGTTCGAGTAAAGATTAAATGGTAGATGCTGATGCGGGGGGGGAGCTAAAAATACATTTATTAAAACTATTATCGGGTTGGATTCTAGAAGCTTAGAATCTGTGAAACTCTGGAAAAATTGCTTTGCTCGTGATTGTAGTGAAATGTAATGGTCTTTCTAGAAGAAGATGGAAAGGAAGAATTGAAAAGGGAATGAAAACATGAAATAATGTAGTATATACACACATTTAAGTAAATAAGGGGGAAAATCTTCTACGTTACCTTTTAAGCCTTTACTTTTAAGTATTTTGATAATAGAGATTGTACTAGCTTTGGTGTAATGGGTGATGGTAGGCTTTGAATGGAACATTTGACTGAATGAGCGTGCGGGAATACTCCTCTTGTTGGTGTGGCAGTTACGAGACGAGTTTAAACGTGTTTGATACTGCCAGACATCCTGTCTCTGGTTGTGTCGTCATAAACATCCTGACTCTGGGGGGGTGAGGTTAATATGTGTGGAGCAAACATATACAGGTAGCTATGGAGCGAGTTTATGATTGATCTAAAAGGCTCGTGCTCCCTCTATAAATACGGTGATCTAGGGCATTGGAGTTCATTGCGCTAATTAGTCTTGAGGTGTTAACATTGTGTTCTCTCCAAGAATAATCAGCTTTCTAAAGTGGTGTCAAGGTGAAGAGGTCTACATTTCATTGATCAGTGATTAATACGTTATTACATCAAGAATAAAGATGAATAACTCAGCGTATAAGGATATTATTCCAAGCGCTACTGGATATGCATGCGGAAAATGTGGGAAGAAGTTCCTCCGAGGTTATGACAGGAGAAGACACGAGATGAGCTGCAAGAAGCTCTTCAAATGTAAACATTGTAATGTAACATTCAAAGATTGTTATAACGGACAGCGACACGAAGATATATGTGAAATAAGCAGCCCTCAGAAGAAAAGAAGGTTAGAGCCAACTAAACATCAGTTGCTGTCAACAATGGAGGACTGTGATATGAAAGAATACGAAACTTCATTCGAAGGACGATTGAAATCGTATTTTATACGATGCGAATCAGCTAAGGACCTAAATATGTATCTGCAAGAGGCAAAACAACGCATAATCCAGGCTGTGCATAAAGAGCTTGGTATTCACAAGAGTGTTAAAGTTAATCTGCTGGCTGAGTGTCGATTTGTTAACAGTATTCGAGAAACCTGTGACAAAACATTTAAAACACGGAATCATCCTGTTTTCCTAGAAACAGATCTGGAGTCAACGATGGAAGTGAAATTCAAGAAATTGGTGACTGAAATGGAGGAGTCTCAGCTTAAGGGTAGCAGCTGGGCTTTGCTTACTGTGGAAGGAGTTCGACTTCGTATCAACAAGTACAACCCGTTGCGAGGAAGTAGTTACATACCACTACCGTCATCTGTCGGAGCTAAAGAAGCGTGTATAAACATTCAGAACTTTAGCGACGAGAAATGTTTCATGTACTCCGTATTAGCTAGATTCGTTGAGAAGGATGCGCAACGTGTGAGCAAATACAAAAAACTTCAAGACAAGTACGACTTCAGCTGTGTTTCCTACCCTACTCCACTTTCTCAAATACCTAAATTTGAGAAGCTTAACAATATGTCTATTAACGTTTTCGGGCTGGATGAGAAGCATGAAGTGTATCCGATAAAGGTTGCTGATATTGAACTACCTGAACATCGCGACCTGCTACTATTGAGTGAC
Source organism: Deroplatys truncata (assembly GCA_030765065.1). Classification (NCBI taxonomy): domain Eukaryota; kingdom Metazoa; phylum Arthropoda; class Insecta; order Mantodea; family Mantidae; genus Deroplatys; species Deroplatys truncata. The sequence continues at coordinate 531,842,388 of CM060990.1, read as the reverse complement.
AGCAGTGGAAAACATCACTATGTATATATCAAGAATTTTGAGAAACTCGTTCGATGTCAGAAAACTAGCCATAATGGACGGGTTTATACCTGCAAGCGCTGCTTTACACATTTTGATAATCGATATGGACGAAGTGGACTGGAAAAACTACAAGAACATGCAGCCGTCTGTATTCAACATGGTGTTGCAAGGGTAGTTATGCCTAGCAAGGAGAAATCAATTGTACAGTTTAAAAATGTTGAGAGGATGCTGAAAGTACCTTATGTCATCTATGCTGATTTTGAGAGTATTCTCACTCCATGCCATACGTGTATACCCAATCCTGAAACTTCCTATACAACCCCTTATCAAGAGCACACACCAATGAGCTTCTGTGTTTACGTGAAGCCTACGTCCAGTGTTGAACATCTCGAAACTGGTCTTCCTAAGCAACCCTATGTGTATCGTGGTGCTGATGCTGCTCAGAAGTTTATGCTGTACCTGACATCTCTTGCAAAAATGATTGATGACGTATACAAATCTGCTAAGCCTCTGAAACTCACGGATCAACAGCAAAAGGATTTTGAGTCTTCTACGACATGCTACTTGTGTGGAAAGCCCTTTACAGAAGAGAACTATAAAGTACGCGATCATGATCTCATCAGCGGTGAATATCGTGGAAGTCTTCATAATGAATGTAATTTAGCCTGTAAAACACCTAAATATATACCAGTCTTCATGCATAACCTTAGCGGATATGACTCTCATTTCATTGTTAAGGAGCTGGGTTGTACAAGTGAACGTGTGGAGGTAATTCCTAACTCTGAAGAAAGCTATATCTCATTCACCAAGTATGTAGGAGATATAAAGCTTCGATTTGTGGACAGCTTCCGTTTCCTCAGTACAAGCTTGGATAAGTTGGTAAAAAATCTAACCTCATATCCTGAAACACTAAAGTACTTTGGAGAAGACAAATTGAAGTTGATGACCCGTAAGGGCGTATTTCCCTATGATTACGTCACTTCCCGGGAATTTTTGAACGAGACCTGTTTGCCTCCTAAGGACTCCTTCTACAATAGATTAAATGAAGAAGAAATTAGTGATGCTGACTACGATCATGCTAGAAATGTATGGGAGCTGTTTAATGTAAGAAACCTGGGAGAGTACAGCGATCTCTACTTAACCTCAGATGTACTACTCCTAGCCGATGTCTTTGAGACGTTCAGAGAGCAAACCCTTAAAACACACAAAGTCGATCCTTCCCATTATTTTACCTCTCCAGGACTTACATGGGACGCCATGTTGTTGTATACAGGAATTAATCTGGAGCTGTTACAAGATTATGATCAACCACTCATGGTGGAATCAGGTATAAGAGGAGGTTTATGTCAAGTTTCCCATCGGTATGCTGAGGCTAATAACACGTATATGGAGAAGTTTGATCCGTCGAGACCGACCCAATTTATCACATATGAGGACGCCAATAACCAATATGGGTGGGCAATGTGTCACGCCCTTCCTTTTGGTGGATTTCAGTGGGTTTCGCCTGAAGAAATCAACTTAGAAACACTACAAGAAGATGATCCTCATGGGTACATATTAGAAGTTGATATCGAATATCCTGCAGAACTTCACGATCTACACAACGATTTACCTTTCCTGCCTGAGTGTATGAAACCATTGGAAGCATCTACAAAGAAACTGATACCTCATCTTGGACCTCGAAAGAAGTATGTAGTGCATTACATGGCTTTGAAGCAGGCTCTTAGTCATGGACTACGGCTAACAAAAATCCATCGTGTGCTACAATTCCTACAGTCTCGGTGGTTGAAACCTTATGTGGAATTTAACAACAGGCTACGACAACAAGCTGCAAATGACTTCGAGAAGGATCTCTACAAGCTCTTTAACAACGCCATGTTTGGAAAAACTATGGAGAACCTGCGTAGCCGTGTGGATATACGACTGGTGACCAATGAGAAGACTCTAGAGAAGTTGATCGCCAAGCCTACGTTTATCGACAGGACGATATATGCTGCTAATCTAGCTGCTGTACATATGGCCTCTCGTCAGATTGTGTGCAACAAGCCCATATACATTGGAATGAGTGTGTTGGACATCTCCAAGACATTAATGTATAACTACCATTACGACGTGTTGGTGCCTTATTATGGAGCTGGAAACCTGAAGCTTATGTATATGGACACTGATTCATTCATTCATCGTGTAACAACTGAAGATGTGTACAAGGACAAGCTACGTTTTCTTGAGCATCTGGATACAGCTGATTACCCTGTCAATCATATATGCCACTCTACTCAGAACAAGAAGGTATTGGGAAAATTTAAAGATGAGGCTAATAGCAAAATCATCCTACGCTTTGTTGGACTACGACCTAAGATGTATGCCTTAGATATTCAAGGCTCAATGATAAAAAAGATTAAAGGTATAAAACGTAGCGCTATTAAGCAGTACATTTCGTTTGACAGCTATACAGACTGTCTTAAAACCTGTGAAATCATCAGAACGCCCATGAATCTAATCCTATCACGAAAGCATGCTGTTACCACGGTGCAAGTGAATAAAATTGCATTGAATCCCTTTGATGATAAAAGAATTATTGCTGAGGACGGTATAACGACATACGCCTATGGACATTACAGCATTACAAGTAGTGCATAAGAGAATGTAAGTTGAATATGAAGATTTTTCTCGTGAGTCTACAATCTTAAAAATGAAGTTTATCCGTGTGCTGTGTATGCAACTAGCAGACGCCTGATGAAGAAAGAAGAAGATGGAAGGGAAGGTGGTAACCCTGCCATTAGGAGCAATCCTAGTGCTAGTCTCAAGGCTAGATAAAAGGGGAGAGACATCTACAACGAACTTAAATAAAGGTATGTTGACGCAAAGCTTTTCAATTTGTGAACCAATATGCAGTTTATCCCTCTCCGCATCGTACAATAACTGTTTAACATATAATAAGCTTGTAAGATTTAGAAAAAAGTATATAAATTGTTGTAACGTAGGATGAGAAATGTTTATAATCTAATTACTCTCTATATTACCATGAGTACCTGTGATACTAGTTGAATTACCTGTTAAAATGACTTAAATACCTGTGATACTAGTGGAATCATGTGAAATTACCTTAACTAGCTCTGATACGAATTCCTGCTCTAAATTAGCACCAGCACCTGTGATACTATCTGGTTTGCTCTAAATATCAATGATACTAGTTGAATTACCTGTTAAAATGACTCAAATACCATTGATACAACCTGAATCACCTGCAATTATCTTAAATAGCTGTAATACAAATCTCTGATCGAAATTATTACGAGTATCTGTGAAACTATACTGATTACCCAAATACTTACGATATTACCTCAACTATCTGTGAAATACGAAACTACATTATAACCGACTCCTGGAACCTGCCCTCCTGTAATGCTAGCTTAATTACACTAAACACCTATGATACTTGAATTATCCTAAATACCTACGATACTCTCTGAATTATCTGTAACATCATACGGAATTATGCTATATCCGCTTCCCGGGATCTCTCCTACCCTGTGATACTAACTGAATTACTTACCTGTTAGTGTGAGTGGGTTAGCTTTTCCCGTGAGAGGGTCGCCTTTCCCCTACCCTTTTCCCTTTACTGGTCACATTTTTCCCTTTGCTAGTCACGTTTTTCCCTTTGCTGGTCACCTTTTCCCATTGCTGGTCACGTTTTTCCCTTTGCTGGTCACGTTTTTCTCTTTGCTGGTCACCTTTTTCCCTTTGCTGGTCACATTTTTCCCTTTGCTGGTCACCTTTTTCCCTTTGCTGGTCACGTTTTTCCCATGCTGGTCACCTTTTTCCCTTTGCTGGTCACATTTTTCCCTTTGCTGGTCACGTTTTTCCCTTTGCTGGTCACCTTTTTCCCTTTGCTGGTCACCTTTTTCCCTTTGCTGGTCACCTTTTTCTTTTTGCTGGTCACCTTTTTCCCTTTGCTGGTCATACTTTTTCCCTTTGCTGGTCACGTTTTTCCCTTTGCTGGTCACCTTTTTCCCGTTGCTGGTCACCTTTTTCCCTTTGCTGGTCACGTTTTTGCCTTTGCTGGTCACATTTTTCCCTTTACTGGTCACCTTTTTTCCCCTTGCTGGTCACATTTTTCCCGTTGCTGGTCACCTTTTTCCCTTTACTGGTCACCTTTTTCCCTTTGCTGGTCACCTTTTCCCTGAATGGGTTACGTGATGGGCATGCCAAGGACATTGACATGAATCAGTTTTCCACTAAGTTCACGTCTAAAGTCGCTTTCAAGGTCTAGCACCTCCTCTCCTATTCCCTATCTCTCCTGTATATAAGTCCATATTCCTACTGCTTCACTATCTGTCTAGCCTAGCGACTCTCCTCGTTTCCCTGTACCTCTCATATAAACCATACTCTACTCCTCGACCTCTGTCTAGCCTAACACCTCTCCGCGTTTTCCTATACCCTTATATAAACTATACTCTACTCCTCAACCTCTGTCTAGCCTAACACCACTCCTCCTGTTCTATACTTCTCATACATATAAACGCCTACTCTACACTCAACCTCTGTCTAGCCTAACACCCCTGCTCCTGTTCCCTACATCTCTCATATACAAGACATGCTCTACCCTTCAACTCTGTCTAGCCTAACACCCCTCCTCGTTTTCCTATACCTTTCATATAAACCATACTCTACTTCTTGACCTCTGCCTAGCCTAACACCCCTGCTCCTGTTCCCTACCTCTCTCATATACAAGACATGCTCTGCCCTTCAACTCTGTCTAGCCTAACACCTCTCCTCGTTTTCCTATACCTTTCATATAAACCATTCTCTACTTCTTGACCTCTGCCTAGCCTAACACCCCTGCTCCTGTTCCCTACCTCTCTCATATACAAGACATGCTCTGCCCTTCAACTCTGTCTAGCCTAACACCTCTCCTCGTTTTCCTATACCTTTCATATAAACCATACTCTACTTCTTGACCTCTGTCTAGCCTAACACACCTGCTCCTGTTCCCTACCTCTCTCATATACAAGACATGCTCTTCCCTTCAACTCTGTCTAGCCTAACACCCCTCCTGGTTTTCCTATACCTTTCATATAAACCATACTCTACTCCTCAGCCTCCGTCTAGCCTAGCACCTTTCCACGCATTGCCTATCTGTCTCATATAAACCGCATTCCCCCTCCTTCTACCACTGTCTAGCCTAGCATCAACCCTCGTATTCCCTATCTCGCCCATATAAACGCATTTTCCTCCTTGAACCGTCGCATCTACCCTCGTTTTCCCTATCCTTTCCCATATAAACGCAAAAAACTGCGCTCGATCTCTCCTAAATAACCTACTCACAAGGCTTTTGTGCTTTATAGCAACTACCATTTATTTTACACATGTCAATTCATACATATTTATCAGGAAATGAGTAACAACAAGTATTTGTGTACGCCGGAATTATTTGCAGAACCAAAAGTACTTCAGGCAGGTATTCTTGACCTAAAACGTCCTAGAACATTAGGAAAGGAAAACTGTAACACTGTCCTAAACAGCATGGCGCTACGGCCCATGCAGTGTTTTGACCTGCCAACCCGTCCGCCGATGCTACGCCAACATACGCACAGCAGAGGTGGGCGATCATCCAACTGATAGGAGTAGGAGATGTGGCCAGCATCACGCAACTCTCAGCCGGAATGTTGGCTCTCGAGGCCGCGGTCGCTGCCTATTGCAGCTCCTCACTTTCCTCACGAAGCTGAACGGACACCGGTCCTCTACCCGGGACTTAAAACCCGCACTTCCACATGTGAGATCGAATCCGGGGGCATTTCGTGGCTAGGAACCAGAGTTGACGCTCCAGCCCACTGCGCCACAGCGCAGGACGTAAAGCTGTCCTACAATCACAAAATAGCAACAGGAATTAAATGCAACGCAGAGCTAAATAATGCAAGTAGTTTGAGTAGCATGGCGTGATCCTAGTCTTATGACATCACCACGAGGAGAGCATTAAACATAAAGGTGCTTCCAGAATGAAAAAGAGAAGCCGTAGAACCACGCGGTTTCCAGCAATGTGCTCAGAATTGTTTATATTGTATTGTTAGAGGTATTTACAAATTTGGTTCAATCCTCCTTTAATACATTATAGGGTTGTGTATTCGGCATTCCTCAAAATTTACTGTTTCAGCTATATACCAGCAATAAAAGTTATGATAGGCATTGCAGAATGTTAAAGTTCTATGTATTCGGTGGTTACATATGTATGAAAGAGAAACCGACATACGTTAATGTGGTATCTTTGGTTTGGTATTTTCTATCTTGATTCTAACACTTTTTGTTCAAAATGTTATAGGTAAATTCTCCGCTCTTCCTTTACCTTGCGCAGCCTTCTTCTTGCTAACACAAACGAGGAGAAACTGAAATTTTCTAGAAAATCTATTGCAGTGGTAATTTAAGTAACAACTTGGTGCCACGCCGTACTCGAGGGAATTTAATCATTAAATCAAGCGCATTTGTTAAAGACTTTGGAAATTATATATTTTCAACACAGAGAACAACCTAACCGACAAACTTCTTGAAGATTAAGGAAACTTTGAGAATCAATGTTGTAGTGCTAGCAGCTAAACGTATTTCTGCCGTTGGGAGGACTCCCAGCCAGAAGAAATCTTTCTTCCACCCTGGGCTTTAATTTACATAATTTAACCTAAACTATACTTTCACAGGAAGAAAACAAAGAAAGAATTAGACACATGGTGAATTTACCTGAGCAGCAGAGTAGGCCCGCCAGTCCATCGTTGTCAGCCTAGCTCCTACGTCACGATTGTAAATTAAAATGAATTTCCGAACCAATCGGCAGAGATTCCTGCTAGGCACGTGGTTGGTCAAGAAGAGACTGTCAAAAGCCCATCTGTTTTAATACCCACAGAATATTGCATGGTTTCCATACTAATAGCTGACGGTGTGTCTGTCAGCAGAATTTACTTCATTTCCACATGTATCAGATAAAAGGTGAACTTTTCCTCTAAATCGTATGTCACCCGATCTCTGCTTACACCAACATCCGGGAAATGACTTGCAAGAAATCTAAAGACAATTTCCTGTAGTTGCGTAAACCACGTCTGTCCTGAACATCTCAAACTGTATAAACTCATATTTATCAAAACTGTTAAAATAAAATTACAACCCTCACAATATATATATATATATATATACATTATCGTGAAAATGCTATAAAAGCCTTTAAGAAAGCCAAATCGATACATCTCTATCGACGGAAAAGCAAATATAGTCTATCTAAGCATATAAGCAGATATTTTTGTGACCCACTACACAGATTATCCCATTGTCTGTCTTCTGAAAAACTTGAAAGAACCACAACAATCATTCAATTATTCCTGCATCCAAAGGGAAGTCAGCATCATCCTTTACCTTACATATCCCACACACCGTTTAAGATAAAGTCACCATGAGTTTAAAACGCTTTTCTTAAAATTCCTACAATTTAACTTCTGAATCGTTTTCATTGTATTGTTAGGATAGGATAGGACAAGACCAGAAGCGGAGGGGCACTTAGCACCTCAACCTACGCAGATCTCTTGTGCCAATGTCCTTGACGGGGCGTCTCCGGGAGGGGGATGAAGTGTGAGGAGATAGAAGGCGACTGGACAGGAGGCACGAAAGGCAGAGGACAGGGTCCCTACCATGTACAGATTTGAACTCCCCGTCCTCCCCCTTAGGCTTACACATCTCCTGTGGTGTGCAGGACCCGGAGACCGCTCGCAGTCCGGAGGACGAAGGCTTCCTTAGGGCATCCTTTTCCCATGCCATGCACGCGCCGAGACCTCCTGCCGACACCTGCAACCCCGAAAAACACTAAGCAGATGAAGAGCAAAGTAAAATTAGAGTGTAGATGAAATGGAGGGAAAGGAAATTCGGGGGGTATAAGGATGTAAGCCACCATTCGTCTGGCAACCCGGGAACTCCCCGAAAAAATCTATGGATCAGGAAGGTCGGCCACGGGAATCGACTGACAATCTCCCAAATGCGGGCCATTCCGCTCGGCCTCAATGTATTGTTACGCGGGTGTCCATCGTTTCATCCCGACTACAAGCATTGCCCTTACAGCTTTCTCCGTATCCATATGTTCAAAGAACATGCTCTAAAGCCAGTCCTAGTGGAACAGGAAATCTGAATCACTGCTGTTTGTATCGTGTGCGATATTTAACGTACTGGGTAAAGTCATGAATTCAGTTTCTGAGCATGATATTTCCAGAATCTGTGAATCCTTTCTTGTGTGTGTTTTTTTTTTTATTTTATTTAGGTATGTCATGCTGCTTCAATATATCCTTGGGCTATTTTTATGTTCTGTGAACAAATACTTTTAATAACAATGGAGAGGGATTTTACGCGTGACAATTTCAATAAGTGTCTTATAGCTCTGTAAACAAATTATAACTTCGATTAAATGTCGATTGCCGTTCGAAAATTACATAGCTCTGAAAAGCGCAGATTCCTTTTTAGTGCTTATATCACATAGCCTATAAATCTACACTTTTCTAGCTTTTTAATGACTGAACATCCAAAATCTATTGATCGTATACTGGAAGTCTGTGAAGCCCTTGTACGATTATGCTGTGCTCAAGAAGTTGCACAGATTTCAATTTTGTTGGTATATTGTTCTATTTTTCCCTGCTGCCTTTATTTCTGTGTATAACTTCTTTCTTTGTGCCTTGTTCACGGACAATAGCAAATGTTTTGAGCACAGTTTTGCGGTTGTAGAGGAAAAGGAAACGATAACACATAGGAAATGTGGATAAAGGAACGCGAAAAAGATACAAAGGACTAAATGAAGGCGGAAAGCACGTGGAGAAGGAGCGAGAAAACTCTCATCTCCACCTACTTCTGGTATAATATAATGGATTGGTGCTGTTGCAGCGTTGAAAGACGAATGGTTCCGGAGTAAAGTTATTGTTCCAACCCTTACGTAGACATAAACACCTCTATCTTCCTTCTTCCCACGACCGTGTCGTTACCGCTCCTACAGAATTTCGTCCTCCTTAGGCAAGCCACACCAAGATAGGGGAGAAATATGCGTCCGTTTTCCGTTTTCTAAATTCGTGAGTTACATAAATATAAGTATATAAAACAGAGGAAGCACCATCAAAGTGTTTTTATTTACAAGCATAATATCGCTGAAAAACCTAGGCATTGTACTGGTCAGCATTACCGAGCCGGGTTGCTCAGGTGGCAACATCTGCGGCTCACTTTGGTAGGTCCCGGGTTCGATTCCCGGTGACCACCCACTCTGATGGGGTTTTTTGTGGGTTTCCCCTGGTCTCCTAGGCGAATGGCGGAGTGATGTATTCTACCACTCTTTCTCCTTCCCCTCATTTCATCTCTCCCTTTCACCCTTCAGGTGTGCTTTCAGATCCTGCGGTGCTGGCGGTGTGGGGAAGATGGTATGGATATCTGCTCATTGGGAGGATTTTTTCCCCGTGAACGCCAGGGTGCGTTTTCCTGCCGTTAGGGTCGCTTCGTCACCCTCTCTCAGGATTCTTCGCGTAGGCGTTCAAACTGGAAATATTAGGGACTTCTGCGCGTCTATGTAGGAGTGTCTGCTTGCAGATCGGAGACCTCCTATGGCTCTTCCACCTCATCCCTACCTTTCGGGAGATGCAGCCACAATAAATCAATTTGGCTGCAGTTCGCGAGGTTTCCCCCTCCGATAAACACATCCTATATCCTACATCTCACTGGTGAGCATTTGAGATTTTCATCAAAATATAATTGTACGTCTAAACTTAAGTCTAACTACACATGGTGTTATTAGTTAAAATATTTAATAGAGAAGTGCAATGGAGTAACAGAAAAAACGTTTAATACTTAATCTGCATTACCAGATTTACTTTTTTCCCTTTCTGTTTATAATACTTTTCCACTCTACCTCTGTAGAAGGCAACCCAAAGTACTCAAAGTCAATTCCTGCACTGTTAAGTTTGCTGTCTGTGGTATTTAACCTATAAGTAGCATTCTATCTCACTTGATTGGTTCTGTATTCATAATAATTATGTTCAGTTGGTTAAACATAATTATAGTCTATTCTAGAAACCTGGCAAACCTATTTTGTACAACATTTGAGGGAGATAAAGTTAGAATTATAAAAATTATACATCTTCGACATAATTCTAAACTCTACAATGTAAGGATAGTAACTTAAACGTAACCTTGTATCCTGTTTCAATACGTGATGCATTACATGTAAGATAATAAGGCATTACGCTATTATGAAAAGGCATTAAATATAGTAATAGACTGACACAGTGATAGAAGTGGTTAATGAAACAGTATCTGTTACGTCATATCTTTTCACGTACCAAGCCTTTGTTAATTGATCATACTCTTCAAGCAAGTATTTAATTTCTTTGCACAGAAAACACCCATAAATTGATGGGGGCAAAGGATACTTCCCACGCTAATAAGTGGCTAAGGACTGAAACATTTAGAGACACTGCTCATTTACATAGGGTTCCTAATCATTAGTGTTTTTCACTGCTCAGTATGGCATGTTTTCGTTGTTAGGAAATAACAGACTTTGCGATTTCCCAATGGAATCTATCTGGCAATATCAGCAGAATACTTATAATGACAATTAAAGCATTACAAAGCAGAGGTTTGCTGCATCAAATGCAAACAAAATGAGACTCTTAGCCGCATGTCATAGTGTAAGTACTAATTTTCAAAGCTTTGTTTAACGTGTTACAAATATTTTGTGGAGGTGCAGTGTTCTCTGGTATCAGCATTAAGTGGTAGTGTGGATATAGAACGGGTAATAACGAGATGTATGTCCAAAAGAAAAAAGAATTCCCTTGGTACAATTTGCAGATTTTCGTTGAAGTTGCTCTTAAAAACACATTCAAATGCATCAACTTCAGGTTTTCTATAACATGCTGACCATCGCCTTTGACATTTTAGAATTTGCTAGGGATCCTATTAATAAAATATTTCAAAGGTTTCAACGTTATTGGAAAATACGTTGAGTTTTCCCGGTTGTTTGAAATCCCTTCTATGCACACTTTCAGTAGAAGGAAGAAGAGAATATTGATGTGGAAGGTATTTCTCAATCCAAGAGAGAACATCGGTTCCCTGAATGATAGATATGCTGAAGGATATCACTTGAAGAACAGCAGTTTACTATGGAACAGCAACTGTTTGTGAAAATTTTACACAGAATATTCTAAGTGAATCCTATTTAACCAATTTTGAGTCTGTTGTATTCGAGAGCTATCAATTTCGTGCAATTTTCACATCTCTCACTTCTTTAAACATGGTTCTAAAAAAACTTGTACCAAAATTCTTTCAAAACTTGAACCAAATTTGTACGCTTCAGATGCTCTTAAATGGAACATTTCACAGCAAACGTGATGTATTTCCTTATACTAGAGTTATTTTTCACGTGAGGACATTCTTAGAACATTCTTTTTTATTTGGGGAAAATAGATGTTATCGACTCAACCTCGTGATGTTTTCAGAACCAACTACCAAGGAGCTGCTTGATACAAAAGCAACCGTTTGTCGACTCAGAAACCACGCATAAGCGACCGAAGGGAAGCGACATGCTTGTTACACTCTGCCATAATGTCAAGTTCCGGCAGAGGTAACAAATGCAGAAATCGTACGGTAGACTTCAGCGTGCTTAAAAGTTGACATCTCTAAAGAGTTCGAATAAATTAAATCTGATGAAAACAAAAGTTAGTGTCCTGGAACAGCGTCTAGAATATCAGGAAAAAGAGTAGATCCGCAAACGAAGGAAAAGAAAAGGACAATGGAGACCTCAGGGGAACAGCACGTAAACCAGCAGGCGAAGGAAAGCAAGAGAATGAGGGTAATACCACAGCGGAAGAGGTGTGTCACGACCATGAATCCGAAATCCGTGCCTAAGTTACGACATTCCGATGATCATGAGACTCCTAATGCTAAAACGCTGAAGTCTTCGAAATTTCATAGCACTTTGTCGTGGGTAGTGTTTAAACGGCAGTTAAGGCTATTACTAACCATAATGGATGGACATCGACGTGGAAGACAACACAGCTTTTGGCTGCCCTGCAGGCGCAAGCAGCCGACATCTGAGTAATTATCGCGCCGGGGGCTCTATGGCTTAAACTTTTGGAAGGACGCTATGGAGAACATTGCCTGGACACCGTTCATCAAGCCCAGTTAAAGCCGAGGGTTCAGCAACCTGGAGAGACCTTACAGAAATTCACAATGGAGTAAGAGCGCCTACTACAACGCAGTCTGAAATATACTGCCGTTTGTGAAAATTACAACTGCAAACAAGAATTTCCCGAATAACTCCAAACTTGGTGGAAGAGTAGAAGAGTGTACAAGCAATAAGTGCTTAGGTTTGCAGAGAGATGGGGTACACGTAAGCCGAGCAGAGCCCTCTCGCGTCGGTCCGACAAGGTCAGTGTTACGCCCAGTGTAGTCAGTGCAGAGCTGTCAAACAAGGTGGAAACAATAAGTGAGTGCCAGTATGCCTCGTCGATGTCAAACTGAGCCATATCGGCATGTGAGTGAGTTCGAACAGGGCAGAATGATCGGTCTCCGGGAAGTGGGTTTGTCACACCGTGTCATTTCAGCCCATACAGGACATGCTGCTACGATAGTGATGCGTGTGTGGAAGCAGTGGATAGATGAAGGTCGTACGCAGCGAAGAGCGGGTACTGGACCACAATACATAACCACAGCACGGGATGACCGTCATCTTGTTCGTATGTCCATGACGCACCGTACAGCTTCATCCACAGTGTTGGCTCGACGCTAGAGCACTGCAACAGGTGTGAACTTGTCTGCACCAACGGTTCATCACCGTCTGCTACAGGTTGGACTGGTTGCATGCATGCCCTTACATCGGCTTCCATTGTCCAGAAACCACAAGCTCCTCCGCCTGCAATGGGCACGTGAACACCATCACTGGGGTGCTGAGCGGAAAAATGTAGTCTTTTCGGACGAGTCCTGCTTCAACGTGTCCTACAGTGATGGCCGTATACGTGCCCGGCGGTACCGTGGTGAGCGCAACCTGCAGGGCTGCATTGTGAGCGACATAGAGGACAAGTACCAGGTGAGAATAGTTTGGGGCGCAATTGGTTACAACAACCGATCTCACCTCCTACGAATTGAGGGCACTTTGAACAGCAACCGGTACATAACGGTGGTTGTAGAGCCTGAGATACTCTCCTGCTTAAGGCATCTCCACCGGCCACATTTTAACAGGACAAGCTCGGTCACATTTTAACAGGACAAGCCCGGTCACATATTGCGAGGAATGTACGAGCCTTCTTCGAAGAGCGACGGGTACCATTGCTTCTCTGGCCTGCACGTTCACCTTATATGTCACCCGTCGAACATGTCTGGGAAATGATTGGTCGGCACCTGGTGCGTCACGGTCCTCCAGTAACCAGTGTCACGGATTTGTGGCCTCGAATACAAACTGCGTGGAGGGAAATCCCTCTGGAACATATTCATAACCCTTTTGATTCAATGCCATGGCGTATAGCAACTCTAATTGCATCGCATGGAGACCATATCAAATACTGAATATTAGGGCTCAAAGGCCATGTATAGATTTGAAGTGTTTATCATTTGTTTCTTGTCACGTATCTAACGTATGCTATTAAATTCATCGAATTCATGCGTTTCCTTCCCGGTGTTGCAATTTTCACAATCGGCGGTGTATTTACCATAATGCCTTATTTCCTGAGAGGCAGCCAACAAATTTATCAGCGGCATAAGGGACTGGGATCCGAAGGAGTAGCTCCTCTTACCTCAACATCATAACATTTCCGACGCCCTAGTGGCTGCCATCTGCATTGTAGTGCTAATGAGGACGGTCTGAAGAGCCATCACGGTGATTGTCAGAGATATGACGGTTGCAAATAACGTATCAGCGCAAAAATAACAATTTATCATCGTAGTACTGGAGTCGGAAGACCCACCTGCTGGAGTTACAAAGAGTTTGGACGGCTAAAGGAGAGCTACGAGCGCGCATACGCCAAAGGTAAGTAGAACTGCTATTCGCTGGTGCGAAGATGATTATCTCGATGCCGTTATCACATTCACCCCCCTTCACGTTGAACACCGTGGCTGGGAGCGGTGAGAATTATCTGTTAGCGCATGAATGAACTTCGGGGTACTCAAGGCAGTTATGCGCTACGAGTTAAGAAAAGACTGCGACAAAATCCTGCTTGAGGTGGAGAAAGCTTACCTGAAGCATGTCCCTGGCAGGAGCAGGCTAAAATTGAAGGTGTTCGTTACGGCGACCACCGAAGAAGTCATCCCGCATGACCTTCAGATTTTTGTTACGAACGTGGACGTTGGGGGTCACATAGTGCACCTCCAATACAACGAAATAATTCTAATTTTTTCCTGAGAAGAGTTTGCAGTCACAGAGGCTATTATCTGCTAACTGCTAATGGTAGCTACATGGAGCGAGAGAGTGGTGACGACGCGAGCAGAAATACTAATAACGAGGAACATGTTGTGGACGGAGGTGTACCAGACGGGTTTTACGTCACCAGGGCGCTACTTCCAGCTCCATAGGCGATCATGTTGGGGTCCTTAAAGTCCCTCAACTGGGACAGTATTTGCTTAGCGGTTGTCCCGGGGAATTCTGGGCCGGTCGCCGTTATAATGCATGCTGCCATGAACTCCAAAATTCCACGGAACACATGCCGTCCTCCGTACCACTCTAGCCTCTAGTTGCCGACGTCGCCGGTTCAAACCCGGCGAAGGGCGGTGGATTTTTCGGGCGTAAATATTCTTAGCATGGCTTACTTCGGAAGGGAAGTAAAGCGGGTGGTCCCGTGTCGTAGGTTTGCGGTACGTAAAATAACATAAAACCTGATGGAGTCCTCTGAGCAAAATTTCCGTACTTTGCGACCAATATAGAATGGGATGCTAAGAACTATAGTAGTTAATGAGCGTCCATGAATAAAACCCAATTTAATTTTCCCAACGAAAACAAAGGAACCGGATAGACGTCTGGGTACGTTTTCCAGGAGGCGACTGAAAACCCCTCGGAGCGGGAAGAAGTAGATAAGTAGCTTTTTCCCCTAATTTCAGGACATCTTCAGCCTGTTGAAAGACGATAATGGTCGCACAGATTGTATCATGCATTGCATTGACACCAGCGATGCCCGATCGATCAGGTAGCCACCTCACCATATCTCACGAGCGAAGCAAAAGGAAATAGACAACCGAATAGCAGAAATGAAGACCAAAGCCCTAAGCGAGGAATCAGATAAGCCGGTGGTTCTCACAGGAAGTGTTAGTGAAAATGAAACATGGAGATCGCATCTTCTGTGTCGACTATCGAAAGCAGAATGGCATCACTAAAGCGACTACCTTCCATTGACAATGGCTGATGACACCCTGGACATCTTAGCGATAACCAGTGATTTTTCACATTGGACCTTAAATCGGGATTCTAAGTGGCAATTCACTCCAGGGACTAGAAGAAGGCACCGTTTTTTTGCCCTACATGAACTATTGTAGCTCATGATAGTTCCATCCGAAAAATTCAATGGCCCCCCCAACGTCCCAGAGACTCATGGAGTCTATGAATAGTTTCCTCATCTACAAGACATGACTCCTGTATGTTACTGATGTCATTTCTTATAGGCAAGATATTGGAAGATCAACTAAGCAACCCCAGGAAGGTGTTCGAAGGGCTTTGTGAAGGAAAACGCAAGTAAAGCCTAAAGATTTGTCAGCTCTTCTGAAAGTAATTACGCTATATGAGACACACCGCAAACTTTGATGGAGTATCAGTAAATTCCAAAAAGTTGTTAGCCATCAAGGAGTTGCCCAAGCCGAGGAACAAAGAAGAACTACAACGGTTCCTGGACTTTGCGCGTAACACCGGAAATTTGTAGTGGGGTATTCAACATTGCCAAATAATTGATACAAACGACGGAGGAATAATAGGCTTTCCAGTGCTCCGAGAAAGTTGAGGCAGACTTGTAAAGAACGTCCTGTACGCGATTCTTATCCTAGGATACACCATTCCCGTTAAACAGTTCATCGTGAACACGGATGGCAGTGAGATCGGAATTGATGCATCTTGTGGAAGGAGCAACAAAACCCTGAATAAGGCCAAACGGAACTACTGGGTGATACAATGACAGCTGCTGGAGTTTGTGGGGACCCTGAAACATGTTCACCAAGACTTTTACGGAGAGGAGCGTTGCCTCCAACGGTCCGTTTCGCCATAATGGAAGAACAAACAGCGCGCCGATTTTAATGGCTGCAAGAGTAAAAATTCACTACAGAGCACCAGGCATGAAGATGTGATTCTGACGCAGATATCATTTCCCGAAGTCCGATACAAGAAAGTTACAGCTACTGTGTGAAGTTTGAGACGAAGTAGGATGTTGCAGCCTTGCGCTGAGATACGGTGCAACTTCGGTCCGTTAAGATAAAGAGACTTTGAGGAGGCAGCAAATGGAGGATCGATACGTTCCTGTCGCATAAAGAATCGACATGCTTTGGCTTATATCACCTCCAAGAACATGGTTTATAAGAGCTGTTGGGCGCTCCAGAACTACCTGTTACTCAGAAATGGTGTCTTGAAGACAATTCCATAATCTAAAGATGGGAAAACGAAGGTGAAGGTTGTTCTCGAGGAGACTAATACTGGCACTACTACGGGGAACCTTGGTGCAATTAAGTCCCTGGAGAAGCTACTTAACCAGTGCGAAGCATGTGGAGAGATGGTGCCAGAAATGCGTCATCTGCGCGGAAATTCGTGCGCCTCTGGCGCGCAAATGGCCAAATGCAGCTGTAGAGCGTCA
Organism: Deroplatys truncata; assembly: GCA_030765065.1. NCBI lineage: Eukaryota > Metazoa > Arthropoda > Insecta > Mantodea > Mantidae > Deroplatys > Deroplatys truncata. The sequence goes on along the minus strand of CM060990.1, from coordinate 531,825,553 downwards.
GAGTACCCTCCGAATTAATTACAATCAACGCGGCAGGCCTCTTCTCACAATCACCTACGCAGGCAATTGTTATCTATTACTCCCTATGGACTATTGCATGAACTTCCCGGATGTTTACGCGATTCCCACTTAAGATGCTTCAATTGTGACTGGTGTATTAGCGAACAACTTCTTCTGTCTGTATGGGGTCCCCAGGTTTTACACACTGACCAGGGGACGAATTTCACTTCCAACCTTATGAGAAAGCTACTCCATTGACTCGGGATACACATGGCCAATACTATTCCCATTCATCCACAGTCAGACTGGTTTGAGGAGTCTTATATCAAGACGTTAGCGGAGAACCTCCGGAAATTAATGTCCAACCATCAATAAGATTGGTATGTGCACCTGGTATTGTTCCTTTTGGGTTCGAGACTCAGTAAACGATTGATCGACATGACTCCCAATCATGATCAGCTAAAAGAGGATTGTGTCTGCGGGCAAACGCACATGCTGGAACACATAAAAGGCGTCACGAGGGAAGAACTTAAACTATCAAGAGACCGGATGAACGTACACTATGCCTGTCTGGCGAATAATATAAAATTTCAGGAAGGTAACCTCGTGTAGCTTTACCATCCAAAGAGCATTAGATGGAAGTCGCCGAAGTTGCAACGTTCCTTGGCATATAAGTTGATACCCGTTGAACAAAGAGGTGTCCCGCATCCAGCGTTAACCTCGATGGAAGCTGATGATGGAGCGCCTTAAATACCTTACCCCATATTGCGGAGCTACTCGGACAAACCATCTCGGAGGACGGAGCTATGTGACAGACCATTCCGTCCGCGTCTCGCACCGTGAGTAGAGGGCACATTTACAGGTAGTATATGATTGATTGGTTATAGAAACAGGGGAATGCGCTCTCAACTAATGAACCATCTGGAGCCCCAATAGAGATACTTGTGGAAGCTTTCTGCGCCTATTTTCCTCTTTGGGCCGCACCCAGCCTTTTCGAGGGATCGTATGAGTATAAAGGTAGCTGGTCGACGCGAGGGAGTAAGATTTTACTTACTTTCAATGCTACCTATATGACAATTCCTGTGTGCGACACCTTAGTGAGCGACCGGATGAGAAAAGAGGAGTCCAGTATAAGACAATTTAGTGAGCTACAGTAAGGGCGAAGAGGCTGACTTGCGCGCCGTTAATTGCAAGACTACGCGCAAAGAAACAGCTGATGAGTGGCTGAGATATAAGTGGATACAATTTTATCTGAAGGGCGGAAATGTTCTTGAGGAGAAGAGGTTTCGCGCTAAATATGCAGTTTCTTTATTCCTGGTTTATTTGGTTAGGTCAATAGACAATTCGCTTTTTTCAAAACCGAGGCATTCGAGTATCATTATAACCATTAAACTATTGATAGGCTTTTTGCTGTAATTGGTTCCTTGTTTGAAGTTGCTCTATTTGAACAATCAAGTCCTTTCAGAAGTGGGCATGCTATCCGATTAAAAAACTTAAGACGAACAACCTTTGGGAGTAACCCAAAGTTATTAGAGTCACATACACCATATTGGCACTCATGCACTAAATTCCTAAAACGGCTGTCTTTCCTGATTTACATAATAATTTCATACAAAGTAGCTAAAAAAGTTCTAGAGGTCGCGCATTAAAACCCGGCGGAGGGCGATGGATTCTTTTTTCGGGCGTAAAAATCCTTAGCATGGCTTCCTTCGGAAGGGAAGTAAAGCCGGTGATCCCGTGTAATAGATTCACGGCGTAAAAGAACCTCATACCTGATAAAGAGGTCTCTGAGCAAAATTACCGGTCTTTCGCGCCCAATATAGATTAGGACCACAGCAGTTAAAGAGCGTCCACAAATAAAATTCAGCGTTTGTCTTAGTTTTTTTAGAAAGTCATCATTGTTAGAAGAAAACGTCCTTAAGCTGTTTTGCGACACATATCATCATATGGTTGTATAAGATATTGGGACAATGCACGCAGGGTACTATGTTCGACCAAATATTCTTAGAAATCTTATTTTATACCACATTTATGAAATATCGCATTTACAGACTATCTCTTCACCACTACCATAGGGTTTTGCGTCTCGACTAGCGCGATTTTCACCCCAGATTCATGGCTGCATGCTTGCCTGACTGATAGGCCCCACTCATAATGAAGACGCAGCGTTAACATTATGCAGAATAATAACAGGCGTGAGGTAAGGCCATTCAAGTTTCAGTCGTAGGTGAGAACTTGGCACGGACATCTAGATCTGTAAATTGCATGGGGAAATCTTTCGAGAGTAACGCAAATTACAAATTTAATAGCATAATCAATGATATCCAATAAGAACGTTCATTCAGTATTTACAAATAAATAGCACATAAAAAGGTGCTAAGCCAAGCAAACAACAGAGCAACTTGTGACGTCAGCGTTTAAAAATGGGGTGATATAGACAAATACTATAGTACCATGATGGTAGAGTAGATGGCGTAAAATTTCGAATCCGGATTGCCTGCTGTTAAGAAGCTGGCAATGCGTGAGGAAAGAAATGCAGATTTCTTCATCTATGCACGCAACGCAGGCAAAAAGTTGGGAATTTGCATTCTGTTGTGTTGCGTAGCGCGTTAGTTCACTATGTAAATGCTACCATTAAATGAAAAAAATGCGAAATCTTGAGTTTATGAATGGTGATTTCATTGTGAATGGTGCTTTTAGAGGTTTTTTTTCCATCAGCGCAAGACACATATTCGATCCGATTTTGTACCAGCAGGCAATAAATGGAGAAGGATACGGTTAATATCTTCTGGAACCCATTTTAATCAGCCGACGCAATAGAAGAAATCATAAAGGTTGCTCTAACGATATTCCTCCACTACTCGTCACAGAGGAACTCATAGATAAACTTAAGAGTGTGTTTGAGGAAATGTGATTTAGTGCTATAGACATAGTGTATAGGACTCTCAATCCCCAGATCTTACTGTCTATAGTATTTTTTGCGGGGATGGTATTCTGAAACATTTTCTTATGTGGAGAGGAAGTGCAATTAATACACACGCCAGTGAAGCTAGTAGTGTGGTACTCGCCATCGGAGCATGGCCCTACACACTAAACTCCTCTACAGGAAAAGGGAAGAATAAGGATAAAGAAAGGAAATCAGAGTTAAAGGTAGCGTGATCCCGTTTCATCACCCGCGTTATTGGGGCGAAATGTGAAATTATTGCCGTCCAATAGACGGAAGCGGCTAACAGGTAAAGTTATAGGATACAGCCATGACACGATTATCCTGACTACAGTCTAGACGCTCGAAGATGGAAAGCAAATATAAATAATGTTGCTAGTCTCGAGGACGTTGTTGTCATTTTGTTTGCTGGTTCAGTGTCCACCATCTCTCCAGGAGATGCTGTTCTGGTGGAGTGATGGGTGATGGATGGTGACATGGTGGACCAGTGTGATGAGCTGGTTGTTATATATGTAGAATGTTGCTGCTCGTATCGTCCTCCAGGGCCTGAGATGGAAAGTGACATTGTCTAACCTTACAGACCATTCCGTGGTGATAGTCTGGTGTTGAAGGTTGGCAGTGGTAATGTTGGCTTACAAGCCCTGAAGCTTTGCTCTGACGGTGGCGGCGAGCGTCCCTTCCAGGGTGGATAAACAGGTACCGACATTTAGTACCTCAGCGTGGCGGTCCTGTATGGCCTTGTCACTCCTCCGGTTGAGGCTGCAGGTGCTGATGTCACGTTCCAAGCTAAAGAATCTCCGCCGGCTGCGTCGATTACTGATCCTCGGGTAGAGGGAGCACTGGTCCTGGCCGGTAAAATTAAATTCCGTTTTATTTATGGACGCGCTTTATCTACTATAGTTCTTGGTGCCCCATTCTGTTTTGGGCGTGAAAGACACGAGAACTTAGCCCAGAGACCTCTTTATCAAACTTGAGGTTCTTTTACGTGCCGTAAATCTACGACCCGAAACCACTGGCTTTACTTCTTCTCCGAACGAAGTCATGCTAAGCATTTTTATGCCCGAAAATATCCACCGCCCTCTGCTGGGTTGAACCTGAGACCATGCGAACTAGATACTTGAATGGTACCCTTAGACAACGGAGGACGACGGCCAGTCCGATGAAGTGTGTCTTGCCACCGCAAGTGGCGCAGCAGCGTCGGTGTCGGCGTAGGTCGTGACTAGTACACTGTGCCTTGAAGGTGTTTGTGCTACTCTCGGTGGTGAGGAACAGACGTTTGCGCTGTGGCTGCGGTAGCAGGGAGCTAACTGTACCTCGACTCGCGAGATTCCAAGCTAACAACACCAAACTAGAGGTCAAGACAGCCTCCAGATCGGCGCTACTGGCCAGCTCCAGCCGCCCAAGAGACGTGGATCCTCGGGGTGAAGTGGTCATTGGTGAAGACCATTGTTATTGGTCAGCTGCCAGCACAAAGCGTGCTAGCGGGTCGCGAGAAATATCACAGATGATCACGATGTGGCGGTTACTGCCAGGCGGCGGCGGTGGCTGGCTGGTCCACTCCGGAGAGAGAGGCAGGGCCAGTTAAAGACTGCGGCGGCTTCTTCAGCTCCGTTGCTTCCCTGTTAGGGGATGATGCTGCTGCGGTAAAAGGCTGCGATCTTGCGAGTTTCTTCTTACCCATGGCGTCGTTACGATGTCTCAAAGTTAAGTCTCCTAAAAGATAAAATATAGAAAACAGTTCCTCGCACACTGCAAGACCTCAAATAGAGCATACGAAATTAAAATAAATCGCCGAACTAAATTGCGAGAATCACAAAATTATTATGCAATACGACGCCTGTTTATTTGAAGAGACATTTCCAGTGAGAAGTGAAGTCAGAGTACAGGTTGCGGTATCTTCAGCTTCGAGATGTAAAACTTCGTGCAAGCTGTGAGGACATATTCTTGAAGGTCTTTTATTATGTGAATCTTAACTTATGTGGTTATCTGGTAAGGAAATTAAGGTTTACAGTTGATATAAATTAATGCAATTTTATCTGAAGGGTCCAGAAAGACTTGTTGCAAAACAGCATATTTAGGTAGTCTTTAACATCAGTTAGGTATATATCGATGTATGAAAGGCAACATAGGTAGCTTAACAGCCACATTTTAGAAGGTGTTTATTTCTAAACGTAATGTGTTACATTATCGCAGTAATCAACATAAAATTGCAGCTATTCGTAGTCATATAACACCTGCGCAAGTATAAATGACAGAAGCGGCGATGCTAGGAGTAAGACAAGCAAAGTACTGTACGATATTCTTAGCTAACCGTTTATTATTACTTACAATGGGCAGTATTAAAATTACGCTTTCTAAAAGCAATCAAATTGCTTTACGTAGTTTTTAAACCTGTATGATCATTCTAAAGCAATCAATTGTGCTTAGCCCAAGTATACACACTTACGTTCGAAATAATTATCTTAAGAGCCATACGTTTTGTTTTATAGGTTGCTTTGTTACATACTTGGGATTAAAAAGGGGGATGGTGCTTTCTTTTCTTGGGTTTTAAGTTAATTGTTTGGCCCTTAGGATAAAATGCACACAGCATTTACTGTTCCTGTAGATGGAATTTCCTTACGGCATCTGCCTGAGATGTAATTCCTATTGATGGCTTTTAAAAGTAGATTTTCAAAAAAAAAAATTGGCTGCTAAGATGCTGTGCTTGTCATCCATGGATAATAGTAACTGAAACCCTTGGTTGGTAAGATTTACTACAAAACTACTTTAGAATTGTAGTGTGTTATGCATTCATTAACTGGAACAGAGGTTGGAGAACAAAGCACCTATCTTCTTGGAGCGAATGAACCAATGAAGTTATCACAATTATTTTTCTTTTACACCCAACACTTAAAACCAGCACTTTAGTAGAATCTTTTGTTTTCAAACCTGGAAAATTTCAGAGAGTTATCGTAATATATTCTTCATAACACTTGTAATACCTAAGGCGAGTTATACGAGTAATGGTTTTCTTTATTAGCTCATTTATGCTTCTTTTTTAAATTAGGGCATAAAACGGTAGCAATTTTAATGAATTAATATGGGAGTCTATTATTAGTAATTCCGAATATAAATTTAAGCGGATAGTGAATTGTGTATGCTTTTCAAACATTATGTTTACCAATTAAATTGCTTCTGAAAATAATCCGCAGCACTCTTTATGAACAAAATAAGGTCCCAATTTACCTACTTGGAGAGTAACGCGCACTATGGGACACGTTAGAGGTTTAACACATGCTAAATATATTTTTCTTAGATAAACATTAAAAGCATTCAAAATGCCTTATAGTATGCGAAATGGTACTTTACAGATTCAAGCATGATATAGTTTTATTTGTACGACACCACTTATGGTGTGCTAGCACTGAGGTATTAGTCATAAGTCTTATTACTCTACAGGTTGGACCATTTAAGTTGAAACTACAATTTCTCCAAAATTAAGCGTTGTGGAAAACAATTTCTTGAATAAATGTTGCTTGATATTATGGGGTGTTTTATTTGGAGGACGATATGATGGTCATTTTAGGGTCAATTTAATTTTTTGAATGGGAACCTACCCTTTTATGTTGTTTTCAAACATTTGTATAAAGCACTTTATAATTGTTCTTACACTAAAGTAAATAACAACGAAAATTCTGAATGACTGTATACGAAGAGCGCATTGAATGGTTGGTCCATCCATGGACCATCGCCATCTGCATCACGAAATAAACATCTTTTTATAAACCATTTTCTAATGAGAAAACAATATACAAAATGTAGATTCCCATTTAAAAAAATTAAATTGACCCTAAAATTACCACCATAACGTCCTCCAAACAAAACGCGACTAATGACATTTAGTTTCTTCCATAATATCAAGCAACTTATATGAAATGCATTTCTTTCTACGACGCTTAGGTTTAGAGATATTGTGCAGTCTCAACTTAAATGGTTCATCTTGTATAGTGAAATTTGTTTATTTGTAGAGCCTGTACCTTAACCTCTATTACACAAATGATTTTGGTAGTATGACGCTATCACAACCTTTTGCAATATATTTATATATACATCTTCCATTTAAGTCCCCAAATTTCTGTATAGCAGAGTAAACTTAATAAACTAAATATACGTCGAAGGGGGTTTTGGCTTGTTTGAAATTGCTGTAGGTGTTGAGATGTGCTTGTACTATGTTAAATTATAAAATTTTGCGCCCGTCCATGTTGATGTTCTTTCGTAATATTTTAAACGGTGACCTTTGGGTGAGAGCTTGTCTGTTTTCTTGTACCATAACGACAATTTCTATTGGCAGTTCATGTTTTCCTCCTGGGCATTCCTTCTATTCCTTCTATTAATACGCATGCTTAATAGTGTCATCAATTTAAATATAAAAAGAACTTCAAGTTTGCTTATATTTAACTTTTTACGCTACGACAACTTTTTGAAAACTAATCTGAATACTAAATCCGACGTAAGTGTGTATTTAGGTATCACAGTCGTAACATAACACAATCTTGTTGCTATCCACTAAGTAAACGTGCATTAGCTTCACGCCTGTAATGAAATCGTTATCTGTTTAGATCTGTGCAACAAAAGCCACTGAAGTTACGCACAAGAAAAATTAATACAATAAATAAAATTGATAGCGATAGGTATTGACATTAGCATCACTATGTCACATCTGTTTTTAAAGGCGAGATTAGAATTTTATTGATTCAATACTAGCATTTTATTCTCCTTTAAGTTTACAGCCGAATACTGGGATGCGCTTCCGTGTCACATATTATGCGCAATTACACAGTCTTTCTATAGTCTTGAGCTGAAGCCAATCAGAAATGTTGTTTCAGTTCATCTGTAGATGCAGAACCCTCCCATTCTGCGCCCGCCTCTGAGATTTCCCTTAACTAAAACAATACAGTAATGTTGCTTGTGCCGCGTGTTTTACGCACCAGGGGAGGGAGCGATGTCGATGAGAGAGGGTGGTGTTTGTGTGACGTCACTTTACTACTAGGAGGAGTTGGGAAGCCGCCGTCCTCGCTTGCTCTGACGGCAAGTAGTAGTGAATCCGCGGCCGTCACAGCGGAAACACGTCGATTTGTTCGCGATACGACGCCGCACGTGCGCGCAACAGATTGATGTCTTGGTGTAGTGTGTTTGTAAGCAGTGATGAATGGCAGTGCTCCATGTTGACAGCAAGAGCTAGGAAATGGAGCTCTACTTTTGCTAACACATAATGCTCACATCAAGCGCGAACCAATATCTGCGGCCCGAATATCTTACTCCGCTTCCCACCACGGTAAGTGTACTCGTTATATAAGCGTATCTTAAAATTGCCAATCAGTGTTATACAAATAAGCTCATGAAAACCCTGGTTAGAATACTTCTCTAGAATGTATATGTATAATGACTGTTTTCCTCGAAACATATGTTATATCTGCCGCCAACTCTACTAGAACATAGAAACACGTAAGGCAGTTTCATGCGCATAATCGTGAACTTCCAGACGTTATTCGTTTGGCGGTAGCTGTCATCACAGTTTAAGACGAGTTATTCCAATTAATGTTCATTTCATATAAAACTGTTTTCTGCAAATGCATTTCAACCCTCAAGCATAACTCAAGACTGTAAGAACTACATTTGGTACGGTCAGAGTTAATATATGCTTTATTGAAAATCTTGTGATTATAATTTTTAGAATAGTTAGAACCTCACAATAGAAATATAGCTTGCTGATAAATTTACTACTACTGAAAATACTGATATGATAATAATAATAATAATAATAATAATAATAATAGTAGTAGTACTTATTATTATGATTATTATTATTATTCAGGAAAATTCAGATATATCTAAAATTAAAAAAATAACTTAGGAAATGGTTAACGTTTTAAATTAATAATATATGTAACTAACTAGTAATAAAAGAATGGAAATAGATACATAGAGAAAGAACAGCTGAAGGCGTGAAGGATGTCAGTGATTACTACAAAATCTCATTTAGAATATGGTGTATGATGGATTCGATATGCAGTGGTGAATAACATTGATTGGTTTTTGTAACATTAACGTAGCTGTCCAATAGTTATCGAACATCCAATTAGTTAAAACACAAGTGCAAGTGTACAATTTCAATTTATTGTTCGAGTATTTGATTTGGAATATCTCCTAATTTCCAGTAGTGATGCACTTTAAGAATCTGGACGGAAAGCTTTGTAACTAAGCGTCTTGACACCACAAATATTCCGGCTACTAACCTGCTATACGAAGTTAAAACCGTGATGGTTTTCATGTTACATGCAAAAAGTTTAGAACTGCTCACGAGTCGAAGGTTGTTTTCCTGAAACATATTTGGGAATAATTTTGCAACTATTACATTCTCTTCCTGTACCATTCCTTTTCTATAGATATATTTGTTACCCAAGTATGTCAGTGACTGGACAAAATGTAATTAATCTTTTTTCAAGAATAATTTTCTTCCAAGATGCTTAATGTTAACCGCAGTGAGATGATAGAATGAATAAACAGTTCTACCTGTCAATAAGCCCATTTTAAGAAATGCAATGTGAATATGATTTCGATAACTTTAGATTCAAAATCTGACTGCTGCAGCATTTGGTTTCTGTGACAGTATATTACCCGTTAGTTCCCGAAAGGGATGTAAAAATTGGTTTCATAGTTTCGTGCATGAAAGCACGAAAGCGAGCGCGAAACGCAAACTTTCTGTACCTGCAAATGCCCTGCTAGTGCCTCAGTAAGTTGCCGCACAACTCTCGGGTGTGCTTCTAGCATGAGTCAAGTTTCGCCTTACGGAGCTATTTCAGGTCGTTTTATTATTATTATTATTATTATTATTATTATTATTATTATTATTATTATTGTTGTTGTTGTTGTTGTTATTATTATTATTATTATTATTTCCTTTATAGTTCTAATTATATCCACGTCCTATCGGACAACTCATAAGATTTTGAAAGCATTCTTAAAATTTGCTTTAAAAAGGGGTTTATTAGGAAAACCAACTAATGAAAAGAATAAAACTAAATACTATTAGGATAAATAAAAATGTAATCGTAATCCATTAAACTAAATGGCGAGGATTATTTGCATTACTGTGCAAACAAATTTGTAAATGGTGTTCAGCGCATTTTTCACAGAACTTTTTTATCTTATTGTTTTCAACCACATGCTTTTTAAGCGCTATCTATAAACATAGCTTAAATCCATACGCTGAATTACTTTATTTTGGCAACGACATAAAGCAGACTGTTTCTATAAATCTCCGATAAAAATTGTAAGTGCCCAATTTAAATAGGTGAATGTATTACAACATATTCAGTGCCTATCTTGCATCAAGAGAGACAAACATGATTAATTTTCTATAAATTTGGCAGATTTGAAGGAAATTTGTTCACATGTTGCATTAATGGTGCAACCTGTCACCGTTACACAAGCATTATCTCGTACAGAGAAATCTATTCACTTTTCCCTACCTTCTCTTACACCCTAGGTCAGTTGTTTTAGGCCACGCCTAGCATAAACGCGTTGGATCTGCATTCGGTAGAGCATTTGTTGTTGTTGTTGTTGTTATTATTATTATTATTATTATTATTACATTCACTTCCTGTTTCCTTTTACATCTGTGTAAGTCGTCTGTGTCCCTATACACCTCACCAACACCTCACCAGCACAAAGCTATTTGGAAACCACTGGCTTAAATTACTGCATTTTATATGAAGTTGAACACCACACAATGTGTATTCTGTTTAAAATAAAATTAGAATAGTGCAGTAAATGAGCAGATGAATAAGTATGTGTGTATATGCAGTTAGTAACTGTAAATTATAGTCGTCAATCTGGAACATCACGGCGATAATTTTCAACATAAAAATCCGAATATATTCAGGAATGTGTTAAAATTGAGGTTCCCTTGTGGATACTTCTATCACACTACTAATTTTAGCACTACTGATGACCCTGCTTCTTGCGCAATATGCATTCTATACCAGTTGAGACAACTTGAACAAGATACGCCGTAAAATTGAACCCTTTTAATACAGTTAATGAATCTAGTTTCGGCCAAAACCTCTGAACTTATTGTTAAAACTGCTTTTAAATTACGATAATTCAGCTTGTATTCAAGCTGACTCTATAATTATTGGTGTACGCCCAGGATCACGATTATAAACCAATTTACAATTCTGACAAAAAGGGCCACAATGTTTTCACAGTTGTCTTCATTTTATGCAACAAGTATACATATGAATATAGGTGACGTATTTATTCCTTAAAGTACCCATAGGATTATGTTTTTCTCTTTTGTTTACTGTACGTTCAATTGTAAACAGTATAAACGACATGCTGTTCTTTTACAATAAATTCCATTATTTTTTGCATTGCATAGTTTGTGCACAAGCACTAACTTTATTGGATTTCTAATGAGAGATGCAACAAATCATATTTACCACCTTTATATAGTATAAGTGAGCATAAAATACCGTAAATGGTTACTGACTTTCTGGCAGTTCTTCAGATAGAATTTTCTGATAGATTTGGAACCAAGTATGTATATGAGGAAGTTTAGACAGCATACAGGAAATTCAATTCTAATAACTAGTGATAGCGCTCTAATAGAAGAATAAAAGAAATATCTGCAGACTCTTCTAGGAGAATTTTATGCTTAAAGAATCTTAATTTGCCCAGAAACGGCCCACCGAGATTAACAAAGCACCAGTGAACAGGTTAGGTTTTAAAATATTGCGCAGCTAGATATTCACTCAAACAACACCTTACTGCGTGAGTATCCGGAAAACACTGCTAAAGTATGAGGCTTCGAAGCTACAAATACTATTTCTTAATCGCTGACAACTCAAAATGTATTATTTCCCTAATCACGAAAGGAAGTTTAAGGTGATGTACTAAAAGGAACAAAGTTGTGATTATATTCTATCACAATTTCGTTTGTTATTGTGGCGGAAGAAGACCATGTTTCTACGCATAAAGTTCCTCTATTTTATATTCAGTTAAGGTTAATACTTTTGTATAGAAATCTTGTCAAGTAAATTTGCAAAATATACAGAAATTAAGACTGCAAATTCCAAAGTGTTTAGAAAGTGGTGACTTTAATTGTTAACAACATAGAAATTAATGAAAAAACCTGAAGAATACACCGGATGATCTGTGTGAAATGTTGAATATAACCCCGGAAAAGCTTGCATGATGCCTCTCTCCTTGTAAAGAACTAAAGCTGGTGTTTATTCCCAGAAAAGTACCTCCCAAATATAACAATTCCCAACCTTGTCATACGCGGATGTTGTAAAGGTCAGTGTGAAACTTTATTTTTGCCAAAGACATTTCAGTTTGGTACAGATTAATTTCATGAACGTTGTATTAGAAATAAAGTCTCACGGCGGGAAGCATGAATCATTATTGGCCCAACCCAGCAGCAAACTAACTTATAATTATTACTCTGTATTTCAAATTTAGCTTTGATCAAAGTAAAGCCATTAACTGGCTTGAATAATCTATTCAACTGATGAAATAGAACTGCTGTTAATATTAGTTACTTTATTGGGAAATTCCTTTTTTTTTGTACCAGTGCAATGTCTCTCACACACACACACACACACACACACACACACACACACACACACACACACCAATGTATTTGTAATTTGCCCAAGAATGACGGTAGGCTGACCAATTGCCCCTCTTCTTTACGTAGTTGTTATGTCTTCAACAGCAAACTAGTCAACACCTACTGTTCTTCTTTCGGATTAATACGTTAGACACTTTGAGAAGTGACAATTGCTAAGAAAATTTAGATTATAAAGCATGTAATTGTTCTAAGTAACTGAATTTTTAGCTAACCATGGTATTATTTTTGTATGCATCTAAAGTCTGCATTATGGGTTTTCAGAGAATTCCTCAAACTTTTCATCCTAGATCCTATTACATCCACACATTTGTGTCTAAGAAAGTAGTTGCTTCTTACGCAGTTATCACATACCAGCCTAGTTACCAGAGTATCCGAGAATCAAAATTCGAAGTTCTTGCGCTGTCAAAGTTCTCAAAGGTTCAAATGGCCGTAAAAGAGCAAAAAGAAATTAAGTTAATCAGGTCAAACAGGAAAAACCTTAAGCAAATTTTATTCTCAAATGTATAGTTTTATAAACCTTTTCGTTAGATTCATGGATTTTAAAAGTCAGGAGTCTGGATCTTTCGTTTTTAAACATTTTAAGTTATTGAGAATTAAGATTTACGGGATATTCCTGCACTGTTATACGTAAATGTACCGAGGGGAATGGCTCAGGCGGTAGCGTCCGAGAGTCGCATTAAGGCTTGGACCGGCCACCCTGACTGTGGGCATTGTTTTGTGGTTTTCCCAGGAGGTAGGCGAATGCTGGGGTGGGTTATATACTACCACGAATTTTCTTGTGCCCAAATACCTCTCAGTTCATTACCTTTCATCTTTCAGGGTTGCAGGGCCTGACACCCGTGCAGGTAGGTGTGACGCATGCGGTGGTTGTGCTTTAATGATAACCATTTGTGAAAAAAAAAGACCAAAGGTTTACAAAACGCATAAATATGGATTTTAGTGTCATTTAACACCTCAAATCTTTTACTTTAGTCCTATGTACTTTTATAGCTGTACAAACTTTCAAAGCAAGTCATATAGAGATTTAAATATCTGGGTGTAAGACTAGCTTGTATAAAATTGTAGTAAAAAGCGATACGGTTTGCTTACATTAAGTTGAAGAAAAAAACATTCAAAATAGGCTCAAGAATCTTCAAATACTAAATTAGCCTCACAGTAGCAGAAAAAGACGAAGGAGGGCCTGTTCATGCACTAAATGATACGCCATAAAATCAGAAAAAGTGTTATTTGAGCATTATAATTCTTAAACTGCCTTTTCTCGAATTTTCATTTGCCGGCACATTCTCATTTTCAAATTGTTCCACAGCATGTACTTTTTGGTATAATTAAATTACATTTTTCATAACTCCTTATAAATAACATGATTAAAATGATGACATAAAGTTTTGTTAGCCTGCTTGGTTATTCTGTTATTAAACAATAATTCTCATATTCTTTAAATGCTTAAGCAAAATATTTAAGTCTGATATTTAACATTTATTTTCTCCCAAACTCCAGAGCTTTTCCTCCACTCTGTGGCCACCGCACGGGTACACACGCGCCGGCCGCTCCAGCTCGGACTCCCGCCGAAACAGTCATAACGTCCCCGCAACCAATTCGCGTTCTCATAATTACAATTTCAATGGTAATAACCATATATCTTATCGTAACAATTGTTGGAAATGTTGTCTTTATGTATCCGCATATTTTTAGCATTTTTTCAGGAAATTTTCATTCACAATGGAGAGCTCAGCATCCGAAATTGAGTGCATTTTCTGCCTGATGTTTTCGTTTAGTTCTTACAATGTATGCGGTTTGTTTCATAGACCTTATTTTTCATGTGATCATCACAATGCGATAAATTTCTGTAACTGAAGTTGGCGAAATGATGGAGTAAATGACCCACGCTTAATGTTCTTTTCTGACGAAGCATGGTTCCATTTATATGGCTAAGCTTCGTAGCAAAAAACATATTGAAGTATAGAGTAAGCCGATTTGATGCACTGTTTCCCTTCCATGACGCGAAGATTGATGTGCAGTACATACATATACAATAATAGGATCTACATTAATGTATGAAACCGCAATAAATGCAGATAGATACATACAAGAATGTCTTCCACCATTTTTTCAACTGGCAGAGTTGAATGGCCGTCTGGAATTTTCAAACAACGCTTTGCTCCTGCGCATACAGCTGACGAGTCATTAAATTATATTCAGGAAATATTTGAAGATAGGATGATTAGTAAAGAGTTATGGCCTTCACGATCCCCTGATTTACTGTAATTTTTATTCGCGGGGAATCTGAAAAATCAGGTGTATGCAATAAACCTCATACATTGAAAGAACTGAAAGAAAACAGGCGTCAAACACACTTAATTTCGGATTGAGTTTTATTTATTTATTTATGGACGCTCTTTAACTACTATGGTTCTTAGCGTCCCATTCTATATTGGGCGTGAAACACCTGTAATTTTGCTCAGAGGCCTCTTTATCAGGCTTGAGGTTCTTTTACGTGCCGTAAATCTACGACACGGGACCACCGGCTTTACTTCCCTTCCGAAGGAAGCCGTGCTAACGATTTTTACGCCCGAAAAAATCCATCGCCCTCCGCCGGGTTTGAACCCGCGACCTTGGGAACCAGAGGCTAGCACGGTACCACTAGTCCACGGAGGACGACTTAATTTCGGATATTGAACTCTCAAGTATGGATGAAAATTTCCTGAAAAGATGCCATAAATATGCCGATAGAGAAGGACAACATTCCCTACATCTCTTATAATAAGGCACTGCTTATTATCATTGCAATTTGTAACTGTAAATATGGGAACGTTAGACGGTTGCTGGGATATTGTTGACTATTTTTGCGGGAGTCTAGTGTGAAGGAAAAGCATTGTAGTTTTGCACTGCTTATTAATATCGTAGTAAAGATTTTATTTGTTAAAACTAAATAATATGTCCATTAATGTAGCAAAAATTAAATATCAAGCTTACACCATGAAACATTTTGGTGACAGGGAAAAAAACTTAAAACTTGAAATCAATGGGAAACAAATAGAATATGCTGAAGAAATTCAATATCTAGGAATTGCACTAGATAGAAAATTAAAAATGAAAGACCATGTACAAAATGTCACGCAAAGGGCTATTAAAAGAAGTAACAGAAGAGATTAACCGGATCTAAATGGGGTAGTTCAATAGCAGTTTTAAATAAAACATACAACAGCTATATAAAACCAATATTAAAACATGGATGTGAATTCCTATTAACTGCAACCGACGATAAAATTAATATGATTGAGAAATGTCTAAATCAGTGATTAAGATTGATAAGAGGAGCAGTAAAAACAACCCCAGTTAGTGCACTTCTTGCTGGAACAAATAATAACCCAAAGAAAGCCAACATTGAAATACAGGCTGCACAATTATATGTAAAATTAAAAACAAACCCAAGCAAACTTCAATGGTTTCAACAGCTACCTAGAGAATACAAGCTAAAACACAGATTACAAACAAATCCTTTTTAGAGAAGAATTATTCATTCATTCATTCATTATCTGTTTACCCTCCTCTTATGTAGGACTTACACCCCCCCAGGACTTACAAGCGGGTGCCTGGGGTCAGAGGCCCGTCGAGGAGCAGACACTCATGGATCGGACAGAGCATCCAGGATGGGTGATCAGCCCGATGCCTGGTATGGGATGAAGGAAGTAGATGAAACGAAATGTTGGTGAAATGGATGAAAGGAAAGGTGATGATGGAGCAGTTGGTGGAATGAATGGCGGGGGAAACCGGAGAACCCGGAGAAAACCCGCCCAGACGCCGCTTCGTCCACCACAAATCCCACATGCAGGTCCCTGGGATTGAACCCGGGCCGCCTAGATGGGAGGCGAGCGGTCTAACCACTCGGCCACGGCGCCGCCCCTTAGAGAAGAATTATAATTACCTAAATTTATCAGAAAAATTCACTCATCCTCTTAAAACTAATCCAATGGATTTTATCAAGGTAGTAATAAATAAAGAGCTGATAGAACTACTAAATAAACATGAAGACTGACCAGAAGTATGTAGAATTGCTACACTTGAACATCTACATAATCATTTCCCGGAAACAGAGTGGCTTCGAATTTATACAGATAGTTCTGCAGATAAATTGAGAATTAATGTGCGAAGTGGTACATACTGTAAATACTTTTCACAATATTTTACATTGCCTAGACAATCCACAAATTTTGATGGTGAAGTTGCAATACAACGAGATTTAGAACAAATATACTACAGGACTGATATAAAAGAAAATAAAGTAGTTGTTCTCACACACTCAGTTTCTGCCATTCGAGCAATGGAACGATATGATAGTCCAGATGAATCTTGTAATATTAAGGATGTGAGATCTTATTATAGATTACTCCAAACAAAATTTCAACAGATAGTATTACTGTGGATACCAGCACATGTGGGAGTGAACGGTAATGAGGCAGCAGACTTTCTCGCCAAATAGGGTGCATTGTTATATTATCTATAAAGTCTTGTGGACAGGATATGAAACTAAAAAAATGTCAAAATTAATATAGAACAAAAATACCAATATAATATTCAAAAGGAAATTACTAACAAAAATTACTCCAACATAAAAGAAAGAGTACAAAAAATAAAAATGTCCCAAGGAAAGAAGCCGTTGCTCACCTCAGATTAGCTACTACACATGACTGTCTGGACGAATATCTACATAGATTTGGTTTTATGAATGACAAAGCATGTAAAATTTGCAATGGTGACAAGATTTTAAATGGAGAACACCTACTAGAGTGTCCATAATTGAGGAAAGCTGTACCAGATGGGAAGATACACAATTTATATTGGCTACCAAGGGAAAAATTGATGGATCAAAGCCTTACACATTAGATCAACAACAACAACAACAACAGATTTTATTTGTAAAGTACGAGATTTTTTCAAATCATAATTGTATTGTGTGGAGCAAGTTTTCAAAATAGTAAATAAATTATAAAAAATAATATCTGTTGAACTAATTAAAAAATATGCATGGAATTTGGTTTACTCACTATACATTAAACCTTGATTGTGATGTTAAAACTTCAAAGAGATGGAATGGAATTGTGGACCTTAGAAAGTTCACATATGGGTGACTAAGGAGAGAGTTGCTTCTTTTCTGGCACGGAGCCTTCTGTTCGTTCTTGACCTTTTGGATAGGTAGGGCATCGAAGGGTCATCTGGGTCCCTTAATCTGCAAATGTTAGAGATCCGCTGCGCTGCTTTTGCGGACGTCAAACCTGGCTGCCCTTCGTACTCTCTCGCCGTATTCCTTCTTCCCGAAGGTTTATTAGGCATGTTACGCCTGGTCTTGCCGCAAAGCTAAAATAGCCGGCCCTCGTAGCCGCTGGAGCGCATAGCTTCAGCGCTCCGCTAAGCTGAGAGTCGTGGGTTCGAGTCCCGCCATGGACATGGCTGTGTGTATGTGCGTGTTGTATGTGTAGTTGCGGTAAAGTAAACAGTAAAACATAGTACTCATAAATTGGGTAAACAAGGGAACTTAAACAAAATCCTCCTCCACTTCTAAATCTAACCCTCTATATAATAGGGGCCAAACAGCGCCGTATTTCACGTGTGTAGACATCCTTTCGTGCTATAAGAGTTGCAGAACTCAACGGGGTAATTCCAAGTAAACACAGACCAATAGAGAACTTGTGCATTAGCATGAGCGACCTTCGTTCCACTCCTTTGGCTTATCAGCGAAAACATTGAGCGAATCGCATTCATTAAGAGGCAGTTCCCAGGCTTGCACTAGAGTGTACAGTCCGTGATAGATAAGAACAGTGTACAGACTGTTTACAGACCGAAAAGCTCTTAGAATGTGTATCTTTTCAGTTCAGAGACTGTATTTTTGAGGGAATAAACTCACTTTTTGCATTAATAACTAGTTAAACTGTCTTCATATGATCTATCAGTAACTGCCCATAATCATTTTTTATTTGTTTATGTTGTTCTTCTCTAACATTATGGGCTTTACACACTGTCGGGTTATATCAGAACATTAAAGTGCCGTGCGGAAAACCATGCAAACATGAGAGAACATAGTGCTTCACTGCCATTTTTTAGCCTCTTGCTGTTATTATTATTATTATTATTATTATTATTATTATTATTATTATTATTATTGTTGTTGTTGTAAGTATGAACTCAATATCTAATTTTATGCTTTACAAGTCAAAGAAGAGCATGTTATTAATTAGGAGCTTGATGGTCATCTTTACAGGGAATTTTGAACGAAAATGCTGGCATCCGTATAAAATTCACCTCAAGCAACAGCTCTACGGCAATGACTTCGCTCACAGGTTTGATTATCGTACGAGAGTGTTACAAATGCTTGTCGACACTCCTGGCTTACTTGGAAATGTTCTCTGGAGCGATGAATGCTGTGAATTCAGCAACAATGCCGCTGTGAATAGACAAAGCTGCATTACCGGGTCGCCCACAAGTCTCATGCTCACATACAACCCCGTTTGAGCTTAAAGTCTGGTGTGGTATTTTTGGGAACAACGATATCGGACCTGTCTTTCTCCCCCTCCACAGACTTAGAGGACCACGGTGTTTGGAATTCTGCAAAGTGAGTTGCTTGATAAGCTTCCAGTAGGACAAGCGGTACAACACTAGCTCAAACACCATGATGCATTACCTCACTATTGGAAGCTGTTAGGGTCCATTTTAATCAAGAGTATTTTGGAACCTGGATTGGCCAAGGTGGTTCCTTATCATAACCATCTAGCTCTCCCAATTTAAGGGCATTAGATTTTTTTCTTTTGGGGCCACATCAAGAATAGTGTGTTTCAAACAAATCCCCTGATGTAGAGCTCTTACGACAAACGATTGTTGAAGCATGTGCATCTATCACACTAGCGGTTCTCAGAAACCTCCATATGAATACACGAAACGGTTGGAACATTGTATCAATCAACAACAGGGCGAAAATTTGGAAACCATATTCTATAAGTGAAGCCAGCATAACGATACCGTTGGATGATGATAGTAATGATAATAATGATGTAGATGATTATAAGCATTATAAAATACACTACTACCACTACTGCTACTACTATTACTACTACTACTACTACTACTACTACTACTACTAATAATAATAATAATAATAATAATAATAATAATAATAATGCGTATATTCCACAATGTTAGACAAAAACAGCGTGAACACAATAAATAAAATAGCTAGGGCACACACTGATAGATCCAATAAAGCCTTTTTGATTGTCAACCTAAAAGGTTTTTTATTCCCTCAAAGAAAAAAAGTCTCTGTAACCAAAGTGGAAAATATTCTGAGATTTTTCGGTCTGTAAACAGCATACCGTGTGTCTTATCATCATGGACTGTACACTCCAGTGCAAGCCTGGGAGCTACCTCTCAATGTGCGTGATTCATCGGCTTCGCTGATAAGCAAAAGGAGTAGAACGAAGATCGCTTACGCTAATGCGCTATTTTAGTACTGAGCTGTGTTTTCTTACAATTGTCCCGTTTACTTCTGCAACTCTTTTAATTACGAAGGAATATCTGCACACATGAAATATGGCACTGTTGGGCCACCTATTGTATAAATGTATATAAACGTTTTGGATTAGCGAAATTAATTCAAAGTTGGCTTATTTGGAAGCTTAAAGGAAATATTATATATTCCTTATTTCTAGATAGATAGATGACGTGTACTTGTTGGTGTCAGGTTGTTTAAAGTTATGCACTACATTAAAAACTGATGTTTCTATAGATGCCATTTTTATAAGTATCGCATAGTTTTTAAACACTAAAATATATGACAGTATTCCATACATTCTTTACGCATTTCTACCAAAATTCAGAATGGAATACACATAATTGGATTCTGTATAACAAAATGGGTATTTTAAGAAGTGTCAATGCAGGACTCCGCCAGAGTGTGACACAATGGGAGGGAAGTTAACTGAAGTGTAGACTACTAGCTCAAATAATTACACGTTACTTTAGTATGACAAAGAAGTGAAAGCATTTAATCTTATGTTGCCATTTAAAGAATTGGCTTTATAACGTGGAGAACTCAATGTGTTATTTTTTCGTGTATACATAGTTTGTCAATGGTAGGTATCTATTTGCTCTAGTATTTTTACAGCTCCTTTCTTGCTGTGGTATTCGGATTCTGATAAGGTTTAAGGCCAGCTCGTATTACCAGTCTTTTGAAAGCTCTACCAGTTCGACCACAAGCGAACTTTCCATTGAAAGTTCGAAGAAGTGTCATTCAGTGCTTATGTATAAATTTTCAGAAAACTAAGTTAACCAAACTCCTTATATTGTGAACCGGGAAACTCCCTTAACATTGTCCGTTTTTTTGTTGTTGTTGTTTTTTTTTCATGCACTGATAGATTTTAAAATATGCAAAGTATTAGTATCGGATTTAATACTTTATGAAACCGGTATATAAATTTTTATATATCCGTTGGTTTTTGCCTTTAAAATCAAGGGTTATATTTATGAAATGGACAACTTCCCTCAATCTCAAATCCCAATGGTACAACTTTTCTACACAAGAATCATCATTACAACTTCATTGCTATTCCGAAAGTTTTCTTTATTCTCTGCCAGAAACGCGATTTTCTGCAAGAGGTTTTAGATCTTCAATATATTTTGAAAGTGTCTGCACAAACTTTTCAGCCGAAGACTAAGAAACTGCTAATTAAGATAAATCTTAACAACTCTTCGTAACTGAAAATATCTATCGTGTACATTAATATATTTTATATAACGTTTCCGTTAAAACCGCTGTTGATGGGGAAATGTTCATACGTTTTAAAAGCAAATTCAGGAAATGTGTGATATACAATTTGTTAACACATATTTGTAATATATTGTTACCAGTCTAGAGTAGTAACATATTCACAATGTTCCCACCATCAATTATCAGCTTTATGTTTCCACGATATGAAGAGACTAATATAATTCGTTTCATTGACTTTAGAAGTAGCCTTTGGTTTAAGTTCCAAACGTTTTGTAAGCATTAACTTTGATATCCAGAAATTTGTTCGTAAGACTTCGAAACATTTTCTTAAAATTTGAAGAAGTAATCGTATCCACCATTTTTAAATTTTGTGCCTATCTTCTTAAATACAACGTTTAGTTACAGTTTAATTTTGTCAAGACATATCTCATCAACTCTGATAACGTAATTATTAATGGGAATATATAAATAATTAAATAAGGAAATGACACTAAGATAGACCAAAAATTGCAATAAATAATTTCCGTAAATTAAATCAGTCTATAATGTAACAAGTTTGAGCTGAAATATTTGTGCGGCAAGATGGAGATAATTAGGCAGTCAAGTTAGCCAGAATTAGTGAGCTGAGAAGCTCAAGCATTTCTGGGAACGCAGTTAGGTTATAAGCTCAGTACGTTTGCAGTCACATAGGCAGGAATTCTGGAAAAGAGAAAGCCATTTACGTTCTGAGAATTTAGCCAGTCTCAGTTAGTAACAAAGTCAGAGGTGTAAGAACACGTAAGAAATGAAGATTGGCCGCGCGTGAAAAATCACGTTAATGGGAGACTAATATGTAGGCGGAGCTAAAATTAATGAATTCTTGTGCATCTAGATCCGAGGGTTATTCTCTCTCCTCTGGTACCATGGCTGATACGCATCGACGTTAGTGCATACAGTTGTGCACACATTAATTACTCTCTCTCTCTCTCATTGGTACCGGTAGGGGTATTAACGTGGTGATTTTAAGCGATCAGTGACACGCTTGTGTCATTAAGATTTCGCGGCTCTCGCATATGGTCCTGCTATTTTTTAATTAATTTATGGACGCTCTTTAATTGCTGTGGTCCCTAGCGTCCTATTCTATATTGGGCGTGAAAGACCGGTAATTTTGCTCAGAGGCCCCTTTATCAGGCTTGAAGTTCTTTTACTGCGTAAATCTACTACGCGGGATCACCGGCTTTACTTCCCTTCCGAAGAAAGCCATGCTAGGTAGTTTTACGCCCGAAAAATCCATCGCACACCGCCGGGTTTGAACCCGCAACCTCGGGAACCAGAGGCTAGCATGGTAACGACTATACCACGGAGGACGACAAGGGGTCCTGTCGGTCAAAATTTTAGCGACTTACGGCGCGTCATGCGTCTAGCTTCTTTTCTTGCAGAAACAGTTATTTCAAACAGTAAAATTCATCCTGAAGAAGTTAGCAGGCATGATAATTCATGTGTAATAGTTTCGAGTGCTACAATTCAGAACCAGTCCCTTTCTTTATTTCAAACGGTCGGAAACTCACTTCAAGAACTCAAATATTAGTTCAGAATAAACTTCTCAGTTAAGTTAAACTGGTGTTGTCCTTCACAATACATCCACTCATACCCTGAGTGAAAGTAATCATATCTCTACCATTGGAGTAGCCGGCAACAGAATCAACAGCAGATACTGAAAACGACAAGAGAAGGTGGCATCTACATTCCTGTTTCAAATTATCGCACCTTCATCGCGGCATCTTGATAACAGCTTCCAAAATTGCGCCCAACGTGGAGCTTGGTATTGAGGACCACCAGAAGCTGAGGAGGTTACACTCAGAAAGAAACCCAGTAACCGACAACACGAGATGAAGGAACACAATCCAGAACAACGGTGGCTCAGACTACACAGGTTCCAGGTAGCAAGACAGAAGAAAGTGGATATCAGCATCAGTGAACAAAGTGACTGCATCAGCAAACAAGGTACTGGTGTAGATTTATTTGTTTTTGTGTTATTTATGTAAACGTGGTTACGTAATGGAAAAATGTTAGGTGAAACGAAATTAGTAGAATCTATGGAAGTTCAGGAAGGAGAAAGAAATTGTACAAAATAGGGTAATAGAGGTAGAAGAAAATTGTCGAAATGTGCAGAATGGCTTAGTAAGGGAACAAGAAATAGAAACCAGTACACAAGTCAGGGAGAAAGAGTAAATAATTCAGGAACGACAGGAATTGATTTAATGGCTTTGCTGGAAATGGGAAAAGCTAGGAGAGAAATTGCAGGAAGAGCTAGGAAAGGCATTAGAACATGGTCAACAAGAACTAGGAAATAAATTAGAGAAAAGTAATCAGAAATTAGAAAATATTAATCAGAGGATAGCAAATAGTCAAAATGAGCTAGGAGAGAAATTATAGGTAACTAATCATAAATTAGAAAATACTAATCAGAGGTTAGAAAATAGTCAAAAATAGCTAGGAAAGAAATTAGAAGAAAATAATCAGAAATTAGAAAATACTCGACAAGAATTAGGAAAGAAGCTAGAAAATCAACAGCTTGCATTAGAATCATTCCAGGGTCAAATTAGGGGGGAAGTAAGCAAGGTAAGAAATGAGATCAAAGAAAACCAAGAACAGGTTAGGAAAGAAATTAGCCAAGAAATAGAAAAAACTGAAAAAAAACTGTGAATGAGTTAGTGAGAAATCAGAGATAGAAAGTAGGAGATTAAGGGAAGATGTAGCAAGGAAGTTGGAAACAGAAAGGGAAATGGCGAGAAAAGAATTAGAAGAAGGTAGAAATAGGCAAGAAAGGGCAGAAAGTGAAGGTAGGAGACAGGCTAGAAACTTCGGAGGAATCACAGATCAGGCTAAGGCGGTAGCAATTGAAGTAACAGAAATGAGATGTGAATTAGAAAATTTAAGATTAAGTATCAGTGTACCAAATTCAAATAGTAGTAATGTAAGTGAACCAGCAGAGAGAGATGAAACAATACAACGTAGGTGCCAGCACTTCTAGTTGTGAACCTAGACGAACTAATGCACACAGAAACAGAGATCAGAACTATAACATATATTGGCCTAATCTAATTTTAAACGAAATTGCGCCACCAACTTTTGAAAATCAGGACTCAGACGATCCGAAATCCTTCATTAGAGAATTGCAGAAATACTTCACTGTAAAATGAATACCGGAAGAGTACTAATTGACCATCGTTAGAACATATTTTAAGGGGAATGCAGCAACTTGGCTTGATATAACTGTAGTAAATTACAATGACTTCAGGACCTTTACAAATATATTGATCAGTAGATATTGGGGAACAAATAGGCAAGCAAACATTAGATTAGTATTGAGTGACGGAAAATATAACCAGAGTTCTGATCATTCAATGGTTAATTATTTTATGAAACTAACCAGGAAATCAAGAAAGTTATATCTACCAATAAGTGACAAAGATCTCATAAGTATAATAACGACACATTTTCCAGACACTATTCAACAATATGCAGCAAAGCAAAATAACGTGCCAGAAATGATTGATTTGCTGATAGAATTAGAGAGTAATAAACAAAAGTCCGGGGAAGAAATGCACAGAAACCAAGCAAGAAATGCAATGGAGAGTTTACATTTCTTCGGGCTAGGAGCACAGCTTCATAGAAATGGAAACAAAAATGAAGTTACGAATAGGTATAGAGGTCCAGTTCCGAGATCAGAACCGGCACGGCGGGAGAATAGAAACAGAAATCGTTTCGATAGAAATCAGCAAAATAGAAACTCCGACCATAGAGGTAGCTATATTTAAGTTAATTATATGAAGTGGGGAAGATTTGATAGGCCTAGAGGAAGAAATCAGCAGTTTAGAGTTAGCTCAAATAATGACTATTGGAGACCGAAAAATAATTATTAATTTCGACTTAGATCGCTTAGACAACAGGATAGAAATAGAAGTGGAAGAAATTCACCGATACAAAGGGTTAGGGCGGAAGCAATAGAAATAACAGGAAAAATGGTGGGATATAGCCTAAATCAAACGGGTGAAAATAGAATTGCAAATAACAGTTTAGCAGGAACTGGTGCAATTAATAGGACACACTCAAGTACCTCTAACTTTTGATAAACTAAGTTGTGCGAGCAATTTTGTTTAAAATGATTGTGATAAACATGTATGATGTGGAAGACAAGGTTCTGGGAATTGTAAGTAGATAATAAGTAGAATATTGCAATATATATATATATATATATATATATATATATATATATATATAAATATATAGTTTTAAGCAGAAAACAGTGAAAGTGAAGCGCAGTGAACTTAACGAAGTTGGAATCAGTGCTTCGACTAAAATACTCAAAGACAAACTGAAAACCAAATACAAAGAAAACAGACTCTTGGAAATCTATATAAATTCAAAGGAGAAGTCAACAATGTAAAGAAAAATAGCATAGTATAAATAATATAAAGGGTGGATATTGTATTTATGTATATGAAGGTCATTAACTGTAAATGAAATATTTGTATGTAAGCATAAGTGATAGAGAAGAACAAATTTGTAAAATAAAATAAAATTGAAGGAGTTGCCTACAGGAGTAACATAAATTTAAAGTTAAAATTTTATTCGGGTAAACGTGTACACTCTTTTATTTATCACAATAATAAAGAATGTACCGTGGCGTATTGATACAGTAATTATCGACGGGATTATATAAATAATTAAAACAAGAAATAACAGTAAGCTAGAGAAATAATCGCAATAAACGATTTTCATATGTTAAATCAGGGTATAATGTAACAAGTTTGAGTTGAAACTTTTGTCCGGAGAGATGGACGTAATTAGGCAGTCAGGTTAGCCAGAGTCATTAGTGAGCCGAGAAGGAGCGAGCACATTAACTCAAGGATTTCTAGAACGCAGTTAGGTTATAAGCTCAGTACGTTTGCAGTCGCGTAGGCAGAAATTCTGGAAAAGAGAAAGACATTTACATTATGAAAGTTTAGCCAGCCTCAGTTAGTAACAAAGTCAGAGAAATAAGAACACGTAAGAAATGAAAATTGCCTGCGCGTGAAAAATCACGTTGTTGGGAGAAATAATATGTAGGCGGAACTGAAATTAATGCATGTTAGTGTATCTAGATCCGAGGGTTGCTCCCTTCTCTGGTACCGTGATTGGTATGCATCGACGTTAGTGCACACATAAATTACTCTCTCCCGCTGGTACCGGCAATGGTAATAATGGTGATTTTAAGCGACCAGTGACGCGCTTGTGTAATTAAGATTTCGCGGCTCCTGCGAGGGGCTCTGCCGGTCAGCATTTTAGCGACCCACGGCGAGTTACGCGTCTAGTTTCTTTTCTTGCAGAAATAGTTATTTCAAACCGCAAAATTTATCCTGCAGAAGTTAGCAGGTATAATAATTCAAATGTAATAGTTTCAAGTGCTGCAATCCAGAACCAGTCCACTTCTTTATTTCAAATGGTCGGAAACTCACTTCTACTCAAATAGTAGTTCAGAATAAATTTCTCAGTAAAGTTAAACTGGCGTCCTTCGCAATTCTTCCACGCATTCCCTGAGTGAAAGTAATCATAACTCTACCATTGGTGCACCCGGTAGCAGAATGTACAACAGATATTGGAGACAACAAGAGAAGGTGACATCTACATTCCTGCTTCAAATTGTCGCACCATCATCGCGGCATCATGAGGTTCAACTCCATTTCTGATGCGTCTTCGCTGCTAATGTTTATTTGTATTATTAGTGTATCTGAAACCCTCCACTCTATTATTCATTATAAATGTCTTACTTGGCGTTGCACATGTGCATTTTTGTATGAAATGCATATATAAAATGCTATAAAAGTGTATACATATCTACCTGAATATTGAGAAAAGAGGAAATTTTTATGTACCTATATGTACGTAAACATGGGGAAGTAAGTTTTAAAAAAGAAAGAAAAAAAGAGAGAATTGTTACATTTGTTGTACTGCTGTTGATATTAACATATCTTATAACGCATTTAAAATTAGCCTTGAAACACACAACAGAAAAAAAAGTTTGCGTAAAATGTTTACTGCAATGTTTACTTCGTCCTAAACCACAGGCTACCAAAGCGTTTTTACATTAGTAAACAGCTATATTTTGTATAAGATCTTAAATAGTATTGAGGAGAAGTAATTTCTTCTAATGTGCAAGTAAGTCCACAATGGTCAGTTCCAATATGTAGGTATACAATGTTGTGTCCAGATAGGTTAAGCAGTGGAGAGTTTTAAGTAAGAAGTTGAAAATTGGCACTAGAGGAGTAGTTTGTAATCCGTAGGTCTACAATTAAGGTGTTGAAAATAAAGATATGTTGTAATATTTTCCTAATCCCAAAGCATCACTTCCAAAGTTTTGCTCGATCGTTCAAACGATGCTAATTTGTATACAGGAGGTAGCATATAAGGGACAACTAGTTTCTGAAATCTTTATACCTATAATTCCCCAGATCCCAAAAATTTAAGCTCCTAAAGCTTTTTCATAGTGGATTAAATCATACAGCTTTGTACTTAAGATTTAAAAATATGGTTGAAGATAATTCTCTTTGGAAATTTTAAGGTATTTACAATTTTCATCGAGTCCTACGGCGTAAGTTTACACAGTTCTATCCCCATAAGTCAAACAGTGAGAATCTGTAAGCAAGGGGTCAAAGATAAGGATAAATTGTGTTTCTTAAAGCTGTGAGTAACGTGTTATTTTCTCAAAGTCCTACAGCAAAACTGAAGAAACTTTGTGTGGCGATAACCACGCCGTGTAGTTTTGTGTATAAGGGGTTAGAAATTAAGATTATTGTAGTTTTTGGAAAGTATAGGATAATCTATGAATTTAGCTAGATCCTATAATACAGTTTAATGTATAAGCATATGCCCAGATAGGTCAACGTTGTAGATTTCCACATAACGGATTCAAAACATGGATAGCGTTAGTTCTTGAAAATTCTAGGAAAGCGTACAATTTACGTTGGCCTCTGTAGTGCAAGTGTTAATAACTTAGGCCAGCTACGTCAAAGGGTGTTGATTTGCGCTTAAGGGGTTGAATATAAGTGTAACGGAAGCTTTTGAAGGTTGTAGCATTCCGTATAACTCTTTTCCTGAATCTAAAATTCAAGTCTTGTCAAAGTTCCGCGAAAATGCTCCTTGATAACGATGTTAAAAAATCAGAAGGAAATTCGGTGATACGAACACTATAAAAACTAATCCCTCCAAAAAACCCAATTTTAAAGATTTTAAGCCTCTTCTTATAGAAGTTTGTGCCGGAAGGGTTTAAAATCAGCCATGTCCTCGAAACAATAAATCTTAGCTTTTTAAATCCTATGCGGATACATCTCTTTAACCGGTGTCTCGCTTATTCTACTAAGCTTGCATTTAAGATATGTAAACGATTCAGCTGCTCAATGCTTAGATTCCGTATTGTTTCCTAATCAAGAAACTTCTTTACGTTCCAAAGGCAACAGATATTATGAGCATTTTACAGCCCTCATCTCAAATTCTAGCATTCTAGAGTAACTCTACTCGTTATAAAATTAGTATATTTAAGCATGGCAGATAACACGCGCTTTAATTTTGCTCTCTTATTCCTGAGGCTGTGGTTGTTTGTTTAAAATGTCTTGGCTCTTACTGAATTCACTGTCTGTGATAGTCTAATTCCCTCACAAACTGCAAGTTGAAAAAGTGTCAAACTCGCCACAGTATTGTTGTTACTTATTATTGCCCGTATCACCATTATCATCATTATTATTCGCGTTTAAGGAGTCATAACACCTGTGTGCACAATGACCTTGTTCCGTTAACGTATATTAAATGTAACCATAAGCGTTTGTAGACTGCATTTTGCTATAACCCAGTTCTACTTAACTCCGTATACCAACAATATAAACTGCTTCTAGTTTTTCTTATTGGCTGCTGGACACATAACAGCTTATTTTTGGGTAAATAATATCTCTATATAAAACAGTGGTTTGTCCGCATAATTTGGAACATATCCAGGAAAACATTTTTTTTTCTCAAGCACAGAATTGTGTAAGCATTGATTCATTTGCATTTTATCGCCGCAGTATTGTGGATTAGGTGGGAATTTACCTCTCGTGTTTGAACATGCCCATTACATAGAACGTGCATGAATGTGTCTGCATGCGTTGTTTGCAAAACCTCAGTTACGCGTAAAACTGCATTGCAATAAGATTGACTTTCTGTTCACAAACGATAATACAGGAATGAGCTTTTCGCATATTGTCGAAGAAGAAGTTAGTCACAGTTTCTACCTTGTTGTGCTTAGGAAACATTATGCATATGTTGCGGCGTAGAGAGCAAAATAACAATTTGATTATGTTTTAAGTTAAGCTATCAACAAGCATTACGAAGATACTATTGTGTATATAGAGAAACTAGGAAACGCACGTTCAGGCATGTACCCATTTTAGCCTAAGCACTACAATAGTTCAACTGTTCAAGTGAATACACCTCGGAAAATCCTATTCAAACGTTTCCAGTAAACTTAACTGAAAATTTAGCCATAACTTTGTTATATGGAGATCTTATAGCTTTTATCTTTACTTTCATACTTTGTAAATTCTCAAATTAATAATGTTTCCGAAACCGTTTTACCGTCCTGTTTCAAACGCCACTAATAACGACATTTTAAAAATACTTTATAGGTTTATGCATACTAACGTGTACAAAAGGTGGCCCATAATGAAACACAGCTGATTATGTTGGTAATGACACCCTCTGCCAACATGAGCTACTCTGTTCCTCGAGTGTAATTTCTAGCCACTGGATTGGAAGGGTACATTCACTCCCTCAAAATATGGCCGAACTGCAAAGAGTAACATTACACGCTATATGTTCTCATTAGCAAAGTACCGTTAAGTCAATGCTTCGTTGAACTTGACCGCAAAAATGAAATATAATATAATAGAAACGTAAAAATAAGCACGAATAAGCTTTCTGTCTTCGTCTCCATATCCCTTATGCTAGCTCTCATATAAATGTCGTAGTTGTGGTTCACTTTAACTACATATACAAATAATTCTTCACGCCTACCTATAGAAGGCCGAATAATGCCGTATTGGTCTAGCGTTTTATTTTGTACCAATCGTTGCGAAAGTCTTTTATAGAGTAGGTATTCAAAACACCCCTTCATTTCACATCGATTATAATATCGTTCAATGGTTTGTTTTTGTATCTCTGGGTTGCTTTTTCAGGATAGCGTCATAGACAAACCGATACCGACTGGGTGGAGTCAAAGGTGGAAACCTTATGAAGGGAAAAACACTATTGCGATCTAGGGGAACCGGCCTTTTTATGCACGCCAGTGTACATTTCATTTAAGTTACCATAGTGCACAGTATTGCCGCATAATACTCGGTATGTTTTAGTTTCAGTTTATGAGAAACTATATTAAAAGCTTATTGAAATGTCTATGGGTTATATCACTATGGCTTTAAAAATATAAAACTCAGATACTCGCCCCTGTACAGCATAATTATCCGGCAATTTTAAATCTTTGAGCTGTTGAACACGCTTGAATATTTTCAAATTAGAAGAAAACTCCTACGTGCAGAACGTTTTGAATGAAATAAAATACTGAGACAATTTGGTAAATAATTGCCAAAGAATTAAATGTTAAAGTTACAAAACAATTTGGTTTGTACTTTGACATTACTGCATATAAAGGTAAGCGCCCACGTTATAAAATAAACTGGGCTTAGAGCTATAATGATTCTGGATACTTTTGTGCATACAATGCAAATGTTCATTTTACCGAAATATTCCAAAAATTTTAGTTGTACATTCTTTGAATATAATAACCGAAACATAGAATTTGACATACGAACACCGTGTTTTGGATATATCGAGATATCTCCTAAATCGGATAAAAGTGAATTTCTGTGCAATAATCCACAGCAGAACCTTCGGAAATACAGCAAAGCATTGTACGCACTCAGCAAACAGCAAAAAATGGTACGCATATCCCTCTTAGGGCCTATATTATCATCCCCGATTAAGATTCCGGTTAGGTGCTAACTGGAAGTTAGGTTCAAATTTTCGTACTGCGATATTCAGTTAATAGCTACCGGAAGTTATTCTTAACAATGCATCGCAATGAACTAACCGTCATCTCAGGTAACGGTTAGAGTACTAATTTGAGGGTATCATACAAAAATGGCGTACTTTCGTCTTCAATTCTTAGTAATAGAGATTCCAAGACGAATTATTGGATAAATATTTTTGTAACAGGTGGAAAGCCAAACTAAATAGACCTCGAAAGATTAATTTTCAGGGTTGGAACGAGGAGGGATTTGGAAACGTAATAAAATTGGCGAAAGCTGCACTGGTTGCTTTATTTTCTGTTATATTTCTGCTGCGTAATACCTACAACATTATTCTTAGGCATTTACTTTTTTATTTTTAACGTCATAATTGTTTAAATATGTCCTATTGCAACC
The DNA here is from genome assembly GCA_030765065.1 of Deroplatys truncata. Taxonomy (NCBI): domain Eukaryota; kingdom Metazoa; phylum Arthropoda; class Insecta; order Mantodea; family Mantidae; genus Deroplatys; species Deroplatys truncata. The sequence goes on along the minus strand of CM060990.1, from coordinate 531,793,706 downwards.
GATATTAATCCAATACTTGTGAAAGTGCCTTATCTATGTTGCAGGTAACTTATAAAATGTATATCAACAGCGAAACTTTGTATGCTCAAACATTATTTATATAACAGGAAGAAGATCTCGGAAGGGATGAGGAAATTGGAAAATGATTCAGTTTAACGAAAACTGTACTATGGCTTTATTTTCTATCACACTTATGCTCTGTAATTATGTTTAGTAGCATAACGATCACTTCCTGAATGTATGATTTTTTTTTAACTCAACACACTTGCCAATACTGTTTCTTAAATAAATGCAATCTGCAAAACTTCTGTGTAGCTGCTCTGCACAATAACTCACCTGACAGAATTAAAATAAATACTATCTCTACATCACATACACCATTTCATTCCTCTCCCACGTGATCGTGTGTTTTCAATAGTAACATTAATAATATATGTGTTAGCGTATGTTAGAATCAAGACAGACTAAGCCTTCTCCACTTCAGTGAAAATTTACCAGCCGCTTCCTATATGCTAATTCTATTTTTCCATCAGCATAAAATATAAACATTAACCATGTAACCTAACGCGCTCATAACAAGTCCTAATATATTTTCATTGAAAGTGCACTACACGTTCAGCTATCCTGTTTTACGCTACCTCCAAGAAGTGTATTAACCGCTAATCATTATTTTTAATGATACCGAAATGCATGTGATCTATTCCAAACTCACTTATGCGAACCAAACTAACGATATAGCCCTCATACATGTAGCTTCATGTTTTGAAATATACCGCTCCCTAAACTATATGAATCAGCGAATATGCTTTACTGCGGTTCTAAATGTATCCCGCTTATTACCTAGCTACCCGAAACTAACTATATTAATCACGAAAGCACATCACGTCGATTTAACAAAAAGTTTAGATTGTATTATACACAAGTATATCAGACACAGGCTCAAAAAATTATAAAAATGTTTATTTTGAAGGTGGATGTAATGCTACGAGTAGCCACCTAGGTAACGCGCACAAATATGTGTTACCAACGGTACCAAATTGTTAACAAACTCCAGCTTAAATAAGCAACAGTTACCTAGAGCTCTTAATCCGGTGCACTCCGTAGCAATAACCACAAGTTAGTAAATATCGGCTGTTAACCCGACATCGTAACACAAGCGTTAAAGCACTTTGGTGCTCCTAAAATTATTCCTAACTTTTGTTACTTAGTGCGTACCCTGAATCGTATTCCTCAGTATACATTAAAACATGGCCATCCTTATTATTTCTTTCGTATTCAGTATAGAGCAAATACAAGTAATTGTAAGTTAAGGTCACGTTTACGAACACGTTCGTCGTAACCATAGCTATTTGATGAAACACGGAATATCACTTAAGATAGGTTTTAAAATCCAGTGACTCTTACGAGGTCTTTCCCACTCTGTAACGTGGCGTGTTTTAAAACAAACTAAATGCGTACATTCTATTATTTATAAGTTGATATGTTACTAATGTGACCATTATGAAGACTCATTAACGAGACTGACATGGGCGGTCGAAGTCGTTAAGGGATGGAGATGTGAACGGAAGATCGCGCAGTTCAAATTCTGGCAGGACCGTTCTCCCAAATGGCTTTTGGTTTTTCAGGTTTCCCTTAGCCCTCTTAAGTGGAAAATTGCGGGAAGGTATCCTAAACTTAAGTCTGGAACGTTTCCTTCGCAAATTTCCTTTCGCAATTATTACTTAGTTTCGTGTGCCATCAGTGTACAGTGTCTGTGGTGCCGTATATAGTAAGAATAGTCGTTAAACACTAGTAAAAATCTCATTAACAAAGCGTAAGAATTTAATTAGTATTTTCCTAAGTTACTCCAAATTCAAGGTGTAGCAATGGGGAGCATTTCCTTTAAAGTAGGGGGAAAAATCTACGTAAAATTCGACAATGTGCTTGATTCCTATTTGAGAAAGTCGTTGATGTGTTGTTGAAGTAAGCAATAGCTGTAAGAAGCATGAGGATCAATTTTAGTAGGAAAATTTTACATTATTTAAAATGTGTTTCTTTTTCACGAGTAGATAATTTTAATAGAGGTTTCGATTTATCTAGAGGAAATCAAAACTCGCGTAGGATTTCACTACTTGACAATTAGTCGAAAGTATATAATGATTAGAAGAAACAATACGGAAAAATATTGAGTTACTAAAATACTAAACGCCATTTTTAGTTGACTATTTATACGGGAAACAAATTATCGTACTGTGTTTTTTTTAAGGCGAGTGTATGGAAAACACACAAGGAAATGCTAGGCAGGTGATAAAAGGAAACAAATACTAGGGAGGTGATAAAATGGTGGGTATAAGCAGTCATGTAGTATAATTGAAACAAGTCGTTCTGTACCGTTTTGTTCGTCCAAAGTAGTATGACGTAGTAAGAGTGAAATAGTCATTATAAATGCCTTTCACTATTGATACGGATATTCTATTGCCTATGTAGCTAATACGTTTAGCAATCCGAGTTAAATGCTGACAAAGGTGTATCTGTCTGAACACTCTTTTGCCATTTTGCCACTCTTAGAGAGTGTAGTATCTAATACTTTTCTACTTTCCGCTTGCGGAAGCACTAAGCAAACAACAAAACGATGTCATCGGATATACCTCTACGGAGGCTTTAGGCTCCATTGAAGATAAGATATGTATTCAGGACACGAAAATAACGTAGAATAAATGTTTAATTTAAAATATAATTGATAATTTTCCATTGGTTAATAGTATGCGGCACACGAATTCTGAAATTGCCATCATCACGGATTTGTTGATAATCTAATATCTGGTCATTTACGGGCAGATACAGAAATTAATCCACGCATTAACGAAAACTGGGATATCAATTGGAATGTGGATACTTCATTGCCGATTCAAGTGCATATTCTGTTCTTCTTAGACTTTTAGAAAACTTGCTAGGGTTTATATATGCAGATTTAATCGAATACTTGGTTCATGAAAAACAATAATTATGCCTTATTTCCCGGTTGTATAGATCCACATGTAACAGCAGAAGAAATTAAAAATTTCATAGCAATTTTGCCAGTGAGTGTACTGATGAAAGTCGGTGTTTCATTACAGTTTTGTTAGGCAGTGTTTTACTGTGCCATCTATAAGATAGCATTGGGTTTGCAATGATTAAATAAAACACCAACTATACGTAAATTATTGAGACAGAGGGGCTTCTACAACTCTGTCGACTTATGAACTGCGCTGATCCTCATTTCAGGGCCAGGATAATTCGTCCCGTAGATGTGTTGAACAAGTAGTGTACAGGTAAACCCCATTTAGTACATGACCAACGTATCGTGAAATATTTTGTAAGTCAAGAATTCAAGTAATTCATTCCTGATAATATATTAACATTTGGTTATTTCCTTGGAGTTTCAACATAAAAGGTGTATGTTTGGGAAATAGTTTTAAATGCTAACAGCGATGAGGTCCTAAAGACAGCCTAGATTATGACAGACTATTGGGTATGCCTACTAGTCTTTCTGTATTCTACTTGATGTAATTTCAACGTACAGAAAATATAAATTACATATTTACGCTCTGGCCGTTATCTGTTCATAGGGAAGGCAAAACAGAGGAATATCGATTCCGCTCTCATACCAAATTATGACTGTTTTATGAAACACACCTTCCAGTGTTGAGAATGTTGTAAATTAGACACGGCTTGGAATGGTAGTGTGTCTTATTTGGGGTATTCCATTGCTATATACAGGGTGGACCATTTAAGTTGAGATTGCAGAATATCTCCAAAACTAAACGTTGTATAAAGAAATTTCTTTAATAAAAGTGGCTTGATATTATGGGTGAAGGTAAATGCAAGTAGTCGTGTTTTGTTTCGAGGACGTTACGGTGGTCATTTTAGGGTCAATTTAATTTTTTTTTAAATGGCAACCTATATGTTGTATATTTTCTCATTAGAAAATGATTTATAAAAAGCTGTTTATTTTGTGATGAATAAGGAAACAAAATAAAAATCTTGGTTCTCAATTCCGAAACGTAACTTACCCTCAAATGACCATCCATGGATGGTCCAACCATTCATTGCGCTCCTCGTACACAGCCATTCAGAATTTTCGTTGTTATTTACGTTGGTGTGAGCACAATTGGAAAGTGCTTTATACAAGTGTTGTTTAGTTTTTTTATGAGTGAGAAGACAACATAAAAACATTTAGGTTCCCTTTAAACAAATAAAACTAACCCTAAAATGACCATAACAACGTCCTCCAAATAAAACACGACTAATGGCATTTACTTTCCCCCATAATATCAAGCAACTTTTATTCAATACATTTATTTCTACAACGCTTAGTTTTGCAGATATTGTACAGTATCGACTAAAATGGTCCACCCTGAATAGTGGTTACTCAAACTAGTTGTTAAAAATAACTAAATGTTGCTTTAACATGTGTTGTAGTCACCTGCTTGGACTTTTACAATGTCTAACGATTTATCAAACAGTTTCTTAGATAAATAAATTCCTTAATGTTTATGTAAATGTAACCAGCGGCCTTTATCAAAGATAAAAGTAAAAAGGAAATAAATACTTCACCGAAAGTAAGCATAGCGCTATAATAGTTCAACGGCTGCATACAATTAACACAAAATATCTTGAAACGGTGGGTATTAATAGAAAATAATTTTTTTTAACTTTCATGGAATTTGCCTTTGATCCATTTATAAAAGCAGGTATCTGCAAGTTAGGAGTGTTACTTTTATCTGCAACAAACGCAGGATATGGTGTAAAAGATGAAGTGAATTTAGAAAAGCATAAACTTATATTAGAAATTAGAAAACCATAAGTGCAGTTTTTTTGTGGACCAGTTGATTGGGTTAAGCATTAATTTAATACCATGTAATGCGGATTCTCCGGTGTGTAATTATGGTGATATATGCGCTACAGTTGGCTATCTGGTTGTGTAGTATTGGATGCAACACGCGTTCCTTGGAATGTAAGTGCCGGAATAAAAGCCTTTCAGTGAATCAGAATGTCTTGCGGTTTTTCTAAACAGTGCGTCGCGTAATGAAAAACATACTATGGCAATACCGGCTGCTTAACCTCCGGATTATGCGATGCCATCTTTAGCAACGCATACTGCCGTTATAATTACGTGTCCTGAACTTTATGTCCCTTTATAGTTACCCCTAACCAACCTATCTTCCATAAAAATATGCCCTTATTTCTGAAACAACAATTTCGAAAGAAAATCAATGAGTGCTTTAATATAAACACTTAATATAATCATGCTGGAATTATTTTAGCCTCCTGGAGAAGGAAGTCGACAAAAGAATAAAATGTTGCTCAGTTGGAATGTCATCAAATTAGAAACATACCAAAATCAGAGTATAGTATTATGGTTTTCAAAATCTATAAACTACCGCCCGCCAGTTTCCATAGCCCCTATAGTTACCAAGATTATTTTTATCAGTAACAATAAATATTTGGGAATACTGTAGAATAAATAAGAGATTTTCAAAATTCACAGTACTAGCGTAAGAGATTTTAACACAGACACGCGCGCGCACATACAAATAGCTACGAAATGTGCTGCTGAAAGATAAACAGTTGTTAAAACACATAAAAGTAATTCAGAGTAAAAGATTTCCTGTGAATGTATAAAATACTTCAAGTTTATAATGTTGGTCCAAGAGAAATTTTAAGCATGAAACTAAATTAACGACCTTCACTCACATTAGTTTAGCAATAACTTTAAAAGCAGTTTTGAATTGAAATTCTTATAAACAATCCTTTTTACTCTTTCCAGTTATTTTTGCTTTTAATCACAATGTCTTAACAGAATGGAATAACATAATCAATAGCGGTGATGAATTACTCATGCCTCTGACACTAGGGATAGAATATATCATTATTTCAATAGTGGAGCCTTTAACACACACAAAACAAATATGGATCTTATATTATTAGTGCGCATGTGTTAAATAAATTGCCCGTGTATTAAAATAACGGAAATATGTTTAACAGACAATTACAGGAACACATAGTTAAGAATTTGTGTGTGGGATGCATACATTTATCTAAAATTAGAGTCAATATGTAGTATTTCTAATGCAATTTGAGATATCTTACACACTTACAGTGTCAACAAATTTAAAAAAAATATATTATGTACAATATTTTATCCTTTTATTTCTTTTCATAGCCTTTTTAACTGTTTTGATATTGTCAACCTCTTGGAAAGACCTCTTAGAAGGACAATGTGCTTAGACAGCCTCTTGTGCTGGTCATTTCTTGAATTCAGAAATTGTAGTGCTGAGAGGATTTGTAACACTAAAAAGCGCCTAAATAACGGAAAATTCTATACAGTACATGAGAGATGGTTTACACGATTACAGGAGAAATGCCAAATGCGAGTACTCTATTATCCGAGTTTGACACCTGATAGCTGCAAAGGCTGCAAATTCTGTGAGAGAGCGCTACTGTCTCCATACGCGCATAATTTTATTTGTGTTAAACGTTCTTATTTTTGTTGTTAGATGGTTTGTGCTATGGAAAGCTATGGTTAAACCACCCAGAGAATTCTCTCAGATCTTCATTCTCTCTGTTGGCAAATGTTCCTCATTGGATGTACTAAAGAAAATACAGGCCTGAAATTTCCCAGGTGTATGAACACATGGTTTCCCTGAGAATGGCAGTAGAGTTCATGGTCTCCGAAAACGAGTTATTTATACCGGTTTCTGCGCTCGAATTTTCCGAACTCTCTCAATTCATGGTCACTCGCATTCGTGTTTTCTTCCTACTGGTCCTGCATCGCCGGATGGATCGCTCCCCGGACACGCGAGCAGCTCCTGTTCTGTTCTTTTCCATTGTTTTCACAGTTTATTATTACTGTGATAAACTGTTTATTTTACCGCTTATTACCGCAATTACACATGCAACACATACACAAACACCCACGCCCATGGCAGGACTGGAACCCGCGACCTTCAGCTTGGCGGAGCGCTGAAGCTGTACGCTCCAGGGACCACGGCTATGAGGGTCGGCCGTTTTAACCACTAGAGTAACACTGATTGGTTAATAATGCACACAGCCTGGCATTCGTGGCGTAAGTGTGTATCCTGCATTAGGAATGGTATCTTAGTACTTCATAGTACTGTGTTGTACTGTACTGCAGTAATTAACATCTGTGCTTGGAAACCGGGTTCTGATATCACGTGGTGAACAACTTCCTTATCTCTCTATGTCATTTTGTAATTTCCTATCTTATAACGTTTGTAAATATAAATATAGTTATAAAGAAATATACCCTTACGCGCATGTAACACACACAATGCAAAATACAGTGTTAAGATAAGTTGCAGACTGATGGCTCTAAGTTAGCTATATGTCAGTAGCTTTCTGAAAATTAAGCTTTATTCACATTATTCGAAAGCTTGAATGAGAGAAGCTGCAGAGAGTTCATGAGCTAATATAAGCACCTGATCAATGTGTACTGCTTCGATAGTGTTTTACAGTGACTTAGGTTATGAGGCTTAGCATGATCACAGCCATCATGTACACCCATGACCTATATGTATATGTCCTCATAGCTTTCCCAACCTCCAGTGTTATTAAGATATTTTATATTATTTTATATAAATGCCCTCTTACGGATTTTTGTATCCATAATTATTATTATTATTATTATTATTATTATTATTATTATTATTCGCCTTCCGTTTACATAGAAGACCATTGTACGTAGTAGGTACATTTTTGTAGCTCTGGCCTTATAAGCAATAACATTAGCAGATATCGCCACTAACAAAACTGACATGGTAAATCTAACGTAGTATGTATATTGTAACATCAGTATGTGATGCTATTGTGCTTAAGAATGTAGGAAAGCCTACTAGCGTGCGATACGCGGTTAGAAATATTTAGGCATTTTGTTCTAGTAAACCTCTGCAGCCATGAAGCAAACTCAATGTTTACTGAAGCGTTGCGTTAACTCTAATTCAGCTTACGTGATTAAATTTTGCATTCATATTTCTATCAACGAGATTTCAGATATATATCTCCCTGCCGTACCAGGAAAAGAGCTCTTAAGTTTCTTTCCAAATGTTTTTTCGCAAATCGTGTGGTTATTTTCTGTCCAAAAATCAATAGTAGAAGATATGAATTCTTTTTATGTCAATTCTGATATACGAGTATCTGGCCTTATTTCCTCCCACTCTACTGCAGCTCGAATCTCGTTGCTCGCAGAATCACTTAGCAGGAATAAAACGGCATATTCAGCTCCAAAACCAACAACTGTTTGAATTAAAGAGGTGAAACACGATCTGCTAAACTTATTAAATAGTTGTATGTCCGCAGCATGTATTTTATCGCACGCACCTCGAAAGGTCTGCTTTATTTCTTAGGTTACATGAGTGAACATACCGGTGCCAGAAATAGCCTGGGAGCTTTCGTGTTTTGCTAGAACTGAGCGTCCAGCGCTGTTTCTAAGAATATTAAATTTTACATTAGAAGCATTGAATACATTAAATATACATACGGGCGTCTTGTATCCTACTTCTCCAAATTTAGCCCAGGCAGAGTTAATAACTTACTTTCTTTTCTTATGGACAGCAATAAACTATCAGGGTTTAATTTTATTTTCTGCATCTACTTTAATAATGCGTATTACAACGTTTTAATACATCCAGATTCGGGTCTGGACTTCTGCTTGAAGTAGACGTAACTGAAACTTCTTCAACATTCATGTTTACTAAGAAAATTCAGCTTTCTTTCAGCTACTTCAGGTATACACCGCCAGCAACATAGTACTCATCGAACATCACATATAGCAAGAGTAATCGAAATCGCCGAGCGCTCATTGACTGCTTCCTTCGCCTTCAACGGGAACACTCGTAAATCTACACGACCAGTCGCTACTGCTGCCGTGTATAGAAGCTACGATCTATTGTGCGCACCCACGTGCAGGCCTCTAGGAGAAACCACTATCGCAGAAAGCTTGCACTTCGATCCGAACCTCAGCTGGATGACGGCAGAGTCCATGATCACCGATAGCTTGGATTTCTTCATCTGGATGATGACAAAGTCTATGACAGCTGGAAGCTTGGACTTCTTTCCGAACCTCAATGGATGACAGCAGAGTCCACGACCGCTGAAACTTTGGATTTCTTCATCTGGGTGACGGTAAAGTCCATGGATATTTGGACTTCGATCACAAGTTCATCTGAATTACGGGAGATTCCACGACCTCTGAAAGCATGGATATCTTCTTCTGGATGACGGTAAAGTACATGATAGCAGGCGGCTTGGATTTCGTTCCGAACCTCGCATGAATAACGACATAGTCCGTGATTGCTGGAAGCTTGGACTTTAATCTGAACCCAACCTGGATGTAAGCAGCCGAAAGCTTAGATTTCTATCTATACTTTATCAGCTGGAGAGCGGTAGAGTACAGGTTAGCTGAGCGTTTTGGTTTGTATGCTGGCTTGGTCTAGCTGACGTTCCGATATATCGGAAAGTAATATATTATTTGATGTAAAACTTTCCTTTTATACCGAAATAGAATGCCACATCTGATTGATAATGCAGTCTAACTTGCTTGGTTATAGAGTACGCACTACAATCAAGGCGTTCTCCTTCAAAATTAGAGCCACAAATTACCGTCAAACCGCAGTCTTCAAATATGGTGTTGTAATAATGAATTTCAAGCTTAACTGTATTACATAGTGAACATTATTTATTGTATTAGTACTCGAAAATTATTAAGTTTAGGCTACTTTTATGTACAGAATGCAGAAGATTTTTGTAATATTTATTTTATATTTGTCTGCGCATAATAAGAATTCATTTTGTATATGAAAAATTTAATAGATGCTGTTAATTAAAGTTATTAAGCATTAAATTACGGCTTGTAAGAATTATATTGTTATTGGAACGTTGGTTAAAATTTAAAAGAAAAGATTTTTGAACGTACTACCTTACAGAGCGAACTCACCTTATTTTTATATATTACGACCTATTAAATGCAAAACCTTTTTTATTTGAATAACTTTAAGCCGATTAAACCAGAATTTGAAGAAAAGCGAAAGGTGATGAAATTCATTTGAAGCTTGGTTACCAGTCGAAAACAAAGTGTTTGCATCCACAGAAGTAAGCAGACAGTAAACAATAATGTACTAAGCTGCAGAACCGTGGTGCTAGCAAAAATGTAGCAATTTATGGTATAAAATGCGGTTTAGTCTACAAATTCTGTATAATTGATTTGAAGTTATTGAAGCTTGGTCACATGCTGATCTTGTCTTTAGCTTAACATCTACCCATATAAAATGTAAAATAGAGCTCATATAATTTTTTCTCATTCCATAAATATAAAGCTTTATTAACTACAAATTAAACAAGGCAATTTTTTACTTAAAAGAAAAGTACCTTCTTACTTTTAGCAGAAGTATTTCAGGGCCTTAAAAAAATAATAACAAAAAAAGAGCGTCTCAGCAAGCGATGCTTAAAGGCAGAGTAACAGGACAAACACGTCTCCGCGTTTTCTCTATCCTATATTTTGAACTAAAAATCCCATCTAAAAACGAAGAAAAAATGTTAGCGTTAAAAAATATCAAAATTGTAGCTGTAGCATTTGACACTGCATCCAGGCCAAGCTTTATAATTCGAGCTGAAATTCACAGTCTTTCTCAGCTGTTGCAGAGGTCACCCAAATGAATGTAGGGTTCTATACGATTCATTCTCCAGATTCCAGAGCTAAGGCAGCCAAATACAAACAGACGCGTAATATCATTGGATACGCGCTGGTAATTTGAACAGGTGATTCAGCAGCAAGTGTGATCACCCACCCACACTGGCTTTACCTCTTTCCGTAGTACGCATCATAGCTTTGTGGTGCACAGGCAATTGTTTCCTTCCGCCTCATTAAATCTTTCCTTTCTTCCGAACCTTCAAGAGTGACGTACGGGTAAATGTACAATTACCTTCTTATTAGTGTTTCGAAGTTTTTGAGATTCCAAGGTTAGAATTAGGAATGAAGTCCTTCCGGCATATATCTACCAATGGTTGGAAACAATAAGACAGTAAACAGCATTATTATAACCTCCATTGTATTTTGTTATCTAAAATTTCTGCTTGACAACAATTGCAACAATATTTCGACATAACGCGCTGTTTCATCTTGTTTTTTTTCTCTCTCTCTCTGAAATCGCCACACCTCATGCAGTGCACCAGAAATGAAACAAGCCCGCCTCTGTGGTGTGGGGGTTGCGTGTCAGCCTCACATTCAATAGGTCCCGAAGTCGAACCTCGGTTAGAGTGAGTTATTCGGATAAGGATTTTTTCGGGGTTTCCCCTTATCCTGAGATGACGAAAGATTGGTGACTTTAAGCTCTATAAACATCGGGCTATTTGTGCATCATTTCACCCATTTGATTCATTGTTCGATGTTACCTACCAGATTAAAAGATGTTAAACTAAAAAAAAAAAATTACCTGACGAAGGTTGTTGTATGACAATCCTTATATCGACCCTTTTCTGGGCATTAGTCATCGTGGTGTTTCCTTATCATTCCAAATTAGGTGAATTATACATTCTTGGTTCCATTTTTGTCTGAAAAGCTACAGCATAGGCCAACTCCAAATAAGGTACGACAGCATTGTCTGCGCCTTTTTAACAAAACTCGAGTGTTAGAAGCAATAAAGTAGTAACTAAAATTACGACAAAGTGCTTAAAGTATTGACACTTTTGATGATCAAATAACTTTTAACAATTCACATTTTCAGAGGTCGTGGAATACTTGGATAGAATTATGCTCACGCGAAATTTTGGTTTCATTGAACAAAAAATTGCGAAATTTGTCTCACGAGAACCCCCGATAAAGCATTACAACCAACAACAAACAAGATAAGAACACTGTCGCGCATAAGGCACACACGCTACGCCTATTGCACAGAGTTGCGTTACCGAAGGTTAGCAAGATTTAAATTTCAATATAAAAATGTAGGCTCTTTGAGCATTAAACTAATAATGTACGTCGATGATAAATACGGTTGTGTAGATGCAAATACATTCACAGACGTTTTACTCCCTTGTTTGTTTTTCCTTCCTTCTTACCATTCTTGTTTTTTCTTTCTTTTCTTAACTTTTGTTTCGTATAGCGATGTGACAATACCACTATTTCTCGATACTCAATACCGATATTGATTTTGAGCTCCGATACTCGACACCCACTTTATAAAAAAACTATAAAGGTGATTGCTTGTACACCGATTAATGTTCTTATTAGCATTTTTCTGTGTATAAACGCATGTAACTAATTTTGAATTCTATGCTAATTCCGAAATTGTTCCTGTTTGACATTCTCCAATTGGCAGCAACTTTTTTATCTTAGCAATGGCACTGGTTATATACACCTATTTTTAGTGAAAGCTAATAATAATAATAACAATAATAATAATAATAATAATATCTTTGCTTCCATTTTTCTGTAACTATTCTTTGCGCTGAAAACTTTCTTTTAAAGGAGTTTCTATCTACAGAAAAGCAAACACTAGCAATTTTTCCTTATTTTGCAATTTTGAAAATATAAACTATTATATATTTTGTACGAAACTCAAACAACTACAAATAATGTGTGTGTTACACCATTCCAACACTATCCACAACTTCCACATAACATATGTATTTTATCACCCAGTAACAAGTAATTAGCCATATAACAACCGGAATCATAATTAAGTTTATGGATTAAACCTCTCTACTATCCACTCTCGTACATTAGCATATACCTACGTACATGTTTATTAGGTACGCACAATTAAATGTTTGAAGAAAAAACTTAGGAAGTATTATATGATATGCAGAGGTGTGCATTAAAAACGCGAGCATTCCCGATTTTGACTTGCGTAAACACAAACTAACAGATGGAAGGAAAGACCAAATATTCCCATGCTCATATTATCTCACGTCTTTACTTCTGAATTGTTTCTGCTGGATTCACAGATTTTTGTCACCGAAGTAGGTGAATGCAATTGCTGAGAGTGAGTCACCAACCCAAGCTATTGCAGAAACGCGGTTTAGTGCTTCAGCTAAATTGGCTTCATTCGTAACTCAGTTAACGCTACATCTTACATGAGTACCTTTACTCCTTTCCCCATTGTTTTGCATGTTTTCATTTACACACAAGAACCTATGGAATGTTGCATTCATTCACCCACAGGAAACGCAGTCAAGGTCTATCAAGAGCTATAGCCCAGCAACCCCTTGGGGACACGTGCGAGGCAATAACATGAAGTCTCAACTTGTCTCAATTCCTTATCTAGCATACAACTAAACGCAACAACCTTCAATAAAGCAAAACTTAAAAATTTAAAGGTTATCGAGAAAATATCGAAGATTTATATCAAAGTATTAGACATACTTCGATACCACCAAGTATCGAGGTACCGACGCTATTAAGGTCCCATTTCTAATTTAGTATTTTTATGATTTAGTACAACTTAAACTGATTTGAAAGGTAGAATCAGAGCTGAAAAATGCAATGCCATAGGCGGGTTTGAACCACGGATCTCCTGGTTTTCGCCCGGTTGCTCTATCCACTGAGGTACCATGGCAACATGCCGGTAGGTCATTAAATTTTCAAGTTGACTCGCATTTTTCCCGGTAAACCACAAGGAGATATCAAGTTGTTTTCAGATGACATACTCCAATGGCGACTTACAATGCCATAGCTACTTGAGTCCCGGGCTTCATTAGTTTAGTCTGTATCACGGGAGATCCGTGGTTGTAATCCTGGCTATGGCATTGAACTTTTCAGTCCTCTGATTATACCTTTCAAATCTTCTCCTACACATATGTTAGTGTGGAAGAACAATTAGTTCATCAATTGAGCGGATGGAGGCTAAACTAATGAAGCCCAGGACTTAAAAGTACTTACGATATTGTAAGTCGCCATTGTGGCATGTAATCTCAAAGCAATTTGAGATCTCCTTGTGGTTTATCGGGAAAATGCAAGTCAGCTGGAGAATTGAATGTCCTACCGGCATGTTGCTATGTTGGTGGTTAGAGCAACCGGACGGAACCCGGCAGATCCGTGGTTGAAGTCCCCACTATGGCAGTGAATTTTGCAGTCCTCTGATTCTACCTTTCCAACCATGCCCTACGCATATGTCAGTGTGGAAGAACAATTATTCAATGCATAATGACGTTCCCAAAAATGTATTATAACTTAAGATTTGAGCTGAATGTATTTTGATATGAAGCTTTACTGAAGTTCATTGCGATATAGTGTACACATATTTTACGTTATGTTTCTTTTCTCAAACAGAGGGTTAAACTGCGAATTTCAAAGCTCATATATGTCAATATAATGATTCAAGGGTTACCCTGCTAAACCATTTTCTATGAGGTACATTAATGGTTAGAGTGTGCCTCTGTACATTATGCCATTCATACCTCAATTAATTAACGGCAATATGTTTACAAGCAAAGGCTTGTCGTCCCTCCCTTCTGCCACGATCAGTGCCGGAGTGGGCTATGCGTATTAATTTCATACCTTTTGGATAACCAATTAACGACTAAGTACCAGTCATAGTACAACTGGGTTTGAAATTTTGACAAGTAAACAACACAAGTGCGCATGTATTTAAAAGTAGATGAATTGAAAGTAATTCATTTACGACATACAGTGAACTACATAATGTGTTACAGGTGAATATCTCTTAAATTAATACCTCCTATTTTCTGCCGCGATGAGTGCCGCAGTGGGCTATGCGTACCTGGTTACATGCCTTTTGATAACCAAATTAATAGCTAAGTACCAGTCATAATACAACTGGGTTTGAAATTCTGACAAGTGAAGAACACAAATGCGCATGAATTTGAAAGTAGATGAACTGAAAGTAGTTCACTTACGATATCCAATGACCTACATAAAGTGTTACAGGTGAACATCTCTCAAATGAGTAAAAATCAAAAAAAGGTCAGGAATTCCAAATCTTATTGCCGCAAGGGGCTTTCCAAGCTGTAATATGGAAAATAGTTACACGGGGACCTTTTTGGGCCACAGGGGCCGAACCTCAGAATTTTAAATGAAACTATAATAATTTTTTTAAATTCTGGTTCCCCTCAATAAACTAAGCAACCTTTATTAAAAATGTTTTTCTTAAATGAACTGTTGAGCTCTTATAGCGTGCTTTCACTGAATTATACAATAGTACAAAATAGTACTAAACGAATAAGTAGGTTAATATAGGTGATTACTTTAAATTACTATATTAAATGCTCAAGGTAGCCTCCATTAACATCCAAACACTTGGCAATTCCTTTAGTAAGATTTTCTCTGTAAACAACATATAGGGGCTAATAGTGCAACAAGTTTCACGTATTTACAATTTCTTGTTCTCTTTGGTTGTAGGTGCTGTAAACATAATTTTCTGTTTTATGTATCCCACAAAAGGTAGTCCAAGGTTGTTATGTCGGATGAACGAGGAGGCCATGTGATAGCTTCAGCACGTGGAATCTGAGGCAGTATTTTTAACACTTAAATGATTTCAGTCTGATTATATAATACAAAATATAATAACAGCCCGCCTTAGAACAATATGTGTATTTAACAATATATAAAATGCATGTAACAGTCATTGTATAAATGTTTATATTATTATGTACATGTTCAATAATGTTATGTGAATGTATTACATAATTTAATAATGTAGGAGCTGTGAGAATAATAGGTTAAAAGTTGCTAACAATGAGGTAACTTTAAGACAATAATGAGTAAGAAAGTTTAATAATGCTACTAGTCATTCTTGGAGCAACAATAATGTAATTTTTGAGACAGTTTATTAAATAGCCAATCAACAACCAGAAAAAAGTATAAGTCAAATAAAAGTATTCTATTGGAGTAAGATTAGCCAATCAAAAATTGAAATGGAGCAAAATTTACAAATTAAGAAGTCAGTTGCTTGTAGACAGTGTTCCTAACCGGACGCGAGACACGTCCTCGAGATGTTTAATACGTATTCAGTGTGAGACAAAAATAGTTTACGTGTTAAAAAGTGCAAGTAATTAATAAATAATCTCACAGCGCTGTATATCAGTGAAGTGTTGTTTAAATCGTGTCAAGAATTAATAAAAGGAGTGAAGTAAAAAATTATCATCTGTGTAAGTTTACATTCTTAGCCGCACCACTCTCTGCAAAGAAATTCATGTCTCTAACAATAATACTGACGCAGCCGAGGCAAACATAAATATATAATATTTAAAGAAACAGTCAAATTACAAAGTTAATATTTTTAAACTTGGGGCGAAAGCTACCGGAAAGTTTTTTTTTACCATACGTGTGGTTGCAACTACTTCAATTTCGGCTCCCCAACATTTGAGCTACAATACAACTCCTCCTAACATAACCTACTTCAAATACGCGCCCAAAGCGTGGTGCAAACAACGTAATTATAAAACAACAACTCCTCAAATCCACCTGTCACCAAATTTCAAGTTTAGAGGTTGAGGTGTACATATTGAAAAATGTAGTGGTGCACCATCCTGCTAACACCACATGTCTCTTCTCATACTGAAGGACACGTTTCCCAAGAGGGAGGTAATTTATGGTTGAGAAAATGGCAGAATGATTCACCAGTAATGGTGTCTTCAAAGAAGTAAGGCCTGACGACAAGGTGATGTGCAATTCCACACCAAACATTTGGTCACCAACGATTCTGAAAAGGCACGTTCTCATTAATGTGGGGTTTTGAAATGCCCAATAACGGATATAATGCCTACTAACATGTCCAGTATTTGAGAATGTTACTTAATTCGAAAATAATTTTTGCCAAGAACGAACTGCAATAACATTGCGTAACCGCTTGCAAATAAACTACTCGAGACTGAAAATGTCTATGTGAGCTCTTGATGCAAACACATATGATAAGGATGGTATTTCTGCTGCTTTAGTATCCACTTTACTGAAGTGCGGGTGATCCCACTGTCTCTGGATAATTCACGTTGACTTATCTGTGGATTTACTTCTACAGCGGCAACAATATTGATAGTATTTTCATCATTAACTTTTGATTTCACCTTCAGGTTCTTCACACTTCCATACTTACATAGTCGTGTTTCCAGTCGTTTGAATTTCATATGTGACATTTTCATCCCGTATCTCTCATTAAACACTGCTATGCAGTTCGAAAATTTATCCTGCATTCACCCAGTACTAAAATCATATCTACCTCTACATAAAAATATACCATATTTCTGAATTTTGAAGAGCTACAGTAAATAATCAACACGACTAACTGCGTACAGCGTTGTATTTTGGGAGTTCAGGTTACTTTGAAACCACAGTACCCGTGTTCTTTTATTTGATAGTTTATTTCCTTCCCGAGATCATGAGTGTAAAAAGTTCATTGAGAACACCCTATAACATGAGAACATATAACAGCTCAACTCGTTTTAGAAAAAACGTATTAGTAAAAGATACTTAGTTTATTCAGGGGAAACCAGGATATAAAGAATCATTTTTTGGTTTCATCTGAAATTCTAAAAAAAATGAAAGTGAGTTTTATTTTTGGACGCTCTTCATCTAATATGGCTCTCAGCGTTCTCATTCCATATTGGGCGTGAAAAACCGGAAATTTTGTTAAGATGCATCTTTATCAGGCTTGAGGTTCTTTTACGTGCCGCAAATCTACGACACGGGACCACCGGCTTCACTTCCCTTCAGAAGGAAACCATGGTAAGAAACTTTATGCCCGAAAGAATCCATCGCCCTCCACCTGGTTTGAACCGGGGACCTCGGGAACTGAAATCCTGAGTTTGGGCTCCGTGGGCCCCATAAGGGGCTCCATAGAAGTATTTTTCATTTCACAATTTGGAAGGGCCCTTGCTTCTATAAAATTTAGAATTCTTGGTTTTTTTCTATTCTCTTAAGAGATATCCACCTGTAACACTTTATGTGAGCCAGCTTGTATATATATTGACCCTAAAATGACCATCATAACGTCCTCCAAACAAAACACGATTAATGGCATTTACTTTATCCCATAATATTAAGCAACTTTTATTAAAGACATTTATTTCTATAAGGGATAGTTTTGGAGATATTGTACAGTCTCAACTTAAATAGTTCACCCTGTAATACATATTTATACAGGGTTATTCAAAAAGAAAGAACAGATTTTAAGTATTGATTTTTAATGAACGAAAATAGATACCGACACATACGACACATCATTGAATAGAGGAAGGTTAAAAGTTTTAAGCCCTACATATTAGTTCCATTTATTGCCTACAGCGGCGCTGTATTTGTTTACGAGAAAATGGCAACGTCACAGGAAATGTCGTTGTATGTTCTGCATTATGCAAATAGTGAATCCATTCTTTCATTGCAGCGTGAACTTCGTTTTAACTTCAACGAGCCGCCTCATCATAAAAAATTTACAATTGATACAATATATTCGTAGAAGATGGTTACATGTGCAAACGGAAAAGCATAACGTCCACGCATAACGAATGGTGCTCATTTTGAACACATAAAATACAATTTTGGACTTTTCTCTATTCAGTGATGTATCGCATGTGTCCCTATCTTAGAAATAAATATTTAAAGTCTGTTCCTTCTTTTTGAATAGTCCTGTATATATATATATATATATATATATATATATATATATATATATATATATATATATATATATATATATATATTGCGCAACTACCTAAAGTCTACCATGCATATTCAACAAAATTACTAACAATATAGGAGATGTTACCGCACCGCCTTTTAATACGCCCTTAATTATACAACTGACGTTTGCACAACTGAAAATGTACTGGTACAACCAAATACTACATCGTATGTTAAACTGACTACCCATTTCCCATGTTTCCAGATAGCTCGGTTGGAACGAGCTGGTGTTTGTGAATAGTCCGTTTGAAGTAAATGTGGCTCAAATCATCCTCGTGTATTATTTTTTTTTACTGTGTTGCAATACTTATAAATAAACTTGGTTTAAAGTAATACTATGTTTAGCGTTGTTATCATCATTTTAATTTGCAATTATGTATATTTGCATTTAATAAGTTATTATTGCTTAGGTTTTTTATTGGTGAACTACAAGCTGGTAAATGTTTAAATACGGTATAGGTACTATTTATGTATATGAAGAAAGGATTATACACATTTGATTTAAGACAATAAGAAAATTACACATCACAGTTTAGCATGGAGGGTTTAATAGATACACAATTTTGTTTCTTTGTTGCAAGGCATAGAAATGTATTTTGTTGCTAATATAATCTCGTCTTGATAGTAATTGTGGCCCTGAAAGGACCCTTTTTGTATAACAAAGTTATAATCCCCAACACAACTCTTCTAACGTAACAAGTGCTCGAAATATGACTTTCTTGGCTAATGCACACCTGCGCATGCTGTTCGATGGAACTTCTGCCTCTGTGCAGCATGATGGGTGTATTGGATCTACAGGCCACCGTTAATATGTTGACAAAGGCTTTCTGCATCTTAGCTCCTCTAAACGCGTTGCTTTAAATAACCCCAGAGGAAGAAGTCCAGAGGTGTTAGACGAGGTGACCTGGTTCCCAGGAGACTGGTCCTTGGCTTACTAACCAATGGCCAAGATGTGCCGCATTTAGATGATTGCAGACGATCATCGACCTGTGCGGCGGAGCACCATCGTGCTGAAACTGCATCGCCTTTCGCATCTGCAGTGGCACATTCTCTAGTAATAAGGATAGCTTGCTCCTGTTAGATACTCCTCAAAGAAAAATGGTCCAATAAGATCGTCACCCAAGATTTCACACTACACCAGGGGCGGCTTCTTAGTATGGTAGCACGTTTGCGTTACAACCAAAATCTGGCTCTCCCTTTAATGTAAATAACGTATAAAATTCATACATTTCGGTTATCATTCTGAAATGATCTTGTGGAGTGGACTTCGGCAAGCGTTGTATTGTTTGCAGGTGCGAAGTAGTGCAGTCCCGGCTGCAACCCACATTGGTATAATGGTGAAGTATAGGGAATGATGAACTAAGGGAGCGCAGAGGTGTATGGTGGGGAAGTGCGGGGCATAAGCTGCATGTTGTTGGTTAACCTAGTAGTCAGAGAGCATAGAATGGGATGATCAGCAGGAACAATACTTTTCGTTTCATCCCATACACAGAGCCATCTATTGAATTCACAGTAAGTGTTTACCTCACTTCGGGTCTTCTATCTACTGAACTGCATCTCTGACCATTACGTTGCCTGTATGTCACATGGTTTGTGCCGTGTTGTGTGTATCGGGTTTTAATTTATGGATCAAACAGGTTTATTTAGTTAAATACAGGTAAACGCTGCTATAAGGAGAAACAATGAATTCCGTTCAGTCACTTTTAACGTAACCGTTTTCAACGCTAAACTTAGAGGAAAAGAATGAAATTAAACGCATTGGCAGGCCCACACCATAACTAAAAATCACTCAGGTAGTTCAAACAAAAAAAGAAGCTTTAACAGGAATTTTAACAGCGATGTATATGAAAAATATGATTGGATGTGTGGTTGTGATATTAAAAACGCCCTGTTTTGCTTTCCTTGCGGTTTGTTTGGTGGTGAAGATACATGGACAAAGCATGGCGTGAATGATTTGCAGCATCTTCATGACCGCGTCAAAAAACATGTAGCGTCAAAGTTGCAGATGAAAAATACTGCCAGTCCTGTTATGTTTGGCAATGTAAATATAGCAAAACAGATGGACAGTGCATGTCGGAGAGCAATTGAACACAATCAGAAAGTGGCTCAAAATAGATATATTTTAAACATTTTTTATTAACTGCATTAGGTTTTGTGGGGCCTCTGAGTTGGCTCTTCGAGGACATGATGAGTAGGCGACTTCAAGTAACCCTGGTATTTTTGTGGACTGATAAATTTCAGTGCAGAACTAGACTGTGTTCTGAAAAAACATTTGGAAAATGCAACAGTGTTTAAGGGAACGTCAAAAATGATTCAAAATGAGATTTTGCCATGCATGCTTGAAGTCTGTCATGAGGAGATATCGAAAGAAATAAAAGACTAGCCATTTTTATCTGTCATAGCAGATGAAACCAGAGACGTAGCATCCAAGTATCAAATAGTAATTGTCTATAGATATCTGGTAAACCATAAGCCAGTGGAAAGGTACTGGGGCTTTGTGAATCCTATAGGGCACAAAGCAGATAACTTAGCTGCATGCATATTGCCAGAACTTGATCGACATCTGCTAGGCTGTGAACATAAATTGATTGCTCAAACATACGATGGGACTAATGTTATGTCTGGGTCGAAAAATGGCGTTCAATCCATCATAGAACAGAAGTACAGGTCTGCAGAATACATTTATTGCCATGCGCATCAGTTAAACTTAATTGTGTTAAATGCAGCATCAGCGAATTGTAGTGTACGAATTTTCTTCATAAATCTTCAAGGAATTTGTGCTTTTTTCTCTAACTCTCCTCAGAGAACATCAGTTTTAGAAGTAGTGCAGAAGCGGCTGCCAAGATCAGTGCAAACGAGATGGAACTTTCAATCTAGATCTGTCAACACAGTTTTCGAATACAGGGAGGAGTTAATAGAATGTATGAAAATCATAAGGAGAGGCGAAGGAATCACCAATTCAAGTTCTGTTTTTCAAGAATCCGGTTTTATTGGAATTTTGAGTGATGCAGATTTCATATTTTATGTGTCCTTCTTCCACAAAATTATGCCCCATTTCGATATTTTCTACAACCAACTTCAGAAGAGCGACTGTGCTCCTGTAATGGTCAGCGTAGCACAATGTCTGAGGAGAGGTTATCTGTGTTGGCCATGCTTTACATTGAAAGGGATTTCATCATGCAGATCAAGAACTTCAATGAGCTGGACATCGATAAGTTTGTTGGCAGGAAGGAGAGAAGGGCTGATTTTCTCTATAAATAGGTGAGTGCTATATGCTACACTGTTTATGAAATGTGCATGGGTTATATATTGTGAATTCCCATTTCTTGTTTATTTGCGTAAATTAATCCGCTTATAGTGAGAAACTTATTCCGTATTTATTACTTAAAACATTTCAAATTGCAAGGATAATTTTGTGAACCACCAAAGTTCAGAGTCACCAGCCGCTCCTGCACTACACATTCACTCTCCACTGCTCTTGGAATGCTGCCTCTCTCTTACCCAATGAGAATTACCAACACTCCAATAGTGCATATTGTGGCGATTTGCGCCCCATTATTGTGGAATCTTGATTCGTCAGAAAACAGGATTCTGGATACGAACCCCATATTATTTGCTAGTTGCCTCAGCATCCATTCACAGAAGTTTACTCGATCTTCAAAATTTCTCTCGTGAAGTGCTTGGCGTAGGTACAAATGATACGAATGAAACTTATTACCATTCAGTGTTCGCACTACAGAAGGCTGCCTAATGTTGACCTCTTAAGTAATTGCCCATGTACTACAGGGTTGGGCAGATAAAACCGATCCCATCTCATTTTATATGATTGGAAAAGAAATTATGTTGGCTATTTTTTCTTCAGCGTGTTTAGTTTCATTGCTGTTGTAATTATGTTAGATATCCATTTGTTTGCGTGTTTAGTTTAATTGTTGTTGTTGACGCTTCTTACCAATGGCGGACAATGATTTATAAAGTGTTGTGTTTGCTGTTATAAAGAGTTGCTTTGTACAGTAAATGAGCATAGCTTATTCAATAGCAGAGCGAATATTCATTGTAGAGGCATACAGACCAGCTCTACTAAGAAATCACGAAAATTACTCAAAGACAAATATCCGCTTCACCCAGTTTCAGCGAAAAGCAGCATTCAAGATTTGGTTCTGCGAAAATGGCGTACGACCGGATCCATTACGAATGTAACAAGGAAGAGAACGCCTTCTGTCCGGACATCTGTTTACGGTGCGAATTAATGAAATATGACTAGGAGTCCTCGAAAGTCTACGATGAAATTGCCTCAACAAGTTCATGCGAGTAGGAGTACTTGCGGACGTATGTTAAAGTCTTTGAAATTAAAACCGTATCGAGTAACAGCTGTATAACTGAAGGAGCCCGATAGGAATAATCGTGTAAATGTCTACCACTGGTTGTTGAACATGGTTACAGATGGCCATAGGACCCGCTGGGGTCTATCACGCGTGATGAGGCTAGGTTCAATCCATGGGGATATGTAAACTTCCAGAACAGTAGGCATTGGGTGACATAAAATCCCAACCTATTGTTCGAGCAACCCCTACACAACCAAAAGATCGGTGTGTGGTGTGCTATGACGGCGAAACGCATTATGTTTCCAATACTCTTCGATA
Source organism: Deroplatys truncata (assembly GCA_030765065.1). Classification (NCBI taxonomy): domain Eukaryota; kingdom Metazoa; phylum Arthropoda; class Insecta; order Mantodea; family Mantidae; genus Deroplatys; species Deroplatys truncata. The sequence goes on along the minus strand of CM060990.1, from coordinate 531,770,402 downwards.
CGACAGTCAACACAGACTTCTACTTGACCTTTTCGGATGAAATTTACCCCCAAGTAACAGAAGAGGAGCGTGATTACTGCTTCTTTCATTAAGATGGGGCAACATGTCAGTAGGGTAAATATGTGCCTTCCGCAACAATACTCACATCCGGTCCGAAATTTACGCAGTAGCACTTCGAGGGAAGGGGTAGTACTAGCGCCCGGTATGACTCATCCCTCCCAGAACTGTGTGTTTACATGACACTTTGGGGTGGAAGGTGGTGTTTTTTCGGATTAATGGATATTTTAATAGGTATTTTCGGCCACGTGTTGGCTTTGAGAGCAAATACGACCTAAATTACGCGTTCCTTTCAACACAGATTCAAGGTCGTGGCATCGCCTAGTGCAGTGGTGAGGATTCTTAGGCCACTTCCATGTCTTGTGACGGGCGTTTAGTGTAAGAAGACACCTAAAAGCCATGTTTCTTCCAACACATCTACTGGCTTCTGGTAGGGGAGGTACTAAGAGCAATGTTAGCATATCCAGACCGCTGTGAAACAGGATTCACCACCCCTTGAGAAACAATAATGCTAAGGAGTCCCACGCAATGGCGTCCTAAGCATAACGCAAAGGATGAACTAATCACACACACAGACACACACTCATATACACTTTAAAATACATTAATAAAAGCTACGCTTGGATGCGAACGCGCCTGACGAATGAAAAGACTCTTTAAAAAATTAAAAGGCTTCAATAAACCATGGAAGGCATGCCCCGCCGTCACTTGCTGCTTTGCGAAGTGAAAAAAACACTAGGGTGGATCTGTCTAATGATTCGAGAAGCACTAGTGCAGTGGTTAGAATATCGAGAGCGCTAACTAACGCGTGCTACTTTTACAGCGATAAATCACACCGAGAGGAATGACAGGCAATGAAGAAAAAATTAGAATATTTTCTAACTTTAAATGTTAACAAGTACCTCCATGTACTTAAAAGCTATGATAAGAAAGTCACGGCGTCTGAGAGAGGTAATACAAGTTAAGGGACACTGGGGGTGAATTTTCAAATTGCCATATTATTGTATGGATAATTCTGAAAAATTGACTGTGAGTCTACTACCGTTAGATTGATGTGAACACCAAATTTCATTCAAGTTGGATAAATGCTTTGGGAGTTATTAATTATTTCATAAATTTTGTTATGTAAATGTGTCGCATAATCAAAATTAAACACGCGCATCAAACGTTCAGCAAATTGGTTGACATTTTTGGAATTGAAGCTTTGAATCAGTTACGAAAACGTATGATTTGAAAGTTCAATAAATGTTGTTTAGTGAATTATAATTTTTTTAATACTATCGAAATTTGAATCTCAAATTCTCCAGTTTTTCATAAAGATGTACTTTTTAAAAAATATTATAAGTGTTAGGCATATTTTGTCACATAGAATGTAACAATACATACTTCTGCAGGTTCTGAGAAATTTTAGCTGTAATTAAACAAAAACTCATGCAAAAGGTTCATTCTGAATGTGTGAAATGAAGTTTTGAGAAAAAAACACTGATTTATAAAATATGATGCTGGGAAACAATGAATTGTATGCGTTCCATATCAGAACTTTCCTGATTTATAATCCTGTGTGTTTGTAGTTCCCTTTGTGTTCTTTTTCTGTACTCTTGTGCCCTTTTTGCCACCTGCAGATCCTTTCCTGTCTTTAGCAGCAAACCACCTCCTCTCGTAGAGTCGAGTTGTATCAAGGTGTGACTGATCTTTAAGCGACACTGGGACTGAACTTTTGTAAGTTTTTTGAAAGCTATTTACTGAAAAATTGGTACATTTAATTAATGGATAAATAGAGAAGTGACTGTGCAAAAGTTCAAAGCCTTAAACAACCAATAACGTATTAAATTAACTGCAAAATGCCGTAAAATAAGATGATATGGGTAAATGGAGTGAATTTTAATGAAATAAACTCTTACAGTACCAAAATATAATTTTTCTTTTCAAAGTCTAAACTTGTGTGCTTTACGTAATAAATAGTTATGCATTTGGGCGCTAGATGGAAGCACAAAATAGGCAATTACATGTGATCCCAAAACGCGGCCAAATAAATCTAAAGATATGCAGAAATTAGCAAATTATGATGGTTTACATAAAGAACTAGGAAGTGGGCGGGTCCAGTGGAGCTTTAAGGGAGCGCACGGGTGATTTAAACATGCTGCTGGGCTTTTAAAAATGGCAGATAGTGCAAAATATTTGGCCAAAATGATTCACAAGTGTCTATACATTATTTATATGATAGAATTCCAAAGTCGAAAATTTTGTCGTTTACACCTAAAAATTCACTCCCAGTTTCCCTAAACGACCAATTTATGGCTACCAGGTTTTGGGACAGCCTGTATAGCTGCATCTGCCAGTCTAAATAGCGTAGCTCTGTCATGTAGCTAAAGGGCCGTCCTCTTTGATTTGAGGCAGGGATAAAGGCCCTGTCCTCTTAATTCACACATCCAACCATACATGTGGACTGAATTCGGACCTACAGCAGCTTTCCATTGAAAAATAATGTATATTTGCATCTACAAAACGTTATGCGAATCCTTATTTCAACTAAATTGCTTATAGTGTATAATAGACTCGATGACATATCAAATTACTTTTATAAGTACGCGTCTTCCTAGAGTAAACAAATTTGGTTGTTCTCCCTCTCTTTCCCTCTCTTTCGCTAGCACACGCATACACGCATTATACACACGCCCGCATACACACAGTGAAATTTTAAATAAAATGAATCTCATTTACAAATGGCTAGGTGGAATATTGTGCAGACTGAAACTTAACCTTTCCCAAAGAGAGGCGATTCGGACCGTAAAAAATAATTGAATACTTCATGCAGTATTTCAACAATAGCTCACAAAAATATATAATTTAAAGATATTCCAGCAAGGGAAGCAGGATTTCATACTGAAATAAAGTTTGCAGAAAATATTCAGGTTTTTGGACGTTAAAACACGATTTAAAGTGAATATATTGTTAAAATCGCGTTACATTTCCAATCAATTTCCAATTGGCTCTCCATTCAGCCGATAAGGTAATTCTTCTAGGTTACACTAGGGTGGGTAGTGACAAGGTAGGACAGCTTGTATAAAGCCCGTTTAGGCTAGCCTGGGTGAGGTTATGGTAGGGTGTTAGATAATTACAGGATGGTCTAGCTTATACTTGTAGGTTATGAACGGTGGAATAGATGACGAGAAGACTGTTGGCCAACATTAGGCTATGTTAGCATGCACGTAGTCAACCTAGTTTAGGTGATAGCAGGCAAGACACGAAGTCTGCTTATACTTTCTTTAGCTAGGTTAGAATGACTTCACGTCTAGCCTGCTCTCCCTTAATCTAGCTAGATTCCCTGCATGTTAACCTAGCCCAATGTTAGCTAACGGTCCTCTCATCTAAACAACCGGCCATAGCCTAAAGCCATAGGCTAGACCATCCTGTAATTATCCTTATCATAACTTCACCCAGGCTAGCCTAAACTGACTTACACAAGCTACCCTATCTTGTCATTGCCCGCCCTAGCGTAACCTAAAAGAACCCCTTTATCGGCTGAATGGAGAGGTTCCCATAGCGTCGTCGGATCCATACTTCACGTAAATGTTTCCTTAAATCAAACACTTTGAATACTTTTACAGGAATTCGACACCTCCTGCAAGCATATTTCTCATGTTCATAGTCATTTTCAATGCTCTATAACCATTCTATTATCACATACTTTAAGTACCTTGAAACCATTTTACACTGATAAAGACGTGTTTTGCTATTCGTAGCAATTCACTATGTTTTACAGTGTTCGTTTATTTCTTCGCAAAGAATGTGTGTCCTTCTATACACATGAAAAGAACCTACGTCAGCATCTAAACAATGACCACCACCTCTGTCCTCACCATCATAATTTCCAAAACCATCGGCAGCATAACCATCACTATCACCCCTATGATCACCATTACAAACACCACCACTTCCAATTACACCATAACCTTATAGTGTTACCACCACAAAGTTTCCATTAACACCATAACCCTACACTGTCACCACGGCTAACATTTCCAAAACTATCACCATCATCACCCTATCACCGCCATCACAAACACCACTAATTTCAATTACACCACAACGTTATACCGCCAACACCGCCACATACCTCCATTAATACCATAACTCTATACTGCCGCCAACCGACATCACATAACCAATTAACACCATAACTTCCTAATCCCGCAACTCCACCACCACCACCATCACTCCTATCTCACCCTTCACAACTACTGCCATTCCCATTTACACCATAACTCTGCACTGTTAACCGCCGCTAGGACTCTGATGACCTAGCAGTGGAGCGCCCTTAAACACAAAAGCTCTGCCAGGTCTTCCAAACTCACTAACACTATAACAATCACAATCACCCATTACCACAATCACAAGTACCACTACTTCCAATTACACCATAACCTTATGCTGCTACCTCCACCACATACACCATAATTCTACACTGTTGCCACCGCCACCACATAACTCCATACCTCTACACAGTTGCCACCGCCACCGCATAACTCCATTCCATAACTCCCTAATCCCCCAGGAACAGAACGGTCATTCTATGAACTTTAGAAACGAAGATATAAGCATAAGACTTCACGTACGTCGAAACGGGCATAGATTTTAGGGTGTTGACATCAAGCAATTGGAGGTTTCTTGAAGATATGGGCTTCAGAATTCTGTAATGGACATCTTCAATGCAACAGAAACACCCTAATCCGAGGACAAGATTGCTAAAGAAGAGGACATGTGCTTCTACCTATAATTCATCGGCTCTGGACACTTAAAATGTGATTAGAATCCATTGACAAGCTGAAAATTTATATATTCTACCTAAGAGAGAGCTATCTCTACATTGAGGGATCTATTACTAAACCTAATGGAGCAGCTAATACACCAAAGCTCACCAATAATGCTATTGTGTTTATGTTTGACGAGATTCGAAAGGACATAAAGGATCGACTATGGAAAGCACAAGAAATCCAGGGATTGCATCAACTATGCTGCACTCAACCCTATGGAATCCATTCGTTTACTGATTACTGAATGGTGCTACTCTGGAAAAGATATGTATATTGTCCATCATGCAAGTGGAGCATTCAACACTATAGTACCCCTGTCAGTACTATGGGATTTGCAGATGATCACAAGCACCCCATACCTAACTGCAAGTTTGAAATAACCCTCATTCGATCCATGGACTGTATGAACTGTATTCTGGCGCCCGAGGAGAGGAGAATGCTGCTGTTGAACTTAAACGTGGTGGATGCCTGTAATATGGCTTTCTGGTGCTGAAATGGTGGAGATCCTCGAGATTGTCAAGTTAGACAGACCACTATATATAGCCTTTCGAAGCACGGATCTACATACTCAACCTGCAGTACCTCAAACTAGATCCTTTACATGGAACGTTGCAACAACATCAAGGCCCGAGAAACCAAGATTTTTTATAGTGGGAGCGTAGAACTCGGGAGTGAATAATGCAACTAAAGACTGCTCTGAGTTTGATCATTGCAACATAACCAATTTGAGGCTTTACCTCGATAATGAATATTGTCCCTGCCATGATATGAACTTGCATTTTGGAAACTCTAGATTTGCATCATTATATGAAATGTATTCATAGTTCCAAAGCTCCTATTCTGCGAAACACAATTACCCCTTATTGAAATGAAAAAAGGTTTTTAAACATGCACCAATATATATCATAGACTGCTCGCATAAGTCTGAGGAGGCTATAAATGGAGCTGTTAATATTAAACTGGAAATTCAAACTAGTGCAAGTATTCCTGCACAGGCCTCTTTGTATTGCTTGATAATTTGTGACAAAGTATTCACGTACAAGCTCTGGTTCATGTGAGGCAGTCTTTAATTAAAAAAAGTGTTTTCTATGTAGGTATTCTAAGAAGGATATGAGGAAACATAGGGATGTTCTTCATGATTAAAAACAATTTATAAAACAGATAGTTATTTAAATATTTTCTTGTCGTACATTTCCAGCCACTTGTTCCTCCAACTCCTTGTCCCTACATAAGTCACTCCATTTACAGTCCATAGCTTCTGCAAATGTCTATCAATATAGGTATCAAGTGTTTTTATTAATGATATTTCATCAAAATTTAACTCTTTGTCACTATTGTTTAAACAGGTATTCAAAACGTAGTTATAGGAGAATATAACATGTTCACTGTATTCTCTATAGCACACTTCTTCACTTTTAGATATGTTTCGAATTCTGTGAGACGTTTTTTAATTATCTGCCAGTCATAATTTCATGTACACAAAATTATTATTGTCTGTTTCTTTCCTGAAGAGAACTGGGGTTTGATAATACAGTCCTATATGGACACTACTGCTTCTTGAGACGTAATCGTCTTGAAGAACAAGTGCTGCTGCTTGCATTTTTCTTCGGGGTGTTAGCGCGTTATAGTGAGTAATACTTTCAAAGGTATGAAAGAATATTCATGCACAAAACGTGCTCACTTCTGCCATAGCTACAAATTAATACTCGACTGCGAATACATGTAAAAACCCCATAAGTTTCAACAATTGATTCTGACAGTTGATAAGACGTAACAGCTAAATAGCATAATACATTTTATGGTACCAACCTGCATAATGACATTTGATACACAAAGCGATATGGGGACTTCTCTCGCCCAACTTCTATATTGGGCGTGAAAGGCCGTAATTTTGCCCAGAGACTTGAGATTATTTTACGTGTCGTACCACCTACTTTACTTCCTTTCCGAAGGAAGCCATGCTAAGAATTTTTATGGCTGAAAAATTTCACCGCCCTTCACCGGGTTTAGATATCGAGACAAGGATCCACACTTGACGACTTTTCAGCCCCCTTAACACCATAGTGTGGCCATTATCGATGCTCTTCCATACTAATAAATGCTTTTTACCAATCCAAAATTACATTATTTTGTAAACCAGCTAAACATCTGCATAATATAGATTGTCATTTCTTATGGATGTCAAGAGCGCTAAGCGTAGACGCATGCGTGGAAACGATTCCAAAGAAAAACCAAATCACTTCTCAGTAAAATATCGTGTAAGTAATTATTTAATGCTCTAATAACACTTCTTGCAGTGTTTTATATATTTTTTGTTTTTTTAAGAAACTGAAAATACTTATTTTTTCTTTCCAGATAAAACCAGGTGCTGAAAAGCTTCCTGTGTGTGCAGCATTTTTCAGGACGCTCTTTGGCAATAGCCAATCAACAGCAAATGCAATTGCGAAGGGGATAGCATCAGGAAAGGTGTGGCTAATAAGCGAAGAGGAGATCATAAATTTGAAAAATATGGAGAAAAAAGGAATGAGGTAATACAATTAATATCAAGATTAGAAGGCAAAGAAAGTTAGTATAACAGAAATAAAAGTAGAAGACTTTACCTTCCTTGTGAATTAACCATAAACAAGCTGTTCAAAATGTATAATACATCTGTAACTCCAAGCCTTAATGTAAGGAAGTCTTTCTTTGCTAAAAGTTTTAACCCTAAGTTTAATTTGGGATTTGGTACACCTGGAAGTAATACTTGCAGCTACTGCCTAATGGTGTGCCATGAAGTCCAAAATGCCACAGAAATTAGTGTTAAAACAGGTTGTTTGCTAGAACTAGGTGCATATAAATTAAAAGCAAAGGCATTTCTAAGCTAAGGAAGCAAAAATCCTATGGAAGCAAGTCTTATGCTTTTGATTTGCAGCAGATACGGCCTCATAGAATGTCAGTGAAGCTTATTATGCTCGTCAAATTTCAAATTACATTTTATGCATAACAAACATAGAAGCCACAGAACCTGTATTTTATGTGTGGAACGAAACCCAGGCTGGTAGAGGAGCATTGTAAATTTCTTTTGTTCTTACTGATTTCTTACGCAAGGAGAGCATTGATGAACCCATTACAACCATCCGACATTTTTCTGGTGGTTTTGGTTGACAAAATAAGAACCAGCATGCAATACATACAGCCACATTTTGGCTTTTGAAGGAATACCCATCAGATGTGAGAGAAGCATGTTTGCTTCTTGCAGTTCGTGGACATTCCTTTTCTGCTTGCAGATAGACTTTTTGGGTAAATTGAGAATAAGGTACGTAAAATTCCTGAAATACCGACTCCGACGAAACATCAGGAAATTTACTCAGAATTTGGAGAAACAAGATTAGTAGGAATGCATTGGCAGCTGAAGAATTACAAAGAGTTGACAAGCATTTTAAAGAAGATCGATGGCATAAGCGAAGTGAAAAGAATTATTTTAAAAACTCAAAATAACCAGCAGTAATGAAATAGATGTGAAATTCGAAACATAATTCTTCTGTTTTTCTGATGACCCCTGCAAGCATTTTGCAGCATTGAACAAACGTGGGTTAAGGTTCCAAAGATGTGCAAAGGTAGAGCTGTGCTGCCTTTATCAAGTCAAATTAAAGACGACAAAAAAGCATGTAAGCAAGTTGTTAACACTGAGATTTGGAGTTAATTGGGAAGAAATAGAGGCACTTAGACTCTTCAAAGAAAGCTTAACTCTCCCATTGATCACAGTGAACAAAGACGTTCTCGTCAATGTGACTGTTTGAAGGAGGAACCTGGACTTGATAACAGTGTGTAACATTTCTGTGAAGAAAGAATGAAACTTCTTATTTGCGTGTGTTCTGGAAACAGACATTATCAGAAAAGAATAAAACAAAATTGTCAACTAGTTCAAGAATCTAACAGCGAAACTAATGAAAACTTCAGTATTTTTGTATAAAATGACTATATTCCCTTAGGTGCATTACTAAATTGAAGTATGTATAGAACAGAAAGTTCATATTCATGCAATAAGCATGTTAGACCTCATAAAATTGATTCAATAGTAAATATCACTGCATCAAAGTGTATTAAGTCCAAAATGTACACATCAAACCGTATAATGTCCAATGAGCCAAATCAAATCTAAGTAAGTGCAAATTAAAACATTAATTTTGGGTGTTATTTTAAAATAAATGATTTAATATAATACTGTTCAGCAACCGGTATATTAAAATAAAGCATTATGGGCAAACAGTATATCTTTTCCAAAATTACTTTTCTAGTTAACATTTTTTCGTTTCTACTGAAAAAATTGTCTTATGTGACATACCTTTTGATTAGTTGCTTCTGTGATCGTGCACCTCAGGCTTGTCGAATAGAGTTGCATAGGTATAAAACCACTACAAAATTCAGAATGATCCCGGCAGCATGCTTGGTTAAAAAGACATTAGCATCATGCACGCCTCTATGTTATTCCTCGTCTGCATCCGCTCCTCTGAAAGAATCAACAAGTTTCAAATTCATTATTTACCTTTATCATTAGATGTGGAATAGTATTCCAGAGTAAACAATAAAACATTTACTTATCTAAGATCTTTATCTAAGAATAAAACGTCTACTTACAGGTACCTTCTTCTGTAGACTGCGCAGTTCTCTGTATATATTTCCCTCGAAGACATCTTGTCATGATATGAGGACATGTTACAGACAATTGAATGTATAAAACCATTGCATTCCCCCTGTGGTAGTAAGTGTAATGGTATGCTTCCTCCACTGACTCGCTCCAGAGATCTTCCACTCCTGCCATACTAATAAAGTTAGATCGAGGAAACTCTTTGTATGATCACCTTCAACTAATACTTTCAGGACGCTAGGACTGTGTCCTTATATACTAATAGTATAATGGTGGGGATGATTGCAGAAGGGAAGTGACGACGCATGCGCACCCATAGAGTTTGAGGGCGGGGCTTGAGACGATAACAGCTGCATGCATGATGGCTAATGGCTTTCCCGAATGTGTTCCATTAATGTTTAAGTTTGCTGCTGTACCGTATTTGAAAGATTTATCGTCGACATATCGTCAAAATGAGCAAGTTTGCTTGGGAATCCTTAGTAACGTTGTTTCTCAACGGGTGGTGACTCATGTTTCACAGCGGTCTGGAAATTCTGACATTGTTTTCTTTTACCTCTCCTACCGGAAGCCAGCACTTGTGTTGAAAGGAACATGGCTTTTAGGTGTTTTCTTACACTAAAAACCCGTCGCATGACATGAAAGTGACGCTAAGAAACCACTCTACTCCACTCCACAAAACGATGCCACAACCTTAAATCTGTGTTGGGAGGAACACGTCATTTCGGTCGTCTTTGCTCTGAAAGGCTACACGTGGCCGGAAATACCAATTAAAATATCCATTAATCCTAAAGAAAAACACCCCTTCCACCACAAAATATAGAGTAAGCACACGGTTCTGGGAGGGATGTATCATACCGGATGCTACCGGATGCCCCTTTAAGTACTACTGCGTAAATTTCGGACCGGATATGTGTATTGTTGCGAAAGAAACATTTGTACCCTACTAATGTCACACATCTGAGCGGTCTTTTGCCCGCACTCATCTGACATTTTTTTCGTGGTTTTCCCTGGTCTGTAGACAATTGATGGGGTGGTTTCTCATCTACCACGAATTCCTTTGCATCAGTTTCCTTTCATTGCGTTTCCTTCTCATATTTTATGTGTGCCTCTAGGTTTCGTGGCGTATGGCGGTGCCGGACAGATGGCGCGAATGCTTGCTCAAATGAATGAGTGCTTCCCGTGCACACTAAAGGGCTAATTGTTCGACGGGTCGTCCATCGACCTCTCTAGGCAGCTCTAGCAGTGAAAGGGGTCTTCGAGCTTGGAGCTGTTAGGGACGTCCGCCCGTCTCATTAGCCTGTCTGTGTGCGACATAATGCCTCCTCTGGTTCCTTCACTTCATCTCTTCCTCCTGGGGGATGGTAGCCACAGTTGATCTGCGTGGTATCTCAGTGTGCGAGGTGTCCCCTCTATTGTATAAAACATACCTATAGCTGAGCACGCATTAGATGACTTGCTCAGCTCAGCGTCATGGCGCACGCTCGTGCAACGCCGCGCAAGAGTCCGATTGCAACCTACCTTTCAGTTATTTCAGGAGCACTTGCATTTCTACCATGACGTTTGTTTAATGGCGTCATGTATAGAATTAACAAAATACGATGTAATTATCTGCATTCCTATTTTATGTGTATCACCAGTGTATAAAAGCAAAACAATCAAGACATCATGGAATTAATTGGGAATTGAGTTAATTTCTAGTCGAATGCGAAAATGAAGGTTTTGTGGAATTATATACTTATTTATTCGTTTATTGTAAGGTTAAAATCTGGTTCCGGTAAAATAGCTGCTTGTTTTAAGGCTATGCTTGTTTGGCATAATATCACACTGCATTAAGACGACGCATTTTGAGCCAAAATGTTAGGAAATTGCATTTTGCTCATAAATAAATCCTTCTGCCTTAAAATAGGGTGTGAGGACTAGCATAGAAACTAAAACAAAATACAATAAAAGATGTTTCAAATGATTTAAGCCATTCCCTATCACTTAAAGTGAACCATACCATCCACATTTTCCTAATTTGTCAAGGTTTATAAAAGCTGTTAAGGCGCTGCATTTAACGACCAACTTTATAACATTTAATTTACATACGTTAATTCACTAAACAGGAATTGTAGCTTCGGTGCTAAATGTCAGTTGCAACTCAAAAAATAAAAACATATGAACAATAGTATGGTTTGCAACTTAACCGTTGCATTTTCAGTGGATATTGTGCTCTAACCAAGATTGTTGAATATTTTAAGTTAATTAACTTATGTTTGTCGTGGTACTTTGGAAAATGGAAGGAAATTGCATTGTCTTGCAAACATATGTTGTAACATATTGCTTAGTATCTTTTAAAACAGAAATAATAACATATTTGAAAAAAAGTTTATTAATGGGGTTATGTAACCTGATGCTCGGATTAGCTCAAATCAGATAACAAATTGACGGTTAATTCGGTTTTGAGCAGGGTGTTCAAGAAGCTGCAGCGATGTTGAGCAGGTACCTGCCTGACAGCACGACCAAAGTTATTTTGGAAAGCAAGAGATTTTGTTAAAATTATGATCCTGCGTTATAAGTAATGGCAGAAGGGTTATTATAATTATAGACCGAGCGATGTGGCCCCGCAGTAAAGTCTGAGGCTCGCATTCGGGATGTCCCGGGTTCGATTCACGTCGAGCACCTACTCTGACCTTGGCTTTTTCGTGATTTTTCCTGTTGGTTAGGCGAATGCTGGGTTGGTTTCTCTTCTACCTCGATTTTATTTCCCTCATTTTCCTTTCATTACGTTTCCTTTTGATGTTTCAGGTGTGCTTCCAGGTTCGTGGCGTGAGGCGGTGCCGGACCGATGGCACAAATACTTGCTCCAAGGAAGGAGTATTCCCAATGGACATCATAGGTCTGCCTGTTTGCATGGGTCCTTCATCACCTTCTCTGGGTAGCTCCATTAGTGGGTCGGGTCTTCACCAGGAAGTGTTAGGGACTTCCGCGCATAGCTGTAGCCTGTTTGCTCACTTCGTCTCTTCCTCCTGGGAGTGGTAGACGCAATAAATTTCTTTAGTTCGTAGTACGTTAGGTGTCCCTCTCCTTGTATATCGTATGCCGTATGTTTAATTACAATGAGTATGATTATTTCCTGTATTATAATAATTTATGTAATGACGATTTAAAAACCCAAATCTGTGTTTATTGCTACTTCATAAAGAGAAACATCTTTGCAATGAATAAAGACAAACATTATTTTAGCAACGAAACAAGATGAATGGTTAAGTACAGTTTAATTTCCTGATACTTTACTGCTGTGTTATTATCTACGGTTTTTGAAAGAAGTGGCAGTTGTGGTCTTTTGTATGCGAACAATTAAGAATGCAAAAAGATGCACGATTTAAATTTTTTGATCTAATGTAATGAGATTTATCACTAATACTTTCAGCTTTTTATTACACATGTATTACATAAGAACGAGAGCGAAAAAATCCTCTCTCTTTCTTTTGTTTAATTATGTCACAGAAAGGATTACTTCGTGTGTAGAAGTACCTTAAAATAGAATTATCCTTAATATATACTTTCATAAGACTACACCCGCAGTGCTAAGAGTTTATGATCCCGTTATGAAATTGAAAAATATTGTTTTATACTGTTTTGTTTGAAATAATAATGATTGTAATGATTATGATACGATTCTGTTGACCGTACAGCCTAACGCCACTGTTGCTCCGTGATTCGTCCTTCTGTGCATACTTTGTATCTCATGGAATCTATAAGCGTGTACTTTGCTTCTACACCATGGAGAAACGAGTTACTGGCCCCTAGTTTTAATAAAAATATGCTGAGCGACACCAGATTTCCTATAGTTTATTTTGCATTATTGCTTCATCCCTGATATTTCCAAAAAAAACTGTAATAAGCCCGAACATATTTAATTTTTATGTTAACGTCAAAATTTCAGTCGCGCAGGAGCTAATCGGCCGCAGCCCCCAAGACACTGTCGAACGCCGGGCGAGATCATGTCCTTAATATATAGGTAGATAATACGATGCATAGTGATCCAGTACCATACTAAACTTATCGTAGTACGTGACAATATCTTCTGATATTGCGAATAAGTTTTCTTCCTTTCATTGGTTTCGGCAACGTGCACAGTTTGATCTAATAGATAGGTTTGGATAAGGCATCATTATGGCCGCTGGAATGTAATTCTTCATCTCTGTTATGTCCTCCGTCCTATAGTGCCTTGGAACTGCATTTTCTACAGGCGACACACAAAATTTCAGTGCACCCGTAGTAAAACCGAGAAGAGCTCGATTGTAAGTCTCCGTATTTTAATTTCAGGTTACAGTCTTTTGTTGTATGGTAATGCTTCAAACAGTCATGTTTTTTAATATTTTGGATGCGATAATTATTCTGCATTATATTCCTGAACATTTTAAAGTTTTTATTACTAACAATACAAAGAACGCACAGTTGCATAATAATTAAATTTAGAAGAACTTGAGTTATGGTCTGTTGAATTTTTATTTACATTTTAGTATTTTTATCCTTGTCCCTCACGCTTCACTATTTTATTACGTGGTCATTGCGCGTTATTATGGCTTTTGTTATTTATTGTGGTCATTACTGGTAACCAGGTTTTTCTTTACAGTAAATTGACTCTTTTTATAATGTTTTATACCTTTCATTTCTCCAAATTTTCTTATACTTGCTTTTGAACACTTACTGAAACCCCTCGTCACTAATGGCTTGCCTCATATATATCTGCGTAACTATATCGTCACCTGTCTTATGTTGTTCAGTGGCAGCAAATATTTCAAAAATATTTATGTGAACAACATCTTGGGTTATACTGTGTGCTACCCAGCCTCGTTGTTTATTGTCAGCCCCTGTAACACACCCTTCACAAACTTGTCAGTAGTGCTTACCTGACATAGTGCACACGTCACTGCCCTATTGTTTGTCAGGTGATGCAATACACCCTTACACTTATTGTCAGCAGTACCTAGTTGTTATAGTGCACACCACACTACCCCATTATTTGTCAGGCGATGTGACACACCCTTACACAAACTTATCCTCAGCAGTGCCTAGTTGTTATAGTTGCTATATACATTGCCCTGTTGTTTGTCAGGCGATGCGACACACCCTTTACACAAACTTACTGTCAGCAGTGCCTTGCGTCATACTGTGCAATACACAGTCCACTGTTAAATGTCAGCCAATGCGACACATCCTTACACAGACTCGTCTGTAGCGCCTTGTTTCATACTGCGGACTACACAGCCTCATTGTACGAATTCTCAGCCAATGTGACCCTTCCGTACTGCAACTTGTCAGCAAAGCCTTGTGTCATACTGCAAGCTACACAGCATCATTGTATATTGTCAGCCGATGTGATTCATCCTTGCTTAAACTTGTCAGCAACGTCTTATGTCATATTGCGGGATATGCAGCATAATTTTAAAAGATAAAGGTATAGGTACGGACGAACGGGGGGGGGCAAAACCGGGATAGAGCCCTCAAGCCTGATAGAGGTCTCTGAGCAAAATTTCCGGTCCTTCACGCTCAATATAGAATGCAAAGCTAAGGACCATAATAGTTAAAGAGCGTCAATAAATAAAACTCAATTTTTTACCTTTCTCGTTTTTGTTTGGATTAAGGGTCGTGTCGAAAACAAAACCGCTAATCCCCAAGCTCCCAGTTCAGGTATGCTGTTTTGTTTTCGTTCGGAAGTCGGTTCTCACATCGACCTACCTTGACCTGGCAACGTTACCATGTCTCCAAACACATTGCGTCTGCAAAACAGTGCTCGGGAAATGACTAATTATTTCAGAACCTCGTATGATGTCACATAGTTACTGCGGAAACTAGGTCAGAAATAGGTTATTCTACCCATGTTACAAGTAAGAAACTGTTATCTTCATACATTCTCGTTGAATAAGCCATCTAATTTGGAAAAACAATTTTTTTTGAAAACGGCTAATCACACAACAAAATGCCTCTATCAAGTACATATTAGAAGGAATGTAATAAGTTCCCTTCCATCCTGTATATCCGTGACATTCCGTAAGGAAACGAATCAGGAAAAATATTTTGATTTCCCATGCAACTTCCTTTAAAAAATGTTACTAAGAAAGTTCTAAAGATTTACATGTATGTTATTAATTGTGGAAAATCTGAGGTCACTTCTGGAAGACAAGTGCATACGCCATGGCCATATAATGCAGCGTTAAATACATTTCTTAACGTAATTATTCCAAAATTATTTAGTGTACCCAGCACTAATTATTACCTGCACACAGTTATTAGGTATTTATGTATTTTCACAATATAAGGAACTTCGTCCATATATGTAACTTATAATACATATTATAACCCAATTAGTGCCATTTCCATGTTTGTGTAGATGTCATACAAAACCTAGTAACACGACACAATTTCTGGTTGCTGAAACTTGGCTCAAATCATTTTATCATGAGTATCAATACTTGTTTTTGATGAGTTTCTGTGCTGACATCAAGTTAAAATCATCTTATCCCAGTTTCCGATAACCGTCTGAGCAGTTTTTAATGTGCATATCTCCATCTTCACGCCAAAAATCCTGGGCATTCAGAAGCGTTTAGTTAATCAGCAATAAAATACAACCCGAACGTGCCCTTCTTGGATTAACAGTGACTCATCGCTATTGTTCATCTAAGGTAAATATTCTCCGGATTTATGGTGCTGTGATAGTTTAGTATTATGTAATATTGAGATTAAATATTAAAATCTCCCCCAAAATTGTCTATGACACCGTAGACCTCTACTACAAAAACAGTCTCAGTTTTCTTATAGACATAGGATAATACAACTTGAAGTGCATTGGTTTTCTCCGAGGGAGGTGGTGCCGCGGTGAAGTGTACGAAATCGCGTTCGGGGGGGGGGTCCGGGTACTTGCGCCCGCCGTCATCTGAATCTGGTCGCTCTTCGAGTCTGCCCTCATCCCTCCCTCCCTCCCAGGTATCATAGTAGGAGCAAAATGGGCCGTTGCGGCCTATTTGCGGTACTCCGTACCTTTATCTTTCAATTCGCTTTTCTTCACGGATGCAGCACGTTTATGCTGCAAGCAGGCAATACTAGTCAATCCTTTCAAGCAATCAAATTATTTAAAATTTCACAAAGAATGATGGAATTCGTGATTTTCTGAGAAATATCCGAAAGCTGAAAACAATCCTCTGAAACAATTTTTTGTTTATTTGTTTTCCAGGAATGCACCCTAACAGGGCAGCTGCTTGTATTGGTTGGCTGGGATGGATACTGTGTACTATGTTGCGTGGCATAATTGTGGAGATGTTTTATGTCTTCGGGAGCGGGTATCAATGCGCAGCTACAACATATAGCTTCTTGGCGGATACACGCTGAAGCTTAATAACTACGTGACACTTCGCACCGATTTTGTGATTAGTTCTTCACTCGTGTTATCATGGAGCGGCTCACAATACGTAGAGAACAAATTAGTTGGCATGTTGCTAGGTTTGGAGAGTTTCAACATAATGGCAGACAAGTACGAGCACTTTTTTGCCAAAGGTTTCCATATAGAGGAAACAGTACACGTGCTGCAGAGCTGTTGGCTTGCAATTCCATCGTTAAGAGTGCATATAATAATACAACGAGATCTTCGATTACATCCGTATAAACGGCATAGTGGCTGTCTTGGTGATTCTGCCCGACGTGAAGCATTTTGCAACCAGTTATCTCAACAGTTAGTACCTCTTTGTTAGTACATCATTAGTGCATTGCAGTACTATGTGGTATCTGAATTATATTCACAAAAATTAACTGAATTTCGTTTATAGCTCTAATTTGTGTAATTTAAGTAACACACCTTCACTGTAAAATTAAAAACATCCACAATAACTCAAATGATATACTCTAGATAAGCTATTTAAGTAGTATGTGCGGGCGAGGTGACGCCTCAGACCGGCTGTAGAATACGTCTCGGTACATTCCGATACGGGATATTCCATTTCAAATCGTCCGAAATAAAAACCAAAATCGCTCTTGCATGTTTTAAACAAAACGAAACTTTTAGTATTTGTAGACATGTTCGATACAATGATACAGTCCTCTATGTCGTCCTCCGTGGTGTAGTGGCTACCATACTTGCCTCTAGTTCCCGAGATGGCGGGTCCTTAGCATGCCTTACTTCGGAAGGGAAGTAAAGCCGGTGGTCCCGTGTCGTAGATTTACGGCACGTAAAAGAACCTCAAGCCTGATAAAGAGGCCTCTGAGCAAAATTACCGGTCTTTCACGCCCAATATAGAATGGGACGCTAAGGACCACAACAGTTAAAGAGCGTCCATAAATAAAACTCAATTTACAATTCTTTATGCAAGCTCTTAAAATTTAGAACATCATTGTTTGCAATTAACATTGTTCAAATTTATCGTATCTTTCTAAAATTTCCAACCTCAAGCTGCTATAACTCTGAAACCATTAAATCTATTTAAATCTAACTTTATTTTGATTCCCTAAACTTTAATTTCATAATGATAAGTAAACATGTACTTCTTATTTTTATTTATGTGAATAAATTTCTATTTTCTCAAGTGTAGGCTGTTACGGATTAAGAAAAATAATCTTTTATACGGCAAGATCCCGTAATTTAAAAGCAATCAAACATATATTTTACTGTAATGGTTACTCATAAAGTTTCGTCTAAAATAGTTAAAGAAGTAAATTACTTTACGCGCTCATGGTCGCTCTCGCACGTTTGTTTTAAACTGAAGGTGAAGCAAGCTATTGTGCACGGTTAAACAATGAGAATGCTTACTAAGCAATATGCGGTTGTGAGTATTTTCTCGCAGATTCACAGAGCACTTGGTGATCTTCGTGCATCAACTACGTAAATCGCTGCGTTTATTCACTTTTTGTGTTATAACTACGAACACCCAAACATAACCAGTTTACCAACATTACCGACCGCTCTAAATGACACTGTGGATTATTCGCAACCTAATATTTTGATTTATAAAAACCCGGAGACGCTTAAAATAAATAAAAACTATATATAGATTTTTGTGAATATTATAAAAATAATTAGTATACGTTGTAATGAAATGCGGACTTTTATCTACGAAATGAGATTTGGTACAATATTCTGAAATATCGGCTTCTGGAGCTATGTGCATTTAAAAGCAATAAAATGAATTAATACGACACATTTATCGTTCAATAACGTGACAACCCTTGGGTTTTACATGCTAATGTTTTATAAATATGCTTTCCTTAGCACACCTTATTAATAGGAAAAATTACATCACAATTTTTTTTTAAAGCCTTTCGACTTCTCATGAAATGTCCAATACACAACTGGCGGCGCATGACGCGTTCAAGGTTACAGTTGACAGTGCATTCTCAAATGTGAAAGTTTATTCAAAATATCTGTGTTTTGTATGATTTGCTTAAGAGTGTTAATGTCCTGTTATTAGTCCACTGCAATGCCCGCCATAAAATTCACGCTTGAACAACAAATTTTTATGTAAGATTCATACGCAAAAACCGAATCACGTAGACAGGTGTGTTGACCATTTCAGGAGACATTTACTGGTTCCATTCCAAGTAAAGAAGCTGATAGACATCTGGTTAATAAGTTTAGGACAATGGGATCGCTGAACGCCAAATTTAAGACGCAAAAACGAAATGTTCTGACGGAGGAAAAAATTGACGAAATCGGTGCAACCTATTTGTGGGAAACTCTAAAAAAAGGTTTATAGGAACAACTCCCACATCGTAGACGAACTTAACGACAATATAAAAGAGAAATTATGAACATTACGCAAGAAGAACTGCGTGCGAATGGGCATTTCATTAAAAAATGCCTGGAATATCTTCAAGTAGATGGACACCGCTTTCAACACAACTTGTAACAAGGTTAGTACTCATTATAGTGCTTGTTACTATCATTCGTAAGTAACGCGGGAGTTACGGAACGAAAATCCCTCAGTATAATAGACAGTGTGCGGAGCACGCATACATGAGATCCGGGCCTCACCATAAATCGATCGCACTGTGTAAAATAATAAAATGACCTAAACCACGAAAACTGTTTAAAATACCTTTAAATTATTATATCATAACAATATGAAATTGATTATTTTTCATTTTAGGTTGACATGGAACATGGTGGCAATGATCCTACTTAATGGGCAGATAAATGTGTGTTTCAGAATCATGGCAGCATCAAGCACCATAACGAACAACACTATGCCGACGAAAACCCTCATTGCAGTGCACGTCCAAGGTCGGTTCACTTTGATGTTTAGATGGCATAATTAACGACCAAATCATTGGTCCTCGTATATTCGAAGAGAAAGCCACTTTTATGGAATATTCTGTTTTTGTTGAAGAAGATCTGGATACTTTGTTACAGGATGTGCCAATAGATATTCGTCAAGACACGCTGTTTCAAAAGAGTGGCCATCCCGCAAGCACAGCAGTACGGACACAGCGAGTATTGCATAGGAAATATTCCGATAGATTGGACTATATTTTCCGTTGCAAGAGTGGCCATAAGGTCCCCGGATCCTACTACCCTGGGGTGTCTTCTCTTGGGTTACATGAGACATCCTGTTTAGTAAGAATTACCTCTAAACAGGAATCACCTCTTACACAGAATTAGCGCAGCAACTGCAAATATAGCACCTGTAATGTTGCGCAGGATGTGGGAAGGGCTAATGAAGAGGGTCACATTATGTGCAGAGCAGGACGAATCTTATTTTGAACATCTTCTTTGAGCTTACAGCCTTGTAGACATTCGCTCAACAACAAGTACATCACAACAGAAGCACCTTAAGCAGCCGGGGAGTAGGTCTCCCAAATTGCTACTCAGTACCTACCCAACCAACCAGTACATGAATGGAAAATCGTGATAATACTGAATACGTTTTTTAAATGCTGGTCGATTGTAATTGAAGAGTAATTTTTTAGCTTCAATAACCATAAAACGTTTGCAAAACAGGATGAGAGGTTTATATTGGTACAGAGAAACATAAAAGGTGTCAACGTATTTGTAACGGAATATGGAAAATGTTGCACAATATGTTAGAGAGAAATGAAAGAGACAATACCATAGAAGATATGAGTTAACCAAAGACTGTCTTAGGGAAATTCTTCAAGATAAATAATTTGGGACAATACAAATAAAAAATGAGCACCAGTAGCTCCTGCTCAGTTTAAATTGAACTTTCTTTCAGTTGAAGAAAAGACGAGAGACTAGTAGAAATCGTTTATAGGAAAAATCCAGTAATAGGTCTTCACATTGGGTTATGATTAGCTACCTATCACTTCCATTGTTGAAGCAATATAGTTATGCTCCGTAGTATATAATATTCGTAATAGGTAAAGTAGATAAGTATACAAGTAGTTCATAACAAATAGCAATGCCGAATAGTAATTGCAATAAATAAAGGAAATGTTTAAGGTTAATGAGATACATGATATGAATGCAGGAATTTAAATAGTTGTATAATGATTTTTATTTAAAATGTCAATTAATATTTTGTGTAAGAAATTGAACTGGAAAGCAGGAAACATTAACATTTTGGTAGGTCTGCAGTAATTAGTGGCTCAAGCCGGCGTCAGCTATTAGTGAAGACCAGTGTAAGACTTCTAAGCTTCAGGTAGAATTAGCCAGCCATTGTAAGTAAATATTGGAATATGTAGCTACGGGGAAACAATGATTAAGGAAAGGTGTATATAAACAGCAAACAATATTGTGCGAAACAAATAAACAAATAATGCGCTAGTGTTAAAAGAGAGAAAGTCTTAAACCGGGAGACGGAGCGTAATGCAATAAAAGCGCACGTGTCGACGCGTCTTGCTCATTGACTCAGCTAATACACCAGTCAGCTTGCAGAACTCGTTGACTCGCAGCAATCTAAGCCAATGTAAGCACCTTGGACCAGCTAGTGAACGTTATTAATTGTTTGAAGGTAATGTCAGCGAAAGGATAATAATCATTTGGGTAACGCGATAGGAGCTTGGCTTAGCGTAACGTAATTTAATAATGTGTATCAATGGACATGGGGAAATAAATAAAAACTGCAGCGGTAAAGGGCAATGGAAGTATCATTATTTCAAAATTCCGCGCCTAAAAGATGAGAGATACCGAGTCAAGCAACCAATGACATAACAGCATTCAAATACGGTTACATTGTTGAGGGGCTTTGGGATGTAATTGGTTATGATTATTTTTATAATTTTGGTGTAATATTTTTAGATTTTTAAGTGTATTGCAAATGATTTTCTACTTATTTAAGTTACCAACTTTCAAAGCAAAGTATTCCTATGAAGCTTTAACGTGTAACAAACAGTTTTTGTGCTGTTATAATATTTTTATCTTTAGGTAATCATGTAAACTGGAAGCTGTCTCAGCTGAATTACGGTTTTATTGCTATAACTTCCATTTTGTATATATTCCGTTTATCTAACGAACACACAAGGCTTTCAATAAGTCAGTACTCGTATATTCATCGCTAACAGTAACCGTATGTTTTAATATTTTATGGAATACTAGGACTGAATTGATTTTATAAGACATCGGTCGGAAATTTCTTGAACTGTTACCATTCAACTTCGTGCTCCTTTCTATGTTTTAACCAGACACAATTTTAGCAGTTGCATTTTCAATTATATTTTAAAAACCTCTAATATATGACATCTTTATAAAATTTGAGAAAAAGATTTCGCAAGTTTCTCTATGCACTGTACATTAACTTTATTGAAAAATCTGTTACCCTTAAAACTAAGCTTTAATAAGTTGGCATAATAGAAAACCAATTGTTAAAATTACTAAATTAGAAGCACAATCGTATATAAAACACTTCGAGCCTATAATACACCACATATCTAGATTGTCCGCATTGAAATAAGCTTTCAACAGACAAGAACACAATATAGCAAAGACAGAAATTTCCTGTATTTTTAAATTAATGTGCATTGAAAATTTTGGTAAGTTTACATTAAATGTAAATTAAGGTAGAGTTCATAACTGAATAAAATCCCCAATTCTTCATTATATATAATAGCAGAAATTAAATACTATAAAAACAAAGCAATAGGAGCAAAATTTGGATTCTTCCATGCTCATTGCTAATGTTTCCTAAATCTTCAAGCTCCCATACACCGTGTATAATTTTTCTCTTGCACTGGGAGGTTATTCATTTTGATGTCTTACAGGCACTGCCGTAAATATGTCCCATGCGGCCGAGTTTCCTCCTATGTGCCTCTTAGTGCTATTATTACTCTATTCTACTGGCGTAGTTGCGTTCACGCTGGGCTTACCGGGGAAGATCTGGCTTTCAAAATTCAGATATATGATGTCATTCGCAGGTTTCTTTGTTTGATTACTTTTGATGCAAAGGTAGGTGCTACCGAAATATGAGGGAAATGTAGATTTTTCATTATTTTGAATCTTTCCGCTAAAATGAGGGTGGATCTATGAGGAATTTAGAGGTCAAAGCTTAATCACACATTCCACCAAGTTTTTCTGTTTTGCTATTTACTGATAGCCTGCACTAACTGAGATTTAAATTTGTGGGGTGGCACCAGTGTTTCTTCCTCATTTTCTAAATGTATCGTCATGCATCTTTGTTTTACTTTATGCACAGTTTTGACGCGTATAATTCTCATAGCTAACTAACCGTTACCGGGCTTGTCAGTACATTCCAAGGCATTTGTAAACACACGCCTGTGAATTGAAACTTCTTGCATGTGCTATTCAAATTTCTGCATTATGTATATTTTCCTTGGTGATTAGAATGCGCATTGTTTTCTGCGCTATAACTAGTTATAAATATATTTAGTAGGACTGTGCCATTGTAAATATACACCTTAGAATATGTAAATGCAATTAGAAAGGTGCTGAGGTTAGGGGTAATATAAACAGTGGGTAGTAATAAAAAAGTTACTATTCGTGCAAAATCTGTGTCAAGAAAGAAGAGAAGATAACTGGCTAAACTGAAAAGTGAACAAAGATGGGGGAACTACACAGACGGCAGAATGCTCTCCAGGTGAAATATCATCCACTACATCAGCACAACCAAGGAGGTCATCAGGTTCAGCTTCTGGTTTATCAGGTGCATTCGACACTCAGAATGCATTACAGTTACTGCAGACTATTCCCAAAAGCATGAGACTCTTACATTTGGAGCATAAAGTGGCTGCATGGGTGAAATTACCACAAAGATTGCTCCCAGTTATATACTAACAGAACTAAAATGTTTAAACTCACTAATCAGTGGCTTACAATTTAAATATTGAACGGAAATTGACTGTTCCTCCACACAAGCCGCGTGTTGGACAAGGTTGGAAAGGTAGAATTAGACGACTGAAAAATTCAATGCCATCGCCGGGATTTGAACCACGGATATCCCGGTTTCCATCCTGTTGCTCTAATCACTGAGCTACCATGGCAATATGCCGGTACGACATTAAATTCCCAAACAGATTCCATTTTTTCCAATAAACCACAAGGAGGTCTCAAGCTGTATTGGGATGACGTACCCCAATGTCGACTCACAATGCTGTAAGTGCTCTAAGTCCCGGGCTTCATAGTTTCGACCACTATTAGGTCAATTAATGGAATTAATTGTTCTTCCGCTATTGTTATTTGAATTTTCCAGCCGTCTGATTCAACCTTTCCAAACTTGTCCAACACACGGCTGTAGCACACATTCAAGTAACCTCATAAGAAAAGTCTAATGCTGAGAGACTGGATAAGAGTTGTGGTCGGACTATTGGTCCATGCGTTAAATCCACCGCTCTGGGCAGGTGGTACTGAGATGATACGTTACGCGTCAGGTCGAATGAGATATCGCCCCATCATCTTGATACTTCGAGTCTACAACGGCACTTCATCTTATGGAGGAGGCAGCTTGTGGCAAGTATATCCAGTAATCGCCGTTGAGTGGGTCATATAAAACCTGGTCGTATTAGGTGTTCTACGGGTATATCTACGTGAAATTTGATGCACTATTTGACCTAAGAGATCCCCTCTTGCATGCAGTGAGGTTTCATACTGCTCCATTAACCCATGCTGTCGCGATTTACTTGGCTTGCGTTGTGAAATTTTGCTTCGTCTGTGAATAACACAGTTGGCAAAAGTTAGAATCTTGTTTGGTTGGTCGTAATACCCAACTATAGAAAATCATCGTGTTTTCATAATCTGACTGCCATAACTCCTGGTAGCGTTGTGTAGTATTCTTCACGCTAAGATTGGCTGATGCTGAAATGGCTTTGATCTTCCCTCGTACTACACGAAGGACGTCAATCGCAGTCTCCGTCATGATTTAGTCACAGAGAGGGTGTTTCCTATATGGATCATACACCTTATTGTATTGTACTCCTTACCCCAGAGAGGATTCGCAGGGTTTTGGTAATGTTTGATCCGTAGAAATTTTTCTCTTCGGAAATTTCTACTGGCTAGGGCAAGTGCCCTTGTTGCGTCCTGCTGGGCCTTCCCGTATAACAAGGGCACATACAGGTATTCCGTGATCGAAAAGTGTTTCACAGTGAGGATGGTAATGCGAGACCATTCAGTCTCTAGAATGTTCCATTCTCTTCTAGAAGGTTCCAGAAACATACAGATGAAGAAATATATACGGATGAATAGTCATGAGTCGGATCCTGCACCTTCATTATGACAATCCACCGTGTTAACCATTGCGCTACGGATAGCAGTGAATGGGAAAAATGAATTGGGCAGAAGAACTGTCGTGAACCAATGACACAGATGGATCGAATAATAATCATGACACAGATCAGGAATCTTTGGATGTGGCAAGAGACTGTCATAGAGTCTGGCTCAATTGTCACTGTATTCCAGATAGCAGTATATGCTATGTTGTCTAGCACATGGGAAAGTATATGTAAGCGTTATGTCAATATGCGCATTACTATACTCTCAAATTCAAGGAAACTTGAAGCCCGGAATCTATTTTGGGATTAATATATGCATATGTTCGAGGGGTTATAGGTGAGTGGACTGCTGGAAAACGTAAGGAGTTCTGAGAGTCAATTACAGGACAGTCAATTGCAGGACACAGATACTAAAAATAACAATTCCTGATTTAAACGGAGGACTCATCTACTTTCTATGAATGATAAGAGGGCAGAGCTATCTCAAGCAACACTTATACCAAATGGGTAAAGAAGTTGATCCAACTTGTATGAAATGCAAAATGGCAGATTAAAGGGTAGGTAATTTTTTGTGTGACTGCAAGCCACTTGCAGGTGCTTAGGCCTTATATAGCCACCCCTTCTAAACCTAACCTAACCCTTGCGCTAGCAGAGCGCTTTAGCAAAGCACACTGCCGTAGCCTTATCGGACTGACTAGTGATTACCATGTGTCATCTGACGGCACCTGAAACTCTCGTCATTTGCAATACTAGTTTATTTAGTTGCTAATCTGCTATACTCGCAATGAGACTGCTAGAAATGAAAGTTGAACACAGCCTACTCAACTCTAGTAAAAAGAGTTTGCATGGAAAATTTCCAACAGCTTGACATGTGCTATGGAAATTTCCCAGCATCTATTTTAAAATAGTTATTTTCAAAATCTATGAAGTTGAAAAAATTATTATAACAGAAGATTTTTTCCTCTAATTACTGTAGACTCACACGAAACAAATACCGTTTCCATCCAGGTAGCCAAAGAACTCAGGCGTCTTTCAACGCAGATCAGATATCGATAGGTGCAAGCTATCTTGGTTTTGCCAAAAGAAAAGCTGAATTTAAGACAACTTTAATCGCCTACGGCAGGCAGGCAGAACTTAAACATTAGCCTGTGCTTCGACAGAAGACAGATTACGTAATCCCATGGCGAGGCGACTCATCAGTCTTCGCAACCCAAAATGAGTTCTTTACGGACGATAAATATATTATTGCTTGCTGTGAAAGAAGCAATGGACCTCTCTCTTCCCCTCTCTTGGAAACCAATGCACACCGAAACTGGCTTGCTTGTGAGAATATATAAAGAATTCACTTCGAAATTTTAATAAAGTGAATTATGCGATCTATAACTCTACAGTCCTTTTGGCATCTTATAACAATGGACCTTTTCAGATTCAAGAGCGCAGTTGAGTACGGTGTAAATCATAAGTTGGCAGTTTAGACAAGTCTGCTATTAAACGCTTTGCTTTTAATATTCGGCTATGCTTAGTTCTGTACCAATGTCACTTTCAAGTGTACAATTACCTTCCGGAATATGGATAACGTCAAGATATGCTCTTTTTCTACTAGTAAACAATATGCCCCATAATTGTGTATATTTTAGGTGATGATGATAAAAAAATAATAATAATATTAAAACTTAACAATACTTCTGTGGTTAAACAGTAGGTTGTAAGTTCATGTATGTTTCCAAAGGCCTGCTTCAAATTCACATTACATAAATAAATATTGTAAAAATAATATACAGCATACCATCAACAGCCACTTTCGTTTATATTTATGTGTGTGAGTAGGTAGGTAGGCATGTGTAGATTTCTAAATAATGCATGCCAGTCATGAGATCCTCCACCTTTCTCTTCCCCAGATAACTCTGTAAGATCTAACTAGAGATGTACTTTCTCAAGTGATATGTTTGAAGAATTCAATAACTGGATCTGGCAATTACGAGTAATACTGCAGGAAGTCATCGAAAACCCAATCAGATCTAGTAGTGTTAGGCTCGATGGGTGCGCAGGAGCTATCTACATATATGCAAAATTTCACGTCTACAGGTTCAACTAATCAAGAAACAACTTTATTTGCAACGTCCATATCTCCACTGAAGATGATTATTTTTTCAGAATAATATAGTATACTAATTAATGCTGTAGTTCAGTCAGATTCTGTTGATTAATAAATTTCCAATATATTTTAAGGAGGAAGATAGTAGCGATAACGCGCTTAAATATCCGTAAAGGGTGAAAATGCCATAAAGTAATAGAAACATGTATACAAAGATGTTCATTATTTTGATGCAGATATTTTCAAACTTGTCTGAAATTCAGTTTAAAGAAGCTGTAGTGAAAAACTATTTATTATTAGATCATAATGAATACTGAATTTAGAAAAAACTACATAATGAACAACCACATCACGTTCTCTTTCTTTCTTTTCTCTTTCTTATTCTTTTATTTGTCTTCACAACTTCTATTTTCATCTATAAACTTTGTTTGTCTTTTCTGCATTAGCTAGATATGAATTGTTATAAGTGACTAACTTATAATGAACAATATAATTGGCCTTATACCTGTTATGTTCATAATAAATAAATAAATAAATAGGCACAATGAACGTAAAATGTATCTTTATTTTTATAGGAGAACTAAAGCAATTATAAAAAAATCTATTGAATTTGTGTAACTTATAAGTTACCAATTCAGAAAAGAAATATATATATTCACGAAATTTTTCCTTAACCTTAAACTTCAGATTAGATCAGTCGCTCAACATATGATTATAATTATTTAATGTATTGTACACAATTAACAATATAATATAAAAGAAATGAAAAACTGATAAATCAGAGATCACACTGATAGAATAAAGGTACAAGAAAAAGGAAAATAAAAACCCAAATTCTGAACAATTATGTATTTACATCTTGACAAGCTTAGACCAAATGGTACCGGCTTTAGTAATGACGGCAACATAGCTGGAGGAGCAATTTCTCAGCCGAAATTATTTTGAAAACTCGTTGGTGTTGATTTAGGATTAACATAACAATTCAGAGTTATTCCATTACTTTGGCAAGCTAGTAATGAATACATCTGAATTTATTTCAAATATACTGCATTGAAACAGCTTATATATGTTTAGGACACTACGACTGATTTCCAACGTCTGTTTCAGTGCAAAAAATCCTTGTACTTCCTAAACGTATTCTTATTTCATTTCATTTCTTTATTCATCCCGATTGATTATCTTGGATGATTTGGGCAACGTCATAAGTATATGATTACAGTATCATCTTAATGCCTTAATGTTTAAACTTAACATAATTACAGTGTATACAATCATATTGAACCAAATAAATAATAAGATCTATTTCTTTTAAAAATTCATCTACGGTATAAAAACAGCACTCATTATAATATTTCTTAAGTTCTATTTTGAACTTGTTTGTGTCGTGAATATTTCTATTCTCCTCAGGTAATTTATTGTAAAGATAGCACGCTACAAAGCTAGATTTAGTTTTATACAATTCAATCCTATGTGTCTAGGTGTGGACATTTTTGCGTATTCAGGTTGCATTGGGTTGTTCAATTTGCAATTTGTCGATCCTGTTTTTACTAACATTATTGTTTCAAATATGTATAGTGAAAATAATGTTAACGTTTTAAATTTTTTTAAGGCTTCTCTACACGACTCGGATTGCTTTAAACCTATAATTATTCTAATTGCTCTTTTTTGTAAAATAAAAATGTTTGTTGTGTGTTTTGCTGCACTTTGTGCCCAAATGAATTGAAACACACAGGTGTGACTGATCCAATAGCTATGTACTTTGAGAATAGCTGGATGAAATTTTGCCTTTGTTGAATTCAATAACATGAACATCAACCACCCCTAGTTTTCCGTAATTATAAATCCTAGATTATAATCCTACAAGAAAATTTCGCTCCTTTTGACAAAAACAAGTTCTGCTGCAGCTACACCTCTTGTGACAAGTTTAATCGTTCCTGTGCCGAACCAGGATTATGGGTAAATATTACACAAATGGAAATAAGCTGCAGAGGGTTTATAAAGCACTAGGATAACGTAAGATCTTAAAATTTGATGATACACACATGTTCTGTTGTGTACCTGTTCGTTGCGTTCGAGTGGATTAGCATTCGAAAACGGCATTGGTATGTTGGAAGTGACATTTCAAATTAAATGTAGTGATAGGATTTTTATGAGTTGAGCCGAAACCATTGAAATCAATATTAGTTATGACTGCATAATTATGAAAACAATATGATGCGCCGGGTGCTGTAGGAAAGCTTTGTTTTATAAAATGTAGTATTACTTCTTGTTGAAGTGTACGGAGGAAAATACGACACATATTACTTAACGACTTATTCTTTCCGGTACACTTAAAAGTATCAACAGCTAAGTGATTTATTTGTAAACAAAATACAACGTGTTGTGAAAAAAATATCAAAATCGCAGACCACTCGCGAGGCGAGTTTAACCTCCTCTGTAAGATTACAAATTATGCTCTCAGTTCACAACGCTGAATGGACAGACGTGATGTCACCGAGCTACCTCTAAACTTAAGGAAGAAAGGCTTTCAAATTCTGCTCTGCCATGTACTAGGCTAACTGTGATGTCGCCATGTCACTTTGCCTGTATGTTTTAGTCCTTTTCGTCACTTTAAGTCTTTATTAGACTTTTCGGATTATAGGCCAATAACACAAAATAATGCGTATGTTATTTCAACTACAAGTGCTGTAGTTCACATCAGCTTTAGAATACTCATTTAACATCTTCTGTGTGACATGACCGTAAAACAGAAATTTTGGTTATAGATGTTTACATTACTGGTCCTAAGTCTAATGCCTCATTAATTGTATGGATCGACCATTTTATTTCCCTGAGTGATTTTGATGCTGGACCCATATGGATGTGGCTCAATGATTGGTTTTTGGAGGTTGATAGAATTGTGTACTCTGAATAAAACGTTATAAAATTGGCTGAAGAACAGGTATAGCTCTAGTTGAAGGGTCTAATATTTTTGTGGTGAACCCCATTCCAGAGTATCTCCAGTCACATCTCTTTGTCACTCAATGAGACCACCGTCCATTTAAATACATAAATGAAACGTAAAATAAGGGAAGAAGACGGTTCTGAGGCACATCTTCAGCCTAGTTGTTTACATAGATTCAAAACAAAGAAAGAATGAAAGAAGGAAAGAAAGACATAAACAGAGAAAGGACAGGACAACAAAGAGATGTTAGGGACCGGTTATTATTTTTTATATTTACCGGTAAAAGCTACATTCATATTTTAATAGAAAAATTCAACGTAGACTTTAAATTTCAAACTTTATTCTATACTTTACCTTATAATTTATATAACGCCTATATTTATAAATGCGGATTTAGTACACCCATCTTATAGTAAACATGGATGTAATTGTTACCGGATATGTTTTATCATTTTCAAGCATTTGTTTAAAACGGACATATTTGTGTATTGCATTAATAAAGCGCTACTTATTTCAATACTATATACGGAACTTAATGGCATTATTATCTTACCGTGAAACAGTATTCAACAGTTATCTAAATATCTGGAAATTTTATATTTTGTTGCTTTCTTCTAATTCAGTTTTCAATACTGTATTAATATTAAATATTCAGTGAATATTCGCACTTCAAACCTTTTACAAAACTGAAGTACAAGTGTTTGTCATCCAAAAGCAACTAATTCGGACAATACATGCTTAAAATGACGAAATTACTGACTGTCAATCTTAGCCACAAAAATGATGGCTGTTTCCCCACTCTACATTGGGCCGTGTGAAGACAACGCCACACTAGGTGTATTCGAAAATATCAGAAGATCATGTTCAAGGCCATTAAATCTCAACCTGTTCTCTTAAGAGCTAAGGTTCAAAATCCATAGTTCACCCCACCTACTATATTTGAGGAGGTTGACAAGCTAAACCAATCAAGTTACAGTCCTTGGCAGCACGAGTAGAAAAGAATGGGAAGGGAAACTCTCCTAATCCCCTCTCTCTCTGTAAGGTTGGGCATCCCTGTTCCAGACTGTTTAGCCTGGTCGCATGCACAGTTGGCTGTTCCGTCGACGATCCTAAGAATGTCAGGTATTTGTTTGCTGTTATAGTAAAAGAGCAACATTGTAATTCGGTCCTTAGAAGATTGTTAACCTTCGTCAAACCAAGTAGGGTGCATATACACGCCAAGTAAACTTAATCTTACCGTATAATTGTTACAAGCAAAGCTGGAGGCTTGTAACTTCATGACATTGCTTCTAAATTCCTATAATACAATTATGGTAAATTTGTTCTTAAAATCTAAATATTTAACATGCGTAAAATAGCTAATGTGTGCACGTGCACCCCACTTGGTGTGCCGTGTGACTAACCTAATATTATAATACTTTTTGTATTAACCATTTGTAAGCCGCTATGTTTATTTATTATGCTGGTATAGCTGTACCAGTAACACTAGAGTTTATCAGATTTTATATAACCCATTGATGAGCCTATGGAAAACTAAGGATCCGTAATTGAAAGGTTTGGTGTATGACCAACGAAGCAAGCTTCTGTTAGAACTAGGTTAGAAATCTTATGTTAGAGTGAGAATGATAAACTTTGCTAGACTACCATCAAACATAAGAACAACAATGAAAGAATTCTTTGGAGAAGAAATTAGACTTCAACAATCGTGACTGAAAGATAAAAAATCCCCAGCTAGTACCATGCAAGTATTGTTCCGGAAAGAAAGACAGAATGTGCAGAGCGAAATGTGAAAAGTGCCTTCCATTCATATATAGTAATCATTCAGTGAACAACACTTGAAAACTTCAGTAATTGAGCTGCCTCAACTTAAAAAAAGTTCTAACTTAAGACTGTTTTTCATGAAAACGGTATTTTTGCATTTCTTCTGCATTCTTGTGTTTCATTTTGTTGTGTGCATTTGCATTGGTTTGTGCCGGTTTAGAACAGCATAATCCCATTTACTATTTTGCAATATTTACGCCGATAGAAAGCACTAAAATTTAAAATTGAAGCTTTAAAATTTTTAAATTATTTCATTAACAACAAAAAAGCAAACTAATATGCAATTATATATATATATATATATATATATATACTAAAATAGATTTGTTGGAATGCAGTACTACACAGACACCATAATGTTGTGTTTTTCTTTTGGAGTGCACTTGTACACAGCTGGTATTCCGCATATAATTTTGATTCCGGTATGACGAAGGTTAATAAGTAGTTTGGTACAGCCGTACAGTATGCTTTACAATAGAACAGAACTGATGTTGTTTCCCTGTCAAAAAGGATAAAGAGAAAATAAATACATAAAAAACAAAAACTCATGATTAGGGAGCACGCAGAGCTCGCAAACCCTACTAAAATATTACAAAGCTATACATCTGCATCTGTAGGGTCGATTCTTGGCTTCATTGCGGAATGTTATGTAATTGTAGCTGTAGATTTGAAAAGGCCATATATCCACCTATTTGAGAGATTGAGGCAAGTACAAAACTGAGTTTTCCAAGCATAAGGTTTCATTCCTGTAAATACACTGAATGCCCTTATGGAATGTGAAAGCACTTTAAAATCACGAATGTGCTAAACATGTGCAATCATATTTTTTATTCTTCCGAACAAAACTAATTACACCGGAGGATCATACAATATACACTTAATGAGCATATGGCATTTTATTTAGCATTGTCTTTCTTTGTCGTGTGGGGTCTAAAGAAAGCAATGAAAAAGGTCCAAGGGAATTCTATCGATTCTGGTTCTTATTAAAGTAATACGTTTGTTTGTTTTTTATTTAGGAATAATTACACTTATAATAAAATTTTTTCACCAGTATGCTTTATTAGCTCTGTTTCTAATAAATCCGTGGCGGAATTCTGCATAAATATATTAATTCCGAAAACAGCATATAGTATTGAAAGTTTAAATCACAAAAACCCAGAAAAACATACAGAGGTCTCATTTGTTTCAAGCATTGAAGTGTGGAACTTATTACTCTAAACCCTTATATTGTATTGGCTTATTCTAATTAATTTCTGTACCATCTAAACAATTGGTCAAGTGGGTATACGGATTTTAAAAATGACCTATTTAAAAATGAAAAGCATTGTTCTCGGCTGTACAGAGTTTTAAGTTACACTCACTGAGAATCTCCTTTCGCGTAACGTTTCGGGATTCCAAAGAATTGGACCATTTTTAGAATAGAAAGACCAGCTTCTCTGCTTACTGCTTTGGGTATTAATATTGCAATATATCATTTAGAAACGTGTCCATTGTAAATTTGTGGTGTTAACAAAGCAGCTCCTGTAAAATTCGAATGCACCTTCATTATCTTCTTGAAAGTTACGGTTCATTTCCATTGTTATCATTTGTAACACAGTCGAGAAATTCCATGAATTTTCATTTGATAGGGAGACCACTATGTGACTGTCTCAGCCCATTCCCAACGAAATCCTCGGACAATTCCTAGTCTGGCTTAAAAAATTTGCTGTGCATACAAAAGTGATTAAGACGGTCCCAAAAGACCGCTATGCAAAGAGCTAATTTTTTCCAGTTGTACATGCCTTGCCCAAAGTCTTCAAGTTCATTTGACCCCCATTTAATTAGTCTGATTTTCTGTCTCGAAAGACACTGCCAAGCGAAAACATGTAGAATGCTTTTAAAAAAATAACATTTATAATAAGTAAACTTTGACACATTGTTATTGTTCGCATAGTTCAACACTGCACTCCTTCTACAGCGATCAAATATATGACTAAAGGAAACTAAAATGATAGCCAAACTTTAAATCTTTGCAGTGCAAAGTAATAATATATAAAGGTGCGAAATTACGTACACCATGACGTTATGTCTTTCAGTCCTCTTAATTGGATGATGCGCGCTTCTGCATGGAGTTGATTCACACCTCTACACATGCTATTCATGTGTGTGCATAATGTACGCGGAGTATTTTGAAACCGACTGATAACCTTTAGCGATTAAAGAATGATATTGAGGGAATGTTTTGCTATAGTACACTTGTCATCTATGTTTTAATCTCTTATAATGTTCATGATGCTGAATTTATTGGCGGGGAGTTATTCGGTGAACATGGGCAGGACGTACATATATTAAAAGAATTTAACAAATCACACTTTAGATTAGTGTTAGTTCCTTTGCAGAAGTACAGAAGGAGATAACAATCCTCTACTTCTCCACTTTTAAGCTGTGATTTACTGCAGAGGCAACAGACACTTAACTGCAGAATAACATGCCGTATGTACAGATGGAGCACCAGAAGAAGGCGAGCGAGAGGAATGTTCTACGGAAACATTTTCTACTGTACCCATTATGTTTATGCACACTAGTATCATATAAAATACACAGTGTCGTCAGATACCATATCCATGGTTTTACTTTGTACCATATATCGTAACGCATGTTAGCAGCGAGAGTCAAACAATGCGTAATGCCTATCACAGCATCACAACAGTTCCTTCAAGTATTACATCTAGCAGCATGGGTGATTCTCATACACATTTCATATTAAACAGATCGACTACGTAGCAGATAAACAGTTCAAGTCCCCTGTCACATCTCAGGCCCCTCTCGCCTTCTTCTGGTGGTCCAACAGTGTGCAAGACTCAATGAACTAGCTCTCCTTATCAAGAGCATTTTTTCTTATTGTTTCATTTGTTCCCTGCCTTTAATTTCAATGGCCATAGCGGCGGCCTTTTACCTTTGGAACATATGGCGTATCGGCAATGGTGTTAACTCATATATAGGTATAGTTGCAGGTTTGTATTTTGGGTTTTATACATTAGATCTCACACACACACACACACACACACACACACAAACACGCGCGCGCGCGCGCGCGCGCGCACACACACATTTACTCTCTGATTCATACTTCCAAACTCTGGGGAGGATAGGGAACAATCTTGGATAGAGAAAGACTCCCATCGACAGCCGGGAATCGAACCCGAAATCCCTCGCACAGCAGGCAGGTGCTCTACCTACTGAGATACGGAGCCAGCCAGAGTAATTCTGTCAGCTGCATTATTAAGTATATTGGCTTTGAATTATTAGTTTTTTCTTGAAACTGTCTACTACAGTTTGTGTATAATAGTAGTTAAATCATTCCTTTGCAATACGTTCAGAGTTTCACATTAATACCTTCGTAAACCTGAATTGTGTTATGAAAAGCTAAGATACAAGTTTTCCCTTCTGGATTAAATCCACGTACTCTCTAAGGTAAGCAAACGAATCTTTTGGTCCTAAAATTAAATATACAAAATAAAAAAGTGTTTTCCTTTTAGATAGGAACGTGTGATTTCGTAAATCAGGAATCGCAATAATGGAAAAAGAACCAATGCGTTGCTCAGGGTTTGAACCTTAGACTTAAGCATGCTATGGACTTTTCCCTGAGCTGCATTTTACTATTGAGCCAAAGGTTCATAGTCATGTGCTCCCAAAATATATCAGCATGATCACCATAATCGAGCAGTCCTATCAATAGCGTACAGAGTGTTAATTGATTTTATCCTTCCCCGTGCAAGCACAAAGCGACGTAAATTATTTCAAATATCCACATAACACCCCTATGCAAGACCTGAAACTTTGTGGGCAAATCTGAAAGAGGAGCACTACATTGATGACAGATACACTATTTGATTGTTGCATATTTTTAAGTTAAAACCTGCGTTCTTATTTGTATAAAGTAGGCAACATTTGGGAGAAAATCCACTAAAGGAATAAATCTAAAAACTATCTTAGGACAGTAATCTGATTATCATCAAATATTTAAGTAGTATTAAACAAACTTTCATTTAATACGCGTGTTTATTCCACTAATTTATAATTCAGTTAATGATGTCTAAGTGTCGTTTCCGTATCCAAAAGTTCACTGCACGAAATATACAGGTTGCTAAATCTGAAAGCTACATAAAGGTAATTGGAAAAAAGAAAGAAAAATAAAAGAATGAAATAAAAATGTAACACATATGCTTTAAGGACGTGCGACACATACTGATATATTCTTTGTGAAGTTCAACTCTTAATTTACCTTCTTGAAGGTTTCAAGTACTTTTTTATAGTTTCTTTCCTAGAACCCAATATTTGAGTATTTTCTTCTGATGGGCATGGTCTCTGAAGTGGCAGACATAAGCATGATTGTACATCACGGGAACTCCTGCAACGGACAACTAGAAAAGCCAATTTCCTTTCCTAATTTTAAAATGCTATATACTGAATGTATGTTTCCTTGGACGCTTTTGTGTCTCGGTAAATGTAAAAGAAAGGAAAATAACGTAGAAAACCTGAGGCTGAGCAGCGCTCGTTTTTGTACATTTCTGCTTTTCTCCCTTGATATGAAGGAAGTATAAGGTTGTCAGGTTGTGACACAACCAGAAGTGAAGTAAATTAATGAAAGTGTCCGTAGAAGCCACAGCGTGCTGTTTTGTGAAACGCGAATACCTACCGAATAGCACTGTGTCGTCATTTCAAGAGATAAAACCATAAAATATACATGATACTATGTACGGGATGGGGTACGTCTCTTGCACATGAACCGGTGAATTAGCCTCTAGGGTAAGTCAGATACAGTGCTCACGGACTGTGATGCTAAGGCTAAACCCACTTATTTTTAGGAGCACTTAGAAAACAATGACTTCTGATCTAACGTTTGTGTACAGTGGGTAACCTGGACAATTTGTGTAGCATCTTCACAAACATTCGGATACATGGGTTTTCGATTATAACTTTTCAAGACGACAAATTTCAACTTGCATGAATCAAACAGTAAAGCAGTCTCAAAACTGAGCAGTTTTATAACAAGTAGATACATATTAGTCTAAAGGTATACGATTTCAATGCACAAAATGCGCTTTAAGAAACTTAATTTTTAATAGAAGCAATGTTTACAATGTTCTGCTAAGTGATTCTTATCTTTCTACCCATACATCGAATAGAAGTCTTCAGCAAAAGGAAAACCTTATTGTATATTTCATTGCAGCCACCTGGCAATGATATCAATATATATTTTTTTATGAAGGGGATAAGCCATTTTATCAGAAAAATGAAGAAAATTATGTTAAGGTTCTGTCAATTCCTTAATATAGGTTTTGGTATGACAAGGGATCTTTTAACAGCACTTCTACTTACGTAACTTTGGTGTTGTGAAGGTATAATATATTCACACCTACGTTTTGAACGGGAGAAACAAGTTCAGATCTACTGTTAAGAGCAGGGTCAGATGTTGATAACCTAAAACTGTTTGAAAAATTGCGTATAAAATGAATCTAAATTTTAAAACAATGACAAAATTCCTAAGACGAAGGTTTATGTAATTTATTAAAGCCACAGTACAAAAACTATAATATAATTTATATTGTGTAATTACTATACTACATGTAACTATTATACAAGCAGAGAAGGTAGAACAATGATGAGATAATTTAAAACATTAATAAAAAATATTTTTTTCCATAGCGCGCCGGGTAGGAGAGTGGTTTTGTTTCCGGGTCTCTTCTGAGTGTGTCCGGGGTTCGATTCCCAGCTCTGTGGTGCTGATTTTATATCGGTGCTATCCACGCCTTCACCTCTGACTTGCTCATGTGGAGTATCCCCAAGGCCAACGTGGTTCGGAGTCCATGGTAAAAGCTGTAGGTCCTGTCATTTCAACGCCATCTTCATCATCACCCTGCCATTGGAGGCAACCGACCCACCCTCTAGGTTCCTTCACCTCAGAAATGAGTTGCAGTCATCGCTTGGTGGAATGAAGTAACTCGCGAAGGTCATAAGACTTATATGGGAAGGGTTAGGGACGACGATATTTTTCCCACGTTGCTGTTTGAAGAATCTGTAAGAATTATTTTTGAAGTCTTAAAAAAACGTAGCGTTACCTCTTTCTCAGACTATAAAAAATTCATTGCGAATGAAGGGGACTTCGCAATCTATGAATGACACAACACAAGGGCAAGAACAATAGCAACCTGACTGTAAGAACCCATTAACACGAAAAAGCGAAAACTGACGTCTCTCATCCCTGGTTTGGGACATGAATTCGTAACTAATTATAGCTACCCTCCTGAAAATAGCCACCCCTCCACCCACAAGCAACCATTTGCAGACTAACCATTAAACAGGAGTTTAATCCAATAATGCTAGTAAAGATTGTACAAAGTTACTCTTATTTCTGAGTGAAATAGTGAACTTTTGGGACATTTCAAAGATTATACCTTTGTAAAATGCCAATCTATAGAAATCTTTTTATACTCAATCCAAACGCAAGAAAATTATTAAATAAAGATACAAACGGCAAGCAAATGATAAAACAATGACGTAAAATGGAATCAAAGGCCATAAAATACTAAATTGCTTTAAATGACCAACAATGACCTTATAAATTTGAAATTTAGTATTCTTGGAACCATGATAAGTATTTCTGTACATGTTAGCAAAGCCTATTGTGTAAAAATTAAAAGAAGACATGGCAATAGAATCCGGGCCGTGGTTACGAGCATCAAGGTACAGCAGAGTTAGTATATTTTAAAGATTGCAACTCGTTTCTGATGAACACATCACATTCTACAGAGATGCCGAAGTTTGTCAGATCATCACATTTCAATGGAGCGTATTAATTATTTTGGTTAGAAATGAGGCATCCATTAAAAGAGTGGCCCTTATTGGCACTTTATGTTGTGCATATATCCATGAGCTAATGTGCATAACACTCACATTCCTAGTTCCCTTATAAATTAATAGTCAAACTTTGTAAAATAATATCATGTTGCTGCAGGTTCCACGCAAAGTATATCCAGAACAGTAGGTTATTTAGGAGAGATCGAGCGCAGTTTTTTGCGTTTATATGGGAAAGGATAGGGAAAACGAGGGTAGATGCGACGGTTCAAGGAGGAAAATGCGTTTATATGGGCGAGATAGGGAATACGAGGGTTGATGCTAGGCTAGACAGTGGTAGAAGGAGGGGGAATGCGGTTTATATGAGACAGATAGGGAATACGTGGAGAGGTGCTAGGCTAGACGGAGGCTGAGGAGTAGAGTATGGTTTATATGAAAGGTATAGGAAAACGAGGAGGGGTGTTAGGCTAGACAGAGTTGAAGGGAAGAGCATGTCTTGTATATGAGAGAGGTAGGGAACAGGAGCAGGGGTGTTAGGCTAGACAGAGGTCAAGAAGTAGAGTATGGTTTATATGAAAGGTATAGGAAAACGAGGAGAGGTGTTAGGCTAGACAGAGTTGAAGGGCAGAGCATGTCTTGTATATGAGAGAGGTAGGGAACAGGAGCAGGGGTGTTAGGCTAGGCAGAGGTCAAGAAGTAGAGAATGGTTTATATGAAAGGTATAAGAAAACGAGGAGAGGTGTTAGGCTAGACAGAGTTGAAGGGCAGAGCATGTCTTGTATATGAGAGAGGTAGGGAACAGGAGCAGGGGTGTTAGGCTAGGCAGAGGTCAAGAAGTAGAGTATGGTTTATATGAAAGGTATAGGAAAACGAGGAGGGGTGTTAGGCTAGACAGAGTTGAAGGGTAGAGCATGTCTTGTATATGAGAGATGTAGGGAACAGGAGCAGGGGTGTTAGGCTAGACAGAGTTCGAGAAGTAGAGTATGGTTTATATGAAGGTATAGGAAAACGAGGAGGGGTGTTAGGCTAGACAGAGTTGAAGGGCAGAGCATGTCTTGTATATGAGAGAGGTAGGGAACAGGAGCAGGGGTGTTAGGCTAGGCAGAGGTCAAGAAGTAGAGTATGGTTTATATGAAAGGTATAGGAAAACGAGGAGGGGTGTTAGACTAGACAGAGTTGAAGGGTAGAGCATGTCTTGTATGTGAGAGAGGTAGGGAACAGGAGCAGCGTGTTAGGCTAGACAGAGGTCAAGAAGTAGAGTATGGTTTATATGAATGGTATAGGAAAACGAGGAGGGGTGTTAGGCTAGACAGAGTTGAAGGGTAGAGTATGTCCTTTATATGAGAGAGGTTAGGAACAGGAGGAGGGGTGTTAGGTTAGGAGAATTGAGTATGTGTTTATAAGGAGAGACGAGAAAACGGAGAGAGAACCTATGCTAGGTTAGACAGGTGTTAAAGTTAGGTTAGATAGGAAACCAAGGAGTGATACTCAGCTAGAGGGGGGCAGGAGGAATGCGCTTTATGAGAGGTAGGGGATACGGGGAGTGGTGTTAGGCTAGACAGAGGTTGAGAGTAGAGTAGGCGTTTATATGTATGAGAAGTATAGAACAGGAGGAGGGGTGTTAGGCTAGACAGAGGTCGAGGAGTAGAGTATAGTTTATATGAGAGGTACAGGGAAACGAGGAGAGGAGCTAGGCTAGGCTAGGCAGAGGTAGAGGAGTAGAGTATGGTTTATATGAGAGGTATAGGGACACGAGGGGAGTCGGTAGGCTAGACAGATAGTGAAGCAGTAGGAATATGGACTTATATACAGGAGAGATAGGGAATAGGAGGGGAGGGGCGAGAATTTGAAAGCGACTTTAGACGTGAACTTAGTGGAAAGCTGTTTCATGTCAATGTTCTTGACGTACCCATCACGTAACCCATTCAGGGAAAAGGTGACTCGCTCAGGCAAAAAGGTGACCAGCAAAGGGAAAAAAGGTGATCAGCAAAGGGAAAAAGGTGACCAGGAAAGGGAAAAAGGTGACCAGCAAAGGGAAAAACGTGACCAGCAAAGGGAAAAAGTGACCAGGAAAGGGAAAAAGGTGACCAGCAAAGGGAAAAAAGGTGACCAGAAAAGGGAAAAAGGTGACCAGCAAAGGGAAAAACGTGACCAGGAAAGGGAAAAAGGTGACCAGCAAAGGGAAAAAGGTGACCAGGAAAGGGAAAAAGGTGACCAGCAAAGGGAAAAAGGTGACCAGCAAAGGGAAAAACGTGACCAGCAAAGGGAAAAAGGTGACCAGCAAAGGGAAAAAGGTGACCAGCAAAGGAAAAAGGTATCCAGCAAAGAGAAAAGGGTATCCAGCAAAGGGAAAAAGGTGACCAGCAAAGGGAAAAAGGTGACCAGTAAAGGGAAAAAGGGGACCAGAAGAGGGAAAAACGTGACCAGCAAAGGGAAAAAGGTGACCAGCAAAGGGAAAAATGTTACCAGCAAAGGGAAAAAAGGCGACCTTAAAAAGGGATAAACGTGACCAGCAAA
This sequence comes from Deroplatys truncata, assembly GCA_030765065.1. Lineage (NCBI taxonomy): Eukaryota > Metazoa > Arthropoda > Insecta > Mantodea > Mantidae > Deroplatys > Deroplatys truncata. The sequence goes on along the minus strand of CM060990.1, from coordinate 531,729,039 downwards.
GGGAAAAAGGTGACCAGCAAAGGGAAAAACGTGACCAGCAAAGGGAAAAAGGTGACTAGCAAAGGGAAAAATGTAACTAGCAAAGGGAAAAATGTGACCAGCAAAGGGAAAAGCTAACCCACTCACACTAACAGGTAAGTAATTCAGTTAGTATCACAGGGTAGGACATATCCCGGGGAAGCGGATATAGCATAGTTCCGTATGATGTTGCAGGTAATTCAGAGAGTATCGTAGGTATTTAGGATAATTCAAGTAACATAAGTGTTTAGAGTCACTCAGCTAGTATCACAGGAGGCTAGTTTCCTGGAGCAGGACGTATCATAGCTGCATATTTTGCACAGGCAATTCAGTTAGTATCGGAGGGCATTTAAGCTAATTCAGCTAGTATTACAAGAGGCTGACTGCATCATAGCAGTGTATGATTTCACAGGTAATTCAGTTAGTATTGTAGGTATTTAGGCTAATTCATCTAGTATCACAGGAGGATAGATTCCAGGGGTTGGGTATAGCATAGTTTCGTATTTCACAGGTAACTCAGCTAGTATCGTAGGTATTTAGCATAATTCAAGCGTCATAGGTATTTAGAGTAATTAAGCTAGCATTACAGGAGGGTAGGTTCCAGGGTTGGTTATAACGTAGTTTCGTATTTTACAGATAGTTCAGGTAATATCGTAAGTATTTGGGTAATCAGCATAGTTTCACAGATACTCGTGATAATTTAGATCAGAGATTTGTATCACAGCTATTTAAGGTAAATGCAGCTGATTCAGGTTGTATCAATGGTATTTGAGTCATTTTAACAGGTAATTCAACTAGTATCATTGATATTTAGAGCAAACCAGATAGTATCACAGGTGCTGGTGCTAATTTAGAGCAGGAATTCGTATCAGAGCTAGTTAAGGTAATTTCACATGATTCGACTAGTATCACAGGTATTTAAGTCATTTTAACAGGTAATTCAACTAGTATCACAGGTACTCATGGTAATATAGAGAGTAATTAGATTATAAACATTTCTCATCCTACGTTACAACAATTTATATACTTTTTTCTAAATCTTACAAACTTATTATATGTTAAACAGTTATTGTACGATGCGGAGAGGGATAAACTGCATATTGGTTCACAAATTGAAAAGCTTTGCGTCAACATACCTTTATTTAAGTTCGTTGTAGATGTCTCCCCTTTTATCTAGGCTTGAGACTAGCACTAGGATTGCTCCTAATGGCAGGGTTACCACCTTCCCTTCCATCTTCTTCTTTCTTCATCAGGCGTCTGCTAGTTGCATACACAGCACACGGATAAACTTCATTTTTAAGATTGTAGACTCACGAGAAAAATCTTCATATTCAACTTACATTCTCTTATGCACTACTTGTAATGCTGTAATGTCCATAGGCGTATGTCGTTATACCGTCCTCAGCAATAATTCTTTTATCATCAAAGGGATTCAATGCAATTTTATTCACTTGCACTGTGGTAACAGCATGCTTTCGTGATAGGATTAGATTCATGGGCGTTCTGATGATTTCACAGGTTTTAAGACAGTCTGTATAGCTGTCAAACGAAATGTACTGCTTAATAGCGCTACGTTTTATACCTTTAATCTTTTTTATCATTGAGCCTTGAATATCTAAGGCATACATCTTAGGTCGTAGTCCAACAAAGCGTAGGATGATTTTGCTATTAGCCTCATCTTTAAATTTTCCCAATACCTTCTTGTTCTGAGTAGAGTGGCATATATGATTGACAGGGTAATCAGCTGTATCGAGATGCTCAAGAAAACGTAGCTTGTCCTGGTACACATCTTCAGTTGTTACACGATGAATGAATGAATCAGTGTCCATATACATAAGCTTCAGGTTTCCAGCTCCATAATAAGGCAACAACACGTCGTAATGGTAGTTATACATTAATGTCTTGGAGATGTCCAACACACTCATTCCAATGTATATGGGCTTGTTGAACACAATCTGACGAGAGGCCATATGTACAGCAGCTAGATTAGCAGCATATATCGTCCTGTCGATAAACGTAGGCTTGGCGATCAACTTCTCTAGAGTCTTCTCATTGGTCACCAGTCGTATATCCACACGGCTACGCAGGTTCTCCATAGTTTTTCCAAACATGGCGTTGTTAAAGAGCTTGTAGAGATCCTTCTCGAAGTCATTTGCAGCTTGTTGTCGTAGCCTGTTGTTAAATTCCACATAAGGTTTCAACCACCGAGACTGTAGGAATTGTAGCACACGATGGATTTTTGTTAGCCGTAGTCCATGACTAAGAGCCTGCTTCAAAGCCATGTAATGCACTACATACTTCTTTCGAGGTCCAAGATGAGGTATCAGTTTCTTTGTAGATGCTTCCAATGGTTTCATACACTCAGGCAGGAAAGGTAAATCGTTGTGTAGATCGTGAAGTTCTGCAGGATATTCGATATCAACTTCTAATATGTACCCATGAGGATCATCTTCTTGTAGTGTTTCTAAGTTGATTTCTTCAGGCGAAACCCACTGAAATCCACCAAAAGGAAGGGCGTGACACATTGCCCACCCATATTGGTTATTGGCGTCCTCATATGTGATAAATTGGGTCGGTCTCGACGGATCAAACTTCTCCATATACGTGTTATTAGCCTCAGCATACCGATGGGAAACTTGACATAAACCTCCTCTTATACCTGATTCCACCATGAGTGGTTGATCATAATCTTGTAACAGCTCCAGATTAATTCCTGTATACAACAACATGGCGTCCCATGTAAGTCCTGGAGAGGTAAAATAATGGGAAGGATCGACTTTGTGTGTTTTAAGCGTTTGCTCTCTGAACGTCTCAAAGACATCGGCTAGGAGTAATACATCTGAGGTTAAGTAGAGATCGCTGTACTCTCCCAGGTTTCTTACATTAAACAGCTCCCATACATTTCTAGCATGATCGTAGTCAGCATCACTAATTTCTTCTTCATTTAATCTATTGTAGAAGGAGTCCTTAGGAGGCAAGCAGGTCTCGTTCAAAATATCCCAGGAAGTGACGTAATCATAGGGAAATACGCCCTTACGGGTCATCAACTTCAATTTGTGTTCTCCAAAGTACTTTAGTGTTTCAGGATATGAGGTTAGATTTTTTACCAACTTATCCAAGCTTGTACTGAGGAAACGGAAGCTGTCCACAAATCGAAGCTTTATATCTCCTACATACTTGGTGAATGAGATATAGCTTTCTTCAGAGTTAGGAATTACCTCCACACGTTCACTTGTACAACCCAGCTCCTTAACAATGAAATGAGAGTCATATCCGCTAAGGTTATGCATGAAGACTGGTATATATTTAGGTGTTTTACAGGCTAAATTACATTCATTATGAAGACTTCCACGATATTCACCGCTGATGTGATCATGATCGCGTACTTTATAGTTCTCTTCTGTAAAGGGTTTTCCACACAAGTAGCATGTCGTAGAAGACTCAAAATCCTTTTGCTGTTGATCGGTGAGTTTCAGAGGCTTAGCAGATTTGTATACGTCATCAATCATTTTTGCAAGAGATGTCAGGTACAGCATAAGCTTCTGAGCAGCATCAGCACCACGATACACATAGGGTTGCTTAGGAAGACCAGTTTCGAGATGTTCAACACTGGATGTAGGCTTCACGTAAACACAGAAGCTCATTGGTGTGTGCTCTTGATAAGGGGTTGTATAGGAAGTTTCAGGATTGGGTATACACGTATGGCATGGAGTGAGAATACTCTCAAAATCAGCATAGATGACATAAGGTACTTTCAGCATCCTCTCAACATTTTTAAACTGTACAATTGATTTCTCCTTGCTAGGCATAACTACCCTTGCAACACCATGTTGAATACAGACGGCTGCATGTTCTTGTAGTTTTTCCAGTCCACTTCGTCCATATCGATTATCAAAATGTGTAAAGCAGCGCTTGCAGGTATAAACCCGTCCATTATGGCTAGTTTTCTGACATCGAACGAGTTTCTCAAAATTCTTGATATATACATAGTGATGTTTTCCACTGCTGTCACTCAATAGTAGCAGGTCGCGATGTTCAGGTAGTTCAATATCAGCAACCTTTATCGGATACACTTCATGCTTCTCATCCAGCCCGAAAACGTTAATAGACATATTGTTAAGCTTCTCAAATTTAGGTATTTGAGAAAGTGGAGTAGGGTAGGAAACACAGCTGAAGTCGTACTTGTCTTGAAGTTTTTTGTATTTGCTCACACGTTGCGCATCCTTCTCAACGAATCTAGCTAATACGGAGAACATGAAACATTTCTCGTCGCTAAAGTTCTGAATGTTTATACACGCTTCTTTAGCTCCGACAGATGACGGTAGTGGTATGTAGCTACTTCCTCGCAACGGGTTGTACTTGTTGATACGAAGTCGAACTCCTTCCACAGTAAGCAAAGCCCAGCTGCTACCCTTAAGCTGAGACTCCTCCATTTCAGTCACCAATTTCTTGAATTTCACTTCCATCGTTGACTCCAGATCTGTTTCTAGGAAAACAGGATGATTCCGTGTTTTAAATGTTTTGTCACAGGTTTCTCCAATACTGTTAACAAATCGACACTCAGCCAGCAGATTAATTTTAACACTCTTGTGAATACCAAGCTCTTTATGCACAGCCTGGATTATGCGTTGTTTTGCCTCTTGCAGATACATATTTAGGTCCTTAGCTGATTCGCATCGTATAAAATACGATTTCAATCGTCCTTCGAATGAAGTTTCGTATTCTTTCATATCACAGTCCTCCATTGTTGACAGCAACTGATGTTTAGTTGGCTCTAATCTTCTTTTCTTCTGAGGGCTGCTTATTTCACATATATCTTCGTGTCGCTGTCCCTTATAACAATCTTTGAAGGTTACATTACAATGTTTACATTTGAAGAGCTTCTTGCAGCTCATCTCGTGTCTTCTCTTGTCATAACGTCGGAGGAACTTCTTCCCACATTTTCCGCATGCATATCCAGTAGCGCTTGGAATAATATCCTTATACGCTGAGTTATTCATCTTTATTCTTGATGTAATAACGTATTAATCACTGATCAATGTAATGTAGACCTCTTCACCTTGACACCACTTTAGAAAGCTGATTATTCTTGGAGAGAACACAATGTTAACACCTCAAGACTAATTAGCGCAATGAACACCAATGCCCTAGATCACCGTATTTATAGAGGGAGCACGAGCCTTTTAGATCAATCATAAACTCGCTCCATAGCTACCCGTATATGTTTGCTCCACACATATTAACCTCACCCCCCCCCCCAGAGTCAGGATGTTTATGACGTCACACCCAGAGACAGGATGTCTGGCAGTATCAAACACGTTTAAACTCGTCTCGTAACTACCTGCATGTGCTGTCACACCAACAAGAGAAGTATTCCCACACGCTCATTCAGTCAAATGTTACATTCAAAGCCTACCACCACCCATTACACCGAAGCTAGCACAATCTCAAAGGCTTAAAAGGTAACGTAGAAGATTTTCTCCCTTGTTCAGTTAAATGTGTGTATATACTACATTATTTCATGTTTTCATTCCCTTTTCAATTCTTCCTTTCCATCTTCTTTCAGAAAGACCATTACATTTCACCTCAATCACAAGAAAAGCAATTTTTCCAGAGTTTCACAGATTCTAAGCTTCTAGAATCGAACCCGCTAATAGTTTTAATAAATGTATTTTTAGTAATTTAGCTCCCTCGCATCAGCACCTACCATTTAATCTTTACTCGAACCTGATAGGATTCATAGGCTAGAAGATATATGAAATCACCCCTTCGGGATTCGATCTGAGTACTTTAAAGTACTTTTTGTCATGATAACGATATTTAGGAACTAGGTACTCTGTTTACGGTTTACTTGACGTGTCTATATAAATTAGATTACGAGTTATTAAATTTGCAAGTAAATTTCATTAAATCGGTATTCGAACCCAGAACACCAGGAACAAAATAATTTATAATATTAGCTTGACATGTTAAACAAAGCTGTGTGCAGTTACGCTATCAATCTAAGTGATATATTCTAGTGTACAGAGGAAAATTAAGGAACTCATTAAAAGATGGGAATCGAACCAAGCACAACTGATTGACAATTATATACAGCATTAATTACCCAGTACAGACCCTATCATACATGCTTTGGCCCACTCCTCTACCTCATTTAGTTCCAGAGATAATGAAGATTTAAAATTAAGAATCGAACTCAGGACACCAGATCCCCAAATATAGATCCGCAAGAAACTACCTATTGATATAAATGTAATAAAGTTTATTTGACGTCTCTATCGTAAGTAGTTTAGGAGTTAATAAATTTATAATTAAGTTACATTTTATCGGTATTCGAACCCAGAACACCAGAAACAAAATTATTTATAAAATTAGTTTGCTATGTTAAAAAGAGTTGTATACAGTTACGCAATCAATCTAAGTGATATATTCTAGTATACAGAGAAAAATTAAGGAAGTCACTGAAAGATCGGGATTCGAACTAGGGACAACTGATTGAAAATTATATACAGTATTAATTACACATTATAACAGCTATCAAACATGCTTTGCTCCATCCCTCTACCTCTCTTAGTTTCCGAGATAATAAAGATTTAAAATTAAGGATCGAACCCAGGACACCAGGTATCCAAATGTACATTCAGAAGAAACTACCTAATGATATAAATGTAATAAAATTTATTTGGCGTCTTTATCTTAATTAGTCTCTGAGTTATTAGAAGTTGAATTTGTAATTACTCGTAGGATTCGAACCCAGGCATCCCGGTCAACTCGGATTAATATCTCAAGGACGCGGCGCATTTCAAAGAATCGATTAGTTTTCATCCCATTGTTCTATCTCTTTTCATTCAGGAGATATAAGCGATTAATCAGTAGTAGGGAAATGGGGTTTCTGGCGCACTTAATATGCATGGAATGCAATTAATATGCTAATTAGCCCCCCCTCCCACTAATTAGCCCCCCCTCATTTCCCTACTACTGATTAATCGCTTATATCTCCTGAATGAAAAGAGATAGAATAATGCGATAAAATCTAATCGATTCTTTGAAATGCGCCGCGTCCTTGAGATATTAATCCGAGTTGGCCGGGATGCCTAGGTTCGAATCCTACGAGTAATTACAAATTTAACTTCTAATAACTCAGAGACTAATTAAGATAAAGACGCCAAATAAATTTTATTACATTTATATCGTTAGGTAGTTTCTTCTGAATGTACATTTGGATACCTGGTGTCCTGGGTTCGATCCTTAATTTTAAATCTTTATTATCTCGGAAACTAGGAGAGGTAGAGGGATGGAGCAAATCGTGTTTGATAGCTGTTATAATGTGTAATTAATACTGTATATAATTTTCAATCAGTTGTCCCTAGTTCGAATCCCGATCTTTCAGTGACTTCCTTAATTTTTCTCTGTATACTAGAATATATCACTTAGATTGATTGCGTAACTGTATACAACTCTTTTTAACATAGCAAACTAATTTTATAAATAATTTTGTTTCTGGTGTTCTGGGTTCGAATACCGATAAAATGTAATTTAATTATAAATTTAATAACTCCTAAACTACTTACGATAGAGACGTCAAATAAACTTTATTACATTTATATCTATAGGTAGTTTCTTGCGGATCTATATTTGGGGATCTGGTGTCCTGAGTTCGATTCTTAATTTTAAATCTTCATTATCTCTGGAACTAAATGAGGTAGAGGAGTGGGCCAAAGCATGTTTGATAGGCTCTGTACTGGGTAATTAATGCTGTATATAATTGTCAATCAGTTGTGCTTGGTTCGATTCCCATCTTTTAATGAGTTCCTTAATTTTCCTCTGTACACTAGAATATATCCCTTAGATTGATAGCGTAACTGCACACAGCTTTGTTTAACATGTCAAGCTAATATTATAAATTATTTTGTTCCTGGTGTTCTGGGTTCGAATACCGATTTAATGAAATTTACTTGCAAATTTAATAACTCGTAATCTAATTTATATAGACACGTCAAGTAAACCGTAAACAGAGTACCTAGTTCCTAAATATCGTTATCATGACAAAAAGTACTTTAAAGTACTCAGATCGAATCCCGAAGGGGTGATTTCATATATCTTCAAGCCTATGAATCCTATCAGGTTCGAGTAAAGATTAAATGGTAGGTGCTGATGCGAGGGAGCTAAATTACTAAAAATACATTTATTAAAACTATTAGCGGGTTCGATTCTAGAAGCTTAGAATCTGTGAAACTGGAAAAATTGCTTTTCTCGTGATTGAGGTGAAATGTAATGGTCTTTCTGAAAGAAGATGGAAAGGAAGAATTGAAAAGGGAATGAAAACATGAAATAATGTAGTATATACACACATTTAACTGAACTAGGGAGAAAATCTTCTACGTTACCTTTTAAGCCTTTGAGATTGTGCTAGCTTCGGTGTAATGGGTGGTGGTAGGCTTTGAATGTAACATTTGACTGAATGAGCGTGTGGGAATACTTCTCTTGTTGGTGTGACAGCACATGCAGGTAGTTACGAGACGAGTTTAAACGTGTTTGATACTGCCAGACATCCTGTCTCTGGGTGTGACGTCATAAACATCCTGACTCTGGGGGGGGGGTGAGGTTAATATGTGTGGAGCAAACATATACAGGTAGCTATGGAGCGAGTTTATGATTGATCTAAAAGGCTCGTGCTCCCTCTATAAATACGGTGATCTAGGGCATTGGTGTTCATTGCGCTAATTAGTCTTAAGGTGTTAACATTGTGTTCTCTCCAAGAATAATCAGCTTTCTAAAGTGGTGTCAAGGTGAAGAGGTCTACATTTCATTGATCAGTGATTAATACGTTATTACATCAAGAATAAAGATGAATAACTCAGCGTATAAGGATATTATTCCAAGCGCTACTGGATATGCATGCGGAAAATGTGGGAAGAAGTTCCTCCGAGGTTATGACAAGAGAAGACACGAGATGAGCTGCAAGAAGCTCTTTAAATGTAAACATTGTAATGTAACCTTCAAAGATTGTTATAAGGGACAGCGACACGAAGATATATGTGAAATAAGCAGCCCTCAGAAGAAAAGAAGATTAGAGCCAACTAAACATCAGTTGCTGTCAACAATGGAGGACTGTGATATGAAAGAATACGAAACTTCATTCGAAGGACGATTGAAATCGTATTTTATACGATGCGAATCAGCTAAGGACCTAAATATGTATCTGCAAGAGGCAAAACAACGCATAATCCAGGCTGTGCATAAAGAGCTTGGTATTCACAAGAGTGTTAAAATTAATCTGCTGGCTGAGTGTCGATTTGTTAACAGTATTGGAGAAACCTGTGACAAAACATTTAAAACACGGAATCATCCTGTTTTCCTAGAAACAGATCTGGAGTCAACGATGGAAGTGAAATTCAAGAAATTGGTGACTGAAATGGAGGAGTCTCAGCTTAAGGGTAGCAGCTGGGCTTTGCTTACTGTGGAAGGAGTTCGACTTCGTATCAACAAGTACAACCCGTTGCGAGGAAGTAGCTACATACCACTACCGTCATCTGTCGGAGCAAAAGAAGCGTGTATAAACATTCAGAACTTTAGCGACGAGAAATGTTTCATGTACTCCGTATTAGCTAGATTCGTTGAGAAGGATGCGCAACGTGTGAGCAAATACAAAAAACTTCAAGACAAGTACGACTTCAGCTGTGTTTCCTACCCTACTCCACTTTCTCAAATACCTAAATTTGAGAAGCTTAACAATATGTCTATTAACGTTTTCGGGCTGGATGAGAAGCATGAAGTGTATCCGATAAAGGTTGCTGATATTGAACTACCTGAACATCGCGACCTGCTACTATTGAGTGACAGCAGTGGAAAACATCACTATGTATATATCAAGAATTTTGAGAAACTCGTTCGATGTCAGAAAACTAGCCATAATGGACGGGTTTATACCTGCAAGCGCTGCTTTACACATTTTGATAATCGATATGGACGAAGTGGACTGGAAAAACTACAAGAACATGCAGCCGTCTGTATTCAACATGGTGTTGCAAGGGTAGTTATGCCTAGCAAGGAGAAATCAATTGTACAGTTTAAAAATGTTGAGAGGATGCTGAAAGTACCTTATGTCATCTATGCTGATTTTGAGAGTATTCTCACTCCATGCCATACGTGTATACCCAATCCTGAAACTTCCTATACAACCCCTTATCAAGAGCACACACCAATGAGCTTCTGTGTTTACGTGAAGCCTACATCCAGTGTTGAACATCTCGAAACTGGTCTTCCTAAGCAACCCTATGTGTATCGTGGTGCTGATGCTGCTCAGAAGCTTATGCTGTACCTGACATCTCTTGCAAAAATGATTGATGACGTATACAAATCTGCTAAGCCTCTGAAACTCACCGATCAACAGCAAAAGGATTTTGAGTCTTCTACGACATGCTACTTGTGTGGAAAACCCTTTACAGAAGAGAACTATAAAGTACGCGATCATGATCACATCAGCGGTGAATATCGTGGAAGTCTTCATAATGAATGTAATTTAGCCTGTAAAACACCTAAATATATACCAGTCTTCATGCATAACCTTAGCGGATATGACTCTCATTTCATTGTTAAGGAGCTGGGTTGTACAAGTGAACGTGTGGAGGTAATTCCTAACTCTGAAGAAAGCTATATCTCATTCACCAAGTATGTAGGAGATATAAAGCTTCGATTTGTGGACAGCTTCCGTTTCCTCAGTACAAGCTTGGATAAGTTGGTAAAAAATCTAACCTCATATCCTGAAACACTAAAGTACTTTGGAGAACACAAATTGAAGTTGATGACCCGTAAGGGCGTATTTCCCTATGATTACGTCACTTCCTGGGATGTTTTGAACGAGACCTGCTTGCCTCCTAAGGACTCCTTCTACAATAGATTAAATGAAGAAGAAATTAGTGATGCTGACTACGATCATGCTAGAAATATATGGGAGCTGTTTAATGTAAGAAACCTGGGAGAGTACAGCGATCTCTACTTAACCTCAGATGTACTACTCCTAGCCGATGTCTTTGAGACGTTCAGAGAGCAAACCCTTAAAACACACAAAGTCGATCCTTCCCATTATTTTACCTCTCCAGGACTTACATGGGACGCCATGTTGTTGTATACAGGAATTAATCTGGAGCTGTTACAAGATTATGATCAACTACTCATGGTGGAATCAGGTATAAGAGGAGGTTTATGTGAAGTTTCCCATCGGTATGCTGAGGCTAATAACACGTATATGGAGAAGTTTGATCCGTCGAGACCGACCCAATTTATCACATATGAGGACGCCAATAACCAATATGGGTGGGCAATGTGTCACGCCCTTCCTTTTGGTGGATTTCAGTGGGTTTCGCCTGAAGAAATCAACTTAGAAACACTACAAGAAGATGATCCTCATGGGTACATATTAGAAGTTGATATCGAATATCCTGCAGAACTTCACGATCTACACAACGATTTACCTTTCCTGCCTGAGTGTATGAAACCATTGGAAGCATCTACAAAGAAACTGATACCTCATCTTGGACCTCGAAAGAAGTATGTAGTGCATTACATGGCTTTGAAGCAGGCTCTTAGTCATGGACTACGGCTAACAAAAATCCATCGTGTGCTACAATTCCTACAGTCTCGGTGGTTGAAACCTTATGTGGAATTTAACAACAGGCTACGACAACAAGCTGCAAATGACTTCGAGAAGGATCTCTACAAGCTCTTTAACAACGCCATGTTTGGAGAAACTATGGAGAACCTGCGTAGCCGTGTGGATATACGACTGGTGACCAATGAGAAGACTCTAGAGAAGTTGATCGCCAAGCCTACGTTTATCGACAGGACGATATATGCTGCTAATCTAGCTGCTGTACATATGGCCTCTCGTCAGATTGTGTTCAACAAGCCCATATACATTGGAATGAGTGTGTTGGACATCTCCAAGACATTAATGTATAACTACCATTACGACATGTTGTTGCCTTATTATGGAGCTGGAAACCTGAAGCTTATGTATATGGACACTGATTCATTCATTCATCGTGTAACAACTGAAGATGTGTACCAGGACAAGCTACGTTTTCTTGAGCATCTCGATACAGCTGATTACCCTGTCAATCATATATGCCACTCTACTCAGAACAAGAAGGTATTGGGAAAATTTAAAGATGAGGCTAATAGCAAAATCATCCTACGCTTTGTTGGACTACGACCTAAGATGTATGCCTTAGATATTCAAGGCTCAATGATAAAAAAGATTAAAGGTATAAAACGTAGCGCTATTAAGCAGTACATTTCGTTTGACAGCTATACAGACTGTCTTAAAACCTGTGAAATCATCAGAACGCCCATGAATCTAATCCTATCACGAAAGCATGCTGTTACCACAGTGCAAGTGAATAAAATTGCATTGAATCCCTTTGATGATAAAAGAATTATTGCTGAGGACGGTATAACGACATACGCCTATGGACATTACAGCATTACAAGTAGTGCATAAGAGAATGTAAGTTGAATATGAAGATTTTTCTCGTGAGTCTACAATCTTAAAAATGAAGTTTATCCGTGTGCTGTGTATGCAACTAGCAGACGCCTGATGAAGAAAGAAGAAGATGGAAGGGAAGGTGGTAACCCTGCCATTAGGAGCAATCCTAGTGCTAGTCTCAAGCCTAGATAAAAGGGGAGAGACATCTACAACGAACTTAAATAAAGGTATGTTGACGCAAAGCTTTTCAATTTGTGAACCAATATGCAGTTTATCCCTCTCCGCATCGTACAATAACTGTTTAACATATAATAAGTTTGTAAGATTTAGAAAAAAAGTATATAAATTGTTGTAACGTAGGATGAGAAATGTTTATAATCTAATTACTCTCTATATTACCATGAGTACCTGTGATACTAGTTGAATTACCTGTTAAAATGACTTAAATACCTGTGATACTAGTCGAATCATGTGAAATTACCTTAACTAGCTCTGATACGAATTCCTGTTTTAAATTAGCACGAGCACCTGTGATACTATCTGGTTTGCCTTAAATATCAATGATACTAGATGAATTACCTGTTAAAATGACTCAAATACCATTGATACAACCTGAATCAGCTGCATTTACCTTAAATAGCTGTGATACAAATCTCTGATCTAAATTATCACGAGTATCTGTGAAACTATGCTGATTACCCAAATACTTACGATATTACCTGAACTATCTGTAAAATACGAAACTACGTTATAACCAACCCTGGAACCTACCCTCCTGTAATGCTAGCTTAATTACTCTAAACACCTATGACGCTTGAATTATGCTAAATACCTACGATACTAGCTGAGTTACCTGTGAAATACAAAACTATGCTATACCCAACCCCTGGAATCTATCCTCCTGTGATACTAGATGAATTAGCCTAAATACCTACAATACTAACTGAATTACCTGTGAAATCATACACTGCTATGATGCAGTCAGCCTCTTGTAATACTAGCTGAATTAGCTTAAATGCCCTCCGATACTAACTGAATTGCCTGTGCAAAATATGCAGCTATGCTACGTCCTGCTCCAGGAATCTAGCCTCCTGTGATACTAGCTGAGTGACTCTAAACACTTATGTTACTTGAATTATCCTAAATACCTACGATACTCTCTGAATTACCTGCAACATCATACGGAACTATGCTATATCCGCTTCCCCGGGATATGTCCTACCCTGTGATACTAACTGAATTACTTACCTGTTAGTGTGAGTGGGTTAACTTTTCCCTTTGCTGGTCACATTTTTCCCTTTGCTAGTTACATTTTTCCCTTTGCTAGTCACCTTTTTCCCTTTGCTGGTCACGTTTTTCCCTTTGCTGGTCACCTTTTTCCCTTTGCTGGTCACGTTTATCCCATTTTACGGTCGCCTTTTTTCCCTTTGCTGGTAACATTTTTCCCTTTGCTGGTCACCTTTTTCCCTTTGCTGGTCACGTTTTTCCCTCTTCTGGTCCCCTTTTTCCCTTTACTGGTCACCTTTTTCCCTTTGCTGGTAACCTTTTTCCCTTTGCTGGATACCCTTTTCTCTTTGCTGGATACCTTTTTCCTTTGCTGGTCACCTTTTTCCCTTTGCTGGTCACCTTTTTCCCTTTGCTGGTCACCTTTTTCCCTTTGCTGGTCACCTTTTTCCCTTTCCTGGTCACCTTTTTCCCTTCGCTGGTCACCTTTTTCCCTTTCCTGGTCACGTTTTTCCCTTTGCTGGTCACCTTTTTCCCTTTTCTGGTCACCTTTTTTCCCTTTGCTGGTCACCTTTTTCCCTTTCCTGGTCACGTTTTTCCCTTTGCTGGTCACGTTTTTCCCTTTGCTGGTCACCTTTTTCCCTTTCCTGGTCACCTTTTTCCCTTTGCTGATCACCTTTTTTCCCTTTGCTGGTCACCTTTTTGCCTGAGCGAGTCACCTTTTCCCTGAATGGGTTACGTGATGGGTACGTCAAGAACATTGACATGAAACAGCTTTCCACTAAGTTCACGTCTAAAGTCGCTTTCAATGTCTCGCCCCTCCCCTCCTATTCCCTATCTCTCCTGTGTATAAGTCCATATTCCTACTGCTTCACTATCTGTCTAGCCTACCGACTCCCCTTGTGTCCCTATACGTCTCATATAAACCATACTCTACCTCTGCCTAGCCTAGCCTAGCTCCTCTCCTCGTTTCCCTGTACCTCTCATATAAACCATACTCTACTCCTCGACCTCTGTCTAGCCTAACACCCCTCCTCCTGTTCTATACTTCTCATACATATAAACGCCTACTCTACTCTCAACCTCTGTCTAGCCTAACACCACTCCCCGTATCCCCTACCTCTCATAAAGCGCATTCCTCCTGCCCCCCTCTAGCTGAGTATCACTCCTTGGTTTCCTATCTAACCTAACTTTAACACCTGTCTAACCTAGCATAGGTTCTCTCTCCGTTTTCTCGTCTCTCCTTATAAACACATACTCAATTCTCCTAACCTAACACCCCTCCTCCTGTTCCTAACCTCACTCATATAAAGGACATACTCTACCCTTCAACTCTGTCTAGCCTAACACCCCTCCTCGTTTTCCTATACCATTCATATAAACCATACTCTACTTCTTGACCTCTGTCTAGCCTAACACCCCTGCTCCTGTTCCCTACCTCTCTCATATACAAGACATGCTCTACCCTTCAACTCTGTCTAGTCTAACACCCCTCCTCGTTTTCCTATACCTTTCATATAAACCATACTCTACTTCTCGACCTCTGCCTAGCCTAACACCCCTGCTCCTGTTCCCTACCTCTCTCATATACAAGACATGCTCTGCCCTTCAACTCTGTCTAGCCTAACACCCCTCCTCGTTTTCCTATACCTTCATATAAACCATACTCTACTTCTCGAACTCTGTCTAGCCTAACACCCCTGCTCCTGTTCCCTACATCTCTCATATACAAGACATGCTCTACCCTTCAACTCTGTCTAGCCTAACACCCCTCCTCGTTTTCTTATACCTTTCATATAAACCATACTCTACTTCTTGACCTCTGCCTAGCCTAACACCCCTGCTCCTGTTCCCTACCTCTCTCATATACAAGACATGCTCTGCCCTTCAACTCTGTCTAGCCTAACACCTCTCCTCGTTTTCCTATACCTTTCATATAAACCATTCTCTACTTCTTGACCTCTGCCTAGCCTAACACCCCTGCTCCTGTTCCCTACCTCTCTCATATACAAGACATGCTCTGCCCTTCAACTCTATCTAGCCTAACACCTCTCCTCGTTTTCCTATACCTTTCATATAAACCATACTCTACTTCTTGACCTCTGTCTAGCCTAACACACCTGCTCCTGTTCCCTACCTCTCTCATATACAAGACATGCTCTTCCCTTCAACTCTGTCTAGCCTAACACCCCTCCTCGTTTTCCTATACCTTTCATATAAACCATACTCTACTCTTCAGCCTCCGTCTAGCCTAGCACATCTCCACGTATTCCCTATCTGTCTCATATAAACCGCATTCCCCCTCCTTCTACCACTGTCTAGCCTAGCATCAACCCTCGTATTCCCTATCTCGCCCATATAAACGCATTTTCCTCCTTGAACCGTCGCATCTACCCTCGTTTTCCCTATCCTTTCCCATATAAACGCAAAAAACTGCGCTCGATCTCTCCTAAATAACCTACTCAGAACACTAGGAATATTTTACATATGATGTAATGGAGGAAATGTTTGACTTCAGAACAATAGCCAAGCGCGGAAAAATAGACATTGTTTGCCGCTTACCTGTTCCAGAATCCTTTTCGGCGTGTACTGTTAGCCTCTTTTACATCACGCTTTGTATGCGAGACCTATTATACCAAGGGTTGCTTTTGTCAATGAGTTGAGTTCAGTTAATTAAGAAGTTACGAAGTGAAAAGGGGACAGTGCAAATACAGTTCTGAGTTGTGCCTCAGCAGTTCAGTTGTGAGTTGTGATTCGACGGATCAGCTCTGTTGTGTTCCGAGTGTGTGCCAAAAGTGACTCAAGTGTAACGTTTGTGCTACGCTGAGTGCCTAAATGATAAATAAAGTATATTTCGCAGTAACTGGTTTTCTCAATTGTTACATTAGTGTCACAAGTGGGATGCAAACGCCGCAATGGAACAACTACTTCAACAATAATTAAGTGAATTAATACCTTGAAATCTGGAATGGAGACAGTGGAGATGATAATGAAATCCGGATGGAGAAGATGGGGACGAAAATGGAATACGGGATGGGGAAGATGAAACAAAAATGGAATAAGGGATGGAGAAGATTGACAGGATGTTAAATAACGACAGTAAATTCCGCAATAGAGAAGGTGCAGACAGAAATTATGGGTGTAACGGAAGAAATCAAGACCGAAATGCCTAGGATGAAGGCAGAGCAATCGATCAAAATTTAAGAATTGGCCGGCAAATAAATGTAACAGCTCGTCGGTAAGGTGCAAGATCATGGCCAACACCTTACCATACTGGAGGACTTCGTAGAATAAGTTAGAGTCCTGGAAGGAAGAGTCGACGGCAGCGCCAAGGAACTGAACGCCATGATGGGAAAATACTTGACGGAAGACTTAAGGACTTAAAGGACGTGACACATCTGCGCGCCTCAAGCCACTCAAATAAGAAAGAAAGTTAACTTTGGAAGTCTTCCGCCGACAATTCGCAGCCGTCGCCGTCCACAGCCGATGGTTAGCAGAGGAGGAGCCTCACAGCTAGTAGCCAGCATCCAGGTACGGGAGGCAGAATTTCTGAATGCGATTCCAATTTCGGCGGTGTCCGGGGACATCTAGAAGGCCCTAGAAAACCGGTTCGGAAACCATCGCTTCGCCGCAGCCTATAATAATCAGCTCAAATCAAGGCTACAGCCAGTGCACACTCTACAGGATTTCGCTCTGGCAATTGAACAGTTGGTGAACAAAACTCTGGTTAACCTCCCACCCATTACGCGCCTAGGAAGCTACCCACTGCTTTGTCGACGAGGTGCGTGACGCCGAAATACGATAGGATCTGATGCTCAGCTGCTACAACACCATTCACGTGACGCTAACGGTCGCCATGAGGATGGGATGGCCAAGGTATCAGCTACATCTGCCTCGAAGACAATGAGTGAATATTCGATACGACGGGGACAGAGGATCAACCCTAGAATGTCGACAAAAATTTTCAAGTCGTATGCGTTCGGTAGGGAGCTGCGTCTTCAATGCAACCTGATGTTCGAGAGCCCCCTAGGGGGGACAGCCAGTAATTTTCTATGTGGAGCACCTCAAGTTCCGTCTTACAATGTGCACGAGGTGGCCCATTAACACATTCAGGTAGCGGATGAAGACCCGTTACAATCGCGAAGTGAACAATCAAGGTGTCCAGAAGGGTGATCTGGTGTGGTTATATCGCCCTACCCGAACCAAGGGGCGTTGCCCCAAGCTTCAGCAATCTTTGCAAGGACCGTGCCTCGTGGTGAAGGGTTTCAATGATATAATCTACCGCATCCAGAGGTTTTCCTGAGGGAAGATGTTGGCGGAACATCTAAATCGTTTTTCCCACCATGACAGTGGCGATTGCGGCGACCAGCTCTGAGGAGGGAGGAGTGTGACCTCGCGTGCGAAGCTGCATGCGGGCTACCAGTAAGCGCTTCTAGGCCCTGTACCTGGGGGTGTCCTCGACCGCACGTCGGAACAATAGCTAGTACAGAAGTATAACAACACCAAACAATAGTCACTGTGTGCCGTTTACCTGTTCCAGAACATTCTTTTCGGTGTTTTAGTAGCGTCCCCTTGTAAAAGATTCCACTTTGTATGCGAGGCCTACATAAGGGGTTGTTCTTGCGCAAACTCACTTGAATTAGTTCAGTTACGAATTGAAAAGTGGACGGTGCCAGTGCAGTTGTGAGTTGTAACTCAGCAGTTCAGTTGCAATTCGACGGATCAGATGTGTTGTGTTCCAAATGTTTGCCAAAAGTGACTCAAGTGTAACGTTTGTGCTACGCTAAATGCCTAAGTGATAAATAAAGTGTATTTCGCAGTAATTGGTGGTCTGATTTGTTACAACATATGTGCGTGCCTGCATAAGGTGTGATAATAACGTTATATGCTCATATCATGACATACGCACCTAGACTTATGTTAGATTCAGTGGTTAAAGCGATTTCTCCGTTCTGAGGATGAAAAGGTTTGAAAATCTGCACAACACAGTATCGGTTTCATAAGAAATCAGAAATGCCAGTGAGCAATGGAAATGTTGCCGTGAAAATTATTGTTCTGAGAGTTTTTTCCACAAAGATTTTATCCTCCACTATCTCAAAGATAAAGGTACTTTGAAAGCATTGGATGTAGAAGTATCAAGCGCTTAAGTAATGTTGTACACATTGTTAAATAAAGGAGGAAATTGGCAGTCACACGAAGTGATTAGCGAGTGGTTAAATATATTGGTGGTCACTTAGATATTAAAAACGGAGTATAGGCCTTTAACGGCTAAATATTATTCTTATGTTACACAACATGTAGGACTATTATAAGGTTATACAATTATTTCTGTACCTAAGGAATAAGGAAATACCTAATATGTGTTGAAACCAATTTTCGTAACAGTACAAAGTCACTATACTCACGTTTGTTACAATAATTTATATACTACCTTGAATTATCCTTTTTCATATTTTCAGGATAAATCCAGAACTTTCAGCATATCTCGGTTCGTGCATTTTTCTGCATACCCAATCTCTCAAAGACATTATGTGTCTAAGCACCTTGCAGCATCTGGGTGTTTGCAAAGCAGCAATAGGGGGTGTTTATTTTGAATAATACATTTCTTCAGGGTGTTAACGTAAATAGCTATTCGGGAAAGTTGAAACACATTACATAAACTGAATGCCATGCCGAATCTGGACCCTATGGCATTGAATTTTGCACATCCGTTTAATATTGCAACCTTAACGTGAAAGGAAAGTTACTAGTCATACCACTATGTTGTACAGAATGTCAATGGCTAGAAGATTTGCCAAGGAATCATTTATTAATAAATTCATAGTATTTTTAAAAATAATTGAAGGTCCACATTTTAAGATTTATTCATTTCTTAAAAAGTTTTCATTCAAGACAAAAAAAATTCAGTTTTATTTATGGACAGTCTTTAACCACCGTGGTCCTTAGCGTCCCACTCTATATTGGGCATGAAAGACAGTACGTTTGCCTCAGAGGCCTCTTTATCAGGCTTGAGGTTCTTTTTCGTACCCTAAATCTACGACACGGGACCACTGGCTTTACTTCCCTTCTGAAGGAAGCCATGCTAAGGATTTTATGCCCAAAAAAATCCATCATCTTCCACCGGGTTTGAACCCGCGATCTGAGAAACTAAAGGTTAACATGGTAGCCACTACACCACGGAGGACGACTTTCATTCATAACTTAACCCACTTTTAATTAGCGATTCAGTTCTAACTTGAACATGTTTACATAAGTAGTAGGGATTCATTGCCTCCAGCACCGTAAATCCCTATTCCGGCTAATCACACATTGTTGGTATTTGAGTTAGAAAGGTGGAATAAATTTTAAAAATATATTTAATTCTTCAACACGAATATGTGTATCTCTGGATGATGTAAGACATTTGGTTCAAGTACTGTCATGGGTAAAACCTGTCACTACTAAAAGTATAGGAGTAGGTTATTAAGGAGTGAGCGAGCTCAGTTTTTTGCGTTTATATAGGAAAGGATAGGGAAAACGAGACTAGATGCGGCGGTTCACGGAGGAAAATGCGTTTATACATGAGAGATAGGGAATACGAGACTACTGCTAAGCTAGACAGGGGTTGAAGAAGGCGAATGCGCTTTATATGAGAGAGGTAGGGGTATACGAGGAAAAAAGCTAGGCTAATCAGAGCTCGAGTAGAGTATACGTTTATATGAGAGAGGTAGGGAAAAGGATGATAGGTGTTAGGGATCCTGGTTAAAGAATCTGCAATACAAAGAACCGCATTATTCAAGAGCTTTAACAACAAAGGTTTAGGTATAGATCATTTGTATGCTATTCGAGGAAGGGTCTTTAGTGGAAAACCCCCCTATGTCAGTAGGGGACATTTGCGGGGACTGGCCCACTTAATATGCAGGAATGTGTATTCATATGCAAATGAGGCCCCCCACCCCCTCTCCCACCCCATGTTACCATCTTCTTGCAGCTGAGGGTCATAAATCTTGAGTATAATGGAAGCTTGACAGGTAAGCAATTAAGGCTGTCAATCACCTGTCAAAATGAACAATAGAATAATAAATTACGCTTCTGTAACAAATTTGGAGACGTTATTCTTCCCACTCCATATCCGGACACGTGCACTTCTACACCTGCAGCCACTCACCCCCAGTCGCATTGCTTAACGACCACGTGCAAAAGAACAAAAGTTTATCCATCACCTGTCAAAATGAACAATAGAGTATGCTGGACAAAGGGTCAGACGCTAATGTCCCAGCTCTATTGAATTCCCAGTGTGTACTTTTAGGAATGCCACCTGCAACCTCGCAGTCGTATTGTTTGACGAACACGTGCAAATGAACAATAGAACACACTGGACCCGAGTTAACAAAACGGACAGATGCTATTGCATCCATTTCTATTGTCCAGAGCAAGGCTTCTTAGAAAGACCACCCGTGTAGCACCCCGATTCCACAGCCGTATAACAAAAAAGGACAAGCTGGACCCTTCTAACAAAAGGGAGCAGACGTTATTGTCATCCATTCCATTGTTTTCGGACACGTGCATATTAGGTGTATGCAACAAAACAAACTCTTAAAGGCCTTATATTTGCCCTGTCTTTGTTTGTCCGTGTGAAAGACAGAGAGGTCAGTTTACATGCTAGATCATAAAAAATTCTACCATCGCTCGAGCCCGCCATGAAGGCGTTGGCTTTGCCCGGAGGCCAGTTCTCCCCGAGAGTCCTCACGAAGTCCTACGGATATAACCGAACGTAGTTATACAAGCTCTCTGTTTACGCTTCTATCGCCTCTTTCAAAACGCGATATCAAAAATGTATTTAACATATATCCTTACCTATATTAAACCCATGTGTATACTTAGATATCCATAGAGCGGTGTTCGATTCTTACTGCAATCCAAAAGTTTAATGTTTTAATTTCTAATGAGAAATTCATGCGTTGATAACATTATATCGTTACCCGATTAATGAAAGGGTGTTCCGAGCTCCAAGTTCGAATCTTACCCAGCGAAACTCTAATGCGTAATAAATATTAAGCTATGAGGGTATGTGCAGGCAGATTAAAATGTATTTAACAAATATAATTTAATTTTATATATCATTACGATGTTTTAATGAGTGGTATTCTTAGGTGCCTAGAGGTCCTAGTTCGAATCTTATCCGGAAACTCTAACGCTTAATAAATACTAAATTATTGAAGCATGCACGGACAGATGAAGATGTATTTAACAATTACAATTATTTATATATTCCGATGCCTAGACACGATTCTTTATTTTCTTTCTTCTTCTCTCTTTTTCTTCCTTTTCCCTCTTTCTGTCTATCTATCTATCTATCTTTCTATCTATCTCTTTCTTTCTCCTCGAATTGCACACATCCAAGCGTTCACATATACAGGAGCACACACACATACATATACCTAAACACTTACACAGACGCACCCGCACACATACACAACCACACACACGCACACATACACACATGGAAGCACATACACACGCACACGCATGCACATACACACTCACGCACACGCACACATCCTAAATGAAAAGAGATAAAACGATGCAATAAACACTAATTATAACCTTGGAATGCGACGCGACATTTACGAATTGTTCCAAACTGGCCGGGATGCATGGGTTCGAATCCTAGGAGTGATTAAAAATTCATCTTCTAATAACTCCAAAACTAATTAAGATAAAGACGCCAAACAAACTTTATTACTTTCATGTCAATATGTCGTTTCATGTGAATGTATACTTGGATGCCTGGTGGCCTGGGTTTGATTTTGTTTCCAATGATTGTTCTATAGGAACGTTCTGGGGCTTCAGCAGCAAAGTTTTTCCATCTAATCAGCTGGCTGAATCTGATTTCCTGGTGAATATATTTAAGATGAGCATCATACAAACCGAGGGCAGTATTCCAACAGGCTCTTTCTTCGATGCTAAAAGTGGACACTCGATCAATCAGTTTTCCCATCTGTTACCTTGTATATCACATTTCACAAGAACCATCAAATCCAATTTACCTGCTATTCATAAACACCCGCTTCATAGAGCAAATTAGCATTCGTGTAGTGGGCCAGAACAGCAATATCATTGGCTTTAGAAACAAGGATATAAACATAATGCCCATAAATTCTAGAAGAAGAAATCAGAGTCTTCGGGGATATAATAACGACTTGTTTCGACGCCCACTCCATGCTCTGCCATTGACAACCAGTGTGTTAACGCCATTTAATCAATAGTTTCTTCAGGCATTGTGCTTTAGAATTCTATAATCATTGATATCACCAGTGTTACCGGGACGGCGAGATTCGACGACGAGATTGCTAAAGAAGAGGAACATGTGTTTTTGCCGTATAATACATCAGCTCTGGACGCTAACGACGAGATTAGAATCCCTTGTCAAGCTGAGCATTTATATACTTTACCTAGTTGAAGTTATCTATACATCAATGGAATTATTACTAAATCTAATGGAGCAGCTACTACTACAAGGCCTATACACAATAGACAGTCGGTGTTGGTGCTGATTCGATCCAAGGGCTCTAAAAACTGTATTATACCGCCTCAGCGTGAAGAGAATGCTGCTGTTAAAACTGTACTAATCGAGTGGAGAAGGCCTGTGATTCGACTTTCTGATGCTGAGATCCCCAAGACTGCCAAGCTGGATAAGACTCTGTTTCACAAATTTAAGACCATGGATCTACATACTCAACCCGCTGTGCCGCAAGCATTTACCTGAAATGTCGCCACCACATCCAAAAATGGAGAAGTCGTGATTTGTCATTTTTGGTGCTCTTAGTTTAAGATCGATTAATGCAACTAAAGACTGTTCCCTTTTTGATGATTGTAACTAGCTAATTTGAGACTTTATCTTAATAGTGAATAATGTTATCCCTATTGCGACAGGAGTTTTGACCTTGGAAACTCGAGATTTGAAATCATTGCATGATATGTACTCAAGCTCTTATTATGAAAACAGAAGTATTCTTTATTGAAGAGAAAAATTACTTAAATTTGCTCCTATATTTGTTATAGTTTGCTCTCAACAACCAGAGGAAGTTGTAAATGGCTGTGTCAACATCAGAATAGAAATTCAAGCTAGTGCAAATGTCTCTGTACAGACCTTGTATTGTGTAATAATTCATGATAAAGTATTTACATTCAAGCCTCTGCCTCATGTGATGCAGCTTATATTTTAAGCTAATCATTGTAAGGATTTATTTTTTCATTAGGAATGTGAGGATTTTTAATGAATAAAAACATTATGTTAAGGCATACCTTCATTATTCTTCATTATTATTATTATTATTATTATTTATCGTGCGATTCCATCAATTTCCTCCTCCAACTCATCGTTTCTGTATATGAGGATTCACTTGAAACGGATAGATTATGCAAATTTCTTTATTATTTAAATGAAAGTCTCTTTATTTTCATAATTTTTATTCCCACACAGCAAACAGTCTTGATACTGTTAATGTATACAGGGTTCAAGTCTTTTTAGGGTACAAATTTCATCACTATTTAAAAGTATTTTCACAATCACCTAAATTAGTGCTCACAACTCTTATTTTCACCGAATAAGGGAGACTCGCTCGAGCTAACTCTCGGCTATGCATTGGTTTGTATACAAAATTGTCCGTGTTTTTTCATCGTATGCCCTGGAAAGTTATATAAGAATCCTGTCTTAACGTGTTTCGGTGATGTAGATGTCTCAGCACCCGCTTCTTGTCGAAATGTTTCTTTGAGGTGACGACGATAGTTATTCTAACCTCCAAGAGCGTTAGCAGGATCTCCTGAACTGCAATCTGTTCTTATTCTCCCCGATATTCCGTCTGAAACATTACACAATGAAAGTCTGAGAAAACATGCTTTTGCAAGTAATGGTTAACCTGGAAGAATGACATTTTTTGTCATGATACATGTAAAATGAAACATAAAAGATTTCCATAAACATTAGGATTTCAGGCGTTATTTCAATGCGATAGATATATCTGCATTCAAAACATGTTATATTGTGATTTTGTGAACTTTTTATAAAATTCTATAACATGCATCATTTGTATTTTTATATATGATATCAATGAGTCAGCTGTTTTATTTATGGTTTTTTTCATGGTAAAATAGAACATTCACTACATAAGTTTGACATTTCTACATACCTTCTCTATAGGTATAAAAGACAATTTACATGTCTTAAATTTCCCCTTCTCTGCCATACCGTTATATTCAAGTTGTAATTTTCCAGGTATTTCTGCAAGCTCTTGATCGGTTAACGAATTATAGGGCTCAGGCAAGAACACTTGACAATCCTCCAGCGAAGATACGATTTTGGCACCGTATCTTGTTTGAGCTCTCTTTTATGGCCTTTATCTCATGTTTAAGACCTATTTCGAGATCTTGAACTCACCGAGTAGACAGGAAACTTTGCTCTTCAGCTTTCTTGTTGAGTCTATCTGCAAATAAAAAGGTAATTTATATTATGGAGTCACACCAACAAGAGAAGTATTCTCTCCTCTCATTCCGTCAGATGTTGCCCTTCAAAGCCTAGCACAACCGCCACCACTACCGATTGCACCAAGGTTAACTCCAACTCAATTACCGCAATACTTTAGAAATATACACTTAATAGGTAGCGTAGAAGATTTTCTCCCTTGTTTAGCTAAATGCATGCATATGAGGAGCATCGTTTCAAAACGCGATAAGTCCACTCACGATCGAAAATTAGTTTGAAGCGAATTTGAACTCTTTGGCATGCCCTGCATCGAGCGTAAGCACCGGTTTGCTTCAAATCACATTTTAATCCGTTAAAATTGAGAACATAATTGTGGGTTCGGTGCAAAAAACGATATGTCCAATGCCTAGACTGGATCAAAACCGTGAAGTGTCCACTTTCTTGCGCACATTTTCGGGGTCATGCGAAGGAATTCTTTCCTCTTTTATCACTGCATGACAGAAACATCTGTTTTTCATTGTTTGCGCATTGGTTGGCCAGATTACACTGTCTTGCTATTATTGTGAGCATTGTAAGCAGTTTGTACAGTTGTGTCTATGAATATGGAAGAAAGTGTGGTTATAGGTGAGCGCTCTACAGGTTCCAGAAGGAGGCAAAAGGGTACGACGAAAAGGAAAAGAGAACAAGAAGTAAGGTAAATACTATTCAAACTTTATAAAAAAGAATAATTGTTGGTACTATTTTAAAGAAAACACGGGATCTCTAATGTAATCAGAGCTACTTTGCGATTACTATAGTTCTTACCACATCATTCATTTGTGTGTTTCAGATATTCTGATCAAGGTCCTTGCATGCTGGAATTCGAGTCTCCATGTAGGCAGAGAGAGGGCAGATTTAAATGCTGCACCATTCCTGCCTATCACTTTATTAAAACAAGAAAATTGCTGAATAACTATAGCAACAAATTACAACAATATAGGCTTCTGGCATCAATGATGTCTGTATCATCTCCCAAAAAAGCCGCAGACCGAGAAAATCAGATAGGATTAACTCAGTGGTTATTAAATATCAAGCTAGAGTAAACAACGAACATATTCCGCTTTGGTCTAAGTTCTATCGAGCACTTTTTGTTATTGGTGCAACAAGAGTAAACAGCATATCAGCTTCTCTAATAGCAGGTAAATCAATAATTGAAGGAAGGGGAGGTGATCGGGAAGACAAAATGTATGTCCAAAATAAGGAATCGGTAATTAGCTTCTTATCCAAGCTAAAAGCCAGATAAAGTCATTATTCAAGACAAAAAAGTAAACGACTCTACCTTCCTTCAGAGTTAAATGTGAATAAGTTATTGAAAATGTACAATGCTAGTGTGGCTGAATCACTAAAAGTAAAGAAGTGTTTTTTCCAGAGCATTTTTTCTAATAAATTTAATTTGGGTTTTGATGAACCAGCTGTAGATGTTTGCAGTTATTGCAATAGAACAAAACATGAAGTGCAAGTCACTGAAAATGGCCGTAGAAAGAACGAGTTACAAGCTGAACTCACGGCGCATAAACTGAAAGCAAAGGCGTTCCACAAAATGCTGAGAGAGAAAGACTCATCAACCATGTCTTTAAGCTTCGATTCGCAACAGGTGCAGACATTGCCTAAGCTTGCTATAGGCGAAGCCTATTATGCTCGCCAGTTATCATTCTATGCATCACTTATATAGAGAATAAATCACCAACATCTTATTGCTGGACGGAAAACCAAACAGATCGAGGAGCTATTCAAGTGGCTTCTGCGTTAACAAATTTTCTAAGCAAACAGCAATTTGAAGACGGAGTATCCAAATTAAGGCCCTACTCTGATGGCTGTGCTGGCCAAAACAGAAATGCCCACGTGATCCACGCACTCTATTGGTGGCTTTTGAAAAGTTCTCCAGACTATCTGAAGGAAATATATATATGATATTTCCTTCTTACCTGTAAATAGGATGTTTGGAATTTTGGAAAAGGATCTTAGTAAACAGTCTGAGATATTAACTCTAGAGAAGTATATTGAAACATATTATAAGGTTGGCACTGTTCGCCAACTGGGCAAGGACTGGTATGTGTATGACTTCAAGACGCTTTGCAGTTACTTAAAAAATCCAGACGGTATAAGAGAAATGAAAAGGGTCATGTTAAAAAAGATAATGAAGTGGAATAAATTTTACGTTTCTCTGAAAATGGAAATGTCGTATAGACTAAATGATGAATCCAAGAAATTCCTCTCCATACTTAAACGAGGAATAGCAGTGGAACAACTAGCAGACCCACCCGTTCTGCCTTTGGAACAGCCCATCAAATTGGAAAAAAGAATGATTTGACAAAGTTTTTAAAACAACGTTTTGGTGAACATTGGTATGGTAACAATGAGCTCAAATATTATGCAAGGCTGATTCAGCACGAAGATGATGCACAACAAATGGAGGAGGGAAGTAAGAATGAAGACTGTGATTGTTTGGAAGAAGAACATGGTTTTAATTCAATTTGAGAGCGGTTTCATAGTTCATCATTGTTTGTCATTAAATTAGCTTTCTTTCACTTTGATTGCCATAAATCACAATTGTT
Organism: Deroplatys truncata; assembly: GCA_030765065.1. Taxonomy (NCBI): domain Eukaryota; kingdom Metazoa; phylum Arthropoda; class Insecta; order Mantodea; family Mantidae; genus Deroplatys; species Deroplatys truncata. The sequence goes on along the minus strand of CM060990.1, from coordinate 531,701,252 downwards.
ATAAGCTCTGAGTGCAGTCATAGCAAGCTTAGCTTTTCCCCTTTAGGTTTGCTCAAATATGAGTATAGCATGGTTATAACACATTATTATTAACAAAACATAACCATTGTAAGGATGTTTTCGCATGTCTAGGTTAATACGCATAATTATCATATTGAGTTGGTTTCAAATTTGTATTGTTTAAGGAAGTCGAAAAAGAGTTACATTGTCCTAGACCACACTTTAAGAATAGCAAAACGTGTAATTATAAATTACAATGGCATGTAAGTGCTAAAATTGTGCAATAAAATTTATTTTAGTTAACATTGTTTATATGGAAGAATGGTTCAAAACGCTTTGTGTCCATTTATTCGGTGCAAAACAGGATAAGTCCAGAATTTTTCAAATTTTAACCCACAATTATAGCTTTATATAAAGGCTGTGATTTTTGACACTCAACACCATCTATATTTCTTTATTTTTTAAAGCACAACAACATACTTACATTTCAAAAGTATTGTTTAGTTTAGGAGTTATTACATTTTCGTCTTTCCTGTAAAATTGCTATTTGCGAATTTATCGCGTTTTGAAACGATGCTCCTCATATACTGCATTATTTCATGTTTTCATTCACATTTCAGTTCTTACTTTCCAACTTCCCCTTATTCTCCAAAGAATCAGTATACAATATGGCATTACTCGGTTATCGCAAAAAAAACCGTTACTTTTCACTACAATCACAACCGAAGTAATTTTTCCAGAGTTACGCAGATTTTAAGCTTCTAGAATCGAACCCAGTAATGATTTAATAAATGAATTTTTAGTAATTTTGCTCCCCTGCATCATCATCCACCATATAATCTTTACTCAAAGTGGTATGATTCATAACCTTGAAGATATATGAAATCACCACTTCGGGATTCGAACTGAGTGCTTTAAAGTAATTTTTGTCATGATAACGATATTTCGGGAGCTAAAACTATGTTTAGTTTTTATTTGATGTGTCTATCTAAATTATGTTATAAGCTATTAAACTTGTATGGAAATTTAATTTATTCAGTATTCGAACCCAGAACACCAGAAACAAAATTATTTATAATATTAGTTTGGCGTGTTTAAAAGAGCTGTATGCAGTTATGACATTAACCTAAGTGATATATCCTGGAGTATAGAGTAAAATTGAAGAAATCATTAAATCGTGATTCAAACTAATGACCACTAACTGTCAATTATATGCTGTATTAATGTTTCATCATAGGAGCTAACAATCATGCTTTGGTCTGCACCTCTATCTCTGCTAGTTTCTGAGATAATAGAGATTTTAAAATTAAGGATCGAACCCATGACGCCTGGTACCCTAATGTACATTTACAAGAAACTACCTAATTACATAAACGTAATATGGTTTATTTGGTGTCATTATCTTAATTAGTTCCGGAGTTATTCAATTTATAAATAAATTTCATTTAATCAGTATTCGAACTCAGAACACTAGAAACAAAGGTATTTATAATATTAGTTTGACATGTTTAAAAGACCTGTATGCAGTTATAGCATCAATCTAAATGATATATTCTGGAGTATAGAGGAAAATTAAGGAAGTCATTGAAAGATCGGGATTCGAACTAAGAACAACTGATTAGAAATTATATACAGTATTAATTACCCATCATAGGAGCTATCAACTACACTTTGTTTCACCCTTTTATCTCTCTTAGTTTCTGACATAATTGAGATTTAAAAATTAAAGATCGAACCCAGGCCGCCAGACATCCAAGTACACATTCACAAGAAACTACCTATTGACGTAAAAGTAATAAGGTTTAATTGGCGTCTTTATCTTAATTAAGTTTGCAGTTATTAGAAGATGAATTTGTAATCACTCCTAGGATTCGAACCCATGCATCCCGGCCAGTTTGGAACAATTCGTAATTGTCGCGTCGCATTCCAAGGTTAAAATTAGTTTTTTGCATCGTTTTATCTCTTTTCATTCAGGGTATGTGCGTGAGTGTTTATGTGCATGCGTGTGCGTGTGTGTGTGCGGGCGTGTGTGTGTATGTGCTTGCCTGCGTGTATGTGTGTGTACGTGAGTGTGTATGCGTGTGGATGTGTGTAAGTGTTTAGGTATATGTATGTGAATGCGTATGTGAGTGTGTATGTGTGTGCGTATGTGAGTGTATGTGTGTGCGTATGTGAGTGTGTATGTGCATGTGTATGTGTGCGTGCACTGATGTATGTTTGTTGATGTATGTGCGTGTGCTCGTGTATATGTGAACGCTTGGATTGTGTAAGGCGAGGAGAAAGAAAGAGATAGTTAGATACAAAGAGGGAAAAGAAGAAAAAGGGAGAAGAAGAAAGAAAATAAAGAATCGTGTCTAGGCATCGGAATATATAAATAATTATATTTGTTAAATGCATTTTAATCTATCCGTGCATGCTTCAATAATTTAGTATTTATTAAGCATTAGAGTTTCCGGGTAAGATTCGAACTAGGACCTCTGGGCACCTAAGAATACCACTCATTAAAACATCGTAATGATATATAAAAATTAAATTATATTTGTTAAATACATTTTAATCTACCTGGACATACTGTCATAGTTCAATATTTATTACGCATTAGAGTTTCGCTGGGTTAGATTCGCACTAGGATTTCCGAACACCCTTTCATTAATCGGGTAATGATATAATATTATCAAAGCATCAATTTCTCATTAGCAATTAAAACATTAAACTATTTCATTGCAGTAAGAATCGAACACCGCTCTATGGATATCTAAGTATACACATGGGTTTAATATAGGTAAGGATATATGTTAAATACATTTTTGATATCGCGTTTTGAAAGAGGCGATAGAAGCGTAAACAGAGAGCTTGTATAGCTATTTTCGGTTATATCCGTAGGACTTCGTGAAGACTCTCGGAAAGAACTGGCCTCCGGGCAAAGCCAACGCCTTGATGGCGGGGTCGAGCGATGGTAGACCTCTGCGTCTTTCACACGGACAAACAAAGACAAGGCAAATATAAAGCCTCCACGAGTTTCTTTTTTTATATACACCTAACATGCACGTGTCCGAACAAATGGAATGGATGACAATAACGTCTGCTCCCTTTTGTTAGAAGGGTCCAGCTTGTCCTTTTTGTTATACGGCTGTGGAAACAGGGTGCTATACGGGTGGTCTTTCTAAAGAAGCCTTGCTCTGGACAATAGAAAGGGACACAATAGCATTTGTCCCTTTTGTTAACTCGGGTCCAGTCTGTTTTATTGTTCTTTTGCACGTGTTCGTCAAACAATGCGACTGCGAGGTTGCAGGTGGCATTCCTAAAAGTACATACTGGGAATTCAATAGAGCTGGGACTATAGCGTCTGATGCTTTGTCCAGCATACTCTATTGTGCATTTTGGCAGGTGATAAATAACCTTTTGTTCTTTTGCACATGGTCGTTAAGCAATGCGACTGGGGGGGGTGAGTTGCTGCAGGTGCAGAAGTGCACGTGTCCGGATATGGAGTGGGTAGAATAACGTCTCCTCCTTTGTTACAGAAGCGTAATTTATTATTCTATTGTTCATTTCGACAGGTGATTGACAGCCTTAATTGCTTACCTGTCAAGCTTCCATTATACTCAAGAAGATTTATGACGCTCAGATGCAAGAAGATGGTACCATGAGGTGGGGGAGGGGGTGGGGGCCTCATTTGCATATGAATACACATTCCTGCATATTAAGTGGGCCAGTCCCCGCAAATGTGCCTTACTGACTTAGGGGGTTTTTCCACTAAAGACCATTCCTCGAATACCATACAAATGATCTATACTTAACCTTTTGTTATTAAAGTTCTTGAATAATGCGGTTCTTTGTATTACATTTTCTTTAACCAGTATCCCAACACCTATCATCGATTTCCCTACCTCTCTCATATAAACGTATACTCTACTCGAGCTCTGATTAGCCTAGCTTTTTTCCTCGTATTCCCTTACCTCTCTCATATAAAGCGCATTCGCATCCTTCAACCCTGTCTAGCTTAGCAGTAGCCTCGTATTCCCTATCTCTCCTGTATAAACGCATTTTCCTCTGTGAACCGCCGCATCTAGTCTCATTTTCCCTATCCTTTCCTATATAAACGCAAAAAACTGAGCTCGCTCACTCCTTAATAACCTACTCCTATACTTTTAGTAGTGACAGGTTTTACCCATGACAGTACTTGAACCAAATGTCTTACATCATCCAGAGATACACATCTTCGTGTAGAAGAATTAAATTATTACAACTAGCTCATAAAAACTGTTCTTATTTTATAAAAAGTATAAAAGTGCAAAAAAGTATAAGTATAAACGTTAGGGGAACAAACAGAATTTAAGGGGTGGTTAAGTTCATAAAAGGATAAAAAGTATAAGAAGCACAAGCAAAAAAGATAAGACAAACAGGATTTAAGGGATAGGTACGTTTTAAACTTCTGGGGGGAAATCTAGTTGCTTGAATTAATAGTTAATGCAGTCTTCTCTTCCTGAGAAAGGTTCTTTTTAAAAACATATTAGCTAAATATCCGGAAAAGTGCCGCAATCTGCGATCGAAGACGGGGATGGTATATTTACAATCCTTACGCTTGCCCTCGATGGTGTTTATGTGAATGGGGATATGCTGACCGGCCAGCTTACGCAGATTCTCTTCCTGGACCTCTCATTCGCATCGGTGCTTACAAATTCCATGGAGTGGTTTACCCGGAGGTGCTGGAAACCTTCATGGTGAATGGTTCCGTACGACTTTGGATATTATAGTGGTTCCAGGTAAAATCTATTCCTGGATGACAGCAAGTAGTTTCGCTGTCCCTAACCTCAACGTGCACAAGAAAAATGTTGGAGTTCACCTCACTTTGCACACCCTCGAACACCTACTGTCCCCCAACGCGATGTCTTCGGTGGTATTTTCTTCGGCGGAATTTTGATTCTTCAATTTTGACCACGGTTCCCGCACCTGCAATCACCCTCCGGATCTCGAAGAAAGTGTTGGTGCAAATCTACTGACAGTTTCACCGATTCACCACGGTGTGTCATGAACACCTTAGTTCAGCCATTATCACATCCTGCAGAGGATTTGTCAGTACGCACCACAACACGCAAGAGTGTATGATCTCTGGCGATAAATGTGTGATCGAGGAAAATTCCAGTTTTAGCACTAATTGATATTGTCGGATGCCCCCTTCTGCAGTGGAATCTTATTCTGCCCCCTCCACTCCATGCAGCCCCTACAACATTACCACACACGTTGCAGAAATATATGTCATTTATTAACCCATCATCGGTTAATTCCAGCAGCTGGTTTCTGTTTTCATCTCCTACAACACGTCTGTCTACCGTGTGGATTATATTCTCACACCCTGCACATGCCATTATACTAATTAACTGAATAGGCACGCTCGGCCTGTAACTGACGCCTGAGAATAATGCAAGCCATTCTAGCGGATTTCACTTTTCTCGGATACAGTTGGCAGTGTGTTTGCGCATGCATATTGCTTTCACAATGGAGTCCTTTGTTTACATATCGCGATTTTTTTTGTATGTAATAATATACTTGATACGGGCAGGCAGATGGTTTACAAAACTTAGAGTGACTGGAATCGTGTCTTACTCTATTTTACAGACACGTTTTCATACGCTTCTGTAGTTATGGTGTTCCTGCCGGGTAAAGCACTTTTGCCTATGATTATGCGTGTTCTTCCTGTGTGTAAAAAGATCAATTCTCTCCTTGTGTTATATTAAATACCATATGATATTGGAGTACTGAGTTTAAATGTAAACAATAATATTATGATGAAAACAAAAGCGATATAGAATCTCCATGTGTAAGTATTACCCCTCCCTGAAAAGATGTAACCTCTGATGAAGTAATACTTCAATTTTACCACATCACATTGATTACATTTATGGATAGAAGAAAACCAGGTTTAACTCCTGTGACTAACCCTTTAACTACCATCGGGCCTCAAAGGCCCGCCTGTGATTTTCACTATCTTCTGAATTAGTACCTATCCATTCTATATTAATAAAATTTTAGGCCTTTTCCAAATTTGTATTTTTATTCATCATTTTGGAAAAGAATGATATCAAATTGTAAGTGATTTTAAGTTAAAGAGCGGGTTCACGTTTCCTCCCGCGCGGGCCTCGCAAGACCGTGCAGGTACAGAAGGCTCCAAATATTTTCCGGTGGAGCAGGTGTTGTAGAGGAAAGGGGGGGGGAGAAGAAATGTCCTCTTGACTAGTCATGCTTGCCTATAGATGATAGTAAGTGCCAGTGTCGTCTCAAAGGTCACATTTACTTTTGTGTATCCTCGTATATTTCAGTGACCTGACTCTAAGAGGAAAGAAGACGAAACTAATTGCTTTTATCCTTACTAGATCTATCCAAGCGAAATAAATTAACATTTTCTTTACAAAACATGTTGTTTGAAAATCAAATATTGCACTGCTGATGCGGGTGCTACAGAAGTTTAAGATGCATTATTCGGTATTTAGTAATTTTCTTGAGAAACTAGGTGCACATAATGCGTATCTTGTTTTTAACGTTTGTTAATAATAATAATAATAATAACAATAATAATATTCGTTTCTTAGTTGCTACCAATAGACTGTTCTACGCGCACTTTGAAACACAGGGTATTTATTATCTTGAATATAAGTTTATTTTTTACTTTTTAATTTTCATAGAGATTGATGACAACATTTAGCAATAAGTGTGTAATGCCATACATTTGGCATACTCAGTTCTGATAATATTCAAGTAACGTTTCAAAAATACGGAGGCCAAAGAATATTAATGTAAAACTGTTGAAGCAGTTTGAGCAACATTAAGTGCAACATTCAGTATTCTTCTAAATTAGATATATTTTGCGTTTGTTACTGAAAAAAAGATAGATTGTTTTATTTGAAACATGATTCCCCCTTTACACACTCACAAGACAAAGGAAGAAAAACCGTGTCAACAGTATGGTGGACATAGAGTAAAAGCAGTTATTGTATCTAAAAGAGAAAATGTTAATAGATACGAGGAAACAACGTTTTGCGCAAAATATGCAGTTTCTAGATAGAGGCTTTATTCGCTTAGGATAACATAAGCTAAATTTTCAAAATAGTGACCCGAAAGTGTTAATGCAGAACGGTTGATATGCCTTTGTTAAAAATTAAATTGTTTTCAAAAGTAAACTTGCTTTCAAATTACAAATCTGAAGAAAGAAAAAAAATTAGATACTTTGTGTTATGATTCGCGTTCTGAATTCTTAAAAGCTTCGCTTCCCTGGCCTGGGATGGAATGGGATGTGTAACGGAGGGGACTCGACCCCGATCCAGCGAATGAGAATATTGTGCCTGTGCCCTCGAGGGGTCACCCCGGGAGTGAAGGAGGGACGAGGAGAGAGACACCGAGATACCGGCGGCCGGAACCAGCAGTGACGGCACAGCAATGACAAGGTTCCTAAAGTTTCCAGATTGAGACGCCCCGACAGTCGGGCAGGCAAACCGGGTACCCCACCTCACATAAAGGGTCCAATGCCCGCAAAAGGCGGTCCGTATACCCCGGCAACCACCGAAGACCGAGAGACGGATAAGGTTCCACAGAGAGTATCCTTTTTTTCCTGCCACGCCGCACGGAACGCCATCACCGACACTTCCAACCCTGAAACAGACCTAACGGGGCTAAGGATGAACGAAATGAGGAATGGAACGATATTCGAGGGCTGAGAGAAACCACATCAGCTTTCGCCTGACGACCCGGGAAAACTCCCGAAAAAAAACCCGTGGGTCAGTGTGGGCGGTCTTCGTGAAGCGAACTAGGGATCTCCCGAATGCGAGTTGCATGCGTTGTCGCAGCGCCACCTGGACGGAGACTTGAAGATGCGTGATTCAAATCTCGGCTATGACATTGAATTGTTCAAACTGATTCTATCTTGCCAACCTTGTCCTACACACGGCTTGAGTGAAACAGTCTTCTTGTTAATTGAGATGAACTGCCATTACTAACTTCTTTGTAAGAATAAGAAGAATGCAGAAGCTAAAACGATAGTCAAACTTTTATGTGATGCCTTTGAAACTCCATGCTCTTTATATTACGAGAAAAATCTAACGCGTTGCATTCACATAACTTTTTCTTTTCACCATTCTAGAAATACTTTTTACTAAATCTCATTTTTCTGTCTACTTCTTATAATCCAGATAAACCTCTAATTCACATTTAGCCCATCTCTGTGGTGTAGAGGTCTGTCTCACAAGCAAGAGGTCCCGAGTTCGAATCAGTTAGAATGAGTTACCTGGATAAATTCTTTCCAGGATTTTCTCTTATCCTGAGAAGATGAATGTCAGATAACTCTAAGCTCTAGGAACCTTGGGCTCATTTGAGCATAATTTTAACCATTTCGTTCATTCACCGTAATGGCCTACCCGGTTAAAGGACTTTAATTAAATACCAAAAGAAACATTTCACATTTATACATTTCTTTTAGTATACGTAGAAAAAGCGATAGACACATTTTCAAAAACCATGTCACTACGCGATGCTGTTTGTATAACCGCGACAAAAACAAAACGATTAGTGACTTCTCAGTTTCAAAAAGTATTCAAATCAATAACAAAAAATATCTGGGAAATAGTGAATCTCATAATATATGTATGACAAACTGTGTGCTTTTCTTGTGTAGCAAATCTTTGCTCATCTTTTACAGTTTAACAGTTATACAAAATTCATTCAGAATGAAGAAGACTTAAGACGCTCTTATCAGAAAACTCAAAATATAAATTTAGTTTGTCATTAAAATATCTTAAACAGAGAGTATCTTAATCGAACTCGTTAGAGCTATTTTTAAGAAAATAACATATTTAGAAAAATTTTCCATTTAAAGGGTTGTTCGGGGTGTGTGCAATTTTCTTCAAAATCTTTGTGTCACGTCGTTGAAAGATGGTGAACTTAAATATCAAGTTTGGTATTTAACCGACTTTTCGTTTTGGAGTTATGTTGCTTAGAGACACACAGGCATATGGAGCTTTTGCTATAAAATATTACTGCTGCATTCACATGACTTTCTCTACTCATTCTTCTTCAAACTATTCTTACAAAGCTTATTATTGCATCTATTTCATGTTAATACAGATAAACCTTCATCACTTATTTACATAATTCCTTGTAGGTATAAATAGAACATATTAAGCTAAAGCGATAGACAAAACCCTCAAAGCTGATCGCTATGTGATAGCTTTGGATTGCTTGGCTACGGAGGGGGCTCGGCACTGATCCACATAGTGGATATTGTGCCTAGCTCCACAAGGGAGCGTCTCCGAGAGGGAAGAGGAGACACCGGGAGGCCGGAACCAGGAGTAACGGCATAGGAATGGCGGGGTCCCTAAGTTTTCAGATAGAGACTCCCTGTCAGACGGACAGGCCGATCGGGGAACCCTCTCCGCACAGAGGGGTCCAACGCCCCTCAAGGGGGTTAGGATACCCCCGACAGGCAGCCGAAAGCCGAGGGACGCAGCCAGTCACAAAAAGCATCCTTTTCCCGTGTCACACCGCACCGAAACACCATCAACGACACTTCCAACGTTTAAAGAAACCAACGGATGAAAGATGAAGGGAAATGAGAATGGAGATGAAATGGAGGGACAGGAAGTTCAGGGATGTGAGGATCTTTCCTAGCTTTCGCCTGGCGACCCGGGAAGAAAACCCCCCAAAAAGTCATGGGACAGGAAGTTCGACCACGGGAATCGAACACACGACCTCCCGAATGCGAGCCACAGACGTGATAGCTTTGAAATTCTGTTCTCTTTGTATGAACACGGGAAAGAAAAAAGAAAGAAGGAAAGAAAGAAACAAACACAATAGCTATTTGCAGTTGAGAGAAGTATAAAGTGTTTGAAAATTCTAACTAATAACAAAGAATATATCAGAGTAGGTAAAATATAAGGATGTTATTTGATATAAATTTGTGCTTTAACAAGATCTACATTTGCTGCGCAGTAAGATTTTGTCTCTCTCTTACGATTTACTAATTATCAAATGCCATTCACAATAAAGACGAATTTACGGACTATTCCTAGAAAATTAAAGATATATATTTTATTTATCATGAAAATAGCTTAAACAGATGTATTTTAATCAAAATCTTTAAGGCAATTTTTGAAAGAATAAATAATTTCAAAAAAAATCCAATGCTAAAAGTAGTTTGGAGTGCGGGATTCTCTTTAAAACCTCCGTGTCGCATACTTGGAAGAAGTTAAACATAAACACTAAGTTTGGTATTTAACCACCTTTTTGTTCTTGAATTATGTTCTTCGCGCGTGGGCGCGCGTGCTTCAAACACACACTTGGACCTTTTTCTAAAAATAAATTAATTGAATTCAGGGCGTCACAACGACATTGAATTTTTAGGTGGAACACCAGACTTTCACAACTTACTGTAGCTACATAGTAGAGAAAGTAGAAATGCCCACTTTGGATTCAGGGGTCTCAAAACGGGTATTTCTGGTGAATCTCGTTATTCAGTTTTTGGGTGGAATACAATATTTGATCTACTTACTGTAAATACGTAGTAGAGAGGGTAAAAATGCTTTCTTTGTATTCAGGGAGCCTCAAAACGTGTATTTCCGGTGAATCTCGTTATTCAATTTTTGGGTGGAATGAAATACTTTCTCTACCTCCTGTAGCTACGTAGTAGAGAAAGTGAAAACGCTTTATTTGGTTTCAGGGAGTCTCAAAATGTGTATTCCCGTTGAATCTCGTTATTCAATTTTTGAGAAGAACACGATACTTTGTCTGCTCACTGTAGCTACATAGCAGAGAAGGCAAACGTGCTTGATTTGGATGGATTTCAAAACGTATATTTCCGATGAATCTCGTTATTCAATTTTTGGAAGGAACGCAACATTTTCTCTACTTACTATAACTACGTAGTAGATAAAGTAAAAATGCTTACCTTGGATGGGTCTCAAAGGGCGTATTTCCGTTGAATCTCGTTTATCAATTTTTGGGTGGAATACAATACTTGATCCCTTAGTGTAACTACGCAGTAGAGAAAGTAAAAATGCTTTGTTTGCTTTCAGGGTGTCTCTAAACGTGTATTTCCGGTGAATCTCTTCATTCAATTTTTGGGTGGAATATAACACTTTCTCTACCTCCTGTAGCTACCTAGTAGAGAAAGTAAAAACGCATCCTTTGGTTTCAGGGAATCTCAAGACGTGTATTTCCGGTGAATCTGTTTATTCAATTTTTGGGTGCAGTACAATACTTTCTCTACCTCCTGTAGCTACATAGTAGAGAAGGTGAAAACGCTTTCTTTGGTTTCAGGCAGTCTCAAAATGTGTATTCCCGTTGAAACTCGTTATTCAATTTTTGTGAGAAACACGATACTTTCTCTGCTTTCTCTACCTCCTGTAGCTACGTAGTAGAAAAAGTAGAAATGCTTACTTTGAATGGGTCTCAAAACGTGTATTTCCATTGAATCTCGTTTATCAATACTTGGGTGGATTACAATACTTGCTCCACTTAGTGTAACTGCGTAGTAGAGAAAGTAAAAATGCTTTGTTTGGTTTAGGGTATCTCAAAACGTGTATATCCGGTGAATCTCGTTATTCAATTCTTGAGCAGAATACAATACTTTCTCTACCTCCTGTAGCTACGTAGTAGAGAAAGTAAAAATGCTTTCTCTGGTTTCAAGAGGTTCCAAAACGTGTATTTACGGTAAATCTCTTTATTGAATTTTTGCTTGGAATACAATACTTGCTCTACTTACTGTAACTACGTAGTAGAGAAAATAAAAATGCTTTCTTGGTTCCAGGGAGTCTCAAAACATGTATTTCCGGTGAATCTCTTTATTGAATTTTTGGGTGGAATACAATACTTTCTCTACCACCTGAAGCTACGTAGTACACAAGGTAAAAATGATATCTTTTTATTCATGGAGTTTCAAAACTTGTATTTCCGGTGAATCTCATTATACAATTCTTGGGCGAAACACAATACTTTCTTTACCTCCTGTAACTACGTAGTGGAGAAATTAAAAATGCTTTCTTCGGATACAGGGGGTTTCAAAACGTGTATTTACAGTGAATCTCGTTATTGAATTTTTCGGTGGAATACAATACTTTCCCTACTTATTATAGGTAAGTAGTAGAGAGAGAGAGAGAAAAGAGTTGCGGTATAGATAAGCGGCGGCATCTTGCATGCAACCAAATAGGGAAAGGTGTAACCTACACTGTAACTTGGAGTAATATTAGGGCAAATGTTTGTCACGATTCAGGTAAGGTGCACAGAAAAACCATATCTTATAAGGACATTATGATAAATAAATAACGTACGTTAGTTGATAATGGGTAGAGAAGGTAGTGAATATTGAAAACGAAACCATTTAGTTTTAACACTTGCTTATTATGCAATAATATGATGTCTCTAATTCCTAAAAATTAGTTTGTATGCTGCTTATGTCGCTGTGCTGTAATGTTATTGATGCTTTCTTTTCAAAGTTATTACTTTCTTACAGACAAGTCTAAGGGAAATGTGTTGGAATGATATTCTCTTTAGCACTATTACATTCCCTAACCTTGTAGAGCCGGCATGAGCTAAGGCACCTGGCATAACCTCTCGATAAGACACCCCGCTTACCCCCTTACAGATGGAACGGAAAAAATTTGGAGCCGTCTGTACAAACGCTTTTAAACTTGAACGTTTTATGCTACGCTGCGCAGACGGACAGTTGCTTATGTGTGTAACTCATTTACTATTGCTGAATGTCATTGTTATTCTTTCAGTGTTCAACATTCCTCCTTGTCATAAGCACATGCTTATTTTTTATTTTGGTGCCTTGTTTCATAATAGTTGTCTGTTCTGCAAACTGAAACGTTACAGAGGAAAAGCTATCGGATAAGGAGATATTGCAATTGTTGAAACACGTTTCTGATTCATAAAACCCACCTAATGAATTTGAATTTTCCAGTAATAATAACATTGAACTACACGTTGTTGAAAACTTAGAACGACACGAAGATAATGAATGCCGTAACGAAGAAGGTGAAGAACAATTTAGTGTAAATTCTATTGAATGTGAATGTTTTTCTCGGAATGAAAATGAAATATAGGCTGCCATCCTTCATGCTGGAATTTCAGGTATGCAGAGCAAAAAGCATATTCTTATTGAAAGAAGACCAGGGACATAGAAAGTATTCAGTCAATAGCCGTGGTATTGAAGAGTCTTGCTTTATGTTGCTCTTTTGTCTACTCCTCATTGAGAAAGTGTGTGTAAGAGCCAACAAGCAAGTTCGAATGGTTTACAGGGACCGGGTGGTGGGTTTACAAGATTTTTGGTGGTTTTAATGGTTTACAAGGACTGTGTTTTGCATGAAATGAAAAATTTTCTTGGCGTTTTGATCTTGACTGATGTTTACAAGTCAAGAAATGAACATTTCAGCCAGCTTTAAAGTGTTAAGAATGGCGGACCATTGTTCAAGGAAATTATGTCTCGCAACCGCTTCTATGCTTTGTCAGGGTGTTGCGCTTTGTCAATACAGCATCCCATCCTGAACATAGATCAGCTGACAAATTGGAAGGAAGCAGAAGCTTTTCACACTGGGAAACTACCCTAAGGGAAGCCTATATTCAGGATGGTGCATAAACCGTAGTTGTGTAGTTGGCCACATTTCGAGGTCGCTGTTCATTTCGACAATACCGGGTGAGTCAGCTGCCCCTAGGTATTACTATCTATGCAACCCGCAGTTTATAGTCTAATGTGAAAAATTTGACCCTTTTAGCAAACAAACTGTTATTGTAGCTCTGCCCTTCTATTTGGTACTATACGCCGTCCCCATTAATAAGTAAAGCCTGAATGAGAACCTAATAGCTGCGAAAGCCTTAAAAAGGCCGGCATTTAGTGGATATAATGCTTGCAAGGAGATAGAAGAACGTTTTCCCGAAGAGCGGGATAAACTACGTTAGTTCTGCCCGAGTGGTTTAGCTGCCGGACTGTGGTGAAGCAAAGGTTAGCTTTGGAGGTGCGAATCTGATACAAACATAAAGTCTTTTTGGTTCTTTTTTTCTGTCCTTGTGTTTATTTTCTATATTTCAATGTACTAATTTACCTTCTTGCATGGTGTAACATGTGCAGTGTAATCTGCCTGCATTCTTCACGTATGAGTGTGCTCGTATATGATTTGGGTTTTGCGGTGGAAAACATGAAGATTATTCTATTTTGTACACACTTATAATGTTATCAAAATGTTATTTATATCATAATCTAAAATTATAGGCCCAAAGACATAAAACAAAAGGTAATAAAGAGTTTGAAATTCACCCGAAGCATTGGAACTCTAATTAAAGTGGCACAGTGTAAAAGCAACCAATATAATACCATTCGGCCAATGCTACCTTGCGAGCTGAGGTTCCTATACGAATTATTAATCGCAGAACTAGACCCCACCTCGAATCTTTACACGCTTTTTGCAGCGTCATACAGTGTTTTGAGCTCGGTTTGGTAGTTTTAGTTCAAACAAATAAACTGCATCAGTCATTATAATTACTGTATGATCTGAAATACACCATAGTTTGTGAAATAAGAGAAATTATCTACCTAATACTTCGCATTTTTTGACAAGGCTGTACATTGACTAACGGCTTAAATCCAATTGGTCACACTGCGTAAATCTGCCATTTTGTTTTCAAATGGTTTTGTTAACCGATGCATGTGATAGGTTGTTCCTTCAGGGGCGTTTTCAAAGATATGCATGGTTGTATGCTAAAGAATAAAAGTTTGTAAAATTGGCTAAAATCACTACTGCAGCTCTCAGTGTCAGGGTGGGATGTTTTTTTGCATCGACATACATAGCGATTGCATTCTGTCCCGTAAAACACTTATGCACTGAGTTATGTATCCCTCCTCTATAAAGTGTTAAGCAAATCAACATTAGAAGGCATTCAAAAAAGGCGTAAGCCACATATGTCGCTTAGCACGTTGCATAAATTCAAAAATAAATAGGCGGAGGTGACTCACCTGGTATATTCCAACAAAACTTGGTAAATATGGATTAAACATTTAGGGATGTCTCTTACAATCTATTTGTGACAGTCAAACAAGTTACTACTGAAAGATTAAAATATACTTGGGGAAGAAGGAAGAAAATAGAGGCGTGCGACTCGAGGAGAATGTTGTAAAAAACCTGGTTACTGAACTTGATAAATCTAGACGTAATATCACCTGAGATAACTCTTTTATTTCTTTCAATTTAGCTCCGCATTTGTTGTCAAAGGATCTAACACTAGATAGTACTATCGAAAAACAAAAAAACAAAGATGAACTGACTGCCGAATTAGTTACACCTAAAAGGATGTGAAGTACACCCTATATTATTTGGTTTTCAATCAGATGTGATGATTGCCTCTAATTTTCTAAGAAAGCAAAGTTATCACCCTTCTTAGCACTCTTCATAGCCAACCAACAGTATTACCATCAGAAGCAAATAAGCCTGAAGTTATAATGAGGTACGATGCCACAGAATTTGACATTCACACCAGGATCAGAAGATGCGATGCTATAACATAAAAAGAAAAACAAGACCTTGGCCATTGGTGGTTTTCTGCAACAGACCGATGTAAGTGTAATGAATGCATACATAATTGGATGATGCTGAACAACAAGAAAAAATGGACTTTCATCATCAATTTGGGAAAGCAGCTTGCAGGAGAAAAGAAATCAATGAAGTCAGTACTAGCATCGGATCCAGGAATTGCAGCAGCACCTGCAGCTAAGAAAAGGAGATGTGTATGTTTGGAGAAGAAAAATTGAGAAACCCAAATGGCAGGCTATAAGAGCATCAAACCTGTATGTTCGAAACATTCTGCTATTGCCTGTGGACATTGCAAGATTTACAATAAAAGTTATAGTATAAAAACAGTTGGCATATAATGAGAAAAAACCGCATATATCAAAAATTAACAAGAAAAAGCCAAACAAACAAAAATTGCCTTAAGTAAAAATATAAAAAATGTACTTTTCAAATATAAAGTTTCAAAAATAAAATTTTTATAAACCATTGTACCTCAAAGGTGGTTAAATCAAAAGCAGTCAAAATAGTGTCAATATATGTCAATTTAAACACCGCTCAGGTTGAAACCCTCATCCAAAAATTAAAAATGAGAATGGAATTAAAGTCCCTTCAATAAACTAAAGTATATCTAATCTACAAGAAGTAAAATATAATATTAGTTACAACATTAAAATCATAAATAAACATAAATTATTATAAAGTTTATAACGGGCCTGAGAAACCCGAGCAGTACGTAACGTTATACAGATTTTCTGGTAAGCAGGGGGTTAATATAACACTGGGAAGAAGGTTTGGAAACTGAGTGAGTTTCTACCCTTGTAATAGGAGATGAGTATGTATTTTGGGTGCGTTATAGTAAATTAACTCCATGGATGTAATTATATTTAGTATATATATATATATATATATATATATATATATATATATATATGTTTATTTAGATAGAATTACCTATCACCGCAGTGTGTGTATGTGTTTACAAATCCAACTCCTGCTAAAGATTGTGCATTTCATATATTGGTTGCTAAGACTATATTGGGTACAGGCAACATATATTAAGACTGGGGAATTTTCATTCATTTTAGACAAGATTGCAAAAATCCTGTGTGTGTGTGTGTGTGTGTGTGTGTGTGTGTGTATGTGTGTGTGTGAAAACCTGAAAACTGATTAAATGAATCACACATATACAGAAGTTGATAGAATTCACGGTTTCCTCACACAAGTAAGCGGAGAATATTGTGGCTCAGCGGCTAAGGCCAAAGGTTATCGGGAGGTCGGAGATAAACAAATATAAGTAGCGCTCTCGCCAGCGTAAAAACAGGAAGCACTATCGTCAGATAATTACAATCTTCTGGATGTTTCCACTTCTCGAACGTTCTGTAACAATGTGGAAATTTTCAACAGCAATATAAGCGAGCGTTCTCCCTAGTCAGAGATAGTGAACAAGTTAGCGAGTGCGTTTTCGGTGCGTAAAAACTGCTGTTCTCTTAAGGAATTTTGACGACTGCTATTCAGAAGTCTTATGTTCTACTCCCCGGTGAGTGAACCGTCTAGAAGAAGAGGCTACATCGTGCGTATTTTCACAGCCCACTACACTACAGGCCTGAGCGCTGATTTAAATATGGCGGCAGTCGAAGGCGGTGGGCAACGAATTTCACAGTTCCAAGCAAAAAGACAGAGGAACGTAAAAATAAAGAACTAAGTTAATTTAAAATAATAGCAACTAGACACCACTAGAACACAAAGATAACATTAAAGAAATAATGACTTTTAAGTATTTGTGCATGTATTGGATTTGAAAAAACTAAAATAGTGCTATAAGTAATAAACAAAGCAGAATATGTAGCTGTAGCCGCTATGAGCCTATCAAATAATGTAACTGCAGCAGTATTATGGGTACTTTGTTTTAATAATGATAATAAATAAAGAAATTAAAACAGAACATAATTACTATGCAGTTAATTAAACAGCATTACGTTATACAGGTGCACATAAAAGCCAATTCACCTTATTACGAAGAAAGTGGCTCAAAATATGACAATTTTAAATTTAATTATGCTCTGAACATCTGTTTTATGCTTTGGGACAAATATTATTTTCACTAAACTGCTTACCTTTATATACTCAATCATATGTTTACAAGCTCAGCTTCAAATGGAATGAAAATAAACAGCTAGATAACACAAATATCAAACATTCCAGTTTATTAGGACTTACCTACCTTTGAATACTATTGTAGGAACTTATTCTCATGCTTTATATATTTCATTACAACAGGAATAGCAAAATTAAGGATTGCAAAATTGTTCAAAGAAGCATTTTTGGGATATGATTATTTTTATTCCACTCAAAAGCTGTGAATATACAATAAAACTTAAAATATTCTGCACTAATTTAATACATTGGAGCAATGTCTCTCATTTACCACTGTACAAGTCAATACACACTGACAAACTTTTATAAGAGTTCTTTTGTATTTACTGAAAATTAAAGTCAACATAAAAGGTAACAGTCCATCCACTAAATCGCTAATGCTACTACTGGTAATATACTAAAGCTTGCCACATACTTATTAGTTTATTAAAAAGAGTAAAATTACTGAAATATATGATGTGAAGCCAAAGTCAGATAGCCTCAGTGTGTTCATTATAAAATGTATCCAGTAATTCATGTTACAGAAAAAAGTGGCTTTTAATACACAAATTATTCCTTGTAAATATAATAGAAATACTGAAAGTATTGTTTCCTTCCTCATGGTAAGCACAAAATGCTGTTTTGAATTCACACAATGGTCAATTTTTTTTATTTTTCTTTTATCACAAGACTTTTGTTTCTTATCCTCAGTTACCATTTTGGAGTAATTATTCAGAATAATTCTGCAAATAATTGAGCATACATCATGAAAATGGTCTTCAAATTTATGGTTGTATTGATTGATGATCGTTTCTTTGATTTCATCCATAATATTTACTATATAAGGACTGCACAAATTGTTCAACAAGGCAAGATGCTTACTGCTTTTAATAAAATCATCGTAACACTCTTTGACTAAGCCTTGAAATAGTTGGATACACAACCACGTTACTTTTATGCAATATATTGTGGGTTTCTTTAGAGAACCTCTACTTAAGGAATCAATCAGCCTTGCTGCACCTTCAAATTCATACTCTAAAGTGTCATTTAAAATCAATTACTCGATGCATTTGGTGCATATTATACCATTTGCTACCTTGAAAGCAGCATAACCTGCAATGTAAAACACGATAGGCATTACATCATTATCTACTGGTTTTGCAATTTCAATTTTTATTTCACAAAAAGGCAGCAATCATAGAACATTTTTGTTTTCAGAATCTGCGCCCACATTTAAGCTTCTTACTGGAATGTTACCATTTTTTGATGAAAATGAAAGCAAATTTTTAATTCTGATCTTTTTCTCACTCTCATATAGCTGTTGGAGAGAGTTAAAATAATTACTGCCAGACAACTGGCAGTAAAGACTGAATCGCTCCTCAAGAGGAGCTGTTTGAAACTTGCCAAACAGAACATAGTTTACTTTTAATTCTGTTAGGGCATAATTTGCTGAACCATAAAGGCCTGAGCATGTCTGCATTATTGCATCAAATGTGCGCCTAGACAGCCCTTGGTATACATTTCCCCTACAGGGATGTTCCCAATTGCACAACCATGCTGAAAATTTATTCAGAAAAATTAACTCTTCTTGCTCGATGGCAAAGACTGCTTTATAATCAGCATTTTTATACCTTACATCCTTATATAGAAACTTAACATTTACAATATTTCACCATTTTTGGATAATATTTAAAAACTCTGCTGTTTCTCCATAACAATCGTTGCATTCTAAGAGAGCATTAATATTTTCATAATTGAAAATTTTACGCACCAGACTCACCTTTGTCTTTCAATATTTGGTGGATAGACAGATTTTGCATTTAACTTATGACCAAATTTCAGCAATTGATTCTTTTCTTTGTGATAAACTGATCTGAGGCGACCAAAATTAGCACTTTTAATTATATTCGGATTTTCAAAATCAGAAAAATTCAACATTAGATCTTTCTGGTTTATCCAATTATTCCTTATATTTTTGAAAATATGCACAGTATCACAGAGCATAAACAGAGGCTGTGATTGGCTAAAGGGATTTACTATTGAGGAATAACCAAATGTATGTGGCGTGAATTTGTGAAACAAAGATTTTTTGATCCGATTATTATCAGCTATGAGACTGATTACTTTTACATCAAGTTTGCCAAGTTCGCAGAGAATGTTACTCACAGTAGCATGTAAGAAGTCTCCAGAAGTTTTACTGACTGGCAAAATGGCAATGACATCTGAATAATTACCAAATGCAGCATTTACTGAAAACAGTTGAGCTGTTTTAGCAAGCTCATGTGTATTTGTTGTACTAATTCCTACCAATTCACCACCTTTAAAAGTTAACTCTGGTGAAATATAAACTTCATCCTTCAAAAGATTAACAAATCTTTTCTCAGGTTTCAAGGAAAAAATGCGACCAACAATGTAGGAATTGCTAATATTAAAATTGCTGTCACTTACATTTAGACTGGCAGCCAGTTTTCTTAAGTTACTTGGATGTGGAAGAGTTAGTACCTGTGACTGACGTATGGTTCTGTAACATGCAGGAGATATCAGGAACATTCTCAGAGCCAACCTAAGAAGATCTGATGAAAATATGTACCTTTCCTTCTTAAAGGAGAATAATTCTATCTGCTCTGTAAGGACACTTAGCCTCACGTTTTTACCAGCTTCTAGCACCTCTTTTAACAATTTCACTGCTGTAGCAAGTTTATTTTCTTTAAAGTTTGACATAGGCACACTACACAATTCAAATAATTCATCCACCTGAGACTTCTCCAAGATAACACTAAATTCAAGATTTAGTTTATTGGGATTCAATTCTTGTCTATATACACTTTAAAGCACCTATCGCTAGAAACCACAAAATTACTAACAATATAAGGCACTGATATTGTATTTATTTTTAGCACTGTAATAGCACTAACAATAATTGAAAGTGCCCAAACTTTTCTCTCGTTCACACATTTTTTATATAAACTGTTACATCTTCATATGTGAGTAACTTGTTATTTTCTAATTCCTTATCATATGAAGCTAAACTTTGATCGAGGGCTGCTTGAAGTGCTTCATCTTCCCTTTCCTCTCTTGTTCTTCTTTCCTTTGGAAGTGAAAAGCTTAAGTGGGGTGTGCTTTCATAACAACTGTGGGAAAAGCATCATCAGTTAGGCAAGGATTAGCACGTGGAATGAAATGCACTCGTCCATCTTTATCCTGCCATTTATCCTCTCGAATAGCCATTTCTTTTGGAAAGTGTCTAATGCAGACTCTAGTATTTTCAGTGAGCTCAAAATTCTGCCTGCGTATTCTGCTTAGCCATAATTTTCGTCCTTCCTCAATTCTGGGAAACCTAAAGGAGGTTACATACGGAGGTTCATAATTCGATCTGCAACCTGGTACTGAACACTTGAAAGGCATTGAAGCTCAGAAAATACAAAGAAAACGCTGTTGTTTTATACATTTACAATATAATTCTCCGATAAAACCATACAAATAGTTATTAGTTACTTTCAGAGTTGTGCCAGACATAACCAAGTATACTTCTGCAACATACTACAATAACAGATATGATAACTATAATACCAGATATTTTACTTACCCCAATGTGGTTTGCAATCTGTAGAAGTGGGGGTAAAAATCGAATACTTTCACACGTGAAATAACTCAAAATATGCACAGGAGAACTGCTTTATTCATTGATAGAAAATGTGCAACACAAGCATGCATTTCCAACGTTCACCGCCTGCACTAGATCACGTGACCATGCCTTGACGGCAGAGCGCGCAGGCCAGATATGTAGTAAGCTGTGGTATTTTACGCAGCTACGTCATGTAGAAAGTTAAGTGATAGTGAAAAGTGGAACTGGATGACATTAACAAAGAGAAAGTGAGAACTTAATGAAGTGACATTTAAAAGCTGGACGAAGTCACATTATATAAACCTATATCAGATTCGAAACCTGTATTACTCTACTCGAACCCTGATATAGATAAAATCCTAACTTGTAAATGAATTATGTTAGAATGACCAAACTAACATACTAAACATGATCTAATCATCCTAATGTAATTGCCATATTCCAAAACAGTTTGTGCTACTCTGTTTGAAACCCGGCATGGATAAAATTGTACTATAACAATGAAACAAATTTTAAAAATCAATTTTTATTATAAGTTATATGCCATACATTAAAATATCTTGTGCCGTGTTTGAGCCATTATATCCATATAATTTGTATTTGCTGAAATAATTCAGCGATAACAATAGTGGATCTTGTTATAGTGGTTTTACTCTGGCCAGTACAGTCAAGGTCATGCATGATATCCCCACTCTCGCTCTACGGCTTCTCCTTCAGTCTCAACCTTCCTCAAAACTTCAGACCAGGTTACAACAATACTTTACTTTTTCAACAATACTATTTCTAAGTGGAGTGGGGGGACAATTGCAAAGCGGGAAAAATGGCCTTGAGTGGACTGGCGAAAATGAAAACACCATAGATTACCCTGGGACACCATATATTAATTCTCTCAAGTAATTAATGTATTTAGGTTTTGAAGCAATAAATCTGGAGTTGCAGTCCAGATATCAGCATAGTGTGGATTTTCATAAGATTCTAATTGCCATGGAAGGAAATCCCTGGCTAATAACTGTTTGACCATGTATACTGAAATTGAAATAAAATGATCATGTAGTTGCCTCAGGTTCTGACATATTTGGACAAAAGTCACACAAGAACGCTTAATGGGGTAGAAACCCTCATTAGGACAGTGGGAGATATGATCTCAAACGAAGCTATTGTAGGTTTCCTTGAATATCGACAACACATTACAGAGAAGTCAATGTACAAAAGTATCATAACTAATGAATATAACATGAACTATCAGAACTCTGTCCTGGAAGCTTACAAATCATCGAAATAAAGACGAGTTTCATAATTTCCTCGCGTTACAAAATATAAATCTTTGGATGTTTACGGGAGAGTTCTTTTGAGGAGATGAAATGCATTTACTGATGACTGAATATTTAAAGCAATTTGAAGATTCCTTACACTCTTAGAGCAATCATTGTCGTTGATTCTCAATGACAATGACAAGTTTAATTTTGCTGTCAAATCTTGTGATGGGATAGTTCGGATTTTCATTGAATGTAATTATGTATATCACTAGACAAATACATTTTCGAATTAGATTCAAATCTGTTGAATAGGGATGATGTATGTTGTTGTGCATGATATAATGCTCTTAAGTAAGAGTGTAACCCGGACACAATATCCACCATCTAAAGTGTTGGTAAAATATAAAACATCAAGATAAACTGGATATCATATAAGACATCGAAATATAATGTTGAGCTATCTTGTGACTTGCATTATGGTTCGATTGTCTTTGAGAGGAGAAATCTTTCTCTTGTCAATTCAGATGAAAGTTTTTTTTGTATTGATAGGTTCAAATCTCACTGACTTGCATAGTGACATGAATATCAAATGTGTCTGGTGGCTTCAATTATCACGAAAGCAACAATGTGATCTCTGAAATGGCATCCCACATATGTAAACACATATACTACCTTAAGTAATAGTAAAATACTAAGAATCAGAAAAGTTAATCATGTAATATTAGATATGCCTTAAATTTATTCAGGAATCCATTATCCTAATCATATATTTTTGGGTTCATCACAGATTACCATGTGAAATAGGCTAATTTAGAACCAATGTATTATAAAGTAATAAAATATTAGGATACTATACATATATACGTACACAAATGATGCATGCATGTATAAATACAACATTAATACATACATATATGAACACAGGGTGAGTCTTCACAGCCAGCGAATTGAGAAGTTATGCAGTCCCGGCGGTTTACAGGTATGCCGTAAACGCTGTCCGCTGCATCACGTCGTATCAATTTCGGCTGAAATGGCTGCTTTGCAGCGCTCTGCGGCAGTGACTTGCACTCGTAGCGCAACGGTGTGCGCGTTCGCCTTTGGTGTTGTAGGTGCCAATTTCAAATATGATCAATTGAAGGTACTTTTTATGTTCAGCAAATTTAACGAGAACTGATAGTTTGGCACGGAAGTGTCGTTTCACCTAATTAGTTTAAGTATGTGAATTTCATTAAAACCGAAATTGTTACTTGTTAGAATATGCTTTAGTGAGCTTCATAAATAAACGTATATAACATTGTAATTATAACTTACAAACAAAGGCATCATTAAATAATATTTTACGATTTAAAACTATTCTTTCATACAAAAGAAAGCCAATAAATTGTCCTGGGAGTTTACAAACTGCTGTACGCACATACAGACTAGATAATGTTTGCAAGCCCATATTATGATCGTTGTGAACCTCTCTAGTTCCAAAAGCAGTGCATTTAACAGTGATTTTGACATCATGCCGGACCATCACACAGATATACCTTTACAATTTTCCCGTTTCCTCCATATAGTTGTAATAGGTGTTCGAACAGGCAACCATGACGGCGGATTCAAGATCTCCGTCTAACCATCATCGCCAGCCTAACCCGGCGCAACATGGTCGGTGTGATGTCACGGCAAGCTAAGGTGATGCGTTCCCTGCGCTGTTGAGGGGTCATTGGCCGCTCCTGGTATGCGATATCTTAAAGATAGCCCTATAAGAAAAAATCTAATGGGGTTAGATCTGGTAAGCGTACCGGCCACCCCATTGGTCCGGCCTTCCGATTCATCGCTCAGAGTAGGTGGCATCGAAATAAGCCGTTACACGAAGGGCCGAATGAGCTGGCGCCCCATCGTGTTGGTACCTCATAGTCGATCGGTTCAGCTAGGACACGCTATCCAGTAAAGTAGGCAGCTGGTGTTGTAGGAAGTGGATATCCCAGTGAGTTGGCCATCATAAAAAGACGGGTCTATTGGATGATCACCGAATACACCAGCCCAAACGTTGAAACCCCATTGGACTTGTAAGGCCACCTCTTGCATCCAATGTGGGCTTACAGGGCTCCAGTAATGCATGTTGTGACGATTTATATGGCCTGTGTTGTAGAACCTGGATCATCTGTAAATAACACAGTCGCCAAATAATGTGGATCTTGTTCAGTTTGTCGTATGATCCACCTAGCGAACGTCACTCTCCGTCCATGGTACGGCTGCAGTAGCTCCTGTGTAGTTGAAGATGATAAGGGTGAAGCTTTGTATGATGTAGTATTCTCCACTCGGAAGATCGGCTAATATTGAAGTGCCTGTGAGTGTCCCTCCTAATACAATGCGGTTGCTGAATGACAATCAGTCACACGATCCGTCGTTGCTTGGTCACAGACACGGTGATCTCTTCGTGGATGTGATGTCTTGTGCACTGTTCCTGATTCCAGAAGGTGGTTCGCAAATGGCAGAAACGCGTGATTCTGTAGGGAGTGTTCTCCGCGGAAACCTCTGTTGGCATAGAGGACGTGCCTCCATTGCATTCTGTTGTGCTTCCCCGTATATTAACAGCAATTCCAGATATTCTCTGTTCGAAAACTTTGTTGCAAAGTGAGCACGAACGGCTGGAACTTCGTATTTATAGGCAAATCCGCTTTTAGTGCATTCGGAATGAAATCGTGAATTGCTAGAACGTTTTAGAAATATGAACAGAAATGAATAAAAAGCTCATTTGTACGCAGGTGTGATTTGAATTTCCGACCTTCAGCATGACTTTCCAGTATATTAACCATTGCGCTACTAGAGCTCGTTAACAACGAGCACCACGGTAGCCCTAATCAGCGGGCTGGTGAATGCGGTGTCAGCACCTGCATTTCGCATCGTCTGTAAAGTGCAGGTTTATCTAGTTACCAATCCGCTGGATGAGAAGACTCACGCGGAATATGCATACGTACTACATACATACATACATACATACACATATTCATACATACATACATACATACATACATACACACATACATACATAACGGTGATAGAGCGTTAGCATTATTGTGAACATTGAGCATAGTGTTATAGCGCTGACGATACAATTATTGATGTTATTTTCTTTCTTGGACTTCCTGTGAATGCATTGGAAAATGCAAGTAAAGCCTATTCTAATACACCCGCTGAGAAACGCTTTAAAGACAAGTCCGTTTTAGGAATAAACACTTTCGTAAATATAGAAAATTTAAATATATATGGTAGAAATCCTGATGTCACATTTTCTTGTATGTTTCAGTTGGATGCGAAGAAGAGTCCTCTGGCATTGCTGGCTCAGACATGTAGCCAGATTGGTGCAGATTCACCCAACACGAAGCCTCTGATACCACCACTGCTGGAGAAACAAACCAAGTCCAAAGGGGAGACTCAGCGAGAGAAGAGCTCTCCGACATCCCCGGTGGGTAGCAGCTCTGCTTGTGAGGTGGTGCTTAAGTCAAGTTTTAAACCTTATGAAGCATGTACCTCGACTCAGAGGGAAAAAACGACAGCTTCCCCATCAGAAGAGAGAGGTGGCGGTTCTACCGGGAGCTCACGGGTACGGACTCCTATATCTTCTAGTAAGAGTAACAACACGCCCGGAGGGTCGTCATTATCCTCAACTAGATGCGAAAGCAGTTTAAGCTCCTCGTCACCAAGATCATCACCTTTGGTTTTAGGGAAGGTGACTCTTGCCTCAACCACGAACGCTATAGCGCTGTCTAGTGAAGGATCGACAGAGCTGTCCTCACCTTCTATTTCCACTACCAAGACGGGTACACCTGGTGAAGGAATACATATTCCAGTTTCCAGTCCACTAACAAGCACGAAGGTTGGTTTCCCACTGGGTCTTCTACCATCATTGTCATCAGGAGATTCTACCTTAAAAGATGTTCCTATAGGAGCAAATTACAAGACAGGCACCGGCCACTCGGTTGTATCCACGACTGCAACGTATATCGGTGGTTACGCGACACCCACTCCACACTTCGCTCTGGATATCATGGGGATGGCTTCTCACCAATCCCAATTAAAGACTGGTCTTAACCCCTATATTAGCTATGCGCGGATGAAAACAGCTTCTGGGGTCGACACGCTAGTTCCGGTTTGCCGAGATCCTTATTGCACTGGCTGTCAGCTTAATTCTCACCTCATTACAGCTTCAGCTTCAGCCACCATTGCTTCAGCGTCACCCACTAATAAAACCACGGGAAACACCTCTGTGGGGCCATGTCCAGGAGGATGTGCCCAATGCGATCATGTTAACACAGCGAACAAAGCAGTAGCTGCTGGATTTTTACCTACCGCCGGTGGGGGAGCTCATGCCGCAGCTGCCGCATATGCTCATGCTCATCTTTCTGCACTTGCCGTTGCTTCCCATCTACCATATGTGTGTAGCTGGATAGCAGGAGATACCGCCTACTGTGGGAAGCGATTCTCTAATTCTGAAGAGCTACTACAACATCTTAGGACACACACAAATCTAGGAGGCGGCTCTGCAGTGGCTGGAGTATCAGACAGTGCAACAGCGGCAGCAGCCCTTGCTCTATTGAATCCACATCCTCCAGCTCCTGCAGCCGCCGTACATTCATTATTTCATCGTACGTATCCCACACCTCCACTTAGTCCTTTGGCTACCGCTAGGTACCATCCTTATACCAAACCACCTATCTTGGCTTCATGTTTGGGATTTCCTCTGCATCCACATCCAGGTGTACATCCGTACTTCCCTCCTTATTCTCTTTATGGACAGCGGCTTGGTGCAGCTTCGAGCATGCATCCATGAGACGATGCTTGATTTTGCAATGAAGTGAAATAGTGTATGAAATAATACTAATGTAAATTGTGTTAAATTCATTCAGCAGAGTCAGAAAATTATGAATACATAAATATCCGGAGAAATGTTAAATGTGCTTGATAAAAGGTGCCCAGGACCTTTTTTCCCTTCTCTCGGTGTTTTAGAGATATTCTTAATTGTTAACTATGTAAGTTGAAATGTTACCATATAAATTTACATTGGTGGTATCTACCTGAAGAATACCTAAGTCACTCGAAGGATACAACGCTATTTCTATAATTATTGTATACACAAATCCGTACAATCTTATGTTATATAACTAAGAGGTGTATTTACACTCCGTCTAGTGGAAATTACCTTTAAGGTGTATACGTCTCTAATATGTTATCACAATAAGACAAAAGCTTTGGACGATAAGCAAAAATCCCATTCCCTCCCAATAAAATTGAGACACCTTGTGTTTTCTATATGCCGCGTTAGCTCTTGTTTATTTACTGCATAGTTATATACGGGTGTATACAGTACATTTACCTGATACTTTACCTACATTTAGTCTTTATATGTATGGTGTTGTATAAAACACCTCTGATAATTAACACGAACTAAATGCTTTCAAAAGAAGAGTTCACCATCAAAACGTTCTAGCTGACAAAACTTGGCCTTTAAGGAAAAGTTGCTTTGGCCTTAGACATCCATTCCTCCTGGGTTATCTACAAGGCATTTGTTTTATAGCATATCAATACTTTCATTCCTCTCAGGTGTACAAACATGAGTTGTTGCATTTCTCTCAAGAAATTCTTGTATCATATTTGTTACCTACATACTATTTGTTGTTGTTGGCCTCTTGAAACAGAAACACGTAATTGGTACGATTCACCTAAAATAGCTAAATGGTCCTTTAGATCAGTACTGATATTAGCATCTCAAAAGTACTGTAAATTTCAAGGTGTAAGACGCAATAAGGAAAAAGGCATAGGAAGAAATAGGTGTTTTCCCCTTCGAATTTTACTTCATAAATATACTTATTCTCTATTTCATGTATATTTTGTATACGCTCACCTAGATTAATAGATACCTACTAAATGGTTACCATCTTCACATTTCATTAATTTTATTAGATTTATTTATTACAACGTATACCTTTGCAAACTTAATTAATTACTTAACTGGAGGATAGTCCCTAGCCTGGATCAAGCTGTTTCTGGTCATCATCTAGCCACATTGCCTTAAATTACAGAATAGTACTTAACATAGCATTTTGCACTTAATCATAGTGTGTAATGCTTTTACATGAACGTTGTGTATCTCTTCTGGCTGCATGAGATTTTTGTACTAACCTCTTGTATCTTGGTGTTTGGTTATTTCTGAGCCAGCAGCCTATCGACAAACCCTTCATCATTGCACACTGTATTTTGAACATATATAATATGCGACATTGTATAAGAGGGAAGAGTTTCCTGAGAGGCACTGCTTTCTTTTTTTTTCATTTTTATCGTTACACATTGCAACATATTTTATAAATGATTTACGGCTTTGAGCGGCAATTGAATTTAGCTTTCAGTGTCTGTTTTCGTTTTGGCGATAAACCATGGGCAGTGCTGTAAAGATCAAACGGGCCCCTGCTTAACCTACTTGTTACATAAAAATGTATATCAAGCATTTTCATTTCGTGTGATGAACTAAATAAAATTACTATGTAGCCGCATTATACATAAATTTACAAGGATGTCAATCATTTCATGGCTCAAAAGTATTTCTTATTGCTGAGTCTTCTCCATTAACACATACTACTTCTCGTGATTTGAAAAGGTGAGGTCAGTTACGTAACCTCTATACCAGCTATACTTTTGTTACGAAACCAATCATATCTATTTTGTTTCAACATTTTAAGAAGAATAGAAATAGGCTTTCAGAATGTCTCTGTGACTAGAAATAACGCAAATTATACCAGACGCAAACAAATAGCTTCATGTAACGATTGCACGGGGAGAGAGCCGAGCTGTTGAACCGAATGACTGAAACCGAAGAAATAAACATACCGTTATTTGTTTCCAGACTTCTCTTTGCATTATCCTACTGCCACTATTACAGTAGAGGAAATAGTTATTTCATTTAACCCGAAATTTGACATCGAGATTTCACTGGAAATACACTATTTGAGGTGTTCTGCTCAAAAAGTAATGTTTAACAAAGATCCGGTGAACCTTTGCTGTGTGTCCAGTAAACAGTGAAGCTAGTTTCTTTTTTCTACATACCAATGAATGAGCATCATTAATTAGTAATGAAATGAGCAAAGGGTTCAGAGAGCTTGGAGCTACTTAATCTATGTTTAGGATAAGAGAAAATCCAGATGAAAAAATTCTGATGTGTTTCATTCACATTACCTTTTCTACCCTTTATCCTTTATTAACAGGTATAAAAGCTATTCTTACGAAAACTTATTTTCCTATCTACTTCATTTTATTCCAGATAAATCTTTTCGGAAATACCGGATTACACATTTCGTTGTAGATACTTATAAAAGGGAATAGCGATAGTGAAATATTTTAAAACTGGACTCTATAAGCTGGCCTTAAAATCCCATACTCCTTCCATGGTATAACGAGAAACAACACAAAATCGACAGGACTTTTAAAAGAATGGCTAGGTATTGAATAATTCGAACTATAACTAACGGATTTATAAGAAATTGCTGATGCCACAAAACAGTTATTTGAAATAAATCGTGTATTTTAAAGATATCTACATTTTTTGCATAGCACGTTTTCGTTTATCGTTTAACGTTTGCCAGTTATACAGGATTATTCAAATTTCATTCCGAATGAAGAGGATTTCATAGAATATTCCCACGAAATTCAAAATATACATTTTGTCATATAAATATTTTTAATATATATAGTATTTTAATAAACACCGTTAGAGTCACTTTTAGAAAACAAAAAATTTCGAAAGGTGTTCCACGTAAAGCTTAGCTGGGGGAGGCGGGTTTTGCTAAAAAATCTTCTTGTCGCATCTTTGGGAGGTACTGCATTTAAATACGAAGTCTGGTATTTATCGAGTTTTCATTTTTGAGTTATGCTGTTCACAGGCACAAACATACGCGCAGACAAACGGACGTTTTTGTAAAAATGATACTTTCAGGTTCAAGGGTCCTCAAAACACGTATTTTCGGTGAAATCTTGGTGTAAAATTTCTGAGTGGAATGCAATACCCCCTCTACCTACTATGTACGTGACAGATAAAGTACTGTTCGAGAACCAGAAGAAGGCGAGATGGACCTGGGGTGCGAGAGGGGCTTTTGATGGTATATCTGTTCACTTAGGTAGTCGATTTGTTTACTACGAAATGTGTATGTGTATGGAATCACTCATTCTGCACTTCTAGCCATAGTTAAATTATCGGACGTGTTTATTTTATGTGATACACTCTGTAAGATTTAACTCGTCCTGTTCAAAAAGTAAGAGACAGAAACACTTATCCTCTTCTTTCTCTCTCTTTACTGTGACGGGGACAGGGCTGAAACTCCTTCCATTCAGCCGGGTTGTTCAGTGGCGGTACATCCTTAATTTTCGTCCGCGGACTCTGGCTCATGTTCTCCTTGGATGTCACAAACTTCGATTATTTCAGAATCTTAATTTTCTTCCTCTAAGTTCGAGTCTTCCAAATGAATTATAAGCTTATCACAAACATCGTCCACCAAAGCGTCTTTTTCCCAAAGAAATTCGAGCTTTTTAACATGCTCGCAAGCTTTTTCCAGTTTCTGCTGTAACTTTTCGAATAGCCCTATCAAATAATTATTTTACATCGCCAGATTTAAAAGGTATGTTATCCTTTGCAGCATGTTTCTTTATCTGTGCTCAGAGTAATTCTATGGCATTCAAATCACAATGGTATGGAGGGAACCTTACTACACAATCTCTATACATTTCAGCAATATAATCTATCCCATACAGCTTAAGATTGCATTTTTTTTAACTTTATAACCTCATATAACCTGGTTTAGTTGCTTGCGGCTCAATTTCTATATCACCTTTCCGGAGACATACTTGCACTTCTGCCTTCAATAACGAAGCAGTAGGCACTTTATTGAGCTCAACGGAATGGGAAGAAGCATTGTGCATTACAATAATACTGTTATGAGGAATATTAGGCAACAATTTATTTATGAACCAATCCTTAAACACAATGCTGTCCATTTCTTCGTGATAGTCCTTTGTTGATTTTGATTTGAAACTCAAAAGTCCATTGGGAATAAACCCAGTGGAACATCCTACATGTAAAACAATAAAACGTTGTCCTTTTCCAATTGGTGTCCTTAATGGAAAATTGATATCTTACTTTTCTGTTTTCCACAATTTCTTTTTTGTGTAGCCTACATTTATCCGTGTTTCATCAAGGTAAACGTAAGATTTACCTGTGGCTCTAAGTTGCTACATTCTTCTTAAAAAGTGATCTCTTGGTGACGTCAGGCCTTTCCATTACATATTTCGTGCCTTTTTTATTTTTGACAGATCTGAAATTTGTTGTTTTTTTCTTCAGAATATGGCTTAAGCTCCAATAGCTGACATCCAATAATCCATAATTTCTGAATGCAACATTTATATATTTTAAGTTAGGCAGATAATTATTGCGATTCAATGAATAAATAGTACGCCTTATGGCAGTGGCGGTAAATGAATCGATTGTAGTCTTTGCAGGAGTTCTGTTCGGGCGTTTTTTACCTGGAGTACATAAAACAGCTCCACCTTCTTGAGCTTTTTTCCCTTTAAGATTCTGCTAACAGTGCGAGAAGAAGCACCTGTGGCTGCCGGAGTTCTTTCGACCACACTGGACAAGGATATAGTTGACCTACCACATTTTAGCGCTTCATATTCTTCACTAAAAGCTTGTGAATATTAAATATCCCTTCTATGGCATGACATCGGTTTTCACAGATTTTCCCCGTCTGACAGCACCACCTTAAACTATCAATAAAACAAGTACAAATCCGAGAACGAAATCCAGTATTAAAGCTAAGTTCTCGTATTCAAACATTTTTGCTTAACTACACAGCAGAATACAACACGTACAAAACAACTCAATCGCAATTACCTGGTTCTCGCACTTCTTTGCTTTAGAACGCACTAAACGCCACTGACGCGGAGGTTATGTGATGCGTATTTGCAAAGTGCATGTAGACATCTAACAGACAACAGAGGGCTGAGAGGGGGATGTGTGCTTTCCAAGAATTTAAATAGAGTAGGTAGAGTGCCCCAAAGACAAGGACAGAACCAAACAGGGTATACGAGTAGCGTCCAATAAGTACGTTTCCCTGTTTTATAAAAACATTACACACAATTTATTCCGTTGAAATAGTATTTTTTTAACATTGTACAATTCTTCTGTTGCTTTTCTACATAGTTACCATGTTTTTTCAAGAACGTTTGGTAAGTGACATAAGTTTTTCCAAACCAGTATTGTACCAGGACGGGTCCTATTCTCGTAACCAGCTGTTCACTTCTGATTTGACTTCATCTTCGGTGTAATGTTACATATGCCACCAAAAGAAAATGTCCTGGGCTTTTGTCTCACGAAGTTCTCTTCTTTCATAACAATGCTCGGCCTCACACAGCTAGAATGATCCAGTCGGAGCTCGGAAGATTCAACTGAGATGTTTTCTCGCATCTTCCACATTCATCAGGCTCTTGCCCCAAGTGATTTTCACACATTCCCCCAACTCAAAAGTCATCTTGGAGGTAAGCACTTAAACACCGATGACCTGGACCCGTCCGTCTTGGTACAACAGTCGTTTGGAAAAATTTGTGTCACGTTACCAAAACTGCTTGGAAAAACCTGGCGACTATGTAGAAAATAAGCA
Source organism: Deroplatys truncata (assembly GCA_030765065.1). Lineage (NCBI taxonomy): Eukaryota > Metazoa > Arthropoda > Insecta > Mantodea > Mantidae > Deroplatys > Deroplatys truncata. The sequence goes on along the minus strand of CM060990.1, from coordinate 531,668,005 downwards.
GAAGGATTGTAGATCTTAAAAATTAATTCAACATGAATAAATTGTGTGCATTGTTTTTATAGCATAGGGAAACTTACTTATTGGACACCTCTGGTATTAACTCGCATAGACTCATAGGTGCACAAGCATTACGGGGACTGTAGAAAATGTTTACGTAGCACATTACTCTCACTCACCTTGTTTTGGTGGTCCATCTGTAAAAATGTTTTTATTTATGTGGCCTCAAAGCATGTATTTCCGGTGAAATCCCGGTATCGAAAGTTTGGGTGGAATGGAATAATTTCTCTACTTACTATGTGATAGAGAAAGTAAAGTAACTCATTGTGGTAACTCTCCTGGCTCAGATCCAAACTAGGAACCTTTAGATCAGCTTCATGTCTATGGTAACCAAGCAGAAACAAAGAGCATTACATACAATCACGTGCACGCATGATACTTTAATGTACATAATGTTACTCGTTTAGCACCATTCAGGGGACACTTACAGCTTAAGGTGTGCTGCGGACGTGAGTAACATCATCCCTCTGAAGAAGACTTTGAAACCACAGAATAATCAAACCTGATGAGAAGCATAGTTCAAGATTCGGACCATGACTTAAGTGAATCAAAATTATTATTAATTAGGGTTGCAAGTCATAACTTCACGAATAAAGAACTAAAAACTAAACCACCAAAAACCAAAGAAGAATTAGAAGGGGAAAAAAAGTTTTAGCAATGTCCCCAACAAAAAAGTAATGAAAGCGAAAGGAAGAGAATTCTTAAGTGTATCCCAAAAATGGGCAAAGAGTAACTCTTTACAGTCATAAATCTCCCTAAACAAAGCAGAAACATTGTTTCATGCTATACCAGGTTAACTCTGAGGTATTTCTCAAATTATAGTATTAAATCTGATGAGAGTTTATACTCACTTCCAGCCACAAAACTCAATAAGGAAATAAATACAGCACTTTAAAATACAAAACAGGTTAGCAGGTATCTACGAGTAAATGAAAACAATGAAAACAGCAACAGCGATACACCGCTCAGTTATTCGTCTCGGCAATTCGGCTCTCTCCGCACGCTTTCGTGATATTGTCGGACGGGTTTTTAAGGGATGCTGCAAAGGGTCACAAGGGTAACTACCCTACCACGAGCTTGACCCCTGCGACTCCACCAAATGTCTCGGGTGATAATGAGGGGTGTGGATAGCATGAAACCGTATACTCAAATCACATGTCACGGTGGGATTCGATAGGGTTCTGAGAGATGGCTTTACTTTCTAGTAGTGGCGCTCAACGCACTGTGCCACTGTCACTAGCCGTGGGAGATTTAGGTGGATGAGGGATGGAGATAGCTAGTTCTTAAAGTGACTGGAAACCCATGCGTCTACAGAAACTAGATAGAGCAGTCAACGTTTGACACCTAATTACAGTTAAGAGCTCAGGGCCCGACATGAAACTTAGGACGGTATGAGGCTTAGAGTGTTGTATTTAACCTAAACAGGTGTGGGAATGGTGAGGAGGGCGGAGCTCAGAGGCTTGCACGCTAATCTACTAAGAGAAAACAACTCACGATGTTAATTTGAGAAATCTATATTTTAGGCCTAGCCACCTAAGGGGATACAAATGGCTTAGCTCGACGGCATGCTTACCTGATATGAAGCCGGTACTGCCCGATGCATGGTGGCGATCCAGTCTTTGAGCACTTTAACTGTATAATCATCTTTCAGAAATCAGACTGGCGCAGGTTCGTGTAGCAGTATCACTCGAGTCCCTCCCTGTCCCAAAAAACAGGGGTTTTTAGAGGTGCACTACTGCGGCTGCACATGTAAAGCAACATGTAATGGTAAAAGTTACGTTCACACACGCTCTCCAAAACAGCATAAAGTGTGGATACTAACATATACATAGAATATAGATTTAGAAATGTAACACAATGGCCCCTCTAAACTCAAAGTAGGTAACATGATACATTACCTCAATAGAGCTCAACATTGCTAAACATAGCTGAACACGCCTCAACATAGCTCGACATCCCAGTACTCTTTAAAACCTTGCTGTTTTAATTGAAGGGCATTGAAACTCATAGTATAACTCTCTGGACAAGTACAAAAATACATGCATAACATGCGCGCGCAACAATAAGACCCACATTTTGATTGTGTCAAGTAACTAGCAAATGAAACCTCGCGGTTTGAAGCTCTATGCTATTAAATGCCCAGAAGGCTCAAAAACTGCACAAAGGGTTTTAGCAGCACATATTAGGAGCTAAAAGACACGAAAAGCAATATCGGTATCTCCAATAGGTCGAATTCAAAACTATAACAGCATGTATAACTCAGTGTGTAAACTGAACATGTGGTGAATGGTATGAGCCTAGTACGTGGTGCATCCAAAAAGTAAGTTTCCCTATTTTTTAAAACAAAGAAGACACAATTATATGAAAAAACTATATTGGCAACAGGCATGGCAATGTTTGAGCTATTTCTCCACATATTCATCAAAAGAATTGAGACACCTGTCTTACCGTCGGATCAACTTTTGTATTCCTGTGTCGTAGAAATCTGCCGCCTGAGAATGGAACCAGCGTTTTACAGTCGTCTTCAGCTCTTAGTCGTCAAAACGTTACTGGAGGACAGGAATTTCTTGAGGTGTAAAAAAAGATAGAAATCGCTGGGAGCAAGATCAGCACTGTATAGTGGATGATCAAACAGCTCCCAGACGAACTCCTGCAGAACAGTTGCTGTGCGCCGAGCCATATGTGGACGAGCATTGTCATGGAGCAGCACAACACCACCAGTAAGCATCCCGCGCCTCTTGTTTTGAAATGGCACGTCAGAATTTCTACAGTGTTTCACAGTAATAGTCAGCGTTCCGTGTTACACCTCTGTGCAGGAAGTCAATGAGCATAATGCCCTTCCTGTCTCAGAACATCGTGCACATCACTTTCTGCAGCGACACAATCTGAATTTCGTCTTGACCGGAAATTCACTGTGACGCCAATGCATTGACTGCTGCATGGTTTCCGGGGTAAAGTGCGAAATTCACGTCTCATCGCCCGTGACGATCCTGTCGAGGAACTCGTCGCCGTCATCATGATACCGCTGTAGAAATGTTAATGCTGCTCCTAAGCGTTTCGTTTTGTGCTCGGGTGTCAGGTTTTTCAGCACCCACCTGACACACAATTTCCTAAACAGCAGGTGCTTAGTGAATTTTTCAGGCAACAAGGATCGCGATATCTGCAAAAATGGCTGCTGAGCTCTGTAATCGTGAAACCACATCTCTCCAAGAAGCGCTGCCGCAACAGATCCACAAGGTCATCATAGATGATGGACGGTCGCCCACTGCGCTCTTCATCATGGATATTTTGACGACCTTCGGAAAACTGCCTACATCAGCGCCGCACGGCCCGTTCGGCCCATAGACCTGTCAGAGGTGAGGATGAATGTCGATCGGCGCTATGTTTTGTGCAGTAAGGAACTTTATCACTGACCGAACTTCGAAAGTGGCGGAATAAGACATAAGAGCCGCCATTTCGGGCCACTGTTGCCGCGCTACTGGCACCAGGCGGGAGCTGTCCGGCCGGCATATGATTGATACGTCATAGGTCTGTTACGCATGTTCAATTTCCCCGGATAAATACATTTTCTTTAAAGGAAACAAAATGGGGAAACTTACTTTCTGGATGCGCCTCACATTTACAAATAAGCATTACAGACGTGACGAGTGTATGAATTGTGAAAATGATTGAGGGCTTTCGCCCACATTTATTAAAATCTATATCTTTTGTTTCTAAATTATGAAAAAGACAGATGTGTAATTGTTAAAAACGACTTAATGGTGCTCTATTACTGAGCTATCACACAAAGAACTTTAGGTGGTGACATGAAATCTAGAAACGAGAAAATAAATTGACTTCGTTGTGTTTTCTAATTTATACTTTTGTATTCATCCTTCCTACGGGCAACCTAATTTACTGGCCAGTGATAAACTTTGAAACATAGACAAAAAGATAGACCTGCTGAACACGTCCCGCATACGACAAACAATCAGAAAACTCAAAGTACCCTACGAGCTTCATATGTCTCCGTCAGGGAGTGGAAAAATGAAAAGTCCATTTTGACAAAAAGTGAGTGCGACATCTAATGGTTTCTAAGGAGCACAATTTGGTCTTATAAATTAAAAACGAAGCAGATAATTAATATCCTTCCAGATGTCGATGGTTCTATTTCAGTATGCTGGCTGCTGACCAGGCGTAGAGGATTCTCGCGACGTAAGCAGAAAAGCTGTATGGTGGCGCTGTTATTCAATGTATAGCAGACAAGACGAAAATTCCGGATTCAACGTCTTGTGCCAACGAGATTCGTGTGCAATGAAAGTAAAAACAAGGTTCACATTAGTGAGCAGTCCAAAGAAATATAAAGTAAACATAGAAACCAACCACACTGGAAGAAAAAAGAAAAAAAGAGGATTAACCCTCTGGCAAAGAAGAAGGTGGCGTCGCTTTAACACCCAATACACTAATGTGACTATAAAATAAATCTACGTAACTCCTCAAACTGTGGTATAACGTAAAGCAAATACAGCAAAGCGATTAGAGCAAATAGCTAAAAAGCACATGCCAACACGTAAGTTACTGCCTTCTATAAACAGGGTAGAAATACATTAAAGTGCTGGTCTTGAAATACTGTAAACCAAATAGAATTAACCCTTAAAATAATTACAATGGTGAAACGAAAATTAAAATTATGATGAATCTTCACACACTAAAATCTTTGGCAAAACTTAAAGGAAAAGTTACTTCGATGCAGTGCATACAAATAAAAGAAAATCACAATACACTTAACACATAGCTGAAATAAGTCCTGGAGGTCTGTCATAAAATTTAATTTTTCTCTGCAAGAACTAGCTCAAAATTCAGAGTGAAAGTTAACAGAACTGTGTACCACATGTGTTTTATAGCAGTAACTCTAAGGTTAATATCAAATTTTTGAAAGCAGTACAAAACCCGTATGCAACAAAGCAGCACATACCACACGCACACCGACATACATACCAAAAGAGTCTCTTAAACACGTATCGGTGTGAAAAAATTTGAAAAGATACAATAGCCATGCTTCCTGTGTTAAAGGCTCGTCCTGACGAGAAAATGTCGACTTGGCAGCTTCTAAAATTTTTTGGGGTGCTTCAGAGGTAGTGGCGTCACATTTGTTTCTGTTCTTTTCTTCTGTACCAGTTTCGACGCAATCATTGAACATAGCTCGAAAAGAAGACTTAAAAAATCATCGGCGTAACATATTGTCATGGCCGGAACCATAGGAGTTTGACGTGCAATCCGGGGTTTCCAAAGATGAGCAGGGCGACACTTAATAAATGTCAACACGGGCATCCAGAACTATGCACCCTACAAGTTTGGTCATCGAGACTGACAGAAAACTGTTAGTCATACACTTAATACTAAATTGGATCACACTATGGGCCTATTTAACATCATGAATATCATCGTCGGCATGGTTTGCTCACCATATCTCTGCCGTTAGCACACGGTTTATGCAAACGACGGTTTCAACCCCTGTGCAACACACTTAACGCAACCCCTGTGAACTACTCTCACCACCATAGAGCGACCCTCGCTGTACACAAAAATCCTACCTACAGGGGCTTTTCGGCTCACCTGTAAATAGTGCTCCACTGGCGAGTCCTCTCGTCGCTCAGATTCTTTGTACTATGATAATCCTAATGCGACACCTATGACTAGATACAACATCTACTTGGGTATTGCAGAGGAGAACCACGTTCATCCACGTATTATAATAACAAAATGACCGAAATCATACACTATACAATTCCTGACGTGCCATGGACGCCCATATATGTGCTCAACCACACATTACTATTCACCAAAAATACAAAGAGATACTCAAATACTTAATGCTACTCCCTCACAAAGATTCTAGTGAACTTACAGGTCAAGCAAACTCAACGGAGGGGGGAGAGAACGACCAAAAAGTTTACATTACATGTCCTTCGCACACAAGAAAGGGAGCAGGCACTGCTTTCATCTAATAAAAGCTAAACTGTAAAACCTGAGAGTGTGGGTGGGTGGGTGGGTGGGTGGGACAAAGGTAGACCAGGATCGAAAACATTACTCCAGCATTCAAACTAAGGGGAACGCGGCAGCCTCCGTCAAATGTCGCGGTGGGTTTTTAAGGGATGTCTGCAAAGGGTCACAAGTTAACTACCCCACCATGAGCTTCACCCGTGCGACTCCACCAAATGACACGGGGGATTATGAAGGGGGTCGATAAGGCTGAAAACGGCTATACAAATCACATGTCATGGTGGAATTTGGTAGGGTTATGCAATAGGGTTTTACTTTCTAGTAGTGGCGCTCAACACACTGGTGCTACTGCCACCAGTCATGGGGGATTTAGGTGGATGGGGAGTGCGGATAGCTAGATCTCACAGTGACGGGAGACCCATGCCTCTACAGAAAGTAGGTAGAGCACACAATGCTTGGCATTTAATTTCAGGGAAGGGTTGAGGGCCCGACATGGAACTCAGGACGGCATGGGGTTTAGGGATTGTACTTAACTTAGACAGATATGGGTATGGCGAGGGCGGAGATCTACTAAGAGAATCCAACTCACAGTATCAATTTGAGAAATCTATATTTTGGGCCTTAACTACCTAAGGGAGTACACATAGCTTAGCCCGACTTCATGGTTACCTAAGACGGAACTAGTGCTGCCTGATGTAGGTGGTGATCTCGTCTTTGATCACTTTAATTTTATAATCATCTTTCAGAAATCAGATTGAGACAGGTTCGTGTAGCAGTACCCTTCGACTCCCTCCATAAACTAGGGGTTTTTATAGGTGCCCTTCTGCTACCTCAGCAGTCCTTCACCTTTTGGGCCTATGCCCTAACCGCAATCAGCAAGAATAAAGCAACGTATGCGAGCTGGTTCGGCGCTTTGAAACGAAAGAGTGCTAGAACATACATTCCGCGTGTCAGCCCTTTTAATTTTTATGGCGTAAAAATTTCCAATGCTACTGAGCACAAGAATAATGCTAACAAATTAATAAATCTAATATATGCATCGCAATAATATGAAGCTGTTTGTCTCCGTTTGGCTGTAACGTCATGTCAAAGCTACACATCAGAAAATTAAATTCAGTTTTTTTACCACCCTCCTTAATCTGTTAGGCTGTCATTCTTGACGTCCCAATCTATATTCGGCATGAAAGACAGGGAATTTTGCTCAAAGACCTCATTATTAGGTTTGAGCTTATTTTACGTGCCGTAAATCTACGACATGGGACCACCGGCTTTACTTTCCTTCCGAAGAATGCCATGCCAAGGATGTTTACGAACTAAAAAGTTCCATGTTCTCCGCCGGATTTAATCGCGCGACCTCGGCAAGTAGAGGCTAGCATGGTACTCCCAGACCACGGAAGACTACATTATACAACAGGAATATTAATTAAGATTAGGGCTGACTTCTGATAACGTTCGATATTTATAAGCGGTCTGTGTTCCGATGATTTGGGACCGGATGAAGGTTGATTCGTGAGTAGGGATGTCCAGCGAAACAGATTGTTAGGTAACTACTGCACTAAGGCGATGAAGTGCTAGGACAAACGCGTGGTAAATAATAAGTAGCAGCACGATCTTTGATACTTTCTGACCGTAGTACGGTGTAGCTCACATTTCCTGCGGGTGCCTCCGGTAAGGTGTCCATAGCTGAACTAACTTTGTCAGTGTTCTGTGCAACTGTTATCTACTAGGTTACAGCTTATGTTTTCCCCTCTTCTTGGATTATTGTTATTATTATTATTATTATTATTATTATTACTTGTGAATTGAAACTGTCCTAGATACTTCCACTGACAATATGGATTAAAACAAACATCAGCGTTAACTGTATTTTGTGGATAGAAAATTGCAATCGGTGTTGGGTTTGGGTTGCTACTATGAAAGCGAAATGTAATTTAAGTGACATTGAAATATCAATTTCGGGTTTAAAAATCCTTAGCGTGGCTTCCTTTGGAAGGGAAGTAAAGCCGGTGGTCCCGTGTCGGAGATTTATGGCATGTAAAAGAACCTCAAGCCTGATAATGAAGCCTCTGAGCAAAATTTCCGGTCTTTCACGCCCAATATAGAATGGGTTGCTAAGGACCACTGCAGTTAAAGAGCGTCCCCAGATAAAACTCAATTTTAATTTCAATGCACAAAGATCGCATAGTACTCTTAACTACCAATACCCACGTAAATAAGGCGTATTCGAATGTTAGTTGGAGGGAACTCATATTTAAAATAAAACTTTCTGTTTATTAAGGTTAATTTACATTAACACATTAAATTGTAGAAGCATTTTCCACATGGAAAACGAAAGCTTCGTTTTGAGGTACTGGTTTTCCTTTGGAAATAGTAATTTTCAACTTAACGTTGAACAAAGGGGGCAACTAATAATAAAAATGTGTGAGTTTTCTTTTTACTTGCAGAAAATTCCAAACAGGATTCGTTATAGACATACAGATGGAAAGACGAAAGAGGCATGTTGTTGATAAGCTATTTTTAAAGGAAATAGGCCGGCCCCTAAATTAATATATTTTAGCAACAATGTATAAACGCAAGTTGAATAAAGACCAGTTCCCTTCTTAAACATTTTGACATTTTAAAGAATCCGATTTCATTCTTTCTAATACATTAATTTGTCAGTGGATTTACTATAGTAGGAATGACTCGCTATTAACTGCGAACACCGATAGCAGATACAGTACATGTGCTGAACCGTTCGTCCCAGTCTGTAAACCGACGGACATCTCGCTCTTCAATTCCAGTCCTGAATGCTGCTGACATTATGCAAAGGAGCGTTTGCATGCTTGTATGCTACAGACTGATAAGCTGGTTACTTTCAGACAAGGACAGGTCTAGAGGGGAGGGGCGAGAGGCGGCCCTCCTCATCAAGCGAAACATTAATAAAACATACAGGCTCTCATATAATAAATCTCAAATAAGGTTTTAAAAAACTGGACATACTATTAGCAAAATAAGTATAAACTTAAGTAAAATTTATTTACGTATGGTAAATAAAAAATAAATACTGCAACATATTTGCCTATCCTGACACTCGTAGCTTATGCTTGGACTCACCGGAGTCTGCAATAGTGTGGCAGGGAGTGTGACGCATGCACAATAACGACGGCAACGGTTAAAACCATAACAATGCCATGCTTCTGACGGTTGTGCTATTCCATCATTACGTGACAATTACGTTTGCATTTTTGCGTGGTTAGTGTCTTACAAAATGGATCGTTTCATAATTAAGAAGCGATTGAACAATGATTTTTCTCCACAAGCCGAACTAAGCAACGAAACATCTTCAACTGCAGTCCAAGAGCCTACACAGGTTGAGATTTGTCACGGCCATCTCAATCGTCCTCTAAACAGAAACAGGTTACTGAACATAAGCTTTGTTCTCTTGATATAGGTTTTCACATTGGGAAAATGTGTCAGTTAAGCGATCACACAAAATACCAGCTTCTAACTGAACATTGGAAGTCTAATAAGGGTTACAAGTTTCGCATATCCTTTCACGTTAAAACAGAACGTGAAGAGTAAAGGAGGGCTAATATTGGTCATTTTGAAAAGCATCCATGGTTAGTTTTCTTCAGAAGTTCAGGATGAACCCTTTTCTAAGTATTACGCAGCTTTCTGCCATAAGAAGATAATTGGAGAACAGCATACAGTACGTGTAAAGAAACTGGTTTCTGAACCTTTAAAGAAATATGCTAAACTGTCAGGCTAAAATGGACATTTAGTGTCTACGCATCAACAGTTCATCACAAAGAGGACGAAATCGATGCTAAATCCTTTTTTGAAATCTTTGAAAATCCTAATCTAGAAATTGTCAACTTGTTAAATGAGAACAGAAAGCTACAGATCATACAAAAGCGATCTTGGTTGGCTCCAGTCATAAAAACAATTTTGTTACATGGTAGGCAGGAGATTCCACTTAGGGGACACAGTGATGACGAAAGTTAAATTGAAATAAAGGATGATCCAATCCGAAATTATGGCAACTTCAGAGCGCTTTTACATTTTAGAATCAACAGTGGTGATGTTCAGCTTGAAGAAAACTTAAAATCTGCAGGTGCTTATGCTACATGTATCAGTAAGACTACAGCTATTGCGCCGATAAACTGCTGCGGTAATGAAATTTTGGAGGCCACAAAACAAAGAGTGTTGAAGGCAAAATGCTATGCCATTGTTTGACGAAACTACAGATGCGTCTCACACTTGTCAGTTAAGTCTTTAAGTATGTTATATCTATGACAAATCTTAAGAGAAGACTGTTGGGTTCATTGATCTCCAAAACAAACTATTCTGATGCTGAAGGCACTGAAATTGAATCTGTTATAACAGAAGTTCTAGGCGAGTCTCTGCAGAAGTACATGCAAGATCTGGAATTAAACATTAGTTGTGTTGGAATCTGTTGTGATGGATATACTGTGAATATGTCTGACATGCGAGGTGCAGTAATAGAGATACAACAGATGGCAACAAATAGCACTCTCTGTGGCTGCAAAAATCATGCGCTGAATTTGGCCATTTCAGAGTGTAGCAACGTACAAAGTGTGCATAATACTGTAGGCACTGTGAAAGGAATCACTAGGTTTTTTAACTCTTCTGGAAAATGAAGTGTTCTTTTAAAAAAGTGTTGGACCATCAAATGCGGGGATACTGTGAGACCCGTTGGGTAGAACGACATGAGTCATTCTTGGAATTCACAGAAGATAGTGGAAACACTTCGGAAGTTGCCAAAATGGAGAAACAGTTCTACTGCAAGCAAGGAAAACAATTTGTTATGTTCCATTTCTACTTGTATTTTATAATTACTAAGCACTGTCTTAGTGATATAACAGATGTTACTATTGTTCTCAACAAGTATATTCAAATTGAATATATAGTCATGCGCTCAGCTAAAGAAAACATAACACACAGTATAAAAGTACTTCAAGACAAACGGGAAAAGTCTCACCAATTCTTTTTATTGCTTTTTGATGCTGCTGAAAAAACTATGGAGATGATGGATATAGAAATTCGCATTCCAAGACTAACAGAGAAGCAAGTAAATAGATTAAATTACCCTACAACATCCAGTGACAGTCGGGACCGTATACTAAATCATTGTGAAATATCTGTTTACATTCCAATGTCAGACAATATTATTGAACATATAACTGACAGATTTTCAGGTAAATCAGTGGTATGTTACAAATTGAACATAGTAGTACCAACAAGCTTGGATAATATATCAGATCTAGTCTAACTTTGAGCCTATATGCGACAAGAAATCGGCTTTATTGTTGAAAAAAATACACAAAGCTAATGACACTTCTTCATGAAATTTGTTCGCTCAAGAACATTTCCAATTACAGCACCTTTAAAGGATTTAATAAAGTAATGACATGTTATAAAGAGCTTGATGGAAATACCTACCCTCTCCTAAAAGTCTTGGTAGCGGATTCTGCTATCCCTTCCAATTTCAATAGGTCAATAGCCCCTTTAATTTAATAGTATTATTCTAGGTCCATGTTGTTATTTGGCCTCTCTTCTTTAATTTTTTTCGCGTTTTAACAATTTTTATTGTCTATTTTCAGTAAATTTATAATTAAACGTTACATTTTGAAATACAACTTTCAGTCACCAAAATCAATGACTTTATTTGTTATAACTTACTAGAATATCATTAAATGCATATTTCTTTTATATTGTATTCGTTACAAACGTATTGTGCTTTCAGCAGCTACAGCAGAACGGACATTTTCAACACACAGGGGGTTGAAGAGTTGGAAAAGAAAACGAATGGCTGAAGATCGCTGAACTGGTCTGGCACTTATGAATGCGCACACAGATATCGAAGCTTGTGTTGAACGTGTCATAAATAGATTTGGTGGGCAAAAACACAGAAAGACGGACTTTATCATTTAAGTAAAATGCATGCAGAAAGGAAGTGGTATTTTCACTCTTTGCTTGGGCGTAGCCTTTTTGCATAAGTCAATTAGTTTATTAAAATGTAGGTAAAACTACTAGCGTTTTATATTGTACAGTGATTAGTTCACAACTACTTTAGTATAGTTTCCTTGCTGTAATACTTTTCGTTCAGAAGTTCAAAATGTAATAAGTATTGTTAGTACCAGATATTAGTATTATTTATTTTGCCCCTTATGGGATATGATACTCCAAATTTATTCTGTCACCTAAATTTTCGGAGTTAAATTTTTAAAAATCTTCTGCGGAGGACTCCCAAACCAACCGGTGCCCCCCTTACAGAAATAATAGATTCGCGCTTGCTTTCAGATGACTTGGAGTTTCGCATATGTCGACTCCCGGGTAATGCTTACCCTGTGTACAAAGGAGTGTTGTCTTGCTTGTAACCTGCATGCTGATAAATCGGTTGCATTCAGATGGCTTGGAGTTTCACGTAAGTTGACTGGTGATTATGCTGACTCTCTGTAGAAGCGAGCGTTGTCTTTCAGCTTGTATGCTGCAAGCAGATAAGCGGTTTCACATTACTTGGAGCTTCACGTAGGTTGACTTGTGAGTATGTCGACTCTGTAGAAACGAGGTTTCCTGCTGCTTGTATTTCGCATTCAGACATGCGGTTTGGGTTCAGATGACTTGGAACTTGGCATAGGTTGAACCGCGAGTACTGCTGATACTCTATAAATGATCGTTGTTCTCCTGTTTATATGTTGCATGCTGATAAGCGGGTAGATCCCTAGAGAGACGAAGTATGTTCTCGAAGTAGCCCCAATTCTCAGTATTTTTAACTATCCTTGTATAAGTATTTCAATAAAAACATATAAGTGCATTGTTAATATAAAATTCTATAACGTGCATTATTACATAAAATACTGTTGTTCCGTAGCTTCATTTCCAATCTTTCAAGGCTATTATATTCTTTGAGAACTGAAATGTAAGTGTCAATATGAACCCATAAACTCAAAAGTGCAGATAATGCAGTTTATTCATTGATTATAGGGGAAATGAATGTTGTACTTCTTTGAATAAATTAATAACAGATATTTCCACTCGTCACGGTTCAACATCATTATATGAATCTGCTTTATTCTAATAATTGTCCCCGACAAACGCGTATTCAACCATATTGTACTATCTTCGGTAATGACTGATGAGCAACGGATGAGAAATTAAAAGCACAACAGATTGGAAACAAAAGAGTGGCTGTAGGAACAACTGAATAGCAAGTGACGTGAAGGTCGAAGCGCACCAGATTGTAAACAGAGGACTATTTGCAGCAACGACTAAATAATAAGTCGCGTGAAGTTCGAAACACACCAAGCTGTAAATAGAAGACGTTGGAAACAGCACACATCAGGTGACTGAGGACGTTGCCCTACGTCAATTGTGTGTTGTCTATCAGAAAACGACGCATGTGATGTTGTCAACTGTGCAGTAACTAAAGGGCACAAGTTCCTTATCAAAACTTGAACTACTTTGTCTGCAATTTTTAGAAGTATGTAATAGGAATTCTGAATCATTCTGTAAATGACGGTGTATTCTGAACAAGATTAGCTTAGTACTTTGTCATAAGCTTAACTGAAAATGGTCATCAATGAGTATTCAATTAATTGTGCTTTAAAGTTACATTAATGCTTGAATTATATATGATCCATAACCACCATAAAACTAACACTTTCCTATTTTACTAATTTCATCTGAATATTTAATTGCGGTTTAAGTGATGTTGAAGTTAAAGGTTCACTTGCTTATGATTAAGTATACGTTAGCGTTCTTCTTTATTTTAAAGCTTATGTTTTGTATTTCCTTTCTAAAGGAAAATCCAAAGTGCAGGAACATAAACATTTGCAATCTGAGACCTATTTCGTAAAACGCAGAACATGGATACGGTAAATTAAAATAAGTCGTTCGGAGGCATCATTAGATTTCCTCGCCAGTATCTTTGAACAATATGATACATAATTGGTTTTTAATGCTCTTCAAGGGACAAGTTTCCTCCAGATTAAAGCCTGAATCAGACGATATTTGCTGAAACTGATAGTCGACGCAGATACACACAAACATATATATTGCCAAGGTTGTCATGCTTGGGTGCGTTTGCAGTTAATGGTGAAGGGTGTATTTAGTCATAACGGTGTAAATAATAGTAGTAAATATTCATTTTTGACAAAAATACAGTATTTTTAAATTTAAAATATGAGTAACTAAAATTTATTTACGACAAAAGTACATAACATTATATTGATTCTTTACCTTACAGATTTAAACTTGGTCACTGTTTTAAAATTTAGCAATAATGTCTATTAAGTAGTGTAAAATTGCACAGCATAAGAGGAGGCGGAACGGCTATGGAATATTGGTAGGTGAAGTCTAATAATGTTGGTATTGGAAAATTTCACAAAGGAGGATTATTTCGTGGCCTTCGCTGTGAAAACTGTGCAAGAACTTTGGAGCGCTTTATTCATTTGCATCTTCATCTAAACTGGAATAAAAGTAACCACCACAGAACCCAACGCTCAGCACTATCTTCATATCCAATTCCTTTTTACTTTTGAACCATTCTTCTTTTTGTTCTGGTCCACATCTTCTCAAAGCTTTAGTTTTTTTCTGCTTCATCTTTGTCCCAACATGTACCATTTCGATTTAGTACGTGGAAAACTCTCAAACTTACTCTTTCCTTTGTCTTTATTCTCTCACTTTTTATCTCGGCTTTTACTCAGTTTCGCGGAGAAATTATTTTGGAATTACAGTCTTTCCTTTCTTCACAATTGATCTTATTTACACATTTATTCTTTGGTATGGGTAATACCTTTTTGAGTGATGAAAGTAGACTATTTTCAGAGCATCCTAACTGTGTTTCCACAAAATGAACTCTCGATTCATATGTAAGGCATTGCCATTAACAGAATTATTGACACTATTCTTTGCTTTATTTATAATCTGTGTACTATAACTAGTCCTAAATCCGGAATATGGTTTCTCAATCTATTTAACTGTATGTACTTCTGGAGTTGCAAAATACGCCGGCTGAGTCGCTGGTACAGAAGGCTCCAAATGTTTTCCGATGGACCAAGGGGTGCAGAGGAAGAAGGGGAAGAAATGTCTTCTCGACTAGTCACGCCTGGCTATAGCCAACAGTAAGTGCCGGTATCGTCTCAAAGGTCACATTTACTTCTGTGTATGCTCCTATAATTCAGCGACCTGACTCTAAGATGAAAGAAGACGAAGCTAAATACTTTTCACTTTACTAGATATATTCAAGCAAAATAAATTAACATTTTCTTTGTATAATATGTTGTTTCAAAATCAAATATAACACTCTTTATGCGGGTTATACACAAGTTTAAGATTCAATAATTTTCTTGAGAAACAAGGTTCGCATAATGTATATATTGCTTTTAACGTTTGTTGCTAGTAATAAATAATAATATTAATAATAATAATAATATCAGTTTCATAATTATCACCAATTAAACGTTCTACCGTAGTTCGAAGCAGAGGGTATTTATTACCTTGAATACCAGTTCGTTTTGCTTATCAATTTTCATAGATATTGATCGCAACGTTTAGCGCTGTGCGTGTAGTTCCATACAGTTGGTACATTCAGTTCTGATAACATTCAGGTAATGTTTTAAAAATATGGAAGCAAAAGTAATATTAATGTCAAACTGTTGAAGCAGTTTGGGCACAATTAAGTGCAACATTAAATTTTCTTCAAAATGAGATATATTTTGCGTTTGTTACTCAAAAACGAATAAAGATTGTTTTATTTGAAACATAATTCCCCTTACACACACTCACAAGAGAAAGGAAGAAAAACCGTGCCTGCCAGTCGTATAGTAGACGTAGAGTAAAAACACCTATGTAGGTATTGCATCCAAAAGGAGAAAATGTTAATAGATACGAGGAAACAACGTTTAGCGCAAAATATGCAGTTTCTATACAACTGTTTTATTCGGTTAGGATAACATATAAGCTAAATCTTCAAAATAGTGACCCGAAAGTGTTAATGCAGACAGGTTGATGTGCTTTTGTTACAATTGGTTTATTTGAAAGCACTCTATTCTGAAAATTAGATTTCTTTCAAGTTACAAATCTGAAGATGGCAAACCAAAAACAAAAAAAAAAGGACTTAAGTACTTCGTATAACGGTTCACGTTCTGAATTCTTAAAATGCTTCTCTTCCCCGGTCTGGAATGGAATGGGATATGTAACGGAGGGGACTCGGCCCCGATCCAGTGAATGAGAATATTGTGCTTGTACCCCTCGAGGAGGCGCCCCCGGGAGGGAGGGACGAGGTGAGAGACACCGGGTGGGCGGAACCAGGAGTGACGGCACGGCAATAACAAGGTTCCTAAAGTTTCCAGATTGAGATGCTCTGACACTTGGGCAGGCAAACCGGGGACCCCACCCCACACAGAGGGGTCAACACCCCAAGAGGCAGTCCGTGATCCTGGCAACCAGCCGAAGACCGAGAGACGGATAAGGTTCCACAGAAAGCATTCTTTTTCTTTGCCACGCCGCACCGGAACACCATCGCCGACTCTTCCAACCCTGAAGCAGGCCTAAAAGGTTTAAGGAAGAATAAAATGACGAATGGAACGATATTCGGGGGCTGAGAGAAGTCATATCAGCATTCGCCTGACGACCCGGGAGAACTCCCGAAAAAAAAAACCTGGGTCAGATTGGGCGGTCGCCGGGAAGCGAACTAGGGATATCCCGAATGCTACTCTCACGCATTACCGCGGCGCCACTTGAACGTAAACTGGAAGATCCGTAGTTCAAATCTCGGCTATGACTGAAATTTTCAATCTGATTCTACCTTTCCAACCTTGTCATGCACACGGCTTGAGTGAAAATCTTCTTGTTAATTGAGATGAACTGCCATTACAAACTTGGTTGTAAGTATAAGAAGAATGCAGTAGCTCAAACGATAGTCAGATTTTTATGTGGTGTCTTTGAAACTCCACACTCTTTATATTACCACGAGAACAATCAAACGGGTTGCATTCACATAACTTTCTCTTTTCACCATGCTATAATTTTTTCTTCTAAATCTCATTTTTCTGTCTGCATCTTATAATCCACATAAACTTGCAAATTACATTTAGCCCATCTCTGTGGTGTAGGGGGTCTGCCTCACATTAAAGAGGTCCCGAGTTCGAATCTCGGTTAGAGTGAATTACCTGGATAAAGCTTTTTCCAGGGTTTCCTCTTATCCTGAAAAGATGAATTTCAGATTCTAATTTCTAGGGACCTCGGGCCCATTTGAGCATCATTTTAAACATTCCTGTCAAAATGAGGCACATTTCTTCGAGGCTGGTATATCAAATACGCAACTAACCCCACTTCTTAAGGCTGCAGTGAATACATTTGGTATATTAGACTTTGCTATACTAGCATTAATGGTAGTAGCACTGCGATCTATATTTCGTTCGCTTATATCAATCGGAGGCACTATCCACTTGAGGTCTGTACGTGCAATCACAAATTAAATCGTTACTCTCTTCGGAAGACGAACCACTACTTCTGCAATTACTGGATGTCCTTAAGCAGCTGCTTGAAGAACTTCATGATAATGAACTAACACTGGTGGTGGCGAACAAATTGTTACTCTCAGAGACGCCATCGGACATGCTGGACAGGATCTTCTGAAGGTGGGTCACCGTCAATGGATTCCAAGGCTAATCGCACAATACTCTCCCTTCAGCCGTTAATGATTAAACACGGTTCCTGAAAGGATGTAAATTTATAAGCTGACACAATATGTATTTTGTGGAATTAATATCACGCAGTTTAGCAACAAGAACGACATTTTATCGCAATATTACACAAAATATTTGAATGCTCACAAAATCTTTCGGCAGCATTGTCATATTTCCGTTAAGTTCAGACTTCAGAGCATTAATTTTACAATCCGTTTGTTGGAATAACGTCATAAGGAGTGATAAAAGAATTGGGCTTAGATATATGTTTTAGTAAGAATGTCACATTTTAAAATGTGATGTTCTGTTTCTGCATTATCTTGGCTGCAAGAACGTCGTATTTTAAAATTAAAATATTTTATTCCAATTACGCCATGTGTTAAAATAATTGATATAAGGATAAATGTCCTCACCTGTCTCTACCATAAACAAATTCCGTAATAACGTAACATACACGGTTCTTGGTGGAAATCAAATGAAATCACTATGCCCACTGCCAAGGCACAACAGAGGTTTCACAATGTTGCCACAGATCGAACTACTTGATTCAAAGAGTGCCACAACGACACAGCAACTGACCTCTACTGGCGAGTTCGGCAAGGAGAAATAGGACACTGCTGCAGACATAGTGCACCCAAAGCGGGTTCTTCCACGTAAACAACACAATTATGCCGATTTTGAGTTGCGATACTCTTGCCACAATTGAGCGTAATTAGTTTTGGTCATTAAATAACTATTTTTTTATACAATTGATCTTTTGATTGGAGGATAGAATGTATTCCCTTATTTTTGACGCCAGTAAATTGTTTGGCATTTAATTATCACATATTTCAAGGAAATCTTTGAAGGCAGGAAATAATGAAATTTGCATTTGCGAAACTCCGGGACCACACGTTTATAATTTCTTTATGGCTGCCTAAATTTTGTTTTGAACGGCGAATACTGTCACATCATTTGGACTGTGAAAGTTATATTTTTGTAAATTTATAAAGCTGAATGTATCAAACAGGCATACATGATTGCAAAACTCGGAAAACGTCAGCGGGCCTTTAATTCAAACTTGATTTCTACTAAAAACAGCCTATCTCAGTAATTTAATCGAACAGTTACGTCAAAACTGTACCACGGGTCAACCAGCGTACATCACAATGATACAACGAATGCTCGTGATTACTTCCCATTCCTTTATGCAGTGAAGTGAAGATGATAGAATTGAGGGTCAGGTTTTTATGAATGCTGTTTTTTTGAGCTCATTGAGAAAATTTCGTGGTAGATGGCATGCCAGGTGTGGAAAATACTTCCCTATGAAATGAATACTACAGTAAGTAGATTTTGTAGAGATGTCCCTGACTAAATACGCTCTGCCAACCTTTTGTGTTTACCCGCCGTATATCTTAAACCATCGGTACATACCCCAATGTATCTGGCCTGCGATTCCGTTATCGTGATAAATTTATTCCGACGTTTAAATAGTGCTTCGCTAGTTAAATACAATGGCACAGCTTTTCAAAACAACATATTAAGGATCTGATGGTGTAGTTCATATCTAACAAAGCATAATCGCTTAACGTTGTTTAAATGTCAGTGCTCTTATCAAATTGCAATTCAAATCATTCACTTCATTACGCTCGTTTAATTAACAGCTCCCTTATTTTTTCCGCATTTCTCAATACGTCTTTGCACTGTATTATTATACAGGAATATTAATGATATTTCTTCTGAATACGAGTTTCACAGCAGGAAGGGTTAATTATTCTCCTGTGGTGTGTGGCTATACCTTACCACCAATCAGTTTGCAGTCTGCAAAACTCTAAGAAAGGCTTTTCAATATTTGTACCTTAAATTAGTTACATTATAGTCTGCCTACTTTATTTAAATTCTGAAAGTATATTCACAACATATTCTGCTGCTTTTTAACGGCGTGGCTATGCATGCGCATTGTAATTTTCCTTTTAATTTGGAAGGTTTCATCGCTTCATATAACAGCTCACAGCAAATAATGCATTATGGTTCTTTACAGTTTTTCTTGAGCACCGTAAATACTAAGTCTAAATAGCGCTCATGGTATTTTCTAAATTTTGTGTTATTTTTCTCGACTGCAATTGGAAGTTGTAAGCTGTTCACTATTCTGTCTCTTTAGCGAACCCGATTGTAACCATCGATTGATATTTTGCACCAATGCAGAAAAACAGAATACAGAAAGACAATTTAAACAAAGGACGAAACAAATTAACGTAGCACTTGGAGTACCAAAGTGCAACATCCTATATCCTAAGACCCAAGTATTTTCTGTTCTTATTAAAAGAGAAAGTGAGGTGAGAGTAGCTGAAAATAAATCCATACTAGCGCTTGGAAAGGGATTTAGAGGATCACTGTTTTCTGCCTGTAGGTGGCTAATAGTACGTGAGGTGTCTCTTTGGAGTACTCTGTAAGATAATTTTGTTTTGAAACAGAGAATCTGAAAATTTAGAACGGCACTCTTTGCGGACCACCTTCTTTACTCTCACAGATCCCCAAGTGTTCTGCGGACTAAGGGTTGGGAAGCGCTGCTATAAGGTAACACAATTGTATTTGCCTAAAGATTTCATAGAAAACTTCCTGTTTTGTTATACCACTGATGCAAATATTTAAAAGTATTAAACTGGATCAGTTAATACATGCGTTATTGATCAAAAAGAGCTCTTTTATCCACCTTTGTGGATTTTTTTCAGAAGTATCGGATAATTAGTGGCAGTTTTTTTAAACGCAACTACGGGTAGATCAACCGATTGTCCTCCTGGTCAATGAGGCAGTGGTCGAATTGCTGAATTCTAATGGTGGATATTTAACAGTATTTTTGGACTTCGAACTTATTCCAGATATATTTATCAAGCTGAAGTAGCAGTATGTTATATTGATCCTAGGTTCCCACCATATCATAGGAACCGCAAAGGGCATATGACGGGACCCTTTTAACCAGCCGGTTAATAGTGTTATACATTTGTCAAAACAGATTTCCGGTTTTATTTTGGTCTATCTTTTTGTCACAATAACATCCACAATGCCTTTTAATCCAAGAAGTCAAATTTAGCCTCTGCGCTTTTAAAGTGAATTCACCACAAGTATAGCAAAAACTATTTTTATCGTTTACACATTTGCGAGACATCCTCCTTCTAACTCACAACGCTTAAGAAAACACATTATTAGGTGAGCCTACACTCGTTAATCCACAACTGAGAACACCGAGGATTAGCTTCTTTCTTCTACCCTTCTGGCAACTATACAAAACCCTTTCTGTAACAGACTTTTCTTATTGGTTGTTGTAGTAAGCATTGACCAGGGCGGGAAAGTCATGTTTTTGTGAGAAGCTTATTGTTGAATATTGTCATTCCTGAAGTCACAGACAACAATCGCCTAAAGCAAATATGCCTTTTTGGACCTAATAAAATTAAATTATTTTCTTTTAATCAGTACATTTACCGCCTATGCTAATAAACATGAAAACAGTGGGGATGGAATATTTCTGGCTTCATTTTTTGGATTTCGCAGATGAAAATACGTAAGAATTAGCAGAAATTATATTTTTAACATTTTTGTTGTAGACCAGTGTTATTAGAGGAAGCTTATTAGTGCATAAGAATCTTGAAATTTAGGAAAACTTAACACTTTTAAGCATAAAATAATTTCTATTTGAAGTAAAAGCCGAGGCTTTCCTGCTCACATACTACTCTAGGTGTTCTTGGGCTCAAGATCAGTGAGTTCTTTGTGGATCACCATCGTTTTGGGAGCGTGAATCTCTCCCATCTTCAGGATGCTGAATCCCTTAGGCGGGACCCCAGTGGCGATTGTCCAACAAGCGAGACCATAGGCCATAAAAACTGCATTGTCTCCCTCGTGCAGGTAGATCTTAACATGCGGGAAGTTTAGTTGTGTATTAGAGTGTTAATCGGGTCCCGCAATAGCACTCCGATTGGTCCCGCAATATTATTTATGTGCATTGTATGCCAGAGTGTCGAACGCTCAGAACCCCAGCTGCAGCCCTGAGTACTGCCCGGAGGTTGGGTATGATGGTTCTAAGTGTGCTAGAGATGTACATGTGAATCTAACGCATGGTTTTAAAAATGTTATATAGAACCTGTTAAATCCTAAGTGCACTATCAGATAGTTGCGTAGCGAGATGATGGGGGCGGTAATGATTGCGATTTGGGTGGTTTCAGCTTCAACCGTGTTGATATTTATGTTGGTGTGCCACTCTGGTCCGTGCATGGTAGAGTCGTCATGGTGCCCACACTTATATGCAACCAACCGTGGAAATGGCGTAACTGCGTACCTTGTCACACTCGGAGGGCCCTCGTCCCTCAGGGCTGCCTTGGCAATACTTACCCTGAGTTGGACCAGTTTTTCAGCAGTCACTTTCCTCAGTTCGTAATGTCACTGTTTAGTTTTTATGTCGTTCACCCTCACTGGGAGTTCACTTCGCTGACTCCTTCACTTCACTAAGGTGAAGTACTTCACTTCCTTCGTGACGTAGACTCTTCAAGCTGGACGGTTTATTTCACTTGGAGTTCGAATACAAGACCTTCACAACCCGTCGTCACTCCGCAGTAGCACTCGCTGCACGTCACAACAGACTTGCCAACTCGCTCGGAGAATCACTTGTAATGTCGCACCAGAAACGCATAGCTAACTCACTCGCTCACTGACTCACTTTAACACACACTCGACTCCCACTAACTCGACTGCCTGACTCCCGCGAGAGCGCTCGCTTTAATACTCAGTGAAATTTTTCCACAAGTTTCTCGAACGTTCTGGAACTATTTTGACACATTTTCCAGAGGAGCGGAGAGAAGAAGCTTCCAGAAGGCTATAGTTACCTGCCATTAGCGTGCCTGATGTTAGCACAGGCGAGCGGCAGTTCTCCTTGTTTGCTACAACTGCCCGGCGCCAACCTCTCGATAATGTTGTACCATAGACATTGCGTTACATTATCGTAGTAGTCGCGGTGGCCAGCACGAAGTTGGTACACTATGGTCTTTTTTTCTTTTGTAAAGAAGGGAAATATAGTAATGTAGTTAAATAGGTAGAGATTTGGCTTATCTCGCGGGAAGGAAGGTATGGCTAAGGGAAAGGAGAGCGGAGATAAATTTCATGTGGGACATTTGGTAGGCATGTATGGGATACAAATGGTGAAGTGTCGCTTAAGAACCACCGTTATTGTAGCAATACGACGCGTTTCTGCGAATTTCGCTGTCACGACCTGGAAGAATACATCGCTACCTTGGCTGCTATTTTTGCCCTCTCGCGAACCTGTTACAACCGCTAGTTGGACTTACTCCCACCATGTTAAAAGCCCTGCATAGTTTGTTCAGGATCTCGAAAACATCACCATCATTCCTGATCTGCTCGCCAGCTTCAAGATAGTATCACTCTGTACAAGGATACCTCTCCGAGAAACCGTTTAACTTCTGTCAGGACCCTTTCCGTCAGATATTACTGAACTCTTCCTGCACACCCTCTCCTTAGTTTATTTTCTATGTAATTACACCTTCTAGGAGCAGATAGACAGGGCCTCCCCACTGTCACCCGGGAACTCCTTGTCTCTTGTACATGAGTACCTGGAGCACCACATTGTTATTAGTTTTCTTTAGATGCGTCGACGACATGTTCGTTACTTAACTACATAGAGAGGACACGCTGCCAAAATTCTTGGCACACCTCAATAGCCTGCGAATCCACATACAGTTCACCATAGAGGTGAACGAGGAAGAAGTGTTACCATTTTTATATTCTCGTCTCAAAAATCAATAAAGATGTATTGAACATGTAGTCCACCGTAAACCAACTCATAGTTACCTCCACTTAAATCCGCGGAACTTCCACCAGAAATCCCATCGTTTTGGTGTGTTTAGCACTCCTGCCCACATATCAGTCTCTATCTCATGCTCTAATGATTTGACGGGAGAATTTCAGCGTATGAAGCAACTTACATTCCATACACGGCAACTTATCAAGAAGGATGAATAGAATATTGGTAAAACATAACATCAGTACAATTAAAAAGACACCTCCAAAATCAGAAACTTACTGAATTTGGAATTTGCTTTGGAAACATATGGATTAAGAAGAGTTGGGAAATAGCAGAGGAGGGAGAAAAGGCAAGAATGTGTGGAACAGAGATTACAAATTACTACCATGTTTATTTATTGAACATTTATGTGAGTCCCGCTATAGGCATGTCCGTTATTTCTATAAGTTTCATATCTCTCTTTCATTCACGAATTCGTGGTGTGTAAATACATGGCTACGACGATGATCTGTGACCCTGATCGTGCTCATGTGGAGTCATAGGCAAGGTGAGTCAGAGTTGATGTCTGTAGTGACTTCTGCGGTATTGTGTGTGTGCCGTGCTGGTCCATGAAGTTCTTGATTTCTATGAGATGTTGGGAGAAGGTCTTGTTGGGTATCACTATTTAGCGGAGTTCGTTTGAACGGTTCTTGTGTACAATATACAGTGTGTTGTTGAGGTCGTTGCGTCGACTATGGTTTCCAGTTGTGCTCTGGGGACTGATGAGGACTGTCGGTTGTCGTGGTGACCGGCGTTATGAGAAGTAGTGAGTTGGAAATGGCGGTGGCCGGAGTTTGTGCATCTTCAAAGTGCTTCTCTAGTCTTTACAGCTTGCGTTGTGTGGAAGCGAGAATCTCTTGTCGGCTACTGTGCTATGGAGGTCCGAAAGAATCCTATGGAGTTTGGTTGCGACAGATGTGAATAGTCTGTTTGTCTGTCGTTGCTGGGCCTCAGTGGCCTCGAGGCGCTTACACTCTGTAAAACCAGCACCTCGAGCCTGGTGTTTCTCTTGTTAACTTGACCTTGGATCGTGGTAGACGTTGCTTGGAGTTCTGCTATGGAGTTGTCGCTGGATGCCCGGGTGGCAGCGGCAGAGTCTAGTCTGAACGTGAACGCGTCAAAAGGGTTCAGGTGAGCTGTCGACTGTGGCTGTTGAGTGCAGTGCTGTTGAGGTGGAGTTTGTTCTGACGGCGGCGGATGTGTGTTCTGTTGCGAGGCTGTACGCAGATCCAGCGGGCAGTTGGTCTACCAAGTGAAATGGTCCGACCTGCAGCACATAGCACAGAAACTTCGTCGGCGCGTTGAGGTCTTGCTGTTTGTAGGCAGACATCAGCAAGAGCGCTCCACAGTAGTGGCAGCGTGGAGCTGCGTTGCAGTGTACCGTTGAGTAGCTGTAAAGGAAGCAGCGGCAACATGGTGGCGTCCAGGAGGTACGGCTTGGCTCCACCCGGACGTGACGCCCAAGAAACACCAAGTCGATAGTGACGGCGGACGTACATTGCACCCTCTTGAAAAACAAACAAAATGCACATTTATGTTGATTAACAAGACGGTCTTCTTTATACCCAAAATCTGTTAGTTTAATTTTTTTCAACGAAAGTAATACTGTTCATCGTTTTTCAATTCTTGTGCAGTCTAAGTTAGAAAATGGTCAAATCTTTAGACTAGAGTTAATGATTTTTACTGTCACTGTTTTCCGTTTCTTTATGCATGCTTTCAACAATTTCCAATAGAATATCTTACCTGAAATGAGCACTACAAGCCCAAATAAGGTTAGTATGTGCACTGTTTGAAAATGGTAAGTATTAAAACCTTTTTTAATGCTCCGACTTACTCACTGTTTAGCTGCTCTCTATTTTTTAAAGAGAAACAGGCATTCACATAAGGATATTTATATTGTAGCAAAGACAATGTTATATAACTGAAATGCGTTAAATTTCAATGGACATAAATCATGATTTTAAAAAATCGCTAAAGAAAGAAGAAGAAGCAGGAGTGAGACAGGAAGAAAGGGAGGGTGGAAGGAATAAATGACAGGTAAACATTTTGTATGGATTTTGTACCATGATTACTTCTGGAAAGGAGCATGCCCGTGCAAACATTTAATTTAAGTATTGTACTAAGGTCCCTTCTGGAGAGAAAAACTGTTTCGGGCAAACAGTTTGATACTGTGCTATATTATTCTGAAAAAGGACTTGTACCATGGAAATACTTTGTGTGGATTTTGTGACATGATTGCTTCGTGAAAGAAACATCCACCACACAAATACTGTGTGTGCGCGTTGTTCTATCATTCATTCTGAAGAGGAGTAGGTGTCATTCATACACTTTTTGTGAGTGTTGTAATGTGACTTCTTGAGAAAAACATATGCCATTGGAACAGTTTCTTCCTTCCGGGGCGGAACATGTGTTAAACAAACACTCTGCTTGGAGGTTGTACCAGATTCCTTCTGGTACAACCATGCAAACACTTTGAGTGAATTACATGCTAAGATACCTTTTGGGGTATTATCCAAAAACTTGTGGGTGTCGTACCATAATTCCTTCTGGAAAGGTACCATGCAAACACTTTGTTTTGCTGTTATACAGCGATTCCTGCTTAGAAGGAACGTTTGTATCGCAAACAGTCTGTGTGGGTGTTTTGCATGATGCATACTGGAGAGGAGTATCCATGTAAACACTTTATATGGATATTGCATTATTATTCCTTCTGGGGATGAACGAGTGGCATGGAAACATTTGTGCGGGTGCTGTACTATCCTTTTGGAAAGGAACACGCACCATGTAAACACTTGGTATGAGTGGAATTAATTGTTCTTTCACAAAAGCCGTGTGTTGGGCAATGTTGGAAAGGTAGAAGCAGACGACTGAAAAACTCGATGCTATAGCCCGGCTATGACATTGAGTTTTTCATTCGTCTGATTCTACCTTTCCAAACTTCGTATGAGTGTTGTGAAGAGTTTTAACTAGTCATCAGGAGGCTGTGTTGGTCTGCGACAGCTTGTAGTTATTAGTATACCTTTGTAAGCAACAGGGGGGGCTTTAATTTTCGTTATCTAGTTGATTTCGCTATTCTTATTAGCAAAACAATACGAGAAGGTGAATATAGTAAAAGCGGAACTTTTAAGTAAGGGGGATACGGTATTCACAGCGAATCACCAAGACAGGTATGAATGCAGATAGCTTATCACATATCTTACCCATAAGTAGTACTGCATGCGTCAAGAGTATGTTGTTTATGATACGAAATATTTAACCCAAATAATATGCATTTTATTTTCCCTATACACGCCACTTTCGTATTTTCAGTGACTTCTGTGAATATGATTCCCTTCCTTGGAACAAGTGATTGTGATAAGACAAATAATTTACTAGTTGCGATACTAAGCTTCATTTTATCGCCTGTACGCAATAATATACGCTATAAGTAATTCATAAGTATGACCCGTTTTCAAAGCGTATAGTTCATTTTTGGAACAATGAATATTATTTAAGCTCTGGAATTTGCAACACATCATGTTAGCACGTTCTGTTACATCCATATTCTTATTAGCGTAATGAGAAACACTTTATTCTCTCTCTAATTTTGGGACCTATGAATTTGTTGCTTCCCTGAAACTAACTGTGCATGTCCAAGTTTGCTCCCTTTTCTTCCATTTAGTAATACACCAGAAGCAAACAGGAAAACAAAGGAGGAAATGCAATTAGTTAATAAAATGAAATATCTGAAAAACATATGTTAACCAAAGAAAACTGATGAAAACCATTTATAAATGTCGAACAGAGGCTAAAATTTTGAAATCTGACTGTGTGTGTTTCAATCTTGCGTCTTCTCCTAAGATGCAACTTATCAATTTCATAGATACTTGCTGTTCATCTAGCATAAATTTGCAACGGTAAATGTCAATACTATTAAGGATTTTAATTGTTTGTGTGCATTTACTGACCCTTTTAAACAGTGGTTGTGATGTATGTGTTTTCTTCCACTCTTTCGCATTATGTACCTGCTTGTTCACCTCTCAAAAGGGATATTATCAGTGTACTAACATACACACCTACCTTGAAAATTTGCTGACGAAATGTTTAGCTTGTTAATTCTACTCGTGATTAAGTAAGTGAGAAATCAGTCAGATTTGGGGTTACCTTAAGAAGATATAATAGAACGGAAGTTCTTGGAAGAGTAATCATCCCTAAGAGGTAGAGTTGTTCGAGTCAACTATACATTACCGCTGTGCTGTTTATTGTCTTATTGTAAATTTTATAGTTCGGAAATTGTAACAGAAGTTAATTTTTAGTATGTGTATTTCTATAGGGCATAGAGACTTACAGCAAAATTTCAAGGTAACCCAACATTAACTCCTTTATCGTCAAAAAGGGACTCCATTCCATATCGATGACACCTAAGAACATATATCAACCTTTAGACCTCTAAACGTATCTCCTTTACATTGATTATTTTTATGCTGAACAATATTCAGATACAATCCATTTACTAGTATGTGGACAATATATTAATAAATGAAACAAAGTGTGACACGTGAGCTCAGGCTTTCCTGGCGTTGGGAATACTCTTAGAAAATATGTTTTCTCGAGCTTCCAGCCAGGTGTAGAGTGCTACCCTGAACATGGCAATGACCGAAACGTCGGTTTCTAACCGAGTTTACTCCTGGCTGGAATCCAGAGAAAATCTACAGTAAAGTGTGACACATTTCAATTTGTAAAGAAACAGTGTACGAGGCGTATTCCTAGGGTAAGCACAGTTGTCAGGCACTCACAGCAGGACATTCTGCTCCGATTTGGTATAATGAGGTTTTAACACGTATTGGAAAATTACGGACCTTCTGAACTCGAAGAAAAAAATCCGATTAATCAATTCATTATTTCTTGCAATGTGCTATACTTCAGGCAAGTTCTCATATACACACAACCATTAAATAGGAACTCCTCAAAAGAAAGAAGGAAAAAACCTACTCCCAACTGTACTTCAGCACCAAGTGGCATTATCTCCACCACATGTTGCAGCACCAGATTACCTTCAGTACTTCATTGAAGAGGATTATGTTGGTAATGCAATGGGAATATTATACCCTTGAGCAAAGGCTTGTTTATTTCCCACAGAAACACAAACTTTGCGCTTCACTATGTCCTGTGACGGAAGAATGTATGCTAAAATATGGAATAGTGAGGAGAATCCCAATATTTTATTTTCGAACCAGTTAATTCGTATAGCTTATTGGTGTTTGGTTTAGGAATACGCCTCCTAAATTTTATTAATGTATGTTGCCATATGTATTATTTAGTCAGTATTGCATTTATTATATACCAGTTAACTGATCGCATTTTGTTTATACTTGACTGAATAATGATCTAGTGATGAGATCCATATTTTACAAATGACCATGTCTCACATGTTATTTTCATTATTTTTCTTACTGTTTTAAATATTATTTGAAGGTAAAATAAATTAATAATTTACAATAAATGAATGAACATATCCTAAATTTTGTAGACTTATTTACCTCTGTATCCCTCTTTATTTCCTTACACATTTTGAATTACAGCTATTAATAATGACTGCTGTCATATATATGGCTTTTAAATCGGTTGTGTATTAGGGCAACAGGATGGAAACATCTCTGCCATATTCCTCAAATACGAGAAAACAGTCATAAAGCGCATATATATGGTAATCTTGCTACAAAAGAGATGATACCAGGTATGTCGTTTCAAACAACTATTTGGCATTATATTCTTTTGGCATGGCTAAGAAGAAATGATTTATAATATGTAGCATACCATTCTCTAACCGATTTAGAACCATAGTTGACTGTAGTGCAATGCTCACAAACACAAGACATAAAATTGAGCGTTAACTCCAAGTACCCGTGCTCCACAAAACAATAAAGGTGTAATGTAATACAGAAGACTACATATTCTTTAGCACTAGAGTTAATCAGAAGTATATAATAATGAACTCATAATAACTCAAAGTCTGTTTTACCTAAGGGGAGAAAGGTCCCGCCACTGCATTCAAACAGACCTGCATCACATAAGCTGGTGTAGTCAGTATAGGGAGCTTCAAAACTGTATTCACCGTTTGGCTAACATAACCGCTAGCATTGCTCTGAATAAAATTCACCATTTTACATGTCTTTAATAGGGAATGCAATACCTATGTAGACAAATCGAAACTGAATGTTTAAATTATTGATTGAATAAATGTTTCATCCTAATAACCTAGAGCTTACCTTAAACGAAATTAGACGTGCTGGCAGCAGAATTGTCCTCAGTTTCATATTCATCAGCGTGTTCATCATCTGAATCGTTATTCTCTTATTCAATATTTATGATGACTGTATCAGAAAGACTATCCGTCAGGCTATCTCTTTCCCAGTAGAAATCTTCCACTCCTTTAACATGACGAACAGGCTTTAAACCAATTTAATGCCGTCACAGATGAAATGGCGTTATGAAACAGTTTTAAGGTGTTGCATTGTAAATTTTGAGTCGTTCTTCCCAACAAAGACTTTCACTTTGCCCATATTAGTTCTATAGCACTGGACTCACAATGGTATGGAGGCAGTCGCACAATCTTACACCCATGGAGTTTTGCTAATGTGTCTATGACGTAGGTGCAAAATTGTGGTTTATGTTGTTAAAATGGTAGCATTCTTTCATCAAAATCACGTTACATTCGCGTAACCACCGTTGCAATGCATATTCTCTTGTGTTCGGATTTGGGGTTCTGGTTAGTTATTGTAAATGGTATTTAGCGTTATCCATGACTATTACGGAGTTGGGGTGTATGTCAGGTAGAAGTTGTTCTTGAAACCACGTTCTAAGATGTTCGGAATCCCTTTCCTCGTGATATTCCGTACTTGCTTTAAACTAAATATCAAGAGAGCATTCGTTACAAAACCTGTTTTACCATCACGTGTAAAATAATTAACCTGGAACCTTTACCTTCCGGAACGCGCAAATCTTCCCTACAATCGTTCACAATCCACATTTTTGCTTTTCTCATGTACATGTTTACCCATATTTCATCTAAGAAAACAATCGGCCGTTCCGAATTCGTTATATCCCTCATTTCTCTGAGATGTTCACTACGGTGAGTATCTATATCACTGCGCTCCATTAAGAACTTACGATTTCTGTTGTTCTTACGGTAACGAAACCCTATATTGTTAATTACTTTCCACAAAGATGAGCGTGATAGATTTATTTTAAGTGTTACCTTTACAGCCGGGGGAAATATCACTTAACGCCGAAATAAATTCTTATTTCTAGATATTTAGAAAATATCTCCCCAATCATCTTGTTCAAACGTATCAAGTATATAGTGCATTCACGCTTTCGCTTTTTAGCAGGACTTTTCACTTTTACTCCATCTTGTTTCTCGTTTGTGAACTTGCATAATGCCGATTTAGACACTCCTTTCGCTTGAAATGTTGTCTCCAACACTTTTTCTATGGGTATAGAAAGCTGTCCACTTTTCACATTATCATATTCGCTCTGAAAGAACTCGTACACGCGACATACTATGTATTTTGTTTTCGAGTGCATGGGCTTTCTTTTCTCACGGATTAATAACACAGTGAAGATCAAGCACAACGAATTAATGCGCCCATAATTATGTCCATTTTTACCAACATATACACTCAATAATCACTAATTCTAATTATCTAGTACGATAACACACTAATAAATTCAAGCTAACGCAAAAAATTTGATTATGTGTAAACATAAGGATCACGATCGTTGCAATGTACTGTAAGGTTCTACGTCAACTGTCTGATTCCAGGTAGTAGGCAAGCACGGCAAGTGGGGAAACATATTTTGAAGCTCCCTGTTGTCAGGGCTAGCTAAATTCCAGGAAGTCGGACGGGGGTAGCTTTACAGCTATTGGCTCCCCGTACACAACTGTTTACATGTTTCGGCGGGACCTTTCCCTCCTTATGAAAAACGGCCTTTAGTACAGCTAATTGTACTGCTAATATTTTAATAACTTTAATTTCGTCTTGAAATCTTATTTTTTCACTAGTATACAAGGCAATAGAGCATGTATAAGGAAACACAAATGTTATATTTAGGCTTCACAATAAAATGCTGCAAAATAGTTGCACACATGTGAATAAAGCAAGTAGTGAGATTATTTAGTTGCTCTATTATCGAATTTCTAGTACATCTGGCACATCTAATCTAAGTACATAGCAACCTCCATCTTGTTAGAAAGCCAGTGAGCTTTCATGAGCGGAAATTCATTATAATATTTTACTATTTCTTATGGCAGATAGAAAGTGTGTTTTGCACCCAAACAACATTCCATATCCAGATTTCATCCCATATATCATTTTATAATTGCTCCTACGAGTTCCCTAGTAGGTAAGAAATGGGAAGCTTATTTCAATCATATATCCCAAATAGTGTCCAATGGAAAAATACAATTATATATTCAATTAGATACTCGACTACCAGCGCATTAACCCGTTGGCGCTCCCTGCCATTTGTATTTTTGTGATTTGTTGCGGTCTATTATGTTTTTACGGTTTTTCTGATTTTAAGGAATCAGTAATTATGTTAAAAATAGCGCCTACTGAAGAGGTTAAAGTCGCAATTGTATTTTCAAAATTTTGTCAGTGAACGACGCAATTAAATACTTTGAATCGTGTAGTTTAGCATCACGATAGCCAATGTATGATGGCAGACCGATCACAAAGCAATTAGGGTATTCAAATATGACTAAAGTGGCAGAGACTTAAAATTCTCTAACGGTAATCCAAAATGTGTTCTTATTCGAACTTGGTAGAACGGCAAACGTATATGTAAGAATTAGTAAATAGAAGTTCCATGTCACTTAAGCCTATGAGTAGTTAAATCAAAGGATTAATTTCTGTTGTAATGCACATTAAACTATAAGACTTAATGGATCTACCCAAATCCAGGCGATGGTTAGACGTCTTCAGTATTCATGCAATGATAATCCGGTGCGCAGTTACATAATTATATCCAGGCATTAGCTACACATGGGAAGTTGTAGTTTCGTTTTACAGTGATGCATTTAATACTATACCATTCGTTTGAGGGTTCGAGTATTCAAACACTCGAAGCTATACATAGTAAAATACCTATACTTCAATAAATTATATTAAGTACTGTTTGCAAATCCAGTAATTCGTCGTACTAGGGAGGACTGAACGCTGGATTCACGAGTATGTCACAAAGGTACACTCTCACTTAATAAACACTTAAATAACATTCTGTGCCCTTTATTAAATGATTTTGTGTTTTATTATCCAAAAACTCGAATCACTTAATAAAGAGCACACATTATAGTGAGGTTTGAAGAAGCATATTATATAATATAATTATATCACACTATGTATGATTTCATAAGATTTATCGTCTATTTGCTCCATCAAAAAGGATGTCAGACAGCACACATTCTTCCCTCATGGCGTCTGGCTCGCGAAGAATTGCCAGCTCAGAGACACATCCTCATTCTCCTAGCAGGTTGAATCAAGAAGACTGTCTAGTGTTGCAACCTAACGGATACACACATCTCTCCCCTCTATATTGCGCGAGCCTCAATTGAACCACGAGTGAAATAGCTGATTCTCATTGTATGTCAGTTTAAACGTGAACTAAATCACGAGGCAATTATATCTTCCCTTTTTATGCCTGGGGTGGTCTAAAAATCCATATCGCTAAGCTTGCTATGAAAGAGGGTTTGGCGAGTCAACTTATTTATTTCTATTCACATGTTGACACGAAAACAATTTTCGTATTTCTGGCCAGATAAAACCATGTCATTTTCTTTTTCAAATGGAAAGATTGATAAGTTCCTTCTTTAAAAATAAATGCATCTTAAGCAAAGAAGTCACTTGTTTTAATAAGTTGATGCATAAAACTTTAATACATTTTCTCCCTCAGAATAGACGTGTTAAAGTTCAGATGAAAATGTAACATCCTGCAAAGAAGTCCTTAAGAAATAAGTAGTTTATTTTAACAACCTCATGCATGTCGTCGTGCCATTTCTTCTTTCTCATGGGAAAGATGTAATTCCAGAACACATGTGTTGCATGAAAAAATGAATGAATATGTTGAGTGAAAGTCCTCTAAAAGAAATTTATTTATTTTGATGTGTTAGAATTGTTCAAACTATTATTAGTTCCATTTCTATCTGTACACGGTAATGTCTACGGCAATATTTTGTAGTTTCATGCTTTACGCATTCATTTCTCTGGCTGTCGTCAAGTGGAAATGAACAATGGAATCTGTGTATACAAATGCGGGTGCTACTTACATGTCTTTCATCTACGTGGAACCGTAACGGATAGCCGAGGTTGTTAAGGCACGGTGTCGTGAACGGAAGGTCTGCGGTTCAAATCCTACCATAACCGTCTTCCCTTAATCATGTTTTCTCCAGGTTTTTCTCAAACTATTGCTGGTAAATGCTACGGAGGTACCCTGAACTTAGGTCTGGAATGTTTCCTTCCCAAATGTCCTTATCCAATTATAATTTAATTTAATGTATCATCAGTGTCGTCCACCTGTACTGCTGTACACAGTAAGAATGGCTGTTAAAGACTGATAAAAAAATAAAATAATAATCTATCTTTAAGCACGAAGAAATGGAAGAGACTATCAAGAACGTTACCCCCAACTGGCGTAGTCCAGCGCACAACATGTTTCCAACTGGAGAGGCATCTAAGTGAAACAGACAGCTTACATCCTAGCAAACGTCCATATGGACGTTCCCTGACACGCCGTACCGAGAGTTTGAACTCTTTCCAAGATTTCAAGATCGCATAACCTGGGATACACTTACGTTATTGTAATGCTGACAGCCATTTTCAGCACCTCCAGTGGTTGATTACACTCTCATTTGTTTATTCACAGTGTTTCAGTTTTCTTTTCTACTACTTTCCTATCTGTTGTGATCCGTACTGCCTACGTTCCCATTCATATTTCAGAGATCTTGACACATAAACAAATCATTTCAGGGCATAGGCTATTTAAAAATAACCGATAGCATGGTACACATTCGCCGAGACGTAACATTCATTTATTTACACCCTATATACTTGGGATATTCCAGTCTACTCGTGTTTCGCTGCATAAGACTTTGTATAACCATATACAACACCTTGTATATATAGCGTTTTTTTCTTTCTTTTTTCTGCTCGCAATCTGTATGTTTTTTGTCATCATGATAATAGAAACAAAAACAAATGTCACCATGATTCCCTCGCCGATTCACTCCAACTGTTCCACCATTCCAAATGAGTAGCATTCAGCATAATCACCCAGTCTTTGTGCAAAAATATCACCAATGTGGCAGCCTTGTGCTGATTCGCAACCTTTAATCTCTTTTTATATGTTACACAATAATATAAAATTTTGTATTATTGCTGGACATTAGAATGCTTTATTCAAATGTATTGCTGTCAAGAGCATGCCACTTATAGCAAGAACAATACTTTTTGACCAGCCACTATGCTCTCAATTCCAAACACCCAGTACACAATTTACAGGCCCATTACGCTCAGTAATATCAAGTATTACACGACATCTTCAGATCAGTACTTTATACAAGTCTTATTCGTGTACTGCTGCTGCTTTCAAACACACATACTCTCTATCACGATTCTGGTCACCACCCCCTAGAATTCTTCACCACCAGCAACTCTATTGTCCACACTTCTCTTTACCTTCTGTGACGCGTTACAGTAACAACATTTGCCCTATTTATACTCCACTATCAGCACGTCGCCGACTGGTGTTTAATACCGGATAGGACAATTGCTTCTCCATTTTGATTGATCTAATTCAGTTGCTCTCACCACCACCACCAGCACCACTCCCACTGTCGTTAATCCCCATCACTCCTATTGTGAAACTAGAATCACCATGAGATCGTTGACTAAAAGATTTCCGCCGTACTGGTGCCGTGTGCATTTTGTGTCTATATGTGCTTGTGTGTGCGTGTTTTTGATCCGTTGCATCAGTGTTTCCTTTTCATTTCTGTTTGTCTTTGCTCAGTTATGCTTGTCAATATGGATTTATTTCTTGTTTCTTGGTAGGTACTTTCGTTTTCTTTACGTAACTTAAACCTTAAGCGTATATGCTGTATTTCTTAGTTTCCTTGTCTAGCATTGTATTTTGTCAGCATGGTAAGTAAGCAGTACATTGTCATGGTAAATAGTCTAAGTTACTTTATTTGTATTTGGATGATAGAGCATTATTTAGGTGCAGATCAGGATATCGTAAATACTTAGGGTTTCTTAAATAATTCTTAGATTCCTATTTTATCAACACTGTTTTATGTGTTGCAAAAATAGAATTGAACTTTCGCATACACGTACGTTCAACATTAATTGTTTTAACCACTCTTATGAAATGTATTGTCACAATGGCTGTTGTTGCAAGTACTCTCTTCAACAGTGTTTGCGCTGTATTTCAAATCATTTCACGGTACGGTTGTCCTGTTGTAAAGAAGACATACCACATGGTGACTATTTTGTTTTGACAGCGCCTGACTTTGCGTATGTGAATGTTATGTAGTAATTTGCATCTGTTTAACCATATTCAGAAGCAGTACACAGATTTTTACCGTTGTGGAAATTGCGATCACTTGCTCTCACGTGTTTTATCATACAACAGGTATGTCATCTGCATTTCTATTGTGTTATGCCACCTCTACAAAATTCATGTTACATTATTTTGCTGTCCGCATTTCTGTTTACTCATGGTGTGCACATTAATGTATAAATAGACACCGTGCCTCTTTATCTATTAATATTTTAACACTATTCGCGTTTTAGAAATATAAACATCCTTCTCCAACTCATAAGGTTATAGTATATACCACAAGGTACTGTCATATCAGTTACAAACACTACAATCTGCACTGCAAGTATTTATGCTTCGCTATGCATTTTTGCATTGCATTTGTTTTGCATTTGTTTCAGTGAAACATATGTTTTGAACTCCGTCACCATCGTATTGTATTTTCCCCTCCTTATCACTGTATATCCCATGAGGTTTTGTGCACTCATCTTATAGTATATTCTAAGACGTTACCTCAGCATTTTTTTCTCGGAAAATGCTTCCTTTTCTGGCTTTTGTGTTCCAGCTCCTTTTAACTGTCAAGTTCTTCTTCTCAGATTCCTTCTTGTTCTTACTCTTCTTCTTCTACCAGCACTTCTCCATCATACGATGCTTCCCAATTACGAATTTGGAACAGAGAGTACATCCAAAGCATTAGTAGCTTCTTTGATTTTAACGTTTCTTGACTCTGCTAAAAGGTAACCAAAACGCAATAATAAGAGATTTAAGAACAATGAGTTTCATCTAAAATGTTAGAATCCACGTGAGTAGTTTATGGCAACTTATCCTATTGAGCAAACACTCCTTTTGCAATTTTAATATTAAACTTGTTTTTAGGCTGAGAAAAAATATGTAAAATGAACAAAAGATAAGAAAATTTAACATTATTCAAAATAAGGCAACCTGCCCTTACTAAAGCCAAAAATAAAACATTCAGCGCGGACCAATCAGACGCCAGCACACCGTTAGCTGAAGTGACTCCCCAGCTAAGCTAATCCAATTGCCATACACTGCACAGCTCCCAGTCGGAAACATACCATGCATAAGCAGTGTCAACCACAGTTACAGCTGAAACCTGGCTGGCAGCCTTGGAAGAGACCGGGCGTGTAAGGAGACCCAATAAACTCGGTAGTGGTCAATTGTGGCCACTAATCAATGGACTTCTACCGCTTTACAGGTCAGCTATTGTTAAAGGTAGGCAGCAACCATCAAGCACCTGATTGGTGGTCACCACTTCGTGGAAGTGACCAACAATGCAAATTCCGGAGATCGGTCCTCTTCACTACAAAATAGCTGTGCTGTTCTTGACTATCAAAAGGCCGCAAGAACAACACAGTGAGCAGCGCTACAGCGTCACAGCCACATTCTAGCGAGGTTAGGTACGGTACACTTCGGTGTCCGGCCCTCTCTCAGTGCACACAATTTGGGCCCCTTTTACCTTCAGGTGACGGCACTAAAGGAATGGCTGTTGCACTGCACCATAAAATGCCAAATCCTTCTCCCCTCTTGACCCGGAAGAGCTCGAAGCGGGGCTGCCGTTCAAGCGGCAACTGCCACTCGCAATACCAACACTGGTGCATCCACTAAGGTCTGTAGTGGTCCTGCCGCTTTCGAGGGCAACAAAAGTAGATATCGCCAACAAAGCGGAAGAGGAAAGACCAAGATATCATGTTTGGACACATCAAGCATTATGCCTACGAGGCCTCCCACGCGAGAACCGTTCCCCTGTAGCCCAAATTTCGGAGTCCCTTTTCAACCACAGTGCCGATGTCAGCACAGAATATTCAGCACATACAATAAGACTTCTGTATTTTAGAATCACTCCTTTATTATGGAGAGAGATGAGGCAGCCAGCTCCTCCGACCTTTCCCCGTCGATAAGGATAATCTTCAGCAAGTGGTCCCCAACAGATGGTAGTGGACTTCTCCCTATTTGGTTGCAAAGGGAACGCCCACTGGCCATTCATGCGCGGCTAAACCTACAAGCTCATCTTCCTAAGAAGGACTTCGCTCACCTTAGCTTCGACTTTGATAAGGCTCGTGACATCCGCAGGGTCATCCGTGGATTTTCGGTGCTCATCTTGGTTGTAGACATCGAATCAGACATTAAACGCAAGCGTATCGCCCCCATCTGGTGAAGCAGCTCATCAAACCCCACCAAATGGTCAAGGTCCCAAAAGCTCCTTCACTCTTAGTAGTAGTTGTCGAGTCGGCCGCGATACGCAGGCCAAGATAGATGCTCTCTGCACCATCTGTTCCCTTTGCGTTCAGATTAAACATTCCAAAGGCTCTGACGGCACACACAATGTCACCGTTGTCGGGGTTCTAACCGCCCCAATTACTTCTGCTATCGCAAATTTCTTTGCTTAAGTTGCGGAGGCTCATACCTAAATATGTGCGTCCTCGTGAGTCAGTGATGTGCTTACCTTCGCCAGCTGCAAGGGTGGGAATTGTTATTCTAAGAGATTTTCCCAAACAGGAAGGCGGTGATGGCATCGAAGAGGCTATCTCCACTACTGACCACCCAGATACACTAGAAGGTTGGTTCTGTCCACATCCCGCAGCCTGCAGCATCATCTAGCCATCCATGCCAGGGAAACTCCTGCTCCAGATATGTCAGATCACAAAAAACCGCCAGCAGCGATAGGTTTCGCCGCATTGGTCTAAAGAATTGTGGGTGAGGCTGGGATACACGAGTCCCTAGACAAACAATACCCACAGAAACAAGCACCAAATACTGCTGCCCCTAAAGCTTCCTAAACTATCTAAGGGCTTCCTAAGGGCTAAGAGACGCCGAGTACTTCAAGAGCCACAGTCGGAATCGGGACTCTGCGCCGGCACGGATTTCTCATGCCCGATCGACAGCTGTGGAAAATACGGCCAATAGTAGGCTGGCCCCTAGATTATCTATACCTACAACCCTTCCACAAAAACACTTCTTATCCCGTCCTGCAGCTTTCAAAGAAGCTTAAATTGGCTGTAACTACTATTG
This sequence comes from Deroplatys truncata, assembly GCA_030765065.1. NCBI lineage: Eukaryota > Metazoa > Arthropoda > Insecta > Mantodea > Mantidae > Deroplatys > Deroplatys truncata. Next base: position 531,628,843 of record CM060990.1, on the reverse strand, counting down.
CAGAATCAATACCATCGTTTGTCTGAAAAATACTATAAAATTATTGCATAATATACTGTTGAAACTAGTCAGTTGCTAACTCCGTGGCAAATGCACACCGAATGTCTGAAACAGACGATAGTAAAGCTGATAGATCCCGTTTGTTAGCAATCTCGCCATTTTCCTCTGCTTTTGCACATCACTGAATTAATGATCTGTGATTGATGCACTTTAAGCTGGAATATCTCATGAAGCTCCGCTTTCATAGTAATTTAATGAGTTAGTTCCCAAAACAATTTTGATAACCATTACGCGTGGAGACAAAGAACAGTTTTCATTTCCACATCTTAGGAAATGCGGCACTCATTATATATATATGCTGCTAACTGCCCACCTCACATATTAACATCAGTGCCTGTGCCCTATCTTAGTATATAATGAGCTTGGGCATCATCTTGAAATGATATCTTTTCCCATCTCGTTGCAATATGAAAGAATGGAGTTTGGCTTTAGGGCACAAAACCATAAAGGACATCGCCCACCAAAAATAAAAAAACGGAAATAAACAAATAAAGCAGGAGACCAAAGAACTCAGTCTAAAATATCAGGATGCTTAATAGAACAGAATCCAAGGTAAAATACAGCTAAAAGGAATGAAAGCAGAGAACACAATTTTAGAAACGAAGTGTTTGAAGGAAATGGGTTTAAAGTGCACTAAAATCCCGAAAACAGCGCAAACACCAGTCAAATACCAGCAAGCATACATGCTGCGTTTAAAAAAGCTTAAAACACATTCTACTGCAAGTAGTTCATCCGCCAAAATGGCGGGCAATGCAGCACCCATGCTCATGGGTAAACCAATAAAGGCTAAAGCCGGGCACTCTTTTAAAACATACCGTACATTGAAAGTCGCGCCACAAAGACGGTAAATTTTTGCGGGCTTTTCGCTCAACAAATGACGGTGGCTAACAACACAGCGTCCGATACGAAAGCGACGTACAATAGCCTTCTCTAAACGGAATGGTTGGGAAGGTGTTCTCCAGGTGGAGGGAAATGCTTTGATATCCCGTAATTTATTCCCCTGGACAGAGGGTCATTGAGTAAACCAGCGAGAAAGCTGGCGCCACATAGGAATGCTTAAAATCATCCTCAGGGACAGAAGAGGTAATGTATCTGGGGGTAAAGGCGCACTCTGTATGCGAACTTGGCCAGGGACCCAAGCAGAGAATAAGTTGCATTGGCAAGCAGGTGGATTCAATTCTGGATAAGCTGTAGAATGGGTTGCTGAGTGTACAGTGTATGAACGCTATAGGGTGCGCTCAGGAAGTCCCTAAAGAAAACACATCTTTGGAGAACGCGATGCTTAATAAAAGAAACAGCTTCCTCCACCTAGGCTAAATGGATACGTTCTATCGCCAGTTCTTGATTCATGTTATACCTGATTTTCTGGAGGACGTTCCTCTTGTCCTCCGACACCATATTTGGTTACAGCATGATGGAGCTCTCGCCCACTTTGACAGGGTGTTAAAAGGCATTTAATAATGCATTCACAGGACGGTGGATTGATCGTGGTGGTACTGTTGCTTGGCCGCCACGTTCTACTGTACTCACTCGTCCAGATTATTCCTTATGCGGTCATATTAAGAGCCTTATACACGATCCTAATAAACTCAGAAGAGGAACTGCTTGCGAGAATAATTGCAGCCTGTGATGTAATCCGCGACACTCCAGGCGTCTTCGAGAGAGAACTAGATTTCTTCGTCGTTTCAATCTAAACTTGGAAGTTGTAGGACGTCACTTTCAGCAGTTCCTTTTAACCGGTTTTTGTACGAAAACATGAATAACATGTTTAGTTTCTTTACTTCTTCTTATAATTTTCAAGTTCCGTTCACTCCCAGGACAAATAGAAGCTTTACTTTTCCTTGTTTTTATAAATTCCCTCCATCCTGTGGAAAAATAGCAGCTTTAATTTTCCTTCATCTTCCTCAGTATCTACAACTTTCCTCCGAACAGAGGTATTAACAAACACTTTTCCTCCTAATTCTTCATAATTTTCCACTTTGCTTCAATCCGAGATTAAATAGAATCCTTTATTTTCCATGCTTTCTACAACGTTCCTCCACTGCGAGATGTGAATAGGCAGTTTTTCTTCCGAGTTTGTCCTTACCATTTTCCAGTTTCCTCCACTCTAAGCACAAATAAGAACGTTAATTTTCAATGATGTTCTCGAAATTGAAATGTGCTTCCATCTGCTCCAATTCGAGGTTTGCATATAAAGCCCCCACCCCCGTCTCCATGTTACCACTTTCAAGCTTACTCCACTCCGAGGATAAACAACTTTAATTTTCCTGGTTCTTCGTTATTGTTTACACCCAATTTTCTCGAGGCTGAAGTATGAATAAAACGCTTAGTTTGGTAATGTCCTCTTGTAATTTTCTAACTTTTCCACTCCGAGGTATTAATTACTACTTTAATATTTGTCACTCTTCCTCATTTTTCACAAATGTCCTTCTCTAAGAAGTATGAGCATGTATGGTTTCCATTGTTGTTCATCTTTAGCAGCTGCATTTCTCCATCCCTAAGGCCAGATAGATACATTAATCAATTTTTGGACATTTCTCCCTTAATATTTACATAATATGTTCCCTCTATTCTTACTGAGCGGGATGGCTCAGGCGGTTACGTTTGTGGCACGCATTCGGCGGGTCCCGGGATCGATCCCCGGCGAGCCCCCACACTGGACCATGGTTTCTTCGTGGTTTCCCAAAATCGCCAGGCGAAAGCTGAAGTGTTTCAGCTTCTACCACGACTGTCCTTCCTCTCATTTCCTGCACCGATCATCTTGCTTGTTATCTGTTCCAGGGTTGTAAGACCAAGCAACGATGTTCGGGGGTTGCGGCTGGGCGGTGGCTTGCGCTCTATGAAGGTTTCTTCCCAGGAATCGTTGCGGTACCGCTCAGTTAGGTCTCTCCTTAGCGTGGGGCTCCGCTCCTGGGGACCCTGGAGTTTGGTGGCTTGTGGGCAGGAACCTTGCGGCATCGGTTGCGTACAATCTGGAAACCTCAGGGACCCATACTTGCTTGCGCCCGTCAGCATCCAGACCTGGTCGCCCTTCGTGTCTCTCCCGTCATCCTTCCCTCGCAGGGGTCACGTTGGAATTACAATGGGCCTACTGGCCTACATACGGTGCTCTGCCCAGTTTCCGAGGTCCCCTCCGTGATACGTACCTTTATCTGTACCTTCCCTCTATTCGTGGTGTATACAAGATTACATAACAAGTAAAAAATCCATTTTACATTAACACCTATTCTTTTAATGATTACTAGCATCTACACATACTTACATGTGAAGCATGACTAGCTAATTATCTTTGTGTGTTTCCTCCAGCCTATTGTGAAATTAAAAGCTACATTTCTTTCTTCATTCCTTATCTCTAACATTTCGACTTCGTTTCTGTAAATTTAAAGCACATCTGAATTAGACCACCATCATGTTATTGCCGTTGCACTATTTAAAACGCAAGCGCTTTATCATTCCTTGATTATTTCTTATTTTCATGTGATGCAATATTTATTGCCGCTTCCTTTGTACAACATTTTTATCATTAATTTCTACATTTAAATAAATAGCACTGAATACCGCCATAGTGATATTCGGAAAGGAGCAGGCATATAAGCATTGCAACCGCACTGTGCTAACAAGAATAATGACAGTATTCCTGAGCAATAGGTTTAAACATTGCCTCCCAAAAACCATGTGTAGAAAGGAACTTTATTACACTAAAGCTAAACGTTTTCTTCCTCCGCAATATTCGGAAATTAAAACTGCTATGGCTATTTACTGAAGCTCTCATATTAAATACAAGAAGAAAATGAAACTTATTTTACAGAGAGATTCGAACACGGCACTATTTCCCTACTATTAATGATATTAGCGAGTGAGCTCTCATGCGAATGGTAAGGTCCTCTTTAATAGATATATTTGACTGCCTGCAAACGTATAAGGGTGCTATCTCGTGATTCTGTACCGCTTCCCAAAAGGACAACATGTGTGTATTTCTGAAAATCAGAGTTCATCAATGGGAATGCTGTCTGTTAGCTTCTTCCGTATATCTGAAGAAGAAAGAGTAGAAATATGCTTTTCTACGGTTCCTGGAAGTGAATAAATAAAGTTTAAGCAAGCCTGTGAAAGTGATTTGCCTTGTACACTGGTTATTTCTTTTCCAGAGCTAACAACACATTCTTTTAGTTCGTAAGCACAATAGTATATTAGTCGCAGGTCATGGTAATGTCATCTTTATAGTCACTTCCTTAAAGGGGTTCTGATTACATATCATGTGTATGTTAAGAACATTACAGTATCTTGTGTTGTACATTCCTGTTCAAAATTCATTCCTTTGATTTACTTGATTACAGTTAACAGAAACGGTAATAAACGGAGCACTGCAGTATTCCATATGCCTCAAAATCAACAAATTGAAGAAAGAAAGAAAGAAATATTAGGTAGAACCTGAAATCGGGTGTCGCTGGTTTGAGAACTCTGTACTTTATCACTGAGCCATACATGTGCCCTTTTTGGCGTCGCAGTAAATGCTTGCATATAGCATTGGGGTGGTATCAGAGGCGTACTGGCTGAAATTTATTATATATATTACATATAATATATTTAAATAGTTTTGTAGATGATGCTTTATTATTTTTAGGTTAATTTGGACTATCTTCTTAGTTAACCAACCTATAAGTTCTCGTATAGGGTCTCCCGAGTCGTAGAATCTTTAGGAGGCCACTCGCTACGGACTCTGAAGTTCTACGCTTCCTGTAAGAGTATTTATTTCTCTTTATGACTCTCCGTAATTGCATCTGTACATGAATCAGACAGAAGCTTAAACAGATCAAGGAAGGAGGCGATGCCACTGCTTTGACCTACTCAGACTACTTCTAGTCAAACAGCAATATAAATCGTTACGAGGGGTCCGAGTTCATATATAGTAATTTACACAATTTAGTTTGAGCCCTGGGTTAAGCCAATGTATACGTCTAAGAAATAACTTCAAATATTCAGTAATTAGGACCTGCGATCTAAGTGCTACCTTGACTGGTTTAGGAGAATCCGTAAATGAGTCTCCCAACGTAAAACCCGACTCAGCCAGGAAGGTTACATACTCAATTATGTTGCATGGTACCCTGTAGAAATCGTTAACGACATTATTAGTTTATTATCCCAATGGCTCATAGACCACACCAGGATGAGTGTATACATGGATAGGTGTAGATTATAACTCTTAATGTTTACTTTTTCAAATGAGAGTCCAAAGAAATTTTTCCAACTAGGAGATCTTATGTGTTGGATTTTGGGGAGTAAGCCTCTAAGCCGCATCAAGTCTGTAATATCCTCTGTGAAGTCCCTGGCATGCATGAGTTTTCCAGCAACAACAACTCGTTCTTTCTTTCCGTTTTCTACCGTGAATAGCGCGAATTTTTCTGAAAGTCAAAAGCACCTAGTAACCGAGAACTGCCTATTTCGTTATTGGAATGCTTTATTTTCTCATTCTTATAGGAAGTCTTTTATATGTAGTACGAACTTTGACACCTTAGAGCCGATAGCGTTCATTCAGATTTTGCCAACGTGAATGGTCGTACTGTTGAATATTGAAGGCAAAATGGCAGAAAAATGAAATTTAAGTAAATACATTCGATAATGCAATCAGAACAGCAGAAATGTTTATATGGGACTGAAGGTAAGTATCTGGTGGTCCTAAACTTTTTAAGATCGCACATAATATATCCTGGCTTTAAAATGTAAATTTCCAAGGTTTTCTTTAGATTAATAAAGCTCTGCAGTCCTTTTCGCATGGGGACCAAAATTCTGGTAATTATCCTTACAGAATAACGGAATAGTGCTTCCTTCAGATTTCATTTTGAATCTGGAATTGCAGAGACGGCCATGTGAATCCTGAGCCAAATAACAGCCTCAGTAACGGTGCTGTTTGTTGTAGGTCCTACGATGTGGACGATGCAATTCTCAATCTGTTCGCGCCTTCCTGCGATATTAGTCGAATATAAGCGACTATTTGCCTGGCTCTATGCTACAAATTTTCAAATTGCCCTAAAATGTTATGCCTACGACAATGAGGTCTAGGACTTCTTATGCCAACCTCAACACAAGAATCCTTGAAAAGTAGCTAGTGCGTTAAATAGCTATAAAATACCTTTCCAAAATGCAATCTTTTCACTTTCACAGATATCTAGAATAATCTGACAGCATGCAGAATTAAGGCCTAAATTGGAATACAACTGACATGGACATCCATAATGTTGTCAATCTCAGGTAAAGAAGAAGTTCTCCGTTGTGAAAATCTTCATGCATACGCAGAAGCTACCGTTCCACTCTTCTATCGAACTAGAACTACAGGGGAATGCCAAGAGCTGTCAGACTCCTCGATAAAACCTATTGATTTAATGACCTCCAGCATGTTCCACAACTTTGTTTGTATTTTAGTAGGACGCATATGGGTAACTGCTTAATGGAACTGCCGTCTCCAGTTTCACTGTTGCGCAGGACTCAGCCCATACGCACGGAATCGCTGTACTTTCGGCTGAAGATGAATTGATAATCTCATCAGGGGCCGAAAACACTTCTGGTGTATGGAACATTAGCCAATGCTCATCCATTCTTTCCATTAGCTCTTCTACTCGGCAATAGAGTTTTTTGCGATGACTATTGATGTCACGTTCTTTACCCGATTCAAATGGGGTAAAATACCCCTTACAGTGTATATGTATATATATATATATACATATACAATTTTGCAATTACAAGTGTTATGGTTAACATTAGTGCGAGTTTGTAGCATTAGAAAGTAAATATTGTTTTTGGCCAGTTTTCACTGTCAGTTCCCTAACGTAATTCAGTTAAGTTCTCGCTGTCACTACACTTTGTTGATGATACGTAATTGCTGGAGTTTTCGAGAGAGTTCTAACATATTTGCGGGAGGCGTGGAGAAAGAACCTTCCACAAAAATCCAGTTATCTCTCGATAACAGGTCTGTTGTTTACAGGCCGTGAGAGGGTTATTCCTCTGATTATCTCTCCGTATCTGTTCAAGCGGCCAGTTGGTGGGTTGGCGCCTTCTATACGATAATTGAGGTCCATAGCTGCATCACAATATCAGTTAGTTATAATTCCTACAAATGTGACAGGTTTCATTTTTATATTCATCAGGATGAACAACCACCCCCACGTTTATTTTTTCTCTGCGAGGTAGCAAAGAGTCTTCAATACATTTTTTTTTCAAATATCGTCTATAGAACTGACTGACAATTACTTGATATTACACACAAATCAGCTGCTTACTTTCTACACCATGTATGTCTGGGATCGATAGTCTATGTGAGCAGACCAATTTCTTCATCTCTCAGCTCTATCAGTCACAACTCTACACAGTAAATCGCAATTTCATAATGCAGGGGTTTATAATTAGTAAGTAATTCAAACACTTAATCTAATAATTTTGTAATTTGATTTCCACCCAGTGACCTGTATTTTAATTTAGAAACAATGATGCTACTTTTTAATTAATAAGTAATGTTGCAGGTTAAATTGCCTATTGTGGGAGACAAAACAAGAAATAGATTTGGCCCTTGATTATAACAAATAGCTTGTCAGTATTTTCTGATTTATACGTAGCTCTTGATAGACTGGAATTAAATGTAGTTTTAGAAATTTGAGCATAAGGGAATGTACCAAATGGACTTATCATCATAAACAATGATATATTCCAGTAACTTAAGCAAGATAAAATGTGTTGGTCAAGATAAAATGTAATGAATGCCATGGCCGTTTTTTGAGCCGCGAATCTTTCGGTTTCCGTCAGGTTGCTCTAACCAACACAGCCACCATAAAAACATGCGATGCCTCACATTAAACACACCAACAGACTCGCACTTTCCCCGTTACACCATGAGGAGATCCCAAATTCATTTTTTTAAAGTTCCCTTGTTGTACCCAGTTTATGCTACTGTGTTTTACTGTTTTCATACCGCTTATTTCCGCAACACACATACACACACAAACACCCATGCCCGTGGCGGGACTCGAAACCGCGACCCTCAGCTTTGCGGAGCGTCGGAGCGACTACTCCAGCGACCATGGCTACGAGGGCCGGCATTTGAAATCACTTACCCCAATGCCGACTTGTAGTGTCGAAAGCACTTTAAGTACCGGCTTCATGGCTTGACCAATTATTACGTCAATAAGTGAGAATTAACTTGTTCTTCACACAATGTTTGAAAGATCAGAGTGAATGACAATGTTTACATTGCATATTTAAAATACAAGGAACAGATTTTGTATACGTAATATGCAATTTTAGTCTGAATATGTACGAGGTGTGGTCTTAAAGGAAGTGCCGTTTTATTATTTTGCGGCTGCAGTCGCGATTTTGAGCATGCGCGATCACTTCCTCCATTCATTAGGAAGTCAGACGCAGCAAAAAGCGTTCGTCACTTTGTGTTTTGCTGTTGTTAGAGCGTTTCGAAATGTTCAAAACAATCGAACAATCCGCCGACTGTGAAGTCAGAGCAGTGCTTGATTTTTTTTTTTTTTTTTGAATGCGAGAAATGTTAGCCAGCAAACTTCATCGCCAATTGTGTGAGGTGTATGGGCAAAAAATAAACAGTGACAATGCCCGGCCACACACAGTCAAACAAGCCCAAGATCTGATCCCATCATTTGGTTGGGAACCATTCGACCACCCTCCCTACGTCCGGATTTGGCACCAAGCGATTTTCATCTTTTTTTCAGCTGAAGATATTCCTTGGTGGAAAACACTTTAACGACGATAATTTTCTGAAACAGGAAGTGCAGAGTTGGCTTTCATCACAGGCAGGATCATTCTTTGACGAAGGTATACAAAAACTGGTTTCCCGTTACAACATGTGCTTGGATAGCGGTTGTGACTATGTGGAGGTGTAGTGTAAGGTATAAGGTAATGAATGATAATAAAATATTTGGAAAATAATAGTTTGTTATTTTTGAAAAATTATCGGTACCTACTTTAAAAACACGCCTCGTATATTGAAAAATTCGATGCACACATTTTAACGCAAGCATCTCTGTTAAATAAGAAATTATGTGCATTTCTTTGAAAAGTAATGCTACCTTCTGTTGAGTTCCTTCAATGCTGCTTTAATAGAGGTATTAGCTATTGTGCATAAAACGTATTAATGGGTGATGCTTTCCATCTAAAGCCACAAAACTTTAAAATTAATCTGAAACTGCATATGGCTTTACGAAGATGAACGATTTTATATTACATCTAGAACATTTTGCGTAAAATTAATCATTTTTATTTCTTTTCAGTTTGTCATTTTGATATTTCTTGCTTCACAGCAAAGTTAGGTACAACGTATCAATCATTTTCAATAATTAATCCTTAAGCTAGGCATCTCACTAAAGAAGCTGAGCCGCTAAAAAGAGCTTGACACCAGCTCCAAATTTGCTTTATTAGCAGCCGGCACAAAAGATGTTAGTAGCATATTATAGGGGAAGCTCGCGCAGCTTTTTGCGTTTATATGGGAAAGGATAGGGAAAACGAGGGTAGATGCGACGGTTCAAGGAGGAAAAATGCGTTTAAATGGGAGAGATAGGGAATACGAGGATGTCGTCAAGCGTCGTGTGCAACGTACGTCCTCACGTCGTCGGGAGCATGCTACGACGCTCGACGACATGAGGACGTACGTCGGGCGCATCTACCCTCGTTTTCCCTGCACACGACGCTCGACGACGTGAGGACGTACGTTGCACACGACGCTCGACGACATCCTCGTATTCCCTATCTCTCCCATATAAACGCATTTTTCCTGCTTGAACCGTCGCATCTACCCTCGTTTTCCCTATCCTTTCCCATATAAACGCAAAAAACTGCGCCAGCTTCCTCTGTAATATGCTACTGATGTTTTCTTTTCTTTTTCATCTCTGTTACAGAAAAGAGAGAGAGAGAGAGAGCTGATAACATGTGTAATAAATAATCATGGAATGCTGTTGTAATGTATATTAAATCAATTACAATTATAAACATGTTCATAGTTTCTCTAGGATAGAGTATGCTTCATTACGATGAAATATTTATCATTCAGCAAAAGTCTTAAAGTGCATCGGCTCCTTCCAGCCACACGTCACGAATATCATGGACCGAGTAAAGTGGTGCAATGGTGGTAGTGGAATTTTATGAGAGCGCTTGGTGATAATGCCCATTTATAGCGATGGACCATTTATACGCGGCTTTCAAGACTGGCAACAACTGTTCAACAGATTCACAAGCACCCAAAGAGACTGTGTACATATCTTTCCAGAGCTCACGGGAAGAGAAAAGCCACATACCAGTATGGAGCTTCGAATTCGGTTGGCCCGCACTGTAATTAGTAATGTTGTCACTTTATCATGAACAGAGTGTCTGTTTTTAAACTATTAGTATATTTGCACAAACTAAAATAAATCGCGAAATTAGGTTACAATTTCAGAGAAACAGTAATAATCAAAGTTAGCTGTAAATATTCAACAGCAATTCCACGATGTGCCAACATGGAAAATGTAACTTCCCTTTCACTTTGCAGAATAGTGATTATTTATCCATTGTCTAATCGAAACTTTCCCCATATAATGGTGTTCTGGTACAAACACAAGTACAGAATTGCGCACCTGCCTATTAGAAAGCTTACACATGAACTTTTAAGTTTGAAGCTTTTAACAATTGGCTTCTGCTTCCAATAGTATGGCAGAATCATGCAAAAGCAGAAAACAAATTACGCGCTCTTATTGACAATTATTCTGGAAAAATAAAAATACCTTCCCAATCATATTATATTTATACAGGGTGGACCATTTAAGTTGATACTGTACAATATCTCCAAAACTAAGCGATGTAGAGAGAAATGTCTTGGATAAAAGTTGCTTATATAATGGGGGAAAGTAAATGCCATTAGTCGTGTTTCATTTGGAGGACGTTGTTATGGCCATTTTAGGGTCAATTTAAAAGGTTCCCATTTAAAAATATTAAGTTAACCCAAAAGTGACCATCATAAAGCCCTCCAAACAAAACAGGACTAATGGCATTTACTTTCCCTCATAATATCAAGCAACTTTAATTAAAGACATTTCTTTCTACAATTCTTAGTTTTGGAGATATTGTACAGTCTGAACTTAAATGGTTCACCGTATATATGAAGAATTGTAATTATAAACCTCAACGTAGTTTTGATTGTCACATTTAGGGCAGTATGCTAAATTGAATGAGAAAATTCTTATCAGGAAATGCCAAACTAAAATACAGTTTGAGAACATACAGGCGTAACTAATCATGTGGAAGGTATCTGATAATTCATACCAAACAATAATTAGCAAAACTCCCCACGAAAAATTCTTCAGTTTTGTTGCACTTCTCAAGCACGATAAATGTGTGTGGCGTACGGTTAAAGTTTCAATGAAATCTCACTCAGCTGCTTTATTTAGTGAAACCTCTCTTAAGGTACTAATTACGTCCATCATGAGCTCTAAGACAGGCTTCTATTGGTGTATCCTATGTTACCTTACACCATATTTATATTCCAGGCTCCGCTCTGTCTTCTGACATCCTCTCTAAGCACCTGATGAAGGATTTTAGTAATTTAGAGGTATTGGAACAATGATAGGACTTATTGTCCCAGAGGTAAAGAATACAATGGATGGAGGTCATAAGGAAGAAGCAGCCCAGAATCTGGTTCCCCTGTGACGTATTTGCCTATGAATCAATGATTTTAATTCCTTTTAACAACCATAGCAAGAATAAACAGTCGTTTATCATACATGAGCCACAGTGAATTTCTTCGAATAAATCAATTAATCTATCTGTCAAACCATCACGCTGTAATTCCTCTGTCAACGTTTCTCCTAAAAGGAAAGTAGTGACGAAAGCTTCGTCAATTATTCCAGCGCTGATACTAAGACTGAACTCGGGGTCGTTTTAATGTTAATGAAAATTAGTAACAGGAAAGATTTCAGGATTTATGTATTTGAACTTTCTTACCTATGCACTTCCATTATTGTTTGTGGTACAATTCTTTAAAATCATTTGCTTCTTTACACTGCCTTAAAGTTTGTGTTTATTAGGTGCGGATTCAGCTGATGACCTTTCGGCTCTCCCGTGGCCAATGTGGAAATGTATCTATGGTTCCATCTTGCCGTAAAGGTTTTCCCAATGGCATTATAAGCAGCGATTGGCTTTTCTCCCCCGAACGGAAGTGGCCTGAGGTTTGCCACAGTGAATCTCAACTGAGTATAAATCGACTACGTCGATCGCCATCGTTTTCTACACACTTACACCAAAGTTCACCGGCAGGTAAGCTGAAGAAAAGCTACCTTCCTAATCCCTTAAGCTTGGTAATTCCATATTGAACCACCTACATTTAAACTCTAAAGCCTAGGATTGATTACGCATTTCCTTGTGTTTTCTCGAAGGAAGTGGCGAAGAATAGCTTTCATGTTTTCTATTACTGTTAAATTATGTAGGATCACTTATGTAGAATTACGAATATGGAGTTAGAAGGAATACTTCTTGTTTGTATTTACAGTAATTCACCTAAGATATACTTATTGTTGTATTATAAGCTTGCTGGGAATTCGGGAAATTTATCCTTAAATATTGTGATCTCAAAAATTATATTGAATGTAACCACAATTATATACAATTTTTGTTGTGAACAAATATGTCACGTGATCAAGGCAGTACATAATTTATCTGAATAAACAGCAATAATCGGAAAATTACATCGCAAATTAGGAAACTGGCGCATGGCCAAGTGGTTCGACTGCTCGCCTCCCACCAAGGCGGCCCGGGTTCGATCCAAAGAACCCACATGTTGGATTTGTGATGGACGAAGCGGCGTCTGGGCAGGTTTTCTCCGGTTTCTCCCGCAGTTCGTTCCACCAGTTGCTCTATAATAAACTTTTCTTTCATCCATTTCACCTTCATTTCTTACCATATCCTCCTCTCAATCTCATACCAGGCTACGGGCCGATCCCTCTTTCCGGATTCTTCATTCTATGACTCAATGCTCGTCTGTTCCTCTACAGGTCTCTGACCCTAGGCACGGTTGTAAGTCCTAGGAGGTATAAGCCCTATTTACGACGAGATTAAGTCGACTAAGTATGTAAATTAGAATGACATTATAAACAGTCGAACAACGGTTATATCATTCACTTATTGCGGCGAAAGACATTTGCATAACAACCTCTAACAGAGGTTTAAGTGAAATATTTTCACAGGCTGACTGATTTAATGCATGACATATCTAGGACAATAGGAAGCTGCAAACGACATTATTTTACCAAATGCATGTAACTGGGAGAAAGTTTTGCAGGGTAAATGTCTACTCCATATTTAGAGACACAACGGATATATTCTGTTCTACCTCTGCGTTGTATCTTCATCGTTATTTTTTTTTTCTTTTTTCCGTTCTGTTTCCGTTTCTACTCGTTTGCCGAAAACTCTTATAATGGAAAACAGATGAATGAGATAATCATATTCATTAGATTCAACCTTCCTTTTTTGTTGACCAAACATCACGTATTTGTGGGATAGTTTGTTTTTACTTTTTTTAATCATGTAGAGCATTTCCGTGTTTTAATGCAATACCTAAAGCAAGTATACATGATTAGAGAAGACGATTTTCATTTGAATTTACATCCCAGATCATTGGGTGGTATGAACAAAAATTAGACACATCTCAAAACATGTAGTTTGGACATTTCTATGAATAAAATTCGATGACTCAAGCTGGACGTGACCTTCATTGTGAGCAACGTCCTGCTCGCTCACGTAATGGGAAGCGTCTTACGTTTTGGAACGAACAAAACAGAGCTGTTTCTTACTTTCTTTGAGACGAGTCTACAAATTTCTTTTAAGCACCTCACTACGTCACTTAACCTCAATTCGTCACGTGAGAGGTGAGTTCGTGCAATAAATTATGGCAGGTTTCAAAGGAGAATTAGTTTTTTTTCTGAGCGCAGAAGGAAGATTTATAAAGCCCGGAGGAATTCTGTTGAAGTAAATTATAACTACCGTTATACATTCAAACATGGAAATGTACGGTGATTTCACGAAATATTCTCCTTCCTGAAACAACACACACAAGGGGTAGCTTTAAGCAGAGAAACAAATATGAAAATATTTTAGCGGCACGTAGGAGATCAAGGGTTTCAGTGTGGCATTACAGAAGATACAGGGATCGCAATGTGGCATCGCAGTATCCAAAAAATTCTGGAAAATTGTGTCTGCTGTAGGCGAGTGCGCATTTGGTTGGATCAAATTTCCCACAAGTACTGCTGCACTTGAAAGAGCTAAAGCGGAATGGCAACAATGCTATATATTCCCTGATGCAACTAGGGTATCGATATAATAATCATCAAACCAAAATTCCACTGGTACGAAGACATTAACAGGAAAGGCCTTATTGGTTTTAATATTCAAGCTACATAGAATGCAGTTAAAAGATTTACAAGTTGATGTTACTTGCCCTGTCTCTGCTTACCACTCCAGCATATGACACAATTCCGATATATGGAGAAAAATACACAAGAATAATTTGAAAGCGTCACTTCTTGGAGATCTACGTTATAGAATTGATCCGTTGCTCATGGCATCGTACCGGAATTCTTACACTACAACAAACAGTAGGTGTATAACACATGTCTCGCCAAGGAACTATTATAATATAAAGGTGTTTCGGTCGGCTAAACCAGCGCTTTCCAATGTTTCGTTCAAAAGCAAGGTCAGCCACAGAGTACCTTGGGTTCTAGTAAGTTGCATATTTCTGCATAATGTAGCCACCAATCTTTCGGAAGATGGCTACGAAATTCCTGTGATGTTAGGAGAAGGCAGGGGAAGGCAGAGCTGCTAACGATGATGATGATGATGATGATGATGAAGCAAATCGTATTAGAGAAAGATAGCGAAAAAGGGATAAAGTATCACGAATAGTAACAGGTTTAAAACACTGATTATGCAGTACACTTTTATGAATAATAGTAATATTATAAATATAATATTTGTTTATTTAATGAAGAACTACTGGCAGTTTAATAAGCGCCAAGCTTTGAATTATTTGGATTGCAGTAACTCGAGTGCTAACAGTTTACTACCTTCATTAACATATGCATCAATGAACTTACATGTTAGTATAGGAAAACAGTGCACTTTCATTATCATCCTTTTTTTTGACACATCAGTCTCTTTTTACGAAGAATTACACTCCTGGTTCTGCTCTAAATTAAGTTGCTGCAATATCAGGACGTTAATTTCTTTTAACAATACAAGACTTTTCACTTCTACAAACGTCCTTACTCTGGTTTCCTCTACTTCGTACGCATCCAATAACCTTTTCAACAATTTTTGCTACCATCAAAGGAAGACACACTAGGAGCCGAACTTCCACTTGGCGCTACGTCATCCTCCAACTCCTCAGATAGTGAGTGACATCATAGATTCTCTTTCATGGTGGATACCAAATGCCAAATCTCGTAGATTTTTATAGAAGCATTCGTAACCCAACTGTAAAACTATCCAGTTGAATGAATAATAGATAATATGGAATTAATTGTTCTTTCATACAAGCCGTGTGTTGGACGGGATTGATTCTACCTTTCCAATAGATAATATGTTAAATAATCCAGTCTAAATGTCTTATACGTGCCATTCACCATTTTCAGAGAAGCACTTTCTTCTCCTGTCAGGTCCAAGAACTTTCTTTCTAATTCTTTAAGTGTATAGGCTTGATGTCCGTTCATATGTCTTTTGTTTCATTCTGCACTTCATGTTGCTTATTTTCCTAAAACTTTTATTTTAATTATAATTAAAATATTTTATTTTCTTAAATCTTCTTTAATTCCGGTCACTGCAATAGGTTTCATTTTTTCTTTTGTGGCAGTTAGGAGTTCATTAAAATGTCCACAAGGCTCTGTAAAATATTCCGAAACACGATAGAAAATGCGATGCTTCCTCCATCATTGTGGCTGCATAAACTAAAATCATAAATGTTGCAAAAGGCTTTCCCCACACATGTAGCAATTCTGCTAAGCTGTTTACGTACAACTAGTTGGACGTGTATGTGACGTGCGAGGCGTATCTCACTTCAGAGAGGAAATTTTTATTCATATGAAATTAACGAAACGCATTGCAAAACTACCTGCACAGAGTGGGAAAAAGCGTTATTCTTATATAACGGTTGCAGCCGAAGCTGTTGCGCGTAGTGCAAAAGAACCGTTTTGCTTTCCCCCCACAGAAGAAACAAGAAATGGTCTTAACTCTTAAGGCCAGGTGTGAAGAAAGCCAGCGAGAGGAATGTGCAACGTAAACATTTTCTGCTGTCCCCCATCATGTTTATGCGCGCTAGTATCCTATAAAATACAGAATGCATTATCTGACACTCGTCAGATAATACGTAATACCCATCACATATGTTACATGTACGAGTATTGGCAGCATGAGCGGTTTACATACACACATTTCGTAGTAAACAAATTGACTAAGTGAACAGATAAACACTTCAATCCCCCTCTAGCCTTTAAGACCCCTCTTGCGTTCTTCTGGTGGTCCAACAGTAGTTTTGTGTTTTATACAACATACTAAGAAATACAAGAGCAGCCTTATTCCTGTATATTAAAAATCTTATTAGTAATATAAAATTGGTATTGATAAAATATTTATTGTTTGTATACCTATTATTACCATATGGCGAACATTGCAGTAAGTAGAGTAAAACTTCACAGAAATGACTTATAAAAATTAGCATACACCAATAAACAGTTGCATGCCCAAGTCCCAATATCCAGTGTGTGTTTAACAGCTTAGGAAATATATTTTCATTGGCATTAAAAGTATTAGGTGGCGAACCTTCGGTGATTTAAGAGATGAACGACGATCATTTATTATAAGTCCTGTTTTAGAAAAAAATCCTTTCACACACAGATGTTGTCACTATATGGAAATGTTTTAGGACTACTTTACTCATTGTTCGGTAAATGTGACGGTTGAGTTCCCACCACAGAAGAGAATTATGGTCTCGTGTGATGACTCTGTCTTCCAGGTGTCTTTGAATCTCCATAATGGCACTGGAAGTATCACTTCCTAGTGGTTCAACTTTACCTACCACGCTATCAAAATTTGCCCAACAGAAGTCATCTTGCTCATTATTAAGACCATTATCTGGCGCTTTTCCTGGAATGTCACTGTCGCTCGCCCATCTTCAGTATATTCCCTTACCAAAGTTCTGTTACATGCTCCTTTATTACTACTTTTGCTTGCTGTGAAGAAAACGCATACTTAAAACGGGGATATAAGAAAGTGGATACATCACTGTTTTGGTGTACTCAATATATGAAAATCTATGTGTTGCCCCTTTACTCAACTCGTTCACAACTTTCAGCACTGTCGAATGGAAGGGCTGTTTTATAAGCTTTCCACATACATTAAGCAAGCCACCTGTGAGTGCAATAATTTGGCTTCCAGTTACATAAGTTTCATTGCGTCACTTTTTCAAATGGTTTAAAACATTTGCAGAGTTAAGCATTCCTCATAAGCAGCAGATATCAAAATTGAGGAAGTAGTCTCTCTGTTTGGTAACATATGCTGGAGTGACAGCTGCTGTAAAAGCAGCACCTTCAACTATAGAAAATGGTTGACTCTTCTGTATACAAGTGGGGGAGCAGTTTATCCATTTTAGTCTTCTGCACAATATTTATTTTTCTTGGCATGTAACTTGAAATATTTGCTTGGTTCTTACCTTCAGAAATATTGGTAGAAGCTGCACCGCTATTGTTGATCTTAATAACATTGTTGCTGTTGGTTTCTTGGGTATGAGTGACTGCTCCATTTTCAGTATGATTTAAAGTCATTAATGGAACTGGAATGGGGTTGGGCTTGGGATCATCGGGATAATCGATGTCCATATGACTTGATACGCGATTGGGTTGCATTTTCAAATATTGTTGCAAATTTACATCTGAATGTTTTCTTTACATATGATTTTTCAGGTTGGTAATTGTGGACCGGTAGGACAATGTTAGACTACACATATCAGGTTCTGCTACTTTATCGTCACCATTTACGACTGTAAAGTAACACAATATGGAACTTGTCTTGCTACGCCTACTCATTTTCCTTGTAATATAGAGACACTAAGTTATAAACAGCTATCATACAGACACGCCCTACTTTTACTCATATGGTCTCTGCACAACTGTACTAGTCAGCGGCCTCAAACCGACAGATAAAGGGCTGCATTGCGCAGCTGAATCTGGACTACAGCAAAACCCATCGCTAGTCAGGCAGCCGGACCAGTCCTGCCTCTTTGTCAGCAAAATTTCATGCGTTGGAGCTGCGCTAGGCATAGTGGTGATAGCGGTGACTCCGGCGCCACCATTATGCTAATAAGTTCTTAAGCACCGTCTTGATGCCTTAAACCAACTTACAGGGCGCAATTCGATGTTGCAATGTAACAGTGACTGGGCAAAATGTACCTTAGCCAAATTGTGCACGTCCATGTCACCATAGTATTTCCGCTGTACCCATGGTGTATACCTCTGGCTAAAACAGTGTCAGCAACTGTAGAACACACACAGAGAAATCAAGCAGGCATCATGCATTTGAGAGATAGAAGCGCGAATTACCAGTAGTCTAACCAATAAAATTTTGAAATGTAAAAAATGACATCACGCCAATCACACACGGTGGATCATACCGTTGTGGAGGATAAAATCCGTTATACCTTCCACAGTACATAATGTATCCGCAATCACCACGAAAATCGTTGCTGGCTCGCTCAGGCACACGAGCAGCGGAGCTAAAAGCTGACACTGGATTAAAATATGTTGCACAGTCAACAGCACAAGATAATGAACATACATCTGTGGAGGGTTCGAAAATAGAAGGTTACTGTGACTAAAATAGCAGAGCTCGATGCAAAATCATGCTAAAACTCCAGGTGATAGGGAGGTACTTCAACTTTCGAAGTTTGTTCCCCTGAAGACCAGTTGATTCATTACTCCAGAGCGATGGAATATAATGACGTTAACCTGCGCTAAAATCGTCAGAAGGAATACAAGAGCTAAAACAGCTAGGAAATTAGGTGGCTGAATTTGAAGCGGTATCAGCAGTCTCGTTTCCTCATAGGTCAACGTATTCCAGGTACCCACAAAAAGGACATGCTAACCTAGCATCAGCGATCGACTAAAGGCAATCCTGGATACCTGTACGAAGGGAAGGTAACTAAACAGCGACCATGGCTCTCAGGCACACTCAAGGAGTCGGTACAAATAACCCTTTGTTGTAGGGCTTGCTGCTGAATATATAAAAAATATTGGTAAATACTGAAAAGCTCAGCTATAAAAATCGAGCACTTAAGTCAAGAGTAAGCGCACACCTAGCCCGATTGTTCTTTGAGCCATCAGTGTGAATAACAGTGCACTTTCTAAAGTACTCTGAAATAATTAAAACGCCGAAATAAGTGAAGCTGGAGGCATCGACTTCGGTGTGAACAAAAATTCTAAACCGACGTGGGTCTCGACATAGAACCTTGGACGGAATCAAGCTTCCCCCTAGATGTTGCAGGTAGAGTGACGTCCAAACGCTGAAGGAATGAGGGAAAAATACTAAAATTAAGTAAGGCCACGGAGATCTTGCAGTACTGGCGGTCCAGTAAGTCGGTATAAACGAAAGTAAAAGACGGACATCATGGAAGACTAGAAGTCTGCATTCAGAGGTACACAGGAGGATGTCAGGAAGACAAGATAGCGGAGGTTCAGCAGCTTTCGCACTGAGGGTGTTAGCTGGACTCATTGGAAAGGCGCCGATACCCATCCGGATAGCATGGAGATTAGGCGATTTAAAAACGATGTTGTGCCGAAGAAAAGGACAATGCACCATAATCAAGTTTCGATCAGTCAAGGAGAACGCGATAGAGCTTCAGAAGAACGGTGCTATCAGCTCCCCAGGATGTGGCACTTAAAACATGTAAAACAACGTAAGAGAGCGTTCACACTTCACCTTTAAATAGGATATATGGTGAGAAGCGTTAAGGTTTCTGTCAAAAACAAGTTCCAAAAATGCCGTATCGTCTGCGAAACAAAGACGATCTGGACAGAGATTAAGAGAAGGTGAGGTGAGTACCTTCCAGCGCCAAAAGTTAAACGCCGACAGTTTTCTCGGAGGACAACTTAGAGCCGTTTCCCATACTCCAACTGCAGAGGCAATCAAGACACCATTAGAGTTGACGTTCTAAGAGACATGTTAGGCGAGAACTACGTTAAATGGATAAATCATCCACGAATAGCGAAGGTAGACCACCAGGTGGAACACACTCCTCAATATGATTAATGTCAATAGCACAAAGTATGACGCTGAGTACCAAACCCGTTGTACTCCGTTCTCCTGAATAAAAACACGTGGTGAAACCAAACGCACTCTTATCCAAAATTTCCTATAACTCATGAGCTCCCAAATGAAGAGCGGAAGGCGACCACGACTGCCCCATTTATGGAGGGTGGGAAAAATTCCTTCTCTCCAGCAAATGTCAAGAATGCAATCGTCTGACTGTTCATCAGAAGCGGGTGCATGATGTGCGTAGATGATGAGACTACGTGGTCCACCTTTGAATGGTAGCGATGAAAACAGCACTGGGTGGTTAACAGCGTTTCTCACATGCAATCCATCATATAAAACCCCATTGATAATTGCGCTCCATCTTTGCAGATGCAACTGCTAAGAGAGATCGGCCGTTAACTCGAAGGTAGATGATGATTCTTACTACTGTTTAATATTTGGACGATTGTGGCTTCGCGCCAAACTGGTGGAAAATTAGTGGTTCGCCATATGCGTTATAGACCTGCAAGGGAAATTGTTTACCGGCCGAAGAAGAGTTCTGCAGCAATAATAGGTGAACACCATTTGGTTAAGGAGATGACAGTTTGAAGGAGACCTGGGTATGCCTTAAATCCAGCATGGTGAAAAAGCGTTGTAGCACTCGCGAATAAAAGAGGTAAAATATAGTTTATGCAATTAAACTCATGCTAGAAAGTCCGGGTGGTCTGACATGAAGTGGAAATACCCGCCTAAGTATTGCACACAGCGTCAATAAGATCTTTATGGTAAGCGATGGTGCTACTGTTAATCCCAAGATGGGTACTGTAAATCATAGTACTCTGTCAGTCATACATGGAAGCATATTCCATACGACAAAAGATCGTTTTAAGCGATTGAAGAAATCCGGAGAACGAATCAAGCATGTCCTATCTCTGCCCTTAACGATCTGGTGAGTCCTGGCGTGCATTTATTTTTAAAGTGACCAGCTGATCAAGCGTAAGGTGACGCTGAAGCACCCGAAACACAGCTCTCCGTGCACAGACTGCCACCTGCCATTTCTAGGTCCATGAATGAACCGGTAAATGTCTTGCTTGCGAAGACGACCGGGAATAGAACGTTTTTAGCGGAAAAGATGACGGCAATGCTGACGAAAATAAAGTGATCCACCATCTGGCCAACATCTTCGAACCGGTGATGGAATAAAGACTCCAGTTCGCTCTATTGATTCGCCAAACAAAGTGATGTGCAAACTGAATACAGCAAACGGATAAGTCTTAGTAAGAAGGGTGGCCAACAAAGGTTGGTTCAACGTTTGTTTTAAGAAAAAGTGTTATATGAAAAAGTCCTTATGGAAGATCTAGGCGAACCCCAAAGCGAGTGTTGAGCACTGAAGTCTTTCAAAAGAAGTTAGGGTGCTAAGAGCTGGTACACTAGGTGTGCAAAGTACAACGATGAAAGAAGAACAAGGCGGTAGATGCACGGTACAAAGGTAAAAGAGAAGAAAAACTAGATTTAGTGTAACAGCAACAGTTTGCATGGTACTGGTAAGCACGAAAGTTTAGCAAAAAGAGCGTCATCACAAATCAGGAGGCATGACACCTCCATGTGTAGGAGTACCTGGTTCCGGCGGGAGGTCAAAGCACACAGCATTGAAACCAAGAAATGCAAAAGTGTCCGGTTGGCAAAACTTGGTCTCCTGTAGACACAAAATATTGGGAGACTACAATGTGGTTAGTAAATACAGTTGGGCCCAATACACGTGAATACCATGTGTGTTATTGAAGGGTGTACATTTGAATAGAAATGGGTAAAACTGTTTTCCAGCTTCAGTTGACAAGAGGCGGCGCTTCAACTTCATTATATGGTTGCACGTGAGACTATGCTTTGAGAGCAGATGGTTCTTGCTTAATAGGCCTCTCGGAATGAAGATATTCAATGCCACTGGAAACCGATGACAGAGCCTGGAAGTGGTTGCCTATGGAGGGAGTATAGAACTCTGCTTAACAGATTATGCCCTCGGTCATCCAGAGACGATCTCTAAATAAGTGAGGTAGAACAGTCTTCATAAGTACAGTGTTCACTAGTAGAGACTTGAGGGTCTTTCAGGAAGCCGGTTCGCTTAGGCTGGGTTTTGAATTCACAAGTTTCGGTACCCACATCGATAAACTTACGGCTGGTTGTATCGAAAGATAGTCCTTGAATGCTAGGACTAACAACTGTAGTAGAGATTATAGGGTAAGTTTGAGTAGTCCTATTCCACTATGGTACAAATAGGGAAGATAACTTAGTGTGGCCATGCCGTTGGCACTGAAAGCAACTCACAGGGAGTCGAATACACGGTCTAACATTAATTACCTCGTAACCTGTCTTAATCTCGGAATGAGATCTATACGCTAAAACGTAATAATTAGCGTACGGGTAGGCAACTGAACGCCATGACGCTTTTTTCGCACATGATAAACATATTTTGCACCCTAGTCCGATAGCTAACCCTAATTTTCTCTCATGTCATCTAAGAAGTGGATGGTGATTACGCCCTCAGAACTTCAGACTATGGTGTTTCTCGCTGTGCGGCAGTGTGGGCCACAATAAGAGGTGAAATATTCCAAAATCCGGTACACAACTTAGCAGGACCAGTTATTCTGTAAAGGCGCGATTGAATAATACGGGGTTTGGCGCTCAGAAATCACTGAGTCACTTCCAATCTACTTATCACTAGGTAATGAGCGGTACCCTCTACATTTAAGTAAGTTTCTTTCTGAACTTGTCGTTTGCGTTTGGAGTTGAGTGAAGCCATAAAATACGGGCCGTGATTACATTACCTAGTGATCCCCACTCAACACGGAGCGCAACAAGGGGTCATCCCACTGGAATGACCGGGTTACACAGGTGATATAGCTGGCTCGCCGTTCCATTCATCCTGAAGATTAGTTAAAACCGTTGTCCTGGCCGAATGACTAGCAATGGGTTAGGCGCTATCCTCCAATTTAGCGGTCATATAGGAGCCAAAGCAATGTACTGATAGATGTTATGCTGTACTTTCCCGTAAAAGTCTAGAGAAACACCAGTTTCAGTAGATTCACATCAACTACCAGTAATCACTTTTCAACAACACGGGTCTCCAAGCACGATCTACGATTGGTTGGGAACTTTAACTGGCTCGCTCATCACTGAGAAGAAGGCACACCGAGGGAGTCAGGAAAGACTCGAAACTTTGTGCATCAAACCCGTACCTATACATGTAGGTCCCTGAGGGTTTATTCAATTATTCATATGCCGTCTCCTGCCATTCGATTTGGACTTGTTTACAGAAAGCATTCTGCCAGATGGTTTTCTATCTTCGAGTAGGTTGTCTTCAATCCTTTGGCAAGAGTAACTTTAGTTATCATGTGATGGTGGTTTCGGATACGTTCAAATGCAGGAATCTTATTGCCCGTGGCCATAATACGCTGCAGATGAGTGACTATGAATTTCAATACTCGGAGTACCATATGACCGTACACCAGGAATTGACAATGAGAGTTACGTAATTGTTCTTTCCAGAACCCTCCATCAACAGGAGAATCATTCCCATACAGTGCCTGAACTGAAGTGTTTCCTAATAATGCCATACATTTCTTTGGGAAATCAAATAATGGATTTACTCCTTTGGCGCAGTTGAGTTCTGCTCAAACATTGGAGCTTACGATTCCATAAAAAAGAATGTTTTTCAAATTCATGTGCATCATGTTCAGTTAGCAGCAGCATCTGTGCTAGGTGCCAAATTTGACTGAGTTTATAGGTAAGTATTTGCCAGATACACTGCACCAGATCCAAGTTTCTGGTTATCTCAAATGCTAAGGAATGTCGTAGGCGGTTAATTTTATCCATCCAGGTAAGAACAACGCTTTCTTCCGCATTTTCCATTAAGAAGACACAATTATCCGTGTATTTGATATACGCTTCATTCCCATTGTGTGGATTGGCTCAGGTCAACTTACTATTATCACTACCTGCGATTTTTCTGCGATTAATACTACACATGACATCCTCAATATAGCTGTACCCCACGTTATAGTGCTACCATATCGTGATTGTCAGCTGCTACAATAGACACGGTAAGTATTGGCAGTTCTGCTTTTGTCTAGATCTAAGTAAACTCTATAGACGTAACAATAAACACCATTTAAACTGTAATTATCAACTTCTTGAAAAATGTTATGTCATTCATTTGGAGGAATGTACTTAGCACCTTCTGTGTCACATATTTTCGACAACCGTTTGCATTTAAAGTTGATTAGTATCTTCTGTTATGTTATGCTAAGTATAACTGACTTTAAGGCTCTTAGATGCAGAGACATCATTCGCTAATACCCGCCATCAATTCTACATTATGTTTCCCTGGCCGGTTTCTTCATATCCATCTGGAGGATCTGTGACCGATACTTTTCTTGGAGTTAAGAGACAAAAGAGGACACACTCTCCTATAACGATAGCCAGATAAGACACGGCGTGTCAGATTTCGTATCCTCTTGAGCGAAATGAGATTGTTGGTCTGGATCGGTTGCCACTGCTTTCAGTAGAGCTGCTTGTTCCTGGGCTTTCATTGGGGGACTATGTAGCTCTTCTAGTATTTTGAGCCAACTTATGTACAAAAATAGATTCCTGCTGAACAGGAGGGGTGGTGACAGTGATGTGCGGGATATGTTTGAGTATTTTGCCGGAGAGCGGCGACACCTCCCTTCGCTGTCGTCTGCATTCCATTCTGCTCGGGCTCTATCGCTCAACTTGCATCAAGGTTTTTGCTTCCCGTGTCCTCCACTATAGGTCGGGAATTGCTGAATGACATGTTCATTCCCCTGCCATAACGATGGTGCTAGGCACTGCGCAAGACGGTTCCCACTGCTGTACTCTCACCGCAACTCATGCCGCTAATTGAAAAGCCTGTTGTGTTTGCTGTTCTTCCGCAAGGACTTTCTACGCTTCTTGCTCCATTGCCATCTGGTCGCTTTATGACGTATCTCCGCGATCGTTTTGCACTTGTTTGTCTTCTTAAAATGATTTTCATCGATTGGGTGTCTGTCATTACAAGGGGTGTTTCTGTCACCCAGTAGACCAAACCCGGGTTGCTCGTTCTCATATGAGGTATGCGGAATTTCTCGTTTTCCGGCAGTATGACGTGGCACAGTCGCACATTCTCTGTGCTGTACGTCTCCTTGCATAGACTCACAATGCTGTTGGTCTCTCGTCAGTGGAGTATGTGCATTACTTAGTTGCATACCATCATACACAGGTTACAAGCTTTCACGATGCAAGTTTTATAACCGGAAGAGAGGTATTATGTCAGTCCGTTGTTCAGCAGCTGCTGGTCGCACATTTGTCGGACGGTGGGTACACACTTCCTTTAAGTGCACTGTGCTACTGCATACATAACCAGATCTGTTACGTGTACGCCAGGTTGTACCGTATATGGCACCGATAACCTATAACGAGTAAACTGGGAACGTTCGTTTTCAACTGCATATTTACCCCGTCTATACCGCTGAACACCGGAACTCTATATTGCCGTCCCCCTTGTTCTTTCCTGGCGTCATACACAGTACCATAGTGTTGCAGTTGTTCCTTTAAACACTTTTGCAGGAGTTATGGTGATACGTAAAAAAACACACACATTTATAACATTACCGTCATGTGTTTGATGATTACATTCCTTATTTCTCCGTTCATGTACGTGAAAGTCGTTTCCTCCGAGAAAGTTTTTGAAATTCCTTCTAATAAGAGTCCCGAAATAGGTTTTATATAAATTGCCCTGTCACTGTCAATTAGCTGTATGGTTTGTACTTGATCCACCTTTACCGTAAGCTACTGCAATAAATTCAAGTACTTTATATGCCGTCGGTTTGTTGCATTTAAGGGAGGTTTTAACCTTGATGGCATTTATTCTAGCGTTTATTTTCATTTTCCACGGGTAATTTGGCTCTGCTATACGTACTATAGACGTCAAATTTTCACAGTATCGTAGCCAATGCGGTGTAAGTTAGTGTTGCACTCACTCGGTGATACAGAAACCCCAACTTGTACACAGCAAACTGATTCCCGGCTACTTCTATACTGGGTGGACCCTCATGCCAGATTGCTATTACGGTGGATGAAGGAGAATTCTGGGGGCGTCAACGATATTGAAGCGACTGTTCGCGTATAAGAAGGTATTTCTATTGGTAAATTAAAGAAGAGAGCTGTGTGCATTAATGCTTTAATTTTGTTTCATTTTAGGGTAGTTTTAATAATAATCAACTAATTTTATTTTTATTTCCACCTTATAGGGTTTATCTATGTAAACCGAAAGGAACTCAAAATGAGCACCAAAACAGTAAACAAGTTGAGAAGCATTATAATATATTATAATATATCACTATGAACATCAACAACAAACAGCAATAAGTAATTGAATGTGGGATAGAAAGTAGGTAGATGTACATCGAGAATCATTCTCAGTTCAACAGCAGTAAACGTGAGCATTCCTATCACTAATAATGACTTCTTTGGACTACAAGCTTAAGAATAATTGACACAGGATGTTTTTCAATAAGAGCGCACTTTATTCACTGGTAATAATATACATCATTGTTCAATAATTCATTAGAAATTACTCTATGCATGGGGACACGTTATAGATACCCTTATACAGAAAAAGTTATTTACGGCAGGAAGATGTATTTTCAATGGAAACTAATTAAATTTAGAAGCTCGGTATTTACGGATGTAAGCCTTCACCATCAGGTGCAGAGTATTAATATGTCAACACCTATAAACCAATACGATAATCAGGACTTTACTGATTTCAGTGAGGATAATTTCAAAGTAATAATGCCTAGTAAATTCAATAATACTACACATTTTCACTAATATACATTCAAAAGGACGATTTCTTCACCCCAAGCAATAATATGAAACAAGCTCTGAGAAGGGCTACCAGAATTCTTAAGGTAATCAAAGGAAGTCTTAAGCTTACGTTTTACACTAATTACTACCGTTAATCACTTCTCTAGACTCAGAACAAGAAATTTCAGGTAAAAAAGGAGAGAAGAAAAGGAAGAACAGCTTCAAAGTACGCTGGATGTAATTGTGAATTCTGACCATAATTTCGGGACAATATCGTCCCCCTCTGGCAAACTAGCGAAAATGAAAATTCCTCATTGCACACGAGAGCTAATACAAATCTCATCTATTTGTACAAAATCCATTTATTTTGTTTTTCGGTCGCTTTTGCTACTAAGTACACTCTTTAATCAAAATGTTTATAGGGTGTTTTAATTTGTTCTTGTGTGAAGGGCATAAATGGGAGTTTCATTACTTTTCCAGAGTGATTTTACCTTTAGTGTCTTTAGTATTATTCTTGCAAGGTATCGAATCTGCAATAAAATTACAAAAGAAACAATTATTTGTATAAATTTGCATACAATTAGACATTTTTAAAGACAACAGGCAAAAATCAATATTTTCCATCACAAACTGAACACAACAAAAACAAATAAATTAATACCTGAATTAGCAAACCAATGTCTTACACAGATGAACTTACAGTCCACTCAAAATCTAATTCTTCCGATTCATTAAGTTCAGGGAGTCTATCACTGTTTCTGGCGACAGAATATTTTCATAAAATGCATGATAAGCCTTTGGAAATTTGCAGGTCATTGCAAAGTTTTTTATATCCTTCAGTTTTGCACCAGAGGTGCAAAATCTTGCTGGGTAAGGTTTCACTACTTCACAGTCTGATGGGCGGCCGTCTCGATTCTTGAGAAGGAAGTTGCTGAACGCATTATCTTTATAACCAGTCTTTATCTGAACTGTACCTGGTTCGTCATGTGTGTAACCAAACAGCTTTTAGGAAAGGCAAAGGATTCTTACCTTCAACCGATGTAAAACTGTTTTCCTTTTTTCGGATTGAAGTCAGTGAAATTAATGTGCAGCAATGAAGAAGCCTTGTAGGGTGATGAATTCTTTCGTGCGTTTCTTTCCGTTGAACACATCCTTCAGGAGTGTACACTGTGAGGTTTCTTTGCAGACATAAATATTTTTGATGGATGGAATAACATTCCATTAAACACTCAAAATAAATGTGATCCATCTGCTGGAGCTTTTGCTGATTTTCCGTTGCTTCTAGACACAAACAAACAAAGTTGTGTATATTTTTGTTGTCCTCCGCAGCTATCTGAAACCATCATTACAGTCTTAATATCAGAATGTGCCATAAGGTATAAGTAAATTTTGCTTGAGATTTCCACACTTCCTCTCTCTCCTTCAGTCTCGTCCCAAACGAAACAATCTACTGAGGCATTACCTAATTGTAGATTGTTAAATTATAGACAGCTAGCTTTCTTACATAGAAAAATGAACCTTGCGCTACTTTTGGAGTACTTAGCACAGCTTGCAAATAAAATTCGAAGGCCAACATAGTTTTGTCACTTATTACCCTATCTTTGCAAATATCTTTCAAATTACGAGCTGCATCTTTTCTTTTCAAGTGTTTTCTCAATGTTTCTTTTTCATTTACATTAATTTTACCTTCTGTTTCTCTTCATACTTTGAGCAAACTTTACAGTAGTCTTTTCTAGGGACACAAAATGTCAGTTTGTATTCACAGAAAACTCTCGGGTACTTTTCAATACTTGTACAGCTCCTTCCTGAATCTAGACATTTCGCTTTGTTAAGCTCGTAAATTTTCATCATGTTTAGGTTGGGCTCGAGGTGCCTGTATTCACTTTTTTCCGAAAATAATGTGATTCTACTCTGGGGAAAGATAAAATATGTTCTCTGATGAACCTGTCATCTACCTTAAGCTTATTCTTTGATTCATGTTTCCCTCTCCTCTCAGGAAGCAAAATTGCTTGTTCATTTCGTTTACGTAGTACTCCTCTTACTAACTCCTCTGAGAATATTTAACGTAGATGGGAAACATTCACGGCAAATAGGAACCCTATCATTACCTTTGGTAAAATTGTAGCTCTTAGTATAACATCTCCTTGAGGAGCCGTCAGTAGTTCTTTTTTTGATCTGCCCAGATACATGGTGAGTGATAAACAGGTGTTGTTCAGAAATTGCAGGTAGATTTCTGAATTCTTTATTCATTTTTTCTGCTCTTCAGGAGATAACTTATTTGAACACGTTTGATTTTTCTTGTTCAAACATCTTGGGATTTTCAAAGATATTGGTGCTATGTTTCCCTTTAATAGTTTTACAACTTTCTCCCTTCAGTCGCTGTTCTCTTCCACTTTTTGATTCAGACTTCTTACGTTTCTTTGGTAATGGTGGTACCTGAGTTAGCGGCCTTGGATCGTTATGCAGTTCTTCAGGGTTGTTTTAAGCTTGAGAACCTTCGTCTGGCGACGTACGTCTTTCAAACACTGTATGGGCGCGTGCTGGACGCTTCAAAACCTCTTGCCTAGAATTACTGTCAAATGAATGGATTAATGATGATAGACGATTATTTTTTGGCCATTTGATCTTGGATCATAATCAGGATCCTTATCTGAGTCATCTAGGAATGCAGACAAAGCTGAGTCAATCTCTGTATTCTCGTTATCACCACCCTCAAAGAAATCCTCGATGACATTTCCATGTTCCTGAAAGTATAAAATCATCCATAAGGGAATAACGTACGTATTAAAGATACGTTGTAAATAAATACGTTCCAGGTAGTCATAGTGTTTTAATGTATTTGTGGTACCTAAGTCAAATCAGTCACCACAACGATGTCCTAATTCGTAATTTTAGCACTGTGATATTACTGGATAAGCATTGTTTCACTTGTATTTTTGAACATCTGATAAACTTTAAATATTTTATATTAATTCATTTATAATTATATTCAATTTATTTTCTTATATTTTGTTACATTTATACTGTTTTATTATTTGTCGAATCAATAGCTTTATATTATTTTCGTTTTGCTTCTATACCTTATACATTTTGTTGGTCATACAGAATCAAGAAATTACGATTAAGATTTTAAATATATGTCAATAGCTTACCTGAATTATGCTTGATATATTGGGGCTGGACTAGTTGATTTTGAAATATTATTGTCATCAATAGGAAGGTTGTTCCTGTATGAAATATTTCTTGGCTCTTCGTTTTCCAAAACGAGCTGTAGAAGTAATTTTCCACGTGTCTTTGGAAACCTATCTATAGATTCTACTAACTAAAGCCCACTATTAAAGGATTAAACACCACTTTCGAGTAGTTTAAGACAAACACGTCTGAGCAATAAACCAATTTGAACTGTAACTGATTGTTGACTCACATTATCAGTAAAACCGCGGTGCTGCAGTTGCAGTTTCATTAATTTGCCGAACAGTGAGAATCTGACACATTCGTTACTTTGTTGTGTGCTATTGTGACGACTATGGCAAACTAACCAAAGTGCAGTTTCACTACTTTTCCATAGTCAAAAACCCATTGTGTGTAGTTTGGTAAATAAAAAGGAGCTAATTGCTGCCAAACGGAACGATCTACAG
Source organism: Deroplatys truncata (assembly GCA_030765065.1). NCBI lineage: Eukaryota > Metazoa > Arthropoda > Insecta > Mantodea > Mantidae > Deroplatys > Deroplatys truncata. Next base: position 531,597,977 of record CM060990.1, on the reverse strand, counting down.
ATACGATACTTTGCCAGGCTGTAGATCTTATATAAAATGTAATTCTGTGATATTTATTCCACATTCGCTATTTTTGCACTTTTGCTATTTCGCCAGAGATGGGACGATATGTTCCAAAACTATATAAGGAACACATAAAGTTAACTCTTGAGGATAGTCTACATGCTGACATTACCATCTTACCACGAGCATCAACTTAAACTCATTACTGCATTGTGCGGTGTACAGTTGTCTGGAGATCCCATCTAGTTCTATAAATTTCCGATATGCTTGCTTCAATCCCATGGCGCCATTACATTTAAAATAATGTGTCATCTCTATAGAACTTATCATAAAAGGTTATGCATAATCCAGAAATAGAACATGCATATAGCTCTGTTTTTGTGTGCTCTTTATTTGTAAAATATAGATGATCTTCAAGTTTAATGTTTGAATATCTAAGTTACAAGCAGAAGTGTGTTGTCCTGCTAATGCGCCGATATCCTGTTCATCCGATTCATGTTTTGTAACATCTCTATCAATTAGTAGATTCAATGCCCGAAACAGCACTTACTAAAGGAAGGGAATAAATACAGTGGAAACCATTTTGTACATTTATTTAAATTGTATTAATTAAGAAATTACTAAGCCTCCATTTGGTTCATACAAACAACCTATAGAACGAAAATTACTCCAGGAACGCGGTATGAGAGTTCTTTGTTTATACTCCTTCACAACTTTGTTGCTTCACACTTAAATGTTTTACTCTGATATTAATCAAAATATAGTGTTTGGAAACAAGCATACTTTATAACTTTTGCTGGTATTTAGCAATCAAAATTCCTTTCCGTACTCTCCCAATGTTTCCCAAATATATAGAATAATATGATTTCTTTCAATACGTATCGCAAAATAATTTCCTTAGTTGTGATTTGAAACGAAGCATTTAAAAATTCAGCCTCAAATAAAAAATTGTAACAGCAAGCATGCAACCTTTGCACCACACTGACTCTATGGACAATTTTAAATTTTATACCCTTCAATTACTGAATTTAAGTAAAAGATATAGCCTGTCAATATAATTCAACGGTCACCAACTCAGCAGCTCTTACGAAGCAGCGTGTGCACTCGTGAGTATGCAGTTGAAGAGCTGGCACGTTGCGAACAATTAGTATTAGGGAAATCACAGAGGCGGCTCGTCATTACAGTGATATATAGACTTGAATTTTAATTGCCGGGTTATTTTTTATGCATTTTGGTAAGTTAGTACTAATTATAAAGTGAATTAAGTTCGGCTTCAATACTCTATACTGCGTACTGTGATATTAATGATGCATCATCATAATACCATATAAATATTTTACCATCGCACTCAAGCAAAAACCTAATGTATAACACGTTTATGAATTGTGAAATTAGTGCTATAATTGACATAAATACATTTATAGTATTTGCACATAGCACTGCTGTAAATAATCGTTTATAAGGGTAACAGTAGTCGCAATTATTGCTATGCGACGGCGATGATCTTGTATCTTTGACACCTTCTACTTTTTAAAATAAAGTTAATATTTGGATGAATTTGGTGAGCACTGCTAATTCAAAGAACAGATTTTAAATTCACGCCATAAATTCCATTTATTCCTTTGCTCTTTGTTATTTACATAGAACTATTAACAGACATATATGTTGGCATTAACATGAATACGATACTAGCAGTAGGCCTGTGTTGTCGAATTAAACGTCATAAAATTCAGGAATGTTGTTCCTATTTCTGTATATGTCATGTAATTCCCTAAAACATTTTGAAGTCAATAATCTCTGAAAATGTGGAGGGATGTCATTCACTACCAAACTGATTGATTTTGAAAAACTGTCAAATTCAAACTTTAGCTCGGAAATATCCTGAAATATCGTTCCTAAATCTTGAAGCATTTCTTGAGATACACTTATATATCCTCCGAACTCCGAAGTCGAAAAATAATGCTGAATGAATCGGTCAATGGTTTCAACCTGGGGAAATGAACTATATGTCCATTCAATAATGGCTGAATTTGTAATTTCAATTTGAGCTTAAAAGCCACCACAGCATCATAATTTCACGTTATTAATTGATTTTTACTTCCTCTACCACATACCTGGAATGTTATCCATCAACTGGCCGATAGTGTAGCGTAGTGTAGTGTAGAGCAGCCATTTAAGCACTGCAGCTTATTCTCTGAATTGCACACTGGCGGGTTGGTTGGCAGTAGTAACTCTGATAGGCCTTCAACACCAGACAGTTTATTATCTTGAGAAGAGTTAGTTTTAGTTACAGAATGTTGAGGGTGGGTCACGTGTTTGGTTTATGGTAAATTGTCGATCAGTAGGACAAAATATAACCTAAAGAGACATTATTCCGTCTAGCATTTAAACGATTATAATAACTGCAAGGGTGATATAATAACTGCAAGGGTGATGGACCTGCTCTTATTCCACGATTAGAGAATTCTATAAGGTCCTTTCTGAAGATCATTACAATAGTGAATCAATCGTAAGAATCAGTTAAAGATTTCTTTACAAATAGCTTGGAAGTTGAAAGCATGTATTGTTTAAATGTTTATTAAATAGAGTTTGTTTTCAGCTGCCGAAGAACTTTGTTTTGAATTGGCTCCAGAATTCCTAACCATGGCTTATCACCTTCAACGGTTATGTGGCGAATCTAGGAAATGAATGAATATGTTGAAGATCTATTTGCTAAAATTTCGAAGAAGTACTTCTTCTACTTCTCCTTTCAAGGAATAGGTATTATCACTTGCTCCGGTTTCTAGCCATCTCTTGCGTGGTCTTCCTAAACTTCTCCTCCCTGTCGGTTGGTAATTCATTATCTTTCTTGGTATTGTATCATCTGCCATTCTATCCACATGTTCCTTCCAATTTCTTTTATTTTCATCAGTCTTATCCTTTACTGATACAACATTAAAATCTAATCTTATTGGTTCATTTCATATTTTGTCACCTCTAGTACATCCCCTTACCTACTTTAATAATTTCATTTCGGTTGACTGAATACGTTATCTCCATATTTTTGCTATTGTCCATGACTCGAACCATATAATGCAGTAGGTAAAGCCATAATCTTATAGAAATTAATGTGTTTCTTTTGTAGTTTTTCTTCCTAGAGTTCTCCTGATCGTTCCACAAATGGTTTGAAACCTATTAACTTTCATCTCAATGTCTTCGTTAAATTTAAAACTAATATCACATCATAGATAATTGAAGTGGTATACCTGTTCTAATATTTTACCATTTATTGGTATCTTTGATCTAACGGGATTCTTCCTTTTAAAAGACATTGTCTTTGTTTTATTTGTAGATATAATTAATTTATAATGCATTGCATTTTGGCTTAATCTATATACTCTCTTTTTATATTGTTTTCTGTTTCTTGTATAACTATTTGATCATCAGCATATAGTAAAGTGCCTGAAGCCGTGTTTAATTGTATTTTGATCTCGAACTGTATTTTTTCTTTCCACTTCAAAACTAGATCGTTAATATATAAATTAAATAAATTGGGCGATATGCTACACCCTTGACGAACACCTTGATTTGTTAACATTTAAGTTGATATTTTAAAACCAGCATTAATTCTTATTTTATTATTTACATAGAAACTCTTGATAGCATTAATAAGATGTTTAGGAAATCCTCTTGTCTGTAAAATGTTCCATAAGGAATGGGAACTGCTGAGGTTTTTGCAGGGATTAGCTCCTGTAAACTAAAAAATGCCTCATAGCTTCCGATTTATAGTGTTTTCCCATTAAACTGCTATCGCCTGCCTGCAGTGGTGGAGTTGCTTCTACTAAAGCTGAAGGTGTGCCTGGCGAATTTTCGGCGCCACAAAACCGATTAGCTCAGGGGAGGTGGAACTCTTTAACCTTGGTCGGCAGTCTACCGAGTAGAAGGTACTCCGAAATAAAACCCGGTCCTCCGGAGTGGGTTTTGTGCAACAGGCTGGTTACCCATTCACGTAAAAAAAAATGAAAAACTCATAAGTCTCTAAGGAATAAGCCGGATAGATATCAATTAAGACAAGGCTATGATAAAAGGCGAAGAGTTGGTATAAAGATATTCTACATATAGAAACCTGGAATATAACAGGAGGATAAAATCTTCAAACAACGAAATATTAATGTTGCTGTAATAACAGAAGCAAAGAAGAAATTGTGAGGAACAAAGGCCTTAAATAATTATACATTAATCTATAGTGCAGTCGAACACGCAACGAGTAGTGAGTGGAGTAGGCATCCTTATAGATAAAAAATGGAAAGAAAGATACAACCTTTCGCTCATATTATTGAAAGAATAGTTATTGTTAGATTTACAATTGATAGAGGATATTTATATGTAATAGGAGCGTATGCACCTGAAGAAGGTAGACGTGAAGATACTGAAATACTCTATGAAGAATTACAAAAACAAGTGAATAAATACAATAAAACTGACCATATGCTAATACTAGGGGCCTTGAATGCGAGAGTGGGAGATGTACCAATAGCAAATGCAGTAGGTGCTTATGGTGAATTAACTCTGAACGATAATGGCAGAACACTAAGAGGTTTTGTCACTTTTAACTTGCTTAAAATTACCAATACGTTTTTTCAAAAGTAAGACATTAGCAAATATACTTAGAATACAAGAGACTCACGTTCGATAATTGATTATGTAATACCAAACAAAAAAATAAGCCCCCAAGTTCGAGATACTCATGTATTTAGAGGTGCTGATATAGGTTCTGACCACCTTTTTGTTACTTCAAAGATTGAAATATTCACAAAAAGGGGGAAAAAACCAACAATAACAAAGATGTTCAATTAAACCTCAAACTCAGATTTTTAAATTTAAAGTTCGTCTCGAAGAAGTTCATTGTATATTTCTTGACAACCGACAAGAGTACAGATATCAGGGACACGGCTCAGTTGGCTATTTCTGTAGGAGGTGTAGATAAGGATTTTAAAATTACACAAGGTATACTAGATGTAATTGAAATGAAGGACACAACCACAGGACTACTATTAGTTTCAAATGGGAAGAGTTCTGAGCTACAGCGAATGAGGTGCATTTGCGTGCACAGCGTTGCCACCTCGTTACCCCCACTCTTTTCATATTTCCCTCTCACTCTCACATCTGCCTGTCGCTAGAATGGTCGACGTAAAGCAACCCAAACTGAATTATCTAAACTTTTATAATTCTCCTGGTGTTTAAATTCATAATTGGGAATATACTCGCATGCTACGTACGTATTTTTTAAGTGTTATATAATTATAGGTTATGAATTACCTGTGCTTTTAATCCAATGGAACTGCCAGTGGCTCATCCGTATCACTGTCATCAGTTACGTGAAGAGGCAATTCGTCACTGACACTGTCTTCATCGTCTGAGTCTTGCAAATTTATGATGATAGGTTCCAAAATATCGTCACGGCCTATTTCTTTCCAAAAGTCGTCGTCTTGTAGTTTTTCTGCATGCCTCACGCAGGCTTCCCAGCCTTGTTGAGTTACCTTGTCAATTTCTTCGTGAATAAGACGTTCAACGTCAGTCAGTTTAAAAGTGTTATTTCTGTTTGCAACCCCTCGTTTTATTTGAGCCCATACTAACTCAATTGGATTATACTGGCAGTAATAAGGGGGGGAGGCGTGTCCTATTCCATTGCAAGTTGATCCAGCTGATACACTTTTCCCTGGTTTTTAAATGGAAGTACTCGTTGCAGTAACTCAGTTTTAGTTTCTGTTGCCGAAAATTCAACCCCTTTTTTTGCAACCATTCAACAATTTGGTTCTTTCTACTGGCAGTATTCGGTACTTTGTTTTCAATAACCGAATGATATGGTGCATTATCCATTATAATTATGCTTCCCTCTTCTAAATAATTTAGGAATCTGTTCAAAAACCATTCTTTAAACGTATCAGCTGTCATCTCTTCGTGATAATCTGAGGTGGTTTTGGACAGAAAAATCCATTTGCTTTCAGGTACAAATCCTGTCTTTTGCGGACCCTACATGACAAATGATAAGTCGACTGCCTTTTCCAACAGGTACCTTCAGGCCACCCTTTTTTGAGGAATCTTGTCAGATTGAATTTTGAGTGTGGTTTTTATTTACCCATGTCTCATCTAAGTAAAATATAGGTCTCGTATCGCAAGAATTTCGAATTTCGTGCATTTTGCGTAAGAATTTTATTCTTGCCGCAACAATGTCACTCCTCTCCATTAAAAATTGTCGCCCATCATTTGTCTTTCTGTACCTGAACCCTAATCCTCTCAAAATTCTATAAGTAGATGAATTTGAACCAGTGTATGATATTTTAGTTCTAAGGGCACAAATTATTTTCTGTATTGTTGGGAATTCACCTTGGTCATAAAACTCGAACACAGTTCGGCGTACAACGTCCTTGTCAAAGTCAGTTAAATTTGTAATCCTCTTCGGAGGTCCAATGTGCTTTCTGGGCGATACAAACACTGGAGTATCACTGGGAACAGATTTTCTTGCCTCTCCGCAAATGCGAGACACACTTACTTTACCGACACCACACGCTTTAGCAGTAAGCTGTTGAGGATTTTTGAAATCAAGTTGATTTTTGTGTTCCTCATTGTTACATTTTTTAAAAAACGAGTAGACCCTAAATATAATACTTCGAGCCTGACTTCGCAATACCTGCCTCTTTGACTCGCCACTAAATTCACCACAATAAGTCATTGCACTATTTTACTCTTGCTGCTTGCTCTCTGAACAACAACTGAATACTGATATTAACTGTGTAGGGTAAATAAACTCCAACCCAGATTTAAAAACAACACACAATCATAAACATGTGACGGCTCACGTTCTGCAGATTCTACAAGTAACACAAGTGAGCTGGGTGGCCTGTTTGCTCTCTCTCAGCTTTAACAAACGCCTTGGTTTTACAACATAATTCTTTATCACCATCAATTCAGTAGTTCTGTATAATTACAAATATATATATATATATATATATATATATATATATATAATGTATACAATAATGCATACATACAAATAATGTGACCATTACAGTGCTTACGTGGTTATATTATAACATATGGGAATGTTTATTTGTTTGTATTATGAAAACTATTTGAGCTAAAAATATGTGGTTTTTACGGTTGTGTTACGAAAATTACTCCCTACCTTCTAGTGGGTTACTTTTTGCAAAATTTGAATTTTTGTCTTAGCGCAAATTATATGTATTAGAAACACATTCGCTTACCACGCGTCACGCTTAGCTTACGGCGAATGCAATATGACAACACAGCGGAACTCCGATTGGTTGCCGCTCTGGCCGCGCTCAAGGACAAACATCATCCCATTTGAAAAACACAGTAGATATCTTAATATATACCAACGAGGCTGTGTGAAAGTTAGGCTTACCAGGGAATAAACGATTCCTTTTCATGCCAGAATGGATTTATAGGATAACTAAAAAAGGAAATGAAAGATCTTAATGATGCTCATGAAATCATTTGTATGCATTTCATTTTACTTTAAGATGACTAATGCGCTAAAAGTGCCATTAACAGAAATGTAATGGAAATGGTGGTTAAAACCACAAATGATATAAAATCTAACAGATTACTGCCTGGCCAGTTCAAGGAATTTCCTGAAGAATTAGGCAGTGAATATAATGATATTATGACATACCATATTACTGTGCAGTATAATAGCTTAGAGGTGCTAAGATACTGGGTAGACGCTTTAAATTAAGGTATAAAACTAAAATATTCTTGGAATGGCAAAATAAAGCGATATCCACCTGAACTGAAAACCGCAGCGTGTCCATTTCTAAATTTTCCTCTAATTCAACAAACATTCCTAAATGGCACATGCCGTATCATAAAAGGAATGGCAATGTAACAGCTATCCGATCGATCCAGTTCGACCTTCTTGAAATGCTCATGTTCCACTCCTACGTGCTATACATGTGCAACGAAGAGTGCTCATGTCAAAGAGTGCGAGTTGATCACCGCTGATCTAATTTGTTACGCATACGAAATCAATGTCCTTGACCGTCACAAGTAGTTGAAGGGTTTAAGAAAGGGACTGTGAATGGGAGGTCCGTGGTAGAAATCCCGCCAGGATTGTCCTCAGTAACTGAGTTTTTATTTGGGTTTTCCTCGATCATCGTAACTGGCAAATGACGGGAGGTACCCTGAACCAAAGCTGAAACGACGATTCCTTCACTATTTATAGTTATATTTCGAAATATCTCTCACTCCCCCCCCTCTCTCTCTCTCTCTCTCTGCTATGAATTGTCTTATGACACCGAAAGGTTCCACTTGTGTCACATGAACATACCACAATTAGCAGCTTTAGCCTGAGAATAACCAATGTAAAAGTTTACGGTGAATAAGTGAGATTAATTTAGAACAACAGCGCCTGTATTAAGGCACCGTCTGACCCGCTATTGTCAGTTATATAACGCAATAACAATAAATTTCTTAGTTAACTCCTGCTGCAGAAGTAGCAGCCTCCGATGTAGCACCCCTTGTATAGGAAATCTAAACCTGGTGTCCAAGGAAGTGCACACACATATAGCAGAAAATCTTACAGCACTGACGGGAAATGGCCAAAGTTGTGGCAGTAAAATAAAAACTTATAACGTCTGTGAAACATCAAAAAGTAATTTGATGCAAACACTTTCCCTCCTTCTTTGTATCCTGTATCAATTAACCATTTGTATTTAATGAATTACTACAAGGTACAGCATAGTAATTTTAATATAGGTTTGCTTTCTACACCTATACTCATTAACTTTTTCTTCCAATAGCTTAAAAGCATATTAAATACTCAGGCATTTAATATCTTTAGTTTCAAAATGCCTGAAGGGATTCTTCAAACTGTATCTCAGATACTGATAAGGGGATTACACAAATATAGCAAGGACGTTAAGTCGAAATCTTAATAACTCTATGCATAAAATATACTAATGCAGATTATATATTCCATGATTTTACTACATTTTTCACCTGTGAAGTTGTTTTAGCGTCTGAAGGGAATGTGGGTATAAGCGTAATTTTCACCACGACTGAAAATAATGAATTCCTGATGTTGGTTAATGCCAGCTATAAGTGAAATTTTAGGCTTTTCAAGGATGAAAGTAAGAAGAATTTCAGCAAATTTCCCAGAATACAAGGGAAATATGCGTAGTTTCAACACCATTGTTATTTCTATAAGTAGTTATTTAAAGTAATTAAGTAATATTTTAAAATAATGCAATTAAACGACAGAGTTGTTATTAAGAGTTTGTAATACGAGGGCTGTCCCAGAAGTACCCGACCTAACAAATAAAACACAAAAAGTTTGGGAAAAATATCTTTATTTCTCTACATAGTCCCCTTTCAGCTCGATACAATTTTCCCAGCGATGTTCAATAGCTTCGATACCCTGTTTATAGTGAGAACGTCATGTTCTGCAAAATAGCCATCAACTGCAAACTCCACCTCTTCATTGTTGGCAAATCTTCTACCACCAAGCCATTTCTTCAAATTTGGAGACAGAAAATAATCAGAGGGGGCTAAGTCTGGAGAATAGGGTGCATGACGAAACTATTTGAACTTTACCTAATTGATTTTGGCCATGACGATAATGTAGGTGTGAACTAGTGCATGGTCTTGATGAAACAGAATTTTCTTTTTCGCTAAATACGGCCGTTCTTTGCTTAATTTCATCATTCAAACGCTGCAATAAGTTTGCACAATACTCGCCATTGATTGCTTAACCTTTTTGAAGATAATCAGTGAAAATTATCCCACGCGCATCCCAAAAACTGACGCCATCACCTTGCCTGCAGATGGAACTGTCTTTGCCTTCTTTGGAGCCGAATCTCCTCTTTCTATCCACTGTTTTGACTTTTCCTTCGTCTCAGGTGTGGAGTGATGGGCCCAAGTTTCATCCATGGTTATGAATCGACGCAAAAACGCGGCTTTATTGTAGCAAAAGATCGCCAAACACTCGAGTGAAACATCCTCACGACGCTGCTTTTATTCCATTGTGAGTAAACGCGGCACGCATCTTACGCACAGCTTTCTCATGTCTAAATTTTCAGTTAGTGTGCGATGTACAGCACCTTTTGAAATGCCTACGATATCTGCTAGCTCGCGCACTTTCAATCGACGGTCATCCAACACCAATTTGTTGATTTTCTTTGCAATTTCTGGCGTGGTCACCTCATTTGTGCAACCACTGCGATGTTCGTCTTGGCAGCTCGTACGGCCTCGCTTAAACTCTGCCACCCAATATTTTACTGTTGTAAGCGAAGGTGCAGACTCCCCCAGAGTAGAATTTACCTCAGCTTTAATATTAGCTAGACTAAGACCTTTCAAATGAAAGTATTGTATTACATAACGATGGCCAGTTTTTATCCATGTTTACAAATTCCCTGCGAGAGTTCACTATTAATGCCTGACAAACAACTACTAAACAACGTAGCATCGTCAAACCTCAAACTTAAGCTTTATAAGGGTGGTACTTTCTACCTTAGCCATTTGTTTGAAACAACCTCTATATATACGTCAAGTCGGGTACTTTTGGGACTGCCCTGGTATATGTAGCTTTTAATTCATTCATCCTTCCTTGAGAGATAGTTAAAACACTCATAAGGTTTATCTTAAGCAGTAACATATTGTAGACAGAATAAAGGTTTAACACTTTAGTTTGTGAAATTTCTACTTTCTATGTATATTTCCTAAACGTTATTCAGCATTATACAAAATATTATGCAAATAATAAACAAGGAATAATAACGTCATTACTTCAAATATTTTTATATCCGTGCGAAAGAATTCAAGCTCTCTGAACAAAATCTGTGTTGAAATGCTAAAATACATGATACCAGAAAACACCGCTATAACATTTTCCTTTAAATATTCAAACATCACTCTTAAATGTATTAGGAGAGCAAAAATGAGGATAGCTAAGAAAAAGGACTATTAAAATAATTTCAATAATGAAAAACAGTACAAAATGTTATCTGCTGTCTTTCACTAATTTTCATTCAACCATGGTTTTCCGGCACCGCAACAGAAACCATCAGTGAAGTATAAACGCCATGGTTCTGCGGAATCGCCGAATGAAAATATCTGAATCTCCGCCCATTTCAGGAGAACGTGTGCTACACATTTTGAGAGGATAGCGGACATGAAAAAAACTTATCAGTAACATAAGTGCCGGAGGCTTACTCCGGATCAAAAGTGAGTCTGAGTACAAATTTCTTAGTATAGGTTTGCTGGTTTTTCAGAGTGATCCTACCGACTTTATGCATCGATTTGTAACAACTGACGAATCATAGGTACACTAATATATATTTGAAACAAAACAGCAGTCTAAGCAATGGAAGGACCACGATTCTCCGCACTGAAGAAGGAAAAACTGTGTGAGTTCGTCCGGAAGAACATGGCGTCGGTTTTCTGGAACGCTAACAGTGTGCTTCTGATTTATTATCTTTTCCCTGGAAAGTCTTTCACTGGAACCTGTTAGGCTGAACTTCTGGACCAATTGTAGTAGCCCAAAATACGCGAGGGAAGGTAGTGTTTGGCAAAGAAGAAAGTAATATTCCATTAACACAATGTTCGCCCTCACACGCATTGTCATTGCAACGGTAAGAATAAACTATTTAGACTCTTATTTGATGTCACATACTCTCCATTCCACTGACCTAGCTCCAGTGTACTATTTCCTAAACTAAGAAGGCTTCTTGAAGAAAATTAACTTTGGTGCGATGAAGGACTTGAATCGTCAGCTGAGTCACTTTGAAGCTCTAGAGAATTCCTACTTCCGTGAAGGAATAAAGAGCATGGAGCATCGCTGGACCAAGTGCAGTCATACTAAGACAGACTCTTTTGAAAAAGAGTAATTTAAATAATCTGTGCCAAAAATTTGTGCTTTATTCGGATAACTTTTAAAATGACTGCTATATTAATAAACTCTGTGGGTTGAAGTCACCAAGTACACATGTCACTGATGTGTTCCAATATCATGGTATTCCTTCCTTATTTCTTCCTCCACTGCTTTCTTTCTTTATTATTGTTTTGGCGTGAAATACAAAATTAAAATTAAATTGAGCTGCACTTACGCAGCTCTTTAGCTACTGTGGTTCTTAGCGTCTCATTCTCTATTGGGGTGAAAGACCGGAAATTTTGCTCAGAGGCCTCCTTATCAGGCTTGAGGTTCTTTTACGTGCCGTAAATCTACGACTGGGACCAGCGGCTTTACTTCCCTTAAGAAGGACCATGCTAAGGGCTTTTACGTCCGAAAAAATGCATCGCCTTACGCCGGTTTGAACCCGTGACCTCGTGAACTAGAGGTACCCCGAGGCCACGGAGGCCAACGCGCGGAATATACTGGGTTAATAAACATGATCCGTTAAACCTCATATATTATGCAATATCTTAGTTCAGATCATCTGTATGCGTAGCAATGTGAGTTATTACTGTAATAAATCACACTTCAACTTATTCTTCTTAGAATTCCTTTTTGAAAACGCTCCAAATTTTAGAATTCCAATTATTCAAAGTACTTCATTTGCATACACTACCGCATTTACTGTTAATACTGAATGCGTCAAATATGCTGGAGAAGGCACATTAGAGAATGCTCGAAACTACTAGAAAGGAGAAACATAAACGTAGGAGGCTTACGATATCCTTCCATTGCTAAACTTCACGATAATTTTGTAGCAGATAGGTTTCTGCGCCTTCTTCACTTCTATAATGACAGTTACATTTGAACCATTTACACATACATTCATTACTGTATGAATTATAAATATTCACCCAATAGACAGTACCTAAAGTCCTATAAAATAATTAAACATAAGAAAAGGAAAATACATAATCAGAAAGAATGTTAAATAGTGTAATAAACATAAAGGACTGTATAATAAATGTTACGTAAAGCAATAGAAAATAAAAAAATAAAAGCACGCGAAGCAGTTGCAGTAGTATTAAAGGGGAATTATTAAACAGGAATAAACAAAAAAAATTATGTCTACTCAGGAAAGTAACTATACTTAGCAGGTAACAGAATAGGTCAAGAGCAGAAAGGCTTTGCAAGGTGTAGTCGGCCTCCGAGTATGTTACAACAAAAGAATTCAGAACGAGCAGAACATTAAGGTACGGAATCTCATACGGTAATTACTGACAGGAAGATATAAGTAATTAAATAAAGAAATAATAGTAAGGTAAAGAAATAAATCAATAAATAATTTTCGTCTATTAAACCATTGTATAAAACAATAAGTTTGAGTTGAAAGATTTGTCAGAAGAAGAAGGTAATTAGCGAGTTATATTAAACACAGTCATTAGTAACAGCGTGAGGAGCGAAAGCATTAGCTTAAAGATTCCTGGAATGCAGTTAGGTTATAACATCAGTACATTTGTAAAGTCAGTTGGGTCAATTCTGGAAATTTGAAACGTTAAAGGTTGCTAGAGACAAGCGAGCCATAGCATAGCAACAAGGGGAGGTACGGCATAGTAAGTCAGGTACGCGTACAAAAAGGGTTTAATATTGGCCCAGGTGAGAAACGAAAGTTGGTGGGGGTATTGAGATGTAGCTAAAATTCATAAACGTTCCTGCATTCTAAATCTGAGAGGTGCTTATTGTGCGACGAATCGTCGCTCTGGAGTGACTACTCGTGTGGCGCCAGGGACGCGCTTGAAATTTTGCCGCCGTCGCGAGGGGTTTTGCCGGTAAGCATTTTAGCGATTCACGGAAAGTTATGCTTCTAGTTTCTTTTATTGCGGCAACAGTTATTTCAAACGGTAAAATTTATATTGAAGAACTTAGCGGGCATAATAAGTCGTTGATTATAATTCTAGTATTACAATTCATAATCAGTTTCATTTCTTATTTTCAAATGGTCGGCAACTTGCTTCAATACCTCAAGTATTAGATAACATTAAATTTATCAGTCAATTAACTGGTCTTAGCCTTCACATTACACTTACGCATACCCTGAGAAGGTACTCATAGCTCAACCACTGGAGCAGCTGGCACACGGGACAACAGAACGAACTACGAAATAACGACGAATACATCAGAAGTTGGTACAGTATACTGCAGCAAAATTGTCGCAGCGTCGCACGGCTTTAGAATTTCAGATAAAATATTATGTTAGCAAAACTTAAACAACTCAGGACCAATCTTAGTCATCCGAAAGCAGCCAAGCAAACAGAAAATAGAATCTAGAGAAATAGTATGATTATTGCCGATGGTATACACTCGTAACTTTCCAAAATATAGATGCCAACAGAAATAAGTTCAAATATGCCGCATGAGCAAATAGAAGTAATCAAAATCCAGGTGAGTGGATCAGAAACTAGCGAAAAGAAGAAAATGTATACGAAATAGACAACTTGTCTACCGTAGGAGACAGCGTTGACATTGCTGTCTGTTTTTTATCATTGGTGCCACGAAGACGCGTGTGCGTCATTCATCTAATGTGAATGGAAGTTAGGAAATATTAGCGTCATTGAGGAGTCAGCTAAGTTATGTTTAGGAAACGGTAGGAGCAAGGGGAATTACACTGCAATAATATTTAGCTAAATTGCTTAGAAGTAACACTAATAACTTTATTTTGGAGTAAGGGTAGGCGAATGCGAAGTCTTGTGGTCCGGATTAGGGTGTTAATTATTCTAGGTATGGAAATACATAAAGCGGTAGTTACGGAGCAATTAGCAGCATTTATTTACCTCTGTTCCACACGCTCCTGAAAGTTTCGTCCCTGAGTTCCAAGAAATACTGATGAGGAATTACCTGTTTTCCCGGAGCTAGTCCAAACCAAAACATCTTTCTTCTTTAACTTACTCTATGAGACAGCACCTACTCATACCACACCAAATTGACGTGCAAGGTATTTTCAACCCAATCATATATTACCCGACGCCTGGCATATTTTGTTACGGTACATTCACACCTTATACTTAGTACCATAAACCAAAATAATCATCGGAACAACGAAACTGGATATCGTAGCATACACTAGTGCCAAATGAACGCTGCTTACAAGACAGTAGCCGAGAGATTACCGCTCCAGCTGCATATACCGACACAGTGCTAAACACCGAAGCACGTGCTAAGATGGCAGTTGACGGCACATCTCAGCATAAGAAATTACGTCAGATTTTCCAATTACGCCAGAATTTTTACCCTCGAGGCGTCTGTTTCGAGTCTTAATTTCTTTATTTTTCTTTCTCTCTTTCTCTTTTCTTTCCCCCTTACTTTCAATTGCTTCCTTCTTTCTTTCCTTTTCCTTTAATTTTCATTTCTTTGTCATTTCTTTCCTTCTTCTCTTTCTTTCATTTTGGTTTCTTTCTTTATTTCTTCCTCTTGATCCACAGACACCCAAACACGCATATATACACAGTCGCGTGCATGCTCACAAAACTCATCGACACCCATAACTACACACACATACACATCTATAAACACAGACATGCAGCAAGACACCTACACAGATTACACCCAAGAACGCTCAGACACAAACACACCCAGAGACAGTCATACATGCAAAACACTAACAGAGACACATATATACACGCACACACATGCATAAACATACATAAAACGTAGATATGCTTCAGCACGCAAACACATAAAAATAATCACACATAGGCATATCCAGAAACAGTTAAACATTATTTACACACGCATGCATAAACACATACGAGCACCTTCCCAAAACACATGGACATGCACGAAGGACTACGGACACACCCGAACACATATACAACCCCTATTGAAATATAAGAATTTAGACGCTTAATCACTGTTTATTACTAAATTCAGTGCATGACTGAACTGAAAGTTTCGTACCGTCTCTATAAATAGAGTGGATTTGGACACTGGCCTTCATTTTGCTAATTTGTCTTGAGGTGTCGACAGACATCGTGTTCTTTCCAAGACTAATCGGCTTTCGAGAGTGTCTCGATAGAAAAATCTACATTCCTTGAACAGGTATTAATACGTCATTACCTCAATAGTAAGGATAAATAACTCAGTATATAAGGATATCATTCCCAGCGTTACCGGATACACCTGTAGCAAATGTAGAAATAAATTCTTGCGAAGGTATGACAAGAAAAGACTTGAGATGGGCTGTAAGCGACTCTTCAAGTGTAATTCATTTTTCAATTATGGTTATAACGGAGAACGTCATGAAAATGTATGTGAAATAAACTTACCTGAAAAGAAAATGAAGACAGCCTATTAAATACCAGTTATTGTCAGCAATGGAGGATTGCACACGGAGGAATATGGCACTCCATTCGAAGGACGATTGAAATCGTATTTCATACCATGTGATTCATCCAAAGACCTAGGTATGTATCTGCATGAGGCAAAACCACGAATAGTCCGAGGTGTTCAGAAAGAGCTGAGTATTCACAAGAGTGTGAAGGTTAATCTGCTGGTTGAATGCCTATTTACGAGTAGTGACGGAGAAATCTGTGACAAAACATTTAAAACACGTAATCAAGCTGTCTTTCTAGAAACGGACATGAACTGCATTTTGGAAGCAAAGTTCAAGAAACTGACTACTAAAATACAGAAGCCGCAGCTTAAGGGTTAGCAACTAGGCCTTGCTTTTTGTGGAAGGAGTTCAACGGCGTATCAATAAGTAAAATCCATTACGAGGGAGTTGCTACATTCCACCAACCCATCTGTTGAAGTAACAAAAGCCTACATAAACACCCAAACCAACAGCGACGAGAAATACTTATTGTATCCTCTATTAACCAAATTCGTTGAGAAGGATGCACAACGCGTCAGAAAATACAAGTAACTTCAAGATAAGTACGACCTTAGATGCATTTTTTACCTTAAGGTACTTGCTCAAATACATAAGTTTGAGAAGCTCAAATGTATGTCTATCAAAGTTTAGAGCTGGATAAGAACCAAGAACTATTTCCAATTAAGGTTGCTGATGCTGTACTGCCTGCGCATCTTGATTTGTTACTATTGAGCGATAGCAGCGAAAAACATCAATACGTATATATCAAGAACTTTGAAAAACCTATCTGTTGACAGAAAACTAAGCATAAAGGAATGGTATATACATGCAAGCGCTGTTTTACATATTTTTATGAGCAGTATAGACGAAGTGGGCTGAAAAACTGCAAGAACAGCATCCATCTGTAACAAACATGATATTGCAAGGGTAGTTGTGCTCACCAAGGAAAATTAATTGCACAGTTTAAAAACGTTGAAAGGATACGCTGAAAGAACCTTATGTCATCTATTGGGGTTTGAGTGTATTCTCACGCTGTGCCATAATGCATCCCTAATTCGAAACTTTGTATACAACACAATATCAGGAGCATTTACTTATGAGATTCTGTGTTTATGTGAAACCCTTTCAATCTGTTGACCAACTAGAAATTGATTTTCTGTGCAGTCTATATTGTGGTTATGGTGCTACTCAGAAGTTTATGGAATACCTGACAGCCCTTGTGAAAAAGATTTATAATACGAATACATAAACCTGCCAAAACTCTTAAACCTCGGGATCAACAACAAAAGGGTTTTGAGTCTTCGACCTTGCTCTTCCTGTAGGAAAAACCTTTACAGAAAATAGTTGCAAAGTACGCAACAATGATCACATCAGTGGTGAATACCGAGGAAGTATTCATAATGAATGCAATTTGTCTTAAAAACACCTAAATATATTCCCGTCTTTATGAATAGCCTTAGTGGATATACTCTCATTTCATTGTTAAGGAGCTTAGATGTACAAGGGAACGAGTAGAGGCAATTCCCATCCCAGAAGAAAGCTATATCTCGTTTTCCAAGTATGTTAAAGATATAGAATTCCGGTTTATGAGTAATTTTCGGGTTCTGAGTGTAGGCTTGGATAAGCTGGTAAAAACCTCACAGCATATCCTGAAACATTCAGGTACTTCGGGGAAGACGAGTTGAAGTTGATGATTTGTAAAGGACTATTTCTCTATGATTATGTCACTTCGTGGGATACTTGAACAAAACATGACTGCCTCCTAAGGCCTCCATCTACAATGAACTGAATTAAGAATAAATTAGTGTTGCCGACTGTCAACATGCTGGAAATGTATGGAGACTGTTTAATGTGAGAACCTGGGTGAATACAGCGATGTCTACTTAATCTCAGATCTTCTTCTCGCTGATGTCTTTGATACATTCAGAGAGCAGACCCTGAAAACACACAAAATTGATCATGCTCATTATTTCACCTGTGGGGCGCCATGCTTCAGTATATAGGAATCGAACTGGAATTGCTACAGGATTACGATCAGCTTCTTATGGTGGAATCCAGCATAAGAGAAGGTTCGTGTCAAGTTTGTCATCGGTATGCAAAGGCTAACAATGCCTACGTGGGAAAGTTTGATCTGTCAAGATCAATCCAATTGATCACATACGAGGACGCCAGTAACCAATATGGTTGGGCAATGTGCCATGCCATTCCTTATGGAGGATTTCAGTGGGTTTCTCCTGATGATATACACTTAGAAAGACTACAAGAAAATGATACTCGTGGATATGTTCTAGAAGATGATATCGAATATTCTGCTCAGCTCCATGATCTACACAACGATCTACCTTTCCTGCCTCAGTGTATGAAGCCCGATGGGTCGTCTACAAAAAACTAGTACCCCATCCTGGATCCCGAAAGAAGTATGTATTGCATTACACGACCTTGGAGCAGGCTTTTAGTCATGGACTACAGCTAAAAAATCCATCGCGTGCTACAATTTCAGCAGTCTCAGTGGTTAAAACCTTATTGGAATTTAACATCAGACTATGGCTGCAAGCTGTAAATGACTTTGTGAAGCATCTCCACAAGTTGCTCAACAATGCCATGTTGGGAAATACAATGGAGTACCTGCGTGATCGTATGGATATACAGTTGTTTTCAAGTGAAGACTCCTTAGAAAAGTTTATTTCTAAACCTGCGTTTATCAATAGGACAAGTAATGGTACCAATCTGTCTCTGTGCATATGGCTTCCCGACGGATCGTATACAACAAGTCTATATACATTAGAACGACTGTGCTGAACATTTCCAAGACATCAATTTCCCACTAACATTATGATGTGCTGTTAACATAATATGGAGTTTAATAACTGAAGCTTATGCATATGGACACTAATTCCTTCATTCATCGAGTGACAACTAAAGATGTGTATCAGGACCACAAGCCACGTTTTCTTGAGCACCTAGTTATAGCTGATTACCCTACAAACAATATGTGTTATTTACCTCGAAACAAGTGCTGAAAAAATGTAAAGATGAAGCCAATGGTAAAATCATCCAGCACTTTGTCGGACTGCCAAATTGGTGCAATTGAATACAATTACGTAGACTACTTGCGACGATAAGACAGTCACTGCAGAGGATAGAACATCAGCATATGCATATGGACATTACAACATTACAAAACAGTACTTAAGGAAATGTAACCTGGATCTCAAGATGATGATTTTCTCCGAAGGTCTACAATTTAAAAGAGATGGAAGTGTTGCGTAAACACCTAGCAGACACTCGATGGAGAAAGAAGAACAAGAATAAGTAGATGGAAAGGGAGGTATTAATTCTGCCATTAGGAACAAATTTTTTCGGTGCTCTCAAGCCCAGAAAAGTGGGGAGGCGCCTATCCTTACAATCCTTAGCTAATAAACAATTGATTACCTGGTAACGCCAATACGCCTAGTCAGAAATGTAACCACATAAAAACAGGAAATATTGAATAAAAACAGTATCACTAAAAGAGATTGAGACTGGGTTAGAAAGACTGTCAGTTGTACGTAGCTTATTTATTACATAATAGCATTTGAATACATGGAAGTGCTTAAAAGGAGCTAATATGACTCTAAAACGATAGAAATGATTATAAAACATCTGAATCCATATATAATACGAGTAAAAATCTCTATAACACATTATAGAATACAGCAAAAACTAGTGGTAATACCATGAAAATACATATTCCTGTTTCATAAACATTGTCAGACTATATAAAAAATGATTGAAAAAACCTGGGCCTAAAAAGCCATGAATGCACAATTACATGTTCTACAGTTCCAACTTCAGTGGACAGAATACCTTCAAAATGCCTACACAAACAACGCAATACCTTCTTCTGTTTCCAAATCCCTTTGAAAAATATGCAATTCTCCTGACCCTGTGCCAGAGTGTCCTGAAAGTCTGTGTCCATATCTGAAGTGCTCTGAAAATGATATCTGTACCTGTGCCTAAAAGCCCATAAATGGATACTAAAACACCCTACATTTCCTACTCCAGTGGCTAAAATACCTTCGAATTGCTTATACCAACACCCTAAAATACCTGTTTCCGTGTGTAAGGATGACCTAAAGCTCATAAGAGGATGCAAAATCCTGTTCCAGTGCATAAAACACAATCCGAATACCCGCAAATTAAAGTAAACGTGTGCCCAAAAATGGCTTCTAAGCGCCTTCCAAAATATCTTCAGCGACACCAGTTTAAATACCACCTAAGCCATCCCACCCCTCCTAGAAAACATCAACAAATACCTTCAAACCTGTCTTCCCCAGCATCTCTTCTCATTTGCCCTCTCAGTTCCCATATAAATGCATTTTCTAGCCCTGTAACCCCCGCCTAGCCGAGCATCCGTCCCGGTTTTCCCTACCTCTTCTCATATAAACGCATATTCTGCACTTCAACCTGTGTAGCTTAGCATCTCTCTTCGTATTCCCTATCTCTGGCATATAAACGAAAGCATATTCTACCTATCAGCCCTGTCTAGTCTAAAACCTCTGAACGTTTTCCCACCTTCTTTATATATATATATATATATATGTATAATCGTATTTTTAGTCTTCTAACCCCCACCACCTAGCCTAGCATCACTCCTTGACAATTTAAAACGGATATTCTACCCTCAAACTCTGTCTACCCTAGCATCTCTCTTCGTATTCACTAACACTGTCATATAAATGCATTTTCTTCCCTTCAACCCCGCCTAGCTTAGTACCTCTCCTCGGTTTCCTATCTCTCCCATATAAACCCATATTCTACCCTTCAACTCCTGTGTAGCCTAGCATCTCTCCTCGTATTTTCTCCTCTGTCATATAAACGCATATTCTACCCTTCAAATCCTATCCAGCCTAGCTATCTCTCCCATATAAACCCATATTTTTCCCTTCACCCCAGTCTAGCTGGGCATCTCTCCTCCTTTTCCCTATCTCTACCGTATAAACGCATATTCTGCACCTCAACCCTTGTCTAGTTTAGCATCTCTCTTGGTTTTCCCTAACGTTTCCCATGTATGCGCATTTCGGTAGCTTTTCCATAACTGTCCTATTAATCCCTCGCAATATGCCGTCCATATTGAAATAAATAATGGAAGGTTCATCCAGAACGTGGCTAACGTATCACTAACTGCACGTTACTCTTTTCACAACCTAATTTATTACTTCATCTGCCAATGTTCAACAGTGAATTATGCTTTTGTAATTGAGAATCACGCACTAGTGGTAACAGTTAACATTAACAACTGAACAGGCACGCAAACAAATTTTAGACGAACACCCACCCGGCATCGTGGATTCCTCGCAGGTGTTATTCAAGGGGAAACTTTCAAAACTATAAGTGATTCAGATGCAACAGCATGCCTCTGCAGCTTATGATCTATGCTCACTTATTTGCAAGGGGATGGAGATTCTAATTCATACATGTTAAAAGTGTATATGCAATTTTGGCTATACGACGGACACGTCAACGTTACAGTAGGAAATTATGCTTTCTTTTATGATTAGTAATGTACACCTGAAACACATATTTTATTAGTTCTACATTTGGTCACAAAATTTTGTCTGGAGTGATTTATTATTCGTTTTCCAGGCACACGTAAATTACGCATTAAAAGAGCTACAACTCACAGCTGACTCAGTTAACGTCATTGCACTCTTTTAAGCTACAGATAAAAACTCTTAGAGAATTGATACAGAAGGAAAGGAACTTTAGGAAGGAAAGATTCTTTGTACAATTAACGAAATAGATGGCTCCGCAAAAACATGTGAGGTTCATATTTGGAAGGGCCCGGGGTCGATTCCGTTCCTACACGTACACTGACTTAGGGTTTTTCGTGCTTTTTTCTGGTCGGTAGACGAATATTGAAGTGGTTTCTAATCTTAAACGCTTTTCTTTTTATAATTTTCTTTAAATTCCACTTCCTTTTCATATTTCAGGTGTGCTTCCAGGTTTCGCGGCGCATAGCGGTGCCCAACAAATGCCGCTGAAACTTTTTCAAAGGAAATAGTTCTCCTCATAGACATTACAGTGCTGCTTGGAAGGCGGATCGTTCACCGCCCTCTCTAGGCATCTAAGGTAGTGGAAGGGGCCTTCGTGCCTGGAAGTTTTAGGGATTTCTGCGCGTCACGGTTGCCTGACTGCTTACGGCCTATAGGCTGCTGTCGTTCCTTCACTTCATCGCTTTCTTCTGAGTGCTATTAGCCACAATGGATCTATGCAGGTCGCAGCGCACGCGGTGGCACCCTACGTTGTATAACTTATATTCCTTGTAAAATTAGCTCAAATATTTCAATCACTATTCTTGGTAAATTGCAAATAAATAACTTTGGGGAAGTGGGTGATATTGATGAAGGCGAATGTTATCAAGATAATGAAAGTTCTTATAGCTGCACTAGTTTTAATAACGTTTCCAATGAGAACAGGTCCAAATTAAACTAAAGTGAGTTCTATTTATGGACGCTCTTTAACTGCTGTAGCCCTTAGCGTCCCATTCCATATAGGGCGTAAAAGACTGGTAATTTTGCTCAGAGTCCTCTTTATCAGGCTTGAGGTTCTTTTACGTGCCGTGAGTCTACGACACGGGACTACCGGTTTTACTTCCCTTCCGAAGGAAGCCATGCTATGGATTTTTACGCTCGAAAAAATCCATCGCCCTCCTCCGGGTTTGAACACGCGACCTCGGGAACTAGAAGTTAGCATGTTAACTACTACACCACGAAGGACGGCTTAAGCGCATAATTGTGTGAGTAGTTTAGTCAAGTACAATGAACCACCATCATTAGTGACACTCGAACCTACTGAGCATCAACACATAGATAGCAGCTAAGGTGAATGAAATTCATTGTGGACATCACGAATGCAAACCACAAATACAGTACCACAAACGAGCATACCTTTTGGGTCCAACTTTTACGCTTTAATTGAGAAAATGGTCAACCACTAGTCCAAACCGAATATAGCTTTACGGCCAATATTCTTATACACAGGACTCAAATCAGAGAACATAATTGCAGGGATGCAACAAAAGGTACAGCACCAAGTGAAAAGAGGTATGAAGATGTTAAATAAGCTTACAAGCGCCTAACCGCGAGCGGAGAAAGGGTTAAACACAGCAAAATATTGAATAAATCTTGGAATCCGCCAGTGGGTTTGTTTTATGTAGGTACAAGTCCCACCACCATACTTCGCTTGTAAACAGAATTAAAGAAAATGCATATTATGTGGCATGGCTCTCAAAAATCTGTAAGCATTTATGCGACTGTACCTTCGAGTTGCAATATTCCAGAATTTAAATAGTTCTCGGCATGTACTCTTTCACTCTGTTACGTACTTTTAAGCTACCTGCAGATGACGAATAATAATGCAATGCACATTCACCAGTATGCTTCCTTTTTTGAAAATACTTTATGCCTGCTCTTTCTATATACGACACAATAGATTTTGCCAAATTTTTCAGTTAACCGCTACGGAACATCAAGTATGTGAATTTGTTCTTACGGGATTAAATGCTTATATTCGTTTACTTTATACCTTTACTTGTCCTCCAACGACGTATCTGG
This sequence comes from Deroplatys truncata, assembly GCA_030765065.1. Classification (NCBI taxonomy): domain Eukaryota; kingdom Metazoa; phylum Arthropoda; class Insecta; order Mantodea; family Mantidae; genus Deroplatys; species Deroplatys truncata. The sequence continues at coordinate 531,574,120 of CM060990.1, read as the reverse complement.
CCCTAGTTCGCTTAACTAATGCGGTTCAGAATATTAAGAATGCTTCGGCTTCGTCATCCTTAACGTCGCTTCCGTTAATTTATGATTTGTCAAATGGGACTACAGAGGAAGTAATTAGACCACCACCTTTATCTGCTTTGCCTTCTAAGTCTTTCTAATCTTCTTCTTTAACTTTTCGGCAGTTTCATATTGTAATAAATCTGGACGCACTCAGCCTTCTTCTTTTAAACGACGCTGTGATAATCGCGTTGTGTCATCAAGACCATCCTGAATATATATCTCTGCTTCGTTAGTGCCTCCTTTCCTTCGATTTATGGTGTTTCATTTTTACTTTTACCCACTCTTTCCGTTTTTTGTGATAGTGTGGTCACTCAAGGGTTATTTGACTCCATTGCATCTTTAAATTTGATGGATTGGAAACGTTGGCACTCTCTCGAAACACCACGTGGCACCTCGCAGTTGGTTCGTACACACTGTTCGACTATTTCAGGTTCTCCCTTACATTTGGTAGGCACAGTTGAATTGCAAATTAAAATTAAAAATTCCCATGGGACTTAAATTTCCATGTCGCTCAAAACTTGCCTTGCTCAGTGGCTTTTGCCTCTCCGTTCTTGTCGCAAACATGTCCATCTTTGAATTTTGATGATTTCACCTTTTCTTTTCCTTTTGTCCACAGGGCCGAGTTACGTTTTCCTCGGGTGCTGATGTGCCTTCTCTGGGTAAATCGACTTTGGCTACTTGTTTGACATTGCACTTAGACCTTTTTGCGTTTACCATTATTCGTTCGTGATCAATATTTTTCATCAGTTTATATCGAGTGTTAGCTGATACTCTCGGCTGGTTGGTGACTTTCAATATGATATTCATTCGTTGGACAAGACTTCAGTCCGTTCATCACCATACAAATTCACGCCGCCTAAACTCGAAGTTACGCGCGAGAAAATTGATACTACGATACTTACGTACGGTAAGTTCGTTTTCGAGCCCTTCTGTTTTGGTTCCTAAGCCAAATGCAGACTACCATCTAGTAGTGAACTATCGTAAACTGACTAAACACACTGCTCTTGACAGTATGTATCTTCCGCATCTTCACACCTCAGTACACAATTTTCGTAGGACGAGTGTTTTACCAGCTTGGATATCAAACACACCTATTATGAAATTCCCTTGGCGGAATCTTCTAGAACGTTTACCGCATTTTCAACCTCACTGAAGGTGTTCAGCTTACTCGGGTTAATTTTGGTATTTCAGGTCTTATGGGGTATGTTAGACAAGGTTTTGCATCCCTTTCAGTTAAATTTATTTTAAGTATCTTGAGGATTTTGTTATTTATTCCCGTTTTTTTCATCCCAGACACCTTCAACAGATTTTTCAGTGAGTTCGACAGAATAGTTTAACGGTTTCGGCATCCTAGATCAAAATGGCCGTATCTCAAATTTCCTTTTTGGGGCACATAATATACCCGCGTTATACTTCTATTGACCGTGAACATACTTTGGCCTTGGTAACATTCCTGCTCCATCTACTCCGAAGTAATTCGCCTTTTTTGGAATGGTCGGCTTTTTCTGTAAATTCATACCTAATTTTCCATCAATTTTGGAGTCCTTACATGCTCTCCGCTGGAAGAACGCCAAATTTATTTGGAATTCTTTACATCAACGTGCTTTTCAATGTCTTAAAACCGCCGCTATGAACCCATCGGTTCATTTCAACCTTCCCTTCATAGCTCAAATGGATACCTCCCATTTTGTGATCCAGGCGGTATTACTAGAAGGTTCGGAAACAGATCTTCTGCCGACTTATTACATCTCTGGTATTATTTCATCTGCGAAACTTAGATATTCCGTTAACGAACTTGATGCATTAGTTGTTCTTATGACCTGTGACAAATTTTGACCTTTTTTAGAACATCGGCCACTTTCTCTTGAGGGCGACAACCAGGCTATCACATCAATTCTTTCGCATAGTCGCAAATCTAGTAGAAGACGCCTTGTCTCATGTATTTTCTAATTCTTCTCAGTTTCCGTCTCCTACGAAACTTCAAGTTTTGACAGTTCTAACCTTCTCTCGTGACTTTCCTTCGGTTTTAGCATTTACTTCCAAGCATCAGAAACACGATCTCTTTGGACTATAGCCCAGTGAGGAGGCATTTTTCTGGATATATATTTAGAGATGGTCTATTGTACGCATGTCAGTACTTTGGCGTCACATGTACAGCGATGTAGCCCAATGTGTTCGTATATGTGAGATTTGCCTGCGATCAAAAGCTTCGCGACTACTCGTTTGGGCTTCCTCAATTCCAAAAGGCATTTCTTATACAATAGAACGATTGTTTTTAAATATGTAGGCGCTTTCCCTCGGTCATCTCGAGGAAATACCTTTTTGTGCGTCATTATTGACGCTTTCTCCAAATTTATATTGCTTGTTGCGGTTTGCGCCACTACAGCACTTGCGTCCATGTCCGTCTTAATATCCATTTCTGCCTCCTTAGGAATTTCCAAATTTGTGATGACCAATAATGCTTCTTATTTTCGGGCTCACATTATCGCACGTCTTTTTTCGAACGTGGCATTGAATTTATGCGTACCTTTCCATATTACCCTCGTCCTCCCTTGTCAGAACGAGTCAACCGTAGCTATAAATCCATTTTAATAGCCTTGCATTCTTCCGATCACTTCAAGTGAGATTCCTTGATTCATGATTTTCAGCTTACTTTGTATATTGGCGTTTATGAAGCTCATTCGTATATTACTCTTCGTCTCCTCTTTAAGTTTCTTTCCATGTGTCCAATTATTGATTATTGGCAGCTTTCTGATCTCTTTTCAGAATGTCTACACCTGCTGAGATTCGCCTCTAATGGTAGAAAACCTTCCTTTCACTTCGTTAGGAATTACAAAGACGCGCCCGCAACTATCATAGAGGCTGTATACCTACTCGTTTTAGGTTGGAGATCTCGTGTCACTTCAGCCTCATCCTCTTAGTGACCTTTTACGGCGGTTTTCGCAGAAGTTAGCTATCCGTTTTAGTGTCCCGTTTAGGGTGTTTCACAGCATCAACTCTGTTTCCTTGCAGATTTAGAATTGTATTAGGGAAAATTGTCCTTTGCACATGTTTTGCAAGCTTAAACCGATCACACACGGTTGGTACAAGTTGCCTCGCTTCCGTTTTTGTTGATCCATGCTCGCGTTATTTATGGTTGTTTCCTCACGCTTAAGCAAGGATCACTTCTCCTTCGTGTTGTGCTGCCTGATGCTAATAATACTCGTGTGCGCTCGTCTTTTCGTTTTTCATTTGCATTTCTGATATGAGTGTTTCTTTTCTGTCCCTCCTTTTGTGTTATTTGTGTTCCTGATTCTTTTTTGTTCTCCTTTTGGTTGTGTTGTGCTCGAGGTTTCCTTTTACTTTTTTGTTTACCTGGTGTGATATTTTACCGTTGTGTTATTTCTCTATACCTAAGTGGACCCACTACGTTTATTGTTAGGATGCTTTAGCCCCTATAATTATGTCTTGGGGATTTCTGCTAGTTGATATTAATTTAGGTGATCTTACCTTGCTTTATATCCCATTTGATTTATATGTACCATTTTTATTATTGTATGCTTCGCTGCAAGTGGCTACTTTCTTGGCTGTACTCGCCTTGCTTTCTCCTTTACCATGGCATTTATATTGTAGTGAGTGCTAAGGCCTTTGATTTCCCTTTTCCGGCTTATTAATATATATATATATATATATATATATATACAGATTCGTTTGTTCTTAATTGTCGCCCTGGCGTTCCTCTTATGCCTGCTGCTTTTCTTCATTTTCACCTTCCCGAGAGAACCGCCACTCCAGTGCTATCCTACTGTCTGCTTTATTCTCGACGGGGGGTCTTTGTGCCGGTTGGTACAACCTCCTTCCTCTATATCAGTAAGAGATACGTAATCCAGATTGATAAACGTTGCGTTAGCATTGGAACATATTTCCTTAATTCTTTCTCACGACGGCTATATATCGATACTAGGCTCCGAGATAGCTGATTGGCAGCTTCATGGACTACGGCCACGGCAGCGCCAACAGTCAGCGGTGGGCTTGGTGGCCTCCCAGGGGAAGAAGAGACATCAGTGGGCATTTACGTATCGGCGAGGTAAATTTTAACGTAAAATGCTCTTCGCGGACTGACAGCGTAAGCGTTATTCATGGCACCTTTAGGCCACTTTCTAAATTACTATTCAATACCTTTTGGTGAGTATATTTCTAAATTCAACCTTTGTGCTGTGGATTAATTTAGTATCATTCGGAAAGGAAGGATTCAGGCGTTAGTTCATAATGCATTTCAATTCTCCAATTGGTAAACTTGGTGACACCAAAAACTCATACAATTTTCTGCTACTTTCCTTTGTGATTCAGAAAGAACTTTCATTGAAGATTTAGCATTGGATTACTAGAGTCAGTCATTGTAAAAGCATCAGTGAAAGCAAATTCAGTGAATTTTACGAAAACGAGGTTTACATTTCTTTAAAGATTACGTGGCATTATTCGTCGTTACTACAGACAACAAAACGTTATACAGAAGTTGTCTGTTACTTAGAAAAGCTTATTGCATTAAACCTTAGTCATCCGTGATATTATATTCTCTGGGTCTACATGATATAAATTAAAAATGCTAGTAGGAAGATACAAAACCGGGGTAGAACAGCATAGCAGTTCACTAGGATGCAAGAAACTAGCGGTAACCTTGATAACGTTTGTCTACGCACGCTATGACAAGTGGCGTCTATTATGTGTGCAAAACGTGGTTGTAGTGCAATAGTGTAAAACCTGGAATGTGTGACATCTGGTCTGACGGAAAAGAAAAGAGAGGAAAGAATAAGACAAGTTTATAACATGGCTCTTTACTTCCATATAAATGCATTTTCCAAAGGCGAAATATAGCGTTGTCCGAAAGCTTATGTAAACATAGTTTCTAATGCGAACATGCAAGCACTTAATTAGCATTTGAGATTATTTACTAATTTTAATTTAGTTTACCTTGTACACTGATCAGCCGGAAGGCGTATTATATGTATTAATTTTTTTGTAGTCAAATTCGTATTTTGGACCAACCTCCCAAACACAAGATGATAAGAAAGTAGCGCGCACTAAGGATATGGAAGAGTCATGAAGTTTGTAAATCATTATTCACGAGTAGTTAGACCACTAATATTTTCAGTGGCTTCCTCAAGCGAGCCATTAATTTACAGAGAGTGAGAATTCAATACCTGTCTTGAAAGGCGTTAGAAGTTGAAACTTTTGTCTAATAGGAAATATTAAAAGCTGTATAAAACAATTAAACATTAGAAAAATAAAATAAATAAAACCGAATGACTGCTTAGTAGTATAGTGAACAGAAATCCTATGTAATAAATGTTGGGAAAGCAAAGAGAAAATAAAATAACAAAAGCCCTCGATATAATGGCGTTAATATAAGATGTAGAATTTATGGAGGAAAGTAAATATAGCTGATTTATGTGCTGAGATAAGAAACGGGTATTTGACAGGAAACAGAAAAGTCCAAGAATGGAAGGTTTTGCCATATGTAGGTGGTTTCAGGCAGAGGTATAACAAAAGAAGTTCACAGCAAGTAGAACATTAAGGGACGGAAGATTAAACGTGCCGGGGAAGACTTAGTCACGCGAAGTCTTGGAAGCAAACAGAAAATGAAATCAAGCGAAATAAGTTGATAATTGCAGGTGGTGTGTGAATGCAACTTCTAAAGTGTAAAATCCAAAAAGAAATAAGATACATTTGTCACGTGAACCACGAGAAGTATTCAAAAGTCACGTGATTAGAAAATACAAACTACAAAAATGGACACTGGGTGTGAAGTGGTAAATCGGTGTAGCGTAGGAGCTGCATTTTTGGCGATGTTCATTTTGCAGTCTGCCTCTAAAACTTACAGATGGACAACAAAGGTATTTCGAATATTCTGCAGAGTGATACTTATGTGCCAAGGAAGTTATAGAAGAGAACTACAAAGTGCGTGACCACGATCACGTAAGCTGCGAATACCGAGAAGGTCTGCATAATAAGTGCAATTTAGTCCGTAAAACGCCTAATTATATTGCTGTATTCCTTCATAACGTGAACGGATGTGATTGGCATTTCATCGCTAAGGATTTGGGATGTACCAGCAAAAGAGTAGAGGTGATTCCGTGATCTGAAGAAGGCTACATCCCATTCTATATGTATGCGGGAGATGTAAAGCTTCGGTTTGTGGATATCTATTGTTTCCCGAGTACAAGCCACAAGCCTAACAGCATATCTCTAAACATCGAAGCACTTTGGATATGAGAAGTTGAGTTTAATGATTCGTAAGGGTGTACGTCTTATGATTACCCACTTAATGGGGTGTCTCGAACGAAAAAATATTGCCTTCAAGGAAAGCTTTCCATAGCAAAGTCAATGAAAAAGAACTTATTAGTCGAGACTATGAATCTCCTATGAATGTATTAGACGAGTTTATTGTGAGCAATTTAGGTGAATACAGCACTGCTGCTTAACCTCCCACGTTCCTCTCTTTGATGTCTTTGAGACATTGAAAGCCCAGACCCTGAAAACGCATTAGGTTTATCCTGCTCATTATTTCCCATTTCCTGGACTTACCTGGGACGCCATGCTTGTATACACAGGAATTGCTACAGAATTATGATCAGCTTCTCATGGTGGAATCAAATATTGTGGAGATTTATGCCAAACTTCCCAGCAATATGTAAAGGCTAATAAAGTCTACATCGAAAGGTTTATCCATTGAAAACACCTCAATTTATCACATACGTGGACGCCAATGATCAATATGATTGGGCAATGTCGTTCCTAATGACAGACTTGAGTGGGTTTCTGCAGAAAATATCGACCTAAAGTGTTTGAAAGAGGTTGATCTCGTATATATTTAAAAAGATGATATCAAATACCCTACTGAGCTGCATGTTCTGCATAATAATTTACGATTACTGCTTCAGTATTTGAAAACAAAGAATTCCTCTACAAAGAAGCTAATTCCTCAACTTGAACCTCAACGAAAGTATGTTGTCCATTATAAGATCTTGAAGCATGCTCTCTGGCTAACAAAATTCATCGCACTATACGATTTTGGCAATTGTGATTGCTATAACCGCACTTCGACTTTAATAAGCAGCTACGTTAACAGGCTAGAAACGACTCTGGGCACGATCTTTACAGGCTGTTCAAGACCCTATGTTCACAAAAACAATGGGGAAAATGCGGAATTGGTTGGTTATAGCACAAATTTTATTCGTTGATAGAAACGTATATGGAGATAACTTGGCTGCTGTGCATATGGCTTCCAGGCACATTGTGTTTAACAAAACGATATGCATAGGCATATGTGTGCTAGACATATCAAAAACATTCATGTACTCGTATCAATATGATTTCTTGCTTCCATATTATGGAGCTGAAATCCTAAAATTCCCGTATATGGATAACGACTCCTTCATCCATCGAGTGACTACTACAGATGTATACCAGATAAACTACGTTTGCTCCAGTACCTAGATACCTCTGATTAGCCGATGGTCTCAAGCCCAGATAGAAGAGGTGAGCTGCCAAGGAACAAACTCAAATAAATCTCATACTAAAGCTAGGTTGACGTAAAATGTCTAATTAAAACCCCAAAATAACTAAACCCGAATAAAGCACCTTCATTTCAATAAAGGAACTCAAGGTTAGCTTTGATTTGTGTTGGATGCCAGTGATTAGGTTAGTTAAGAATGTTCGATGCCAGGTTAGGACAGACGGTTGCATAATAGATGATGAGGGATGGTCTAGTTTAGGTTAGATTGCCTGGTATCAAGTTGGGATGGTATCAGATTACGTTAAACGATGAGTGAATAGAATTGATGATGAGAGGGTGGTCTACGCTACATTATGTTGTTAGGCTTTGACATTAATTGTCTGAGTTCTGAAGTATTGGTTAGCTTAGGTTGTCTTAGAAATGGGTTGGTTTCATTTTCTCAGATCTGGTGACCATTGATCACCCTTTTGGTCATATGGTTACGTTTTTACAACACATAGTCACTTTTTGGTCACGGTTGTCATGTATTGGTCGCGATTTTGTGACTGTTTGAATTTGGTAACCTTTGGTAACAATTTGTCACGTTTTAAACCACGTTTGCCCTTTTAGGCAGTTTTTGGTAAAGTGTAGTCACGCTTTGCGTCACATTTGCCATATTTGGTCACGTGTTTTATCACGGTTTGTCACATTTGCTCAAATTTGTGGTTACATTTGGCCTGGTCCGGTGACGTTTGGTCACATGTTGGTCTCGCATGGCCATTTCAGGTAACCTGTTTGGTCATATTTAGTCACAACTGGTCATTTTGGTTACATTCTTGGTCAGGTTTATTTACACCATGCTCGTGTTCATGCTAAAATGCTTGGTAAGAGGTTAGGTTAGACGATGGTGGGATAGAATGGATGAACAGAGATTCTTCTAGGGCAGGTTGGGCTGGGATAGTTTAGATTAGATGTGTTCGGTATGAGGTTACGTTTGACGATGGTGGAATAGAATGGGCTGACGAGTGGATTGTGTAGGTCAGTTTAGGCTAGGGTACGTTAGGATGTTTGGTGTGAGGTTAGGTTAGACTATAGTAGAATGGAATAGATGATAAGAAAAGGTCTGGCTTAGGTTAGAATAGTTGGTAGGAGGATATGTTAGTGTGGGATACCTCAGCTTAGGTTCGGGTGCTCGGTGCTAGGATAGGGTAGACCAGGTATGACAAAATGAACGATAAGTAATGGTCTGGTTGAAGTTAGAATGGTTGGTTCAGGTAACTTTAGACAAGGACGACATTGAAGAGATGACGAGCGTAGGTCCAGGTTAGGTTAGAATGGTTGGTATGAGGTTTGATTAGACAAAGATAGAATAAAATAAATGATTAGGGGCTTGTATATGTTAGGTTAGAATAGTTGGTGCAATGTTAGGCTAGGTTATTTGAATATGTCTCAGAAAGACTGTAAATCATACACAGTTTATCGCTCCACCTTTCACACGCTGGCAGCTGGCCACACATAAGTGTATAAAAACTTAAGAAAGGGATTTTAAAAGTGTATATAATATACTGTAACAGGGGGTAGTATCCTCATAAAGTATGCTAAAACGATTGAAAATGTCCTAAATACGGTAAAAAGAGCAAAAATTTACGGGAATACCATCAAACCCTTGCGGAATATGACAAATCACTGTAAAATTGAAGAAATAACGGTAGGAGATAACAAATGATCGTTAAAACAGGATCAAGCTACTATATAACGCTAGTATTATCGTTTTTGTGCCCAAAATGTCCCAAAGGCGTATGCCAATATTCGAAAACAGCTACACCAGGGGGTAAAACAGCCACAAAATGTGCTAAAAGGTCCTACAGTTCCTGCTCTAGTGTCTAAAATGCACTCGAAATGTCTGTACCAACACCCTTAAATAACTGCTTCGGTGTCTAAAATGGCCATAAGGGTGTTCTAAAATGTATTCAAAGCATCCACATTAAGCACCAAAATACTTCCTCCAGTGTCCTGAAAGCTTGTAAAAGTGGGCAGTATATCTTCTAAATACTCCACATACAGTCAACGTACCCCAAATTGGTTATGAAGGTGCCCCCAAATTACTGATTTTTTGTGTCATTTAGCTGATGTATGGATCGGTTTAGATGATTAGAAGCTCTTCAGTTACACCACGAGAGGGTTCTTCTAGGTTATGATTTTTGGTGTGAGATTAGGTTAGGTGATGGCTGGATAGAAGAAATGATAAGGGATGTTCTAGATTAAAATGGTTGGTATCAGGTTAGACGATGACAGGATGGAATAGGCAATCAGAGGATGGTGTAGCTTAGGTAAGAATGGTTGGCATTAGATAGGTTAGATGGTGACACGATGGAATAGTTAATGAAACGGTGGTCTAGGTGAGAGTAGATTAGGTGATGATAGGTTGGAATACATGATGAAAGGATAGTGTAGGTTAGGTCAAGTTAGGTTAGTAATAATCCTCGCAGAAGATTCTAACGTTATACGTAGTACATCCTACAGCAGATACACTGAACAATATACATTCACAACGAACGTGCATACGCGCATACTTCTATTCCTCCATCTCCAATGAGGCCAGTCGTCCTCCGTGGTGTAGTGGCTACCATGCTAGACTCTAGTTCCCGAGGTTGCAGGTTTAAACCCGGTGGAAGGCGATGGATCTTTTCGGACGTAAAAATGCTTAGCATGGCTTCCTTCGGAAGGGAAATAAAGCCGGTGGTCCCGTGTTGTAGATTTACGGCGCATAAAAGAACCTCATGCCTGATAAAGAGGCCTCGGAGCAAAATTAACGGTCTTTCACTCCCAATACAGGATGGGACGCTAAGCACCACAGCAGTTAAAGAGCGTCCATAAATAAAACTCAATTTGATTTAAATTGTCCCCAGAACCAACCTCGACACTAACTCCTATTCTCTCTAGCACCTCTCCTCGTTTTTCCCACTTCTTCCATGTATCACCATTTTGGGTGCGCTCAGAGCCTTCTTCTCTATCTACTCTTATGTAGTCACTGGCTGTCGTTGCCGAACTACTCCCGTCTTGTAAGAGTTCAAATTTTTCAAGTATTTGTCGAGGGTGTTGGTGCTTTTGATACGCTTACTTCGTAGACTACTTAGACCACCTAATCATTTTCTTGGACAACCTTCTAAATATGCTGCAAGTTTCTTACTCCCCCATTAATGGTCTTCACTTTAAATCTTCAGCATTTAGCGAGTAAGTTTTTCTAAATCTAAGAATAGGTTGTTTATCTTTTGACAAGTCTGCGTAGGAACTTCCTGTAGAAATTGCCTACAGACATCTTGACATAAGTAGGGTTTCACATCCGCTCGTACATGAAATTTCTACGTTCTAGTATTAACTGTTTGGCAGGCATTTCAAATGGATATAATCCACACAAACGTATGAAATTACACCGAACGAAATGGAAATTACACAGCAATGAAATCACTGAATTTATATACTTTAGGAAGGAAAGCACGAGATAGGGACGATAGCACTAATCTGTTTTCTTATAATAAGACAATGTGCAGCAAATTAATTCCCAATTGTTGCGACGGTTCTGTTATACCGCTCGAAGAAAAAGTGCAAGTCGGTGAGTCGGTTTCCACATCATAACCCGCATCCTAACGGTAATAACGTAACTTACCATGCTGCATTTTGCCATAGAGCAATTATGGTCTACATGTTTAAAATGGTGTGACGTGTGAAATATGATTGAGTGTAGCATGCCACGGATTCAGCATATACTCGAAGATGTGAGGAACGTGGGTAAGTCTAAAGCTGCTATACCTACAGCTCAGGGACTTTGCAGCAACACCGAAGTTATGCAAGAGTAGAAGGGCCGGATGTAAATTTAGGTATAACTCTATATAAGTTTAAAAGATAATGAATTATAACAGAATAATTTCGGAAATTCGGTCTTGGGCGTATATAATAATCAATTAAACGTAACGGAAGTAGTCGATAATAAGGCAGTCTGATTAAAGGTATGCCTACTAGATTACAGTGAAAATCCTTGCTGTGATGAAAGGAATAAGCGAAGGAAGAAAACAACACATTTTTCATAAGTTTAAAGTTAAAGAGACAGGGAAATAATATTATTACGAATAAATGTATTATACACTTAAGCTTTAGATTTAGTAAACATGTGAAAAAACTAAGACAACTTAATAGTGGAAAATAATTATCATAGTTATCACTTATTAGTAAATACCAACGAACCAAAACGTAAAATGCAGAAAATATAACCTCTTTATTTCTTTTGTGGTAATTCGACTGTCTTAGTTTTCACTCATTGTATTTCATGTGCCACCTTATTTATAACTAGGAATAGAGTAGACATGTTTTATAAAATGTACTTTAAGTTTAATAAAGAAGTAGCATATCTCCATTCACACTAAAAGTTGTTTCGGCTTGCAACGCTACTAATAGACGCCAATCAATAACAATATCCGTCTACTTCCTAGCAGCTTCAATGTTTACAGAAGGATGCGGTAAACCATTTGAGACTGTCAGACAGAGGAGTAAGCTGTCTATCTTGTTTCGTTAAAACTGTCGTGACAGAATCCAAAATAAGCTGAAACTTAAAGGCGTTCAAATAGTTAGTAGTACTGTGCTTGGATTACATATAATAGGATTTATAGCCAACTTTGAGTAAACGAGTCATAATCCAGAGGAAAGTGTGGTAGGTACCAATAAAACTTACTATTTTCGTATGCATTACTATGACAATGCCTATTAAACGATGCTTAAACTTTTGTACCTAGTGCTTAAAATCTTACACTACTAATAATGTCTTACACTAAACGTAATGTTTGTTATAAACAACACGAAGCATTTCAAGCACACCTCAATAATTAACCTGCGTTTGAGAATGTTTTTTGAGAATGCTAGTTATGCCTGCGAGTAAGTGATGACACTCTGTTCACCCCTGTCTTGTCCTTTTTAGTGGTTGCCAAGCCACCGAGATCATTAATTTCTCCACCCGCTGCTCTTCACATCTCTCAGCTTTCAGGCTAATTACTCGCTGTCCGCTTGCCAGACCCTGCGAATAGAATAATGAAGGAAGTAATTACATTTTTGGCTCTGGCATTTTATGGGGACACTGGCTCTCTTATTCCTAAATCTCAAGCTCACATGAATGAGACTGTTTTATTAGTAAACGGTTTACTCCTGGTAATAAATATCACTTTCATATGAAAAAAACATTTCTTAGCGTCAGTATTATTGGCATTTCCTTCACACGTTTAAAAACCAACTTCAGAAATGCAATCTATCATCGCTTTTACCCCAATAAAAACAAAGTACATTCTTTAGACAGAAGTCTGTGTATGTTTTTGAAAACATGTTTCTGTCAAACGTTATGAACCAGTATTTTGGAAGCATTATAACACACGCTACAATTTCAGCATTGTTAAGTACATTAAAACGTATTGTGTTTATTAATTGTACTTTCTCTCCGGTGCTGTGTAGGTCATGATTAGAAAGTTTAATCGGGTTTGTAGAATTCAGTTATCCAAACGTTGTTAGGTTTCATATGGTTGTTAATAATTTACGGGAAATTATTATCCTAAGCTCCAAAATGACCGAGTAAAGTAACTGTTTGGAATAGATCTACTCTGTCCATCTCGGTGCGAAGAGGTGAAATGAGAGGATACCACAGGGTAAGTGCAAGGCTGTAGGTATCCATATCTAACCCCTAGTGCCACAAAGGTCATTGCGGAGTACCACAGTGAGGGTATTTTCTTCGAAACAAATAACGTTTTGCATATCCACACGCTACCCATATGGAGTAAGGACACCAGGAGTATCTTCACCCATGTATGCACGTTAAGGCTATCTCACCTTGAAAGCCTAACTATTGTCCAAATCATTTCGAGGTAAAATGAATTAAAAGAGGGGATAGGGCTTTGAAACTAAAGAAAGTTCAATTCAGCATTCCCATATGCAAACATGGGAATATGCTAATGTTAATTGCTAATCTATCCCATATGCTAATCACGAAGAAAGCCGACCATATTGTCATCGAGTTTCGAATTAGGCCTGACGAATGCATGCCACCACCTCCATCACTCTGACTCACTCCTAAGACACGGCATTAACCTAGCTCCACTGCGAACGATGCGCGGATAAACGCTTACATTGAATGGAAAGAAGGGATACACTGTCATTAACTGTGAATACACTTTAAAATGCAAAAGAAAATAGCCATTGCCGAAATTATAAGGAGTGATTCCAAACCATGAGTGAAAAACGTTTTTTAATAATCATTAGTTACTGAAGTCTTTGGTGGAAATCTGTGCCGTTTTCCGTTAATTTTTGTAATTAATGCGCAGATATTACTACAGTGGATCGGCAAAAACATACATGGTTATATACTTTGAACATTTTCCATAAAGCCAAAATGTTGTGTATATTCATCTGAGGTCATACAGTTGGTGTGAAACAGAACGTTGTTATACTGGTGCTGTTGCATATTCCTAAACTGCGTCAAGATAGAGTATGTGTCGGTAGCATTACCATCTATTTCGACATAAAATAGGGGCTAGAAGTAAATAAATGTTACAAGGCTTGGTGATAGATCGTAGAAGTGATAATGTTTCGTTAACAGACATTTGTGCAGAAACGCTTTGTTTACGTGTCTGAAATGTGGAAGAGAAGGTAGGCATTAAGGATCACAAGATATAAGGAGGTAAAAAAAGCTTAAATACTTCAAGCAAAAATATAACGTTTTAATAAACTATTGAAGGTGCTCAAAATAGGTGCCACCATTTGTGTTTATCGGCTGGTTATGTGACGTTTGGAAGGAGTTGAATCCCTGGTGTACGTGTGTTCGCAGATTCCACAGGGGAGTTTGTTAGGAGAAAGTTCCTGTTTCATTTAAATGCCTTTCCAATCTTGAAAAAATGATGGAGCTGGGTGACGCCTGCTGGAGTAATGTTCCTTATTGAGCCGGCAAGCCTCTCTGACATTTCTTCGGGATTACTTAAAATAAGAAGCATTTCGCTGTACGCTCCCTTTTTTACCCGGCCGCCAGTCTTCTGCTCATGCAGTACCATTGGTAAGTAACTCTTAGCTACGGAATGCGACGTTTACTGCGTGTCGTGGAGAATACCGTTTCTTTACCTACAGCCACCTTCTCTTCCCATTTTGTAGGCTCTAGCACATAAACAAAGAGTTTCTGTTCATGGAGTTATAAATAAAATATGATGATACAAATCTGTATACAATCAAACCTTGTAACATATATTTTAACACGTTGTGACTACTTTCAAGTAAACTTTACAGTAAGCGAAAAATGTGTGACCATTTCTGTTCTGACAAACCAGGTTTAGTTATTTCTCTTTCAGTGGGTTTAACTTAAGGTAATTATAAATTCCCTTCCTTCATCACAGGAATACATGAGAGGTTGAGGAATTTATCATATAATTATACCGAGCGAGATGGCTCCGCGGTAACGTGTGAGGGTTCGCATTCGGGAATTCCGCGTTCTTTAACCGTTGGCCAGCCTTTCTGACCATAAGTTTTTTGTGGTTTCCTTGTAGGCGAATGCTGGGGTGGTTCACCTCTACCACGAAGTTTCTGTCCAATATTTTTTCTGTCATCATAGTTTCTTTTCATCTGTATTAGGACTTTAACACCAGCAAGGACGGTTTGTGTGCTGCGACAAGGCAGTGAAATTTTCGCTCTGGAAGGAATTTCTCCCTGTAGTTTGGTGGGATTGCTGGGGGCCCTCTTTCTGGTAGCTAACTCGACTAAAACGGTGTCCCTGGTGGCACGGGGCTTAGGCAGAGCTAGCCGGCGTCAGGATTGGCACAATGTTAGAATCGTTAGGGACCCCGTCCTTGCTTGCGCACATTGTCTTCCGGATCTGGTCGAGTCTCCCCTTCGCCCCTTTCTCCCAGGAGTCACGGGAGCAAAGAGGGTACACTATGGCTTACTTGCGGTGCTGTGCTCCAGTTCCTGGAGGTCTATCCTTTACTTTTATATTCATAAAATGTAATTTAAAAATATATGATTTTTATATTTTTCATGTTATAGGGTAAGCAAATGTCCATATTGTTAATAAATTATAATGTATACTAAATTTTAATATGCACCTATGGATTATTAGATTTAAGTAATGTTTATTGTTTAAACAGCCACGATTTGGAGCTTATCACTGGAGTTCGGAAACCAAAAATAGATTTAAAAACATAAATGTGTAAGTAAGTAATGAAAATTATGAAACTAAAGTATTTCCAATTAGCTACTGATCATGGATATAAAATTCAATGTATCCTATTTGTATTTTGAGAGTAAACCTAAATTTTTATTGAGCCATACTTTAGTTGTACACGCCATTCTATGGACCACTAAAGTCCTTTTCGGGTTTGTTTACAAATGTTGCAAAATTGCATGGTTTTATGGGGAACAGAAAGTTATGGGCATGTGTTGCCACCTTCTTTAGCGGTAATGCGACGTTTGCACTATCCTCCCACTGATATATTAGGATTGCATTAGCTATTTTATTTTACTTGCGGACAAGGTAGGCATATCAGATCCCTCGGAGATTACAGTTGAATCTTAGGTCCTTATTGCTTAGGAAAACCAAACCAGATGGCTCCGCGTTAATGACTGATACTGGCATTCGGTAGGTCCTGGGTTCGATTACCTTGACCGCTCACTCTGACCATGGGTTTTTAATGATTTTCCCCGGCCGGTAGTCGAGTGCTGGGGTGGTTTCTTATATATCGCGATTTCCTTTCCATAATTTCCATTTCATTCTGTCTCCTCATCTTTCAGGTGTGCCTTAGATGTTGTGGCATATGGCGGTGCCGGGCAGATGCGCGGATGCTTTCTCAAAGGAAACAGTACTCCCCGTGGACACTAGAGGGCAGGTTGGTCAACGGGTCTTTCATCGCCCTCTCTAAGCAGCTCCAGATGTTGGACGGGTCTTCGAGCCTTAAATTGTTAGTGGCTTTCGCCGTCTCTGTGGCATGTCTGTCTGCGGCTTGTAGCCTCCTTCACTTCATCCCTTCCTCCTAGGAGTTTGTAGCCGCAATGGATCTATGTATATCTAAGCGTGCAGCGTGTCTCCACAATTTTATAATATATAATCTATCTAATCTATTGCTTAGGATAGAATAACTAAAGCATTTCACCTGGTTTTTCTTCGTAGGTCCCTACGTAATTTCATTGAATTACGTTAATCCATATTTTTAATACAACAGACGTTCACATATTATTTCTCAGTAATTCGTAAAAGAATGTGACACTTTATTGTTGCTTTCGACCTATATTTTCTTGGTGTATATCAACTTAAGTAATCTGATGTGTACCTAATGATTGTTCCCTGACCCCACTTGCTCCTAGATTTGCCTGGCCGTAAAAAAGTATGACATGCCACTCTTGCTTTAGATCAATTATATAGTTCTGCACGTGTATAACGTGAAAACTGACATTCTACCGTTCATTTGTATTTCCCATATTCCTATATCCCTATTACCATAAAAGGGTGACAACACAGTCTTGTTTTAGACTACACATACTCGTATGCTCTTATGCTTGCATGTTTGTGAAAATATGGCATTTCACCGTTTCTTTGGTCTAGTCATATTTTCCTATATTTGCTTGGACATAAATGTGGTCTTCGTGGAGGTAAGCTATAGCTTTTTGTATCTATCTGAATATCTTAAGCGACTTTACCCCTTTAAGGTACCTGTTATGTTTTCTGAAAAGAGAATTTGTATGATTTGTGCTTGTAGAAGAGAATAGATGCAATAAAAGGATTGGTAACCAAATAAACTGAGTAGTTTCGGATCACACGTCCACTTCTGGCCACACCATTTAACGTAATGTATTTTCTATCACGTGGAAAACAAAAATCCAAACTGTCTTGTTTAGACATTCATAATGATGAATTTAAAAAAAAACTGGTGAAGCCTTTTTGCAACAACTTCTAATATACGAAATTAGCTAAAGAAGCATTCCTCTAAAATAACGACATTTTATTGCGTTCATCATATAAGCTTGGTAATTTTTACGTAAGTGTATTTCTATATTTATGTTAACCTTCTTTATGTCTTTAATAAGCATATTCTAAACTTATCATATTAAGAAATGCTCATTATGATAATTCAAGTTAGTCTATAATTGAGGCTGCTCACGATGCGGAAATTCAATGTACATTCGCTAGGTCCAAAGGGCCCATGATTGCACTTCTGTAAACACCATACAAACTCGATATCAAATTGATTGCTATTGCAGTTATACGTTTTGAATCCAGCAATGCCAAGTAGATTTATTAGCATAGATACCAATATTTTAATGTAACCAAAGGAATAAAGGAATAGACCAGGAATCGTCAGAATCTAATAAAATTTCAATATAAAAGTATCTAACACACAGCCTCGCTGTTTTAATCATCAGTAACATACGTAAAAGGTACACGGGATTCAATACAATGAAGTTGAACAATATAGTTCATTTGACGCACTTAGTTTTATTGCGAATACTACTAATACTTTAAGCCTGATTAGCTTCCGAATAATCAGGAGCAGTGGAACTTAAGAGAAGGGGCGAGAAATAAGCATAATAAACAATTGAAGGTGTAACGATCGAGTATAGAATACATTATTAGGATTGAAGAAATCACTCCATTTTCAATTAGTTTGCATTTATAGACTAGCAAGTATTCCGACAGTCATTATCAACAACTGTTGCTTGTATTTCGAAGGCCATTCGCTTCACATCGCTTTGAGATCAATCGCGCTCATTCTGGACCTGGCAAGTCATTCGGATCTGGAAACTACCTTAATGCGAGTCTGCCCTTATTAGTGTGACGCTTGCGAATCGAAGCCACTAGAAGGTAAAGAAAAACGCCTTACCGCATATGCTATGCCTTCGGGCACATTGCCGACACCAGCTCCTCAGCGCTGCGGTGCCACTGCTAGCAGTGCTCTCATCACTGACTACAGAGGGCATGATCCTTGACGCGCCACTTCACAATTCACTTCACCGATCCAGCACAGTACCTTTCTGTCCGAGGATCAGGCTACCACTACCACAGCTGCAACTACAACAGTCAATTTCAGTCTATAACACTAACGTCGTGTCACCAACTTCGGATGCGTAGATAATCTGATACACGTTTTTTCTAGCGCCGAGAGCCTACAGAAAGGATTTCAAGACTTCCATTCGCCGGATCTGAACTTCTCGTGTGCAGCGCCTCGTTGGAGTAAACGCTCAACACCACAGCGAAATAGAAAACATCTATCACCACCGAGATAACACAGCTACAGGGCATTACCGAATCCCAATTCTGCACTACCGACCACATCAACTCCAATATCCAGGAACTCCTTTAAATTCACCACAATTGGCAGCAGGAACAATAGTGCCACAGAAACCAGCCATCAGTACATCCCCTTCCTCCAGAACGAAGTCTCACAGCTTCGGCTATATGTCAGGTGCTTTTGGAACAAGTGTTAAGAAACCTTAATACTCCTAGCCAAAAAACAAACAAAGGCAACGAGAGAGTTAAATAAAGATACTTTACTGTTTCGCAAAAATATAATCTTCTGACCTCTTACTAATGAATAAAATGGAATAAACAAAATAATTCTGTAATATACATCCTGACCTCTGGATTGCCAAGCCAAGACATAAACTCCAAAATAATGACGTTATCTTTCATTCTTCCTACATAATTGCTTTCACTCATTGCTGTACAGGTTAAATCTAATCTATTTAGCTAACTAAAAACAATATATATATACATATATATATTTATTCTGTGTATGTGTGTACCTTATCTATTATTCCACTATTCATTACTGTTACATCTAGGATCTTTGTCATGGCTTTACTATAGCATCGAAATTCAGCCCTTCCAACTACCGATTGGCAGAATCTAAGTGATTCCAATAACAGAAGTGCTTATGCGGACTACAATTTTCTTTTCCTAAAGTTTCTTATCAATACTTATGTTACACATCCCCTTTCCTTACTACCTTTCTCTGCAGCAAAACACACAAAAACGTGCTAATTGTCTCTGTATCTTTCCAATTTAGGAAAGGAATCTGAAATAGAAATAAATAATACAGACTTCAACTGATGCCGTGCGGCTGACGCTTCTTCTTCTTCTTCTTCTTCTTCTTCTTCTTCTTCTTCAGAATGGAAACATAACCCGGACCCTTCTACCACCACCGCCTTAACTTCGATTGCTAATGGTGCCTACAGTAGACGAAGGCTGGGTTTCAGAGGCCTCGCTTGCCGCCATATCATGCAATACGCCTACGAACTCCGAATCAAAATCAGCACTAACTGAACCTGCAGAAAACTTCGATGGGTAGAAAGCAATGATACACTCTTCGCCAACTGCGCAGACACCATATATAATCCCAGAGCCTCTCAAGATGCCACTTCACCGCCGGAGTACCTCACAGTATGGTGCGGACACACTAGTAGTGTCATCTGTGGGCTCCACCGACAACCTCCTGCGCAGTTTGTCCTGCAGGCCCTGAACGGTGAAGGCTTCCAGGCTACACGCTAGAAGAGGGCAAACGCCGCTTCTCTGTCTGACCTTTACATATGGTTGCATTTCACCAAGTTTTCCCACGACAGGCTTAAACGTCCCTATGGGTTCAAATTCAAAGCATGGATGATATCTCCTTCAAACACTATCAACCACTGGTTAGCAGTAGCCAAAAGACATTTTAGACCAAAATATTTGGATTAAGAAGTTTGCACATGTAGCAATGCCGTGCCGGTGTGGCTGCGTTATAGTCATTCAGTGGTCATTGTAATGAGCAGCCATACTGCCATTACTGGGGGCTTGCTCAATTTAACAGCAGCCTAAACCGAGCATGACGTGGCTGTCGTTGCCGTTTCTTTATTATTTGTAACGGAAGTAAGAATTTCACGCGTAGGAATGCTACCTGAACTACTCAAAATGGACGCACGTCAAAGCAGAAATGCATTATGACACTGCCTCTTGCTGTATCTGCATCAGATCCCTAAACTTCGGTCACATCGAGCAACGGATGTTTTTCCTCTCCTATGAATAACCTTCCTGTACCTTTCGCTAAACGTTTCCTTTTCTATCACTTACCCCTTTAAAAGGTTGTGATCTGAAGATTTGCAGTTATTGACTGTTCTACAACCAGCAGCATCTTATCGTCTGTAGGCGCATTTTCA
The DNA here is from genome assembly GCA_030765065.1 of Deroplatys truncata. Lineage (NCBI taxonomy): Eukaryota > Metazoa > Arthropoda > Insecta > Mantodea > Mantidae > Deroplatys > Deroplatys truncata. The sequence goes on along the minus strand of CM060990.1, from coordinate 531,553,386 downwards.
TTCAAATTTAGGCCTTGATCTCAATTGTATGCTTTATCTTTCATTTGAACTTATAAAGCCTTTTTTAAAAGCCGATCACAAAACCAGTTGATGTTATTAACACCGCCGTATGCTTAAATAATACCTAGTTACCTACCTCAGTGAAGATTTAGGCAACTGCAGATATTTTCGTTTAAAGTAAACCAAACTATTTGTGATGTACACATTGCTCTTCATGGAGTGTCCAGTTTGTGAAGTATAGAAATACATTATATCGTATATGTCTGATGTTCTGAGCCTAATATCATATTTCATAGGGCGTAAAACATATTGGAGTATGTAGGGGAAGAATCAATTCTTCTTGATGTGGCGTGATTTGAGAACTGGAATACTCTGGTGTAAGGTATTATCACAGTAAGGTAGACAGGCATTAATTTCGTTATTATTTTTAACAGCTGGGATCTGATCAGTTTTTCTCCTTTATGAAGCTTCTTTTAATCATTGCCTTATTGTAGCCATTCTTTTTTAATGAATGTAAGTGTCAATCTTGTGCTTTCTACCACTGTTATCTCAGAGGTTACCAGAATGGTGAATTAAAATTACCAGCACACCTAGTTTTTGCGAAAGGTGATGATGATTGTTACTGTTGAAGAAGTACAAACCCTTTATGAGTGGGTTTCTATTTAACCTGTGTCCAATTGTTCTGTCCGACATCCTGTAAAGTAGTATGTTTACAAACGGCATTGTTTCGTCTTCTTACATGCGTGAAAGAAACATTCAATTTCATGGAGGTCAAAATTACGGACTTGGAAGAGAGGATCACTGCCATGAAAGGAAGGAACACACTGTTGAGCGCGATGATTTGGGAGTACATTTCTGGGCACCTCTATGAAATGGAGTAGAGAAAGCATGCATAATTCAACGGATTAAGAATGCAGCATAAAGCAGCAGACGAAGAACTTCAGGAATTCCTCTTGACAATGAAGGAGCTCACAAAAAATCCTTTGATAAACCTGCCGATCTTCTTCATTTTACATGAGCCATTGTTGATAGCATGTGCTTCGCGTGTGATGCTCGCAATCACGAGGTCATTCATAAGATGTTAGCAGCAGCGTTGAGGATGAAACAGGCAAACTATCAGCCTATTTCTCCATGTCAACATTGAGGAATATCAGCGTTAACACAGATATATTATTACTAGGACGTCTCAAAGAACGTCGAGCTGTATGATTAGTAGTGTAAAATGTCCAGATGTCTGATGAAATGCTAAACACTCTGCACCGACGATCACGTGCAAGAAAAAGAAATGGTGGTCATAACAAGAAGTATGTGGGCGGTGTGACCATCAATCCACACCGGAGTGGGTGCAACTGTCATAAAAAGTACAAGGTTGGAATTAGAGGAATCGGAACTACTTTGCTACCCTTGATATAGAAGCTAGGTATTTGGCCAGAGAGGTTGATAATGCGCTTTACATCCGAAACGTGCCATACCGTCATGTGTGACAGTGCCAATGCAGATTCTCAGCTTACACGATGTTAATTACAAGCAGGAATGGGGAAAATCGCGCTGGTAGGAGTCCACAGCATGCCATTGGCTCTAAAATATGTGCCCTTTATAAGAAATGGATCGTCCAATAGAGCACTTGATACGAAAGCGGCCGACTACTTCAAAGAGTTGGAATTGAAGTGTACTGCGCCTGCTGGGTAAATAATAGGTCATCTTCAGCCATGGTGAGGCTGGGAATGTCAAACGAACTGCATCCTCTACCACAGAGAGATAGAAGTGCTGGACATACTCCGCAGCCACCTAAATGTATCCACTCACCTAATACACAGATTAGAAGCTTAAATACATGAAATCTAGAGGATTTTCTAAGAGACTGACTGTCATTGGCTATATTTAGCAGAAAGCTACAGTAGATATAAGTTGTGCAAATATCGGATTGTTTCATGCCTCATCTTAATTGCTATTGCATTACTTGTAAAGATTTAGATATCAGTAATACATCAGACTATGAGAAAATACATTTACTATTTTCTGAAAAGTAAATTAACTGCAGTGATTGTTCATCAACGAATTAAAACTCACCCTGAAAACCGTTGTTCAATGAGGCACAAACTAAGCAGCAGCTTTCCTTATAAATATTTACACAAAATGAAGCAAACAAACTGTAAAGGCTTATGTTGCTGTATTCATAAGATTTGCTACTAGAATCGTTTAGCCAGACTTCAAAGAGAAATCATTTATTGCTATCCTTCACGTCACGAGCGTATATACATTGAATATAATATATAACTCTGATAGCAGATAACAATGTTTAACTACAGGGATCCAGACGATCTGCTTGAGCTTTATGCAAATTGCGAAACTAAGATTGCTCATGTTGATAGCAGAAGTAGGTTCCTCTGATTTTGTCGGTTCCTGCAAGTAGCTAAGACATTTTAATAGTTAAGGAAATCACAGAAATTAAATGGAGTTTTATCCCTGCATTGGCACTCAGTTTGGTGATGCGTGAGAATCTGCCATTATATCACTCAGATATCACCTTCAAAGGAAAATGTGTAATAGATTACTCATATCTGAAGAATTATTAACCCTTTCCCTTGAAACTAAAGGTATTCTGAATTTCTTCAACTTTCAAGAATCATTGAAGTCCCGTTGATTTCTTTAGCCTTACACCATCTTGTTTACAAGTTGCCAAATCAATCAGATCAACGCTGTCATCAAGATATTTAATCCCTGTTAACAGACCTACTGAGAGGCAAAATGTACAAAACAATTACACAAAACATTTGGAAAAAATAGAACAAGTAACATCTGCTTAATCTTCAACAACGACATGAGTGGGCAAAACAGCGCACCAAACCCTGTCAAGGATATACTGTGCTCATCAAACACGATAAACTGCCGCCATTTTACTCGAAAAAGGATATTGTGGATGCTGTGAATCCTGGCTTTAAGGGTTTCTACCGAATTTCCGCAGTGAAAACACTTAATGTTACCAGAACGTCCTCTCTGTAAACTGTGTGTAATTCCCAAATCAGATGAATATTTACACACTATTTAGTGGTTATTACAAAATGCAAAGCTACCTGTTTGCTGCTCCTAAAAGGGGCCTTGTGACATCTTGCCATCATATCTTTTTACTGGACGGTATGTTTAATATTTATAGACGTGTTATTAAGTTGTAATGCGTGCTATTAGGTCAGCCATTTGATTTTATTGAAGTTAATCAAATGAATGCAAATAGAAAAACTGTTAAATTGAATTGATTTATACGCAGATATGACAATTGCTTAAGATGGGAGAATAGTACCTTACCAGGTTTACTTAAATTATTAACATCTAGAAGCATAAGTGTTCTTTCAGAAGTACGATAATGTACAAAATAAGATTGTATATTGTTAATAGTTTGATCAATTTATAAAGGAAGGGTATAACTTACATAGAGAATAATCAATTATAAAGTTAGTGCTTTTTAAAGCTTAAACGTGTGCTTTTTTTCTTTCTGACCTGTTTTCTGCTCACTATTTCTTCGCCAAACTTTAAGTACAACATGCTTCTTTACTTTTATTTAACTGGATTTTTTCCATCCTTTAGGTAAACATGTTAAGAACTGCAGCACCTTGTTCACCTTTTATCTTAAGTTTTTTTCGGCATGTAAGATGCGAATTTTGTCACACTGAAAAAAACAATTATCCCAATGAAAGTAAAATAATTCCAAGTAAAGCTGTTCACCAATACGTAGTTATTGAGAGGAAGATATGACTAATTAAATAAAGAAATAATGGTAAAATAGGGAAATAATTGCAATAAATAATTTGGAATTTTAAATCAGTGTATAATGTATTAAGCTTGAGCTTAGATATTTTCCCGTAAAGAAGGTAATTAACAAGTCATGTTAAGAGAAGTCATTAGCAACAGCGAAGAGCGAACGCGCTAGGCATAACGCTTCCTGGAATGCAGTTAGGTTAGAAGTTCAGTAGATTTTCAAAGTCACGAAGCCAATTCTGGAAATTGGAAAAGCGAATGGTACCTAGATTCAGGCGATCCATAGCATGCCAACAAAGGGAGATGCGACATAGTAACAGTCACATTTGCATACGTAGGAGTTTTGAAATTGGGGCGCACATGAAGGGATGCTGGTACTGAAGTAAAATGTAGGCGAACTTGATTAATATAAGGGCGTGTATTCTAATCAGACACATTCGTTCGTTCACACATTCATGCATGCATTCGTGACACTCTTTCTTGAGAATCAGTCACTTAACCTGGTGATAACTCCTGTGTTAATTTTGGTCTTGAATGATAGAAGAGATTGTGTTTCATAATATTCCAGCATTTTTTTCCATGACATCAGCCTTTGTTGTTTCAATATACAAGGAAAACTTGCAGTTGAAGTACAAATACTGTGAAAAATCCTTTTTATTTTTGTATTTACTGTTGTAGTGGGAATGATTTGTTTATTTCTCCTGTGTATTTGAGTTTCTAAAGAAGAAATCAAAAAGAAATTGAAAAAACAGGAAATAAAGGAAATTGTTTCTACAAGGAAAATCCTGCTACAAATCCAGGGTCACAAGGTCAGGTTAGTGAAAAAGTTACGAATCAAGCTCTTGTGCTACACCACCCAGTGCTTCTTAAAAGAAACCTAGGGCCAAGGAAGTGCACAACAGTGAAAATCCAAGTCATATTAATTTGCTATTCGATTTTAGTACACTGAAGTCAATGTTGCATGAAACTATGCTGTAATTTGTGTGGACAGATTAATATTGCTGAAAATATCTCTAAACTAATGGTTTGGCTTGCAGACTGAAAATGTCTTGTGCTAACTGTGAACAGAAAAAAGAATTCTGGACCTCAGAAAACTGCAAAAAACATTTTATTTTTTGAGACAAATATATGCCTTTTCTATGGATTGCAGTGCATTGGTAAAAGTCCTACTCCTGGCAAGACCACATACTTTGCTAAATCTGCCACGCCGCCTACTAACACCTCCAAGTATACAGATATTTTGGGAAAGGCACTGAAAATAGTAGCGAAGGACCCTATGACGGCAGCAACAAAGGAGGCCGTAGAAGAAAATGGTGGTAATACATATATCAGTATAGTATTCGATGGACCGTGACAGAAAAGAGGATATCAGAACAAAAATTCGTGCTCAGCTGCCACTAGTATTGACACAATAACAAGATTCTTGATGTAAAGGCACTGTAAAAGCATTATCATTGCTGCAGCACAGCTAGAAAGAATATTGAGAAGAAAAGACTGCATGAGCCTAAATGTTAAAACACTTATGCGGGATCCAGTGGAGGGATGGAAAGTGCCTCTGCTGTAAACATTTTCCAGCGCTCTCAAATATAACGTGGGATCCGCTATGTTGAATTCATTGGGAATAGTGACACAAGTTCATGCAAGTCAGTAGTTGACAGCAGGCCCTATGGTGATTTGGCACCAAAAAGGTTAGAGTGTGTCTGCCATGTACATAAAAGAATGGGCACGCGGCTCCGAATGGTTGGGCAGGAATGCTGGGAGAAAGAACTATCAGGTGAAAAAATAATCAGAGAACGTTTGGCTGATAAGATAATCAACCAGCTTACTGAGTACTACGTTAAAGCCATAAGAAACAATAAAACCACTTGGTGGAAATGCAGAAATCAGTTTGGGCAACGTATTTTCGTAAAGCATCTACGGAGGACAAGCAGCTGCGCAACTTTTGTTTGATTGAATGGTGCAAGTATCGAAAAGCAGAAGCGGCAGGGACACTATCAAAATACACCCACACAAACACTACCCCGAAAGCTGTTATGTTAGCAATTAAGCTAGTTTATAGAGTTTAGGCCATCCGGATTTATTGAAAAAATGTCTTACAGGGAAGACACAAAATGTGAATGAGTCAAAAACGTCGTGTGGACACAAGTTCCCAAAAATGTGTTTGTAGGACCAAGAGCTCCGAGGCTTAGGGTGCACGATGCAGTTAACACCTTCAATGATGATAGTGTATGCAGAATCAAGGTTCTACAGCATCTTGTTATGAAGACTGGTTGGAATATAGCCTTAGATCTCCATGAAATTGATAGATAGCGAGTTGCAAAGGTTGAGATTATCGCCAGTACTATGACAGATGCAGCAAGATATCTGAGAAGGAAGAGATTGCAGCAGTATGAGACTCAAGGAGACGAGGATTACAGTGCTGGACTGCTTTAGCTTGTGTTTCCTTCAAAAGTTATTTTTTGTATAAAAACATTTTAAGTGCGTTTATTGAGCAACTGCTTTTTTTGCATAAGTTTCCCGTTATTTATGAATCTGTAAACGCTATCGCTTTGGAACTTTTACCACATGTTATGATATTATTATGAGGATGTGACTCTATTACGGTAGAGCTAGGACAAAACTTGACTACTTAAAAAATAAAATGTTAAGAAACGACACAAAATAGCTGGCAATTGAAAATAATTTACAGTTTACTTCAGATTCATGATATGGTATTTAATATATATATATATATCGGTAAACTGCAATTATATACACCTATATGCTGTAAGAGCTCAAATAAATTAGCTTTAATAGTCTTTGATAAAATCGGAACTGAAGTTGGTAAATTTAACACTACAGGGATAGGCCTTTCATACTCTCCTTAAGCGCTCAGTGACGCGGTTGTGTAAGATTTAGCGGCTATTGCGAGAGATTTTGTCGGTAAGCATTTAAGCGACTCACGGCAAGTTACGCTTCAAGTTTCTTTTATTCCGGAAACAGTTATTTCAAACCGTAAAATTTATACTGCAGAAGTTAATAGGTAGAATAAGTCAGTTGGTACAGTTACTAGTGCTACGATTCATAGCCAGTTTCATCCTTTATCTTCAAACGGTCAGCAACTCGCTTCAATAGCTCTAGTATTAGATCACATTACACTTCTTAGTCAATTTAACTGGTGTTATCCTTCACATTACACTCACGCACACCGTGGGAGAAAGAACTCATAGCTAACCTCTGTAGCATCTGGCGCACGAGACAACGGAACGAGCTACGAGATGACATCAGAAGCAGGTAAGGTATACTTGCCGTACCATCGCGCGACTTTAACAATCAGATAACGTAGAACGTTACCATCTCTGAAGAGAGTATGAATGCATTCCAGGAAATAGTAATCAAAGTAGAACTCATAATATCAAGGAAATTAAACAATAAATTTAGTATAAAGCTTGAAACGGCCACTCCTTTCCCTGCAGTCATAACAACTTCTGTTTTAGGCATACAGATCACAGATAACCACTTTTTCTCAACTTAACACTTTCAGGGTCAGCGAAGGTTAGGAAAAACATCCAATTGCATAAAAGTCCCCCCTTAACCTAGTCAGACACGAGACTTAAAAAATTAAATTCAGTTCTATTTATGGACGGTTTTTAACTGCTGTGGTGCTTACCGTCCCATTCTATATTGGGCGTGGAAAACCGGCAATTTTGCTCAGAGGCTTGAGGTTCTTACGCGCCGTAAGTCTACGACACGGGACCACCGGCTTTACTTCCCTTACGAAGGAAGCCATGCTTTTTACATCCGAAAAAATCCATCGCCCTCCGTCGGGTTTGAACCCGCGACCTCGGGAAACAGCTCTCGATTGAGAAGATACTCTGGATATTTGCAGTTACAAATACAATCTTCCTATTTAGCGTTTCAATTGTTTCCATTTTCTGGTGATTGCTGTTGCTTTTAATGTGCTATGAGAGGTGTACCAAAGTAAATCTTTGGGAAAAGTGTATTTTTGTTTTCACTCTGTATGGAATGTCCGTAGGTGGTTGTGTGAAAATTATTTTAAAAATGACACTAATAAGAATGTACGGTTATTACGCTCAAATAAAATTCATTTAGTGTGTAAATTAAATATGTACTTTCATACTTTTGTATAATTTATTTTCTGTTGAAATTCCTGACTTATTTCGATTTATTTACTTTACCTTCTTTCTTTCTTTCTTTCTTTCCTTTTCTTTCGATATACCCACATGGTCAAAAGCATATTGGAATTTTGAAATAGTATCCACAGCCAATTTGATTTGAGTTCGTAATAATTGCTCACATATTATACATAACGAAATTTCAACTTATATATGAGTTTCATTAGGGGCCCAAATAATCGGGATATTTTCCCTTACCATACCAGCTGCTCTAAGAACGTTTCTAAGAAAAAATCAAGGGTAGCAGTTGGGAATGAGACGAAAGGCAAAATAGGAGGAAAGAGGGCAAAGGCTGAAGAATCAGCAGAAGAGAGATAGTCCTACCACCAATCTTGTTAATAAAAAAAATGGTATGGGTGTGTATGCGTGAAAGAGACAGCACTCAGTTTTCTAATTACAGACAACAAATCTTTACGGCGACACCTGTCACGAACCAACCACCCCAAGCAGGAATTGGGGAAGCGCGATTCGCAAATTGGATTTTTCGCTCCCCTTTACCCTTAGCTCTAAACATGCCCTTTTCAACCTTTTCCCCCCATCTTTTCCTGTCCTGTGCATATTCATGCGAAAGAGAGTTCATCTTCCACTTTTTCCATTCCATTCATATGTCTCGGCGTTTCCCTTGTTTCCTTATCCCTCGTAGGTTTCACTAGCATAATAAGCCGGTGCTTTGCGGAAATTGAAACTAATTACCATGCACACTAAATAAAGGATTTCAGAAGCCTAAGCAGTCTCAAAAAGGATTAAATAGTCATTTGATATTTTGATGAGCTACAAGGAAAACAGCTTATAATAATTTGTGCATAAAAAGAGAATTCCTATGTCAATGTAAAAAGGCAAAAAAACAAACACCGAGTGATCTCCAAATGGTGTATAAAAGAAAGAGAAACATCCACATTGCTCCAGAGGAATTAATCTTTTAACATTAGCACTACTACATTCCATAGAATTCCGATAAAGAAACAGATATGTGGAGCAATATCTCCGTATCCAAATGGTTCAGTTTAGTTTTAAGAGCGTTCTCTAGTTGTATGGCGGATAACTGCCCGCTAGATAAGCACTCCTTTGTTATCCGTTTGCGCTGCTGGTAATTCCGTCTTAAACAGAGGTTTTATTAAAAAAATTCTTGACAAAGTTTTTTAAAGAAGCACTCTACATTAATGTCTCAGCGGTAGTAATTCTCCTGTATTTATTACACTATCGAAGAGCAGTTGAAAGTGGTATTATGTGTGGTCTTCTTAGGATATGGGATGCGTTTATTGGATGGGGACACCTAGCCACTGCAACTAGCTTGATCTATTGTGGCTACATCCCTCGGGATGCAGGGATGGGGTGAAGAAGCTGTAGGAGGTCTCATGCGCCGGCAGACAGGCCCACAGAGACGCGCAGAAATCCCGAATATTTCTAGTTTAAATACTTGCATACCAATGGATCGAAGAACCCCGAAAGAGGGTGACGAAGCGAACCTAACAGGCAGGACAACGCGTTCACGGGGAGAAGTCTTTACAATGCGCAAGCAATTACGCCATCTACCCGACATCGTCAACACCACAAGTCCGAAAACACTCCTAAACCGTGAAAGAAAGGGATGAAATGAGAGGAAATGGGGGAAAGGAGAAATCGTGGTAGAATACACCACTCCGGCATTCGCCTAGGCGAACATGGGAAAATCACGAAAACCCCCAGAGTTAGAGTGGGTGCTTGTCGGGAATCAAACCCGGGACCTCCCGAATGCGGGCCACAGATATTGCCGCCTGAGCTATCCCGCTTCGCGTGTGATCTTCTTAGTTTTGGACTACTGTTTTCCGTATTTGCTTTACACAGGAATACCTTACAGAATTATTCCATTCATATAGCAGTTTGTACCTGCAGTGCAATCAGAGATGTGTTTACTGACTAGACACTAAACTACACAAAAATAAAAGGGGTGAGTAACGTAGGCAATGTAAAGTCTAGTAATTTTTTCATTTCTGTGTTCTCTCTCTGTCCTATTTTTTTGTGTGTGTATAAGACAGGTTCCGTATTCGGCGATAGTTTAGAACTTAGCTATATCTTCCGTGCTAAGTAAGCTCCGATAGCAGATGACAGCCTTTAACTACATGTGTCTGGACCATCTACTTGAGCTTCGTGTAAATTGCGAATCTCAGACTGCTCATGTTGGCGCACAAGTACGTTCCTCTCATTTTTTCCCCGTTTCCCCCCTTCTCCCTCGCTCACTCCCTGTAGTTTTCTTTTTTTATTATTATTATTTAATGTCTCGTCACGTTCTTTTAGATTCTGACAGCCCATTTCCCTTGTTACGCTACTGGTGTGACAGCGCAACCACACGTGTCACACATGCCAAGTCACATGTCACTTACACGTTGTGTCACATGCATGGGAAAAATATCGATATAGCAGTAGCGGCAGGCGGGAAACCTCTTCAGCTCGACTAAAACTTTGATACTGTTGCCTGAACACATGTTTGTTAAGGAATATTGGCAGGATGGAAACATAACATCGCAGAATAAATCCCGGGAATTATATGAAATATAAAATTGCATGCATACTTTCTTTCGCTGATACGAAATTGTTACTATGCCTACACTGCAATGTTAATTGAAGCTAAGGATTCCAGATGATTAAGATTTGGAATTTTTCTGCGCTCTCAGAAAATATTCCATATAAGACAGCTTTTCTAATTTTACATACAGCTAAGGGTGCCTTAAAATGGCGCATACTAATAAATGAATACTCAGTTAGAAAATGCATTCTGATGCCATTCTCTCTCTCTCTCTCTCTCTCTCTCTCACACACACACATATATATATACATATATATATATATATATATATATATATGATAAATGCAATCAAAGCATTAAAGTTTGCTAACAGCACCTCACATAACATTTAAAACTTCAAAATAAATGTGGGCTGATGTTATAGTGACAGTTTTCCTATCTGAATGTAAAACATACACATTTATGTGTATAACTGTATGGCTTCTTCTTTAGCACATTTCCCTCCTCCTTGTAGGACTTACAAGCCAATGCATTGGGTTAGTAGCTGTCGAGAAGCAAGTTAAGTCTCGATCATAGCATATCCGAGATGGGTGATCAGCCCAATGCCTGGTATAGCGGTGAAGAAGAAGGAAATGAAATGTACTATAATGAAAGCGATGATAGGAAGATTCGCGGACCATATTTATCCAATCCGGCATTCACGTAGCTACCATGGAAAACCACGTAAAAATTCTTTGCTCAGAATGATCGGCCCCGGGGGTTTTAATCCGGGATTTGCCGAATGTGGGCCACGGACGTTAATGCCTGAGCCATGCCGCTCGGTATAAATTTACTTAAGATGTTTAAACATACAGAGAGAATGCCCAGGCTTTTAAACAGAATGTAGCATGAAAAAAAGAACAAAGTTCAGCTCTAAAGTTACATATTAAATGGATTCTAGAAATATAACTAATTCCAGTTTATGCTTTTATAATGAGAAATGCTTCCTTACACTGAGTTTCGTTCTTCAGGAATGCTTACTTTGGACTACGTGGAGAATAAGCATGAAGAGCTGAATAGAAAGGTGTGCATTCTTTTGCCTTTCGCAAGGTCTTTATGGTTACATTAGCTGCTCCTCTCAATGTAAGCTGAACACCGATATCATTTTCAGATAGTGAGATATTGAACATTTACTGTGGATGTCAAGGTTTTGTATTAGGGCTTTGGGAATATAGGGGATTACAGTAGCTGTCACCGAACTAGGTGGCGCCGCGGTAACGTGTGAGGCTCGTATTCGGGAGGTCGAGGGTTCATATCACCGAGTCCGCCCATGCTGACTGAAGTTTTTTTCGCGGTTTTCCTTGATCGCTAAGTGAATGCTGATTTGGATAACTTCATTCTTGATTATCATCCCTTTCATCACTACATTTAATTTCCTTCTTCATCTCCATACCAGGCATTGGGTTGATCACACATCCTGTATATACTATGATCCAGAGTGTACTTACCCCTCGATAGGCTACTGACCCAAGGCATTTCTTGGCAGTCCGTGTTGGTGTATGTCCTACAAAGAAGACGGTAATTCGTTGAAGAACAAGATGGTAGTTGCAATAGGGAAATGTATGTTTTTATGTTTGTTTACTGTATCAATTTAGCTTCTTTTACTCAAATACATAAATAATACGGTAAATATTGTATTGTAACTGTAAATCATCAGAAGTACGTTTCGAATAACTTGTACTACAGCTAGTGAACGTCAGCTATTCCTACTAGGGATACGGAATGTTGAAGGGGAGTAGAATGAGTATTTATGTCAATAATATTTTCTTTAATTTATTAATTTATTAGTTTAACTACTGCTACTTAAATACATATGGTATGTAGTAAATATTTATTTATAACTGAGCATCAACAGAATTAACTTTTGAATAACTTTGTCACCTTCAATTACTTAGTTATAATGAAATTCTAAATGTTAAGGTTACCATTTATTACATCATAATGAAATAGCGTAATTAGATTGACACACAACATAAAAGTTTTCATATAATTATATATACCAGGTGAGTCAGCTGTCCCTATTTATTCCTATCTATGCAACCCGCAGTTTTTAGTCCAATATGAATACATGACCCTTTTAGCAAACAAACTGTTATTGCGGCTCTGCCCTTCTATTCGGAACTGTACATTACTAGCATTAATGATTAAAAGGCCTGAATGAGAACCAAAGGGCTGCGAAACCCTTAAAAAGGACGACGTTGCATGGATATAATTCTTGCAAGGAGATAAAAGAATGTTTTCCCGAAGAGAGGAAAGGACTGCGTGGGTCTGGCCGAATGGGTGAATCAAAGGTTAGCTTTGGAGGTTCGAATTTGATACAAACATGAAATTCTTTTGGTTCTTTTTTCCGCCGTGGGTTTATTTTTTGTATTTTAGTATACTAATATACTTATATTTGTTACTGGCTCTCCTGTAAGCCAAAGACACAAGAATTACAATCAGATAACTGTGTATGATGTTTACCCTAATAATCTGTACCATATCTGGTCTTGTAAACCGTGTTACGTAGTCAGCTTTCATTCTTTTGGGCGCATATCAACGATATTAAATATAACAGTTTTTGTTTCATGTTTAAACCTTTTGTTTCACTTCTTCTATTGACAAAGGAGTTGTAAATGTGCTAAGTTCACGGGTAAACAAAATAATAAATTTTTAAAGAGCGTGGATTTCATCAAGGAAGTAAATGTTCAAAATGACGACCCCATTCATCAATGCACATTTGTATACGTTGCCGGAGAGACCTTCTTGCACACTGTAGCATGCGCGGTGTAATGTGCCTGCATTCTTCACGTATGAGTGTGACCATATATGATTGGGGTTTTGCGTTCTTCTTCTTTGCGGTGGTAAACATTACGATTATTCTATTTTGTACACACTTATAATGCTATTAAAATGTTATTTATATCATAATATAACATTAAAGGCCCAAAGAGATAAAACAAAAGGTAATAACAAGTTTGAAATTCACCCGAAGGATTTGAACCCGAATTAAAGTGACACAGCGTTAAAGCAACCATGATAATACCATTCGCCAATGCTACCTTGCGAGCTCAGGTTCCTATACGAATTATTAATCGCAGAACTAGACCCCACCTCGAATATTTACACACTTTTTGCAGGGTCATACAGTGTTTTGAGCTCGGTTTGGTGGTATTAAATTAAACAAATAAACTGCATCAGTCATGACAATTACTGTATGATCTGAAATACCCTTTAGTTTGTTAAATAAGAGAAATTGTCTACCTAATACTTAAAATTTTTTGACAAGGCTGTACATTGACTAACGGCTTAAATCCAATTGGTCGCACTGCGTAGATCTGCCATTTTGTTTTCAAATGGTTTTGTCAACCGATGCATGTGATAGGTAGTTCCTCCAGGGGCGTTTTCAAAGGGGTGCATGGATGTAGATATGCTAAACACTAAAGGTTTGTAAAATTGGCTAAAATTGCTAATGCAGCTCTCAGTGTCACGGTGGAATGTTTTTTGTATCGACATACATAGCCATTGCATTCTGTCCCGTAAAACACTTATGCACTGAGTTATGTATCCCTCCTCTATAAAATGTTAGGCAAACCAGCCTAGAAGGAATTCAAGAAAGACGTAAGTCACATATGTCGCTTAGCACATTGCATAAATTAAAAAATAAATAGGCGTAGCTGAATCACCTGTTATATATAATGAAGTTCAAATGGTTTGATAAGCTTCAATAATTCGTTATTTCTGAAATTTATGACTTAAAGCAATAATAGGCTATAAAACTCTACAATAATTAATTCCTTAAATGACAAAAGATGGTTATTTCATTTGAAAAGCACTTAATATTTAGGAAACAATGCGTATTAAAATGTTTTCTTTTCAGTATTAACTGTGGCTAACCTAGAAACGTATTGCCCTTATTTTATTGCTTTTTAAAGTTGGTTTTTATGGCGTAATATAATGAACATATTGACGTAAGCTCTTTAAAATGTTAATTTATCTCTTATTACAGCATTATACTGAATTATGGGATTTAAAATTACACAGAAGAGAATTCTTCTTGCAAAGACATTTCAGTACTTGGCATATGAATTGACATATACGGCTGAAGAACTCCTGCCTTTGATAGCTAACGTTTCTCAAGGCGACTTGCATATCAACCGGAATTTCGCTTCCTTTTATTATAATTTAAAAGCTATACTGAACCGGCATCTTGAGTTAGTTTGTTTGGGGGACACAATCCCTACTTCCCAGCCTATAGATGGATTCATCCACAAACTCCAATACAACAGCTAGAACAAACCTAGAATCTCCCACAACATCTGTAAAGGAATGCAAGCATTAAGCACCTTTTTTTGACGGGAGAAAATTTATCTAAAATCTTTCATGCGTTTGGCTTAATTTCAGAGACAATACAATACTATCTCCCTCTCTTTTCTGGGTGATGCTGTGATTGGCCCAAGTCAGTTAGGACGTATTCGTCCTTTCTATTTCAACTCACCTCTTCAGATGGGCTCTCCCTATCTTGAAACTGAATCGCGTTAATTTCTGATCCTGTCTCTTGTCCAATTATTTCTTGTGAGACCATGTTGTGCGAAAAATTATTCCTTTAAGTTGATACTCTGAAAAAGACATTTTTCAAAGCTTCTGCTGGTGTACTACATGAAGCCAACACATGCATGGGAGCGCAATCAAACTCTGAATCATAGGGCGATCTTCTAATTCCACTGTGGTAGCCAGTATTTTTCATGAGGTGGGCATACCTAAGTACTTGACTGCAGTAATATATTTTATTGTCCTGCATCTAAGTAGTGAATATGTTTACAATATCCTGAATTGCCCTTTTGTGCTTCTTTGAATCTATGAATGCTTTTTCTTTCCCTCAACGAACTTAAATTTTGGCCACAAGTATTTCATATTAACTGTAGTTTTTCTTTCAAATCCCCTTTCCCAGTCGGAATGTAGAACCGAAGGTGCTCCTAGAGGCATAAAACTGTCTATGATACTATAAAACACTTCTTCAGCATTCTTTTATATAGGAAGGTAAAGAATGATAACTTTGGTTAAGTGGTCCTGATATACCATGGCAAACCTATATTATTTGTCAGCTGGGATTGAAAATCTATCCAATCCACAATGTACGAGCAGAAGTCAAGTTCTGAAAAGCACAGGCTTCATAACAATTTTATTCTTTTGACATTGTGCTTTTACTACACAGTTCACACAAGCTCAAATAGGTTTGGATATCCTTGGAAGTTAAATTTCTGTATTTTCTTTCAAGCTTTCGATCATACTATCTCGACCCTTGTGTCCAGTGCAGATATGGACAGCATTCAAAACATCACGAAGTTCATCATGAACAAAATACTAACACAGGCGGACAAATTTACGGGAACCATTTAACTCAAGTACCTACATCATACACCTTCAGCAGTCAATAAGCCTTAATGTTTTTTCAGGGCCTAGTTTTTATTTCCTTATCCTTTTTCATTAGCTCATCGCATTTTAATTTACTCATAGTGCACTATTTGCACTGGAGGATGCAGAATCTTTTTTTCAGTTTTCCATTAAATTGTTCATTATCTGCCATCTTATAAATAAAGAAATATAGACAGAACCGAATAGAAACAACTAACAATAACATCAAGTGAAGTTGGTGGCTATGAAATTCGTGCATTGTGAGGAACGACTCGACCCTTTGTTTTGCTTTTAAAACTCATGCAGGGAGAGAGTATTAAGAGTATTTATTCAATCTTCAATGAGGCGCATCAGCAAAGATCAACGTCAACACGGATATTTTTTACCTTTATTTTAATTACATATACCATAAGACTAGAAGTTGTATAGTGCAAAGCCTTACTTCTATGATGCCGAGCGGGATGGCCCATCGCGGTCTGTTTTATCAGTATAACCTTAAATCCTCTAATTTTGAAATAATGTTGAGGATGGTAATAATAATAATAATAATAATAATAATAATAATAATAATAATAATAATAATAGTGCTGTACAGTGACCCGTGACTTCTCCGTTGCTTGACAATCCTGTTTGGGTTTTCGAACCAAACCAGAAGACTTCTGTGAAGACGCCTAGATTAATAATTACAAATTAGTATATTATACCTATTACATTTTCTTTTGTGGTAGAAACATCATAGTGTTTTATAACTATTTTATGACATTTTTAAGGATTCGGTATTGTTTCGTCCCAGTTTAAGTTTGTCCCGAAAACCAAATTCTTAGAAATACTCTTCAGTTCGTCCGCGACGATTTTACGGATCAGTAAACACGATACTGGGTCTCGATGTCCGAGTCTGGAGCAGATACCTGAGTCAAGCCACAAACCTAAAGTCATAATGATGATGATTGATATCTTGACCAACCTACCTTGATTCATATTGAAAGTCAGGTAGGAGACATTGAAAATTTGACTGAATTGTTTCGCTATTTTGTGGATCAGTGTTTGGAAAATCCACAGTTTTTTTTTCCGGATAGACACAGAAGTGTCACCAGAGGAGACACAGGACAACCAATGTCGTTGAGGGTTAGTACCACCCATTGCATTCAGTCGTGGGTAAACCACATCCCCGAGTTAAGGATCTCTTTATTCATCTAAAGGGAGAAGCAAGGTGCTCAGGTGCTAAGATTCTACGAATGGAGCCGAATTTAGAAGCAGTGAAAAGGAAGAAGAAATACGTCTCAATGGACAAAAGAATTAAGAGCCACTGAAGCAATTTAGCATTCAGGAGACATGGATAAATTGTTTTCAGAAATGTCTCCTTCTTTATAAAAATGGATTGAAATAACGAAAGAAAGATACGAAGGATTTATATATAAGAGATTATACAGATATATATGCTGACATTGTGCAACATTTTGAGGTTATAGTTTATTATCAAGATGTTATGTATGTATGTATGTATGTATGTATATAGAGAGATATGTCATTTATAATGTGTTACTCGAAATACTTGAGATAATGATATATATATATATATATATATATATATATATATACATAACTGACAAAGCGACAGCTGCCAAAATTTAAGTAGATATATCATTATCTCAAGTATTTCGAGTAACACATTATAAATGACAAAGCGCAAGCGGGAATTTAGTTTTGGGAATCGGCCTTAAATGTGAAGGCTAAGTGCGTAACTTCATGGAGCTGTTAAGTATTTTAAATGTCCTATAAAAATAACCTTAAAAGGCCAGGGATTATCCGTGCGGGTCTAACGACCATGGGCCACTCTGTCGTGTATGCCGTGTACGAAGATATACGGCAGGACCACCTCTGTTTTTACAGAGGTGTCAATTAAAGAGGGCATGCAATCTAGCTGGCATGCAATCTAAAAATTAATCTTATCGCACTGTAAACTTAAGCTATGAACAATAGGTTTTAAACGCGTCATTAAATGCTATTAGTATGGCAGTTCTCAGGCCTAAAGCTACTCGGTCAGGTAGCAAACCTAACCGTAAGTTGCCTGTTCCTGGAATACGGAAACGACACATGTTCTTTAATGCCCTAGTTTCCAACGTGTGCATTCGCAATTTTTTTTCATACTAACATTATTTTCGACTAAAGGATAAAAAGTATACTTTTCTCTACAAGTTAAAAATTCTCTCTCTATTCGGAACATAAAAAGGGATTAGAGGTGATTTCCATGCTAGATAATTTTTGGTACATAGTAGATATCAGCGAGTAATTTAAGGTTAATTCCTAGAGGCGTTTGAAGAAACCTGGACATATCGGTAAAAGCGCTGTAATCCGCAGTACTGAAAATATTATTATTATTTATGTTATTACTATGATTATTACTGTCATACAATTCTGAAAGCGCACACTAAAGACATATTATTTTCCTTCTGTTTCTCATGATAGTGCAGGAAGTGTAACCAACCACCTTATAACAAGGTGCCAAGGTCCCTGCTCTGGCCAAGGTTCAAACATAAAGCCAGCGTTATTTGACACTCAAAACTAGAGAAATTAGTTTGACTTGAAAGCGAAACCTGAATAGAATGTACTTCTTTCCTGTTAACAAAAGTTATGGTAACTCTTATATCTGAAAAATGTTATTCAGCTATGCAACTGCACTCTGCTCTAACTAGAAGGATAATGTATTCGTTGTACAGATGCGGTAAACGCTAATAAGATATGACTAACATTATACATGCATAATGCCTCCGATACAGTACTCTATTCCAAACACAACAATATTTGCCTCGTATTTGTTCTTCGGAACCGAGAAGCGCCATTAGGATAATTTAATTTCATGTATCTCCACTGCCACAGGTGATGACATCGGTGATACATGAAATGGAATGATAATTGCGAAAGGAAGTTAAGGAGCAATATGTTTCAGGCCTAAGTTTAGAATATCTTCCCGGCATTTTCCAGTTATAAGGACTGCGGAAAGCTTTCAAAAGACCTGTCAGAGAGGATGGTTCTGCAGGGATTTGAATCGCAGACCTCTCGTTCACGATCCCGTGTCTTAAGAACCTCAGCTGCCCATGTAGGTGAATACTGTTCATAACCAGTCTAAATAGCACATTCTTAAAATTTACGCATATTACTAAGGGTCACTTTACTGTGTTAAAATTCAGAGCCATCGACGAAAGTGCATTATTTACTGCGCTTCATTGTTAATGGAAAACTGCTCTTGTTAAGACCGTGCGAAGTGTATACTTATTACGGATCCCTTCTTTTCTATGTTCCAATCTTTCTCTCTCTCACTCTCTCTCTCTCTCTCTTTCTTTACGTTCTTCATAATTCTCTCCGGACGATTGCTTGTAACTGTTATGAGGAAAATAAGACCTTACGATATAATCTTACAATCTATATTTATACTCACATAGTGATTTCAGTATGATATACCCATAATTTTATCACAGGACTTTAAAATTATAACTTGCAAAACAATGTTCCCGTTGCCTTACCCGTCATTGTGATACGAAACTACAACAAAGCTGTCATTATGTATAATGATGGAATTAGGTGTGTTTCAAGACATAACCCTCAATTTACTGTAGTGGAGCGGGGAAAGCTCCTCCGAGTCACAGACTGTATAAAAACCTTTACTTCGAGTGAACGCTACAAATTTATACCTACAAATAGTCAATAGAACTACGTAGAAATGTCAAAGGATGTTCCTCCACTATATTAAGGTTGAGATTTTACTAGCTTAAAAGCTAAGTCACGTTTCAAAGTAGTCTCACTAGGACGATAGGTGTCCATTGTGTTATTTTTAATCTTTGTGGTGTGCTGTATTTAGGAAACTTGATAAGATATCTGTTTCCTAAAACGCCCGCTCCAAGCGGGTTGGGTCCCTGTCTATCACAGCGTGTGAAGGTGGTTAATTCGTTAGAACATGCTGACGATGTCTAAATAAGAAACTCAACTCTCTTTGTCGTCCTCCGTGGACTGGTGGTACCGTGCTAGCCTCTAGTTCCCAAGGTCGCGGGTTCAAACCCGGCGGAGGGCGATGGATTTTTTCGGGCGTAAAAATCGTTAGCACGGCTTCCTTCGGAAGGGAAGTAAAGCCGGTGGTCCCGTGTCGTAGATTTACGGCACGTAAAAGAACCTCAAGCCTGATAAAGAGGCCTCTGAGCAAAATTACAGGTGTTTCACGCCCAATATAGAATGGGACGCTAAGAACCATAGTTGTTAAAGAGCGTCCATAAATAAAACTAATTTTTTTTTTCAGCTCTCTTTCATGATTGCGTATTTCATGTTGATAACCAAGTTGCATAATGGTGCGGGGAGCTTGACGTATATATATCCCCGACACTCTGGTACTTGTATGTTGTACGCCAAGGGTGGCGAAAATTCCTTTCTCTCTCGAGTCATCAAATATGCAACACGCCCTACACCACTCAGCAGCACATGGAAAAACAAATGAATAGACGGCTAGAAAAGGAGTTGCGCCTGCGAGTCACACTGCCTCGCGAGTCGCGTTTTCGCCACCACTGTTCTACACTATTAGACTGGTTGCCTGCAACCGTCTCGACATTAAATGTAGTTTTTACCTCGTCTAAAATACTCAATGTGTTTTGGAACCCTTTTAGTTAAAAATTACAATGCTCAAACAGGTTTATAAATGTTTTGGTGTTCACTTATTAGCATATTTTATTCTTGTGAACAAGCTTTAGCATTTCACTCAAGGGATGAGTAACATCTTCATAAAGGTAAATATGTGGTAACGCTTGCAGAGTGTTTGATATTGAAATGCACATAAATAAATGTTATGCACTTAAAAATAATGCTTTACATTTAGTAGATATTGTGGCGCAGCACCCATGGCCCAAGATTTTCGGGAGGCTGGTGCCGGTCGGTCGGTGTAAACAACGATAACTGCCCCTCGCCAGCGTAAACACCGTGCGCGCTATCGGCAGATAACTAGGACCTTCCGGAACCTTCTTCCCCCTCCTCCACGAAGTATGTCGAAATAGCTCTAGAACGTTCGAGAACATTTTGGAAAGGTTCCACTGACTATATAAGCGAACGTCTTTCGAGGGGCAATCAGTGCGGGGTGAGGAGAGTTGTTGAGTCAATGCGAGTAGAGTGTGAGTTGAGTTGCGTCGGTCAGTCTGTGAGCAAGCGAATACAACTGCGTTTCTGGTGCGACGTCATGATTTCCGGCGCTCGTAGCCCTGGTCGCTGGAGCGTATAGCTTCGGCGCTCCGCCAAGCTGAGGGTCGTGGGTTCGAGTCCCGCCGTGAGAATAGGTGTTTGTGTGTTTGTGTGTGTGTGTGTTATACATACATAACTGTAATTGCGGTAATAAGCGGTAAAAAGTAAGACGAAGAAAATACGATAATAATAAACTGGGGATACAGAGGGACATCAGAAATAAAAAAGAGCGATTCTCCGAGCGAGTTGGTGACGATTGTTGTGACGTGCAGCAAGTTCTACTACGGAGCGACGGGTTGTGGAGATCTTGTGTTCCACTCGAGAGTGAAATGAACCGTCCGGCGTGAAGAGGCTACGTCACGAAGGAAGTGAAGTGAAGTGACGGAGAATTGTACTAGTTCACCTTAGTGAAGTGACAGTGTGAACGAACTCAACTCCCCGTGAAGGTGAACTATATAAAAACGAAACAGTGACAGTGAGAATCGAGAGAAGTGACAATTGAAAAACTGAACAAATTCATAATGTACCCTTTCACATCTCATTTCCTTTTCTTTTCTTCTTTCTTTTTTCCTAGTTGGTTTGTTTACATGTGTGTTTGGTAGACTAGTTCTTAGTTAACTCAATATTTATTAGATTATTTATTTCTCATTGTTAATTAATCAATCCAACATTCATTTATTTGTGTGTTTAATGGTGCTTAGACAAAGCCATACTGGATCTCAGCATACGAAAGTCTTCGCAGCTATTTAGGTGTTCCCAAAGAACTTTAAGCCGAGTTATAATTTGTATAACTTCAAAAACGGTGAGGTTTCAGTATACTACATAGTTTACAATGTATATTTTTAAACATTGAATATTACAATCAAACTCATCCTGCAATATTTCTCAAATTTCAAATAAATTAATTTTCAGAAAGTAAAAGCTCATATAACGTTTTTTCAAAATTTGGACTTGTTAACTTTATTAGTTTAGATGCTAATTCTATGTACGTAAACTTACGTTTCGCATTTACATTATTCAATTACAGTTTATACTCTTTTAACTTAAATAAGGAATAATGAAATTAATTCCTATATAAACACTATATAATTCCTCATGCTTAAATGGACACTTCAGGAAAAAATGGAACTTCTTTTTTATTAAACCAAATTTAGTGGAATTTTGAGAATGACTTATATTGTATAAAGGACTCTGTGAAAATTTTTCAAAGCTTCTGTTTCATTATTATTCAACATATTTACATTTAATTTTTCAAATTTGGTATAAATTTCAGGTAAACTTTTTAAAATTAAGATTTTAAGTGACTAATCTACATATTCATATTAGGGGTAACTAGTAATAAATCTGTGCATGCGTTTTAAAAATATGTTATATTAACGGGATTAATATATTTTTAAAGATTTTAACGAGAATAAAATTATTTTTTCCTAAATCTTTAAGATTAAAAAATTACCTTTAACTAAAGGAATCAAACTATCAAAGAATTATGCACAGCTTATTTTGTCATGCCCTGTTAAACACATGGTAAACATTTCAACCTGATCTATTAGCAATTAAGAAAAAGTATATCATAAAGTGGAAATTTTGTATTTTGTAGGAAAACACCATTAAAACATAATATTCAAGGAATCTTCCTGACCACCATTTAGAATTTTCTTCCACCATAGAAAAACCCTTCCTGGTTTTCTTTTTGGTATCTTGTACAACAACCTTAGACACTTTTACAGCATGTCTTCTCTTAGTTTCTGTATATAGAATTCGTCGAACACACTGTTTGCACGACGCTGGTATCGGAGTTTGCTGATCGTCCCAGTTATTGGTGATATTGGCTGTTTTGTGTAGAGCTCTGTTAGATATTGTCTTTGGTTGAGTAATGAAACAGCTTCTCCTACTGCCATTTTGGGCAAATACTCCATATCATGCTATGAAGGCTTTCATTGGAATTTTGAGATTTTGCTGTGGTGCGTCTCTCTACCTTGCCGAAGCTAGTCTCTGGTAAATTGGCATCGTTTTCTCCATTAAATTTTATTTAGGGGAGTACACGTTTATGTTTTGTCGCCTTTAGGATCTACAGATTTAACAGCGGCACTGTTAAAAAAGCACCATGAGTTTTTACCCATTAGGCCTTTTTGTGCACTGGTTTTTCATCTGTGTTGGGACAGTGGTACAATGTTGTAATAATGACTATTTCACTTTCTGTACTCACGTGCACTTTTGACAATCGCAGCTCTATAATAGTGAGTGAATAACTTCCCCATTGTTTTGGCCACAGCACAAAGAATAGAATAAGAAAATTGCACAATTATTTGGTAGATAATTTTAAACACAGAAACATTTATTTGCTTTCTTTTCTCGCTTTGTAGTACTGAGCAGCATCAGTTTTGGATCTCGTAGGTTAGCCAGCAAATTGTTTTAAAATACTCTCATCATATTCATTGAAAACAACGAAAAGTAGCACACAAAGTAGGTAGCGACTGTCGAGCCTCGCCCATTTTTCACCGCAAGATTTTAAATAGTGAAAACATTGCCAACCTTTCATCAGGAATTTAGCCAAAGCAATATATGGGAAATTGTAGATATACCAAGGATTCACTTTCCAAAAAAGGTAAGTTTCCGACAAAATATGTATTTGGTATTTTAATACTGGAATGTCCACCAGAATAAGTATGAATATACAGCTATTTCTAGATAATTCTCTGACTGATATAAACCAAATTGCTAGATCCATTTTACTCAATGTTAGTATGCGTTTATAGTCCGGTAACTTTAAAAATATTGCCGCGTAGCCTCAGTGAGTTTCTTCACTTTCTTTCAACTATAACTTTTGGAGGTGGCGTTATAAGCAGAGCAACTAGACTTTGGGTTCAGTACTCATTGGATGTTTAGAAAATAGGTATCGATGGTCAGTTCGCTAGGACTATTTCTAGCAGCAATAGAATAGTAGCATCGCACTGAACGTAGGAAACAAACGAGAATCTATCACGTCGATTATAAGAGGCCGTTTCTTTATCTGAAGTATAGCACAAAAACTTAATCTGGTTTTAATTATCGAAAGAAAAAATAAACGGAGATTTTCGAAAAATTAATAATACCAACTTGGATTCGAATGCAAGATGGCAAATATAAAAATGAACCAAGAGTGGTAAGAAAAGATAGCGCAGAAATGAAGGTGATGAACCGGAGACGAAGACTGCGTTGATGAAAATGAGTAATCAGCAGTTTTAAGATATGGAATAAAAGCTAATGCAGTATTAAAATACTTTAGGACTGGAATTACTAAACATTTCTGAATTTTTCTTCCCCATTGTTAAGTCAGAATAAAGAAATATTACTTACAGAGGATGCATGGATGGCAGATAATTGAAATGCAGATGGCAAATGTTCACAGATTTAAGCATAAATATAAAAATATATTTAAACATTTAAGAAAGGAAACTCAGGTTTCATTTAAACAAGATTATAAACACAGTGCATTAATTTTGAATAGGCCTGACTATCTGTATCACTTTGCAGCATATTTCCCTCTACGTTTTTTAAATTAGTTTGTGTATGCAAACTCAGATTCAAAATGAAGTCTCAAATGGAGGGAAAGCAAGGATGCGATTTTAAAGAAATGTGACATAATAAACAGAAATAACAACAAGAATCCCCTTACTTTCAACGAATATTTTTACATAAAAAGAAACGCCACTCGCATGCATATTAAGAAAATCGAAAGTTTTAACTGAAAGCTTAACAGGGCATAAAAACATTCTTGGAAACCATGCATCGCATGGATCGTATACCATTATACTTTTCAGTTCCTTTTAAGAATATGGGAGAAATTCTTCTTCACGCTTACTTTTCATAGAAGTCTCCGAGATCCAGTTATGAAGGCTGCTCAATACTTCAATCTCATCATTTGACCTTCGTCAAACTTCTCTTATTTATCAATGACGAGTATGGAAAATGTGTAAAAGTATAACGCTATGTCCGTCATTTTACGCCTTTAACGAATTAGATGATTCTTATCTACGTGCTGAGATACATTGGTTAGAAGTCCTCCGTGAAGGTTTGGTCACCACAAAGGTAAACTTTAATAACTGTAGACTATCTGATCAGGCTAAATCCCGCTTTTTACCAGTAGCACCCCACCACATAAAGAGGCATTTGAAGTTTGCTTCAATCTATTTGACGGTCTCCCGAAACCTGGCCCGAAATGGTCACATGAGGATGAGGAAATGGGTACCATTGCATTTCACGTGGCTTTACTTCAAGCTAGTCAACTGAAACCATCCATGATCTACTGGTTCGCTTTGCATCCCTATCATGTTCCAGAACTTGTATTCTGAAGATTCCTCGCTGTTAACACTTCCTCTTTACCTCCGCTAAAACTGACATTGGTTGCCACATTGCAGCACTTAGTTTGTAGCGGTCTTCAACTGCATCATTATCAACACAAGTGTGCTCTCTCTTGTCAGAATAGGAGTTTAATAAAGGTTGAAAATATTTTGCTTTAGTATTAAAATATTTATTATCTTTTTAAGAATTTGTTAACGACACTTTCGTTTGCCAGGATCATATCAGTGTTGCCGGTGTGCCGGAATTTCGCCCCACAGGCGTTATTTTACATGCTAGTAATTATACTGACATAGGGCTGTGGCTTTTAAGCACACTTAAAACCCATTGGTCTGGGCCGGGTATTTTGCTTCAGATATGGTTTTACTTTCAATGTATTCTCTGCTTGAACGAATTATTTAATAAGATATTGCATTTATAAGATCAGCGAGTATACCACATAGAATTACTCCTACCACACACACACACACACACACACACACATAAAGAATTTATTGACCTTCTTACGAGACATGTAGTCCGAGACAGGTTACACAGATGCTGTTGCACACGCAAAACGTTTTAGTTCGCGTTTGCGTGCTTTATCATTATACCTAAGTCACATTGTTATTGGTTGACAGACCAATCAGGCGTAGCATTGCTGACTTTACTGCTCCAACGCTTCTAAGAAGAGCATCTCCGTAGAGCTATGCTTACTTCAGGAGTAATGGTCACTTTTGAATCAGAACATACTGAACTACTGATTGTCTATTTACATATTAATACTGATCGTGCGCTGTGTTATAAGATTCCGCATCTATTCAAAAGGAATTACAAAGTTATATCCATGCTTTGTGCTCAAGATCATTACTCTGGGTCCCTTCGTCCGGGAACACTCGGAGAGAGCATTTGTGCTTCTTCAACAGGGGCAAAGCCTGGATTTGTATAATGGGTAGGCTGAATTTCTTGTAAATGCAGAGCTAACAGTCTTAGCCATATTGTGTCTTGTAAACATGCATAGCTTGTCCTAAAAGTATAATAAAATGCAGTTGTTTTATTTTTTAGCGGAAATGCAGTCCACAGGGAATGGAATTTTTTTAATAGTTGTCAGACAGCACACCTTAATAGGGTGAGTCACAAAGACTATAGCGACGAGTTGACCGAGCTCATTGTCGGACTGAAGGTCCTGGTTTGGCTATTCCTAAACAAACAAGAATTGGATTATTGAACTATCAGATAACGCTGACGCTCTGCCACCGTGTATGTATTCTAATACTTGGTAACCTATTTCCACGACCTACCTAGCCAAAGTGCGCTGTCTATTATTAGTACATTTCTTTTTAATCCCAACCCTTCTATTACGAGTATTTTCGGAGAAATGTGTTATCGCGAAACTGAAGACATTTGAACTTTTCTTAAGAATACTTTACAACTGAAATAACTTAAAGTTTAATACCGTAATTAAAACTACAATTCTTAGGTACTTTAAATTTGTCGTCCTCCAAGGTGCAGTGGTTACCAGGCTAGACTCTAGTTCCCGAAGACGCGGGTTCCAACCCAGCGAGGGCGATGGACTTTTTCGGGCGTAAAAAATCCTTCGTGGCCTCCCTCGGAAGGAAAGTAAAGCCGGTGGTCCCGTGTCGTGGATTTACGTCACGTAAAAGAACCTCAAGTCTGATAAAGAGGCATCTGAGCAAAATTACCAGTCTTTCACGTCCGCCATAGAATGGGACGCTAAGGATTGCAGCAGTTAAGGAAATTCCATAAATAAAAACTCAATAATAATACCTTAAACCTTCTGTTGTTGTACACGAGCTCAATCCTTCGATCCGCATCCTCTGCGAAGGCTTCGATGATCCTTTCCACAAGTTCATGGCTCCTAGATGAAGATCTAACTATGCTACATAAATCTGCAATCAATACAAGAGGATACCAGCTTATGTATATGGGTCAGAAAAGCTGCCAAGTGGATACAGGCATCATAAGATATATTTTTACAATCAAACGTCCTTACAAAAACGTTATCATTATATAAACTTACAAATCTGTTATTACAATGACGTTAATAAATGAATGCATGCTAGGAAAACGAAAATCATAGATGTATTTAATAACTTTTTGTTTTTAAAAACAAAAAATACCCTTGCACGTGTAAAAGGTATAAACTCAGCTTTGAATGATCATTTGCCTTACTTTTAAAGAAAACTACAATGAATGTATATCATATACTTGCACCATTTTTTCAGAAAGTTACAATGAATGTGTATCATATATACATCAAATAACGTGCTAGAGAAATATTACAAAATGATTTTCCTTTCTCAAATCAAGAATCAACCGGTACTGTATAAAACTTGCAGATATAATATCGCTAGTACAGAATTGTATCATTTCAGACAGCAGCGAATACATCTCCAACACAAAGGCAGAATCCGGAAGGAAGGAACGTACGTAATTCAGTTTTCAAATGCATGATGAAAGAAACAACTTACAAAAGTAATATGAGTTTAAGTAAAATCGTGTGATCCTTTATTTTACCAATTTGCAGAAATAGTCCTGTTTACACATTTATACTTATAAAGAAAGCATATTTCTACGAAAGGCATAAACTCAGTTTAAAACATTTTTGTAAGAAAAACTCCACTGTCAGCCTAGAACAGTATCATGAATGTGTGAATAACAAAAATATATGTGTTTCTTTTACAGGTGTTTGTTTGAATCGTAACTGAAAAAATCCCTTTATTTACAGTTTGTTGTATCATTTTTTCAGACAGTGCAGTAAAACAAGATGTCCGCAGAAAGATAAACACAACAGAAACCATGAGCAAAAAAGGTAATATTTAAATTCGGTCATAAAGTATTCGTTTGATAGTTATTAAAAATTATTATTTCCATATGGACTTCAGCTTAAAATAAAAGAACGTATCAGACATATTTGTGTATAAAAGATAATCGCAGTGGAAAATAGATTTCAGCTTTATCAAATATGTATATATGTCTTAGTATTATTTAAATTCATTTTAGCGTTGAAAAAAAACAATTAGAAAAAATCTTATTGTATTTATACATCTGTTAAAAAGGTTTACTTTACCTTACTAGACTTCATAGAAAATAGCTCGAAAAATAGGTGAATAGATTATTTTTCAGCTTATACAAAACATTTATGCATGTAAAATGTTGTTTTCTCGCATTGGACGAAATACAATTTGTGTTGGAATGTTTATTTTTTCGGCATTACAAAATCAGACGTTACCATAAGATATAAAATATTTCCTTCGAAATAAAAAAGAAAAATAACTTTATATGTATTTCCTAACATACCAAATATGTGAATAAAGCTTTTCTACAGCTTAATAAAACATTTCTGCATGTTTAAGAATTCGATTATTGTTTTGGGGGAAAAATTAAATTGAAAAAATTTTAATTTTATTTACACATGTGATCAAATACACGTTTACTTTTTTAGTTATTATAGAATTAGACTCTAAGAAAATTCATCTTTAAGAAATACGTGAATAGATAATTGAGCTAAATCAAACATGTCACAAACATTTCCTTTGATACAAAAGAAAATATTCTTGCCAATACGTGAAAAGATTTTCAGCTTAAAACATTTCTGTTTTAAAAAAGTTCACGACTGGGTGCATGTGGGTGTGACACGAATACTAATACTATATTTCTATTACCACTTCAGAGGAATACCTGTACCCGATCTCGAATAAGACCCGAACTCATTCGACTGTCAGGAGGATGGGATCCGATCACGAAGACGCTGGCGCATCCACGGCAAAGAATGTGAGAATCGATTTGGTGAGTGAACAGAGGAATACAAAGGATCTTGCATGTATAGAAATAAAATTTGCATTTAAAAATCGGATCTGTACAAGTCATATAAAAACACTCTGGATATCATTGATCCGGAATAATTTCTAGATGAATGTGAACCCCTAGTCAGCAATGAAATTCGGAGTAATCTCGGTCGACATGCATCGGGAATAAAATTATGTGCTACGTTATTATGCCGATACATCATTCAGACCCCTGAAAAGAAAAAATCGAGACGTTTAATTTCAACAGTAAGATGCATCCTATATTATAGGGTGCAAACATTAGCGAATGGTATGCGCATAAACTTAAACACCACATATTATTGAACATTGAAACATTTGAATAGAAAAGTAGGTTGAAAACTCTATTCCAAATATGTCCGTTAATTCTAAATGCTTGTCACTATGATCCGTTAAATGCAGGTTGTCGCATAAAAGTGCCTGAATCCATAATACATAACAAAGCGGTGATCAATATTAAAAACACGATACGTCTCGGATATTGTCTACTTGCATCCAATTGCCCAGTAAAGCGTATATGTAGACATCGAATCAATACTTGAAAAATGCATTTACGCCAGCCCTCTGTAGAGAACAGTTGGACGCGGTCGCTACAGAGACACGAAGCGGTGTCAATGTCTCTAAATCTCGTATGTCAATATGACGATTCCTTGTCAAAATTAAGAGTCTTTAGAGGTCGTAATGCAATTCAATACTTTTTAGTGGACTAAATTTAATTGCGGACGATGTAATTGACATTTAGTCAAAAAACAAAGAGTCAAATATGACACATGATGAGATAAAATTCAGAAACGTTGATTATTGTCATCAATGTTAACGCAAATTTGAGTCAAACCATTTAAAAATCAAAGACCACTGTCACTTCTCTGGCAAAGACAGAGGTCCGGCACACAATTCCTGTAATTTGAATTGGTAATTACCAAAGTTCATACCAATCTTGTTC
Organism: Deroplatys truncata; assembly: GCA_030765065.1. Taxonomy (NCBI): domain Eukaryota; kingdom Metazoa; phylum Arthropoda; class Insecta; order Mantodea; family Mantidae; genus Deroplatys; species Deroplatys truncata. The sequence goes on along the minus strand of CM060990.1, from coordinate 531,523,200 downwards.
CACTGTTTATCAAATTACGATTCACACTTTATCGTGAAGACTCTCTTATGATCGAGAACCGATATTGTGTAATTCACAAACATCAGAAAATCATGTATCATTCAGTAAGAGATACACATATAATGGAAAATCGATATCTTTTAGATTTCTTGACAGTTATAGATTAATCGATAATAAGTTGAGTAATTTAGCTGATATGCTAAACCGTGAAGATTTTAAAAGTACAAACAGAGCATACAAAAATCCTATACATCAACAGCTAATGAGACGCAAAGATGTATTTCCACACAAATATCTGGAATGCGTAGAGAAATTGAAAGATAGCTGACTACCTGATACATTACAATTTGATAACATAATAATACAAGACTATTTACATGCACAGACAGTATGGAGAGAATTAAATATTAGAAATTTAGGCGTATACAGCGATCTATACTTTAAGACTGACGCACCTCTATTAACAGACGTTTTTGAAAAATTCAGAGTATTATGTCTAAATTTATATAAACTGGATCTATGTCACTATTTTATTATACCAGGGTTGGCATTTTATGCAATGCTGAAATCAAGTAAGGCTAAATTATCACTAATTACTGATAAAGATGTGTTAGAGTTTTTCGAATCGGTAATCAGGAGAGGTCTTTGCACAGTGTCCAGGTGATACTCCAAAGCGAATAACAAGCACATGCCAGATTACAACAAATCATTACCAACTAAATATTTAGCACTTTTAGATTGCACGAATTTATACGGCTTTTCGATGTTTAGGAGTCCCATGCATTACGGTGAACTCAGGTGGCTAAATGCAGATGAAATTAACGCAACAGATTTCTTAACCCTACCGTCAGATTTGGAAACGGGTTATGTGCTCAAAGTCGATCTGGAACACTCTAAAGAAATCCACGCCCGCCTTAATGATTTTCAATTGTGTCCAAAGAGCGAGATACCTCCAAAGGATAAAAGCAGAAAACCATTAGCGACACTATCAGATAAGTCGAAATATCTGTTGCCTTACCGCAATCTGCAGCAATGTGTGGAATTAGGAATGAGGTTGAAACGCATACATAGAGCAATGGCTTAAAACATTCTTTTGTTTGAAAACATATATTGACTTAAACGCTGCCAAACATGCTGAGGAAAAAACATAATTTGGACAGAATTTACGGGAAAAAATGAATAATTGCGTTTGTGCTAAATTTATCGAAAACGTGCGCAAGTATAACGATTTTCGTCTTGTTACCAATTGGAAACAGGACAGTAAATTAATTTCACGTCAGACGTTATTACGTTACATAATATTTGACGAGAACCTTGTGGGGATCGAGTTGTCAAGAGAAGAAATTCACATGTGTAAGCCCGTATACATAGGAAAGGCAAAACTTGATATTTGTAAATATGTGATGTATGACTATACATCACATATTTTTATTTTTATACAAGCAATTACCTGCCCGATAACATATATTCGATACCTCTGGTGAACATAAAGCAATGGGTTTATTTAAACATGAATTATCTGCTAGAATAATGGCAGAATACGCAGGGTTAAGATCAAAATTATATGCATACCGTATTCGATGGGGAATTAATTAAAAACTTGAATGGAACTTCAAAGATGGCAATGCGTTCAATACCTTTCGCGGATTACTTGTCCTGTCTCACTGACATGAACGTAGCACATTTCGTTAAACAAATAACATCCAGAAATTATAACCATGAGGTTCACACAGTAGAAATGAACAAAATTGCATTTAGAGGGCTTGATACCAAAAGTTATATGATCGAAAAAACGCTTAAAACTTGACCTTGGAGACATTAATCTATTCCTGCAGATCCTTCTACCGCTGAGCACAACTAACAGCTGCTTTCTCGCTAAAGAGAGAAATTGGATGTCTGTAAGTATACTGTTATACATTGTAATTCTGCTTAAGAACATTATAACATTTTTCTCGCTTAGGAGAGAATTTGTCTTACATTATTTGCTTGTGATGCCATTTCATGTAATTCTGCTTAAGAAACATAATGCGAGCTTGAAGATAGAAAAGCAAACCGAGAACTTTTTTCTCGCTGTTTTACAATTGCACCATTTTATTAATTTTACATAAGAAACATAATGCAAAACCTCAAAGGTTTTTTATGACGGTTTAAATTTATGCTCATTAAATCGCAGCAACTTTCGCGTGTTTTGTTTTATGGCATGTATACCACGTAATAAAAACTTAAAGGAAACGGGTTTATTATGATGCCTAAAGTTGTGAAATACGGTGTTTGCTCCAATCAATTTTTTCATGTCACATGTTATGTTTTATGGAATGTATAGCACAGATACTCACTTTTGTAACGGTAAAAAGGATGAAACTATCCTACTTGATTTTGTTTGCAAATCAAACTTTTATGGAATGTATAGCACAGTTGCTACTGCTTAGATACCTGTCTAACGGTAAAGGAGGTTTTTTACACCACATCCCGAATTATTTAACTCAATGTTGCTTTATGATGCTTGCTGTGTGTAAATCAAATGTCACATGTTATGTTTTATGGAATGTATATCATAGAACCTAGGCACTTTTGTAACAGTAAAGGTTTTTTTACATATTATCATTTATGGTGTTTGTGTAGTTCAATAACAGGGGATATGTAATGATACTTTACCTTTATGTATGTAAATTAAATGTCACATGTTATGTTTTATGGGTTATACATCACAGATCCTACTGCACGGATACTCACTTTTGTAACGGTAAAGGGCCATTATCAGTTTATGGTGTTTATATAGTTCAAAATAGCGAATATATTATGATACTTTAACTATATGTAGGTATCACATGTTACGTTTTATGAATGTATTTCACAGATCCTACTGCACCTGATACTCACTTTTGTAACGGTAAAGGTTTTTTCCTCATTATCAGTTTATGATATTTGTGTAGTCAAAACAGGGGATATATTATGATACTTCAACTTTATGTATGTAAGTCAAATGTCACATGTTATGTTTTATGGATTATACATCACAGATCCTACTGCACAGATACTCACCTTTGTAACGGTAAAGGGTTATTATCCAATTTATGGTATTTGTATAGTTCAAAACAGAAAAATATTTTTGATACTTTAACTTCATGTATGTGTCACATATTATGCTTTATGAATGTATATCACAGATCTTGCTGCACAGATACTCACTTTTGTAACGGTAAAGGGTGCTTCCTTGCATTTTATGAGTTTATGCTGTTTGTGTTGTTTAAAACAGGTAATAGGCATAAAAATAATAATATATCAATTCATTTTGGATTGTTTTTGTTTTATTTGTTAAGAACGAAAACAGGAGTACAGTATAATACACCACATCCCAAATCCTTCATTTGTTACAGCTTGTTATTGTTTTTTACTAATGTCTTAGTTGCATTTTCTACACTACAGCATCTTTTCCTATCCATTCACTTCCTGGAAAGCCTAGCCACTTGACAAATAAACGGTTCCCTTGTCGTCATAATATTTTCTATGAGATATCTGTCAGGGTACCGAGTTCTTAATACTTCATGACCGTAGAATCAACCTTGTATTTCCTTTCCCTAGCCATCTTCCAGATGATAGGTGAGAAGGACTGTGTGTCTTACCCTGACAATGCGAGAAATTTCAGTGCTCCAATTAGGTGGGTACCCTTTCTCGAGTAGACCCTTATGCCTAGAGATCCCCACACTGTCTGCAACATTAAACCTCCTGGCGTTCCTCGTTTTGTACCTCAAAACATCACGACGATACACCGTGAGGAGGAGATTGTTGTTCCTGACTTCGCGAGGCTTCATCTGAATCGTCGAATGGTAAGTATTGTTGTAGGTGTTAATGATTCTTGGCAAGAGTTCCAGCCATTTATAGGAACCTCTAGCCAAAAAGTTCTTATGCAACATAGTTTTAAGCGTTTTTATTAAACGTTCGACAGCAGCAGCTTCTATGACGCTAAATGTACTATAGATATTTATTTTATACCTGGTCATTAATTGTCTGAAATGATTCTGTAAAATTCCTTGCCATTATCGGTTTGAATATTCTTAGGTACTGTGTCGAGATTCTCCAGTATATCTCGCATTGCTTTTGTAACATTCACTCCGATCTTGTCTTTTAAAGGTAATTTTTGAGTAAAAATTAACAGCAATAAGAATGTACTTATAATTTCCGTTTTGTTTTGCGTATGGTATCATTTCAATAAGGTCCATTTGTAATAAGTCATTAAGAAGTTTACTAATTATTTTCCTGCGCGGAAATCTCCTTCTGGCTTGGGAATGTTATTCATTAGCGTTGTTTCGTCTATCAATGCTATTATTTATGACGTTTTCAATTTTGTGACCATCTCTTGAATTTCCGTTGTATGATTCAAATTACCAGCCTCCCTCGACGCAATTAGCAATCTGAGTCTGCTTATCACTATTAGGATCGGACCAGTATACGTAGTCCAACTTCCTATACGGAACGTACTCCTTCCATACGCGACCGGAACCAGTCGTAGTGTCGGTTAGCCTGCGTATGATTTTATTATATTTATGCCCCTTGATCGATCTCAGACGATCGCCCCTACTGTAGCCCTCTATGTGAACTAGAGTTTGTTTCAAAATCTGAGAATAAATATCCAGATCGTCTTTCGTATAGGATGAGATCTGAGCTTGAATAATAGTTCGTACAGCCCTGGGCTAGTCGCATAAGTGTCATCTCCTACCTGAACACTGTTATTTGCAAATGTAATTAATTTATTTCCTATCTTATAGCCCCATCTTCGTACCGTACTCCGAAGGTAACGTCCAGATCGCTGCCGATAACTGTTTGAACTTTTTTCAGATAATTCGCAAGGGTAACGGCTTCTTTTTCTTCGGGGCGAGAGAAGGGTTTGTGCTTTTCTTTATCCTTTATTACATCCCTCAGAGGAACGGTGACGGGCTGAAGAACCTAGGACATCACACGTTGGGTTTAGAGCTTGAGACCCTTCAGGGAACGTAACCTTTCCCTTATCGCTTTACTGTGATGAGCGATGGACTGCTTGAGTCTGGTGCCTTCTAAATCCACCTTAAAATGAATGTGCAGTTAAGCTGTTGCTGTCAATATATAGGAGATTTTCGATTTGATACTTAGAATATGTCCATCTTTAGCACGATTTACTGGAGCTGTGATGGGTAACTGATCGTCTATCATAACGGTTGCAGGATAACTTTCAACTAGCTTATCGTTTATTACAAACATTTTATCCATTCACGTGTTGGAATGGGGTGATGAGATCATAGAGCAGCCAATCACCTCTCCGCTAAACGATGACTTGTAGTATTTGAGTCCCGACGATAGCATGTATGTCTGCGAGCTATTTCTTTACGGTTTCCTTTGCAATGTAATGATGAGCTGTCCTCTCATTTGTCCTAAAATAGTATTTATTACACCCAGTTGCGATTTAAAAAATCAATATTATTCATAGTTGAGGTTAGGTACTCATCCATCGAGCTCTGACAGTTAACCCGGGTTTCCAGATGTTTCTTTACTGCTGCAACAATTTCTTGAGGCATAGAAGCTAGAGTTTGGTTTAAAACTGTGTTTCAGCATTTTGCTTTACAACTAAATGTCTAACATATTTTTAGTTGCGACATCGTTATCGGCTATCTCCCTTATTCGTTTCTTTCGAAAGGACACGTTTCCGTTTGAATCGGGAAGCGGCGTGCGTGCATTTATGCAATCTAAAATATATTTTTTATTCGGAACATCCTGATCGTGAACTGGAGGAAATAGTACCTTCATTCTTATCGTATCCAGAATTACATTATTTTCTGCTTCGCGTTTGAAGGCCTGTTTACTCAGGTATTCCATTAGCCTTTGATGTTAACCTTCGAGGGATTTTGCACGTTCTGCCTAAGCATAGCTTCAAATTCGCCCATACGCCGATATGAAGTCTTTCGGTGAACGTCTGCATTCCATGCTCGACTATAGAGGTGAGCGTATCATCATAGTGTTTGGTCGTTGCATCATAGTCTTCTTGAGGATCCAGAATATTGCATAATCGACTTTTCTTGACTTGATAGTTTCCCGTGTCATCTCCATTTGTGATATAACGATTAAGCACGCCCCTGGATAGGATGATCCTCCGCGATCCGAATCTGTCGATACTGATATCTGTAATGAGCGATACTCTCTATTTATTCTCTCTGATAAATACATCGAAACCGTTTCTATATCGTCTTTCATTCAGCAGGAATTCAGGTACTATGGCAACAAAGGGTCTCGAGTTCGATCCGTCATTACTCTCCCCTACTTGCTTACACAGCTCTCTGAGTTCCGTATACGGCATGTCAGTATTTACGTAATCGTCGTATATGTGCTTTAAGGTGAGATTATTTTGTCAGAAGAGCACAATCATATTCGCATGGTCTCTAATTAAATGGTTGGGTACCTTTGCATATGACTGTGCTAGGTATACAGCATCAACGTTGCGGTGTCTACCCATGCTGTAAGACGAAGTTATTTTACCCTGTTTCTCGTTGATGACGTCATCGAATACGAATATGGAATTTTCTCTGGTTTCGGAGGTTTGCAGTACTTTTTCACTGTCCTCGAACGTGTACACTCCTATATCGGGTATGGTTTTCAGCACTTTGAGCAGGTACTGATATTTCGGTTGATGCAGTGATTTTGAGCAAATGTAAAGATTCTCGAACCTTAGACCGTTCTCGTGGATTAGCCGGTTGAGTAAGATGTTCGTCTTTCCCGCATTTGAGCTACCCAAAATGAGCGTTCTCACGTTCCTCGGGAAGGGAGAGTCATACCTTACCTCGCGAATGTCATTGTCGAAGTCTAAACCCTGTATAGGTAACAACACCTTTGCTTCACTACCTCCATCGTGCGACTAGCATTATAAGGTTATATATTTTGCTTGTTATTTTCCTAGTTCTTAAGACGTGTTCCGGATTACTTAATTCTTTGATTAATTCTCTACCGTTTGAGGCTCATTTGCCCTTCTACATGTACTGCGGTCCTGGAAATAAGCTACATAATCGCTTACAGAGAGGGAATCCGCCTATAAACGGATCGAACGCCACGTGTCGAGAACGCGATATCGCCTACGGCACGCATCGAGACACCGGTTTGAGGCATTTGGCTGACATGGTACTTGTGAAAATGGCCTGGAATGGACGCAGTCTGCCGACCACGATCATTAAGGCAAAGCTGGCAATGGGCGCTGAATTGCGCAAGCGGCGAAAGAGAATATTATCAACACCCGCTAGAGGCGGGGTCTTACCTTTCATGCCGCTTTTGGAGTAGCTTTTGGCTTTTGGATGCTGCGGGTAGCTTGGCACGGGGAGCAGCACAGATTGCTACCTCGGTGAATAAGAAACGTGCTGCGGAGAAGCAGCTGAAGTAGGTGGTTCGTCACAATCAGCAGATGGAAGCCTTAGCCATGGGCGAGGGCAGATGTCTTAAGAAGGGAGGTGCACGACGCAGGACGGGAAGGGGCTTGTATCTACGTCCAAAAATCTCGGGGCGAGGTCTGTACATATTCTGCAAAAAGCCTTAAGCGGTGCGGAGATTGAAGTTTATGCCAAACGTCTACGCATTCCTAACTTTAGAGGCGTACACATGCTAGAGAAACTGCCTCTAAGAGTTAGACGTGCAGAGAGGATCGTCGTCAACTTGGAAAGCTCGCAGAATCTGGGTACTCATTGGGTTGCTATACGCAAGGATGGAAATTTAGCGTTTTATTTTGACAGTTTCGGCAATCTGAAACCTCCAAAAGAGATCGAATCCTATCTCGAGAATCTTAAGGTCATGTATAACAGACACAGGTATCAGAATCTCGATTCTGTGATTTTTGGTCACATATGTTTGCACTTTCTGTTACAAACACTTACAACAGGATGTTTAAATGGTCAAAATGAGTTACACTATCACTGTGAGCGGATGTGATACTAGTTCCTCTACCCATCTGAATCCGTCACTCCATCTGGATCCAAATGGCGTTTACGGGATTGCTCTACTGAATTTCGAGACATTTTACTCGATACCAAATGTAGATCCTAGCAATAACTTTTTCCATTTTGTGCGGGATGGAAAACTTGAAACCATTGAAATTCCACTTGGCACTTATGAAATAGAAGATATAAACACTTTCTTCAAGGATAGACTCAAAGCCGGCGATGACTTTTTCCTCCGTCCCAATAATAACATCAAGAAGGTTGAGGTTCAGTGTATCTACGTTATCGATTTCACTCGAGAGATATCGTTGGGCTCCCTTCTCGGTTTCAAAGGCAAGCGCACGGTCATTCCGGGTGTACTAACCGAGTCTGACGAACTAGTGAAGATCTTTAAGGTCAGCATCATAAGCATCGTGTGCAGCCTTGCCACTGGATACTTCACCAACGAGCATTCTCTCTACGAAGTTTTCCCGTCGGTTCCTCCGAGCTACCACGTCTCGCAGGGACCACCCAGTCCTATATATCTGCTCATCATCGACACGAATCTCATTGGTCATCTCACCATCGAGTGGTAGACCAGAACGGGGATACGCTCGACTTCAGAAATTAAGCTATTACAGTGAGACTACACATAAGACGGAATGGGAATAAACTTTAAAAGGCACTAGTATCATAAGCTGCTTCCCTCGAGATTGATACCTACTGTCTTCGACGCGCAAATTGCTAACACCATCCAACCGAGGGTTCCTCGAGCGACTGGGTGTCCAGGTTCCTTAATGGATGTTTTAGATGTGACTGGAGTTACGAAGTTTGACGATAAGATTAGTAAGGAGGAGGAACATGTCTTAAAATACGTCTGCTCTGGATGTGAATGATGAAATTAGAATACCTTGCCAGGACGAGGATTTGTACACGCTTCCTAGCAGAAGTTACCTCTACATAGAAGGATCTATGACAAAACCTATTGGTGAAGCTTCATTTGCATATCTGACCAACAATGCCATGGCGTTTCTTTTTGATGAAGTTCGCTTAAATATGAATGGTACTACTATAGATAGAACGAGAAATCCCGGAATTTCTACGACTATGCGCAACTATGCAGCTCTCGACACTTTGGATTCCAGTTGCCTGCAGAACGTCGGCTTGGCCTATCCCGGGAAAGCCGTAGACATCGTGAACGCATCGAATGGTATCTTCAACGCTATCGTTCTTCTTTCGATGCTTCTGGGCTTCGCAGACGATCACAAGGAGCTCATACGTAATAGCAAGTTTGAACTCGTTCTCATTAGATCTAAAAATTCTAATAATTGTCTGATGGACAACGATCCGACTATCATTAAACTAAACCGCAACGAATGAAGGACACCCGCACTTAGACTCTCCGATGCCGAGAGGGTGGAGAAACTTAAACTCGCCAAGTCAGATCGCCCGCTGCACGTTGCCTTTCGAATCCTGGAGCTTCACACCCAACCTGCAGTACCGCAGACTAAAGCGTTCACATGGAACGTTGCAACACCAAAGCTTGAGAAACCACGTTTTGTCATATTTGGCGCACAGACCGACAGATTGAACTACCTTACAACCTATCTTTGATCACTGCAATATCACCATCTGAAGCTATATATCAACAGTGAATGTCATCCGTATCATGACGTGAATTTGGATTTTGCAAACTCAAAGTTTGCAACTCTGTATGACCAGTATTCTGAATTTCAAAACTCTTATTATGGCAAAGAAAATTACCCTCTTTTGAAGAGAAGCTTTTTCAGAAATATGCACCACTATTCGTCATCGACTGTTCCCATCAACCGGAGGAGACTGTGATTGGAGCCGTTAACATCAGATTGGATGTTAAAGCATCGGCGAACTTTCGTGCAAAAATATCTTTGTTTTGTTTAATTATTCATGGTAAATTGTTCACTTATAGACGCCTAATTCATGTTGTCCAATCTATCGTGTAGAAAATGAAATGTACTTCGTTTATATCAATAAAGAATAGAATAGAAACGTATATTATATTTTTATTGATTTTAGCATACATTTCCTTTGACTTTTTTCTGACACTCCTACATCTAACATGGTATGAACACATTGATTTACGAAGGTCATGCAATTGAAATAGATATAATTAAATGTATGGAATTAGTCTGTTCAGTTCTGCTATTGCAACAATGTCCAGGATTATGACATTTTCGTTTAGACACGTATTCACAAATGCTATTTTGTTGACTTTATTCATACGCAATGTTATATTATATGCATAAACTATATTCTCACTGTACAATACACGAGGAAGCTCACCGCCTTTCACATCCGTTTCAATCACGGCTATATTTTGAACTATTATCTGCCAATCCTATTTTGTTATGTATACAAAAGTTTCGTCACCTGCTTTGATGAAAAGGGATGCGAGTTCGTAATACAGTTCTATATTCACACAGTGCTTGGAGCTGATGGAGATGTCGTCGAGCACAAACACACTATTTGTATTCATCTAGCTCTGGCTTTTCTGGAATGAGGTCAAAGATGAGTACTATAACGTTCTCTCGAGAGGTTTCTAACATCTATTTCTTGTTTACGACCTTGTTCCTCTTGTTCTCAGGCTTCTTTTCGGACCTGTAGACATATACACAAGATCTCAGTTTTAACACACTAGTCATCATTAAACCTCTTTCTTTTTTATTGACAATGATTCTACTTACCCTTTTTCTTCTTCTTATTCTTCTTTTTCTACACGTTCTTTCTCCTCCACGTGCTCGGAAGTCGAAACCGAGTGATCCACGTCGCGGAGCGGAGGCACGTCTTCTCCTTCGGACATTCTGTAAAATACACATTTTTTGCTTAGCTATCTTTTCTCTCCCCTACAATATCTATTCTATCACATGTTCATTACTTACTTACCCTTTTGCTTTGCAATACACGTCACAGTACTCTCCACAAGGGAAGGATAACGACATTTGTTGATGCTGTGGTGGTTCCTTACATATGATGGTATCCGTATCGCCATCGCATATTTCCTCATGCTTATTGAGACAGTGCTGCTTTATTTCCTCGTACTCATCGAGGTTCACACAGCAACAGTTGTCGCTATCACTCGCGATTCTGATATTTTCACTATTCGTCGTGCTGGCTCACAGTCGACTGTGAACTCAGATCAGACCTCGTTTCACACATCATGTGAACATGTTCGTTCTTGCATTGGATAGGTGTCCTCGTTACGCACGCTAGCCTTCCGCTGACCTCCTTTTTTGGAATACTCATATGACCTACCTTTTCTTGTGTCTTACATTATTATCATACAGGCTTCTTATTCGTCATTCCATATTGACGTAATCCTCCAACCTAGACTTACCATCCTCTTACACTCAATGTATTTCATCTTTTCATGATTTACGCAACACACTTGTAAACAATAACGTACTGAGAAGCGCGCACGCACGCGCGCACACACACACACACACTATTTTTCTCTATACATCAATTTGCTGAGAAAACACGTACACGTATTTACCAGGGGCGGTAGACTGATGCGATGAGACACACACAACTCTTACCATCCCCAGAGAGAAATAAGGAAATGGGACCTGACATTCCATACCACACTCATTCGATCATTACACACACACACACACACATGACCGGATTAATTGCATTATTGAAACGTACAACTCTTTACCACAGGAGAGAGAGAGAGAGAGAGGGAGATAGACAGAGGGGGGGAGGCGATGAGGCATACAAGACACTCGTTCGATAACTACACACAACCTATTATAACATAAGAGGATTGTAGCACATGTCGTTTTTAGCATTGGGGGTTTCTGAATAAATTTTTTGAGTGGTTCAAATCCGCTGGGGTTTTTGTATCAGTGTGTGACTGATATAGTTCCCCAATATCCTACTACTGCCGTGTTTGCCATCTACGGTATGACTGATTACTAAATAAACGCACATACATAACAAATCAAGAAAACATGTTATATTTTTACAGGTGTATTTAAATGAAAGGGGGAAAAAGTTGAGTAGCTAAACGGAGATTTGAAACTGTAACTTCTTGAAGAGTAAACTAAGTCTCTACCACTGATCTAAGAATACTGCAGTAGCTTGGCAGTGCAACGAGCTTTAGTTTTGCTACACTTGGGAGCCATGTATCAACGAAGTGTGTTTTGTTTATGAATATTAAATTTTGAAACACCCTAAAATATCTGTCTGTTTCAAATTTCGTATATGAATTATTTTCTCGGAAGACTTTTGGGATTATAGTTGCGTTCTCCATTATTACTACTACAGCAATATACGCAGTCTTGTGCACAAAACCTGGCTGTCCCGAGCTCTCACGGAAGTACTCGATTAGAGCTCCATCTCTCAGAGGCCGGCCAGTTTTAAATTTACCGAGTGTACTAGTCGGCGACGATATGAGTGCGTTTAAAGTAGGGCGCCGCTGTTTTTTTTTTGTTTCATTTTTTTTACAGTGCCAGGCTAGGGATCAGAGGGGAGTGAGGGGCAAAGCAATAGTGAAATGTAAAGTTACACAAAAAAAGCAGTTCTACATTTACGGCTTCAGTCTTCGCTAATCAATGCAACTCGGAACTGCGCATATTTTCTTTACCTGATTGTCCTACAGAAGTCCCGCACACTTATTCCGTAACTATTTGGCTCCATCGAACAGTATGTGAACAGCAGCAGAATACAAAAGAACTACTGCTCTTTCCATATGCTCACTGTGAAGGCAGTTAGCATAACCTGGTAGGATAAAGGTGTACAGAATTAATGCAGTTAAAGTTACATACTCTCTGATTAACTCTCAGGAGTTTATTTTTTCTCTTTATTTTACCTTTGTGACATTGTTTTCCGTATGATGTGTGTAATTTCTGTTTCGTGTATTGAAAATCTTGGTTATTCTGTTTTTGCAGCCCAATGCTATGAAATCAACAATGTTACCGTTATTCTTTGCAGAAGCGTTTTATATAGAAAATTCCAATGGATTAAGGTTTGTAAGCCCTTTATCTAAGCATAATAGCTTAAAAGTTAACAATTGAGTGGATCTATGCGTTCTACGGACCAAAGTGGACGGAAGTGTGTCAGTGCAAAACATCTTATTGAATTATGCAAAAGTAAATACGATATTTTGTGGTTTAACTTCCTTGCCGGATATAGGTACAACAACTGCCGCTTACCAAGGAGTGAGGTATTAAAAGACGTTCAAGGAGAAAGTCACGAATAGGTTGTACGTTATAATACAATTCGTACACCTTTTTAGTACACGTATAATAGACAAATTCCCAGACCTAGATAGAAATTCCATGTTATTTGCGCTGCTTAAGTGCGAAAACTATTACCATTTAATTTAGCGGAAAAACGATACTGGAGAATACCTGCCATCTCTGCAGATGGCATGCGGTTAACATTACCTAAACCTCCTCTAAAACCAACAGAAAGAAAAAATCGAGAAAGCTGTTTTAGATGACAGTATACACGGCGTTACCGAAACCCCGTCCACTTGTTGAAATTATATCTCATAGGTATTTTGGAACACCGGTAATGTAGTTGCAAGGTCTCAATGGTGGTTCACATTTTAGTCACTTACGGGTTTTGGTACTGTACATACATGTATACCTGTGCGCTTTAAATTAAAAATATAAGATTCTGCAGATGGGAACGGGCTTCAACCTAGGAACCCCTTTACTGGAAGCCCATTGCTTTAACCGATCGTCCACAAAGCACACCTGCGGATGTGTAGGTGAAAGCAGCTATGTAACAGGTTAGTCCTCAGATGTTTGATTAATGACGGACGTCACGCATTACTACTACTACTACTACTACTACTACTACTACTACTACTACTACTACTACTACTACTACTACTACTACTACTACTACTACTACTACTACTAATACTACTACTACTACTACTACTACTACTACTACCAGTACTACTGCTGCTATTATTATTATTATTATTATTATTCTTATTATTATTATTATACAAGTTTTAAGGAATACTTCACTATTCGACAGTATTTGCCAGTGTCCACATAATTGTTTTTGTAATTTGAATGTCTGCCGAAGCTGTATATAACAATTATAAAGAGAAGGCAACAGATTGCACTAGTGTTGAAAACATTAGAATCTGATAATTGTGTTATTGTTCCGGCTAGCTAATGAATATGGTTGAGCAAGTATTTCTTGCAGGTAGTGGTGCGTGAAAGGAATAAAATATAAGTAAAAATTGTGAAATTCTAACACAGCTGAAAAGTGACGTTTATGCCTTTCATATATTTTTCATCGGAGTAATACTTGTATATGAGACAAACCTGTTGCATTTAGTCAGGTGTTGCTTCAGAAAACGTCTAAGTACTCTATTTGCACTTTACTGAAAATTCACACCTTAATAAAGTTTAGATCCGTCGGAGCTTATTGTCATCTTCTAACACTTTGTACTGTATAACTCGGTTTTCACACATATTTATCGGTAATTGTGTATACACTTTAAGCAATTACACCTCATTCATCCTCCGCTCTGATTCATGTCTAGGCTACCACAAACTTTATGCGCTTCAAAAATCTTAGCGTGCCATACATATAAAATTAGAATGTTTACCCTTAGCGCTTCCGGTTGGCTAATTTTAATATGTCAACTCCACTTCCTAGCTATGTTTTTTGCTACTTCAAAACACGCGCGTTCATTTCCCCTTTCTTAACATTTTTCTGGTCCTGACAAAAACTTTTCCCTGAGCTATAATATTTAATGCGTTTTATCTGGCTGCTGAAAAGCATCTTCCCTTCTTGGCTTATACAACAGCTATCCCTGAATACACGTAGTTATGTTCTCTTACCATTTTTATCCTAATTCCTATATAAACATTGTTATTATTATACCTAAAACTTCCACCGCTAATATTTCGGAAATTAAAGTACTACTTATTTGCAGTTTTCACAGCATTGATTCGTAGTCAGGGGCTCGTACATTTAACCTATAAACAGATTTTAATAATAGTGAGAAAGTGTATTTTTTTTAGCAAACATACAATTTTTAAATGGAACAATGCCTAGTTACATTAACAGAATAAAAATAGGGTAAGTTAGAATGTCAATGGCGTTTGTTGCAAGATTCTAGTGCAAGTGGTTTACGAGAAATATTATTTTGAAACTTTTTACGCACCGACACTTGTACAGCCTGTGGTAGCACAAACTGAAGAAAAACAAAAGGGAATTGCAATACTTCTGTGGATACTTACAAGTAAAGAGAACATAGCCCTTCAAAGGTTGTGTTCAGAATGACCACCGGCAGCTTCAATACACGCTTCCAGTCTGCTATGGAAAGACTGCTGCACACTTCTAGCATTTCAATGGAAATTTCAGAGCGCGTAGCAGTAATACGTCGTTTCATGTCAACTGGTGTAGTTAGTACATCCTTGTAGACAGTTTCTTTCAGCCTTCCCCACAGAAAGAAGCCTAAAGGAGTCAGATACGGCGAACGAGTCGGCCAAGGTACAGGTCTTCTTCGTCCAATCCAACGATTTGGAAACAATCCGTTAAGACAAGCTGTAATACTTCGTGCAGTATAGGCTGGACAGCCATCTTGTTGGTACCACAGGTACCTCCTAGTCTGCAAAGGAACGTCTTCTAGCATCTGTAGCAGATGGTCTGTCAGGAGGCTGCGATACTTGTGCGAGTTCATTGCTCCTTCTATGAACAACGGGCCTATGAGCTATGTTTCACTATCCCACACCACACGTTTAAACTCCATGGACGCTGACGTTCCACCTGACAAAGCCAACGGGGATTGTCAACAGACCAATAGTGCATGTTACTGCGGTTTACGTGGCCATGATTAGTAAATGTTGCACCATCACTAAACAACATACATGATGAATCTGGAGTATTATGTCTTAATGCCCATGTACAAAAGTTAACTCGATTCTCAAAATCGTTTCCATACAGCTCTTGATGGAGAGAGGTGATAGGGATGGATCCTATGTTGATGGAGAATGCGCAGTACACTTGCCTGACTTATGCTACTTGCACATGCGATTGTGCGGGGACTAATTTGTGGATCTACTCCAACGGCAGCCAAAGCATTACTTTCTGCCTGTTCTCCAGTCACTTGTTTGTTTCTGTAACGTTTTCTAAGTGTTACAGTACCACTTTCACGTAATTGGTTAAAGAGGTTGATAAACAATTGCCGAGATGGTTTGAGAGCATTCAATAAAATTATGTTGTTGCTCTCAAAAATAGGATGCTTGAATTTTCTGAGCAAAATGCTAGGAAAGTTGAGGTTGTTTTTAAGACCCTGTTCCATGAAATGATTTGTAGATACATTCTCAAGAGGGATAACGAAAATAACATCGTGATTGACAAAGTCAGAATGAAAGTATTGCTAGATCCAGTTCACGATTATGATGTTAAGAATAGAAAAGTCCATCAGCCAATATATCAATTCCCGTATGCATCCAGCAGCTGATAATGGTAACATTATACTTGACAATAACACAATCATTTATATAGCAGATCATCTTTGCGAAATGGATGCTGTAAATAAAAGATATGCTGGCGGTATGATCATTTGGAAATCGAACGAGACGCGACAGCACTTAAATAGGCACTTACCAAAGGAAATCGGAATGCAAATACACACAAAACTTTTGTTCAACATCAATTTGAACAAAACTACGAAGTAAGTGGATGCAATAACAATTTCACCAAAAGAAAGGACAGATTCCCTAATGTCTTCTGTTAAACAATTGGCAGAGACCTTTGCTAGAGAGAAAACAGCAATTCAAAAAATGTATAGCCAGAAAATAGATAATTTGGAAAAATTAACGATGAAGCAAGATTCAAGTCCAGAGGGTGCAATCAATGAGTTAAAGGCACAGACTTTGAATACTGTCAAAAGCGATCTACAGCAGTTAAACAAATACATACCAAAAGAAATCGAGACGCAAATAGGTAAGCAGCTGCAAGACATCACAGCAAATTTGAACAAAAGTATGAGTAAAGTGGAAACTCTAACAACTTCTACGGAAACGACGGATTCTCTAATGGATTCTATTAAACAACTTGTGGCGGAGCTTGATAGAGAGAAAACAAATCTTCAGAATATGTATAATGAGAAAATGAATAACTTGGGAAAGTTAACAATGAGGCGAGCTTCAGTTCTAGAAGATACAATCAAGCAGTTAGAAACGGAGGTTTTGAATACTTCCAAATCTGATTTCTCTAATGAAAAACTTAAGATATAGAGGAAAATGTAAACATGATGCTGTAAACCCACAACAATCATATACAGAAAATGATAAGTCTAGAAAAATCGTTCAGAAGCCAGTATGCCCATACGGCAATCTTTGCTGAGACTTTCAAGACATATACACACAAACATAAGAAAGAAACCAAACAACTGAGAACTTCGATCGGTATGTTAGCTAAAGCTATCGACACATTGAGAACTCAACTTAGACACAAACTATAAATTGAAGGTAATCATCCGTTTTCACATCATTTGTAAGATGGATAGTGAAAGCATAATACCTAGTGTCTGTAGCTAGACATACCAAGGATGTAAAAGAAAAACTGAGAACTCTAAAAGGTCTCAAGTTTGAGACTCAGCATGTAATGTCCGAAGCTTTGAAACCCGTAACCAGCCCCCCTCAAGGATATTTTGGATGCTCAACAGAAATTGACTGAGAAGACTGGCAAGAATTAAGATAACGAATCTACAAGTATTTCCACATACCTTCACCAAGTTCACTTAAAAGACAAGGATCGTGTTGGTACATTGTACAGTGTCAGATACCAGGATGGTAATTGTATGCTTGGAAATAAAATATTAATTTTATAAATAATCAAATATTCATAGGCGATGAAACTTATGAGTCTACCAGCGGTTTGAAGGAGCTCATCTTTAAGCGATTACCACACATATGTCTGCATACACCAGTGAAGACTTGGACACGTGCGCTAAGATTCTGAAAAATGCATTTCTTCATAGAAGTGGCTATACCAGGCATGATTGTTTGAGGTCTGGTAAATCGTATTAATACAAAATATAATACGCCCTTTGCTCGATACACATTCAGGTCTAGAACTAGTATGGAAGGAGCATATGCCAGGTAAGGAGTTTGACTACGTTTTCTGGAGAAATCCTAACACATTGTTGAACAGATTGAGGTTACTTATTGCATCGAGTGACGCTGGTAATGATAGTCACATTAAAGATGTTAAGGAAATTATCCGAGAGTTGAAAGCATCTAAAATTTTAGCATGACTGCCAAACAGAATATTGCCAGAGATTTTCACAGGCCAGCGGGAAGGAACTTTTTACGACGCAAAATTATCAGCAATGGTATCAATGATTTATTACAAATACATTTGATTGAAATGATACCGTATGCAAGAGTGAGCAAACATTTCAAATACATCTTGATCAAATTCTTCTTTTATTCTAAAACGGCATGTACAAAACGTTTAAAGGCAAGGCCGGAGTTAATGTTACAAAGGCTATGGAAGATATAGTTGAAGAGTTGGAGGCTGCACCCAGGAATATTCAAAGCGATAACGGGAAAGAATTTTATAACAAGTTCTTTAAACGAGTAATGTTAAAGAATTATATTGTAGCGGACCAAGTTGAGCATTGAGAATTGCAACATATGTCGTAAACCAGCGCAAGTGTGGAAACCAGGTTAACAGAACACGTCCACGCTGCACAACGCCGAGTCAGCGCTTCCGTATGTATTTATACTACAGGGTTTTGACTCGGTCGCGAGAGTTGCCAGAGAGTTATGCGAGCAGTAATCGCGAGCAGTTATCAGAGAGTTGCCAGGCAGTTATCAAAGAGTCGTCAGATCAGTTGTCAGTCTCGAGACCCGTCGCCACCCGTTAACCAGGTAAGCATGCGACTCATCTGAGTTCTGTTCATTTGCCGGGGCTTCACCCCAAACCGAATGTACTCACTTAAGGTAACAATATAATTTATTGGGTCACTGCATCCCCTGTTCATCATTTAAATACCCCCTATCCTAGAACGCCACGCTGGCCTGCTTACCACCCCGGTACCAACCTATCCCCCTACCTCTGAGCTACCAACCCCCCTGTGTAATCACCTACTGCGGGGGTAACCATCCCCGTGGGGTGTTACAATGTGGTGGAGCGCCGGGTACATGTAGTAGGCACCGACTACAATGTGACGGAGTCTCCGGGTATAATTGGAGAAAACATCCTTACCTCTTCCAGCCAGGGGATGTAATCAATTTTTTTCTCTTTTCTTTTTGCAAGGTGTAAAACACGCCTCATTTTGGGATAACCTTTTACCTGAGGTTATCTGGTGAAGACCCACCCTCCCACCCTTTGCATCATGAGTCACCTACACAGAATATAACTTTTTTTAACCTTTCTCAAATTATGTATATTGTTTTAGTGTAGTACATTTAAGTTATTATGCATGGCTGAACCTGCTCAAAACTCTACTAGTCCTACTACTAAAGAGATTAGAAATCTGCGCAGAATTAGCAGCTATACAGGGGGAACAATTTAAATTCCAAGAATTTCTAATCACAGATTTGAAAGGAATTTCAAACGAGATCGCGGCACACGCTGAGACGGCAAATCAAATACGTCTCCGCTCCGGCAAGATCATTAACACTTCTAGCCCAAGCACAAGTAGGGTAGAAAAACAGTTAGCCATGAATAAGGGAGACGAACACACAAATACTATGAGTAAAATGGACTCACCTGTTTTAAGTAGAAGGGTAACTGAAGCACCTCAACCCATGCACATTAGTCGTCCACCATTGGATCCGGGTAGCTTCGCGGGGAAACCAGGGGAAAGTGTAAGGGACTATCTCCATAAGTTTGAGTTGATAGCGCGTGCCAATAATTGGGATGACCAGCAAAAGGCGCAGTATTTACCATGCTACCTTAATAGTACCGCACTAAACTGGTACAAAACCTTTGCCCATAGAAATAGGGACGCCCAATGGGAAACATTGAAGCAGGGGTTATTAAAAGCCTTCATTCACGCGGCAGAGGAGGAAATGATGGAGGTCAGACTAAGGCAGAGGGTGCAGGACCTTCGTGAGCCCACAGAGCAATACGCTTATGACATTATAGCTCTGTGTAATCTAGTCAACCCCGAAATGACAGAGAAGGAACGGGTAAAACACATCGTGAGGGGCCTTAAACCATCACTAATAGAACAGGTACTGCCCTACAACCCACAAACAGTGGACGCTCTCATACAGTTCGACCGCAGGGTAGAATCAGCCCGCTACCTAGCAGGAAAAAGGGTAGACCTAATCGATGCACAGGGAATTCCCCCTAGTATGCCAGACGATACCCTCCAGAAGCAGGTATCAGAGATGTCAAAGATGGTGGGTGAGTTAGCAAAACAGGTGCAAAACCTGACAATGAACCCCCGCCCTCCACCCCAGAATTACAATACACAGCATCAATCCGTTAGGAATTACGGACAGCCGCCCAGCGGCTATAGGAGCACATATAGTCAAAGAAGAACGGTGTCCGCGAGGCCTGTGTGCGCCTACTGCAAACGGGTAGGCCACGTAATCGCTAATTGCCAGACACGAAGGAAGAATGCAAATTTTCACGCACAGCCTCGAATAAATCACCCCCCATAAGGGCCGCGGTAACAAGCATAACAGAAAACATCAACCCTGGGAACACATTAAAAACTATGGGAACATTAGCAGGGACAAGGATCGACATTCTCATAGACACAGGCAGCTCAATAAGCATAATCAATGACGACCTGGTAGGTACAAGCAAGCAACCAGGACCCCCAAATATGATTTTGCGAACTGCAAATAACAATTTACTTGCTGCACAATACCAAACTAACACTAACTTCCAAATGGGTGACGTGGAATTCAAAGAACAACTAATAGTAGTAAAACACTTCCCGCATAGTTTATTGCTGGGCATGGACTTCCTTCAGAAAAACCAAGCCGTTATAGATCTAGGGAACAACACAATTACACTAACACTGCAAAATTCGAAGAAGGTCACGGTAAGCTGCCAGCGAAAGCGAGAATGTCCTCTCATGCAAATTAAACTTGAAGCAGATGCTGAAGAGACAAAAATTAAAGCAACATGTCAGCATGACGTAGAAATCCTTCCATTTGCAACCACACGGATAGACGTCAAAATACCCTCACTTCCTACAAACACATTATTACTGGAACCATGCATTAACACTATGCAGAAAAAACACGTTAACATTATACCGGGTCTGTGCAATAATAATCAAAATCAAAAGATAGAAGTCCACAATAATACCGCCGCCCCTCAGAGAATATTTAAAGGGACAACACTAGCACTCGTACACGAAGTTGCATTAGTCCAGGCAGACACTTTCACACGTGAGACAGCAAAACAAATAGACATCAAAGACGCCAAATTTAATATTAATTCACGACTAGAACCAGGACAACACGAACAGCTACGAAATTTACTCGACAGGTACAGACATACCTTCGCCACTAGCCTACAAGAGTTAGGGACAACAAACATTGCGGAGTTCAAAATAGAGTTGACAAACACGACACGAATTAGACAGAAGCCATACAGGGTGTCCCATAAACAGCGGGAAATAATAAACCAACAAGTGGAAGAAATGAAAGAGGCAGGGATAGTAAAAGACTCGCAGAGTAGCTGGTGCTCACCAGTAATTTTGGTCAAAAAGAAATCAGGAGAATATCGGTTTTGTGTAGATTACAGAAAACTCAATGCACAAACAGCTGCATCCGCCTATCCCTTACCACTGATTGACGACCTACTTAGCTATTTAGGAGGTTCAAAATTCTTCTGTACGCTTGACCTGCTAAGTGCATACTTCCAAGTACCTCTAGCTCAAGAAAGTAAGAAATATTCGGCCTTTTGTACGTCGGACGGAGAGTACGAATTCCAAACCTTGAGCTTCGGACTCGCGAATGCCCCTAGAGCATTCACAGAGATCGGAAATAAACTGTTAGGCGACCTGCGATACGAAAAAGCATTCATATATCTAGACGATATAATAGTGTTCGCAAATACATTTCAGGACTTATTGGCAAACCTGGAAGCAGTATTTAAGAAATTAGAACATACGTTTAAGCTAAAACCCCAAAAATGTTTTTCGGTATGGGCAAAATAAAACTCCTAGGATACGAAGTATCGGCAGCAGGCATAGAACCTGATAAAGACAAAATTCAAGCTATTACACAGCTCAGAACGCCTAGGAACGTCAAAGAAGTAAGGCAGGTCTTAGGTTTATTTTCTTTCTACAGGAGGTTCATTAATAACTTTGCAGCAGTCGCGAGGTCTCTAAACGAACTAACAAAGGCAGACCAAAAGTTTGTATGGGGCCAAGAACAGCAAGAAAGCTTCCAAAAGCTGAAGGATTTAATGGTTAGGGCTCCGGTGTTGGCACATTTTATGCCGGGAGCCAAAACCCAAATGAACTGCGATGCCAGCATGCACGGCATAGGCAGTTGCCTCCTCCAAGAACGAGATGGAAAAATGCACCCAGTAGGCTTTGTGTCTAGAAGTCTAAGCAAAGCTGAAAAGAACTATAGCCTTTCGGAACAAGAGCTGTTAGCAGTTATGTACGGTTTTTCGAAGTTCCGCCAGTACATATATGGTTACCCTGTAACCGTAGTTACAGACCATGCTTGCCTGTGCCACCTAAATAGGTTGAGAGATCTAACAGGGAGACTGGCACGTTACAGCTTGATGCTACAGGAATTTGACTACACAATTCTACATAAATCACGGATTAAACATAAGGACGCAGATTGTTTGTCTAGAATGCCAGTAGACCCCCCTGAACCCGAAACAGCACAAGAGCAGGAAGACAGAATTACCTGTCTCATAGAACCCATAGAATTAGCTAAAAACAAGAGGAGGATCCCCAGCTAAAACCCCTAATACAAGCCGTAAGACAGCCGGGTACAGCGAATGCTAAACTAGCACGACAAGCTGCAACATACGTGCTGAAATCGAATGTCCTGTACCGAAAAAATGCTGGTACTACAGGGAACATGCACTTGTTAGTAGTACCTGATAGTTTAAAGCAGGAAATACTATATAATAGTCATGACGATCCGCTAGGAGGACACTTCGGGTTTTCAAAAAATTTTCACAAAATTAATTCACATTACTATTGGATTGGAATGAAGAGGGACATACAAAATTATGTAAGAAGATGCACTTCCTGTCAGCAACGAAAAGGTCCAGTTAATCAGCGACCCGCAGGTTTAATGCAACCCATAAAGGTCAACTATATAGGAGAAAGGTTCTCCATAGATATCTTGGGGCCTTTCCCAAAGTCCTCTAGAGGTAACAGATACATAATTGCGGCTAGTGATTACTTTTCAAAATATTTGGAATTAAGGGCAATCCCAAAAGCTTCTGCTGAGCATGTCATTGAATTTATCTTGGACGACGTCATCTGTCGTCACGGCGCACCAAAATATATTCTGTCGGACAGAGGGTGCGTATTTATGAGCGAAGTGACACAAGAACTACTTAAGATGATGGGAACAATACCGACTTTCACAACAGCCTACAGACCCCAAACTAATGGCCTAATAGAAAGGGCGAATAGAACTATCGCGCAAGTAATCAGTAACTACGTAAACACACAGCACACAGACTGGGATAATAATTTACATCAAATTCGGTTTGCCATAAACACAAGCAAACAGGGAGTACTAAGTTCACACCCTTCGAATTACTGTATGCACGGAAACCGGTATCACCCCCAGACGTTCAATTACAGGGCACCTCACAAAACCTATTTGTGCAGCAAACACGGGAGGCAATAGTAAAAGCAAGGGCGTTAGCATCCCAAAACATAGTAAAGAGCCAGAGGAAAAATAAAAATTTATATGATTCAAAGAGGCGGCACGTCGAGTATAAAGTCGGCGATTTGGCGAAGCTATATACCCCTAAAGGGAGGGTAGGTAGGGCCACGAAACTTTTGATGAACTACACAGGACCGTATAGGGTAATGAAAAAACTGGGCCCCTTGAATTACGTAATTAAGGCCAGAAATTCCGTGAAACGCCAGAATGTCCACGTTAGTAGAATTTCACCATATTATGCATAGTGAGCATACAGCACACTTGCGACACTTGCACAGCGAGTAAACACAATCTTATTGCCACATATAAATGACACAAAAAAATCGCCTACGTATCACTCAATGTCCATCAATACACAAGTGCTGACATTATTACATGACGGAATGCGTTACACAAATACGTCCAAGCTGCAGTAAGGCTGAGGCATAAAAACAAACAAACAGGAAAAAGAAAGAGGTTAAAACATTAAACAGCAGCAATAGTTCTCAAATAGGTTAAGTAATAGGTTACAATGCAAGACGTAGTATATCTTCGGACCTCCAGCTTAAGTTAGGCTAAAAGTGATAATCCACGCGATTCACTTTTACTTTTTTAATTTTTTTGTTGCTCTCTTTCTCGCGATGAAGAGAAAATATATCTGGAAGTGAAAATATAATGGGAAATCCGAGACGCGACCCTGTTATTCGCTTAATACAGATATCTTTGTTCAGATACAGGAATTTGAACAATATACATTATCCCCCAGGAGTTCAGAGTAGGGCCGAGGGACACAACAGAGAGCAAGTATAAAGAAGTATTGTTGTTCTTAAGTTCGGGGAGCAGAGTTGAATAAATAGGAAATAAGATTTAGTGGAGGTCGAAAAGTTATTTCATAGTACTGTTATTCATATAACTGTTAGTATAAGATTAATTTAAGATAGGTATTTGATAATGTGTTTTGAGAACTATAGGTTGATGCCAGGAATTCTTTTCTCCGCACCTTACACATGCGTTAGCGCATATAGAATAAATAATAGTAGGAAAAAAATCGAATAACGTACACTCTGGTACGACAACCAAGCGCTATTAAATAAATAAATGTCAATTAGGAGATAAGGCGAAGCAAATCAATGCGCAAAATAGTAGATAAATGTAATGTGGCAAATAAGCAAGTGTAAATAATTAAAAAAAATTCTCTCACGACTAGGGCAGGTAATACACGAGATGGACCAGGGACATAGAAATTTTGAATCTCGCATCCCGCCTCAGAATCATTACTAACATAGATAAAATAAATAAATCAAAAGGCTCAAAATAAACAAGGGGATGGAGGCAGGAAAGCCACAAGTATCCTCCATGAATTATGCAACACAAGATACGTAACACATTCCACACACGCAAATGGGTAGAGAAATTCTGTTCACAAATTAAGAAACACGGATATCCTCTTCATAAGCATACAATTCTGCATGAACGGTAAGTGTCGAAAGCAAAAGTCTGTCATGAATTTCGCTGACACAAGTATTTGTCGCCTCACACACAGAGCTTGACTTTGCACTTCTCAGTGGCGTGTAGCACTGCGACAGGTATATGAATAGAAAATGGAGTGTAAATATGGTTGTATTTTTGTTGTGTTTCATAGGACACGACATCTACAATATTCATATTTCTGTGAACTAATTTCAAAAACTAAGTCTGTTTTAGAGGATGTTCTCAAGCATGCAAGAGAAACCACAGTCTACAGCAGCCTCAGTGACCCTCTTCCCCGGGTTACGGAAGCGAGGAATCAGCAAAATGCCAAAAACGGACATCTAAACACCGCTGACATACAATGAAACACACACAAAAAACGTTTTGTACAGTTACAGACAATAATGATTGTATTTATGTACAAATTTAATTTTTTTTGTTCGAACGAACATACCAAGGCAAACAGAACTTATGAGTAGTCGCATCACACCTGGATAACAGAACTTAATTTTTTTCTGTTCCGTGTTTTTCCCCTCTTTTTTCAAAATTTGGAGAGACAAGGAATCGGCAGGGGTACCGACTCACTTTCTAAATTTACCTTTTCTCTGCTGTGTTTAGTCTCATCCCGTAAAATTTTAAAACGCAATATAATCCTTCCAACCTTTCCTAAGTGAAATCCATCTTTGAAAAACAACCCTTTTGCTGCGCACCAAGACACCACCAAGAAGAGAAGCAACCGACAAAAAAAGACCCAGGTCGAACAGTGCCCACCAGTATACGAACGCCGGTAACTCACCACGGGAGTCGCGCCAAACGCGAAGAATTGGTGCGCTCTGAGGGAACGCCACTGCTTGACGAAAGAAATGCAGCATGCGCGGAAATAAATACTACGTTACCATGAATCAAGCTAAGTATGCAAAGTCACTCAGCAGTTCTGTACAGAACCGCAATTACTCACGGCAAAGTTCACCTCCGGGGACAAAAGTATGCAACCAGCTGAGAAGAGTCAAAGATTGGCAGCAGGCTGCGGTGCGCAGTCGAAGCCACCCCTGACGTACTCACCAACCCTTAAAAAAATTTCCTGGTATCCGAGTCTTGGACAGCAGAGGACCCCCGAGCATTTCAATTGTATAAGGCTCAAACCATATTTTGTTTTTTTTCTTTTTCTATCAACCCTCGTCTAAGTAGACAGTTTTAGTACCCTCTAAGATGTTTGTCCTCCTTTTCAATGTTAAATTCCGGGTCGGAATTTGGCGAACCTGGGACCGATGTAGCGGACCAGGTTGAGCATTGAGAATTGCAACATATGTCGCAAACCAGCGCAAGTGTGGAAACCAGGTTAACAGAACACGTCCACGCTGCACAACGCCGAGTCAGCGCTTCTGTATGTATTTATACTACAGGGTTTTGACTCGGTCGCGAGAGTTGCCAGAGAGTTATGCGAGCAGTAATCGCGAGCAGTTATCAGAGAGTTGCCAGGCAGTTATCAAAGAGTCGTCAGATCAGTTGTCAGTCTCGAGACCCGTCGCCACCCGTTAACCAGGTAAGCATGCGACTCATCTGAGTTCTGTTCATTTGCCGGGGCTTCACCCCAAACCGAATGTACTCACTTAAGGTAACAATATAATTTATTGGGTCAATGCATCCCCTGTTCATCATTTAAATACCCCCTATCCTAGAACGCCACCCTGGCCTGCCTACCACCCTGGTACCAACGCATCCCCCCTACCTCTGAGCTACCAACCCCCCTGTGTAATCACCTACTGCGGGGGTGTAACCATCCCCGTGGGGTGTTACAATATTAACCACTACAGTACCTATCGCAATGTGAAGGCTGCAGCTGTTGAACCTTAAAGCATAAGATGTATCGAGAGTTTTTAGTTCAAGACTTATAGAAGTGGTTAGACCTTTTACCTCGGATCATTCCAAAGTACAGTGATGCTTTTCATTCGACTATCCATATGAATCCTAATGAAGTAAAGAACAATGATCTTCTGTCAGTATATAACTATAATCAAAATCAAAGAGAGAAGAAGGGTGGAATCAAGTTCAGTGTTGGTGATTACGTCAGGGTATCTAAACATAAAGGGCGTTTTAAAAAGAGTTTTGAATCTAACTGGAGTGTTAAAATCTTCCAAGTCTTTCGTGTGAAGCACACCGATCCTATAACATACATACTAAAGGACAAGGATGGTGAGGCGATAAAAGTCCGTTCTACGGACATGAACTAAAAAAGGCTAATTATTCTAACACTTATTTAACAGAAAAGTTGCTACGTAGACGTAGTTACAGAGTTCATGTAAAGTGGTATTTTTTGCAGATGCCCAGTGGATGGATACGAGGATTTGGTTTAATGCGTGGGGAAGAAGATCAATAAAAATAAGTGTATAATGGTTGTAAAACTATTGGAATTTTTATTTATTTATTTTAATTATTTTATAAACTTCCTTTTATTGAGAAAAAAATGCATGCTATAAAACCCTCATCAACGAAAACATTTAAAAATACATTGCTTGGGGTGAATGAATAATAATACAATAAATTAAAAGAATCCTCGTTAGTGAAATAATATATAAATAAAACAAATACATTCTTTGAGGGGAAAATAATGCAAACATTATAAAAGCCAGATTAATAAAGTTTACACATTATTGAAGTATAACACATAAAAATAATACAATATTTACAATTTTCTTCATACATAATCGAGCTGCTTAACTTCGATTGTTTTTTCTACCCTGTCTTCGTATGTATCTCCTGATCGCATCCCGAGTTATGAGTAATATAGGCGGCATCGGTGGTAGAATTGTTGTCTGATGATCGTATGTTAGACGGCGTCTTGCCCGTCTATGATATTGCGGAATGGTGTCGTCGGGTGTTGGCGTTTGCGGTAACTGACCGATGCCTGATAGCGGGGTTGAATTTTGAATGAGCGTGGGTGGTGTGGTTGCTTTTGGAGGTGTGCTCGTCAATTGTGGTAGGTTCGTGGTTTGGCGTTTTTAATCTCATTGTTGGCGGTGTCGCTTCAATCAACCTTATTGTTGAAGCGGTAGAAAGCACAGGGAAATGGAATGAAAACGGGGGAGATGTCAATAGAGATAATGGTGGTGATAATGATAATATATCATGTACAAATTGAGTGTCGCATGCCGCCTCTATGCCAATGCACTGTAACATCCTCCAGGGTGTGCCTTGCATCGTTCATTGACTGCTGCCATCACCTCCTGAAAGTATAATGATAATAATAATAGTCTTAAATAAAAATAGGCAATTTTCTATGACTGTAATGCACCACAAAAGATATTGGAAACCCTCACCTCTCGAAGTTAATGGAGCCGACTCACTCCGTCGCACGTTATTCACGCGATGAATAACACTTCGTCTCGGGTAAATGGTGGACGTCTCGCCAGCAAAAATCGACAGGTGTAGGCGTGAAAGTAGTAATAAATGCTAATAACCACTTATCTGCATATATCGTTACGAAAAAATCCTATGGGATTTCTATAGTGTGCGTTCAGTTATTATTGTGTTTATGCATGTATCGTTCTTAAAACAGTTTCTATCCGTCTAGATATAGTGCAAGCTCTGTACACATCTCCTGCATTCGTAGGTGTACAAACTATTCTTACTAAATGTATTTTTCTATGTACTATATTTTAATCTGCAAAGAGAATAGCGATAGTTAAATGTTTAAGAATTGGTGCCCGGGCTTGCTTTTACTACTATGTTGAAATCAACAAAGGCAGACTCTCTTTAATACATGACAAGAGCATGCTGGAATTCTTTGAGTCTGGAATTAGAGGTAGGCTAAGCATTGAGGTGAAGGGATACCCTAAGGCTAACCACAGGTACATGCCTTGTCTCGAATAATAGTATTTATAATACTAAGAAGAACAAATTAATTTTTGAATAATGTATTTCACTTCTAATAAAGTATAAAGATTCCTTAACATTCAGCTGTGATCCCTCTGTATCCATCCTGGCTGGAAGAATAATATAGGATGCTGCGTCTGCATCGGAACATTCGTGAGGGTGTGTTGGCTCGCTGGTAAGCGATGCCATGCCTGGAATATTAAAAAAATTAGAGGAAAAGAGAGGGGAGTGAGAAGAATTTGAGTGTTCTATAATAAAATACGGTGAATATTAATGTATAAAGATTTCTTAACATTAGGACACTGTCTGGAATAATAGTAATAATAATAATAGGAAGAAGAAATTAACTTTTGAATAATGGAGTTTGGTCAAAATAAAGTATTTCATAATATTCAGCTTTGAGACCTCTGTATCCGTCCTGGCTGGAAGAAGAATGTAGGAGGAAGATCCGTGAGGGTCGCTGGTAAGCGATGTCATGCCTGAAATAATAATAAAAATAATAAGAAGAAAAGATAGCGCGTGGGAAGCAATTGATTCTTCTATAATAAAATACGCTGGAGATAATATATAAATATTCATCACCATTAGCACATTGTCTTAAATAAGTGTAATATTAATAGGAAGAATAAATTAATTTTATATAATAAAACACTCCGGAAATACATGACAAGGACAGCGTATTTTTCGGGTATTGACTGGAATAATACTTATAATAAGAACAATAATAATATGAAGAAATTGATTTTTATGTGACAAAATACTCCGCAAATAAAGCATAAATATTGTAAAGCATTCTGTTATTGTATGGAATAATAATTATAAATTAACTTTGAATGATGAAAAAACACTGTAAATAAGGTATAATATCTTACCACTTATGTCAGAGACTTCAAAAACAGCCGAGGATCTAAGTGCTACATCAATTGCGGGAATCCTTGTATCAGTTAGAGGATGGAAGGGCCCGGAAATATTCCTATGTATGGCGTCTATGGGCCTGACAGGATCTTGGTGCATCGCTGCAAGAGTTGCAAGGAATTTAGATTCCTGCAGCTTCTTATAAGCCTACATTAGTTCTTCAGGCCAATATACTGCAAGAATAAGAGTTTATAAACGAATTAGGTTTATATTAGGGTTAGATATTTTTTTTAAAAGAAGTTCATTTGTTTTATTACAGAGGTGGTAGTTTAAAGCATTTTATCACGAGGCATGCTTCTCTGTTTAAAGATGAGTATGCACTTATTAAAGATGTTTGTATTCGGATTATAAAAATATATTTTCGTGCATTCGAATAGATACCACAGCATATATCCGTGATGGCCCAGTTATGAACTACCGTTTTGATTTGACATAACTATAATTTGAGCAGCTAATAAAGAATAAGAATCACTCTGTGTATATGACTAGTCATTTAATAAATACAGATGATTGAAAACTAATATGTTTAGAAAATGAGATGTTTAGTTATAGATAATTTTTGCTTTATTGGGAAATAGCTTAAAAGAATGTACATCATAAAACGTGCCTTCTTGTTTAAAGATGATAATGCGCTTAATAAAGAATTTTCAAGTTCTGATAATTAAACATCCCGCCCTCGTACAGATGCAGTAGGATATTTACGGTGATATAACCAATATTATGATCACGTATTTAGTTCGAAATAATTATCATTAGAGAATAAACTAATAAAGAACAGTAATGTAATAAACGCTCTGTGTCTATTATTAAACGTTGGTATAAATGTATATATGAATTTAAGATGAAACACTTATGAGTGTTAACACTGAAGCATGCAATTCCTACCCAATATTTTAAAATTATTTTATCTGAACAAGTAAGGTTTGTAACTTACTCACCAGACATTTTCGATGATGTATTGGCTTAGACCAAAGAGGAAATGATGTAAACGCTTCTTTTTGAGCACTACAACAAGCCCTAACACTCACCTTGTGCTAAACCGTGAAATGAGTGTAAGAATCGTCTTTTTGATAGTAACATATGCATGTATGAAAGTTCATGATCGCTCAATATCAAGAAGGCAGGGTGAATTTGAAATGAATTGATTGTTCTATTTTACAGACTTTTGTGCATTGGCTACCGAAATACCATTTTCCATTGGCTTACAAATTGGCTTACAATGGCTTCTCTAAGTTTGAGCGTGGGGATAGCGACCCTCCCTACTCCGGTTATGGAATAATTCCTATTGTGATATTTAAGGGTGTATTATTCAGCTTTTAAGGTTTTCTCTGGCAGAAGTAAAGACTCATTTTGCAGAATTCTTGCTGTAAATACACGTTTTCAATAAATTACCTTGTCAGCTGGGAGAGATGCTGAATGCGTTATCATAGTTCGAGCATTACCTTAGAAAACAAAAACGTTTTATGCCTTACTCAAATTGGGGTGGCAAACCATTTTTTTTAATAAATGGTAAAGATATACAGGACTTAAAAGAATTATTCGAACGTGTGTGATTGTATATCGTGAATACAGAGGAGGTAAATAAGTCAACATAGTATTGCTTTTAAACATTAATATTTTTCCAGACATTGTTTTGAAGTTTTTGAAACAAGGTAAGTGTGCTTATGTATAGGGGGTATGGCGGCTAACTTGTTTACATAATCCGCTCTATTGCTCTGTTAGAGTGGTTGACACTTTTTTGCTGTTTTAAGACACCATCTAAAGATATGGCAA
This sequence comes from Deroplatys truncata, assembly GCA_030765065.1. Taxonomy (NCBI): domain Eukaryota; kingdom Metazoa; phylum Arthropoda; class Insecta; order Mantodea; family Mantidae; genus Deroplatys; species Deroplatys truncata. The sequence continues at coordinate 531,491,393 of CM060990.1, read as the reverse complement.
GAGAGAGGAGCAAACAGAAAGAGCTGCAAAGAGGAAAGGGAATGGAGAGTTCTTTGTTAACTACTAAGCGTAAAAATACACAACTTTTCAATATATGTGATTACTATTCTCAAGGGTGGTTTATTGTTAGGTATATGTTTTCTCAGAAATACTACGAAGAAGTGTTGAAGCTGTTGTAAACAAACCTCGCGTATGATTGTATATCGTATGCCCACAGAGGGGTAAACAAGTAGATTTTTTCAGTTTTCAACACAGTCCAGGCAGGCTCAGTCATGCGTGCGCGAAGGATGAGATTTTTTAAGAAAAGTTGCGAGGTCGAGCGTAAAAATTATATTGTGCTTCTATTCGCTGTAGTAAGCAATCCTTAGAAATAACGTCCTTTTATGTACTTCTAGGAAAAGAAATGTATGTTAGATGTATCTATTGTTTTGAAAATACTTTTAAATAGTGATAATTCGAGAGTAAAAATAACATTACATTCTCATTCTGTTGTTTACGATAAGGGAGAAATGAATACGTATGCTGGTAACCTATCAGAGGTTTTACAAGTATCAGGTCGGCTTCTTGGACGTAATGTATAGGATGTTAAAATACCATTCCATGCATCATGCTCATTCATACGTGGGCGAAGGGTTTTTTACGAAAAGGGAAAAGCAAATGTATTACTCCACCTGTAATAATAATAATAATAATAATAATAATAATAATAATAATAATAATAAACTTGATCGCTGCATTGAAGAAGGAAAGAATGCTTAGAAAACTTGTGATAGTTAATTTCTTATAAAGTATTACTTAAAATATCCTTACATATATCCATGACATGAAAAATCCTATTCTTTCACGCATTTAATAAAAATATCTTATGTGATCCACGCATGACTTTCTCTTCCCTCTACGGATACAAATAGAAAAGCGACAATCAGATGTTTAAGGACAGCACTTATATACCAGCCTTAAAACTTCCATACTGTTTCCGTTCAATCGTGTGAAACAACTGAATGTTGAAGGAGCTTTAAGAGAATGCCCAAGAAATGGAGATGTGATTATGTTAAATTATTTCTTACATTTTAATTCAGTACACAATACTCTTCTTGTCATCCCCTCCCAATCATATTTTACTGTTTATAAACATCCCATAAGCATCAGTTTATTATTGGTGTTAAACCATTACAATATACAAACTGTGCAGAGAGAAGGGGAGGTTTAAAGCTGTGAGAGAGTGTGTGTGCGTGTATGTGTGTGTGAGAGAGAGAGAGAGAGAGAGAGAGAGAGAGAGGGAGATGGATGGATTGCTTAAAGGGTGAAGCTATTTATATACCTTATAATGTCGCACCTGAATTAATAATTATCATCATCCCAGTATAAGCCTTGCGACTTGCTCCATCTTCAAGAAAACCTATCTCTTCACCTCATTCGTGGTCTGCCAGCACGTCTTCTACCTATGCGTATATATATATATTTTGTATTATTCGGTGTGTTTGATTTCCGTGCATGCTGTTTACATGTTTCTGATGTGATATATTCACATGACTTTCTCTGTCTTTTATGATGTATTAGTGGGTACACAAATTATTCTGACTCAAGTCTATTTTTTCTGCTGTATTAGAAATCCATGAGATGGAGTAGCGAATAGTTGAAAGCGTTCGGGATTTGGTTATGCGTTTTTCGAGCTAATGGTAATCCTGTCTTTTTCTTGTAGCTATATACATATTTCGAACCAATATGCATTAAAGCGTAAACATGCAGTGATTTTGTCATCTATGAAATTCCTTTTCTGAAGAATGGCTTATTGTCAACAATATTTCTCTAAGAATTTCGGGTCCTCATTGCGTGCCTAAACATGCATGTACCTGTTTTAACGGACATTATAGAAAAACGAACATCCCCTTTTAAATTATTTCCAATCAAGTCACGCGCGAAATGACATGAACCCTCCATCTGCTACCAATAATACTTTTCTAAGAATTTCAGAGGTTCGCAGCGTGCTTAAAAAGGAAGGGCATGTAGAAGCTGGCTTTTCATTTGTTATGGAAATACATCACTAAAAGAACAACAAGGGAATGCATTGTTGTCCTGTGGATTTAAAGGTCCCCATAATTAATTTTTAATGTCTTTTCAGAGTCAAGCCAGCGTGTAAAGAAACCTTACAAATAAAATCTTGAAAGCGGAAGTTACCCTTAGTTTTAAACATGATACTTTCAAAAGATTTGCGCTCGCCTAGGAATTTTCGGGGCTAGTGCAGGGGAGCATGGTCATAGACGCGTGAAAGACCTAGAGAGAAGATAGGGAAGGGCGTGAGGGAAATGGCATTAACAAGCTCACCGCATATGCGAAAATAGACATCTCGTTCCGAATCCTCTTCCCTCCCTGGTTACTATGGTGGCGGTAGGTGTACCAGGGGCTTACCAAAATGAAGTACTCCAGTCGGGCTGAGAAGCGGTATGAGGGACAGTGAATGCTTTCTGCTAACAAAAATATCCATTTTAAATACGTTAGCGTCTTAGGCATTTTTGAAGTAATCGTTTACGCTAACTCTGTTTTAGTCATGCATTTCTAATTAACCTAAGATGTTTAATATTCTTATAAGCCTGAAAATTTCCCTCAGAACAGAATTAGACGAGTGAATATATGAAAAAGATCCTTATGTGTTATATTCACGCGATTTTCTATATCATTTTTATACTGGCTAAAAAGCATGATTCTTCCATTTCTTTACTTTACAAAGGATCTAACTCGTTTATTTAGAATAATAGTAGAATATTTAAATGAGAGACGCATTATTTATTTAATTTACATTGGAGCTGACAATCTTTGAAAGTTCTACTTCATTTTAAGGTGAGGTGCTATAAGGAAAGGCGGTAACAGACAGAGAAATAGTGAGAGTGTATTAGGAAAAGATTTGTGTGGGCACTCGCGCTTGCGGGGGGTGAGCGGGCGGCTTTAGCGGTATCAACTCTTTATACCCCAAAAATACTTAATTGGAACTATTTTATTAATCGATCAATGGTACCCGACAATCGATTTGGGACTTTACTATTGGAAATCCAATTCCTCTGAGACTTTAACGCCGGGCTTCAACCCTGAAGTCATTGACGCGCAATAATTATATTAACCTATCAATGGCACGCGACCAGCCATTTAGGGTACGGGATACCGGGAATCCAAGAATCTAGAGGGCGATATAGCATTTGTCAGCGGTTCAAGCCTTTGAGGTCAATGAGGCGAGACGGTGTTATACATGTAGGATCATTATCTAATTCATTGACAAGCGTTCAGAGATGCAGTCTCTTTCGGCAGTAAGCCACCTCAAAGACAACGTGTCAAAACACATGTCATTACACATGTAATCAATTATTCGCTCAATTAACCTAATTAGGCGGCTCATTTAATATACAAATTTAGTCACACCCGACGATGATGCTGACTCCCTTGCATGCGGTTTCACTCCTACACATATGGTAACAAGTCTTTGAAGGCTCAAGAGTGAATTCATTGTATTAATCAATCAATGCAGACTTGACCAGCTATTTAGAACTTTAGCGTCGGGGGAACTTCACCCTTTAAAACACTGAGAACTGAAAACACAAAAGGTGCTATACTCTTTGTGAGCAGGTTAGCACTTTGGTGTCAATGAGACGAGATAATCTTACACGTGTACGATTATTATCTGATTAATTGACATCACATACAAAACCTGTCAACCCTTGTCAATCACATTTGATAGATGCATGACACTTACATTAGCGGCAAGCGACACAAAGGATTGGGAGCGGGTGAGGTGTGAAAACACGTGCAACCTATTTACACGCTCAATTCAATAAATCGGATTACACGGGTCATTAATTTGCGTTATTCTCTTCGTTCTTAAATCGGCATATTAAGACTACCCACCTGGAATTTTAGTGGATTATTTTACAGTGTTGTATTGACTGGTGTTGTATAGAAGCTAAGGTTGAGAAGGTTGTTTACAAAGAGGTTTTAAGTGTGGAACTTGGGTTTTTTCTTGTACCCCTGTTGCCATTCTGGAGCCAGACTGGTCTTCGGGCTTGCGTGCATGTTAAGGCGCGCACGCCAATAACGGCTCATGCTTTGTCACCTGCATTGGAGCAACCTACCAGAGAGCTTGACTCCCTGGTTTGTTATTGCATGATGAAGCAAAAACACCTCATCGTAGGAATTGATTCCAATTCACATCATGAATCTTCGATCTCTAAGAATAAAAAGTCTATAGGCGAGTCTCTTCCAAGCTTCATTCTTTCTAATAATTTAGTAATTCATAATGTCGGAAATGAATCCACTTTCAGGAATAGTGAGACAGGAAGTTCTCGACATTACAGTTCCTAGAGAATTTATTGGAGCTTTGATCTCTGAGTGGCATGTCTCAAAAGACTCGTTATTCTCAGATCATACCCAGATCTGTTATAATTTTAACTTATCTCTAGAGCCTTGAAAATTCAGAAATGTTAAAAGAACTGATTCGCAAACCTATCATGAAACCTTAGTTGCAAGACTGAGTTACATGAACGAGAAAGTAAAGGTTTTGGCTATATTGACTCTGTTGCTTCTGACTTACAAGAAACCATAATAGATTCATACCAGGAAAATTGCCCCATCGAATCTAAATGCAAGCGTAGAGGTCCAATTTGGTTGAATAAAGAACTAGGGGCAAGCCAAACGTAAAGTTCGAGCTCTTTCAACAAAGCAAAGACAGGAGGAAAGTGGGAGGATTGTCACAAAACTCTTACCACTTACGTTACACTCACAATGAGTGCCAAACAGCATCCTGGTGGAAATACTGTACAGAGGTAAACTGTAAAAGCAACTTCCAGAGTTCAAAAATTGCTAACCCATGATGCAACGCCATCTTTAGGGACTCTAAAAGGACCCGATGGTGAATACACTATATCTAGTAGAAGTACATTGGAATTAGTATTAATGACTCATTTTCCAGATTGTATTTTCGTTGATGAAGAGATAGTAAGTCCAAATTATCTTTAGAATAGCCACGCTTTGAGGGCATCCACAGAGGATTGGAAGAGAGCCCGCTCCATAATCAATGAAACGAATATTAAATTGTCCATAAATAAATTCAAACCATTTAAGTCACCCGTTGGCGATGGCACCTACCCTGTCTTATTACAGAAATTTCCAGAGCCACTGCTCCATATACTCTATCAGAACGTAGAGATAGTCTGGTCCTTGGCTACATAACAATAGCCTGGAGAGCTAGCAGAGTAAGCACCTTGGACCTCAAAATATCTAATTACAATGAAATCACAATGTTGATTTTTGGATTAAAAGCTTTTTGTCTAAAACGAGGGAGTAAAACTTCTGATGTTTCACACTTACAATAAGTTTTCCACCACTATTTGTTTTTATAGTACTCTAAATAATATTAATAAAAAGTTTTTCTCTGTCTGCATCCTAATCATCTCATACATGTTGGCCAAAATTATTTTAGTGTGCATTTTGTTGTAGCTGGGCAACATAAAGGAACCTAGGACGAAGTCAAATACTTATGAAGCAAGTATAACATTTCAGAAAATAATGCAATGCGTAAGCTATCATAAAATTAAATGGAACAATGAGTAAATATATCGTAAAATACCAATGCTACTCAAAAGTTTACTGAACACAAATCCCATACTTTAAAATGTTCCAGATTGAGAACATCAAGGTTGAAATCTCACGAGAAATCAACTATCTAGGAGTTATACTAGATGATAATCTTACCTAGAATTCACACCTAGAAAAATTTCCTGTATAGCTAAATACCTCATGAAATATATTTTTGAAACAAACTTTTTCGTGTGTGGCTTACAGTTTCTCAGTAAATGTAAATTCAGGGACAAAGAAGAGGACTTCACAGGCTATTTACATACAATACTTTTTGTTTGCCATTACCGTGAGGCGCACGGCAGTCTGAGTAAGTTAACGAAAATACAGTAACGTTTTTCAGGCAAAGAGCGGTTCTGGATTCAGGCAATTTCACGAACGTCTTAAAATATGCTGTACTGAAATAGTAGAATTTTTTTATTGTGAAGTTGTGCTGTATACAGAAACACGTGGATACCTTTTGCTTTCCTATACTTGGTTTCAAGGTATCTCAAAACGCGTATTGTCCTTAAAATGTCCATACAGAATTTCGGCGGAATACTTGTTCCACCTATCATAGTTAAGCTCTGAATAAGAAAACGGTGTGCCACATATTCGTGATTGTGTCGGGAACTTTGTGAAATATAGTAACTCATGACCCAGCTCTGCTATACGTAAGTGTTCAAAAGAAAATGTCCACCTCCAGCTGTCGCGTACTGTGTCTGTCTCATAATCTTAAGGTATCGAGACCAAGTTTTGATAAGGATTAGTAGCACAAAATGCACTGATGCATTCCTTCCGTCTTATTTAATGTAGAAAGGCATATGTACAGAAGCGTAACATAACAAATGTTGTATTAAAGAAAGTAAAAGCCCAAGATAATGGCGTTTAACAATAGCCAAAACCACGGATGTGGACAAGGTAGTTCTCTATAAACGGCTATATAAATGAAGCTATTTAAAAAAATACGCTTATTTTAAGTAAAATGAGCTTTTTGTTTAAAACTTCAACCTTCTACATAAAATTAGCAGTCCCAAAATCTGCAATAGGTTTTATATTCACACTAAAAGAGCGTTGTTTTAATGAAAGATAGGAAAGCATCCTAGATTAACACCTATAACATTATCCGTAATTCTGATTTACAGGAAACACATTTAAAATTGTATAGATTATCAGCTTTTTGTTTTGTGCGTTACAGATAGGTTGTAAAGCACTTTTAATTCCAATATCTGCTTTATATTTAAGCAAAACAACTTTTTGAAGTATTGAAATTTTGTTTATTCAAATACTGACCACACTTCTTTATGACAGCTGATTGAGAACTTTCCAAAAAATTGCGGCTGGCCTACCTTTCTCTTAGCTTGGCCACAGTAGTAATAGAGGCACTGTAAATGATGAAGCTAACAAATCATACCAGGTAACAAGATAATAAATGAAATACCATTTTGTGATACTAGGATTAATCATATTACCTTTTACAGCTTCTTTAACATTGAAAATAGGTACAGAGGACTGCGATATGGAGGAGTTGCCTTACATGGAGGGGACCTTGTTTTCTTACATGCATATGGAAGACAGTTAAGGCTGTGTTGTTTTTGCGCACATAACTGCAGTTATTCAGGGGCGGATATACTTCCAACTGCCGGATAAAACTCCGTAGAGTGCCAATAGATTATTTATTAAATCAATAACTTAGAAAGGCATTTTGTAACTGATGAGACCAAAACGAAAGCGATGTATGAGCTATGAAAGTGTTATTCTTCACAAATTTAAATGCACTGGAAGGAACTATATTTAATGCCACAGAAATGCTAATACCTACAAAGCAACTTGATTCTTCATTGCTTCCGTTGCCTTCATATTCTACTCCTCTAATTTCTAAAAATTCTATGTAAGATACAGAAATTATAGGAGAATATCCTGTTTAGAAAACGTGTTCTAATCAAGAAATAATGCCACTTCCTAAAAAAAATTATTTCCTAATAGGCTCATAGCGTATATTCGCAATAAAACTTTTAAACACGGAGTTAAAGTGCTATATTGCATTTAGATCATAAAACTGTGTTTGGTTTAAGATAACAATGCATCAGTAATAGGGACTGAGTTAATGAGAGAATGGTAAGAGACTTTCAAGACTCGCAGTCTAAAACGCCTATTATACTACAACTCGGGAATGACTCCCATTCCCTAACTTCCGAGATGGAAGTGTATGTTGCTGTGGAACTGTTATCGTCTCCCCATTCTACCTACCTTTTACGTTGCCATTCCCCTAGACGCATTATGAAGATCATAAACTACTGCCCTGTCTTCATAAAAGCTGATGCATACCCCCGTATTTTCTCAAAAGTGTTCTTACCATGTCATTAAAATAACCTATAGGCTTTATACTAACCCTGTCACAAGTAATGTGAATAGAAACCCTAAAATGGTGAACATCGTGTGGTGCGTTGAAAAAGAGGGAGATGGCGTAAGCATTGAGGCATCTTGACACTCCAAAAGGAAAGTGTGTGATTCTCACGATTTACAGTTCGAACAGAATGCGCTATCCCGTTGTTTCGAAAAACGAATAAGAATCTAACACATCGATTCAGTAAAAAATTATGTAGATATCTGCAGATGACATTGGTTATTGGAATGTATGTTATTTTAGCCAGATGTAGCAAACGTACCTTGGTGTCGGTTTCAAACCCAGTACGTGGATTTTTCATGCTTTTATTCTCACTTAATGCACGCTGAGATTACAATATAAACATACAATTCGTTCCGTTTCTCTTTCTCTCTCTCTTTTTCAGTAATATACTCGCGCTCCGATACATACATGCTTTGCCGTACATAAATTCAGACGTCTTTCTTTCTCGTCCAGTTTGGCTCTTTTTAACGGAATTTCAGCAAATAAACTGCCTAGATAAAATTTTCAGATAAATATGAATGCCAAATAACTTTTCAAAGTATCAGAATCACTGGCAGTATATTTTAAATCACTAACTTTAGCAACCTCTGAACGGATATAATAAGTAAAGGGACTAAGCTGTGAAATTATTTCAGGGTTCATTTGGCCGTTCTGGTTTCCTAAATATGCTATGCAGTTGAAGTAGATCTGTAAAAAGCCTGTTAGCAGGTACTAGTGCGTCAAAAGCAGAGGGGATGCAACACCGATCCAGGTAGGAGCGTATTGTACGGAAACTCCACGAGGGGGCGCACCCGGGAGGGTGTGATGAGGTGAAGGGAAACACCGGGCGGCGGGAACCAGGATTGGCGGCACAGCAATGACAGGGTCCCTAAGTGTGGAGATTGAGGCGTCCCGGCATTCGAACACACAGACCGGGGACCCCGCCTCACACAGGGTCCAACGCCCTCCGAAAGGGCGCTCTTTGTACCCAGGCAACCAGCCAAATGCCGAGGGACGGATAAAATTCTCAGAGAGCATCCTGTTCCCCTGCCACGCCGCACCGAAACACCACCGCCAACACTTTCAACTCTGAAACAGATCAAACGGTTTAAAGGATGAATGAAATTATTACTTGAACTAAATGGAGAGCAGGAAATTCCGAGGATGAAAGGAACCACTCCAGCATTCGCCTGACGATCCGGGAGAATCCCGAAAAGTATTCATGGCCATAGCGGGCGGTCATCAGGATCGAACCTGGGACCTCCCGAATGTGGACCATAGACGTTACCGCCTTAATCATCCCGTTCGGTACAACGGAGATTACTTCTGTGTTGTATACTATTTCAGCGAACGTGATTTTCGCTTGCAGATTTTATTTGGAATAGGTTATTCCGAGCATAACGTGTACCGTACTGTTTCTACATTTCAGACGCCTCCTTCTTAAATCCATAAATAATAAAAGATGAAGTGACCATATATGTATACATACGTACACTCACACACACACACACACACATATATATTGCAAGCAAAGTGAGTAAGTTCTCATATCGAGTAACTAGATATGAAGGAGACTACGTCGGAAAATCGTATTATTATAAAAGAGATTTACGCTCGGATTCTTTGCTTATTCTTGGTAGCTCATGCGGTAAGTATGGTGGGTAGGCTCCAGCCGTGATTGAGACTAGTAGCTACGGCCCTTTTAAGCTTATTGGAGTTCCTCTAAAATTGATATACAAATCTAATTTCTTTTTAGGTTTAAATTTTCTTGAGCTTAAAATTATAAGGTGAAATGCATTGAAAAATCCAGGCTGATTTATATAGAGTAGTAGCTAGCTTTGGATTACATTTTTGAAGGGTAACTCCAATTAAATGAGCATTGCAACATTCGTAGCAAATAATGCATTATAAAATAATATTTATGCTAAACTCAGATTTAATCAGGCCATGATTACTTTAGAGCAGTTGTAGTTCCAATGGTATACTATTTGTATGTCTAAATGGAGGCCACAGTTATCTTATGACGACAGCTGATCTTAAACAAATTGCTACGTACCTGTCGTGCATAAAAAGTGGCCCATTCCCCCAGATCGCCATAGTGTTCTCTCCTCAAGGTAATCAACTTTTGACTCCACTAGGCCGGTATCAGTTCTCTATGTGACTAGTCTGAACAAAATTCAGGGCATAAAAACTAAGCAATGAACGATGTTTATAATCTATCTGGAATGAAAGGGTGGTTCGGATAACCAGCTATGAAAGAGCTTCGCTATGATTGCCACACAAGGAAAGGCTAAACCTATTACAAATAATTCGGCCTTCCAGCGGAAGGGGTGAAGAATCATTTTTATTTGTGCTTAAGTTGTGACAGCTACGACAATTTATATGAGAACTTTCATCAGGAACATGAAGAGGAAGGTTAAGCTTTTGCTGCTACAAAACGACAATAAGAAAACCGGATTAAGAAAACGGTAGTATAGCATGAAAACACAAGGTTTAAGTTGTAATGTAACCCTTCGGTAATTCGTCAGTACCTGCTTTTGGGGAGGTAGAGTACTCTGCCAATCCAGTGGCTAGAATAGTCCTCTAAAAACGCTGGTAGGGGATGTGACTAGATTTTGTCGGTACCAACATAAACAGCTCCGTTCCATTATGGGCCGCATTTTATGCAAGCCAGTATACATGTATACAACTGCCCATAATTATGTTATGATGACATTGTGGCTTCAGCAATATGCTACTTGTAAACCCACCGTGAGACCAAAATCACCCTGTGATGACTGTTGTAGCTTCAACAATACACTACTTAAATCGTTACAATGGACTAATTATCTGAAGACTTTCTATCTTCCGCAATATAATACTAGCATTTCTGCAGTAAGGCCATAATTATATTTTTTGCGGCTGTTGTAGCTTCAGAAATATGGTAATTACATCCATCAGTACGACTATAATTATCCTATAGCAGTTGCAATAGCTTCGTAATATGCTACATGCAGATCTATAAATTAGTACATAATTAGCTTATGGGGAGTGTGGTAGCTTCAGTAGTACACTACTTGCATATATACAGTGACTACATAGTTATCTTTTGACGACTATCGTAGCTTTAGCAACCTGATATTTACCTTATAACTAGAGTATGACCTTGAGAAATAATTTCCATCTCTAAAGTTGGGCCATAATTGTCTTAAAACGACAATTGATGTTTCAACAATGTGATACTTACATCTCACCAGTGGGCCCATAATTATATTATGACAATAGTTGCAGCTTAAGGAAATGCTATTTGTTTCACCAGAGTGAGACGATGATTAATTTTTGGTGCTGCAGCACCAATATGCTACTTGCACCTCCACAATGAGTACAAAATTATTTTATGATGACTGTTACAGCTTCAGCAGTATGGCGCTTCCATCTCCACAATGACGCCATAACTATCTTATAAGGACAGTTGTAGCTTCAGAAATATACTTCTTGTATCTCATCCCTGATATCACAAGTATTTTATTACCATTGTTATAGGTTCAGCAAAATGCTACTTGTATCTCTACAGTAAGACCATTATTACCTTACGATGACTGTTGCACTTATATTCAGCTATGTTACTCGTATCTCTACATAGTGAGGCAATAATAATAATAATAATAATAATAATAATAATAATAATAATAATAATAATAATAATAATAATAATGTATCTTATGGCAGCTGTGTTAGCTTATCAACAATCACGGGTTAACAAACCATATTTATTACGCGATATGCATAACAAGCCTTACTTTGCAGCTCTGAGTTAAAAATCGCTCGTAACGCGCTCGTAACTATCTCATAAGTGACCCAAGTTCATTTCCTACCGTCTTCTTATAGTCCCATGCCGCTAGGCAGACACATAAACGCAATAATCCAGAAAATACTAGATGGTGAACTTCCTGGAAGAGTAGTCAGTCAAAGCCTCTTCCAATACTTGGTCGACTATACCATAGGGATATGTTTTCTCCAATCTCCCATACTCAAAGCCTTCAATGATGTCTGGGCTGACTGTGTCTCGCCGGTTTGGCAAAATTATACTAATTGCATGTTTATAGTGAAGGAATTATTATAACGATTATTATAGGTTCAATAATATACTACTTCCATATCTACAGTAAGCCCAAGATTATTTTCTATGGATAATTTTAAGTTCAACATACTTGTATCTCTATGGCAAGGTCACAATAAAATTATACAAAAGTCCATCATTATGCTACAGAAGGATGTTTCAAATCTATGGTAACAAACTTAAGACCCCCTTACCTTATGAAAAAACCACTCCTCCACCAGCAACGATGGATTGATAGCTTGAGCTATCAATCTGTAGCACAGCTTCCACTGGAGCAAAATTCTACGAACTACAGGTGTGTCCAGTTTATTCCATCCCTCCTGGCAGCTTTCCAGAGACCATCCAAAGTTCGCGGTTGCCTGCTTCCAAGGGCCCTTTTGAGTAACCCAAATGCACAATACTCCATTAGCGATGCATCAAATGACTTAACACGGATGTCGCTGAAAGGTATGGAATGCATTCCCATTTCTCCCTCTATATGTTCTCCATAAAATTATAGGTTGAAGCAAACGTCTGGCTTGATGCCTTATCCTGATGCAACCAGACTTTACTTACATCTGTACCATAGAGAGCAGGGATTTCTACATGGAAAATTGGTATCAGGACGTTAGTGTGATAATATTCCGAGTTGAGTTTTACATTTTTATGTACACGACGAATGGTGAATTTGTCATTGAAACTTTACCTTGCTATTACAATGAAACCATTTGGGAAATTTTCGTTAGTTACCTTACACCATATTTCAAATCTTTTTTCTTCCCTTGGTCGGTAATGTAATATATCCCAGGGTTGCAGCCACTTAGATAAACATATGCTTCATTTAAAAAGACAACAAACGTCCACTTATTACCAGCTAGGTTCGTATATACAGCTTTCTGCTGTTGATGGCATGTTCTGTAATGTGTTTAGGAAACAGCTTACATCTTCGGATCTTATCGCACTTTTCTAGATTCAAATCCTGGTTGATTATGGTGTTCACCGTTGTAACTGAGATTCCTAATTACATGCAGTGGCCCTCTGAGTTGCAGGATTTGGTCCTGAGGCATGGGCCTTCAGCTTCCAAATTATCTCTGTGTGCGACCGGTGGCCGGTCGTGGATTTCTCTGTTTCTTGCTATTTGGAATAAGTCCTGATATGCCCTTGCCTTTTTTGTTGAGTGCACGTGAGTCCACTTTCTTGGATATGGTAAAACCACGCCTCTTGCACTGCTTAATTATCTTAGATTACAAGTATTTTGCATCGGAAAGGGCAATAATGTACCCTTATCAGAATGGCGCTATTTTTTACGCCTTTTGATCCTGCAAGAATATGAGCACACAACTGAGCAAATATAGTGATACACTCATACTGCTGAATTTTCATTCGGTTGTACATGTTTCAGCGCGGAGCTATTGTGCTCGTCTGACATTCTTACTATAGATCGTGAAAAACACTTCATATTTGCGTCCCTACTGTGAGGTTATAATTACCTTATGATTCTATACAGATACTGCTATATACTTTCCTCATCTCTACCGCAAGGACCATTAATACTCGTATCCTATGACGACCACTGTAGCCTCTTGGACTGTTATACTTTCATCATTATGTCTCGGAAATTCATACCATGAGGTGATTATATAAGTAGGAAACTTACAAGTCCAAAAATGACCTCTTGTGTGTTTCAGAATTGTTAGAATACGGGAAATGGCATAGTAAAATACTGTTTTTGTGTGACGTTAGTGCGAGCTCATCGTAAATAGTTCATCCTCACATATTCGAAACATAAACCTTCCTGTGCTGGAGCCTAAGACTTTCCTCGTACATGCCGGAAGATGTATTTCCCAGCATGTCATTTCGGTCCTACATGTAATATGACCGAATCACTCTAACCTGAAATTAAAGTAAATAGTTACAACCTGAACTTCAGTAGAATACTCAACTGAAGAATTTAATTCCTTCCCTCTAATGTTTCAGATCTTGAGGTCCTATCTGATATGATATAACCAGTATCTTCTAAACTGCGCACGCTTATCTAATGAGAAGCTTCCTTTGCATACCACCATAAAAGTTGTTTTTGAATCGTACAAGAATTGTAGATAGGAAAATCAAGCATACGCCAGGAAAACTAAAGTGTTACGTTTACTGGTAGGACATCCAATAATTTCTGAAGCCTACAGACTATTATAAATTTTTGCCTTACGTTAACAGAACGACAGACATACGTTATATTTATGGAGCCCCTTGCTGAAAGGTTAGAAGAGATGTAATGGTTACGCTGAGCGTTGCCCAAGGAGACATTAATTGCCTCACCACAGCACCCTTTACTGTTGTGATTCAACAACTGAGAGAAACGGAAAATTTTGGAAAACGAACGCATCGCTCTGAAGTCCAGAGTAGGGTAAGAATAGGAAATCCATTGACGAGATCCATATATCTCCTTTGAGACAGAATATGGCTAACATGCTCGAATTAATTTTATATTATACTATCCTATCAGTGATTAATTTTATATATTTATATACGTATGTTGTTGGCAAATAAGATGGGTTAAGTGTAAATATTAATTTTTTCGTAGCGCAATATTTGGCCTTTATATAATGTTCCTGGTTCGCTAGGTTTTAGAAGCTTAAAATCTGCAGTTTTGTTGACGAGTCTCATGTTTACGATCTTGAAGGTTGCTGAAATATTTTGTATTCTGGACGAGGAAAAAACGGTTTTGTTCAGCTGTGTTCGCTTGAGACATAGTAGATGGGAACATTTTCGAGCTAGAACGGGAAAGAACTAACTAAATGACGGAAGAAAAATGTCACATGCTGTAAGCAAGTGACCTATTAGATAAGCTTAGTGGCGTAAAGTTAGACACGCGCATATAATCCCGCGAAATATGTACCAATACCAAGGCAGTAACGGTTAAAAGAACATAAATAAAAGTGTTATCTACAGATTCCACACAGTTGCTATGTAGTCTGTGCTACAAAATCCACGCCGCTCAAAATAAGAAGATGCCGGGAAAAAAGTGCCGTATGTAAGGTAAATTATTCCGCAGAATGTCAATCGTTTTTAACAGAGAGCCGAAGTACATGTCGGTAATCTTTGTGTTAGAACCCGAAAGTGGCAGTTATTGCTCAAACAGAATCTCTTTATTGTTGCGCGTAGAAATACTAAGGCACCGAAAAGTCATTGCTACCGACGCGTAGCGCGAGGAGCAAGAGAGCCGTGTGACTCTCTAACGACTCATAGTTCCAGAATAACCAGGAATATTTATGCAGTGTTTGATCAGGAATAACCATACAGTGTTGTGAATAAATAAGCTGTCAGTGAATTCCAGTTTAATGAACTTCGCATTGTTAATCATCTCTTAATTTTCCTGAGTTTCCTTTTCCCACTCCGAGGTTTTCGAAGCTTATCCTTACTGATGAGCAGAATGCTTGTTCCTCCGCTCAGGCCAAACTAGTCAGGTCAGAAACTAAGCATAAGCAACAAAACTACTAAGCATCTTTCAATTGGGAAGGCAGTGGAAGAAGAGGAATCCACGTCGGGAGAACTTCAAATCAGGAACGGTGCCTCACCAGGTAAATCATTCCCTCTTCAGTGCCTCTATGACTATGTTACTCTTTGCTGAGCCCCGCGCGTGTTACGAAGGAATGATCGCCGCGCACAGAACTATCCAGGTCCCTCTCAGGGCGTGGACCTTTGTGTGAAGTTGCCAGGGGTCAGCCTCACCTTCAAAAAACAACGCGGTTATTGCGCATACCATACATACACGGCCAAGCCAATTTTGGGTTTTTGCAAAACTGCACAAACAGCAACTACATCCCTATCATCTCACCGAAGTTCAAACATAAAGACTAGATGCCTTCTAATCCTGACCAGAGTATGAGGAGTTTTTTTTCAGGAATGTGTTCATCAACCAAGGTTTCTTAGAGCCATATTTTGGACAGATATAAAAGGTGTTTGCAAGATAGTACATTTTAAACACTCGTAAAAGTCACATTTGGGCATAATAGATGCCATTAGGATTTGAGCCCATTTGGCCATTCACGGTATTACTTTTTTGTTATCGACAATGACGTGCACAGCATTGCTGCATATAGACTATAAGGGATATTATCGGTTATCGTAGCGCATGGATGTAGTGCAGCATGGTAAAAAACTTCACAAACTATTAAATAAACTTCAGAGCGTATTTCTCACAGTATCGAATTAAATATACGTGATTATTCTTATTGTAATGTCATAACAATGTCTTGTAACAAAAGTTTACAGTTAAATGTCTGACACCTTTTGCTCCAGTTCTGTATTACATGCGAAGTAATTCATCTTGTTCTGCTAGAGAGCATTACTGTACTTTGCACTCAGTCTTAGTCAACAAATGCACTGGAAAATATTGTACATAGCTGGCCAAACTGCTGTTTTGTACATTTGCATAAACCTTGTAATTTGCTTCTTTATATTTTTGTTTCTAGTGGGGGAACCTCGTTATTACAAGCAACGCTGGTCTGGTTCATTTGCTGGACGCCCCTATGGGCATTGTCCATTACCTTCAGTGGTAGACGGAACAGCTTTTACCGTGAAATCTAAACAATTTTGTGCCCTGAGGATGCTTATATGAGCTAGTCAGAGTGAGGGATTCGATAAGCCCAACTTAAAGTCGTAGCCCCATACCTCGGAATCGAACCACAGACCATTGGTTCAAGCTACGTATGTGATATAAGATGAATTCAGAGCAAGCTCTCAGCAAGGCAAATACCGTGTACTAGAATATATGAAACTTCCTATGACCTGAAGTGGTTCTTTCCTAACTTAAATACCCAACTATATGACAAAACGATGCTCATATTACATATGTGTGTGTTTAGATTAGAAACAATAGGATTGGAGTAATGTTGATGTTACATAAAAACAATCAATTTTTCTCCACAAGGATAGAGGTACTAAACTCCTCCCTCTTTTTCCGCTTTCCTGCCTGTCTCCGCATATGAATCATTAAGTTTTATCATCTATTCGAGGAAATCAAAGAATGCTTTCGGATACCAGTCTCTTGTTTTCAATGAGACAATTTCCAGGAAGGCCCAACAGGGTGATAAGGGTGCTTTTCGCTAACCAGGCGATACAAACTTCGGTGGAACTAACTTTACAGCAGAACGGCCAAGGCAGTTAATTAACTGTTTTTATTTTTGAATGCTCATGTTGTCACTGCTTTTCGAATCATTTTCCTATGGTTTTATGACCTTTATTCCCCTTCAATGTCGTTTAGCTAATCAATATTAGCACATTCACCATTGGCTCTCGGAGGCGGTCAATTGAGGATTCGCGTTTCTTACATGTGTATTGTGTAGTTAGAACCCACAATAATCCTCAATGTACAACAAACATGTTTCCAGCTCAGTGTAGTGTAGTTTTGGAGTCATTGTCAGCTCTTGTATCCGCGTCTGAAGTTTCGTTTAACTTTTATTTGTTACGCTGTTTTTATGTTTCAGTCTAGCTTAGCCCTATAAACAAAACATTTTAGGTAGTATAGCAGACAGCGCTTAAAGAGGATCAGACTCGTGGCCAAGAATATGCCGCTAATGGCACACAATGTACATGTATCATACCTAAAAGCTGTGTAGGTAACAGTGGACAGCAAAATGTTATTCGTGAAGCTGATGGCGCTACAGAGCATACAACACGTTATGTTCTGGAATAATCTCCAGTCACCACACTTCAACTATTCATTAGTGAACCTGTGTTGTGACTGGCGAATGAATGCGCTGAAATTGAGGCACGAATTGTATTCAATGATGGTTCTTGGACTTTGTGCTTGTAAGAGTTAACTGGATTCATAGCTGTACTGTATGCTCGAGGAGAATATGGCAAAAGGTCTGTCATTGAGAGATTTGTGGAATCGTGAATGGGTACCTCCCTTTTTAGTCTAACAATGGCAAGAAACAGATTTCTAGAATTCATGCGGTTTGAGATCAGAGCTACGCATCAGCAACGTAAAGAAACACAAGCTTTATTTATCCTCTGATATCTGGACCTAGCTTATTCATAATTGTATTGCATACTGCAGGTCATCTAAATTCCTTACTGTGGATGAACAGCTGTTTACATCGAAACGCCCATGTCCTTTCACACAGTACATGAGTAGCAAGTCCAATAAGCACCGAATGATATACTGGTTGCTTACTTATGCTAAAGTCAAGTGTATTCTAAATGGATTTCCGTACCTAGGAGTAGATGAAACTCGATCTGAAAAGACCAGTCTAGAAAAGAATATTACTGTACATTTCATGGGGCACTTTTAAGAACAGGGGCAAAAGTCACAACTGCCAATTTCTTAACATCTATCAATATAGCAAGAGAACTGCAAAAGAGAAGGCCAAGCATTTTTGGTACCTTGAATGGACTAAACTGGAAGTGCCTCATTTTGTAAAAAAGGGCCAAGGTGTACTTCGTTCAGGTGTTATTTACAAAACTGACGGTATTACTCTCACATCTTAAAAACAGGTGAATAAAAGTACTTATTCTTAGCAATGTGCACTCCAATGTGACTAAGTTGAATATTCCAATAAGAAAACCCCTGAAACATTCAGATTTTACAATGATACCAAGTGCAAGCGGACTTTTCCGTTGTAACATGGCTGTTATGCTTTAGCAGTTTGAAAGGATAGATGGTTCACTGGGTCTAACGGCAGCAGGAATACAATTTTATCCCGTATCCCCGGACAGGAGGGCATCATTCTAACGCAGACCATCTTTCCCATAGATCGTGCCAGGAAAACTACAACCACTGTATTAAGGTTGAGGCGAAGAAAAGCGTTACAGCCTTACGTTCGATAGCGGTGCCAACTACGATCGATTGGCACAAAGAGATATTGAGGAGTGAGCAGCTGGCGGATCGAATCATGGGGCCGATCCTGACGCATAAAGAATCTGGAAACAATGTGAGTTTTTGGACGTTAATGCGGGGGGTCTTGTCTATAAGAGCTATTGGATCCAGCAGGGCGGCTTGGATGGGAAGTATTGATCAGAGTGGGGGTCTCCAAAAGGAAAAATTTTGGTGCAACAGCTAGTACTTCCAAAGGAACAAGGTAAAAAAAGGTTCCGAAGAGACTAATGCTGGTACTACCGGGGGTAGGCCGGAGCTAAATAAGACCTTCAAAATGCTACTTCGACAATTATATTGGTTGCATCTTCGAAACGACATGGAGAGGTGGTGACAGCAATGAGACATCTGGGGCATGTCGCGGTAGCCAGATTCATAGTCGGGGCTGGATGCAACAGTACAACTTCGAAGAGCCATGCGAAAGAATTTACATTGACGTGGTAAGCCCTTTCCCATGGACAGACGTAAAATATCACTACCTGATATTGACTACGGACCATTTCACCAAGTGGCCGGAGGTTTAGGCGATTCCCAAACAAGAGACTTTGACCGTCGTTAATACGCTGGTGAAGAACTTCTTCTACCACTTCGGGTTCCACCGGGAGCTCCAGCGTGACGAGGGGTCGAATTTATAATCTTATGCGACAGCTGCTTCAGTAACTCGGGATGTACAGGATTCTTACCACTCCTCTTAATCCGCAGATGGGATAATCGACTTGCCCCATATCACGGAGCTGCTTAGGATGATCAGCTTTAAGGATGGAGCTATGTGACGCTACGTGCTGAGCCATTATTTAGCTGGCGCTAACTGGCCATCTGGTGTGAAATAGCAAGATATAACGAACGATCTCGCCTAGTGTAAACACCAGAAACGCTATCGAGAGATAACCGGAATCTTCTGGAGGTTTTCGTTCTTCTCGAATCTCGAACATTCTGGAACTCTGGAAAATTCCATTGGAAATATAAGCCAGCTTTCTCATGAGTTATGAGGTGAGTGCGTTTTGGTGTGACAAAAAGTGCTGTTCTCCGAGCGAGTTTGTAACGACTGCTGTGACGTGCAGTAACTGCTGCTTCTACATGAGATTAAAGAGTTCTTGTGTTCGAATCCTCAGCTGGTTAACCAAGGGGAACAACAGGCTACGTCGTGCGTGTTTCATTATGCCGCTGTCGCGAAGAGAGTAAGTCATAGTGAACACCAGGTGAATTCACCGTGAAAGTTGAAAACACGTCGCATTAGTGAACTGACAGTGAGATCTTAATGAAGTGGCAGTTAATAACTGGAGAAAGTCACTGGAGAAAGGCATCCTCGTAGGCCACCTATAAAGGAACTAAATGGAGAAAATTAACAGCAGGTCTTGAATTGCGTAATTTGTCAATCCACTGAGATGCAAGTATGCCAGTGAGGTACATAGCAGAAAAATTATATTAGAAATAAAGGAACGAGAACACCCAAATTATAAATTATAGAATGTAGATTTGTTTGCGATATTTTTAAGGGCATGCACAGAAGTCGCATTCTTATCGCGGAATTCGGCTAAAATTTAATCCTAAATTTCTACAACGCCAGCATTCAAACACTTTAAACTTCGTTTTAATTTACAACTTTCTTCTGAATTTACTGAGCTTAAAAGGTAATTCCTGTTTATTCTAATAAATTGAGGATAATAAACGCTCTGTGACTGCTGTCAGTTATTATTTATTTTTCTTCCCTTTAGTTATTCTGCTAAGATCTTTACTTCCTTCGCAAAGTCTACAATTCTCTTAGTATTTACTCCTTGAGCTCCTTTCAATTCCACGACATCCTGATTAAATTATTTAGCCCTAAGAATTGTGTGATCTTTGCATTCACACAGCAAATGAGATACTGTATCATTTACTCCCCTGCAGCCTCTACATATTTGATGGCCGTCTATACAGATTTTGTAGGGATACCCATGGAGTTGACAGTATCCTGTTATTAGACCAACTGTCCTTTGTAGTGCAATTCCACTAATGTAATCAGTGACTGTGTCCTTTTATTACACCTTTGATAAGAGCTTTTGAGTACTTGTGTCCTGATAAAGGATCCTGGTAGTCACCACAGCGTCTTTTGCTGGTCCGTTACCGGATTACCCCCCGGAAAAATCCATGGGACAGCCCCGGTCGGTTCAGGATCTGCAAAAGAATTCTCTGATCCCTTCTTTGCCAGTGAATTTCACTCTCTTATATGTAATGCTTCTTTCAAATATACGTATCATATACCTTATTATAGTACGGATAAACTTATATATTTTGTACTAGTTTTTCTTTGAAAAATAATAATTTTAGAAAGTCATTAAACGTTTTTGCAATTATTCTGTGTTTTTATATTTTGTTGTACAAATGAATATCTCAAAGACTTTTCACAGCAGAACACTTATGTCACACTTAGTTTGACTTCTCTAAATGTACACGAAACATTTCAAAGGGATGATAACTTTATTGTAAAGAATGTTTTGCAAAAACCAAATGAGTGATAAAATTAATTCCCAGGAATTAAAACTTAAAGTAAAATAAACTCGTTCCAAATTATGTGATTCCGAATTTTGCAAAGTATACACAATACCGAAATTGAAAATGAATTTTCCAATTAATAGCTTTCATTAAGTTTTTTTACTCACAATTAGAATGCAGAGTCGTACAGTGGCTGACATACCCGAGGTTGTTTATCCGTTGTGTGCGAGTGTGATTTGCCGGCACTGGTGAAAGTTGCTTGTTTGCATGCTGCCGGTGAACAGATGATCAATAGTGTCGACTTGTTTAATAGGGTATCTCTAATACATTCAAGTAAGGTTAGAAATGGAAACCATGGCAGTTTATTAACGTGCGAATATCATTAAAATTCAGTTTGCTACAACAGCGAATAAATCTGCTGCACAAGAAGTTCACCACTGTTTAGACTTCATGAGGTTGCAAGTAGACCAAGTAGACACTCTCCAGCTTCACACTAGAGAACGAACTCTCTATATGAAGATGATGTCGGCGGTATTGTACGATAATATTATAGCTCGTTATAAAGAAGAGCAAAATTTTATGTACGCCTCCAGAGAAGTCAGAAGAGTAAATATTACACCGCTAAAGAGCACATTGTTAATTCTGGAGTAGTTAAAAACCTTCTGAGTTTAAACTGGCGGAGGGCATTGTATTGTTACGGGCGTAATAATCCTTTGCATTGCTTCCTTCGGAAGGGAAGTAAATTCGCTGATCCCGTCTCGTTGATTTGCGCTATGGAAAAGAACCTCAAGCCTGATAAACGGGCATCTCAGCAAATGTTCCGGTCCTTCACGCACAATATACAATGGGACGCTAGGAACCATAGCAGTTAAAGAGTGTCCACAAATACAATTCAATATTTTACCTTCCGAGGTGCCCTTGGCCGTGTTATCACAGGAGCTAAGTACGGTACAGTGTATGACATTGGCAAAATAAAACTGGAACTCTCAGTAACTACTCGCATCTAACAAAGGCATGTATGCGGTGAAGATACGTACCGGTAACCGACTTAGCGTTACCGGCTAAGTAGGATATCCGTATGTATTTGATCGGCAAAGTTACACCGGCCAACCACAAGCTTGTCATTTATATCATGCCATTACCCACTTGAAACTAGCTTGTTGTCTTCGTTCCACGAGACGTCCCATACATTCAAGGAATCAACCGGCAATATTCACTGAGGTGGCGGATGCTGGCGCATATTCCCAATTGCCATCCAGGAACTTTCATCCATTACGATGATTTCTGAGTGGGAGCAGTCGCGTGCCAACACCTTAGGTCCAACTTCAAATAAGGAAAGTGTCTGGCTTACAGAGAGGGAGACAACGATTGTTACTTCGGAGTCCCAACGTGAAGATCGGGACAGACAGAACCTTATTTGGTTGTGAAAATTGATGTCTTAGAAATTGCTGTTGTAATAGCGCAATCTGCTGATTCCCAGGACGGAGGAATGGAAGTCCTAAGCGCCAAAGAAGCATAGGTATCGGCGAGTAAGATATCCCTCTGAAGATAGAAGATTTGTACTTCACCGTCTAGTCGAAATACTTAGCTAAGAAGCCTGCACAGACGGATGGAGGTAGAAGGTATCTCGACACGACAGCCAACTAAGGAGAACTTGTAAAACTTTTTATGTAACCCTCCAGCTCACATAAAAGTGAAAGGGGCAGGTTCAGCCAAGCTGCTATCACTGAATGGCAGCAATGAGTACTGGAATCTCCCAAGTTCACTTAAACTTCATAAGGATGATCCGCACCCCTACAGTGATAACCAAAGGTGGTTTAGTTGTTAAGTGCTACCTGGTTACTCTCATCTTGGTACCAATGCGGAAATTCTGGACAAGATCCTTGCCCTTTAAACGCTTATAAGTGGCCAAATATGGACATCACTGAAAGTTAATGAACTGCAACTAATGAAATAAGTTTTAAGGACTTTTTGATAATTAATTAAAGGGACATTTCCTGTTTTTACAATAGGCGAACCTTCGTAATATTATTTTTTTGTGCGGCTTCAAATACGAGACAAATCTTGGTCCTAAGAGAACCGGTACGACGATTTCGTTATCGACAAGGTCTACAGTTACACATTTTCAACGCCATCTTATAGGTAGGTCTATTTTGGCAGTATATGATAATGTCTCTACTGGTAGTAATAAACGAAAACAGAGTAATGTTTTCGGCAAAACCTCCTGACCCACATCCCCTTAAGTTCAAAGTTTCTTGACAGTGACCTTAATTGTGAGCTAGCCCCACCAAATATCAGGAAGGGGCTTTTAATGACTGTATTACTTTGCAGCAGTTGGTGGAACAAATGCTATTGAAGGATACTTGTGAGCATAATTGTGGTTCAACGGTTCAGTTAACCTTCGTCGGCGAACAATTAACTTTGAAGTTCGACCACATGCATGTTGCGGCTGAATTGTTACCAAGCATCCATCGAATAAAAACAGTGCGTGTAGCATAACACACTCATACATTCAATTTATGGTAGAGCAGCGACATATGTCAGAGTTAGAGGTCACTGGAAATTCAACTGATCCTTGCTTAAGTATGAGGAAGTTGTGTCAGAGTTACTTGTTACGATTACAGGAATCCTTTCTGCTAGCAGTGAATAAAGTCTCCTGGTGGGTGTGCAAAGCCAATATGGCAGTTGATTCAGGATGCAGCCGGCCGTTGAGTTCTGACTAGGAGAGAAACCATGGACCATTACATTCAAGTTCTTCAAGAGCTACACCTACGCTAGCAGCAAAGTGAAAATGTCCGGAAACTCACGAGAGAGATCACATAAAGTATAAAAAAAAACACGCGAGCTAGAGGAGAATTTGGCCAGAGTACACTAGGCGGAATTGGTGAATGAGGAAAAGGTGAGCTTTTACAATCTGGCAAGGGAACGCCAATATGGCTCCGTAAGCTAATCACTCAACTGGATGTAGATGATAGAAACTTTCCACTCCGACCAGAATACTTCGTTAAGTACAATCCTTCTCGGCACAACGATTATCCACAGATTACCTCAGCAACACAGAAGCGTAGATGTTTTGATTTGTTCACGCTATCCCGAAAGAGTGGCGGGCTACTCTACCGATTTCGGAATTGGAGGTGATGGAAATTATTCAGGCGTCTAAATGGCATGTCTCCTCGGGATCCGATGGCCTGGCTTATGAATCTTACAAATACGTTGCCGCTATATGCGCAAAACAGTACTGCAAGTCTTCCAAGAAATTTGGACTGCAGAAAGAGAGAGTGCCACTGCTTTTGTTGGAGCGATAGTACTTCAGCTTCCGAAGTGTGCTAAGCCGAAGGAACCACGCGATAATAGATCCATCACTTTATTGAACTGTGATTACCACTTATTTGTCAAAATATTTAGTCCAAGTATGCAGGAAATACGACAAAATACGATTAGTGGGTTCCAGCCTACACTGTACATTAGAAGCGGCCTTTCACAGTACATTGGCTGTTCTGAGATGTTGTATATTGTACTGCGCACAGGATAATAAGTACACTGCACTAACTAACGTAGACCTTGAGAAAACCTTCGACAATGCATTTCACGGGGGACTGCAGGAACGTTTGGTACCCCAAAAGTTCTCAATAAAGTATGTAACTTTACCCACGTTTTGTATGAAGGTGATTCCTTCAAAGACCTCTGTAATGGGTATGTAAATATCTGCTATAGGGGTTAAGCGCTACGACCGACAACATTGTCCTCCAATGTTCATGATGCAGTTTACCCTGTACGTGACCCAGTGCTTGCTTCGGCAGCTGTGATCTACACCTATTGGAATAGAAGCGAATGGGCAGGGACTTACTGCAGAAGCATTCACAGATGATATATTTGTAATAGCAACCATCCCCAAAATTTTATCCGCCTGAACGATTGTTTACAGCAATATGAGGAAAGTACTAGGATGACTTAAACTGAGGAAGTCCGAGATATTACCAATTGGAACATAACCTCTGGATATATCAGTTTTAGGAACACCTATTGTGCAGCGTACGCAAATTCTGAGAATCTACTGCAGCAACAATGATGCAGACATGAGGGAATACAATTCGAAGTTTCGTATTAATGTTTTACGCCGCGTGAGGTATAGTCATAAAACCCCGATTGTGAATATACTACAATGTACATGGTTCTGTATAAGATATGCACTGAAGAGAATTTAGTTCCTTGCTATGTTCTCCCATCAAGACAATGATATTACCGGAGAATGGAAGAGATATTAAGTTACTTTATGATTAACGGGAAAGCCCTATCGTAATGCATGTAAACAATTAGGTCTCCCTAACGGTCAAGACAGATAGAGATTACAGAGGTGGCTCTACAGTGAAAAGCTGTGATGGTTAAGTTATAGTGTTTGCCCTCAATAATCCTGTATAGAGCATGCTACAACGAACATGCACAGCGTTTTTGAGTCAGGACAAATGTGACAAGGTTCTCCATATATTACGTGAAACGATCATACTTTGGACCATTTGCCACAGCACAAAGTATAAAATAGTGGTTTTCCGCCATGAAAAATATTTATGCTTTTCTTGGTGGACTTATCACCCCTCGTGTGCATTAGAGGTACTCAAAATAGTCCTGTAAGCGCATTTGAAGATTATGTGAGCTTCTGGAGATTAACTCAGAATAGGTAGCGGTAACGCATCAAATTGTAAATAATTTTTTTTTTCAACGGCAGACAAACTATATCACCAACAGGATGGCCATCCCTATATCTGCGTAGTATGTAACGAAGTATATTCACTGCAATATCGAATGATGGAATATTCAATCGAAGGAGAGATATGCACTTGGGTTTCATGATGTGTATCGAACTTGGATACCTGCCGGTAAAGTCGTTCACAAGCTAATATCTTACTTTTGTATTTACCTAGGGCTAGCCTTGCATTGCATAATTCCCTTCACTGTTTGATAATGGGTACATGTACTTGTTACAAAAGTTTCACAATCCCGCTGATTGTATGCTGCCTCATATATGGCAATTTATAGATGCTGAGAGATGGAAAACAATACAACAACACAGAACAAAGCACTCAAGTTATGGATACTTCAAATATAAGATAATAATGGCATTATGTATCACAACTCGATTTTTACCGGCATTCTGTCCTTCCTTTAATGACAATCCTTCATTGTTTGTGTTACATTGTAACGTTTCTATACCTATAACATGGTGCTATGGATAGTTTTATATAACTAAGGATGTGTAGGACAAAAATTCTTTAAAGGGAATTATGAAATTGGCTTTAGAAATTCTAGCGAGACATTTCATGCATGCTTATGTCAGTAGGAGAGGATCGCGTTATTTTAAGTGGAACTGTTTGCCGAATACTTGTGGTTATCGACACGCGTTCCAAATAGGCAAATCATACTCATCGGCGCTGAAGGAATCACAAGCTCAGCATACTCCGGTTGTACTTAAATTAAGATTGCTTTGACGTTTCTCTCTGTCTGTCACGTGCCTAGCAGTACTCTGTGACGCTCGGTCATTTAAATTACTTTGTCCATTTTGAAATATGATATGGCCATGAAGAAAGACGGAACGACGGACCTACTCCGCCACCAACGAGGTAATCCTAGTTGTCTGGGACAGCCCAGTAATTCTGCGTTAGGTCATGTAATGTAACACAGTTTGTAGCTAAATGAAAGAAAATCTTAGAACTAGAATTGCAAGTCAGTGTTGCCTCCCTTCGTCAGTCCTCTTATCTGCAGCTGCTCCTAAGCTTAACGTGGTCCCATGAAATCTGAATTACCCTACCATTGTCGTTACAGTGCGTTCGCTTCCAGCTGCGGCCGGCCGGCGATGGAATGTAAGCACGGAGCATTAGATAGCAACGTGCATCAACCCTCAAGCTTATCCTACTCACTTATTGTTTATTTGTTGTTGTCACTATAGTTACTTACTATGGTTTCAGTTTTAAAATTTCAGTAATCGTATGGACTAATGTCTTTGAAACACATACTTGCTGTGCAACACGTTTTAGAGACTTAGTTGTGGAGCGAGTGAATGACGTATTAATTTCAACGAGTCTTTCCTCAGTTAGGACCCTTCTGTTGAGTTTAGGATATTTAGCGTTTAGGGATCCCGATGTTCTTAATTTATTAACAAGATCCTGAGAGTCTTTCTACTTGCAACTGGAGCGATGGGAAGTTTGTCTTGAAGTTGCTTATATATCGCTCTGCATGACTCGGTTTTTACATAAGTGTGATACATGAAAAATGTTTGTTCAAGTGTAAATTTCTCGACTGCCATCTTAACGAATTTTAAAATAAACCTACGACAAGTCTTATACACTGCACTACGTTTTATACACTGTAGAGATAAGCTGTAGAGATAAACGAGACACTACACTACGTTTTATACACTGTAGAGATAGACAAAAACTGACTGCGTCTTCTACATTGCACAGAAAAGCGTAAATTGACTGTTCTACGGAAACCCTCACGGTATGACAGCACGTATCTAGGCTATATTACTGCTGCTCCGCGCTTACATGCGATCGCCCGGTCGCAGGGGGAAGCGAAGGTGTCGACGGCATCGTCATAATGTGGTTGATAAAAAAGCCACGTTGTTCTAGGTAGAATGCACCTTCCGCGTCTTCTTCTTTCTTTTTGACATAAATTCTTATTGAAATCCATGAAAGGAGATGCGAAATCTTGTCATTATTTGTTTATTTTATTTGTTTCATTGATCGTTTTCTTACTAAATTTTTCTTTCTTTGTGCTCATTGTTTTACATATTTGTTCTCATACTTTTAAGACTTTTTTATTGTTTTCATGGTTTATTAGTTACCAACATTCAAAAAAGGGGAAAATGTAGATTTTCCCAAGGTTTTTGCCAAATTTAAATGTTGCTTCCCCTAAACTCCTTTTGGTGCTGCTATTCATGATTAAAATTAAAGAAATTTGTAAACTTGAAACAAAATCAAGGGAATCCGAACTTCGTACTAGGGACTAAAGGAAACGAAATAGTAGGGAGAAATGAATTATCAGCAGCACATTGGTTGTTCCTTAACCACATTTTACAAAACCGATTTTCTGTCTGATATTTTTGTGCAATATACATAGTTATCCTCTAGTAATCTTTCATTTAAAGTTTGAATGGAAATATCTATAGCAAGCATTTGATTAAAGAACTGTATTACAGTTCAAACCCATTTTCATGTCTAACATTTTGTGCTGACATAAAAATGACTTGTGTCTCTTGGACTTCTTGCCCAATACACCTAGACATAAAGGATTGTGTATCCTCACCATGGGCTTCCTATAAAAGTAATAATTAGACAAACCCCTGTTTAAAATACAGCATATCCCAAGTATTTCAGGAAAACTAAGAAAGACAAGACGAATAGTATCACTAATTCCTTGCAGCATACCTTCTCTAAGCGCAGTCACGCAAACCCACACAGCACATACGCGCACTCCCGTGCACACTCACGCAGATACACAAACTTGTACAGCAGATACACGCACACATGTTGGACAAAAACTCACACGTTCGTACATATCTATACTCGCGCGCACAAGCAGCTAAGAATACCAGAAATACATCAGTACAAACACACTTGCGCAGTCAGGCAAGTGCACAAACACACACACGTTCACACACATCTATACTCGCGCACACAAGCAATTAAGGATACCGTAAATACATCAGCAGAAACACGTACACACAGCCACACAAACGCAAATACACACACACACACACACATTCTACGCAACGCATACATACAAA
This sequence comes from Deroplatys truncata, assembly GCA_030765065.1. Taxonomy (NCBI): domain Eukaryota; kingdom Metazoa; phylum Arthropoda; class Insecta; order Mantodea; family Mantidae; genus Deroplatys; species Deroplatys truncata. The sequence continues at coordinate 531,462,202 of CM060990.1, read as the reverse complement.
AACTGTACACACGCCCGTACACATATGCATATACGTATATGTGTACCTAAGCTGGCCGTAAGTTCTGTTACAAACTTTTGATACGTTCTGTACCAGGTGTTCGATCGACCGGATAACGCTCCTGCTACTATAGTCTACCTTATACATTGTTGGATTCAACTGAAGCTAAGTGAACATACTAGTTAAAGGTTTAGTCATGTATTGGGTAGATTCAAAAACGTGTTGCTATGATAGCGCTCTATAAGATCGGAAAATCTCACCTGAAAGCTTTCAGACAGTTTTAAGAAGTTGAAAGTTGATAGGATGTTTGTGTGCCGCACCAATGAGCGCTTAAATGACACTGATACAATTTCCGACTAACAACATCGGGACGCCCGCGCTCTTTGTGGATCAGGACAGTGGTAAAAGCAACGGTGTGTCGTATTTGGAGAAATCCGTGCGGAAGTAAAAACTGGTGACTCGTTGCATGAACATCTCCAGGAGATCAATGCCCATATTGCTCATGCAAGAAATTGAGATGAAGGCTTATTGCGGTGGTACTGCATCTATCATAATATCAAGAATTAAGCAGTAGAGAGAGCAGAAATGCAAACGCCTTCCTATGCTATACCCTATCAGGCAAAGAAAGTCCTTTTTACGGATGAAAGCATTTTTCACAAATTGAAAACACCTACAACCGCCAGAATGGCTGTGTGTATTGTAGGGCTTCTGAAGAAGCTCATGAAAGGGTCCCAAGATTCAAAGGGGCCACCATCCTGCCTCAGTGGTGGTTTGGTAGTAAGTAAGCTACGATGGTGTCACAAATCTACATTTCTGCCAAAAGAGGTTAAAGGCAATGCCCAGAATATATGAAACAACCTACTTTGAGGTTGTGCTGAAAAACTTAAACATCACTTTGTTCAAGAATCGGTACTGGTACTTCTAGCAAGATTCTGAGCCAGCCCATTAGACAGCATCCATTCAATCTTGGCTTTAGAAAAATGTTGCAGATTTTATTGCCATGCAAAATTTCCCCTCTAGCAACCTTTACCTCAACCCCTTGGATTATAAGCCGTGGTCAGTACCTGGGAGTATTGCTAGTAAGAAAAGACACCCGAATATTTAGTCTCTCAAAAAATCTCTTGAGCCAGCAGAGGAAGATCTCCCCATGAAGGCAATGCGTATTACCTACTGTTGATTAATGCCCGAAAGTCCTAGGTGCTGTATCAGGGTAAAAGGGAAGTATTTTGGAAAATAATATGTTTATTTAGCGCAGATACATGTGAATGCCATGTACCATAGCCAAACTAAAAGAAGACAGTAAAATGTATTGTTGCCACTATTAAATACTTTGTAACAGAGCTTAGGGCTAGGCTAGGTATATACACAAATGCGCGCGAGGGCACACACATAGGCAACCTAGATGGACGCATACACACACACAGGCACATGTGCGCCTAACGCATATTCACTTACACGGAAGTTTTCTTGAATCCTATACTTCAGAAGGTGTAATATTATGCGGTTATTTCATGCAGAATAGAAAATATGGGTTTCCAAATGCTGCATTCTTACGAAGATTCCTTAGATGCACACTTCATGGCCTTGAAGAAATTAAACACATAGGTTTCAGAGGACAGAATAGTCTCTCCTTATAAACTTAAGAAAACTTTGTTTTAATAGAATGTGAAGAACATTAGTAGAACCATTCATAAAATAATGTAAGAATGAGAATAAGGAATCTAAATATACATTTGAAAGATTTTGGAGTACTCCAAGACAAATTCTTTCTATGTAAACTTTATAGCTTGTTTTCTCAAATTCTAGTTCTGATGTGTCCTCATTGTTTTCATAAAACACTTTAGGTATAGCTTCCATTTTAATTACTTGTAAAGAAGGTGCTCTTCTAGATGGTAAGCTCATTCCCATCTTATTGACAAAACCTTTTAATTTGATTATTGTGGCGAGAAATGACAAGTTTTATTTACGCTATTATGACAGCAATAAAATCACTAAGAAGCATCTTACGGTAATATAAAAAGAAATAAGCATAGCTAAACAACATTTATTTACCTGTTTGAAATATAATCCGGTACAAGCGCGTTTGAATTTTAAGCCTTGGTCATAACCAGTATACCACCTCGTGCACACCAATGATAAAAATTAATGTGGTAATATCAGCAAAAATTCTTAAGAAATTAGAAGTGTGGCTTTGTGGCTCGTAGTGCACCAGAGCACATATTGGTGGTAATGTCCCAACCTGTCACTGACTACCATTAAACTAAGTTGCTGATGTATAGCATGTTCGGTAGTATACCTCAAATATCAAGCTACTTTGTTTCCAACAAATAAATAAATAAAAATCTGAAGCACTGCACCCCGTACCTAGTTACCTACACTGGGCGTGCATTCCAAATTTTTATAACTTTTTTCAAATTCAACAAAACATTTTACAACGCATTATTGTTCAGATATGACACAAAGGAAAGAAAGGAAAAGACAAAACATAACACAAGAAAACAGACCAATTGTTATTATACTAACTAGCTATTAACAATAGACGTATCCGGTGTTAAGGTAACTGGTATCCAGCTATCAATCTACTCTAAACTACATGCAATTTACGAAACAAATTAAACAGTAACTACAAAAAAACTTTAAATCAAACATTACGATACGTTCCTTTACGTTAACCCGTTATGGGCATCCGGTAAATTAAGTACTGGAATCTAACATTCTGTTTTATGAATTATTTATATTTATTTACTTTATTCGGCGGCGCCGTGGCCGAGTGGTTAGACCGCTCGCCTCCCACCGAGGCGGCCCGGGTTCAATCCCAGGGACCTGCATGTGGGATTTGTGGTGGACGAAGCGGCGTCTGGGCGGGTTTTCTCCGGGTTCTCCGGTTTCCCCCGCCATTCATTCCACCAACTGCTCCATCATCACCTTTCCTTTCATCCATTTCACCAACATTTCGTTTCATCTACTTCCTTCATCCCATACCAGGCATCGGGCTGATCACCCATCCTGGATGCTCTGTCTGATCCATGAGTGTCTGCTCCTCGACGGGCCTCTGACCCCAGGCACCCGCTTGTAAGTCCTGGGGGGTGTAAGTCCTACATAAGAGGAGGGTAAACAGATAATGAATGAATGAATGAATTATTTACTTTATTCAACAGTAGAATATTATAGAGAGAGAGCTGGCGCAGTTTTTGCGTTTACTTGGGAAAAGATAGGAAAAACGAGGACAGATGCGACGGTTCAAAGAAGAAAATGCTTTTATAAGGGGATGATAGGGAACACGGGGACAGATCCGAGGTAGAGCAGGTGCTGAAGGAGGGGAACGTCCTTTATATGAGAGAGGTGGGGAATGCGAGGAGAAGTGCTAGACAGAGTTTGAGGTGTGGAGTATGCCTTTATATGGGAAAGATAGGGAAAACGTGAACAGATAATAAGCTAGACAGATGCTGAAGGAAGCAGCGATACGCTTTATACTGGAGAGATAGAGAATACGAGGAAAGATATTAGACTAGACAGGACTTAAGGGTAGAATATGACTTTATATGGGAGAGATAGTACACTGAGGAGAGGTATTAGGCTAGGTGGGTTTGAATGACAGAATACGCGTTTATATGGGGAGACGAGGAAAATGATGGGAGTAGCTAGGTTGGAAGAGCGTTTAAGGAGGCAAATACGTTTATATGAGAGAGATAGGGAAGACGAGGGCCGATGCTAGGCTAGACAGGGTCTGGAGGAGGGGAATGCGCTTTGTATGAGAGGTAGCGGATACTAGGAGAAGTGTTAGGCTAGACAGAGTTTGAGGCGTGGAGTATGCGTTTACATGGACAGATGATAGGCTAGACAGATGCTGAAGGAGGGGGGATATGGACTTATATACAGGGGTGGTATAGAATGCGAGAAGAGGTGATAGACTAGACAGGGCTTGACGGGTAGAATACGTCTTTATATGGGAGAGCTAGCAAACCGAGGAGAGGTATTAGGCTAGGAGGGTTTGAATAGTAGGGTATAAGCTTATATGGAAAGACGAGGGCAGATTCCAGGTTGAGAGAACCTTCAAGGAGGAAAATGCGTTTATATGGGAGAGATAGGGAAAACGAGGAGAGTTCCGAGGTAGAGCAGGGGCTGAAGCAGGGAACGCCCTTTATGTGTTAGAGGTAGGGAATACGAGAAAAGGTAGTTAGTTAGACAGAGGTTGTGGAGTAGGGTTTACGTTAATGTGGGGAAGATATGGAAAACGGAGAGACATCCTAGGCTGGGAGAGAGTTGAAGGACGGCAATGCGCTTTATATGAGAGAGGTAGGGAATACGAGGAGAGGTGCTAAACTAGACAGAGTTTAGGAGTATAGTAGGGTTTTATATGGGAAATTATAGGAAAACGAGAAGAGAGGTTAGGGAGGTTAGTGTTGAGCATGTGTAATGTTCGTGCATGCATAACGTCATCTAACGTTATTGAAAACAATCAAGAATTGATACTGCTAACGTCCCGGTATTGCGCGTCTCAAGGGCTGGACGAAGGCCATCGATCGAAGTAGCCCACCGCATGTATTATAATTGATTAATGTAATTAAACGCTGGTCCACGATGGATGAATACAATTATTCTAATTAAGCATTTTTTATTGTTACAGTATAAAGGGTAATTCGGATAGTATCGTATGTATGTAGGGTAAACCGGTTAGTATCACAAGTTTTTATGGTAATTCAGAGCAGTGATTCGTACCAGAGGTATTCAATGTAATTTTCATACGATTCGGTGGTATGTCGGGTATTTAACTCATTTTAACATGTAATTCAGATAGCGTCACAGGTATTCATTGTAATATAGAGAGTAATTAGTTTATAAACGTTTCTCATCCAACGTTAAAACACTTTGATATACTTTTATTCTAAACCTTACAAACTTTTTATGCGTTAAACAGTTGGTGTACGAGACGGAAGAGGATAAACTCCATATTGGTTTATAGTGAAGGTATATAGAAGTATTCTAAAGTAACCCCACACAAAACGCCCTAACCTATCCCTACCTTGACTTCTCGCTATCTATTCAATCTTATCATCATCTAACATAACCAACGTAACAAGACGTAACACCACCTAACATAACCACGTAAAAAGACGTAACGTAACCAGTAAACGTAACCACGTAACAAGACGTAGCACAGAGTAACATAACCACGTAACATGACGTAACGTAATCAACAAACCTAACCACGTAATAAGACGTAACACCACGTAAAATAAGCACGTAACCACGTCACAAGACGTAACACCGCGTAACATAACCACGTAACAAGACGTCACACTACGTAACATAGCCTCACAACCACGTGACAAGACATAACATCACGTAAAAAGACGTAAAGCCACGTATCATAACCACGTGACAAGATGTAACCAACATAATACCGCGTAACATAATCACGCAGTACAACGTACCTTAAGCACGTAACCACGTAACAAGACGTAACAACACGCAGTAACCATGTAACCACGTATTATAACCACGTAAGCACGTAACATGACGTAACACACTGTGGCATGACGTAACCAGAAACGTAAAAAACGTAACACCACCTAATCTCCCTAACCAGATGTAACCTTGAGTTTCTTTTAGTGAAATTGCGGCGTTTTATTCAAGTTTTATTATTTGAAAGCCTTAATTGAAAATTTTTACATCAACATACCTTTATTTTAGTTCTTTGTGGACGCCTCTCCCCTTTATCTAGGCTTGAGCCTAGAACCAGGATTGTTCCTAATGACGGGGTTAACGCCTCCCCTTCCATCTTCTTATTCTTCTTTATTCATCAGGTGTCTGCTAGGTGTATACACATCCCATGGGTAACCTTCCATTTCTTTTAAATTGTAGACTCACGGAGAAAATCTTCAACTTCGGTTTACATTCTCTTGAGCACTATTTGTAATGCTGCAATGCCCATATGCATATGTCGTTATGCCATCCTGGGCACGAACTATTTTATCGTCGTATGGAGTCAATGTAATTTTATTCACTTGCACTGTGGTAAGAGCATGCTGTCGTGACAGGATCAGATTCATGCGCGTTCTTATTATTTCTCTGGTTTTAAGACATTCTATATAGCTCTCGAATGTGACGTACGGCTTAATAGCACTACGTTTTATGCCTTTAACCCTTTCTATCATTGGGCCGTGGATATCTGGTGCATACATCTTAGGTAGTAGTCGGATAAAACCTTGGATGATTTTTCCATTAGCCTCATCTTTAAATTTCCCAAGCACCTTCTTGTTTAGAGCTGAATAGCATATATGGTCTGTAGGATAATCAGCCATATCTAGGTGTTAAAGAAAACGTAGCTTGTCCTGGTACACATTTTCAGTTCTCACTCCATGAATGAATGAATCAGTGTCAATATACACAAGCTTCGGGTTTTCAGTTCCATAATACCGTATCAACACATCATAGTGATAGTGGTGTATTAATGCTTTGTAGATGTTCAACACACTCATTTCAATGTATATAGGCTTGTTGAACGCAATCTGTCGGAATGCCATATACACAGCAGCTAGGGTGGTGGCATATATTGTTCGATCGATAAACGTAGGCTTGGCAATTAAACTTTCCAGAGTCTTCTCGTATGTCACCAACCGTATATCCACACGATTACGAAGTTTCTCCATAGTTTTTCCGAACATAGCATTGTTGAACAGTTTGTAGAGATCCTTCTCAAAATCATTTGCAGCCTGTTGGCGTAGTCTGTTGTTAAATTCCACATACGGTTTTTACCACTGCAACTGTTGGAATTGTAACACACGATTGATTTTTGTTAGCCATATTCCATATTTAACAGCCTGCTTCAAATTCATGTAATGCGCTACATACTTCTTTGGAGGTCCAATATGGGGTATCCGTTTCTTTGTAGTCGAGTCCTTAGGCTTCATATACTCGGACAGGAACGGTAGATTGTTATGTAGATCGTGAAGTTCCGCAGGATACTCGATGTCAACGTCTAATATGTATCCATGAGGATCATATTCTTGCAGTCTTTCTAAGTCGATTTTTGCAGTTGACACATACTCAGATCCGCCATAAGGGAGGACAAGGCACATGGCCCAACAATATTGGTTATTGACGTCCTAATATATAATAAATTGGGTTGGTCTCGACGGATAGTACTTCTCCATGTAGGTGTTGTTTGCTTCTGCATACCGGTAGAAAACTTGACATAAACCCTCTCTTATACCGGATTCTATCATGAGTAATTGTCATAATCCTATAACAATTCCAGCTGAATTCCTGTATATAGTAACATAGCCTCCCATGTAAGTTTTACAGAGGTAAAATAATGAGCAGGATCGACTTTGTGTATATTGAAGCTTTGATCTCTAAACTTTTCAAAGACAACAGCTAGAAGAAGCACATCAGGGACTAAGTAGAGCTCGCTGTACTCACCCAGATTTCTTACATTAAACAGCTCCCAGACATTTCTAGCATGATTGTAGGGTTCATCACTAATTTCTTGTTTATTTAATTTATTATTGGAGTCCTGAGGAGGCAAGCAGGATTCGTTCAAAACATACCATGAAGTGACATAATCACAGGGAAATACGCCCTTACGTGTCATCAACTTCAACTTGTCTTCTCAGAATTGTTTCGGTGTTTCAGGGTACAATGTCATATTTTTCACCAGCTTATCCAAGCTTGTACTGAGAAACCGAAAGCTATCCGCAAACCGAATCTTTATATCTCCTACATACTTGGAGAATCATATATAGCTTTCTTCAGAACTAGGAATTACTTCCACCCGCTCACTTTTGCATCCCAGCTCATTAACAATGAAGTGTGAGTCATACCCACGGAGGTTGTGCATGAAAACTGGAATGTATTTAAGTGTTTTGCAGGCTAAATTACATTCATTATGTAGACTTTCACCATATTCACAACCGATGTGATCATGGTCACGTACTTTGTAGTTCTCTTCGGTAAAGGTTTTTCCACACAAGTAGCATACTGTAGAGTATTTGAAATCCATCTACTATTCAACTGGACGTTTCAGGGGCATGACAGATTTCTATATATTATTAATTTCCTTTGCAAGGAACGACAGATATTCCACAAACATCTGAGCAGGATCCTCACATCGATATACATAGGCATGCTTAGGAAGACAGTTTCCCGATGTGCAACGTCGGGCGACGGTTTAACGTAAACGCAGAAACTCATGGGTACATGCTGTTGATAAAGCGTTGTATATGAAGTTTCAGGATTGGGAATACATGCATGACATAGTGCGAGAATGCTTTCGAAGTCTGCATACATGACGTAAGGTAGTTTCAACATCCTTTCAAAATTTTTAAATTGAACAATTGATTTCTCATCGGTAGGCATAAGTACCCTTGCAATACCGTGTTGATTACAGGTGGCTGCATTTTCTTGTAGTCTTTCCATTCCACTTCGTGCGCACTGATCATCAAAATGTGTAAAACAACGCTTACAGGTATAAACACATCCGTTATGCATAGTTTCCTGACGTCGAATAACCCTTTCAAAATTCTTTATGTAAACGTTATGAATCTTTTACTACTGCCACTCAATAGAAGGAGGTCATTGTGTTCAGGTTGTACAGTCTCAGCGACCTTTATTGGATACACTTCATGCTTCGCATCCAACCCGAAAACGTTGTTAGACATCCTGTTAAGCTTCTCAAATTTAGATATTTGAGAAAGCGGAGTTGGATAAGAAACGTAGCTGAAGTCATATTTACTTTGAAGTTGCTTATATTTACTCACGCGTTGTGCATTCTTCTCAACGAATCTGGCTAATACAGATTACATGAAACATTACTCGTCAGTAATGCTAGGATAGTTACGTAATGACAACTTTTTTTGTTTGGTTAAAACATATTAATAAGGTTAAATATGCACGAAACAATATTTCCTGAGTCCGAAAATGTAAATTTTAAGTTAACGCATATTTTTTATTTTTTCGTAATTGCATAATATTTAATGTCGTTACAATTATACATATTTTCGATTTTTCACAGGAATTGATTACGTATTTCAAAACAAACTAATAAAATGAAAGAAAATAAAGCCTGAGACAATAAACGGAAAGCGGTAGGTATTGCATTTTCAAAGAGTTTCCGATTGTTAACGCGACGATTATTATATCCAAGAACTGCCGATGTAAACTTATTCAGTGTGACGATAATACAGATGCAGTTTGGTTTTGTTTTTGCGTGTAGAGTGATTGCGTTAACCTCCAGCGTTCTCTAGTTATAGCAGATAAAATGCTGCCAGTGAAATCGAGTTTATCTACTCAACTAGACATATTTGTACGTGAAAACAAAGGTGTGCTTACTAAAAATGGACTAGTTTTATTTTTTGTTGCGTGTGAAAAGCGTATAAGTGCAGACACTCGTTTCCACGTGACGCAACATTTAAAAACAGCTACACATTTCAAAAATGTTTAACTAAAAAAAGTGCCAAACAGTCAATGCTAATTGCCAATACGGGTATCCGAAATTAAGCCCCGAGTTTTCAACCTTTAATAAGGACCTATGGGAAGCTTTCGCTAGTGCTGACATTCCGCTCTATGAATTAGAACATCCTAAATTACCTGTTTTCTTAGAAGCGTATATAAAACAGGCTATACCACATGAGTCCACTCTTCGCAAACATTATGTTCCATTACCTTATGAAAAAGCAATACAAGAAATTCGTGATTCTATTAAGGATAATCTAATCTGGGTTTGCATGAATGAAACTCCTGATGCGTGTAAACGATCTATATGTAATGTAATTGTCGGTACGCTCGGTGAAAATGGACTGTCAAAGGCTTATCCTCTAACAGTCGAAGAAATAGCAACTATAAATCATTCAACAATTGCGAAAATATTCAATAATGTAATGTTGCTATTATGGCTAGAGGGAATTAGGTATGAAGATGTAGTTTTGCTTTTATCTGACGCAGCACCTAATATGGTTAAGGCAGGAGGGGGTTAAAACTGCTTTCTAGTAGACTAATTCATGTAATATGCTAGGCGCATGCAATGCATCGCCTAAGTGAATCTGTACGCTTAAATTTTTCTGCTGTTAATAGTTTAATGTCAAGCGTAAAAAAAGTTTTTTCTTAAATCTCCGAGTAGAATCAGTTTGTTTGAACACTTGTCTCCAGGAATTCCACTCCCTCCTGAAACGATCATTACGAGATGAGGGACCTGGTTACAGGCTGCTATATATTATGGTAACAATTTTGACACTATCGAGAACATACTTCAAGAACTAAATGCAAATAGCAGGGATCAGTGACTTTAAAATGTGTAGACACTTTGAGCTAGAAATGCAATAAATTTCTTAAAGCATTTGCTAATACGATTCTGGAAGCTTAAAATCGGAGTAACTCTAAAAAAATTACTTTGCTCGTGATTGTGATCAAATGTAGCGATTTTGTATGATAACTGCGTATTAAGCATATATAGCTTGATTCCGTGTTTTAAATGTTTTGTCGCAGGTTTCTCCGACACTGTTAACAAATATACACTCAGCTAGCAAATTAATTTTCACACTTTTGTGAATACCAAGTTCTTTATGTATAGCCTGGATTATCCACTGTTTCGCCACATGCAGTTACATATTCAGGTCCTTAGTTGATTCACAACGTATAAAATATGATTTCAAGCGTCCATTGAATGAAGCTTCATATTCTATCATGTCTCAGTCATCCATTTTAGAAGATAACTCTTGCTTAGTAGGTTCTAATCTACGTTTCTCCTCAGGTATGTTTATTTCACACGCATCTTCGTTTCGGCGACCCTTATAACTGTCTTTGAAGGCTACATTACAATATTTACACTTGAAGAGCTGTTTACAACGTAGCTCATGTCGTCTTTTATCATATCCACGGAGGAACGTCTTACAGCATTTACCACAAGAATATCCTGAGGCACTAGGAATGATATCCTTATATAAGGACTTATTCATTTTTCTACCTGGTATAATAACCTATTAACCTTTCTTCAAGGAAATATACCCTCTTTACCTTGATAACATTTTGGAAGCTCGAATATTTTCTGAGAGAACAACGATGTTGTCTCCTCGGAGATGATTAACAGAATGAAGTCCAATGCCAGAGATCGCTGTATTTATAGAGGAAGCACTAACCTTTTTGAGTCAATTATATAACGTATTAGCCCTTCTTCAAGGAAATCTTCGCCTTTTCACCTTGATAACATTTTAGAAAGCCGATTATTCTCTGAGAGTACAACGATGTTGACACTTGAGAGTTAATTATCAGAATGAAGTTCAATGCTTGAGATCACACTATTTATAGAGGAGGCACGAAACATTTTTAGATAAATTATATCCTGAATATTAATACTAAAAATGGTGACGAAGCGTCTAATCTCTTATATTTCAATTTGTGTTACAGTGATGTTCGGGCGTCTCCGTGCAGGTTAGGGTGCTTAGAGTGAGCAAAGTATTGCAACTATGATGTATTGTTAGCGTATAATCGTACAGATTCGGATGCTTGACTCGTGAGGGTGATGAACGATCCGTCGACCGAGCAAGAGGCAAGTATCCTTTGAGCATGCGCGCGAAACCTAGAAGCACAAAGATGCGAATGAAAGTAAATCGTGATAGCATACACCACTCCAGCATTCGCGTGCAGACCAGCGAAAATCATAAAAAATCCGGCAGTCAAATCTGGGAGACCTTCAGATTGTACACGTTAAAGATTAACACGTTAAAGGAGTAACTCAGGAAAAACTACTTTGCTTGTGATTACAGTCAAAAGTAACGGATTTCTGTGACAACTGCGTATAAAGCGTGGTTTTTTGTGATAAATGTGTATTAGGCGTGGTTTTCTCTGATAAATGCACATTAGGCGTATCAAAATGTATTGAGTACTGATTCTGTGAAGAATGACAAGACGAGGAAAATAATGTATTTTAAGCGTGGTTTTCTCCGATAAATGGATATTAAGCGTATAAAATGTCATCTTGTGTACTGATTCTTTGGGCAGAATGAGGATGAAATATAAAGAAAGTATTTTAAATGCGGTTTTGTCTGATAAATGGACATTAAGCGTTATAAAAATTTCATATTGTGTACTGATTCTATAAGGTGAATGAGCGGGATGAGGGAAAGAAAGTACTAAAAGGATTGAAAACACTAAATAATAGGATATATACATGAATTTAATTAAATAAGAGGAGTAAAACTTCTACGCTTATTCTATAGTATTATAGTAGAAATTATGATATCTTTGCTGTGTTAGGGATTGCGGTGGTTGGTATGGTAGGCATTGAATGTATACATCTGTCTGAATGATCGTGCGCGTTCTCTACGCGTTTCAACATGTCGGAGTGATTCACAGACAGTCTGTCTACAGGTATGACGTCATCTGGCATGGCATCCTATTGTTATGAGTCGTATGGTATAAACCTGTTTTTACGGCCTGGGTCAGACAATAACGTCTGTGGTTTGCATTCGGAGGACTCTGGTTTGATTTCCGTAGGAACGGTCGCTCTGACCGTAAGTTTCTCGCAGTTTTTGCTAGTCTGAAGGCGAATGCCTGGGTGGTTTCTCATCTACCACGATTTACTTTCCCTTTCATTTACATCTTTCACGTGTACAATCCGAATATCTCCCTGGTTCGATTACCATCGGCTGTTCACTCTGACCTCAGATTTTTCGCGGGTTTCCCTGGTCTGCAGGCGATTGCCTGGCTGGTTTCTCATCTATCGCGATTTCCTTTCATTTTATTTCATTTACATACTTCACGTGTACAATCTGACGGTCTCCTTGGTTCGATTCCCGTTGGTTGTTCATTCAGACCTGAGATTTTTCGTGGTCTTCCCTGGTCTGCAGCCGAATGCCTGAGTGGAGTATGCAACCACATCTTCGCCTTTCACGTGTTCTTCCAGGCTCCTTTGTTAGATTTTCCGTCGGTCTCTCACTCTAGCCTTGGATTTTTCATGGTTTTCCCTGGTCTGCAGGCGAATGCCTGGGTGGTTTCTCATATATCACGATTTTCTTTCCCCTTCATTTACATCTTTCACGTGTACAAACCGAAGGTCTCCCTGGTTCAATTACCGTCCAGTGTTCACACTGACCTCAGATTTTTCGTGGGTTTTCCATGTTGCTGGGCGAAGGCCTGGTAGGTTTCTCATCTATCGCGATTTACTTTCATTTTATTTCATTTACATCTTTAACGTGCACAATCTGTAGGTCTCCCAGATTGGATACCCGTTGGTCGCTTACTCTGGTCACGGATTTTTTATGGTTTTCGCTGGTCTGCACGCGAATGCTGGAGTGGTGTATGCTATCACGATTTACCTTCATTCGCATCTTTGTGCTTCTAGGTTTCGAGCGCATGCTCAAAAGATACTTGCCTCTTGCTCGGTCGACGGATCGTTCATCACCCTCACGAGCTTGGATGTATGAGCTTCATTCAATGGACGCTTGAAATCATATTTTATACGTTGTGAATCAACTAAGGACCTGAATATGTAACTGCATGAGGCGAAACAGCGGATAATCCAGGCTGTACATAAAGAGCTTGGTATTCACAAAGTGTGAAAATTAATTTGTTAGCTGAGTGTATATTTGTTAACAGTGTCGGAGAAAACTGCGATAAAACATTTAAAACACGGAATCAAGCTGTATTCCTAGAAACGGACCTGGCCTCTATGTTGGAAACGAAAATGAAGAAGTTGGTTACTGAAATGGAGGAATCACAACTTAAGGGTAGCAACTGGGCTCTGCTTGCTGTAGAAGGAATTCCCCTTGGTATTAACAAGTACAATCCGTTACGAGGAAGTAGCTACATACCCCTGCCGGCTTCTGTTGAAGCAAGAAAAGCCTGCATTAACAATCAGAATTTAACTGATGAGCTATGCTTTATGTATTCTGCATTAGCCAAATTTGTCAGCGTCAAGCCTCAACGGGTGAGCACGTACGAGCAAATTCAAAATAAATATGACTTCAGTTGTGTTACCTATCCAACTCCACTTTCTGAAATACCTAAATTTGAGAAGCTTAACAGCATGTCTATCAACGTCTTCGGACTGGATGAGAAGCATGAAGTGTATGCGATAAAGGTCGCTGAGACTGAACTACATGACCACCACGACCTCCTACTATTGAGTGACAGTAGTGGTAGACATCACTACGTTTATATAAAGAATTTTGAAAAACTTATTCGACGTCAGAAAGCTAAATGTAAGGAACATGTTTATACCTGTAAGCGTTGTTTTACACATTTTGACGATCGATATGGACGAAATGGACTGGAGAAACTACAAGAACATGCTACCATTTGTATTTGACATGGTGTTGCAAGGGTAGTTATGCCTACAAAGGAGAAATCAATTGTACAGTTTAAAAATTTTTAGAGAACGTTGAAACTACTTTACGTCATCTACGCAGATTTTGAAAGCATCATACATGTATATCCGATCCTGAAACTTCATGTACAACCTCTTATCAGCAGCCTATGACTTTCTGCGTTTACGTTACCCATTGTCCGTTGTTGAACATCTGGAAACATCTTCCTAAGCATCCCTATGTATATCGTGGTTTTGATGCTGCTCAGAACTTTATGCAACACCTGTCATTCCTTGCAAAGGAGATTAATAATATATACAAATCTGTCATGCCTCTGAAACTTACAGATCAACATCAGATGGGTTTCAACTCCTCTAAGTATCTACTTGTGTGGAAAAACATTTACGGAAGAGAACTATTAAGTACGCGACTATGATCACATCAGTGGTGAATAACGGGGAAGTCTATATAATGAATGTAATTTAGCCTGTAAAACACCTAAATATGTTCCTTTCTTCATGCACAACCTCAGTGGTTAAGACTTACACTTCATTGTTATGGAGCTGGGATGCACAAATGAGCGGGTAGAAGTAATTCCTTGCTCTGAAGAAAGCTACATATCATTCTCCAAGTATGTAGGGGATACAAAACTTTGGTTTGTAGATAGCTTTCGATTTCTCAGTACAAGCTTGGATAAGCCGGTGAAAAATGCAATATTGTACCCTGAAACACTGAAACACTTCGGAGAAGACAAGATGAGGTTGATGACTCGTAAGGGAGTATTTCCCTATGATTACGACACTTCATAGTATGTTTTGAACGAAACCTGCTTGCCTCCTAAGGACTCCTACAATATATTAAATGAAGAAAAAATTAGTGTGCTGATTACGATCGTGCTAGAAACGTATGGGAGCTGTTTAATGTAGAAAGCCTTGGTGAGTACAACGACCTCTACTTAATCTCTGATGTACTTCTTCTAGCTGATGTCTTTGAGACATTTAGAGATCAAAACCTCAAAACACATAAAGTAGAGCCTGCTCATTATTTTGCTACTCCAGGACATACATGGGACGCTATGTTGCTTTATGCAGAAATTCAGCTGGAATTATTACAGGATTATGAACAATTTCTCATGGTGGAATCCGGTATAAGAGAAGGTTTATGTCAAGTTTCCCACCGTTATGCCGAAGCAAACAACGCCTACATGGAGAAGTATGATCCGTCGAGACCAACCCAATTCATTACGTATGAGGATGCCAATAACCAATATGACTGGTATATGTGTCACGCCCTCTATTATGGTGGATTTGAGTGGATATCACCTGAAAAAATCGACTTAGAAAATGTACAAGAAGATGATCCTCACGGATATATATTAGAAGTCGACATCGAGTATCCTGCAGAACTTCACGATCTGCATAATTTACCATTCCTGCCTGAATGTATGAAGCCTAACGACTCGAGTACAAAGAAACTAATACCCCATCTTGGACCTCGAAAGAAGTATGTAGTACGTTACATGGCTTTGATGCAAGCACTTAATCATGGACTACGGCTAACAAAAATTCAACGTGTGCTACAATTCCCTCAGTCACAGTGGTTAAAACCTTATGTGGAATTTAGCAACAGGCCACAACAACAAGCTGCAAATGATTATGAGAAGGACCTCTACAAACTGTTTAACAACGCCATGTTTGGAAAAACAAGGGAAAACCTTCGTAACCGTATGGATATACGACTGGTGACAAATGAGAAGACTCTGGAAAGGTTAATTGCCAAGCCTACGCTTATCGATCGAACAATATATGCTGCTAATCTAGCCGCTGTACATATGGCCTCGCGACACATCGTATTCAACAAGCCTATATACATCGGTATTAGTCTGTTGGACATCTCTAAGACATTAATGTACCACTATCATTATGATGTGTTGCTGCCATACTATGGATCTGAAAACCTGAAGCTTATGTATATGGACAGTGATTCGTTTATCCATCGTGTGATAACTGAAGATGTGTACCAGGACAGGCTACGTTTTCTCGAACACCTAGATACAGCTGATTACCCTATTAACCATATATACTATTTATCTCTAAACAAGAAGGTGTTGGGAAAATTTAAAGATGAGGCTAATGGTAAAATCATCCAGCGCTTTGTCGGACTACGACCTAAGATGTATGCCTTAGATGTCCATGGCTCAATGATAAAAAGATTAAAGGCATAAATTGCAGTGTCATAATCAGTACATTACATTTGAAAGTTATACTGACTGTCTTAAAACCGCAGAAACAATCAGAACGGCCATGAATCTGATCCTATCACGACAGCATGGTCTTGTCACAGTGCAAGTGAATTAAATCATATTGACTCCGTTTGATGATAAAAGAGTTATTGCTGAGGATGGAATAACGCCGTTTGCGTGTGGACATCACAGCATTACAAACAGCGTTTAAAAGAATGCAAGTCGAAGATGAAGATTTTCTCGTGAGTCTACAATCTTAAAAAGTGAAGGTTATCCGTGTGCTGTATATGCAACTAGCTGACGACTGATGAAGAAAGAAGAAGATGGAAGGGAAGGTGGTAACCCTGCCATTAGGAGCAATCCTAGTGCTAGACTAAAGCCTAGATAAAAAGGGAGAGACACCTACGACGAACTAAAATAAAGGTATGTTGACGCAAAAATTTTCAATTAAGACTCTCAAATAACAGAACCTGAATAAAACATCCAAATTTCACTAATAGAAGGTCAAGGTTATCTCTGGTTAGCCAGATTAATTTAGACGATGACTGAGTAGAATAGAGGATTAGAGGATGATCTGGGATTGCTTAGGTTAAACTAGGCTAGGCTCGCGTACTGATTGTCTAAGTAATGAAGGATGGGTTAGCTTAGATTGTCTTAACAATGAGTTGATTACTTGTTCTTACGTTTGTTACGTGGTTACATGGTTGCTACGTGTTGTTACGTCGTGTGGCGTTTTTGGTTACGACATGTCACGTTGTGTTACGTGGTTACGTGGTGTTACGTTGGTTACGTCTTGTCACGTGGTTACATTCTTATTTTACGTAGTGTGATCGTCTTGTTACGTCTTGTCACGTGGTTACGTGGTTATGTTACGTAGTGTGACGTCTTGTCATGCTTTTACGTGCATATGTTATGTTGTGTTACGCTGTTATGTTACGTGGTGTTACGTCTTGTCACGTGGTTACGTCGCGTTACGTCTTATTACGTGGCTACGTTACGTTATGTGTTGTTACGCTTCCTAGGTTATACCATAATAGCATTGAATGGATAATGAGAAGCTGATTCAGAGCATACAAGGTAGGGATAGGTTAGGGCGTATACTTCTATATACTTTCACAGTAAACCAATATGCAGTTTATCCCTCTCAGTCGCGCACACTAACTGTTTAACGTATAACAAGTTTGCAAGATTTAGAAAAAAAGTATATATAAGTGTTATAACTTTGGATGAGAAATGTTTATAATCCAATTACTCTCTACATTACCGTGAATACCTGTGATGCTACCTGAATTAGCTGTTAAAATGACTTAAATACCCTACATTCAACCCGAATCATATGAAAATTACATTACATAGCTCTGGCACAAATCGCTGCACTGAATTACCATGAAAACTTGTGATACTATCTCGGTTTACACTACATATACTCTTATTTACATTAATCAATCAAAAATACTTAATCGTATTTATTGATCCAGGAGCATCGTTTAGTTACATGCGGCGGGGATACTTCGTTCGAGGGTTTGCGTCCAGCCCTTTAGAGACTCGATGCCAGGACTTTAGCAGTATAAACCCTTCATTCTTTATTCAAAAAATGTCTGGACAATGTTATGCATGGATGAACGCTACTTGACACATATATTTTAAAACTTTAGCGCCTGGGGACTTCACCCCAGTGTCGCGAAAATACCGCCAAAGGGTGTCAAAATATTTGTAAACTTTAATTGGTGGTGTCTTTGCCGTCTAAACCTCTTACTCCTTTAACTCTGTCTATCCTAACATCTCTCCACGTTTCCCCTATCTCTTCCGTATAAGGCATATCCCTCTCTCCTTCAGTACCTGTCTAACCTAGCATCTCCAAGGTTTTCTATCTCATCTGTATAAACCGACATTCCTCCTACTTCAGTCTCTGTCTAGCCGAGCATCTCTCCCCGTTTTCCATATTTTCCCATATAAACGCATACTCTTCTCCTCCACCTCTGTCTAGACTAGCACCTCTCATCGTATTTTCCTCCTCTCACATATAAAGCGCACTGTGCCTCCTTCAACTCTCTCTAGCATAGGATCTCTCAGCGTTTTCCATATATTCCTCATATAAGCGTATACCCTATTCCTCATCCTCTGTCTGCACTAGCACCTCTCCTCGTATATCCTATCTCTGTCGTATAAAGCATATTTCTCCCTCCTTCAGTCCCTGTTCTACCTCGGAACTCTCCTCGTTTTCCCTATGTTTTCCATAGATACGGATTTTTCCTCCTTGAAGGTTCTCTCAACCTAGCATATACCCTCGTTTTCCTCGTCTCTTCATATAAACGCATACTCCCCTATTCAAACCCTCCTAGCCTAATACCGCTCCACGGTTTCCTAGCTCTCCCTTATAAAAAACCATACTCTATGCTTCAAGCCTTGTATAGTCTAATACCTCTCCTCGTATTCCCTATCTCTCCTGTATATAAGTCCATATTCCCCTCCTTCAACATCTGTCTAACCTATCATCTGTTCACGTTTTCCCTATCTTTCCCATACCCCGCACCTTAAACTCCGTTTAGCGTAGCACTTCTCCTTGTGTTCCCCCACCTCTCTCATATAAAGCGCATCCTCACTCCTTCAACCCCTGTCTAGCCTATCATCTACCCTCCGTTTTCCCTATCTTCCCCATATAAACGCATTTTCCTCCTTGATCCCTCACGTCTAGCCTCGTTTTCCCTATCCTTTCCCATATAAACGCAAAAGTGCCCCAGAATCCCTCTATATATTCTACTCTTATGCTGTAGAAACAAATAAATACAGTGCAGAACTTCCTTAAAGTGAAACATACATATGTAATTTAATAAAAAATTGCAGTTTAATGTAGTTCCCTATGGATATGTAATGTCATTTTGTATTGATAAAACAAAATATATATATATATATATATATATATATATATATATATATATATGGCATGTTCAGAACATGTACAGTAGAATTTGGTCACACCACGATAACACCATTTCTTGTTAATTAATATAAACCATATAGAAACTAACCTCGTGAATATAATAAAACATAATGCAATTGCCAATTATTTTCACTTGCGCTTTTGTCTTCCTGATTTCTGATTTTTAAATTAAAATTAATAACAAAAATGGTTTTTTCTCAAAACATCATTTTTTGAGTTATCATGTTCTAACTAAACACCACGGATGTCTTTTAACGAATTATGCCTCCTTCCCATTATTTGTTCTACTTTATCAAAATCATAATTTTTTATAAAAAAATTGCCCCTCTTAAATTAATTAGTAAATCGATTGGTCAAATTATGGTTACTACTAAGAATGACATGTTGGGGGTGGTGCGAACTGCTCTGGAGTACCTTAAGATAATTTTTCTCTGCAGACTTATGAGTTGGTTCCTAATTTGTATGTTAGTCTTCCTCGCAGCCCATAGTCCTGACCCGTAAGTAATTATAGCTGCAAAAAAGACGTAGCGGTACATTGCTATAGCATTAAGGAGATTTTTAAATTGGATTGAAACAATCTTGCTAATTTTAACATTACGTTTTCGGAATTTACTCTCACATTTGCACATGTTTACTGAAATGTACTTTTTCATCCTAAAAGATTCCTAGGTATTTTGCTTCGCTGTTCCGTTTAAGGAGTTGTCCATTTTGGTCTGCAGCCAGCTCAAACTTTTTAAAAGAACGTTTATGTCAAAGGTCTGTTGGGATGAAACAGGTCTGGGAGGAGACGATTTCTTGGGCACCCTTCTTGTAAATGTCGTCTCACTCATGGGGGACTGGTTAGGAGAAAGTGGGTTAATGTCCCGAACATCACAGCTGTTGCGTTCCGTAAAGTCAATGTTATCTTCTTGATCTCCCATGTATGTGATATCCGATACTGATTTACGGTTTCTCACATGCAAGCGTATCTACACCCTTAGTAATTGACTTTTTCTATTCGTATTACTGCAGTCCCGATTACTGGCACTGTTGCCGGTGCTCTGAATGCTCCAGGTTTGAGTCCTGCGCGCTTCCTGTGGGTGCGTAGCTACTCGTGGAAATTCCTCGTGGCTGTCGGCGCTTAAGTTCATCTGCGGAGTCCGCTGCGAGGTACTTCGAGCCTCCACATTTGGTCACCAAGGATGTAGCGTTATTCGCCTCTGGTCATCAAATGGGCAGATTCACTTTCCTCGATATCCCGTGACGTCCTTCGAAGAATTGGCTAGGAGGGCGGCTAATCTCAGGGTCAGCCTCGTCGTCTTTTGTTTAATTTTGTAGAATATACTCGTGATCGTTTGGTAACAGCACTTGTCGTTACTGATGAAGTCTGCAAGCTTCAATTTTTATTGATTTTTATGTATATTGTGATGCAAATTAAATTCCGAATAAGTTTATAGTGCTATATAGCTCTGTAATCCGAATCAGTGTACGTCACAGTCTGAAATTAAGTACCGTATATTATTTCACGTCAATCTGATCAATGACCACAATACAACTTCGCTCCGGCTAGTATTCGCTTGATATTTGTCCTCTATCGCCGTTCTTTTGACGTACTTTTAACTATGTCCACGCATTAGTACTTAATGAAACCACAAAGAACACCTGTACATAAGCAATTTATCTGCGGTTTACACTTGATTAACGCGAATACACTGTGAGTCAACATTTAACACATAGGTATTACCTTATTACTTTGCGGTGGCATTATAGTCCACGAAAACCACTTAAGCTTCCATTTTTAAAGAAACGTGTCGCAGGTTCACCCTAAAAGTGATTGAGCTGAATGACTCAAAAATATCCCTAAGAGTAACTCACATACTAGTAATGACGCCTTCAGATTTTTCCCCAGAGTCAAATTTTTCTTAAACCTATTGGTTCAAGCTTCTGGGTTTTAAATTTACTGGCTTTTTCTTCAAAACTTTAAACATCAACGGTAGCAAGAAGGTTCATTGAGGAAGCGTCTCTCTCGACATTAAAAAAATGCTCGCCGCCTTTGAATATGCTAGAAAAACGGGACATATATGGCCCAACGCCTCCGTTGTTACAAAAAACTGAGTTGCCTCGCGTGTATTTATTTATAGGAAACTTGCAGTTTTCCTGGCGTACTATGCTGACGTTTGTTTGTAATTCTTCATGAAATTAAAACATATATGGATATTCTTTAGGGCTTTCATATTGTGTTAATTTTAAATAATTCTGGCCGGAATAGTGCATAATTTTCATTTTGGATGCTAAATTAATCGCCAATATCCCTTTAACTTTCATTACACAACTATTTCTCTTTAGGTAGGCGAGTGCATCCAGAAATAACGCTACATATTGGAAATGTTAACGGGAAGGGGGGTTATATTCACAAACAAAAAACGAATTAATCTCAAGCTAAGTGGAAGAGATTGAAGGAAATCTTTGACTGTAACGTAATTACGATACCGAGACACAGAGAATTTAACACAATCGATAAAAAATACAACCGTAAAAACAGTACTAGTAGTAAAAAACTGAGAGTTTAAGAGCATAAATACTTACTGAACTTGATAAGGTGTATTCGCTACCTTAGGATCAGACTGACGTAACTACATGAATGCATGTTTTGAGATATTTAAGTTTTTAAGTTCGTGATGATGCTATATGTATATTAGCATTGCTGAACACGAACTTCGTTATGAAATTCGATAACCTAGTTCAATTGCCCAATGATAGGCATTGATGTTTAGTTTGTAATAATCATTTATTAAACAGATATTTAATAATTTAATACAACACGCTGTAGTTACGTCTCTTTAATCCTAAAGAACTTACGATTCCCTGTTGCGACTCTATGGGTGCTGCAATCTTATAATGAAACTGCACACACTTTGTTGTTGTAAGACATTTATATTAAAGCATAAACTAAATTTTAAACAAAATTACATTAATATTACACTGTTTTCATGGGAGTGAAGTGAGGAATAAAGCTGATGGTACTTCTGTGGAATTATCCCTTTCTGGCATAACTCTTTCAGATCGGATAGTTTCTCTTTGGTGACTGCCAGGGGACCACCATAGATATGTTGCAATGCTAACTCCTCTGTTTGATTTTTTCTACTGTGCCCAGCTCTTATGATACACAACTCATGAAATTCTGCCTCATCGTAACAATACTTGAAATATATTTTATATGGTTCACCCTTACGTATTGCAACAATACAATTTTAACAAACTCACTGCTTCTCCGTTTTCATCCGTCTTTCTATTCCTAATTGTTTCTTTCTGAAGTTCAGTAAAGTTTACGAATTTTGTAGAATCCATCTTTATGACAGTGTGTCTCTTTGATGCCATGCGTACTACAATGAACCATCCTATGGGATCGAACACATCTACGTGCTTGCTTTTCTTTTCTATGCAAGGATGTACAGAGTCCACTTCCATCTGTGAGTGGCCTGGTTCGAAAAACCGCTGATTGATTACTGGAATGTTCATATTCTGTACGGCATATAACAACATTGCACACATGTTAATATGTCGGTTTTGTCCACATGTACCTGAAAATAGTGTTATTTCCTTTCCATTTGCAACATCTCTCAGAAAGTCCAAAACGCACGATGCCCTTCTGTTGAACACCTTTTCGCTGTTGACCCATCTCACCTGTTGGCTTGGTTGTTTGGTATATTCAAAATTGTAAAGTTATACACAAAAAATTACCTTTTATAAAACAAAGACTTGGAATTTGTCTTAGGACAGTACAGAACTGCCTCCAACTCATATTCTGCCATAACACACTCACCTTTTTTGCTTCATCCTTTTTCTTATTCTTCATTTCGCGTGCCAATTCTTTCTTCTTGATGTGATCATCATAGTTTATCTTCGTATTCTTATCTTCCTTCTCCATCTGTGTAAGATTAGAATATTTGAAACATTCATTGGTTATACATGATCCGAATATTTAAATATGCAGGTAAGCATTCCTTGTTAAACTTCTTCCTGGAATAATGTGATGGGAGAACTGGAAATTTCCGGATATGGTTTCTGATTTCCTTCTCCTTCTCTTCCGGTGGTTTCCAACCAGGTGCATGGTGACCTCTTTTCTCCTTCTCTATTACGTTGTGATCGCCTCTTTTCTTAATGGTTGTCCCCACAAACGTTTCCGATATGTCAAAGGTAGTGAGGAAAAATTCCTTGTATACCGGAATTTTGTCAAACCGTTTGACTAGGGAAAGATGTTTACTATTTTTTCTTTTAGAATTTTCTGATTGTGTTCGGATACCTTCCTTTTCATATTCATTAACTAATGAACTCAAATGTTGTCTCTGAAGTTCAGTAGAACCAAGGTCCCAGAAAGCTTGATTAACTTTCTGTCTATCATCGTTATTGAAATTATCATTACATTTTCGAATACACCTTGCACAACCTTTATCAGCACCCTTCAAGCTGAAACATCTTGATTTGTGGTAGAAGTGTATGCTTTCCCCGACTGTCTATTAAGTCTTTTTTTGTTTATTTTCCATTCTTCCATAACAACCCTATTCTTTCTTTTCCTTGTAACCGGGTCTTCACTGATTTTACCACTAGTTTCTTTAAATTCTTCAACCTCCTCTCTACATTTTCATTGACATCCCTTCCTGTTTGTTTATCATAGTTGGAATCTGTAATAAATGAATAATAAATAGTAGCTATAAACAGGCCTATTTGTAAATATAGGAATAAATATGGTTTAATAAAACGATAGTTCCCTAGTTTCTATGATGACTCACTATTTTACACAGATCATCTAGCACAGGCTCTTTGCCTGAATTAGTACCATCCATTTCCATACATTCTGCAATCTGAACCATGTTTACAGTAATAATGACTATCTGCCTCTCCTCATTAGAATCCGTAATACATTATATTCCAAAATGTAGCACCTATGTTAATCAGAAGAACCCTCAGAAGGTTATAAGCTTACCACCCTTCTCATTCTGATAATTAGAATCCTTACTGGGTTCATTAACTATCTCAGGACTATTAGTTTTCATAGATTGTGCCACCGGAGCTGTGGCTTTCACATTAGGATTGACAATGCCCCTCTATACTTGTTCATCATTAGAATCTGTAATAAATGAAGAATGTGTCTGTAGTGTAGACCTCCAAAACACAGTAATAACAGCCCCCACAACAATAATGATAACAATGATAATAACAAGGTGTAAGAGTACTAGTAACTAGACCAAAACCATAACATCACAATTATTACTCACCATTCTCACTTATATAACTTTTTGGCTCATAATCAGGATCAGTATCTGATTCAGCTGCTGCTATAAATTCTCTAGACAATACTTCTCGTTCCTCATATTCTGATGTCCCACTGTCATAAACTATAAAATAACAAAGTACTGAATGCTTTAACTAAGCTACAAAGTTTAAATGACAGTTCATATATAATTCAGTTATTATTTCAATATCGTATCTACAAGTTTAATAACTAACATTTATTTATGTTTTGTTCCAGTGTATTTTATACTTACATTTATCATTATTTTCATTATCCTTTTTTCAGTTACTAACTGAACCATTCTTCTCCCTATGGATTCCATAATAGAGTTTCACTAATTTTTAAATCTACAAATGTAATGTTTGTGAGCTAAGAACACACTGCTAAGCAATTTTGCACTAAATAACAAATTGCCTTTAAGTACATGCGCTTTCATGCGCGATTTGGTGATGTGCACTCCTTTATATGTGGAATTGTGTATGTAAAGGAAATAATTAAAAAATAACAGGAAAATTACAGTGGTCGGTCACGTAGGCAGGAAGGATGAGACAAACGTAAGAGCTTATCAGGTGTCAATAATAAAACGAAGCGTTAGGGTCAGACAAACGTATCAGTTTTTACCATACTCTGATCTTTATCAAAATTATTATTTTGCAGATAGCGTTACGGTCAGTCAAACGTAACGGCTTTTACGTTCCTTTTACTCTTACAAAGAGTATGACATTGTAGTTACGTCGACGCTTAACTTCGAGGCTATTATAGTTAGAGATACGATTGTTTGTTCCTAAGATAGAGCGCAATTTTCTGATTATGGAAGTAGTCGTAACTCAAAAAAGCAAAAAGTGTAGTTAGGTCAGTCTGATCCTAAGGTAGCGTATTGTGATATCCTTTGTTCTGTGCCGCTGACTCCCGCCCCCTCCTTTGTGTGCTGACCCCGAAAAGTCGCCCACCACGCCCTCTTTTGTGTGCTACTGCCATGCCGCGCTGTAGGGTACTAGAACTAAGGGCTATTGTCCTTTTGTGGTCTTACCCCGAGAAACTGCCAACCACGCCCTCTGTTTGTGCGCTACTGTCATGCCGCCCGGCAGAGATTCAGAACAATTGCTATAATCGTTTTGTGGCCTGACCTAATGCCGGCATGGACATAGGAGAATAATGGGCTATTGTGCTCGCACGAGAACAACAGCTTATTGTTCTCGCCGCTAATGGAGGTGGTCCTTGTGTGCTACTGATGCCAACAGCCGTATGTCGTCGAGCAATTGGTTATTGTTTTCGTCGCGTGCCTCCGCCTCCGCAAATCGATGTAGGAAATAATTGTCATTCAATCAAGTAATGTTCCTCCATGCATAACGTGGTCTAACATTATTGAAAAAATAATCAAGGTTTTATACTGCTAATGTCTCAGCATCGCGCCTCTAAAGGGCCGAACGCAGACCGAAGTATCCCCAGCGCATGTGTCTTGATCGATTGATTAATGTAATTAAACGCTGCTCGTCGATCGATGAATACAATTAAGTATTTTTAATTTATTAATGTAAATAAGTGTATATGAAGTGACTCGCGCATCTGGTTGCCATCGTATATGTGTGTGTGTGTTAAGGTGACTATTACGCGTGTATAATTATTAAGGCTGATTACACTTGTTTAATTCTACTTTTGAGGGAAATTTTTGGGGGGAATTTATAAGAATACTACATCACTTAGATGAATCCATGACTGAAAGGACAGAGTTGGCGTAAATGACTAACAGGAGACGTTAATGGGTGAGTCTTTCACTGAAAACCCGAGCGCGCTAGGTCCATCTCGTGTACGGTGCCTCGCTCGACTAATGTTCTCTGGGATCTACAGGCATGGACTGCCTCGTATGCCCTCCCAAACACACCTTCCCTCTCCATGTCCGTCACTGCCTTCCGCACGCTTCTTTCACGCTCTCTATCTGACAGCGACAAAGCTGAGCTCTTCCCATATAAACACAAACACAATTTTAACCGGAAAGAAGAAGCTCTCCGTGTGCATAAAGCCTGGACACCTATCTTGGAGAAACAGATACATAGAAATAGCAGACATAATAATACCTCGCCAAACCCACCCACTCCCAAAGACGCGAGCCAATCACTGCACAGAACCTCATAGCAAGCCCCGCCCACCCCCACTATATAAGAGCGCCATCCTCCGGTCTCCACATTCAGACTCCGACCACCGCAGACACTGAATCACTTCACCCTGAAGATGCCAAGCGCTGTACTTGGCGAAACCGTCGGTATCCACGATGCCTTCTTGACCACGGCCTACAAGCCCGGATAGTTGTAATTCATTTATTAGTTATGACGCCGTCGGTGAAAGCCTCAGTATGTACAGTAATTAGTTAACTTTTAAAGTAAATAAGATACCTTTACAACTTACCAGACATGATGTTTGATGAAATTTCACAACGTGAAGTAAAGTCTGAAGAGTACTTAGATCGATGTGTTCTCACAAGACAGAGTGAAAATTGGTGGAGAAGCTGTCTCTTTTGATATCATTTTCCCCTATAAAGCTGGGTGCGAGAGGCGTGACGTTATGTTATACATCGATTTTTTGATTGGCTACTCCAACCCCTCGAGCATGTGGGGGAACTAGCCTCGCGCAGGGGATATTTCATAAAACGCGTTTAAACACGTTGCGCGGGGAATTCCTACATAACGCCACAGCTTTATAACGGAAATCATTCTGTATATGACGCAAGAAAGTAAAAAAATAGATATTGTTTTTTACATTATTGCTAGAATTCAACGTTTATTATTACCAAAATATTCGCTCTAGTATTATATTTTAAGTATCCGTCTACGATCAAAGTATTATTCTATCATGATATGAATGTGAGTGGTGACGATTATGCTATCACCTGAATCTCCAAATTCATACTATTATTTAATAATAATCTTAGAGCGAGAATACCGAAAAACAATAAAGTATTGTTTCTGTTGATATAATTTTTCTGGTGCGGTGCAAGGATCGTGTAATTTCTAGGTATGGAGACTGAAATATCAATCTTTTTAAGTGAAATAAACAAATAAGCTTTCTTGAAGATAATAATAATTATGCTAATAATAATCATAATAATTGCGAAATTTACGAATGTTTAAGTAGAGTGTTATATATGATCTATACACCATACCCGCTAGGAAATAATTTCACCGGGCTTATAGAGACCGTTAATGGGAGGGCGTGCCCTGTATCTATGTATTCAGAGACCTTCATGCAGGTCCCAAAGTCAGACAGGGCGGTCACCGGGAATCGAACCGGTGACCTCACGAGTTCAAACCTCACAGGTTACCTCGAATTAGTTTTTATCAAAACAGGCTTTAAACACATTTTACCTATGTTAAATAAGACTGTCATTCATCAAGTATTTCATTCATCTATGCACCAGACCGTAAAACTGGTTTGTTTCATAGACACATAAAGGCAAAATATTTGGGGTGATACACTCGAATGCTTAAGTTGCATACTTTCTCCCGTTTTTTGATTCTCAATACCATACTCTTCTTATCACCCACTCCAAATCACATTTATTTGTTTACATTTCATAGAAAAAATCAGTTTATTATCGGTATCATGCAAACAATTCTTTTATTTGACGAGCATGCGCCTAAGCAGATTAAAATATTTACACCATCATCTATATGAGCAGGGTTTTCCGACAAAAACGGTCTTTTAAGGCGAATTAGAAATCATTTTAAAAACACAATGCAGTCCTGCACTTATAAATTCTTTTAATGGGAAGGGTTTTCCATTGTCCGTTAATGTCTGTAGGATGGTATCCAGCTGCCGGGAATTTCCCGAGACGTGGTTTACCTTCTTCCGGGATATACAGTATATTTTGCAAGGGGTGTACAACTGAATAACTCATTGTCGAATTTCTCGAAGTCCACTGGTGTTGGGTCTTTGGATAAAGATTTTAAACAAATTTCAGATTTATACTTGAAGTCTTCGTAATGGTTCGAGCTCTCTGCTGGAATATTAAAAATACCTCTCGAAAGGAGATCTGTTTAAAAGTTCTTGACCTATGTTATATATTTACTAAGAAAGGAATGCATGTTTTGAAAGTCCATGTATTTTTTTAGTTTGAGTTTAGAGTTCGATTTCCCTCTTGTATTCAAAAACGCTTTAGACGCTACATATATAAACTAGGGTCTGTTACATTTGTCGTTTCATTTTTGTTACGGGAATAATAAAATAGATGATAATTACAATCATAATAATTGCGAAAGTAACGAATGTTTAAGTACAGTGTTATACAGGATCTATACATCATACAGATAGGAAATATATTACACTCACGCTTATAAAGATTATTAATGGGAAGGCTTGCGCTTGCAGGGTAAATCACCTAACTGGGATTCGAACTCGGGACCGCTCGAATGTGAATAGACACGCTATCTCTCAGAGAAGTCAGTATTTATTATTACATTTGAATGATGCTGGATCAAATAATTTTTAGACATGGCGGCTGTAACACCAGCCTGTTTAAATGGAATAAGCACATAAGCTTTCTTGATGATAATATAATTTTAGCGTCAGTAAGTAAAATAAATTATCGTTGTTTCTCTCGATGTAATTCCTGCCGTCTTAGGGAAAATCCATTCCCGTGTATTTCTAAAAATCCACTCAAGTGTTACATTTGAAACACCTGCTTTTTAGATGTTAGCTCCCCTCAGGAATCCCACCCATTAAGACGAGAGTGTGGTGGACAAACCATGCAGCGCCATAGTGTACCCTCTTCAAGGGTGTACAACATATTTTTGCAAGGGGTGTGTAAACGGCTATATCAATCGTTGGCGTCTGACATTAAAGTCCCTGCCTACGCGCGTTCTTGCGTGAGATCGTGGGGTAGTTTATCGGAAAAGTCGGTTTTAAAGGCCCTACCTATGCGCTTGCGTGAGTGGGCTGGGTACTTTATCGCCAACGTATGTTTAAATGTCCATGCCTATGCGCGTGATTGCGTTGGCGAGTGTGTTACTTTATCGACAATGATGGCTTTAATATCCATGCCTATGGACATGATTGCGCTGATGGGTGGAGTGTTTTAACGATAACACTTGTTTTAAAGTCCCTACCTATGAGCCCTCTTGTGTGAGTGGGCTTGGGTACTTTATCGACAATGCCTGTTTTAAAGTCTATGCCTATGTGCGTGATTGCGGTGTGTGTGGAGTGCTTTATCGATAATAACTTTTTTAAAGTCCCTGTCTCCGCGTATGCTTGCACTGGTAGTGTGGTACTCTATCGCCAACGTCTGTCCATGCCGCTGCGGGTGATTGAGTTGGCGGGTGTGCTACTTTATCGACAATGTCTGTTTTAAAGTCTCTACCTATGCGGTTGCTTGCGTAAGTGGGCGTCGTACTTTATTGACAATGCCTATTTTAAAGTCTCTGTCTATGCCCGTGATTGCGCTGGCAGTGTGGTACTTTATCGACAACGTCTGTTTTAAAGTCCATGCCTATGCGCGTGGAGCGCTTTATCGCCAGCGTCTGTTTTAAAATTCCTACCTGCAAAGGAGAGAGGGAGAGGGAGAGAGTATGCTTGCGCAATGGATGCGTTTTTTTAGCTTTTTTAGTGGCAATGACTGTTTTAAAGCCCCTGTCTACGCGTATGCTTGCGCTGGCAATGTGGTACTTTATCGGCAAAGTCTGTATTAAAGTCCATGCCTATGCGCGTGATTGCGCTGCGGGTGGAGTGCTTTATCGACAACGCCTGTTTTAAAGTCACTGACCTATATTTTTTTCCTCGAATGTCTTTATATATTTCTATTCAGTTTTTCTATGAGCGTTCTTTAACTAGCGTTAATTAAAAGAGTAACAAGGGAGGTGTTTTGTTTAGGGGACTCACTATATTCCATTAATTCATTACTTGTTTATTTATAAATAACGTATGTAATATTTAACTAAAATGTAAATCCGTATTTATTTATTTTTCATAGCCAGCTCTACGTGTAAACAAAGCTTAGAAAAAATATCTTGCTGCACAAAGTTCCTTATCACCCTTCAAATGCTTTATGTTAGCTATTTCCTTGGAACCAAACATGGCCGCCATCCGCTTGTTAAACCCAATATGTCGAAGTTCCGTCTTGTCTCCCTCTGGCCGGAAGAGCGCAGCTTCGTCGCTGTCACATAGAGACCGTAAAATAAGCGTGCGGAAGGCAGTGACGGGGGTGGAGATGGAAGTTGTGTTTGGCAGGGGATACTAGGCAGTTCATGCGTGTAGATCCGAGAGATCATTAGTCGAGCGGAGCACCGTACACGAGATGGACCGCGCGCGCTTGAGTTTTCAGTGAAAGAATCACTCGTTAACTTCTCGTGTTAGCCATTTAGGCCAACTCTATCCTTTCAGTCATGGATTCATCTAAGTGATGTAATATTCTTATAAACCCTCCAAAAAATTTCCCTCAAAAGTAGAATTAAGCAAGCGTTATTAGTCGTAATAATTATACACGCCCAATAGTCACCTTAACACACACACACACACACATATACTATGGCAACCAGGTGCGTGAGCCAATTCATATGCACTTATTTACATTAATCAATCAAAAATACTTAATTGTATTCATTGATCGACGAGCAGCGTTTAACTACATTAATGAATCAAGATACATGTGTTGGGGATACTTTGGTCTGCGTTCAGCCATTTAGAGGCGCGATGCTTAGACGTTAGAAGTATAAACATTTATAACATTTCTTTTTATAATAATGTTTAACAATGTTATTCATGGACGAAAATTTCCTGATTGATTGACATACTTATCTTCTACATTGATTTGCGGAGGCGACGTCACACGACGAAAACAATAACCCATTGCTCGACGATCTCCGGCTGTCGGCATCAGTAGCACACAAATACCCACCTCCTTTAGCGGCGAGAACAATACCCTGTTGTTCTCGTGTGAGCACAATAGCCCATTGTTCTCCTATGCCCAGGCCGGCATTAGGTCAGGCCACAAAAGGACAATAGCGAATTGTTCTAAACTTCTTGCCGGGCGGCATGAAAGCAGCGCACAAACAGAGGCGTGGTCGGCGTTGTGGTAAGGCCACAAAAGGACAATAGCCCTTTGCTCTAATACTCTACAGCGAAGCATGCTAGTAGCGCACAAAGAGAGGGCGTGGTCGGCGGATTTTCGGGGTCAGCACACAAACGAGGGGGCGGGAGTCGGCGGCGCAGAATAAAGCATATCACATTATATCTTATCAGGTGTTAGCATGTATTTGTGCTCTTAAACTCTTACTTTTTTACTACTCGTACTAAAAGCAAAAAAAAGGTACACTGATAACAGCTGGACGGATGCGTTACAAAATTCACGAAAGGAAATGAGTAAACTGCGAAGAATTTAACAACGCTTAAGAATAGAAGATGAAACACAGAGGCATTTAGACCGACACAGACAGGCTAAAGAGAAATTTAAAACCTTATTAAATGGCACCAGAAACAACGCATGGCAACAATTTGTCGAAAATGGTTTACTAAATAACTTTTAGGAGACAATGTATAAAATAACAATGGAGAAAATTAAAAGACCAGAAACATTAAACACTTTGGCGATAAATGACACTCAAATGACGACAAACCGGGAAAGTACATTAAAATTGCTCTTAGGCACATTATCACCCGACGAAGGTAAACTGACTAATAATTTTAGAAATACAACAAATGCAGTGAAATATGAAGTCTGAACACAGAAATAGTAATATTATCCTACCAATTGATAAGACAGAAATAAAAGCATTTATACAAAAATTAAAAAAAGAAAGAAAGAAAAAAGGCTGGTTGCGCAGATGGCATACCGAACGAAGTACTAATCTGTTTGGAGGAGAAACTAACGCTGTTTCTGCATTTACATCAAATGATTGCATAAGGCAAGGCGGATTTCCAAATTGCTGGAAAAGGGCAGGGATAATAATATTTTAAAAGGAGTGATAAAGATCCGGCGAATCCAAAATGTTATCGGCCGATATCCTTGTCAAATACATTGGAGAAATGTTTTGAAAATTTAAGATTCAAAAGAATTGCGGACTTTGGAACAGTGCTAGGCACGAATAATAAACAATACGGATTTAGAAAAGGCAGATCATCGGGAAAATTCAAAGTGAGTTTTATTTATGGGCACTCTTTAACTGCTATGGTTTTTAGCTTTCCATTTTATATTGAGCGTGAGAGACCTGAAATTTTGCTTAGGGGCATCTTTATTAGGCTTCAGGTTCTTTTACGTGCCGTAAATCTATGACACGGGACCTCCGGCTGTACTTCCCTTCCGAAGGAAGCCATGCTAATGATTTTTACGCCCGAAAAAATCCATCGCCCTCTGCCGGGTTTGAACCCACGACCTCGGGAACTAGAGGCTAGCATGGTATGCCTAGACCACGGAGGACGACAAGAGATCGACGGAGGATGCAATATGTGCAGTAATGGAAAAAACGGTAAACTCAGTTTCAATGAAGTACTTACTAGGAATTTTTATACACATTTCTGCGGCTTTGAATAATTTATGCTAGGCATTTTTATTTTAACGTCCTAAAGCTTAAATTGTCCAAAACATTTGTATAAAATGTTGATGAACTACTGTACAAATATGTACAGTGCCATCGTTTTATGCCAAGGCTACAACCGCCTTATATGCGTATCGGCCGAGACGGCAGTGACCCCGGTGTTATGCCACTGCGCATAAGCGGCGCAGATGTGACAAGGGTACGTTTATCAGCTGTGAGCTTTTTCAGCCGTTATTTTGTCTTCGTGTTGGGAAATGTTTCAACAATACGTGTGTTGTTTGTGATTTCCTTAGGAATGCCATTCTTATATTATTCCACGGAAATGCCTGCCAACAAATTCGCGCTTGAACAGAGTATTTTTATGTACGACACATACGTGTAAACTGAATCATGTAGACAGGTGTGTAGACAATTTCAGCAGCAATTTCCTGGTTATCCAGTTTCGGGTAGAGACACTGTGAGATGTTTGATCAATAAATTTAGAGCAACAGGATCGCTAAAAGCTAAAAATTACACCATAGACGAACTTACGGATAATAAAAAAAAGAAATTATAAGCATTACGCAAGAAGAACTTATGCGTATGAATGGTAATATCAACCTATGATATCAAGAGTGTCTTCCCGCAGATGGACATTACTTTCAACACCACTTATAACAAGGTTAGTACTCATTATATACAGGGTGAATCACTTAAGTCGAGACTCTAGAATATCTCCAAAGCTAAGCGTTGTTGAAAGAAATGTCTTTAATAAACGTTGCGTGATATTATGGTGGAAAGTAAATGCTATTAGTCGTGTTTGGTTTGGGGGAGGTTATGATTGTAATTTCAGGGTCAATTTATTTATTGTTTTTAAATGTGAACTTACGGTTTGTGTGTTGTTTTCCCATTAGAAAATGGTTTATAAGCAGCTATTTTTTGTGTTGAGGAATAAGGAAACAAAATAAAAAATGTTGTTTCCCATTTAGGAAGCATAACTTGACCCTCTCCAACCAATCATTGCGCTCTTCGTGCACAGTCATTAAGAATTTTCGTTGTTATTTACGTTGCTGTAAGAACAATTGCAAAGTGCTTTATACAAATCTTGTTTAGTTTTTTATGAGGAGTGAGAAAACAACATAAAAAGTAGGTTTTCATTTAAAAAATTAAATTGAACCTAAAATGACCATCACAGTGTCCTCCAAATAAAACACTACTAATGGCACTTACTTTCCCCCATTATATCAAGCAACTTTTATTCAGGACATTTCTTTCTACAACGCTTAGTTTTGGAGATATTGTACAGTCTCAACTTAAATGGTCCACTCTGTACATGTTACTAACACTCGTAAGTAACGCGGGAGTCACGGAACGGAAAACCCCAGAGTGTAGTAGACTGTGTAGGGAGGACGCATTCGCGCGATCCGCGGGCTTGGCATAAAAGGAGGGCACTATAGAAGGGTGTATATACAAGGTGTGAATAGAACAATTTAAAAAAATGGTCAAAGTGTGTTTCCAGCAGTCGGTTCATGCCCTGTTTTCTGGAACATTGTAGTGGAGATGTTATTAGAAGAGTTGGAGAATCCTATTTATGTAAAAAATGGCACAGTATATTTTGACGACCTTATAATTTTAACAGAAGTCAGTTCAAGAGAATTGTAAGAAAAATCTAAATCGCTTTTAGCAGCATTGGAAGTATGGTGTAATTTAACAAAATTGCAAATAGTACCTCAAAAGTCAAATTATATAATTTTAAACGGAAATATGAAAACGAATCCCATATTAAAACATAAAAATGAAAATACTAAGTGACCATAGTAGAACCTTGGAAAACAAACTGAGGGAAAAAATGGAGGATAAACTAAGTGAACACAGCAAACGTTTGGAGAACCAAAATAAAGAACTGGGGGAAAAATTAAATAAATTGTCCAGTGTGACAGAAGAACTTGATAGAACATTTTCCACCCTAACCCATAAATGAAGAGAGCTGTGAGCAGATAGACAAAGAACTACAAAGGGGAATAGATAATGTTTTTCAGATGTAGAGAAGACTAATCTAAACTGCCAACAATCCAGTAAAGAGCTCGAACATAGAGCATTAGCTGACATCCAGGAAAACAAGGAAAATGTTGCTAGGGTTTAAACGGAGTTAAATGATGTAGTTGAAAGGGAACTAACAGCTGTCAATAAAGAAATCTAGGGGTAAAGATACTCGCCCTCTTCATAAGGGTACAGAACGCAAGCACCAATATCCAATTGGAGGACCTGGAAGACAAACATGAGGTTATTGTAAAGGAAATGAACCTATTAAAGGAAGTAGTAATGTTAGCTAACAATAATAGTCGCAATTCAGTTCCACAGATTCCCCCATTTTCCAATACAATTGTCAGTGATATAGCAAATAGAATAATTGCTGTTACACCCACCTGTTATGTCTAGTGCATGCAATAATGCCCGAGGTAGTTTGATAAGTGACAATGATGAAAATGTAAACACAGCTTGTCCTAGTGACTGCGGCATTAACCACGCATCTTCTGGCGGTACTTAGTGGAATTAGTGCTCCATTCCTTCACGGCACCAGAAATGATTGTTTCTTTTCATTTACCCTGAAGTTAGATTAATATTTTCATCTGAGGCAAGTTCCGGGGATATTAAAAATGCTCATCGTAAGGAAACACCTGCTTGGGCGAGCTTCAGAATGGGCCAAAATTATCTTTGGCAGCCACAATATCTAGGGTATTTTCAAACAAGCCGTCCTGGCACCTTATTGGGGTATGCATAGGCAGACAGCCATACGTCAAGAAATCCTATCTGGAAATTAAGACCCCTCGAGCGGCTTATCAATGCAGGATTAATTTCTGCGAATCATAAATCAAAGCAGACTCATTGAGCCAGACATAGTGCCAGGGAACATGATCCAGC
Source organism: Deroplatys truncata (assembly GCA_030765065.1). Lineage (NCBI taxonomy): Eukaryota > Metazoa > Arthropoda > Insecta > Mantodea > Mantidae > Deroplatys > Deroplatys truncata. The sequence continues at coordinate 531,426,024 of CM060990.1, read as the reverse complement.
TGGTCGCGGGTCATTACCCTCCCCAGACCAGGAACTTCATTCGGGTGGCCGGAGTTACGTCTTACTCCCAGTTCATGGAGCTGCTCTCTTCACTGGTAAATTGTCCATCTAGGCCTAGCAATGAAACCAGAGGATCACCGACATCTCAGCAAAATCGCCAAGCATATAGAGATTAAAGCCTTGGCGAACATTTTCTAGGGTAGGGAGCAGAGACACTATTCTCCAGTGTCGTGCCCGTCACCGGTAACACGAACAAGTTTCACGCTTCCCCGGGAACAAGGGAACACGCCGACCGGGAAGCTGTCCACCTCACATCGCGGGAGGCAAAACTTCAGGCAGCCAATCCACGGTGGCCACGAGCCATGTATCCAACAAATGAACTTCCATCGGGGTTCAAACCGAGGATCTTATCCTACCGGCGGCCGCAGAGGAAACCATTACTATAGGGAAACGGGACCAAGATTCCAGAGGGCAAATAGCATAGCCGACGGACCTCAGGACTTTTACAACCATCCGGGTACCTCAGCCACTTATCAACATAACATTGAAAATGCGCCGTATACACCTTCCGCCACGGTGACTTCTCTACCAGCGAAAAACTAAGGTTAGATTCCTCCATGGCCAACCGGGAATCCAGGGACAGGATGGGAATGTACCCAGCGTAAACGGGCCAATACACTGTTACAATGACAACGACACCCAAAGTCTAGGAATTTTGGAAAACCTCGGCCTAGGGGGGGGGAACACAACATGAGGAAAACTGCTTATTCGAATCACCCAAAATTGCAAAATTGAAATAAATGTTTAAGGGAAAGGCACATGTGCATTATTGGATAGCGGTGTCAACATATCCGTATGCTCAGAAAGCTTTTATAATGAAATTATTGCTTCAGGAAGGAATTTGCCAAGCTTACCTGTAACTAATGTATTTTGCACATTAGCAGTGAGATGACAGAGACAAAGGGTTATGGAACAAGCCTTATTTCAAGTTCAACTTTGAGAATATAGGAGCTAAATTGTATGTTTAATTGTATCCAGACTTAGCGTAGACATTTTAATTGGTACAGACATAATGTATAAGCACGGTGCTAAGCTAGATTTGGACAGGTGGTGTATAAAAATGAAATTTCAAGAAAGTACCATAAACCTTCCTTTCCTAATCACAATCGATGAATCTGCATACCAACGTCTACCTGAGGAAGATAAAATCTCCGAAGAACAGTTCTTCGTGGAAGTAATAGAGATAGGCATAAGTAAATTTAGTAATAAGAGGTGAAACAGAAAATGAAGAAGAAATGAAATACGTCGACACAAGAGACAACGATATTATGCATTTGAACGATGCAAGCGCAATAACTTATTATTATTATTGTTATTATTGCTGTTGTTATTATTGTTGTTGTGAATGGGGCCACAATAATGCCGATGTGCGCCAGCGGGAAGGGAGAAACGGAGGTAGCCAGGTAGCCACGGATTGTTCACTGCCAGAGGTTAAGGAAACAGGGTAACAACCCTTGAGCAAAAATTTCCTGCTAAGAATATTGGAGAAGAAACGCCGCGGTTATGTAATGTCTATACGCACAGCTTCACCGTGCAAACTTTAACTCCTTTTTCTGATAAAGCTAGATCCCTACCACTTTCACTACGGTTTGAAGTAGAGCGCGTCATACAGGAAATGCAACAACAAAACATTATTGAGGATTCGACGGCAATAACAGTATAAACTCATTAGCAGCAAGATATTCCGTTATGTCCGGGAAATAACTGCGTATGCCGTCGTGTTTAGGCACTTTCCCATAAATCAAAACTTTTTCAGCGACCTTCTGTGCAGACTTCCCGGATCCGTACCTGAAAACCATACAAAAAAAACGTCCACAAGATTGCTTGCATTCATAAACTAGATCTGTCAGTAAACAAGACTCTGGCGAAACAATTACGGAAACTTGGGATAGTCCATAAAGAGGAAAATGGAATAGGACACTATAGAATTGCAGAGAGATACGGCCAAGTACTCATTTAAACTTCGCCGTTTGTAGACAAATACGGTATTTGGACGCTACCATATAATATTTTTGAAGCCGTATAAAACTCCCGCTTCTTAAGAACTTCTTTCCATCAGTAATTCCTGCCGTCAGAAACATAAGAAATTAAACTAAAACAGTCAAAGTCTTGTAATGTATAGATATAACGTGTATGCTTGAAAAAATGATAGTTTTAGATCAAAGCCATATCTATTTAAATGAAATTTTTCCGTAAAATAATGCATATATATGTATATATATATGTGTGTGCGCTCGTGTATTCTATGGGCAATGGTTCATAAGAGCAACCATAAATATCTTCAATAACAGACGTACTTGAACAAATGTTTGTATGTGAGGGATTAGTCTTTGCTACCTCAATCTTTGTGAAACTGAATTCAAAAGAAACACACACACACGCACACACATACACACACACATATATATATGCGCGTGTATGTATATATGAAGGTGAATAATCTCACTAGGAACAAAATATATTTGTTGAACTGAATAATTATAACCAACGGGAAAGTATATTGGTGCGATGTCAGCTACAAGAGTATTTTAGCTTGTCCTCATCAGGTAACAACTTTAAAATATAATTGGTAGATAATATGTTTTTCTTTTTCATTTGTTCTTATAAAAAAGCGGGTAGGGAATATTTATATTATCAGAATAAGCTACCGCAGATGAAGGTAAAGGGATACTTGGAAAATAGGCCTAGGAGTGAGTGACCTCCAAGCAAAATAAACATTTCCGTAGTGAAAATTCACATACCTTATTGCAAAGTAACTCGTGTGTCTTGAAGTGAATACTCTAACACGGAAATAACAAAACCATTCACAACACAACTGCATTGTGAAAACCAAACCACCCTTGACAGGAGGTAGCGGAGACCTCCTACCGACAGACCATTAACCTTGTCCCAAAACATTCTGGGATGGAAAAATGATACACCTGGAAATGGACACAGGGGTGTCAAAAATATTCACCACTAGCAAATGAATCTATGTGAATAAGTGCAACGACTTGTAAATAAGTGTAAATTTGCGTTAGTGGCATTACTGTGATTGCAATATTTTAAGGTTATCTTTATGTAAGTCCTATATTCTCATGTATTAGCCAGTAAGAGTAAATCCAGGGCATATTGTGTGAGAGTTTACCGTCCGTCAAGCCGATTAACTTTCTAATAAGGAAGTCGTTTGTAGCGTTATCTCCGGCTACACTCACCTACATAAAAAGAAATAGTTAATTAGTTATGGTCCCGGATTAGCCAATTGGATTAACGATAATCCTGCCGCTAGGAGCGCTAGTGTCGCTGTTAATCCGTGGATTTAGGCGGATTAAGAGCGGAAGGATTATCGTTAACCCTGTAGGCTAATCCGGGACCATGTTTTTTATTTATATTTGTGATAATACACTGATGTTGATAATAATGGTTTAAACAAAGAAGTTATACAAGAGTTAACAATGATTATATATTGACTTAAAAACTATGATAAAATACAGAAATAAGCAAATCCCGGATTAGTCAATTGGATTATCGATAATCCTGGTGTCGCTCCGCGGAGCAGTAGGATTATCGTTAACCCTGTAGGCTAATCCGGGACCTTATTTATTTTTGTGATAATACAGTGAATGGTTCAAACAAAGAAGTTATACAAGAGTTAACAATGATTATATATTCACTTAAAAACTATGATAAATACAGAAATAAGCACACATATATTTGGAGCACTGAATATGTTGAATGACTTAAAAACTATGATAAAATATGGAAATAAGCACAAAAAACACACGGTTTTTAGAAAAAAAACTCCAAAGCAATAAACCATGACAAAATACACTGGAACTATGATAAAATATAGAAATTAGCACAAAAACCACACATATATTTGGAGCACTGAATGGTCCATAGTTTCTAACCTCACTTTCGCACTAGAATAACTTTGAAATGTGTTGTACACTGAGGTTTATTAGATGAATGTTGTTGTTTGTCGTCTTCGCTGCTGCTGCTGCTGCTGCCGCTGCTGATGCGAAACAGGGGTGTGCTGCTGCTGGGTGTTGTGACGCAGGTGACTAGAAGGTGAGAAAAGATTTGATGAAGATCATCGTCGTAGGTAGGTATGTATATGGGAATGACGACATCATTATTATAGCTGGTGGAGAAGCACCCTGCCGGTGTTACTTTGTTGCAAACTATTACTTATATTCTATTCTATATTATTCTTATATTCTATAACTATTACTTTGTATATTCTGCAGATTGCGTCCTGTTGATGCTGGTAGACTTTGGTGGGTAGACATTGGACGTGGACGAGGTCGGCATCTTGGATGTCAAGTTTGACTGTGACATTTTTGTTATTGCCAAAGAAGGAGGCGTGGGAGGATAGAATTTTGATATGTGAAGGGAGTTCACCTTTGCTGGATAGATGGGAATTGAATATGAGTTTGAGGGTGAGATTGTTGCCTACGTTGACAGGATCGGTTTCGCAGGACATTACTGTTCTTTATAGAGTGTAAATGTGACGATGAATCTTTTGAATCCACTTTTGAGTTTTTCCTCGCCCTCGTAAGTGATGCAGAAGGGGGTAGAGTCGAGTTTGCTGATGAGATCTGGAGAGGCTTTTCCAAATCTGGTTGGCAGGAAAACTTCCGTGTCGTTGTTTAGTTTGGCAACAAGTTTTGTGCCGTGTATGGTGTCGATAGGTTTGACGCCGATGACGCGGTATGGTACGTTTTTGTCAAGAGAAGACATGCTGAGTATGTCTGAGGTGTGTGATAATTCTTGGAGTTGGCTAAGAGCGTCCTGTGCCATGGTTGCACAAATGGCAGTGTTTAACGAATGATGCAGGACCGTCGATATGAGTGGATTGTGAGGGCAAGTTGTAATGCAGTTGGCACCTGCGATAAGGGGCGCAGATTTCCTGTTATTGCGTGGTAAGTTGGTTCCACACTACGTCGACGTCGGATGGTGGATAGCGATTAAAGATGATGCCGTGGTTTTGCAGCAGCAGGTGGCGTTCTCCAGGTAGCAGGAGCTGAATGCGTCGTCCGTTTTCGAGAAAGTGTGTGAGGACGGTGAAGCAGTAGCAAGTCATGCGCTGTTTGATGCGGCGTGCGTGCGCAGAAATGCTTGAATTTGCTCACTGAGTTGAGCGAGGTCTTCGTAGAATCCCAGATGGCACTGTGTGTATAAGTGCGTGAGACGGTTGTGAAGTTGGCAGCTGCACGTACGGTGAAAACAGAAGGAGCAGTGGTAGTCCTTTCACGTCGCACCTGGCATTCCTGACGGCGGTTTAGCCCAGACTGAATGCGAAAAACGCTCGGGCGTACATATATAAAGCCGTGGTTCACATCCGCAGGAAGTGCTAATTATAGGGAACAGGAAGTAGAACATCCGCAGGAAAACACTGTGGTAAAACGACCGTTAGGAGCTGGTCTTGTACAGGAAATAGTGCATCCGCAGGAAATTGCTGATGGGAAAAGTTTCTTGGAGAGTGGGTTTTACCACCAAACGTTGCTTTTAAATTTATTTACGGTGTTGGTTTGCTGTGGGTTGAGAACACTGTTTTCATCGACGCTGAAGATCCAATCGCCGTAAATATGATCGGGAATAATATAGGTGGTGGTGTTGCCCAAATTCACTGCCAAGCACGTACCGTAGCACATGTAATCTTCGTTTCTCATTTGTTGCATTTTGGCTGCGGAGACGTATTGCTGTTCGTAAAACACGATGTATAACCCTCTTGCGGGAAAAAATTGGAAATATTGATCTGTTTGGTCGCCATCGATCACGTCTGTTTTGAAATGGATATCGTTTAAACTCATGTTGTATAACACAAAATGAATTTTGCTTTCGCAGCTATGAATTTTGACGGAGATGGATTTTCCGTCGTAAGTGTCATCGAAGAAACGTAGTGCATAAGGTGCATTTTTTGTGGATGTCCTAACACTTCGTAGTTTTTAAACACCTTAGTTCCTTCGCAGTATACAGACAAGTAGTTTTTGTAACCCATGCTAGCACTTGTTGCGTCACCGAAGGGCGAGAGGAGACTGAAGCGGAAGTAGAGGTACATGCGCACTAAGGAGTATTTTGTGCGCATGAGTTTTCTCAAATGAGTTTTGAGAAAATGATCTGCCTCTAGGAATGTTCTGAAATTGGCGCACCGTACGTACTTGGTGAATTGGGTACAATTCATGGTTTCGAAGGGCACACTGGAGGCGCGGTGTTGCAGCATGTACTTGTAGTGAGCCATGATTTGATGTTTCACGTCCGTTTCTTCTTTCTTCTTGTGATACATGATGTCGGTAATGATGCGCTGCAAGTTTTGCAACGTGTTCCACTCTTCGTTGTTGAGCGTGACAGACGTGCCTTGCATGTCTTTGAAGACGATTTTTAGCTTCCGGAACACGTTCTTAAACAGGGTGGTGACGCTGTTGCTGAATTGATATTCTTGTAGGCGTCCCTCTGGGTCGTTGAAGCGTCGGTGAATAATAGGTATCGCTTCGACGAATTTGTGCCACTCCGTTGAACACATGACTACTGCGTTGAGTTGTCCACATTTTGCAATGGATACCACCAGCTGGTGCGGCGACAGGGGGGAAAATCCGACACACGCAAATTTGGTTTGTTTGGCGTTGAGAAAGTAGATGTCGGAAAGAGGTCCCACCACGGTGCTGGGTTGGTTGGGCTGTTCGGTCAAATCACCTTCATTGAAGCGAAGTTTTCTTTTTGCACGAGACTTTTTTGCCAAATCTGCTGCGGCACTGAAACAAGACAGGCAAAACAAATGTAAGTGTTATGCATAATCGGCAACAACAACACAAAATTTACAAATAGCATGAACCAACCTGTGCTGCGTGGCTGCGCTATCGTCCTGCATGGCTGACTGAATAAGGCGACGGTGTGACAGTGCATTTTATATGAGCAGGAGCGAGTTCTGAAAGCACGTGCAAAAAAAGGGAATGAAAACACGAGAAAAAGAAATAGATAGACGGTATGGCACACACACACACACACACACACACACACACCTGCTTAGCTGCATGGGTTGACAGGACTAGTGAGCGTTATAGCATTTTGCAAGGCATACGTTTTTGTAGGTTTTGCGAATGACGTCATCGTTATGAGCGTAATCGATGACGTGAAATTTGGAAAAGAATTTATGCTTAAGCAGACCGGAGTAGCGGTGGGTGAGGTAGTCGATGACGTAATGATCGCAAGTGGTGCTGTCATAACCTTGCAGCCTTCTGGAGTTGGTGGACCATTGCGTCCCGCAGACGGAATTTAAGAAGTGAAGAAGATAAGGCGAAAGAGGATCGATTCCGTAACTGTCAAAATATTCTCCCCGTCCGTTTTTACCCACAAAGATGCAAACCCAGTGTTTACCCGGTTTTGTGCTGGGATCGGTGTTCACCACGATAGCGAAGGGAAGATTTTGAATGGCATGAAATGCGGGTAACCTATCGCAGGGGTAGGCACCTAAAAAGTGAGATCGCGTAGAGGGACATATGGATAGAAAGCGTTGAATCTAAAGGTGTTCATAATACCAAGATGGATCTGTTGGCGTCAATTTTGAGCGTGCGATGTATTTCCGCGAGCACCAGAAGAATAACGGGTTCTGTCAATTTATCGGCAAAACCTATGCTTATAGACACGCTGCCGTGACGCTGGCCAGAGATGAGAGATTCGTTGGCGCTCATGTCTGCAGTGAGATCGAAAGCCATTACGGTATAGCCTACCGGGTACGTTTGTCTAGAGATGGAGTGTCCCTCGTCTTTGAAATGAATTCCTAGACCGTCCTGCAGGGTTTGAAAGCACTGCAAATACTGTCCCTTTTTAAAGTCTGGTTGCAGGGGTTGAGAGGGAACAGGTTGACCGATGACGTAAAGTTGAAAGGAGTTCATTTGAAAATGTTGTAAATTGTACGGATTTGTGTTAAAATTGCCAGAATAAGCCTTGTCGGTGACCATGGCTACCACCACCCTTCTGGGAATTTGCCCTATGAAGACGTCGCTAAACGTCATTGCTCTGGACTCTTTGGGTATGCTGAGGGCGTGAAAGCTAACATCCTTGAGATGGTACTTGGCGTTGCTCTTGGCAAGCACCGCCTGATGCGCAAGCTTGATGGTTGGCGACGGTCGTACTACTTTTAAACGCAGCGTGGCGGAGGAGATTTCGGCGTAACCTTTAAAGGTCTGCACGTCGGAAAACAAATAAAACTGAGCAGAGGCAGGAGTGAGCTTAATGGTCATGCTCACTTTGTTCAAAAGCAGATTTTCCTGTCTAAACAGAGCATTGGACAGAGGGCCAATCAGGTGAGTGATGTTGCTGTCTTTGGTAAAGCCATGGCGCCACTATAATCCGGCATTAGCAATAAAAACGTCCATGATGCCAGCCGTATCCTTTTTCCAGAGGGAGGATTCTAGTTTGCTACTCATGGCATCTTCGGAGTAATTAAGAAGTGTTTCTAGGTACGTTCTGTAAGGGTATCCTGCTTGCGGCATGGAAACGATGACGTTGTTCAGCGACACCTCGACCTGTTGAAACAGGGAATTTAAGGCGTTATTGACCAGAGTGGCATTAACGTCCTCTTTTATGTCCTCTCCTTTGTCATTTACAACTCGCACCATGAGCTCGAGTACGACGTAGGTCAAATCTAGGTAATCGTCTGCATTTCCGGAATAATGAAAAGTAATGCGGGCATTTTTCATGAGCGTCTTTTGCGGGTTTAGATATATGAACCGGGACTCCTCGATGTTAATCTGAACAGGGACGTCTTTAAAGAGGTCCAGTTCGGAACTCATGTGGACGGTCCTGTCTGCCATTACGAAAATACGTCTCGCACCTTACACCTAGCGCGTTTAACCTTCGACTGCTTGCTCTTTTTAGGTTTAATCGGTTTTATTCTCTTGAGGCGCCTCATGCCGGAACCGAGCATGGCATCGAGCTTTTCGTCGGTCCTTCGCTTTAAATTGTATCCAGACTCCTTGAACCTCCGTTTAAGCGCTTCCTTCTGCGCTAATCCGGCGGTAGCCACATCTGACAGAATGTGAGCGCCCGCCTTTAAGGCCTCCTTTCCGACTGCTTTTACCCCGCTCTTTATAAATGGCAGCAGCCTTCTGAAGAGTCCTCCGAGGGCGGAAAAGAGGCCGCTACCTTTTTGGTAACGCTTACCCCTGTAGAGAATGAAATCGCGGTCGTCGAATGCGCCACCTGCTTGATTGAGGTAGTACTGCGTGACGACGTGCACATCCATTATTGCTGTTTTGGACGGAAAGCAAGAACTATAGTAGAGGAAAATCCGTCAGCGAATGGCAACAGATCGCCATAACCGTTCCTTAAATCTATGTTTACAGTTTCGAAGTCTTGCCGAATCAAGGGTACCCAGTTTTGGGGAAAGAAGGTCTTTTCGTCGCTCATGTAAGTTTGTTGCTTCTCTCGTATTCCACCGCAACGCTCTCTATGACCTGCACGAAGGCGTTGCCCACGACTTGCGGTGCCACTAGATTGCAATAGATGAACATCTCGTAAGGAAACCCCATATATGGATCTACAGGGTCTTTAGGGCCTTACTGAAGAATGATGTTGGTACAGGGTTCGAAATCTAGCATTTTGGCCATAGCAGGAGTCAAGAGCAAGCTGTGAATGCGATCTAGCGGATCGCCCTCCTCTTTCGAATCCGCGCCCTCCTCTCCCGTTTCGACGGGCTGCGAAGCTTCGCCCTCCCCGGATGATGCCAAAGGTTTCGGCAGGCGAGAAGCGGGTCTTTGCAACCCCGCGGGTTTTGGTTTCGGCTTCGGCTTCGGTTTTCCGCGGGGCGCATCGCTCAATTCGATCGCTTCTGTGATCGTGTACGGTTTAGCCGTGCGCACGACATTTTCCACGTACCCGTCGAACGGAATGTCCGGCAAGGGTTGAGGATGCGTGACGGCTGTGTTCACGCTTGCCGTTTTCTTGCGCTCGTCGAACAGTAAAAAGTTTTCCACGTGCAGATGCTCCTGGTTGACCGCGTTGACGAGGCTCACCAGGTCTTTGGGATTGTGCGCGATACCTTGCGGTATTTCTAAGCTGAATTTGGAATGCGTGGGGAGGACCGTCATGGTGTACTTGGTGCCCACCCTGTGGGCATCGTCTCCCGAAACGTTATAAAATTTTACAGGATACCGAACCTTTTGCAGCGCCACTTCCCATTTTCCCTGCAAAACGATTCTCTCGGGCAAGATGTTTGAAAACCTGGACGTGGTGTTATCGGTAAAGTGGTTCATGGAAGCATTGCTGACTAGAGTGAGGGAAAACGGTTTGGTCTTAATCATGCCGAATCGACGGTCGAAGCCAGAACCCACGAGTTAAATTTTGCCGGATACCCCTTCCACTTCACTAAGTGCTGTTTGTTGCGTCCGCGCCCCTTGGTCTGTAATACGCGTTCGATCTTGAAGGTCTCGGGAACCGCAACCTTTTGTAACTCCTCGGTGTAAAATATGCCGTCTATGGCTTCTCCGGACAGATCCTTCAGCTTATATACCACGGGTCTACCGCGCACCACCTCCGCTATCTGAAATATTTCGTCCGTCCAATTCTGTTCGTACCCCTTTTCGAATTTCATTTTTTCTTTGGAGATGCGCACGTGATCGCCGACCGAAAATGGGGATTTTTTTGCGCGGCAAGCGTCTGTTTCGGTATAGATTGTTTTAGACCTGTAGAATGTTGGACACGTCGACGTCTTTTGGCGCCATGTTTATGGACCTGTGATGGGAGCTATTGTACGAGTCGAGTAGGGCCGGAAGCACCTCCACGTATCTGTAACTGTTTTTGTGCGTGAAATATCTCCACATTTTAGTTTTTAAGGTGCAGTTGAAGCGCTCTACGAAGCTGGCTTTGACATTATTTTTCGTGGTGTAGTGTTGTACGTCGTGTTTCTTCAGAAAGTTGCGAAACGTTTTGTTGGTAAACTCCGTCCCCTTGTCGGTTTGCAGGACCCTGGGAACGCGACGAGAAAATATAGAGCGAAATGCTCGCGCAACCTGGGCGCCCAGCTTCGATTTGAGAGGTACGGCCCAAGCATATTTGGAAAATACGTCGCTCACGGTGAGAATGTACACTTACGGCTTGTTATGCTCTTTGACGCTGTTCACGACGTTTAGATCGGCCTCCCAAAAATCGTCCATATTGGTCACGTGATAGAATTTTGTAGGAAACCGCTTTCTCGCCGGCTTGTGCAGAGTGTAACTGCCCTGGGTTTGAAGGAAGGACTCTATGTCGGTTTTTGACGCGCCCGTGGCCTTGCGAAGGGACTTTACGGTGCCTAAGCCGGCATAGTGTTCCGGTCTTGCGTAGTACCGCCTTAACGTCTTCCACTCCTTCATCCTTCATTTGTACAGCGGTTGCCAACGGCGCGCGCGAAAATAGTAGCCCGTAGAAGGCGATTTAGACGCCTTTTTCTTGGGCGATGGAGGGTTCGCCCTTTTGTTCTTACGAGGCGAGAGAGGGTTCACCTTTACGGTTCTGGACGGCACTTCCTGCTTTACAGTCGGGGCCAGGTCTTCATAGTCGTCGTCATCGTCGTCGTCGTCTTTGTCATCGCTAAGGTAAGGTCGTCTCACTTGTGCCACTAGATCGAGATAGTGACCCAATTTATATTTTACCAGACGCCACTTTTCGTCGGCAGAGAGCTTTGCATGCTGCACGTTCTGCATTTCTTTAGCCAGCCTGGAAATGGTCTTGTCGATGACGTGAAGCTTTTGCACCGTTTTTGGCTGCGGGGCAACCACGATCTGCCTGCCGTATTTCATCGTACAAATTTTGACACCAGGGCGCTACCCAGCGAAGCTAGTACGGGAAGCAGAAACGCGGGCAAAAACCCTCCTTTTTGAACCAAGATTTTCTTCTTTTTCTTCAACGGAACTCGTTTGTCGACCAGCTTCCTCCAAGACGCTTTATGCTTTTTTAAGCGGCTCAAGCACTTTCGCGGAATGTGCACGCGACCTCTGCACACGTTGAGCATACATTCGCAAACGCCTTTATCAGATCCCCATCGGCATTTTTTAACAGCTTCTAGCGCAGGGGCGCCTTCGCCTTGGCCAAAACCGACAAATTATTGTGCTGCCTCGCTATCAGCGGGCTGCTCAATTTGGCAATGCTTAACCTCCCTCTAGCCATGTTTGCGCGATAATGACGACGGCGTCCAAAATGGCGCGTTATTTAAAATCAACGGCCCCGGTGCGAACTCCAAACCCGTCAAAAAGAAGACCGACGAAGCCCGCGCACGCGCACGCGTACACGCACGCGCGCACATATGTGCGACCCATCGGAAACCCTTGCATGAAAATTCGCCCATGTTTTTAATATTAACGTTCGGAATTGGGCACGAAAAAGGACAGCGTTTCGTTCGGCAGCACGCCGGTTCGATACCTGTATCGGTTAGGCGTATATTGCGTGCAATCCAACACCCGTGCGGGTTTTGTGTAGCTTTTTCCAAAGCCTCTAAGAGAAACCTAGAGTTCCTGGGTTCGATCTGTTGGCACAGCCTGTCGATCTGCATCTTGTCTCTGTTGTTCTTGAACACGACGATGTAATTGGCATTCAGAGAGTTGTTTCCATATTTCCGACCCTGCGGAAACAGGTTCTGCAGAATGTACACGATGCCGAAGCGCTTGTGATGAGATTCTCTAGTGAAGAAATTGGACACGTCCGTCCCGCCCCCTTCCACCATCAAATCGTCTAGGATGACGAGGTAGTTCTCGCCCACCGAAGCCAGTTCCGGAATGCCTGCATGGGTCTGGCATTTCAGGGGCAGGGTTTCCAGTTTCGGCGAATACTCTGGCGGATGGCACCACAACAATTTTCTGGGGCGCTCGTCGAACAGCTGGTGGGCGTGACGTATCAAGGTTTTCACAAAGGTGGACTTCGCGCAGCGCGAAGGACCCGCCACGAGCATGGTGCTAGGAAATTCGAATCGCCTCATTGCGTCGTCCAGGGGACCCGGGTTCGAAATGACTTCAAAATCCGCTCGACGTCTCATTTATGAGCTCTCTTGTACCCGTACGGATACGAATCGAAGTCGCCGGCCAGAACGCGCTTGTTCACCACCATTCTAAAGGTCTTCGCGCAGGGTTCGGTGACCACGGTCCAACGCGGTTTTCTCGAAATCTGCGTGCCTGCGAGCGTCACCGTTCTGTCTCTGCCCCTCAGCACCATGTTTCGGATCACCTCGGCGTTCACTAGCTCGAGATTGCCCGAATTCAGGGTAATTCCCTTCACCTTGCACACCGAGAAGGTCTCAGCCGTCTCCGGGCTCTTTATTTCCATGCAGTAGCTCTTGGGCCCCGTGGAAGCAAACCGGGAGATGTAAGCACCCCGTCCGTAACAGGTCAGCTCGTCCGTCATGTCACCCAGGAGGCGTCCCACGGGCGGCAACCATTCACCCGGAGCGGCGGCGGCGACGACGGAATCGGTGTCGAAGTAGCACACCCGCTCTCCCAGCCGCTTCAGGTAGCAGTATAGCACTAGGCGGGCACGCGCCGTGGTGTAAGCCGCAAGGACCGCATTGGCGGTGGGGTTGACCTTCGGGCTCTGTTCGCTGTACCGACATACCACGTACATGATCTCGTCCGTTGCCGGCAGGTAAGCCTGCACTTCCACGCACGGGACGTTCAGCAAGCTTAGGAGGCGGTCGTACCGGTCCACCAGCTCGCACGTGGACAGATTATCGCGCTGCCCCAGTTTTCCCCAGAACGAGTTTAGCATCAGTTTGGCCAGCTCCCGCCTGCCGGGGTTTGGCACGATTGTCTCAGCATCTAGGGAGACGCCTTCGCGCTCGTAAAATTGCTCCACGTACCGCCGCTTTGCCTCGGGCGTTTCGCAATCCGAGGGCCAACCGGAGGCCTCCGTCTTGATCTTCAGGAACTGGTTCACGTAGTCCTGAAACAGCCCCTTATCTCCGGTGGTAGGGTCGTACTGAACCACGTCGTACTCCCAAATCTCGTACACCCTGAGCAGTCGCTATCCCTCCTCCAAGGCCACCTTCACCGAGTCGATGACCCAGGTGCCCGTTAGAGCTCTCTCGTCCTCGCCGTGATCGCACTCGCCCTGGTTCTCCGCCTCTGCACAAGCGCCACATAGCGGGAACATGAGCTTACCGCAGATGCGCGCCGGCAGCACCGGGTGATACAGGTTTTGCGGCGGTAAAACCCGGCATTTAAGCAGCCCGCCGCGCACGTTTTCTAAGCGCGGAAACCTGTCCACGTGGATCTTGGGGTGGCCCACGGGGTAGGGCTTCGTCTTGTTCACGTACGGGTACAGGCTACACACGTCGTAATAGAATATCTTTTGGCCCCCCTTTGCCTCGCAATACGTCTTGGTGCAATTGGTGCGACCTCCATAGGAGGCGTCTCTGGGCCTCGGGGGTTACGGTATGGGGAAGTGCTTAGCATGGCGCGCCAAGACCTCGTTCGCCTTCATTTCGGCGTTGAACTCGCACTCCCACATCTCCACCATGGTATAGCCGGCCTCTGTCATCTTTCGGGTGACCTTCTCGGTGCTTTCCAATCTGGAGGCCATGGTTTCGTTCCCGGTGCTGTATACCGTGGCATGGCGATTGTGAAAGCATTGCCTGCAACCGTGGTAGAAGCAGCCGTGGAAGAAGTATACATATTTTTCACGGCCTTCCTCTCTGTACCCATCCACTTTGTGGCCTAGAATTTTAACTTCGCGTCCTCTCATAGCATGCCGAATAACAACGCGGTTTTGCAACTCTAACCAAGACAGCCATATGCACGCTATGCGAGACTGCCTGTCCGCTAGTCGATACCCGCCAACAGGTAAGAGACCAATTTTTTTCGGCGGCATGAAACGCTTTCTATACACGCACATGCACGCCTGCGCGATGGTGACGCATTCTCTAAACGGATCTATGCCGTTCTCGTCCATGAATTCCCTTCTAAGCTTGCAAACTCCCTGACTCAGCAAAAACACGTCCATTTTGCAATAGGTCACCATTTCGGACTTCATGTCGAACACGTATTCGGCTGCTGTCATTTCATCGTGCCACTGCTCGAAGGCTGTTCGAACCTGTACAGACATGCCCTCCGGACAGTAATACATTTTGTCAGGAATGGCGCCGACGTAGTGCTGGTTTTCCTCGGTGTTAAACAAGTGTGGAAAATAACCTTTGCATTCCTTCAATGCAAAGGTCTTGGAGTACCGAGACAGTGGCATGGGGATAAAGTTCAGGGAGTCGATAAATGTGACGTCACCGTACCTCATTCGGTATGTTTTGCTGCCATACATAACGAGCTCGGGCGTCCATTTCAAATGGCCTACCATATGCTTTAATAAAAATTGTCCGTCGTAAGCTCTGAGGTTATGGGCTACCACGATCACGTCCCAGGCTTCGAACCTCGGTTGCATCACGTGCTCAAACAATTGTTTTACGGGGTCGTCCATAAACACCCATTCTTTCACGCCGCACTCGGAACAATACGCCGTCTTGCGATGTTCGTCAATGCACAGCGGATAGGCTTGGTATACCACGCACAAATTTGGCACATGCTCGTACGTTTCTTGTTTACCGCTATAACGCGTGTTTTGTGTACATTCAAGATCGATGAACATAAACACGTACTGGTTTCTTTTGTTTTGTGTAACGTACGGTTGCATGAAGCACATGTGCCCGTCGTTAACGTGTGTCTTACAATTGCTGCAAAAATTCTCACCGCACTGGTGAGCTGTTTTCCTGTGTCTTAAATTTACAAGCTTATTGCAAGAAACACACACTTTCTCGACGTCGCACACGGACATCGCCTTCGGATAAAAACCACCTTTCTTGGCGTGATTTGCAAAACATGTAGGCCCCTTAAAGTCGCGGTTACATGCAGTACAGTGTATGTACGATGTGTATGGCTTATTGCAATGCTGGTGACATTTTGAACAATTGTCGTCTCACCTATGGAATTCTTTTTTGTGCGTGTACGGGTGATGACAATGGCGACAATACCATTTACATTTAAAACACTTGTGTAAATGTACTATAGCATTAAAGTGCCCGTCGTGAAACATGACGTCGATGTATTTATCGCTCTGTTTCTGCGATGCGTATAGCACGTTCTTACCCGTATGATCGCCAAACATCGTCACCTTGTAGTCCTTTAATACCGTGTCAAAATTCCTTACGTCATATATGGTGAACTTTCCATTTAATTTACCCACGCTTTCGCACAGTGCTACGGCCTTCTGCTTTTGCATGTATTCCGAGCGCGTCATCGTTTTGTAATTTACGTCACCATCCACCTTAGCTTTGCATACCGCGATCGCTCTCGGTAAGCACAAATTGTCTTCATTGTTAATTTCGACGATGCCTTTATTACCATTGCAGGCGTTGCATGGTTGGTAACTCGAACCCGAGACCTCCTTGGTCCATACAAAAGTAATTTTAAGGGGACCTCCTAGCAAAAACTGCTGATTGCTCTGCATCACTTTTTCAATAGATTTTACAACCGCATCGGCATTCACCTGATCAATGCCCCTAACACTCATATTGAACGCTTTTGAGGGCTGCCAGTCGTCCGATATCGATATTCCTAGGTAGCCGGGTTCGTTGTCCAGTAATTCCCGTTTAGCAAAATTCACAACGTCGCCAAATAGCTTAGTCACCCATTGCACAGGGTTTGCATCTCCGTGCCCCAGGTTCACAACTATTTCGCTTTCTGTGTAACCCGAAAACAGTCTTTTCATCGTTCTCTCCCTATGCGCTATAATGTCAAACCTTGGCTGCAAGGCTAAGCCTTGACTTACCTCACCATCAGAATCCATACTGCTTTCATCTCCAGCATCCACACTGCTAAGATGTACTTCGTGAAACAACGCGTATAAAACTTTACTTGTTAGCCCTACACTGCAAGCCTGCACAATGCTCTTCTTTCGCCGGCTCTTTTAAAGTCTAAAAAATACGCCGCAAGTCAAACATATAGTGTTTTGAAATAATCGGCCGCAACTACTGCGTGAATCAAAATACTTTTCGTCGCATTTCTTTTATATGAAAAACACGCTAGGTTAACACAATGTAATGATATAGGAAAGTACTTGTTAGCCCTACACTACAAGCGTGCAAAATACTCTTCTTTCGCCGGCTCTTTTAAAGTATTTCAAAAATACGCCGCAAGTCAAACATGTAGTGTTTTAAGATATTTTAAAATAATCGGCCGCGACCACTGCGCGAATCAAATTACTTTTTAATCGCATTTCTTTTATATGAAGTGAGCGTATATGTAATCTAATTGTAATAAAATCTAAACAGTCCACGCAATACACAATATTCGCTTTTTCAACTAAATCGCACTTTCTCAAGCAGCTTATCGCACGGTGCTTTTATAACCACGTTATCTGTACCACGGTTTCCGTCTGCGCGCTCCGTTAAAGGTCTAATTAAAAGTCCGGTCGGGTTATCTCGCCGCAACTTCCAAAATCTTAATTGGGTTCTTTTTCGAGGTACTTCCAGTCACAGCACCCAGGCACCGCAGAATCCGCTTTCGATATGCAGAAAATATTACTACCATCAACCACATCACCACATGTATACATTTTCTTGCTAATCAGTCTTCCGTTCTCACGCCATTTTTAAAGTTCACGAGCACTTTAACAACTTTTATCGCGGCAGCCATATTGATCACGCGAGTTCGCAACCAGATAACCAGCACTAGTAAAACTGCCGTGTTACAGCACACTTCATTCGTCTACCTTCGATCGTCAGAGCAACATGCACAGACGCCTCGAGCTTACTACAGTGTGCAAGCACTATTTTTACTTCGGCACGGGGTTAGTGCATCGCTATGTGAGCACATCGCTGCGATACGGATACGGTGTTGACAACAGCCAAACCGTCACGGAGAACGAGAGCAGTGATTCCTCTCAGCCTGCTTCACCGAACGAAGGTCTACTCCATCTACCAGCTTTGCCGGGACCGCCGTTCGAACCTCGTTCGCCCAGCGAAGCGTCTGACACCGACGGAGAGCTCGAATCTCGTTCGCCGAGCGAGGCGCCTGACTCCGACGGAGAGCCCGAACCTCGTTCGCCCGGCGAAGCGCCTGCCACCGACGGAGACCTCGAACCTCGTTCGCCGAGCGAGGCACCTGACACCGACGGAGACTCCGATTCACTTGTGGTCAACCCAACTCTCTCGAGTCGGAACATAACATCCAGCGACGACAGTGGTCTTTCGCCGTCAGCCGCTTCACCTAGAGGTCCTCGTTTCGACAGTTCCCCTTTTCCTTCACCTTCTTGTTCCTCCTCCTTCTGCTCCATAGTTTTCCATCCCGCTTCTGCTCCTCCTTCGCCCGCCCGCTTCCCTTCCCCTTGCTCCTCTCCTCCACGCACATCTACGCCGGCGTCTTTTTTCCTGCCTTCCTTCGGCAACATATTCCTCCCCGACGGCAGTCCATCTTCAGTTTCGCCTACTTCTTCCTGCTCCACCATTATTTTAACTTCTGGTTCTGCAACGCCACGCCGCGGTCCTCGCTTCGACAGCGCACTTCCATCGTCGCCATCGAGCACTCCACAGCAGCCAGTTTTGCCATCATCGTCTTGCTCCACGATAGAAGTCATTTCCCCTTCTCCTTCACCCTGTGGCCCCCGCTTCCAAACCCAAGATCTTTTCTCTTCCTCTTGTTCACCTCCACTACGCAACTTTCCGTCTTCGCATAGCACACCCTTTAAGAACTTATCGGGACTCGAACCCGTTGAGGTGGACGCTATTAGCGTCAAACCTCTCTCTCCATCTCCTTCCCACACCTCTTCTCCTCCACCTCCTACTTTTACTCCCATCTCTACAAACCCCACCAACGCTGACGAACCTTCCAGTTCCTTAATCGCGCTTCCATCGTGCACTCCCGGGCAGTTCAATCGTAGCATCAGAAGGCGAAACCTGCTCAGGGAGTTTCAACCGTCACCATCGCCACCACCTCCATCAGCGCCACTGCTGCTTCAACACAGTAGCGGGTGGTGCACGTCAACTGCCTGCGAGGACGACGGGTACGATGCGCTGTTTCTGGCCATCAACCAGGAGGACAACCACAATGATGAGGTAAGCAGTCTCGCTTTGCCGCTCCTGGTGCCCGTAACCGCGGCAGTCAAGCGCAATCTTGCCTCCACATCGCGCACCATTGCTCCCAGGGTGCCCGTATCGCCGGAACCGAGATTTCGGCACAAAAAGTTCCGGCGAGAATAAAAAAAGTGTTCGTGGTACGTGTGAGTGTATTTTTTTATATGTGCTTTCAATTAATTTTTGCCTTCAACTAGTTTTTTATAATGTATGGCTACTGCATTTATCTATACATATCTATGTTCACATTTTTTGCACATATCTATCTTTAGGCACAAGTTCCGGCGAGAATAAAAAAAGTGTTCGTTGTACGTGTGAGTGTATTTTTTTATATGTGCTTTCAATTCATTTTTGCCTTCAACTAGTATTTTATAATGTATGGCTACTGCATTTATTTATACATATCTATGTTCACATTTTTTGCACATATCTATCTTTAGGCACAAAAAGTTCCGGCGAGAATAAAAAAAGTGTTCGTTGTACGTGTGAGTGTATTTTTTTATGTGCCTTCAATTAATTTTTGCCTTCAACTAGTTTTTTATAATGTATGGCTACTGCATTTATTTATACATATCCATGTTCACATTTTTTGCACATACCTATCTTTAAATTTTATTGTAATTTAATGTAATTTATTTCATGCCATTTTTTAATACACTACACATTCCACAACTTTCTCTGTTTAATGTGTGTGCGTATTGCACTTTTATTTCACCTTCTTCATATTTAACCTTACAGGGTTCCTTTCCTACTCCTCGAATTTTTTCTTAGCAGTCATAAAAAACTATTTTTATAGCAGTTAGCAAATGCAAACATAAAAAAAAGCAAACCAATTAACAAATGCAAAAATAAAAGCATTTACATCTGCAATCAATACATTGTTTTAATAAGTTACAACTCATTTTGGTATATAATTATTGTATTGCATTTCAGTCACCTTATCATTTTATTTTGTCACGTATTCCAACTCTGCATCCTCTTCCTCACCATCCCCTCCACCTTCCTCCTCCACACCATCACCCTCTTCCGTGTCTTCGTCGTAACCTGCTTCATAATTTGCAAATTCCTCCACCCCGCTAGTGCATGCATTTTCCAATCTACCAATGATCTGCTTTAATGTCGCAAATTCATCGTTCAGATTAGCCATATTTCCTTTTATTTTGTTCACCAATTCCTGCTGCTTTGTCACATTTTACTTTTTCTCTTCCAGCTCTTTTTTCATTCTTTCCATCAACCCCCGCATTTGTTCAAACCTTCCTTCACATTCTTGCTTCTCCTTCTTCACCAACTGAACCTTTTTTCTGCTTCCTTCATCTTGCTATCACATTCCTTTTTCATTTTTGTTGCCTCGATTTTATTCCCTTCTTACACCTCTCTGATGCCGCTTTTCTTATGCTGTTCTCCGATATCCTTCCCCCTTCACCACCATTTTCATTACATTCCGAATTTAGTTTCAATCTCCCCTCCGCAGACCACCTGGATACCCTCTTCGCCCTTCCACTCACTTTCCTACCCCCTCCCAAGTTTAGTTCCCACACCCCCTTATCGCATCCTCTAAATATATATAAAAATTTTCAGAAAAGTACGAATTCATTTCGTTTACCACACTATAAGCCATCAGAAGTTCGCTTTCCTCTGCAGTCAACTTCCATTCCAATTCCAAACCCTCCGGCAAATCTACCGTATCCATCAACAACCTACAATCTATCATCTCCACAAGAATCGAACTGTTGTCCATAGCATACATACTCACCGGCTTTTTATAAAATTTACAACCTCCTTTCTCCCTCGTCTTACTCTTTACACACTCACATCTTCCATTTACTACGTAACCCTCCGGACATTCTAGTTGCCCAAACTTCACACCCGCATACATCATCGCTCCACATCTACCACCCCTCTCACACCTCGTTATCGGTTTTAAACAATTGTACACGTTCTTAAGGTTTCCAATGTTAATAAACCCAGACCCAAACCTACACCCACTACCTTTCTGGTATACACTCGTACAGTTAGGCAACAATTCGTAATCCTTTTCGCATCTTGTCGCATTTTCCAAATGCCCCCTCGTCATTCAACTCGAACCCACACCTCCCAAAACTAACGCAACTCCTCTCTGCGCCTGCAACTCCTACCACCACCAACGCTATCACTATCGCAATCATCATCTTTACCATATACTTCTTTCCACCCACAACATTCCCCTTTATATACCTTTCCCCTCACCTCCAACATACCCCCACTCCCACCTCTTTTTCTTTCCACCAATCATATTCTCTCTTATTCTCACCAATCACCATCTTTCATTTATTCCTTTCCACCAATAAAATCACTTCTTATTCTCACCAATCACAGCATCACACGTCACTTCCTCATCTCCTTTTTACCACTTACTTGAATATCATTCCCTCTTTCCCTTCCCGGCTCTGCACACACAAACATCGCTAATCCCCTTCAACAGATCACGTGACCTTAATCTACCCCATCACCCTCAACTTCACCCTCTTCTACCTTTTTTCACCACCACATATCCAACCAACCCTTAACCTCAAACTTTATCTCGGTCTCGGATTAACGTTAATCCATCAGATCACGTGACCTTAATCTACCCCATCACCCTCAACTTCACCCTCTTCTACCTTTTTTTTCACCACCACATATCCAACCAACCCTTAACCTCAAACTTTATCTCGACCTCGGATTAACATTAATCCATTATCATCACAACTCTCGTCCCGGTTTAGCCAATTGGTTTAACGATAATCCTGCTGCTCTTGGCGCTTTTCAAAACTTACCGCTCTTAATCCGCCTTAATCCGCGGATTAACAGCGACACTAGAGCTCCTAGCGGCAGGATTATCGTTAATCCAATTGGCTAATCCGCGACCATAACTACTTAGTTATCTAATGCAAGTTAAAGAGATATTGACGATTAATTAGCACCCGAAATGAAAATTATGCACTATTCCGGCCAGAATTATTTAAAATTAACACAATATGAAAGCCCTAAAGAAAATCCATATATGTTTTTAATTTCATGAAGAATTACAAACAAACGTCAGCACAGTTACGCCAGGAAAACTGCAAGTTTCCTGTAAATAAATACACGCGAGGCAAGTCAGTTTTTTGTAACAGTGGAGGCGTTGGGCCATATATGTCCCGTTTTTCTAGCATATTCAAAGGCGGCGAGCATTTTCTTAATGTCGAGAGAGACGCTTCCTCAATGAACCTTCTTGCTACCGTTGATGTTTAAAGTTTTGAAGAAACAGCCAATAAATTTAAAGCCCAGAAGCTTGAACCAATAGGTTTAAGAAAAATTGGACTCTGGGGAAAAATCTGAAAGCCTCATTACTAGTATGTGAGTTACCCTTAGGGATATTTTCGAGGCATTCAACTCAATCACTTTTAGGGTGAACCTGCGACACATTTCTTTAAAAATGGAAGCTTAAGTGGTTTACGTGGACTGTAATGCAACCGCTTATTACAAAGTAATAAGGCAATACCGCATGTGTTAAACGTTGACTCATAGTGTATTCGCGTTAATCAAGTGTAAACCGCAGGTAAATTGCTTATGTACAGGTGTTCTTTGTGGATTTCATTAAGTACTAATGCGTGGACATAGTTAAAAGTACGTCAAAAGAACGGCGATAGAGGACAAATGTCAAGCGAATACTAACCGGAGCGAGATTTATTGTGGTCATTCATCAGATTGACGTGAAGTAATATACGGTACTTAATTTCAGACTATCTTAAAGTGATCTGGATTACCGACTTATATACTGCTACAAACTTATTCGGAAATTAATTTGGATCACATACCTAAAAATCAATGAAAGTTGGAGCTTTCAGAATTCATTAGTAACGAGAAATGCTGTTTATAAACGATCACTAGTGTTTAACTTAGAAAGTGAACCCAGAGGTTACCGAGTTCTTGCTACTATCATTACCCATAAGCAATCCGCAATATTCCACAGAACCTAATCAACAGACGATTAGGCTGCCTGCAAGATTAGCCGCCTTCCTAGCCAACTCTTCGAAGGGCATTACGCGACTTCGGGGTAGGTGAACCTGCCCATTACATCATCAGATCCAGATAAACTTACAAATATGTTAGTAAGGTTGAGGCAGTATTTTTTATCGCGTAACTGATATCAGTCCAATTATCCAATAGAAAAATAACAGTCCGCCAATAAGCAATCCGTGTATATTGTGGAAAAACTGTATATTATAGCCATTGTATTATGTTTATTTTATTATATATATATGTATAAAATGTTATGTGAAAGTATTTCCTAGTTTAATCATGTAGGAGCTGTGAGGATAGAAGCAAGTTGCTTTTCGCAGCAAAACAGAGTTACAAAGTGGAAGCCGAAGGTTGCTAACAATAAGGTAACCTTGAGACAACAATAACTTAGAAAGTTAAAAAAGGCTACCAACAGTCCATGGAACAATACTGATGTAACGTTCAAAAGCGTTTGTAAATACTCACGAGAGTGCAGAAAGACAATCAAAGTAAAACTAAAGGTGTTCTGTTAGAGTAGGCTTAGCCAACCAGAAACTAGAGAGATAAAAATGTAAAAATTAAACTGTGGACGCTAAGAGGTAGCGTTTCCAAGCAGTTCAGTTCAGTTGTTGTATCTCAGAGTGTGCAGATGTGAGAATTTAGTGCAGTGCGGACAATAGATAAATTTTGACCTTTTAAAAAAATGTAGTTAGGAATAATATCTCACAGCTCCATATTTAGATACGTCAGTAAATTGTTATTCAACTGCCGTGAAGGAGTAATAAAGAAGTAAAAATTTACAATTATAATTGGTGTAAAATGTGTAAAATTATTCTACAGCCGTACCACCCCTATTTAGAGATACTTGGTCTATCAGATATCACTGACGCAACCGAGGCATAAATAAATACATTTAATAAAAAAATATAACAAATTAAACTTTAAAAAAATGATTACACATAAACTTTATTAACACACTACACCGCCGCAAGGTATATTAAACGATGGTCACTCAATGTGAAATCCTGCCTCACTTTCCGTTTATTATTTTTGTCATTGCTTTAGCGCTACATAATGCGAGATCTAAGTTAGCCTTGCTCCTTGTCGGTTCTCGAATGTCAGTGGATTAAGCTGTTTATCAATAATTTCTAAATTTACCTCCGAAACAGTTCTTCCATTTTCTCCTCCTTCCTGCTTTTTAAATTATGCCACCATTCAGATTTGGCAATAGGTTTCAACAAATGTACAATTTAATTATTTAAAAATATTCTATGCATATTCCTAGTTTTCTCTAAATAGGTAACTATCGGATTACTATATTGAATGTTATAGTTCACTAGAATAAAAGTACCATGCTCATGGGATATTCCTAAACAGATAGTATGTGAGTCATTTATTTGCGTAATGTTAACAACTTCCAGTTTTGGATTATTTACAATAAGGGCATCATGAGATACAGCCCATAAGTTATTTCCCTAGCCACAACCAGAACGCGTGCAATTATCCCATTTGTTGAATAAGGTTTTTGAATTCATAATGTCAATATTTAGATCTTCAATTACTTTTTGCAACTCCGACATTACTAGTCGGCTACGTTGTGCATTTGTTTGTACAATTTTTAGTGTTTTAATATCACACTCTAAGTAATCTATCATGATGACGCCTTAATAAAATATAACCAGCATTTGCATATGAGTGACATTTAATTGCATCTGCCAGCTTTTGTTCTGTAATTTTTCGAGATAATTTATATATTCTCTAAAGCCTAATTATTTGTGTTGGATTTTGGCTTTGAAGATTTGGTGTTGCTTTGTGTTTTTAAGGCTTTTTTGTATAGACAAAGGATTTGGAATAGCCTTTGCTTTTAGCTTCTTGATACATTTTTCAACTCTATTCCAAAAGTATTGCCACTATTACTACGTGTACTATATTTATATGTATTTTGGTTTAAGGAATACTTTTTGTTTTGGAGAAGGGGATTGGATTTTTGTTCGGAAGAAGAAGTTTTATCGAGAATAAGCTAGGTATTTTTGGACATGTTGCTCCAGCATGTCGTACTTGTACGTAACAATGTGGCAATTTCTGGTTATAATCAAAGGCAATGCGACCATAACCTATTACAAAAGGATTATAGATTTCTTCCAAATCCAATTCATCGTCTCTGCTTTTAAAAGCTGTTTCTAGTAGTTTAAATAATTCGTTGGGCTGGTGGTTACATAGTGCATTCGGAGTTCTAGTCGGTCCATGGCATCGGGTACGGGAAATGTATTGAATCGCCGTTTTCGTATAAGGCACTTATAACGTTACGCAATGCTGAAAAAAAATTTGCTTCTCTTCGATGCTGCTAATTCTATACGTGTTCTCGAGTTGCGAGTATATTTTGCTGACTTCGGATTGGGTTATTGTCCTTATTTATGCCGGTGGCATAGCTTGCTCAGCTACACTCAACAGTTGAGTGTATACATTCACTACTTCATTTCTTGTAGTGATTTTATTATGCAACTTGTGATTGAGATTTACTTCACCTTGTACTTCAAATTGTTGTGTTTCTTGTTCTTCTTTTTCCCTTCTGGTAAATCCTCAACTACCCAAAACTTTTAAAAGCCATCCGATTTTTATCTCTTTTCCCATAATATATTTAACATGCCTCTTTTCATTACTTGTTTAACAGTTTTTGTATCATTCCCATCTTTTTCATTAATTTATTTTTCTAAATCTTCTTCCGTTGAATCTTCCACTTTGACATCTTGTGTAATTGCATCAAAATCTACATTTATTATTTCCATGCTATGTATTTCGTTTTATCCTCTTATATGATTTATTCTGAATATAGGTGGTCTTTTCGTGGTTTTATCAGTCCATTCCTCCTTTGATTTCGAAACAATTTTACAGATATAGTTTTATGCTGTTCATTTTTAACACAGTTTTTATTTTGACATAAATCTTGAGTTTGTGTTCCCATTTGTGTACATTTATTTTTGGATTGAAATTACTTAATTGTGATTTATGTTCTACAACGCTCATGAGGTTCCTTCTTACCCTACACGGCTTTTGCTTGGGTTTCTTATTCTGTAATGTGCCCTCTTTAGTCATAATCTGTTCTGTTTATTACCCTTTCCCCCTCCAAAAAAAATTGCAGGTTGGCCAATTTTGCCACCCCTTAAAAAAAATTTCTTCTCATATATGGAACTCGTACAGGTGTCTACAGGTCACCTTACTCGTGTCTTTTTTGCCATGTCCATCTTCTCCGCAATGATCACACGATTGTGCTTTATTGCAAAATTTCGCCACATGCCCGTAGTTGTTGGCACTTAGTACATTTGGCTTCCGAAATATAATCCTTTACATTTACGGATTGGAATCCAATGTGTAATCTTTCTTTTTGGAACATTATTCTCCTTAATTGGGGTTGCCACTTCAACTACATTGTGAACAGTTGCCCTATTTCTAGGATCAGTTTTGTATCTAAATTTAAATGCCTCTTCAAATTCCTTCCTCTCCACTAGCCGTTCACAATTCTGTTTATAAGTCTCAGGTTTTAAGCCCTCTACTTTATTTTCTGCCAACACATCATATAATACATCATGGATTTTCTTCTTTGACATTCCGATTTTGATCTCCATATTTTGCAGAATTTTGCTCTGTATAACTCAATTCCTATTTCTTCTGTTTCTGTTTCCACAATTAGGTTTTTAAGTGTTGCTCTCATACTTCTTTCCTCTGCAGTTCCTAAATGGCTTATTACAATCTTCTGCACCTCTTTGATGTATAAGGTCTTGGTTAATGATATGAAAACTGTTTTCTTTTCATTTTAAATGTCATAATATGGAATTTTAACACATGGTGACCCAGCGGGATGGCTCAGTCGGAAACGTCTGTGGTCCGCATTAGAAAAGCCGTGGGTCGATTTCCGCGGCGGACCTTCCTGACCCATGGTTTATTTCGGGGGTTTCCCCGGGTCTCTAAACTGGAATGTTTCGTTACATCCCCCGTATTTTCTGTCCCTCCATTTTACTTCAACTTTCATCTGCATGGCTGTTTCAGGGTTGCAAGTGTCGGCGAGAGTCTCGGCTTTGCATTACAGCGTAAACGGATGCTTATGTAACACTTCGTCTCCCGGAATGGGGGCGATCTCCGAGAACCGGACCCCCAAGTAGGATGTGCAAGCCTGCAGGTGGAGGGGGGCCTCTTGTACCAGTTGCAAATCCGGGGACTTTCAATCCTTGTCGTGTCTCCTGGTCCGGCCGCCCATCTCCTCTCACCTTACCCCTCCCTTCCAGCAGCGCTCCGTAGATTTTTTTCGCTTTATTTACAAAGTTAGATCAGCAACAATGCTTTACAGACCTGGAAGGACAATATATATATATATATATATATATATATATATATATATATATATAAAACAGCTACAAAAGTGTAGAGCTTGGCTACATCAATGTAGCTCCTCGAACATAACTACAATATGTCTAACAAAAGAGGAAGTGGCGCAATAGATCACAGATGCAATGGAACTGCACAACGGAACAGTCCGTAAGGAACTAAAGGTCGGAGGTTTCGGAGCTTGAGGTAACACTAAGTAGGATATCTTGAGGAAGTAGTTTGCTGAGGCGCATTGGGCAGTGTGTTCTGACGCCTAGATGATACTCCACAGCTCCAGGAATCTCCTGTAGGCGGAAGAAGAAACGGCGTGTGGTTTGGCGGATGAACTGGTGTATAGGGAGAAGTTTGTCGGTGTTTCTGATGGTTGCGCACGAATCAGAGAGCATTGGTAGCGAGCCGCAGCATCTTGTTCTGAACTACCTGCAAACGATGTAGGTGGGATTTGCAAGCTCCACCCCAGAGCAGCGTAGGTCAGGATAGGGCGAATGAGAGAACGGTATAACAATAGACGGGAATCAAGTCCAAGAGATGTACATGTGTTGAGTAGCGGATAGAGCTGAGAAAGACTGGCTGGAGCAAGGTTAACAGTACGATTAATTTGTGGGCGCCAGGTAAGGGTGATGTCGAATAGCACTCCAAGATACTTCATTGGAACAGGAGAAGGTAACCAGGGAATACAGGAATGGATATACAAGGATGGGGTGAACGAATGGTGCGGAGAGAGAAAATCTTTTCCTCTGTCTTATGGGGGTTCAGTGAAATGCGTCAAGTAGAGCACCAGTGAATAAGAGAGGTCAAGAAATCCTGCAGAGCAGCAACAACAGTAGGAAGATCGTGATAGGAGTAGTAAAGAACTGTGCCGTCGGCATATATCGCCACTTCTGCAAGCTCTAGGATCGGAAGATCTGAAGTGTAAATACTGACCAGAAGAGTAGGCAAGTGGAACCCTGGGGAAGACCAGCCTGAATGGATTTCGGCGAGGAGGATGTGTCACCTATACGGACGACGAACTGTCGATCCGAAGGAAAACTAGCAACAACTTCAAGTACTGGGGAAGGCCTACACGAAAGAGTTTGAGCATAAGGCCATCGTGCCACGCTTTATCAAAAGCCTGGGAGACATCCAAGAACATGGTCGGTGTGTATTGTCGATTTTCAAATCCATGAACAACGACTTGAGTGAATCGGAGTAGTTTGTGTGTAGCAGAGTGATGTGGTCGAAAGTCAAACTGAAATGGCGGGATAACATTACTCCGAAAGACAAGCTGAGACAAACGACGATGAACAACTTTCTCGAAGAGCTTGGAAAGGGGGTAGTAAACTAATTTGACGGTAACTTGACGGTAAATGCCGGGCTTATTGGGTTTAGGAAAGACAATAATGTGAGCAAGTTTCTAAGAGGCGGGAAAATAGGCAACGTAAGGCAGCGTTCATAACGGAAGAAGGGTGAGCCAGAGCCATTTTGGTGAGTTTCTTTAATACTACGTTGGGAATCAGATCGTGTCCGGGAGATTTCTTATTCGGAAGGCGGGAGATGAAATGCGACATCCCAGGGCTGGTAAAAGACATTCGGACGGGAACTCTGGATTGTGATTTAAAACCATGAAGTTCGCTACGAAGAAATGTGAAGTAGGAACATCAAGAAATGTTTGCAAGAAATGAGAAGCCAGAACCTCACATTTGTCAGAAGTAGACGTAACAAGCATATTGTTATGGTGAAGGCTAGAAACAACGGTGGGCTTCCGAGGAATGCGTCTAGTTGTTTGCACTAACATGTGGTCATCTGGAGAAGGAGTGGCTAGGTGGCGGTAGTGTTCGAGATCCAATTTCACTTGACGTATAAGACCATTTAATCTTCAGCGGAGCCAGGGTTGCCGTTCCCGTTGCCAGCGACGTCGAATGTGATTCACCATTTGAATGAGTGCAATAAGAAAGGGGGTTAATTGGTAGGGAAAAGAACGTTGAGAAGAAACCGTGAAATTACGTACACAGGAGCAAATGGCATCTGTAAAATGGTGAATCGCTGCATCAGTATCCTCCGGAGTGACAAGATGTAGAACGTTGTCAAAGCCGTAACCAGCCATTCTTGAACAGCATCCCAGTGCACGTAGCCATTAATGAGCCGTGGTGGCGGAGGAATGAAGTCTAGAGCAAGGGAGAATGTAGCCAAGACTGGGCAGTGGTCAGAATCCAGCTCGGCCAGCGAGTTCATATAATGTGGCAAACCCAGGTTTCTAGAAATGCCAATGTCAAGAATATCCGGAGATACCCTGCAATTGCTAGAATAATAAACGGGATCAAAAGGAGCCAAAATATTGCAGAGAGAACTGCTGAGAAATCGTTGGAGACGACGGCCATTGGGGTTAGTAGTTCTACATCCCCAGGAGGTATGTTTACTGTTCAGATCGCCTAATAGAAGAGCGCGGCCACGATCGGAAAAAAGCAATGAAAGGAAATGTGTGTTGAGCCTGTAAGGTTTTGTGGGTACTGACGAGGACTAGATCGTTGCCATCGGGAGAGTGAGGTTTGATACCAACAACTTCTAATGCTGGGGAATCAGGCAGAAAGATGGTGCTATGATGAAGACGACGTCTCACAGCAAGGACAACACCCCCTGAGGCCGTTAAAGGTGCCCGATCGCGCCGATAAACAAGGTAACCAGGCAGAGTAAATTGTTCATTGGGAAGAAAATGGGTTTCCGTGATACAGGCGATATCTATGTTGTGCATTGTGAGGAAAGAGATATATGAAGCTCGTTTACTTCGACGGCCTTAACGTTCCAGTTGAGGAGAGTGAGACTATTAAAAGAATGGCGATTAGGAAGTGCTTGTTACGTATGTATGGACAAGGTTCAGAAGTTGTGGCAAATAAGGTAGACGAAAAGTACGAAGGACAGCAAATAGTTGTGTGAACAGACCAGTATACCAGGTCCAAGAAGCTGAATCACCGAAGGCGTTTCGACGAGCACGGAGGCGTTTCGACGAGAAGAACAAGAACGCAAAACGTCAGAAAATGATTTGCGTGCAGAAGGGCGAGGTGAAGCCTGGTCGGGTGGTAGCGGTTGCTGTTGCTGCTGTTGTTGCTGCTGATGTGACGCATGGAGCTGATGCTGTGAGGTAGAGACATCCCGAGGCTGCTGAGGTACTTTGACGGAGCAGGCCCTGGCGGACGTTGTGGCTGAAGAGTCCCCTGAGTGGCACGTTGCTTGGGTTTCAAATAATGAGGACAGCTATGATAATTTGCCGGGTGATCCTGATGGTAATTGACGCACTGTGCTAGCGTGGTAGTGGGTTTAGCACAGAGAGTAATTATGTTCACCCAGACAGCGGACACAGCGGGGCCCTAGCTTGCAATAGTTTTTGGTGTGACCATAGTTTTGACATCGAGTACACCGCAGTAAGTCTGCATTACGGCGACGAGGTACTATGGTCACCACACTGTAGAGTAAACGGGTAAGATTGAGAATACCGTCTGAGACTTAGGACAAAAGATCTTCGTAGGTTGAGGTGCTAAGTCCTCCTCCTATCCTAATCATTGTCCTTAACGTATGGTGAAACTTCAGTTTAGCGATACGTGATCGGCTCTGTGGCGCTGACACCATAGTTGGGTATGTGTAAGAAAATAATCGACCCGGGCTGTTCATAGTTCATTCTTAAAGTTTATGACTTTGGATGTTAATTGCAATTCCATACACCTCATTCTTCAAATACTTCTATAACAGTCAGCCATAATTTTATATAATTCTCTTATCGTAAACTATTTCCACTTCAATTGTGCGTCAAAATATGGAAACACCATGAATAAACATTAAGGAAAAATAAATCGTATAGGAAATTCATCAATATATATTTCCGTATGTTATTGGAAACATGCACACAATAGAGTAGATTAAAGTGAGCTGGTCTATCTATTCGAACTACACAGCAAGAAGGACTGCAGGAACCGATAGCTATTAATCATACCTCAAGGTAGAACAAACTGTATTTTGGAGTAAAAGAAATTCGAGAAGATGTACAAGGGAGAATAAGAAGAGGAATAAACATATTCGCAGACATTCAGTGCACATCCAACTGTACAACACTTGTAGGCTATAAGCGAAAAAATGTGAAAGCAAATAATAGCAGAGATTTGAAGCGTTCCCGGTAGTTCTTAGTGTCTGTGTTTACAGAATTGCAACGAAGGGACATTTATGTATAATTTTGAGCATTGGGCCATCTATACCACTAAGACTCTTTCAGTTGCAAATGATAAGAAAGCATAATTGAAAGCAGAGATACTTTTCATACCTGGGAGAGGTGAAGGCTGGTAACTAAAGCAGAACTACAGAAGTTATAACTCGGAGAGGTGAAACTGGTAAACTAAAGTAAAATTAAAGATGTTGCTCATATTTCGGAGAGCCGAAAATTGTAAACTCAAGTAAAACCAAGACATTATTCATACCTAGGAGAAGTGACCTTGCAAGTTGAGATAATACCAAAGACGTTATCATACCTCGGAGAATTATAGCTTGTAAACTCAAGCAATACCCGAGATGTCATGATACCCCCAAGAAGTGAAATTTGTAAACTGAAGTAAAAGCAAAGCCTTATTCATACCTCGGAGGAGTAACTTGCAAGCTCAGCTAATACCAATGACGTTGCCATACCTCGAGAACTAAAGCTTGTAAAGTCGAGTAATATTCAAGTATAATATTCATGTATATGTCATCATATGTAGCTCGAGGAAGTGAAACTTGTAATCTGAAGTAAAATCATGACGTTATTACTATCTTGGGGAAGTGAGTTTGTAAACTCAAATAATACCTAAGACGTTATCATTGCTTGAAGAAGTGAGTTTATAAAATAAAGTAATACCTAAGACGTGGCCATACTTCGGAGAGGTGAAAGATGTAAACTCAAATAAAATAAAGACGCTATTCACAATTGGAGAAGTGAAACTGGTAAACTCACGTAAAACCAAGATGTTATGCATACCTTGCAGAAGTGAAACCAAAAACGCTATCCATAGCTCGGAGGGCTAAAGCTGTAAACTCAATTAAAACCAAAGACATTATTCATACCTCGGAGAAGTGAAACCTGCAAACTGAAGTTAGACCGAAGTGGTTATTCATGATTCAGAGAAGAATTGCTAATAATCTATAAGGAAGTGTATGACCAAGTTATTGTTGAAACCTCTGGGTGAAATAAGGTTGTAAACCCTAAAATGAACGGGAAGGAAAATATTTTTCATCAAATTTGATTGAAGGACGCCTGTACGAGATAGAGTAAAGGAAACTAGAAGAATCATGTATATTACGGTGTACAATTTAAATGAATAACACAGAGTTAAGAGGGAAGCTTTGCGTGAAGAACCTTGTAAATGAGATGATATCCTTTATCAAACGGAAGTTCTTTATAAGTCCG
Organism: Deroplatys truncata; assembly: GCA_030765065.1. Lineage (NCBI taxonomy): Eukaryota > Metazoa > Arthropoda > Insecta > Mantodea > Mantidae > Deroplatys > Deroplatys truncata. The sequence goes on along the minus strand of CM060990.1, from coordinate 531,393,121 downwards.
AGTGGAGACAATTACCTAGTCGTAGTGGAGGAACATTGTCAACAATAAGGGATTGTTAGGAAAATCAAAGTCGATGTTCATACCTCAGTGTAGAAGAACTTATTAGCTACAAGAAGGAGAAGATAGTACTACATTAATAAATAAAACTTATATTAAACCAGTAATACTTAAAGTGCATATTCATAACTGCAAATAGCTTCTTAAGTGTATTCATGTGATTATCTAGATACTTCCTACTCGTCATAATGTAGATACATTTGGATGATTAGTTTGACTATCTTGCTTCCCATCACACTGAATTGATTACTCTTAGATGCAGTGAAGTTAAATAATTTTTTACTTATTGAATTTTCTACCACGTACCTAGCAGGTAAAGGTGCACATCATGGAGTGGTCCCCGGAACCGAGACAGAGCACTGCAAGTAAGCCGTAAGGGCCCTTTTTGCTTCCTACGTGACCCCTGGGAGGGAGGGATGATGAGAGAGACCCGAAGGGCGACCAAATCCAGATGCCGACGCGAGCAAGCATGGACGGATTCCCTAACGTTTCCAAATTGAACCTATACGACGCCACCCGGTGTCTACAAGCTACTAACCTCCAACGTCAACGAAGCGGAACTCACTCGGTGACAGAACTAACTGAGTGGCCCCGCAGCGACCCCAGGGAAGAAATTTCTACAGTGCGCAAGCCACCGTCCAGCCACAAACCGCCGAACACCGTCGCCTAGTCTACAACCTTGAAACAGATGACAAGGAATATGATGGGTACAGGGACTGAGAGGGACGAGAGACGTGTTTGAAGATGAACAACCTTAGCATTCAATGTCGACTCCGGGGAAACCACAAAAAATGGGCCTGTTTGGGTGGTCGCCGGGGATCGAACCCGGGACTTCCCTAATGCAGGCTGCAGACCTTGCCGATTGAACCATACCGCTCGGTTGCCTAGTAGGTAGAGAAAGTATTGCATTCCATATCGGGATTTCACCGGCAATGTACGTTTTGAGAACCCAGAATCCAAAAGGCATTTGTATAGAAACATCCAGTTTTGAGTCTCTGTATTTTTCTGTGAGCAGCATAACTCAAAAACGAAAGCCGGATAACTGCCAAAATTCGTATTTTAGGTTCAGTGTGTTCTAAGACTGCGACACGAAGATTTTCAATAAAATCCCCACACCCCAAAATATCCATGGAACATTTTAGGAACTTGTTATTTTCTCAAAAACGGCTCTAACGATTTCCATTAGGATACCACACACTTATAATATTTACATCACAATAAAATGTATATCTTTAACCTTATGAAAATTGCCTTTGAGGCCCTCTTTATTTGGAAAGAATTTTCTGCAATCTTGTATAACTGATAAACACTGAGCAACAGACTAAGATGCACTACACCAAATTGTAGATCTCTTTAAAATCCTTCAAAAACGTTTATTTCAATAACGCTTTGTGGCATGAAACATTTCCGGGACAGGCGTTATTATTCGCGTTAAGTTCTCAATACCGTCATTTTAAGGTGCTCTTGCCTTTCGGTTGTTTCTTACGATCTCGTGGAAGGAGTACAGCAATTTAGGGTTAGCATATGGCGCTCCGCCTTTAAGCATCTGACAATAGTTTCGGTTGGTGGTATATCCTTGTACGTAGAACGACATTTAATGTATATTGAATCTATTTCTGTAACGTTTTCATCTACAATAACCTATAGTAGATAGGAAAATGAATATTTCCAAGAATAGTTTGTAAAAGCTGTATAAAAATAAACCATAGTTGCTAAGAAAGCTAATGTGAGTATATCATGCTAGATTTTTGTTTTTAAGTTTTATTTGGTATGGCGTTTGAGAGCAGGAAGACCTGGAGGAAATTTTCCGAAGGCATCGAATTGAGTTGAATAAGAATATGTAATGCTTATAACACAATTAATATGAAATGGAAATTTATTCGGTATAAGAAATTAGCGGTTTCGGAATCGTGCATCACATTTATCTAACGTTTGTTCGCAGCGCAACTTTTTCAGATTGTACTGATGATAGGTATTCAGACAAAGCCATAAAACTGAATAATAACTGCCATGCGCTTTAGGGCTGTAGTAACATGCCTTAATTTCCTTTTCTTTGTGAATACCGGGCTGAACAATAATCCTTCATTTCTGACATTAACAGATCTGACATCTTAGATCTAACTGTCTTTTTGTTTACTTAATGAGGTTCATGCATAACCAAATATTCTCATTCCACGCAAATCCAAAGCTTTTAAGACAAATTTCTGGTAGCCTTCTGTAATACGAGGGCGGTCCCAGAATTACCCGACCTGATGTATATATAGCGGTTGTTGTTTCAAACAAATTACTATGGTAGAAGGTACTAACATCATAAAGCTTTAGTTTGAAGTCTGACGATGCTACTTTGTTTATTAATTGTTTTCCAGCCATTAACAGTGAACTCTCTCAGGAAATTTGTAAACATGGATAAAGCTGGCAATCTTTATGTAATACAATACTTTCATTTGAAAGGTCTTAGTCCAACTAATATTAAAGCTGAGCTAGATCCTAAGCTGGGGGATTCTGCTCCTTCGTTTACAACAGTAAAATATTGGGTGGCAAAGTTTGAGCGAGGCCGCAAGAGCTGCCAAGATGAACATCACCGTGGTCGACTAAATGAGGTGACCACGCCAGAAATTGTGAAGAAAATCCAAAAAATGGCATTGGATGACCATCAACTGAAATTGTGCGAGCTAGCAGACACCGTAGGCATTTCAAAAAGTGTTGTACATCGCATACTAACTGAAAATTTAGACATGCGAAGGCTGTGCGCAAGATGGGTACCGCGTTTACTCACAATGGAACAAAAACAGCGTTGTGATGACATTTAAGTCGAGTGTTTGGCGATGTTTTGCTGCAATAAAGCCGAGTTTTTGCGTCGATTCATAACCATGGATGAAACATGGGTTCATCACCTCAAACCTGAGACGAAGGAACAGTCAGTACAGTGGATTGAAAAGGGAGGATAGGTTCCAAAGATGTCGTCCTCCGTGGTGTAGTGATTACCATGCTAGCCTCTAGTTCCTGAGGTCACGGGTTCAAACCCGGCGGAGTGCGATGGAAGTTTTGGGCATAAAGATCGTTAGCATGGCTTCCTTCGGAAGGGAAGTAATGCCGGTAGTCCCGTGTCGTAGATTTACGGCTCGTAAAACAACCTCAAGCCAGATAAGAGGCCTCTGAGCAAAATTACTGATCTTCCACACCCAATATAGAATGGGACGCTAAGGACCACAGCAATTAAAGAGCGTCCACAATTAAAACTCAGTTTGGCTCCAAAAAGTGCGAAGACGGTTCCATCCTCAGGCAGGGTCATGGCGTCAGCTTTTTGGGATGCGCGTGGGATAATTTTCGTTAATCATCTTCAAAAAGGAAAAGCAATCAATGCCGAGTATTATGCAAACTTATTGCAGAGCTTGAATGACGAAATCACGCAAAAACGGCCGCATTTAGCGAACAAGAAGGTTCTGTTTCATCAAGACAATGCACCAGTTCACACATCTATTACCACCATGGCCAAAATCAATGAGTTAAAGTTCGAATTGCTTCCTCATGCACACTATTCGCCAGGCTTAGCCCGCCCTCTCTGATTATTTTATGCTTCCAAAGTTAAAGAAATGGCTTGGTGGGAAGAGGTTTGCCAACAATGAAGAGGTGTGAGTTTGCAGTTGATGGCTATTTTGCAGAAGTCGATGATTCTCACTATAGACAGGGTATCGAACCTATTGAACATCGCTGGGAAAAGTGTATCTAGCTGAAAATAGCCTATCTAGGGAAATATAGATTTTTTTTCCAAAGTGTTTGTGTTTTCTTTGTTATGACGGGTACTTCTGGAACAGCCCTCCTAAAAGATTGCTTTTATTATCACAACTCAATATTACATACCTTTTGAGCCTTATTTCATGTGAGATATTGCATTTGCAGAATTCGTTTTCACTTTAAACCTTACTTAATGTCGTGTATGTGTCCTTGCTTGAAATTTATTTCGCGAAAGATGTTTGCTACAGAATTGTTATTGAATTTAAAGCCAAACGAATGTATTTATGTTATTTAGCAGTAAAGCTCTACCTTGGAGTTTTACATGCGTTGTTGTAGAAAAATAGTTATTCTATCCCTAGATGCAATAGGTTTAGGACAGTGAATGAATAAACAGTATTCCTGATGGAGTAAAACCTTATGTACAAGGTCTGCATTTGAGCTTCGAAGTTTTCCATTCAGAGAGACGTATCTTATTGTTGCAGTGCAGACCCTAATCACGCAACAAAGGATTATTTTAACACAAAGTTCATTTTAATTTTCACTTTTGTATTAACATTTCCAGTAGTATTATGTTTGCAAAGTGGGATAAAAGAGTGTATTGCAGGAAAGCCCGTTACATTTTTGCAATTCTCAAAATAAAACTGGAAATAGTTTTTCATTTATTTAAGCTCTCTTCCATGAAAAGAATTAAAACCTACAACACATTTTGTCAATGAGACGTGGTGGGATTGTGATTAAGCTGAAAATGGGGTTTCATTGCGGGTTATTTTGTAGTCCTCCATTGCTATCATAGGTCCCTCTACATTATGCATTGGCTGTTAAGATGTCAGTCGGAAAGCTGTTACTTTTAATGTATTTTATACTGGTAGTCAATCGCTTTATAAAAATATATAGTTTTATTCATTCCCTAATCGGTGTTTTCAAACACTAAAGAAAGTTTCTGTTAAATAGGACGTGCGGTTCTTATTTTGGAGTAAGCTTTCTTTTTTATTTATAAATCGATACCAAGTCTAGGTAGACTCATTCGCCATAAGCTTTGTAGCACTCCTTAGTATGGATTCCTACAGGAAACTGACATGAATGTTTTCAGCGTAGATTTTTCTCTCCGAGTTTGTAGATATTTTAAAACTTGAAAAGAGAAACATTAAGCAAGTGCAACTATTTTAACCGTAATGGATAATATTTCACTAAAACAAACATACAGGTCATCGCACGTTATTGTATGATTAATCTTCTGGCAACACACAGTAGTGCAGTGAGATAAAAGGTCTTGTTTCATTATGCTTCAACAAAGTTTCCACATTACGTTACCGCACACTCGATTCTGCAATATCCTATGGTTTATTCTCACAACAATGAAATTGGGCTTTCAGCTCATTGTCTACAGAATACCAAAGTAAACTAGATAATTTTTAAAGAGTTTGATAATATGTGCCTCAGAATTACACGATGCTCCAGGGAGACCGGCAAGAATCAATTGATCCCGAATATACATTAACTGACGACAGGAACTTCAGCTCTTCACATGCAGAACGTAATTATTGGGAAATAATGTAAAACCTTAACATTCCTAAACTGCATTCTCTGGGATTTAATACTATACTACATGGGTGTTAAAATCATAGTAAATTCGGTATGGAAAAGGGTAAACATGCTTACATTTTTGAAATCCATTAAAGAAAAATACTCATATCTTTATAGTGGGAATATCATGTTCCCTCCAGCACACAAAGAAAGCCGCCAATTAGTGAATTACATGTGGAATTACATGTAAACACATTCTTAACACCTCCCTCTAATTTTGTGGGCATTTGTCAAAAGAAGCCGACGTCTCTAAGTACTAGTCACCTGGCAAGTCGATTGACAAGGGTTGATAAGGTTTTATAGGGGTTGACAGGTGATCTATCCCCTGTCAGTTTGATAGTGATCAGACACGTGTATAGTAATCGTGCATCGTTTACCTCAAGGGACTGAACCTGCAGGCAAAGGTTATGCCTCCTCTAAGAGTAAAATGTGCCGCCCCATCTTCTAAATCGATGGTCGCGTGCCTCTTGATAGATTAATCTAATTCAATATTTATTCAATCACACTCGCACCTCCAAAGTGTGTTACAATGTATATTAAAGAATGCTGACAGTGTGATAATGTCACACACGTGTTCAATTATCGCGCATCATTGACCTGAAGGGCATCAAGCCGCGGATGAAGGAAATGCCGCCGCTAGGACTGCATGTTGTCGTATTCATTCCCCTAAATCGATGTCGTCTCCCCCTTGATCGATTAATACAATTAAGCGTTTATTAATTGACTCCCACGCCTTCAAATGTGATAGATATTAAATAATATTAGAAGTATTAAAGAATGTCGACAGCATGATAATGCTCCACACGAGTTCGATTATCACACATCACAGACTAAAACTGATGAAGACGAGGGCAAACAGATCTACTGCCTCTATGACTTACGGTTAAAGTAATTGAAAAGGCGCATTCCGTTGAACCGATTAACATAATTAAGCGATCAGTGTTTGCGGCTGTATGTCCTCCTGTCCGATGTTGTGGTTGTTTTTAATGCCCGTTGCTCGAGGCTTACCTTGCTGCATCCTCCACGTTGACTCCAGATGTTCGCAGATTGCTGGTTCTCTGCATTTTTTATCCTCGGATAGCTGCAGTAATTTCTAAACTATGTGGGAGCATGGACTTTTCCTTGGTAAAGGAAACGTAGATCTCGGGTGGTGGTAAAGGAGAAAATAGACGTGCTTTAGTTACTAAAAGACGACACTGCAGCTTCCTTTATTTAGCAACTTCTGATGGTACACAACGTTGATATTTCCGCCGTTAAAACAGTGTCCACTGCCTGTAGTTTAGCAAAAGACCAAATGACAAATGACCCCGAATTTGTTCCTAACAGATCCATTTATAGTCGCAAGCTTCTGGGGCTGCTTCCTTTCTTACTGGTCCATTTTATAGCGCCACTCAACGCGTCTCACTATTTCATATAAACTTACAGGGATCTCAATGGTCCAAATTTAACATAAATCGCGGCTTTTCCTAAATTCACCGTTAAGCTTGTTGTCCCTCTCACTTTGTCACGGCGAATTATCGTATAAAGGAACAAAAACTCTACACCCTCGCTGTATGAACAATGCCCCTGCGATCAGAGAGACATCGTAAAACTAGACTTTCTGCCTTCGAAGCCACTATTCCTGCAGCTAAGACATTTCGTCGTGGACAGTATTTTAACATAGAGCTTAAATTATTTACATTAAACAATTTATAACTCCTCTAATATTAGTAACCTAAATACAGACATATCGTTAAATCACCCTTCTTAAACTATACAAGCAGTAAAAGAAAAAGGTATGTACATAGCATGATTTAACATCAATAAAAATTAATTAATAAAATTATTTATAATTACATTTCTCGGGCTCGGCCTAGAGTTGCCGTTTCAAGTTGCCCTGTTCTGGAAAAGAATGAATTTTTAGCACTTGATACAATTTTCTTTTCCAGAATGCTTCCTCTGAATATACATTTTTTGTTTGTTTTGTTTATAGAGAACCTTTCGCTATAGATGTTCCTTCTCAAGGGTTCTGACAAAGCGGCGGTGTTTACACCTGGGCCATTCACTCTTATGATTTGTTGTGGGTTGTTCATTCTCTCGAAAGGGAAAATCCTTTTTTTAAACAGGTTTTCCGAGTGGCATTCTGTCGCACAATACACTTTCACTCACACGAATAACTTGTAGCGCAGACAAATACGCTAATACCCAAATTAAGTTATAACAATTAAATCTATTTACATACGTACTGATAAATAATAATTATTATGTATTTAGTTATTTACTTATTTCTTTATTTATCGGGTGTATTACCTTTGCCACTTGTTCATAAGGTTGCTACCTCATTTCGAGTAGAACTAACCTGATTATTTTCATTACATTCTTCACCCTTCTCATTCTCTAAACATTTGTATGGTTTGAGCAACTGTTTATGATATCTCCCTACGATATTTGAATTCTTTATTTCTTGTAACTCAAATGTATCCGAGCCAAAAATGTTAATCACCCGGTATGGACCTTTAAATAAATTTACCATTCTATGATACCTTTTGTTAAGAATGCTAGAGTTTTTCTTGTCCCGTACCAATACTAAGTCTTCCAGTTCAATCAACCAGTGCTTTCGCTTCATTTGTTTAAATTTTCCTTCCTTTTCTGCGCCTTCTTCGACATTTTTTCAAAAGCTTTCTTAAACATCTCTTCTTCCGTTAGTGTTTTCGGATCTTTAGCTTCTAGGTCTGTGGTAATTCCCATTCAAGTATTTCTATTAACTTCCCCTTCATCAGCTCAATGGGCTTATAACCGGTAATAGGGCTTCCACTTTCATTTAAAATATTTTCAATACGCTGGTAGTGATTCGCCCCATTGCTGTGTTTTTTATGGGCCAAAATTCTCAAATAAACAGAAATGTCCCCTATTATTCTTTCACAGGGATTGCTTTTAATTCTTTTATCAGTCCTTTGCTCAAGGGTATTTCGATGCTCATTAATGTTACTTCATTTTAGGGCGTTCTATTCTCTCCGGTATTTCACTGTTGTTATGTAACCTAGACAGCAAGTCGCTAAAAACAGTTGTTTTTCCTGGAATGTGTTTCACTTCAACATCATACGAAAGAATCTCATGGATGTACCTAGATAATTTAGTGCTCGTAAGCCGACAACGTTTCATAAATGAAAGACTCACATGATCTGTGTATATAATAACATTCTGTTGATATATGTATGATCTGAATTGATGTAGTGCGTAATACACAGCACAGATCCCTAATTCGGTGACCGAAGCATTTTGCTCTGTATGACTTAAATGTTTTCACGCGTTGAGTATCCTCATCTGATTGATTCCTTTTCCAAATGGTTTTGAATTTTAGCCATTAGTTCTCCTAGTATAAAATCATTTTTGAGCCCTGTTTCACATTTGCTATTTATTTGAGAATTTTGTGCGCTTAGAATCCGCTCCGAGCTCTTGTTTGGATCCTGTCTTAGTTTTCCGGGTTATCGACATTAATTGGTGCTCCGCTAGTCTCTTCTATATTTCCCTTCTCTGGGTTTGCCTATAGTTTCCTCTGCTTCCTCTAAAATGTCCCCGGGAAGGTCTCTCTCTCCTTTCGTCTCTCTCTGTGTAATTCTCGTCATACCTCTCTCCTTCGTCGCTTTCCCCTCGGTCAGAAAAATAATGTTCCCTGTGTCCGTTTTCATTGTTCCTGCCTCTCCTATAGTTAAAACGGCCCCTGTATCTTGGTCTGGTTTGTATAGTATTGATGTGATACTGGTTATCACCTTCCCTCCTGAAGCGGTTATTTTCCCGGTTTCTGTTTCCAGATTGTGGTACGTGGTTCCAATATCTCTCTCTGGGGTTATAGTTCCCTCTAGCGTTTCCTCTCCAGTTCGCATTCCTTGCATTATCCAGTAGCGGTCGAACTGTATAGTTTTGTCCGTGGTTCCTACTACTTGACTCGAATGATGATACCAACTCAATCAATTCGGGAATGGAATTTGGCTTCGCAATGAGTAGGTAATGGTGTATGCGTTCTGGATAATGGGGTATAATATTGTTAATTAAATCCCTCTCACTTATGGGTGGCTCGATTAATCTACTGCTTTGTGCTTTAGTTAGTAAATAATCTACCATGCTCAGGTTTCCGCGTTCGTCGTACTTGCCATTAACTAGGATAGATCTCACCTAATTCTGAGTATTAGTACTCAAATACTTATTGAAAAATGCCCTTTTGAAGTACTCAAAATTATTATTCTCCCCCAAAGTCAATCTTACCCATTGCAGAACCCTTTGACGTAAACCTTTACAAATGATTAACTTTTTAGCGCCTCCGGAATTTGCTTTAAACGGAAATACTCCTCAAGGTCATTTAGATATTGTTTTGGAATATTCGCTGAGTTTTCCTCGAAAGTAGGTACCCCTATCTCATTTAACAAACGGTAGTTTGCATTACTTGCATGGTTCGAGGTACATTGGTGCCCTGAATTGAAATTATATGGGTCGGCAGCTGGACTTTGACCTCCATTTGCCTCCCTAAAAGTGGTGCTAGTTTCACTGGGTGAACTATGAGCACTCTGTCTCACACCTATTCCAAGTCTACCAATAGAGCGTTTTAACTCCTTTACGCAAGTTTCATGTTCTTCAACCCTCTTCACAATTTCTTGATGATTTGAGAGCTATTCAGTTATTTTTGACGAAAGTTCATTTATCTTTCCCTGATCCTTCTCCACCACTGTTCGAAATTCTTTGAACTCCCTCTGGATGTTAGATTCTAAGGTACTTTGTTTTTTTTTCTAAAGAAACATTTACAGCTCTTAAGTCATCATCCAATTGCTCTTTTATGGTTAAGCTGGTAACACTTAATTCCGTTTCTACATCCCTCCTTAGTTTTTCTACATCAGTTCTTAGACCTAATTGCCCTGCCTGAATTTCCTGCGCTACGTTCCCTTGTTTGCTGAATTTAGAGCTCAGCAGACTTTGTAATCTGGCGAATTGTTCACCTAAATATTCCCTCATCTCCTGAGCTAATTCCCGTCTCATTTTTCTGTTCTCCTCTTGGACATCTCCACTATCTAGATACTCTGCTCATTTAATTTCCCTTCTAAATTCTTATTTTGTTCACTTAATTTTTCTAAGTTTTTACTCTGCTCACCTAATTTTCCCTCTAAATTCTTATTTTGTTCACTCAGTTTTCTTTCTAAGTCCTTACTCTGCTCATTTAAGTTTCTTTTTAAGTCCTTACTCTGCTCATTTAATTTCGCTTTTAAATTCTTATTTTGTTCTCTCAATTTTCTTTCTAAGACCTTACTCTGCTCACCTAATTTCCCCTCTAACCTCTGACTTTGTTCGTCTATCTTCGTGCTCAAATTTTGAAGGAATATCATCAGCTGGTTCTGGCCTGGGTCAATGGCCTGCTTAATTGGTGGTTGCATTTCCAGCCTAACTTCTACCTCTGTTTCCCCCATACTTCCTCCATTTGTTGTTATGCTGACAATGGCCTCCCTATTCAGTACTTCCAAATCTTCCCTTCACCTACTCATGGTTCCGTTAGAAAGTTCTACCTCCCTAGTAATGAGTTTACCCCCTCTCAACATGTGTTCACACATACTGAGTAACTACTCTGCACCTTTTTGTTTGTTTTTGTATAAATGTTCTAACCTGTACTTTCTCCTATGTTAATTGATGCGTCCCGGGTTCGAATCCTGGTGAACCTCTAGAAGCGATGTTCTCAGCTGTTTTGTTATCCCACTTAGGTAGACTAGAAGTTTGCGCTGTAATCTTGTTCTGCTGTGCCCCTTTCCTCTGAAGATTCTTCCTCTATGCGTTGTTTTCTAGTCCCCCATTCGAGTTGTCCTCCATTCAAGTTCTCCTCCATTCGTGCCCCACAATGTTGGCGCCAGTTTGCGGCAGTAATTCCTCCTGTCCGATGTTGTGGTGGTTTTTAATGCCCGTTGCTCGAGGCTTACCTTGCTGCATCCTCCACGTTGGCTCCAGATGTTCGCAGTATGCTGGTTCTCTGCATTTTTTTTATCCTCGGCTAGGTGCAGTAATTTCTAAACTATGTGGGAGCATGGACTTTTCCTTGGTGAAGGAAACGTAGATATCGGGTGGTGGTAAAGGAGAAAATAGACGTGCTTTATTTACTAAAAGACGACACTGCAGCTTCTTTTATTTAGCAACTTCTGATGGCACACAACGCTGATATTTCCGCCGTTAAAACAGTGTCCACTGCTGTTGAATCACGGCGCGGATATGACGCGAAGTTTATATATGCTTATTATATCTCTTTACGCGTAGCGACTCTTAAGTGTGTTGCGAAAACTGTCTTAATTCACTTTTGGCGGGATGTTTCTCAAATATCCTGCAGCATCTCTCCCTGCCTGTAGTTTAGCAAAAGACCAAATGACAAATGACTCTGAATTTGTTCCTAACAGATCCATTTATAGTCGCAGGCTTCTGGGCTGCTTTCTTTCCTATTGGTCCATTTTTTAGCGCTACTCAACGCGTCTCACTATTTCATATAAACTTACAGGAATCTCAATGGTCCAAATTTAACATAAATCGCGGCTTTTCCTAAATTCACCGTTAAGCTTGTTGTCTCTCTCACTTGGTCACGGCGAATTATCGTATAAAGGAACAAAAACTCTACACCCTCGCTGTATGAACAATGCTCCTGCGACCAGAGAGACATCGTAAAACTAGACTTTCTGCCTTCGAAGACACTATTCCTGCATCTAAGACATTTCGTCGTGGACAGTATTTTAACATAGCGCTTAAATTATTTACATTAAACAATTTATAACTCCTCTAATATTAGTAACCTAAATACAGACATATCGTTAAATCACCCTTCTTATACTATACAAGCAGTAAAAGAAAAAGGTATGTACATAGCATGATTTAACATCAACAAAAATTAATTAATAAAATTATCTATAATTACATTTCTCGGGCTCGGCCTAGAGCTGCCGTTTCATATTGGACTTCAAAGGGTTGAAGTAGCTGACAAAGGGATAGATGCCGCCGTCACGTGTCGTAGAATACCAATGATAAAATTTCATACGGATTCGCGTGTAGAATTGTTTTGTAATTATTTCAGATAATTGTCGCTTCAATTAAAAATCCGATGTTATGCATTCACATGGCTTTCTCTATCCATTATCGTTTATTAATGGGTATGCAAATTATTCTTACTCAGCTTATTTCTCTATCTACTACATTTCGATCCAAATAAAACCTTGCAGAAATGGCTGCATCACACAATCTAATAAAATAGGCGTTGTACGCTGGCCTTAAAATTCCATACCGTTTCCATGGAATCGCAAGAAAAATCTGTATATTCAAAGAACTTTACAAGTATGACTAAGAAATGAACAATCGAAACTTTAATAGCGGTACCTCAGAAACTCCATATGCCACAAAAATTAATCCAAAATAAATTCTTCTTTCAAATGAAGTGGACTTCACAGGCTATTCGCAGAAAATTCAAGATATACACTTAATTTGTGAAGTGAATGTCTTTCACGTATGAAATTTTAATCATAATCCTTAGAGCCAGTCTTTAGAAAATGAAACATTTCGAAAGATTTTATCCTTAAGTGTAGTTTGGGGTGTAGGGATTTTCTTGAAAATCGTCGTGTCGCATTAATGAAAGATACTGAACCTAAATACCAAGTTTGATATTAGTAGGGTATATAGGAGAATTCTGGCGCACTCTTTGCTTTTATGTGGGAAAGGATAGGGAAAACTAGGGTAGATGCGACGGTTCAAGGAGGAAAATGCGTTTAAATGGGAGAGATAGGGGGTACGAGGGTCTTTGCTAGGCTACACAGGGGGTGAAGGAGTGGGGATGTGCTTTATATGTGAAGGTAGGGAATACGAGGAGAAGTGCTAGGCTAGACAGAGTTTGATGTGCGGAGTATGCGTTTATATGGGAAAAATAGGATATACGTGAACAGACGATAGGCTAGAAGGATGCTGAAGGGGGGAATATGGACTTATATACAGGAGAGATAGGGAATGCGAGGAGAGGTACTAGACTATACAGGGGTTGAATGGCAGAATATGAGTTCATATGGAGAGACTAGGAAAATGAGGGAGGAGGTAGGTTGGAGAGCCTTCAAGGAAGAAAATGCGTTTATATGAGAGAGACAGGGAAAACGAGTAGACATCCGTGGTAGAGCAAAGCTGAAGGACGAGTACGCCCTTTTATATAATAGAGGGAGCAATACGAAAAGATGTAGTAGGTTATACAGCGGTTGAAGAGCAACGTATACGTTTATGCGGAGGAAGATATGGGGAAAAATGGAGAGATCCTATGCTAAGAGGCAGTAGAAGGGGGCAATGCGCTTTATATGAGGGAGGCGGCAAATACAAGGAGAGGTGCTAGCCTAGACAGAGTCAGAGGGGCACAATTTGCGTTTATATGGGGAATATGTGGGAAACGTGGAGAGATGATAAGCCAGACAGAGGCTGAAGGAGGGGAAATGTAGGTTTATACCGATGAGCTAGGAAACCTAGGAGAGATGCTGGGCTAGGCAAATGCTGAAGGAGAGAGGGATACACTTTATACGGATTAGATAGGGGAAACGTGGAGAGATGTTAGGATAGATAGAGTTAATGGAGGAAGAGGTTTAGACCGCAAAGACACCAGCAATTAATGTTTACAAATGTTTTGGCACGCTTTGACGGTACTTTCTCGACACTGGAGTGAAGTGCCCCGGCGTTAATGTTCTAAAATATCTGTGTCAGGTAATGTTCGTCCATGCACAGCATTGTCTAACATTATTGAAAAAAGAATCAAGGGTTTATACTGCTAAAGTCCTGGCATCGGGTCTCTAAGGGACTGAACGCAAGCCCTCGATCGAAGTATCCCCAGGAATGTATCTTGATTGATTAATGTAATTAAACGCTACTCATGGATATATGAATAATATGAAATATTTTTGATTGATTAATGTAATTAAGTGTATATGAATTAACTCGCGCACCTGGTCGCCATCGTATATGTGTGAGTGTGTGTGCGTGTGTGTGTGTGAGAAAGTTATTCAGAGCGGCGATTTGTAACAGATCTATTTAATGTAATTTTCATATGATTCGGCTAGAATGTAGGGCATTTAGGTCATTTTAACAGGTAATTCAGGTAGCGTCACAGGTATTCATAGTAATATAGAGAGTAATTAGATTATAAACATTTCTCATCCAATGTTACAACACCTTTTTTTCTAAATTTTACAAGCCTGTTATATGTTAAACAGTTAGTGTGCGAGACGGAGAGGGATAAACTGCATATCGGTTTACAGTGAAGGTATATAGAAGTATACGCCCTAACCTATCCCCACCTTTACTTCTCATTGGCTATTCAATCCTATCATCTTCTAACATAACCACGTAACAAGACGTAACACAACGTATCATAACCACGTGACAAGATGTAACACAGCGTAACATAGCCACGTAACAAGACATCACACTACGTAACATAAGCACGAAACCAGTAAATGTGGCAGTAAATGTAACAACTTAACAAGACGTAAAACACGTAGTGACCATGTAACCATGTATCATAACCACGAAACATGACGTAACTCCCGGCGTAACGAGAAACGTAACAAGACGTAACACCGCCCCGTAAGCATAGAAAACCTTGAATTTGTTTAGTGCAATTGTGAAGCTTTATTCAAGTTTTTTTTTATTTGAGAGTCTTAATTGAGAAGTTTTGCGTTAACATACCTTTATTTTAGTTCGTTGTATGTGGCTCTCCCTATTATCTAGGCTTGAGACTAGCACTAAGATTGCTCCTAATGGCAGGGTTAACTCCTTCTCTTCCAGCTTTTATTTTATTCTTCTTTCTTCATCAGACGTTAGCTAGCTGCATACACAACACACGGATATACATCCATTTTTTTCAAATTGTAGACTCACGGAGAAAATCTTCATCTTCGACTTACATTCTTTTAAACGCTGTTTGTAATGCTGTAATGTCCATACGCATATTTCGTATTCCATCCTCGCAATAACTCTTTTATCATCAAACGGAGTCAATGTGGTTTTATTCACTTGCACTGTAACAAGACCATGCTGTCGTGACAGGATCAAATTCATGGGCGTTCTGATGATTTCTCAGGATTTAAGACATTCAGTATAGCTCACAAATGTAATGTACTGATTAATAGCACTACGTTTTATGCCTTTAAAGTTTTTTATCATTGAGCCGTGGATATCTAATGCGTACATCTTAGGTGTAGTTCGACAAAGCGCTGGATGATTTTACCATTAGCATCATCCTTAAATTTTGCCAATACCTTCTTTTTAGAGCTGAATAGCATATATAGTTGACAGGGTAATCAGCTGTATCTAGGTGTTCGAGAAAGCTTAGCTTGTCTTGGTACACATCTTCAGTTATTACAAGATGAATGAACTAATCAGTGTCCATATACATAAGCTTCAGTTTTTCAGATCCATAATATGGGAGCAACACATTATAATGATTGTGGTATATTAATGTCTTGGAGATGTCCAACACACTCATTCCGATGAATATAGGCTTTCTGAATACGATCTGTCGCGAGGCCATATGTAGAGCAGCTAGATCAGCAGCATATATCGTCCTATCGATAAACGTAGGCTTAGCGATTAGCTTTTCCAGAGTCTTCTCGTTTGTCACTAACCGTATTGTCGTAACCTCTACATTATATAACTCAAGGGGTGTAGAGCAAGGTACCGAAAACAGGATCAAACATTAATCTAAGTGAGGTATACAGGGGCGAGCTGAACTAAGTCTTTACATACCTGAAAATACCTAGAAATATATCTAAATCATGATTTGGAAGGATAGAATAATCTAACTACTTGAAGAAGACACATGCCACAAAGTTACATGGCCAAAATATATTTAGAATAATTACACATTACCTGTCTTGCTATCGGCGGCGAGTCCCCCATGTTACAACCGCACTGTACTGTGGTCTCATTTTTAAGAGACTGACTTAGCGTCAGACGCTACTACTAAAATACTGGTTTTCCCCCACTAGCATCACCTAATTCCGGTCTGTATTTCCAATCCAAGAACAACCCAACAAACATTACCATAACCAACTGTTAATGCATACATTTCCACAACCAAATTCCACATCCCCCTGGCTACCCAGAAATACAGTAATACGTAGAAAATCAAGATCAGTGCAACATAGAATTAAAAGCTTCCAAAAATATTACCAATTAGCACTGAAAACAGCATCCCCAGAGACACCAGCTAACACGAGGCAACCACGTTATCAAACTTAAACATATCACTCAATTTTTTTCCACAATTCACAAAAACAAAAAGAAATTTAGAACAGTGCAAACAATTTCTCATACAAAGAGAATTTAACAGCATTTAAGTAATGGTAAGGGGAAACTGAAGACAAAAATTACCGACGCACCTCCAACAGCCAGACAATTGAAAAATTTTACAGTGAGCTCAAAACAAAGATATGAAGACGGGACTTTTAGAGAAATACTTTTAGAGGAATTTAGAATATAAAACCACAATTTTCAAATAGAAACCCTTACCATTATGCCAAGACTAAGGCGTTACATGTACCAATGAACACATGCATGAGCAAACACGCTACATTTCAGGCTAAAATAAAAAAAATTGCACTTAGAAATTTCAAAATACCCGGCGACACACGCCAACTTGCCCGTAGCCTCAATTTGTCGTAACGTCTACATTATATAACTCAAGGGGGGTAGAGCAAGGTACTGAAAACAGGATTAAACGTTAATCTACACGAGGTCCGACAGGAGCGAGCTAAACTAAGTCTTTACATACCTGAAAATACCTAAAAATATATCTAAATCATGATGTGTAAGGATAAAAGTATCTAACTACTTGAAGAAGACACATGCCAGAAAGTTAGATGGCCAAAACATACTGAGAATAATTAGAGATTACCCGTCTTGCTATCGGCGTCGAGTCCCCCATGTTACAACCGCACTGTACTGTGGTCACTTTTTAGGAGACTGACTTAGCGTCAGACGCTACTACTGAAGAACCGGATTTCCCCCACTATCATGACCCAATTCCGGTCTGTATTACCAACCCAAGAACCACCCAACAAACATTACCATAACCAGCTGTTAATACATACATTTACACAACGAAATGCCACAGTATATCCACAGGATTACGCAGGTTCTCCATAGTTTTTCCGGACATAGAATTGTTGAACAGTTTGTAGAGATCCTTCTAAAAATCATTTGCAGCTTCTTGTAGCCTGTTGTTAAATTCCACATAAGGTTTTAACCACTGTGACTGACGGAGTTGTAACACACGATGAATTTTTGTTAGCTGTAGTTCATGATTAAGTACCTGCTTCAAAGCCATGTACTGTACTACAAACTTCTTTCGAGGTCCAAGATGGGGTATCAGTTACTTTGAACTAGAGTCCTTAGGATTCATACACTCAGGCAGGAAAGGCAGGTCGTTGTGTAGAACGTGAAGTTCTGCACGATACTCGATATCAACTTCTAATATGTATCCATGAGGATCATCTTCTTGTGGTCTTTCTAAGTCAATTTTTTCAGGTGATATCCACTCAAATCCACCACAAGGGAGAGCGTGACATAGGGCCCAACCATAATGGTTATTGGCGTACTTATATTTAATAAATTGGTTTGGTCGCGACGGATCATACTTCTCCATGTAAGCATTGTTTGCTTCGGCATACCGTAAGGAAACTTGACATAAATCTCCTCTTATGCCGGATTCCGACATGCGTAATTGGTCATAATCCAGTAACAATTTCAGCTGAATTCCAGTATACAGCACCATTGCGTCCCATGTAATTCCAGGAGAGGTGAAATAATGTGCGGGGTCGACTTTGTGTGTTTTGAGGGTTTGATCTCTAAATGCCTTAAAGACATCCGCTAGAAGTACATTAGATATTAAGTGGAGGTCGCTGTACTCGCCAAGGTTTCTTACATTAAACAGCTGCCATAAATTTCTAGGATGATCCTCCTAGTCAGCATCACTAATTTCTTCTTCATTTAATCTATTGTAGAAGGAGTCCTTAGCAGGCAAGCAGGTTTCACACAAAACATCCCATGAAGTGACGTAATCATAAAGAAATACTCCTTTACGGGTCACCAACTTCATGATGTCTTCTCCGAAGTGTTTCAGTGTTTCAAGGTATGATTTTAGACTTTTCACTAGCTTATACAAGCTTTTACTGAGAAGCCGAAAGATATCCTTAAATCTAAGCTTTATATGCCCTACATACTTGGAGATTGATATATAACTTTCTTCAGAGCAAAGAATTACTTCTACCCGCTCACTTGTGCATCCCCGCTCCTTAACAATGAAGTGTGAATCATACCCATTGAGGTTGTGCATGAAGACTGAAATATATTTAGGTGTTTTGCGGGCTAATTTATGTTCGTTATGTAGACGTCCACGATATTCACCACTGATGAAATTATGGTCGCGTACTTTGAAGTTCCCTTCAGTAAAGGTTTTCCACACGAGTAGCATACTGTAGAGGAGTTGAAATCCATCAGCTGTTGATCTGTATCTTGTATATAAACAACCGGTCTTGTTGCGAGATACAGAAAAAACAGTATCCTATCTGTTTCATTACTCTAAATAAGCGTGTACACAATAACTCCATTACATTTTCACTACACATTGCCTAAAACGGGCTCAATCTTAACTGAGTCAAGCAGTTGGCATGATACTGTGTTTATGAAATAACTTAGAGTTAACTTAAATTTTGTACCGCACATCATAAAAACATTAAGATTTTACTTGTGTGCTTTTCGTCTAAAACAATTTAAATGAAGATTACTTCCCAATTACTGACCAACACTCGTGCTGAGACCTAGACTTCTACGCTCGCTATGCGTAGAGGTTTCTTCTTGATGACGTCAGTGTTCACTGAGACTTGTACCTACTGTCCAGAACTCGCGTCGCAGCTTCAGCTGGCACAGCCAAAAATATGTATCATCGGTTCCCGTACCATGATCTCGCTTTCGCTGACGTGAAGAACAAAGAAAAATGTATCGCCTTTGACGGTGCGGGAGTCAATTAATGAACACTTAATCACGTTAACCGATCAAAAGGCACGCGGACATGGATTTACGAGAATGAATACGACACCTTCCACTCCTAGAGACGGCATATCATTTGTCCGGGGCTTAAGCCTTTTGAAGTCAACGATACGCGATTTTTCAACACGTGTCGAACATTATCATACCGTGGAGATTCTTTAATATGCATGTTAACACCCTTGAAAGTGCGTGAGTCAATTAATAAATACTTAATTATATTAACCCATCAAAGGCCACGTGACCATCGATTTAGGAAACGGTGCGGCAAATTCCAATGTTAGAGGCATCATATCCTCTGTCCGCGGATTCAGCCCTTTGAATTCAGTGATGTGCGATAATTAAAAACATGTCTGATGGCTGTCAGATTGGTTGACAGGAGATGCATCACCTGTCAGCCCTTATCAAGCCCTTACAAACGCTTATCAATCAAATTGACAGCTGACAAGCACTTAGAAACGTCGGATTCTTTTGAGGGAAAATTATGACAATGGGGTTGAGGTGTTAAAACCTGTGTATACATGTAATTGCACATGTAATTGTTCATGTGATTAATTAATTGGGAGTCTTGTGTGTGCTGGAGAGAACATAATATACCTACTTTTGTTAATATTTATGATCAGGTTATGTACGAGTTCCTGCAAATTCAACAAACGTTCAAGTTTCTAGATTCTCCAAATTGAGACCGAATAAGTGAAAATCACAATACAATGGAAAATAATGGCGGAGTGATTCATTCTGAAAAAAATGTTATATAAACAGCTTGCCTTTGAACCCCCGTTAGGAAAAGAAAGAAAAGCAAAAGAAACGACATTGGCTGAAAAAACTTAATTATATAGCAAAGATAACTAATCCTTCATCGTTCCTTGTTTCCTTCATTGCCAAAACAACTCCGATAATATAGGTTTTAAGCGCCGTCAACTCCAAATACCAGAGTTTCCCAAGCTGCTTTTAGAAATAAATTTGGAATTTTTATAACAAATATCTTATCTGATCAGTAGTTTAAACGGTGTAGCATCCTTCATTGAAAAAGGTCTGTGATTTAGATGAAACCTTATGCTGATGTATTTAATTAACTCTAATATTCTATATCAATTTGAAATCTTGAAATTCTACAGTCATTTGGAATCAATTCTGGTAGCTCCAATTCTGTGGTTCGAGGTGGCTTCGCGGTAACGTGTGATGCTCCTATTCAGGAGGTCGCGGGTTTGGTTCCCTGTAGCCACCCGCTATGACTGTGTTTTTCGTGGCTTTCCATGGTTTACAAAGACGAACACTGCAGTGGTTATTCTACCGCCGATTTCCTTTCTCCCCCATTTTCTCTCATTTAATTCCCCTTTCACGTTTAAGATTGACTCTGGGCTGTGGATTGGTCGGTGTCGGGCAGATGGCGCAGAGGCTTGCGATTTGAAACTTATTCTCGGCCCTGCTAGAGGGAAGCCGGTTGAGCCTCCACAGCTGGGTCGTGTTTTCCAGGTCCCACTGAGAGACCTTCCTGTGTTCATCAAACCTGGAACTGTTAGGGAACTCTGCATGTCTATCGACTTGCGTAGGCCTCACTCTGCAACCCACAGATCTCCTGCGGTTCTGTTTGCTCATCCGTTCCTCCGGGGATGTACGCACAAAAGATCCAGTGGGAATAGGGGTGCTAGGTGTCTCTTCGGCTAACCGGTCCTTTCCCTGTCCTATATCAGTCGGGAAACAGCGTTTTCAAAATCGGATCTGTTTTCCAACGTGTATGTAGCACGTGGCTAGCTTAGTACGAATAAGCTCTAAGTTATTAGAGGTTTAGTGACAACTCGGCTCCAAAATACTCGCAGTACATGCAGTTGTCCCTTACTTCATTATCAAGGTTACCGTAAATATGCCAATGTTTTTCTAAATGACAGCTGTAGCTCCGTTTGTAAGAGTGTCTACATGGAAGGTTTTGTGGAAGAGCTATTTTAGTCATAGATAATATTCTTGAGGTTTTACATAGGGTTTCGTTACGTATTAACATTTCAGTTCATATACCGAATGAAGAGTTGTGTGTTAGGATCTCATAATTCACGTACGAGTATGTGCATCGCTTATTTAGTTTTAGTCTCTAGAATTCTAATTAGGAAGGTTTTGATACACTTCAATGATGAGTTTCAAAGTGATGTTTTTATGTGTTTTATTTTGGTTTTTTTCGGCGTTTAGTCCATTAAAGATGGCATCTCATACATAATGCTAAATGCAATAAAACAAGCATAAATGGAACAAATTGGGATCATGAAACAAATTAATAGTACAAAAATTTAAGAGAAAATCACATATTTTGCTTTTGGTGGTCCACTACAAAGAAGTTTGCTTGTGTTGGTTGGTTTGGTTCAAGATTTCTGTAGCGGAGGATGTGATCTGTGTGATTACTGATGCAGACATTTTAGAGATTGTACGCTCATCTGTCTGTTATATTTTTTTATTCTGGCAAGCTGTGCAGCTAGGCAGTCATTTCTGTACTCGATCTAAAGGCTACCACTGCTTCCGTTCTTGGTTTCATTTTAGTTTTATCCTCATAGCTCTCTATTTTGCCCACTTCTTATGCTTTTCGTAATGCATATTTTTCTCCGCAATCCTTAGAAATTTGGCTTACGGTTAGCTTTCCGGTTTAGTTGATCCGCAGGTGACTAGTTCCTTTGCAAGCTATACTGCCGATTTAGCTAATTTTATCTGCCATCTCGTTGCCCTTGATCACATGGTCAGGTATACATTGGAATCTAATATTTTTTTAAGCTTTCTCATTCTTGTAAATTATATTTAATAACCTTGATTGTAGATGAGTGGTGTTTATTGTTTAAGGGCATTGATTTAATGGCAACCTTCGAGTCTAAGTATATCTTTTTTTTCTCGAAAGCATGTTCTTCGTAAATTAAGGTTCATCGAGGTATATAAATGACTTCCACTTCTCCATAAAGTTGCTATTGTATCTAACCACAAAAGCATATTCTGAGAATAATATGTAAAATATCCCAGCGCTTTCTCATGTATCTTCTATTTTAGATCCGTACTCTTAACCAATTATGTTCAGGGTATTTTTCATTCAGCACACTAAAGATATGGTGTTAAATACTGAGAGACAGGTTACTCGCGTCCGTAGCATTCCTTAAGCGTGTCCCCTGGGTGATGCTCATTGGGTAACATAGCTTCGATTGCGTCTGATAAAAATGATCGATTTACGTTTTATGAAAAATATAAAGATTTTGCAGTGTTTGTGGATGAGTGCAGTAGCTAGTAATGTATGTCAGTTTACTAAACTTCAATATTTAACTACACGACCAACATACAAAGGAAATCTATATCTTGGTTTTGATTTCTTGTCCTTCTGCATAGCTTTTAACAAAAAAATATATATAATCCTATTTCTTCAGCATATTTCCTCTGTCAGGAAACCCTTAGAATCCACTCTAAATTAACACCTGTAAAAGGTTTCAATGCGCGAAACTTGGATTCGTAGTACGACTTACTGTGTTACTTGCACGCGGCAAATTTCCATAGAGCTTCATCAGCTGTAATACTAAGTATTAACAGGCACTGAAATAATATTTGGAATCAACCACAGACATATAATTTTAGACAGTGTCCATACAGTCTGCTCTAAAATATAGTTTATTACGGTGTACACATTTTTCTATCATATTTCTAACAAGATAAAGAATCCATTGGAAGTTTACCTTCAGCATGTGAATATATGATGCAATAACACGAAGCTTAATTAAGCTATAACACATACTAGTATCTGACATTTAATAAAAGCAAAGCTATTTGTACTGGCCGTGAGGATTAGTAAACCATAATATCGATTACTGCTCCATGTCCCAGCCGCTTTTCAGTTCCAGAAGGCTGCGATCATATATACTGAACGCTTTGTGTGATGCCAAGACACTCCAGCACTGGCTGCTTGGCAAGTATAACACAATACATGTTGTGTTGAATTCTAAGTGTAAAATTCACCTCCAATTACCAAGAAGAATAAGATGCCATCCCGCAGCCGAAACGGGCGAAAGCTGCTGAGCAATAAGCAGCAATAGCCTAAATGGTGAATTCAGTTTCCTACTTTCGTAGAACACACCGACGCTATCGCTACGTCTAACCAGACAGAGAAGCCAAATCCCAGCATTTTCTTGTCACCACGGTATTCAAGTACCCTTACATCCCCTTTCTGAGGCGATCCAACTCAGCACTGAAGGCAAACTCCAGCCAAGTAGCACAGAAAGCTGCCATAGTCTGGTTGTCCCCGGGGTAACATGAGACTCCTGGCACACCTCGTGCTCACTGCACTGCTGCAGCGATAACCGTCTGTAATGAATTCAACCCAAATCACCTCCAACTGGATCCCACGTCTCCGAGTCGCCTCCAGTAAGCCACTTTGTCCGACATGGAAGCGGCCTTGTCGCACATTTTAGCGTGGGACTTGCACATATAGGCCCATCCCATACTGTTGTGCCTATAGTTAAGTCGTAGATGTCTGCTCCTCAGCTCCTAGCTACCATTACTGTAGCGTCAACTAGCTCACAGTAGTCTGCACTAGGCAAGACCCGAGAGGCCGTCACCACTTCTGTACTACGCAAGGTAACAAAAGTAATACACGGGCCAGACTCAGTGTGTGCATCGTTCTCAGAGTAAACAACACCTAAAGTTAGTAGCCGTCAAAATTACGCCGCAGAAACTCACGTGACACACGTCCGTCTTCCTCCACATAGTGAAACACCCTGCCAATTGCAGGAGTAATATCATGAGGATGCTTCTACGCCCAGACTGAACGCCGCCATCTGCACGCCTTTAGCCATATATACCTCCATTCAGGAGCTTCTAACAGCTTCAGCTGCCATTCAGACTGAAGTCTCATCACTGAACCAACACCTGGAGGCGCTTGCTTTACTACTAGCAAGAGCTTTAAGGCCTTTAAAGTCAGTCAATGCAGCTCTGGTCACACATTAGCCACGGCTTCTGCACACTCCCTCAAACTCCGATCCAAGTTCGGCCAACTAGACCGTAACGACAACACATAGCTTCTCCAATCCATACAGCGCAAGCTATATAGGATGGAGAAGCAGTTCTAGGAATCCGCCATCATATGAAACAGCAACACATCGGCAGAATATAACGGCAGCTACGACCCACTCAGGTGGATGAGTGCTATTGAGACACCAGTCGTCACGTTAAAGTTTGGAGAGCAACAGACACAATCACAGCTAGATACCTCCGCACGACTGGAACAACTTGTAGTCCAGCGCAACGCTTTTGATGAAAAGTACATCGTTGTCAGGAACTTCATGAAGCAGCACTTATGTTTTACAGCCACCCACAACCATCACACAACATACAGTAAAACAACAGGCACTAAACACACTTCCGCTCATGACTAAGGGGGTTTCTCACTAACCTCACCTTTCTTCTCGTATCTCCAACCTTTCTTTCCCTCCATTATTTCCTCTTCCTCCCCCTAAAATTAAAAAGGTTATAAAGAATACTTCTATCCTGAGGATAGAGTAATAGAAACTGACGGCCACTAAGACTTAATGAATACCGAGGAATATCTGCCGCCACGCAGGCTGAAAATAATCAAAGATAACTCACCACTCACAGGCCACTGAGCGGTGACTGCGAGCACTGATGAGCTGCACTTACGGGCGGTTCCAAAAGCAGTACAGGCTGACCGGGTTGGACGTAAGCGTGCGTCTACACCACACATAGTATTGCTTGTCCTTAGTAGGAGGAGGGACTTAGGTGATTACGTAGACGGCTGCATGTTTGGGGAACCATGACACGTACTACAGTCAGGTAGGCCTATATGGAACACCAATGGAATTCAGCTAATAATTGTGCATAAAGAAAGCGGCTTACTTGGAATTGACCCTTGGTTAGAGCATCATAAGATTAAGAGTATTCTTTGGTTAAGAATGCAATATGGGGAATGAAATTCGCCATGACTTCTAAGATCACCCAATACTAAAAGCCATCTCCTCAGGCACACTCGGGACGCAATCTGATATTATCCTTTGAACTCACGGGCCTAACAAACTCAGCAGGTCTCTTTTTCTCATGAAATAAAGATCATAAAATGAAACTTTTCCTTAGTTATTTACTACACTGCGGTTTAAAATACTGTATCTTTATTGGTTTCATATATTTGGGGGACGTGTTCTTGACATCAATACAGTAAAACAAGTTCCTATGTACATGGGTCTGAAAATCAACCACTTCGTTGTTAAAGGTCAAAGAAGATGTATTCCATGAGTGAACAAAACGGATATGCACTACATGTATGACACAGCAGATGGCAATGCAGCATGAAGACGTGAACTTTATGCAGAAAGGTATGCTGACAGGCCGTTACCGTGTGCAAGAACATTCGCACGAATTCACCAACGCTTGAGAGAGAATGACGCATTTGAGAGGAGTACTAGGGATGCTGGGAGACTAAAGCGGTACGAGGCATTGAGCTGGAAGAACGAGTTCTTCGTGCTGTGGACGCAGACCTAACACAAAGCACAATACGTATGGCTGTAAGGGAAAGAGTTAGTCATATGACTATCTAGAGAATTATGTATGAAAATCTTCTGTACCCGTATCACCTTCAACGTATGCAAGGATTAAATGAGGCGGACTGTGAACCAAGAGGACGTTTCTGTCAACGCATGTCACAGCAGTGCGCTGTGTTCATAAATTTATTAGCCTGTATCTTATTCACTGATGCGGCTGTTTTACTCGCGACGGCATCTTCAATTTTCATAACACTCATAACTGGGCATTTGAAAATCCTAATGAAGTACGACAGGACAACCATCAGCAGAGGTTCTCCCTCAACGTTTGGGGTGAAGTCATTCATGATCACCTTATTGGTCCCTACCTTTTCCCTCTGCGTCTGAATGGACAAACCTATCTCCAGTTTCTCAGAAATGAGTTACATCACTTAACTGATAATATGCCTCTGGACATCATCCGACGAATGTGGGTTTTACACGATGGTGCTCCAGCTCATTTTAGCCCATTGCATGGCCCGTTCGATCGTCTGATTCAAATCTAATAGATTTCTTCGTCTGGGAACATTTGAAGTCCTTGGTTAATGCGACTCCTGTACCTGATGTTGACATTTTCAGATGACGTATCCAAACTAGATTTCACCAAACACGAAATACACCAGCAATTTTCAAGTGTACGCCGGAGCATAGAACGCAGGCTTACTACATGCATCGAAGCAAGAGGAAGCCACTTCGAGCATTTTTTTTGTAACTTTCGATTTTGGGTTGTAACTCTGAATTAAATGATTTTCAGTCCCATGTTCATATGAATATTTTTTACTGTTTTGATGTCAGGAACACGTTCCCGAAATACATGACACCAATAAAGATACTTTATAAAAACTATACGAATCATTGATAGAGTAAATCCTTTAGTTTTGGCATGTGACTGCGTTATTATAGAAAGCTTTTATTACTTCGGATGTAGAGGGCATTTTTCGGCCAAGAAATGTTCGTTACAATAATAACTGCTGTATTTGAATAAATTGAGGCGTTTAGAAGGTTAATTTCAGCTTTAAACAGGCACCCTTCGCTTTTTGAACAACAAACCTCAGCATTTGGCTAATATATGATGACTTTTGTACAACAATGGACCATGTATTTAATACCACCTCTACACAAAATTGCATTATAGTAATGAGTATTTTTCCCCATTTTCTAACTATATAAGTTAAACAATTAATGGAGAATTAATGATATACATGTTTTTAGGCTTTCGAGGATTTAGTTATCTTAAAGACCATTAAAAGTTAACGAGGAGTACATTTTTGCTCATCAGCCCATATGTTCAGGTAATCAAATTTTAAAAGCGTGTTCGAACTGTATATAACTACAGCCGTGTTTGTAACTTGTAACTGGTAATTCCAGTTTATTTATTTGGAAAGGTTTGTTAATGGCTGAAACGAATTAAGATGCAGTATGAGTTGGTGGAACAATAACACAAGCTACTAATATTCTCGCCAACTAGGCTGCAGGCCGTAGAACAGTGCTTCTTGTATAGCACACTGCAATGCAGAAGAGAAAGGTATATTGTGCTTCTCATACTCATATATATGCTTTTAGGGTTTCAAGGATTTAGTTATCTTAAAACTATTAAAAATTAACGAGTAGTACATTTTTGCTATGCAGCTAATACACTCAGGTAACCAAATTTTAAAAGCGTGTTCGAACTGGATATAACTAAATCTGTGTTTGTAACTTGTAACCTATAATTCCAGTTGATTTATTTGGTAAGGTTTGTTAATAGTTCAAACTAATTAAGATGCAGTATGAGAGTTGGTGGAACAGTAACACAAGCTACTAATCTTCTCGCCAACCAGGCTGCAGGCCGTGGAACAGTGCTTCTTGTATATTGCACTGCAATGCTGAAGAGAAAGATATATTGTTCCTCTCATACTCATTTTTTACAGTCCTTAATATCCGGTTTGTACGGAACAAATGATCAGTCATTATAAGAGGTGAGTCAGCTCCTCTAGGTATTCATACCTATACAACCCACAGTTCAGAGTCTAATGTGAAAACATTGATCTTTTTAGCGAACAAACTGTTGTTGTAGCTGTGCCCTTGTGTTCCGTACTACACGCAACCAGCATTAATGATTAAAGGCCTGAATTAGAAACAAGGAGCTGCGAAAGCCTTAAAAAAGAGAGATTTTCGTGGATATAATGCTTGCAAGGAGATAGAGGAATGTTTTTTCGAAGAGAGGGCCAGAATATGTGGGTTCTGGCCGAGTGGATTATCTGCCAGAATGTGGAAAAACAAAGATTAGCTTCGGGGATTCAAATCTGATACAAATATAAAATTGTTTTGATTCTTTTTTTCTCCTTTTACTTATTTTCTGTATTTTAGTATACTAACTGATTTATTTTTGTTATTGTCTCTCCTGTGAGCCAAAGACACAATAATTACAATCAATTAATAATTGTGGAATATGTTCACTCTAAAAATCTATACCGTATCTGATTTGTAAATCGTGTTACGTAATTAGCTTTCATTCTTTTGGGCGCATATTGACGCTATTAAATCTAAACGTTTTTGTTTCATGTTTAAACCTTATGTTTCACTTCTTTTACTGAAAAAGAAGTTTATATGTGCTAAGTTCACGGGTAAACAGAATAATAAATTTTTAAAAAGCGTGGATTTCATTAACGAGGTAAATGTTCAAAATGGCGACCTCCTTCATCATTGCCTATATGTGTACGTTGCCGGGGAGACCTTCCTGCATGCTGTAACATGCGCGGTGTAATCCGCTGTATTCTTCACGTATGAGCCCCGTAGATGATTCGGGCTTTGCGGTTCTTCAGCATAGGGCCGCTCCTTTAAATGACCCCCAGAGAAAATACAATGCGGTGAGATCAGGTGCTCTAGGGGGTCATGTGATTGGGCCCCCTCGGTCAATCCATTTTTGTGGATATGCTCTACGATGTATGTAAGTGATTCTTTACAATCAGTGACCAGTGTGGTGGAGCTCGATCCTGCTGGATTGTTTTCTATTGAGTTTCGCACAGCTTCTTCATTGACCCCAGAGTTTACTCGAGTATAGCTAGCAGGTGGTGCTCTTCCAAATGATTATGTTTCACGAAGGCGTCTTTCAACCCTTCGAAAAGTGTCCGCAGTAGGTGCCCTTCTCCCTGGAAACCGTTCTTCATACAGGCGCTTTGCTGACAGTGCATTACACCTTGTTTTTCTATAGATTAACAGCATATCGACATACTCGTCGTTTGTATACATTTTACAGCAGCCGTGTCTCCTAGAAAGGTTTCAAATACTCAGGACATAATGGAGAGAGAATTATTTATTCACGCCAAGCATTGACGCAGGCGCAAATAGCTAAAGCCACTTTGTATGGGTTAAGTGTCTTAAACTTGGTTGAATGGGTCAAGCATAATACTGACCACAATAAAATAATGTCGCATCCCCCGTCTCTAAATAAGCCCAAAGTAACATTCCACTTGCTTTGCTGCAAGGGGATTTCAAACCGAAGCCCAACACTACAGATTTAATTCTATAGGAGAGGACGTGTTAAGCAGTTGATCCTAAATCCTATCGCAACTTCAGGAATGAAAGACGAAAGGAGCAAGGCACAACACACAAGAATGACCAAGCTTCACATGTTTTACTTTAATAATACTTAAATATAATACTACGTCATCTTCTGTAATGGAGCCAACTTCTTTGTTGACCACCAGAGAGACAGGCTGAAACACTTCCTTCTTTTTCGACTACCAACCCTGTTCTCACCCCACGCTAACGGCTACACAAAACTACAACCACTGTTTACCCCCACCGCAACTTCTGCCAACGGACCGCTCAAAACCCGTTTACAGACTTCTAGAACAACTTAAATGCAGTCACGCACCGTTTTCCAAGTGCGTCACATCCGACCAGCTCATATTGAGTAATGCAATTATACATGTGCCACATCTCTCCGGGGTCTACCAAGATTGATGTCTCCATCAATTGCTAAAACAAATTAACATACAATACAGAAGGTTCGTTTTCCTGACAAAACATTTTTGTACCGTGACATAAAATTTGGTTAACGTAGTATGGTTGGTTATTTGTACAGTTGTTCTTTGTGTTTAGTTTACAATATATATAAGGTGTCGGCACAATGTTAAAGCAGACACGTAGGGTGTCTGTTCACCAGGAGCTATATGATAATGACGAAAAACAATTAATTAGCTTTATTCGCTGTTAAGGTTTGTATTTAGGATTGCGCACACTGTATCACTTTCACTGCCTCGCGCACAAACAATAGTTAAGTGTGCAAGTAACTGTAGGGTAGGTAAATGCCCCACCTGCTCTCCGACGAGAAATTTAATTTAACTTTCTATGCAGAGGTGAAACCGTAAGGTAGGGAATATCACTGCTTCCCATCTTGCCATGAAGCCGCAATTAAAGTCCTGCAACAAGGGTTATTAACCTGTCCATCCTACCTTTCGACGAGATCAATTTATAAGGCACAACATGGTGCCAGGCGTCGACGAAACTGTGCCATGGGGGCATTTCTATGGCCGACGACGGCAACGATGAAGCAGGAGAAAGTTGGCGTTGCTGGCCAATCCAAGTAACAATGGCAGTTGGATTATGAAGTAATACTGAGACGTCACTATGTGTGAAGCAGAAACAGAGACAACCAGTACCTCAGCTAGTCTTTCAGGCATGTTGCGGACCCATTTATGTGCGTGGTGAACGTTCCCCATGACATGTATTGCTTAAAGATTAACACAAATGCAAATAAGTAAAGAGCACGAACCTATTAATTACAATAATTACTCGGTGCTAGAAGTAGGCATGTCACAAAACAAAGATTTGGCATTACAAAATATAATACAAGGTATGCAGTTCACAAAACAAGGATTGGCATTACAAACTATAATACAAGGTATACATGTCACAAAACAAAGATTTGGCATTACAAAATATAATACAAGGTATACATGTCACAAACCTAGGATTTGGCATTATAAAATATAATACAAGGTATATTACATAATGCTCTTAGGGTGAGAAAGCCTAAAAGATATCTTAACAAAGGATTTACCAAAGCACATATATTGCTAACCTGAGAATTACAAAATATCACTACGCATATTGAAATGTTTATCCTATATGATCACTTACAAGGGGTACCCTAAACTACAATATCAATGTATATATACAGAATCAAATCAATGCCAGGTTCTTTATAGATGTGCATATCTAATCGCAATCATCCCAACTAATCAAACCTGCTATCAAAATTGGCTAAAATTAATATCATTAGTCGTCATGACTGTAAGCTCGAGGTAAGCTCGTATTAAAATCATCATCATTGTTATGTGCAAATAAATACCACCTCTACTCCCAATGAATTCTAGCACAAATGCTGCATGCCTTCAAAGCATACACCGATAATGTAGAATACTATCATATCAAGCATTATCCTATACCAAAGTTTAACTACCGTCATATCAAATTTAGAACACTATACTAGTCCAATGGTGAGAATTACACCCAGTTAACAAACTTTTCATCACAATAACTGGAAGAGATGGAAATCCGGGTTGACAAAGCTGTTCTTGAAACATTCTGGAAAATAGAAAACCAACATGTGGTACATGGAAGTCAATAGCTAAAATTCACAATGTTATCATATCATTGCCAAAACCATGGTTAAATTACTGCAAATTAAAATTTCACCACTACTATCAGCATAACCAAATATAACCCAATATTGGAGAATACACTGCGGCACATTCACCAGCATGAAATATCACATACCTTAGCCGCTGCATACAGCACTTTCGCTAGACAAAATTCACACTGCAAGGGCAACGAGTACGCAACGGCAATCCTGCCGAGCTTCACTTTCACTGAAACAATTCTAATACATGCGAATGCCATAATGAGTACACTTTGGCAGCACCATTATACATCAATACAATAAAAAATACTTGCATCGAACAATTTGTTCATATTTCAGGTCCGGCGAGGGTATAAGAAATTGTCACAATTCATGAATAACATAAAGCCTGTCAGCGGTAACAATCAAGAAGTTAAGATTTATAAATATCACGTCAATCTTATTATTATTATTAAACTATATGTCAAGTTAATAACCCAGAACACAAAATATTTGACATATAGGAAACGGGTGCAGCATCCAAAATAAGGTAAATTAAAAATCTATGCACCACTACATTTATCATAAGTGGCAAAGGATGCAACAAATTCAAAATTTATAAGGCCCTACAGGATCATAATAGGGGTACAAACGTGACACATGTACTGATTGTTCCTTAACTCTTGAAGCATGGGGTCGTTTGACAACGTAGGTCACAAGTGTAATCTGCCTAACAATTTAATAAGGTCCAAAATAGCTGTGCAATAGTTTGGTACATTTTCCCTTTTTCCATACTGGGATGAAACTTTAACCAATTGGCCCACTGAAAACTCAGCATCACTGTGTTTCTTATCACATCTTTCTTTCTGCCTAGACTGTTGTTGATTTATATTAAGTATAGCCACTTCACGAGCTTTCAGAATATTCTTCGGGGTTTTTCGATGAAGAGATCATCGCAAGTAGCTTGGAGCTGTACTTGATTTGGGAGAGCAGGTTCACGTCCATAAATCAAATAAAATGGGAAAAATTTAGTTGTCTCCATAACAGAAGAGTTGTACAAGAATATGATATATGGCAAGATTACATCCCAATTCCTTTGATTTGCATCAACAAATGGATCAACATATTTAACAATGTCTGATTAACACTCTGAGTAAGGCCATTACACGAGGGATGACACGAACTAGTGAAATTTGGAGACACCGACAAACATTTTAAAAGTTCTTGAGTAACCTGGCTTAGAAAAACTGAAACACCATCAGATAGTTAAAATGCAGGCGTTCCATGACTGCAAATAATTTGGTGTAAGATAAATTTAGCAACATGAGAAATGGTAGCAAAAGAAACGGGTGCAGCTTCTACCCAACGAGAAGCATACTCTGTGGCAACAATAATATGTCTATGGCCTGAATTTAAACGAGGGAAAGGGCCTAGCAAATCTATACCCCAACTTTCACCAATGAAGTTAACTGGGATAGGTTGTAGAAGACCAGCCGGTCTCTGATTCTTGGGTCCTTTTCTCGACTGACAGCTGGGACATATCCGGACAAAATGCTCAATAGATCTCTTCATTCCAACCCAATAATATCTCGAATTAATTTTTCTGAAAGTTTTCAAAAATCCTAAATGGCCAGACAAAGAGTCATCATGGCAGGAAGACAAAATTTCATGCTTAAGTGATTCAGGTATAACAAGCAAAATGTAAGGAACCAGTGGAGCCAGCATTTTTTCTACGCAACACATCAGACTTGAACGCATACGTGGAAGCTTGGCGTTGGACTTTGGGAGAAGCTAACTGAGGATCCTTAAGGTCATTTATGATACGTAAAAGAAGCGAACCAGCTTTCTGTTTACCGGCAACTTCGATAGAAAGCAAACAGGTAATAAGTTAATCTAACTGCTCAAGTTATTCTGGTTCAGCCTGTGAAGCTGGAAATCTAGAAAGTGTAATAGCATCATTATGTTTCATGCCAGATTTGTAAGAAATAGTACAATCAAATTATTGTATTTTAAGACTCCACCGAGCTAGGCGTCCTGTCAAATCCTTTAAGTTATTCAGGTAACAAAGAGAGTAATTGGTCTGACACAACATGAACTTTGTATCCGCAAACAAAATTTCTAAAATGAGTGAGCTCAAAAACAATGGCCAAAAGTTCAAGTTCGGGGACAGCATAATTCTCATATTTTGAGAGGGTCCTAGAAGCATATGCAACAGGGCGCAAATTACCTTCAACTCTTTGTAGTAAAACACATCCAAGCCTAAGTGGACTAACATCTGCATGTAATTCGGTATATGCGCCAGGTGTATAATGAGCCAAAACAGGTGTAGAAGTTAGATAACACTTTAGCTTTTGAAATGCCCATTGTTGATCATAACCCTCTAGAAAATCTACATTTTTCCTGGTCAACTGAATCAGGAGTTGAGCAATTTTGAACTAATCCTTCACAAATTTCCTGTAAAAATTAAAAGGAACAAAATCTTCCTGACAACTCTAATACTCTTTGGTTTCGGGAGTTGCTGAATAACTTTGACTTTATCAGAATCAGGAGAAATGCCCTCTTCTGATACTTCAAATCCTAATAGTTTAATCTTGTCCATAGCAAAGAAACATTTAGCAGATTTAGGTTTAAAATTCTGTAAAGCCAAACGTTGAAAAACAACCTCCAAATTGTCTAAGAGCTCCTCAAATGTTTTGGCAAATACAATATCATCCAGATAAACTAAAGCTTTCTTAAATTTCAAATCACCTAGTAGCTTTTCAGCAATATAACTGAAGAATCTGGGAGCATTTGCAAGGCCATGCGAAAGTCTTTCAAATTCATACTGTCCTTCATGAGTGACAAAAGAAGTGTATTTCTTACTAATTTCAGCATAGGGACCTGAAAATCAGCTGACAATAAATCTAATAAAGCAAACCATATGACTTCACCCAGGTAACTGAGTAAGTCATCAATGAGTGGCAATGGGAATGAAGTAATTTCACTATTAGCTTTTAGCCTCCTGTAGTCAACACAGAACATCGTAGAATTGTCTTTTTTCTTACCTAAAACCACAGAAGATCTCCAAGAAAACTGAGAATTTATAATTATGCCTGCATCTTTGATTTCTTGTGCTTTTTGAGAAATAGTTTCCTTTTGTTTATGTGGTACTCTATATGGGCGTTGTTTAACAGGTTTGAGATCAGTAACCTTAATTTCAAATTCAGCTACATCAGTAGTACTTAAATCTTGAAGAGAAGTAGCAAAAACATGTGAATATTTCAATAGCAAAGTATGCAAATGATCACGTTGATCAGTGCTTAATTTAGAACTAACGTTCCAATCAAAGTTAGGGGCTTTCAGATCTGTAACTTCGCTAGAAGAAACGGAATTACTTTGTATTAAAGTTACATCATGAGCATTTGTAAGCACAGTTCTTGCAAACAATGTTTGAGGTACAGTCGAATTATTATGATCAGGGATAGTATAAGTTTCGGTCGAGTGACACGCAACAGGTGGGATCATATGATTCTTTTTGTTCATTATCCTAACTGATGGATCGAACATCACGTCATTAGTAATTACAGTACTTGGCTACACTGACACATAACAGGTCGAGAAAGGTGGAATTCTAATACCTTCAGTCACTGAAATTTTGTTAGACACAATAACATCATTATCATCATTCAAAGGGTTGACAGTAACGTCTGTGAAGGGGTCTCGAGTTGTTACAGGGATAGAAATAGTAATACTATGATCCTTAACTTGAAGTGAAACTCAATTTTGAGCATAATTAAACACAGCATCATGTGCAGTCAAAAAATTATTTCCAAGAATAAATTCGTGATCTAAGTCTTTAGCCACTAACACATCTTCCTGAAAAGGTGTATCACAAATTACAAAATCCGAGATGGTATGCTTGGGAGAATCCAATAATTTTTTGCCTGCAGTTTAAAGCAAAATTTCAACCGTTTCCGATTTTGAAACATCTGTAACATGTATAGCATTCACAATACTAATAGCACTTCTGTATCTAACAAAATAAGCATTTCTTTAGCATCAATATACACAGGCACCTGCAAAATTTGACCTGAAAGATAATATATATTATTCAAAGTAGGAGCAGGCATATTATGTTGAGTTGTTACCTTTAAGCCACATCGTATGGGGCTCGGCGCTGCTCGTTTTTTGGATGTGTCGAATTCGTTCTGCAGTAGCGAGAAGTATGCCGCCTCCTTTTGCAGTTATAACATATAATTGAGAAACCTTGTCTGTCATTGTATCCATCGTACCTGCAATTTCATGACCTCTGCTTGTTGTCCTGGCGATAACCAGCACTGTCAACAACTTCAAGTGTTCTCTGAGGTATTGATCGCGTACACTGTAACTGAGTAACTTGGGTGGACAACTGTTCGACCTTTTTACATAGAACAGAAATGGGGTCAGTCACATTAACTGATGTTGCACTAGGTATCATAGTTGGTGACATCACAGAGCCTGCCACAGCAGATGACACAGAGGGAGAAGAGTGCACCAAAATTTGTGAATGAATTATTCTCGGGGTCTGAGCAAGAGTTAATTGTTGTCTGTGAGTGGTATAGAAGTCTGCTTTGTCAGCTCTTTTAATAATCTGTAACACCTCATCAACAGTTTGAGGATTCAAAGGCAACAGTGCCTGAATATAAGTGGCTTTCAAGCCGTTGAGCGAATTTTTTATTTGCTCCGCCTGTGTCATTGCTGGGTTTACCTGATTACATAGCGATAAAACATCGTAAACATAATCCAAAACTAATTCACTGTCAAGTTGAATACGTTGCCTGAGGTAAATTTCTAACAGCTCCTCCTGGTGGGATACTTGAAAAGCTGACAAGAACTGAGAAATAAAGAAATTCCAATCATGCTGAGGATGTCTGTGACAAAAAGTTTGATACCAAATGGCAGCGGTTTCTTATAAGCAGCAGGGAAAGAAGTTAAGCTTTTGATCATTATTCCAAGAATTTGCTTTAGCAAACATTTCAAAGTTGCGAACAAAAGCATTAGCTGGTGTCAGTGTAGGACTTAGAATAAACGTTGACTCAATCATGGGTTTAGTCACAATAGGTTGCATATTTGCTATAGTAGCTGCAACTTGATTCTGAATAACAGGAATTAACTGTGCATTCATGTCAATACTACTCGCTGAGGGAGGTACCGCACTATCTTCAGAAACTTCAGAAATAGGCACATTTGAACACTGCCTACGTGAACGTCTAGTACACATTTTAAAATGGGAAGCTTACAAATCTGACTCTGAAAATAATACATCACTGTTAGCACCGCATGAAAGTTGCCTCACCCTAAACTGTTAAAAAACGAAAATGATAACTGTAATATCCCTAGGCGATTAAGCTAAATTGCCAAATGGTATTACTCACAAACTTGGGGTGCAAAAACTATAGCTAAGAGTGCCACTCTCAAATAGTAATTAAACAGAACTACCCAAGGGGAAAAATGTAAAACTTGACGTGCAGAAACCCAACGCTTAAACTGTACCCCTAACACATGGTATTAACGCGAAGTAAACGTCGCCCGATCCGCATTATTCACAGTAAAATATGTATTTACTGGGCAAAACGTAATCTTACCTTAAAGCACTGAGTATAACACGCTCACTTGGTTTAACTACAAAATACAACGATAAACACTCACAAAGCAATGTAATTGCTCACTTCAGTGCAGAAGCATCATGAAAAATGTGAAACACGTAAATCCTGCTAAAGTGTGCGAATTTACCAGCACACAACGCTTTTATTAAAAGTTTCAAAAACTTTCTTTAGACACTACATTCACAGAAGAAATACAAGAATTAGGCCTAATGAACATTTTACAGGTGAGCACTATATGAAAATTGCACCACCAAAACTCACATTTTCAAGAAAAATAAACTCACAAAGTTCGTGTGTAATTAAAAGCGGCAAAGTAAATTGAAAAGATGTCAACTTTAACATTGGGATATTACAAAACACTTAAAAGGAAAAAAATTATAACACTGAATTATCACGTGCTGCGAGTAAATTTGGGACCAAAATCAAGTGCGCCTGAACATCAACGTGACTAGCAAAAAACTTCTTTCTAACAAAAGTTCTTAACAGCTGTTTAAATCCCCTTACATATTTAAGCACACAACTCAGCCAGAAATATACTAAAGCAAGGCTAAGCAAGAAATAAATTTAAAGTTTAGCACGTGGTTCAGAACATAAAACTGCTATAACACCCTTTTCGAACTGCGTCACTTCCAACCAGCTCATATTGAGTAATATAAAATATATATGTGCCACAATACCTACTACCAAGTATTATCCACATGCCAGTGGAAAACATGGAGATTATGCTATTTCGTACACACTTATAATGTTATAGGAATAATATTTGTATCATAATATCACATTATAGGTTTAAAGTGATAAAACAAAAGGTAATAAAAGTTTGAACTTAACACGACGGATTTGAACCCCAACTATTGTAGCACAGTATTAAAGCAACCGTGATAATACCATTCAGCCAATCCTACGTTGCGAACTGAGGTTCCTATACGATTTAGTAGTCGCAGAACTAGGACCTACCTCGAATCTTTACACGCTTTTTGCAGCTTCTAATTGTATGAACTGAAATATGCCATAGTTTGTCAAAGAAGTGAAATTATCTACCTGATACTTAGCATTTTTTGACATGGCTGTACAACGTTCACTGGCGGCTTAAATGCAATTGGTCGCAATGCGTGGATCTGCCATTTTGTTTCCAAATGGTTTTGTTAATCGATGTATGTGATAGGTTGTTCCTTCAGGGACGTTTTCAAAGGTATGCATGAATGTGTAATAAAGAATAAAACTTTGTAAAATTGTCTAAAAGTGTTGTAGCTCCCAGTGTCAGGGAGGACGTTTTCTGCATCGATATACAAAGCGATTGCGTTCTGTCCCGTAAAACACTTATGCGCTGAATTATTTATTCCTCCTCTATAAAGTGTTATGCAAATCAGCCATTACAAGGCATTCTAGAAAGGCGTAAGTCACATATGTCGCTTAGCACGTTGCATAAATTAAAAAATAAAGAGGGGCAGACTCACCTGCTATAATTGTTTACCTACCGTCTATATGATACTTTACATTTATACTACGATTGAGCCTCGTAAACTATGTAACAAATAAGCATCACATCAAAAAAGGTTGACTGATATCAGGCCTACATACAAGTTTCTTGACTTACGTCAAGACTGAATTTTTAAAGAAATTTTGGGTATTTCATTTTATTATGAGCTAAAAATTCACTTTGATTATTAACAGTGTGTTGATATCTATATCTCATGATTATTATTCTAGATTAACGTATACTGACTTTAAAACAAAATTTCTCTTGGGAAACGATTTTAAATTTGCTGGTAACCTCTCAAGGGGGTGGAATCTTATTTTCCTTTAAAATGGAAAGCTTCTCAGTTGAATAAACATGCAATAGTTTGCTTTGTTAGTGGCTTATTTTAATTAATCTCCTCAACTATAAGAGTATATCGTGCTCCACTGCCTTTTAAATATTCGATTTAAGAGGCTAATTTTAAAGTAGTAGGTAAACTGCATGAAAAACACGGAAGATAAAGAATATACGCACATTATAAAATGTTTTGTCATTGAACAACACTAAGTGCGGTAAATACATATATAATTAACGTGCGCCTGGGAAGTGGTGAGATAACCTTAACCTACATATTTGGACTTGTTTTAGAATGTTTATCTTAAATGCTACATAAATAAACAGTGATATTGAAAATTTTAAAAAGAATAAGTTGCATTTTCTTAAGTATGTAGTCGACAAAAGTAACCAGAAATCTAATCCGCTCATCCTAAACTTCCCTGGTTCATATTGCTGATTAATACAATAATATGCTAATCACAGCCACAAAGTAAGAGAAAGCATAGAGAAACCTTACAGGCTTGAAAGGTGTGTAATATGAAACTATGTACACGGATTACGATACCTCGTCCTTTAGTCTTAAACTAATCTAAACTCCGTGGCGCAACAGCCCGTTACCGGCTCAAGTTCTGCCGCCCGGCTGCTGCGTCCCTCACCTCTGCTCAAGCAGGTGTCAGGAGTGGGGTCTAGTACTGGAGGGTGGGACGTGGTCAGCGGTCCTGTCCCCTCCCGGCTGGTATATGTGGTCTCCTTAATCTGGTGCCGCTACTTCTCAGTGACGTAGCTCATCAATTGGTCCCTCAGGGAGCTAACGAGGCTGAATGCACCCCGGGCCAGGTCTCCAGCGGGAGAAAATACCCACGCCGGTACTTAGAGTCGAACACGAGTCTTCCGCTTGTTAAGCAGCTGCGCTACCACCGCGCTAAGGAGCCGAAATTCCTATTAGTACCCTGTGTACATTTAAACCACAAAGTGGGTATATACAAATATTTGGTAAACATAACCTGCAATTAGTAACTCGTGATCACAAACAAACAAAAGGCATAAGACATCCAAAAGAACATATAATTTGCTAGAGAAGTTGCAATTAAATATTTGTTATGAATAGATTCCAGGTCTAAAATATGAATTATATGAATGAATCCATGTGCATTTTACAAGGGCTGTTGGCGCTTATATCCGGAAAGTTGTACCACTAGTCTTCCAGAAAATGTGGACAGCGGATATGTTTAGTGATTCACAGACTTATTGTACATGAAGTATTGGCCATTCATCACACATTGGCTGCTCTTAGAAGCTGCATATTGCACTGCGCGCGGGAAGATGAGTGGATTATTACAGTATCGGGATGCATCGGTTTCAGACTTACCTGTTGTGCAGCGAACGAAAATTTTGGGGCTCTGCTTTAGTAAAAACGAGGCAGACATGAGGGAATGCAGCTGAACATTGCGTATTTACTGTGATGTACAGTAGAAAACCAGAATGCTGAATTTCTTACAGCAAATTCGTTTCTGTATTTGCTTTGCGCTGAGAAAAACTTGGCATCTTGCGCAAGTTCTCCAACAAGCATAACGGCATTCCCAGATAATAGAACAGATACTGGGTCATTTTATTTCGTTGGGAAATCTCTAATGCATTCCTTGCATTCAATTATGTCTCTCTAAGGACCTAGGTGGCTGGAAGTTACTAGACGTGGCTCTTCAGTAAAAAGATTTGATGGCTAAAATGATCCTGCTTTCCCTGAATAATCAGGGTGATCCCGTAGACATCATGCTGCAACGAACCTACACATCATGTTGTAGTTAGGGTGAACATGGCAAATTTCTCCAGATCTTGCGTAAAGCTAATTGTGCTTTGGATTAGTTACCAAAGGAGAAAGTAGAAAGCAGTGACTTTCACACTATGAAAGATTTTAACGCTTTTCTTCAGTCTTGATACTGTTACCTGTCATGTAGACTGGAAATACCCACAACTGCTCTGGAAGCGCATTTGGGGATGTTTTGTGCTTCTGCAGATTCTCAGAATGGGTAACAGTAACGTATGAAATTGTAAATGAAATTCCTCCAATGGCAGACAAGCTATATCGCCACAGAATGCCTATCTCCCGAAACTGCCCAATTTGAAACGTAGTAGATTCACTTCAACATTGAGTGATGAAATGTTCAGACAAAACAGCGACATGAACTGGGACTTTAGGAAAATGTCGTACTTGGATACTTGTCCGTTGGAATCCTACACATACCATATTTTACATTTGAATTTACTGTGTAAGCCTTGCATTGTATAACTTCGTTCTGTTCCGATAATGGGTACATTTACTTGGTTACAAACGTTGGCCCACTCAGCTGATCTTATGTTTCTTCTACTACGACAATGTTTACGTGCTGAGGGATGGAAAATGATCCAGTAGTGCCGAACATAGCCTTTCAAGCCGTGTTCACTTTAAATATAAGATAATAATAACAGCAGCAAACAACACAACTATCAGTTTTTTCAATATCCTGTTCTTCATTTAATCACCTCCTAATATAACAAAAGTAATAAAAAATAAATAAAAAATCAACAAAAACTCAACAAGGATCTTATCAAAACAAATGTTAGGACATGTTAGAATTAAAACAACATGCTCTAAAAGCTTATTAGTATAAAAATAATTGTTATTTGTAGCATATTCTAAATAATTTAAAATCATTTATTTTCATAAAATGTAGCCTGTAATTGTATGAAAAAGCACAGAGAGAAGTGAAAGAATATGATATGTTTCATTCAAAGGAAGCAAAACTACAGAAGTAAATAAATAAATATATATAAGCTTACAAGTATTGATTGGTTATGTATTATATTAAAGGAAAATAAAAAATATTGAAGTAAATATTTATAAGCTTACAGGTTTTCACCAATTATCTATGTTTATATATCTTATGTGTTTATGTACGAGGTGTATTCCAAAACTAAGGTTCGGTGAACAATATTTAAGGATGGTAGACCTGAATGGCGTTTCACGCCTCCAGCGCGGTCTATCGACTCCTGAGGAACCCACCGCAGTGTTGGTGTGACGCAGTAGGCGTTTGCCAGTCGGTGAGAGCAGATCGTCAGCTGCGGCCATCCATCGTGAGTTATGCCTCGTGTGTGAATCGGATGATGAGTGACAAACAGGTTCGACACTGGTGTCGAGAATTTTGAAATGGCCGAACAAATGTGCACGATAACCAGCGGAGTGGTAGGCCCAATATTCGGACCATGCACTTAGTTGAGCAAGTGAACCGAAGGCTTCGAAGTGATCGGCGTTTGACGATTAGTGGTCTGGCTGATGAATTCCCAAATGTTGCTCGAACCTCTCTTTACAGGATTGTCACTGAACAGCTTGGCTATCCGAAACATTGTGCGAGGTGGACGTCAAAACTGCTCACTGGTCAGCACAAAGACCAAGGAATGCGTAGTGCTCGGCAGTTTTGGAGCGCTATAGACCAGATGAAGATGCTTTGTTTTCTCACCTTGCTACGGGCCACGAGACATGGATAGCGTACATCGACATAGAATTGAAACAACAGTCGATACAGTGGCGCCGTTCCGGTTCACCCAACCAAAAAGGTGTAAGCAATCGCCGTACACGAATCGCAAAATATGGCTATCCTGTTTTGAAACGCAATGGACGTCCTTTTGATTGATTTCGTGGACCGTGGGTGAACAATTATAGCTGATGTGTACTGTGCAACGCTCAACAAACTAATAAGTGCGATCCAAAATCGACGCCGCGGGATAGAGTCGTCTGGCATCATCCTCATGCGCGACAACGCACGCCCGCACACCACTGTCAAAACCAAAGAGAAGATTCAAGAGCTTCGTTGGGAGTTCTTTTGACCACCCTCCGTACAGTCCCGACCTGGCAACAAGCGACTATTTGCTGTTCTTGCATTTGAAACGGTGGCTGAGTGGACAACGATTTCAAACCGACGATGAACTCAAGACGAGCACTAGCTACTTGTTTAAGTCACAGGCGGCAGACTTCTATGCCGAGGGGTTAAAGGAGCTGGTGCAGCGCTATAGCTAGTGTATAGATGTAAACGGCGACTATATGGAAAAGTAAAGCATATATGGACACATATTACTGCCAATAAAAACCTTGTCTCATGAGCGATGTTGTTATTATGACCAAACGGACCTTAGTTTTGTAATACGCCTCGTATAACTGTTGTACACATATAAATATATAGGACACATATAAATAAGCAAACCTTGTCCAGACTTAAACTTGCCTAACGTTTCATAGCTTTGTCGCACCAATTATATGTACTTTCTGACGTTACAATTAAGGTGGTAGTAAAAATAATGCTTACGCTGTCTGACAGTTTAAACTTTTATCATTCGCATTTTAATCCATTTTACAGTCTTTAAAAATCTTCCGTTTCATACAATTGAAACTTTGCTCTCTGGCAATCAGCTATAATGCTAATAACATGCTCTGCACGCTGACTTGGCTTTACTGGAGTAGCAAAGGCAATGTTACAGATGAAAGTTTAACCTTAAAAACGCCGTTTTTGGTGGAAATGTGATTACCGTCCAGTGCTAAACCAAAATGAAATTCACCACTCTAGGACAATAACGTTCATTCATACAATAACCAGTTACATTCTGCAAAATTATTTATATACATCTTGAAAAATGTGTTAAAATATCCCTTTCTACTTGTGTTGAGATCATATAAAAATTATATCTTCATAGTTACACTACTACAGTACAAATAATCGTGTGAATCCGACATGTATTCGCAAAGTGAGTTTAGATATAATTTTAAGCTTCAAAGCATAGTTTAATAAGGAAGTCAAGAAAGTAATCATTAAGAAAGTAAGTAGAATAAGCGAAAATTACGGATGTCCTGTGATTTCGTATTACTTTACAAGAAATAGAAATAATATCCCTATAATAGGGAATTATATTACATTTTTATCATGCCAG
Organism: Deroplatys truncata; assembly: GCA_030765065.1. Classification (NCBI taxonomy): domain Eukaryota; kingdom Metazoa; phylum Arthropoda; class Insecta; order Mantodea; family Mantidae; genus Deroplatys; species Deroplatys truncata. The sequence continues at coordinate 531,349,162 of CM060990.1, read as the reverse complement.
TCTGCTGCCGCTGGAAAAAGTGCTTACATGTTATAACAAGGGATATTATGTATTCCACAATACCGATAAAATGACGAAAAGAGCACGTTCTGTTAGATAAGCAACTTTCTATGGCCCAGGTCCTATTCAGGCAAAAGTGCCTGCTAATGAATAAACGAGATGAACTCTCCTTTGTGTTTTCACCCCCTTGGATATCTGTAGAGAAGCCGCAGCAGTAATGAATAACACCCACATCACCCTTCCCTCTTTCTTTGCAAGAAACGGTAGCTGACGTACGAATTTTAGCACTGAAGTACAATGAGTAGAACTTCCCCTCCCTTGTCCCATTATAGGCCTTACCCATCACTCATTGAACAGGAACCTTTGCATTTCCTCGTAAACTTATCATAAATACAATATTCACGAGCACCCTTCACATGATTCAAAGAGAATTCGTTTCAGTTTTTATCACTTCAGAACAAATGAGGCAAGTAATATAATATGTTTTGGGAGAAGTTTCACCTGTATGAACAGTTCTTACTTAGATCATAAATGTAACTAAAGCGGAGCTTGATTATAAGTAAGAAGCAAATTCATTGTAATCAGTTTCGACCTGATAGTAAGATATTTATATCCTTATTTGTTTTAGTTGAAAGCAAATAGAGATATATCATTATTAATGATAAAATTGAGACACTTTTTCAACTAAAAAATGTGTTGATCGAATGTAGGCTGCTAACCAAACATTAAAAATAAAGTTGGAATTAAGCTACTTTCAAAAAAATAATAAAATTAAATTAAATTTACAGGAAAACATAGAAATCACATTTATGCGGGTGTCCCACTTTAATTTTATGTATGCATATTTTACGATTTAAACCAGATATCCATCAATATAGTTTCTAGAGACTAGTTGTAAAATACTTCTTAAATAGGAGTAGTTTTAATTGCAAGGTTTTCTGGGTATTAGTTGAAGTTTTTAAATTAACTGATTTTTTATTAGTGACTACCAGACTGAAATATCAGTTCTTTGCTGGTGAGTCTCATGTGCATGTACAACAGCTAACGGGGTATGATTCCTGAGTTACATTTCCAGGGTATTAATGAATGTGCTAATACAAAAATTATTTAAATAATAATAATAATAATAATTTATATTTTGGTTAGTAATAGAATATAACACTAATTTTTTATCCTTTCGTTAAGATTTAATTTGTCCTTTCATTCAGTGTTTCTCCCTATACACCTCAGAATTTTAATTGTAATGTTTTTTTATATTGTATATTTTCTTACTGCAAAGAGATTAAGAAACATGTTTTTAATTTTTAAACTATATTTTCAAAAAATAGGAACTATATACTTTTCACCTGAAATATTAACATTAATAACTCAAAATAACACTTTACATACTTTTATTAACTGCTGAAAACAAACCCCACTAACAAGTAAGCATGTGGCAACTCTAAATTGGAAATTTCCGACATTTTCCATCACGCATAGAGTGATATGGATTAACACAATATTCAGAGATATTCCATCTGTTTTCAAGTTTTCATATTTGTTGAATTCTTTTGAAACCCCCACTGTTGCTCAAAGCACTGCCCGAAAGGCTATCAATCTGAAATTGGCAATGTCACTTATTTTTGAAGTTATTACGTTATACAATTAACTAAAAATTATTGCCCTATAAATAATTCCTAAGCGCAATAACGATGACAAAAAGCACCGATAATATTTTAGGAACAGAAATAGACCAAGAGACAGCCACAGAGCAGAAAGAGGTCCTCTCTTTTTTCGACCCAGCTATTCTTAATTGTATTCAGTAGCTTTACTAAATCAGTAGCGCCAAGTTCATTGACACATTAGCAAAAGAGCGAAAAACGCCTTGAATTAATCTTAAGAAGCTATTTTCCTAATTTTAAGATCGTTCGGCAGTTTTAGAAAGTAATTCTATAATTAAAAATATAATAATCATAATCACTCAGAGGTTTCGAAAAACTGATTAATCTGAAAACCTTAGGTGGAATATTTTAGGAATTAATGCCAGAGCAACGAAACACTAATTATCTGGTCGAGACTGGCCTTATATTTGCTGGTTGTTCTAATTATTTGAACGTGCTTCAGAATGAGCCTGGATTTCAGATCTGGATGAATACGATCTGGTTAAGTAAAATTAGCCATCACGTAATTCACACGTCAGCAATTTCAGCATTCATTTGTAGCTTAGGGCGTAATGCATAGTCTGCGAGCCTGTTGTAACACACAAAACTTAGCATGTATTCATATTCATTAAATTGCCCTTTGCACAATATGCTACAAGAATATTCGAAAATCACAGATACGAACGGAGAGATTGTTAGAAACTGATACCCTTAAATTTAAAATAGGTTGATATCGTTCTGTGTAATTCCTCTAATATCTCAGCATAACATCCATCATCCCACTGCAAAGCTTTCTTGCTTCCAGAAAGGTGTATGTAACGAGACCATAAAAATATTTAATACTCTCCCTAATGATCTTAAGAGAAAACTTGACAATTTCAATGTCTTTAAAACTGCTGTTAAAGAGTACCTATGCTCAAAAGCATAATATTCCGTACAAGATTATCTGAATGACAAATTATCCTGATGATAATACTTGTATAGCTCTGTAAGTAGTATTAGTAAATATTAATGACAATTGCCAGTCATATTTGATGCCTGCTCTAGAATTAATGAAGCTATTTAAATGTATGTATATTAAGAACTGACAGTAAATGCTATGCATTACAAATCAAGTAGAACAAAATGATCAGACGAACAAAGGTAAAATCCTAGTGAATGTTAAAATAACTGTTCTTGCCTATACGTATGTTAACCTTATAACAGTAAGGAGGTATTCAACTCTGTACAAAATTACACTTGTTTTGCTTCATTTTGTATATAATATGTCTTTATTTTATTTTAAATGTTCTGTATACTATGTAATATTTATGTATGTATGTAACTTTATTGTACATTTCCTTGACACGCATATAGTATGTGTCTATTTTATTTCAAATGTTCCGTATTCTGTGTAATATTTATGTTTATATGTAATTTTTGTACATTTCCTTGACATGTTCTATGTTCACAAGCCTTTACGGCTGCTAGTGAACTCACAGAATACAATCTAATCTAATCTAATCTAATCTATGAATAGTTGTTTTTGACAGCGTGATATGAAGCAGCTCTCCATAACCTGCTACGCTGTAAATGACTTTCAGTAAAGGCACCTCTCTAAAACGAGTGATGCTACATATGTATGGAGTATTAAGTTATAGAAAATTAAATCCGTCAATTTACTTAATACATCATCTTAAGGCCATGGGCCACTTAACGGTTATTTTTGTAAAATGAAAAACCACCACCTTGTGAGAAATGTGTGAAGATGGAACTTACTCCTGGCCACGTATTACTTGATGAAAAGAAATATAGAGTTATTATATTTAGAAAGGAAATAATTGTGTGGGCCATAAATGTGACGGATTTTAAGAGAGGAAGACTATTTTTAAATGTCAATAAAGGAAATGGAAGAATATCTACGCGATACAAAATAATCGGAATGGCTAATATACGGACTCTACGCTAGATGGATGATCAAATAAAAACACAAGGAATTCAACAAATAAAGTAAAAAGAGGTTTTAAAGAGAAAAAATGGTAATATGAGAAGAATATAATGGGGCGCACATAACTAACCTTAGATTGTGCAAATAGAAGAAAATAAAAAAAAGACTGGTATGACATGGGACATGAATATATAGATACAGATACAGTCTTCATATTAAGATAATGAGAGAAATTGGGAAAGAAACATAATAAGCAGCAATGGATGATATTTAAACGACAATGCATTTAAGTAATATTCTTAGATTATTAGCCCATTGCAGGCGTCTCAAAAGTCCTGGAACAGATTATGTATATTCAAGTGGGTACCTATCGTGAACAAGATAACATATCAGTGGGTCGCAGTTTGGATTCAGAAAAGGTAGCTCTACCGTGGATGCCATTGCCTGCCTTGTTAAAAATGTTTTAAATGCTCTCAAAAGCAAGAATCAAGTTATAGCTAGTTTCTGTGATTTAATTAAAGCATTTTATTGCGTAAACCACACGTATCTGTTAAATAATTAACCTGTTATGTTATAGGCAGTACAGCCCTAAACTGTTTAAATCACATTTACAGCATCGAATGCAAATTGTTTGTGTGGGAAGGGAAAGACCCGAAGTTAGGGAAATTAAATGCGGGGTGCCACAGGATTCAATCCTAGGTCCCCTATTATTTTCATTAATGATAAACGATGTACCATATTTTATTACTACGCACACAATTCTATATGCAGACGATACATTATTTCGCAGTATCAGTTCAGAATATCATAACCTTAAAACATTAACAGAAAATAACTTGGCTCATCCATATGATGATATGTATGGCTTACGCAGATACATTGTGAGGGCAAACGGTTCGTTGCCCAATGATAGTACAGCATAGAAACTAATGTTTAGCCTAAGGGATGTTCCATAGGATACCTGTGCTGAAAGGGTAACATTTTTACGGTCACATCAATTATATTACTGCAAAACCTTCCAGAGTTATTTACCTAATAAAACATCTAATGAATCTAAGAACTGTCATTATGATTTGGATAGCTTTTGTATTTATAGGAATTATGTAGATGCACGCTGTAGTATGCAGGAAGTAGAGGATACGAGGTACTAGTAACTGTAGTATGCAGGAAGTAGAGGATACGAGGTACTAGTAACTAGTAGCCTAGGCAATAAATAGCAATGAGAGAAGTATTAGGATCGGTATCATAAAGTAATTGTATAATTCTAGATAGTAAAAAAACAACTAAAAGATAGTTTGAACTGCTGAAGGTATTAAGTAGACAATGTATACCTACTTATCAATAACTATAGAAATTTGTTGCTTATATTTTTAGTTTGTAATATTCGTATCTGTAAATGCATGTAGTAAAACATAAAGGTAAATGTAGTGATACTTTTGATAATTATGTAAAATTTGTGCATAATTTATCCTTAAGTGGACTCTAGATTGCAGGACATTAATATATCACGTTTTAAGTTATTTCTATTGTTAATTATGCTGCTCATAAAGATGATATGCCTTAAACACACTTCTTCGTTAGGGAGGAATTTGAGTATGCCTTTTATTACAGTTTGGCAATAATGCTGAAAAAATCTCAATGATTAAACGTCAACATGAAACACTTTTTCAACCTAGTTTTTGTGTTATGGAGTAGAATATTTCCAGAGTGGTATTCAAGAAATTAAATTCAGTTTTATTTATGAATGCTCTTTAACTGCTGCGGTCTTTAGCGCCCCATTCTATATTTTGCGTGAAAGACCGGTAATGTTGCTCAGAGAACTCTTTATCGGGCTTGAGGTTCTTTTACGTTCCGTAAATCTACGACACGGGACAACCGGCTTTACTTCCCTTCCGAAGGAAGTCATGCTAAGGAATTTTACGCCCGCATCCATCGCCCTCTGCCGGGTTTGAACTCGCGACCTCTGGAACTAGAGGCTAGCATGGTAACCACTACACCACGGAGGATGGCAGAGTGGTATTCGAAAATTACATTGGATGTTTCTGATAAAAAGTCCAAAAAGATGCCATAGCGCTTAACATTTCCACACTTTATACGTGTAGAAAAGTAAAACCTGTCTAGATACTAATCCTGTTTATATGAATGTTATTTTCTCTATAGGCTTTAACTGTCATCACAAATTGCCTTTGTGGTATAACTGATATAATGAGTTACAAAGGCAATAATTAAGCGTTTTTCTCGTTTCTGATCAGGTCCATCCTTAGCTATCACGTCCATAATTTCCTTAAATTATAGGAAACTACCGTTACAAGTTTATAATATCGGGTATTAGGCAGTCAGGATGGTGTACTGAAAACACTTACCAAAGGAAGAGATTCTTGAATTCTTTCGAGACTCCATAGGTGTTATTTGATTGTGCAACTAGTAATGAATATATACCTGATCTGCCGGAGACCATAAGTTCTCATTTGCACAGTTTTTCTACTTTACCCATTTAGACCCATTGCCGTATGCATAGAACACAAAACAGTAATATTAAAAAAATGCCTTAAGCAGAATATTTTGTAAAATTGTCAAGTGATGTCATAGCACGTGTTTCTCCAGTCTTCATTGAAACCACTCTATCAACAATATTGGTATTCTTGTGTTTTCTCCCCCCAAATTGTCTTTTGCTATAGACACCTGCATCAAAACTACGCCATATCTACAGGTTGGTGCCGTTAGTTATTGGTTGTAGGCTTCTAATTTGTGGATATAAAGTATTTAGTTTGCACAATCACTTGTTAGAAATCACATACGAGACCAAAGTTTAGAATTAGCTAATAAACAGCTTTATTGCCCTGAGAAATACGTTTGTTGTGTTTCATCATATCTATAGGACATTAAAACTATACACAATTATTTTGTAATATCTTTTATTATATCAAATATATCGGAATATTGTTGTGCTATTTTTCCGCACTCTTTTCCTTTTACGGGACGTAAAATGGAACTTTAAGTCTCCAGAGAAAGCTTTTGCTTATTTGGAAATCCAGTATGATGCAGATTTTAACATCTTTTATGATGAATATTGTGTTTCACCTAACACAATTCCCCCACCTCCAGAAAAGGCTAGTGATAATAAGAACATTGATTATGATGATGCAATTGAGGGTTTTGAACATCGTAGTGGTGTTAGGGATATTGCAAGCACAGTAAAGCTAATAGGGCCACAACTAGAAGTCACAGAAAATAAGGCCACTCTAGGGCTGGTGCTGATGAATATCATTCTCCTAGCATAGAAAATACCAATTCTTCAAGTTTATACGATAAACGCTTGAAATGAATAAGAATATACCGATTCCAAAAAAAGAAAAGGTCACAGGCACAACCCCTAAATATTCTATGATATTAGAGCCTATACCTCATGCTACAAAAGGAGCATGTTGGGAGAATTGGTAAACAAACGTATCTCCGAATTGCTTTCCCACATAGATCACATTATAGAGCAGTTTTTGCTGTATATTGAACCGAAAAACAATCATTAATTTTCCATAAGCAAAGAAAAACTAATGAAATTAATTATGATTCTCATCCTGATTGTCTACAATCACTTTCCTCGAGAAGGAATGCGTTGGGACAGAGGTCCAGATTGTAATACCGAAACTGTTTCACAATGCATGTCTCGTACTAAGTTTCAAGATATAAAGAACTATATTCGCTACAACGATAATAATAAAATTTAAAAGGTACTGCATAGTTAGACTGACTAATAAATCACTAATGAAGTTTCAAGTTTTCAATGATAAACTGCCTGTATATGAAAGAATGATTAAATATTTTGTAGACATTCTGTTAAGATGTGTATGAGAGGAAAGCCAGTGAAATTTGGCTAAATATGGATGCTCTGTAATTTTAGTACGGACCCTTTTCGTATTATACCCTACCAAGGTCATCCATCTCCGCTTTCCAAGTGAATAGTAGTGTCAGAATAGTGTCTGGTTTCAGAAGGCTACAAGCATCTATGGATGTTGGGTTCCTTAACTCCATTAGAGCGCTAAAATTTATAATTATTCACCATCTTTGCACACCATATACCCAGCGATAAGGCGTATATACCTGATTTGCGGAAAGGAAGAACTTCCGTATTTTCACCTTTGTTCTAATATAATACAGGATGATTTTAAATGATGGACCCATTTTATAAAATTCGTATTTATTAGAGCACAAATCCAAAATGAACAATCTGTATAACAATGCAAAGAGGAAGTTTCAAAGTTTTTTTTCGGCGGGCGGTGATGGTTTTAGAAATGGCCGGTAGAGTGCTCGCGCAATAGGCCGCCATTGCGTTTCACTGTCAGTACGTAGTGAGAATGGTTACTGTGGAGCACAAGGTTTTCTGCGTTATTGAGTTTGCAAAAAGTGAGTCCCAAATTGTAGTGCAGCGGGCATTTCGTAGCATATTCGGCGTTGAACCACCAACTATAAAAAGCATTAGCCGTTGGTTTGCGCAATTTAAACAGACTGGAAGTGTGTGTAAAGGAAAAAGCACAGGCCGACCGCGTGTGTCAGGGGAGGACGTCAGACGCATTGAAGACAGTTTTGTTCGCAGTTCACGTAAGTCTACCCATAGAGCTAGTAGAGAACTTGGAATACCCCAACCAACTGTATGGAAAGTTCTGAGACGGCGTTTGCTGTACAAGCCCAACCGATTACAACTTGTGCAGGCTCTTAAGCCTAAAGACAAAGCGAAGCGCCTCGAATTTTGTGGTTATGTGCTAGGAATGATTGAGGATGACGCGTTTCTACAGCGTATCATTTTTAGCGATGAAGCGACTTTCCACTGTAATGGAAAAGTCAACAGACACAATGTTCGCATATGGGGTTAGCAAAATCCAGATTCAACATTGCAACACTAAAGAGACTCATCGAAGGTAAACGTGTTCTGTGCCTTATCCCGTACAAAGGTTTATGGACCATTTTTCTTTGCCGAAAAACTGTAACGGAATAACGCACCTGGACATGTTGGAACAATGGCTGTTCCCTCAAATTATGGAAGATTCACAGGACCCCGTTTTCCAACATGATTGAGCTCCGTCCCATTGGCACAGCTATGTACGAGGCTTTTTGAATGAATCCCTTTCTCAGAGCTGGATAGGTCACAGGGTAAATGAAGACCTGGCTCTACACTTCTGGCCACCGAGATCTCCTGATCTCACCCCATGTGGCTATTTCTTATGGGGTTATGTTAAGGAAGCTATTTTCGTCCCGCCTCTACCTACAACTCTGGACGACCTGCGGAACCGTATCACTGCTGCCGCGCACTCAGTAACAGAAGATACGCTTACTCATGTGTGGGACGAGTTTGGCTATCGCGTAGATGTTTGCAGTGCAGCAAACGGTGGACACATTAAACATTTATAATGTATTAAACAAAACTTTGAAAATTCCTCTGTTTATTGGTATAAAGGTGGTTCATGTTGGATTTGTACTTTAATAAATACGAATTTTATAAAATGGGTCTATCATTTAAAATCACCCTGTATGTAAAACCACTCATACCGTAATTATTGACGGGCAAATGTAAATAATTAACTACAGAAATAACAGTAAGATAAATAAATAGTTGCAATAAATAATTTCGTGTATTAAATCATGTATAATGTAACGAGTTTGCGTTGAACAGATTTGCCACGAGAAGAGGGTAATTAGGAGACAGGTTAGCCAGAGTCACTAGTAGGTCGAAGGAGCTAAACATTAGCTTAAGAAATTCTGGAAACGCAGTTTAGAGTTAAGTTCAGTGCATTTGCAGACATGCGGACAGATATTCTGGAACAGAGAAAGTCATTTACGTTCTCAGAATTTAGTCAGCCTCAGGTAGTAACAAAGTCAGAAACGTAAGTAAAAGTAAGAATTGAAGATGGACTGTGCGTGAAAAAATAACATTGTTGGTGGAATAATATGTAGGTGGAGCTAAAATTAATAAATACTTGTGCATCTTGTTCCGAAGGTTACTCTTCTCTGGCACCACCAGCGGTATTTGCTCGTGTGCTATTTTAAGTGCCCAGTGACGCGCTTGCGTAAGTAGCGGCTAGCGTGAAGGATCTTGCTGTTCAAAATTAAGCGACTCTTTCTTTTATTGCGGGAACAGCTATTTCCAACTGCAGCCTTAATACTGCAGCAGTTAGCATGTTTAATAATTCCATTTTTATAGCTTCGAGCGCTACAATTCAGAGTCAATATATTTCTTTATTCCAAACGATCAGCAACTCACTTCAAGAACTCAAATATTAGCTCAGAGTAACTTTCACAGTCAACTTAAACTTGTGTTGTTTTCACAATACCTCCACGTATACACTGAGCGAAAATAATCATACACCTTTAGAACAACTGGCAGCAGAATTAACAGCAGATATTGGAGACAACGAGAAAAGGAAGCCACGACATAGCTCCTCCTTCATCTTTATGTAGGAGATGATTTAAATGTTCATAAGTAGGGTAAGTAAGACAGAGCTGGCGCACGCTAAACTAGGCAAGATGGCTGCCATTTCCGTTGAATATAGCAGTTTTAGCTATTTTTGTAGTAATTAGTGTCTTTACAGTCAAAGTTCCAGGTTTTATAGCAGCTTTTGCATTTTTGGAAGCATTTCTTGCAGTTTGAATGTATTTTACTTCGAAAAAATTCCACAAAATGACGGAAAAAATTCGCTAAAGTTGGAAATATGGCGAAGAAATTTCGCTATATTGGGCAAGATGACGATGAAAATCCATTAAATTAGGCAAGATGATAAAAGAATCCGCCAAATGTAGGCAACAGGTCATATCTCGCAAAAGTACACAAGGTATAATGACGGGAAAAATTGAAAAATAATATTGAAACATGTGATCATATTCAGCTGTACTATAGGGATGCTGTGCAAGCACGAAGGCCATAGACTAGATCCAAGTGTAGGCAAAAACCATTAATCTTATATTTACAGCCTTAGGACAATGAAACAAAAACTGATACATATACGATAGAAAATGATATAGACTGATGTTGGGATGCTGTGGGACCGTGACGGATAGGCTTTCTAATACAGTGAAGGCAGTAAACGTAACTTTCATATTTACAGCCTTTCAACGATGAAACAAAAAACTGTTATACATATTCGATAGAAGATGACAATCGATCGATGTTGGATGGTTGAAAATACAAATAAAATTTACATAAATAATATTAAGATTCAAACCTTATTTAGCTAAAAAGCAACTGCACTACTGTACATGAACAGTGTTAAGAGAATATCCAAATGAAAAGTAATAATCCAGCCTTGTAATCGTTTAAAACTAAAAATTAATTCGCGAAATAACGCAAGGTATTCAATAGGAGTCTAAATACAATCATAGCCTTATAAAAACAACATCCATCATAAATAAACAAACACATGATATCAAATAGCTGGCAGTGTAAAAAAATATTGTTAAAAAATACTCTTTTTCAGTATAATTAAAATCGGTTTATAGGATGAATTTAAGAGGTCCTGACTACCAATCAATGCTATGAAAACCGCACATCAATAGCACTTTCCATTTCCGAAACATTTGCGGTGCAAATTTCAGATCCTGTATACACTGGTGTGCAAAACCTAAGGACGAAAAGTAATCTTCGTATGCCGTGGCACTGCCAAGTAACATAGTTCGATGAAACTTGAATCATACATATAAGGAACTGCTACGGTATGCTACAATAGTCAACTAAACTAAATATGCAATGACAAAAACAGAAATGCCTCTTTTATTCATAGACCACTACACTAAAGTCAATATGAGATATGAAGGCTCTCTAGAGTTACAGAAACAGATACATGGTGCTTAAAAGGGTGTATGATCACCACGGACAGTAATGCAAGCTCTGCATCGTGCTACCATGCTGGCCACAAGGTTGGTAAGCAGTTCTTGTGGTAGGTCGTTCCATTCCTCCACGAGCGCTGTTGACAACTGTTAGATGGTCATTAATGCATGTGTATGTGCTACAGGGCTTCTCCACAAAGCATCCTACACGTGTTCGATGGGATTTAAATCGGGGAAACGGGCAGGCCAGTCCATTGGTCGAATATCCTCTCGTTCTAAAGGATCCTCCACCTGCGCTGTTGGATGCGGTATTTGTGTACTACTCCGTCCCCATATGCGTCTTTTCAGGGGTGCAATCGGCACTGACTTCATTTTTATGTATGATAATACGCGACCGAATCGAACAGCGCAGGTGCAGGATCTCTTGCAACGATAGAATAGTCAAGGATGTTCCTGGGTTCATTACGTGTTCTCATCTCTTGCCAGATGAGCGTACGTCGAGAATCACTACTTAGACTGAATCTCCTCTCATCCGAGAAGAGCACGCGACCCCATTTCTTGTTAATCCAATTTTGATACTGTTGGGACCATCGCAAACGGTGACGCCGATGTGCGGATGTCAAAGGAACACAGCGTATTGACCATCGAGCAAAGAGACCACCTCTGTGTAGTCGCCGTGCCACTGAGCATCGTGACATTGCGTTCCTAGCTGTCCTGTTATATGTGGTTGCAATTGCACCCGCTGTTTGGCGTGGATCACTTCTTGCCTGTTGCACAATGCAGCGGTCATCTGCTGCTGTAGTTGAGCGTGGTCGACACCACCTCTTCTTGGGACAGCAGTGCCTGTGGTTTGGAAGCTTCCCCATACACGTGAAACAATGCTGTGAGCAATTCCAAACTCCTGAGCAACACTCGTCACACTTCGCCCTTCTTTCAGTTTCCCGATGATTCTTCTCCGTGTGAAGTGCTCCAAATGGTGTCTATGGGCATGTTACAATGAAGAACACCACTACAGTGCACCGTAACAGCTCGCTAATTGCACACGCCGTGTTGTGCTGTTTCGTCAACCGCCCCGTGTTGCGGCACCAGACACATTTGGCACTACAGGCTCGGTAAACTCACGCCATGTGACGTCGAGCTTTCTGTGTACGTGTGAGAGATCTCTAGCAGCATGCTCCCGCACCTTCATTTACTTCCAACAAGTAGTTTATTTGTTATGTTACTTTACCCATCTCGTCCTTATGTTTTGCACTCCAGTAAATATAATGTGAATGCTTTGAATTCAAATCTGTTTTCAGTTTTGCTCTTGGATCTAGGTATTCATTCAAAATCAAATGTAATAATCTACTTAAGTGTTCAATGTATTTCTTAAATATATGAAATGCATAAAGCTAAGACTAACCCGTTTCTTTAGGTTTTATTGACATAAGTATTGATAAATATATTTAAAAAAGTGAACTGTGTGTCAATAATACCTGTTTCCACTCCTTTTCATTGTTGGGGAGAAGAAACTTAATTTTCTTTAGAAGCTCTGACATGTCTTACATTAGTGTCTCTTTTCAAACCCCAACAACAGTCAGCCGTCATTGACAGATGCCAATGGCCTTTGTAGCGGGTTTCCATTGCTTTATTGTCTTTATGCTCGACCATGCCAAAATGTAGTATTTATACGACTGGTAGCAGTACTTTAATGGGCCTCATTAAAGTGCAGCTGTTCATTAAAGTAATGGGATTCGACCAATCAGAAAGGCCACGTAACATTGTGGAAGCGCAAGTATCGATTATTCTGCGTAGTACGTCTCACAACGCTCGCAACTTTGTTTGGCACAGGTGCTACAAGGTCATTGTATTGTTACCATTGAAAAAGGAATAACGATTGTAACACATCACTCAAACCAGAAGCAAATACTTATAAAACCTTTAATTTAGATACATGGTCGAGCATAAACAGTCGTATGAATTTTGACTATAATGGTGATTATAACGTTCGTATGATAATTATTAACCTCGCACGCTTCGCTCGCTCGTTTAATAATGATACTCGCGTTTTAATTACTACCATTATAGTCTCGTTGTATAGTAGGCTCTTATGAAAGCGCTCACCATGTTCTTCACTCTTTGCACCAAGATTTGCTGGAAAGTAATTACATTCCTGTGGTGAAAATGTACTTTTATGCTCATTCTACACTCTAGTTTTCAAAAATATTGTAACATTTCTTCCACAATTTCCTTACGGCTGTCATACTTCTTTTTACCAAGAAAATTTTCTGTCACTGATTTGAATTCCAACCATACTGACCTCTGTAACTCGGACATTGACTGAGGAAAGTTCCCAACCTGCATATGTTCCCGAATCTGGGAGCCCTCGAAAGTACCTGCAACTATCTCAGATTCAGTTTTCTTTGGGAACTTTGTAAGAAGGTATTTGAAACAATTACTGTCCTTATTCAGAGCAGTTACAGATTATTTCATCAAATCTAATTTGATATGGAGTGGTGGAGGGTGGACATCAGAAGGAGAACCCATGGTTTATGCTTCACAGTTTTTCAGGAACTATGTTGCTCCTTTGCGCCCAATTTTTTCTGTTCCAATGCTCTCATCTAGCCCTACTGTCCCACCCACAAGGAAAGCAGAGATGTCTAGTAAATCCGCTTAATGGCGTAAAAGAATAGAGAACACTTTTAGCTGACATATAGAGACGGCAAATTACTAAACACTCGAACTTCAGTGTATTCGGTATATTTTTTATTTGTAGCATGTTCGAATAGCACATCAGCTTTCTAAGTTCTGATCACCCCGCAAATAGGAGATTCAGTTGCGGGGCTGCAACCAGCTCATTATAACATCTTCCAATATGCACTTTAAGTCTTGACAAGGAACTATTCTCTAAAGTCGGACTATATATACAGCACTTAATGACACGTATTCATCGAGTGTAATGTATCAATAATTAAATTTCTATTATTTCTGCTTTGTTAACCTGGTCGTGATGATTTTAATATAATGCAAACATTTTCCTAGTTATAGTGGATGGCTTTAGGCATTGGCATCTATATACTGTAAAATTAACTCACCTTTGAGTGTATGAATACTATTATTATTATTATTATTATTATTAAGTATCGACATGATAATATTATTTTTCAGTCTTATAATGAAACAGAACTGCCATGGCAAGAACTCTCATTCTCTAGTAGTTACCTGCATGCTAATCGCTTTATTATAGAAGAAGTAAAGCTCACACCTATTTTGCTTTAGGTGCGTACAACAGGAATTCCCTATAATTGAGGGTCTTATATGAAAACCTGTTATGCAAGAGTGCACAGTAAGGAATATATATTGTAAATAAAAAGTGGATTGGTTTTTAAAAACTTACTAGGAATTTCGGTGAATTACAAAAGTGAACTTCAGCGAAGATGAGATGTATGCACTTTTAGCTTAGTGCAATGTCTGCAGGTGTAGAGCTTGGATATTAGCGAGGCAGGGAGTTTGTGGGTGAAAAGCGGATACTTTTATAGCCCGTATCCGGTCAAGCTGTCGCCTTCCTACATTCCTTCATGTGTAAATCATTGTTTTCTACGCTCTCGTCGTGTATGTTTAAGAGATTGGGTAAGAGGTGGAATGGAGTCGTGTTTTTTTATAGATCTCTACTTTAAAGAAATGTATCGGTTTTATCTGTCCGCTCTCGCATATGTTCAGATAACCACTTCTACATACGCATTCAGTTTGTAGCGTATTGTGTGTTTCATGAAGTTGCGTGAAGGAGACAGGGCCTTTATATTTTTAAGGTTTTAATGTCCATTAATGATATCCTACATAGTGGAGTAAACAGCACCATTAATAAGACAACCCGAATGTGCTTTGGAAGTCGTTGAACTTTGAAGTTGCACACAGAACCTTTTAGTAGAATCGCGACAGTGGAAACATGTATGTATAATTTCATATTACACAGCTCCGTAATCATATAATGTAAAACGAATGTATGGTCGCGATATGACCAAGTTGTACCTCCGCCTAATCTCGTGACTACAATTTTTGGAGAAAATTTATAATGAAAACGAAAAATGTTTCTGCTGTTAATATTCACATACCTTCTCCGCCAACTCTTCTACAAATATTCTTTGAAATCTTAGCTGATTTCTATTCGAAAATTCATCGTGAGTAAAGGGTTCATCGTAACGGTATTTGTTATCTAAGAATGATAGAAATATATAATTTTATTATCGCCAAATATGGGATTGTCTTCTTCTAGTTTCACACTTCTGATGCTACTTTTTATACAGCTATACCTTTGTTTTTAGATTACTTCAAATGAGTTTATTCTATGCAGTGCGAACATTCCCAGCAAGCTCTTTCATGAGTTATATGATTTAGAGAGCATAAGTACCTTTTATTTAAAGAGTTTAATATATTTCGCTGGTTTCATCTTTTTTATGAGACGAACATTATGTTTTGGCTAAATCAGATAGTGCAGGCATTATTATCATTATTATAATTATTTTCAACATCGTCATAATCAGAGTAATATTCGAATATTACGTCCTATGATGTTTATTGTCTAACCTAAAATACTTTTATTTCTTTCCTCAGTGTGTGTCATTCAATGACATTCGTCTCGTTATCAATGTAGAGACGAATTTCTGGTTACAAACATTCTATTATTGCTATTATTATTGTGTATGCATGTGTGAACGTTATACCAAAAGATACAAAGCTCATTTATTAACATACTCGGCATATATGCATATATACCGCGTGAGCCTTCTCATCCTGCGGATTGCTAACTAGGCAATGACCTGCATTTTATAGCCGATGTGAAATGCAGCTACTGACACCGGATTCACCAGTCCGGGCATTTGGGCTGCGGTGGTGATCGTTGTTAACGTGCTCCAGTAGCGGAATGATTAATACTTGGAACGTCATGGTGAAGGTGGGAAGCTCAAATCACATCGGCGAATAAATTACTTTTTTTATTCATTTCTGTGCATGTTTCGAGAACGTTCTAGCAAATCATGATTCCCTTCCGAATGCACTAGAAAGGAAATTTGCCTATAAATACGAAGTTGCAGCCGTTCGTGTTCACTGTGGATCAATGTTTTCGAATAGAGAACATCTGGACATGCTGTTAGTATACGGGGAAGCGCAGCAGAATGCAACAGAGGTACGTCATCTATACCAACAGAGGTTTCCGCAGAGAAAACTTCCTACAGATCACACGTTTTTGTGTTTTTTAAATCGTCTTCTGGAGTCAGGATCAGTGTACAAGACACCACATCCACGAAGAGAGTATCTTGTCTGTGACCAAGCAGCGATGGATCGCCTGATTGAATATGCCATGCAGCATCCGCATTGTAGTACGAGGGATATTCACAGCCATTTCAATATTAGTCAGTCTTCCGCGTGGAGAATATTACATTACGCTAGGTTTCAACTTTATTATCTTCAACTACACTCGAAGGTACTGCAGCAGGACCATGGACGAAGATTGGTGTTCGCTAGGTGGATCATACGACAAACTGAACAAGATCCACATTTTTTGGCAACTGTATTATTTACAGACGAAGTAGGGTTCCAATACACAGAACATGTAACTCGCCACAACACGCATTACTGGAACAGTAAACCTACATTGGAAGCGAGACGCGTCCTTACAGGTTCGATGCCGTTTCAACGTTTGGGGTGGCATATTCGTTGTTCATCTAATTGGTCCGTATTTTCATGATGGCCAAGTCACTGGGAATCGCTATATCCACTTCCTACAAAACCTGCTGCTTACTCTACTGGATGAAGTGCCGTTGCAGAACCCACTAACTATGTGGTACTAACATGATGGGTCGCTGGCACATTCGGCCCATCGTATAGCGACTTACATCGATGCCACCTTCCCTGAGCAATGGATCGGACGGCATGGACCAATAGGGTGGCCACCTCGCTCACCAAGTCTAACCCCATTAGATTTCTTTTTAAGCGCTTATCTTAAAGATATCACGTATATCATGTACTAGTAGCGGCCAATGAGCCCTCAACTGCTAAGGGACTGCATCAAATTAGCTTGCCTTGACATCACACTGGCCATGTTGCGCCGGGTTTGGATGGCGATTATGGTTAGACTGAGATCCTGTATCCGCCGTCATGGTGGCCAGTTAGAACAACTACACTGGTGTGCAAAATCTAAGGACAAGATGAGTAAAGTAACATAACAAATCAACTACTTAATGGAAGTAGATTAAGGTGCGGGAGCGTGTTGCCAGAGGTCTCTCACATGTACACAGAAAGCTGGACGTCACATGGCGTGAGTGTAGCAAGCCTATAGTGCCAAATGGGTCTGGTCCCGCAACACGTGGCAGTTGACGAAACAGGACAAGACGGTGTGTGGCAATTAGCGAGCTGTTACGGTGTACTGTAGTAGGTTATTCATTGTAACATGACCCGTAGACACCATTTTGATGACTTCACATGGGGAAGAATCATCGGGAAACTGGAGGAAGGGCGAAGTGTGACGAGTGTTGATCAGGTGTTTGGAATTGCTCGCAGCATTGTTTCACGTGCATAGGGAAGCTTCCAAACCACAGGCACTGCTGTCCCAAGGAGAGGTGGTGGTCGACCACACTCAACTACAGCAGCAGATGGCCGCTATATTGTGCAACAGGCTAAGAGGGATCCACACCAAACAGCGGGTGCAATTGTAGCCACATTTAACAGGACAGCTAGGCACGCAATCTCACGATACACAGTGACACGGCGACTACACAGAGATGGTGTCTTTGCCCGACGGCCAGTACGTTGTGTTCCATTGACATCCGCTCATCGGCAGCAGTTTGCGATGGTCCCAAGGACATCAAAATTGGACCGACGAGGAATGGGGTCGCGTGCTCTTCTCGGATGAGAGCATATTCAGTCTAAGTAGTGATTCTCGACGTACCCTCATCTGGCGAGAGATGGGAACACGTAATGTACCCAGGAACATCCTTGAACATGATCGTTTTGGTGGTCCGATTGTTATGGTTTGGGGAGGCATAATGTTAAATGGGCGCACCGACCTCCAAATCTTTGAACACGGTACGCTCACTGGTCAACGTTATTGTGATACTATACTTCTTCTCTATGTGCGTCTTTTCAGCGGTGCAGTCGGCCCTAAGTTCATTTTTATGGATGAGAATGCGCGACCGCATGGAATAGCGCAGGTGGAGGATCTCTTGTAATGAGAGGATATTCGGTGAATGGACTGGCCTCCCGTTCCCCCGATTTAAATTCCACCGATCACGTATAGGATGCCTTGGGGAGACGCACTGCAGCTCATACACATGCATCAACGACCACCCAACAGTTGTCAACAGCGCTGGTGGAGGAATGGAACGCTCTACCACAAGAACTGCGTACCAACCTTGTGGCCAGCATGGGAGCAAGATGCAGAGCCTGCATTACTGTCCGTGGTGATAATACACCCTTTTAAGCACCATGTATCAGTCTCCGTAAATCTAGAGAGCCATCATATGTCGTATTGACTTTAGTGTAACCTATGGTCTATGAATAAAAGTGGCATATCTGTTCATGTCATTGCATATTTCGTTTAATTTCCTACTGTACCATATCGTAGCAGTTTCCTCTATGTATCATTCAAGTTTCATCGAGCTAAGTTACTTGGCAGTGTCGCAGCATACGATGATTACTTCCGTCTATAGGATTTGCACACTAGTGTATTATAACTGCATGGAGGAAACAGGTAAATTGTAAAGGTTTATCTGCGTGATGGTCCGGCATGGTGTCATAAGTCATTGTTATATGCACTACTTTGGGAACCAGAGCTTTTCACAACGATCACAATATGGGCTTGCAAACGCTATCTAGTTTGTATGAACGTACTGCATTTTGTAAACCTTCATCACAACTTTTTGACTTTCTTTTTTACGAAAGAATAGCTTTAAATAGTAGAATATTATTTAGTGAGGCCTTATATTGGTAAGTTATAATTGTAATGCTATATGCAGTTGTTTTTGATGTTGATTAAAGCGTATTCTAACAAATAACAATTTGGTTTTAAAGGAAATTCACACAATTAAGCTAATTAAGTGAAAGGACACTTCGATGGCAAACTCTGAGCTCTCGTTATAATTACTAAACATAGGTGCCTTCAAGCGGTGGTATTTAAACCTGGGACCTTCACCACTGATGGCCAAGGGGCACACTGTTGCTCTACGAACGCAAGTCACTGCACGCACCGCGGTGTAAAGCAGGCCGAAATTAATACGACGCAATGCAGTGGACAGTGTTTGCGGTACAGCATGTACAACGCCGGGACTTCATAAAGCCTCAATCCGCAGGTTGAGAAGACTCTCACTAAATTTGGGGTGAGTATATATAAAATGTGCGTGTTACTAGAATTCCTCACGAGATTTCTCCTTTCAGTTTCAATGTGCGACGCTAGCGTTTCGGCTGAATTTCTTTAAGTCCGATATGTAAATAAGCATTTATGTATTCCTTTTTTGTGCTCATGCACTAATTAATATACAACAATACACTAGGTTTCAAATCTCCTATATAAATAATGTTTCTCTGTTAGAGTTTTATAGCTTTTAAATTTATTCCTATTATTGCTGCTATATAATGACACTGATCCAGGCAACAGAAATTTAGAACCTCGTTAAGTAAATACACAATTATTGTCCACTTAGCCATGCGGATTGGTTCTGTGGTGACGTGTGATACTCGCATTCGGTAGATTCCCGGGATTTGATTCGCTTTGCCCGTTCGCTCTGTCTTTGGGTTTTCGCGGTTTTTCCATTGACGTTAAGCTAATGCTGGGTGGTTTAAATCTAGCTGGATTTCCTTTCCATAATTTTCAATTCTTTTATTCCTTTGGATATGCCTTAGGCATTCCTTTTTTCATTTTTAGATTAATGCGAACGACGCTGACTGCATCCTGCGTGCTTCGACTGACATTTTTGAGATTGCGGGTTTGATTCCTGTCGACCCCAGCAAACTGATATTGAGTTCTCCGCGGTTATCCCTGGTCGATAGATGAATGCCTAGGGATGGTTTAACATTCGCCCGATTTCCTTCACCTCATTGTCCCTTCATTACGTTTCCTTCTCATCTTTCTTGTGGTTTTTATTTATGGGCGCTCTTTAGCTCTTCTGGTCGTTTGCGGCCCGTGCTATATTGGGGTGAAAGACCTGTAATTTTGCTCAGAGATCTCTTGAGGTTCTTTTACGTTCCGTAAATTTACGATACGGGGCTACCGGCTTTATTATTATTGTCATTATTAATATTGGCATCATCATCATCGTATCTCTGCACATTTGTTCTTTAGTATTTTCTACGTATACCTTATTTCTATTGCTAAAAGGATCCATTAACCTAGATTTTTCTGTTCCTGTATATGATTGCGTGTTGAAACTGGAAGTAATGCTGGAATGATTATGTAAATGTAGATGAACGTTTTTCACTTATTCGGTCTCTGAGGTTAATATTTCTTGTTTTCTTTCTTCCATATTACCAGGGCTCGTAGGATTTTAGCAATGTATTCCGTTGGCTTTTTCCCTGTGCGTTTGCTAGTATCTTATAATGGAATAATATTCCAAAGACCTAAGTTTTTATAGAAAACAAACATGGGCATATATTGGTATACCTTTTTGTGAATGTGTGGTGGAACGGTAAATGTTTCTAGAATGGTTATGTAAATATAAATGAATGGTTCTCACCTATTCCAGTCTCTTGCGTATTCAAGTATTCGTTTTCCTTAATATTTTCAAGGTTCGCAGGATGTTGGTATGGCTTCTGCTGACTTTTACCCGTCTGCGCATTAGCAGCTTATAATGTTTTTCTCATGTCGTTGGTGGCGGGGGTAATCTTGAAACGGTAAATTGACCGTTTAATTCTTGTTCGTTATTATTTACACTTTTTAATTGAAATACACTCTAAAGCGCTTCCGAGCAATGATGATATTTCATTGGAATGGATAACTTGAAGGGTGGGGATTTCATTACTATATTAAGTATCTTTTGAAGCATGCCGGACTTAAATTCAAAGTTTTATATTCATCGATTTATCCCTTTTGAGTTATGTTAGCTCCGGTCTCTTTCTCTCCCGCCCTCTCTGTCATCCTCGAAATGCAAACAGATTTCTTTGTAGGTAGGTACAAGGGGAATAGAGAAGGCTGAAGTAAAGCAGAAATATTTAAAGTGCTGGTAGCAAATATTCTGATGTGTTACATTCACACGACTTCACACGACACATTCACATTGTCCATTACCGTTTAATTATCTCCTCTATAAGTTATTCCTAAAAAGAATTTACATTTCTGTATATCTTATGATATTCAAGGCAAAACATATGCAGAAATGCTTCCATTACATATTTCATTTAAAATATAATGTGGATACATAAGGATGAAGCTAAAGTTAAATGGTTAAAAGGCGGGTTGCTGTTTGCATGCTTTCCACTCCTTGCATATCGGCGAGAAACAATTTAATAGGCGCTTAGAACTTGAAAAATGTATTCCCACAAATAAAGCAGAAAGCACTGGTAAGTTAAAAAGTCATTGTTCTCTGTATATTTGCTTATTAACTATTACTGCGAAACTCTCCCCACTATTTGTATTTTCCTTATTTGTATATGGTTGCCTAATTTTCAACAGAATTATTAGTGCCTATTATTATTATTATTATTATTATTATTATTATATATATTCAATTTCTGCGTCTTACAAGAATGTACACAACGTTTTTCCTTATATAACGTATTTACTATTATTATTACCGAAGTTGAATGCACTTCTTCCTCTGCCGAAGCGGTTAGAGGGGCGCTCATGAGAGATCCATAGTGTCCGGAATCTGCTTTCCTCTCTGCTAGGCTGTGTGGAAGGGAGAGTGGCGCAGCCTTTACTCTTCACTGATAGCTTACGCATTCAGGAAAGTGGAGAAATGGATAGAGGCGGGGTCTGTATCCTTAATTTAACCAGATATACGCATGCTCCCGAAGTTTTTGATATCATGTTTTTATTTACTTATGTTGGGAATTGTTTTTATTAGACACTGATTGTAATTATATCCTATTGAATACCTTGTGTTTTTTCGCGCATTGCTTTTTATGCTTAAAGGATTTCAATGCTGGATGACAACCTTTCATTTGGATATTGTTTTGTACTGTCCATCTTGAATTATTTACCTAAGTAATGCTTGAATGTTAATATGATTTATGTAATTCTTTTTGCATTATCAAACATAATGCATCGATCTTTCGTCATCTTCTATGGAATATGTTTCACAGTTTTTTGTTTCATCGTTCTAAGGCTGTAAATATAAAATATATATTTTTTATCTTAACTGGATACGAGCGTCTGTGCCTCGTGGTCCTACAGCACCCCTACATCGGCCCATCATCATCTTCTATCGTATATGTATCACAGTTTTTTTTTTCATTGTCGTAAGGCTGTAAATATAAAAGTTATGCTTTTTTTCACTGGGATCGACCTAGGACTTTGGCGATCGCACAGCATCCCTATGGTTCAGCCTAATATAATGTCCACTTTGAGTATTACTTTTTTCAAATTTTCCCGTCATTATATGATCAACAGTTTCCGAGATATGATTTTTTTACTACATTTAGGGAATTTCCGTCGCCATGTTGCCCGATATACCGGATCTTCGCCGTCATGTTGCCCAATTTAGCGGATTTTTTACCCAATCTTGCCCAGTTTAGCAGATTTTCACAGCAATCTTACCCGATTTAGCGGATTTTTTCGCCGCAATAGTTCGCATTTTTTCGATGTAAATTACCTTCAAATTGTATGAAATACCTCCAAATATACATTAAACTGCTATAAAACCTATAATATTGGTTACCACAACCTAGTTACCACAAAAAATGCTAAAACTTGCTAGATTCAGCGGAAATGGTGCCCATTTTTACTATTTTAATGTGCGCTAGCTCTGTCTTAATTTTCCTACTTTCATATTTCTTCACTTCCTCTCGCTCTACCTTACCAGTCTAGTGTTAACCCATTTAGCGTTCTAATCCCCGCATATATGTGTGTGTATAAGCGCGCGCGTGTGTGTACGAGTAGTATAATGCTTTATGCAACTGTCATGTAAGTACTTTTAGCCAACGTTTTCTTATACCCTTTGGAATGTCAAAGGAATATATGTATTGTTTGACCCAAACATATACAATTGATGTAGAATGAAAGTTCTCTATGCGGTGACAAGATTACCGAGGATGATTTTGGTCACCAGAGTTGTGCGTAATTCATACGCACTGGAGGTCGTAGCGTCTATAGAAAAATATCTCTTTACAGAAAGTAAATATTAGACCGAACTTCAGTTAAGATATCCAATGACAATGGGTCTTCAGATACAGCTATGTGCTAAAACTATTTACAAGAATTTATCAAAACCTACTAACAAAAATTCCAGAGAAAGCAAATATTTTATTTAAAATTACAAATTTCATTTTCTTTACGTGCCCTGTCTAGAAAATTTCACATAAACTTCTGTGCTTGGAAATTTTGAAGTTATATACAAGTTTATTACAATAACAGAATATACTATGTATAAACTACAGCTGTACATTAGATATAGCTGCAGTTTGCGGACATGTATAGATTGGTTGAATCTCTTTTATAAATACTAAAACAATCCTTAAGAAATGTCTTAAACAGGTGCAAGAAATCATATGCAGCTCCGCCCAGTCTAGCAAGAAATGAACTACTTGGCACCAACAGGAAACAACATACAATTCTTTTTGCAGCAATATCAACCTGTAAAAAATTAAATTGAATTGTATTTATGAACACTCTTTAACTGCTATGGTCCCTAGCCTCCCATTCTATATTGGGCGTGAAAGACCGGAAATTTTGCTCAGAGGCCTCCTTATCAGGCTTCAGGTTCTTTTACGTGCCGTAAATGCACGACACGGGACCACCGGCTGTACTTCTCTTCCTAAGGAAGCCATGCTAAGGATTTTTACGCCCCCCCAAAAAAAAACCATTGCCTTATGCCGGGTTTGAAAGCGCGATCTCGGGAATTAGAGACTAGCATTGTAACCTCTACTCTAATGTCACTAGGCGAAGCTAATGAGGTGCTACCGGACGCAGGTGAAGGTTATTTAGTGGGCATCTATATGCTGTTGTCTTTACTTTCTCCAATAACGGTATCGTCCTCCGAGGTGTGGTGATTACCGTGATATCCTCTAGTTCCCGAAGTCACGGGTTCAAACCCGGCGGAGGGCATTGCATTTTCTTACGGCGTAAAAATCCTTGGCATGGCTACCTTCGGAAGCGAGTAAAGCCGGTGGTCCCATGGCGTAGATTTACGGCACGTAAAAAACATCAAGCCTGATAAGGAGGTCTCTAAGCAAAATCACGTCGAATATAGAATGGGACGCTAAGGACCACAACAGTTAAAGAGCGTGCATGAAAAAAACCCAATTTAATTTTAATTTTCCAATAAAGCTTTCTCTGGCACTCATTCTTTTAGGGGCTAAGTGCAACCCAGCCATGAAGTCGGTGAAATATTGAAATAATTCAAGAATCCTATTATCACACCTGAGTTTGAATTAGTGTAGTAGTTATAGCATCTTCTAAATTTGCTTGACAGTTATATCCTTTGCCTAAATTGCGTTGATCTCAGTAAGTAGCCGAGTCTTGCATACCACTATATTAGAAAATGTGATAGAAATAATGAGAATTGTAATAAGATAGACAGACAGGTAGGTAGGTAGGTAGGTAGGCAGGCAGGTAGGTAAGTAGGCAGGTAGGTACGTAGGTATTCCTAAAACATTTACACATGTATAGATAGCAACGTCAAATGTTAAATATTACAACAACTCAATCTTATAAAATTCCTGGACCCTATAGAGAGGATTTTTCTTCAATATCATTAAAATCTGTCTTTTAAAAATGTCTAATGTAAGTTTATTGAATTTATCAGGTAAGTTATTGAATATATTAATAGATACTACTTCAAGGTTATTTTGTGTTTTACTATACTTACATTTACTAAAATAAACATTGTTGCTACTTCTTGTCGGATAATTATGAATATTTTCACACAGATTATGCTCTTGTAGATTCCTCTTAATGTACGATAGACAATTAAAAAAATATATACAAGGAAGAATGAAGATTCCAAATTGAATAAAATTGGTTTACAATGTGTTTTTGTGGAACTCGACATACTATTCTTATTACTCTCTTTTGTAAAATAAAAAGGATTGTTAACATAGATATGGTTGCCCCAAAGTAAGACACCATAATTTTAAAACGGAATACACTGACAGTAATGACTTCCTATTCATTGTTTGGCTCAGTACATGTAGCATGAACAGTCCTTTACTCAGTTTCCCTGAGATGTAGTCTATGCGGGATTTCCACCCTAATTTAGGTTCAAGATGAATGTCTAAGAATTTCACAGTTGAAAGACTAGTTAGCAAAAATGAGAACTACAGTCTTATCTTGATTAAGTATTAATCTGTTAAAGTCACACCAGTGATTTAGTGTTGATGTTATATCTTTAAGTTTACTTGTGAGAGTATCATTGTTATTACAAAATGTATTTAATGCTAGATCATCAGCAAATTAAAACGTTTTAGGCATTCATACTGTATAGCTTCAAGAAGATCATTGATGTGCACCAGAAAGAAAACAGGTCCCAGTACTGAGCCCTGCGGTACACCATGGTTTATCTTTTTAAAACTAGACTTTCTGCCACTAACATAAGTAGTCTGATATCTGTCACTTAGATAAGAACCTATTAAATTTATACTCATATCATGAAAACCATAGTATGCTAACTTTTGTAAAAGGATTCCGTGTGAAATTTTACTAAAGGCCTTAGTTAGATCATAGAAACGGCTATGGGATGAATAACTACCTTCAAAAGCATCCAAAGTTTGTTTAAAACACCTAATTTTGGCACCAGTAGTACTGTTTCCTGTTCTAAAACAGAATTGACTGTGAGAAAACAAACAGTTCTCTTCAAAGTACTGAATTATCTGTATATTTAATAAGATCTCAAAAACCTGAGACACAACTAGGATGATAGTTATAGGTCCATAATTAGCACAATCAGTTCTACTGTCTTTCTTATAGATGGAAATGACTTTTACAAGTTAAAAAAATCTGGAAAATTACCATTGTCAATACACATATTGAAGATGTGTGCCAGAGGCTCACCTATAAAAGAGGCAGCATATTTTTCAATTTGTGAATTTAACTCAAATACATCTAGACAAGAACTATTGCTAAGCCACATTGTAACAGCATGAACATCCTCTACAGTTACGTGGTTAAATTTAATAACACTATTTGACTTATTTGTATTAAACATTAAATCAACAGGATTAATGTTGGTAGCTGATAGATTAGTGTTAACAATTTCATCCACAGAATCAAGGAAATAAGAGTTTATTTTCTAAGCATTTAGATAAACTTCACAGATGTTCTTTGAAGTATTATTTATTACAGTTGAAATAACTGACCATAATGTTTTTTAATTATTTTTAGAATTTGTAAGAAGTTCAGAAAAATAATCGGTTTTGGTAACCCTCAATGGTTGCTGGTAATCTTTTCTGAGATTAATAAGAGTACTTTTAAATTCCGTCATCCTATAGTGAGTGCATACATTATAATAAAACAGACATTTATCTTTTAAAGCTTGGATTTCTCCAGTGTAGTATATTTTATTTATAGTTTTCCTCTAAGGACAAGGATTACAAACAGTAAGTGGCAAAGGTTCATCAATAACATCAGACACAATCGATAAAAATAATTAGCTTTCCCATTTAATTTTTTATACTATACAGTGTTGTCCAACTTATTTGTTTTAAATAAAACATAGAGTAATAAAAATTATAAGCGTTATAAAAGCGTTTAAATTTGAAATTATAATCTGTATTCTTTGAGTTAACATTACTTATAATATTAGTTTTCGGAAGTGCTGCATTGTAGTCAGAAACAATAGTTGGAAGAATATTAGCATTCCATCTATCATTCGATATATTGGAAACAACATTATCAATGCACGTACCAACTGACCCGTCGCCTTCAGGTCTAGTAGATTAAAAAATCAGAGGTCTAAGACCGTAACTGTCAAATATGTTAGAAAGGTTGTTGACCTCGTTACTGTTTGATTTAAAATTAATATTAAAATCAGCCGTTAGCACAACAAGTTTATTAAAGTTGACTTTAAATACAAAATGAAGAAGTTTGTATAATTTATTTAAGAAACTATTAAAGCAAGAATTGCCACGACGATATATGTAATTGCAAATTATGTTGTAATTATTAATATAGGTTGCACAAACCTCAAACATATACAATGAACTTAATTCTGAAATGTCAATTTTACTGTTTGTGATATCATTTCTGACATAGGTTGCAGAACCATGCAAATTACTCATTGGTCGGCAAAAACTGTCAGCTACGCAATACCCTGGAATATTAACACTGGAACACTAAAATTAAGGATAATCAAGTTTGTTTAGAAGGGTCAGTAAATTCCAAGTAAAATATTTAATCCACATGACTTTGTTACATTTATATGTTCATTACTTACGTAACTGCAGTTTGTTTAGTAGTGAAAACAGCGCCTAATGCAAGCGTTTTAGGCCACTGTTATGAGTTTAATACGTTTTCAACATTTTCTTCGTTCAACTAACTTTAAAAGAGGCATGTGCATCAGCATTCCTTGACTTCAATTTTTCACACTTAACCTTCGGACATGTAGAATTCAAGAATTGAATACGTTGGTCTTCAGTCGTTGATGGTGCAAGTTTATATATGTGTAAAGGGATCATTTTAGGTAAACGTTTTAGAACCTGCATATTAGAATTGTTTTCATTACTAGCGTTACTATCATCACACCCAACCACAACTCGACGCTTTTGTTTCCTTTTTACTACAGCCGACCACAAGGTTTCATTGTTTTCATTAGTTGCAGAGCCTAGGGTAGTAATCCTAGAGCTGTTGGAAGCATCAAGGACGCTCTCATTTTGCTCTTTAATGTTTACCTTACGATAATTAACTTTTTGTTATTGCACGTGCACATTTTCACTTTGCACTGGCTCATTTGATGCACGAATATCACATTTTTCATTCATGTCGATCTTAATGCTTTTAGCACCTCTAAGGGCTTTGTCACCAAAATTTTCACTGCTATCTTCACTTGAAAACGTTACTTTTCTTAGTAGGTCGGCATGATCGATTAATAATTTCACTCTTTCATTTAGTTGTTTAGTTACGTTATCCTTCTGTTTTAACAGGAATTTAACTACAGGAACGTCGATTTTGTTGTCAGCACCAGCAGCTTCATTCAAAGCTTCATAAATATCGGATTCGCAATCGTCAAATGACGTAACCTCGTCTTCATCACAACACTTTACTGAAAGCTCGTCAATTATTTTAACATTACTGGTTAGTTTTGCACAGCTATTATGAAAATAGCTATTACAGTCAGAGCATTTTAGACCAATCACCACTTTTGCTTTACAGAGCTTACACACTGAAATATTAATATTATTTGAGGTAGAATTTGATGCACATCCACCTCCTGTCATCGCACTGTTTCACTATTTCCAGAGTGTAAGGTTAAGTAAGTGGTCATACGAGGGAAGCAAACACAAGCGTCCGCTCTCCACAGCGTCTCACTACCAAGTATAATAATTTTACTCCGTATTTCTTGAATCAAGCCAGTAGAAAGTTTATAAATTACTATTTTATATACATAGAAGGCTCCAAGAATCCCATTAAAAGACAAAACACAGAGGAAGTATTAAAAGAATGGATAAGCAGATTTACTCCACTAACCGTGCAAGAAATACTGCTGTGAGTGAGTAAACAGTCTCAGATAGAATAAGTGGTTTACATTTTCACAAGATATCTGAATCAGTAACACGACCGTTTATTCGCTATCATTAGTCATTACACTTGCTACACCAAAACAGAAGTGTATTCATGTTTACCTGTTGTAACATTATAACCACTTTTTCAGTGCCCTTTCTGGGTTGAGCGTCTAATATGGTATACACCATACAACAAAACAGAAGAATATTCATGTTTACCTGTTGTAACATTATAACCACTTTTTCAGTGCCCTTTCTGGGTTGAGCGTCCAATATGTTATACACCATACAACGAAACAGAAGAATATTCATGTTTACCTGTTGTAACATTATAACCACTTTTTCAGTGCCCTTTCTGGGTTGAGCGTCCAATATGGTATACACCATACAACGAAACAGAAGAATATTCATGTTTACCTGTTGTAACATTATAATCACTTTTTCAGTGCCCTTTCTGGGTTGAGCGTCCAATATGGTATACACCATACAACAAAACAGAAGAATATTCATGTTTACCTGTTGTAACATTATAACCACTTTTTCAGTGCCCTTTACGGGGTGAGCGTCCAATATGGTTGCACGACGACTGCCAAGCTTTCTGAAAGGGCAGTAACACAGCAGCGAGGAAGGAGGAAGTGACGTGGCTTCCACTACTGCTAGAGGCGAATATTGTCTGTTTTCCCCAGAATATACAATTGCAACCACAAAACTTTGACACATTTTGTACTAAACGCTTATGAAAAACCGTTTTATACAGTTACACAGTTACAAAGGTCATAAATAGCCAAAATAGGTTAGAGCGTTAAACTGACTTAGTCGCACACATTTTTATGAAAACTTGAGACAAATCCGACCCTGATTTCTAAAATTAGCTGTTGCATAAATATTCCTAAACAACGCAAAGACTTGTGAGAACTACAATAATCCTCGTGAGTATTGCTCCCGGTCGGTTGGAAATAGGTTTTAAAATATAAGCCTTCATGGATAAACAACGCAATGAAGACTCTGAAAATGAATGCAAAAGTATGTAGGGATTTTCATTGTCGTAGATCTTCTTACCTGCGTCGTCGTAGATCTCACCGCTACGTCTTGGAGTTCGTCTTCAGGAATCGATGTCACCGATGTCAGTTAGGAAGCGCTCGTTATGATGTCAGGGTTCCACTATCGACGAATCGATCTGAAATTCCTTACGGTGATTGTCTCAGGGTAGGATATGGGAGTGGTAACGCCAGAATATTGTCTGGAATGAAACACTCTTTTCACTTTTCTCACTCCGGCGCGTCTTTATGCTAGAAATCATGCAAGATGGTCTTGTTGTCACCAACACGTGCGGTTCTTTAACCCGTATTCCTACGAATATCACTTGGTTCACTAACGTAAACTTCGGCTAGTTACTTGCTAACTCGGTGTCTACCACCATTCTTTAGTCTCTCGTGAACTTGAAATAGTCACTTGACAAATATTGAATTATTTATAGGTTTGGATAAAAAATTTTATCAGCAAAAACCAGTAACGCAATAGGTAATATTCCACACAAATCACTTTGTAGTTGCATAATTGCGCGGCATTTAACGAATTTAGTAACTTAGCGACCTCTTCTGAATCGGAGTACTACGTGTTAGCTTAGCGAGGAATTATGACAAACTGCGTAAAATCCACGCTTACGTTCACATATATAAAGTCACTTCTCGCCACCGGATTTCTGTACACGAAGCCACGTATTTCTAACATCTCATTGGTACTAACACTCATTCTGTATCTTTATTGACTCTCCGGTTGAAAATTCGAAGCATAATCGGTAAGAAGAGATTGATCGTACCGTTTACTTTCTCTTGAATCTTGGTTCATCCCTTCGAAATACAAAGGGATTTTTATGACCTCACTCTCAAAGTAAACATTTTGAGAAGAAGCTACTAAATTTCGTCTAAATATTGCAGGGTTTCTTACGCAATTAAGCCTATATTTATTTAACAATATTAATGAAACTTAGGACATATTTACGCTTTTTAAAGGCCTCTTGGTTTATATAATTTTTAATCGAATTACTTTAAGGTTGTATAAAATTATCAAGTTACGTGATAATTAATCACCGATAATGCATAAACTATAATTAGTTAAGGTTTCCTTTTTGTGTAGGTGTACTCAGGCGAAAATATCGATACAAGAAGAATATCCACGAGGTGTTTGTGATACTTGAGAAAATATATTCGGACCAGTAGCGGCTCGTAAGTAAACATACATTTTGGGTTTTGGCCAAATTTTAGATTCAGACAGCCCTGAAAATGCGAAAATCATCTACTGCATAATAGTTATGATTATGTACAAAGTGATATAACTGCAGCCGCTCCTAAAACAATTATGATGATAATAATAGTAATAATAATAATAATAATAATAACAACACAGTAAGTCTTTACGGTCGGGTTCTATAGTGTTGCACATGCGGACAAATACATATTGGAACAACAAATCGAAGCATAAACACACGTACAGCAGAACATAAAAGAAACTACTGTCTAGGACAAACAGAGAAGTCAGCTGTAGCTCAGCATCTTCTATCACTGGTCGACCACCGCATGGAGCACGATAAAGTAGAGAGTTTAGCTACACGCAAGCAGTATGTTTCCCGTTTGTATAGAGAGGCTATAGACATTATTAAACTCAGAAATAAGTTTAATAAAGAAGAAGGATATAAACTTAACCAAACCTGGATTCCATACTTTCTCAACTCCGTAACCTCCATGCAACTAACAAGCAACAGTATCACCTTTTCATTTGACTCCGGCCAACGGGGCCACGAGTATATATACCGACTGGCTCCATTTCAGCATGTTTTTAGTCCAAAGAGAGAAGCGACGATGAAGACGCCTCTGAAGATGTCCCTCATAAATAGGGACGAAACGTCAGGCCAAAGTATTTTAACCTGCAGACCACGGCAAAAAAGCTCGAAGTTTTAGAACGCAAAACTAATAATAATAATAATAATAATAATAATAATAATAATAATAATAATGCATAAGTTGCCTGGCGAAAGAAAGGGTTGCATTGTGGATGGATGTTTGTTGTTGTGTGCGCGGGAGAAGCTTCTTGCATGCCTTCAAGAGTGCACGATCCGTATGGTAACTACCCATAAGATAACTACGTCATACCAATTGCGCATGCACAAAAGCTTCCTAAAACGTGCACAAGTCAAAATGCGCTACCGACCCTGTTGCCACATTTCATCGGGTTTAGAGGAGTAGTACGGTAGATTTAAATACCCTAGATTTTAAGTTACCGCATATACGTGAGCATAAAATGTTAGCGAAGAGACGAAAGAAGGGTAAATTTGTGTAATGGCCGAAATAAGTTTCCTTAGACATATGACTCCGCAAACACATCTTCGCGAGTCGAGACGCAGCGCGACGAAGGAGAATGTCGGCCTTATACAATTTCCGCATGGGAGTCCTAAGTTAGATAAATATGTTGCAATGCATCAGCGGCTAAGCAATTAGTCGAATTGTACACGCATCAGAAATCTGTAAACTACGCAAATACATTCTTTTTTAAACGCTGAAAAGCGTGAGCGAGTTTAGTTCGGCCAATAATCAACTAAAACTAATGAAACCAGAAATTGGTGAGTGCTGGAGACGGGGTCCTTATGATGGTATTCATGTCGAGCCCAAAAAACTTCACGCTATAAGACAAAAGGTAAGGTTTTCACAAAATGAAAATATGAAAGACAACAATAATATCTACAACAAAGACGGCATTTATTTACTTAATTGTAAATCAATTTATTCCCAGTTTTCATGTACACAGAACGCGCAATTATGATCTGTATCAATGTTATCCACAATGTCAGCCTCAAAAGAAGGCCAACAAATTCAACTTCGCGTTGCCAGTTTCACTTTGGGCTAAGTAAGTTTTAAGCCTTTTTTCAACTGTGGTTGAACGATTTTTTAAGCTGGACGGTAACCTATTTCCAGACGCATTCTCATAAATCTATTGTGCAACTACCTTTTCAACCGGTTTTCCTTTCTTTGAACTTCACAAGCAGAAAATGTGTACAGGCAAGGGCACTGACGCTTGACAAACCCCTAGAATTAGCTCCGGCCAGATTGATAGCACAATTTCCGGCGAGCCATGTCTTTTGCGTTTAAGGGCATCAAACACTTTCACTTTACAAACGACTGGCTTCCCCCATTCGCGTCATTAATCATCCTCCCACAAAGCCTTCTATGACGTCCCCCTCCATAAACCTGGCACTCTCTTCTTCAAGGTTTACTTCGTAAATGTTCGAGTGTGCTTTAGTATTTGACTCACAACACCTAGAGAATATCGAGATCTCTAAAATGCTATAAACCTTTGAAGTTGGTAAATAAATTCACCGTAATGATAGAATTAAAAAGTATTAATTACGCTCAGCTTCTATTGACAGACCTCATTTCTAAAGCAATTCTGTAAAACTTTACAGATATTGTTATCATATATGATTGTATATAAATCGAAGATAAATAATATTTTTTTTACCTGAACTTTATTCCCTGGTATAAGCTATTTATTTCCTGAAGTTTAAAATCATAAATATCCCACCAATTGTTAAAAACTTTCCCATTCCGGAAATTAAAGGGCAGAAATCGTTTTCCAACATGTATTATCATTTAAATATGGGATAAAGTGCACAAATTCTTAGCAATTCAATATATCACAAAGTTTTCACTCTTCAACTTAATACATGTTCAAGCCTTGAGTACTGAATTTTTATTATTTTAATAAGTAACTTTCGCCCTTATTTTACGTTTATAATATGATCTACAATAAATGCTTATTCTTCTTCTGATATTTTATTATTTGATTACAATTTTGGATTGCTTTGTCTTATTATTAAATATTATATTATTGTGATCAGTCTACAAATATTTTCTTCGCAATTAATCATGGGTTAAATCAATATGAGCAAACAATTTCTGACATCTTTATATAAGTTTTTCTATATTTTGGATGCCATTCCTTTTACAACAACCTATTATAGGGTAAGTCGAGGGTATTGTGGCTAGCCAGTTATGAATTCTTATACCTGTACTAAGCTGCTATTAAGAAACACCATTAAGAAATTAGAAGAATTAAGAAATACCATTAATGTGTTATTGCACATGTTTTATATTTTGTGAATGCATATCTTAAAACTAAATTTTGACACTCTTTGTATATACGTAAAGATTTAAATATTGTACAGTGACACAAGCTGTAAACGCCAAGTGAAGTGATTTTATGTTCAGTAAATGTACTACGTTTTCAGTGTGCTAGTAATTTTATGTTTACTGTATATATTTTAGCATCATAACTTGTAATACACGCTTTTTGTATGTATTTCGTATGCAATAAATATCACTGTAGAATATGCTTTATTGTACATATTTGATATTTTGTGAATGCACATATCACTTAACACAAAACTTTGACACCCTTTCCATATTAAAATTTAAACATTCTGCACTGACCAAGGCTGGAAAACCCAACGAAAGAGATTTTGTGTTCAGTAGCTGTGCTAATATTTCAATGTACTAGAAATTTGATGTTTACTGTTTGTGTTTTAGCACCATAACTTAAAACGTTTTACGCTTTGTATAATGTTTTGTGTTTTGTATATACCAATTTTTGTCTTTTAATGCTTTGTATTTTTTATGCAATGAGTAGAAATGTAAAACATGTTTGTTGTACATATTTAATATTTTGTAAATATAAGTATATCTTAGCACTAAATCTTTACTCCGTGCATGTAAGTAAAGATATAAGCCTTGTGCAGTGACGCAGGTTGCAATAGCCAAACGAAGTGATCCGTTTTTAGTAAATGCATTAAGCTCCAATTCACCAGAAATATTATGTTTACAATACGTATTTTAAAACCGGAACCTGAAAGCCATTAATTTGTGTATATAATGTAAGCTTTTGACAAGTTCTATGCTCAAGACCTGTTCGACCATTAACGACCCTACAGAACGCAATCTAATCTAAGTATTCATCAAACCACAAAAACAAACCGGCTAAAATGAACTGTTTAGTGCAGAATGAGAAACAATAATTCCTTAAATTTCTTCATTTTAAGGAGGAGGTTGATACCTCCTACTACTACTACTACTACTACTACTACTACTACTACTACTACTACTACTACTACTACTACTACTACTACTACTACTACTACTACTACTACCACCACCACCACCACAACTCTCATTTCTGTTATGAAGGACTAAGACGCTGAACATCAGCAATCAGCATGTTTCTCTATTCCTGAAAGATTGCTATATTATGGAATTGACAATGATTACTTCCTGTTTCGCTGTTTATTTTAATTTCATCTAGCAAATTGATATTTTCAATGTGGAATAATGGAAAGAGAATATTCATGCGATAGCATTTTCCAACTACTTCTCGCTGTTGCTATCTAGTCGGCTATTCTATACTGGATCTGTGGAATCGAAAGCCAAAGGGAGCAATTCAGACTTAGCTATTTCCCCCATTTTCAATTCCATTTTATATTCCACGTGGTGCTCACTCTCCTCTCTGGCGAAAAAAGAAATGGAGAGCGGGAACGAACATTTAACATGAACTCAATTTGAATACACCCCGCAGTATTATGGCTATTATGCTTGCCTCCTCCTCCTCCTCCTCCTCCTCGCCGTATCTACTAAATACGTTTGTGTGGGCAACCTACTCTACAGCATAACAACCAACGCCCTGAGAGGGATCTAACTTAGTGATTGCACATCTCATTTTTCACTGAGTAAATGGGTCGGCAGTCAAACAGCGGGAGCATTACGTTGAACTTTCAATATGGGGCCCCTGCGCACATTATACTAGACCTCCACACCACTCTACCCCCCTTTCCCACACCACACACTTAATACAATCTCTATGGCTGAATATGTGCCTTTTAACGGCGAAGTTTTATGGCGAAATCAAACGGCGAGACCGACAAAACGACGTATCTGGCGAGTCTATTCCAGCTGATATCACAGTAGTCCATATTGTCGGTTGAGATAGAGTGACGTTTATGATCGCTGATATATGTTCCAATTCTTTTCATTAGTTGCTCGAATATCATCGCAGTAAAACAGAGCTTTAAAATTGTAGGTAGAATGTATCTGCGCTTCTGTTGCTGTTTTGCAGTCATTTCAAAGCGCAGTGTTGGAAAGGAACTTTAAATCGTTTGCACAGAAATGTCCAGAATATAAGATATAGTAAGGTCCTAAGGAATAAACGCCGATACCGTCTTCTATCTATGAGTATGCCCAGTGAGATGTTTCAGACGGTTCGATTCCCGTTGGACAGCTCTTCCTAATAATGTTTTTTTTCTCGTGGTTTTCCAGTTCTGAATTTCCATGTCTTTAATTTCCTATAATTTCCATTCATCTTGCAGAGTTACGCGCACTGAGTGGTGGTGTGCAGCGTGTGTGTTAGATGTATATATTTTTTTCTGAAGCGATTGTAGAAGCGGATTACTACAAGACAATATAACTCACCTTTAGAAGAGGATATAGCAAAGTGACCGCTCTAAGGGAGGCCGCACACTGCCGTGGGTCATGTCAAGACATGCTTTCTTGTACTTGTGACCGGAGAAGCAAGTTTCCGATTCGATATCGAGAGGTTATGGCTTTTCCTGTTAAACACCGTATTTTGATTCACAAATGTGACCGAAATTTTGCAATAAGAGGAGAAGGAAATGAAATTTGTGTTACATCTTTAGGGACCCGAGTTTACATTAGGATGAGCAGTTTAGTATAGGAACAGTTTAGTATTTTGTATTGAAATCTTTAGGCTGAGAAACGACTTTTATTCTTATTTGATCAAACCAAATGTGACTGTTCCTTGGCAAGACAAGTACACATCTGAATAAAGGTTTTTCTTTACTGGTTCCAAATAAAATTCTGTAACATGTCTATTTAATTCATCTAATACAACATATTTTTCATTAATTAAAGCAGTGTTGCATTTTATAAATTAGCGTAACGTGCTTATCTCAAATGTTTTTTAATTTTCCAAGACAATTTCTTTCGTCGTCGTTGCCGTCCTTGTTATAGATACGTGTGGTACAAAATTCTTAGACTGCATCCTATTTGAAAGGTATTCGAGAATAGATTCTAGCTTACCTCCTACCTCAGGGCTGTTAAATACAGCAAAATCTGAGAGCTTTATTTTATTTTAGGCGTATCTACATAATTGTGATGTGTTTCTAAAAGAAATTACAGATCAAAGATAGAAACATTTAAGTACATTTATTTGTTTAGTTTTCATTAATCCTGACTACGTGAAATATCTTGTCAGTTAAAGTCCGATTGTCTAAACCGTTGTACGAGTCCGTATACACTTCTGCAAAAGCTGCGAATAGCCTCATAATAATCGTACATTATTCGAATTGTAAGACTGCATTAATTTAATTTGACTTACTCTGATTTTATGGTGGCAATAATTATTTAAGCTAATCGTTTAATAACAATTTAAAACTTGCAGGTAGCCGAATTCTGACTTAATGCTGACGTCATTGATAAGGCACAGTCATGTATGCCAAGCTGTCAAGAACATGTGTTTTACTCATTCGTTTCATATGCTACATGATGCGACTTACTCGTTTCTTCCATCCTAACTCATTCGAAAAGCAGTAACGAATATACTAAACTATGGTCGAGCTTCTGGTTCACATGATCTCTCGTGAAAAATGGGCATTTACTCGTTCGAGTATGCACTTGTTCGAGAGTGGACATCATAGCGGTGTTGTCAGGCGTATTGCTTGAGTGCGTTAAAGGCAAAGGAATGACAGTAGCCTGTGTCATGTTACTGCGTTTTCAACTTTGTACTTATTGTTACGGTCAAGATTTCTTTTACTACATTATGATAGAGAAATTCCATTCTTATGTTTTGTTTTTTATTTTACAGCTGAGCAAAGCTAGCCTGTATACGAAAATATGTTCCAAAATAAATATCAAAAACGTTTCATATACAATTCCATTCGGAATTTGTGTGAAAGAAAAAACCACTCAGTCAGCTCTATACACATTTAGTTAAACATTAAAAATTATATATTATTATGCAACAAATGATATAAAGATTATTCTTTAAGGTCCAGAAGAACACCCTCGTCCTATTGTATACACTGACGAAACTTGCGTAAACCAAAACCATACTAAAAGATTCATCTAACAGAATTCTAAATTAAACGGGGGTCTAAAGATTCCATCAGGTAAAGGATTGTATCTAATAATCTGCCATGCCAGATAGGCGAATTAATATAGTTTCATAGAATAGGCAGATTTAGTGTTTCAGTCAAAAGGTTGTGGTGATTATCCTAAAGAGGTGAAAAAGTTAGTGTTTAGAGAATGGTTTACTGATATGCTTCAGAGACTGGAAGTCTGTGCAATAGTAATGGACAATGCGAGCTATCACTCTATACTTAAAGAAAAAGTTCCCTATACAAATTCCAGGAAGCCTGAAATTTTGTCATGGCTTAAATGCAAGAATATACCTCATAATCTGCATAAACAATAGCCGAATAATAAACTTATTTTTAAGCAGCCGACAAAGCTCGTTGTTAACTATTCATTCTTAATGCATACATTCATATATCAGCTGTGACCGTTGGCTGAACTTGCATTTCACTTGTATCATTCAACTCCATTATCACGCGATCTTGAGCTACGTATAAGGAAGGCAACAACGCTAGTGAAGTAAACAGTCTGAGCCTTACCCTTGGGTATGGTCACGCTGGGCGTTCGAACAGGAAATGACACAGATTATAAGCGTTCGGTATACCAAACGGAATGGTCTGAGAGAAGGATGCCGCTCGGAATACAGCACATGAAACTCGCCCGTATGCAAGAGCTCATTTGTGTTCGAAGGCATGAATGGTACAAAATAGTGACCAAAACTCCTTCTTGGACAGTTCTACGTATGCAGCTATTATCACATTTTCACTGGCTTCCATTGTGCATAATGCCGCAGAACGTTGCATTAATTAGGTATTTGACGCATACCTGACGATAATCACTTTCTCTAATAGATTCGTATTCTGAATAATGGAGATATAATTTGACAGTGAATGTGTCAGCTAACATACTGTCTATGGTTAATATTCTACAACTTCTAGCTACAAGTTTTTGTTATAGTTTTCTCAAAATACTGCTATGTAACTACCTCAGCTTACTAAATAGGGCAAACTGGGCACCTTAAAATATACTTGTCGAATAATATATATGTTGACAAATACAGAGAACTAGAAATTTTAGGAAAATTGATGTAAAACCTAAACACATATATTTTCAGAGCTATTTGTATGCAAACCCATAACTAAGTGGTTATCAATACATTTTCACAGCAGTACTCTTTAACTTACTGTTTGCACCTTGCAAATTTTTTCTAAACTCAGAGAGCCTTCTCCACTCAAGTGGTATTGCATGGCTGTTGCGTTTGGCAACATCCTAAACCACGCTATTTATATTAAGTCCAATAAAAATTCTAACTCTTTTCAATAGTTGAACGTTTTATAACATTTTCAGTGCCTATGTTGCACCAAGAGAGGCAAGCATAATTAAAATGGCTATAAATTTGCCAGATTTGAGGGAAATTGATTCGGATTCTATTATTGCATTAACAGCACGAGTCATTGTTACACTATAGTAATATACAGAGAAATCAGATCAATGGCCTCATTGTCCTACCTTCCCTTACACATTGATTTGACACAATAAATAGTTGGCAGAGTAGCCGATATGTATCACGTTAGAAGCAAAGCTTTTTATTTTCACTCTTTTATTGCATTTTGTTTGTTTGTTCGTTCATTTATTTACTGATTAAATAAATTATTTGTCAATCCATAAATTCCTTTTTTTATATAATGATAAATATAGATTTTATAAGCACAAATGAATTCTTTCGGTGCTCCAAACACGTGTCATTAAATAAAAAAGCTTATATAAAATAATATAGTGAAAGATTTAAACAAAAAGGTAATTAGTGTAGGTATAAATATATTATATCTCAGTATGCAATGAAGCACAACATGTAAAACTCATACAAAACCTTTGTTTTTAATAATAAACCGTTGTAAAGCTCTGTTCTATAATGAACAAGAATAAGAATGCAATAGCTAATGACACAAAAGAGGACGTAAAACTGTGATCTAAAGAAACTTCGAAGGTAATAAGTAAGTATATTCTGCAATTGCACCCCTTTGAGCCTCTCAGCCTTTAACAGCCGCGAGGATGGAAATTAAATTGAGTTTTATTTACGGACGCTCTGCAACTACGTGGTTCTTAGCGTCACATTCTATATTGGGCGTGAAAGACCGAAAATGTTTCTCACAGGTCTCTTTATAAGGCTTGAGGTTCTTTTACGTGCCGTAGTTCTACGACTTTACTTTCCTTTCGAAGGAAGCCATGCTAAGAATATCTTCCGGCATGACATTTTTGAATGACGTACCTGAGTTGTAAGAATAGGCATTGAGAAGAAATACAAAGAGGTAAAATAAAAAAGAGCTGTTGTTGTTTTAAGGATCAAACAGGAAACTTCACACCATTCCTGGAACCTAAACACATGTTTTAATCAAACAGCCAACTTGATAGTTGTAAATGTAGCTCTTAAAGAGCAACAAACCGAGCAAAATATTTCAGTGGTAATGAGTGAGGCTCGTATTCCGAAAGTTCCGGGTTCGATTTCTGGTGCCATCCACTCTGACCATGGCTTTTTCGTAGTTTTTCCTGGTTTACAAAGACGAATGCTGGGGTGGTGTATTCTACCACGGATTTCCTTTCCCCCATTTCCTCTCATTTCATGTCTCTTTCATGCTTCAGGCTGACTGCGGGACTGTGATTCCTTTGGTCGGTGTCGGGCAGATGGCGCAGAGGCTTGCAATTTGGAACTTCTTCTCTACCCTGCTAGAGGGAAGCCTATCGAGCCTCCACTGTTGGGTCGTGTTTCCCAGGTCCCACTAGAGGTTCGTCTATGGGCGACCTTCCCGTGGCCGGGTGGTCAAGCCTAGAACTGTTAGGGAACTCTGCGCGTCTCTGTCAAGTTGCGCCGGCCTCGTTCTGCAACCCATACTTCTCCTGTGGCTACCTCACCTCATCCGTTCCTCCCGAGGTTGTAGGCACAAAAGATCCATTGGGGATCGACGTGCCAGGTGTCCCTTCCGTTAACTGGTCCTATTCCCATCCTATACAGCAACAAGCTGGTTCCATTTAATTTAAACTGTCATATCCTATCAGTTTCTTTCATTGCTCACTTAAACTAAACGATAAATGATTCAGCATCATCTCATTTTCAGATTATTTGCGCTACGTAGAGAATATTTAGCACCGAAAAGGAACTAAAGCCATGGGTATCTTCGAAGTGAGGACTGAGAAGCCGATGACTATGGTTAGCTATAAATGACTGCAAACGAGCGATCTCTACAGGTTTCGGCGCTTGGGTATCCCGGTCTCTAAAAATGCAGAGTCGCTCGCACTCGTGTTTTCTTTTCGCTTGTCCTGCATTGCCAGAGCGATAGCGCCCCGGTCACACAGAGTACCTATGTTCCATTTTATCCACGGTGGTTAAAACAGACCTGAGTGATGGTAATGTAC
Source organism: Deroplatys truncata (assembly GCA_030765065.1). NCBI lineage: Eukaryota > Metazoa > Arthropoda > Insecta > Mantodea > Mantidae > Deroplatys > Deroplatys truncata. The sequence continues at coordinate 531,307,346 of CM060990.1, read as the reverse complement.
ACAGTTGGTATTGTCAGGGAGATAGCTCCCTGGTCACACGAATGCTGTTGTTTTCTTTTAACCACAATGGTTAAAACAGACCAGAGTGATAGTAATGTACACAGATGACATTGTTAGAGAAATAGCTTCCTGGTCACACCGATGATCGTATTCTCTTTTAACCACGGTGGTTAAAACAGACCAGAGTAATGGTAATGTACACAAATGGCATTGTCAGGGGATAGCTCCCTGATCACACCGAGTGCTGGTGGTGGTTGAAAGCGACTAGAGCGATGGTAATGTACACAGATGACATTGGTGGCGCTAGTAGCCTATACCGAGATGAGCACATATAGTACTTCCTAGTACTGCATTGTGCTGCAGAAATTAACATCTCTGCTTGCCATGCTATAAACCGGGGTTCGTTCTCTCGTGGTGAACAATTTGTTTCCTTCTTTTTGGGTTTTGTAATTTAATACCGTATTACGATCTCGTATATAAATATATGAATAAATATGTGTTTATGTAGTACTATATATTCATATAATATTTGTGATATATAAAGAAATATACATTTACGCGCCTGTAAAAATTTACACATTGAAGAACACAATTTTAAGATAACTCACTTCTATGCAACCGAGCAAGATGACCGCAGCTAGGGCTGGGTGGCTCTGTTGGTTAGGCGCTGGCCTTATGATTTCAAGGTCGTCGGTTCAAACTCTGCCTAGACCGCTGGTTTTTAAGTGTGCTTTAAAGCGACAGCTCATTGCTAATAGATTTACTAACAAGTAAAACAACTTTCGCGGGACGAAATTCTGGTAAACCGACGTCGCTGATATGATCCTGGCAATTCACAGCGTCGTTATTAAAGGATATATATATCTTCTTTTTTTGAGATGGCTCCACGATGACACATGAGGTTCGCATTCGGGAGATTTTGGATTCGATTCCCGTCTACAGCCCCTTTGACCTTGCACTTTTTGTGGCTTTCCCTGTATCGGTAGGCGAATGCTAAGGTGCTTTCTGATCTACCAGGTTTTCCTATACCTCATTCCGTTTTCTTCTAGGTTTCGTGGCATAAGGCGGTGCCGGATATATGGCGCGATGCTTGCTGCAAGGAAAGAATATTCCCCCTGGACACTGGAGGGTTATTTGACTGAACGGGTCGATCTTCGTCTTTTTGGACAGCTTCAATAGTGGGACGGATGTTCGATCTAGGCGCTGTGAGGGACTTCGCGCGTGTCTTTGGTCTGTCAACCTACGGTCTGTAGCCCCCTGTAGTTCCTTCGCTTCATCCCTTCCTTCTGGGGATTGGTAGCCGCAATACATCTCCCGTAGGTTGCAGTGCGGGAGTTGTCCCTCTTCGTTGTGTACACTATACCCCATAATTATATTATGGTTGCTTTCAGAAAGTTATGCTTTATTTAAATCATTCGAAAGCCCAAATGAGAGAAGCTGCAGTGGCTTGATGAAGCAACACAAGCACTCTATGGGAGTCTTATGGCTCGGATAGTGTTTTGACAGCGATTTAGTTTACGAGGCTGAACTTCATCACAGGCATTATGTACATATATGTGTATCGGTCATAGGATTCCTAGCCGCTATTGCTTTTCAGAGGATTTTATTATTTTTGTCTAAATTAACTATTAATTACTTTTACCTTTGTGGAAATTATTATTACTATTATAATTATTATTATTACTATTTCCTTCGTCTTCTTCCTTTCACACAGAAGACATTGTGCACGTAGTACCTTTTTATAGCGATAGGCTTCATAAGTAATGAAATTGGTGGATACCACCACTAGCACTGATGTCGTCCTCCGTGGTCTAGGTGTACCTCTAGCTGCCGAGATCGCGGGTTCAAACCCGGCGGAGGGTGATGGATTTTTTCGGGCGTAAAAATTCTTAGCATGGCTTCCTTCGGAAGGGAAGTAAAGCCGGTGGTCCCGTGTAGTAGATTTATTGTGAGTAAAAGAACCTCAAGCCTGATAAAGAGGCCTCTGACCAAAATTTCCAGTCCTTCATGCCCAATATAGAATGTCAAGCTAAGGACCATAGTAGTTAAAGAGCGTCCATAAATAAAGAAAACCCAAACACGGACATGGTAAATCTAATGTAATATGTATATGTATATCATGTATACTAATGAAGGAAGTTTACCTGCATTTCGTATGCGGTTAGAACATTCATGCATTTTTGCTAATAAAATTCTGCACACAGGAAACGTAGTCACTGTTTCTGAAGCGTTGCATTAACTCTAAATTAGCTTTCGTGATTAAAATTTGCATTCATGTTTCGAACAATGAGATTGCCGACGTAAATATATTTGAGGAGGCGTATGAGGAGCAGAGTCCATAAGTTTATTTCCAAATGTTTTCTCGAAAATCATGTTGTTGTTTTCTGCTCATAAATCAGTATGAATGAATGAATAAAGTTTATTTGTACATTTTTATACACAATTCGTTTTACAATATTCCACTTATAAACTAACTTAACCTATGCACAAATTTTCTTGCCAGCTATGCTGCTCATTTTGCCTGGCACCCTGGCCTTATGGTTCAGCTGAGCAGCCCTTGCTACCCTTAAATACTTATGATCCATCCTCTCCCTCCTCCGTTTGCCCTTCTACCTTTCTTATCTCTCTTACTTTTCTAATAAATTTCTCCTTTACTTTCTTGAAGCACTCCCCCATATTATTATTTTCCTTTTCTTCTTTTCTTGTTAACATTTTAATTGCTACTATTTTTCTATTAATTTTTTCCCAACTTTCCTCCCATACTTCTTGTGTCCTTTCTGCTAATTCTTTGCATTCAGTCATATAATGATCTGTGCTTTCACTACCTCCGCATAGTTCACAGATTCCGCTTTTTCTGCCTCTTAACCCTCTCAGTACATTGATCCTGTTCTCATCCATGCAAACGCCTTTTTTCCGCTCTATTAGAATAATCCACATATCCTTCTCTTCCCCATTTCCTTTTTACTAATCTGTAGAACCCTAGTGATTTTTTATTCTCTAAGCTTCCCCAAATCTCTTGTGTTTCTATGTCCTCCACTCTGTTACTTACTTTTATCCAGAAACCGTTGCTATTTCTTTCTCCTGCTCTCCAAATATCTCCAATTCCTATCTTCTGCATAATTTTTTCTATCCCTGTCCACCAGCTATTTTGACACAAATCAGTACTACCAGATACGAATTCTTTTTATGTCAATCCTACTATATCTGGCATTACTTCTTCCCATACCACTGCAGCTCGGAACTCAATGCTCGAAGAGCCACTCAGCAGTATAAGGACGTACAAATTTAGCCCCAAAATGAACAGCTGTTTCAATTGGGGAAGTCAAATATGCTCTGCGAAACATATTAAATGATCGTATGTCCGTAGCATATATTTCAACGCACTCACAGCGAAAGATCTGTTTCAACTAATAAGTTACCTGAGATTTATCGGTGCCAGAACTAGGCTGAGAGCTTTGTGTGCTGCAAGAACTTGGCGACCAGCAGTTTTTTTTAAATATTCACGGCTTTACAAGAGGAGCACGGAGTCTATATAAGGACGTTATTGTCTGTAATTTCTCTAAATCTAGGCTAGGCAGTGCTAATAACTGACTATTTTCTTACGAAGAGAAATAAATTCTCAAGCTTTAATTTTACTTTCTGTATCTATTAATCTTGGCACAGGCAAATTCAGTGTCTAAACTTCCACTTGAGATTAAGGTAACTGCTCTTTAAAGTTCATGTTTGATAAGAAAACTCAGTCTTCTATCGGATAGTCCAAGCATACATTGCCAGCAACAGAGCTCTCACCGAATACCGCATATAGCACGAGTGATGTAAATTGCCGAGTGCTCATCTGCTTGCTTCATCATTCATTGGAAACACTCGTAAATTCCAAGGATCCTTGCTACTGCTGACTAGAGAGATACGATCGATTGATTTCAGCCTCCATTTACAACCGCAGTTGTTTAATTTTCTTGCTTCTAAAGATTCACGCCTGCGATGATACCCATGAAAGGTGCACACAGAAATTTTTGAAAGATTAGTACACGTCTCCGTTGATTCCCCCTATCCCGCATTACCGCAATGCTCGTCGAAATATTCACCCAGCAGTATTTGGTAGGTAAAGCTATCGAATATTTTTAGCGTCTTACAATTAAGCTTATCCAGTTTGTTTGTTTTTAGACTTTTAGCAGCAATTTTACAGTGCTATCTATAGGTACCTATATGCCAACTTAGCGAAATTTAAGTTACCCAAAATGTCCATTCACTTCATTAAACACCTCAGTGCAATGGCACAATATGAAGTTAAACTAAACGGATAACTTATTAGAGCTTTTCCGATTAGAACTAACGTACGCACAATAAGGATGCATCATCTCGTTTTCCAAAGGTACAGCTCGTTCGCAATTCCTGTGCAATTTTTTCTGTGAAGTACTCATCAATGTACGACTCTATGTTCCGCCCAGAAATCACAAAGATCCGACTGTCTCTCGCTTCACAGACGTCGGAAGCCATCCGTTATTTCGGATTGAGAATGGCAAGGAAGAAACACCGCAAACACAAATAAGCTTCACCGGAGATAGCAACAGACGTTGTGGCTGCCACTATCCAGGACAGAGCTTCGACTTACGAATCGACCACCAGTACCACCAACGCTACTGGCGCAAAGTACACGCCACCAATCCATTAGACACAGCACTCAGCCGTTCTCTCACCATCTTCCAGCAGCAACACAGCAGCTTCCATCAGCACTGGCGCTTCAACAACTTGATCATTGACACCGAATTCGCAGACGCAGCGACAAACAGGTAGACTGGAGTTTCTCGACATCTCTGTCGCAATCACCACTAATGCCACCAACGCCCTCCTGAATACTCCGCCGTCATCTCTACCGCGACCCTGGGACAGCCGCCCGGCGATAACTGTAGATTCCGCCACCACTGTCATTCCAAATTCGGACACGAGCGCAAGTCACTTCGGCGCCCTTGCCGTGGATGTAGATCGTCACCTACCGCCGCTGTACTTCTAGAAGAGACGCAACGCCGCCGGTTAGCTCTGATTTCGGCGATCAGTATCCTCAACCTCTACGGTTCTACACCACTGGAGCGCCTTGTCTTTCCAGACAAAGCGCCTTATAACACCGTTTTAACCGTTGGCATGGACATTCTCGGCAATGCCATAAGAATTTAAGCCAATAGGATTTCGTGAACTCCCCGTGCCGCCGATGTTGTCTGTATGGCCACTCGGCGGACCACTGCACAGCACCGCCGCGGTTTTACTACTACGGCGCAATTGCTTAATGTCGGCCTGCCAGAAGCGTGACCTCACGCACAGGAGAAGGTTCTGCGACGGTTGCTGCAGATCCAACCAATACACAGCACAGAAAGTTTGCCCGCTACACTCCAGACACCTCACCACAACGCCAAGCATGACGCTGATCAATCCTCAGCCGTCACGATTACTGTCGCAATCACAGTTACACCAGAACTCCATGGACCCTCCGCCGCCTAGCACACCCGCCGCCGCTTCTGCACTATCGATGATAGACGCCAAGCTCAAACAGCCCCATGCTGCTTCTGACACCGTCTGAAATCTATAAGCCGTCTCCTAGATGTGCCAACGCCTAGTGGGGCTGCGATTTTCTACCAGCATTAGAGGTTAAAAACGACCCACTAACAGGTACTTCGCCATAGCAACCACCAGACTCACCAAACTACAATTAATCATCCATGAAATAGCAGAAGAAGGCCCAGAAGTTTCCACCTTAAAGATTCGAGAAGATATTCGAGGACGCAGAGACATGGAACGCCACCATTAACACCGACGCCGGATTTTTCTATTTACCAACTACCAATAGCCCGACAACAGCAGCGACAACCCACTCCCATATCTGAGTGGCCTCGGGAGCTTCGAGAGCTTCACACCCAAGCCCACAATGAAATCACGCTCTGCCTCGAAAGGCTACGGTACTCAATCATGCTCGACGAAGGTTAAGCTTTATTAGGAACTTCATTCAGCAATTATCCTGCCCGCTCCACCAGCAACACCAAAATGCTAACGCACAACTGCTATTAATTCAAATGAGGCCTTGTCACTCTTAAGCCTTTATTTTGTTGTTATAAATAAAAATTTTCGTCCCAATTTCCTTTTCCTCTCCTTCTCTCCTACTCTACCTTCCATTTCAAACACTCGCCACTTCTCTAGTGCTATAGTCAGGGCCTCGTGCCATGTCTATCGCAAAGCAATGCCTCACCTTATACTAGCGCCCCTCTGGCGCAGCAGTAAAACATTACCGCCAATATCGGAACTCTCTGAATTCTAGCTGTCGCTTTATGCTATTCTTTCCTTTTCTTCTTCTTCCTCACCTTTCTTCTCTTCCATGTTGCTCCCCCCCCCCCCGCAGAAGGACTCCACAGCCAACCCACAGGACAGGTACCCATTCTAGGAGTCATTTTCAAGTCTATTGCAGTAGTGTCGCATCCGCTAACACGTCCATGTATTCAACGTTTCAATGGAGGTCAGTAGTGTGACGTCACTTATCTAGTAACCAACCTCATGTGTGTATGTGTATATATATATATATATATATATATATATATATCTAGCGTTTGTGAAAATTGCAACACCAAGAAGGAAACGCATGAATTCAATGAATTGAATACCATGGATTATGTTGACCTTTGAGAATAAGTAATGCATTTATGGAAGAAAGAAAAAGTCTAGTAATATAAATATGGTGAGGTGGCAGGAACAATAAAAAATTACTTGTTCTTGAGGAAATAAAAATACTCTTTATTTCAACATTATTTTCCTACAATAAATCGTTTCTATCAGTTCATTGAGTACTAGGAAATCTATACCACATCACAAGTATCCTATTTCGTTGTCGAGGTAACACCTTCTCTATCAGGAAAGTATTGGGATACAGAGTAGAGCGAATTTCATGATGATAAAAGGATCCCTTTATCCCCCCGCTATCATTGTCTTTGTATGTATGTATGTATGTATTATGTATGTATGTATGTATTATGTATGTATAATGTATGTATGAATGTAGTAGAATTGGAGCGCTTCACGCGTGCAACTTAAAAGATTTCAGCACTCCAATTAGCTTAGAGCACTTTTCAGAATGCCCCTTATTCCCAGATATTCTCACAGAATCACCAACTCTAGACTTTTTGGACCCTTATTCGCTCTTCGATCTTGGTTGTAGTTTATTCAGTCAGGAGAAGATCGACGTTCCTCAATTGGCTAGCATTCATGCAAATGCTAGAGTGGTAAGTGTGATTGTATTTTGCAATGATTCGAAGTGAAAGATCTAGCCACTAATATGATGCATGGACTAGAAGCTCTCGAGACATCATATGCTTTGAAGTTCTTATTAATCGTTCAACGGCAACTGCCTTCACATGCGTATAGGTTCTATAGTGATTGATTGCCATTAAACCTTTGGAGTGATCGTTTCAAAGTTCCTCCCCGTTATCGCTCTGTATGTTCTTGGGCGAGGTTAGCATATCTTTTAGTGTATCTTCTTTAGCCTTTGAAACCTTAAGTGTGGTCTAGTTCTTTAACTGTCTCGCATATAGCATTTTAGAGTAGACGTTGACTGCAATGGGGATGTAATTTAAATTCTTATTGATCCTTGTATGCGGTATTATCTCAACCAAGTCGACCTCTACATCGTGGAGTCCATTTCTGATAATCTTTAAGCGCATAAAGTTTCTTTGGGATGAGGCGTGCAGCTAGCTTGCTTTATTTTGCCTTACCGTTGTCATGCTATAATCCTTGCCAATTTCAATTCTTGAGTAATCTCTTTAATTTCTTGAGTATGGTTGTTGTTACCTGTCTCTCTGAATGCTGTGAGCAGCCTCAGGCGATCCATCAAATCATTCGGATTGTTCAAATTGACGTAGTCTTGCTTCGTGTTAGGACGATGTTCCTTCCATTGCAAGCCTAATCCCTTATGTTTCGTCACTAAGGGACGTATAACGCTTTTATACTTGTAGGAATTGCCCGATCTCAGCTGCCCGTGCCTGCGGAAATTTCCCCGATGAACATGCGTTGGCTTCAGTACCTTTGCTGTATGTTTGAAGATCCTCTTCTGTATAGGTGTGCATTTCAAGAATTCTCCTGAAGATGAGCTCCCTCAATCCTGGTGTAGTCTCATACGTTTCGTCACCTACTGATCCCTATGTTGTTGAAATCGATCACCTTGTTCCCTAGCGTGTAGTTTCCATCTTCGTATCTTACTCCATATGATGTATCTATTTCATCACTGTCCTTCTTTTGAACTTTATTGAGGTAGCTTGAGAGTTTCTCGTCTTTCCGCTCTTTCTGTGCTTCCTGCTTGGTTGTAGTATGCTTTTTCTGTATTTCCGGTATATCCTGAAGATGTTAATTTACTAGTTCAAGGTCTTCGCTCATCACTCTCTGGGTTTAAAACAGTTGACCATTAAGAGCACGCAACTTTTCTCTTAAATCCTTTGTATGCTTGGCTATAGATGCCTTAGGTGTTATGCACTCGCTATTCATCTCGAAATGACATCGAAGTTATACCTCCATATTAATATATATAAAATTATATATATTGTTGATTGTTATATATTATATATATATATGTAACATCAAGATGTTTCAATTCATATGTGATTTCCAATTCGATATTTGTAATATGACCATCTTTTGCTCGATTGGCTGGAGCAGTGAAGGTTAGTCTATCTCCATTTGCGATAGTGGCAGGGGAGGTTCCTACTACGTTATTGTTCATAGCAAATAATGTATCTGCTCTTGCAAAAAGTGGTGTTGATGATGTCATATCTCCGTTTACAGGTGATTTGTAGTATTCGAGACCAGATGTTAACTTGTATGTTAGTGAATTCCTTCTGAAATGCTTCGTCTGCAGGGTAATAATATGCTGTCCTTTCATTTGCTCTAATACAGCATTTATTTTGTTCACCTGCGATATAAGAATATTTACAGTATTTGTCAGATGTTTATCCAGATATTTCTGTTGGTTTCCCATAGTTTCCATGTGTTTTCCCACTATTTTAGTAACACTGCCACTGATAGAACCAAGTCTACTGTTTAATTCTTGCAATATTTCAATTTTTTTTCCTTTCCCACAAGGGCTTTAACATACTTTTATTTGCTGCATGGCTGTCATCGACAGGATCTGTTACCTCTGCTATTCCCATATGAATCCAGCGGCGGTCTTGCAGTTATATATACTAATAGATGCTTCTTATTCTTATTCGACTATGTCGTAATCCTCCTGAGATAATAATAATAATAATAATAATAATAATAATAATAATAATAATAATATCTTCATTCTTATCGTATCCAGAATACCGTTGTTTCCAACGCCAAGTTTAAGAGTGCTTTTACCTAGCTGTTTTATGCTGTACATCTAATGACTTCTATATGTGGTTCGTAAACATAGTTTGGACTTCGTCCATGCGCTGACATTTCGCTTTTCGGGGAATTCTTGCATTTATTTTTCAGTAGAAGATGTGGGCCCATCCACGTAGCATTTACTGGTTGCATCATCGTCTTCCTCAGGGTCCTGAACAATGAACAGTCTCTTGTTCCTGAATTGATAGTTTCCTTTTTCATTTCTGTTTATGATGAGCTGAAGTAGTGATCTTTCAACTGGTGCAGTTCTGTGTGATCTGAAGCTGTCAATACTCATGACGAGCTATGAATGAGCAATTTCTTTCTTATCTGCCTTAACATATACATAAAATCCGCTCTTATAACGACCCTCATTCATGGGGAATTCAGCAACCATCACCATAAAGGGTGTTCCTTCTGAAGAGCTTCCCCAAATGTATTTGCTATATCTTTATACTCTGTACACGATATGCCTGTGTTTACGTAATCTTCATATATGTGTTTCGAGTTTAAGTTTTCTTGTCTGAAAAGTATAATGTTCGTATTATCGCTAATTAAGTGTTTAGGATTTTGTCATAGGACTGTCCTTGTTGTATAGAGTCTAAATTTCGACGTATGCCCACGCTGTAAAAGGAGACAGCCTTGTCTTGGTTTTCTGTGATGACAGCATCAAATATAAGCACTGAACCTTCTTTAACTTCTGATGGATGCAGCGCGCTTTCTCTGTCTTCATGAGTATTCACTCCTGCACCGTCAATGTTTCCAAGTAGCTTAATGAGATATTTGTATTTTGGCTGATACAGCGACTTTGAATAAATGCACACGTTTTCAAACCCTATTCCATTCTTGTGAAGTAACATATCCAGAAATACATTTGGTTTTCCAGCACTGAAGCTGCCTACAATGAGCGCTGTAACATTAGCAGGAAACAGCTTTCCGTGGCGATCAAATTTAAAGCCACTTTCAAAGTCTAGCACCTGAAAAGGCATGGAGTAATCTTGCTCACAAACTCCAGCATAGCAACTAAAATAAGAAAAGTCATGTTTAATGTGTATATGCAAATCAGTAAGATTAGAATAAGCAAAGTATAAAAGAACAAAGCAATGGTAAAGTCAATCAACATACCATGAGGTTTAAGAGGGTTAAGATTCCAAACGGTTCCCAGTTACTTAACTCTCATTAGTCGGCTACGATTCGAAGCAGATTTGCCGGGTTACAAATATTGCGGGCCCGGAACAAAACTAGAAAACATATTAAAGAGAGGCAACCTGGAGTGAACCATTTAGACGAAACGTACCAACCTCACGACATTGCCTACGCCCAATATAAGACCTCTGCATTAAGAAACTTTGCTGATAAGATCTTGGCAGAGAAATCTTGGAAAAGTGTGCAATCGCCTAATGCTACAGTAGTCGAAAGGTTGACAGCGAGACTAGTAACATCAATTGTGAAGGCCAGGGTGACCCTTGGCGCTGGCTCCTGGAAGAATAAGCGCTGGGAATTCTGCCTCTCATACCCATTATTGCAGCTTTAGGCGCTACCGCTGGAGGAGCGCCTCAAATTGCTTCAGCAGCGAATAAAAAAAGACTGCAGAAAAATAATTTTCAGAACTAATGAGACATGACAGGGAGATTGAAGCAAGATGAAAAGGTCTTCGACTGAGAAATAATAATGCGATGAACACCAAAAAGAAGAGGCATTAGAGAAGGAATGGGAATTCAAAAAAATAGGGCAGGGGGCTATACTTGTCCCAGAAAAAAACCTTGAGTAACATTGATCTCAACTTCTATGCTCGACGTATAAAGATTCCTCATTTTTTAGGTGTATATATTCTCGAAATACTACCCTCAGAGCCTCGTTACAGAGAGAAAATTATCGTCAATCTCGACACTTCAGACAATTAAGTAACACATTGCTTTGCTGTTAAGAAGGACGGCGACATTGCACTTTATTTCGATAGCTTTAAAAACTTGAAGCCCTTGAAAGAGGCATGAGGGTACCTCTGCAAAGTTAAACTGATGTATAATATCAAAGATATCAGGTCAGTCATCTGCGGGCACCTGTGCGTGCAATTTACATCGCAATAGTTACAGTATTGCTGTCAATGGCAATGAATCTCTTGTTATTACATACCCTAATCCTCCTGTGCAGATAGATCCCAAAGGACATCATGAGAATGATCTATTGAATTTTGAAACCTTCTATTCTATTCTATTCACAGTGTTGATCGGAGTAATAACCAATTTCAATAAGTTTAGAATGAGGAGTTTAAGGTCACTGATATTCGCCATGCAACTTAAGAGAATGCAGATATGAATGGATACATCAGGGATAAACTAGAATTTGATGAGAATGTCTTCTTTATTCGGCCTAATAATGATACAACGAAGGCCGAAATCAAATCTTCTCTCACCGTTGATTTTTCAAATAAGGGTTCTATAGGATAACTTTTGGGCTTCAGTGACAATAAAATTATCCCGGCTACTCAGCTGACTGAATCTGTTTTCTTGGTAAACACATTTAAGATGACATCATATGAATTGAGTACAGTATTGCAACAGGCTCTTTCATCCATGGTAAAGGTGAGCACTCAATCTACGAGATTTTCCCTTCTCTCCTGCCTGGATATAATATTTCTCAAGAACATTCAAATCCAATTTACCTGCCTGTCGTAGGCACCAACTTTATAGAGTAAATCAGTCTTCGAGTAGTGCACTAGAATGGAAATATCATCGACTTTAGAAAGTAAGGTATAAAAACAGGACCTCACATCCGCTGAAATGGCAATAGATTTTAGAAGAAGCCAACGTTGCAGAGGATATGATAATGGCGTGGTTCGACGCGCACGTCATACTCTGCATTTGACACAAAGAGTGTTAACATCAAGCAATCGCAAGTACCTCGAGATATTGGGCTTCAGAATCCTATAACAATGGTCATCTTCTTTGTTACCAAGATTCTTAGATTTGACACAATATCACTAAAAGGGGGAACATTTGTTTATGCAATATAATACATCGGCTCTGGGCGCTAGTGACGTGATTAGAATCTCTGGTCAAACTGAGGATTTATATACTTTACCCAAACGAAGTTATCTCTAAATCGACGGATCAATTTCTAAAGCTAATGAAGCAGCTACTACTACAAAGCTTACCAAATAACGCTATTGCGTTCATGTTTGAGGAGATTTGACTGGACATAAATCGATCAACTATTGATGGAACCAGACATCCAAGGATCATATCAGCCATGCGCAACTATGTTGTACTCAAATAGGAATCTGCGCGCCTGCTGAAAGCCGGATGGTGTTGTCTAGCAGAAGAAGTGGACATTGTACATGCTGAAAATGGAGCCTTCAATGCTGTAGTGCTGCTGTCAATGATTCTGGGATTTTCCGACGACCACGAGGAACTCACACCCAATAGCAAGTTTGAATTGGTGCTGATTCGATCCAAGGACTCTAAAAGCAGCATTCTGGCATCTCATGGAGAAGATAATGCTACTGGTAAACTTGTACGAGTGGAGTGAAGAATGCCTTTCATTCGTCTCTCTGATGCTGAAAAGGTTTAAATATTGTCAAGTCGGTATAGCTCCCATTTAGAACCATTTATCTGCATACTCAGCCTGCTCTGCCGCAAACTAAATCATTCACCTGGAATGTTGCAACGGCATCGATAATGGAGAAGCCAAAATTTGTTATTTTGGTTGCTCAGGCTTGAAGATCAATTATGCATCTAAAGACTGTTACGTGTTTGGTCATTACAACATAACTAATTTAAGACTTTATTTAAATACTGAATTTTATCCCTACCACGACATGAACATAGATTTGGAAACTGAAGATTTGCTTCATTGCATGACATGAATTCAAAGTTCTAAAACTTATATTATTAAAAAGAGTGTTACTCATTGTTGAAGAGAAAAAAAATTCTTAAATATGCACCTAGATTTGTTATAGACTGCTCACATCAGTTCGAGGAGGTTGTAAATGGGCTGTCGACATTGGACTCGAATTTCAAGCTTATGCAAATATCCCTGCACTGCCCTCTTTGTATTCCCTGATAATTCCTGATAAAGTATGTACATACAAGCCTATGCCTCATGTGATGCAGACTTTAGGTTAAATGAATCTTTGTAAATCAAATATTTTTTCCATTTGACATATAAGGAAATGTAAGGGTCTTTTAATGAATAAACAACAAGTTGTAGAAGCATATCTTCATTATATTTATTCTTTTTTATCTCACAATTCCAGTACTTTCCGAATTCAGCCTCTCGTTCCTACATGTAATTTGACTAAGATACCTAGATGGTTATGTATATATGATTCAAGTCTTTGTAGCCGAGAAATTTCATCGCTATTTAAAAGTATTTCACATACATTAAAGTTAATGTTCACAATCCTGATTTTCTCATTTTCCATGCAAGCAATGATATTATGTGAGAAAACAATATTTTCAGTATATTCTACTTGTGGACACTTTCTCGATTTCAGGTATGCTTGGAATATTGGGAGATTCTCTCCAGTTATCTCCCAGTCATGGATTGCCATATATACAATATTCTCTGTTTTTTCACAAAAAGCACTGAAATGTGATAGAAGAGTCCAATATCAACACTATGGCTTCTCGAGATGCAGAGGTTTCGGAGCACGCTTCTTGCCTGCACGTTTCTGAGGGATGTCGATTCTGGTTATGGTATACACCTGAAACTTAAGCCTCCTGTGTAGAGCAGAAAGTTTTTTGTTGTTCTTATTATTTCTGGTCTGAAACATTACACAACAAAGGTCTTCCAAACTAGGTTTTTGGAAATGAAGAAGTCTAAAAAAGAATTAAATTTGTTATATGAGAGAAAAATGGAAACGCAAATATTTATGTCATCTAGATATGGAAACACTCACATTATTGCTTTCCGGGATTCTGCTTGCCTCTCGGAGGAAGACTCTGGAGTCAGCTGTATGAGATTTCCGTCTACCTGGAAACTGGACTCCTTCTGCCCGTCGTCTACATGATTAGTAGCCTGCGCGGCTGCTGCAAGAGGGTATTCCACTATATCCTCTACGCCTTTATTCTCTGAATCTAGCTCGTTTTATGTGCAGGCTTGAATTCTGTAAAGACATAATCATTGTCACTGTTGATGGTATCGAGATACCGACGTACGATAGTATTGCATATGCAATTCATTTTACATCGCTACTTACTTTAAATTTCTCTGCCTGAACTAGTATACGCTGCAGTTCTCATTGCACGGGAAATATGAGGTCATTTGATCGTGAACCCCCTGCTTGTCGCATAGGCCTATATGAATATACCCATTGTAGTACTCCGAATGGCACAGGGATGCGTGGCTTGAAATGATGGCGTTGACCTCTTCAAAATCGCCACTCTCTAACTCATCGGAATCAGCATCCCTGAAAGGAAGAAATGCAATTCAACGGGTCATTCTACTTTTCGCCAAGTAATATTTTATTTATAAATAACATACTCCAGAAAAAATAAATCTGTATTTACATATTACTTTTTCTGTAAACGGGACAGTTATTCGTGCATATTTTGCGAGAGAACAACCGGTCGTGATATGAAGGCAAGTTACATACTATGGAATGCACTATGCCGTTGCACGACTCTTAAGGGTAATAAGTGTAATGATGCGCCTCTTCTCTACACTTACTCCACAGATCATTCAATCGCACCATTGTATTATCATCGCAATGCGCAAATTTCCTATCACGATTACACATCAACTAATATTTCAGGCAGCGGTGAATATATAAGCGAGTTAAAAATTTGGTTCATGACGTCTATATGATGGCGGTAGGACGAGCTTACAGAGAAGGAGAAATATTCTGCGGGCTTAGATGTAGTTTTTGTTGTTGTTTTGCTTGTGATAAAAGAGGCAGCTGAATGTGTGAGGCAGATAAAGTGGATGCAATTGAATGCAAAGGGTGGAATGAGGTACGGATAATGTCGTACTCCAGAGGGGTCTAAAAGAATACACTGCAAGTTTTTTGTAGCGCTGTTTGTATGAGTCGGTCGGGCAATGTACAAAGCAAGAATGAAATGCTGAGGGCTGGCTAAAAGAATGCAAGTGTGGGGGAGGTGTGTATTTAATGATATACAGGTGTTTCGGATCGCAAGCAGTGTCACGCGGTTGTTTGGAGCTGTTAGGTAAATGCTCAGGTGCAATGCAAACAACAGAATGCCGAGGGCAGGCTATAATGGTGCAGGTGAGTATTTCATGACACACAGGTGCTGGGATTTTTAGGCCAGGGGCACAGTGCAATGGAATCCTGAGGGGAGGGTAGAAGGATATAGGCGTGTGAACAATAAATTTAATGAAAGTTACCCCATTTTCCGTGTCGGGTCCAGGAAAGCAGGTGTGTGCGTTCCATGCTCACAGGTGTTTGGCGTTTTTAGGTCAGGTGCCAGGTGCAATGTAAGGAATAGAAAGCCGAGGACGGGCTAGAAGAATGCAGGTGTGTATTTCATGACACTAGATGCTTGGGATTGTTAAGTCAAGGGCAAGGTGTAATTGTTGCTGGGGAGGGTAGAAAACGATGCATGTGTGTGAACAATAAAGCTTAATGACAGGGACCCCTATTGGCCGCGTCACGTCTAGGAATGCAGGTGTGTTTGTGCGTGTGTGTGTTGCTGATTGTGTGAGGTATTAATTAGTATTCATGGATATATAAATGCACCAGTCGCCCTAAATATACACTACTGCTATATGCAGAACTTCCAATCAGTGAAATGTTTCGCATAGTTTTTAATCTGTGTGCTGAATTAGATGTTAATTATTACCTAGGGTGGTCTTCAATTTTTGCATAAGTTATTCTTAATATTAATGAGCTTACGCCACAAAGATTTGAGTTGCCCGTTTTCCATAAGTAATGCTACTTTGAGAATGTAATATTAACACGGATTCACATGTTGCATTAAATTATTTTAAATGCTAATGGAGAGAATCCCCTAAGGATTAAAAAGACAAGGTTGGCTTCCATCTTTATTTCACAACTTAAAATCTTCTGGAAATTGTTTTCCACTTTCCTCAATTTCATGATGCTATTCCTAAAAAGCTGAGCCAACTGAGACCAACGTGTAGTGCACACAGAAATCACAACACTGTGACATCCGTAATGACGTGGGACCAAATGGAGCATTAATCTAGCCAGTAAGCTCGATCTTGGATTCACGTCAGATATATACGCTACGTGATCAAATGTATCCGGACACCTGGTTGAAAATGACGTATAAGTTCGTGGCACCCTCCATCGGTAATGCTGGAAGTCCATATGGTGTTGGCCCACCCTTAGCCTTGATGACAGCGTTCACTCTCGCAGACATACCTTCAATCAGGTGCTGGAAGGTTTCTTGGGGAATGGCAGCCCATTCCTCACGGAGTGCGGAACTGAGGAGAGGTATCGATGTAGGTCGGTGAGGCCTGGCAGGAAGTCGGCGTTCCAAGACATCCCAAAAGTGTTCTATAGGATTCAAGTCAGGACTCTGTGAAGGCCAGTCCATTACAGGGATGTTATTGTCGTGTAACCACTCCGCCACAGCCCGTGCAGTATGAAGAGGTGCTCGATCGTGTTGAAAGATGCAATTGCCATCCCCGAATTGCTCTTCAACAGTGGGAAGCAGGAAGGTGCTTAAAATATCAATGTATGTCTGCACTGTGATCGTGCCACACAAAACAACAAGGGGTGCAAGCCCACTCCAGGAAAAACACGACCATGCCATAACACCATCACCTCCGAATTTCACTGTTGACACTACACACGCTAGTAGGTGACGTTCACCGGGCATTCGCCATACCCACATCCTGCCATCGGATCGCCACATTGTTTACCGCGATTCGTCACTCCACACAACGCTTTGCCACTGTTCAAACGTGTAATGTTGACGCTCCTTACACCAAGCGAGGCGTTGTTTGACATTTTCCTGTGTGATGTGTGGCTTATGAGCAGCCGCTCGACCATGGAATCCAAGGTTTCTCACCTCACGCTGTCATAATACTTGGAGTGGATCCTGATGCAGTTTGGAATTCCTGTGTGATGGTCTGTATAGATGTCTGCCTATTTGTTTTTTTAGGACCCTCTTCAAATTTGGGCGGTCTCTGTCAGTCAACAGACGAGATCGGCCTGTACACTTTTGTGCTGTACATATCCCTTCACGTTTCCACTCCACTATCACATCACAAACAGTGGACTTAGGGATGTTTAGGATTGTGGAAATCTCGCGTACGGACTTCTGACACAAGTGACACGCAATCACCTGACCACGTTCGAAGTCCGTGAATTCCACGGAGCGTCCCATTCTGCTGTTTCACGATGTCTAATGACTACTGAGGTCGTGGGAAATGGGTACCAGGCAGTAAGTGGCAGCACAAAGTACTTAAGATGAAAAACATATGTTTGCGGGATGTCTGGATACTTTTGATCACATGGTGTAGATAGTGGTATACTGTGGAGTTCTAGATGCCCTAATACCAGGAGAATTAATTTGAATAGATAAGGGCCTGTTTATGTGGGATGGTTTCTGCAGGTCTACAAGCAATTATCCTACGTCTTTACACCACAATGTACACCCACATAGGTGAGGAAAACAAAGGAAATTGCTAGAGGAATAAACAGGATAAAAGCTTATCAAGTTACAAATTTCATATCCGAATTACTTTTTAGGTATTCTAAAAATGTGTGACACTGTTAGTTGCACTTAAAATCCCTTTTCAGAGGAAATGGAGCATCTTTATAAGGTGTTATTTATGTTTCTCAGTAACGTAATAGATTGTTTATTATGCTGATTCCAAATTGAATTTTAAAATGAGCATTTTGTAAAACAGATGTAACATAAGAGTAAAATAGACAGTACAATATTCATTTACCCTTCCAGTTCTAAATAAATACGAATTTTTAATGAATGTTTTGTAAAAAGATACATAAAAATAAATAATGAATCCATCATGGTAATAATGACGACGATGAGGACGATGATGATGATGATAATAATCATAATCATAATAATAACGTTTAAAGCCCATGTACTTAACGCAAGTTTAGATAATTATATTTTGAAGGAATACATGAACAGAAAACTAGAGTATTTACGTTGAGCTATGGAAGTTACGCAACACATGGCTATTACTTTCAAGAACCATTTTATTCCACTTACCACGAGCACGTTTATCTATAAGCAATTACTGCAGCATGTGTATGTTCTTTTTCCAAGAGAAATATTTTTCAATGTGATACATTAATGGCTACTGTGGAGTCTGTATAACCAGGGTGTGCCAAGTCTTAGTCTGCGGCCACAGTTTGTCATATATATTTATAAACTTTGTCCGAGTATCATCTAACATATAGCTTTTACCCCTCACAGTGCCTTTGTTAGTGTATTATATCTTTACTCTTAGGGGCATTTATTTCTTAGGAACATAACGTTACTTTCATTTGCAATAATCTATGAGGACTTGCGTCTAATAATCACAATTAATGAAACCACAATATTGTTGCTTTAACTTCTGCATTTCATTACTGGGCCTATTTCGCTTCAGCTACTGCCTTTGTCCCCTCTGCACAGCTTTTATACCAGTTAAGCTACAATTAAAAATTTGTTTCAAGAGATATGTTGGGAATTCTGCTCTCCTACATGCTTTAAACACAATGCCAAAGCTACTGTTAACCTCTATGTCCTTAGTGCTGCCCATATGTGAGAGAGTTCAAACGGGGCAGAATGATCGGTCTTTGGGAAGCGGGTTTGTCATACCATGACACTTCAGCTCGTACAGGGCATGCAACTACGACAGCGATGCAAATGTGGAAACAGTGGATAGATGAAGGTCGTACGCAGAGAAAAGCGGGTACTGGACCACGGAACATGACCACAACAAGGGATGACCATCATCTTGTCCGCATGGCCATAACGGATCGTACAGCTTGATCCATGTTGTTGGCTCGACAATGGAGCACTGCAACAGGTGTGAACCTGTCTGCATCAACGGTTCGTCGCCGTCTGCTACAGGTTGCACTGGTTGCATGCATGCCATTACGTCGGCTTCCATTGTCCAGAAACAAAGAGCTCCGTCGACTGCAATGTGCACGTGAATACCGTCACTGCAGTGCTCAGTGGCAAAATGTAGTCTTTTTGGACGAGTTCCACTTCAATGTGTCCTACAGTGATGGCCGCATACGTGTCCGGCGGTACCGTGGTGAGCGCAACCTGGAGGGCATAGTGGACAAACACCAGGTGTGATGGTTTGGGGCGCCATTGGTTACAACAACCGATATCGCCTCCTACGAATTGAGAGCACTTTGGACAGCAACCGGTACCTAACGGTGGTTGTAGAGCCTGAGGTACTCCCTCTGATTCAGGCATTTCCACAGCCCACGTTTCAACAGGAAAATGCCCGGCCACATATTCCGAGGAATGCACAAGCCTTCTTCGAAGAGCCTCGGGCACCATTGCTTCCCTGACCTGCACGTTCGCCTGACATGTCGCCCATCGAACATGTCTGGGATATTGTGGTCGGCACCTGATGCGTCACGGTCCTCCAGTAATCAGTATCACGGACACCTGGGCTCGAATACAAACTGCGTGGAGGGAAATCCCTCAGGAACTTATTCAGATCATTTTTGATTCAATGCCACGGCGTATAGCAGCTCTAATTGCAGCGCATGGAGGCCACACCAAATACTGAATATTAGGGCTCAAAGGTCATGTATAGATTTGAAACGTCTATTTGTTACTTGTCATGTACTAAACCTGTGGTATTAAATTCATTGAATTCATGCGTTTTCTTCTTTGTGTTGCAATTTTCACAAACGGCAGTGTATATGTTTCTTTAATATTTTTCGCATTAATAGAAAGGAGGGAATAGGTAACCAAATGCCGGTCCTGTTGGCTGGTTGGTGTCGTTGTGTCTGGATTGTTGTAGACTCTCTGGCCTGCAGCAAATGCTTTTTCTGCAGATTTATGGGAGATGCTTGACGTATTATGACAGAGCCCTTCGCAAGCCACCTGCGTCGCGGGTAGACGGCATGTTCTCCGTTGCCAGGTGGCGTATGTTTGGCATTAAACGGAGACGGGGAGGCGCCCTCAGTTCTATTTGCAGCGCTATCGGTGAATTGTTGAATTTAAGAGAATATTGAAGACCTCCGCTTCCTCTGGGTCGTACCGAAACTTCTCGAGGATTGTATGAGTATAAAAGGAGGCTTGGTTTTCCGAGAAGGAAATTTGTTGTGAGGTCCAGTTTTATCTAGGAGACATATCCTGCATTCGATGTGTCAGTGAGCGACAGAGAGAGAGAGAGAGAGAGAGAGAGCTGAGGCAAGAAGGTGATTCTCTGTTCGACTGTTTAGTGAGCCAATGGATGAGAGGAGTTCTGCGTTGGACACTTAAGTGACGAAACGGAAGAGAGAAGAGACTGATTTGCTTGTCCTTAATTGCAACACTACTCGCAAGGAAATCCTGAACACTGACTAAAGGAAAAGCAAAGTTCTACTGGTGTCAAGAGCGGAATTTAAACACCACAATACAGCAAATACTTAAAAATCTATTAGCCGAAATCGAGACCTAAATATGCAATGTGAACCCAAATGAAGAGTAAAAAATCCAGAACGGAGATGATGGAGAGGGAAATGAAATCCGTATTGGTGCAGATGGGAACAAAAGTGAAGAATGAAATAGAGAAAATGAAATCTAAACTTCGCCGTCTCATCGAGAAACAAAAAGAAAATCTAATCTGAATTCAATATTGCCACCGACTATATAAATTCTGAGATAACTACAACTGTGAAATGCTTGAAGGAAAAAATGACTAAACAGTTAGAAGAAACTAAATCTTACAAGCAAGGAATAACTGGAGAAGCATCTGGGTCTGAAGGGAAAATGGTTAGACAACACAGGCAAAGGAAAGCGAGAAAATGTGGGCGTTACAGCTGAGGAGATATGCCGCGACCTAGGAGTCAAGATACATGCCGAAGTTACAGAGCATTCCACGATCATAACACCGGCTAATGCTTAAACGGCGAAGCCTCTGAAATTCGACAGCACTTCGCCATGGGTGGTAAGAAGCAGTTTGAAGCACATCCTCCCCACAATATATAGACGCCTTCATGGAGAAGATGACACAGCTTTTGACTGCTCTACAGAAACAAGTAGTGATAACTTTTCGCACTTTCCCCTCCGGAGCTCTGAAGTATGTAAACTGAGTTTTGATTCTTGAACGCTCTTCAACTACTACGTTTCTTACCGTCCTATTCCATATTGGGCGTAAAAGACCGGAAATTTTGCTCAGAGGCCTCATTATCAGGCTTGAGGTTCTGTTACGTGCCGTAAATCGACGACACGGGGCCACCAGCTTTGCTTTCCTTCGAAGGAAGCCATGCTAAGGATTTTTACTTCCGAAAAAATGCATCCCCTTCTGCCGGGTTTGAACCCGTGACCTCGGGAACTAGAAGCTAACATATTATCTTTAGACCACGGAGGACGACACCGGAAGCTCTGCTGACACTTTAATTCGAACGTTGAAAACAGAATATTCCCTGGCCGCCGCTTTCCTGGAGCAAATTAAGGCAAGAGGCCAATAACCTGGAGAGACATAATCTGCCATGTAAATAGGGCGGCCGCCGCACTGGACTTTATATTTGGGGAGGCAGCCAACACATTTATCATTGGCGCAAAGGACATGGAGGCGAAACAGCAGTTCCTTTTAACTGCATATGTTAACAGTAACGACTATCTGTCGTCTGAGCTCCGGTGAAGATGACGGCCGAAAAAGCCACCCAGGGTCGTTCAGAGCTGTAATGACTGCTGCGAATGAAACAAGACGGCGCCAAAAAACAATTAACCGTAGGAGAAGTGTAGGCAGAATACATACATCTGGTTTTAATAGTATCGTGTACCTAAGGGTGTAATGTGGGGGCGCTCCGAATATCAAGAAAACTGCTATAGGTGAAGCGGGGCACTAGGCGCCGTCGTTACTTTCACGCCGTTTCATGTCCAACACAGGATTTGTCACGTAGACAGTTTTGAACCTCACAATAACCCTCTGTGGCGAGCAACCTTTTTATATATTTGTACAGTCTTTGGAGAGGTTTCGGTACGGTCCAGAAAAAAAGAGGTTTAAAAACCTATACAAGCATCCAGATAGGGGTTCCGGAAATTTCGTTAGCTAGGATCTTCCCCCTGTCTCCGATACCACCGTCAAAGGATAGTCAAGTTCGTTAAGGCACGGACTCTGAACGGGAGACATTCTGTTTAAATCCCACCAGTACTGTACTCCATGACTGAGGATTTTCTAAGTTTTCCTCAGTCCTCTTAGCTACCAGATGCTCTCTAGGCACCCTAAACTTAGGCCTGGAACGTTTCTTTCTCAAATTTCCTTTCCTAATTATCATTTAATTTCAGGGATCACGAGTGTTATCGCCCATGGTGTTGTATAGTAGGAACGGGCTTTAAACCCTATTCAGAATTTAACTCAAAATAATGATACGCCTACTGGCACTGGAGAATACGTTTGTTTACGGTGTGGGGTCTCCAGAAAATAAATGACGGAAAAGTAGGCTAATATAATAATAATAATAACAACAAAAATGGTGATTATTATTATTATTATTATTAATGTTGTCTAAGTGTTGTCAAATAATTCAACAATCATTTCCTCTGTAGCTTTCGAAATTATCTATTTTTAGATTAACACGAAATCCGTTAAAAATACACCAATGAAGGATGTACAAAATGTGACAGATATTGCTTTGATAGACAGGACACCTGATTTGCAGAATTTTACTCTCTCAAGGCGGACAAGGTGTATCTAACAATGTGCAGTATGAAGTAAGCCACACCATACGTGTTCTACTATATAAAAAGACACTGTTCTCAGAACTACACCAAGAGACCAACTGCAATATCACCCTACAGATACTGGAGAAATAAAGAAGCCATAAATAATTCTGAGTAGCGCGCAATTCTACGACCCAGCTCATACCCAAGGTAATGTTAAAATTATTTTAACATGATAAATCAATACGTGTAATGTGATACCGTACAAAAAATGCAATACTACCCTGAATATCCTTTTATAACATTCCTATTTTTGTCTGTCAAGCTAATGACTCTGCTATTTCTGTGAGTGTCGGTCAATGCTGGAGCGTATAGCATCGGCGGGTCGCGGGTTCGAGTCCTGCCATGGTCATGGGTTTTTGTGTGTGTAAGTGCGGTAATACTCCGTAAAGTAAACAGTAAAACATAGTAATCATAAACTGGGTAAACAAGGGAAGCTAATAAAAAGTGCTATGTGCCTTCAGTTTCATCCCGATAGAGTACGTTTTCATTAAATTTGTATATCAAATTTGCATATTACAAAGTACTAAAAATAGACATGAGGAACGCTGAAGCTTAAAATCCGGCTAAAATTTTTAGGGTAATCACATTTGCGCTGTTAGAAAGAATATTTATTGCACATTGAATCATACATTTGGGATGCAATGTAATAAATTATTGATAAGTAGGATATGTGAATCATCAAATGCGATTGCAATTAACATCACAATCAATTGCTAAAACTTTGCTGGGATGCCGGGTTTCTAAGGGCAAGTTTCGATTCTCGTTGATAGCGTAAGCAATACATTTGCACCTTAACTGAAGACAGAGCCTAGAATTAACTCATGAATCAATTGCGGCCATCAAATGCAAGTTTGTTGGGATCCTGAAGGGAGAGATGTAATACGAAGTGTGAAAACACGCGATTCTTAATAAACTGTTTGTTTCCAACTTTTCATCAGAAATTAATCTTATGATCCATTGCCGCAAGTTTGCTGGAATCCTGAGGGGAGAGCATATAGCACAAATTGTAAACCGGTGTCGTTTAATAAAAAAAAAGTTTTTCGTAAACTTTTCTAAAAATTAAGTTGAAAAGCCTAGAGTAGAACACTGGATGATGATGTCAACCAAACATGCCTGTGCAGATCTTCCTCTCGAGAGTAATGCAAGACGACATTGAACGTGTCCAAAGCTGTCCAGCTTAAGTTGATACATTCAAAATAAATAACTATCATGAAAGTATAACTTTCAAAATAAAATAAACAGCGCAAACCTCATTATCGCCAATTATATTAGGTGTAAGAGAGAGGGCTAGGGTGCAAGAGTGGGGCTCTTATATATGGTGAGGCAAAGAGTATATTGGTTTTAAAGACAAAACGCATCAAAATAAGCAGTAGATGCGGTTAATACATTACAATTAAGCATTAGTACAAATCTTCAGAATCTCATTGCTTACAACTGACTGATAAACGAAAGCGGAAGAATAGTAAGGGAAAGCACTTTCTCTCTAGGTAGAAATCTTGAGTTTTTCGATGATAACGTACCATGAAAAATAATTTACCGTCACAACCAGATTAACAGTTAACATTTATATTTTAAAAGAGAAAAATAATGCTTTCCAGCATTAAGTGGAAAATCATTTCGAGATTCCTAAGACTATGCACATATGTAAAAAAGAATAAAGAGGCTTAAACCTATGTGAATGTTAATAATCGTAGAAACCACAAATAATTGGGAGTATTCCACTGCAAAAAAATATTAGAAAAGAAATAGTTCATTTGTAAATTGTTTTAGTGTAGAATGAAACAAGGGACCGTCAAGGAATGCTTTTCGAGAGAGATAATAATAGCATTGAGAAGAGGAGTTGGGAAGTGTATAAAGGCTTTAGATGGCCCAGATTCATCACAATCTAGTTCTACATTCAGCTAGATACCACCTCGCGGCATAGAGGAGTCATCTTGAAAATAAAACCGCTGCATTCATCGGAGACGGCAGCAGAACTGCTAGATGAGCATTTTTGCATATTGCACTTTCTTTTTATTACGAACGGGAAACGCTCTTTTTTGTGCATTAATATTATTATTTTACTGAATCTGCATAATTTTAATTCATCTCACTCGGATTTAAATAGAGATATTATTTGCAGTGATTTGATCGAGCTGCAACA
The DNA here is from genome assembly GCA_030765065.1 of Deroplatys truncata. Taxonomy (NCBI): domain Eukaryota; kingdom Metazoa; phylum Arthropoda; class Insecta; order Mantodea; family Mantidae; genus Deroplatys; species Deroplatys truncata. Next base: position 531,281,984 of record CM060990.1, on the reverse strand, counting down.
AGCTTTTAGGTTATCTAAGCCTGATCTGTGAACCCATTAGAAAAATCTTACAGCTGTTTTCAATGCAATACGACTTCTTCATTAAAAGTTAACGTTTAGCATTTAATACAGAAATTTACAATCCATATGAAATAAAGTGCATAAGCATTAGTAGTTGAATTTATCATTGTACAAAGGAGCGCAATGCGCAATATACATTACATAAGTAGCCAATCGTTGCCAAAGGATACACTCTCAACAAATAGGTAGCCAGATTGTTTCCAGTTGCTAATTCAAGCTTTGAAAATGTTTAAAAAGCATTACAAGGAAACTTTGGAGACAGATAACGGCGATAAATGAAATGAAATTAGAGGTTTTGGATTTTATACCTAAAAGAAGAGCAAATGCATTACATACTTGTAAATTATTCCATGCGGTATCATGTTAAGCATATTGAAATAAAACGAATACACTATTGTAAAAATTTATTACAAGTGATATGGCTTAACGGTTTCATGATAGATATATAAAGTGTTGACAGTGATTTATGAATTATGAAAGGTTTTAATATTTATATTGTTCTTTTAATTTCACCTGTTTTACCCAGTTTATGATACTGTGTTTTTCACTGTTTTCGTTACCGCATATCACCGCAATTACACAACACACATACACACAACACCCATGCCCACGAACTAGCGACCCTCAGCTTGATGGAGCGCCGGAGCTATACACTCCAGCGACCACGGCAACAAGGGCCGGCACATTGGTTAATCAAGTATGGTTTGTTTTGCTTAGGGGAAATGTTTTTCTGCGTAAAACGAATTTAATAACATGTTAAAGAAAATATAAAGCATTATTTTTATCTAGTCGAATTCTTATATGATATACACCTTCGTACCAAAATGAACATACGAATTTCTTTCATAAGCACTTGATTTCCTTTCCCTATCTTTCCTTTAGCCATATCCTCCTTTACGGAGAGATAAGCCAGCAATTTTCCTCTTTTCCTAGTCCACACCTTCCCTTAAGAAAAAACAATTTTTTTTCATTGTGGCATTAGAATTCTATAATATGATTAAATACTGATTAGCGGAGCAGTAATTGGGAACTCTAGGAGGTTATAAAAAAGTGAAAATTGTACACAACATGAATAAAGTGTTGAATGGTTTGTGGATCAGAATTGATAAATATTTTACAGCATTTAGTAAATTGTAGAGATGCAGAATGTCACATCTCAAGAAGAATGTCCAAATACTAATCATTCTTACAACTGTAGTACATATGACAAACGTTTTCTGAGAGGCTGTGACACCACAGGCCACGGAATTTGCTGAAGAATTGTGCAGATTAATCAACTCTACCAAGGAAATTAGAACAGCCTATGAAGCATTTGCTGTTGTAGATGATGGTTGAAAAATGCGACATAAAAGAGAATGGGACAATTTTTGAAGGACTTTGAAGCCATCCTTCATTCCATACAATATATCTAAGGATTTGAACTCATACCTCAAAGAGTCTAAACAACAGTTAACTCGAGGTGTACTGATATAATTGAGGATTGAAAGCCCGTAAAGGCTAACTTAATGTTTCAATGCCGTTTTGTTAACGGTAGATTAAAATCCATATTCTGCCTATGTTAAATCTGCTAATCTCATGACCTATTGAAGATATCAGACTGAAATTTTATAGAATGTGGATGTATACCTTCATAGTAGACGGATCCACTTTTATCTAAAAAACCTCGTTTTTCAAGGAAGATAGGATTATTTTCTTTATTATACCATACTTTGATTAAAGTGTATTAGTAATACTCTTTTAATTAACCAATCGTCTTATTAGCACCGAATTCCATCCAGAATAGCATTTAGGAACTTTTTATTCTCATAAAAATTAATTTAGTAGTTTCTACGAAAACGAAGCATTTATACAGAAAAAGAGATGTTCAAGGAATAAATGGAGAAAACAAACTCGCATATGTTTGCAAAGAAAGAAACCACGAAGTTTGAGCACACAGAAGCTACCATGGTTAAAAGCAATACTCTTTGTAAAATAAAACTTCCTCTTAAAGATGGGCTGAGGATTGCCACTCTATACCAATTTGCATAGGAGTTATGAACTTTTTCCTGTGAACTGGTGTAGAATTCATAGTACAAAATGCCAGATGCAGTACTATTTTAATGCAATGTATTTAAAATATAATTATTGTGTCCACAACGATAATATATATAAAACAAGAATTTTGAATCAATAAGACTGCACAAAAGTATCATTTTTATAATGTTCTCATTTAATCATTTCTTAATGCTCACGGTGATATTAGAGGTAAACCTTTTAAATCCCGTAAGCAGACTGTGTTCATTCAGATTGGTTTAAATGCCTTATTAGAAACAAAATTCAGGAAAACTGCCACAGAATATAAGAATGTCAACTTAAGGGTAGCAATTCGCCTTCCCTTTCCGTTGAGAGAGTTTCGTTTAGAATTAATAAGTGTACTCGCGGAAGTACTTATATTCCACTTCCATCTGTTGTGGAAGCTTAACTCTACAGAATTTAAAAGATGATAAATATTTGATGTATGCAGTCTTAGAAGAATTCGTAGATAAAGATGGCGAACGTACAAGAAAATATAAAAACTTGAAAGATAATTAGGATTCCTCATTTTTAGAGCAGTTGTACTTCGTCACTCGGCGTGTTTAAAACCTCCGTTGAATTAAAAACAGTCTACGGAAATAAATAAGAAATGATCCTGAAAGGACTATGTACAATTTATTTAGCAACACAATGTTTATATTGGTATGCATGTATTAGGTTAGACACATCTAAAAGTCTTATGTGCTAATATCAGTATCATGTGCTATTATTGTATTAACGATGTGAAAAATTTCAAGCTCATATATATGGGTACAGACTCTTCGTTCATCAAGTATTACGACCAGGATTATATAAGGATAAAATACACTTTCAAGAGCATCCAGGCACCTCTGATTATCGTGTAAATCTAGTATGTCATTGTACAAAAAACAAAAGGTTTTGGTAAAATTTAAGGATGAAGTAATGGGAAAATCATTCAAACCTCTGTCGACATAATACCTAAATGTCTGCTCTCGATATTGATGGAGGTATGAGAAAAAGAGGTTAACTTTATCAAACGTAACACTGTTAAGCAATTCATTACATCTCATAGCTATATGGTTGCCTTAGGACTAATGAAGTCATGACTCCAATGAATTTGATGCAGTCTCAACGGTATATTGTCTCATCAGCAGAACTTAATAAAGTCGCCTTAACGTCGAAGGATAGCAAGAAAGTGATTGTAGATTATGACATATTTCATATATTTATGGACATTACAACTCTGGCAATAGTGAATAAGCAATTGATACAGACCTTGAGATCAAATGATTTTCTCCGTGAGCTTATATCATACCCACAATGCAAGAGGGCCACAATCCAGAAAAAAAGAATTTATATACGCCCATCATTATGTTCCATTTTCTCTATTTCAATATGTGCTAGGGGCATACTTTTATTTGAAAAAAACATTCCGCCAAATGGCAGGTAATTACTTGTAGCACTTAATAGCTGTTCAGCGTTTACCAGTACAACACGGTAAAGTTCCTGATTATGGCTTGTTGCATAGTTCTGCCTTCGCTGTAATAAGACAAATCCATAAAATAGCTCTTATAGGCACTTTCCTTGGAATTAAAATGCGGTATTATGTGCACTATCCAAATACTTTAAAGCCTCGCCTGCAAAATTAGAATGCTTTTATTTGCGGCTCTTTTGCATAAGTGGTGCGATTTATGGAAAATGGAAATTTTCACAATTATCTCTCACACATGAGACGCATGATGTTGATCATGATGATGATGATGATAATGAAGCACAACAAATTTGTTGTTTAGGACGGTGGTAATCTGCCATTATGAGAAACGTCTATTGCTGGTCGCAAGTCCAGACAAGAGAAGTGCGATGCCAATTAATAAACCCATTTCAGATACCAGTTATAAAATACTGATTAACTTTATATACATCGAAATAAAACCTTAGATAATATGAAATAACTCAGAATATTCCATATGAACTCAAACCGGAAAATCTTCGAAATGAACCCTAATTGGAAATAATCCTAAATGAAACGCAAAAATATCTCAAAATTTACTGCAGGAGTACGTTAGTTTAGGGCTCCACTGTCTGAAACCTTCCTCCTAAAGATTCTAGCCCCTGTGCAATTTACCCCTCTCTTCACGTGTTACCTTCTACATAAAAATTATAGTTTACAAATTAAATTGTAAGCAATTACAAACATTAGTAAACCTTTCACAGAAACGTTAGAGGTGCGATATTTTACAAAACATATAAAAGATCTTTCACGTCAGGTTGAGCCAGGATCAGGTTAGGTTAGCTTAGGATAGATGTTGTCTTGTCACGTTAGGCTTGCTTAGGTGCTGTCAGGTTAGAATTTAATAGACTAATTTGAATATTTTAAGATAAGGTTAGATTAGGTACATGAAGTCATATTATGTTAGGTTGAGGGAGGTTAGGTTAAGTATCTTAGGTTAGGCTTTTTAGGTGAAGACAGATTCAGCTCTGACCACCTAGGCTAGATTACGTTCAGATCAGATTCAATCGGGTTAAATTAGGCTAGTTTATGTTAGATTAAGTTAAACTGTATTAGGCTAGCTGCTTAACATTATATTTCTGATTCTCATTACCTAATATAAATCTATTTAGCTCCTCTGTCACCGAAAATCTAAACCTATAAATGTATACACACAATAGACATATCCATTGTACATAATTATTACGTCATTGTAATATATATTATATAATTATGTACAATATATATTGTACATAATAATAGTAATAATAATAATCATAAAGAAATAATAGTTATACTTATGGCATATATAATAGATTCATCAGACAACCATCTCACAATATACGCCAAAAACAGACCTTAGATTATGTGCATCAAACAGCATACACCATGTGTATATGTGTGTGTACCGGCTGTAAACGAATAATTCTGCACGAATTTTACTGATAATAGACGGTTCATTGATAATCAATTTGAGACAGGTAACCTATGGTCTACGAAGACAAAGCATTGAGTTATGCCTTAAATTTGCTAGGGAGTTTGCACGCCACAGATCCCTTCCACTTCTACCAAAAGGTATGATAATAAACTAAGTAGAACTAACCGGAGCTTACATCATTAGTGTAATGGATATGTTGCTATAAACGCGTAGGTAAACACACATTACCAATTTCGGGTTCGAGTCCCAGTAGCCGCGTTTTCACCTCCCTTTTACCTTTCTTGCTTTCTTTTACGTCTTTCTTTGTTTTTAAGCACGTGCTTACTTTAATTTAAATTATACACTTAACCAATGGTCAAGTTTTTAATTTAAAGTTCTCTTAATTGTAAGCTATACTTTCACGAACTAAATAGTATACACTGAAAACTAGGTACATAGAGTAATGTTAAATGAACTGGCATAAGTCTACACGTATAATGACTAACAAAACTGTAAATTTATAAGTACTTTAAAAATCTAAGTATGACTGAATTATTATAAAAAAAAATTGCCTGGATATTAACGATGCAATACAATATACAGGTTCATTATTTCATTAAGAATAAAGATAAGGAAACAAACTAAGAAAATACACTGGTTTCAAAGGAACTGCTCAAAATGGTGACCTCTAACATTAATGCATATCGACATCTACACAGAAATGATTCTTGTCCTGTTGAGCATTCCTGGTGCATTACGAATCCCATCACTGGCTGCAATATTGTGGGCAACTAGTGCCTCTGCAGAATGAATCGCTGATGAATACACTGAAGTCTGAATAAGACCCCAAAAAATAAATCCATGGGAATTGGGATCCGGAGAAAGAGGTGGCCGGGGCACGGATCCAGCGATTCAGGAAGTCTCAAGTTAGATGTTCCTGTACTTCATAGCGTAATGCTCCATTAGCATATAGCATAAATAGTATATAGCTCCATTGTATTGAAAATGCAGTTGAGTCCAAAAATCAAGCGGCACTTCTTACAAAAGGGCTGGCAATACATAATCCAGAAATGTTTTATAAGTATCACCACGCCGATTGGAGGAAGAAGGTATGGTCTAATGACGTGGTGTGAAACAATATCGTATATTCACCATAAACTGCTGTTGGTGATTATTGTGCACATGAGGATTATCGTATGTCCATATATAACTTCTTGGAATTTAGAATCAGTCCATCTCTTGTAAACATGGTCTCATATATAAACAACAGTAATGAAAACAATTCCGGTAGTTGCCTAAAGGTCCACCCACACAGCCGCAGGCGTAAATTAAAATCCTTCGAAGTTAAAGCTTGTACATTTAGCAGATGGAACGGGTAGAGTTACTCATCGTGCAAGACTTGCCCCACCTTTGTGTGGTTGGTGACGAGCAATAGCATGGGTGATGGTTGCGGTACCTCTTGCAGTATTTGCAGTACGTTTTCTTCGAACTCCGGAGTGTGACGAGTATGTCTTGCACCATAATGTGCTTTATTCGGCACCATAGAACCACTTTCTCTGAAACACCGATCTACAGACTCAAAAGCAGTCCAATGGGGATGCCGTCTATAGGGGTATCTTTCGCTGTAAAACTGTGCAACTATTCGAGAACGACCTGCTGTTTCGTCTTACACAAGGTGCATATCAGCGAGTTCAGTAAATGTGCATGTCTGCTCCATGTTGCCCGAATATGTAGTTCTTCAACGCTGTGTTGTTGTGTGCTGAATGCAAATGGAAAATGAGAAGTCAGTGACGTTACTGCAATGGAGAATACAGGGGTTACCTATGACTTAAGTAAGAAACAACTATGCCGTAATGGTGGTGTTAGTGTCCTGTCAAGAGTATCATTCTACTACATTCTCGGTGCTTCTTTTGGGGACACATAGTACCTTGTACTATTCCTTGGTTCATAGGTGAGTGGATTTGTTCACCTGGTTAACTACCGAAATTAAATTGTCCTTTTTGGTCACATACGTAAACAGCGCCAACCGAAAACTTCAAGCCAGTTTCTGTTAACAACTCTCTGGGGTTAGATCTGAGGAGATACACAGTTAGGCGTTGTGGTTACGCCACTAGAGTATTTGTATGAGTCTGTGTTATGTATGTTGGTATGTCTGTGTTTTCATGTATAGATAAAGGCCAGTAGGGGAAGCTCCTTTCCTCCGCGTGATGATGTGGCAATGTGGGGAGGGGGAAAATTACGTAACACTGTATGAACGGAGAGCGTGGAAGGGCAGTCTGCGGGTAGTCAGTAAGAGAAAAGGACTTACAACACAGACGTGGAAAGACGTAGAGATCTCTTTGACTTACTGAATAGCGTGAACGGACGTGACGACGTGGAACGTGGTTCGGACCTTTCCAGACTCGGTTTTGGGAGGGATACTGATTTTTATTGTAAAGCTTCTCAGTTTTAGAAATATTCTACTGACTTTGTATGAGTGAATTTGGTAAGACTGTTATTTTATAGTTTTCTAGAATCTGTAGTGTATATCTTCTGTGGCGAGCAATACCAGAGTCAGTTAATATACGCGTGGTACTAGGGAGTGAAGGCTATTAAGAAGTAAAGTCTTTGCTAATGAGATGCATGGAAAGGCGTTATATATGCTTTCAGACAATTCACTGGTGAAGCCTCCATTTAATGGAATTATTTTAAGTGTAGTAACTACAACTATTCCGAATATTTCAGAGGAATGGAGTACTGCCCGCATATTAGTAATCATATTGGTGTGTTATGTATCCTGTATGAGGAACGGTAGATTGGATAATAATATCCTTTGGTTACTGTTTTCCAATTATTTATAAAGTAATGTAATTCGGCATTGGAAACAAAGTCATATATTTCATGGTAATATATAATACACTGGTTTCTATGATGTACGTGCAGCGTTTAATTATAGTAACTGAATGAGTTGTTTAAATAACGTTGTTATATAATTACAGTGTGAGTGTTCTCATCCTACGGATTGATAACTAGGCAACCCTGCATTTTACAGACGGTGCGAAATGCAGGTGCTGACACCGCGTTCACCAGCCTGCTGATTAGGTCTACGGTGGTACACGTTGTTAATGTGCTCCAGTAGCGCAATGGTTAACATGCTGGAAAGTCATGGGGAAGGTCGGAAGTTTAAAACACGTCTATGAATAAATTACTTTTCTATTCATTTCTGTTCATATTTCGAGAACGTTCTAGCAAATCATGGTCTCTTTCCGAATGCCCTAGGAAGTGGATTTGTCTATAAATACGAAGTTCCAGCCGTTCGTGTTCACTGTGGAACAATGTTTTCGAATAGAGACTATCTGGACATGCTGTTGTTATACGGGGAAGTGCAGCAGAATGACGGAGGCACGTCGTCTATACCAACAAGGGTTTCCGCAGAGAACTTCTCCTACAGATCATACGTTTTTGTGAGTTGCGAGCCGCCTTCTGGAATCAGGAATAGTGCACGAATCACCACATCCACGAAGAAATCATTCTGTATCTGTTACCAAGCCACAACGGATCGTGTGACTGACTATGTCATTCAGCATACACATTGTAGAACGAGGGATATTCACAGGCATTCCAATATTAGCCAATCTTCCGCGTGTAGAGTACTACACAATGCAAAGTTTCACCCTTATCATCTTCAAGTTCACGAGGAGGTACTGCAGCGGAACCATGGACGGAGAGTGGCTTTCGCTAGGTGGATCATACGACAAACTGAACCAGAACCACATTTTGTGGCAACTGTGTTATTTACAGACGAAACAGGGTCCCACAACACAGGCCATGTAAATTTCCACAACATGCATTACTGGAGAACTGTAAACCCATATTGGATGCGAGAGGCGGCCTTACAAGTCCGATGGGGTTTCAACGTTTGGGCGGGTATATTTGGTAATCATTTAATAGGCCCGTATTTTTATGATGGCCAGCTCAGTAGTAATCGCTATATCCGCTTCCTACAACACCACCTGCCCACTCTACTGGATGAAGTGCCGTTGCAGAATCGACTAACTATGTAGTACCAACATAATGAGGCGCCAGCTCATTCGGCCCTCGTGTAACAGCTTATCTCGATGCCACCTACCCTGAACGATAGATCGGATGGCATGGAACAATAGGGTGGCCAGCACGCTCACTAGAGCTAGCCCCATTAGATTTCTTCTTATGGGCTATCTTAAAGATATCGTGTACCAGGAGCGGCCAATGATCCCTCAACACCTTAGGGAACGCATTATCCTAGCTTGCCGTGACAACACACCGGCCATGTTGCGCCGGGTTAGCCTGGGGACGATGGTTAAACTGAGATCTTGCATCTCTCGGCATGGTGGCCAGTTCGAACACCTACTACAACCACATGGAGGAAACGGGTAAATTGTAAAGGTTTATCTGTGTGATGGTCTGCATGATGTCATAGTCATTGTCAAATACACTACTTTTAGAACCTGAGAGATTCAGAACGATCATAATATGGGCTTGCAAATGTTATCTAGTTTGTATGTATGTACTGCGCTTTGTAAACTTTCAGAGCAATTTATTGGCTTTCTTTTGTATGAAAGAATAGCTTTACAGAGTAAACTATAATTTAATTGTTCCTTAAGTTTGTTAGTTATAATTACAATGTTATATGCATTTATTCATGATGTTCATTAAAGCATATTCTAATAAGTAACAAGTCGTGTTTTAATGAAATTCACATAATTAAACTAATTAAGTGAAACGATACTTCCATGCCAAACTGTCAGTTCTCGTTAAATTTACTAAACGTAGAAAGTACCTTCAAGTGGCGGTATTTGAACCTGGGACCTTCACCACTGAAGGCCAACGAGCACACTGTTCCGCTAGAAGTGTAAGTCACTGCACGCACAGCGGTACAAAGCAGTCATTTCGGCCGAAATTGAATCGACGCAATGCAGCCGACACTGTATAACGTCGGGACTGCAAAACTTCTCAATCCGCAAGCTGTGAAGACTCACCCGGCATATATTTTGTATGTTGCTTTCTCATTAGAAATTGGTATATAAGAAGCTGTATATTTTCTGATGGTGAATAAGGAAACAAAATAAGAAATGTTGGTTCCCAATTACGAAACGTAACTTCACCCTCAAGTGACCATTCATGGATGGTGCAACCATCCATTGCGCTCTTCGTACACAGCCGTTCAGAATTTTCGTTGTTATTTACGATGGTGTAAGAACAATTGCAAAGTGTCTTATACAAATGTTTAAAGCTTTGTGAGGAGTGAGAAAACAACATAAAAAGTACGTTCCCATTTAAACAATTAAATTGGCCCTAAATTGAGCATCACAACGTCTCGTCCTCCGTGGTGTAGTGATTACAATGCTAGCCTCTAGTTCCCGGCTTCAAACCGGGTAGAGGGCGATGAATATTTTCTGGCGTAAAAATCCTTAGCATGGCCTCCTTCGGAAAGGAAGTAAAGCTGGTGCTCCCGAATCGTAGATTTATGGCACGTAAAAGGACCTCAAGTCTGATAAAGGGTCCTCCGACCAAAATTACCGCTCTTTCACGCCCAATATAGGATGGGACGCTAAGGACCACAGCAGTTAAAGAGCGTCCATAAGTAAAACTCAACTTTTAATTTTTTTACTATCACAACGTCCTCCAAATAAAATACGACTAATAGCATTTACATCGCCCCATAGTATCAAGCAACACTTACTCAAGACATTTCTTTTTACAACGCTTAGTTTTGGAGATATTGTACAGTCTCAACTTAAATGGTCCACTCTATGTATATATATATATATATATAAATTTTCCTTTATTCATATATTCGATATTGATGGTGAATTTAAAGTTAAATTAAATATTTAATGCCATTGCTTTATGTTGCTTGATATTGTTTTTAAGAATAGTAAAAGTTTCATTACTATTACATAATAACCAGTCTTATAATACATTTTAGGTTCAGTTTGAATCTCTCTCTCTCCCCTCTCGTTCTGATATTTGCTACACGAGACTTCCTCTCACTTTTCTCTCCATGTTTGGCAATGCACCAAATGGTTCTATTAATTGACTAAAACTGTTGTTTCGCCTTTGTGGAAGGAAGAAATCCCAACTGCATAAGAAAGCGTGAAATAACATGCTACAGTAGTGAAGTGCGCTGCTCTACTGATAATTTGGTAATTTTGCATTTTCAATTTAAAATCTCCAAATTCAAGGGGTTTTTTAAGTCTTGGAGTTAAGACGGTTAAATGGTATGTGTAAGATGAAGGTTCTTGCTGTTCCATTTCTCAATGGATGATGCCCAATTTTATTATAATATTAATGTTTAAAGGGGAACGTTTTGTGACATCGAAAGAAAAGATGCTACAATTTTAATACCTTATTGTGTAATGTAAACGTATTTTGCACTGGTTTCTCTTTTGTCTACGTAATTATTTTTACTTCTTGAGCGCCACTGTTTATAATAATTATAACAGAACTTGTTGTTCCGGCTAGCTCAAATATCTGTTACAGGTAGTGCAGTGTGAAGCACTGAGCTATCAGTACATCTTATGAAATTAGAACACTGCTGAAAGGAAATGTTTAAGGTAATGCATTTAATGTATTTGTTCTTTGTGTAATAACAATGAGTAGATTTGAAAAAACTGTTTTGATGCCGTGGAATTTATTTCAGGAGTCGCTTCACTCAAAGCCTATCTACAGTGGTTACTCTTGAATACAAGTTCACACGTTCAGAAAATTCAGATCAGTCGGAACGTATAGTCTTCTACTATCACTTTGTACTAATTACTACTGTCTATCAAACCCATTATTGGTGATTACCTACACATGTTTAGCGAATACGCCTCACTAAGGTTCGCCTCCCTCCGTATCTAAGCTGTGACTGTTATTCATTTGGAAGAATCTTAACGTGGCTTTACCATTTTATGTTTGAGATTTGAAAGTCTACTCATACACGCTTTTGGTTGGCTAATAATTCGAATCTACCTCCTTGCCTTACTATTAGCTCTTTCAAATATTACATGACAACCCTACAGTTTCTCCCTGCGTGTCCGTTTCTGCATTCCAATGTTGTTTTTTCTCTTTGTGGTCCTGAAAACTTTCCCCCCTAAGTTATTAAGCTTACTGGGTTTCAAACGTTCCCGCCTCGGCTACCGATACGATTTTCTCCCTTATTGGCATATCCAACAGCTACCTCGATGCACACTCTGATACAATATATTCACATAAATGATACATCATATATAAACACTGTTTTTGTACATTAACAATGAGAAATGCAGGAATTAGTAATGAACATGTAATTAATTGACATTTATACTCATTTCTTAGGTGGTGGTGTGAGCCATTGTTTACTTGATGCTTTAGTGTGCCACAATACCGCCACATAGGTTATAAAAATGTATCATATTGCATGATCTACACAAAAACTTTTTAATTTTGATTATAAATCTCTTGAACTGGCTATTGTGTTCGATGCACTCTCGAAATTGCACCACACTGGATATTCACTTTATACTAATCACTGAACACACGGTCATTTCCTGGTTCTATGAGGTGAGTTCTGTTTCTGTCTGGCCCAATTCAACTTTCGCATTTAGTAAGGCTGGCGTTCATTGAACACTTATATTAGTAAACACAACGGGTGTTACTCTAACCTTTATATTTATATTCTTTACATGCTATTAGCTTTGTACATTGTATGTATTTCTGTCATTATATTACAAAGAGTACTTTTAGCATGGTTTGTATATATGTGTGTGTGTGTTTATACAATTACTGAATAAAACAACTATTTACAAGTTTGCCTACTATGTGCAGTACATTTGATTATTACATAGTTGTTATGCTATATTCAGATTATACCTGCCTTCTTAATAACAAAGTCATTAGGATGCCTTTCTATCTTAGTTTCATCTAAAGTGATATCTACACTTTACAATATTCTTATTTACATTAGCCCCTCTCCTACGTTGCGTTAATCCTTTATATCTAATTTCAATTTCTGGTGATTAGGAATTGTTCCATTGCCTTGCTTCCTTTCCTCTACTTCAAGGTATAACTCGTAAATCTAAATGGTCTAAGGTTGTTCGAATAAACTAGCATGTGTTCGCTTGAGTACTGTAGTATTCGGGTGTTTTGGTGCCTACCTTCGCTAAATTATTTGACTTCCTATGTTTGAGCTTGCCACTTCTAAAACATTTATATAAACGCATGTATAAGCAGATTATTGCTATGCTGCTCACTAATTTCTGTAATACCATAACAAACAATTTCAACTTTCTGTAGTCTTGCCACTTTACAACCAATGCGTATCCGTTGTTTGCTCATCCAGTCATGTTGTCCTTGCCCCTTTCTCCTGAAGAATTAGGTGCTGTTACTAATGTCCTGAAGCTCACTGAAGTTCTAGAAGTCTTGAAGTTCCCGGACTGTCTCGTAGTTGGAGTATGTGACAATTTCGACGTTTCCGGTGCTCTCCTGTAGCTCTATGTTGCTCCCTTGTAGTTCTGAAGTTCCTCTAAAGTTGGTAATAATTTGTTGAAGTTCTATGCTGCCATCATTCTGCATAGTTTCACTGGTTCATCATTTCGTTCACTGTTCGATGTAGTGGCCACTTTAAGATTTCAGAAATTAATTCCTTCAAATTTAGTTTCTACTCTTCAAATTAATTCACCCCTTTTAAATTAATTTACCAATGTATTAATTAGTATGCTAATTAATTCGCCCCACGTTGGATGCCAAATATTTATGTGCCTGTTTCCCTTGCGTCTACGTAATTATTTTTACTTGTTGAGCACCACTGTTTATAGTAATTATAATGGACTTTATTGTTCCGGCTAGCTAGTTACAATGGTCGAGCAAGGATCTCGTACAGGTAGTGGAGCGTGAAGGAATGAGCTATCAGTACGTCTTTTGAAATTAGAACACTACTGAAAGGTAATGCATTTAATGTATTTGTGATTTGTAAAAACAACGAGTGTATATGAGAAAGCTGTTTTGATGCAGTGCAATTTATTTCAGGAGTCGCTACGCTCAAAGCCTATCTACAGTGGTTACTCTTGAATACAAGTTCACACGTCCAGGAAATTTAGATCAGTCGGAACCTATAGTCCTCTTCTATCACATTGCACTAATTACTACTATCTATCAACCCCATTAGTAGTATGGAATTGCGGGGACTTGCCCACTTAATATGCATGAATCTGCAATTAATATGCTAATTAGCCCCCCTCCCCCATTTCCCCCCATTCCACCGTAGCTTCATGCTAGTTTTAGTTGCAGCTGAGGGTCATAAATCTTGTTGAGTACAATGGAAGCTTGACAGTTAAACAATTAAGGCTGTCAATCAACTGTCAAAACGAACAAAGGGGTCATAAATTTAAGGTTCTGTAACAAAGGCGAGATGTTTTTCCTACCCATTCCACATCCGACCACTTCTGCACCTGTGCCAGTTACCCACCCCCACTTACATTGTTACTCGAACACGTGGCATACTCATTCCACTAGCTTTTAACAAAAGAACAATGCTTACCCTTCAGCTGTCAAAATGAACAAAGCCCATGATGAATTAGGGTCGTGACAAAGAGAACCTAAAGCCAGTTAACAGAGAAACAAGTTCTATTGTCCGGGGAAAGCATTTATTTCTCATTCCACTGCCCCATAACAAAGCCGGTCCCTTTCTATTGTCCGGAGCAAGACTACTTTAGAAAGACTATCTGGCATTTCTCATTCCACAACCCTATAACAAAGCCGGTCCCTTTCCATTGTGGAAGAGATTCTATTGTGTGTCTTTCTATTGTCCGGGGCAAGACTACTTTAGAAAGACCCCTGCGGCGTTCCCATTCCAATGCCCCATAACAAAGCCGGTCCCTTGCCATTGTTTTCTCGAACACTGCTAGCTTAACAAAAGAATCTGAAGGTTGCCTTACGCTAGTCCTGTCCTTGTTCGCGTGAAAGAGAGAGAAGCTTGTTTACCAGCTCTACGTCAGAGTCGGCCATCATTATTTTTGCCCTGAGGGGCTGTTCTCTCCGATGTTTTACGAGATCCTACGAATATACCCGAGCATAGTTAACAAGCATTCTGCTTGGCCCATTTCAGGCAGCGACTCTGAAAAAGCGCCTAATATACATTTAATTACATGCATTAAACCTCTGCGTGGATATCCATAGATCGGTGCTCGATTCTTACTGTAATCAAAATTTTATTGCTAATGAGAAATTAATGATTGATATTATTATATCATTACCTTAATTAATAAAAAGGCGTTCAGAGGATTGTAGCTCGAATCTTACCAAGTGAAACTCTAGCGCGTAATAACTATTAAACTATGCACGGGCAGATTAAAAAATGTATTTAACAAATATAATTTTAATTTTTTTTATATCATTACTCTAATTAATGAAAGGGTGTTCAGAGGGTTCTAGCTCGAATCTTACCCAGCGAAACTCTAATGCTTAATAAATATTAAACTATGCAAGGTCTGATTAAAACGCATTTAACAAATATAATTTAATTTTTATATATCATTACAATAATTAATAAAAGAGTGTTCAGGGGGTCCTAGATCGAATCTGCGAAACTTTAATGCGCAATAACTACTAAACTATGCACGGCCAGATTAAAGCGTATTTAACAAATATAATTTAATTTTTTATACATCATTACCCTAATTAATGAAAGGGTGTTCAGAAGGTTCTAGCTTGAATCTGCGAAACTCTAATGCTTAATAAATATTAAACTATTCACGGCCAGATTAAAACGTGTTTAACAAATATAATTTAATTTATACGACATTACAATGTTTAACGATCTGTATTCTTAGAAACCCAGAGGTCCCTAGTTTGAATCTTGCCCAGCGAAACGCTATAATAACTATTAAATTATTGAAGCAGGGGGCGGTCGGATTAAAATTGCATTTAACAACTATCATTGTTTATATTAAACAACCGCGTATACTTAGATATCCCGATGCCTAAACACCATACTTTCTTCTTCTCCTCTCTTTTTCTTTCTATCTATCTCTTTCTTTCTCCACGACTTGCACACATTCAGGCGTTCACACATACACGAGCACTTGTACACACATCAGCAAACATACACCAGTACACGCACACACGTACATGCAAGTACACACACGCACACACACGCACACATGCAAGCACATACACACACGCACATACATTCACCAGTACACACACGCATTCACGCACCTCATGCGTATACATACATACACCAGTGTTCTTACACTCACACATACATATACATGGACACACACACGCATACACACATACACGCACACACACTCACGTACATACATACACCGTTACACTTGCACATACGCACACGACCACACACACACGCGCGCGCGCAAGCACATATGCCTGTTCACTTACACTCAAACAGCACCAATCCACACACGCACACGCATACACACGCACACACCAACTCACGCGCATGTCCTGAATGAAAAGAGACAAAATGATGCAATAAAAACTAATTATAGCTCGGGATGCAAGGCACATTTACGATTTGCTCGAAACCGGTCTGGAAGCATGGGTTCGAATCCTAGGAGTGATTACAAATTCATCTTGTAATAATTCCAAAACTAATTAAAATAAAGACGGTAAATAAACTTTATTACTTTTATGCCATTAGCTCGTTTCTTGTGCATGTATATTAGAGTACCAGGTGTCATGGGTTCGATCCTTAATTTTAAAATCTCAATTATCTCAGAAACTGGCAGGGATAGAGGAGCGGGCCAAAGCATGATTTTTAGCTCCTATTATGGACAATTAATGCTTTATATAATTTCCAATCAGTTGTCCCTAGCTCGAATCCCGATCTTTCAGTGACTTCCTTAATTTTCCAGTGTACACTAGAATATATCAGTTACATCAATGTTGCAACTGCATACAGGTCTTTAAACACGTCAAACTAATATTATAAATAATTTTGTTTCTGGTGTTCCGAGTTCGAATACCGATTCAATGAAATTTACTTATAAATTTAATAACACAGTAAATAATTAAGATAAAAGGCACCTAATAAACCTTATTACGTTTATGTCATCAGTTAGTATCTTGCGGGTGTATATTCGGGTACCTGACGTCCAGGGTTCGATTCTTAAGTTTAAATCTCAATTATCGCAGAAACTAGCAGAGATAGAGCTGTAGACGAAAGCATGTTTGATAGCTCATACAATGAACAATTAATGCTGTATATAATTTTCAATCAGTTGCCCCTAGTTCGAATCCCGATCTTTCAATGACTTCCTTAATTTTCCTCTGTACACTAGAATGTAACTGCATGCAGCTTTGTGTAAAGACATTATGGATGTACTCTGAGAGAGAGCGAGAGAGCGAGCGAGAGAAAGTGAAACAAGTACGGATAGAAGTGCTGAGAGCCTCTGCGCATGCGCAGCAAGAGATGATGTCATTGGCTGCAATAATCATGTGATGTGTAAGCATCACAGCCATGATGACGTGCCGGCATCGCCTGGAGGGGGTTTAGATCCCTATATAAACAGATATCTGCTCATGTTAGAACTGTTGTGTACTTATTAACTTTACATTTAAATTTTTAAGAACTAAAAAACGCAAAGTTTTTAGTTTAAGAAGAGGTGCAACCCATCTACATGTGCAGCATTCAACAGGAAACAATGCAAGGTGAGTGGGTATTTAGATAACTATACAAAAATCACTGATGGTTTTACAATGCATTTATTTTTGTTTAAACGATACAGTACATGAAAGACGACTCGTTGCAAGAGCATCGTATTTTCTAATCTGTACTTTACATTCACATGGATTTCTCTGCGTACTCTTCTCCAGTTCACAGTATTTTTTCTACTCATTCTTCTTCTATACACATTCACATGATTTTCGCTACACATTCCTCTTACATAAACATTCACACAATTTTCTCTACTCATTCTTTGGTTCTCTGCTGGCTCATCTTCAATGAACATTCACATGATTTTCTGTACTTATCCTTTGTTTCTCTACACATTCTACGATTTTTGCTGCACATTCTTCTATTAATATTCACACGATTTTCTCCATTCGTTCTTTGCTTCTCTACACATTCATAGGCATACTTACAAAACATACACACACCCTAGTTCTAATATAAAGAAGTGTATAACTTGTTCTTCAACTTGAATAATGTAGTGAAAATAATAATTCATGACAATGTCTGTTACAGATTGTTTAGCTGATAGACTTAACAAGATGGTTGAAGAGCGTAGTTTCCTACCGACTCGCAGAGTTCAAGATCTCGAAATAGGTCTTAACTATGAGATAAAGTCCTTAAAGAGAGTTCAAACAAGATATGGTACCAGGATCGTATCTTCGTTGGAGGATTGCCAAGTGTTCTTACCAGAGCGCTATAATTCGTTAACTGATCAAGAGATTGCAGAAATACGTGGCAACGTATACCTCCAGTATAACGGTATGGCAGAGATGGGGAAATTTAAGACATGTAAATTGTCTTTTTTACATGCAAAGAAGGTGCGTAGAAGTGTCAAACTTAAGTATGAATGTTCTCCTATTTCACAATGAAAAATTCATAAATAAAACAACTGAGTCGTTGATATTACATATAAAGATACAAAAGTTGCATATTATAGAATTTTATAAAAAATTACGAAATCACAATATCACATGCTTTGAGTTTAATTATATCTAGCGCATTGAAATAACTGTAAATATCCGAATGTTTATACAAATCTTTGTGCTTCATTTTACATGTATCATATGCTTCATTTTACATGTATCATAACAAAAAATGTAATTCTTTTCAGGTTGCCTTTACTAGACCAAGATAGTTTTCTAAGACTTTCATTTTGCAATGTTTCAGGGTGTGCAATAAGAGGAAGAAGAAGAGGAATAGCCTGCTGCCATGCAAAGGATGCTGACGGTATTGGATGGTAGAATAAGCACCATCGACACCTACAAGAAACATTTCGGCAAGAAGCGGGTGCTGAGACATCTACATCACCGAAACACGTTAAGACAGGATCCTTATATAACATTACAGGGTATACGATAAAAAAATACGGACAATTTTGTATACAATTGAATGCATAGCTGAGAGTTAGCTCGAGCGAGTCTACCTATATTCACTGAAATTAAGGATTGTGAGCAATAATTTAAGTGACTGTGAAAATACTTTAAGTAATGGTGAAATTTGTATCCTAAAGGACTTGAGCCCTGTATAAATTAACAGCATTAAGTCTGTTTGCCACACTGGAATACAAATTATGAAAATAACAAGACCTTCATTTAAATAATAAAGAAATTTGCATAACCTGCGGTTACAAGTGTAACGACATATACAGAAACAATGAGTCGGATGAGGAAGTGATGGAAATGTAAGATAAATAATAACAATAAAAAGAATTAAGGTATGCTTTTACATAGTGTTTTTATTCATTAAAAATCCTTGCATTCCTAATGAAAAATAAATCATTACAATGATTAGTTTAAGTTATGTCACAATGATCAAAAAGAGAACCGTCTTTAGACGCATTACTCGATCTTAAGTCAGAGCACCAAAAATGACAAATCACGGCTTCTCCATTTTAGATGTGGTGTCACTATTCTGGTAAATTCCTGTAACACAGCAGGTTGAGTATGCAGATCCATGCTCCTAAATGGTGAAACAGAATCTTATCCAGCTTAACAGTCTTGAGGATCTCAGCATCAGAAAGTCGAATCACAGGCCTTCTCCACTCGAGTACAGGTTTAACAACAGCATTCTCTTCACCCTGAGACGGTGTAAAGTATATAAATGTTCAACTTGACAAGGGATTCTAAACTCGTTGTTAGAGTCCAGAACTGATGTATTATATGGTGAAAACACATGTTCCTCTTCTTAGTGATCTTGTCGTCGAATCTCGGTGTCATTGAGGTGTCGGTAACATTGAAGATGCCAATGATTATAGGATTCTGAAGCCCAATAACTGTAGGAACTGCTGATTGCGTGATGTTAATCTGATGGGCGTCAAGGGCAGAGCATGATGTGTGCGTCGAATCATTCCATTATTATATCCTGGACGTCGTTGACTTCTTCTAAAATCTATAGGCATTATGCTTATATCCTTGTTTCTAAAGGCAATGATATTGCTGTCATGCCCCCCTGTTTGCTCTATGAAGCGAATGTTTATGAACAACAGGTAAAATTTGATTTGATGGTTCCTGTGAAATACGGTATCCTGGCGTAACAGATGGGAAAACTGATAGATGGAGAGTCCACTTTTACTATAGAGGAAGGAGACTGATGCAATACTGCGCTAAATTCGTATGATGCTCAACCTAAATATATTCACTAGGGAATCAGATTCAGACAGCTGATTAGATGGAATAACTTTGTCACTGAAGGGCCACAGAACGTTCTTATAGAACAATCACTGGAAAAAATCAAGAGTGAAAGGACATTTTAATGACATTTTTATTATTATTATTATTATTATTATTATTATTATTATTATTATGATTATTATTATTATTCACTGATCTAATAAAGACATTCGCATCCTAATATTGTCGTATGCCTCACTTTGTATTATTTTTCAACTTCAGAGGAGAGCTACTCGCTTGTGAGAAGGATCGTTAACGAAACAAAGAACTTTAATTTACGACGCAACGACGAAGGGCGCAGCTAAGTTAAATCTCTGAATAATTACTACACCAACACAATGCCTGGCTTAAGGGAGAGGAAAGGATTCTATTCTACCATAATTAAAAGTTAAAAAGCGTGGATGGCACACAATTTATTGGATGAAGTTAGTTACATACCTTTGCCCATTGCCTGCCGACGAGGACATCGTGTGTTAGCAGTTTCCCGTCTGTCTCACCCGAAGCCTACTCACTGACTCATACATGAAACCCCACGCCAATTGGCGTCAGTAACGCTATCCCCTCCTAGACACACTATTTCCCCTGATTCGCCCCTACTCACAGACAGACAAACTGCCGTGCTTCGGAGTCCAGAGAGCGTCTTAACATTAATATCTGTGCACATGCCACATCTCCCCCTGGTCACCGAAGTCGACGCCCTCGTCGACACAAGGAAAATAAAGATAATAGGAAACATGAAAAGAACAAAACAAAATGACATACAAAAATGACATACACATGTGTGATGAACCAAAATATAACAATAATATACATGTGTGATAAGCACCCAGACGACGACACAATATTGCTGGGCGATGTGGAGACACGAGAAACTAAAGTGCTGTCGACTAATATTGTTAATGCACTTATCTTGTGCACCCCGCACACGCACACATCACGCTGCCTCAGTTCACAGGCACACTACGCTGCGCAAAATATCGATGGTCTGCTGTAACTGTTTGTGGGTGATTTTATACAGTGCCCACAACGACGATTTGTCCTGGTGTAGAATTATCACTGCAGGTCTCTGGTGATGACAACAGGGTGGGCAGTCGCTGGCTTGGACTGCCCCCCGACATGGTGGCTCCTTATGCCACGGCAGTGTAGTGGCTGCCCGACAGCTTCCCTGTGGTGTTTCTTGACTTCTGGTGTGCTACGGGGATGCTCCTGGATGTTCTCGAGCTCCGCCACAGCAAAAGACTAGAACAAAACCACCAAACAATAAAAAAGGTGCTCCCACAAACAATCACACATAAAAAGAACGGTATGTCATGTACAATTAAAGATTTTAAAGGTTGAAAAGTTTACACTAAAAATTCTTTTGACATCGGCAACGAAAGAGAAAAAAGAAAATAAGTACAAATTGGCATAAGAACTAAAATTTATAGAGAGTTGCCATCCAAAATTTAACTCACAATGCTTCACAAACCAAATAAAACAGTAAAACAGACTCAGAATACATTAACATGACAGAAAAAAAACATAACCTTATTTGGGATCCCACTATTAAATCTGAATGACCAGCTGGTATCACTAACAAAAGAAAATAAGTGCACTTACAAAACAATCACACATGACAATGAAATGAACTCATTCACACTGACCATGGCCCAAATTACACACAACACTCACTTAACTATCTACTCAAACTAGTGTATGCATCACTACAAACTACATCCACAATACATCTCCAAACTACGCCACGTGACATGCTTTCAACTACTATTGTCCTACTCTTGTCACTAATACAGTTTCTTGTCCACAGTACTATCTTCCTCATCTCATTATTATCATCAACTGAATCATAATCATCATCAGCAGTATTGCAATCAGCATCATTACTTCAGTCATTAAGATCTTTATCGCAACTTTCAATTTTCTCTTCAAAGAAAACATCTTCACTTACGTGTCTCATTTACCATGCTGCAAATTCAAAACATCTAACATAGGCATAACCTTCAAGAAATCACATTAAAATTTCAGGAATTACACAAATAACATGACATTATACTGGTGCATCCACATCCTCCAAATGAAAATTAAGCTGGAAAACAGGTGGTATTAAAATTTGCTATCTAAGATGGTAATAAACTTGTTGCAGAAACAGAAAAAAAATTATGTTCATTACAATCACTTCCATCCATTTAATCTCTCGTGTGAATTCATCACACACGCTATACTGGGCACGTTACAGCAACACCAATAAGCAAAATCTCTGAAATCATACAACAATTGTCGGGGTTACACTGTGGCACTTCCACCGAAGCTGACATCATCTCGTCTCTTCTCATCTCTCCTCATCTCACACTACGCCATCGGGGTTACTCTTTGGCACTCCCACCGAGGCAAATCTCACATATATCACATAACCTCAAATACACACATACATACACACACTATTCATGCAACAATTTTCTGCAAATAAAAAATCACAGCATCATTATGAAACCCAAAATCAAATCGAGTCAAATCAAATCAAATCATATCAAATCGAATGCAACAAAACAACATCACATCATTACTCAAAACAATATTGTCACATAACATTCCTGAAAATGAAAGCTCAATTAAGCACATAGTACACATGAAATACATTCCTGCAGCATAATACAACAAAACAAATGATTTGCAGTTCCCAAAACATAATTCAAAATTTAAGTTACACCCAAAATAATAATACACGTTTAATTTAGCAGAGACATTCATAGCACATATTCCTGAAAAGCAAAGCTTAATTAAGCATCAGTCAGTGAAACAATAAATTTAGCATACCTGTGTGAGTTGTAAAACTGTTTCATTCGTCCAAAATTTAGCACTCACAATGTTTACATACTTACAAGTTATGGTTTTTCTTTCTTTTCTCTTACTCGTTTACCACAAAATTCCAGTGCAAATTTTCCAAAATCTGGTAACACACGTACAGCTGGTTCATCAGCATCCACATCGTACTGGTCCATATTAAAGGCACATCAAACCTAATTAGGTGCAGATACTGACAAGGTTGGTAGCTCCTGAAACTTTTACTTACATGAGTAACTGCGAAAGTTTATCCCCTAAAAATATGCATTGCGGAATTAAATAAACCAAACTTGGCAACGGTGAAACAAAATTATCATCATTATCATTTTCTCAGAGCGGCGATTAGCAGTAGTAGCGAACATTGCAAAATTCTAAAGTAACTCATACGCCGACAACTTGCTGGAATTCTCCACGTGAGAGGGGTCAATGACCGGGCGGCAGACAGCTGATTGCTTTGCACTGGCCACGACAGGCGGATTAGACATCGCTGGTAACTGAGTAACAACAGGCGTACTAACACTGGACATAGATTCCTCTTCACTGTGCTCGCTAACTAGAGCAATTGCTATAGCAGATTTCTGCGTAGTACGTCGCTTAGGCATGATTGCAGCACAAAAGTTTACGCAAGCAGTAAATAAACAGTATGACAAAGCAATACAGATTACACCAAACTAAACACTTATAGCATCACATGAATGTAAGTAGCAAGATCAGAACATAACCAAATAAAACAGTTCCAGAAAGAATACAATTAAGCGCCCGCGGCGAAATATCAGAAAATTATACTAACACACGTCTACACAAGCCACTTGGACACAATACCAAGATTTTTTAATCAGAATGAACACATGGAAGAAAACAAAATGATAGCTTCAGTGAGAAACCTCGAACTGGAAGTTAAAAAAAAAACACGTCACACCTACTGTGACCACCGCTAACATGATCTCTAAAGGAGCAGAATACAGACTTGCAATTTATACGTAGCACACAAAAATTCCTGCTCTTTTTTTCTTAAAACAAATGTATCTGATCTGATATACACACGCAAATAATCGCGCCAAAACACGTGCTGAGGAAGACTGGTTTGACAAGCTAAAATTATTGCTGAAATGCATGACCACGCGGGAATTACATAACACACGTGCGTACATAAAAGTTACACGAAAAAAGTCCCAGAAAATTATAGTAAACAGCTAGAAATCACAATCACTGGAATATAAAGTTATACGTTTCCAAACCACTGCTAATAAGCACAGAAAACAAGATTTTCAACTAGATGGCCAACACGTGACGAGCACATTTTCAAAGGTACAACTATCTCGCTCGTTATCTCACTCGTTTCACAACTCAACTTTCACAAAAATATTTTTGAAAATAACCAGCAAGAACCACTTAGCACAGCAATACAATTTAAAGGAAATGAAGCCAAAACAAGCGGAAACAGGAAGTCAGAAGTTTTAGCGTCACGCCGGCAGACAATGGAAAAATGCAAAAATGAGCTCAAAATTAAAATTTCGAAACCAGACTTTCAGATATGATAGTAACAAAATTTAGAATAAGAGAATCACAAATTAAAGCATAAAAATCCTTACCCTTAAGCCAGAAACAAATTTAGATTTTTCGCGACCACGTGGAGGACCACAACCGTTACATTTTAGAGGGAAAAAAAATTTGCACTTGAAAATCTCACAACAAATTCAATTATACCAGCCAAACCACTCGGTGCCTCCACCAATTGTCGTATGCCTCACTTTGTATTATTTTTCAACTTCAGAGGAGAGCTACTCGCTTGTGAGAGGGATCGTTAACCAAACAAAGAACTTTAATTTACGACGCAACGACGAAGGGCGCAGCTAAGTTAAATCTCTGAATAATTACTACACCAACACAATGCCTGGCTTAAGGGAGAGGAAAGGATTCTATTCTACCATAATTAAAAGTTGAAAAGCGTGGATGGCACACAATTTATTGGATGAAGTTAGTTACATACCTTTGCCCATTGCCTGCCGACGAGGACATCGTGTGTTAGCAGTTTCCCGTCTGTCTCACCCGAAGCCTACTCACTGACTCATACATGAAACCCCACGCCAATTGGCGTCAGTAACGCTATCCCCTCCTAGACACACTATTTCCCCTGATTCGCCCCTACTCACAGACAGACAAACTGCCGTGCTTCGGAGTCCAGAGAGCGTCTTAACATTAATATCTGTGCACATGCCACAATATGAGGAATCTTTCTAACTCTTTCATGGTTTCAAGGTTCTGCAGATGCTAATCACGCTATAAAACCACCCAGCTTTAAATTCTGAATAATGTCGCTAATCTCATCGGAAAAGTCATTATTATCAGGTTTATGAAGCATCATTAGTACCCTTAGCATGTTTACCAAATCGTTAGGATCGGTGTAGCGGTATAGTATCTTCTCTGTATTCGCTTTGGATATATCTTCTAATCTAGGTGAGTTGACACTAGTATGCTTGCTTTCATTGGTGTGTTTATTCAGAGCTTGCTCATTCAAAGAAACTGCTCTCATTGTTTCATCAGTGGTAGCTCTTGACGTTATTACAGGATCACTTGAGCTGGTTCCAAGTACGGCACATCTTGAATCCCGCTCTTCGGAACTTGAGAAGATTTCAGGATCTCGTTTGGGTATAGTAGTCAATGCACAGCTGGTCATCGCTTTACAGCATCTTCTCCTATGTTGCTTAAGCCTTGAAATTGTCCTGGTTTTTAAAGTTATATTACATATGCAGCCCTTAACAAAGCGATTACTCCCCCCTTGGGAAACATACGAAAAATCAAGATTCTCGTAAATTGACTGTAATTGTCCGTCTTTGTGAGTGTTCATGCTCAAGCAGTATATATAAACTAGTCAATGTATACTGTAGATGTTGAATTCGTATACAATAACACGAGACTGAGCTATTTTTTCAACATTTATGTATTTATATATTTTCTCAGGCTTTGATGCATATAAACAGTCATATCCGAATTAGACTAAGCAAAATATTGTAGCATTCACACATAATAGTTGTAATTCCGTTAATTATAACTATCTCATTAAGCACAAGCAGATTCAAGTAGCATGAAATGGATTCATAGAGGTAAGAGTACAAGTTTTCTTGATAGTTAGCACAGAGAATGCGAGAGTTGAGTGAGATACTGGTCTAGCTAGCACGAGTCTGAAGTTCATGTATCATCCTTTAGCGAAGTGGCACACGCATCTGAGAGCTAGTGTAATCGAGTTGTGCTCTCCTTCTCGTCTATTAGCTATGCTGTGAGTGTGCATAACTTCACATAAATGCTTACGAGTATGAATTCCTATATATAATTGGTTAACCTGAATTCAGTGGTAAGGCACAGAGAGAAGTACTAAGTAAAGTCTAATTTCACGCACACAAAAATGCAGTTTTCAGAAAGTACTAGTTGCAGACCAGGCTACATGCCTTGTACCCAGTTTTAAGTTTTATTAATTACTGTATGGTAAATAATTTTTCATACTAAAGTGGTATACACAGTCATAAGGATTTCTAACTTTTCTAAGACATTTTAGAGCACACACATGAAACTGCAAACGAATTCATGACGTTCTAAGTATGTGTAATTGTTATTATTGCAAATAATGAATAAAAGAGTGAATGAATGAGTTACTGCGGTGAATATTGGCCAGCTTTCAGCTGATTTATCTTGCTTAAAAATATCCCTTCTGTCTTCAAGTAATCAACTTAATACTAAAACATTGGGGTATAATGTATCAGTTGTATTATGTTCTATGCATGTTATGTACATCACAAAACTAGAGAAAAGGGCTTTTCGCTGCTGCATTATAAAAGTTTCCTTTTGGAGGAAAATTTCTCAGTATCACCGATTGGATTCTGCGCCCATGATCTGTCGTACCAAAGGACACAGAAGTGAGAAGAATGAAACTGGTGAATGTGAGAAAAATAAGGGAAGAAAAGCGAACGGTAAGAGGCAGGCGGGGCGCAACTTGAGAGGAATAAATTAATGAAAAAGGATGGTGAAGTATAAAGATGCAGTAGTGTCTGGCCGACATCTCACGTGACTGACTCTCATTATGTTCCTCTTCACCCATATTTCTCTTCGCTGTTTAACCTCCTTCCATCTTCACATGATATGCTCCTTCTCGCTGTTTCACCTTCTTCCTATTCTTTGCTCTCCCACAAAGTTTCCGCAGCATCTGCTCACTTGCGGTAATTTACTGCCTCCGAAGCAATAAAGGGATCAGCCACATATCACTTATTTTTACACTCCATAATTCAGCCCTTTGTCTCTTTCCCTCTCATTCCTTCTATTCTGCGACATGAGTCAGCCCATGCCAGCACACTTTAAGTTACGATTTGCTCAACCCAAATCTTAAAGTACTTTATGTAGCGGAAAATTCGAACACAACCAGGCTAATCTGCTAAAACATGAGATATGCTTCGCATGTGTAAAGGAGAGCGTTAAAACTGCATTCTAAGTGATCGGGCATAGAAGCCTAACTAGCTCAGAGAAGTTTGCGCACCTAATATAAACGCAGTAATAGGTGTCATCAGAAAAATTAATGCTTAAACTAGGATGACAAAATATTTTCTTACAGCTAAGCCATAGCCTGTGTGTCACACTGATATTTTAAAATTTTCATAGCACCGATCCTCATCTTCCGCTTGAGTTTGTAGTAGTTTTATTCTGCTTTCTATAATTGAAATGGGTAAGGAATTGAAGCTTAACTTCAATTTCTAATCAAGACGACACAAAGGATCACATTTATTCACATAAATGAATTCCGTCTTACAACGTTAAAGAACACAGAATATAAAGGTGAAAGAGAAAAGTGTCTTAGCAGCAGAAGCTTACTTCTTCAACTATCCTGAGCTGACGGGTGTCACATTTCATGCTGAATGTGTCACATATTGTATCTGCCCATTTACTTCTTAAAAGAAATACTATCTCTGATCCCTTCACTTGTTCGGGGCTTGTGCGTTTAGGAGAAGACTGAACAGTTCACCAGGCTCAAATCTACAAATGAATGAATACAAACAAAATGTAATGCTCTTTGTCAACTTTCGTATACATGTTCTGAAATGCTGTTGTTAAGTGGAAAGCTGTGTCTAATATTAAGAGTTTAACAGTGTACACCTACAAGTTTGAAAATGTGAGTAGCATATCGTTCATCAACTAATAAACATTTAAGGGAGGTTTGTCCATTACACCCTCCCTTCTTATTAACAGTATGTTCCAAACTTGCTGTTTGTTCTACGCACATCATGGAAGTAGGTGCATTTCAAGAAACGGTGTGCATGTAATATTTGCAATAAATAAATTAACAATTACCAGCATACAATAACACTATACCTACGGCTGAACTCTAAGAGCTAACATTACGGAGTATTTATGGTTTCCTTTCTATTTCTTTTTTTTTCCTTTCTTTCTTTTTTTGTAATGTTGATTAATTCGAATGCCTTTAAGCTGACTAGCCCGAAGTAAACGTGTAAAGAAGACAGGTATTTCTTATAGGTACTTGAAAATCTATAGCATTCAGAATTTGATAAATTAAAAATTAAAATAAAGTCCATGGGGAAAGCAGACAAGTAATCTCCTGACACATTACTCATTTCGGTGGACATATACATATATAATAATATTATATACCTATACTAATATACATAGGATGTTTCCGATTAACTTTATGGGATTATAGAGGGGTGCTGGGGAAGCAACTGGGCAGGACACTTATGGGTAATTATAAGGATGAGCTGATCATATGTGGCGGATCCTGGATTTTAAAAATGCTTTAATTTGGGCATTATTTTAGTTCCACACTTCTTAAAAAACCGCGGAAGGTTTTTCTAAGTAAACCACACCACACTCTGGCTATTACTTAATTAACGTGATGTTTTTGTTTCGAAGTTAGTGTTGTGCTAATAGAGGGCAATAGTATCGTTAGGATTTACGGTGTTCCTTTATTTCGAGGTTTGAAGTTCTTTTGTGTTAAATCTGGAGTGGCATACGCAATGGCAGTAACCAGCACATCCTATGACGTGAGGGCATCTGTGTTGTGCAAGTGTGGAGGATGTAGGGTTGGAGAAATTGAATTTATTCGTCTGCTTGAACAAGATTTAAGAGAATTCTTAGTTTCTCACGGTGTGTTAAGTAGGCAATGTAACTGTGATATCTGCGGTGCTGTGGTTAATGTTGATTGGAATTCCAATTTATTTCGTTGCCAAAAATATGTCAGTATTATAAAACAAAAAAAAGGAAAATGTACGTTTTGTAAATCAGTGTTATTTGTAACAGCGTAATTCAGAAACGTTGATAAGTGCTATAAACGTGCACTAAAATGAATCATTCGGTTAACTTTGTTGATCCTGATTCTGGAGCAGATATGCAGAATATTGAAAGAGGTTGGAGGAAGTTAGGGTGAAATTTCTAGGTATAGAAGGAAAAAAAAGCATTACAGTGGATATGCACCGGAATTCATTTTTAAGAGAGCCTATCCGGGCCATCGATATCATGCACATCAATTATTCATGGCAATTGGAATGTTGTATACGCCACTCCATATTTGAGAGGTGAGTAATTGTGGTTTTAGTGGAATATAGAGTTTATTTGAGCGTTATAACCAGTAGGAGGGGAGCGTAGGCGTCAGGCCGTAGCGAGTCGCAGTAAATCGACAGGGGTCCTCTGATTTTCTGATTCACCCGAGTTTAGGCTTAGATTAGTGTGTGTAAAGAAGCTGGTTTTTCTGTTCGTTTTTCTGAATATTCAGTTTTAGCGACTTGCAGGTGTGTGGTTTAGTAACAAAAAAGAAAAAAAAGCACTTGTTCCTTAATAGTGTTTGCGAATCCGGTGGTAAGTGCTGTAGGCTTGTTTTCCGGGCATTTATAAGAAGTGTAGAATTAAAATAGGGCCCAAATTGAGGAATTTTAAATTTTTTTAGCCGCCACATTGAATCAGGTTCTCCTTATAATAACCCACTTATGGTCCTCCCAGAGCGCATAATTTTGTGCAATATGCCAAAATAAATTTGAGTCAGCACGCCTCTGATACAACCTCAATGGTATATGCAAGCATTTGCTGCGCTACTAAGAAATGTAAGTGTGGGGCTCAATAGTCAAGTATCAAGTAGGGAGTTCTCAAGCCATCGACACCAGATACCAGGTTCAAGCCCTACAGAATGTGTTTCTTTTTTCTTAATTTATTTTCTTTCCTCAAATTGTTGATTGTGAAGGGTATGCAATACTACACTGCTGCATTCGGAATGTACAACATAAGATATTGTAATGTTCCAAACATATACATGATACGTAATCAGAATCCTTTATGGAGTTAACCTAAAAATTGTATTACCATGACCTGGAACTAATACGCTTTCTGCTTACGGATTGAAAGAATGCGCTGTTAGCTCTGGAAAAGAAATAACCAGTGGGCAAGTGCATTCTTTCAACTCGTAAGCACAATATTTTATTAGTCCCAGGTCATGTTAATGCAATTTTTAAAGTGACCTTGGATAACCCTGAACGACAAGTTACGTCACGAATGACGTCTTTCTCGAACCTTCACGTTGTTACTTGCTGATCTCGATGAAAGAGTGCATCATACTAGAAGCATTGTGCCATTCATGAGCTGGTTGCATGTGCCACGACCAGAAAGGAGGGGCAGAAAACGGCACAACTTCCATAAATCTTTCTGTTTACATACCATGCGTATGTTTAAAACATTGCAGTATCTTATGTTGCACATTCCTGTTCAAAATTCATTCGTTTGATTTGCTTGATTACATTTAACAGAGGCTGTAATAAGAAATGAGCAGTACAGTATTCCATATCCTTCACAATCAACAATTTGAGGATAGAAAGTAAATTAAGAAGAAATACAAAGTAACATTCAGCGGAGTTTGAACCTGGTATCTGGTATAAATGGCCTCAGAAGTCCCTATATGATTACTGAGCCCCTTATGTACACTTGTAGGCAGTGCAGAAAATGCTTACGTTTACCATTCAGGTTGTATCAGTGGCGTACTGACTCCAACTTATTTTGGCTTATTGCACAAAATCGTGCGCTATGGGACCATAAGTGTCCTATCTCCAATTGCTCCCCAACACCCCTCTACAATCCCTTAAAGTTAATCGGCCGAATTCTGAAACAGCCTGTATATATGTATCGTCACAAGACAATATCCTTTTAGCTAGTATGTATGCGTCAATTACCCAGTGTTTTTATGCGGTATGACAAGCTTTTGCACACAACAGAGCAAAAAACTCTAATTGAATTGCAATATAAGTAATTGGTTAGGTAGTCTTTGTGGTGTCGAAGTGTCTGCTTTAACTTACTAACATTTATGACACATTTCTGGTAAGGAAATACTAGAAAGATAATGCTGGGGTGGATCCACCGTTAACATTAGAAACATAGTTAAACGGGTTGGAAGGGTAGAATCAGGCGACTGAGAAATTCAATGCCATAGCCGGGATTTGCACCATGGTTCAAATCCCGGCTATGGCATTGAATTTGTCAGTGGTTTGAGTCTACCTTTCCAACCTTGTTCTACGCACGGCTTGTGTGGAAGAACAATTCTTCCATAGTTAAACGGGGTTCACTTCCTTACACACATCCTTAAATTCCCTTGATGTGTAGTTGTTTGCCACATCGTTATCTAAAACACCAGTAAATGTATATTCTTTATTAATGTTACGAAGGGATAAGCTCGCTTAATTCTCCGTTAATCTTCTACAACTGTTGTACTACTGATGACAACAGAAGAGTATTCTGAACAAATTAAATTACTTCTAGTGTTTCATTACTCTCTATATTATATGCCATCACATTTAACTAGTTAATTTTTAACGTTTTGCATAGACTTTTAAAATGTGACGTACAAACTATGTTCCTTCATCTATTAATATCCAGTTCATTTGGTGATACAACAATTAAAATGACAAGCTTTAATAAGATTTCGCCCACATCCTCCGCATTTTGCGTATTCATAGAAATTGCTATCAAATAATGGAATTAATTGTTCTTTCACACAAGCCGTGTGTTGGACAGGGTTGGAAAGGTAGAATCAGATGACTGATGGTTCAAATCCCGGCTATGGCATTGAATTTTTCAGTCATCTGCTATCAAATAATTACAACGAAATGCGTGTATGATGTTTCTTCCAAAAGTAGCTAAAATCCGAAAACATGTTTTTCTTTCTCATAAAGTACTAAACACTTCAATGAAATGATAATGTTATTACTCCAGCCTCACGTCACATGACCACTTAAACGACCTTGCGCACATGGCCCCGCTACTCCCCCTTATACGCAGACGTCTTGTCTTATGCGAATTAGAAATTGCATAGCCTATTTCTGTATTCAAAGTTGTCACCTACACCAAGTTGAAGGTAAAGTTGGGTGTGTTGGCAAGCCTGCACACATAGAAACACCAAATGGTGTTTATTCCGCTCCTTTTTTGTTTGATTACAGCTTTGTTATTACAGAAGCTCACATCGTTTTGATGCTGTTTCGTTACTAATAAGTTTATTAGTGTTTGAGTGTGTCTCTCTGGGTTGAAGAAAGTTTGCACGTTAGTTACCAGAGTTGTTTTGGGGTAGTAGTAGGCTTATTAGTTCGTATTACGGGTTGCATTACAAAGCTAGGTTAGATCACTTGGAGCATTGTGAATGGGTTAGTTGATAAAACAAAATTAAGGCAAGAGGGCTTCAAAAAGACGTTCCTCGGGACAGAATTTAGTTCATAAAAGATGGAAAATAAATAAATATGGTGAAACTGTGTATGATGTGTATCAACCTAGCAAGTAGACCATCTTCTGAGGTTTTCAAAGCAATATTTTAAAGCCTCTGGTAGAGCAACATGTCAAGATACTGTATGTACTTCTAAACGAAAACTGACTTCATTTTAAAATGAAAATTTTGAGAGCATTCGTTGTGAACAGGCTCCTTCAGATTGTATTTTAGTTCATGATAGTTTCTTGCAACATATGAATAAAGGAATAGTATGTGCTAATTGTGGTGGACGTGACTTAAAAATCTCTTTTCAAAGCTTTTGGGCTTTGCTGCTAAAGTAATAGTGACCTGTAGCTTTTGTAATTCCTTTTGCGATAAGAAACATTTTGGTGCTTTTTAACGGAATGATACTAAAAGAAGAGCCAGTCCCACAGCATGATAGTTCAACATTAAGGATTCCGCTGAGCAGCGAGGTTGTCAAAAATTAATTCTTTTGTATGATGGACTGGCCAATGTACAACTTCTCAAAAGTGCACTTCAAGAAAAACGAAAATACAGACAATGCTATACACAGTATCATGTGGTCCAAATGTCCAAAGACACCTTTGTTTTAAGAAATAAATTATTATTGTAACCGCAATGACTGATTTTAATACGAGCTGCACATAGCAAACTGAAAACTTAGGGAAGATAACGGTAATCTCAAATTCAGAAGATTGGTTCAGCTAGTCAAAAGATTGGTAATGCTAGAGATAGTCGACACCTCCAACGAAATAAACGTTCCTGTCAGGAGACTACCAGGTTCAGAAAGGAAGAACCCTAGCCTCTTTAAACTAGAAGCAGAGGAAAGCAAAATGCAGGGTGGGAGTGCCACCTATGGAGACAACTGTATTTGGATTATAGGTCAAAAGAACTAGGGTATTACCTAAAAAATTCACTTTGTAGTTCTTTGATAACTTTCAGGGTACAAAATCTTCGACACGTTCAGTTTTGCACCCATCTTTGTACGTTCATTTCACGGAAGTCTGCCGTGGATAAATAAAATGACAATTTCTTGTTTTCCTTCTATTTTTGGGTCTAAATAAATATAAAGTACTACAAATCCTTCTAAAATTTAATTTTTTACAGTTAGTAGGTCCATTATATATTTTTCTCCTGTATTGGATTAAGAATACAGATTTTATATGGTAAAAACACTACATTACTTAATGGAAATCAATAAATGATATTAAAATTGCATTCTAGGAACGTTAGAGTGCTTTGATATAACTCAAACAAAAATTAAATTCTGAATGATTACTTATCTTAGAAATCTAAAACTTAGAAGTTCCGGTTATCCTTGGATGCTATATAGGTAGTCAAAATTGCAGACAAATTTATCAACGGTGTAGAATTTGTAGTTTGTTCAGATGCATTACCTTCAGCTGCCGTGATATGCAAAATAGAGGACTGAACCAAGAACACCCAGAATAATATCATAACGTTAAATAGAAGGGTTAAATACAATGCTACTTTATAGAATGTTTTAAGAAGGATAAAATGTAATTCGTCTTAGGTTAAGAAACATGAACAACAACATGTGAACCATATGTTGACTAATGTTAATATATATATATATATATATATATATATATATATATATATATATATAAATTGATTAACGTATTACAAATACGAATTTGCTTTATATCCTGCTTAAACCTTGCATTCGTGGCTTGTGGAAAAGCAAAACAAACAAAACACAAACAATATTGTAGTTAAATGAATACGTAAATACTTAGACAACTGAAAATCAATGACAACACATTATTGGCATAGCTAGTAGAACAAAAACAGTAGCCTGAAAAAGGCATTGACGTAGCGTCGACACAGTCAACGAATAATCCGTTTTGGTTGCTGATGAGAATTAACGGCGCCAGTAGTTGGTATTTGTATGTTTAAAGTCAATCTGAATTAAAATCCATTATTTATCCCTCTTTGAAACGTCATTAACAAGCTCTCCGCCGCCCCTATGTATGCTAAAATTAAGTTCACATAAATGTACCAATATCTACCTCCTTGACCGCTTGTTACTGCACAATATAAGAGTCTTTCGACGCAATTTAAATAAATATGCCATTAATTAACACTTTGATAGGTCATTACCGGCCACTCCCCGCCGCCTAGGATAGTTTATTGGAAGTTGGTAACGCAATTACTATATTAACGGTCACTGGTCCGCTCCCCGACCTCTTATGACATACCTGCATGCTTGATTGCAAACCTTTGTTTGTTTACATGGGTAGCTCTTTCCCGTTATTTATATGAGTACTTGGCAATTGTATGTATGTAAATACCGCTAACAAGCGGTCACTCCTTCACCTGGTTTCTTTAAACGCACTTAGCATATTGACGGTTCACCCTCTCACCACTTTGGAACACACCTGCAGCCTCTCTGATACCGGTGAACTAGTCAACCCTTTTCCAAACTCCTTTGTCTGCAGCCTGTGCATCTCTAGACATGCAATTCCTTCCCCAATCCCCATCCCTTTTCATCACAAACACCTGCATGGTGAATGAAAAAAAGTTATTCTCCCTAACCTTCCTCACACCTTGTTTGGGCACAATTGCAGCCCCCGTAAAACCTGTGAGCTAATCATACCTTTTCATCGCCATTGTCTGCAGCTTATGCAAGTCTAGAATGTAACAACCTCCCACATTCCTTTTTATTTCTAACACCTGCATGCTTAGTTAAAAACAGCCACACACACATCCAGAGCTCGTTTCAAGGTACGCATCCCACAATAAGTAATCTAATAAGGCGTAACTTAAGACATTAGCTGGCTCTTCCTTCACCCTTAGTGAATAAGGAGGAAGGAGACCATAGCTTGCCTCTATAAGAACATGTAAATAGCTAGGAAACACTAATTTATATGAGGACCCATGACTGATGTTT
This sequence comes from Deroplatys truncata, assembly GCA_030765065.1. Lineage (NCBI taxonomy): Eukaryota > Metazoa > Arthropoda > Insecta > Mantodea > Mantidae > Deroplatys > Deroplatys truncata. The sequence goes on along the minus strand of CM060990.1, from coordinate 531,246,133 downwards.
GAGGACTAAAATGCTTACAACCCGAGAATTGACTCATGTTCAAAAGCATTTCCAGACAAAGGGTTGCTGTATATTTACAATTAGCCTCGTAAAAGATCCACAAAATCTGTCTCCACCGAATTAACGTGAGACACAAGTTACCTATCGTTCTCTTTTCTAGTTGAGAGAGGCCACCATTCCTCACCTACACCTATTCGTAATTTGCTACAGTGTTTGATAGACCTAGCCTAGGAATGCTTATCGCTGCGATACACAGCACAAGGCATGATACCGCCTACAAGGTGACACCACCACCCAATAAAATCAAGTTATGATGCCATGAAGTACCCTAGAAGCGGTAACAAATTCGTGTTTTGTCCAGGAAAGCTGTACTGGTTTCTGTACCATGTTCCCCTGCATTATAATGCCCGACACTTGAATGTATGTGAATGCTGCTAAAAGCGATCTCCCCATCGCATGGTTTGTTGAAACCCACTTAGTATATTAACTGTAATTCGATACTCTAAACGCCATCTATATTCGCTTTACATGCCTATGAAAAGCAGGGATTCGATCTCAGAGCTTTTAAGTTTTCGCAATGACATAGAGTGGACATGGAATTTCAAAGCCATCACACAGGGAAACGCCTTTTTAAAAAATATATTATCGTTTAACCCATTACATCATTCATCTGTAATGATGCACGTATTGAAACCATTTTGAACTCGCTTATTACGAATAGGCTTTTTGGCAAGAAATAGATTATATGAATAGTCTAACAGTCGAGGTAATCTTTGCAGAGATGATGCTACGACGCTCCCTAAAGAAAAGCAAGGCACACATACAAGAAGGCGACATTAATCGACCCTAACTTGAACATATATATCGGGGCCGAAGAATTTAAAACTCCCTTTCTGAAAAAGGTGGAAGTCACCCTCACAACTGGACGGCGAACAATCAGTTCCTTTGATAAAGAGGCCTGAAAGCAAAATTTCCGGTCATTCACGTCCAATATAAAATGGAACGCTGAGGAGCACAGCAGTTAAAGAGCGTCCATAAATATAGCTAAATTTAGTTTAATTTTCATCAGTTCGTTAGCTGAATACACCTTGACTTGCTAAAATCACACGAATTTAATATCCAAGCCCAAATAGGCGTGCATTATTGCAAGAGTGAAAAAATAACCCCTCCTTTCCAATAACGCTACGTCCCTCTCTCTATCCTTGTTTCTCTGTTGCAGAGAGGGTGAATAATTTAATCAGGCTCCACATTTCTGTATAACTAAGTAATTACCCTATGCCTTATTTCCTCCTTCTGTGCATAAGCATTGAGATTGAAGCAAAGAGTTTACAGGTTTCTCGGGTATATCCAAGCAAAGGGGCGTAACATCTCCAAATCGCTTGTCATCTCAATTTAAAGCATATTGTTCGTTTTACAATAAAGACGAAAGCTAATATATCGCTTTCCAACATAGTAGAAGACTGCTATTACCAGAGATGCTCAGTAATATTGCATCCCTATTTCATGGATCTGATATGGAAGTTAAGAACTTGCCATTTACTTTGACTGACATATCTCCACTGTATGGAAGGAAATTTATCAGAGGACTACTTGAAAGTTGCTAGAGAGATAGGGAAATGTTATGAATAATCTCAACTTAACCTGACGCAAGAAGGTGACTAGTTAATTTATCACTATTTAGCTTCTCAGGCCTTAGAGCAAGGGGATTCATCCGCATGACATGGGAGACACTTGTTTGAAATGAAGGGTTTACGAATCAAATAAATGATCCTGCGAGACGTTTCTTCTGCGTATATACACAGAGTGAGACGTGGGGTCTTGATTCGGGATATAAGTACCGTCTACGAATTATGCAAGTCACTGTTTACAGAGCTTCAAGGTTATTCTGATACAAGAACCGCTCACCATACATCGAAGTGTGTTTGATTCTTTAGCAACACCAGACCATTCAAATCAGGGTAAGAGAATAATTAATTACTATCCTCATAGAGGCTGGCAATAGTGTTGTGCTTTTCCTTTATTGGCCAAATAACAAGGCGAATATGCTAATGTTTTATAATATACATCGCGAAAAACTCGGATAAAGTAAGTATTTTTTTAAATACTTTGTTTTCTTTTAAGAACATTGTGTTTCATAAGAATGCGTTATACACTTCCGCAGAATATATTATTCTTAAAGCAGCGTATGTTAGGGTTATTTAAACTACATGTGCTTTTCTAAAACCAATTGTTAGCCAAAAATATTTATAACAATACCATCCAAACGTTAAGTTTTCCTCTCTGATGAATAATACAAATGGAATGCTTGCATTTAAGTCGTTCACTATGTTGTAAAACAATACATATGAACATTTTAAAAATATACAATGAAATACAGGCCTATATACCAGCCAGGAATGAGTTTAAACGTTCTGAAATAAATTCTACAGTAACATGCTTAAAATTAGAAAGAAACTTTTCGGGATCTTTGAAATGCGTGTACACTGTATATCCATTGGTAAATGACCCATTCTTTCATTAAACGATAAATGCAGTACATAGCTTACACAACACGGGGAATTGTGTATTACATGTTTAAAATAACGATATAGTATACATTTTCCTTTAGCTGGGGTAATTTTTTATCTTGAGGATTTAAAACTATGCAGTATTTGCATACATATTTTATATATTGTAGCCACTCTGTGTGGAGTTCGAACCACGCCCAGAGAATTGTATCAGATTGCATTAAGTTTCAAGAAATGAGGCAATAGAGGGAAAACTGGCATTTTAGGCTCCAGGTGGTTACTTGGCTCTCATTAAGCAGGTCATTGGGTTATACTCTCTTGATACTCGAACGACACTGCGACTACGTCCATTAAGCGCACCGAGCTCCACCCTAATAAGTTAACATAAACCTTGTGTATCAGCAAGAATAATAGTCTCTCTACAGGTAAGGAATATGTAATACCATTAAGCTCTTCCACTCACCACCCCTCTACCGAGGGATCTCAACACACTAACTTAGTGATCTGAGAATATAGTCGTTAGCTTTTTATACTACCTCCGAGTTCTAGTTTAACTTCTTCTACAGACGCGACCAAACCTGACACCTCACCCCCGGTGCCACCTGAAACTATCCGCCTGTTGAAACTATCCGCCTCCGGGCTAACCGCCATAAAGGTTGCTACATTTATGTTGGGGACGCCTGGCATGGAAACCGCCACAATTGTGCTGGAGGTTCCGGGTACACTGTCCACAAAATTACGGCGGACTACCGGGTGCTGTAGCGACCCTCAAAATTGTTGAGGTATCGACTAAAATGGTGAGTAGCGTCGGAAAAACCACCACCAATAGGTGGTAGTACCAAGAATCAGCTTGGCACACAAAGAGATGCTTCAGGTTACCACCACGCAATGCTGGAGTTGTGGAGTAAAACATTTTCCCCATACTCCCACCGGTTATACCAGGTTGAAATTCCATGAAACCTTATTTACTCCTTCGCCCTCCACTACAATTCAGGAGAGGCAGCCAAATCCTATCACCACAATTCAGGATAGTGCAGGCATCAGAATTTATTCCCTTGAGTAAGCCACTGAAGTTTCCAAAGTTAGTAGACCTGTCACGTTTTTATTTGCCACATTTACTAAAACACACCCCACCCATTCCCTGCATCGCGTGTTTTAAGTGGATGTAGCATGAAAATTTAGTAATAATATGCATCGTCTTAGTATATAAATTTGCTTTTTCAGTTGCACCACATGTAGATATTATTTAAGTTAGCCTTGGCTTAAAAGCAAAGACGCCACTAAAATCTAAATACGTCGTCACCAGAATAATCATGGCAGTTATAATACAAATGACGCAAGAGACGTGTAACTAAGCAGGCGGAGTACACAATACCGACAGCCTCACTTTTACAGAGAAATCAGAAAAAATGTATAGGCATGTAGCAGAATATGGCAAAGAAACCTTGCAATTAAAAAAGTCGCCTTATTTCATGTCAGATTTCCATAAAATAATACATCCAGGAGGCGGGTTCAATGTATACGCCAAATGTAATTATAAAGATGTTACTGCAAAATTTATTTTAATTACCTTAAAATCATTATTCATTTATTGAAGGATAGTTTCGATTGACACGGTCACGTGAATCATAGCTGACATATTTCCTATACATAACGCCCCTGATTTTGAAGAAGCGCCAGAAGATGGTTTCCACACACAGTGAGTGTTTCCACACACTAAAAAGGGGCTTTCACACAAATCGTGGAATATATTACCCTTCGTGCCCAAATAATAACGAATATATGCAATAAAAAGAGGAATAAGATGAAACAAAGTAAGAGAAGGAACAAGTGCTTTAAATTTATATGATAGCTCTCAAATGTTTGAAAAATTTTCCAGTGATTTCTCATAATATAATGCAGTATATGTTTTGGTACCTCCAGCCGTAGTTTAATTATTTTTGTAGAGCATGTGGTAATCCACCCGACCAAACTGTTGTTTTTATAGGTATCAGAGGGGAACATGTCTTAAGTGAGGTGCTATAGATATTCCGAAATGCGACTCTGTTGTATCCGCATATTTTTAAGATACCGAATATTCCATTCGTTTCCGTTCGTGATCCTTGTGGCATTATTAACTGTATTTTGATGCTTATGGCGCCACTTTTCAAAAATTTTACAACCTGAAGCCATTAGTGTTATGCATAATGGACACCTGTCATGCTCTTAGGAATAGTTGCGACTAAAGTGAGTTATGGGCGCCTTATCAAGATGAGACTTAGTAGTAAGGGTAACAGAGTTGTCCACACGTATAGTATAACTAGCTTTGGTGACGTTATCATTGCTTCTTGTCGTACTGTGTGCGTTGTCATTGCAAGTGGTGCCGGTGATAGATATAAATGCTATATTTCCAAAGATCAGTTGGCGTTTAAAAACTAATTGGTTTTTCTGTGTTCAAAATTTAACTTCGCCAAGTTGTTATTCCGTGTTCTCTCCTTCTGTACCTAATACTGTAATATTAGATTATTGCTTTCACTTGTCTGACACATTAAGCCTAACATGTATTTTCTTGAAACTTTATCACTATTGAAGCCATCACACCTTATATTATAAATTAATTATAATATATCTTTGTTCTACTTTCCTAAGGATTTAATGTTACACAATTTCAGAACGCAAAATTTATCTTGAGAATTCAGCTCCATCTTGCATAGAATTTGCTATTGCATTTGCCATGATTCATGTCTGAATATATTGACTTCATAACAAAATTTTTACGTGTAATCTTAGATATCTTTGGGATACTCCAGCTGTAGTTTCAGTCTTTATTCTACTATAGAAGGCATGGGAAACTCATAAAACTCTCCTAGTTTCTGTACGACTCCAGTAATGCACGTCTGGGGTACACTTTAAGCTTCTCCTTTACATAAACTTTGTCCAGAATTCAGCTTCTGGGAACACAATATGCTCTCTTCAGGACTGCTTATCTGAATTTTAATTTTGCCACTATGAACGGATCACACGACAGAATGAGGGCAAACTTAAGAGAGGAAAGGAAAAGGTCCTCGTTGGTTAAGTAAACACAGTCTATTCAATGGGAACTTACGACGAAACAATAAGCACGCATATAACAAGCGCAAAGGAATAGTCCAGGAGATAACATGTAACACGCCTCTCACAATATTGCGTGAATTGAAAAGCCTATAAACCAAGCAGAAATACATTTGCTGGTGAGATCGGAATTATACACGACTGCACTATGTGAATTCCGAGACTGAAACGATAGTAAGCAATATTTTAACTCAGCGTTCTTTCTCCAGGAACTGTAAAATTATCTTTGAACACGCAGAAATTATCGTGCATAAACCCGGGATTTGAAGGAAAATATTTAAAGAGAGTTAGGAGGAGGAACATAGAGAGAAATAGAAGTAATATGGATGCTACTCAACCCTCTCCCCTATCCATCTTAGTAATAAAAGCAATATAGCGTAGTAAATAATACTGAGGAAATAAACACGTTTTTTATCCTTTCCCATTTTGTACATGTTAATGGCTATATTTATATACTGCAGTCACGTTTTATGGGATTTAGATGTTACCGTGTAAAAATCAAGGGTTGGCGCACTAGGAGTCACTACGCCGTGCGTAAGGGAGGACCATAAATTAATTTATGAGTGGTGCTTACCGCCTGTTGCAAAAAAAGAGGTAGTCTGGCTACCGGAATGAAGAGGGCAGTCCTTACCAACAGGAGGGAAGGAAACCGGCTTGAAGGATAAGTATTAAAATTAAACGTATAGGGCCAGGAAAAATTCCTTAAATGTTCTAATTTCTTTTATAATAACAAGAGTTTCCAGAGAAAATGTAGCGTCTCTCTCAAGGTCCAAAGGTGAAGTTGACCTTGGTGTTCTGAGCAGGTTTGTTCTTAAAAAGTTGTTTAGTTGATCTCAATAGTTATAAGGTTACAGATATTGTCATAGCAGAATACAGCGGGTTCCGAATGTGCTACTCCAGTAGACAACGGCACATAGAGAACATTTCACAATGCTGGTTAAGAAAGTCACGTAGGAGGAAGACTCAGGAAAAGTAAGAGAAAGTGATAGTTTAGAGGTTGAGGCAAACTGTATTGCACCTCCGAATCTTAAATACTACAAGAAAGCACGAGAGACTGTAGGAACCAATATATGTTGAGTTCGCAATATACGGGGAATTTTTGAGCCAATCTATATGCGCCCCCGTGGAATAGACTTCCAAAAAGCAGATGAAAGAGGCAGAAGTCCTCCAGGCAGGGAGTCTTAGAGAAAGTCGGATCCAATTTCGGGACTGATCACCCCTCAAGAGGCTTAGACGTAGATGTTATGATAAACAGAGCGTTAAAGGATCCCTATTCAGCTGTAGTGAGCGTTCAAAGCAAACGTAATATAGGAAGACAGGAGCTAAGAACGAAAAGAGAAAAGCAAATGGAGAACATATTTGAGTGCAACCCAGCACAGAAAACAAAGCCCCCCCCCCCCGAGAAGAAGAAGAAAAAGAAGAAGAAGAAGAGAGAGAGATAGAGAGATAGACGAAGCAAACCAATGAAACGAAGAATATGCAGAAAAGAGAAAGTTCTTACAAACGGTAAACAGGAAAGTAATACCGTTATTAAAGTGCTTCAGATCCCCCGCAGAGGAAGGAGTACAATGAGTGACACCAGTAAAACAGAAGCGAGAATGGTCCTCACAAAACTACGGAGCAGACAAGGATAGAATGGGGAGTACCAGCTAAACCAAGAGAGAGCCAGGCAGCAGCAACGAAAAAAGGAAGAACAGTCAGATAAAACACTCACCCTCTTCATATGCCCAATGAAACCCCATCCCTTTTTTCTGCAACATAACGAGTAAGAGAGGCAAACAGATGAAAATGTACAAAACCAACGTTGTAAAAAGAAAATGTGCTGTCAAACTAACACGTACAGGAAATTAAAGGACATATGTCATACCTGAAGGGTACGTTATAGTTTATTGTGTATCTCCCCATTTCGAACTTCAGGAGTCCGGAAAATAGTCGGCAGACATACGCACTTTCAATATTCAAATCCCCGCTTATGTTTTTAGACTCATCGATCAGATTGGAAATTAAACAAGTTACCTCCTTCCTCAAAGTAAATCCTTCTCAAAACTCCACCGCAATTCTGAGGTCAAAAGTGCAGGGGCAGTTATAAGCAAACAAGAAACAGGGAGACCACGACAGAAAGATACCAGGAATGGAATATGCTAGCTCTGAGAACTGAATGGCAGAGATGTTTATGTTGCTTAAATCTGTCAAGGTCAGTGACAACAATGGCAGTATACTTGTAGAAGCAATCGCTGAACTCAGCGGGAAACAGATCCGACACTTGGAATCTGCCACGGCAGCAACAATGAACAAAATAGAGAAAGCGGAAAAGCACTGTACAGTGCCGAGCACAGAATATGGGCGGTGGAAATTCAATAGACATTCAAGAAGACCAACACATCAAACCCAGAGCTCTATAATATCCCAATCTCCCAAGAATTCCTTCCCGTTACTTCCGAGTCAGGAAGGTAGGTGGAATAGGTGCCAGCAGCACATTTGTTTCCATTCCAGTGAGTTCACTGTATTGTAATCCCTTGTTGCTCGTTCTCCGTAGTCTAATGGTACCATGCTAGCCGCTGGTTCCCGATGTCGCGGTTTCAAACCCGGCGGACAGCGACGGCTTTTTTTCTGGCGTAAAAATCCTTCTTTTGGAAGGGAAGTAAAACCGTTGGATCCGTGTTGTTGATTTAGGCACGTAAAAGAAACTCAAGCCTAGTAAAGAGGCCTCTGAGCAAAATTTGTAGTCTTTCACACCCAATATAGAATGGGACGCTAAGAAACACAGTAAAAACTCCAAAAAGTGTCCGAATGCGACATTTCATGTACCTCCTATGGGGAAGTGCTTCCTCGCATTCGGTTTCCGTTTTTCCTTTCTTTTCCTCCAAATTATTCCGAGGTCGTAGTTCTTTAGCATCCCGGAGGTGATGTAGAGCCTCTGTGGAGGTTCAAACTGCGTTCAGGGAATTCCATAATTTCATTAAGTTTCAAAAGATATGGTTATGTAGGAAGAACTGACTTGTAGGCCGCCAGATTGCTTCCTTGGTTCTCACAAATTGATAGTGGTATTTAATTTGTTGATGTTTGTGTATTTGTGTTTACTTCACGCGTGGAAGCCATCTTGTGACGTCATTCATTTTTTAGGTTTGTTAGCTCCATCTGGTGTTAGCAATTTGCGGCAGTATTAGTTTTTTTGTTTAAAAAAAATGCTAGTTATTTTATTTAATTTTGGTTCTTTGTCCTCCGGCTAGCTTTTGAGTCGAGCACGTCTCTATATACAGGTTGTGTAAACGGAAAGGAATCTTTTATCCAAAGATAACACTCATGAAGAAATTTGTTTTACACTTTTATTGTCGAACACGTTAACTATCACATTTACACATTGATCTTGACACTCGCCAAACTGAAACTGTTATAATAACTTAATTACTGATAATTCTTAATTCGCGTACTTTAACTTTTTGTATAATTAACTTTATAACACTTGAGATTTTTCATAACTCTGTTACGCGGAACCTACAAATTGATATCCAAAGTGTGCCGTACAAATACGACGAACTGACTGACTGAAGGCGACGTGTAGTGTACAAAGAATTTTGATGAACTGACGAACCAAAGGCGACGTGTAATGTATAAAGATTTCTGATGAACTGACGGCGATCTACCTCTAACCTACTCTTTTTATACTCATTCACCCAGATATGCCTAAAGATTATAACTGAGCTGCAATTGGCTAATAAAACGCGCCAACATTAGCGTCTATTTTAATATCCAATGAAAATTATGAATACATATGCTCTAAGGAAACGTTCCAGAAGATTCTCAAGGAAAAACGCGCCAACATTACGTAACTTCCTCGTTTCCAATAATGATAAACAGCTCACCCCCTCGCTGCATTATTGCGCGCTATTATTGTCAGTTTCAGTAAGGCCCTATAAACTTACTTGTCAACAATAATTACAAGCAATAAACATCTCAAATCCATGTCACATAAAAATGCATATTCATATTACAATCATTATTTACATTTAAGTAATTTGTGATACAAATTACTGCATCAAAATACATGTTGCTTATGAACGTAGCTCATCGGGCTGTACTCTCCGCGATACTCAAATGATACCGAAACCACTTCCGTCAATGGTCCCAATCCCCACATTAATAAGTTAATACTTAAGCTTGTGTATCATCAAGAAATAAAGAAGTACTACAAGTAAGGATTGTGTGAATACGATTAAGTTCGTTGAGCAAGACCTCTCTACCGAGGGGCCCTATAAAACAACTTAGTGATCTGAGAATATAGTTGTTAGCTTTTATGCAACCCCGGGTTTTGACCCGAAGAATCCTATGACATCTTATCCCATGGTACCGACCAGGTCTATCACCTGTACGTGTTTCTCCCTATTATAAGCAACTTCCGGTCTCAAACGCCCAAATGGCACTACAACATGTGCATATGTCATGCAGATGTTCAATCATCAAGAAACTTATCCGATAATGGTAATCATGACTATTAATAAACATTCTGGCTAACGGTTAATACATTGCATTATATATCATGCTTAAACAATGTACTCTTGTATTACTATCCTCAAATAAGGTTACCAAACTTCTTTTTCTGAATTAAATTCCTAACTTTTATTTTTATTACAGACTTAGTTAAGCTGTCTATACTGAAACTTGCCTAGTTTAACCAAAATCTATGGCTGAGTTTATATATACAGGGCGGACCATGTTATTTGAGGCAATGCAATATCTCAAAAACTAAGTGTTGCAGAAAAAATGTTTTAATGGAATTTTCTTGATTTTATGGGGGAAAGGTCCATTAGTCGTGTTTTGTTTGGAGGATGTTATGACGGTCATTTTAAAGCCAAGGCATTTACTTTCCACAATAATTTTAAGTAACTTTTATTCAAGACATTTCTTTCTACAACACTTTCTTTTGGAGATAATGTACAGTCTCAACTTAACTGTTGCAGTCTGTATATATCCTTTCAGTTCTTATTACATTAGTATACATTTCTTCAGACATGAGCCAGGTATGATATGTCAAACACCTCTAACCCTTTCGTTTTATATAATATTAGGAATGAATTGCAAGAACGCAGCTCAACCCTTCAACACCAAGATCTCCTGTGACAGGATCATTATAAAGCAATTTTTACAAGAGGCTACAGAAAACACAGGTCTTTGCTATTGCAGCTCAGAAAACGCTATTATCAGTAAGTAACCCTCCTCCTTCCCCTCCTCCTCATTATCATCACAGTCATCACAACCCCGGATAATCTCGTCGCAGACAACCATTCTACTGACAGAGCTAAACCTTCCCCTCCAACCTCCACCAATCCCCTAGCCATGAGACAATGACCTGACCTAATCCACTCAACGACCATTACCATTATCACTTTCTCCGCAATCATGCCATCAGTCCCCATTTTCACGAATACATTAAAATTAAACATTAAGTTCACTTTTGTTGATGGATGCTCTTGAAGTGTTGTGCTCCTTAGGGTCCCATTCTATATTGAGCGTGATAGAGTGTAAATTTTGCTCAGTGATCTTTTTATCAGGCTTGAGGTTCTTTTACGTGCCGTAAATCTATGACACGGAACCACCGGATTTACTTCCCTTCCGAAAGAAGCCATGCTAAGGATTTTTGCGCCCAAAAAATCGATCACCCTCAGCCGAGTTTGAGCCCGAGACCTCGGGAGGAATATATCAGTTGCCATTATCACCAGACATGATAATGTGTTCTCATCGAAGACACAATACCATGAGAACATCGACATTTGGCATCATGCCTCCAGTCCTCATTCCTCTTCCACCATTATTACGAATGCAGGCCTAAGAGAGAAGAAAATACTTAAACAAAACACCAAAAAACATATATTCACTCACACTAAACATGAAGCATACACGTGTACACATAGGCTCACTCGCACACACCCTCCAAAGGACACGCACATACACACACACCCATTCAACCATTGCAATTATCTCATTTCACAATCACTTTGCTATTCCATTGTATTACGCAGATCTTTGGAAAACAATAAGGTTTGAATAATAATTATAATAGTAATAATATTAATGATAATACACTAATAATAAAGTAATAATAATTACTTTTATTAGTCTTATGGGTTATTTTTAAATCAGTTCTATAAATGCCTTCTCCATGTAATCCAATAAATGTAATTTCTTTTAGGAGACCATCTAGTCTATTAGGCAATGTGTTTCTAACAGTTTCAGTGTTTAATGTTTCAGGTCCAGTAATAAGAAATCGCTGAAGAAGAAGGACAACACATCTACAGATCTCCATAGGAGAAATCACTCGCCATTCCATCGTACTATTATGCAATAAATCTGGAATGACAATTAGGTGAGAATTATTATTGTTAGCATTATTATTAAACTTATTATTTTTCTCATTTAGAAAGGATATTCAATCATAAAAATATCATTGTTCCCCTTCTCCTTGTTATCTAACAAATGTAATTCTTTGCAGGAAATCAGCTATTGCATTACGTTATTCTTTATTACAGTTTAAATGTGTAATGTTTCAGGTCCAGTGATGAGAAACCACCTAAGAAGATGAAGAACAACTTTGTAGAATTCTGTAGTATGTTGACACCACAGGAGGATCGAATGACTCATATTGTTACTCCCGAGAAAAATAGACGGACGGAAGGACAGTGATTCAGGACTTTTACATCACTGTGATAGTCATATCGTCCTCCGTGGTCTAGGGGTACTATGCTGTCCTCTAGTTTGGAGGTCGTGGGTTCATACCCGGCGTAAGGCGATGGTATTATTCGGACGTAAAAATCCTTAGGATGGCTTCCTTCGGAACGGCAGCAAAGCTGGCGGTTCCGTGTCGTAGATTTATATCAGTAAAAGAACCAAAAGCCTGATAAGGAAGCCTCTGAGCAAACTCTCAGGTCTTTCACTCCTAATATGGAATGGGAGGCTAAAAGCCATCGTAGTTAGGGGGCGACCATATATAGAACTCAATTAATTTTTTTAATAAAAATAAAAATTCCTATCTGTCATAGAATTTAACATGAAATCCCAGTGTTCTACATCAAGACAGAATTTGGAAGGTTTCTGCAAATGGCAGTGTTAGGCAGGGAGTTAGTGCATGAAAGTCTCCCATTATTCGAAACGTTCCTGAAAGTGAAAAATGGCCTGTACAGTGAATACATTTAAAATATTGTTTTCTCGTAGGGCATTACCGCATTTATGGAAAGTGAAAAAACAGCCTTTGAACACTACACCCAATAATGGTGAAATATTTTTAACCCATAAGAAATAATTGGACTAAAAAGAATTGTGCCACTTATTAATAGGCATTTACATAACATTTTTATTGTAAATGAAGTGACACATGCAGGACAATGAATTGAAAAGAAATGTGCTGGAAGTCAATGATAAATTAATAAAAAGATGATAACAATAGTAATAATCTTGATGAGAATGTTAGTTAGCATTGGGGGGCATGCCATCTGAATAGAATTACTGAACGCCTAGCGGTTTACCGGAAAAAATGGGAGTCAGCTTGTTAGAGCAAGAGCAATGTAGTACATCCATGGTTCAAGTCCCGGCTATGGCCTTTAATTTTTCATTCTGAATCTATCATTCCAACTTTAAGTTTCACACTGCATAGGCGGAAGAATAACCATGATTGAGCTAACAGTGGTTAACTGTGAAGCCTGGGACTAAACGTACCTGCGAGATTGTAAGTCACATGCTAACTCGAAATTAATTTGAGAATGCATTCTGTTCTAGAGAAAATGTTACTCAGTTGGGTAACACAGTGTCATACCAGCACGTTGCAACAGCAGCTCAATTGGTTAGAGCAATGGCATGGAAAGCCAAGAAGATCTGTGTTTCAAATCCTGTCTACTATATTGATTTTTTCAATCTGATTCTACGCTTCCAACTTGTATATGAACTGCATAATCCATTGGTTGCACGTATTCGATTCCGCCAATCTGTAGCTATGTTCTCGGTTTGTTTAACAACTGTCAATGAAACAAGGGAATCCAAAAGGTTAACTGTGAATTCAAGTTTTGGTGGACGCTCTTCGCAATGTTAAAATAAAATTAAATTGAGTTATATTAATGAACGCTCTTTAACTGCTGTGATCCTTAACGTCACATTCTATATTGGGCGTGAGAGACCAGTAATTTTGCTCAGAGGCCACTTTGTCAGGCTTTAGGTTCTTTTACGTGCAGTAATTCTACGACACGGGACCACTGACTATACTACCCTTCTGAAGGAAGCCATGCTAAGAACTTTTACACCCGAAAAAAATCCATCGCCCTCCGCTGGGTTCTTCGTAATGTGGCCTGAACCACTTGCAAGGATAAGTCATGTTATATATAGAATTATCAAATAAGTCATTCACAACCGTATAAAAATAATAAAACAAAATAATAGTATTTACATTTCTAAATAAAGTTTGGAAGATTTGGATTAGCCTAAAAATTACATGGTATAGTCTATTATTTTACCAAGGCTTGAAGTTTAAGTACTTTGTCCAGATTCTCAGACAATATATCCGTTTATCCAATTTTGCTTTTAGGACTTTGAATATATGTGTAGAAAAAATACTTTAAGCTAGTAAGCGAGGTTGTAATTTTTGTAACATCTTTTTTAACAATTGTACAATGTTTTTTCTAAGTAAGTATAAAACAAGTAGATATATGCCAACGGTTATTGCAATAGCAAATAAAATAAATGTTTTGAAGTGTTTGTAAACTGTTCTGTAAAGTCCTCTTTCATTCTCGTTTAAGCGCACATAACGGAAAACCAGAAGATATGGACAAAAAGGAGGAATTTTTATCTTAGAAATATATGAAATTTAATTTTCATAACTAAACATCTGTACTAAATTGGAAACAAGACTCTCTTCTTAGTGGTAGACATGAATTTTCAAACACAATGGAAGCAGTCACACTCAAGAATACTGCTTGATGGAAAGGCGAACAAAGCTTTATGTTCACTGTGCAAGTCTATGTGTGTTAACATTAAACGGTCCTTAAACCAATTTCAACAAAAAAGGATTTCTATAATGTTTTCGTTGAAGATGGCATCAAGAACTGACTCATTTCACCGAGAACATTCAAATCTCACGAGAAGGTTTATTTTCATGAAAATCGTTGTGTCACTCCCTGCGAGGTGCTAAAAATTAAAAGTCAAAGATTTGTATTACTGTCTCTCTCTCTCTCTTGCCATGATGTCGAGCTAAGGAGATTGTAAATTGAGTTATCAACATTAGACTTGAAGTTCAGACAAGTGCAAATACACCACCCCAGACATGCTTGTATTGTCTGATTATTCATGACAATGTATTTACATACAAGCCCCTGTCTCATATGATGTAATATTTAAGTTAAATAAACCAATGTCCTATAAGGTACATGAGGTATATAGGAAAACTGTAAATTATTTTTATGAATAAAACCTACTGATAAAGCAGATAATGATGCTTTTTCTATTATTTTATCTTTCATTTCCAACATATTTCTTCTCAGTTCATTGTTCCTACATATGTCTCTTCATTTACAATGGAAAGGTTAGGCCTGTCAATAAATTACAAACTATTGTTTCAATTATTTCTTCATTATTTAAGAAATTTCGCCATTATTGATTGTAGTAATCAAAATCTGATTTTTTTTGTTTTCCATAAATGCGATAATACTATACAATAAAACAATACTTTTAGTGTATTCGCTGCACTGTATCCACTTTCCAGAACGTTTCGAATCTCAAAAGACTTTTATACACTATCTCTTAATCCAACACTATCATGTGCAAAAAGTTTCCAATGTCTGTCTTGATGTAGAACACAGAAACTTCATGGAAAAATCCTAAGCCTTGTGACTTTCAGGGATGTAAACGTCCTGGAGAACTGTTTTGTGTACATCACTCTCGGGAGTAACAATACTAATCCTTCGATAATTCTGTAGCCTTAGCTTCCTATACAAAATCTGCAAAGTTATTCTTCTTGTTCTCGTTCTTCAGCGGTTCCTGATTACTGGACGTATAACATTACACACTGAAACTCCCAGAAAAAAATCATGTAATAGAATAGTTGGTCCACTGAAAGCAATTATATTGTTAGATAACACACTGAAGGGGAACTGATATCTTTATGACTGAATGTTCTTTCTAGGAATTAAAAAATAGTAATAATAATAGTGATAGCACTAAGACTAGTCCTTACCTTACTGCTTTACCAGATGTTTTGCATCATAATACGATGGAATAGCGAGTAATTCCTCCTATGCAGGTCGGCAAAGTTGTTGTTGTTGTTCTTCTTCTTCTTCTTCTTCAGTAGTGTCTTATTACTGGGCCTGAAACATAACACATAAAAACCGTTAGAAAAACAGCATGTAATGGAATAGCTGGTCTCCAGAAGGGAATATCATTTATTGCATTACAGTGAGGAAGTACATTTCAGATTTGATCTGAAAATAAATACATTAATAAAACTATAATAGTAATAATAATAATAATAATAATAATAATAATAATAATAATAATAATAATTCACGCCTAAGCATTTGCTAAAGCTATGCTTAATACAATGGAATAGGAACGTGATTGTGAAATGAAATGGTTGCACCGGTTGAATAGGTGATAGAGAGAGAGAGAGTGTGTGTGTATATGTGCGTGGGAGTCCGCGTTCAGCAGGATGTGTTTGTATGTGTTTGATCACGTGTATGCTTCATGTTTAGTGGGAGTGAATATAATATGCTTTCTTAATGTGTTTAAGCGTTTCCTTCTCCCACAGGGCTGGATTCGAATTAATGGGGGAAGTGGAGGAGGGATTGGAGACATGATGTCAAATGTCAGTCCTCTCCTGGTATTGCGTTTTCGATGATTATGTCTTCATGTCCGGTGATAATGGTAGCTTAATTCATCCTCCCTGCAGACGAGAGAGAAACAACGTTAGACAACGTTATTGAAAAAGCAGGGTTAGTTTTTCACGTTTACAGTAGTGCAACTATATTTTGGCTTGAATATTTACTTTCTTGATTGTAGCAAGTCGAGATATGTGCAACTAACAGATTCATTTTCTGTCATTCTGTTATAAGTGTGACTTCCACTCTTTTACAGAAGGGGGCTTTCCATTGTTCATCCTCGCTATGTATATTCAAGTTAGGGTGGAATAGTCTCGCAGTCTTGTATGTGTGGTTTGACATTCATGGGGGAGGAATCTAGCATCTCTGCAAAGAATACCTTGATTGTAAGGCTATTTATGTAATGTATTTCTTACCAAAAAGCTTTTTGGAAATAAACGCATGCTGAAATGGTTTCATTACGTGAATAGTTGTAGATGAATAATATAGTAGGCTAAAATGTTTGCAATATTTTTTTAAAGAGCGTGCTGCTGTGTGAGGCTGTAAAATCCCATGCTCATTCCATATCATCGCAAGAACTTTTAAAGTTCTGAGATGAAGTTCCGCTATTCAATGGTACGCCTTTTGTTAGTTCTTCTTTCTTTTAGCTATACTAAATAAACTGCTGTAAAGCGAATATAGATGCGTTTAACGTATGGAATTACAGTTAATATGCTGGGTGTTTTAAAAAAAACCATAGGATGGGGAAACCGCTGTTAGCGGCGTTCCTATACAACATACATTCAACTGTCAAGTATTATAATGCAATGGAACATTGTGCATAAAAACGACCTCTGGGTGAGTGTGTGGGGTTGGATTTTAAATTAAGCATAGAGGTGTTAGAGATAAAAAGGAATGGGACATTTTGTTACATGTCTAGATTGCACAAGCTGCAGACAATGGAGATGACAAAGGATTGATTAACTCACAGGTGTTACGGGGGCTGGAAGTGTATCCCAAGGGGGTGTGACGGTAAAAGAAGGATTTTTTATGAAGCATTCAAGTGTTCGAGATGAAAGGGAATGTGGGGAAGATGTTACGTGTCTATACTTGCAAGGTTACAGACAAAGAAGTTGGGAAAGGTTTCATTAACTTACAATTGTCGGGGGCGCTGCAGATGTGTTCCAAGAGGGTGAGAGTGCGCTTAAAGAAACTGGGGAATTGCGAGACCGCTTTATAGCGGCATTCGCCTACTTCCTTGTGTCAGGTATTGATATAATCAATGGGAAATAATGCACGTGTAAACGAAGAAAGGAATGCACGAAGAGGTTCTCTATTTAAGCATGCAGGTGTTCACAAGGGGGCGGGTAGAAGACCAGTGACCGTTTATATAGTAATTCCGTTAACAAATTGCAACAAACTGGCATAGGGTGTCGTGGAGAGACGAATAACTACCTGCCAAAGGTTAATTATTTGCTTATTTATTTAAACTGCGTCGAAAGACCTTTATAGGGTGCAGTAACGAGCTGTCAAGGAGATAAACATTGGGGTATTTGTGTAAAGTATGCTTAAACATACATAGTGGTGGAGGTGGGCTGGTTAATGAGCTGTTAGAGGGGGTATATACTGTTTTTTATTTAAATTTAGTTAGAACATACAAATACTAACTACTAACGCGAGAAGAAACGGCAAGAGAGATGTCAGACTTCGTAGAGGGAGGACACGATCCGGCCCCGAAGAAGAAAGAAGTCACCAGGGAGAATTAATTAGTAATTCACCAGGGGTAATCGGCTTATAATGGTGGGAGGATTAGTACGAAGCAAATTATTTTAATACTATGACGCAAACACTGACAATTCTATAGCAAACATCCTTCTTCGCATGCAATGCATTGACTGAGAAATTTTTCCGAGTGGAAAATTACCTGAACGCAAAACCTGACCAAATAATGCTTCTGCTTTCAGCAAAATTAGTACACGTCAAGTTGTCAAATTCTTAAATTTTAAAAGATTTTAATTTAGCAAGTAGAGCATCACATCAAAATTCATGCTACCTACAGAAATTGTGTTCGTCAAGAAATACACAAAAAATTACGAAGGATAAGTTAATTTCTATAAGTTTAAAACCAAATCTTATCATTTAGCAACTCCACTTCCAAAATATCGTAATAACCACCACTAACATTCCACATCTTAATGTGATCGATACATTTTTATAAGATTGTGACAATTACAATTGTATAAGGCTATGGATATTTAGGATATAAATGTTAAAGAGGAACGATTGGACTGGCTTTAAAATTTCTGGCAAGTCATTTTGCGAGTGCTTATGCTAGCAGGGGAGTATTGCGTGATTTAAAGGGAAACGTTTGTGGAATGTTCACGAAGGTAGCAACATGTGTTTAAAATCTGCTAATCATGCTTACGCCACATATGTCAGCATTTATCGAATCGCAAACTTAGCACATTCCAGCTGTATTTAATGTTAGCGGCTTTTTTGACACAGTGCTCTTTGCCAGAAATGTCCTAACAGAAATCTATGGCACTCAGTGCTTTAAACTATGATTTAATCTTGAGCTACGAAGCAGTCTCAAAGAAACATTGAATTTCGTACCTCCTTCGCACCCAAACAGGTAACTCTGACTGTTATCATCTTCTGGCATGTTGTTGTAGTGTATGGTAGCACTTCAGATAATTAAATTTGGAACCAGCGTTATAAGTAGTTGTTGTCTTCCTTCACCAACTCTCTTCCCCGTAACCCCCGCCAAGCTTTACACTTTCCCATAAAATCTGTGCTACCCCCTCATTGCTAGTGACGTCACCGGTATCAAATAGAAGCGACGGTGGGCAGGCGTTGGTTCCTAAAGTGCGGTGCCATCACATCTGTTGGAAACGCCGGTCCCTACTTCTTTTTGCTAAGGATGTGGTTCGATCCCATCCGCGACTGCAGCGTCCTATTTTTTTCTCCCACAATGTGCTTTCTCCAGTAGTAAGAGCACTTAACATCTAAATTCCTTCTGCCACTATAATATTTTGGCATTCTGCGGGCTCTATTTGTGCTTCTTTTCTCCTGTATACCAAAAAATAATGCCTCCCCTAAAAGCAATAATATACCTGTAACTGTGTTCCCTAGTATGATGGATATAGGGTGCTCAAACCTTGGTATGTACTTTATTTTTAGCAGATTTTATGTGAAATTGAGTACAGAACTTACAGACCCAATATGAAATTCATGCTTCATAGAGTTGCAAAGTATTTTTGCTCTTCTTGAAGGTTGATTTAAATAGGTTTCTCTCAATCTTTCCAGTAAAGACTACCAATGGGTATAATTCTTAAAGCAAGTACTCTGTGCATCGAGACCATATTCAAATTGAAAACCAACATAGAAAAAGAAAATAAAAGCAGTTTTGAATGGAAATATAATACAGGAATTCTGCTGCTTAACTTCAAATTTATTTAAGATAAATGCGTAGCGTAAGCCTATAATTTTGCCTCACAGAGGAATTTATGTTTCACGCTTAGTTCGTAGTGCATTATTTCAGAGATGGGTTAACTGATATTCACAGTTTCATCAAACGCCTACTTTGTCCACCTAAATGTTTTGCAGCATTTACGCTGAATTTGCATTTCTTCGTTTACTGACAGAAGTTTCTCATGCTTGCGATATTTCAATATAACTTATTGTACATAGTACACATAATATCTAAAAATAACTGAAGTTTACAGAAACAAAATAAAACGGACATGGAGGCTTTTGAATCTTAATTTGCTTTCCTATATGCTACAGAACGCATTCCCGGCAAAAACGTCATTTGCTGCAGGAGTGGGATAGGAACGCAGATTTCCCAGCACTAGGAAGTAGTTATGTTAGCCCTTTTCCTTTACTACTGAATGCAGCATTATAATATGTCTTCGGTATACTCCTTAAACATTCTCATTTTCAACATTTGTACAAGATATTTATTTCTTTTAGCCCCTTCTATCCCAGAGAGAGAGAGAGAGAGGAAGTAAACGAACAAAGACAATTCTGCATGTGGGGTTTGAAAGCACTTGGAGTACATAAATTATGCCGAGTTACATTGGATACATCCAGACATTGCATACACGTAGTATAACCGGGCACTCACGTATTTTTATTGTAGCAATCCAACAACTCCACCCTTTAACTCTTGTGTCTATTTATTACTATTAGGTTTTCCACTTTGCAGCTGCGCACTATCTTATGTCAGTCGTAACCGGATCCAACGGATTATTTTTTTCTTTTCCAATTGAAGTATCTTCAGTATACTAGTGTGCAATTGTATTTGATTATCATATGTTGTAGAATCTAGGTATTGTAGATAATATTTATTTCTATTACCCTCGAGGTTCATACATACGGCCTAGAATTCATCATCGTTCTTACAACTGAAACAACTTAAATTGTGTTTCCGGAGACCCTCGCATATTAGGTATCTCTTCTCATTATTTTTCAGTTCAACAGAGATCATGTTTGTCTACGGCGCATAATGGCATACAGACTAAGACATGCCACTTCAGAGAGCGCCAAGACCAATAGTTAGTCATGCTCTTGCGAACGTTGCATCCTCGCATGAAATGCTGTATAAAGTCTGTTCAACGACGTTTTAGCTATTGGGGTGGGTTATCTCTCACTCGAAGCTTTGACTGGTGGGATGGTAACACAGTATGCTTAACTCCTGCCGCGCGTGGGCGTACGAAAAACAGCCAGCATTCTTTCACTATCGCATCATTACCCCCTGCTTGCCTCACACCAGGTAAATACTACCTCCTTCCAGTAGCTCAGGCCCTACCTGAAGGAGGGGCTCCTCCAACCACTAGCTAAAGCATCGTTGAACAAACAGTGTTTGTGTCTATCAGGTTACAATACTGACTGCATCTCATACTATTTCTAAAGCAATCCTTGCAGGTTTGCCTCTTATGGTTAAATTTTCTCCTCCCGTGTCAAATTTATTAAGTCTTGTTACAGATTGTGTAGCTTCTTAGCTATATGTAAACAGTAATTTCAGTAAAATCCGGTCACCCCAGCTGGTAACAACAGGTTTTCCTTACGTCAGCTTTTCAACAATCCTTACGGTCTTCACCAAGGCAGATATCCCTGCAGCCACGGCTTCGACCACCGCCAGCTAAACTCAAAATACCCAACATGGAATTTTTTTCTCTCCTTTTTTCTTCTTCTTCAGGTATACAATTGGCATTCCCTACAGGTTACGTTTTCTTAACTTATTTTCGCCACTGTTGAGTGCCTATACACTTGTCACTTTTATAACTTTATGAATTTTAAATGTTAAGTTCGTATCTGAATCCATTTTTCTCTTGTGTACTAGATAATTACATTTTCCTAGGTTTATAGCTTGACCTATCAGGGATCTGAATTACTTTTCCACGCGGAAAGTGTCAAGGCTTGCGCATTGCTGTTTATATAGAAATTTTTTGCGTTTACGTTCATCCCCGGATGTTAAGCCTCATGGTCTCTGGAGATGTGCTTTACTGTAATGTTGAGCTATTAAGCCAATGTTGAGTTCCAGTGTTAATGTTGTAATACTCAGGGAAGTGAGGCTACATTTGCTTCTTAAATTCAATGAAGTAAACTCAGGATCTTGTGACGATTTTTTGTTAGAGTATAATTCTACTGCTCTGATTTTTGGGATTAGTTTTCATAATTTTGACACTGTTTTTGTGAGAGAATATGTATCTCTGATAGCTTCTGGTAAATATGAATTCGAAGGTGTGTGAAAGCACTATTCTTCCTAAATCATCTTTAAAGTTCAAGTATAGTACACAGAAATACTATTTGGTCATGATCAAGTATATTTTATTGTTAGAGCTAATGAACATATGGATTTGTATGTATTTTAGATGCCATATAGTGTAATTACTTTGTGTCTTGGCATCATAAACACCGCTCTGTACGCTAGCTCCCCATTTTGGTTTTTTGATGCTTGGCACTTATAGATTGCACAGCAGTACACTTTAACTTTGTGCTACCTACTAAATTATATTAAATTGAGTTTTTTTCATTTGAGTTTTATTTATGGAGGCTCTTTAAGTACTATGGTCCTTAGCATCCCATTCTATATTGGGCTTGAAAGACCGAAAATTTTGCTCAGAGACCGCTTATCAGGCTTGAGGTTCTTTTACGTGCCGTAAATCTACGACACGGGACCACCGGCTTTACTTCCCTTCCGAAATGCTACGTACTGAAAACACATAGACACTGTATATTGACTTACACTACTGATGACACAGCAACCATGTCTCTACCATATTTGTTTCAGGTTAACCAGATATGGTCAAATCTTACCTTGATGCCTTATTCAAAATTTTGTATCACAATCTTTGGGGTCTCTCATTGTTACCATTCCATTTGTAATTTTCACTCCTGTTCTCTATTTATCTCCATTCTCCAAATTATTTACAATGGTTTTAGGTATTGGAAACACGGCCGTTTCTTTTTCTAATTTCTTTGCGTATTATGTTAATTATGTATTTGTTGGGTTAAGACCCAAGCTTACTACTGACCTTACCCATTTTCCAGTACTCACCAGTTTCCGATCTCCCAACTTTTTGTTTTGGTATTCCCTAATTCCACTACATCCTACTAAGCTTTTTTTCTCCACCCCTAACTCCATCGGTGGTGAATTTCGCCAACTTCCTTCCTGTGATACACGAGTACTAGCCATTGTCGTTTTACCCTTCTCCAGATGCTTAGGGGGAGCTCTTATATAAGGATACACCCCAGAATACAACTACGGCATTGTATTCATCATCGCACCATTTCTGAGGAAGCTGATTTACCTCATGGTGTGTTTTCGCCCAATGGCCGTCGACGACGAAGGTTGCACCTTCATAGTCTCAGACAATACCTGTACCAGGTGCTCAAGGACACAGATTCACCTCCTCTGCGCTTTCATACACGCATGGAAGTTTAGTAATAGCGTCTGTTTTTCTCTTCACCAGTTAAGTGTGGATTTCAGGAAGAGTGTGTCAGAAACCTTCCCTCAGAGTTTATTTAATTTCGTATACAGTACGTCAAGCAAAGGCATGTGTTAATGCCTTCGTAAAAATGATTCCTTCCCACCCTAGCTCAAACAGGGCTTTGTCAGTAAACTTTTGTGTCCTCCTCAAGACGTTAATTTGCTTTGTGCAACGACGGCAAGACTGTTTTTCGGACTTTGTATCACGGCGAGCACTAATGTATTCTCTGCTGTCATACTTATTTCATCCTACTCCCTCTGTTTTCCAACTGTACCCACCCTCCTCCCGACTCAATTCTTGCCCCTCCCTCACCTCTACTTTCTGTTCAACCCATCGTTCTCCTCCGTAGTGTAGTGGTTACCATTATAGTCTCCAGTTCCCGGCGGAGGGGATTGGCTCTTTTTCGGGCGTAGCAGGGCTTCCTATGGAAGGGAACTAAAGCCGGTGGTCCCGTGTCGCAGATTTACGGCACGTAAAGGAACTTCAAGCCTGATAAAGAAGTCTCAGAGCAAGATTTCCGGTCTTTCACCCTGTATATAGAAAGGGACGCTAAGGACCACAACAGTTAAAGATCGTCCATAAATAAAATTCAATTTTGTGCCCAGCCCATCAAACCCAATTTCAGTCCATTTGTTGTGTTTTGTTTCTTTTTCTCCCTGTTTGAGCACCACTAATTTTGTATTATTTTTGTTACAGCTGCGGATACCTGAGTTTCCTGGCACGGAGTAGGTTCATATACATATACCTTTATGAGAATGTAACACTTATAATTCTATAACCCTAAGGATGTTTAGGTCAAAATTGTTAAACAGGAAAAATGGAATTGGCTTTAGAAATTCGGGCATGTCATTTTCCGGATGCTTATGCCAGCAGGGGAGTATCGCATGAAGTGTTTGCCGAAAGTTCGCGATGGTACGGATACATGTTTGAAATCTACAAATCATGCTTACACCGCATATGTCAGCACTAAGCGAAGCGCAACCTTAGCATGCTCCAGCTGTATATAAGGTTATGGTTTTTTGACTTCGCGCTCTCTGCCAGACACATGCTGACAGAATCAGTCCTTTAACCCTTGATTAATTTAATCTTCAGTTACGAACTAGGAATGCGGAAACGTGGAACGCCGTACCTCCTTCACATCGGAATGAGTGAGTTACAAGGTATACCTTCTTGTGCCAACATTTGAACACAAAACCTTCATTTACATGTGGCAGTGGACCACAATCATAGTATTCTGAGAGATGCCCACCAAACAATAAGTCGAAATCGATACGATGAAGGTTACCAGTATTGTCGGTAAACGCCAGAATTATGAACTTTCTCAGTCAAAAGGATGAAGAAATTCCGCAGATAATATTTGTTATACATAAAGTGTAATATACTTTGAGCTTGTCTATCTCTAAAACTAATCTACATATTCATAAGCCGTCGTAGCCGTGATGCGATTATCATACACTGGGAAAACAGGAATATTTCAAAAATCATATTATGCCAGATAACGACCTTCATTGCTTTTCTGTTTTATATATTGAATTTCTAGAGTAAATAAAAAGAAACACGATTTCTGAATCCCAAATAATAAGAACTCAATTCTGCCGCAGCCAAATTTGCAATGTGGGTATTGCATCCGCCGCAAGGCCTTCTAGGAATTGCAGTAATATTTTCACAGACATTTCTGCAAAAGGATATTGTAGAAAGCGTGGAATGTCGATACTAACTACATTTTGTATACAAAGCTTATCGATAACACATTTTGAACTGAATCTCTAAGCCCCAACCTTATTTTGTTCATTAATGCTAGCCAAAGCAATACCTTTCAAAACAAATATATTACATATATTTTTTAATTTAGAACCTGTCCGCTACTGGGATTTCGTCATCTATGTTATGATAAGCCGCTCCACCCCTTTTTCAATACAATGCTCTATTTCAACTGTTTTAACATATAATCCATAATTACATAAGTAATCTATATACACCACTGCTCATACTAGGAAATTGTTGGTTCACCACTTGACCTCCTTCAGCGCCTTATAGGGAAAGATTTCTTACCATTACTTACACAGTCTGAAGGCGCAGTCCAGGTCGATTGAAACGACCATCCACTGTAATTATTACAACAATTTCATCACAAAAGATCACCTTTCTTATTTCCTTAGTCTTCCAAGGTTCGTCTACTTTTGATTCGGCAGCTTTCCATTTCTTCTGAGTAATTACCTATTTTAACATTGCAGTGTTATGCCAGATTGGTGACATGAGGTGTTGCTCTTCTCCTACCGAGCGAAACTGGTCGGCAGAGGCACTTCTTTAGATTGTTTGTATTTCCATTCTGGTGTTAACTTAGCTCCAATTAACTCCATAAGCCACGATTCGAGTCTAACGAACTTTTGATTAGGCAAAGCAACCCCTTTCCCGTAGGATCTTTAGCAACCTCCTTACTTCTTTTCTTATAAGTATCGCTTTTAGACCTTAAGTTTTACATGTGCATAGCATCTTTTCTCGTCCATTTGGAAATTGTATTAAGGTTAAGTGTATCTCCAAAATCTTTGCTATCAGCTGCTTCATCTTAACTTGAGAACCTAATTAAGAAGACTTCAGGAGCATGGCTAAGATACATCGAGCAATCATTGGATGGCGGTCGGCAGGACTTGTCATAACACCATCACTTTCTATCGATGCGGGAATATATGCCCTCAAAATAAATTTTATTTGAAATGCAATGAGTGGATAATAAGTTAATTGTCCTTGGTTCAAACTAAAATGTACCACTCCGAGGGAAGAAAAAGTGTATAAGTGACTAACATAACCAGGATAGTCATAAAATAAATTAGAATTTGGCGAAGGTACCTCGACGCCGTCACACCTAAATTCACGGATAAGGAGCCCCTGACAATTTAAACAGTAGAAACAGTGGTATTACTAGGTGGTACTATGTTTAGTAGTAATGATAATAGTAGGTGTATGAGTAATGGAAGTAACAATAATAACAATCTACTATTATTGTCATAGTGCTTAGCATTACTATGGTTGGCTTTTGTAATACACATAATTATGAACAACCTTGATTTCCTTTCAATCAGTTACCTATACCGTATATTTTCAATTACAGTATCATTCAATTAAATACACAATGACTCCATGTTCTGCTTTATTATTTCTGATTCGTAATAATAACCGTATTAAATAATAATCTTCCTTTCCAGTTTAGATAAAATATTATTGTACGTTTGAGGAATAAATACAGCTCATTGGCTTCCAACTCCCTTGTTTCAAATCACTAGGTATACATTTGAGTGAAGACGCTAGACTACACATGCAAGTGCGAGTCTAAGGTGCCGGTTTGCTTTATCATACACCGCCCGTACTGTTTGCTTCCGTTAACTTTGGTTATAATGAAAGAAGAGAAAGCACTGCAGCGTTTACCTATCTGGCAGTCTTGCACAGCTGCCCGAAGCATTATGGCGGATGAGTAGCACCTTACGTAACTTTTGCAACAAATGAACTTCAGCGAATGAAATGCAAGAATACACGCGCAATTATTTCGGTTGACACCGTATCCTGCCAGCCATTTAAACCCCATATCCTTCCAGCCATTTAAACCACATATCCATTTGTTTCAGTTTTCCTTCCATGCTGAGTATAAAACGAAACAAATAGAAATGTTGTAAGAGAAATCTGTGAATTAGTAACGAAGGCGTACGAGGATTTGGAGTGATCCTATTACAGAGGCTGCCAAATGAAAGGGGCTGTATTTCTTATGTGCTTCCAAGTACTACCAGTTTGAAGGGTTGAATTTAAAAGTATTTCGTAAAGCTTATATTTTTGTAGTAGCATTTTAGCATTTACTAGTAATATTGTCTCTGTAAAAATAAGTATTGAACCTTCCCAGACTATTATAGTAGTTCTGTGGAATTAAACGAAGGGGTTACACACTTTTGTCAAATTTCTAATTACTGTTCTCCTTTAGAGTGACCAGCATGAATTTAAAGATAAAGTAGCAACGATTCCATACAACATTTAATCTAAGGAAATAAACAATATTTAACACTGCATATTATAACTGTACTCTTTATCGTCCCAATTATGTAGGCTTACTCTTCAGTTCGACTGCAGGATCACTTATGTTTGTCGTCGGATACCACATTCTCCTCGATGATCTTGGTGGACATTTCTAAACCTTAGGAGGCACTGTTAAGATCAACCCCTCCAGAAGAAATTTTCTGACCAGTAAACTTTACAATTTTGTTAAGTTACAGTTGGTTAAGTATACAGAACAGGTTCAGATTAGTTCGGTAAGGATGTGAGACAATCTCCAATAATAAATGCTCTAGTACTAATACATCGGAAGTCTCTTAGTCATAAGGTTTTATCTTGAATTTATAGTGGCTTTTATTCCCACCAGTACGACATTTAGCCATTCCTCAGTAACCAGCCTAGCCCAGCACATTTTGTGGCATTTTTCGCGGTACCTTCCAAAATATTGCCCTTTGTATAATGCATTTCTTAGTGGTCTAATTCTATTCCTTGCACTCTGTAAAGATATTTTTGGTAATATTTACACAGTTAACAAGCGTCTGAGTGAATCGTGATATCGGGTTGTAGCTTGGAGTATTAGTATTTTAGCAGTGGACTTTGGGTGATGAAATCTGTCACATTTCTATGGTCCACATAGAGTGTGTCAGATTTCGCATTCCAGTTGGTTTCCAAAGCATATGTATCACTGTGTGTGCCTATTGCCTTGGGCATCCAAAGTTATTTGAGTTGACATGAGCGTGTGATACATTTTTCATTGGTAGGCTGATGCTTGTTATGAGTGACACCAACTCGCCGTAGAGAGCAGTCACTCGGAAGTTCGGCATTGCTTCAAAGTGATCCATGTAAGTATCCGTGACTAAAGGAGAGGTATCAGGGGAGTTGTTAGATGTGTGATGGTGAGGTTGTTCTAGCAGTGGACTTTGGGTGGCGAAATCTATCAGATTTCTATGGCCCATATCGAGTGTGTCAGATTTGGCAGTCCAGCTGGTTTCCAAAGTGTATGTATCACTGTGCGTATTTATTGTTTGGCTATCCACAGTTATTTGAGTTAACATGAGTGTATGGTACCTTTTGGCATTGGTAGGCTGATTCTTGCTATGAGTGATGCCAACTCGCCGTAGAGAGCAGTCACTCGGAAGTTCGGCACTGCTCCGAAGTCATCCACGTAGGTACCCCTGACTAAAGGAGCGGCTACAGTGGGGTTGTTAGATGTGTGACGGTGAGGTGGTTCTCCCAGTATCGCTGACAAAAGGAATGGGGCTGCAGCTTATGCCAAAGTGTAGTCTACTATAGCATAGGTTGTAATGTTACTTGTAATTTCATAATGGTTTCATTGCCTTTTATAATGCCGTGAACCAAAGAGATTTTGTTTAGATTCTCAAATACAGTACTATTTGCAAAAATTCTTGTACAATATCACTAGAATATGCGGCGTAATAGGTTATAAATTTCAGAAGCAATGACAATGTTTCTGGCATCACATTTCGGCCCATCTAAAACTAAGTTGAGAGACGGTTTCCGTCCTTTCGCCCCAGATGCTTCTGTGTTTGTTATACCTGATTGGTTGAGTAAAATATGTCGCATGATTCTTCCTCCGATGGTATGACTTCCACATAATGCAAAGTTTGGAAACGCAGTGTAGCATTTTATTGAAGTAAATCGTCTAATCTTCACTATATTAGCCTGAACATAATATAGCCTATAAATAATAATAATGCGCATATGTGTGAGCTTCTACTTCTCTCTATTAATACTTGTATTTGGGCCTATCTGTCTTCCAGACATTCTGTGTCTAAACCGAGTACTTTATATCTTATCCAGCACATGTTAAGACATAAAGGCATATACCATAGTAAAATATAATATTTGTTTGCTTATAACGATACGTTGATCAGTACATGTACATAGCACATGAAAGCTCTGATCATCCGCACAAAATTCAATATACCTACTATGTTTCCGCAATTCTTAATACATTGCGCTCTTAGAGCGGTTTTTCCTTATTTTTGGGGTTTCTCCTATTCAGCCTGTTACCGTGATTGCATAAAGAAAGCCGAGACACAGTTACCCCACCTTTAGATGTGCAAGATATCCCGAAATTCGAGACAGTTTACATTAACACCATTCGCAGAATATTCCGAAATACATCACTTA
The DNA here is from genome assembly GCA_030765065.1 of Deroplatys truncata. Lineage (NCBI taxonomy): Eukaryota > Metazoa > Arthropoda > Insecta > Mantodea > Mantidae > Deroplatys > Deroplatys truncata. Next base: position 531,216,523 of record CM060990.1, on the reverse strand, counting down.
TATGTGGACTAACCAGCAGCACAAAACCTAAAAATACATTATTATGCTGCTTTCATTCTTACCTTAGCTCTTAGCCTCAAGGACATGGTGAGTGCAGTGCAACGTTAAACAATATCATAAGAGCTGACAATGCATCGCTGCTAACATGGAATTTTATATGCGGTTGGTTTCCTAACGGCCATTTTTCCTTTTTATTTTATATTCAGCTTCAAGGCAGGTTTCTCATTTTAGAGATATTTACTACAGTCATTATAGTTAATTTCTGACGTGACGGCAATGTAGAAGCCACAAAATTACAAGTTGACATACTTGCCTTTAACATAAAGCTCTACTACGGAAACAATAGAAAGAAACTTAATCAAGAATCAAATGTAAAATACTTCCAGAGTATTCATAAAATTTAACCTTTGTATCGTGTTTAAGTGTAATTTTTCATTTGAATATTATAATGGCTTGAAAGATTGTAATCATTTTATTATAAATAACAATTAAAGTAGGTCCATCATAATCAGTACACTAGAGCCGAAAATTATTTTGAAAGTCGTGGGTTTTCTCAACTCACCATTCACCAATATTAAATGTAATGTAGGGAAACCGTTTCATAAATAATATTATCTATAATAAACTGCAGTGGTGCCTGAATATGAAAAATCACGAGATGATAACTACGCTCTTCAGTGAGGAATGAGGCTAAGCGACAATATCGGACTTGTAGTAGCTCTTACCGCCTGATGATACAGGCATCTCAAATGCTGTTATGTCATTCCTATAAATAAATTAGAGTAACTGAATTCTATTGCAGGTTTTCTGCTCCTATCCTATTTTTGTTCTTTTATTGTACCATTACATTGCTGGATGGAGCCTCACAAGGTACGGGGAAAGGTATAATGACGTAAGGTCACTTTCTCCAAACCAGCGCCTACACCAGATGTGAGGAAGACGGGGACGCAACTCAGGGATGTAATCGAGGTGGTTATAGGTTACTGGTAACTGGAAGGTTGGCGAAAGGCTCACACTATTAGACGTGTAATTTCGATTCAAGAGAAGTGTCGATCTTTCTAATAAGTAATCTAAACTAAACTACATTGCAAGAGAAGGATGGACAACCTTTGGGTTTATCTGGTAGACGGAAGAAGTGCAGTGTTCCATCTTTGTCGTACCTAGGGACTGCGTGGAAGTTGTAAGTAAGCACAAAAGAAATCTAAAAAGCTGAGAGTCACAGAATCCTGCTATTTAAGTCGTACACTGAGCACCAGCGGTAAAAAGAAATTCTAGGTTTTAATACATGACGAGATTCTGTCTAGTGCTTTAGACAGCACTGACGTATGCGGGTGTCAGAATGAACTGCATAATCCACCGACGTGATGAACACTAGGTGATCATTCCCCTAAAAATCATACCTCAAAAACCCTACTTGTAGAAGCACCCGGAAATGACTCCCAAAACTTTTCAGGCTAATTTCATCGGTTTACTTAAACAAAATTTTTCATTAATATCTCGAACTTTATAAAATCGTGTTTATTACAATTCTGTAAATTAAAATTGTAACCGCCACAACCTCCTCCGCGCCTGGAAAATTCAAATCTTCACAACTGTGATAAAACCTAATAATGAAAAGAAAATAAATACGAAGGTAAGTGTGCCTAAACTGAAATGAAACAACACATACACTCATATTAAATTTGACATGCCGGACAGAACGATAGCTGTGAACAGGATAGGAACGTAATTGGAAGGGGGTTAAATAGCGGGCAAACAGGCGGAGGAAAAGTAAGCCGGAACAGAAGAGAGTGACTTAGTACTCGTCATGACACAAAGTGAGCAAAACACTCTCGTCGCCGTTATAGCAAGCACAGGGAAGTCCTGAGGAGCACACTTAAGCACACTAGCAACATCCTGTATAAGCAAAGTTGAGCCTGAGTTTGGTTCTTCTGCTGCAGCCACTGTCCATCGGCGGCTTTCTCACAAAATCATTAAAAAAATCCACCGTTGATGCACTGTTTACAACATTGAGTGGCTTCGCTTAAGCAAGGCCGTACGAGTTACCTAGATGGACATCGCAGTGATCGACAAAACGAGGTAACCACGCTATAAATTGTGAAGAAAATCCACAAAATGGTATTGGGTGACTGTGGACTGATAGTGCGTGAGCTAGCAGATATCATAGGCATTTCAAAAAGTGCTGTACATCGCATACTAGCTGAAAGTTTAGACATGAGAAAGCTGTGCGCAAGATGGGTGCTGCATTTACTCACAATGGAAGAAAAGCAGCTTCATGAGGATGTTTCAGTCGAGTGCTTGGTGATGTTTCGTTGCAATCAAACCGAGGTTTTGCGTCGATTCCTAACAATGGATGAAACATAGTCCATCACTTTACACCTGAGACGAAGCAACAGTCAAACAGTGGATTGAAAGCGGAGAATTGGCTCCAAAGAAGGCGAAATAAGTTCCATCTGCAGGCAAGGTTATGGCGTCAGTTTTTTGGGATGCGCGTAGGATAATGTTCATTTATTATCTTCAAAAACGAAAAGCAGTCAATTGCGAGTGTTATGCAAACTTATTGCAACGTTTGATGATGAAATCAAGTAAAAACGGCCGCATTTAGGGAAAACGAAAGTTGTGTTTGTGCACCATTTCACACGTACATTATCACCATCGCCAAAATCAATGAGTTTAAGTTCGAATTGCTTCCTCATGCACCCTATTCGCCAGATTTAGCCCCTTCCGATTATTTTCTGTTTCCAAAGCTGAAGAAATGGCTTCGTGGTAAAAGATTTGCGCACAATGAAGAGGTGGAATTTGCAGTTGATGGATATTTTGCAGAACTCGAAGGTTCTCACTATAAACAGGGTATCGAAGCTATTGAACACCGCTGGGAAAAGTGTATCGAGCTGAAAGGAAACTATGTAGAGAAATAAAGATGTTTTTCCAAACATTTTTGTTTTCTTTGTTAGGTCGGTACTTCTGGGACAGCCCTCGTACTTGAGCGTGAGCTGCACATAGCATATCTGTGTTTCACTGCACATATGAAATAAAATAATTCCGTAAAAATAGTGCTCGCAAACATCCTTCCAAGTGACACCAAGGAAGATTATCAGAGTTACCAAGATAAACATTCTCCCACAAAACCGTGACAAAGATGCTCAAAATTCAATAATATCCTAGAATCTGCTTAATGCTTCTCAAGACCAGATCTCAGTGAAGACCGTGAGGTTTTAACTTGAGTGAACTAAAAAAGAACGAAACGTAGTCTCATATCATTGAACAATACAACAATAGCAGTACTTAAACCATTATCAAGGAAACTGACTACAACAGTAAGTCACCAGACACCGTGAGGTTTTGGCTTTGAAATAAAAGTTAAAAGAACAGCTTCTCCAAAAACCTACCATGCAGGGGCCGCGAGGCTCTTCACTTGCACAAACACAAAACATTACCGGAGCCTCTGGTGGTTTTCACCTTTGACATAGAAAAATGTAAAATGCCTAGTGAAGAAAATAAATATAATATTGGATAGAGAATGATACAAAGAATTCTTTACCCTATAAAGGTGACAAATGTGAAGGTACGCAAAATTAATGCAATTAAATTAAAGGAATAGTTAAAACACACCTAAAAGTATACCGTGTGTACACTTTGTTTTTTAAAGAACATTTTTTATGTTTTAAGTTTAGCAGGCACTGGTAGAAGTCTTGGCTGTAGCAGGTTCTGCCGAGGGTTCAAGTCGAGGGTGTTGCTGAAGAAATAACGTAACCAGGATCAGGCCATTTCCAGTCTCGGTGACGGGATTTCACTGGAATGCAAAAGCGTTCTTACTCTCTAGTATCGCTTAACATGTTAACAATCTTTATAAAACAACCATTATACCCATCTTCAAATTATATTTCAATAACAAGTCATAAAGAATTATTGTAGTTCTAGGAAACCTTTTCAAATCTGTGGTAAATGAATTAAATACTACACATGTTTTTATATCTGACAATTATGTAGGTATATAAATTTTCCGCGAACATTTTATATTACTTCAGAACAACTAATACTAGGAGAAATATACACATTACAACATCCAAAATAGTTCGGCGTCGTCTCTAATGCTCCTCATATAGGGTAGTTAAATTATATTCGAACCCACTCGCGGCATCTCTCTACTGCGTGAGACAGCCGGCAGAGGCGAACTAAAATACTTACCTTATAATAGATGCTAGAAGTGTTGACCTACTGCTCTCAATCAGGCAGCATATCTCGTGTAAATATTCTCTCTCACTCTCCGAAGCTCAGTAGCAGGAATTCTTGTGATTTCTTGCACAATGTTTTCTCTAAGATCCTGTAGTGTGCGAGGATTGTAACGATACCCTTTGTCTTTTAAACAGCCCCATAAATAAAAATCACAACTCGTTAGGTCAGGAAAACGAGGGGACCACAAATCAACAATAATCATTCTGTCATCAAACACCTCTCTTATTGCATGTAATGATTCGGCAGACGCATGTGCTTTTGCAGAATCTTGCTGGAACCAAAAATACGATTTCTCTTCTTCTGTCAAGCAATTGCAAAATGACCTCAGAATTAACCTTCGATATCACTCTGCATTAATTGTTTCATAAAAAATTATGGATAATAGTGCCCATAATAGGACAGTGTATTCATTACCCCAGTGTCATCGAATAAAAGGTAGTCACAAGGTACACAGGAGCTAAAACACCTGGGAGAGGAAATGACTGCCTTCGCAGCGGCATCGACAGCATCATTTCCTTAAAGACCGAAGTGTCCAGTCACCTATGCTAAATACAGTATCAGCGAGTGAGTGAAGGCAATCCTGGATACGCTGCAAGGAAGGATATTAAGTGTACAGTGACTTAAAGTTCTGAATGCTCCTAAGGTGTGAGAGCAAATAAAACGTTGCTGGAAGTCTTGCCGTGAATTATATAAAAGAGATTGGTAGATACTGAGATCAGTACTAACTCTAGCACTGTGATAAAAGACAAAATCCGAAAATTAGATGGTCAGGAAATCTTATTCCCCGATCTTCATTTGGGACATTAGTGTGTATAAAGCTACACTTTCCAAACTGCGTTTCTATTTCTCTAAACACGCCAAATAGCCATACTTGGCACCGTCGACTGCAGAGTAGAAATTTCACGTTAGTCTCGGCGCGGAGACATGGAGAAAAAAAGGAGTTTTCTCCTGGGAATTGTTGCCGTAAAGGTTACGTCCAACAGCCAAAGGAGTAAGTGGAAATGAACATCAGGAGGAAGAAAGGCCAAGGAATTTGTTGGGTACAAAGTAAAAAAATGGATGTTAGGCAGAACAGATGGTGCATGCACAGCTACACAGAAAGGATATCGCGTCGACAAGATAATGGAGATTCAGCAGCTTTCCCACTCATACTGATAACTGGGCTCTTTGGAAAGGCGCCGATACTCAGCCTAACACCACAGTGATGTGTACGATACAGGCGATATAAAATTGCCGCTCGTTCGAAGAATAAACAATGCAAACATAAAGGAGTTCCGATATGATCAGAGAACATTACAGTCTGAACAGAATTGTCCGATTAGCTCCCCAAGACATGCCCACTAAGACGCGTAAAATTTAAGAGAGCCTTTACACTTGACCTCTAAATAGGCTACACGAGAAGACCAGCCTAGCTTTCAGTAAAAGATCAATTCAAAAAGCTTCTTCTTGTCTATGAAACGAAGAACATGTGAACCGAGACAGAAAGATGGAAGTTAACGGAGACGGTTTTGTTGACGGAGAACTTGAAACCGTTTTCAATACTCCAAGTGAAAATGCAGACAATACATCGTAGAAGGCGGCGTTCAGAGAGACAAGTCTGCCGGAAACTATAGTAACTGGCGAAATCATCCATGAACCGTGAAGGCGAAATACTAGGGGAACACACCCCGGAATAGGATGGTTGGTAGTATCACAACTTGACTCTGAGTACCGATGCCTGTGGCACTTCGTTCTCCTGAGTAAAAACGCGGAATAAAGCCGAAACTACTCGTACCCGAAGTGTCCTATCTTTATTGAACTCAAAATGAAGTGAGGAAGGCAACCACGAGTGCCCCAATTATATAGGATACGACGAATACCTATCCTTAAGTAAGTGTATCTAGTCTTATCGAGAAAGAAGGCGTCTGAGTCTTTAACAGAAAAGCGTCCATGATTTATGTGAATAAATGAGATCAGGTGGTCGTCCTTTGAACGGCAACGAGGAAAACCGCACCTTACTTTGTCTGCAGGTTCTAAGATTCAAGCCGCCGTGTCAATCGCACATTGTTTAAGCAGTTCATCACCCTGCAAATGCAACTAGTGAGGAAGATCAGTCGATAACCGAAACTTTTAATATTAGGACGGCCGTGCATTCATGCCAAGCTAGCAGTTTGCCAGATATTGTTATAGACCTCCAAGAAAAAGAGTTTATCGTTTGGAGAGAAGTGCTGTGGCATTAAAATATGAATAGTATCTGGCGCAGGAGCTGATGGCAAAGAGGAGGATATGACGCATTCGAGCTCTGGATTTGTGAAAAAGTCTTTGTAACACTTCCGATTAAAAGAGCTAAAAGTGAGCTTATGCGATTCAACCCGATTCTTAAGACTCAAAATTTCGGGTTGTAAGTAGAGGAGCTCGAAGCACCCACAACTGCATTTTCCCGCAGTATCACCGAAGAGGTGGCCTTCGATGACAGCTAGGCTGGAATAAAGAGTCCATTTTGTCCTATTTATTGGCTAGGTAAGTGATATTGGGACGCGATGGGAAAACCAGCTGATAATGCAAGGAAAATTATCGCTGGAGTAGCTGTCGGAGATAATGTTCCACTAAAAACAATGCTCAAGCTGCTCAGAGCATACAGATAAATCCAGGAGAGAGAGAGAGAGACGGTAGAACAGAAAACCAATGTTGGTTCACCGGGGTTTAAAAGGAAAATATGAGAAGAAATCGGATAGAGGTGATCCACATCAGCCAAGGCCTAGGTAAACCCCAAAGTGGGTTATAGCCTTAAAGTCTCCCAAACGAAGATAGGTTACTGGGAGTTGTGATATGACATTGGCTAATTCCGCAGTATTGAAAGGAGAATAGGGTTATATATATATATATATATATATATATATATATATATATATATATATATATATATATATGGTATAAAGCGTAAAAGAATATCCAGGTAAATGTAGTGAAAGAGAAAGAGATTACGTGGTAGTAAAACGCACAAGAAACTGGTAACAAACATCGTGGCAAATCAGGAGCATGATACCTCAACGTGCAGGAATACCTGGTTGTGATATGAGCTCAAAGCGCACACGTATAATACCGGAAAATGAGAAAGTGTCCTGCTGGCAAAACTTGGTCTCCTGTTAACATAAGTAAACACCTAATGCTGGGAGACTGCAGTTTTGCACTATGTGCACGAATGCAGCGTGTATATTATTTAAGCATGGACATCTTATAGCAAATGGGTAAAGCGGTTTACCAAGTTCATTTGACCGGCGGGTGTCGCCTCAACTTGCCCTTAAGGTGTGTTCCATAGGCTCCGCAGAAGAATGAGACTCAGTTAACCGGTAACCGAGAACAACGCCTGTAAGCCATTTCCTGTGCAGAGAGGTGGAGGAGAACTCCACGGAACATAAATGCGCCCTATTGCATCGTAACAGCACCATCTCCAGGGAGAAGGAGAGGGGTCTTTAGAAACACATTATTCAGTACCCTGAGTGTCTTTCAGAAAGTTGGTGTTTTTAGGCGGAGTTTCGAATTTCTATGTTTCGGTGACAACATGGATAATCTAAGGCCTAGTTTTGTCAGAATATGGTCCTGGAATGCCAGGAGTAACGCATATAGTGGAGACTAAAGCACGTTTGACTACTCATATCCCGTTTTGATTCCCTGATGGACACTACTGAGCTAACGGTACAGAATTCCAACGGAGAAGGCTGTAGTCCAAGATGTTCTATATGGGCTACAGTGAAAGATAACGGTTATTTCACCCGCAGATCCTGATTGTCTTTCTCGTTCAGGAAAAAATGGAAAATAGCGGGAGATCGCCGTAGGATATCTCGACAGCCTTTTTCAGCAGGGAGCTAATGAACAAGTTCCTACGTGGTCAACATTGCCAAACTTGGCAAAAAGGGAAACAGTAATCTTAGAGGATCACTTAGTGTCCATAGCGTTGGCACTTAAATCAATGCATTTGACATTAAATATACGATCGGACATTGATAATTTCGTAGTCTACCTTAATCTTCGGAGGGAGGTCTACCCGATCAAATGTGAGAAATAACATACTAATGGGCACCTTAAGCATCTCGGTTTGCAGGTACACGATGAACAGATATTACGCCCTTGCCTGATAGGTATCCTTGGATCCTTTCCTCTGGAATATCATCTAAAAGATGAGCTGTGGTGATGCCCTTGAGGATTTCAGGTTACATTTCTTCTCAACACGGAGAGTTGAGTGGTTTGGTTTTTAAGCACTTTTCAAACTGTTGGCAGGGTGCGTCTCTATAAGAAAAGAACCATTCCCAATACGGATATAATATTTGACAGAGCTGACTGTTTTGCCAAGAACAGATTGAGTTACAAGTGGTTTAACCTTCAGAAACGACTCAGCCTCTTCCAATCCGCTAATCACTAGGTAAGGAATCGTGTACACTGTTTTACTTCTAGTTTGTCTCTAACTTGGCGTTTGCGTTTACTGGCTTTTCTAATTACAGGTAGTCGCTAATTTCGTCCCCAGTGCTCAACGCCGACCACGAAGCCCAACAAGGGGTCATACACTGGGATGACAGGGCTGCACAAGGGACGCAGTGTGCTCGTCGTCCCACTTATCATGGCGTTCGGTTTAAAATCTACTCCTGGCCGATTAACTAGGGGTGGATTTAATTCCTAGCCTCCCGCTTAGTGGTATTAAAGAAGTTAAAGCAGAGTCTTGGTAGACGTTAGTATATGCCTTCCCCAGAACAAATTATAGAGAAAAGCAGGGCTCGTGTAATCCGATGGATTAAGGTGGATTAGTGGGATTAGCGGGAAGTTTGAAAAGTTGCCACTAGCGGAAGGATTAACGTTGATCCAAGTTGGTTAATCCGAGATGCAGATTAAGATTGATGTTAAGGGTTGGTTGGATATGTGGTGGTGAAGAAAAGGTAGAAGAGGGTGAGGGAGATGGGGTAGTTTAAGGTCACGTGACCTGGAGAAGGGAATTAGCGATGTGTCTTTGTGGAGAGTTGGGAAGGGAAAGAGGGAATGATTAGCAGGTAAGTGTTAAAAAGTGGATGAGGAAGTGACGTGTCATGTTGTGATTGGTGAGAATAAGAAGTGATGTTATTGGTGGAATGAAATGAATGAAAGGTGTGGATTGGTGCGAATAAGAGAGAATATGATTGGTTGAGAAAAAAAGAGCTGGGAGTGGGAGTATGGAGGAGATGAGGGGTAAGGTATAAAAAGGGGAATGTTGTGGGTGTAAAGAAGTATATGGTAAAGATGATGATTGCGATAGTGATAGCGTTGGTGATAGTAGGAGTTGTTGGGGCAGAGAGGAGTTGCGTTAGTTTTGGGAGGTGTGGGTTCGAGTTGAATGTGGAGTCGGGACATTTGGAAAATGTGACAAGATGTGAAAACGATTACGAATTGTTGCCAAACTGTACATGCACCTACCGGAAGGGGAGTGGGTGTAGGTTTGGATCTGATTTTATTAACTTGGGGACACTTAAGAACGTGTATAATTTTTTAAAGCCTGTAAGCAGATGTCAGAGGGGGAAGAGATGTGGAGGGTTGATGTACGGGGGTGTAAAGATGGGGCAACTTGAATGTCCTGAGGGTTACATTTTAAATGGGAGATGTGGGTGTGAGGAAGGTGGAGCGGGTGTGGATGACAGGTGTAAATTTTATAAAAAGCCTGTGGGTATGTATGCTAGCGACAACACTTCGATTCTGGTGGAGCTGGTGGATTGTAGTTTGTTGGTGGACACGGTAGACTTGCCGGAGGGTTTGGAATTGGAATGGAAGTTGACGCCGAAGGAGAGTGAGCTTATGATGGCTTATAGCGTAGTAAATGAGATGAATTCCTATTTTTCTGACAATTTTATGTATATATTTGGGGGATGTGGAAAATGGGCTGAGTGGGAGTTGAATGTAGGTGGTGGAAGGACGATGAGTGGGAGGGTGAAGCGGGCGTCTAGATGGGGTGCGGAGGGGACTTTGAAAATTAATTCGGAATGTAATGGTGGGGATGCGGGGAGGGTGTCGGTGACGAGCATACGAAAAGCAGCATCTGAGAGGTGCAAAAAAGGGGTGAATGTGATAAAACAAAGAATGAAAAAAGAATGCAATAGGAAGGTGAAGGAAGGAAACAGGGTGATTGACGGGTTGAGGAAGGAAAAAGAAGAATGTGAAAGGAGGGTGGGGGGCATGCAGGGATTGTTGGAAAGAATGAAAAGAGAATTGGAAAAGAAAAAGCAGAATGTGACAAAGCAAGAGGAGTTAGTGAATAGAATAAAAGGAAATGTAAGTAAAATGTACGAGGAATTTGAGGCATTAAAGCAGATAATAGGAAAATTGGAAAGCGCATGTACAGGCGGAGGAGAGGATGAGGAGTTTGCTAATTATGAGCAATCGTACGACGAAGACCTAATACCGGAGGAGGGAAAGGGGGAGGAAGACGTTGATGGAGGGGATGTAGAGGAGGGAGAGGAGTTAGAATTTGAGACGAAATGAAAAAAGGAAAAGGTAGCTGAAATAGAAGACATGAATTATAACTTATTGCAATAAGTTGGCTATACGGATATTTTATTTTGGCATATGTTTATGCCGTAATGTGATATAATGCATGGTGGCCTTTGAAGATATGTTTTTATTTTTAAACTGTTGTTTGATTTTTCATAATTAGTTTTTATATGCATATTGTGAAATATATGTGTGCTATTAATCTATGAGGAAGGGGAAAGGACCCTAACTAGGTAAAGTGTGAATAAAGGAAAATGAAACACTCATTAAGCATCAAAGCACAATACGTGCAGTGTATTCAAACGTGAGTAGAAAAAGAAACAAAATTAAAACAAAAAGAGTGAGAGAGAGAGAGAACACTGTAAACATTGCCAAATTGTAGTACATTATAAAACATAATTGCAGGAAAGCAAAAAATATAAACAACATGGTACCAACCTTTTGTTCCATACCATATACAGAGAAAGAAAGACAGAACATGCCATTAACAATGTTTTTATATAAAATCATGAAAAAATTGCCCTGTGCAACGAGAGCACTATGAATGTTTTTGTGTTTGTAAATGCTTATACACACTCGGTATATGGTTGATAACACACGAGCGCCGTGCATGGCATTGCAAACACAGGGGTGAATAGCAGTTATTGCTTTTGGTGCTATACCACACCGTGTATGGTTTGTATGTGTTTCGCAAAAGTTCTTGCTGTCTTGCGAGGAACTGTGCGTGCTTGCAAGCTACGCAAAACTTTGTTGAACGATCGCACTGCGGCTGGTACATGCATTTCGAAGAGTTTGGAATGCGGTCCTTGCCACTGGCTGACGCCGACATGTTTAATGGTCTGTAATAGGGGTAGGACACTGGCAAATATGTTGCTGTTTGAAAGGGCTGGAAAGCCCGTATCTAAGGCAAGCGCTAAGAGCTTGGCAGTAGAGGCACTTTGGCTGCAGAGCCACATTAGGTCGAACTAAATCAAAAGGCAGAAAATCGAGCTTGTCGATGTAAGCATTGACTGAAGTATCTGTGGAGTAATAGGGTTTCCACACGCAGCTGTAAGTGCACTGGACGCTCAACATACGGTTCTTACAGCGTCCGCACTGAAATTAAATTGGGCATCGAAGGGTTGGCACAAGGGGCATTGGTTTTCTTCTGCCGTAAGCAGAAGTGTGATTCATGCTGTTTTTTTAAAAGAGGGAATGAAATAAAAGAAAAAAACTAACAAAGAAGAAGAAGAACAAAACAAAAATACCCACTACACACGTAAAACACAGCCGCATTAGCGACGCTGCCGCTTTAATGGAGGTTCCGACGACGCGGCGTTGCGAGTGCACTGCAAGGCCCACCAGATGCGGCGCCGATGATGTTCCTCAGGAATGGGGTTAAGAAGCGGTATGGCCAGGGCCTGAGGCCGGTCGCTGTTATCCACCTCGGGCACAGCGGCGAGGAGCGGGTCGTACCCGTCGGGGCGGGATCCGGCGAAGGAGCACCAGGCGCTGCTAGGGAACAGCTGCACGGACCTCGACGACTGCGTTGGAAAGAGGTTCCTTCTTACAGGAACCCTGCAAAACCTCCGCGGCGAGCAGGACAGCAGCCGCACTAGGGACGGGTCCGGTTGTGGGGGAGAAATGTTGGTGTAGGCAGGGTTGAGAAGAGGGGGAGGAGCAGGTGGGTAAATGGAGCGCTGGGTGAGAATAGGGGTAAATGTGGGAGGTTGGGGTGTAGGAGAAGCAGAGCGGGAAATGATTTGAACGGAGGAGGAAGGAGAAGTACTTAGAGAAGGAGGAGAGTAGGGAGGTGAATGAGGGGTTAAGGGTTGGTAAGAAATGGACATGTGTTCAACATGGTCAATGGGAGAAGGAGAAGGCGAGAAGGGGATGACTTGAACAGAGGAGGAGGACGAGGGAGTGAGGGGTTGAACAGAAATGTCGTGAAGGGTCACAGGTTCGAAGTGGGGAAAGAAGGAGGACAAATTTGAAGCGCGGGCAGAAGCAAGTGGCGTTGAGGTGTACCGTGGGGAAGTTTCGGCATCGGAGCAGGAAAGAAAAGAGCTTTGTGAGTGGTTGCAATGGAGGGAGAGAGAGGAGGGATAAGACTCTGGGGAATAGGAGGGCGAGGAAGGTAAAGGGGAGTGCGGAGGCGTAGCGCCTGCGGCGTCGGTGTAATCCTCCGTGTACACCCCGCTGTCGGTGGTGGTGGAGGAAGAAAAGGGTGGCAACACTTCCACCGAAGGCGACGTGGTAGCAGAGGAAGCCGAAGGCGAACCCGGGTCGTCGGCGCAGGGAGCTAGAAGCTCCGGCCACTGAAGGTGGAGATGGGCAAACGCCAGCTGAAAGGCCGGCAAAGCCAACAGCTGCTGTTCCTCGGGTGTTATGGGAACACCGCTGGACGGGTGGAAGCAACTGTCCGTGCTGCGCTTCTTCTTCTTCTTGCCAAACGAAGGGCTGCTGTTGAAGAGCGACTTGCGGCTGGTAGGTTAGATCCGGCTGCTGTTGCTGGATGGGCAGCAGCTTCCTGTATACTCTTTCAGATGTTGGCGAAAAAAAATGTTCGCCGGCGGCTCAACTTGACGCTCCACTGGGTTCCATGTTGTTCCGACGAAGAGCTGAGCAAGACTAAGTGTGAAGACGGGAAGCCTGGCATGCCATTTTTAAAAGGGCTGTAATCAGCAGCCGATGTGCGTCACAATATGGCCGCCGTGATTAAAGAGCCGCAATCTGCTTGATAACTTTAAAAATGGTCGTGCAAACGGATGCTCATTAGCAAGAAAATGTTTAAAAGTGGTTGTGCGGTCGATGGTAGGAAAATTTAATTTTTATCGCAACCGGATGGTGTGGTGGCTCGCTAGTGAGACCGGAAGTGCACGCTGCTGGTGACGCTTCTGTTTACGGACTTGATTAACTTTGCGAAAGAAAATCTATTGGGGAACGAACCGGGATATTTAGGCGTAAGCATTGCGGACGAGGAGCACCCGTCCAAAGCTTTTAACATGAGCGTTAGACGCACGGACCAGGTGAATGCGGAGGCGGTTATAAAATCGATAGAGAAGGTGATGCAAAGCAATCAACAGATTTTGCTAGGGGGGTCTTTGAAAATCACTTTTGTTTGGACCAAGGAGGTGTCGGGTTCGTGTCACAAGCCGTGCGATGCGTGTACCGGCAATAAAGGCATAGTAGAAATTATGAACAAAGACAGCTTGTGTTTAGCAAGAGCTATAGCGGTTGGCAAAGCTAAAGTGGATGGAGACGTTAATTATAAAACCATTACACGGTCGGAATACATGCAGAAACAAAAAGCTGAAGCCTTGTGCCAAAGTGTAGGAAAGACGAACGGGCCATTTACTATCGATGACGTCAGAGATTTTGACGCGGTGTTAAAGGGGTACGCGGTGATGGTGTTTGCAGATCATACGGGCAAGCACGTCATGTACGCGTCAGAGAAGCAAACAGAAAAACCCATTGACGTCATGTTTCACGAGGGGCACTTTAACGCCATTGTAGACTTGCACAAGTGCTTTAAATGCAAGTGGTATTGTCGGCATTGCCATTATCCCTCGGTGAACAAAAAAGAATTCCATCGATGCGATGGCGCTTGCACAAAGTGCCACCAGCAGTGCCCTAAGCGCTATGAAGCTTTCATACACTGTGGCGCGTGTAACCGAGACTTTAAGGGTGCAACCTGTTTCGCGAATCATGCGAGGAAAGGCGGCTTATACCCGAAGGCGCTATCGGTGTGCGACGTGGAAAAAGTGTGTACTACTTGCAATAAGCTGGTGAACCTGAGACACCGAAAAGGGGCGCACGAGTGCGGAGAAAAATTTTGCTCCTATTGCAAGGTTCACGTGAACAGCAATCACAGGTGCTACATGCAGCCGTACTGTTCACCGAGCAAGAGAAACCGCTTCGTGTTCATGTTCATAGATTTCGAATGCACGCAGAACACGGCGTACAAGAACAAAGAGAACACTTACGAGCACGTTCCGAATTTATGCGTGCTTTACCAAGCGTGCCCCCTGTGCATAGACGAAGGCAAAAAGATGGCATTCCGCATCGAGTGCGGCACGAAAGAACACGTTTTTACCGACGCGTCGGTGAAGCAGCTGTTCGATCACGTGATGCAGCCGAGGTTCGAAGCCTGGGACGTCGTGCTGCTGGCCCATAACATGCGCGCCTACGACGGCCAATTTCTATTGAAATACATGGTGGACACTTTAAAGTGGTCGCCCGAGCTAATCATGAACGGTACCAAGATCTACCAAATGAAGCACGGTGACGTCACGTTTCTAGACTCGCTCAACTTCATTCCCATGCCGCTGGCTCGCTTTTCTAAGACTTTCGGATTACAGGAAAGCAAAGGGTATTTCCCATACCTCTTTAACACAAAGGAAAACGAGCATTACGTGGGTTCGATTCCCGACGCAAAGTACTACTGCCCGAACGGCATGTCGGTGGAGGAGAGGAGGGCGTTCGAGCAGTGGCACGAGGAAAGAGCGTCCTCCGGGTACGTTTTCGACATGCAGCAGGAAATGGTGGCGTACTGCAAGATGGATGTGTTTCTTCTGAGCCGGGGAGTTTCGAAATTTAGGAGAGAATTCCTGGACGAGAACGGAATAGACCCGTTCCGAGAGTGCGTCACCATTGCGCATGCGTGCATGTGCGTCTACTGAAAGCGGTTTATTGCGCGCGACAAGATCGCACTGTTGCCCACCGGCGGTTACCGCCTGGCGGAAAAGCACTCGCGCATCGCCTGCATTTGGCTGTCTTGGGTAGAGGCGCAGAAAAACATCACCATCCAGCACGCCCTTAGAGGGCGCGAAGTGAAGGTTCTCGGGCACAAGGTGGACGGGTATACGGAGGATGGGGAGGGGAAGCGTGTGTTTTTCTTTCACGGGTGATGGTACCACGGCTGCGAGCGATGATTCCACAATCGCCACGCCGTGCTGTATAACATGGGGAAAGAAACGATGGCCGGCAAGCACGAGAGCACCGTGAGCATCTCCAACAAGATCCGTAGCGCCGGGTACGACGTCGTCGAGATGTGGGAGTGCGAATTTAACGCGATGGCGAAGGCCGACCCGCAACTGGTGGCATTCGCGAAGGCCTTCCCCCACCCGGAACCCCTGAACCCGAGGGACACCTTTTTCGGCGGGCGCACCAACTGCACCAAGACTTACGCCGAGGCGGCGGGCGACACCAAGATGTTTTATCTCGACGTCTGCTCCCTCTACCCCTTCGTGAACAAGACGAAGCCATACCCCGTGGGCCACCCCAAGATTCACTTGGATCGCTTTCCCAACCTCGAGGACATCCAGGGCGGATTGATCAAATGTACCGTGTTACCTCAGAACGCCCTGTATCACCCCGTGCTGCCGGCTCGCATCAACGGCAAGCTGATGTTCGTCTTGTGTCGCGCATGTGCGGAGGCGGAAAGCCAAGAAGCGTGCCGGCACCCGGAGGTCGAGAGGTGCCTGACGGGGACGTGGGTCCTGGACGAGTTGAAGGCGGCCCTGCACAAGTGGTACCGACTGCTCCGCGTGTACGAAATTTGGGAGTACGACACGGTGCGGTACGACCCCGACACGGGCGAGAAGGGACTGTTCGAGGCGTACGTGAACCAGTTCCTCAAGATCAAGACCGAAGCCTCCAGTTGGCCTTCGGACTGCCACTCGCCCGAGCAGAAGGAAGCCTACGTGAAGGAGTTTCTGCAACGCGAAGGCGTCGCTCTCGACCCCGACGCCATCGCCCCGAATCCGGGCAAGCTCATGCTCAACTCCTTCTGGGGCAAGATGGGGCAAAGGGACAACCTGCCCACGTGCGAACTGGTCGATGGCTACGACAGGCTCGTCGAAATGCTCAACGACCCAGCCGTGGAGATGCAGTCCTACCTCCCGGCCACGGACGAATTGATGGTCGTCGTGTGGAGGTACGTCGACCAGAGTCCCAGGGTGAACCCCACCGGGAACACCGTCGTGGCCGCGTACACGACCGCGCACGCGCGCGCGCACCTCTACGAGTACCTGCGCGCGTTGGGGGACCCGGTCTGCTACTTCGACACGGACTCGGTGATCGCCACGTAAGCGCCAGGCCAGTGGATGCCGCCCGTGGGTCGCTTCCTCGGTGACATGACCGACGAGCTGGAGAAGTACGGCAAGGGCGCCTACGTCTCCCGGTTCGCCTCCACGGGCCCGAAGAGCTATTGCCTCGAAATTAGGTGTCCGGAGACGCATCAGAACTTCTCGGTGTGAAAGGTGAAGGGCATTACCTTGAATTCTGGCAACCTGGAGCGCGTAAACGCGGACGTCATTCGGGACGTGGTGCTCGGGGATAATGCCAAGAGGGTCACTCTCGTGGGTGCTCAGATATCGAGAAAACCCCTCTGGACGTTGGTCACCGAGCCTTGCACCAAGACCTTCAGGATGGTGGTGAACAAGCGCGTGCTTGCCGACAACTGCGACTCCTATCCATACGGTTTCAAGAAGGAGTGCGCGCATAAATGAGACGCCAAGCGCCCTAGGCGTCCATTTCGAATCCGAGACCCGCACGATGCGCTCACAGCGCAGCCTTAGACGATTCGAGTTTCCCAGCACCATGCTGGTCCGGGGCCGTCGCACTGCGGAAAGTCCACCTTCGTGAAGTACCTCATACGCAACGCCAACGAATCGTTCGACCCACCTCCCTCCAAGGTGCTGTGGTGCCACCCGCCAGGAGTATTCGCCGAAAATCGAAACCCTACCACTAGAGTGCGAGACTCACGCCGGCGTGCCCAGGCTGAGTTCCGTGGGCGAAAATTACCTCGTCGTCCTCGACGATCTCATGTTCGAGGGTGGGGGTTCGAACGTGTTCAATTTTGTCACCAGAGACTCGCACCACAAGCGCTTCGGAATCGTGTATATCCTGCAGAACGTGTTCCCGCAGGGCCAGAAATTTCGAACGATATCTATCAACACAAACTACATCGTGGCATTCAAGAACAACAGGGATAAGATGCAAATAGAGAGGCTGTGCCAACAAATCGAACCGAGGAACTCGAAGTTTCTGCTGGAGGCCTTCGAAAAGGCCACCGAACAACCGCACGGATATCTGGTGCTCGACTGCACGCAATATACGCCCGACCGTTACAGGTATCGAACGGGCGTGCTACCGGGCGAAACGCTCTCGTATTTCGTTCCCAACGAGCGCCGATGAGTGAGGTGTCGTTTTTATATAAAGCGCGCCTTTCGACGCCAACGTCATTACCGCGCAAAGATGGTTCGGGGTAAGACGAGCATTGCCAAATTGAGCAGCGCGCGCATAGCCAGGCAGCACGGAAATCTGACTGTGCTGGCCAAGGCAAAACCTGCCGTGCGCAAGAAGGTGTTGAAAAACGCGAACGGAGATCTCATAAAGGCCATTTGCGAATGCATGCTCAACGTGTGCAGAGGTCACGTGCAACTACCCACCAGATGCGTGAATCGCTTAAAAAGACATAAATCCGCTTGGAGGAAGTTAATCGACAGGAAGGTGCCGTTGAAGAAGAAGAAAATTTTGATTCAGAAAGGAAGATTTTTACCGGCGTTTCTTCTACCCATTCTGGCTTCTCTGGGTGGCGCGCTCGTGTCGAAACTTACAGGACGAAACTCGGCAGGCAGATCGTCGTGGCTCCGCAGCCGAAAACCGTAGAAAAGCTTCACCTCATCGACAAAACCATAGCTAAGCTGGCCAAAGAGAGCAGGACCTTCAGCGCAAAAAAGAAATATCTGCCGACCAAAAGTGGTGGTTAATGAAATATAAATTGGGAAACTATCTCGATCTCGTGTCACAAGTGAGAAAACCCTACCTTCGCGAAAGCGACAACTACGACGAGGACGACGTTCACCTTCTGGAGGAGGTGCACGTAAAGAAGGAGAAGTCAGAGCCATCGCGATCCGTAAAAGCTAACCCTTTCTCGCCCAAACACAAAAGGACGGCTGCTGCCTCACCCAAGAGGAAACCGAACAGGCCCAGCTATAACCTTCGCATGCGAAAGTGGGATCCTCTTTACAAGTAAGCGATGAAGGAATGGAAGACGATAAGGCGTTATTATGCAAAACCGGAACAACCTGCAGGCTTCGGCTCGGTAAATGCACTGCGAAAGGCCACGGGGGTATCGAAGGCGAACGTCAAATCGTTTTTTCGAACCCAGGACAGTTACATGTTGCACAAACAGGTGCGGAAGCGATTCGCGACTCGATACTACCACGTCACCAACATCAACGATCTTTGG
Source organism: Deroplatys truncata (assembly GCA_030765065.1). Classification (NCBI taxonomy): domain Eukaryota; kingdom Metazoa; phylum Arthropoda; class Insecta; order Mantodea; family Mantidae; genus Deroplatys; species Deroplatys truncata. Next base: position 531,197,565 of record CM060990.1, on the reverse strand, counting down.
GAGGCGGATCTCAACGTCATGAACAGCATCAAGGAGCATAACAAACCTTACATTCTCACCGTCATCGACGTCTTCTCCAAGTATGCTTGGGCCGTACCTCTGAAATCGAAGCTGGGGTCCGAGGTGGCACAGGCGTTTCGCTCCATATTCTCCGAGCGCGTTCCCCGCGTTCTGCAGACCGACAAGGGAACAGAGTTTACCAACAAAACCTTTAGCGACTTTCTTAACCAACACGGCGTGCTTCATTACACCACAAAAAATAATGTCAAAGCCAGCGTCGTCGAACGCTTCAACCGCCCTCTCAAGGCAAAGATGTGGAAATATTTCATACACACGAACCGCTACAGATACGTGGAGGTGCTTCCGGCACTGCTGCAATCGTACAACAGTTCGTATCACAGGTCCATCAAAATGGCACCCAAGAACGTAAACGATACTAACATCGTGCAAGTGTACCACAATCTTTACGACCACAAGCGCCTCCCGCGTACAGCGCCACCCAAATACTCTGTCGGAGATCACGTGCGCATATCCAAGGAGAAAATGAAATTCGACAAGGGATACGAGCAGAACTGGATAGAGGAAATCTTCGAGATCCACAAGGTCGTGCGCGGTCGGCCGGTGGTATATAAGCTCAAGGATCTCGCCGGAGAGGACATAGACGGCAACTTTTACACCCAAGAGTTGCAAAAGGTCGAGCTTCCTCAAACTTTCAAAATCGATCGCGTCCTGCATACCAAGGGGCGCGGGCGAAACAAACAACTTTTGGTCAAGTGGAAGGGCTATCCTTCCAAATTTAACTCGTGGGTTCAGGCTTCGACGATCGCTTCGATATGATCAAGACCGAACCCTTCTCGCTCACGCTCGTGAGCAACGCCTCCATGGATCACTTTACCGACAACCCCACTTCCAAATTTTCCAACATATTGCCAGAGCGAATCGTGCTGCAGGGAGAGTGGGAAGTGGCCCTGCAAAAGGTGAGGTACCCCGTCAAATTCTACAACGTTTCTGAAGGCGACACGCAGCTCATCGGCACCAAGTACACCATGACGAACCTGCCCACGCATTCTAAATTTAGCTTGCAAATGCCCCCGGGCATCGTGCACGACCCTAAAGACCTCGTCAGCCGAACCAACGCCCTCATCGAGCAGAATTTGCACGTGGAAAACTTTTTTCTATACAACGACCACAACAGAACGGTGAGCGTTAACGCTGCAGTGACGCATGCGTAGCACCTTCCCGACATTCCTTTTGACGGTTTCGTGGAGAACGTCGTCCGCGTCGCAAAGACCACGGTTCTCAGCGAAGCGATGATGGGCGACGCACCGGGCAAACTGAAACCACCCAGAACCCCGAAACCACCACCACCAAGGCCCAGACCCAGCGGTACACACCATCCTCCAAAGCCACCGGGCTCTCCCAAACGAGCAACCGCCCCGCAACCCCCATCCGCTTCTGCACCGCAGCCTAAACCAGAGCCTACCGCTCCTTTGACACCAACGGCCGAAGGCGCACATCCAACCCCTTCGGAGACCGCCGCAACTCCCGCTCAAACCGAACCGCTTCATCGCATTCACAGCTTGCTGCTCACGCCGGCCATGATCAAAATGCTGGGTTTCGAACCCTACACCAACATCATCCTGCAGAAAGCCCCAAAACACCCCGTAGACCCGTATATGGGGTTCACTTACGAAATGTTCATCTACTGTAATCTGGTGGCATCGCAACTGGTGGGCGACACATTTGTCCAAGTGATAGAGGGCGTGGCGGTGGAATACGAAAAAAGCAACAACGCGTACATGTCCGACGAAAAATCCTTCTTTCCTCTCAACTGGGTACCGCTCATAACACAAGACTTCAAAACAGTCAACACAGATTTAAGGAACGATTATGGCGATCTTCTCCCATTTGTCGACGGAATATCCTCCACTATAGTTCTCACATTCAGACCAAAACAACAGTAATGGACGTGCACACCGTCACGCAATACTATCTCAATCAAGCCGGTGGCCCTCTAGACCATAGGGATTTCGCTCTCTATCGTGGTAAGAGCTACCAGCGAGGAAGCGGTCTGTTTTCTGCGCTCGGAGGCCTTTTCAGAACCGTTCTACCCTTCTTAAAAAGCGGCGCCAAGGCGGTCGGCAAAGAGGCGCTCAAAGTGGGCGCGCACGTGCTGTTCGACGTGGCCACCAGAGGAAGACCTCCTAAGGAGGCTCTCAAGCTCAGGCTAAAGGAGGCGGGATCGAATCTAAAGCGAAAAGCAGACGAAAAAATCGATTCCATGATAGGATCGGGCGTCAGGCGTCTCAAGGCAATATATCGCGCGAAACCCTCCAAGCCAAAGCAGTCTAGGTTGAAACGCGGCAGGCGAAAGGTGCAGGACGTGTTCTCATAATGTCCGAAGCATTCGTCCACATGAGTTCCGAGCTCGACCTCTTCAAAGACCTTCCCGTTCAGATGAACGTGGAAGAGTCTCGGTTCGTATCCCTAAACCCTCCAAATACCATCATGAAGAACGCACCCATCACTTTTCATTATTCCGGGAATACGGACGAATACCTCGACATGACTTACGTCGTCCTCGAGCTATTCGTTCGCATCGTCGATGCCGACGGAGCGGCTCTCAAACCGGACGATAACGTCACTTTCGTCAACAATGCACTAAATTCCCTGTTTCAGCAAGTGGAGGTATCGCTCAATAGCGTCATCGTCTCCATGCCACAAGCGGAATACCCCTATAGAACGTACCTCGAGACTCTTCTCAATTATTCGGAAGATGCCATGAAGTCCAAGCTACAGTCCGCTCTCTGGATGAAAGACACGGCGGGAATCATGGACACGTTCACCACCAACGCCGGTTTCTTGTTTCGCAAGGGGTTCACGAGTACCAGCAAGGTCATGCAGCTCATGGCGCCCCTATCCAACGCCCTGTTTAGGCAGGAATCGTTGCTGCTCAACAACGTCAGCGTCACCATCAAGCTCACACCTTCCTCTCCCCAATTCCATTTGTTTTCCGACAACGCCACCTTCAAAGGTTATGCCGATATTCAGACCGCCACGCTACATTTAAAAGCCGTTAGACCCTCGCCCACCATCAAGCTTGCCCAACAGGCTGCGCTAGCAAAGAGCAACGCAAAGTACCATCTCAAGGATGTCAGCTTTCACGCCCTCAGCATTCCCAAAGAGACCAGCGCAATGACCTTTAGTGACGTTTTCACAGGTCAAATTCCCAGGCGGGTGGTGGTCGACTTGGTCTCCGGCAAGGCATACACCGGCGACGTCACCAAAAACCCCTTCAATTTCCAACATTTCAACATGAACACGTTTCAACTCTACGTCAACGGACAACCCGTACCCTCTCAACCCCTTCAACCCGACTTTAATAAGGGGTACTACATGCAATGCTTTCAAACCCTCCAAGACGGTCTCGGCATTCATTTCAGAGACGAGGGACACTCCATCTCTAGACAATCCTACGCTCACGGTTACACCGTCATGGCTTTCGATCTCACTGCCGACATGAGCGCAAACGAATATTACATCTTCGGTCAGCGCCACGGTTCCGTGTCTATAAGAGTCGGTTTTGCTAAACAGTTGGCAGAACCAGTCGTTCTTCTCGTCCTGGCGGAAATACATCGCACCCTCGAAATCGATGCCAACAGATCCATTCTCATATCATGAACTCGCTTCAAATAGAACGCTTTCTATCCACCTGCCCCTCAACGAGACCTCACTTTTTAGGCGTTTTCGCCTGCGATACACTTCCCGCAGTAACCACCCATCGTAAGCTTCCGTTTGCTTTGGTCGCTAACACCGATCCCATTACCCTCCCAGGCAAGCACTGGGTTTGCATCTTTGTCGAACACAGCGGTCACGGACAGTATTTCGACAGCTACGGTCTAGCTCCCCTATCGCCTCATTTTCTAAAGTTTTTCAACGGCTGCTGCGGTACCCGATGGTCGCACAATGCCAGAAGGTTGCAAGGGTATGACAGCACCACGTGCGGTCATTACGTCATCGATTACCTCACCCACTGCTGCTCCGGCTTTCCCAAAAACGCGTTCTTTTCCAAATTCCACATCAGCGATTATAACCACAACGATACCGTCATTCAAAACACCTACAAAGACGCATGTCTCCCAAAATGCTCCGGCCCTCTACAGTCGTGTCAACCGTTGCAGGTAACAAACTTTCTCAACACCACCTCATAACACTCCGTACTCTCTGGTGCTCATTCTCTCCCATGTGCTTTCAGAACGCGCTCCCGCTGCTATAAAGCGCCATTCGCGCCTCGCCGGCCTTATTCGCAGTGAAACATGGAAACCGCACACACACCGCCCAGGTAAGCAAACTCCTTCTCTTGCGCTTTTCTTTTCCGCTTCATCTCATCCTACAATGCTCTAAGACGCTCGGCTCTCTCTCGTTTCAGTGTCCTGGGTCTACAAACGCCGCAGCAATCGCCATCAGCCAAGAGGCAACTTACCATCCTCCAGGACCATCCCGAAGAACCGCAAGAACACCCACCCAAGCAACTTCCCTTCATCGGACCCCTTTCTAATATTTACTTTCTTAACCCACAACAAACCAAGTTCGTGTGCGTCAGCTTTTCTCCCGCCCCGCCACACCAGCTCGTGGTCACCATTGCAAAATGTGGAAAACGCAACGCCGTCGTCCTCAGCTCCACAGAGTGGAACACTCTTGCCGAGACAAAGTCTATCATCCATCGCAACCTTCACCACTCCGAGGGACGTCTGCAAGAGTATCAGTTCTGCGAACGCATTTCGATCCTCTTCAGCTGCGCTTTCGGAAAGCTATACATCGTCTTCAAAGATCTGCAAGGCAACAGCATCTCCCTCACCCCGCAAGAATGGGACGCACTGGAAAGCTTGCAACGAATCATTACCGACATCCTCTATCACAAGAGGAAAGAAGAAATGGACGTGCAAAATCAAATATTAGCCTGCCACAAGTACCTCCTTCATGCTTTCAACACACCTTTCGATTCCACAAACTTTACCCAGTTCACCAAGTATATCCGGTGCGCTACTTTTCGTACCTTCCTGGAAATAGAACATTTCCTTAAACCTCTGCTCATCCAAAACATCTCTCAACCATAACCGTCAGTCGCCTCTCAACCACCAACCCATAAGCACCTCCAGCATGGGATACAGAAACTACGTCTCCGTGTACTGCGAGGGAACCAAGGTGTTTAAAAATTACGAAGCAGAGGGGCATCCTAAAAAAAATGCTCCTTATGCACTCCGGTTCATCGATCATTCCTACGACGGCAAACTTGTGTCCGTCAAAGTTCACAGCTGCGAGAGCCGCATTCATTTCGTGTTCTCCAACATCAGTTTCGACGATATCCATTTCAAATCGCATTTGTGGCCTTCCTGCAACACAAATCGTGAAGAAGAAGAGCACCATTCGTCCCAACAATGCTTCCAATTTGTTGCCACAAGAGGTTTATACATAATCTTCTTCGAATAACAGTACATTTCTGTAGCTAACATGCATGAAATGATACACCAAGACCGCATGTGTTCGGGAGATGCTTAAGCGTACATTTGGGCAATGCTCCAACCTATATTCTACCCGATCTTATACACGGCAAGTGGAAGTTCAGCGTCCATCAGAACAAAACTATTGTGCAACAAGAAGAAGAAGAACACCAAGGCAAAATTACCTACAGCAAAAGCAACGTTTGGTGGTGAGCTTGGGTTTTTTTCCAGTCCACCGTTATTTCCTTCCATTTCAAACCCTCCCATTATCGCTTCCTGCGGATGCGGTTTTCCAACCGTTCAACATATCCTGCGGATGTCCGCTTCCCTTACCCACACTCATTATCGCTTCCTCAGGATGTCGGGGTTTTCCATATCTCCCTTCCTGCCAATTAACAACCCAAGCACTTCCTACGGATGTCCCGTTTCCTGCTATATCCATAACCACTTCATTTCCCACACTCATTATCGCTTCCTACCGATTAACATCCCACCACACATTTCCTGCGCATGCAGCTTTCAAATAAGCATACCCCTCCACGTTTAGCACGCAGCCCGTGCGCAGCTGTCGTCGTGACATGTCAGCAGACCCCTGTGCGGTTCTTCACTGCTCCTTCTGCTTCCATCCAACGTGCAGCTGCCAACTCCGTTCTCGGCTCACTCACCTGTGCCAGCGGTGCTACCAGGGCTTCTACAAAGACCTCGCTCAACTCAACCAGCACATCCAAGCGTTCCTCCGCAAATACGCCGGCAGAAACAACTCATGACATGCGGGTGCTTCACCGTTTTGTTGAAGTACCTCGAAAACGGAAAACGCCTTCAGGTGCTCCTGCCCCAAGAACGTCAAGTGCTCCTGCAAAACGGTAACACCATCTTCACTCGTTACCCTCCATTCGACGTAAACATCGTTTGGCATCAGCTTTCCATCGACGCAAAGGAAGTTTATGCTCCCTACAGAAGGTGCACCAAACATTACAACCTACCAACACAACGCATCCATTTCGACGGCCCAGCTCCGTTTGTTAAACACTGCCGCTTCTGCCAAAATGGACGCCCTTCGACAACTTGAAGAATTATCCAACAGCTGCGACATACTCAGCGTCTCATCCCTACGTGAAAACGTACCATACCGTGTGCAGAGTGTCAAATCCGTCGAAACCGTATACGGTGCCAAAACCGTCGTCAAACTAGACGACGATACCGAGGTTTTCCTCCCTTCCAGATTTGGAAAAGCCACCCCCGAACTCATCCAAAACCTAAATAAAAACCCTTTCTGCATCATCTACAAAGGCGAAGAAAAACTCCGCAGCGGATTCAAACGTTACGTTGTAAATTCACCTCCGGATAATGGCCTGCGAAACCGACCCCATTTTCGTCGGCAACAACCTCACCCTCAAACTACTCTTCAATCCCAGTCTCTCCACCAAAGGACAATTTCCCTCTAATATCCGCATCATCTGCTCCTGTACCACCTTCTTCGGTGACGCCAAGACCGTCACCATCAAACTATTCATAGATCATGCCGATGTTATTCACGTCAACTGTGCTCCTAACAAAATTAACATTTTCCAACAAGACTCCACCTGCATCATCTACATCAACAACAACGCAAAATCCGCACTCTGCAACGAAGTCACCGCTTCAGGTTGTCACGCCATCAGCTTCGACACAGACTTCATCATACCCATCCACATTCCCACTCCCGACGAACATCTCAGCGACAACTTCTCACACCTCCTCATCACCTGCATCACCCAACCTCTCCGTCGTCGTCACGTGTTTCGCATCGACAGCAGCAGCAGCAGCGATGAAGATCAAGATATAACGGTCCAACGTCCACCTCCCAAACACACCACATTTTTTAAAGTTATCTTAGTGCGTGAGTGCATAAACAAGTGTGACAATGCATCTCAGACATAAACAGTGTATATGTGCTATATATATCCATGTGATTTCTTTTAATCCATTTATTATTCATATGTGCTTTTTGTGTTCTTTATCACAGTATTCATAGCGTTATTATCTATCATCCATATGTGTATTTTAATGCTTCTTGTATGTACTCGTTTTACCAAATATATAACACAAATTGTAAATCTCTCTCTGTATCCTGTTTAATAAAAATAAAAAGGCCCCGGATTAGCCAAGTGGATTAACGTTAATCCTACCGCTAGTGGCAACTTTTCAAACTTCCCGCTAATCCCACTAATCCACCTTAATCCATCGGATTAAGGCGGATTAAGAAGAATTAACGCGATACCAACGCCACCTAGCGGCAGGATTATCGTTAATCCACTTGGCTAATCCGGGGTCTTAACTACTCCCCACAACTATCAGGGCATGTCTTTCCTACGAAATGGCTTGCCACACACGGCCTATTTATCGGTGGGCGTTTAATTGGCAACCTCACTAGAAAGGGAACCCAACACAAGAATGGCAGGTGGCTCGGGACTCCTGGTGTTCAAACCTGAACCTATAATGTTGTGCTCCTAAGCGGCTAAACAGAACAGGAATTCCTTTGAGGTTAATGGACGCAATTAAAAGTTTATTTTCTTGGTCTAGTATTAAAGCTAAACTTAAAAATAGGATAAGTAGCAAAGGGATAAAGACATCACAAGGAGCACCATAAAGTTGTTTGCTTGCGGAAACGTTGCATGGCACATGTGAGAGATGTCACCAACGGAGCCTCTGAGTAATCAAGCGATCTTCCAAAGTATTTGGCATTGTCCCTGTATAAGAGGCTCTGCCGAAATCGAAGTTTTATCTTCATACTCTTGGAAACGAAATGGACACGAGTAAAAACCTAAAACCAGAAACTGTTCATGGAACTTCTGAAGCAGAGTTAACAGTACAAACAACTTCTGAACCATTCGTATAGGATTAAGCTATAAGAGTCGCTATAACGAAAAGCTACCGAGGGATTGATCCATTTAGACCCAAAACACAAAATGACACTTATTTTCAGAATTTTCAAAACAAACTCAAGGAAATGAACCATCTGAACATAAAAATTAGCATTTAAATATGTATCACACTTTTGAACAAAGTTGCCGGTCGTCCTATACATAACATTGGGACTACATGTGTTTCTAGGCAGCATTGTTTTACATACTGCCCTTATGCTTTTCTTCCTCGAATTTTATTTACACCTTGTGATAAGGCTCAAAGCACCTAGCACATAGTTCTCTCTGGCACCTTATAGAAATAGTGACCGGCTTTCCTTTCAAACGGTATGAACATCGTAGCTGCTTCCTAGTAGGAAGTTTTTGCAATAAAATGTCCAAATGTCGAATCCTAGATCTGTAAGACATTTATGCTTTAATTGTGGTCCGATTCTTGGTCTTGAAGTAGCATATAACCAAATGTTACTGGTTTCCCTTCATAAACATCTTCAATGTATGTCTGCGAAAGCATTTCACCATCCTCTCATCTATTGTTATATTTTTACAGAAAACCCCATCTGTCGATAGAGATTTATTAGTTAAATCATACATTGACCTTACTTTGTAATATTTGTCTTCCATAGCAATTTTGTTGTTGTCATTGAAATGCAGATACTTTCTTATCACCTAAAATCTGTTTCTGGACATAGTTTTCGTAACAATTCCAACATTACAATCAGCGACTCTATTCCAATGCATTCGCTCTCTAGATAAGGTATGATGACCACTAATGAGTTAAATGCTAATGAATTTCATAGGCTCGTATTTATAAACAAAGAATGTGTGGTCTTTCTTCTATTGGCTATAAAGCATTGCTTGTTCCAATATCTTGTCCAAAATACCATTCGTCGTTGAAAACAGATTTTTCTCAGAGTTGTTTTATTTCTTGCATCCCATTTGGTGGCATAACTTCTGGGGTTTCAGAATACTGGGGAGACTGAGCTTTTATTTTCTTCCATTTTGCTGATGGCAGAGATGATTCATTGTTCTCCACAGCCTCATCTTCATCCCTTTGTAACATTATTTCTACAGTACCTGCAGTATCACTAGGGTCGTCAATAGTTTGTTCATGTAGCATAATCGCCTCATCATCAATATACTTAGTCACTAGCTGCACCCGAAAGTGATGGAATGATCGTAAGTGAAACACTATCTTAATCTAAACTAACATTTTATTCTCCATCGTCCCAGATTGATTGAATGTACTCAAATGCCTCTCAGGTGACAGAAACTGCCGTAGCTTTTTCCCTGTAACATACAAGGAAAACCTGCATATCATACCAATGCACTATACATAAGGCAAGAAATATAATTGCATGTATATAAAAAGCACAGCACAATGTGGAAATATTTTCATACGTCAATTAAAACTTAATCAAGTCTACATCATAATATATATAAAACACAATTTAGACAAATACAACAATGGAAAATAACACTTCAATCAGCCTACCTGCCTACATACTACTGTTTGTCATGCAGACTCTTAAACAATGCACTGTTGACCGGCACTGTATAATGCACATTCTCATTTCCGGTATAGAGTGTGTTCACCAAGCATCCAAGAAATAAATACAGCAACAAAATACACTATACAACAGTAAAGAAAAAATATACTCAGGTTTTTTGTAACAGTACTTCCAGCGTATAGAATAGAAGAATGGGTCCAAATTGGGAGAAAGAAACCCTTAAGGTAAACAAACAAGAACGAGCGAAGCCATTTGGTTGAAAAACCATGCATAAATAGTACATTATTTGAATAAAAACTCCTGGACACTGTGTTTGAATCAAGGTCCGCTCAGAATCCAGCACTCCAAAATCTGTGGAACAGGAATGAGAAAAGCACAGGACTACCAACTTGGAACATATTGCTTCTTTTCGTGATGTTGCGGTTCAAAGCAAAATTTCTGTTATCAGTCAACGCCATTGTAACGTGAAATTGAAACAGGATCAGGCTGACCTGATTCAGTCCTAACTGAATGAGGTGGTGGATACCTTTTCAAAGGCGGAATCACCATCGCAGTTCATTGGCACCAAATCTGTACAGGGTTTCCTTGGGTACTCCGTGCAAATAGAAATATAAAAGAATGGTTAAATCGGACGGTTATTGGGTTTAGAAAACTTTGGGACGGAGCAAAGTTGAAGTATCTCCCTTAGAAGTATGGAGGTGATGGTCTAAGTATCAGATACTTCTGAGATAACTGTGATTGTCAAATATCCGGGAAACCAAACCCCAAGTTAAAAACTGAATGATAGATTATGTGTCGGAAGGTGGTCAAGAAAGGACAAACAGTGGTCTTCTTGGTTGACTTCCACTCATAAGAGGTGCTTCAAATAGCTTGTTTCTTAGGATTTTGGAGATTTTGAATAGTACCTCTTAAATCCTTGAAAGACAGGAACTCTGCCAATGTGGATTGTGCAAGAAAATCTCCGTCGTAGAACATTAAAAAGCCCTGGTTTTCTAAACTAGAAGTTAATGGTTTTATGGTGGCCGGTGGAAAATTAATTTTCCATGTAGCCTACAAGACTCCAAAATCTGAATATTAATGAACAATTATTTCAGTATACTGCCATTAATGAAGCATCGTTCCAGTGTCCTTATGACAGAGTAAATTCATCGACTATGGATGGACCGATGGAGTCTGTGCTCGGATCGTCATATCTTTTATTTGATGAGCTTATTCCACCTTCTACTAGTGAACTGGAACAACTGGTAGGCACTTGTTCAGAGGCATCACAGGTGATAGTTGTTCTATGGCACCAACACTCATCACATTACCTATAGGAGCACAAATTATGGAGATAAGTCTCTATACAATTTTAATTACGTCAAATAGTCATGAAAATAATAAGTGTGGCTAACAGACCCAGCTTTGTTACTACGAGTAAGCAGCAAATTATCCTCATTACATTGGCAACCGATTATGTAGGAAGCTTCATTAAAAATCGCCATGTGTTTCAGGATGAAAGCTGTTCGGTTCACAGATACATCCAGTTTGATTTAAAATGTAATTCAAAACTAATCAAGATCCGCAAAAGGCTGACTGGGATTCCTGTACAAAACATCTAGTTAGTAATCAATGTAGATTAGACGACAAGTTTCATAATTTTACACACTTAAAAATTGTTGCACAACTTTTATCGAATGCGTTAATTTCACCACATAATGAGGTGTCTCTTAAAACAAGGCAAGACCACAGGAAAGTACACTGGTTGAATCAGGGTCCTACCACTAAGAGAAAAAAGATTCAGAAACCGTTTTAATTTTGCAAAAGAACCAGGAAATTCACTGATTACAGGAGGTAATGACAGAATATAAAAAGCTGTGAAGAAACCAACATAGACTCCTGAGGAACCACTGTAAGGATAGTAACGTCTCCAGAATGTGCTACACCTCAGAAGTCTCTTAAAAATATCCAAATAGGTTTATGGTAATCTCCAATTGGAAAATATTGAATATACTAAAACAGAGGAAACAATGGAAGAAACATTCCCAGTTCACTACCTTGACCTATCATTATTGATGAAGCTGTTCAAGGATAGGGTAGTCTTAGACTGGAGTATTTTGTGAAAACAGTCTTCAGGATGGACCGGGCAATTGCCAGAAATGTCATCAGTAATGAAAAACTAAGATGGGCTTTATTTTCCGTCAATCATATAAATATCCAAGAAGCGATGCGATTATACCCATTATGTTTTAGCGAGGATTTCATGATTCATCAAATTTCTTAATGTGAATCCTAAGAACACATTTGGACTTTGTATATGTACCAATGGACTAGAAACCTCTTAGGGTGGTATTTATACCAAAACCAGAGAAACTCATGACCGTAGCTGAGTCCCTAAGACCTATTAGTTTAATGTCGAGTACTCACAAAACTCTTGAGAATGTAATAGATAGACACGTAAAAGTTGGTTTGTTGGAGTTACCTCAACTACAACAGAACCTGCATGCCTGTCGTATATTCTGATCAACTGAGACTGCTTTTTACAGACCGTTTATAAATTGGAAAACACAATACAGTAGAAAGGTACCACAATACTTGGCACCTTTATTGACATTGGGGATGTGCTTGATAACACCCTCTTCAAAGCAAGAACTACTGCTGCAAGGAAACATTGCATGGATGAAACCCTGTTTTCGAATGGATTGAATCCATTTTGATAGGGAGAATGCTTAACTTCACTCTCATGGATAGCAGCTTAGCTTCCAGGGTCATAAGTGGTTGCCCACAGATTGAGGTTTATCACCCTTATTATGCAACCTAGCATTTGATGGGCTTCTGACTCAAGTCAGTAACCTAGATTTAGGTTTAAAGTTAATTAGTTTTGCTGTTGTGGAAGTAAGATTTTTACCTTTATGCAGCGAAGTATTAGTAAAGATCTAAATAAAGTTGAGCTTGTGATATCACTGGATATGATGTTCTCATCATAGGTGGATGAAAACATACAGGAGCAGTCGGGAAGCTCATGCAGTCGGCTCAGAATACTATGGTGAAATAAGTGGTGAATGAGGGTTTAATAATCAATACTCATAGAACAACCATAGTTCAATTTACCAAAAGAAGATATATAAAGGTATTAGGACCTTTATATTATCAAGGTAAAGAAATAAAAATATCTGAGAAGGTCCAACATATGGGGGTCACATTTGGCTAAAGGTACGCTGGAATCAACATTTTCGAAAAACAATAAAACGTGCCAAAAGCAAGTTTTGAATTAGTTAGATGCACAAATAGCAAAAGATGGAGATTAATGTCTATTATGATTTACTGTATATATAGCAAGATTATAATATCGTCGGTAACCTATGGAACAACATTTGGTGGATATGCATCCGACAAACGTGCTCTAAAAGCCATGTATGCAAACGTTCAAACAACAGCTTGTTTGACTATTATAGGAGCTATGAAAGCAAATCCTGTTGTAGCGATGGAGACACTACTAAACCAGACTCCTTTAGAATTAGGTGTACTGAAGGAGCCAAGAATAGGGCTTCATAGGGACCAACATTCTAAGCAACTGAAAATTTCTGAAACATACTTAGGTTTGCTAGACATTAAGAAATGAAACATTAAATGGAGTTTTATAAGTGCAGTCAGACAATATATTATAATCAAATGAACCATGTTATAAAGAGTTTGAGGAACATTATTGATCCTGAACGTTACGCTAATAGAACTCTGAGAAATCCTGAGAAGCCTTTGTTTTGGTTCACGGAAGGCTCAAAGAATTACCAAGGATGAATGTGCAGTGTACATTTATAAGATCATGATGTGAGAAGTGTATCTCCTTGAGTGAAATGCTGGTGTTTTTAAACTGAAATTTATACTATTATCCAATGCATACATGGATATAAAAGGAGAAACTACGCTGGTAAACATATTCTTATTGTCTCAGATAACCAGGTCGCACTTAAGGCTGTTAATAAGATTACAATAGAACATGTATAACTGCTTAAATATGCTCACAAGATTGGCAGAACTAAATGAAGTTGGGTCATCTTGGTGCCAGGTCACTGTGGATTCGAGGGAAATAAAAACATTCGTGAAGTAGTTTCTAGACGGGGTGGATTCCCAATTTATTACACTAAGAGTAGGTGGTCCAAAGTAAATCATTATGAAACCTGACAAAGCCCCAGGAAATAGGCATGATTATCTATAAATTGGGAAACCATACAAGAAACGAGATTTAAACCTGCTTAAATGCAACAGATTTCAGCTGAAAGTAACTACTTCTTTTTTCACACAACATGCTCTTGGGAAAAATCATCTTAATACAATGGTACTGTTTCAGGGCAGCTTAGATAGCACATTTTGTAAGAAAGTCAGCCCACAACATTATACAGAGTGGACCATTTAAGTTGAGACTGTACAATATCTCCAAACTAAGCGTTATAGAAAGAAATGCCTCGAATAAAAGTTGCTTGATATTATGGGTGAAAGTAAATGCCATTAGTCGTGTTTTATTTGGAGGAAGGTGTGACGGTCATTTTAGGGTAATATAATTCTTTTTAAATAGGAACGTAGCCTTTTATGTCGTTTTCTCACTCCTCATAAAAACTAAACAACATTTGTATAAAGCACTTTGCAATTGTTCATACACCAACATAAATAACAACGAAAACTCTGAATGGTTGGATTATCCATGGATGGTCATTTGAGAGTCAAGTTACGATTCATAATTGGGAAGCAAAATTTTCTATTTTGTTTCCATGCTCCTCTTCACAACATAAACAGCTTTTTATAAAGAATTTGCTAATGATAAAACAACATACAAAATGTAGGTTGCCATTTAAAAAAATTAAATTGACCCTACAAATGACCGTCTTAACGTCCTCCAAATAAACCACAACTAATGCCATTTAGTTTCCCTCATAATGTCAAACAAATTTTATTTTAGACATTTCTTTCTACAGTGCTTAATTTTGGAGATATTGTACAGCCTTCACTTAAACGGCCCACCCTGTATGTTCCTTTCAGACCTTATCTCATAGATCTTTTGGGAAAATGGTTTTAGTAACAGAAGCTTTTGAATCAAGGTCTGTCATGAGATCGTATGCCTTGCTGAAGGATACGGGCATAATGAATTGGCATTAAAACCATACAAGTACACAATAAGCCTATAGGTTGAAGGACGTCCGGAAGAAATGGCGGAAAACTGTATCGAAACACACAAGAATAGGGTAAATCATAAAAAGCAGTTCTGGACAATACTTTCGATGGCTATAATTTTAGTATTTCGAATGAAATGGCGGAAATCAGAGCATTCAATAGTAAACAACCAATCAGATACAGCTTTAAGCAATACTGTGATGAAGTATGCGAAAGAATTTTAATAATGCATTAGGAAATAAAAAAACAGCTGCATTAAAACAAAAACAATAAACATTCGGCAGAATAATGATAACCCTTAAAAAGAAAGATAAAAGTCATACTCGTATTGAAATATGATAATGTGATGACTGTTCCCATTCTTTTACGTAGTAGTACCAACACTTAAGCTTTAGCAAGAAACAAAGATAAAATCGTTTTGCGATGAAAAATATGAAAATCCTGAGTTTTTTAAATTTGCGCAAAAAATAGATACAGGTTTTAATAGTATATTGAAAGCAGCTGCCTACACCAATACAAACAATCAAACTTGCTTGTCGTACGAAGTTTATCACAAGTTGAAAACCTTTGATATCCAGGAAATTCACTCAGTTCAGAATACTAAAATTCAGGACTCGAACATTTTGAAAAACTAACAATTCTTAATATGAATACATACTTTACCCAGAATCCTCTTTTGCACTCATATATCAAACTTTAACCATCTGCAGCTTCACACAGAATCCATTTAGAACATCATCAATTTAATTCATATCATCTCTCTTTTCTTGCAGTATTTGGAAGAGTTTCACCATTTAGAGGATAGGGTATTCTTCCACTTTTAGTATACAGCCCAACAATGTGTTTTCATTGTCACTTTACAATATTTGGGTGCTGCCTTTTGACAATCTCCAGGAGTTTAACACTGACGACTTTCTGATTACCCTTTAATCACTAAATTTGCCGTTGATACCTTTTATCAATAAGCCCTGAAGTAACTGCTGGCATAAATAATTTAATCTACATTTTCTGCTATCAATGCACATTTGTGAACACGTTTTTTTATTATAAAAGGCAGTTCTGCCGTTTTAATTCTTCATTCGTGTAAATTTCAATGTAGTGGGTGACTTTACAACCACCACTATAAAGTATTCATCTCTACAGTAATATCCTCTTTTCACAAGAACAACGTAAAACTGCTCGTTTTATTGCTAAGTGTGAATATTTCTAGAAATTGGGTTTAATTTTCAACAAAATTAAGCAATCCTTTGCAGCAGTATACACCAAAAACCAAACCGTCAAAAACATTCTAGGTTCACCTCTTTAATTGACACTCTTTGTTTCTACTACCTATGAAATATGGCTATTGTAAAATGGCCATGAATAAGCTTTTCTTTAGGCAGGGTAATACTGCTTCTTGATGCTCCAAGCATAGCAATGAAGAGTTCCATTTAACATAGACTAGGTTGCTGAGATGCTTAGGTTCATAGATTCCTGAGTTTTGGAATACCTTATTTCTGCACCTGAATTATGTATGCTACAGTGACATACATAGGTAACCGTAAAATACCATAAATAACTTTTGGTAATGATGATGCTATTCCTCTTAAGCTTCTGGATATTCGTGTGTATGTATGACTTCATCCACAGTTATTTAAATTATCTGAAATTGTGGTAAAATAAAGCAATACCATAATGCATCCCAAAATCCACAGAAACCTTACGTCCCATAAAGATTCCAACCGAAAGGAAATGCAGGTAATAAGCAAAAAAGCTTAGTAGCGCAGATAGTGAAAAGAAGGCTGAACGCAACATATGATTGATTATAGAAATGCTAAATTTGATCCTCTGAGAAGAAAGCAGCAAAAATAGTGCAGGCAAGCAAAAGTATAGCTAGCGATATTGGTAAATGTTAGAGACATCATAAGTTAGTTAAATATCTATAGAAAACACAGTGAAAATGATATCTACTTGAGAGAGATTTTAAATAGTGTGAAAATAAAAGGATAATCTTCGTATGAATACTCTTGACTTCTACGAAAAGATCCAGGAGCAGTTAAAGCCTCTTGTACCAGAAAGGGTAAGAAAAGTATTTAAACAGGATTTAATTACCTTATAATAATAAAAAAATATCATTCTGCCAACAGCACATTCAAAGTGTTTTGCTTTGTTAACGGTTTGTTAGCAAAGATTTAGATAGTCGGTAATACGTTAACTTTGTGATGAGAGTAAATTTAACCTGTGTAATCCAGTGAACACTCAGGGGTATATATTTTTTTCAACGAATTGAATTAGGAGGGTTCAAAATTTGGCAATTTAATTAACTGTACGTCAATTTGCAGGATTTTGTAAATGCAAAAATTTCAAATAGCAATATATTTTTTGATATGTAAGGAGAAAGAAGCGCTTACAGCTTGAAAAAGGAGTAGGAGAAAAAGCGAAGAAAACGTCAATCTGCAGGAGTCATTTCCAGCTTTTGAATCACTTAGATGTAGAGTTGATGGAAGCTATTTGGAACCGCAGGGCGAGGGAGAGACATACACGAGGCTATTATAGGAGCTATTTAACCTCCATTCATATCCATCTGGTTGGAAATTTTAATAAGCGTTCAACCCCGAGAAAAGAAAATGATATGAGGAAGGACAATTCGGTACCGAGACTTCTCCAAGCTAGAAACCTTTTCACCAACACAAATGGAAATTCTATGGTAAATATATGCGGTACACACGGCAAAGTTGCTGTCGATGAATATCAGCTACACCGCGCTAATACAAGTAAAACAAGACGTCCAGTGCTTAAAACCACTTCTTTGTTAGAAGAGGTGGTAAAAATGTATAACAACATTTCACTAACAAAAATTATTGGCCCTGTAAGAAGGTTTGTTTAGCACCACATACTATAACACAATGTTATGTAACTCAGACTGGGGTGTCAAGGGAAATAAGTGCTGCTTTCGTAATCTGTGAACGGTAAATGTCGGTTTAAGTTGGTTACCTAAAGCTATCATATGTGCTAATATATCCTATTAATCAAGTACGATGGCTGTCCCATAAGTACCAAAATTAACAAAGAAAACACAAACATTTCGGGAAAAAAACATTTTTATTTCTCTACATAGTCTCCTTTCAACTCGATACACTTTTCCCCGCGATGTTCAATAGCTTATATACCCTGTTTATGGTGAGAACCGTCGAGTTCTGCAAAATAGCCATCAGCTGCAAACTCCACTGGTTCATTGTTGGCAAATCTTTTGCCACGAAGCCATTTCTTCAACTTTGGAAACAGAAAATAATCAGAGGGGGCTAAGTCTGGCAAATAGGGTGTATGAGGAAGCAATTCGAACTTTAACTCGTTGATTTTCGCCATGGCGATAATGGATATGTGAACTGGTGCATTGTCTTGATGAAACAGAACTTTCTTTTTCGCTAAATGCTGTCGCTTTTGCTTGATTTCATCATTCAAATACTGCCATAAGTTTGCATAATACTCGCCATAGATTGCCTTACCTTTTTGAAGATTATCCATGAAAATTATCCCACGCGCATCCCAAAAACTGATGCCATGAACTTGCCTGAAGATGGAACTGTATTCGCCTTCTTTGGAGCCCATTCTCCCCTTTCTGTCCACTGTTTTGACTGTTCCTTCGTCTCAGGTGTGGAGTGATGGACCTGTGTTTCATCCATGGTTATGAATCGACGCAAAAACTCGATTTTATTGCAGCGAAACCCGTCAAACACTTGATTGAAACATTCTCACGACGCTGCTTTTGTTCCATTGTGAGTAAACGCGGCATCCATCTTGCGCACAGCTTTGTAATGTCTAAATTTTCAGTTAGTAAGCGATGTACAGCACTTTTTGAAATTCCTACGATGTCTACTAGCTCACGCACAGTCAATTGACGGTCATCCAATACCATTTTGTGGATTTTCTTCACAATTTCTGGCATGGTCACCTCATTTGGTCGACCACATCGATGTTTGTCTTGGCAGCTCGTACGGCCTCGCTTAACCTCTGCCAATATTTTACTGTTGTATACAAAGGAGCAGATTCCCCCAGAGTAGAATCTAGCTCAGCTTTAATATTAGTTGGACTAAGAGCTTTCAAATGAAAGTATTGGATCACATAATGATGACCAGTTTTATCCATGTTTGCAAATTCGCTAAGAGAGTTCACTATTAATGGCTGCCAAACAATTATTAAACAATGTAGCATTGTCAAACTTCAAACTTAAGCTTTATAGGAGTGGTACTTTCTCCCGTAGTAAATTTGTTTGAAACAACAACCGCTATATATACATCAGTTCGGGTACTTCTGGGACTGCCTTCGTATATTAAGCTTTTAAATGAAATGCACTCATTCAAATTATATCAAATTCAAGTGATCGGGGAGAGGATTCGTGCTAGTTTAGGACTGTCTTTTTTCTACATTTTATACATATAATTTATTTGTAGGTCATAAATACAGAAAGCTATGTAAATAACCATACACTTCCTGAATTGTAACAAGCACAGAGTCTCAAATATCGCAATATAGTTTAAGGTTGAAAAGTATTTCTTAAGTACTGCCTCAAATGAAAACCTCAAAAAGAAAATAAAGTGAACTAGGGTGTGAAGAAGGCGTACATATAGGATTAATTAATTTGTTATAAAGTGTGCTTAAGGAAATAAATAAACAAGATTTTTGCGAAATTCTTAGGCATTTTGATTACATTAATTAAATGTTATGGTTTGATGAGTAATAATGAATTTGTTCCACCAAAGTTTTACCAGACTTCCTAGAACCAGACACCAATCCCATGCCTACCCATTTCTATCGGGGAATACAATATCGAGTGCGCAAATCAACGATGAAGGGTTATCATATACATTCCGCCTTTTACTTTCATCTGCTTCCTCTCCGAGCTTCATGCAAGAAACTAGAACTCATATTTTGTTGTACTTTGTAACAATAATATTCACTGTTTCTACTGAACCCACAAATGACACAGTTTCCTTCTTTATATTGCGTTATCTTCCCATCCTGAGATTGGTAAATGGGCAAAGCTTAATTTCAGTCACTTTCTCATTTAGCCCGCAGCATTCGAATGGAACTACATGTTGTTCTTTGTTGTCGTGCTCTTCTAACGTATTGATTAATATACGGTAAACAAGAATACGTCTTTTACATATAAAAAAAGTTTGCTATTGAGAAGAATTCCTACGAATCATGCATTTCCATTTATAGCGAACCGTCTTTTAGACACGAGAATATTGCATTAAGACGGCTCATCCATAAAGAGATGGGTCTGTCTAGGTAATGCGTGATATAACATGCTCTAACAAGTCAAGACACCACTTGCTGCTATTTGTCACCTAGGTGCTCAGCGTGGCACAAACCTTATACTTGAGACATTTGACCCACACTCAGAGCAGAACACAATTGATCCGCCGAATCGAATCACTACTGAACTAAGCCACAACAATTAACTGAACTGCAGAGAGTCATAAATACTAACTGAACTGCATTTGGTACGGTCCACTTTTAACTGTCGGAACTCGTCGACTGCTTGGGTGTACTTATTTTCGTAAATTATTAACCAACAGAACTGAACTATTGGGCAAAAGCAACCCCTTATATACGCCCCGCACAAAAAGCGCAACGTTCTAGAAAGGGAGTCTACTTGAACTGTCAAAAACACTCCTCTGGAGCGGGGAATCGGCTATTCTTCTGTACAGGCTATTGTTTCACACGGGACCGGCCACACCCAACGACAAGTCCGGGACCCGCTCAAATGCTGCTCGTTGGTAACTTTAGGGGCGGAGTCACACCGCTCCCTCCTCAAGTCTGGTCATCTCGAACAGCATTGTCATAGCGGGCTAGACGATCTAGATGCACCATCAGTAGTTTACCTCGGCGGAACCTAGATGAAAAATTAAAAACTGAGCTTTATTTAGACACTCTTTAACTACTGCGGTTCATGGCGTCACATTATATACTGGGCGTCAAATACTGGAAATCTTGCTCAGAGCCCTCTTTATCAGGCTTGAGGTTCTTTTACGTATCGTAAATGTACGGCTTCCGAAGGAAGCCATGTTATGGATTTTTACCCCCGAAAAGAACCATCAATCTCCGCCGAGTTTGAATCTGCGAGCTCGGAAACTAAAACAAGCATGGTACCCCTAGATCACGGAGGGCGAAAACCTCTGCATGGGGTAGACTACACCAGTAATTCTCTTTACCACGAGGTATGATCATGTTATGGTTGTAGCAGCTTGGAAAACGCTCCCTGGTCACGGTAAGGCGTTAAAACCCACCAAATGACCATGTTGGAAACCTTAGCTGTTGATTTTTCGGTCGTAGCGAGTCCACGTTCAATCGCTTGCTACATAAATATGCTGACTGGCTCTCTCGTTCACATCGTGAAATGTTCCGCGGAGTTCCTTGACCGCCGGCCTTCCAAACGCCTTCACGACCAGCTCGTGTCTTGCGGGCACAACCGCATTCTCCCCCGGGATCAACCTGCAAATACCCGGATGTTCACTGGGGATCCGGAGTATCACCTTTTACGGCTGAGTCGCAAAACCCACCTGTCGACGTCGACCACCAAGTTGTGACTCCTGAGAGTATTCACTCCCAGTAATACGTCCTCAGCCATCCTCGTGACGAACATCCAGAGAATTACAATGTTCTGTCCCAGGGTCAGGACCAGCAAGACCTCTTTCTACCCAGGCAAGGTGTCGCCCGATGCTGTCACCATCTGCTAAGTCCTATACGGTTTTATTGACGGCAGGTTCTCCGCCGTGTTAGGTCTGATTACGGTCACGGCCTCACCTGTGTCCACTAGTATCCGGCACAGATTTCCTGCCGTCCGCGAAGATACTTTCATTCATTCTACGGTCCAAGGCATACAGCGTCACTCGAGAAGGTGGCAGTGACAGCTGCGACGTGCCCCCCACCCCACGACGGTTCTTATTCGTTTCCCGTCTGCTCGTCGGCTTGGTTGTGGATAGCCCCTCTTTTGGTGTCTTGGCTGGCCATACCCCCAAAAACACTGCCTGGCGCTTCTGTTTATGGACACTCCTTCACTAGGTGTCCTGGCTGATCGTACCCGCAACACAAACCACTTGACGATCTTCGTCGAAGCCCCTGGGTTAATGCTGTTTTCCCTTTGTATTTAATACCCCTAATCTACAGAATGGGAGTAGCTGTTACCTCGGCCGCTAATTGCTCCCTCCTCAGGCCTGCCCTATTCCATCCATATGCAGGCACCGCGTGCTCTTCGGCTTGGTGTGGACAACCTTTCATTAGGTGTCCTAGCTGACCACATTCTAAACACACACCACTAGAGTATCTTCGCCGGCATCCCTGTGCTGCTCCACCGTCCCCGTTGTATGGAATACTCCTAGTTTTCAAGTTGGGCAGCTATTACCTTGGCCGCTTCCATCCTCAACGTGGCCATTAACGCCTGATATATGGTCTTGTTGTCGCCGAGCATCAGACGCTGTCGTATCTCGTCGTCACTCCCCCATGACCAAGGAGTAGGCAACTTCCTAGAGCAAATAACTAGTCGGGAGGTTCACCTGAGCTTTATTCATCTGCTATTCAATTACAGGGCGAACTCTTGCAACGTCTCTCTTGGCTGTTGCAGCCTTAACTTGAGACTACTACAGGTTGTGGCCGAGGAAAATGACTTTTCAACGGCCTCCCCAATTTCTTCGGCCACCACTGACTCGAAACCACTTTCAGAAGTTCTGCCGTTCGTCCCTGGAGCCTGGCTATCAGCTGTGTAGCTTCCTGGTCTGTCGACCGTCGGTTGTGGGCGGCGGCGGCGAATTGTTGGCGGAAGGCTTCGAAAGTTGACGTTCCGTCGTATTTGAATGGTTTGACGAGCGCAGATATTGTATCGTGTCCTGGCATCTCCATCCCCAAATCCTTAAGTCTTCCGTCAGACATTTATTCCATCATGGCGTTCAATTCCTTGGTGCTGTCGCCCAATCCTCCCTTCAGAACTCAAAGGCGTTGGCCAAGGTCTTTTACGCTTCCGCCGAGCTCTTCCATATCTTGCTCCACTGCGGCCAGTCGTTCGTCAATTTGGGTCGGATGCTCCGTCTTGACCTTGGACATTCGGTTCCTTTCGGTCTACATCTTCTATATTGCGGAATGCACTGTGGTTATTTCACTTCCCATCTTCTACATTGCGGAACTCACTGTCGTTATTTACCTTCTCATTTTATCAATTCCGGTATTTACATTCTTCATTTCACTCTCCATCTTCTCCATTCCGAATTTATTGTCTTAACTTCACTTAACAATTGCTGAAGTCGTTGCTCAATTGCGGCGTTTAATCCGGCTTCTGACACCAGTGTAACAAATGAAAACACCAGTTGCTGCCAAACGCACCTTATTTTTAACTTAGGTACTCAACATAGTAGAAAATTTACACTTTAGGCACTTTTGACACTCACACAGAACAGAACAAGCTGATCCGTCGAATCGAATCATAATTGAACTCCTGAGTCACAATTAACAACTGAACTGCAGAGTTACAACTCATAACGGAAATGCACTCGGCACCATCCACTTTTAACTGTCCAAACTCGTCGATTTCTTGACTGTGCTTAACTTCGTAGGTTCTTTACTAACTTAAGGGGAAAACGAGTGCAAATATGACCAAAAATGACAAAGTTTCACATTTTGTACCAAAAAATACTAGGTGGTTTGAAGTGCAAATATACGAAGTTTTAAAGCCTGGAAGTTGCTCTAATTACACCATGTTTAAAGGTCTGCATTCCTTAAATGCCCCTGAGGAGATGTGGCAGGTGATGAAATTGCTGCATGATTTCATGTTTTGTGTGATTTTTCTGTAAAGGATAGTTTCTGATTCGCCACTGAGCCACTGTGATCGGTATAACATAGTAACAGCAGTTCTGCCGGTAGATGTCGTGTAACATCAAATTATATCTTGTTTCATATGCATCAGCCAGAAACAAGTGTAAATAATATAAATAATACCATGATGAAGGGTTAGATGAGCAGGAATGTGGTATACAAAAGAAAAATTTAAGACAAAAAAGAGCAGGAGGATAATTGTGAACGTATACTTGTTGTAAATAATGAAATGTGTAAATATAACATTGGTGGACACCAGCTTAGCGTCATCATTGGTGAATGACCTGAAGTGTAATGGCAGTAATCAAAGGACTTGGCACTGAAAGTCTTGTCTTATGGCATAAATTAGAAGTGATTTGCAGTGCTTGTAATGAAAATAAAGTACAACTTACACATCTAAGCTGAACACTTCTAGGAAGGTCTGTAAGTCATTATTTCTGCTTAACTGCACGCAAACATTTCCTCTTATTTTTCCTCACTTTAATATTTGCTATACTTTTATTCATTCAAAACAAAATTACATCCACAAATTAGGTTTATGGGAGCTGAAATGTTTATTGTACAGTCTACAAAGCATAACAAAAATACTGACGCATGGGATTTAAGATTAATTTAGTACTTTTGAGATAGAAAAGAAAAGTCTGTGTATTGTTTGCAAAAATTTTGATACTTTTGCTATGCGGATCTTTTTTAATTTCCCTTAAAGTTAAGATATTACAAAACCCATGCGTCAAGCTTTTCTAAATGAGTTTCTGATTTTGTAAACAAAATCTCAAACTTTTTCACAAAAGTGTGGAGAGCATTTCATTTTAAAACTTGCAAATTTTTAAACAAAGATTTCAATAATTCAAAAACTAATTAACATCCAAAAAGGAAACTCTGCCAAATAGTTCCACATAATACTCCAAATATGTGCGCAAAAATTAAGTACGTAGCTTTAAAATAGTGCAAAATAAAAATTTTACCCATCACCCCGCTTAGCTGTCGAGCAAGAGCAGCCCCTTAGGAGAATGGGCACATAATGGGCTGTTGTTCTGCTCGGGGACCGGTCACACCATGCGACCGGGTGGGGATGCGCTTACCGCGATCCGCCGGTAACTTCGCGAGAGCGTATTCTCTTATTTTCTAAAAAAAAATCCGATACCCCATTTTAAATAATATCCTATGTGCGTACAAAATATATTACAGCAGTAGAATTTAAATTAAATTGAGTTTTATTTATGGACGCTCTTTAACTAGTATGGTTATTAGCGTCCCATTCTATATTGGGCGTGAAAAGTAGGAAACTTTGCTCACAGGCCTCTTTATCAAGCTTAAAGGTTTTACGTGCCGTAAATCTACGACACGAGGCAACCGGCTTTACTTCCCTTCCGAAGGAAACCATGCCAAAGGTTTTACGCCCGAAACAAATCCATCGCTCTGCGCTGAGTTTGAGCTCGCGACCTCGAGAACTAGAGGCAAGCATGGTGCCCCTAGACCATGGGGGATGACACAACAGTAGGGAAAACTAATGCAACCTAGAGAAAACATCTTGGTGCGTATAGAGTAAATCATAATTCCAAAGGCTGTGTTATGTCCACAAAAACGTTACATGTATATAAAAGAAGAATAATAATTTTCGCACAAACCGGTTGAACTTGTATAATCATACAAGTTGGCACATGCGACTAATGTACCCAGGATTATATAAAATGCAGCGAAAACGGAGCACAGTGCTTAAATAAATCCTGTAATTTCTTGGGATGCTGCAGTCAGCATTTGCGTGTTGTACTCCGATTTATTCTATAGTTATTTTAGTTGGAAGTAAATATGGAAATGCTTTGAAGGAGAACTTAGGCTTACATTTCGTATAATAAAACAGTGCCCTGCTATTAATCTTAGCTTAAACGTAAGTATAACGATCGAATTAAAATGTTCTATCACTCGTGTTGCATCTGATTTTAATAACTCCCCAAAGTTGGTGGGTATTCTTGCCAATGTGGCTTAGTTCGATGAATACATATTGATTCTATATTTACTGCAATTAATACAGGGTTATCAGTCTGAAAGTTCCTAAAGAAACTCTAAGCATGAAATCCTTATTGACAGTATATTATGCTCAGATGAATAGCAAACTTAGTTATAGAACAATTCTCTGGGGTAACCGTAGTTTAGCGTTTAAGTTGTGTTTCTTACAAAAGAAAGCGGCAACAATTGTATGCGGTATAAGGTCTCAAACTCGTCTACATTTTATTAAACTTCGTATACTAACCCTGCCGTCAATGTTTGTCTTCAGTTGTCTGGTTAAACTGAAAAAGCTGTTCATAATTACAAACATTGTTATCCATTGCACAAATATTATACTTGGAATAGTTACAATATTTACCCCAACAAAGGTAAGTGTAATATTACGCAAAACAGTTTTGATTAGTTACCAGTGAAAAATTGCAATGGCATTTCGCCTCAACTTAGAAAATTTCCGTTACACTCATTAGAATGGCAATCAGGACAACCTTGAGGTCTAACTCCCTTTTTAATGTACGAGGTCTGATCAATAAAGACTGAGACTAATTTTTTTCACAGATATTTATTACTCCATTTCAATGTTGACATGGTCTTTTTCAAAGTAGTCCTCTTCTATTTGAATGCACTTTTTATAACGTCTCTGCCAGTCCTCGAACACATGGTACAGGCCATTCTTTTTCAGGTCTTTGAGAATCGCCTCACTTTTCTTCAGCACTGCTTCAGTGCTCTCAAATCCAATCCCCCGGATCTTTGCCTTTAGTGATGGGAATAAAACGAAATCACAGGGGACAAGATTGGGGCTATAAGGCAGATGCGGCACACAGGTAATGTTGAATTTAGCCAAAAATTCCTGGACTTGATTTGCAACGTGAGGTCGCACGTTGTTGTGATAAGTTCTGGATGTTTCCTTGCAATGTGCTTCCTCGGTGTAGCCAATACTGACGTGTAGTACGCCGCTGTAACAGTGGTGTGAGTGGGAACAACAATCACAGCAGCTGTGTTGATGTTGACTTCAGTCATAGCAGAAGCCGAAGCACCAGGCCCACCTTGCTTAGCACAGAGGACTCGCTCTACTTTGAAGTCTTTGAACCACCTAAACACTGTTGCACGGGGTAGTGCATCTTCACCGTATGCTTGCTTCATCTTTTCCAAAGTTTCAGAGGCTGTATGATTTAAACGAAAACAAAATTTTATTGCTCCTCTTGTGTCACCTTCATTTTGTGGTATGCGAAATTCAACTAGGGTCAACAATATACAGCATTACTACCAACCTACCGATACGAGAGTGCTGCCGCCTATGGACATTATACATGAAACCCGGCTCTTTTCAAACATTCATGGTAGAGACAGGAAACTCTCAAGAAAGCTACAGGAAAAAATCAATCTCAGTCTTTATTGATCAGCCCTCGTAGATGATTTTCATAGTTTAAACTTTACTTCTCTGTCTATCTATTCAACTGTTCAGCACTACAAAATATATACATCCCCATACATGGTACGTAACAAAGGAATTATTTAATTCTAAAATGCATTGGTTAACCAATCTAAAATAAGTATAAAACCATAATCTTAACGAAAAGATCTTATATTGCAGGTTCTCGAATTCCTAATTTGCCATTTATTAAAAAATCAGAATGTCTTTGACATTCATTCAAAAGTATCAGACTCGATTCCTGTATATGTTTAACATGATAATACTCCTGAATTAAATCAGATATTGATGTGAAAGATATTGCAATGAGTTTCACTAATTAAATATTATTTTAGCTACATATAATATATTTTATTTAAAAGTGTCGAACTAGATTCCGGTATATATTTAGTCATGCTCCGTGGCCTACGGGGCAATGCTACCCTCCAGTTCCGGAGGTCGCGGGTTCAAATCCGAAGGAGAGATATGGATTTTTTCGGGCGTAAAAATCCTTAGCATGACTTCCTTCGGAAGCGAACTAAAGCTGGTGGTCCCGTGTCGTAGATTTACGGCACGTAAAAGAACCTTAAGCATAATAATGCGGCCTATGAGCACAATTTTCAGTCTTTCACGTTCAATATAGAATGGGACGCTAAGAATCATGGGAGTTAAAGAGCGTCGATAAACATACCTCAATTTCCAGGTATACGTTTAACATAATTAGACATGAACTAATGTAAGTAGGGATAAGGAAAAAATTACGACGAATTTCTCTGATTGTAAAAAAAATATTTCAATAACGAGTGTTACTCAAAAGCATCAGGCTTGCTACGCGAGTGTTATTCAAAAGCATCAGGATAAAGACGGAATAAAAGAAACACATTTTGTAAACATATAACATAATAAGGAAATTTCATTCATATTACAGGAAGTCTGACAAGCCACCTTAATAATTTGGTGGCTGAGAAAAACGCTTTCTGCCTGCTCAAGGAGTTTACGCTCTGGAGCTGGAGAAGAAGGCATATGATATAAAATACATAAGAAAAACATAGATAAATACGGTGGCTATCTTACATGATGAGTAAATTTTCCTCTCAACAAGATATACTTCATTAATAGCTACGCAACTGAAAGAAATGCTTGGAAACGTTCAGATAGTATACCGTGGAATAAGGCCTGCTAGTATGTTTACCGTATGTAAATTGTCTTTTGTGCCTGTGAAGGAATGTATTAGTAATTTAATTTACTTTTCAGTGTTTCCTATTTCTCAAAGAAGAAATAGCTCTCTTTGGGGTGTTATCACCACTACCATGGAACCTGGTGGTTGATGGGCTACTTGTTCAAGCAAGTAACCTAGGCTTTGTTATGACGGGCTATGCTGATGATACTATCACCATAGTTCAAGGTAAATACACAGGAAAATTCAGGGAACCCATGCAGTCGTCCCTGAATGCCGTGACAAAATGGAATGTGAATGAGGGCTTAACTACTGGTCTTCATAAAACAGTCATAGTACCGTTTACCACAAGAAGTGGCATAAAGTAATTAGGATCTTCAAGGTAAAGAACTTAAAATGTATGAGGAAGTTAAATACTGCGGAAGCATTTTTGATTCCAAGATGGACTGGAATAGGCATTTCAAGAAAACAACAAAAGGTGCGAAAACATCTTTTGAAGTAGTTGCACGCACGCATGATAAACGATGGGGACCTGCTATAATCCATTCGATGTATACCAGGATAATAATACCATCGATAAGCTATGGAACACTGATTTTTGACCCAAGGTCCTTCAAACAGGCTCTAAAATTCAACTAAATGAAGTTAAAAGAACGGCTTGTGTGGCTGTTACAATTGTTATGAAAACAACACCTACTGCATCAATGGAGACACCCTTGAACCTGACTCTATTGCATTTAGTTGTAATGAAGGAGACAAGAATGACACCCTATAGACTGCAACACGCTAAAGAACTGAAAAATGCTGAAATAGATTCAGGTTTGCTAATAATTGGGAAATACATCTTAGGAGATGCATTTTTAGAAATACCGTCACATTAGGTAGTTCCAATTAAACATTTTATAAACAACTTGAAGGTCATTATTGATCCTGAACGTTGGACGAATAAAATTGTAGAAACTTCTGAGAAAAGTTTGATGTGGTTTACAGACGACTCAAGGGAGAGCTCAGGAACGCGATCCGGAGTGTACAGCATAAGACCAAGGTGCCAAAGGTTTTTTCCGTTGGATGAATATGCTACTCTTTTTGAAACCGAAATTTATGCTATTATTCACTGTATACAGAAAACGTAAAGAGAGCTTATACTGGTAAACAGATTGCTTACTTTTCAGTTAGCCAGGCTGCACTTAAGGCTCTAGATAGGTAAAGCCAGTACAGATTTTAAACTGCCTAAACATGTTCGCAAGCTTGCCAGAACAGAATTAAGTTAAACTCATCTGGGAGCCGGGTCATCGTGGCACAGAGGGAAATGATAAAGGTGATAAACTTGCAAGACAAGGAGCGGCTTCAGAATTTATTGGCCAGAGCCGACTCATGGAACATTGCGATGTTTAGTAAGAGGGGCTATTAAGAACTGGTCCAAAGTAGAACGACATAAAACTTGGCTTAAAGCTCAGAAAACAAACATGACAAACTATTTATTAAAAAATCATGAAAGTAAAGAGCTGAAAGCTTACGTAAATGTAGCAGACTTGAGCTGAGAACAATTGAAGAGCGGACGGGGAAAAGGATATAAGTGCCCCCAAAAAAACCCTGTAATTTTCACTTTTTCCATCGATAGTGGTGTAAGTCCTTATGCCTATGCAATGGAATCAGACACAAGTCCAAGTAGCTGACTGTATAGTTGATGCAGTGGCTAGTAGATAGTGCAAGATACAGCTCCATAAGCTGAATCTGTGGAGAAGGAATGAAGTGACACAATAGAAATTGGATGCCAGCTGTATATGTAGTACTATCTGTATTGAATTGTAATTGGTTTAGTAATATTAATAAAATATTGAATTACAATATGAGTGAAACTGACATAAAATGAGCAAAAGGAAGAGGGAAGCTTTCAATAAATCACAGAGAGAACATGAAAAATCAAATAGAACATCCAAAAGGAAAAGAAAAAATTGACAAACTGTATCACCTTCCAAAGTATGAAGTATATTATTACATTGTCATTAACAGGCAGAGGGGTATTAGCAACTAAATAGAGCAATCCTGTTACCGCACGGAGTATAGGTGACATCAGGTACGACGGACACACTCCTCCCCTTCCCTCCCCTACAGGCGGCTTTGTTGCGACTATTTCATTTATTCGTTGCATACACACCAGTGGAGAACTGTGGTAGCAATGCCTAAAACTAAGAAGAGATTATACATCAAAATTAGAATCATTTGTGGTAGAATGTAGCAGGGAACACTTCAGCAAAATTGGCAAAACCATCAGAAGTAACATAGAGCTCAAAATACGTTTACAAATCGTGTTAAACAACACTGTAATTCAATAAAACACCAGGAACATGTGACATTAGTAGAAAGGTAAAACAAGAAAAGTGGACTTTCAACCTTCTCAGTTCCAAACTACAAACCGAGGATCTGTTTTATACACTAATAAGAGCGGATATTACTTTAAGATATATACAGCTTTCGAAATGCTTGTTTACTAGCTTTCATAAACAATTGCGCACTATCAAGAACTAAATATACATTGTTTTCTTTTTCCTTCTAATATTCCTTAATCTTGGTCTACCTTCGAAGTAGGCTGTACTGCATACAACTGTACATTATGTTTTGTTTACAGAGAGTACTGCAAGGTCACAAGTGCTTCCAACTTCCCTCGGCAAAAAACCTCAGTGCATTCCTAACTAGATGGTTTACTTACTAAAACCCCTTGGCTGGTCATTGCATATTAAGGATATTCTTCTAGTGATATATTTATGTAAATATGAATAGAATAGTCGGTTACTGGTGTTCTGAATGTGTGAAATGAAATTATTATAAGCTATAGCCTATGTGATACGTTACATAACCTAAGTTGTATTTACTTTTATGCCTGCAGGTGAACTGTAAATGAAAATTGCAGTGCAGAGACCTATCAAAACAACTAGAACTTCTCTACATAGAGTTCTATAATATACCATTTGGTGAGCATGGTGGATAAACTTCCAGTTAAAAGGAGAAGAAATGGAACATATATTGATCCAGGTCAAAGCAAAATGTAGACTACTACGGTATATATTGCATGCAAACAAAGAAATTACAAATAAGTACGCTGTTAAGGATGAAAATTCAACAGTCAAGTGGTTTGATTGTGAAAACAAAAAACACTTAGAGTGAACTTGAAGATTGAAAAAAAGAAACAATAATAAAATATTTTCAGAAAAGGACAGAGTCTTGCGAGGCTTAGTAGCTTAGAATCCTTCCACGTATGCTTTCTGGCCACACAATCAGTGAAGAAAGAAAGGACCGTATGACCATATAAGTGTTCCTGGATGTGAACTATCATAATTTCTATGGGAATCTGTGTTTATGAAATGCAACATAAACATGGAAAGAAACCAATACAGGCTGTAACAAAAATGTACGGCACAAATTGCTGGACACACTCCTGCAATTTGTGCCGTACATTTTTGTTACATTCTGTATACATATAACTTAATATTTTGCATTAATTACTATTAATTGTGGTAATTATTAACGGACAAATAAAAAATTACAATATTGTTCTGCTGAGCCTTTAACTTTTTCTTTTGTTTTTTTGAAAATCGTACTTTTAGTACTTATATCCTTTTCTATGTCCACTTTAGAATTATTGCGTTTCTCAAAGGACATGTCCTGTGAAAAAACAACTCAACACAATGGGAGTGTTTCACGGTAACTAGGGTTGTAAATTGTACAACAAAGAAACTGAAACAGCCCAGCACATTATATCCTCCTGTGAGGCTCTGGCTCACGGGGTATACATTGCTATAGGGAAACTGTTTTTAGAACCAGAAGAATTTGAAATCATATCTGTTGTGAAACTGTATTCCTTGGTAAAGAGTCCAAGCATTATTAATTGGCTTTAAATGATACAGGTAGCAAAATAAGCCCAAGGCTGAAGTGCGTACGGGTCAGTGATGAAAATCTGTATAGTA
This sequence comes from Deroplatys truncata, assembly GCA_030765065.1. Taxonomy (NCBI): domain Eukaryota; kingdom Metazoa; phylum Arthropoda; class Insecta; order Mantodea; family Mantidae; genus Deroplatys; species Deroplatys truncata. Next base: position 531,165,104 of record CM060990.1, on the reverse strand, counting down.
TAAGAAAAGACAAGATCATCTTAAATCTATTTCATGTAGAGATGTAATCTTTGAGTTTACAAAGTCCTGGTTCATGTCATTAGGCTATAATTTACTGTCCTAACCTAGGAATATTTTCTTCGCAATTTTTAAAATTAATGTATGCATCACAATATTAATACATAAAAAATATATTTTGTTATATACGTAATGCACGTTAATAAAGATTGGAGAGTACGCTCTCCCTGCGTTGCTTGGTGTCTCAGAAGGCTTGTAAAAGAGGAATATAAACATAAGTCTTAAAGACGATACTTGTATCAAGTTACAAAATATAATGGTGATGTGGTAGTCAAATCACGGTAAGGCACGTTAATAACACAATAGCCAATTTTGCAGATATCAAAACATTACATAGTATTTTTAAGTTTTTACAACTCTGGCTAAAGTGAAAGGCTAAAATTCATATTATCGCATTGCACCAGAATATGGTATATCTTCAAAACTACAGAGGGGTGGCAAAATCAAGGGAAAGAGGGAGAAGCTGGGAAGGCAGAGAGAAAATGAAGAAAAGGTGCAAGTTAAAGTGTGAAGGTGTAAATATGTCGGGAAAATAACAAACCTCCGGCAGAAGGCTTCAAGTTATTTATTTATTTATGCATGATGATATCTGAATTTCGCCGTGTAAACATAGGATTAAAGTACGCACTAAAGTGTTACACATTGTATTTAGTACAGTTCTTTTTATCATGTCTGATGATGTACTGATGTATTTATAAAACCTTTGAATGTTGTCTGTAGATTAGACTAGCCCTGTTTAATAAAATTTCTCATCCTGCATGAGAATCCAGCCTAATACCTTCTTCGCTCCTTCTTCTTCGTCTTCTTCTTATTATTATTATTATTCTCCTGTATTTATCATAAACTACTTTAAAAACTTTTGGACGTGGCACAGACTGTAATTTAAAGCACGTGAGGGATATATATATATATATATATATATATATATATATATATATATATATATATATATATATATGAAATAAGGCCAGATTATGTTACGCTAATTATACTTTTCAGCGTTCATGTAAACTAAGTCAGTAGAATATATAGGAGAGAGCAAAAGCAGTTTGCGTTTATATGGGAAAGGGTAAGGAAAACGAGGGTAGATGCCAGGGGGGTCTCTTCCCGCACAATTTTTGCTTGTACTGTTTTCGGTCCGCCTGCTGCATGACGTCATCGAGAGTGAAGTTTTAGCTAGCCAGTATTCTGCACCGTATTTTTCGGCATGAAAGTTCGGATAATATTCTCGTTATACGATCTGTTTCGACCCTATACTACTTGAAACAAAATCGCATCTATAACTAGACTTAGTCTTGGAAATAATAAACACAAACCTGTCTTTTTACAGCTAAATACCCAACTGGCGCCAATTTCATTTCTCCTTGAAATATTCACTAAAAGCTGTCGATATATGAAATTTGGTCTTGAAGGATGACTTAGAGCATATATGTTATTCAAAGAAACAGAGATGTGTAGATATAAAGCAGATATTTGTTATATTAAAGTTGTTCAGAAGCTCTAAGTTGCAAGCTTTAAACCCATTTTCTTAGTTTATGCTATTGCTTGACTTTAATTATATTATGTTAAAGAAAACCAATAACAATTTCTTCGGCCAATTTTAGCAACGAAAATAAAATACGTTATACGCTATATAAAGTTCAACGTTATACGCTATCGGGTCTTAAACTTTGATTCGAAATTAAATTGTATTGTTTGTTTATGGATTGTGAAAAACGCTGCTTAATGAGAGAAACTGTATGTTGATCATGCTATTATGTAATATGATTTAAACATAGCAGTTTTAAAAGTCATGATAGTTGAAAAATTGATATATGTGCATTTTTTCCGAGAACTTTTTTTTCGTGTCTAGGTAAAAACATGAATAATCGACTTATGCATATGAAACTGTGCCCACATGCTGAAAAACAGTTATCTGCACAGCAAGTCTTGCAAATATCCTCCAATTTTCAAATAAACCGAATTTACAGAGTAGTGCACATTGAATTGTGTGTTCAGAATTTGGATATTTTGGCTTCATTATTTAGGCTGAGAATGTGCTTATATAAACCTAGTTTCTTAATTATTTCTAGTATAAAGTTGTTTTAATTCTTTAATTAATGAATAATTAATTTACATAGTTCCCATTTGATCCTTCCTACTTGAAAGAGTAAGAACAAGGATGCGTCGAGCCTTAATATTTTGGAGATATTAATTTTAGAACAGCCTTTCCTGTATGCTTTAGTATACGCTCGCAACCCATACCCTTAAAAGCACACAATGTAATGTTTTCACCTACGGGAAAGTGGGTGTTGTTAAAAGGAGGTGTATTAGTGTATTGCACTGGCGATCATTGAAACATATTACACTGATCTTTTTAAAAGGAGGTAGAATTAAGGAACTTGCCAATTGTAATTAGGTGCCTATATTATTTAGTATTTATGCAAGGAAAGTGCAATAACTTACTCGTATCTTAGTTTTCGTTATTTTGTAGAAAACATGGACACATTTCACGCCAAACTGGCAGAGAGGCTTTACGAAACAAATCAATATTATGTTAGCAAATACAGGGGAGATGAACGTAAATATCTGAGAGGAAATAAGGTCAGAGCGGTGGTTTATAAGCAGGGCGGGAATTTTGATGACTAATTTTTTTTTAAAATGACTACATTTGTTTTAAATTACTTTGTAATTACAAAAAATTATCTAAAATGAGATTTATTTGATTTACTAAAATTAGTGTACAGAAAGTTATAAATTAATTTATATATTGATATAACTCCTATACAAGAAGAAAAAATAAGTAAAAGAGCAGTGAAAATGTTCTTGTTCAAAGAATTTGAATAGAAAAGAAAATTTTCTTACTTTCCTTTTCAGATTCTTCAAACAAGTAAGAACATCATTTTCTTTGCTTTTCAGATTCTCCAAACAAGAACATAGAACAAATATATTTTCAATTAATTTTCTAACTTATTGTGTTTTTAAGCAGGTCTTACAAAAGTGTAGCATTAACTCTTTTGGGAACTCAGAATATGCAATGTTTATTGCGAATGAAGAGGATTTCACAGTCCATGTCATACATAAATAAGAGCAATACGTACTTATTAAGAAAGAAAGGGAAAACTAACCTTCTCATCCCTAATTTTGGACATGAATTCATAACAGTAATTATACCTGTTTCCCTGACAATAACCATCTCTCCACCCACAAGCAACTCTTTCCAGACCAACCAATAATCTTTATATACTCTATACTTATGCAAGGAAGTTACCAAATAAAGCGGCAAAGGACAAAGAAATTACAAATTAATGATGTAATATCGAAAAAAGATTATCCAAAATAGAAAACTTGAAACTACCAAAATGGCCTAATATATTTTCTTAATATGGGACCCATGATAAGGATTTATGTACACTTAAGCAATACCTTTATTGCAAGAATTAAAAGATGGTATGTCATCAGAATCCGGATCATGCTTATATGATACTTGGTCTTCAAATAGCTTCTGCTCACAATAATTACTGTTTAATACGCATTCCTGAGGAATATAGAGAACTTCCCTTTTGGCAGGTAGGCCGACTCTTAAGTCTGCACATGAAAATAAATGTAATGCGGGCCAAAGGTATTCTTCCCTGAAAATGGCAAGTTTTTCCAGGTATATAATCCTTCACAGAACCACAGTGGACGGAAAAAGGTTATTAAACTTTGGCTGTAACACCAAACAGCATTTCCTTTGAAATAATTATGCCGCTCAACTGCTAAAAGGCAACAGATATTAATCTGAGCTTCTCTTCGCTTTAAAAGTCACGTACAAGTGCAATAAATCAAGATGTACTCATATATCGGAATCGAATATATGCTTCTGGCTTTATTTTGAAAGTATATAATATTTTTAGCTGTTTTGGTAAATTATCCTACTTTACCTCGCTATGTTGGCGGAAACTTCACAACTTAACAACAGATGTACGAAAGTGCATTGTCCCGTATCACTCAGTCATATACCCCCCACTTCAACAAATAAGTTGCACACACATATTTAAACTAGAATCTTGAATATAGATTCAGTTTTCTCTGCTTTGCTGAAGTGTTTAAGTCGGTGTGCAATGAGTGAGAACGTTAAGAGTAGAATGTATTGTGCTGTAGCACAATACCGTAATTACGGTTATAAAACGGTTGGTGTGAATTATCACACATTTCCAAAAAATGAGCAATTAAAGCGCGTGTGGGTGTCTCGCTGTAAGCGTACTGACAAATTTAACGCTGATAATTCACGTGTATGTTCAGTGCACTTTCTTCCTAGTGACTATAAACGGGATTTGAAGAGTGAGCTTTTAGGTTTACCGGTTAAGAAAATTCTGCTCCAGATGCAGTTCCGTAGCAGTTCATTCCCAATTGGCATGGATATGCACTTAGTGGAGGTACAAGTACAAGTGGAATGTTGCAGGTATGTCTTTTTCATTTTTACATCCTGTAACAGAATAATGTATTCTGGAATTATTGTTTTCATTTATTACGGTAAAAAAATACACCAGCATATCCATTTAGCGATTCCTTTAGAGTAGTTGTAAATTTTCCTTTAGTACTAAAGTAATGTATGTTTGAATCTCTTGTAGCGCCTACAGTTTACGTTGAAGTATTGGATGTGTTCCAGTAGTTTTGTTTATACGTAAATATATTACTAATATAACGCAGTTTCCATTCGTTTTGCTCTATGGTTAGCCCACAATGTTTGTAGAAAGCTCTTAAATAGTATACCTTTTAAAAAACTGGAATAACGTGCTAATAATAAACAATTGGGAGTTAATTGGGGGGAATTTAGTGTGTTCACTGCGCTGTGTATGTATTCCGCGCGCTCGTCTTCACTCTCACTTACGTCACAGGCGGGCAGCCAATGGCAGCTCCCACCCCGGAGTGGCTCACCTTAGTTATCTAGCCACATTGGGTAGATGCGACGGCTCAAGGACGAAAATGCGTTTATACGGGTAAGTTAGGGAAAACGGGGCAGATCCGAGGTAGAGCAAGTGCTGAAGAAGGGGAACCTCCTTTACATGAGAGTGGTGGGAAATACGAGGATAAGTGCTAGAGGGAGTTTGAGGTGTGGAGTATGCGATTATATGGGAAAGATAGGGAAAACGTGAACAGATAATAGGTTAGACCGATGCTGAAGGAGGGTGCGATACGCATTATACCGGATAGATAGGAAATACGAGGAGAGATGCTAGACTAGACAGGGCTTGAAGGGTAGAATATGACTTTATATGGGAGAGAAAGCAAACCGAGGAGAGGTGTTAGGCTAGGAGGGTTTGAATGGCAGAGTATGAGGTTTATATGGGGGACGAGGAAAGCGATGGGAGTAGCTAGGTTGGATGCGCGTTCAAGGAGGAAAATACGTTTATATGAGAGAGATAGGTAAGACGAGGGCCGATGCTAGGCTAGACAGGGTCTCGAGGAGGTGAATACGCTTTGTATGGGAGGTAGGGAATACGAGGAGAAGTGCTAGGCTAGACAGAGTTTAAGGTGTGGTGTAGGGGTTTATATGGGAAAGATAGGAAAAACGTGGACAGATGATAGGCTAGATAGATGCTGAAGGAGGGAATATGGACTTATATAGAGGAGTGGTAGGGAATGCGGGAAGAGGTGATAGACTAGACAGGGCTTGAAGGGTAGAATATGTCTTTTATATGGGAGAGCTAGCAAACCGAGGAGAGGTATTAGGCTAGGAGGGTTTGAATAATAGAGTATACGTTTATTTGGAGACACGAGGGCAAATTCTAGGTTGGGAGAACCTTCAAGGAGGAAAATGTGTTTATATGGGAGAGATAGGAAAAACGAGGAGAGTTCCGAGGTAGAGCAGGGGTTGAAGGAGTGGAACGCCCTTTATGTGTTAGATTTAGGGAATATGAGAAGAGGTAGTTAGACAGAGGTTGAGGAGTATGGTATAAGTTTATGTGGGGAAGATATGGAAAACGGAGAGAGATCCTATCCTAGGAGAGAGTTGAAGGAGGCAAGACCCTTTATATGAAACAGATATGGAATACGAGGAGAGGTGCTAATCTAGACAGAGGTTGAGGAGTAGAGTATGCGTTTATATGGGAAAATATAGGAAAACGGGAAGAGAAGCTAGGGAGGTTAGTGTTGATGTACATGTAATGTTCATTCATGCATAAAACCATTTAAACTTATTGACTTCAAGATTTAAATTCTAACAAAGGCTATATTGCGTTCTAACGTCCCGGCATCGTGTCTCTAATGGATTGGACGCTGGTCGTCGATCGAAGTACCCCGCCGCGTGTATTTTGATTGATTAATGTAATTAAACGCTGGTCATCGACTGATGAATACAATTATTCCAATTAAGCATTTTTTATTGTTACAGTATAAAGAGTAATTCGGATAGTACAGTGTGATTCTCTCGCTAGAGGCCCAAAGAATTGTCTATATGTTGGCCATTTATGTGCGTTTTGTGATGAAAATTTGTGTACACATACCTTGATCTATGCATTGTCACATCCGATGCTGAAAATTGTCCTCTCCCACATCCAAGCACGTTTGTATACGTGGCTCCAAATTCTGGAATATTTTATTAAAGTCTCCTCCGTAATGTCTTCAATCTCTTGACGTATAGCATCTTTAAACTCTTCAATTGTACGTGGTCTATTTCTGTATACCTTTCCCTTCAGACATCCCTACAGGAAGAAGTCGTGTGGTGTTAGGTCAGGAGATCTTGATGGATAAAGAATAGATGTATACTTTCAAATAGTCAATTATTAGAAAACTATACATAAGTGAGATATTGATTTACATATGCTTTATATTCAGTCATAAATTTTGGTTCATAAATTGCATTAATTGTTTCATTTGCGTATTTGTTTCTTTTATTAATACTCCTAATGTGGCTGTTAATAGATTGGCCAGGTCTATCTTATAAATTTCAATATAGATAAAATATAAATAGATAGATAAGATATACATTTTAATGTAAATGTTAACAACAGAATTCAATACACAGTGTTACGCCTTAGGTAGCTAATATATGAGTTTATGTTGTAAAGTTAATAAATATTTCCACCTATAGTGATTGAGTCTTGTAGTCTATGGTGTTCCCCCACTAGACTGGGGCAGATTAATATACAATTAACATATCTACCTGAAGCGTACCACATTATTAAGGTGTAATTGTATGTCATTCTTTTTTAGTTTTTGCTGAAATGCATAAGTTCTGAGATGAGGTTTATATATTTGGTTAGGGATAAAAGCTTGAGTAATAATTTTATATACATTCTTTTTAGTTTTTCGTTGTGCGGATAACGTTTAGTTTAATATAGTACAATTGGAATTAATTTGCAAGTGTGCACTTAATGGTTTCCTTGGTTATCCTGTCCAGTAATATCACACTGAAATTCAATTTTGTAAGAATCCTGGATCGCGGCTGGCGTATCTAGGCAAATAATTGTAACGCAGTCCCTGGTGTTTGTCACACCGCTAAAGCAGGCAAGCGGCGGACACAGCCACGTGATGAGTGCGATGGAGCCTCACAAAATGGCATTCGAACAGGACCGCGTCACATATTATGTGTGTAAAGCTTGATTATTTGTTATTTCCGTGTATAGACCCTAATGTATGTATGTTTCGCTTCCGTCTATAAAACTTCGTGTATTTTACATTTCGGAACATAAAACTTCATGTATTAATGTTTCCGTATGCTAATGTTTATTTTGATATCTGCTTCTGCTACACAAGAATATAATTCTCATCGTCGTAACAAATACTAAAGCTATTAAAATTAGGGATATTGCTTTACAAATATTCATCAGTGTCACAGAATTGCATTTTTATCATTCAACCAGGCATAGTGTGTTTCATTGTAGCCTTGCTTAGATGAAATACGTGGTATAGTAATTTCTTTGCAGCCTTTACAGACATAATTACGCAGCTGTTCAAATTTACTCAGGCTGCACTTAGGAAGAAATGTTTGAGTCTATACTTGCATCATGGCTGTGAATTTTATTCATCCTTATAAGTGCCTTTAATATGTGTGAAATTTGTAAGGTATATACTGGTTGTCACCAGTTACAGATTAATGAGTGCCATCATTTTCTCATGCTCAAATAAAGATTTACAAGGCTCCTGAAAAAATGAATTTCTGATTATTGTAATAGCCTGCTTCCGCATAAGCAAACCTTATTAACATCTGGAGTATTACGCCACAGGATCAATCCATATTAAAGTGCAATTTGTAATAGCAGATCGCAAATAATTATGACTATGAGGAATCAAAATGTTTAGTCTCTTTAATAAAAGCTGTACACCAGACAAATTACTACCAGCATGAGTTATGTGGTATTTTCAAGTTAATCTTGAATCAATAAAAACTTGCAAAACAACGTTCAAAGAGCAGAACATTTCATGGAATGGGAGGAGAAGTTCTTCGTTGAGGACGGTGGCAATGTAAAATGTTTAATATGTCCCAAAGCAGAGTAATGCAATTCAACATGAAACGCCATTACAATGCTTATCATTCCGAATATGCCAAGTTACAAGATAAGTTAGGTCTGTAATTATTATCATTAAACATTTTATTTAATGAAACTTTAATTCTTATTTAAACTACAGCTCAGCTTGCTAATTTTCAATACGTTCACAGGATGCGAAAGAACGCAAGAAATTTTGAAATTGATAGAAAGCAATGGACCTAAACCAACTACAAAGACTCAAACTATGGCAAAGAAAAGAAATCACGCTAGTTATATTGTAACCTGGGAAATTGCAAAAGCCTTAAGGCATTTCAGGAAGGAGAACTTATTAAAACATGTTTAATAAAAATTGCTGGGATTGTATGTCCTCAACCGGTCTATAATGTCGAGTATTTGCATAGTTTCCGACAAACCATTGCAAAGAAATTTTAATTTCTGCCGACGTAATAAGGCAGATAGATTTGAAAATGACTGACTTTGTGAAGTTTTCTCTTGCACTGGACGAACAGATGTAACTGACACCTCAATTGGCTATTTTCATTCGAGGTGTTGATAAGCAACCTAATGTTGAAGAGTATTTGCTCGATTTAATCCGACTAAAAGGCAGTACTACTGGTGAGGAGATATTTAAAGCTCTAACAATTAGTATTGAAAGATATTGTTTACAGTGGTCAATATTAGTATCAGACGGAGAAAATGCCATAGTTGAGGAAAAAGTGGATTCATTGACACGTTAAAACATTTTTTTTCAGTGATAAAGGTATTTCGAGCAATATTTATGCTTGGCATTGTCTGCTGCATCAAGAAGCACTTTGTGCCAAGTCAGTTACACTACAATAGTGATGGATTGTGTTGTAAACAAAATAAAAGTAAGCGGTTTGAAACACCGAGAGTTTCGAAATATATATACTTAAAAATATGGGAGAATGATTTCAAGATATTAAGTATTTGTGTGATATTAGATGGCTTAGCAGAGGTGCAATGTTACGTCGGTTCTTCGACCTCAGAGATGCATTCCCCGGATTCATGAAAGAAAAGGCAATTTATTTTAGCTTTACATTTACATTATTCTCATATGCTTTAAGGTCATTTTATTGTAATTTTATTGTTTCCTTATTTTAGGGAATGGAAATTTAGGAACTAAATAACGAGGTCTGGGTCTACGACTTAGCTTTCTTATGCGATAAATGTACGCACTTAAACAAGCTGAATACTACATTTCAACGACGCAATCAAAATATTGTTGATAAGTATAGTTCAGTGCAGGCGTTCGTAAACACACTTTCACTCTGGGTAGATCACTTGAAAGAGGGGCAGGTGTACTGTTTTCCATGTTTAAATCTCCTTTCAAATTTCTTCTCAGATAAATTCAGTATTTACATTAGCATTCTCTTAACACTTAAAAGTGAATTTTGTGATTAGAGATTTCGTGATTTCAGGGTTTTTAAATATGATATATCAGTGTATGTCTATCCATTAAACATAAACGTAAGAAAGGCCAGAATCAATCTACAAGAGGAGCTGACTCATTTACAATCTGACGAAATCATGAAAGTCAGATGCAAGGATTTAATAGGAGTGGAATGTTTTAAATTATGCGACAATAAATATCCGAAGTTTCGTTCATATGCAATCTCCATGGAAGCAATATTTTGTACAACGTACGTCTGTGAATACTTATTTTCCATGATTAAATTATTAAAAAGCAAATGCAGATCCCGACAGACGAACGAACATCTTCATGACCAGTTACCTCTAGCTGTAAACAACATAATTCCCGATTTCGAATCTCTCATTGTAAACGACATCGGAGAAGCTTAATTTACTTTAAATACAGAGTACAGGACGCCTCTGAATCAGTTCTTTGTTTACCACTACCCCGCCTGCCTTCCAAATTCTCCCCCTTCCATAGATTTGTTAACCAGGTTGTATCAAGGTGCTTCGGGACAGGCTTACAGTCTCGCCATGCCTGCTCTAGTACAATGGGTGCGCGAAAAAAAGTCATTATGTAACGCTTCGGTGTTCGACAGATTACTTTGGGTCCTTTCGAGTAAGCGCCTGTTCTCGAAAGTTCCACTTTCTATGTAGGACCTATATGAGGGTTACTCTCGCAAGAACAGACGGTTCTTTTAGTCAATAAGCAATAAAGTGAAAAGTAGACAGTGTCAGTGCAGTCCAGTTGTGAGTTGTGGCCCAGCAGTTCAGTTGTGAGCTGATTTCACGGATTAGTTGTGTTGTGCACCAAGTGTGTGTTAATCGTGACTGAAGTGTAACATTGAGCTATGCTGAGTGCTTAAGTGAGAAATAAAGTGTGTTTCAGAATAATTTGTGTTACATTGGTGTCAGGATTGAAATATAAAAGCCACAATAGAGAAGATGCTTAAAACGTTGTTGGCAAAAATGGAGAAGTTAGAAGAGAAAATGGAATTCAAAACGGAGAAGATAGAGACAAAAATGGAATCCAGAATGAACCAGATTGGAAGTGAAATAACTATACTGAATTCCGCAGTGGAGAAAATGCAAACAGAGATGAGCACAGAAATGTCCAAGGTGAAGACAGGGCTATCGATCCATATTGACGAACGACTGGCCAGCGTGGAGAAAGATACGGAAGAGCTCGGCAGAGAGGTGAAGGATCTTGGTCCAGCGTAGCGTCCTGGAGGGAAGAGTCGACGGCAGCGTCAAGACAGTGAACGCTATGCTGGAGGAAATTCCTAGCTGTGGACTTAAGCACTTGAAGGTCGAGACATCTGGACGCGATACAACATCTGCGCGCGTCTAGCCACCCAAGTATAACGGAACGTCAACTTTCGAAGTTTTCCGCCGACAATTTGTGGCCGTCGGTACTCATAAGCCATGGTCAGCAGAGGGCGAAGCCGCAGGGACGGGAGACAGAAGTTTTGAATATGATTCCGATTTCGGCGGTGTCCGGAAATGTCTGAGAGGCCCTCGAAAACTGGATCGGGAAGCATCGATTGACCTCAGCCTAACGTAATTATTTCCAATCAAGATTTCAGCTGCAAGGGAAGACGTTGCAGAAGTTTACCCTGGCAATTCAGCAGCTGCTGAAACTCTGGTAAACCTCCCATCCTGTTACGTGTCCCAGGATGCTGCCTGTTCCTTTGTCCAGGGTACGTGACGTCGAGTTTCGACTGCGTTTGACGCTCAGCGATTACAAGAGCATTCACGAGGCGCTAACGGCTGTAGTGAGGATGGAGGTGGCCGAGGTAACAGCTGCACCTACGTGAAAGACCAGGAGCTTTCGATAAGTTGGGGACAGAGGATCAGTCTAAGGATTTCGACGAAAATCTGCAAGTAGAATGTGTTGGGGTGTGACCAGCCAGGATTCCCAGTAAAGGATTGTCCTCACCAGACCAACGAGCAGGTGCGAAACAAATAGGTACTTGTGCGGCGATCGATTAAACCTGCATGTCTAGGGCAAGAGAATGGATGATAGTCTTGTCGTGGACGGCTGGATACAAGAGAAACTATGCATATTACTGGTGTATACAGGTGCAGCCATGAACGTAATCAGACCTGACGTGGCAAAGAGCTTGCCGTCAAGGAAGCACAATTGTCCCTATCACATGGTGGCGGCATCGGGCGATACTTTACCTGTGAAGGAAGAGCCCTACAGGAATTGACCCTGGGGCGCAGTAACGCATGACTGTGCGTGAGTATCGCGGGGGTGGCCGAAGATGCCATATTTAGACTGGTTGCTTTTAAGAGCCACGAGGTAACGGTTCGACATCGGCAAGATGGTCTTGTTGCTCGGCCGAGGCGATATTACGTTCAGGAGCCTCAACGAACATTCGGGATCTGCAGGTTGATCCTGACAAACGATGTGATACTGCCCGCAGGTTGTGAGGTAGTTGTAAAACCGCGTCTGGAAGACCAGCACTTAAGTAACCTGCCTTTACACCGAAAGGTACAATTCGTTGGATCATGCATCCCCAGGACACTGTTGTCGTGCCGATAGGAAGTGCTTGTGAGACTTCTGAATCCATCGGACAGCGATCAGGACATACAGGACGGAACGGAGTTGGGAGAATGCGAGTCAGTCGTGAGTGTATCGACGTACGACGAATATGAGGAGCCACTACCGTCGCAAGATCTGGGATACCTGTTGGAGGATTTGCTAAACAGGGCCGCCAACCATCTGGCCGCAGCATTACTGGAAAGGGTCCGGTATCTACTTAGGCAATACCAATCAGTGTTCAACCAAGGTGACGGCATTTATGTCCGCACCGACGGAGTACTTTCAAGCGCCTGACGGAATCAGTGATGAGGCAAATTACTTAAGATGCCTGCCTGCTATATCTAGACGACACCATCGTCATTGAAAGCTTCTTCGAACACCCTCTCGTATACCTGACAAAGCTATTACATAGGCTGCAAGAAGCCTACCTAAAATTAAACGATAAAAAGTACCAAACCTTCTCCAAGGAGGTTAACCACTTGGGCTACATAGTCTAACTATGGCGCCACGAACACAGAGAAGGATCGCGCTGTAGGGATTGGTCTCGCTCGAGGGATAAAGAAAGATGGTGCAGTTTACTGAGCCTATGCAACTACTACTTTCGTCAGAGTTTTTTCGATCATCGCGAAGCCCCTCACTCGTCTTACGGAAGAACATCGGCGTTACATGTGGACAGAAGAAGCCGAGGACGCGTTTCAAGCGCTAAAGTCAGCACTCCGTAGTGAGCCTATTTTAGGGTTTCCACAACCGGGTGGTGATTTTATTATGTTCACCGACGCCAGCGACAATGGTATTGGAGGCGTGGTATCTTTACTGGGTTACCTAACGGGAGCTTCTGACGTCTATGAAGGCGCTGGAATAATTTTATATGTACCTTCAGCCATTCCACCTCAGAACTGAGCACCCATACCTCACCTAGCCATTGAGCTTTAAGAACCTGGATGGCCTGACAGTCCAATTGTGGCCAGAGTTTTCAGGAATACCACTTCACATCGGAGAGGAATCAGCCACTCCATTGTGGATACCATGTCAAGTGACCCTGCCCGGAAGAGTGCGGCCACTGAACAACCGTGTAGGAGAAAGAGTATGCTTCAGCTGACCGCTTGATTTCGGCAGTGTGTGCAAATGAATAGGAGTGTAGACCTGTGGGACAGCTGGCGGGAGCCAGCTTGGATCCGCTCCTAAGCGACGTAGAGGCAGGAACTAGGTCGACCTGGGAGGACATCACAACCAGTAGTAGTGCGTATAATTCTTAATGAGCCCAATAGAACACACTTAAGTCAAAAGAAGGCCTGTTGTTCAGAGTTTGGGAGTAACCGGACGTTAAAACCTAGAGAAAACATTTTATTCTTCCTCGGAATAAAGTTACGGAACTCTTGGAGGAAGTACATATGGGGATTTCAGAAGGATATTTGGATCCGAACGAACCATCTAAAAGCTCTGACAATGGCACTACTGCTTGAGTTTGCGGGTAGCCGCTGAGAGCTTGTGCCGCCAATGGCATGTGTGTGCTGCAGGTTGCGGACCATAGACAAGGATTCGGGGTCGAATGCAGGAGTATAATGTGGAAGTAGCTTTCGAACGCATCGTATCAACATTGCCGGACTGTTCCGTGTCCGACCGGGGTAAGTGGTATCTGCTTGTGGCCATGAATTACTTAACCAAGAAGCCGCAGGTGTACGTCATTCCTAACCAGGATGGCGTGGAAGACTTGTTCTGACGGTTTGGGTTACCGTTAGTGCTACGCAGCGATAAGCATACCAGCTTGGATTCGAACCTGATTAGGGAAGCACTGGAGCCATTTGGAGTCCACAAGATGAGTACAACGCCGCTCCACCTGCAGTTACGCCGCATGGTCGAGCAGTACAGCAAGACTGTGGAATAACACCTGAGGAAGGTTGTGGACAACCACTAGAGGTACTTGAAAGTCAGTACGATGCTTTTCTTGGTGCCCTACCACACTTCTATGTAAGACACCACCGGGATGACACCAGCCACCTTAGTCTTCGCAGGAAGCTGCGTCTTACATGTAACCTGATGTTTTGAAGCTTATCTGATGCAGAACAGCCAGAAATCGACTACGTGGAGAACCTCGTGGACCGTCTTCACAATGTACACGAGATGGCCATTCAACACATCCATATGGCAAGCGACCGGATGAGGACCCGTTACGACCGACAGGCGAACAGCCAAGGTTTCCAGCAGCGTGATCTTGTGTGGTTGTATCGCACTACCCGGACAAAGGAATGTTGCACCAAGCTTCAACAACCGTGGTAAGGAGCGTACCCTGTGGCGATTAGGACCAGTGATATAGCCTACCGCATCCAAAGGCTGCCCCGAGGAACATGCTGGTGCTACTTCTAGATCGCCTAGCCCGCTACGAGTGTGGTGGTCGGGACGACCAGCCCTTTGGAGTAAGTATTGTGAGCACTCGCTCGAGTTACCTACGAACCGACAGTGAGCGCCTCTCAGCTCATCGTCGCAGGCTAGGCTAATAGCCGATCCCTCCACTAGAATAATGGGTATGCGGAACAATAGCAATTATATGCGGTATCCTCGCTCGAGAGAATTCCTTTGAGCCTTTTTGTGTTGTTCTCCTCCCCGAAAGTTTGGCTTTGTATGCGGGACGTATAAAAGGATCTGCTCTGGCTAGGTCAGGCACTTTCGTTGGGCAAGAATTTATGAGGTGAAAAGTGGACATTGCCAGTGTAATTCAGTTGCAAATTGTGACTCAGGGGTTCATCTGTGAGTTGATTCCACGGATAAGTTGTGTGTTCCGAGCGTGTGCCAAAGGTGATTGAAGTGTAACGTTTATGCTTATGTGATAAATTAAGTGTATTTCACAGTTACTGGTGTTTTCATTTATTACAATATTGAGAGCCTCCAAAAATAAAAGAAGATCAAGAGCACATCCTTGCGGAACTTCATAAGAAAAAGGAGCTGACGTGACGGCATAACAACTACAAATCTTCACGGAATTTAGTCAGGTAAATGGTTTGTTTGTAACCGACGTTTAGAAGCACAATACTGATACTCAGGAGAAAGATAAACCATTCGTAACAGTCTGCATACTGTTCATTGGCAATTTTTCGGGAAGAGAAGTGAACTGCTTCACAAATATGGCATTGAAATCATCAACAACCACTGCCTAAAGCTAGAAATTTGGTTAGGATAGTAAAGGACAACTTAGCTCTAGGGCACCTGGAATATACCACATTACATGTGAATGCGACGCAGCGTACATCAGCGAAACATGACATAATATTTCCACCCGCGTTAATGAACGCCAAAAAAGCATCAGATTCTTGCAGCCATAAAAATCTGCACTGGCTGAACATTGTACTAAAAATACCACAGGTCCAACTTCAAAACCCCAAAATAGTGGCAAACTAACCCAAGCCAATTAATCTGAAACAAATGGTCTTAACCGTGATCACCGGTGTAAAACGCCTGAACACCTCGTTCTCAAACCGTCGCCTTCACGGATTTTACATCATTTCACGGCCTTTCCAGCAGGTTCGTGCTTAAATGAAAACAAAATAAAGTGTGTGCAAACTGCTACAGACACCAACACTAATGACAGTCTTTAGCACTGCAGGACCGTCACCATAAACTACAAGAGAGCTACCCCGAGATTACAACGTTCATGGAAGCACATATCCTGCCCTCTCCACCTCCATTAACCATTAACCACAAAAGGACCTGCCATACTAACTTAACCAAATCAACGAAACAAATATATAAACAAAGAAACACCTCAAATTCATTTCAATCCTTTCCTTCAATCCGCTATGGAGGCAGGCTGGGTCTTATGGTCAAGCATGTCAACTAGCTCCCATCCCTCACTTCTTTGTTTAGAGCGCTGCGGACCAGATATAGGGAGTGTGTTCATGCCTGTTCCTTCGCTGTTGAGGGCACTCCCTTAAACAGTGCATGTGACCCGCTTGGTAAAGTATCAACGTGTTTGTCATTGTACGGAACAAGTTGTGAGTTCAAATTAATGGAAGAAAGTTATATAAGAAGCGAAAGGTCTGTTATGTGATTGGAGGTACCAACATAGAAACTGCTTTCCTGAAAAAAACAAGCTGCAATGCTGGTATGTGGTAATCTCAATTGTTTAGTGTCATGATTTTACGTACACGCTGACCAGCGGAAATACATACCTTTCTTTTTGGAACCATTCAGAACATTCACACTGCACCATTGTCTCAAAATGCGCCTTTATGTTTGTGATTTTGTGATATGAATTTGGGATTTTTAACATTTCCGTAGTAAAATTCCAGCTCAGTATAATGGCAAAACACAATCATTATTCCTTTTTTTCTAGTGACATCTTAATGCTGTTAGGTTGATGGTACTAGACTTCATAGCATCTAAAATATATTGAAATGTAGATTGCCTAATCGGCGCTGACAGTTACACACCAATCCTTCTTCTGCCAGTTCTACAGCTTCATCCACAATATTTTTAATAGTAGAAATACAGATAACTGCTGACTGGCCCCACAAACTTTGGAAAAAGGGCAAACTTTATCTTACGTTTTTTGTAAACTTCCCTTACACAATAAACCATAAACTTACACAATCATTTCTTGCACTCTGTTCCCTAATCCTCTTTTTCACTTCGAAATACGCAATAATTTGGCAGCTTATATGGCTTATGTTTAAACCCTTCTGAACTGAACAACGTTTAACATCCATTCATACATTACACGGCACCACAGGCGGTGGGCACTTTTGATAAATGAAGTGAAATGATAACTGGGAAAGGAAATTTGGAAGGGAAACGTTTTAGACCTAAGCTTAGTGTACCTCTTCGGCATTACCAGTTATGAGGACTGAGGGAAATCTGAAAGAAACCTAAGTCAGGGAAGACCCTCCTGGCGGGATTTGAACCGCGGACTTCACACTCCCGAGTCCTTGCTTAATCGAGCTGGACCACCCATGCCGGTGTTCTAAATCTTCCCCTTTTAGAACGCTGCATTAACACTATTACGTTTCACCTATTGTTGCAGAAAATAAGTCTTGGAGGAATGTCTTTCAATATTAAATCAAGGTAGTAACACAGCAAGGCGTTTAGGAACTGCTTCACATTTGCACTCAGCCGATACAAAACTTATGTTTCTGTGGATGTTAAAAAGGGTAACTAGGGAAATGAACTATATAAATAAGTAGGTGTCTAATGACACCTAATAGTAGATCTACTTTTATTTCAGAAGTGCAAACTTAATTGAGGGGGAGCAACAAATACATGCATCCAAGTTAAAGACATCTTAAAACAATGGAAAAACACATAGACCAATCACAAAACAGCCCAGAGAGGGCGAACTATACCAATGGACTATGATAACGTGAAGGTGTAGGTGAGGTCCTGGGGGAAGGGGCGTGCCACGCACATTAGATCAGACCACCTTGTTGGCGGTGCGCCTTCTCGGCATCTCTTATTGGAAGTACATCTTGTGACTGCTAATAATGTTCTGTTTACTCGTATTCTGACCAATTATATCACAACGTTTGCTTAAAAACATTTACACATAACTGATTTTATTTAGCCACTATAAAACTTTCATATATGTAAAAATACCACTGAATTATTAATCATTAATTTCTTCTTCATTAATTTAATTGTATTAGAAATACTTACACACTACTGATTTTACTTCGCCAATATAAAACTTTCATATACAGGGTGAATCACCTAAAACTTGCAGCGCAAATATTTCGGAAATGGAAAGTACTATTGATGTGCAGTTTTCACAGCATTGATTGGTGGTCAGAGTCTCGTACATTTAGCCTATAAACAGATTTTAATATTACCGAAAAACTGCATTTTTTGAGCAAACATACAGTCTTTAAATGGAACAATAACCTAGTTACATCAACAGAATAAAGATAGGGTAAATTAGAATGTCAATGGTATTTGTTGCAGGATTCTAGTGAAAGAGATTTACAGAAATCTTATTTTGAAAAGTTTTCACCCGCTATTTGTTTGTCCCATTCAACCTGCTTAGTTTCTAGGTATGATGTTGTTATGTTTGTCTGCATTGTATTTTCTGTTCATTGATTGCATTGCGACTTTCTGGTCGTTAGTTTGTGACAGGCGGCGCCGTGGCCGAGTGGTTAGACCACTCGCCTCTCACCGGGTTCGATCCCAGGGACCCGCATGTGGGATTTATGGTGGACCCGTCTGGGCGGGTTTTCTCTGCGTTCTCCGGTTTCCCCAATTGCTGCATCATCACCTTTCCTTTCATCCATTTCACCATCATTTGGTTTCATCCACTTCCTTCCTCTCATACCAGGCATCGGGCTGATCCCCCATCCTGGATATTTTGTCTGATCCATGAGTGTCTGCTCCTCGACGAGCCTCTCACCCCAGGCACCCGCTGGTAAATCCTGGGGGTGTAAGTCCTACATAAGAGGAGATTAAACAGATAAAGAATGAATGAATAGTTTGTGACAGTTCAAGCAGTAAGTCGTAAGTGAAAGATGGGGTTTACGAATGCAGAAAAAGCCGGCATGCTCATGGTGTATGGGGAGTGTAGGAAGAATGCAGTTCGTAATAGAAGAAACAAGTGACTGGAGAAGAGGCAGAAATTAATGTTTTGGCTACTGTTGTAGTAGATACGCAAATTAGTTCCCGCACAATCGCACGTGGAAGTGGCATATGTCAGGCAAGTGTACTGCGCATTCTCCATCGACATAGGTTCCATTCCTATCACATCTCCCTCCTTCAAGAGCTGCATGGAAACGATTTTGAGAATCGGGTTAACTTTTGTACATGGGCATTAAGACATGACACTTCAGATTCATCATGTATCTTGTTTAGTGATGAAGCAACATTTACTAATCATGGCTACATAAACCGCAGAAACATGCACTATTGGTCTGTTGACAATCCCCGTTGGTTTCGTCAGGTGGAACGTCAGCGTTCATGGAGTTTAAACGTGTGGTGTGGGATAGTGAACCATCAGCTCATAGGCCCTTTGTTCATAGAAGGAACAATGAACTCGCACAGGTATCGCAGCCTCCTGACAGACCATCTGCCACAGATGCTAGAAGACGTTCCTTTGCAGACTAGAGGAACCTGTGGTACCAACATGCTGGCTGTCCTGCCCATAGTACACGAAGTACTACAGCTTGTCTTAACGGATTGTTTCCAAATCGTTGGAATGGACGAAGAGGACCTGTACTTTTGCAGGCCCGTTCACCGGATCTGATCCCTTTAGAGCTTTTTTCTGTGGGAAAGGCTGAAAGACACTGTCTACAAGGATGTACCAGCTACGCCAGGCGATATTAAGCGATGTATTACTGCTGCCTTTTCTGAATTTCCGCTGAAATGCTAGAACGGGTGCAGGAGTCTTTCCATAGCAGACTGGAAGCGTGTATTGAAGCTGCCGGTGGTCATTTTGAACATAACCTTTGAAGGGCTATGTTCTCTTTACTTGTAAGAATGCACAGAAGTATTGTAATTTCCTTTTGTTTTTCTTTACTTTGTGCTACCACAGTTGTACAAGTGTCAGTGCGTAAAAGTTTCAAAATAAGAATTTTTGTAAACCACTTGCACTAGAATCTTGTAACAAATGTCATTGACATTCTAATTTACTTTACCTGTATTCTGTTGATATAGCGACGGATTGTTCCATTTAAAAAATTGCATTTTTTCTAAGAAATGCACTTTCTCAGTATTATTAAAATCTGCTTATAGGCTAAATGTACGAGCCCCTGGCTGCCAACCAATGCTGTGAAAACTACACATCAATAGCACTTTCCATTTCCGAAATATTTGCGGTGCAAGTTTTAGGTGATTCACCCTGTATATACCCCATGGTGAACTTTTGTTTGTCTTTGTAATGTACTTGAAGTTATGTTTATAATTGTATACTGTTTATGCAGTATGGTAATTTTGTAAATATCTCAGTGTGAGGCACGAGAACCACTTTATAGAACCTTATCGTTGTTATCATCACTCATAATGCTTGAAAATTGTTGTAGTAAAACCACTTCATGGAGAGCTCCACGTACCTGCACAGTACAACAGTAGACAGGAGAAGCCCGAAGTCTGGGATGACCTCCTGCAGTTGCGTCTCCCACGTTCCAGATTACTCATTGCCAAAGGATGCCTTGTATCGAGGCTAGCCAAAGCCACTGGTTGTCTCACGAGTATATCAATTCCTCGGCTGTTGGGCAAAGGGTCCACCTTGCAGCACAAAACTTTATGGATCATGGTGGACAGCAATACCGGTTTTTGTCTCCAGGTAACGGCGTGAGACATGGAAGGGCAATATCTCTCCAACGTAAGGTTTTGGCATTCGGCATACATGATGACTAAGGTACAGATTTTGTTGGGAGTGATTACGTTAACACTGAAGGGAAACAATGTGCAGCGTTACACAAACACTTAATAAAGTGATGTGAAAGGGATAGTAGGTGATACTCAAACAAGGAAACACAACAGGTAATGTTTTAATAATTTTTAATATTCACCACAAAACACATATGTATAATTCTTTTTGCAGATCTATATCATATCTGAAGTATTGTTTTCCCCGATCTCGCTGTATTTTTTCAGATAATTGTTATTGTACAGTCTAAAACAAGATAAATGAACAACAGCCACAGAAGGAATTGAATTCGGAAAACGTCGGAAGCATTCGCTAACCCTGTATTTACAATACACGATTTAATTCCACCATGCACTCATTTTCAAAGCTACGCATATGTAAAAAGATTGCCTTTCAACTTGGTTGTATGCATTCACGGTAGCCGAGAGTTAAAGCGCAAGTGTCTCGTAATCGGAACATACTGAATTCGAATCCTTACCATAACTTTTGTTATTTAAATCTCATTTGTTAAATATATGGCAATGCCGTATGTTTTCCACGTAAATCATATCTATTAATTTTAAGACATTCATGCCTAAAACACAAACAAATTACTCTTTTTGTTTTCAAAAGAAGTGCCATATTAGTAAGAATTCTATAGTGCATTCCATACTGTTTCCATGTGATTGCATGAAAACAGAACAGAGTTTTAAGGCCAGCGTATAGCGTCCAGTACTTAAGCATTTGACTATCGCTATTCTCCTTGTATCTAAAACCAAAGTGTAATATAGTACTTCTGCAAAGATTTATTTGGATTAAAATGTAGTAGATAGAAAAATAAGCTTTAGTAAGCACAATTTGTATACCCACTAAATGATGGAGGGCATAGAAAGTTGTGTGAATGTATCACATCAGATTTTTCATTTAGGACTATAATATTTACTTATTCATTATTATTAGTATTTTCAAAACAAAAATGAGACTGTTTCAGGTTTTATGTGTGAGCATAAAATCAAATAAGCCTTAGCGTTGGACATTGTATTACCCGTAGTACGCCTAATAAACATTGCGTTTTTCTGAAAAAAAAAATAGCACTATGCTTGGGTTACAAAACACGGTAGACCTCATTATTACGTACCGGCTCATAACCGCTCGGTTGTCAGCGCATACTTAGTGGCTCGAACTCAGTATGAAAGGTGACAATACAGCGAATCTACAAGCATGCTCCCGAGATACCACTGTGAACCAGCCGCGGAAACGATTTGGACTTAGACAAATATGCGCTTCAAGAGTCAGCTCAATTCTCTCTCTCTCTGTCTCTCTCTCTTTCTTTCTTTCTTTCTTTCTTTTGTCTTATGTTGTACTGTTTCCTATTTCAATTGATGATGTCTTCGATTATGGTGGCCCGGGAGAAATGTGGCGTAGAAGGGGGACTCTGGGTCCCATTCTATATTGGGCGTGAAAGACCGTAGGTTTGCTCAGAGGCCTCCTTATTAGGTTTGGATTTCCTTTGCATGTTGTAAATCTACGACACGGGACCACCGGCTTTACTTCCCTTCTGAAGGAGGCCATGCTAAAGATTTTTACGCCCGAAAAAATCATTGTCCTCCGCGGGTTATTTATGCTGTTGTAATGGGACTTAACAATAATTCTTGTTTAGATGTATTTGAGTTAACTTCACAAATTTTAAATTATACTGCCTCTTTAATGTGTTAGCCTCTAACACACATTTTATATGTGTATTGACAATGGTAATTTTCCAGATTCTTTTAAAAGCCATTCCATATAAAAGAAAGGAAACAGAGATCTGATTAAGCTAATTATTGACCTGTGAGTATCATTCCAACTGTGTCTAAGGTTTTTGAAGTCTTATTACATAAGAAAATAATTCAGTAATTTGAATAGAAGGTATCGTTTTCTCCCAGTCAATTTGGTTTTAGAACAAGACACAGAACAAGACAATGCTCTAATAGGTTTTTAAACGAACGTTGAATGCTTTTTAAGGTACCTATTTATCCCATCGTCGTTTCTTTGATCTACCCAAGGCCTTTGATGTAATTTCACAGGAAATACTTTTAAACAAATTAACCGAATATGGTTTTCATGATACCAGTGTAAAAATCTCTTCATATCTACGTGACAGAAATCAGAATACTTGTATTAGTGGCAAAAAAATCTAGTTACAGAAAGATCAAGCATGGTGTGCCGCAGGGCTCAGCACTCAGGATGTTATCTTTCTAGAGTACATCCATGATATTCGTGAAGCCATTCAGGATGAATTCCTAAAATTTCCTTTAGTTACTCATGATTCGGCATTAAATATGTGTTGTGATAAAAATGATACTCTCACGAGCAAAGTTAAATATACTACTTCAAAAGGAACTGACTGGTGTGACACAAATAGATTAATGCTCAATCAAGGCTGAAGATCTCAGTTTTGGTAACTGTACTGCTAACTCTACTCCTTAAACAGTTAAACTCCTAGGCATTAATATTGAGCCTAAATTAGAGTGGAAGAAAACTAAGTAAAAGGATTTTTGTTACGTGCATTGAGCCAAGCAATTAATAAAAAATATTATTTCCATTGTATTACAGAAATATGTGCTCTCTTTAAAATTATGGTGTCTTAATTTACTTCTACCATATATGTTCCAACAAGATTCTTATTTTTCAAAACAGAACAATGAGAATATTATGTGGAGTTTCATAAAAAAACACATTGTAAACCACCTTTTATTAAACTGGGAATCTTCATTCTTTATGTATATATATATATATATATATATATATATATATATGCACGTTTGAGTTTGTATTGTATGTTAAGATGAATCCACCAGATTATAATTTGTATGTAACAATCCATAATTATCCAACAAGAAGAACCAACAGTGTTTATTTTAGTAAATCTAAATATAGTAAAACGCAAAATAACTTTGAAGTAATGTCAAGTAATCTATTTAATAATTTACCTGATAAAATTAAGAAACCTGCATGTCCCAAATTTAAAAGAAAAACAGATTTTAATGATCATGAAGAAAAATCCTCTCTCTAAAGGGCAGGAGTTTTATAAGAATGAATTTTTGTAATATTTAACACTTAACGTTGCTATACATGTATAAACATTTTGGCAATTATCTATCCATCCCATGCATCAATCGGTCGGTTCTCCCTCCCTCCCTCCGATCCTCCCTCTCTCGTCCGTCCGTCTGTTCATGCATGCTTGATTCAAGACGATCCAGTTTGGCATTCGTAATTCCAAATCAAGATGACCTAGCTTGAACGTTGGTCACAAATAAGCAATTTAGTTCCTGGAGAAAAAGATGTGAAGTATGAACCATTGGTTTCTCCTTCTAATGTCCTTCCACCACTCCATATCAAATTAGGTTTGATGAAACAATTTGTAACTGCTCTGAATAAGGACAGTGATTGTTTCAAATTCCCTGTTACAAAGTTCCCACAAAAAACTGAAGCTGAGATAGCAGTAGGTATTTTCGAAAGCCCCCAGATTCGTGAACTTATGCTGGATGAGACCTTTCCTCAGTCAATGTCCGAGTTGGAGAAGTCAGCATGGTTGGCATAACAGTGACAGAAAACTTTCTTGGTAACAGGAAGTGTGAGAACTGTAACGAAACTATGGAGGAAATCTTATAACATTTTAGAAATCTAGGGTGTAGAATGAGTGTTAGCGTACATTTTCTCCACAGCCATGTTGATTATTTTCCAGTAAATTTTAGTGCAATAAGTAAAGAACTAAGTGAGCGCTTTCATAAAGATATTAAAACAATGGAAAGCTGCTTACAAGGCCATTGGGATGTGGCAATGTTGACTGATTGTTCTTGGTGTTTGAAAGGAGACACAAATGTAGGACATCTCAGTTCTTCAAAAGAAAAAAAAGAAGGAATTTTCTTCTCCCCAGTAAAGAAAAATGTGGAAAGTCTAAATTATTGACAAATAGTTTTCTTTTTTCAATTTAACATTTATGTTAACAAAACCTAAAGAAACTGTATTGTCTTAGCTTTATGTATGCCATGTGTTTATATAATTTCATTGAATACTTCAGTACATTATTATATTTGATTCCATTTTGAACGAGAACGTAATGTGATAGAGTAAAACCGAAAACAGTTTTGCATTCATAGCATTCAAAACATTTTTCGTAGACCGGTGTATCCAGAACCTCCGCGTGGAGGTCCAGAACGGCATCCTGAAGCGCCGCTACGGATGAGGCTGTTGGTTTTGCGTTCTTAGAAGTGGCTGGTGGATGTTGTTGCTGAGTTGGCGTCAGTTGTGCTTAGACCTGCCCTTTGTATAATGAGGGCACTGGGCGTGGCCGGTGAAGAGTTGTGTGCCACTACATGTGGCGTACTAATGGCGGGGGCGAAAGTCGTGCCCAGTGTACTCGAAAGTGTAGGCGTTGGTGCCTACAGTTGTGGCATCTCGGTGTCGAAGAGCTGGCGTCAGCACTGTGCCCGAAGGCACAGCCACGGCAGCAAGGTGCCTAGCAATCCATTCGGCTGACTTCGATGCGTAGGCACCGTCGCAACAATGGCAGGCACGTTCCCAAGGCTGGTTCATATTCGCGAGTCTGTGAGCTTTAGCCGTACTAGTGGTTTGGGTCATCGATGTTTAATGATATGGGGTCCCTCATTGCCGAGGGTGACTGCTGGCGAGCTGCGGTGGTAAGGTGCCCAGCTGAAAGGTCCCTGGATCCCCGTAGATGACATCGCTGTACCATTCTTGAAGCATAGCCTGGCGTGGCTGAGAAGTTCCAAAGAACGATGTTTGCCTTGGCTCCGACTGCAGTTGCAGTCACGGCGAAGGAAGGTGGCTGTGGAATAAGCAGTGGCCGACGAGTACCTGGCCTCTAGAAGCTTCGGAATGAAGAGTTCCCTCAAGGCGGCTTCCGAGGGAGCGGCGGAGGCTCCTGCTGAAGCAGCCTGGCGACACATCTTTGCTGCTTCTTGTCCATATTTTTTTCGTGTGGGTGAAATGTATTATTGAATCGAATCCCAGCCGGTGTGCAATGGTCGGGGATATGTGGGCTTACCGCTCAATCGCGGAATACTCACTAACAAACCCTGCACGTATTAGTCGTGTATTGCTATGTAATTACGTGCATTCATGCATTCGGCTGCCCCCGCATAGCACCCCGGTTAGTGTGTCTGTAGTTAGGTTGCTGGCATGCATTGCATGCGAGCGCGTCAATATGTAGTTCCTGCGACTGTCCATGAATTCTGAACAATACCAGTGAGGGTACATGCATTTTTATGTGGAGATTAAATTGCTCATTACAAGTTGTTTGTACGTATGTGGAGGGAGTGCCTGCCAGTCATGATATTTATAGCCTAAACTTAAGCTTTAGAGTTAGTAATCAATAAAATTATTGTGCTCAGTTTAGAGCTTACATGTATTAATTATATTATGATAGTGTATAACGTTAATTCTGATGCAGTAATGCAGTAATGCAGTATCCAGTATCGTTTTTGTGTAAATCCTTTTGGTTTAAAAAACTCAGGAAGTGGATTTTTAAGAGCCATTCACAGTATCTTTGGAAATTCTGCAGATGACTTTTTAATAACGTATATTGACGACTTCCTAATCATTAGTCAAACATTTGAAGAACACATGAATAATGTCCATTATGTGTTAAATAAACTACAACAACATGGTATGACTGTGAACATACTAAAATCAAAATTTTGTGTCAAGGAAATAAATTTTCTGGGTTATGTAGTGGATGAACGAGGTATAAGACCTGATCAGAAAAGAATAGAAGCAATAATGAAAATTCCACCACCAAGGAACGTAAAACAAATTAGACGTCTCTTAGGGGTATTGAACTTTCAGAGTAAGTTCGTACCAAGATATTCGGCTGAAATGGAACCACTGCGGCAGCTTCTCCGAAAGAACAATAAGTGGAAATGGACAGAGGATCATCAAAAATGTTTTGAGAGAGTAAAGGAACTCTTTGCTAAGGATACGCCGGAATTTTAGGACAGCAAGACTTCAACAATGACTTTCACGTCATTAGTACAGCTTCTAGAGGACTTACAAATATTGAGCGGAATTCTTCAGTGACTCAGCTAGAAATTGGAGCACTATATTTCTCATTAATTCGTTTTAAAACCTATATTTATCAGCAAAAGGTGAAAGTATATTCAGACCACATCAGCTTAACTTTCATACAACGGTGTAGATTATGTAGTGGAAAACTTGCTAGATACATTCATGCAATATCTGCATTCGATATTGAGATTATCCACATTCCTGGCAAAAATAATACCTTCAGTGATTTGCTATCAAGATTAAACTACAACCCACAAATTCCCGAAAATATTGAAAGGCCTAGAAATGAAGTCAAAATATTGACAATTGAAATTCCTTTAAGCAAAGAAATGATTAGAAAATTGAAAAATATGGGGGAAATTCAAAATGAGGACTCAAAATTATTTGAACTTAAAGAAAAGGCACCATTAATTGAAGATGCAAAGAAAGAAATTGTAGCAATTCGGGATGGGACATTATACAAGAAGCATGGAAAAGAAGTGCCTAGTTGGAAGATAATGGTTCCGAAAAGCATAGAGAAGGAACTAATTAAGAATTTTCACGAAGGGTTAGCACACTCAGGGACGGACCGGACAACTTCTATGATTTTAGAGAATTTATACATATCTAAATTGCGTCAGAAAGTTCGAAAATTTATATCGTGCTGCAACCTGTGTCAGAAGGCAAAGCAAATAAATGCAGCACATGCATTTGAAGCTAATTCGGTTATAAGGGATAAGCCGAGATGTGTAATTAGTATTGATACTCATGGTCCGATGCCTCCAAGTCAATTTGGAAACAAATATATATTTGTCTGTTATGATATATTCAGCAAATATGTAAGAATTTACCCTTTGAGAAAACCTACAGGTTTAGCATGTTTGAATAGACTACTCAAGTCATATGTGATAGAAGAAGGACCTATTCAATCTGTATTGAGCGATAATGCTTCGTACTTCACAGGAAAAAAAATTATGGATGGACTGAAAGAAAATGGCATTAAACAATATTTTTCGTCAAGATACAGACCGAACTCCAACCCAGTGGAGAGGGAAATTAAGGAAATTTCAAATTATTTAAGGGTGTTGTGTCATCGAAAACAAACCCAATGGTATGGATACGTGAACTTCGTTCAGAATCTACTAAATGAAACCGTAAACAATGTGACAGGATACAAACCATGTGAACTTAAGTTAGGAAAGAAGATCAATACAATGTGTAAAAAAATTCCAGAAGCCATTCCAGATGCGCATTCGATACCACAAACAGAAGAAGAGATGTTCCGAAAAGCATTCGAGAGGATGAAGAAAAAGGCCATAAAAAGAAAAATTAAACATGAAGAAAAGAACAGAAAGGAATGGAGGATCAAAATTGGAGATTTAGTTTTGGTTAAAACCAAGAAATTGTCGGATAAAGCAAATAAACTTTATGGGCGAATGTTTCTGAAATACCATGGACCATATGAAGTTGTTGAAGTATATGGAACAAATACATATCAGTTATGTAATCCAACAACTCGAAAAAGCATAGGAAAGTTCCATATTGAGATGCTGAAACCATACAACAATGAAGATCAAGGTGAAACAGAAGACAAAGATGATAAATAGTAAATGCTGGATAGTTAAAGACGAAATGCAGAGCAATGTATTGGAACGTAAGAGGGTTAAATAAATATGTACGTCATGTGAAAGGAGAAATAAATTTTGGACATGACTAAATGTTTAAGAGGAAAATAACATTTTATTAGTAACTGAACATGTGAAATAAAGCATGATGTTATATTAAAGTAAAGTACATAAATACTATTCCAAGAGTATTGTTAAGATAAAGTACAAAATAACAAAAATTGGTAAATATAATTAAAAACAAATATTTATGTAGCAAATAGAGCATGTGAAACAGTGCCTAGATTTAAGAGATGTAAATATATGTGTAGAGGGTGAATATTTTGGTAAATATGTATAGTAATTACAAAAATTCTTAAATGCACAAATTTTTTTCAACAACTTAAGAAAGTAAACAATTTTGTAACAGTAATTTAATACTTCAGGGTGCAGTATTTGCTATAAAAATTGTAATGTTAGATTAATGTTTAAACACATTCAACCAGAGCCAGTAAGTAGTGGCAAGATAAACAAAAAAACATGTCGTGTGTTAAATGCGTGTGAAGTGTTAAGTGAAAGTGATAGCGTGTGTTCCAAGATTTAGGAGACTAAAAACCCAATTATAAAATTTCCAAACAAGTTGTAAATGTTTATAATTATGTTTCTAGTGGGGCATATGATGCAGTAATTTGTATCACAAATTACTTAAATGTAAATAATGATTTAATATGAATATGCATTTTTATGTGACATTGATTTCAGATGTTTATTAATTGTAATTATTATTTGGAAATAAGTTTATACGGCCTTACTGAAACTGTCAATAATAGCGCAATAATGCAGCGAGGGGGGTGAGCTGTTTATCATTATTGGAAACGAGGAAGTTACGTAATGTTAGCGCGTTTTTTCCGTTTAGAACCTTCTGGAATATTTTCTCCCTAAAGCATATGTATTCACAATTTTCATTGGATATTAAAATAGACGCTAATGTTGGCGCGCTTTATTAGCCAATTGCAATTCAGTTATAATCTATAGGCGTATCTGGATGCAGGATTATAAATAAGGTAGGTTAGAGGTAGCTTCATGCCAGTTCATCAAAATTCTTTGTACACTACACGTCGTCTTCAGTTCGTCAGTTCGTCATGAGATACGTCGGCTACAGATTCACAAGTTACGAAAAATCTAAACTGTTGTAAAGTTAATAATACACAAAAGTTGATGTACGCGAATTAAAAGTGACAAGTAAGAAGTTATTATAACAGTTTCAGTTTGGCGAGTATCTAGATCAATGTGTAAAAGTGATAGTGAACGTGTTCGACAATAAAAATTATAAAACAAATTTCTTCATCAGTGTTCTTTTTGGATAAAAGATTCCTTTCCGTTTACACAACCCTGATCAAGAGACATGTTCGACCGAGAGATAATAGCTAGCCGGAGGACAGTAAACAAAATTTAAATCAAATAACAGTCGCATTCTTTCGAACACTAACACTGATGCAAATTGCTAACACAAGATGGAGCTACAAACCGAACAAATGAATGACGTCACAAGATGGCTTCAACACTGATGTAAACAAACATTTGTAAGTAATACCGTTACAAATTGGCTACCACAACGTGGGGCTACAATAATGTTAAATAAAATACAACATTAATACCGCATCAATTCATTATCAATTGGTGTTGCATCCTGTGCCGGTATTCACAGGTGAGCCAGTTCGTCAACAGTGAACAGGCGTCCATCGTTTTCGGTAGATCCGGCTCTCTGTCCTTCGCCAGGCCCGTTATCCAAATAGTTGCAAATGCAGTCTGTTTGACGGATTCCACAATGCACCCCCCTTTCGCTGTCTACTTCGATCACGTTGAGAGTCCCTTTCTCCTTGGGCGCCTCAGCGATTACTGACGGCTTGAGGACTCTGCGATGGCCTTGGTCAGAAAAAGGTAAGATTCTATCTCAATTGTTGGAGCTGAATTACGTGATTAGGAGATGGAAAATTGCGGGTATCTAGGGAGGGGAATGCCCGTTAGTTCGTTAGGTTAGCTGCCGGAAGTTAAACCGGCAGTAAGCAGAAGAATATCCGGGTGACAAAAATGACCTTACTAGGGCCATGGCTGCCATTACAGGAAGTCAAGCGAGGATGGATGGTTTTGGAAGGAGAGTTTCTTTTGTAATTATAATTACGGGAAGGAGATCCTTTTCGTACAATTATGAGGTTAGTTAGTTGCTCCAAGCCTGCGTTTGGGCGCATTAGCTGCTTAGTCCAGTGCTCCGTGGTTGCCAGGAGAGCGTCGTTTAAGTCAAGAAGGCCAGTTAGTGTGCCTAGTCACTTTCGGAAAGGTGTCAATATGAGCTGGCGTTGGAGTATGTTGGGACATTATGATGATGCCCTTCGCAAGGTTTCAGTTGTGTTCTTGGCGGTATCGAGCCGGTAGAGGCAGCTGGATGAGAAGGTCTGAGGTGCAGTTGAGTAGGTGGCAGTGATGACGTGAAGCTCCTGTAGCCCAGCTTTAAATTTCGATAGGTGGCAGAGGTGGGAGTAAGAAAGTGCAGTGTTACGGCGGCGGTGATGTTGACGAGGCTTTCCTCCAGGAAGGCCATGCGGATGTCAATACTCAGAATCTCAGAACCGCATCTCGAAGGCTGTTGTCTACCCTGGAGTCATGAGCATGTTTAGGTGCTGAGGTTCTCCGAGCTGGAGCTGTCGGCACTACGCAGGCTGGTGACTGTTTACGGCTGCGAAGGTATAGAGGACACTGCGCCTATCCAGTGAATTGGTCGAGGCCTTAACAGGTGGCGCAGTACCTTTGGCAATATTTCAGCGAATGTTCAGTACAGTTGGCTTTAAGGTTGGGGTGCCAAGATAGTAGCACCTCGTTGAGCTGCGCAGGAGCAAGCGTTGTGACTGATAGTACAGCAGTGGTGAAAAGGTGCCTTACGATCTACCATGCTAGCCTCAATGCATTGGTGTCGCTCTAACAACAGCAGGTTCGCACTCCAGGCCACTCAGAGGTTGCTAGAGACGGTAAGCTCCAGCCGGACGAGTGGTGGTGGTCCTCTTTGGGCGTTGATTAGCGTAACCACCATTGCTGAGGGCCGCCTGTTGTTGCGGTTGCGGTGAGAAGGAAGATTGTCCGATGATCCCTTGGTTTTTTCTCGAGTGGAAGAGAAAACGCTTATAGCTACTGCCCTAGCGAGGATGGGATTTGGGGACTGAGAGTTTGGGAGCGGGTATATTGTATTACTGGGCTGGTACCCAAGAAATTATTTTCTTATCGCAGACTTGAAGTTCCAAGGTGAAAATGGAAGGAAAGGAAATGAACGTGATAGATTGGTTTTGACGTCTGTGAAATCTTTGCGCACCTATAGGTAGCGCTGGACATTCCCCGTTCGTGCTTGAGACTATATGAATTGTGCTTTTGTGGCTCCGGTGTCTGGTGTGATGGCACAGTAGCACCGATGGCGTGCCTAAGCAAAATGCTAGTGATGCTTCGGTGTCTGTATTGAGACGTGCAGTGATGGCTTCAAGCTTAGATTATACTGTGGCGTGCTGAGTAGTGGCAGCAGCTGATATGTTGCCTAGGCAACTGACTCCTTCAGAGAGACCAAACGGGTGCTGATGTTCAGGACCTCCGCATGAAGGTTCTGGACGACACCTCAAGGTTGATAACGTGGCGATATCTGTCGGGGGCGGTTGTGCTGAGGTCCGAACTGTAGCTGGAGCCTGTGGAAGGCTCGTTCAGGGCGTTGCAGGCTGGCGGATTCGCGGGTAGACGGGAAAATGCACCTGGCCCGTGAAATGACAAGGGCTATCACAAGTGGTGCAGTACCGGAAACGGTTTCTCAACGAGTGCAGCTTGCAGTTGGCCGTGAAGCATGAAGCGCAACAGTAGTGGCACCTGAGCTTGGCGATGCACCTTGGCTTCATGCCCGAAGGCGCATCATCTTTGCAGGGCACTTGATAATCCACTCGTCTAGCGTCAATGTGTAGGCCCAAATATATCAAGGCTGCCTCGTGGTGGCTAGGTTCTGGATGATCCACTAGAAAAAGCCACAATGGTCCTTTGGCGGTGAAGATGTGGGTGGTCCTCAGTGGTGAAGGCTATTATTGCTGAGCTGCAGCAAGGGAAATCCTCGCTGGTAGGTCCCATGGTATCCCGGTGATCACAACGTGGTTCCCCCGAGGAAGCACAGACGACGCTTTAGGTGGTGGTAGGGACCGGCGGTGGTGATGGGCTGTTGGTTCTGCAGTGGTCGGAAGCAAAAAGGCGTAAATTGGCCTCGGGTGTCGACGGTTCAGATGCATCTCCCCCGACGGATGCTGGGGGAGAGAAGGGGGTTACTGCCGAAGAAGACCGGGTGCCTCTGGGCTGTCTCTTGTTCGCCATTTCGATCAGAAATTGACGACTGTCCCGTGGTTCTTTATTTTGGAGTGAAGGAGAAATTCCTTTTAGTCACTTCTGTCCCGATGGGAGTGTGACACTCGCGAAGCAAGCTATACCCACTAGAACTTCTCCATGGTTAGAATGTTGGATTTTAAACGGAGTCCATGGGATAGGCAATGCGGTCCTTCAAAGCACCCGCGTTAGTCGACGGAGGATACTAAGCTGCCGCCCAACAGGCGAGAGCAGCGTTATTTGCGGTCCTAGGCTACAGCCATTTTAAATTACCCTGACTGCAGCCTGGAGGTTAGGAGGTGGAACTAAGGAAAATGTTTAAGGCGATACTGATGTTAGTAAAGGATACAGTTACCTAGGCTGATGTTGCAGTCCTCGCTTCTCCCTCTTTTGGACTTTAGTGCTTCTGGTACTTTGAGATCTCTATTTATTAATGTGGTTGCTGATGTGATGTGTGGTGAAGCTTATGTGACGTAGTTTTGAAATCCTTGAAGAACCTATCCAGGACTTGCGGACCAGGGGTGAAGTTATCGAATCTTGTCGTCAGGTCAGCGGCGAAGGTTTTGTGCTGAATAGTGGCTGCAGAGATTGTTTCCTGCAGGCCCTGTTGGTTTCGTTAATTCGGCGTTCTATGTTCTTTCTCGAAATTCTTTATATAAACATAGTGTTGTAGCCAGTAGCATCACTCCACAGAAGAAGGTCATGATTGTTGGCCAGTTCTTCATCAATGACCTTTATAGGAAACGCTTTGTGCTTCTCATTTAATCGAGACACATTTATAGACATGGTATTCTTTTCTGAAACTTCCAAATTTGAGCTAGTGTCGTAGGAAACGAAACAATAGGAACTCATACTTATCTTCAAGTTGATTTTATTTGCCCACATGCTGTGGATGCTTTTAATGAATTTTGCGAGGATAGCATACATAATGCATTTCTCATCAAGGCAGTTCTGCGGGTTTATACACGCTTTTGTTTTTCACAGAGGAATATAGCTGCTTCCTCGAATGGGGTTGTATTTGTTAATACGAAGCCGAACTTCCACAGCAAGTAAATTTCAACTGCTACGCTTAAATTTGGCTCCTCCATTTCAGTAGCTAATTTCTTGAATTTCGCATTTATCATGGAATTCAGATGTGTTTCTAGAAACACGGCCCGATTACGTGTTTTAAAAGTTCTATCGATTGTTTCTCCAACAGCGTTTAAAAATATGTATTCAGTCAGTAGATTAATTTTCACATATTTATGAACTCTAAACTCATTCTGAACTGCTTGAATTATACCTGCTTTTCCTTCTGTAAATAAGCATTAATGTCCTTGGAATCACAGCGAAAGAAATAAGATTTTAGACGCCCTTCAAATGCTGTTTCGCAGTCTCTCATATCGTAACCCTCATCAATTATTCATAATAGTTGATGTTTTCGTCATTTTCGTGCGAGGGGCACTGAATCTACAGATATCTTCATGACGTTCTCCCTTATAGCTAGTGTTGACGAAGTTTTCACAATGCTTACACTTGGGTAGTTGTTTGCAGCCCATCTCATGTCGCCTCTGGCGATATGTTTATAGAAAGCTTTTTCTGCATTTAGTACGCCATTTATCAGACTTTGTATTTGGAAATACTTCCTGGTATGTAGCACTCTTGATCTCTATAATCTGCTAATACCACAATAATCCTTATAAGTAGTGATCAATATATCGTTGTTCACCTTAATCAAAGGAGCACACTTCTTCAGCTTGACAACTTCTAGACACATTCGAATGCTGACGTCGCTTTGAGAACGTAATGTTCTCGACTCGAAGCAAACTAGCACAATAAAGCTAAAAGCTCGAAGGGCCTGTAATTATTGAGAAGATACGGACGTCTCTGAGAATATTACATTTAAGATCCGACGATGCAACGTTTCACGTGCTTTTGTTGTTTGACGTTAACACCTATATTTTATGTACTTACATGTTTAGGAACATAATTGATATATTAAACATCATATACTCCCTATTATATATACGTTTCCTCGTTTTATATACTTTAAAACCAATCGTGCCGGGGATTTCAGGAATTAAATGTTCATGAGGTGATTACATCTTTGGTATTTCACTAACATACTAATGCTTTTCAACGATATAACATCCCCGCTGATCAAACATTTAATTCAATGCTAAAACCATTCCATAAAACTGGGTTTTTGTATATCGCTCATTTTAGGCTTTGCGTTTATCATCCTCCACCATTTGACGTCACACCCAAACAGAGACAGAATGTCTGGGTCTATCAGACACGCTAAAATGCGTCTTATAACTGCATCTATAGGACTTCACACCGAAAAGAGACAAGTATCCTCGCACACTCATTCCGACAGATGTACCCATTCAAAGAATACCACCACCACCAACACTACCCATTGCAGCAAACTTAACACCATCTCTATTGCCGCAATACTTTGGAAGCAGACGCTTAATGATAACGTAGAGAATTTTCTCCCCTTATTTAATTACATTCATGTGTATACTCTTTATTTCCGGTTTGCATTCTTTTTTATTCTTTTATCCCGTCTTTACTTTATTCTCCATAGTGGCAGCAATCTATGTAAGTTTCATTAAACACTTAATACTCAATTATTACAGAAAAGCATTATATTTGACTCCAATCAGGTTTAAAGTTTTTCCAGAGTTACACAGATTTTGATCTTCTAGAATCAAAGTAGGTATCCAAAGTCATGGATTTGAGTCCTAACTCTAAAAACTACTTTATCTTTGGCTCTGCTAGTGCTAAAAACTGTAATAAAGCTTTGATTGTAGCCATTATTACCTGTAACTAATACCGTAAATAAGTAGAGTTTAACTGTATGTAGTTCGAATGCCGATCTTTAAATAGCTTCTCTAATTTTCCTCCATACTCTAGGATATATCATTTAGATTGGTGATGTAAAGTGCATATAGCTATGCTTAACATGTATAATTAGCATTATACATTTTTTAAAGTATTCTGGGTTGGAATGCTGATTAATTGGAATTTACTTATAAATTTAATAGCTCATGAACTCATGACACCTAATAAAAAGTAAACAGAAGTGCTAGTCAAGAAATATTTTTATTGTGATAAAACGTACCTAAGCTTATCACGATCGAATCCCGAACGGGTAATTTTATATGCGTTCAAAACATGGATCTTAACTGGTTCAAATACAGTCTAAGTGAAATATACTGATGATGGGATTTAAAGTACTAAATCTTTATATTAAAAGCGTTACCTGGTTCGCTTCTAGAAGTTCAAAATCTATATGACTTGAAAAATTACTCTTCACACCATTGGAGTGAAATGTAATGGCTTTCTGTGATAATTGAGTATTAACCGTATATGGAATGTCATATTGTGTACTACGACTTGGACAATAAAGGAAAGACGGAAGGACAGAATGAAAAAGAAATGAAAATCTTAAATAAGAGAGTATATACATGGATGTAGTTAAATAAGGGGAGAAAATTGTCTACGTTACCTTTTAAGCGTCTGCTTCTAAAGTATTGTGGTAATAGGAATGGTGTTAACTTTGGGTTCCTGGGTAGGGATGATGATGATAATGATGATAATGATGATTTGTGTTTAATGGCGCTCAACTGCTAGGTCTTTGGCGTCCATTGATGGTTGGTGTGGTGGTGTCAGTCTTTGAATGGGCATGTCTGTCGGAATGTATGTGTCAGAATACTTGTCGCTGTTTGGTGTGAGGTCTTGTGGAGGCGGTTATGAAAGGAGCTTTAGCGCGTTTGATAGAGCCGGACATCCTGTCTCTGGTTGGGTGTGACGGCATTTAGTTTGCGTTCCTTTACGCAAGTTTGATAATCGATATGGACGAAGCGGGCCGGAAAAGCTACAAACACATTTCACTATCAGTAGACAACTTGATATCGCTTGGACAGTTATGGCTAAGAAGGATAGCCTTATCGTGCAACTCAAAAATGTGGAGAGGATGCTGAAGCTACCCGATGTCATTCATGCAGACTTTGAGACCATTCTCACGCCGTATCATACATGCTATGCTAATGAGGAAACTTCCTATACAACGCCATATCGGAAACATTCACCGATGAGCTTTTGTGTTTACATCAAACCGTCATCCAGCGTTGAACGTTTATAAACTGATCCTCCTAGCTGGCTGTTTTTAATTTCTTGATTATGATGCCGCTGAGAAGTTCTTCGAATACCTAATAGTCCTAGCGAAGAAGATCGTTTGAATATACCAATCTCCTAAGCCTATGTCACTTACAGATGAACAGCAAAAGGATTTCGAGATTTCTACAGAGTGCTACACGTGTGCTAAGGAATTTACAGAAGAGAGCTACAAAGTTCGCAACCATGATCATATCAGCGGCGAATACCGAGTAAATCTGCATAATAAGTGCAATTTCGCCTACAAGATGCTTAAATATATGCACATTTTCCTTCATAACCTGCGCGGATATGATTCACATTTCATCGTTAAGGAGATGGGATGTACAAGAGGGAGTAGTTGTGATTCCAAGCACTGAAGAAAGCTGCGTCTAATTCTCTAAATTTGTTGTGGATAAAAACTCCGGTTTGTTGATACCTATCGTTTTCTGAGTGCAAGTCTGGATAAGTTAGTAAAACACCAAACATCAAATCCCGAAAGAGAAGAGTGCTTTGGATGTGAGAAGTCAAGTTTGATGGTTTGTGAGGGCATATTTCCAAATGATTGCATCACTTAATGGGATGTCGTGAACGAGAAATAATTGCACTATACAGCAAATTAAATGAAGTAATTAGCGTCGATGACTCCGATCATGCTAAAAACGTGTGGGAGAAGTTTAATGTGGGAAATTTAGGCAAGTACAGCAACCTCTGCTTAACCTCTAATGTCCTTCTCTTAGTTGATGTTCTTTAGGCATTCAGGGACCAGACCCTGTAAAGAGATAAAGTTGACCCTGCGCATTATTTCACATCTCCTGGAATTACGTGGAACGCCATGCCTCTATATACTGGAATCCAAAAGAAATTGCTACAGGATTATTATCAGATTCTCCATGTGGAATCTGGTATATGGGGAGGTGTTTGCCAGGTTTCCCATTGATATGCAGAGGCCAATAACAACTACATGGAGAAGTTTCATAACACGAAACGGTCTCCATTTATCACACATGAGGGCGCCAATAATCAATTTGGTAGGGCAATGTTCCACGCCCTTCCTTTTGGAGGACTTGAGTGGGCTTCCCCTGAAGATATCGATCTAAACAGTTTGAAATGATATGGCCCTTACGGATATATTTTAGATGCTGATATCGAATATTCTGTTGAACTCCATGACCTACACAACGATTTACCATTCCTGCCCGAGTGTCTGGAACCAAAGCATTCTTCTACAAAAAAACTAACTTCTTATCTTGGGGCTCAACGAAAGCATGTTTATCAATATAGGACCTTGAAACATGTTCTCTCTCATGGTCTACAGCTAACAAATATTCATCAGGCACTACGATTTCGATAATCGTAATGGTTAATACCTTACAGTGAATTTACAAACAAGTTACGGCAAGGTGCTAGAAATGATTTTGAGAAGGACTTCTACAAGCTGTTCAACAATGCTATATTTGAGAAAACAATGGAGTACGTCCGAATCGGATATAGGTATATACGGCTTGTCATTGATCGTAAAAGGCTGGAAAGGACTTACAGCAAAATCTACCTGATAGAACTATAGAATGAATAACTACATATGGAGAACGATAAATTGTCAGTGAGCCTGCTTACAGGAAATGAATGTTTATTTAATTATCACTCACGTATACCCCGCATAAGCAAGAAAGAACGTGAATAAAAATAATGGAAGCAGCAGGCAGTAACTCTGCAACTAGGGTAACCCTAGTGCTGGTCTCAAACCCAGATAAAAGAGGAGGAACGCTAGCAACAAACTAAAATAAATCTCGAAATAAAGCTACGTTGCAGAAAAACTTTCTAGTTAAGACCCTCAAGCAATAAAACCTGAATAAAATGCTTTAATTTCATCAAAAGGAACTCATGGTCAGCCTAGGTTAGTGCTGGATCGCTCTAGTTAGGTTAGGATGTTTAGTGCTAGTTTAGGACAAACGATTGCGAAATAGATGATAAAGGTTGGTGTATTTTAAGCTCGAATGCTTTGTATGAGATTAGGGGGTTCGACGACGTTTCTGTTGGCGTCTGTTATTGTTTGGTGACTTTTTGTCACATCCCTTTTTCACATCCGCTACATTTTTCTCACGTTTGGTCACGTTTTATTCAATGACTGGTCACGTCTGGTCCCGTCTTGTCACGTTATTGATCACATATAGTCACGCTCTTTAGTCGCGTTTGGTCACGCTTTGCCAAATGACGTGTCACTTTGTCCATTTTGGCCACGCTTTGTTCACGTTTGGTAACGTTTTGTAATGTGACTGGCCACGTTTGGTCACGTTATATTCTTTCTCGGACTTGGTAGGAGGTTAGGTTAGGTGGTTTACATGGAATAGATGATAAAGGGGTAGTCTAGGTTGCTCGGTCGCAGGTTGTGTTATACAGGCACAGCATGGAATAGCTGATGCGTGTGTGATCTTTGTTAGGTTAGAATGGTTGAAATGAAGTGTGGCTAGGTCGGTTTAATACGCTTCAGAAGGATTGTAAACCATACACAGTTTACCATTTCTCCCCTCACACGCTAGCAGCTCGCCATACATAAGTAGATAAAGATATAGTAAAGGACTTTAAACGTATATAAAAAGCGCTGTAACATAGGACACAATGCTTATAATGTATCAGAAAAAGAGTGAAAATGCCCAAAATACTGTAAATAGGGGTGAAAAATATGAAAATACCATTGAATTCTGGTACAACATGGAATATCACTGTTATGCTATAAACATACCTGTGAGTCATAGCAAATGATCATGAAAACGGTACCAAGCCACTATAAAAGGTGAGGAATTCCTGATAAGGTGTTGTAGAATGTCTTCAAAGCGTTCAGAACATTCATAAACGTGTCCAAAGCGTTGTTCAAGTGTCCTTAATACCTCTATCAGCGCTCCAAATACCCATTGCTAATTCCAAATATTTTCAAGGTGTGTAAAATGGGCATAAATTGGTTCCAAATACCTTCAAAGTGCCTAAAATATTCTTACATATCCGTTCCACTTGTAGGGATACCTCTAAAAAGTCTGGAAACTTTACCTTAAAACACCATAAAATCCCTTCACACAGACCTAAAATATCGCAGAACCCTGTACCAATATCCTGAAAATACCTGCTCCACTGTATAAGGCCCCCTTCGAAACGTCTTGAGATGCATGGAATAGCGTTTTCCGTTTTCCAAGACATGCTATGGGTTTATGTCAATACACAAAAATACCCGTGTCTGTGGTTAAAATACCCTCGACATGTTCTAAAATGCTCCACAGTTCCCGCATCAGTGTTTAAAATACCCTCGAATGGTCTCTGCCAACACCCTAAAATACCTGCTCTAGTGCCTGGAAATCTGCAAAGTGGGTACAATATCTTCAAACAGCTCTGAAACGTAGCAAAATAAACGAAAAAATCTGTTCCAGAGTCTGAAGTGTTCGTAAACGTGTTTCCAAGATTACCACTTAAGTGTTTAAAATACCCGTAATAACGTTCCAAACCATTGAAAAATGCTCCAAATCGCTATAAAAACGCCAGAATACTCTAAAAACATAACAAATATATGTGTACATGTGTCAGATACGCCAACAAAGCGAAATAAACAACCGTAAAAGCACAAACAATTCAGTATAAATGAGAGAATTGTGTCAAGTTTAGCTCAACGTGCGGTGAAGTCTATGTTAGTCCGCTTTGTTAGGATCGGTTGCACTAGGCTAGATGAGTGTTGGATAGCTCAGACTATGAGTGGATACAATGGATGATAACAGATGGTCCAGGTTAGAATGGTTTGGTTACACGATGACAGGATGGAATAGATGATGAGGCGATGGTCTAGGTTAGGTTAGGATGATTGGATTTAGATTAGAATGATATGATGGATGATAATGATGATGATGAGGGGATAGTGCTGCTTAAGATAGGTTAGGTTGTGTTAGCTTGGTTAGGATTGCTCGAGATAGGTTGGATATACTCATCACAGAAAGCTCTTGGGTTATACATTATACAACATACCCTACAAGGAACGTGCATGAAGGTATACACACTGCTGTCCTCCATTTAATCCTAAATTGCCCGCCAGAAGCACCTCTCGAACACCTTCAACCCTTACCCCCATTATCACCTTCCTCGTATTCCCTATCTCCTCCATGTATCACCATTTCACCCTGTGACAGCTCCGTTCTTACTATCGTATATATTAGTAGTATACTCAAATGCCTATAGTTAGAGGGTTTAAATATATACCAACTTTTTATAAAAATTAATTATTTACCTATTTAAAAGATATATGTAAATTCGCAAAAATAAATACAATAGTTTATTGGTGGAGTTTCACAAATAGGTGCAAATGATACTTTAAGTGTTTTTGATTTCAACCCCTAAACATCAAGTCATGCACTACTGTTACGTTTTAAAATGGTAAGGTAAACATTCTTGACACAACGTGAATGAAACGGATGGCGTTCGTTATTCTATGTAAATTATTGAAACAACTTGTAGCCTCATGATTAACATGACGTAACATAGAAATAGTTTCATGTATTTTATTAATACGCATTACAACATATTGTTCTTTGAGTTCATTGTACACAGCTGTAAGTTCAGTGAACGCAAAGTGAATGCACAAACCATAACTACGATACACTTGTTTTAATTTCCTGAGTTCATTGTGTATCATTTGCTGAGCACATTTTACTATTTAGGTTACACTTAGTGAATGGAACATGATTTGTCAATATTATCTAAAACACTTTAAAAATAATAAACTTTATCTACAGAATTGTTGTTGCTATACCGTTGAATTTAATTTATAGATCTTAAACTGTTAAGTTCAATTATATTGAGTATAATCATGAAATTGCCTAATTAAATTTAAATTATATTTATTTATCATTGGGTTTTATAATATTTCCAGGATTAAACGAGAATATAATTGCATGATGGTCAGATAAAATCATGTGGAGAACCTTGGAGTAACATTTATTGTCGTGTAGTGATTTATTATTGCCTAGACTATTTCCAGCAGAATCTCTAGTAACTTCATTTACAGATAAGTGTACACCTAGCATCTCAAGTAAAATATGAAATTCATGAATCATATGAAGCTAACTACAAGTGAAAATTGATATCACCAGCCACGACTACATGAACATTTGTAATAGACTTAAAATGTGCTAAATTTAATAAACCATAAAAACTACCAAGAAATTCGTAAATTTGTGCTCTTTATACTATCAGGCTTTCTATAAATTTAAACACCTAACAGGTAGCAA
This sequence comes from Deroplatys truncata, assembly GCA_030765065.1. Classification (NCBI taxonomy): domain Eukaryota; kingdom Metazoa; phylum Arthropoda; class Insecta; order Mantodea; family Mantidae; genus Deroplatys; species Deroplatys truncata. The sequence goes on along the minus strand of CM060990.1, from coordinate 531,122,841 downwards.
GAGGGGCAAAGCTAGAGCATATTTCGCATATAGATTCAAGGTGTCTGTTATTGATATGAAAACGTTTTACTCCAAACAATCCTTCTTTAATAAGGTAGCAGAACCATCATGACTAACAGATAATCCATAGTAACTGTCAGGCAAATAGCAGCCAGCTAATTTAATTAGTTTAATCTCCTCATAATTAGCGAATGCATTGTTATGCAAACAATATCTAATGTAACGCATTAAGATGAATGAAAATACTTTATTAGAAATGAACTGAGCATTCCAATAAATTATATTAATTCCATTGACAACAACAGTTTTGAAACCAGGCAGATTGGCATTACTAAAACATGTTAAGTTGCTTCTAATCGGTAAGGTCTCTTCTGAAAAGGTTAGTAAATGGTACACTAAGGGGCAGACTAATGTCCAATACCTTATCTAAATTACATCAATAGTGAACTTAAAGAATGTATGCGAATCAGGGTATTCAGATTTCAGAGCCTCAAAATTTGATTCAGGAAAATTTTCTTTAACACGATTCTCTAATTGAGAAATTATAATTGGGTCTAAGCTTGAAACAAATAAAAGTCCTTTCTTGGGAAGGGTTTTTAGATCAGAAACCCGATTGGCTACAATGACCTGTTTCTGTTGACTCTCTTGCTTATTATTTCTCATTATAACAGTACACCAATCAACTAACCCCTTTGACTACCGTAGTCGGTTCACTTTGATTACATTCACTAATACTACTAATTTTATTTGAAGAATTCATATAAGAACATTCATTAAGCTTTGGCATTTATTTTACACCAAATAACACTTCACATTTTTCAACTATATTCAGTATTTTGATTTTAGGAAGAGGAGGAGAAGGATTTGATTGATACTCATTATTGTATTTTGGAAACCTCCAAGGCGAGGTGAAGCGAAGGACACAGAGGACGACCAGTTCTGGGGTGTCAGGCTCTGACACAGACGGAGTCCCTAACATCTCCAGATATAACATCCTGATGCCTCGTGACCCCCACAAGCCCACCTCTCCTCAGAAAGAGGTCTGTCTGAGGCTCCGCCACACACCGAACACCAGGGCAGACATTACCGCAAAGTATACTCTATCACCATAGTGTTGCCCGCCGCCCACTGCCTGATCTTTGACCTGTAACATGAAATGGGGTTCAGAAAAATTTGCGGCATGATATACTCCATTACAGCTCCTGCAACAGCGGGAGGTAGGAGCTTTTTAGGTATTGGCCTAAAGGAAACCCCACGGAGGAGTAGCACTCGGTTGACGGCTTTCCCTGGACAAAGGAGGGGAGTTTTGCTTTCGGGTAGACACTTGTACAAATCCACTACGGCATTCGCCTACCAACCAGAGCAACACTAAAAAAAATAAGGTAAAAGTGACTTATCCAACGGAAATAGAACGCGGGACCGCTTTACATACTCATGATAAATAGTAACACACACTACAATGAGTACTAAACTTTTATGAATGGTTATGAATGTAGTGTCGTTCTGCAATGAGACGTTCCTGAACTCTTCTTCGTTAAAAGGTTATAATTCATGAATAATAATCACTCTGTAGGGTTTCGATGTTAAAAGTTAGGCTGCTGTGTGGTTTCGAAACACCCACTTGCCATGTACCTTGCCTTACAGAATTCTTTTGAGAGCGCTCAAATGGTCCACCAGTTTCGTCAATTTTTTCCTCCGTTTAATGTCCTTTTGCTTCTTAGGTTCAGCGTTTAGCGATTCTATCGTCCTATACATATTAACCAGACATGTGGCAGTATCTGTATTTGGAACTTGAGTACCAGGAAATGTCTTCTGGAATTGTCTACACACCTGTCTACATGATTTGGTTTTTATGTATTGTGCCCACGTGCGCGAAGACGGCGGCGGGCCGTGCCATATATGAGAGCATATAGCCCCCTTTACCTGACCACTTGATTTGTTAGCGCATACGATCGGCACTTTTAAGAACGGATGGACCGTGAAATAATGGCCTTTACGACAAATGGACAGCAGAATAGTGGCCCAAGCAACAAGCTCTTTATGTGCGCTCCCCGATATTCTGGAAATTTCCTCAACGGCAGGTTTGAGAAGCCTCCCTGAAGGAAACCACCTTATCGAGCACATTCCCAGTTTGTTGTGGGGATATATAGTGGAGCTGCTGGCGGACAGTGATTGAGTTGAGTCAGAGAGAGAGGTAGGGAGAGTGGAGTGCAGTCGACAGCTGAACAGCGAGAAGTTGGACTACGCTGAGCGTTTAAAAGCGACGAAAAAAAGAGTTCTTCGGCAGTAATTGCAGGCATAATTTGTTACAATATGTATAGTATACAACAGCTCTTTCTTCGAGAATGTATTTTTTAGGCAGGAATTTCAGTTGTCTAATAATAAGACAATAACAGCGAAAATAATAAAAAATACTCTGAAGCAACTCACACAGAACACAGATGTTTGCTTAAGCCTTCACTTTTGGGATGTACAATGGACACACTCTAGTCTTTACAGCACGAACTGGCATCTGACATTCACAGCCGATAAAGCGTAACCTTGAGCGAGTTATTCACACCAAGGTCACTGTAGTGCAAGTGAATCACTCATATCCTGATCGTGCCGATTCACAAAACGGCCGCTCTGTAGCTTATTGTACATACCTCAATGCTATGATTTAAATTCGCTATTTCGTTGATAGCTTCGTATAAGTTGATTTCAACATCATTAGGATTTACTGTTTACTGTTGCATCCACAACTCTGTATTGTGTTATCGTCTAAGAGTTAAATGTTGCTTAATTTAACAAAACTGTTATGGAAATGGTTTTCACAAACGCTACATTTTAAACTACAAGTAACTTTGGCCTTGCTGATGCACCAGTCGGCCCTTCGCCCATTAGACTATGTGAACAACAAGACAAAGAAATACTGACGACTTCTCCCCAGTGCAAAAATAACCAAAGGGGAAAAAATGCAAGAAGTGAATACATTGTGATACAAAATATAACAAAGTGCAGCATATAAAATAAAACTCACTACATATGTAAAAAGTTATTCCAATAAAATTACTGGATTTTTATTGGAGATGAGCTGCAATACATAATGCTGATTTAAGAAGCAAACGCAAAATGTCTTTTGGGCTCCCTAAGCATACTCTACAAGTTCTTACTGAGAACTAACCACTTGCTCACACGGATTTTCGTCTGCCCAAACACAAATTTGGTGCAAACTTTGACGCCCCAAAGTGTCCTAACGATGTATTTTCAGACAAGGGTCTCGGGTTGAAAGATGTTCACTTTAATTTCCCTCCCAAATACTAAGCGTTGTCGGAGTTTTTTCTATACACACTGTATATGCTATCTCATTCCTTCAATGTTCACCCAAATTATTTGGCAAGTATTACAAATACAGGAGTATTTTTGACATATTTTGCAGAGATTAATGCATACTTCAACATAGAAGGTAAGGCGGCTGATATATTTGAAACGTAATAACAGGTGTAATTGTTATTAAGAAAACTTTAACTTACATTCCCTGCTTAAAGCACTCCTGCATAATCTGAAGCGCAGAATAGGTAAACTTAGTGGTTGAACAATAGTAGGAAGCCTACATACCTAAAGCACAGAACTTGTGTACAGAAAATCCATTTTTCAATAGTAGAATGAGCTACATCTGCTTTATTTGGGAGTTCTTACGTAAACATGTATTACTAATACAATGTGTGCAATCTGCATATTATATCCCACATGGATATTTTGTCATTAACCTTATGAAACTAACATATGTTATTTCATATCAATTATAAATGGTTGTCTATATAATTATAATACAGAAAATATACTGACTTGAAAATCCCTCATATTGTTTCTTCAATGGAATCTTACAGATTTTGCACTCTAACAATAAAATGCCGGTTTATAAAAATATCCCTATGCCAGTCGAGATTAAACTCACCGCCCGTTCACTTGATTTTATACTTTTCTTACATAGTAGGTACTTCTCATATGTTCTGCTCAGACCACTGAATACGTAAAGCTATATCAGCAATGCTTTGGACAGCCTCAATAGTATGTTATGCTTTAATTTGTGGACGAATGGAAATACGATCATTACATTACCGTGTACATAAGCAATGCAAATTAATATAACATAATATATATATATATGTGTGTGTGGGTGGGTGTGTGGGTGGAATCACAGAATAACGTGTTAATACAAGTGTAAATAATGTAGAAGGATTTGGCGGACTCTATTTTATTTATCCTTACGTAAGGAAGCTTACTGAAATACACGGGCAAATCTTTATATAAAGCTTGCTAATAGTAAAGTTTCGAAAATTCTTTTACTCTATGCCCACATCCCTCTCTACTTAATACTGGACTATTCAGTGGGCCAAGTCCTGTTTAATGGACATGATCATACAGTTGCCCCGCTAGTCTCTACACTGTAAATATATTTCACTGTAAATTGTTTTATCAGGCGATATATTTCACACAAAACATTCAGAGTCGCGTTTCAGCAAGGCGGCAGTTCAGCGACAAAGTTTAAATTGAGTTTTGTTTATGGATGCTCTTTAACTACAGTGGTTCTTAGAGTCCCACTCTATATTGGGCGTGAGAGATTGGAAATTTTGCTCAGAGGCCTCTTTATCAGGCTTGAGGTTCTTTTGCGTGCCGTAAATACGACACGTGGCCACTCGCTTTGCTTCCCTTCCGAAGGAAACCATGCTAAGGATTTTTACGCCCGAAAAAAAATCCATCGCTATCCACCGGGTTTGAACCCGCGACTTCGGGAACTGTCACATTTCAACGACTGCGGTGTAAATTGTTTTCAAATTGTTGCAACAGACGGCATAGCTTACAGATAACATAGTGGCGCGTTTTAGTACAGCGAAGGATTAGCGACCACAATTTAAACAACCCTGCCTACGAATTGTTGCATCAGGCGATATACTTACAGAAAATATATGGAGCCATTTGCAAAAACGATGTTCTGCTTAAGGACTTAAGCATTGTTCAGCTAAACATCTCCTAAACGTTGACTAAACTTACGTTGCTAAATCCATGCCTAGGCTGAGTTTAGCTAGGCAGCGCTTAAAGTATCGGTTGCCCCAAAAGTGAGCGCTGCAATACCGCATTTTAAAGCTTTCGAATTTGGACACCACACGGCGTATGTTTCCGGAAGTAACGGAAGAAAGTTTGGGGGAATTTAGACAGTCCTTTATTATCAGCGGCACGGAAACAAAATGTCCGAACATGTATAAAATGTCAGCACTGTTGAAAGGGAAACTTTTTTGAAATATTAAGGGAGTTTGAGATAGAAGATTACCAAACCAGTGTTCGCTTTAGAATAACAATGTAAACTGTTAGATTGTAATTTACTACTGACAAAGCACAAATTTGGTTGTCATAATACTTTGTAATATGAAATAATATATTCCAAATTACTGAAGTAGTTGAACCTGCAAAATGCTATATGAATGTGGTTATGTGGTGTCAAAATGCAAATGCACAAAAATCAGGGCTTGGTAGTAAGCACATCCAGTTTGATGAATTGCTGTAATGGATCTTCAGCATTCTTACTGCCAGTGCTCACACTAACTTAAGCATCAGATTCATTGACCTTTGTCATAAATTCACCTCTATTCACTTAAATTTGTGAATTGTCATAAAGTGTAATTAAACATGTTACTTTGTCAGCATGTTTCCTATATTTTTCGATAGGAATGTTCGATTCATAAAGCCTATATACATATTTTATGGATGTGCATAAGAAATATTCATGAAGCTCATCAGTAGGTAGGTACCCAATTCTTTCACCTCGACCCTAACACCAGGAACGAATGAACGAACCGTGTATGCAGTAATACATGCTTGCATCATACAAGTGCAGCAATACATCTTCACATCTGCATACATCAATTAAACGTGATAAACTGAACCACTATTTCAAACGGCAGAATAAGTCAATGAACTGCATTCCATAATATTCTCCACGTTAGATTGGCTTTCACTGCATGTAATCTCATTAAAATGTGGTTAGGTCATAACTGGTTTATTACATAAAGGAACGTTGAACTCATTTCTTCCTATTAAAATTCTGCACCTATAAGATATCAACTTGTATATATTAACACTAAATTATGCTGAAATATATTATTATAAGCCATAAGCACCATTGGTGAAGTTAGCGGAGCAGGGTAGATTATTTTAACATATTTTAAATCGTATTTTTTCCATACAACTGTTAAAAACACAGGAAGAATGAAACAGCGTACAAGAGGCACAAGCATTAATTCAATTTATGTTAAACAGTGTTACAGAGGTACTAGCTCTAAGACCACTTCGTTGATGAAATATGCATTTGGATTTATTACCAAAATCTTGCTCTGAATTCCCTTTCGGTAAAGTACTCCAAGGGATTAGAACGGACACTGGCCACATTTTGGGCTCGTATCACACCTCTTTTTCCTTTCTGGGTTTAACTCCTTCATATCGTGCAACGATATCAAAGAATCTATAATTACAATCCTGTTTCCCTGCTCTCGCTCAGTACTTCCTGTGAAATAATAGTGGCATTTGAGGCTGGATACTATCTAAACCAACTGTTAAACAGTGTCTAAACATGAACGCTATTTAGACACTGTTGCGCTAAACATCGTTTTTGCAATCGGTTAACGCCTAGCGCTAAACGTTGTCTGAACGTTGTTTTTGCAGGCGGCCCATAGAGTCGTCGCATCAGTGCAGCGCAGTTCAGCGACTGCATGTGTAAATATACATTAGGAGATAAGTTTGACAGATTGCATGCAGTGGGTCTCTTCGGCACAGCAACCAGTGCAGCGACTGCAACGTACACGCATCCCCCTATCAATTGCTATATCAGGAAATATAGGTACTTGACAGAAATCATACAATGGGTTCACTTTAGCGCAAGGCCACTTCAGCAACTGCAAGCTAAATGTACTTACCTATAACTTTTGCACGATGTGATAAACTAGACAGAATAGATGCAGCATTAACACTTCCATGCAGTGCCAGTTTATTGACTACAGTGTAAATTCACCTCTCTTGAATTTCTGCATGAGGCGATAATTGTGACAGGATGTTTTTCAAATTAATCTAATATACTGAGCGAATCGCTCTAAACTTTTAGCATGGTTATCTTCGCACCCTCCATTTGATGTAGTTTATAGGAATTAGCCATTCGAAGTAAGGAAGGAATGCGAACAAAGAACAGAGAGTTGCAGGTTGTGAAATTCCAACTGACTTTGAACTAAATTGGAGTATGATGGCTCCATACTTCCTTAAATCCAATTGCAGAATACACAGGATTTCAAGCCGTATAATTTGACGGTGTGTGGCGAAAATGAGGTGATAGTTGCATGCAGATTGATAAGAAAGACAGAACTTTAATATGTGTAGGGGTAGTGTAGGCAGTGCCAGCTAGACGCTGCATATTAAATATTTACAAATTAAATTTTATCGTTCATATTTTAATTCGTGTTGCAAATTTTCTTGTGTAAAACTTCATTTATATTTTTTTCATATTTAGCTTCCTTGATTTTATTTAATATATTAGATTATAATAGGGATATTATCACTAACAAAATATAAAATATGCCTAATATTATTGAACTTCTACGAAACTTTATCAAAATACAATTTGTTACTAAGGGTTCTAAGTGTTTGTATAGTCAAAGTAATGCTTAGCCGGCAACCAATGGCTTTGAAAGCGACATTTAATGTTCTATTTTATATTTATTTTAAATAAATTTATTTTGTGTCTATTTGATATACACAAGTATGTATTCTTTGTTTTATGATGGCTCAAGTAACTGCTTAACAATGGAGAACTTCATGACTACAAAAGTAGTTATTTTTAAGAAAAGCAAATTAATTTTGGGTAGCAGAATATTAAGTTTCAGTTTGACCAAAATTAGTACTTATTTGCCGTTCCCACTTCTAACGTTCAATATAATAGGGTTCGTAATTTTGCAGAACCTGTTTCTATGGATTCCGAATCCGAAGGTGGTAATTTTGGATGGGGACAAATGGAGGAAATTTGAATGCTGCACCATCTGCTACATTATATTACTCTCCGCCCCATTCTTATTGCGTATTTCTACTTCAATTTGGTGTCGCCACAATTCCATTACAGGAATTTATTTCCACACAGCTGGGAACACAGTAATCAATGGTTGGTACAATAGCAAACGCCAAAAGCGAACAAAAATCATCAAGAACTGCACTGGTTAAATACAGAAAGCAGTAGTGAAAATCAGAGAATATATTATTTATAGCTAAGAAAAGCGTAGAAAGATAATATCATAGTCACACCAAAACGTCCTGACAGGACACATAGGTAGAGGAGGTGCGGTTGGTGGTTGAGAATAGGGAGGTCAGTGACATGTGGATAGTTATTAGACAGCTTCGAAGAAGGACGTTAACAAAAGCGAATATTTCAGCTGGAGAGTGGTTTAACATTGTAGGGTTTGTTGGTCTAACATATGAAGGAAAGGAAATCAGGAACGAAATCAATAGTTTTGTACTCCGAGGCGATAAAGAGGACTATTTACGCACAGGATAGATAACCAGGAAACACAACACACATTGTTCCAGCAATGAACAATAAAAAGGAAAAACGGAAACACACAGGAATAGAGCGCATTTCAACAAACTTCTTTAAAAGAACAGTTAAACATTCATAAAATGGAGAATTTACAAGATACAGGTACATCGTGTACAGATAGACCCTCAATTAAACATTTGAGAACTGTTCAGAAACCTGGAAAACAGCTACTATCCAAACACTCTATAAGGGAGTAATATTGTTCCAGGTAATGCAAAGCTATCTCGCTGCTGTGTTTGGAAAATGTTAAGCATATTTCTGTATGATAGAAATAAGTGTGGGGTCAAAATGTATGATACTTAAATCCCAAGTAGAGCTTAGGAAGGACAACTCACGTTGATATTGCCTTCGTCTTGAAAACTTTCATTCATGACAATTTTGGAAATAAAGGGAGAAAGCTGTATACCACCTTTTATGGATTTTGTCACCATGAACGCAGTGGTCTTTGGGAAAGTTATAGCGTAAAGGTCTGTACAGGGATATTATTAACGCACTTAAAGCAATGTACGAAGCTGTAACGTTTTTTATTAAGACCGACCAGTATAACATTTCAGAATATAGCATACCGCAGAGGGGGGCATAACAGGTTTTATATACTATCAGCATTAAGGGTTAATTTGTTCCTTGACGTATTGTTGCTGTAATGGTGAAAGTATACCTTGATACACTCGTAGTAGAGGGTAAGAAAATATCTATACTTTTATACACGTATGATAGTATATTTTTTACAGACAGTAAACGGCTTGAAGAACATGAACATTTTACACAATTGGACATAGAAGTAAGTATCCTCAAAACTAAACCCTTTAAAACGGAATTGTTTACATATCGACGGAAAAGTTGGCAGTATGGGGAGAAAGTAATTCCGCACGTTCAACGTTTTGACTACTTTGGAAAACGTTAGACATGAATGGAAATTTGGGAACAAGAGGATACGTTTTATTTGTAAAATACAAAAATAAACAAAGGGAATTGGTAGCTTCCTGACTGTCAACGCACTGAAACCGATGCATTGGGAGTATTCAGTTCGGCATTAGTGTGGAGGTGAAGATTATGAATGGGATAAAACAGATAACTAAAATAAAATACAATGTGATTTCTGAAAGTGTGTCAGTGGGTATACAGGGTGGACCATTTAAGTTGAGACTGTACAATATCTCCAACTTTTGTATGTTTTCTCATTAGAATATGGTTATAAAAAGCTGTTTATTTCGTGATGATGAAACAAAATAAAGAATATTGGTTCCCAATTACGAAATGTAACTTGACCCACAAATGACCATCCATGAATGGTCCAACCATTCCTTGCACTCTTCGTACACAGCCATTCAGAATTTTCCTTGTTATTTACGTTTGTGTAAGGACAATTGCAAAATGCTTTATAAACATGTTTTTTAGTTTTTTATGAGGAGTGAGAAAACAACATAAAAGGTAGATTCCCATTTTAAAAAAATTAAATTGACCCTAAATGGCCATCACAACATCCTCCAAATAAAACACGACTAATGGCATTTTTTGTCCCCAAAAGTATCAAGCAACTTTTATTCAAATCATTTCTTTCTGCAACGCTTAGTTTTGGAGATATTTTCAGTCTCTACTTAAATGGTCCACCCAGTATAAGAGGGTTTCAGGGAAAATAATTAGAAATATGGTCGCAATGTGCATTATCTAGGAAATGTCGGTCGAGAGATGGGGAAATGAAGCCGTGCGAGGATTGTTCTGTGAAGAACTTAGCGTTAATTTTGAGCAGGATAGTGTTGTATGTATGCTGACCTTGACACTTCTGCTATAACCTAACCTGATTCCAGCCTTGCTAACCTAGTTTAATTCAAAGCAATGATAACCTAACCTAACTAACTGCAAGTCATGCTAACCTAAGCTAAGCCAATATCATCTTATCTAGACTGACCTCTCCGCTGAACACAGTCTGATGGATACCCCTGCGCGGATCGGTGGTGGGGAGTCGTCGCCATTGGACATACTTTTAATGGCGAAGGGTGAAATCGCCTTGGAAGTACAAAAATAAAAGATAAATGAAAGCTTAATGTAAAAGAAGTAGTCGTGTCTTTTTGTTCTCGCTACTTAGTAATTACACTACTGAGGAAGGAAAGAACTTTACAACGTGAATGCACATCTAATGCAAAAGGGTCTGGATAACACTGCTGGGCTACTAAAATCATGTATTAGGTCTCACAATGGCACGCTCCCGGTCGAAACACATTCAGCACCCCAAGAAGCGAGAATATTAAGAGAAACCCGTTAACCAGCTATCCTGTAAAGGTTGAGGGACATAAGTCCTTGAATACCTCGTGCGGTGTGGCAAACACCCGCGAATTGGACGGCAAGTACAATGAGGAGATCCAAAAGATCTTGAGGATGAAGGTGTGACATCTATTTCTCGGATCAGCGGAAAGAAGGTGAATTCGTGCTCACTCATACCCTGTTCCTTATCTTTGATCGGATGGATCTTTCTCAAAGGATTAAGGCGGTGTATTAAGATATTGAAGTTAGGCCATATATCTCAAACCCGCGGAGATGTTATAAATGTGAGCGCTTTGGTCACACCAGTAACTTGTGCAACGGTGAACCTACCTGTGTTAACTGTGGAGACATCTCAGACGACGGACATATATATCAGCTTCAACGTGAGTTAACTGCAGCGGTAAACGTCCATCAACTTCCCGAGAATGCCCCTGTTTTACAGAAGAAAGGGTGATCAAAGAAATTGGTGTTAGGGAAAAGGTGTCCTTCTCAGAAGTCCAGAAACTCCTGCGTATCTGCCAACCCACGGTCCCGAAGACTGGTACGTAAGGCTAAGTTGCACCTAAACTGGTACTGACTCGCATTATTGCAACTCAGAGGAACGATATTAAAGGGGTCTAACTTTAGAAAGGATTTCTTTAGATAAAGCACTTCCAAAGCCATCGAAATCAACTCGTAGAGCTGCTTCAACATCTGCCAAGCCTGTTACTGAAAGGATCCCTTCAGTAAAACCACCATCTAAAACGTCGACCCCAATATGACTGGAAAGCCCGTAACGTATAATGCATCACCGATAAAGTTCAAGACCAGTTATGAGACGACCGACTTCTTGAAAGTAAGTGAAAAGGCTGTACCTTGAATATAAAAGGAAAAATAAAGTCCAAGCCTCTAATCGAAGATTCTATACTGATGAATCTTCTGGGAAAGACTCAGATCGGCGAACTTTATCTTTGATGATCTCCACTTCCAATCGGTTATAGGTTTTCAAAACGAAATTTTCTATTGGAAAGGGTCCTCCTCCGCGGAGAAGATAGAGCAGGAGAATTTTGCCCACATTGCCAGAACGACAGTGAAAGAGCTGTAGGATAAACTCTCCGTTAAAGGTGTCAGCTAACCACCGAATAAATAGGGTAATTGATTCGATCACCGCTGTCCTCAACGTAGTGAACTCTTACGATTAAGGACTTACTGTGTCTATCCTACAATGGGACGTTATCATGCTAGCCGCTAGTTCCCGAGGTCGATGGATTCGGCGGAGGGCGATGGAACCTGGAGCCTGATACAGAGACCTCTAAGCAAAATTTCCGGTCTTTCACGCCCAATATAGAATGGGACGCTAAGGACCATAGCATTTAAAGACCGTCCACAAATAAAACAAAATTTATTTCTACAATGGAATGTACGTGGAATTACAACATATCCATCACACCTTGAACTTTTGCTCAACAAGAATGAGCCTTTGGTCGTATGTTTGCAAGAGACTAAACTCCGTCTGAAAGACAGATTTCAAATCAGGTGGTATACCCCAGTACGGTGTGATCTTACACTGGAAAAGGGCATTCCTGCGCAGGCGGATACTATCATGCTTATCGAGGTGATACATTCGTGGAACTGTATGCATACAATCTGAATCTAGTCAGTCGCTGTAACGATTAGACTGCCATCCATCGGATTTACCAGTTGTAATATTTATCTGCCTCCATCTGGCAACTTCTCGCAAACGGATTTCGAAGATCTTGTTCCCAGTTACTGGCACCTTTTCTGTTGGTCGGAGATGCCAGTGGCCATTAGCCTCTTTGGGGTTGAACTTGGGCTTGTGCGACAGGCAAATTAATCACCCATTTTTGGACCACTATATACCCAGTTCTTGTGAATGCCGGAAAGCTTATATTTCTCTCAGACTACTTCAACAGTTTTACGCATCTTGATTTAGCAGTTTGTTCACCAAAGTTACTCGTAACATTTCCTTACGACGGAATGTCAGTTCTGATTTACACTCTGACCAATTTCCATGTCTTGTTAGTCTCTGAACACAGAAATATGTTCCACACTTTACCTAGATGGCGCTTAGATCAAGCCAACTGGAACCTTTACTTCCTGTTGGCTGTGTTTGATTGCGATGGGCAGGACTCTCTGAATGTTTTAGCCGAAAATAAAACAAAGACGATTCTTTCTGCTGCTGAGCAATCTATTGCTCAATCGACTGCCCACCTCCGTATATTTCTGGTCCTTTGGTGGACGCATGAATGCCGGAATGCCATTTGTGCCCTCAGGCGTGCTCTCAGGGTTTTCCAGTGTCACCCCACACTGGATAACCTGATACAACACAAGAAAATGCGTGCCAAGTCTGGACAAGTTGTTAAGGATTGCAAAAAGATAGCAAAAAGCTTGTGGCTTCATTTAATCGATATACTCATTCCCCTTTCAAATGGAATAAGTTACGGCGTATGGCTGGAAAACCGACCCACATGCCAATCCCCGGTCTTAAAACAGCTGCAGGAACTTTTATTTGACGTGGCTAACAGTTTAACAGCTCAGATAACTATCCGCCCGAGTTCATTCCAGTTAAGTCTCAGGTGGCATCTCAAGGTTTCTCGTTTCATTCTGGAAACCTCGAAGATTACAATCACCTTTTCACCCTGGTGAAGTTATAACATGCTTTTCCAACTTCGCGACTATCAGTACCAGCCAGATCGCATCCACGTTTGAATGTTGTAATAGCTCTCTCCTGAAGGTAAGACATTCCTGCTCGAAATCTATAATCGTGTTTGCGTTTACGCCACTTTCCCAGAAAAGTAGAGGGAGGTCACCATTGTACCCATTTTGAAAGCTGGAAAGGACCGTAATCTTTCGTCCAGCTACCGTCCCATTTACCTCATCAGTCGCGTTTGTAAGGTGATGGAACACATTTTCTATGAACGGTGGCTGGAAATTCACAACTTAGTGACCAAAACTCAGTGTGGTTTACGACGGCGCCGTTCAATAGTGGAAACCTTTTTTCATTATCGACGCAGATCATGAACGGATTCTTGAAGAATTACCAAACCGTTGAGGTATTTTTTGACCTCGAGAAGGATTAGGATACGTGTTGGCGAGAACGGATACTACGTTGCCTACACAAGTGGAACACAGGTGAAGCTTAACCACGGTTCGTTCAGAAGTTTATGAAGGACAGCGTTTTTCGTGTTAGGGTCGGCTCGGTTTTTTCGAATCTTTTTGTTCAGGAGAACGGAGTGTCTCAGGGATCCGTACTCAGCGTTACACTCTTTGCTACAGCATTAATTTTATCTCGAAATGTGTTCCTGCAAGGGTATGGTCATGCTTATTCGGAAACAACTTTGCCGCGTATTGTACATTTCAGCGTACGCCGTTTGGAACGCCTTTTGCAGCTATGTTCAGGCAAAATTCGGGAAGGCAGTTCCAAAGTCGGCTTTAGTTTCTCAACTGAGAAGTCAATCTGCGTTAACTTCTGGCGCCATAGGAGGCGATTACCACCTTCGCTCCGATTCGGTCCATATCTACTTCCGTTCTCAGATGAGACGAGATTACTGGAATTGACCTTTGATTGGAAGCTAGCTGATCATCGCATATAGAGCAGCTGAAAGCGCGATATGACGTTCACTGAATGCCTTGCGGGTATTTAGTGGTTAATCTTGATGAAAGGATCGGACAGTTTTGCTGAGACTGTATCGCACACTGATTGATTCAATTTACGGTATGAGTGTAACGTTTATTCTTCAGCATGACTATCTGTGCTGAAAATATTATACACAGTCCATAATCCGGGGCATTCGAGTGGCTGTCGGTGCTTTTCCAACATGCCAAAACGGCAAAACTTGCTCTGCTACTTCGGTGTGATGTCCTGTAAGGAAATTATGGCTATGGGCTTCAATATATACCTATATATCTAACGTTAGCTTCTTTTTTCAACACCGGTCTGGGCGAATGATGCAGGAACAGCTCGATTTATCCAAGGTGTGCAAATATTCATTTCCGGGAGCTTCTTAGAAACCAGGATATTGAAGTGCCTAGCATGTTTCTAAGGGGGAGGAGATGTGCCTCCCGTTGGTTACGTGTGACATCTTACGTAGATCTTAGCATGACGGCATACCGGAAGTCTAGGATGCCTACGTCTAGTATCTGTGCTTGTATCTTGGAATTTGTCACGTTACAATGAGCGAATGTTGATCTACACCGATGGATTTAAGTCCGCATACGGTGTTGAATGTGCTTACGCTTATGGGACAGAAGCCCATATATACGGTTTTGATGGTAGCACTTCCATTTATAATGCAGGGCTATATACAATATATCGAGACATTTTTGTATGTACGCCGTCGAAAATTGGGTGACTGTCTGACTTTGAGTGATTCCCTTACTGCACTTCAGAGTTTCATGAGCTATACAACTACCATCCCACTGTACAGCGCATTCACGTTGCCTCCATGTTTTACACGCTTCTGGCGTTAATGTGGAGTATGATGGGACACCTGATCACGTTTGTTGGCCAGAGAATGAACTGGCGGATTTGGCAGCTAAGGC
Source organism: Deroplatys truncata (assembly GCA_030765065.1). Classification (NCBI taxonomy): domain Eukaryota; kingdom Metazoa; phylum Arthropoda; class Insecta; order Mantodea; family Mantidae; genus Deroplatys; species Deroplatys truncata. The sequence continues at coordinate 531,107,426 of CM060990.1, read as the reverse complement.
GGCGCCCACTGAGACCAGTGTTGCCATATCTCGTGTAGTGTCGGAAGACTTTAGGCTTGTTGTGCGGAGAGCGGTGCTATCGTGCTGGCTTGAGGAATGGTTAGGTCTCCGCGTTAATAATCTAAGGGTAGTGAAGGACATTCCGATAAACTGGGTAACTTCCTCTCGTATATCTTGTCGTGAGGAAGTGATTTTGGCTCCGATACGTATTGGCCACTGCAATTTTATGCACGGTTACCTTTTTAAGGGTGACCCTATTCCCCTTGGTTCGCTGTGTAGCGAAGGTCTGTCGGTCCGTCATGCGTTGCTGGAGTGTATTCCTTTAGCACATTTTCGGGCGTTTCTGCAACTGCCGGTCAGTCTTTTAGAGGTACTGGCGGATGCGGCAGTCACATCCTGCCCAATGTCGTGGTTCTTGTCGATGCCCGTTGCTCACGGCTTACCTTGCTGCATCCTCCATGTTGGCTCCAGATGTTCGCAGTGTGCTGGTTGTCTGCAATTTTGTCCTCGGCTAGCTGCAGTAATTTTCTTTAAAACTAGGTGGGAGCATGGACTTATCCTTGGTAAAGGAAGCGTAGATCTCGGGTGGAGGTAATAGGAGAAATAGACGTGCTTTGGTTACGAAAAGATGACACTGCAATTTCCTTTATTTAACTACTCCGCGTAGTACACAACACTGATATTGCCGCCGTTAAAATACTGTCCACCGCTGTTAAAACACGGCGCGGATATGACGCGAAGTTTAAATATGCTTATTATCTCTTTACGAGTAGCGATTCTTAGGTGTGTTTCGAAAACTGTCTTCATTCACCTTTGGCGCGATATATCTCAAACATCCTGCAGCATCTCTCCCTGCCTGTAGTTTGCAAGATGTTCCCTGACTACATGACAAATGACCCACACGTGACAAAATGCCAAAATGAAATGCCCCGAATTTGCTCCAAACAGATCCATTTATAGTCGCAGGCTTCTGGGGCTGCTTCCTTTCCTATTGGTCCATTTTTAGCGCCACTCGACGCATCTCACTATTTCGTATAAACTTACAGGGATCTCATTGGTCCAAGTTTAACATAAATCGCGGCTTTTCCTAAATTTACCGTTAAGCTAGCTGTCTCTCTCACTTGGTCACGGCGAATTATCGAATAAAAGGACAAAGACTTTACACCCTCGCTGTATGAACAATGGCCCTGCGACCAGAGAGACATCGTAAAACTAGATTTTCTGCCTTCGAAGAGACTGTTCCTGTAGCTAAACATTTCGTCGTGGACAGTATTTAAACATTACGCTTAAATTATTTACATTAAACCATTAACTCTTCTAATATTAGTAACCTAGTTACATACATAACGTTAAATCACCCTTCTTAAACTATACAAGCAGTATAAGAAAAAGATATGTACATAGTATGATTTAACATCAATAAAAATTAATTAATAAATTATCTATAATTACAGTTCTCGGGCTCGGCCTAGAGTTGCCGTTTCAAATTGCCCTGTTCTGAAAAAGAATAAATTTTTCAGCACTTGATACGATTTTCTTTTCCAGAATACTTCCTCTGAGCATACATCTCTGTTTGTTCGCTTCGTTTATAGAGAACCCTTCGCTATACCTGTTCCTTCACAAGGGTTCTGACAAACCAGCGGTGTTTACACTCGGGTCATTCACTCTTACACTTTGTTGTGGTTGTTCTTTCTCTCGAGAATGAAAATCCTTTTTTAAAAACAGGTTTTCCGAGAGGCATTCTGACGCACAATACACTTCATTCACACGAATAACTCGTAGTGCAGACAAATACGCTAATACCCAAATTAAGTTCTAACAAATAAATCTATTTACATACATACTGGTACATAATAATTATTATGTATTTAGTTATTTACTTCCATCCTTATTTATCGGGTGTATTACCTTTACCACTTGTTCATAGGGTTGCTACCTCATTTCGAGTAGAACTAACCTGATTATTGTCATTACATTCTTCACCCTTCTCATTCTCTAAACATTTGTACGGTTTGAGCAACTGTTTATGATATCTCCCTACGATCTTTGAATTCATTATTTCTTGTAACTCAAACTTATCAGAGCAAAAATGCTAATCACCCGGTATGGACCTTTAAATAAATTTTCCATTCTATGATACCTTTTGTTCAGAATGCTAGACTTTTTCTTGTCCCGTACCAATACTAAGTCTCCCAGTTCGATCAACCAGTATTTACGCTTCTTTTGTATAAATCTCTCCTTCCTTTTCTGCGCCTTCTTTGACATTCTTTCAAAAGCTTTCTTAAACATCTCTTCTTCCGATGGTGTTTTCGGATCTTTCGTTTTTAGTGTCTGTGGTAATTCCCCTTCAAGTGTTTCTATTAACTTCCCCTTCATCAGCTCGATGGGCTTATAACCGGTAGTAGGGCTCACACTTTCATTTAAAATACTTTTGATACGCTGGTAGTGATTTGCCCAATCGCTGTGTTTTTTATTGGCCAAAATTCTCAAATAAACAGAAATATCCCGTATTATTCTTTCGCAGGGATTGCTTTGTGGGTGGTATTTTGAGCAATGATACAATGTGATTTCGTTTTCTTTTAAAGTGTCTACAAATTTTCTGCTGGTAAATATTGAAGCATTATCACATAAAATTGCCTTCATCTTTCCAAATTGTGGAACATACGACTTCATTATCTTCCTTAGGTATGTTTCACTTGTAATCTTCCTGACTGGGTAAATTTTCACGAATTTTGAAAATACATCTATTAGCACTACTATATACCTAAATCCAAATTTACTACTAGGCATCTCACCATGACAGTCCAAGGTCACTAACATGCCTGGTTTTTCTCTTAGGATGGAGTTTGTCTCGTATTCATATTGTAGGTTCAATGGCTTTGCTTTTTGGCATTGTAAGCATGTCGAAATTATTCTCCTTACTTTATGATGTAATTTTGGGATATACAGATTTTCTTGGATCATTAGAGCGGTACGTTCTGAGCCAGATGAAACGTGCTTATGAGTTCATTCTCCATGTTCTTAGGTATGTACGTCTTCCATTTCTGTATTTCGCTGCCATGTAGTTTATATAACACGCCCCCTTTTAACTCTATGCTTCCCTTGATATTTTCAGCTATTTCTGGGACCTTTTTTATTAATTTACTTAATTTCTCATCTTGCCGCTGCTGGTCCCCTATTCCTTTTAATTCTTTTATCAATCTTTTACTCAAGGGTATTTCGATGCTCATTAAGGTTACTTCATTTTTAGGGCGTTCTATTCTCTCCGGTATTTCACTGTTTTTATGTAACCTAGACAGCAAATCGCTAAAAACATTTGTTTTTCCTGGAATGTGTTTCACTTCAACATCATACGAAAGAATCTCATAGATAATTTAGGATTCGTAAGCCGACAACGTTTCATAAATGAAAGACTCATATGATCTGTGTATATAAGAACCTTCTGTAGATATATGTATGATATAAATTTCTGTAGTGCGTAATACACAGCACAGATCTCTAATTCGGTAACCGAAGAATTTTTCTGTTTGACTTAAACTTTTTGACGCTTTGATTATCCTCCTCTGATTTATTCCTTTTCCAAATAATTTTTAAATCTCACCTATTAGTTCTCTTCATATAAAATCATTGTTTAGCCCTGTTTTACATTGTTATTTATTTGAGAATTTTGCGCGCTTAGAATCCGCTCCGAGCTCTTGATTGGATCCTGTCTTAGTTTCCGGGTTATCGACATTACTTGGTGCTCCGCTAGTCTCTTCTACATTTCCCTCTCTCTGGGTTTGCCTATAGTTTCCTCTGCTTCCTCTAAAATGTCCCCGGGAAGGTCTCTCTCTCCTTTCGTCTCTCTCTGTGTAATTTTCGTCATACCTCTCTCCTACGTTGCTTTCCCCTCGGTCAGAAAAATAATGTTCCCTGGGTCTGTTTTCATAATTCCTGCCTCTCCTGTAGTTAAAACGGCCCCTGTATCTTGGTCTGGTTTGTATAGCATTGATGCGATACTGATTATCACCTTCCCTCCTGAAACGGCTATTATTCCGGGTTCTGTTTTCTGATTGAGGCACGTCGTTGCAGTATCTCTCTCTGGGGTTATAGTTCCCTCTCGCGTTTCCTCTCCAGTTCGCATTCCTTGCATTATCCGGTATTGGACGAACTGTATAGTTTTGTCCGTGGTTCCTACTACTTGTCTCGAATGATGATACCAACTCAATCAACTCGGGAATGGAATTTGGCTTCGCAATGAGTAGGTAATGGTGTATGCGTTCTGGATAATGTGGTACAATCATGTTGATGAAATCCCTCTCACTTATGGGTGGCTCGATTAATCTACTGCTTTGTGCTTTAGTTAGTAAATAATCTACCATGGTCAGGTTTCCGCGTTCGTCGTACTTGCCATTAACTAGGATACATCTCACCTGGTTCTGAGTATTAGTACTCCAATACTTATTCAAAAATGCCCTTCTGAAATACTCAAAATTATTATTATCCCCCAAAGTCAATCCTACCCATTGGAGAACCCTTTGACGTAAACCTTTACGAACGATTAACATCTTTAGCTCGTCCGGAATCTGCTTTAAACGGAAATACTCCTCAAGGTCATTTAGATATTGTTTCGGATTATCAGCCGAGTTTTCCTCGAAAGTAGGTACTCCTATCTCATTTAATAAATGGTAGTTTGCATTGCTTGTATGGTTAGATGTACATTGGTGCCCTGAATTGAAATTATATGGGTCGGCAGCTGGACTTTGACCTCCATTTGCCTCCCTAAAAGTGGTGCTCGTTTCACTGGGTGAACTATCATCACTCTGTCTTACACTTATTCCAAGTCTACCAATAGAGTGTTTTAACTCCTTTACACAATTTTCATGTTCTTCAACCCTCTTCACAATTTCATGATGATCTGAGAGCTGTTCAGCTATTTTTGACGAAAGTTCATTTATCTTTCCCTGATCCATTTCTACCACTGTTCTAAATTCTCTGAACTCCCTTTGAATATTAGATTATAAGGTACTTTGTTTTTTTTCAAGAAACATTTACAGCTCTTAAGTCATCATCCAATTGTTCTTTTATGGCTAAGCTGGTAACACTTAATTCCGTTTCTACATCCCTTCTTAGTTTTTCTACATCGTTTCTTAGATCTAATTGTCCTGCCTGAATTTCCTGCACTACTTTCCCTTGTTTGCTGAATTTAGAGTCCAGCTGACTTTGTAATCTGGCAACCTGTTCACCTAAATATTCCCTCATCTCCTGAGCTAATTCCCCTCTCATTTTTTTTATTTTCCTCTCGTACATATTCCCTATCTGGATACTCTGCTCATTTAATCTCCCTTCTAAATTCTTATTTTGTTCACTTAATTTTTCTAAGTGCTTACTCTGCTCACTTAAGTTTCTTTCTAAGTCCTTACTCTGCTTATCTGATTTCATCTCTAAATTGTTATTTTTATCACTTAATTTCTTACACTGCTCGTCTAATTTCCCTCTAAATTCTTGTTTTGTTCGTCTATCTTTGTGCACAAGTGTTGGAGGAATATCATCAGCTGTTTCTTACCTGGGTCAATGACCAGCTCAGTTGGTGGTTGCCTTTCCAGTCTAACTTCTACCTCTGCTTCCCCCATATTTCCTCCATCTGGTGTTATAATGACAATGGCCTCCCCATTCAGTTCTTCCAAATCTTCCCTTGACCTACTCATGGTTCGGTTAGCAAGTTCTACCTCCTTAGTAATGACTTTACCCCCTCTCAATAACATGTGTTCACAATACTGAGTAACTACTATGCATGCCTTTTGTTTTTGTATAACTGTTTTAACCTGTCCTTTCTCCTATGTTAATTGATGCGTCCCGGGTTCGAATCCTGGTGGATTTCTAGAAGCGATGTTCTCAGCTGTTTTGTTGTCCCACGGAGGTAGACTAGAAGTTCGCCTTGTAATTTTGTTCTGCTGTGCCCCTTTCCTCTGAAGATTCTTCCTCTATTCGTTGTGTCCTAGTCCTCCGTTTGTGCTGGTCTTCCCTTCGTTGGTCTTCCCTTCGAGTTGGTCGTCCCTTCGAGCTCCACGCCAGTTTGCGGCAGTCACCTCCTGCCCGATGTCGTGGTTCTTGTCGATGCCCATTGCTCACGGCTTACCTTGCTGCATCCTCCATGTTGGCTCCAGATGTTCGCAGTGTGCTGGTTGTCTGCAATTTTGTCCTCGGCTAGCTGCAGTAATTTTCTTTAAACCTAGGTAGGAGCATGGACTTATCCTTGGTAAAGGAAGCGTAGATCTCGGGTGGAGGTAATAGGAGAAATAGACGTGCTTTGGTTACGAAAAGATGACACTGGAATTTCCTTTATTTAACTACTCCAGGTAGTACACAACACTGATATTGCCGCCGTTAAAATACTGTCCACCGATGTTAAAACACGGCGCGGATATGACGCGAAGTTTAAATATGCTTATTATCTCTTTACGAGTAGCGATTCTTAGGTGTGTTTCGAAAACTGTCTTCATTCACCTTTGGCGCGATATATCTCAAACATCCTGCAGCATCTCTCCCTGCCTGTAGTTTGCAAGATGTTCCCTGACTACATGACAAATGACCCACACGTGACAAAATGCCAAAATGAAATGCCCCGAATTTGCTCCAAACAGATCCATTTATAGTCGCAGGCTTCTGGGGCTGCTTCCTTTCCTATTGGTCCATTCTTAGCGCTACTCGACGCGTCTCACTATTTCTTATAAACTTACAGGGATCTCATTGGTCCAAGTTTAACATAAATCGCGGCTTTTCCTAAATTTACCGTTAAGCTAGCTGTCTCTCTCACTTGGTCACGGCGAATTATCGAATAAAAGGACAAAGACTTTACACCCTCGCTGTATGAACAATGGCCCTGCGACCAGTGAGACATCGTAAAACTAGATTTTCTGCCTTCGAAGACACTGTTCCTGTAGCTAAACATTTCGTCGTGGACAGTATTTTAACATTACGCTTAAATTATTTACATTAAACCATTAACTCTTCTAATATTAGTAACCTAGTTACATACATAACGTTAAATCACCCTTCTTAAACTATACAAGCAGTATAAGAAAAAGATATGTACATAGTATGATTTAACATCAATAAAAATTAATTAATAAATTATCTATAATTACAGTTCTCGGGCTCGGCCTAGAGTTGCCGTTTCACGGAGATAACCAAGCTGTCGGAAGGATTTTTAAGTTTTTATCAAAGATAAACTTTCAAATCCAGATTTAGTCACATTCATAGTAAGGCTTGCGTACCTTTGGGATTAGTTTTCTATATTCATATTAACTTCTGGCTTTTGTTATGGTTTTTATATTGATACTTATCTCCGGGCTTTGCCATCATTTTTATATTCATGTTTGGTTCTGGCCTTTGTCTCGATTTTTTATGTTTGCGTTTATATCTGGCCGTTGTCGCGATCTTTATTTCTAAGGGTGCTAATGACCTTGAAGTTGAGCGCCCTTAAGCTGACATCATCATGGTCTAAACTGCCCTTTCATCGTCTAAATGACCTCTCATATCGTGTAAAGGAGCCCCCGCATCACCTAGCCTAAACAGATATGAACCTTGGCTTAACCTTATATCAGAAATATTTTACAAGTTTACAAGATTGGTTTTTCCTTTACGGCTATTTTTGCAAGTTAAAAGTAACTTTTACACTAGTTTTAAACCTTTTTAGTGATTTGTGGTTGCGTTTTTACAACTTTTTATAGTCATGCAGTCATTCTTTACACTTCTTGCAAAGTCAGTATCTACAGATGCCAAAATGCAAAGTGAGAGGATAACTCGAGTAGGATTTACAAACTTTCTAAGAGATGTTTTATGCATATAGAATAACCTAACGTAGAGTTTTATTTGCGTCTTCTTGCGCTTTAATTCAGGTTTTATATGCTATTTAATTCTGTCTTATATTCAATTGTTTCTAGTTTCGAGTTTATTAGGGTATTGTGAGTTATCTCAGGCTCCTAGAATTTTACTTGGATTTATATGGAGTTAATTCGTGACTTGTTAGTTTTATTTTGTGCTTGCATTCAGGTTTTATATGCCTTTTAATTACGTCTTATGTCGAATGTTACGTTAAGTGATGGTATTGGCCAGCATCACCATGTGTATATAAAACATTTCCTGGAAACTTATTCGACGCCATAAACGACAAGTATACGCACGGGACTATTGTTTCAGTCATTTCGAGAATCACTATCGTGGAATGGGACTGAAAAATTTGGAGGAACGGACTGCTATATGCAGTTGGTATGCTATCTCTAGAGCAGTCAAACCTAGAAGGAATAACTACATTGTAGAATTTATAAATGTGGAGAGGATGCAGAAACGGCTTTCGTCGCCTACGCCGATTTTGAAGGCATTCTTACACTATGCTATGCATGCACTCCAAAATATGAGACAATTTATACTATTCCATTCCAAGGACATTCTCCAATGAGCTTCTGCACTTATGTGAAACCTTCAGAATCCATTATGCACTTAGAAACAGATATTCCTGCCTAACCATTATGTTATGGACGTTGTGATGAAGATGAGTTGTTTGTTTTTCCATGAGTTCAAACTAAATAGTATTTATGATTTAGTTTTGTATACTGATTACGAAAATCTACTTCGTTTTTGACCACCGCATCAGAATTCCACAATTCAGAATTTCAAGCTTTACTTAGTGAGTGCACTATACTTGGAAGCCGTATCCTTTTTGGTAAGCAGATTATCTTCCGAAAATTCAATTATTTTATTTTTCTTCAGTTGCCTTAATATTCCTTCATTTTCTATATTTTCCCTACTTGAGAAGAAATAACAACCCCTCCCCTTAATACTACACCGTTCAATGTACTCTTTATTTATAGCTAAGGGAATTTACTTTGGATTTAAGGGAATGTTTGACTGGCTTTGAAGGCATGGACATAATTAACTTCTTGCTTCATTCACTCCAAAACTGTAACATAAAACCTGTTTTACAATATTAACATCCTCATTCTTGGCAATGAGAACTATAGTTCTTTTCTCCTGATTCAATTCGAAGTTTAGGTTTGATAATTGTATGTTAACGTGCTTTGTATGATTCAATCGTGCACTATTGTTAAATTGCAATTGAAATTGAGATTTATTTATGGATGCTCTTTAACCACTATGGTCCTTAGGGTCCCATTCTATATTGGGCGTGAAAGACAGGAAAGTTTGCTCAGAGAATTCTTTATCAGATTTCAGGTTCTTTTACGTGCCGTAAATCTAAGACACGGGAGCACCGGCTTTACTTCCCTTCCCAAGGAAGCCATGCTAGGATTTCTATACCCGAAAAAATCCATCGCCCTCAGCGGGTTTGAACGGCTGGATTTGAATGTCAAATTGCAATTGTATTAGTGATCTGCATGAAATATGTAACATGTATGACTCTTACAGTGGCAAACAAAGACAAAAAATTAATACTTATGTGAGACATGCAACTTCTGCATATGTTTGTAATAAGTTGCTGATTAAGACAAGCGCTGGATTCCGCCTAAAGTATGCAGAATTCGCGTAGAAGGATTAAGGCTGTAGAAGAATGGAGAGAAAAAAAATCAATGCTGCTTGGAATTCCTATGGTGTGGAGAGAAACTTGAAATCATGGATATAACTGCTACTTCTGTACTGTTCAGGTGGATGCTTGCAGTGGAAAAAGAAATAGACAGGATTTTATTTCCCCACACCTTTCCCTCTGCAAATAGACCGATGCGTCATGGTCCCCCCACAAGATATTCTAGAATCTTCATTTAGTAGTTCCGAACCTAACACTTAAGACCGCATTTGCGCTAACCAGACAGCAGTAAAGAACCCAAAGCTTTAACTCAAAGGGAGCTTGATAATAGTGTGAGTAATATGTATTTATCAAAAGAATTTGCAGAATATCCAGGTCCTGGACTAAAAATAATTGGTTACCTAAATAAACCAAGTTTGCTTAATGTAGGCACAGCGTAAAGGAATTGGTGAGTGTTTTCAAAACAGAAAATAATGTTGTGCATTCTACTAATGTTTGTCATCTTATGGCAATTTTTAATGTCAGCACTGAGGGGTGGAGGTTTTTATATATCCTTCCAAAAAGGATCTTAAAAGTTATACTTTACCTAATGGAAATTACCATCTTTCCATTCCTACAGTTCATTCAGCGATTTTGAAGGAATATTATGACAATATGAAACTTATATTACACAAAGTGGAATATGAAGATCATATTTAGTCTGTCTTTGGAGATTTTAAATTTAGGTTTGTTACTGGAATCGAAAAGTAGATCTACAATATATACCTGTTTTTGTATGGATTAGACAGTAGGGATAGGAAAGCCTATTGGGAGAAGAAAAATGATCAAGTAGACAAACAGTTACACCTGGAATAAGAAACATTATTCTAGAAAAACTAATTGAAGTCACAAACGTTTTGCTGCCAATTTTACACATTAAATTGGGTCTTGTGGTGCAACTTTGAAAGCCTTGGGTGAAAATGTGCTTTCGTTTAAATGCTTGTGAGACATATTTACCTCTCCTAGTTATGATAAAGTCAGGTCTGGGATTTTTGTAGGCTCAAAGATACGTAAATTAATATGAGACTGTGATTTTGAAACTTTCATGTAGGATTAAGAAACTAATTCGTGGAATAGCTTCAGAGTGGTTGCTAATAATTTCTTAGGCATTTATAAACACTCCAGAAACAAAGAAATGGTTGAAACTGTGTTGGATAGCTTCAGAACCTTTGGATGCAATTTGAGTGTTAAAATTCATTTCTTTTGCATTCGCCTTTCATTTTGTCGAGAACGTAGGCTCTTTATGGTGAGGAACACGGTAAAAGATTTCACCAGGACATCAAAGACCAGATAACAAATGAGGTGAAATGTGAGTATGACGACGGATTACTGCTGGATGCTTAAGAGAGACAGTTCTTCAGAAATGCCCTCCAAGAAGTCAAGGAAATGCACGTTTAAAAGACTGTGAGCTGCACACACGTTCGACGTAAGGTGACATAAGTGTAGATATAATGCTATGACTATAACTAATACATAATTCAAATCTTATCATTGATATGTATCTAAGAAACCTAAGTCGATAGGCTTGTCTGTAAGAATAACTCAATCTTATTTTTCGCTGTTTGTGACTTCTGCAAACTTATTTTGCAATAGGGAAACTTGGAGATCAGGTTTGAATTCTGCACAAAAAGACTGGTAAGATTCATGTTTCATAATAAAATAATGAGAAGACGGTTTGAAACAGCAGAATGCTGAAATGAATGCTATATACAAACTTGCTTAAGTTAATGAAACTGTCAGCTGAACAACAGTAGAATTTCGGCTCTTCTACAGTATGCCATTTGATTGCAAATAATTCACAGAGCAGAACCGGAAAGCAAGAAATTATGAAATTAAATTGAGTTTTACTTATGAACGCTCTTTAACAGCTGTGGTCCTTAGCGCGCCGTTCTATATTGGGCGTGAAAGACCAGTAATTTTGCCCAGAGCTATTTTTATCAGGTTTCAGGTTCTTTTACGTGCCGCAAATCCACGATACGGGACCACCGGCTTTGCTTCCCTTCCAAAGGAAGCCATTCTAAGGATTTTTAAGAAATTATGATCATGTAAATGTAGAATGTTGCGGGAGTCCACATAATAAGCGTAACTTAGCAAGGAAAACTCCTGATTATATTATGGTCTTCCTGCATAATCTGAGTGGATACGATTTCATATATTATTATAAATAAGCTGGGTAGTACGTGTTAATGGGTGAATGTAATCTCGTATTAAGAAGAAAACTACATATCATTCTCAAATTATGTTGAGGGTGTTAAGTTAGGGTTTGTAGATGCATTTCGATTTTTATGTACACGCCTGGATAACCTAGTAAAAATCTAACAATATATCCTGAAAGGTAAAATACTTTAGAAAAGACAGCACGAGTCTGATGAATATAAGGTAGGACCGCGTATAATCACGTTACTTCGTGGGATGATTTGAACGACACACGGCTACCATTGAGAGAAGCATTCTTCAATAAATTGAATGATACTGAACTTACTGATGAAAAGTATAAACACTCTAAAATTAATGCGAACGGGTTAATGTGAAACATTTAGGAGAGTATAGCGTTCTTTACTTAACCTCAGAGGTACTTTTCACAGACATTTTTTGAACGCTAAGAGAAAAAAATCCGCAGGTTCGCAAAGCTTATCCAGCACATTATTTGACATTTTCTGGTGCCATACTTCTCTATGCATGAATTGAGATGAAATTTCTAGTGGATTACTATCAGCTTCAAAGTGGAATTTAGTATAAAGGAAGGTATATGTAACGTTTTCATACTTATGCTGAAGCTGACAACGTCTTCATGAAACAATTTAGTCCTAGATACCCCCTCAATTTAATACACAGCAAGACGGAAATAACTAATATGGTTCGGCGAAGTGTCATTCTCTTCTTTATGGAGAACTGCGTTGAGTTTTTGCGAAAGTTGTCGACCTAAAACTGCTAAAATAAGATTATATTACTGGAAATATCACAGAAGTTTATCTCAAACATTTTACTGAAACCTATGACATTCGTATTAGGCTTAACTTTCTTACCAGCGGACATAAAGCTTAAGGACTCAACTTAAAACAACACTAATTCTCTATCTTGGACCCCGAGAGAACTATGCTGTTCATTCTATGGCCCTGAAGCCAGATCTTAGTTATGCGCTAGGTCAAAAAAAAAATAATCGAGCGCTACGATTTCGTCAGTCATACTGGTTTAAAATCTTACCTTAAAATTAATAATGATCTGTGAAAGCATACTATAAATGATTCTTAGAATGACACATATAAGCTATTAAAATATGCAGTGTTTCGAAAAACCATGTAATGTGTATATTCGTATAAGTATGTTAGACATTTCCAAAACCCTTATGTGCTGTCATCATTATGTTGGATTATTACTAATTATTGTATTGAAGACCTTAAGTTAATATACCCCTGGGTATTCGTATCTGTGCAACCCGTAGTTTATGGTCAAATGTGAAAACATCGACACCCTTTTAGCAAACAAAGTGTTATTGTAGCTCTGCCCTTCTATTCGGAATTATACGCAACTAGAATTAATGATTAAAGGCCTGGATGAGAACCAAGGAGCTGAAAAATACTTAAAAAAAGGCGGCTCTTCATAGATATAATGCTTGCAAGGGGGTAAAGGAATGTTCTACCAAAGAGCAGGAGAGATCGAGTTTGCCGAGTGGGTTAGCTGACGGGAATATAATAAAGCAAAGCTTGGTTTCGGAGGTTCGAATCTAATACAGACATCAAGTTGTTTTGGTTCTATTTTTTTCCTTGTGTTTATTTTCAGTATTTTAGTATACTAATTTATTAATTTTTGTTATTTGCTCTCCTGTGAGCCAAAGACACAACAATTACAAATAGATAATTGTGTATGTTTGCCGTAATAATCTGTACCGTATCTGTGTTGTAAACCGTGTTACGTAGTTAGCTTTCATTCTTTTGGGCGGATATCCACGATATTATATAGAACAGTTTTTGTTTCATGCTTAAACATTATGTTTCACTTCTACTGACAAAGGAGTTGTAAATATGCTACGTTAACGGGTAAACAGAATAAAAAATTGTTAAAGAACGTGAATTTCATCAACAAGTAAATATTTAAAATGATGAAATCCTTCATCAATTGCTGTAACATGCGCGGTGTAATCTGCCTGCATTCTTCACGTATGGGTGCCCGTAGATTATTTGTGCTTTGCGGTGGATAACAAGGCGATTATTCTATTTTGTACACACTTATGTTATCAAAAATGTTATTTGTACCATAATATCAAATTATAGGCCCAAAGGGATAAAATATAAGGCAATAAAAAGTTTGAACTTAACCCGAAGGATTTTAACCCGAACTAAAACAGCACAGTTACAAAGCAAGCATGATAATTCCATTCGGCTAATGCGACCTTACGTGCTTAGATTCCTATACGAATTAGTAATCGCAGAACTTGATCCCACCTGGAATCATTACACGCTTTTTGTAGCTTCATACAGTGTTTTGAGCTCGGTTTGGTAGTTTTAACTCAAATAAAGAAACTCATCAGTCATTACAGTTATTGTATGAACTGAAATGTCATAGTTTGTGACATAAGTGAAATTATTTGCCTAATACTTAGCAGTTTTTGACAAGGCTGTACAACATCGACTAATGGCTTAAATCCAATTAGTCGCACTGTATAGATCTGCCATTCTGTTTTCAAATGGTTTTATTAACCGATTCATGTGATCGGCTGTTCCTTCAGGGTCGTTTTAAAAGGGGTGTATGAATGTATGCTAAAGAATAGAGGTTTGTAAAATTGGCTAAAAATGCTAATATAGCTCCCAGTGTCAGGGTGGGATGTTTCTTGTATCGACATACATAACGATTGCATTCTGTTCCGTAAAACACTTATGCACTCAGTTATCTATCCCTCCTCTATAAAGTGTTATGCAAATCAGCCATTAGAAGACATTCAAGAAAGGCGTAAGTCACATATGTCTCTTAGCACGTTGCATAAATTCACAAATAAATAGCGCAGCTGACCCACCTGGCTTATGGCACAAATACCTTCATTCATCAAGTGGCCACAAGAGATGTATTCCAAGATAATTACTTTTTCAGTATATAGATAAAACCGATTATCCTAAAATTACATTTGTTGTCCCAAGCAACACATATAAATTTAGAAATGTTTAAAAGTGACATAAGGCATTACAATTTTTCAAAGCTTTGTAGCTCAGACCAATGATGTATTTACTCGATATTGACGGAGGTGTAACCAAAAATGTTTGAGGCTTCAAACGCAGTACGATTAAGCGCTATGTCACCTTCGATAACTATGAGGATTGTCTATGGACTAATAAAATAATAAGAATTTGCATGAACATGTTCCATTCTCATCAGCATGTTGTTTCGAGAATTGAAAGAAACGAAATTTCTTTAACACCCTAGACGACAAGGGAGTAGTCGCGGATGACGAGATATCCGCATACCCACATATATTGAAGCACTGTGAGCCCTAAATTAGTAAATGTGATGTACAACTCGAAATATGTATTTTATTAGTGATCTACGGACAAAAATGAGATTTTTCACATCTAAAACTCACACAGGCAGCAGACGCATGATGGAGAAAGAAGGAAAAGAAAGTAGGCGGTTAATAATTATGCCATTACGCGCATCTTCCAGACTTCTCTCAAGCCCAGATAAAGTAAAAGAGACAACAATTCGTAAACCTAAATAAATCTTGAAACAATGTTGTAAAACACCAGTTAATTGTACATCAATCGAAATAAAAGCCAAATGCACTGAACTAACAAAAATTCTGAGAATCTCAATAAAACTGGAAACAATTCTAAAGCAATTCAAGAATGCCTTGAATAACTCATAGTTACAAGTCATATAAAATCTGAAAAAGATTGAAAAATGTCACTAACAAAACATGAATAACGTGAAAATAAATAAACAAATCCCTTAAATAACCTTCACAAACTCAAAGTACACTAAGAAATTCGAAACTGGAAATAATTCGACATAACGCAAAAGAAAGGCCATATAAAATATTCACAAAATCGCAGAAATCCCTGAGAAGAAACTATATATTAGGTTTGTTCTATATTGCTGAAACCTCTCTCATAAAAAATATAAGTCCTGCTAAACTTACCCTCTCACTTTACATATACGCATTTGGAAATTCTGAATTTTACAAGAAATTTGAAAAGACTATAAAAGTATAAAAGGTCTGTAAAGCACCATAGAGTACTGAAGGAATGTAAAAAATGTGTGTAAAACACTAAAAAGTTATTTATAAATGTATAAATAACGATAATCGAGTAAAAAGGTTATAAAAATAAAAACATTACCGTGAAGTTGTAAAAAATTACTGGCGTAAGCTTGAGCTAGGGTTAGTTAATGAGAGGGTCGTTTAGACAATCAGAGCACTATTTAGACGATCAGTGGGACCTTCTTAGCTGTTGAGAGGAGAGAAGGGTTTAGTTTGGGTTAAGTTAGCATAGCATGGTTTGGAGTTGGGTTAGATCACTATGGCTGGAATCATATATGTTTTGATGATGAAGGGCAGGTTATTTGGTGAGAGGACAGTCTGTGTTAGCTTACGTTAGGTTAGATTAGCTTTGCTTGGGTAACTATGGCTTGGAGTCGGGCTCGGCTAGCATGGTGTTATCCGGTCAGATTAGATGATACCAAGCAGGTTAGCCGATGAGGGAACAGTCTACGTTAGGTTAGCTTAGGTTAGCATGGCTTGAAGTCGACTTAGGTTAGCATGGCCTGAGTCACTTTAGGTTAGATGATGACTGTAATGGTCATTTGGTGAGAGGACAGTCTAGTTAGAGGTCTGCACGGGCTAGGACCAAGTTCTCGGGCCTAGGCCGTCCCGCGGCACGGGTTCAGGCTTAATTTGAAGAAAAATTACTTGCTTGGGCCACGCTCGAGCTTGAAAATAAAGACGAAAATACATAATTAATTACATTTAACGTATACATCTTATTTGTCATGTAAGTGCTTTAAACATACGTATTTTGATCACAATTCTTAGGATCATTTTTATGTAATAAAAAGTAAAAAAACGTATCCATGAAAAGGGGGAACAAGGAATAAAACCAATAATTTTATCACATTTTTGGCCTGCAATGTTGAAATGCTAGGAATATCACAATTGTCGCGACATGCGCACATCCTTAGCAGTGGTAATGGTAGTAGCAATAAATAAATGTTTGCTTCGGCCAATTGGGAATAATGTGTTAAAAGTACCGAAGCTGCGAACACCGCCTCCTACCTTTGTACTCACACCCAGACACCATAGGCAGAGTGCAGTAATAGTGGCCACATGTGGTCAAAAGTGCAGTATGTGTCAACATGCCGCTTACTACGTAAGGATTCCAGGACCTCAGTCGCCATTAATCCTCAATTGGTCCCAAATACCTCAGTGCATCCCCTATTAAGCCTCTTAACAAAGAAAAAATCCCCATACTCCACATACCGGAGGCCAAAATCGAACACGTAGCCCTTCATGTCCCAAGTAGCAGCGCTTTGTGGAATGATGGTAGTAATAACAATAATAATAATAATAATAATAATAATAATAATAATAATAATAATAATAATAATAATAACCTAACAATAATACTCAATGGCTGCAAAACCATTTTACTTAAAACATTCGGGCCTGAGTCGGGTGGTAAAAAAAAACCAGTCTCGGGTTCCAGCGTGGCTAAGGCTTGGTTTAGATTGGGCTAGGCAGGGCCGAACACACGAATTTCGACCAGTGCAGACGTCTTAGCTTAGGTTAGGTTAGCTTAATTTACGTTAGCATGGCCTGAATAGGCTAAGTTAGAATGGCGGTAATCGGGTTAAACCAGATGATGAGAGGATAGGCTAGTTCGTTAGGGTACATTCTAGGTTAGGTTGGCTTACCTTAACTTTGGCTAGCATAACTTGCATTTAGGTTAGGTCATGTTAGCATGACTTGGAATTCGGTTAGGTTAACAGGGCTGGTATCACGTTAGGTAAGGTGATGGCAGGACAAACTGGTTTAGGTTATATTAGGCTAAGTTAGGCACATTGATAATAAACATCTCTTATTTCATATATCATGTATACATACATACATTGCTACCCTCTTCAAAATGAACCCTAACTTCTTCACTGAGCGATTCTCGCAGGCCTTCAGTCTCTCCAACCAATCGACCTCCTCTTTTAACACTCCCCTGGATTACGCGTGGCGGCTATTTTGCTCATTTCTCTGCGCTCAATTTCTCTCATATAAACTACTGCTGTTTTAGGGGATTAGGGAAACCACGGGAGACGAAACCATGGAGTTCTACGAGACGTAGGATGCTGGGAAGATGTAGTCAATGCAAACTCAGTATAACAGAATAAAGCTTACGAATAATTAAAGGAGTTCAAAACGTCTGAGGGCAATATTGTCCTATCAGCACATCAAACAAGCGCTAACTATAGTAGAAGAATAAAACGCTATTTTAAAAAGCTAATAAGAAGTCTATATCTGCGAAAAATGTTCGTGATTAAAAAACAACTGGTTAACGATATGGTGAGAGAAGGGAAAAATAAAGTTAGCTATGGCGGATAAACCAATTTCCCACATAGCCTCCAAGAACTGTGTAAACTACAAAGGAGGTATATGTGTCTAAATCATTATTTTTCCCTGAAGTGCAAAAACTAGAACAAGAAAACTTACGTAACAGATAATACGTGATTAGAAGCACAACAGGGTTTAATTTTAATTCGTATGTGCTTTTTGCAAATTACATTTGGAGTTGCAGCTTACGAAGCACTTTACGCTTGATTAGTGCCCTGGAATATCCTGTGTCTGTAGATAAAGTGTTATGTTATAATACTAAAGACAGCAAAGCTATATGAGAAGTATATATATTGAAAGCATTCTGCCTTTGTCTAGTTTTTCAACTGTCACTCTCTCAGTTCTAGCTGTAATTGTTCTCTAGGTTCTCAACAAGTTGAATATCACTGGGAGTTCAATAATTTTCACTATCACTTCCTTAAGATGAACTAGTTCAATTCTCCGTCATTTCACTTCTTCGTGACGTAGCCCCCTCTTCTGGACAGTTCACTCGCTGGGGAGCCGAACACGTTTGCTGACTGATCGACGCAACGCAACTCGCTAGAAATCTCACTTGCATGGGCAGTGGAAACTTCCATAGAGTATTATGTAACTATTTCGACACACGTTCTGGAGGAGGGGGTAAGAAAGTTCCAAAAGCTTCTGTTTATCTGCGATAGCCATCCGGTGTTTTCGTTGGCAAGTGCTACTTATCGTTGTTTATTTCGACTGCCCGGCGACGATTTCCTGATAACTGTGGGTCATAGGCGCTGCTTCACACAGCCCCCTCCTCAGAGTTGCTCATATGTAGCACAGCGATCACAATTAGCTATCAGCCTTTCTCAAGGTTGACATCGAATGCGTGAGGGGTGCCAAGGAGCTGTTGCTCCGATGTCGCATTGCTGGCACCAACTCTCCACGTCCATTAGAAAATGCAACAAATAGAATTGGCAACGTAGTTTCGTCAAGTTCTTGTTCGCATCCAGGTCCCCGTGTCCGTAGTACTTGCACAGGTCTCCTTCCTTCACTGTACTCTTCGGGAGCACCAGCTGTTCCACCCTAATTCTTCGGTCTAAGAATAGCCTCAGTCTCTTCGATACACCGTTCCTGACAACCAGGGATCTCACCGTGTCCAACAGCTCTCATAGCTCGTGCCTCTGGGATAAGCATCCGCCCACCGGATCGTTCGCCAGATTACTTATTCTTCAGATTACTTATGTCTCGATCCTGCAGTGGTACTTTCCATAAGCTCACCTCGCCCAAACTGACTGCAGGTCGTACCGTAATTGGGGGTAGGGTTCCAGTGCACTCTGTCATCTACTGGTCCAGGTCATCATACATTACAGCCGCTATGATCCTGTTCTCTTTCGTTTGCTCGCGTAGCCGTTTTCGTTGCTGATATAGACGATCTACCACCGTATTAATTTTATTTTCCAATTCATGTGTAGTTCACTGTAACACCTCTGCAATTTCGTTCCTCAAGGCTGCCGCCATTGCGTTTATCTGAAATTTTTCAATGTCAATGACCAAGCCGATTTCGGATCTTATTTTCTTCATTTGTTCTTTAACAGTGTTCATTTCCATTCTTATATTCTCCACTCCATATTTCATTTCCGTCTCCATCTTCTCCATTCCAAACTTTACACCCTTTATTTCCGTCTCGAATTTCTTCTTTCTATATTTCCAGATTTTACCGTGTTCTTTTCACTCACAATTCATTGCTACATTCTGGCGAATACATTTTAAAGCTTTTCCTTCATATTAGCCTTTTAATCCTACTCTTGCACCAATGTGCCTTTGTCCACTTTTTCAACTGTCACTCTCTCAGTCTTCACAGTCAATGTTCTCTAAGTTCTTACATAGTTCAAGAGTTCACTAATTTTCACTATCACTATTATAAGTGATCTTCTGGACGATTCACACGCTGGAGAGTCGAACACAAGACCTCCACAAATCCTCCGCAGCAGCACCAGCTGCAAGCCATAGCAGTCGCCACAAAGTCGCTCGTAGAATCCCACTTGCTATCGTACGGGAAATTCACCCCAAATCGGTCGTTCACTGACTGACTGACTGACTGACGCAACTGAACTCGCGAGAACGTAATCTTATGCTGGCAGTGAAATCCTTCACAGAACATTCTATAGCTATTTCGACACACGTTCTAGAGGGGGCAGAAAGGAAGAAAGTTCCAGAAGGTTCTGCCTATCTGCCGATAGCGTGCCCGGTGTTTACGTTGGCGAGTGGTATTTATCATTATTTATTCTGACGGCGAGCGCCTACCTCCCGACCTTCGACCATAGCCGCTAAGTTACAATATGAAACCCACATTTAATACAGACAACTCTGAAAAAGTGTTAAAATAATATCTGGGTTTTCGTAGGCATGCACAGAAAGATCAGGAATCATTGGAGTTCAGTATAGTAAAGATAGAAAAGAACCCTTCACTTCTTCTCATTAAATATTCATTAAATCTCGTCCTAAGGTGTTGACGGATGGTTAGAAAATATACAACAGGTCAGAAGAAGAGAGATATGCTCATTAAGTTGTGAATCGCTAAATACGGTTTGACGAAAAGACGATTTTTGTACATACAAAAAAGGGAGAAAAATACACCTAAAGTATAAGAGATATTTAGAAATTGTGTTTTGTTTGTTTATATGTCTCAAATTCTACAATCTCACATGCGAATTATTTTTATACCTCTGACTTTCAAAACCAGTGAATTTATATTGGATTCATATACAGTTTGCTACGTTCATCACTGGAGATACAGATTCAAATAGTAATACCCTTTTACTCAACTATAGTACATTATTATAATTATATACAGGATAAAAATTGTATGAAAGGATAATTAGGTATATTTAAGTATTTATGATGATCTTTGTAACTAAGACACGTTAGAAGAAGAAAAACTTACCGCTTACTGAAAAACAATACATTAGTACTATCACAAAAACATACCTTAACAACGTAATTAGCATGCAATAGCGTATCAGTCCTAAAGCATTATGAAGGAAAACAGAGCATTGATCATTTTTATGGGCTAACAATTACAAAGATATTGATCTTTCCAACTTAACAAACACATTTACATTCTGCTCGTATCATTCTCTTCCTCTAGATAACCTTGCAATTTCAGCAATTCCCTTCTCAAGTGAAATTATTCTGATACGTGAAAAGCATTTATAAAATAATGCAACCTTTCTTAATTTTTCCAATCATCACCGAGCGCATTTTACAAGTCTCAACGCATCACTTCTTTTCACCTCTGACACCGAAACTGGTATTGGTTCAGGAAGAGCAGCTGTTGAATTTCGCCATTTTCAGAAAGGCAAGAAATGGTTCTGAACGGGCACTTGCTTTCTTTGTGCTGCCATTGAGGAACAGTTTTAGAGAGGTCCGGATCTTTATCACTATGTATGAGGAAGAAATTAATGATTATTAATTCAGTAGTATTATTATATACAGGCTGAATCACCTAAAACTTGCACCGCAATTATTTCGGAAATGCAAAGTGCTATTGATATGCAGTTTTCACAGCATTGATTGATAATCATAGGCTGGTACATTTAGCCTATAAACAGATTTTAATAATACAGAGAAAGTGTATTTTTTGAGCAAACATACTATTTTTAAATGGAACAACGCCTAGTTACTTCAACAGAATAAAGGTAGGGTAAATTAGAATGTCAATGGTCTTTGTTGTAGGATTCTAAGTGCAAGTGGTTTACGAGAAATAGTATTTTGATTCTTTTACGCACCGACACTTGTACAACCTGTGGTATCACAAACTAAAGAAAAACAAAAGGGAATTACAATACTTCTCTGAATTCTTACAAGTAAAGAGAACATAGCCCTTCAAAGGTTGTGTTCAAAATGACCACCGGCAGCTTCAATACACAATTTCAGTCTGCTATGGAAAGACTGCTGCACACGTTCTAGCATTTCAACGGAAATTTCAGAGCAGGCAGCCGTAATACGTCGTTTCATATCGTCTGGTGTATTTGGTACATCCTTGTAGACAGTGTCTTTCAGCCCTCCCCACAGAAAAAAAGTCTAAAGGGATCAGATCCGGTGTACGGACCGGCCAAGGTACTGGTCCTCTTCGTCCAATCCAACGATTTGGAAACAACCGTTAAGACAAGCTGTAGTACTTCGTGCACTATGGGCTGGGCAGCCATCACGTTGGTACCACAGGTTCCTCCTTGTCTGTAAAGGAACGTCTTCTAGCATCTGTGGCAGATGGTCTGTCAGGAGGCTGCGATACTTGTGCGAGTTCATTGTTCCTTCTATGAACAAAGGGCCTATGAGCTGATGGTTCACTATCCCACACCACACGTTTAAACTCCATGGACGTTGACGTTCCACCTGACGAAGCCAACGGGGATTGTCAACAGACCAATAGTGCATGTTTCTGCAGTTTACCTGGCCATGATTAGTAAATGTTGCCTCAGCACTAAACAAAATGCATGATGAATCTGCAGTATCATGTCTTAATGCCCATGTACAAAAGCTTAACCCGATTCTCAAAATCGTTTTCATGCAGCTCTCGATGGAGAGATATGTGATAGGGATGGAACCTATGTCGATGGAGAATCCGCAGTACACTTGTTTGACCTACGCCACTTCTTCGTGCGATTGTGCGGGAACTAATTTGCGGATCTACTGCAACAGCAGCCAAAACATTAGTTTCTGCCTCTTCTCAATTCACTTGTTTGTTTCTGTTACGTTTTCTAGGTGTTACAGTACCACTTTCACGTAACTGGTTGAAGAGGTTGATAAATAATTGCCGAGATGGTTGACGTCTATTGGGATACGTTCCTGCATACACCGTACAAGAACGAACTGCATTCTTCCTACACTCTCCATACACCATGATCATGTCGGCTTTTTCTGCATTAGTAAACCCCATCTTTCAGTCACGACTTACTGCTTGTACTGTCACAAACTAACTCATTAGAAAGTCACAATGCAGTCAAGGAACAGATTACATAATGCAAACAAATATAACATCGTACCTAGGAACTAAGCAGGTTGAGTGGGACAAACAACTGTCGGGGTGGCAACTTTTCAAAATATGATTTCTCGTAAACCACTTGCAATAGAGTCCTGCAACAAATACCATTGACATTCTAATTTATCCTATCTTTATTCTGTTGATGTAACTAGACATTTTTCCATTTAAAAATTGTATGTTTTCACAAAAAATACACTTTCTCAGCATTATTAAAATCTGTTTATAGGCTAAATGTACGAGCCCATGACTACCGATCAATGATGTGAAAACTGCACATCAATTTCCATTTCCGAAATATTTGCGGTGCAAAATTTATGTGATTCATCCTGTATATATGTACACACACACCTATAGGCATATAATATTCATGTTATGCACACGCTGTTATACATCGATACAAACTATAATAAATATCAGTATTATTTCCTACAGTAGCACGGACAAGAAGTACTCTAAGTAGTCTCGTACAGCTACAAAATCAAAATGCATATTAATACCCAGAAGCTATATTCAGTATATTGCAAGCAGAGCACATTCTATGCTACCCTCACTATACATGCTTGTGTCTGTAACTTGAATCAATGGTATATTCAAGTATGCATAGTGCTCTTAAATATGTGCAATCTTTGTTGTTGTTTTGTTTTTCTTAGTCTCCCCTTTACCATTTCACATGGAGGACATCCTGAAGCATAAGCTACAAAATAAGAGGTAGTAAATCACAAATAAATTACCTAAATTGAGCAATAACTTATGAGAGTGCATTCATTCATACATCACCAGAGAATCAAGAGTATGTATCCACACTGTCCTGAGCCTTTAAAGTGCCTACAGCTTTCATGTCTGCCTTGAGATAGATGAACCCAGCTTCATAAATTTGCATCTGCTAACTTCACGTTTTACATAGTACAAAATTATGTCCCAAATTACATGGCACCAAACATGACACATAAGGCAAAGAAAAACGACATAAAGCACATGCTATTCCAGTGGACATTATTTCACAACCTTCTCAACTGTCACAATAAACCAAAATTGATATTTAAATTACCAAAAATTATACACACGTTTCCATAAACTGTCAAAACATGCTCTCAAAATAAATCCGAAATAGAACACAGTTATTCTTCGAAAGAATAAAAAAGTTAAGCAATGCATGACACATAAATATTTAATGCACTGAATCAAACAAAGGAACTATTACATAACCTGAATACATATTGGAATCTTACACAAAGTAATTCCAAAATTTGATTCAGTTTGATAAACCAAACCTCAAATTCTGATTTCTTTATTTGTTTTCCTAAGTATCTGCACACTTACTGCCTGATTTTCTTGTAGGTAAGGTGAAGTTCATGAAGTGATGTGTTATTATACTGGCCCGGCTGAATACTGCACACTGAATGTTACATGTAGCAATTCTGGAACATGATTTAAACAAAAGGGATCAGATAAAGGTTGTGAAACCTCGCGACTTTACATGCCAGCATACCCAGATGTACACTAACTTAACAGAAAATATGCCTTTACATATACATACAATAGTGAGAGTGTAAGAACCTTCTCACTATGTACACACGTATGTCCTCTGTCCTAATAAAGTTCTTACTCGTGGATTTATTAGACTCGTCAGTGACAGCCTAACCTCGTCAATACCAGGAACAACACAATTTTTTCACACAAACATGCTGTATATGAAGAAAGGACGTTCAATAATAAGCAACATTTCACTTACAAAATCATTAAGAAGCCAGAATTATTATATAATGCTGCTAAAAAAGAAAAGAATTATTAGTGTCCATTTAGTTCCTGTAAAATTAAACTATATTGTTAATCAACGAAGTATTTCTGCAGTGAAATAATCCTGCACAATTGACAAACAAGGCTTGGGTAAACGAAAAAGTACCATTGTGGATCACGTTTCTCTAAAAAATAAAAATAGGCACATAAGTGAAATATATAACCCTTTTAAAAATATTATAGAAAAGGATCATACATGTTTGTCTACTGAATAGCTGTGGGCATTGACATACACCTTGTAAGTGCAGGTTTTGCTTCTTGACTTACCATAAAATCAAAAGAATTTTCACTAGGGCTTCCTTGCCTTACACTGACATGAGCTGACATAAGTTAGATGACTTTACCTGAAAATTATAATGCGCATTATCTAGTATGCAAAATGTGCCTGAAAGACGGAAAATATGACAGTTCACAATGTAAATGAGAATTATCAGCACATGTGACTGTAAATTTTACAATTCATAGCAGAAATGACACAAATTGGACGGTAAGATACGTCACTCTTGTTCCTGTTCCTCAAAGGAGAAAAAAGCAGATAAATTTACATCTATAGTGTGTTTCTTAACACAGATATGCCTGAATTTTTTTCATATAAAATATTAAGCTTTTTATATAGGATGGATGATAGTTCACAAATAAATACATATTTAATACACTTTTTGAATTATTGTGCACAGTATTGTTAAAAACAGATGTCCTTTTAAAAAGGACAGTGGGAAAATCGTCATATATTCTTATACGAGCTAACACACTTAGTAGCTTTGCTCTTTAGTATAGTATCCAGCAAAGCATGAAACATGGAGGACAATATTGCATTTTTCACATTTAGTTAAACTCTTCTTATGACAAAGACAACATCTTGTCTTTGTGGTTATGAGATTATCCAAACTGTCGGATCGAAAATTTGTTTTCTTGGTTGCATAGTCTGCTTGGTTTCTGTTATAGCTTCTGGATGAATTACTTTCCAGTAAAGCCATTGCAACCCTTCGACGAAATGACAGCTAATCTAACCGCTTACGATCATAGCGATGCAACTTCACGCATTTTGCATCTCGCAATCAATACAGTGAGAAATCAATGACATATACACTATGTGATCAAAAGTATCCGGACACCCCCAAGAAACATACGTTTTTCATCTTAAGTGCATTGTGCTGCCACCTACTGCCTGGTACTCATTATCCGCGACCTCAGCAGTTATGAAACATCGTGAAACAGCAGAATGGGTCGCTCCGTGGAACTCACGGACTTCGAACGTGGTCAGGTGATTGGGTGTCACTTGTGTCAGAAGTCTGTACGCGAGATTTCCACACTCCTAAACATCCCTAGGTCCACTGTTTCTGATGTGATAGTGAAGTGGAAACGTGAAGGGACATGTACAGCACAAAAGCGTCTGTTTACTGACAGAGACCGCCGACATTTGAAGAGGGTCGTAAAGAGTAATAGGCAAACATCTATCCAGTCCATCACACTGGAATTCCACACTGTATCAGGATCCACTTCAAGTACTATAGCAGTTAGGCGTGAGGTGAGAAACCTTGGATTCCATGGTCGAGCGGCTGCCCATAAGCCACACATCACGCAGTAAAATGCCAAACGACGCCTCGCTTGGTGTAAGGAGCGTCAACATTACACGATTGAACAGTGGCAAAACGTTGTGTGGAGGGACGAATCAGGTACATAATGTGACGATCCGATGGCAGGGTGTGGGTATGGCGAATGCCCGCTGAACGTCATTTGACAGCGTGTGTAGTGCCAACAGTGAAATTCGGAGGTGGTGTTATGGTGTGGTCGTGCTTTTCCTGGAGAAGGATTGCACCTCTTGCTATTTTGCGTGGCACGATCACAGCGCAGACCTACATTGATGTTTTAAGCACTTTCTTGCTTCCCACTGTTGAAGAGCAATTCGGGGATGGCATTTGCATCTTTCAACACGATCGAGCACTTGTTCATACTGCACAGGCAGTGGCGGTGTGGTTACACGACAATAACATTCCTGTTAATGGGCTGGCCTACACAGAGTCCTGACATGAATCCTATAGAACACCTTTGGGATGTTTTGGAACAGCGACTTCGTGCCAGACCTCACCGACCTACATCGAAACCTCTCCTCAGTTTCGCACTCCGTGAAGAATGGGCTGCCGTTCCCCAAGAAACTTTCCAGCACCTGATTGAAAGTATGCCTGCGAGAGTGAACGTTGTTATCAAGGCTAAGGGTGGGCCAACACCATATTAACTTCCAGCATTACCGATGGAGGGCGCCACGAACTTGTACGTCATTTTCAGCCAGGTGTCCGGATACGTTTGATCACGTAGTGTACCATTTCTTACCACAAATTGAAATTCGGTAAAGACTTGTATTTTCATCACAACGTTACACTCCACCCATCCTCTTGTTATATACATAGATTGTGTGCGGCTGAGTGATGGAGCGATTCTCTTTCTTTTTCTTCTTGGAACACCTCGTGACCACGTGCAGTTGCTTATTTCGTACTGCGTTTGAAACGATGGATACTATGCTATAGTCATTCCACTGTATTACCACAATGGATTCATCTTCTGTCACTCGAGAGTCGTAGATTGCTGTAGGCTTATTTAACATATAATTTTTTAGCATAAGGAAGCACTTTTATGTTTTTTTATTCTTATAATTCCTGACCGTTGTAGATTGGAATCTTCATTTGTTTTTGGAGCCGTAGAGTAGTGAAGAAGTTATCAAAAACTCATGATATTGGAAGGGGCCAATATTTTCTCGCTGCATATCAGCATACTGGAATACAATTGATGGCACTATCCTGAACAGTTTATGTTTTTCTAAATCGTTTGTTTCTGCTACTTGATAAAGCTCCATTCATATAGCATAACAATTTGGAGTAGCATATACCAATGATTTGTATCCATATCTATTAAGCTTTCCTCTTATAAATTGTTTGTACCCATGGCAACTAAAATAACGTACCATTGCCTCCTCTGTTCCTCTGGATGAGCAACATTTTGAAACCGTTCGCTTAGAGCTTGTAAGGCGGAATGAACCTTTTTGAAGGCTATCATTGTTCTCGATGGCAGCATGGTCACAACACTGAAGGTTGGAAAAAATAAACCCAGATCTGTTTCTAGATAGTGCACCTACAACAGCTTCAATGTAAGTGTCTTTGTTCCTTTCCCAGTAAATTCTTCGTCTTTGAACAGGAATACAATCACTTAGTAACAAAATACCTATAAACATTTATTCAATGATTACATCATCCAGCTTGCTCTTTCTTGCGGAATATGTTACTCTTCTCTAGTAGAAGTTCCAGCATTTCCAGGTCAAAAAGCACGAAAAAGTTTCCAGTGGTGAGAGTTCATTATTTACAAATGATAATTCCGGCCACATGACAGGCAAACCAGCGAGTTTACTCTTTTTCCAAATTAATTTTTGGATTGACATTTGAAATTTACTTACGTGAGTGTAAACTGTGCTGCTCTTAACTGTTCGTTTTGTCCCTGATATTTCCGCTTTCATCTTCTTGAAGATGATTTTCAACCATCTCTTCTTCATTTCTTGCATCCCTTTCTGGGTCCACCACATTAGGAATGCACCGCCGAAGGAATTCTGCTTCAGCTCCCAATTGACCTTCCGGTTAATTGTTAGGTGCTAAATTATCTTATTCCTCAGAATCTTCATCTGAAAGGTCAGGAACTGTAGCATTCAGGGGTGGCATCACAGCTAATTTTACATTTTCTTCTGGTGGTATGTCCACTTCATTATCTTCAAGAATAGCAAGCACTTCGTCGAGAGTTAAGCTCTGAAAAGTGAGTTATAAAATTAGTTGTGTTCTGTTGAACAATAATTATATAATATACATAGGAATGCCCACTGTACTTCTAAAAGGACGCCAAAACGTAAGAGACGTTTAAATCACATCAATAATAAAGGCACTTATTATTTTACTTCAAACAGATAAAGGTATGCGTTTTGATATTACAAGTTCTATAATATGTTATTACTTCAAGCGAAATTGGAAAACATACCTTTCCAACTGTATGATGTTGGGAAAAGCCATGTTGAAACGAAGGCCAACCAACAGATGTTTCATACACCTCAACTATGCACTCCAACAATACAACAGCCAAGCAAAACACATACTGATAATGTGCAGATAAGTATGCCATGCTTACCGACTTATTTCACATCAGTGTCAACAATAGGGATTAAAATTAACTGACTACTCTCCTTATAGAAGGACAATAGGCAGATTAGGGTTAAAGAGCATAGGAGAACAAAAAGTTACAATCTGTAAGGACAACTGAAATCATAATTTGGAAAGATTCTTGAGACTTGGACGCTGAACTGCTTAGCTGGTGGTGTGTTGGGTCTTCCAACTATATATGTCACAAGTGTTATCTGCTTGACAATAATAAAGGGACCAAAATATTGATGCAATTGCATTGTAAATTTACTAGTTTTTTTCTAATGGATGTGAAGACTTTTACTGCTTGTCCAATTTTAAACTGTACATCCCTGTTTTTCTGACCATATCTGGATTATTGCTAACCTTAATGCTGGTTGATTTTATTAATATCCAACCTTCTTAATTTTTGAATATGTACAAGTGTTTGTCTGGCAAATAGATTATTGAATGTCGACTGCAACTGTGATTCATGAGGTAATGATGGTTCTCTCCCAAATATTAGGAAGAACGGGGAACACGTAACAGTTTACTGAAAACTAGAATTATAGGATAAGATGACAGAGGGCAAGATGACACCTAATTTCTTTGATTCAATTAACAAAGTGACTCAACATACATGCAAAAATCTTATTGAAGCGCTCACTTAGGGTACTACAAGCAGGATGGTATAAACTAGTAAAGTTTGGAGAATTGATTTTAATAATTCCTGAGTGACTTCGACTAGAAAACTGGAACTTCTACCTAGGCGCGGCTTGTCAATGTGTGCTACAGCACAATGGTTATTTTGCTGAAAGTAGTGCTCCATTACGTGTTAAGCATTTCTTCCATTATTATGTCATATTTTCTTTCACATTCATAATTTAACTGATTTTATATTTGCCGCGCGCTAGCATTGTTTGCTCATCATGTGCCAAGGTGATTCAGGCCTCACATACACGTGATCGGTGCTGCTTTAGGTGCTGTTTAGATCTTCAGTTCGTTGGCGGGAATGCAGACCAATCTACGCGCATGAAACATTAATGTGCTACCTGAAATCTCTTCTCCTACTGACTGCGTTTACCTAGAGTTGTGCTAACATGCGTTGTGCACAAAAGCGTTCCTTCTGCTTGCCATAGTATAACCATTGCCATCTATGTGGTGTTGACACAATTACCTTTGCTGCCATGCATGATACCAGCGGAATAAATCTTATATTGCAGCTACGTAGCTCAGAGAGAATAAACCTCTCCGGAGATGCATATGTGGAGCTAATATAATAGCCTAGGTCCACTTGTTTTCGATAACAAATGGTCGCAAAATACTTGATTCAGCTCAAAAATTCAGGTTATGTCCGACAATAATAATTCTGTTGTGTGCGATTACGTGAATTCTATGAGTAACTTGATCCTCTAGGAGTATCCTAGAGAAAAATGTCCAAGTGAAGGAGCTGGGGAGGCAAACTCCAACTCTAAACATAACACAATCTGCAAAAGGAGGGAGAAATAATTCCTTCATTAGGCGGTTTAATCCCAAAATCTGCGAACTTGCATGGATATGTGGATGCCAGGAAAGAAATGCTCTTTTCTGTTTTCCATGATTGCTCTTTGGAAAAAGTGATTCTTGGAGTACGGTGGGTGTGGCAGATCTAGAACGTATTAATCTTCTTATTAACAAACACAAGCAAAATGTAAAGCATTTGAATGATGCCCTAGATTTAAGTACTTTAGTCAATATAAATATTGTGACTCAGTTAGCCGAAGCTGAAATATAATCAGCAAGTTTAAAAAGCAGAATGTTTTGTCGTGCATAATCGACTGTATTAAGTTTTGTAGTGCGTTTGAGCTAGCTTTAAGAGGACTTGATGAGACTGAATCTTCTGAAACTCCTGGCGTGTTCTTAGCATTAATTGATTTAGTAAGTAATATTGAAATGCTGTGAAGAAGCACATGGACTCAAATCATATTCTCAAAGGGATTTCCATAACCATCAGGATCGAACGCCTGGATTATATGCTAGAAGTTTCAGGTAATTGCGAAGGAAATGTAGAAGCTGACTTTCTGGCTGTTAATGCAGATGAAACTACAGATATTTCTCATCAGTCATCTTGTATTAGTATTTAGATACGAGAGGAATGGTTTTGCGTATGAAATATTTTAAAGCATTTTTAATCCAGAGGGACAACAGACAGGTAGTTTCCAAAAGCATATTAAAAGTGCTTAATGAGTTATTCAGAGACAAACTTCATAAATGCATTTTCTAAACTTACAATAGAGCCTCCGTAATGAGTGGTGCAATTAGAAGAGCACAAACCAAAGTCAAAGGCCAGTTTCCAAGTGCTCAGTATATTCACTTCTACGTATATCAGTTGAATTTAGTAATGGAACGTGCAGCTTCACAGAATAAGTCCGCCAGAATATTTTCTCTTAGCCTGTAGCCTTTGCCTTTCTCAAGATCCTCACAACCTTTAACCGCCCTAGAATCTGCGGTGGCCAGAAGAGTTCCTCGAGGTTCGACAACTAGGTGCAATTTTAGATCCAGAACTTTTAATGTAGTATGCGAAAAAATAGGAAGAATTGATACGGTGTTTTTTGCAGTTGGAAAATTCTGTTCATGATATGTCTTGCCTGGAAGCAAATGGACCTCAGCGTTATTGAGACATAGAAAATTCCTTTATTGCTTGAAATTCCTTCACAAAGTAATGCCCAATGTTTATATCCCTTATAGTCAGCTGCAGTCGAAATCTACTGAGGCAGCAGAAGTAGAAGATACCGTGTCTTCATTCATTCATTTAGTGTGTGTGTGTGTGTGATATTCGAGAAGCAGCCGATAGTATATTTGTTTCCTTTAGAACCAATGAGCAAGGTCAGAAAGTGGAGTCTCTTAATATAGAAGCCAAGAAAGTGTGCGATCACATAATTGAGGTACCCAGACGTCGTTTTCAGTCCTCGAGTCATCTCGACGCAGCAAAGCTGTTAAACTGTAAACTCTTTGGCAACATTTTAAACCAGTTTCCCGAGAGTGAACTTCAAACTACTGTGCACACATATACAATACTGAACAAGAAAATGCTAAAGACACAGCTCAGTGTTCTGTATGCAAGATTTGACTTCAGAAATATTGATAGGGCTTCGCAATTATTGCAGTACACTATCTCTAACAGCTTGTAAGATTAATTTTCTGAAGTGACAAATTTACTTAAAATTTACATCACAACTCCAATTACCAATGCTGAGCCAGAAAGATGTTTCTCGTGCTTAAAACGCGTAAAAGCGTTCTTGAGAAACACCATGTTGCAAGATCGTCTTTTTGCTTTAGCAATGTTCATTGAGAAGAGCATCATTTCTAAGATAGAGGGACTCAAAACCAGAGTGATTGATAAGTTCTGCGGTAGGAAGGAGCGTCGTATGAACTGTATATTTCGCCAATAGGTAAGAGTATTTGCTAAATTTAAATTGAGTTTTTTTATTTATGTACGCTCTTGAACTACTATGCTCCTTAGCGTCCCATTCTATATTGGGTGTGAAAGACCTGCAATTTTGCTCAGAGGTTTCTTTATCAGGCTTGTATTATATGTACAATATGCATGTTACCGTAGCACACACATTATTTTTCACCAGTCTCCACTGCTCCTACCCGAAGGAAAAGAAGCTGGAAAACCGTGCCTACAAGTGATGCCATGAAGAATAACCTTGGCAGCTTGAGGGTTAGCTGCAACAGAGAGTGGAGCTGTTTCCACCCAGGGAGATCTATATTCGGTTGCTACCAAAATGTGTCTAATTCCAGAAGATGACCACTATAGCTATGCCATAATCCTCTTCAATTGAGGTAAGAGGAATTGGTTGTAGACATCCAGCAAGTTTCTGATTCTTAGGTCCTTTCCAAGATTGACAACAGGCACAGATAGTACAAAATGTTCTGCCTTTTTATTGCCTGTCCAGTAGTATGTGAAGTTGATTTTATTGAAAGTTTTGGAAAATCCCAGATGGCCAGACAAAGGATCATCATGACAACAGAAGAGTATCCCATGCTTCAGAGTTTCCAAAATAACAAGCTGTGTGAAAGACCAGTGGAGCCTAAATTCTTCCTATAAAACACGTCCGCTTTCAATGCATTTGTTGGAGCTTGTCTTTGAGTCTTCGATTCAGTCATTTGAGGAAGTTTGAGAGCATCGATGCTGGGTAACAAAGGTGGATATGCTCTTTGCTTTTCGGTACCATTATCACGAGAGAGTAAACATGTGATGATGTCATCTGACTTTTTAGGTTGGTCAACTTCTGGGTGTAGGGCTGGAAATCGAGAGAGCGTATCAGTATCAGTATGCTTTTTCCCTGATTTATAACAAATTGTGTAATCAAACTCTTCAACTTTCAGTCTCCAGCGAGCCAACCAGCCAGTGAGAACCTTTAAATTATTAAGATAATAGTGAGTGCTGCTCTGATACACAATGTACTATCTTTCAAGAAAGTAAATGTACACTTTTCGCGGATCAGTATCATTCAGGCGTTCTGTGAGTAGGGGTATGAAAACTAAATCGGCCATGGTCGTTGGTGTATACTGTCGTGGTTGCCATTTTATCTTGTCACTCACTTCGAAGATTTCTATGGCTATATTAACCCAGTATGGCGAAACATGGACTAAATATCTCAAAACAAGTTGCAATTCTCTTACTGCTGAGCTATTAACCACATGGCATTGGAGAATATGCCAGAAAATGCAAAACGCGTAGAATGATGATTTTAATAGAACCAACATCTATGTTATATAGTAACCGACACACTAGCGTCTGCTGTCGTAGTTCATTGGTAAAACACACGCTGATTCAAATGTGCAGCGGATTGACGTTTCGAATCTCAGTATGTGGTCATACATTTTATTCCAATTTTTTCACTTTTTAAGACGCAGTAATAAACAAATTTACGGTTCTCTTGCAACTAAGTCATTACTGCATGATTTCGAAGAACACGCGAGAAGGTTGAGTGATAATTTTAATGGAGCCAACTTCTAAATGATGTATACAATGCATCTGATCACAACAATAAGCTAAAACATAAAATAACAAGAAACTGATAAATTCTCATCTTGAGAAAATCAAACTTACAGCTGCAAATATAATTGTGTATAATTCGATGGAGTATAGTGCATAAAACTGAAAAGGTATGTTCTGTGTAACTGCTAGTTATAAAATAGTTACTCCACTTATTTTAAATAACAAAAAGAAGGCGATAGCTAGGAATAATGGTGCTTAAAAATCAAACTAAACAACTGCTATTTCATAGCTGAGGCCATGTCATATATGAAGAAATCAATTAATTCCTGAAACATTTCAAATTTATAGATAATGCATTTATCCCGAAACTAGTAAGCTGTCGAAACAACGAATGGAAAACAAAAATGAAATCTTGTGTTTTAGATCCTGGTATAATCGGCCCCAGCTACGATTACATAGTTTATTTTTTCGTGTATGTTTGCAACCAGTGCAGAACACCGGTTTGGCTTCTGCTGATAATGTTGCCAAAGCTCCATCACGTGAGCAAACAGATTCATTCGCACCCTGTCTGCTCGACGTGCTTCCCATTACATTACCATGAAGGTTCCATACATGTTCAATGGGGTTCAGATCAGGAGATCTTGGAGGCCAGTTCATGCAGATTATCTCTGGATGCCTCGTTAACCAATCCTGCGTGATATATTGGGTATGCACACAGCTATTGTCGTGCGTAAATACATATTCCTCTTGTTCTAAGAACCTAGCACTCAGGGATGACAGCAAAATGTTTTCGGGAATATCTACATAGCCTGCACTCGTCATTCTTTCTGGAATATCAATTAACTCCGCAGGACCTGATAGTCCTAGAAATGTGCTGCAATTCTTCCCAAATGCTCTGCTCGAACGACGTGCTGAGGCGCGCATCTAGTTCCCTGTGGTCTTTACAGACATCATCACGAGGGAGAATTGTATGGGCAAAATCACGCAGGCATTCAGGTAGGCCTCGTGCAGCAACAATTGCTCAAGACGAAGTTCTGGTAGAAGATATGAGGAAGCAACCTTTTAAGACAGATCTGTATTTCTGCACAAAGCAGTTCAGTATGGCTGCTCA
The DNA here is from genome assembly GCA_030765065.1 of Deroplatys truncata. Taxonomy (NCBI): domain Eukaryota; kingdom Metazoa; phylum Arthropoda; class Insecta; order Mantodea; family Mantidae; genus Deroplatys; species Deroplatys truncata. The sequence continues at coordinate 531,072,238 of CM060990.1, read as the reverse complement.
TATGAAACCGTACGCCAACGATTAACGGATGCCGGTATTACATCCCATCGTCCCGCCAATAAGATCCTTCTTACTGAGGCACACAAGCCAAGAAGGTTACAATGGGCGCAGCGCAATATTGACCTTCCTCAGGCTTACTAGGACCTGGTAATCTGGAGTGACGAGAAGGTATTTCAGTCCAGGCAGCAAGGGACCCTATGTCTGTTTTGTATATAAGTTACTTGTTCCAGGAGAAATACATTATCTATAAATCTGAAATGTTTCAGAAATTAATTTATTTCTTCATGTATGGCGTGGCCTCGGCTATGAAATAGCAGCTGTTTAGTTTGCTTTAAGCACCATTATCCCTAGCTATCGCCTTATTTTTGTTATTTATAATAAGTGGAGTAACAATATTGTAACTATCAGTTACACAGAATATACCTTTTCAGTTTTATGCACTATACTCCATCGAATGATACACAATTATATTTGCAGCTGTTAGTTTGATTTTCTCAAGATGAGAATTTATCAGTTTCTTGTTATGTTATGTATTAGCTTATTGTTGTGATCAGATGCATTGTATACATCATTTAGAAGTTGGCTCCATTAAAAGTATCATTCAACCTTCTCGCATGTACTTTGAAATCATGTAGTAATGACTTAGCTGCAAGAGAACCGTAAATTTGTTTATTACTGCGTCTTAAAAAGTGAAAAAATTGGAATAAAATGTATGACCACATACTGAGATTCGAAACGCCAATCCGCTGCACATTTGAATCAGCGTGTGTTTTACCAATGAACTCCGACAGCAGACGCTAGTGTGTCGGTTACTATATAACATAGATGTTGGTTCTATTAAAACCATCATACCACGCGTTTTGCATTTTCTGGCATATTCTCCAATGCCATGTGGTTAATAGCTCAGCAGTAAGAGAATTGCAACTTGTTTTGTGATATTTAGTCCGTGTTTCGCCATACTGGGTTAATATAGCCATAGAAATCTTCGAAGTGAGTGACACATTAAAATGGTAACCACGACAGTATACATCTACGACCTTGGCCGACTTAGTTTTCATACCCCCTACTGACAGAGTGCCTGAATAATACTGACCCGCGAAAAGTGTACATTTATTTTCTTGAAAGATAGTACATTACATCCAAAGACAAATGTTCTGAAGTGGTTTAAGCCAGACAAATACTAAAAAGTTCCAGTTCAAGGACACTGTAATTTTTCTCTGGATACATGTACGCAACAGGGTGTCAAACTCCATCAAACCGCTATAGAATCGTGCAGCCAATTCCGAGTCAAGTGTTGTCAGAATACAATTCTGCATATACTCCAGATGTAAAATGAGTCAAAACAGGTGCGGAAGTAAGTAGGTGTTTCAATTTCTGTAATGCAGATTGCTGATTTGGACCCAACAAAATTTGATATTTTTCCTTGTAAGTTGGAGCAGAATTTGGGAAATTTTAGAGCAGTCTTGCATGGAGTGATTATAAAAGTGAAAAAAAAGAATGAAGGTAAGAAACATTGCCATTGGAACATCTCTTAAAATTCTTTGGAGTCGGCAATTGCTAGATGACTGTTACTTGTCGGAGACGGGTGCAATATCTATTTTTGAGATTGCTGAACTTAACAGTTTCTATTTTTCATTGCAAATAATCATTCGGTTGGTTTTGAAATTTACATTGCCCACGTGCAGACGTTGGAAAACGCTTCAAAAATTTTAAGGGGTTGTTTAACATTTTGGCAAGTACTTGTTCGTTATCAAGGTATTGCAGTGTTTTCTTAAATTTTGAATCACCCAATAACTTCTCAGCAATAAAACTAAAGAACTCTGGAGCATTAACTAAACCAAATCAGAGACCTTGAAAACCAGACTCTCCTTCATGCGTGTCAAACGAAGTATATATTTTGCCATCTCTTCAATTGGCACTTAAAAATAATTCATCATTCATTCATTATCTGTTTACCCTCCTCTTATGTAGGACTTACACCCCCCAGGACTTACAAGCGGGTGCCTGGGGTCAGAGGCCCGTCGAGGAGCAGACACTCATGGATCAGACAGAGCATCCAGGATGGGTGATCAGCCCGATGCCTGGTATGGGATGAAGGAAGTAGATGAAGCGAAATGTTGGTGAAATGGATGAAAGGAAAGGTGATGATGGAGCATTTGGTGGAATGAATGGCGGGGGAAACCGGAGAACCCGGAGAAAACCCGCCCAGACGCCGCTTCGTCCACCACAAATCCCACATGCAGGTCCCTGGGATTGAACCCGGGCCGTCTCGGTGGGAGGCGAGCGGTCTAACCACTCGGCCACGGCGCCGCCGCACTTAAAAATAAGCAGATAGAAAATCCAATGAAACAAACCATTTTGTTTCTCCTAGGTAACTCAATATACAGTCAATGTGTGATAAAGGAAAAGAAGATATAAGTATCTGCATTTAGTTTGCGATAATCAACACAGAATCGCATGTGCCCATCCTTCTTTTTAAATAAGACTACTGGATTAGTCCAAGGCAATTGTGAAACTTTGATTATGCCTGGATTTTTAATTTCTTTGACATGGTTGTAAATGATATCCTTTGTTTATATGCTAAACTATTGTGTCGTTGCCTAATAGAGTTTTCACCTGACACTTGCATTTCAGATTTTGCTACATCAGTGGAACCTAAACATTGCAAGGAGTTTGCGAAGAGATGCTGATATTTAGTTAAGATTTTGTGCAGTTGTGATTTTTGTGTTGATATTGAGGAGGTGGAGGAGGTTTGAAGCGAGTTAAACTTGAGTTAAAAGGCTTTCTGTGCGCTTCCTTAGCTTGTTATTGGCTTAGTTTAACCCGCTCATCTTAGTCTTTTCGAAGATGAGGTGTCTCCTTTCTGGAGCTTCACACTCCACAAGAAGATGAACTGATGTTGCATCAGATGGTTTACAGAGACGGCATATTGTTTCTTCCTGGAGTATCCTATCGTCCTAAGATGTTTCTTGAACGCACCGTTTCCGGTGAGAAAGCATAAACTTTCCTAAGGAGTTGCCTATTTAATTTAATGGGACAATTTCTTACATTTTTATTAGGTTCTATGACTAACATCTTATACGTTTTATCCTAGGATTTCGGAACCAAGTTTGAAGGTTTGTTCTCTTCATCCTATGATTGACTGTGGTTTTAGCAGATTTGAGACGTATTCAACAGAACGGTTCTGGATCTATGAATGGAACATAAGCCCCTTTGTTGGCCAATTGGCCAATTTTCAGATTCTCTTCAATATCTGTTTGATCAGTACACAACATAGTTTAACTTTGCTGGTGGATGAGAGATTAAGTAACTTTTTATGTGATTCCCAGAACAGTTTTGATTTAAACTGCTGTTAGTTGAGGGCATGCAGTGTGGTTTGGCTTTCAGAGTTAGTATGCATTTGCTGGTTCGTATATTCTCTTTCACAGCACAGACGTGCACATTTAAGTATGGTGATTATTTATACCCCCAAAAACCGTAGTATGGCTACCTAGACTCATATAGCGACAGGTCTTTGTAGTAGTCTCAAATATGGCTGCTCCAGATTTGCATTCAATACGCGGGTCTTCTGTATAAAATTACAAAAGTCTTCCCTGTTTATCTGTAGGATCAACTTTGCAGTTACTAAACTCTGTAGTGACTGTATATATATATTCATCAATGAGTTTTTGTTACACACATACTCTGATATCATCGCTGCCCGATATAATTGCTAAGATGGAGTATTCCTACGTTAATTGGACAATGAATGAGTGATCGACCATTCCTATGATGGTCTTTGCTCCACAAACCTAGGCAGTTAATTTTGTATGCCCTGTTTCTCGCCTCTGTTTGAATGCTAAGTTCGAGTGGAATTATTCCCAAGGTGGCTTCCAGATCAACAGTAGGCGTGGCTTTGAAAGCTCCTGATGTAAGAAGACAGACTAGTTCTTTGATGGCATTATAGACTTATTTTCGCTTTCTCTTGCTGTGTTTTGTGTCACCATATCGAAGCTCTATGAGCTGTCTGTGGTTTAACCAACCGCATGATAGAGGAATTTGGTCATATGCAGTTTTAGTTCCCAGTTTGTACCTATGAGACCTTAATCGGCCATAAGGGAATGTTTTACCGTAGTGGTAAATTTATCTAGGTGTGTGTTTCATGTCAGTTTGCAATAAATGATTAAACCCAGATATTTGACACTATCCAATATCTTCATCTTAGATTCCGCAATGATTATATTATTCCCTTTCTTTTGGTGAAAGGAACTACGATTTGTCTTTTCTGGATTAATGTCAAGACCCTCGAGCGTTGTGCATATTTCAGAGCTTGACTTCTGATATCTGAAACAACGCTGGGAAATGTTCCCCCTTATAAGCAGTACTATGTCATTTGCATAGCTCTGTGTGCGTATGCCTTGATTATTAAGATTAATCAAGAGTTAACTAGTACTGTATTCCCCTGAGTAGGTGAGAGGATCCCCCTTGTGGGGTTCTTCTCGTAAGTGATACTTCTATTTTTCTCCATATTGATTAGCAAGAGCCATCCTGCTATGGAGTGACGACTTAAACCGTCTACTAGTATTCTGGTCGGGACCTCGCTGCTTAACTTCTCTTACTATGGAGTTATAAGAAGTGTTATCGAAAGCCCCTTGGATGTTCAAAAATATGCCAGGGACTATTTCATTATGTTCTATCGATTCTTCAATCCTGCTTACCAACTGCTGTAGAGGAATTTCACACGATCTGTCTAATTGATAGGTACGTTGATTTTCAGGTACGGATTAATTACTAAAATTCCGATATGCATGCGGTCATGTATTATTCTTTCTAATGCTTTGAGAACAAAAGAAGACAAACTAATTGCCCGAAATGATTTAGCGTGTTTGCAATTCCTTCTACGGTGTTTCAGAATGAACAAAGGTTTCTGGTTCTCCAAGCATATGGAATATAACCATAAGTATGCTTGCTCTAAGTGGTTCGCAAAGCAGATTGGATAAGATGTTTGGTCCTCTCTGCAAAAAAGCAGGGAACATGCTGTTACCACCTGCTGATTTTAATGGTTTGAATTTCTTAATAGACCATTTTACATTTGATACATTACAATGCTCTTAGCAATTTCCCAGTCTCTTTCAGAAACTCTTAAATTATAGCTATTCCATAGGTAAATCTGACTTACTATATTATTGTCAGAGGCAACAGAACCTTAATAATGTGTTAATAAGTACTAATCTCGGAGTACATTACCTGAGTTTGTATTTTCTCCATTAGCATTGTCTAAGGTACCAATTGCAGAAATGGGTTCTTTTGAGAGTATTTTGTGCAACTTAGAGGCAGACTTTATATTGTTCAACTCTTCAAAAAATTTTCTTCTGCATGCTATTTTGATTTTCCTTATAAGCTTGAGGTAATCAGTTACGGCTTTATAATATTCCTGCGAAATACCACACAGTCTGGCTATATTGAACAGTTGTCTAGCTTTGGTTTATTCTGTTCAAGTTGTTTGTTCCACCAAACAATATGTCTCTTATGAGGTTTTGTTTGAAGTGGACAATTTTCCTTATATGTGTCAATTAATTCTTCCTGTATATTGGATGCACATGTATCCATATAAGCAAGGCATTTGACATTCTGATTCATTAAGTTCAACCTGATAGAAATCTGTTCTCAATAAGACTGTCAATCCGTTGTTCTAGGGTTGCTATGCTCCTATGATTCGAGATTAAATTTGAGTTGAAAGGAGATATACTTATGATCCGAAGCAGTCAGGCCTGGAGAGACATGCCAGTCACGTTTCCTATATGTTCTGTAAATGCTGTAATGTGGATAGCCTCTCCCCTCAATCTCTTACTGAAATGGTTTGATTACCTAAATTATGTATAAATAGATTATTAGTTGTTAGAAAGTTTAGGAGAGACTCACCCCATAAATTTTCATTGCTCAGGTCCTATGCTTGATTGTGCGCATTCGCGTCTACTTCAACAAATAGGTGCTTCCCTCAAGTTGTAGAGCAACTAACGATATCCTGTAGTTCCCGGATAGGAGGAGTTCCACAGTCTCATAGGGGAGATAGCAGGGACTAATTATCACGCTTCTCCTATTTCCCTTTGGCACCATGTTAAATTCCGCTGAGATTAAGTCTTGGCAACAAAGGTTCATTAGTGGCTGGTAAGCGATATTCCTGCTAATCAGTAAACATGTTCTGGGATTGTTCACCGAGTTAGCAGGTTCTTGAATAATGGTTATGGCAATTTCATCCTTCACGAATGCTTGACGTAGTAAAGCTGTTGCAGCTTTAGTGTTATAGGCTTTATTTGTAGGAGTTTGATCCTTTTTATCTTTGTCTTTATCTTCTTTATTTAGAAGAGAAAAGTTTACTTTTCCAAATTCTACGAAAACTCTCATGTTGGAAGCGTTAGGGTTTACAGTGTGGCATCGTGAATTGAGACAACAGTAATTTTTCCTTTTGGATCCTTCTTGTTGGAAACGAGGATTCTCCAATTCCTTGTATCTAAGGCCTTGTTTTTTTGCCAAGCAGTTCAAGGATTGTGCTGGGATAAGCCTTTGAAGAAACCTTAGTTGTTTTAAGCAACACTTTGTTCACTCTTAGGTTTTCCCTCCGTTCTCCTGTCCGTAGCGTAGCTCCTTCTTAAGGCTTTAGTTTAGGTATTGTTTCCATTACCCAATTCTGGGTTTTCTCATTTGCATATATCAGTAATAAATCACTTGCTTCCTGGTATGAAGCTGAAAATTGATGATACTCTCTAAGTCCCAGAATTTTAAATTCCTCGTTCATGGCTGTTTCCTTGTTCAATCTGATCGTCAGACTTCTTGTTGTCCGGAAAGTTTTCCAGTTCCACTGCCATCTCGACTGGTGTAGAAATTTATTTATAAGAACCTAAGGACTTAGAAGTTTGGCCTTCCAAATCCTGCTTAGGACACTTTGTGTTCTTTTGTGGAATAGTGTTTGCTTAAAAGCGGCTACGTTTGGTGCCACTATTAGAAGCTTCACCTCATTCTGTGGTAAGGATTTTGTTTTACCGTTCTTTCTTTTTCACTTCTGGGTGTCTCATTCAATCCTCTGAGAGGCGATTCGTTCTTTCAGTTTGGCCTTCTTTTGGGCATTGGCAAATTTTGTTACCTTAAGCCTCTCGAGCTTCCTGGTAGTTTCATCGACGCTTTTGGATGGAGCTCCTTCCTAGTAGGTCTCGCCTCCTCCTGATAGACTAAGAGTTCTTGAAAATTGAGTAGCTACAGCCTCAGGGGGTTGTGCTGAGTCTTCAAGGGACTCAGAAGGATTATAGGAAGTTATGGATTCCATTATCTTAATTTTTTCCATTCTTCGTGCAACAAGGAGCAGGCAGGGAGAAAGCTAGGCATGCCGCGGGATATGACCCTTCCTGAGTTCCCTTAGCTGACTATCTCCAATTATTTCAGCCGGACCGGGTTTCAAGTACTGCCTGTCCCAGTATACCGACGTTCCAGGAGCTCGCTCGTAGCAGTAAGGCCTCCAGTTTCCTTACTCATAGTACACCATCAGCTATGACCATGAGGAGGTGGTGGGGCAAGCAGCAGCGCAAGACCTCGGTAGAGGAAGCTCACAGATTTGTCTCTACCATTAACTTCCTAATCAGATAGGACTCATCACTCCCAGTCCGCTTACTACTGTTTGCCGAGAGAGACGAAGAAGAAAAATTACAAAACAGAAGAGAGGTTGGAAAGAAAACAAGAGGAAGGAAGAAGTGGCCAAGCAAGACTGTTAGATAAACAGAGAAAGAAATTGAAGACTGACGCATTTAAGTGGAAGAAATGTCAGTTTGGGCTAGGGAAGCTATCGTTACCGTCCAGATACTCACCATATGTCAGCCCCTGGGGGATGTATTTCTGCTTATTTCTAACTTATATTGAAGTCAAAGTCCTGAGCTTTAACTTTGTAACATCACCTGAAGAAATATAATTACCTGGTACTAAAGCAACATCATAAACATTCTCAAGTACAGTTCCAGCAAACAGAGTTTGTGGTACAGCATAGTTATTATGGACAGGAAGGACATATTCTTTTGAAGTTAAAAACAAATTAAAATGTCCTTTTTTGCATAATAATGCACGAGGTTTCAAGAATGACCCTCTTAGCAATTTCAGTAGAGGGCTGCAAAGAAACTGCAAGTGGTAAAAGGTGGAATTCTAACATCTTGCACAACTGAAACTTTGTTAGCTTTTGTAATGTCACTGTCATCACATACTGAGTTAACTAGCATATCGACACAGGGTACATTCTGTGTATCTGTAATGAGCAGTGTAACACACTTATCAACTTCAGTCGAAATGGAGTTATCACCATAATCAATAATAACATTATGCACATTTAGAAAATTATAGCCTAGTATAAAATCATGAGCTAAATCCTTGACAATAGTACATCTTCTTCAAAGATAGTGTCGCTAATGACAAAATCGAAAGCAGTATGATATGTAGCATCCATCAGTTTGTTTACAGCTGTTCGTAGTAAAATATTAACTGGCTGCAATTTTGTAACACCATACACATTTGTGGCATTGACAATGCTGGCTGCACTTCCTGTATCTAACAAGATACGTATCTTCTTATCACGAACACTGCCAGTGATGTTTAGTAGTTGTCCTGAATGAGAATGAATGTTATACAGGATGCTATGCTCCCCGCTGCTAGATTGTCGTTTGAGTCTCAACGTTGTTCGTTGTTTGCCTGCCCTAATCTTGCCCAACATGCACCTGCTGTGTGTCCTGATTTATTGCAATCAAAGCATACAATACTGGAACAATATCCGTTACTTGGTACACGGTTTGTTAAATCGTAGTCGCTACTTTGGGTCGATGTGGGTACGGCGACCTGTAATTGGGATACTTTGGTGTTTAGCTACTCTATTTGCTGAGTAGATCTTGCACAAATAATCCTGCATATTTGATGTACATTTGGCATGGCAGATGATGAGGTGGATTGAAATTTGTATTTCCAGCTGATGGTATAGGAGAGGGATTTGTCCCTGTGCAAATGCCAGGTGTTTCCTTTAATTATGTAGGAGTTTGCTCAATCAACTCTTTTGATAATTTGGAGCACCTCGTCCACACTCTGTGGGTTTACAGGCAAATTAGACTGTACATATTGAAGCTTGAGGCCTTTTAATAAATTTTTATTTGCTCTGTCTCTGGTATTGCTCGATTGATTTGATCATATAAGGAAAGAACATCATAAACATAATCTATAACTGATTCTGAATGTAGTTGGATGCACTGTCTAAGGCGGATTTCCAATAACTCGTCCTGGTGTGAGCGCTGAAGTGCCATTAAGAATTGGTTAAGTAGAAACATCCAGTCGTGCTGAGGATGCCTGTGACAAAGCTCCTCATACCATGCTGCGGCAGTATCCTTAAAATAACATAGGAACAGTTAAGCATGTACTCCTCAGTCCATGAATTAAATTTAGCAACCACCAGAAAGTTTCTAATAAAAGAATTCACTGGTGTAAATACTGAAATTATGAAGAATGATGGCTCCACTTAACCATGTATGCACTACTAACTGGGCACTGTAAAGCATCAGTAACTTATTGTTTTGAACACTTCTTTCCGAGTATTTCCGAGAAAACTTTGCTGTCTTAGACGTAACGATCCCCTTCCTTATTTCTTTAGTTCGAAGAAAAACCTACGTTTCAGTTAAAAAATACAAGTTTAGGCAGAAGATCCATCACATGTTCTTCACAGCAACCTAACTGCAGCCACTTCACTTGAATTACGTTTTAGCCATCCAGCCATTCCAAAAATATATCACCCCACGAGCTGTTTGCACAGGATACATTTTCAGACAACGTTTTCTACACATAAAAGCACATCGTAAACACTTGATGCATACGTTAGATATGCGTGGCCCCTGCTAGAGTCGAATTCTCTAATTAATGTTACAGAAATACGAATATTTTCTGTTCATTTGGCGTGGAATAGGGTGCTACACAGCATGCATGTTGTTTTCAATGCATGTCCTACAATGCATCCCACTAAATAATACCAAACATTTTTAACAGCACTAATTTTCGTTACTTTCAGCATATCGTTTTCCCAGGTTGGAATGTAAATTCCGCTGCCAATAATCTCAACTTTATCTTTAATTTTGTCTTCAATTTTTGTCCTTAGTGCACAATTTCTATTTTCAGTTTTCTTTGAAAGAGAATGCATTTGGTTTACAAAAGAGGAGAGAGGAGATTCAGATTTGTATTCATAGTCTTCACCTTTAGATAAAGCAAGTATAGTAGTGAGGTGCAGAAAGTCAGCAGTGGACGGATGATCATCACAATTTAGTGGTCGCATTATGGGAAAATGACGCTCTAAGGGTCCTGATTGAATTTTGCCGTCAGTATGTGCTTGTAGAATATTTGCCACAAATATTAAGCCCCATCGAAGGTGCTATCTAAAGACACTGTAATCTTCTTTAAGAAAAAATGTATGTTTACTACCTATAAGAATAGCTTTCCACTTTATCAACATAACAACGCTTCTAATCCTTTATATAATGCGTGAATTGATGAGTTTAGTGCCTCAATCAAGCAATTTAGATCTCTCTTGTTCGTTTGGTTCACTACTCTCCAATCCTTCCGAACCAATGCTTATCTTGATTCCGTTAGCGACAGATCTGTTGAAAAGTGGGAATGCTAATCGCACATTCATTCGTTGGAATCAATTTCGGCCTACATGAGCGGAAGTTACTTTATAGTAAACTTTCATGCCGGACAATTCAGGAGATGAGTCATATTAATAAATTTTCCTGTAATATGAGTAATCAATAGCTTCTCCCTTAGAGTATACTATTACTTATAGTGGAACTGGTTCCTTATACATTTAAACACATGCAGTGCATCCGAAAATGCCCAAAATTTCCTACCTGAGTCAACTGAATTGGGAACACAACATTTGGCGGATATACCCAAGCACCTTCATAGATGTTTATTAGATTGGCTGGCATTAGATATAAAATCAATTATTTTAACACCTGCTTGCTCTAAACGTATAACAATCTGGATAAGCATGTTTGCAACTATGTCTCAAGGGGTGGCATTTCGGCTAGCATAGGGTGCTAAAAGTTGTATCCAGCTATAAAGAAGAGGAAAAAACATGAAAGCCAAAGTATGACTGCTAATTGGTACTTACTTTCTTCTTGCGTGAGATCTACCATACCAACAAAGCCATCTATACCGCGTCACACGCTTAAAAGATAGTACAGGTTAAATGGGGCGCCTGTTGCCAAATGGACTATATGTACGCTCGAAACTTTAGCGCCCATCTGTGATTCATCCACCAATCTAATGTCATCTTGTGATTGATACACCACCAAATAGTGAAATATCTAAACTCTATTTAAGACAATTCTAAGACACTTAATTTTCACCTGCACTTTATGCATCTTGTTTGTGTTTTTAGTACTTCGAAGTGCGATTTTCAGGTATAAAACTATATATTGTCAAAGAAATACGGAGATGTAAAATGTTAAAGGCCATAATTTAGTATCATCACTGTTTATCCTTGACAAAATCACATTTGACACGGGTAGAGTGTTTTCAAACAGCAGATAATACACGATACGCCTTGCCTATTGCATCATATTGCATTAACATAGCGTATTTTTGATTCTCCCATCGTTTTTTGCATTATTTCTTATGTGTCCTTAGGGGTCCTTTCATTCGTTGCTTTTTCATCGTATATACACTACGGTTTCTGAACACCCGGGTAACCTTAACTGTTTCTTTTATCACCGTAATAACACTCATTCTACCTGAAAAAGTAAATCTGATATGAGACATTTGAGTAGTAACAAAAGGCGGGTACGGGTGCACAAATAGATGCCGACAACTGATAAGATGTAATGTGATATCCTTTGTTCTGTTTCGCCGACTCTCGCCGTCTCTCGCCCACGATACGCCTTGCCTATTCATTATATTGCATTAACATAGCGTATTTTTGATTCTCCCATTGTTTTTGCATTATTTCTTATGTGTCCTTGGGGGTCCCTTCAGTCGTTGCTTTTTCATCGTATATACACTACGTTTTCAACACCCGGGTAACCTTGGTTGTTTCTTTTATGACCGTAATAACACTTATTCTACCTGAAAAAGTAAATCTGATGTGACACATTTGAGAGTAACAAAAGGCGGGCACGGGTGCACAAATAGATGCCGACAACTGATAAGATGTAATATGATATCCTTTGTTCTGTTTCGCCGACTCTCGCCCACTTCTTTTTGTGCTGACCGGAAAAGCCGCCGACCACGCCCCCTCCTATGTGTGCAACTGTCATACCGCCAGAGAGAGGTGTAGAACAATAGGATATTGTCTTTTTGTCGCCTCACCCTGAAAAGCCGCCGACCACGCTCCCTCTCTGTGGCCTGACCTAATGCCGCCTGGGCATAGGAGAACAATGCGCTATTGTGCTCATCGCTAATGGAGGTGGGTCTTTGTGTGCTACTGATGCCGGGAGCCGGGATCGTCGAACAATGGAGTGCTGTTTTCGTCGCGTGCCGCCGCCTCCGCAAATCGATGTAGGAGATAATTGTGTCAATCAATCAGTTAATGTTCGTCCATGCATAACATTATCTAACATTTTTGAAAAAGCATCAAGGGTTTATATTGCTAACGTCCTGGCATCGGGCCTCTAAAGGTGTGGACGCAAACCTTTGTTCGAAGTATACCATCGCATGTAACTTGATTGATTAATGTCATTCAACGCAACTCGTCGATCGATGAATACGATTAAGTCTTTTTGATTGATTTATGTAAATAAGTGTATATGAATTGACTCGCGCACCTGGTTGCCATGTATATGTATGTGGCTGTGTTAAGGTGATTATAACGCGTGTATAACTATTACGACTAAATACACTTGTTTAATTCTACTTTTAAAGAAACTTTTTGGGCGGTTTATAAGAATATTACATCACTTAGATAAATCCATGACTGAAAGGACAGAGTTGGGGTAAATGGCTAACACGAGACGTTAACGAGTGATTCTTAGACTGAACACTCGAGCGCGGTCCATCTCGTGTACGGTGCTCCGCTCGACTACTGATCCCTCGGATCTACAGGCATGGACTGCCACGTATCCTCTCCCAAACACCCTTCCCTCTCCATGCCACTCACGGTCTCCCGCGCGCTATCTAGGTGACAGCAACGTAGCTGCGCCCTTACGGCCAGGGAGGAAGAAGACGGAACTTCGCCATATTGGGCTTAACAAGCGGATGGCGGCCATGTATGGTTCCCGGAAAATAGCTAGCATAAATAATTTGAAGGGTGATACGTAACCTCCGGCTTCAAGATATTTTTTCTAAGGTTTGTTTACACGTAGGGCTGGCTCTGAAAAATATATAGATAATAAATACGGGTTAACATTATAGTTAAATATTACATACGTTATTTACAAATAAATAATTAACTAAATAAGTAATAGAATATCGTGAGTGCCCTAAACAAAACAACTTCCCTGTTACTATTGTAAATAACGATAGTTAAAGAATACTCATAAATAAAACTCAATAGAAACATATAACGACAGACGAGGAAAAAACAGGACAGGGACTTTAAAATAGGCATTGTCGATAAAGCACTTTAACCGCAGCACAATGACTTGAATAGGCATGGACTTTAAAACGGGCGTAGGCGATAAAGTACTACACTGCCAGCGCAAGAACATGCGTAGGTAGGGACGTTAAAATGGCCATTGCCGTTAAAAAATTGCATCCATCACGCAAGCACGTTTTCTCTCTCACTCTCTTAATTACGCCAGAGACGCTAACGATTTATATAGCGGTTTACTCATCCCTTGCAAAAATATGTTGTACACCCTTGAAGAGGGTAAACAGGGCATCGGGAAATTCCCAACTAATGGACGAGATTCTTGAGGAGACATAGTATCTGAAGCCAGTGTTTCAAATTTAACACTTGAGTGGGCCTTTAGCAATACACGTGAAGGGATTTTTCGTAAGACTCCGAGAATTACATCGAGAGAAACAACGATATTTTATTTCATTACTAATTCTAAAGTTATGTTATCGTCCAGAAAGACTGTCTGTTTATTCCATTTAAACAGACAGGCGTTTCAGTCGCCATGTCTAAAAATTATTTGATCTAGCATCATTCCAATGTAATAATAATAATAACAACAATAAATATCAGACTTCACTTACAGATAGCGTGTCTATGCACATTCGAGTGGTCCCGAGTTCGAATCTCGGTTAGGCGATTTACCGTGCATGAGCAAGCCCTCCTATTAACGATCTTTATAAGCGTGAGTGTAATATATTTCGTAATTATTATGATCTATTTTCTTATTCCCGTAACAAAAATGAAAATACGCCTGTAACTGACCGTGATTGTTCAGATATGCAACGTCTATAGCGGTATTGAATACCAGAGGGAAATCGAACTCTGAACTCAGACTAAAAAATACATGGACTTTCAAAACATGCATTCCTTTCTTAGTAAATATATAACACAGGGCGAGAAGTTTTAACCTTAGAACGATATTTTGCCTACTCCAGCAGAGAGATCAAACCACTACGAAGACTTCAAATATAAATTTGATATTTGTTTAAAATCTTTTTCTAAAGACCCAACACCAGTGGTCTTCGAGGAATTCGACAATTAGTTATTCATTCGTACACCCCTTGCAAAAATATATTGTACATCCCTGAAGTGTGTAAACCACGTCTCATAAAATTCCCGGCAGCTGGATACCATCCTACAGACATTAACAGACAATGGCAAACCCTTCCCATTAAGCGTCTTTATAAGCACAGGTGTGTATTGTATTTCTAAAATGACTTCCCATTCACCTGAAAAGACCGTGCTTATCGGAGAAACCCTGCTTATATAGATGATGTTGTAAATCTTAACTTGTTTAGGCGCAATTTATTCATATATTTCTCAAATACAAGAATTGTTTGCATGATAGCGATAATAAACTCATGTTTTCTATGGAATGTTGAACAAAGAAATATAAATTTCAAGGGGTGATAAGGAGAGTATGGTATTTAGAATTGAAATGGGAGAAAGAATTAAACTTAAGTATTCGGGTGTAACACCACTGATATTTTTCTTTATGTATCTTTGAGGCAAACCGGTTTTACGGTCAGCTTTACACATCTGTGATATACGTGATGAATGACAGTCTTATTTAACATGGGTAAAAGGTGTTTAAAGTCTGTTTTAATAAGAACTACTTTGTGGTAGTGTGCGAAGTTTGAATTCGAGAGGTCACCGGTTCGATTCCCGGTGACCAACCTGTCTGACTTTAGGACTTCCGTGAAGGACTACGAATACATATATACAGGGCAAGCCCTCCAATTAATTCTCTTTATAAGCGCGGGTGTAATTATTTCCTAGCGTGTATGGTGTATAGATCCTGTATAACACTCTAATCAAACATTGGTAGTTTTCGCAATTATTCTTATTCTTATTATTATTGTTATTGTCAAGAAAGCTTATTTGTAAATTTCATTTAAACAGACTGATATTTCGGTCTGCATACCTAAAAAATACACGATCCATACGCCGCAACAGGAAAATTATATCAACAGAAACAATACTTTCTTTTTTCGTTATTTTCACTCTAAAATTATTATTAAATAATAAGTATGAGGTTGGAGTTCCAGGTGATGGCATCAGCGGCACAACTCACATTCATATCATAAAAGAATAATACTTTCATCGTAGACGGATACATCAAATATAATACTGGAGCGAATATTTTGGTAATAATAAACATCGAATTTTAGCAATAATGTAGAAAACAATAATTTTTTTTATTTTATAGCGTCATATACAGAAGGATTTTCCCTTACAGAGCTGTGGCGGATGTAGGAATTACCCCGCAACATGTTTAAACGCGTTTTATGAAATACCCTCTGCGCGAGTCTAGCTCCCCCAAATGCTCGATGGGTTGGAGTAGCCAATCAAAACAAATCGATGTATTATATGACGTCACGCCTTTCGCCCCCAGCTTTATAGGGAAAAATAATATAAAAAGTGACAGCTTCTCCGGTAATTTTCACTCTGTCTTGTGAGAACACATCGATGTAAGTATCTTCACACTTTACATTGCTCTGTGAAATTTCATCAAACATCGTGTCTGGTAAGTTGTAAAGGTATCTTATTTTCTTTAAAAGTTAACTTATTACTCACTACATGTAACTTATAACTGCGTTCTTGTTTTCAATGTCGGACATTTATATGCAAATAATTGAGCATTCTACAGTCAATAGCTAGCCGCATGAATTCATTTGCTCAAATGCAAGCAGCTTAGTTAAGTATTTATTTTAGGCACGCTTATTCTACATTTATTAGGTAACTGCGCGAATTCATTTCTCAAAAAATGTCAACAGTTTAGTTATTTATTCACTTTTTGAAGCAAACTTATTATTCCATGTGTTTAAATACGGGATTTTAACGAGTGAACTATATTCCGCTCTAGAGAAAGCACAATTATTTGAATACCTTCTTAACGATTTTGCTTTAGCATATTACAAAAACGTCAGTAGTATAACAGGCTCTTGAGTCCGTTCGTTGACCCCTGATGACGTCATCACCGCAGGGCATGTAACATAAACAAGGCCGCCGCCGCCGCCGCTGCTGCTGCCTCCACGTGTTGTTGCGTCGACCTTGGTTTAGGCCGCAGACAAGTCCGCTGCCGCGACCACACCTAAACAGGTGCTTTTAAAACCCGCTGTTTTGGTCTCGGTCGCGGCAACACAATACAAATTTATTTTTTATAAAGTACTGATAAAAAAGAATGAATAAGTGAATAGCATTTATTGGATATTAGTAATATTGTTTATTTGATTCCATTGCAATGGAAATATCATTTTTTTTGCTAACAAAGTTTTTGGTTACCTTAGGGAAGGCCTTGCGATATCGTTTTGACGTGAAGTAGGCTTATAAGAATACACAGCAGCAAGCAAATGATTGCCAAGTCTAGATCAACTGGTATTTCTCTTCCTGGCTGCAGCGCATTGCATACAAGGTTACGCGTGCCCAAGTCTAGATTTCTCTTCTTGGATGCAGCGCATTGCATATAAGGTCACACGCTTTTACTTTGTTAAGGTTAGATTCATTTCCTTGTTGCCATGTATATAAAGCTTGCACTGTCTTTGTAAGATTATGACTTTGAAGGGGGAATAGGAACAGATGGGAACAGGAATAAATAAGGTAAGCTATGAGTTTAACATATATATTTTATAATATGTATATTTGTTAGAATAAGCAAACTTAATATTTTCTTTTACATAATAAGTACAGTATCTTTGAGGAAAATATTTATATCTTTTTACATATTAAGAAGTACAAATAATGGTTTAGACCATACACAAAAAAACAATTAATGTTTGTTTTACACATTAATAAGTACAATATCTTTGAGTACATATAGTTAGCTAAGCAAAATTTATATTTTAATAAGTACAAATAATGGTTTATAGCATACACAATTAATATTTTTCTTACATATTAATAAGTACTATACCTTTGAGTAGATAAAGCAAAAATTTATATTTTTACATATTAATAAGTACAAATAATGGTTTAGAGCATATACAGCAAAACCAATAATCTTTTGCGTAAATCATTTCGTCAATAAATGAATTTTCATATTTAATGACTTTTCTATGTTTAAAAGCTCTATAGTGTTCTTCTCTGTAACACAAAAGGTGGCATCGCTTGTTAGTGTCGATAGGGTAATAAAAGGCTTTAATTTCAATAGCAAAATCTATAGGAATTATTTGTTCAATTGAAAGATTGAATTCGTATGCATTAAAATTATATACATAAAATTATTATAAAGTGTGTCTGCATGCAAAAAAATTAATTTTGCGTTTTCAAATAAAATGTTTGATGCTAAATCTTTTAATGAAGGAGGGCTCTTAATACAGGTTTTGCAATTGCAAGTATTTGTGTTACTACAGTGAAACACGTTTTTATATTTTTGTATGGTGGTGCTTGGGTTTGATCCCCAACAATTTAACTTTGCTATGGGATCACAAAGATACTGCATAGAAAACAGATCGTTGTGAAATGAACCAAACATTACACGTTTTTGAAAGTCAAACCTAAAACATCTAAAACGAAAATACATGAAATCCACCCAATTGTTTTGCAAGGTTACAGGTTCTTTGGTATGAACGTAGGTTACCTTAATTATAAACTCATGTGTTTCGCATTCCACTTTCCAAAATAAAGATTTTGTAGGCAAATAAAATAGACTACATTTTTTTTGAATGGCTAAATATAAAATTAACGTCATTTGTAACGTAATTAGCATTTGGACATAACATGAATCTTAACATCTCTTCTTCCTTCTGATTTTTGTTTATACCAACATATAAGCAAACACATTTAGGTACTATGTCCACTATTCCGGCCATATAGCACGCAAATGTGCCTCCCAGAGCACAGCAAATATTTTCTTTTGATAGCCAGTGCATAATCCAAACAATAGTAGACTAGTATTCTGGAAAACGGACAGGTACAAACTCTTCAAAAAAGGTTTTGAAACCAGTTTCTTTCTGTAGTAAATTATATCTGTTTGTTAATTCCCTTGTAGAACTAAAGATGATAGTATCCATCTATAAAAATGCAAAAATAAAAATAAATTACTAAAATTTTCCCGTACTGCCAAAACCATTGTTACCCCACTTAACTTTTTAACATATTTTATTTTTGGTATACATATTTTTTCACATATCAATTGAGCAATTTTTTGATTTTTAAGAATATGTTGTTTTTTATTTGAGTTGTTTAACATTAATACACAAATTTCCCCTGTAAAATCTCTATCTATACACCCTCCTTTTATTGATAAACCTAAAAGCGCTAGGCTAGACTTTTCAGCAATGCGAAGATAACTGTCTTTTGGGGGTGTTTCAGAAATTCCTGTTGGGATCATTAAGGTTTGCAGAGGTTGTATTTCATGCGCTTTAGGTGAAAAAATGTCTAAACCAACGGATTGTTCAGTGCATTTTACGGGTCTCTTAATATTAGATCTAAGTAACTTGAACTGTAGGGTCATCTGAAAAGATAGAGAGAACTTTTAGTTCCTCTGAAATAAAATATCATAACCGTTATTAGAAGTAAACCCTAAAAATAAAAACGTTAGTGAAAGTTTTTCATTATTAATATCATCAATGTCCGTTTCCTTAAACACGTTGGTATATTTTCTTGGAAGAAAGACCTCCAATGGGTCTTCAGAGAATTTCTGAAGTTTAATAGATATTTAGGGCGGCGCCGTGGCCGAGTGGTTAGACCGCTCGCCTCCCACCGAGGCGGCCCAGGTTCAATCCCAGGGACCTGCATGTGGGATTTGTGGTGGACGAAGCGGCGTCTGGGCGGGTTTTCTCCGGGTTCTCCGGTTCCCCCGCCATTCATTCCACCAACTGCTCCATCATCACCTTTCCTTTCATCCATTTCACCAACATTTCGTTTCATCTACTTCCTTCATCCCATACCAGGCATCGGGCTGATCACCCATCCTGGATGCTCTGTCTGATCCATGAGTGTCTGCTCCTCGACGGGCCTCTGACCCCAGGCACCCGCTTGTAAGTCCTGGGGGGTGTAAGTCCTACATAAGAGGAGGGTAAACAGATAATGAATGAATGAATAATAGATATTTAGGGTCCATATTTGGTGGCGACTTTTGTAGCTCCGATCACTTTATATGGAACATTCATTAATAGATCCGTAATTTGCATCAATGTAACATTCTTTTCTTGATTAAATCTTGTAAGGAAATCCATTGTGTAAAGAAGATAATTATGCACTAATAACTATTTGAAATAGTTTTAGTTTTCTTTTAAGAATAATAAATGGAGTAAAATAACTTACATTGTTGATGATTGCTGCAGCGTCTAGGAGTAAACTGATGTTTCAATGCAACGTATGGCCTCCTTATATACAGATGCACATTGCATCAGCACCAAGGACGACAAGTGAAAGTTGCATTTTTAAGCTGCATCTGTTAGGTATATAAGACGGGAGAGACAATCTCGGCCACCAACAGTTCCACGTTAAACCCTGCTGCTGTTAAACCTGCTACTGCACGACAGAAAATGTAAGTAACACAAAGTTATCAGGCTTTGGAAATTCAATTAACTCATACGCACGCTTATACCATTTTGGTCTCTTCTTTTAGCATGGAAAATATTAACGTCCTAAATGAAATACGTAGAGAGTATAAAAGGTTCAACGCACACGGGAGGCATTACGATATTCAGATAAATCCTGCTTCCAAAAATGAAAATCCTATCCTTTACTTTAGAAATAGAATGCAAGCTGTATTGGATATTGTTTTAGATGGTACGAAACCCAGTGATATGGTGGGTCTGTCAATAAGCAACTCTGTGAATGTACAAGATAAACCGATAGGACTAAGCTTCCGCAGAAGGGATCAGGTATCTCTGGATGTATTAATGGCTGTTATAGACAAAGTATGCCAATCTAACGCTAATTTTTATGCCACAGATACTTTATCCATAAAAGTAGATCACGTTGAAATGGCTTTAGGGCATGGTAGAATCAAAACAAAAGGTAGACATTTATCCGCATTGACGCACATAAAAAGGTTCATCGTTAAAATTAAAACCAGAACAAAATGTTTAGCTCATGCTCTATTGGTAGCTATAGCACATTTCGATAGAGACCCAAATTACATAAGTTATAGAAAAGGTCGAAAAATTTATTCCAAAGTCCATGAGCTTCTAAAGGCCGCAAATGTTGATCTAAGCAATGGTGGAGGAATAGCAGAATTGCAAAAATTTCAGGACCATCTTTACGAATACAGAATCATAGTTTATGAAGGATTGCGTTGCGAAAATATAATATATGATGGGAACACAAATTCACAAAAACGTTTAAATCTCCTGTATGATGCTCAGGAAAAACACTATAATGTCTCACGGGTGCCATGTCTAAAGAATATGTTTGCGAAGGATGCAATAAGGGAATGAGTTACGATGGAGCAAAGACGCATAAATGCAATTATCGATGCTCCGGATGTAATTCACTTCCGCCCTGCATTTTTGAAGGAAACTACATATACTGTGATAAATGCAATCGGTACTTTAGAAGCCAAAGCTGCATGAATAATCATGTGCAGAATAAAATTGGCACTCAAATAATTTGCGAATGGAAGCGGCATTGTTAGTTTGTAGTCAACGGTTAAAGCCAAATCTTCAGTGCTATACGTCATATTGTAGAAGCTGTAAAAGTAACGAGATGCCGGGCCACTTTTGCTATATGCCAACGCTTACCGCAAATAAAACATCATCGGAGAAGGTCTTATTCGTATTTTACGACACAGAATTACTCAAAACACGCAAATAGGAGACAATACATATCTTCATATTCCAAATTTACTCTGCTTAGAACACTATTGTTTTCTTTGCGAAAAAACAAGGATATGACCGAAGGGTGCAGTCAGTGTGGAAAGCGTAGGCATTCATTTTGGGGCAATAGCTGCATCAAGCAATTTATGGAATATTTGCGCCAAAATAGACCTTTTTGTGAAACGATAATTGCAATTGCACATAATGCCAGAGCCTACGATCTCATGTTCATCTTAGATTATGCAATAAAACAGGGATGGGTACCGGATTTAGTAATGAATGGTGCTAAAATTTTATCCATGAAAATGGAACACATAACCTTTCTGGATAGTTTGAACTTTTTACCCATGAAATTGAGAAGTTTACCGAAAGCTTTTGGAATAGACTGTGTGAAAAAAGGCCACTTTCCGCATTACTGTAATACTCCTGAAAATATGAACTATGTACGTTGTTATCCCGACCCCGTTCATTACGGCATCGATTACATGATGCAAGACGAACGCAGAGAATTTTTCGAATGGTACGGGAAGGAAAAAATGGCATTTTTTATTTTAGAAAAGAGATTGAAGCCTACTGTATGACAGATGTTGGAGTGTTGAGAGAAGCGTGTTCTATATTTAGAAATACCTTCCTAGATATCGGAAGTATTGACGTATTTCAAGAATCTATTACGATAGCTTCGGCATGCAACAAAGTATTTAGAAAAAAATATTTGAAACCGAAAACTATAGGACTTATTCCTTGTGGAGGTTATAGGAAAGCCGATAAACAATCCATAAAAGCTCTCATGTGGCTTAGGTATGAAGAAATTAAAAGGGGGATTTGCATTAAACATGCAGGTAATGGTAGAGAGGTGAGAATACCCGAATTACCTAACTTCAAATTAGATGGTTTTTGTGAGGAGACGGGAGAGGTGTGTGAATTCATGGGGTGTTACCACCATGGCCACGTGTGTCTTACGAATAGAGATGTGCCCGTCGTAGACACGCGAACAGAGACGCTTGCAGATAGATACGAGCTCACCATGAGTCGAATAGATAAAATTGTGTCGGCAGGTTACGTCTATCACGTCATGTGGGAGTGTGAATTTGAGGACATTCTAAAACAACATCCGGCTCTACACAACAATCCCGTTGTGAAAAATGTTCCACTCATTCTTAGGGATTCCCTCTACGGAGGTAGAACGGAAGCATTGAAAACCTATTGCAAAGACGACGAAGAAACCTGCATTAAGTATTACGACGTGATGTCTCTGTATCCTTATATATGTAAATATTTTAAGTTTCCCGTAGGTCATCCCATAATTCACATTGGCGAAGATTGCGCCAATATTACGGAAATGCTTAAAAAAGAGGGGGTTATAAAATGTAGGGTTTCGGCAAAAAATAGAAGTCTTTATCATCCTGTCTTGCCCTTTAGATGTCGATAAAAGTTAATATTTGGTCTTTGTTACATCTGAGCGAAGGAGGAAAATGACGGTGAATGTAGCCACGACGGGGAGCTAATTGGTACTTGGATCGTAGACGAGGTACGAAAAGCCGTTGAAATGGGTTACGAAGTGAGAGAAATTTTTTAATTTTACGAATACAAAATGGAACAGTATGATAAAAATGAAAATAAAGGAGGGTTCTTTGTAGATTACATGAATAGTTTTTTAAAATTAAAAGCAGAGGCCAGCGGGTGTCCCTCTTGGTTTAAGAGCGATGAGGATAAGGAGAAATACGTTCGAAGCTTTTTTCAGAGCGAAGGAATTCTTTTGGATAAGTCGACAATTAGAAAAAATCCAGGTGCAAGGTCTCTGGCAAAATTGTGTCTAAACAGTTTTTGGGGAAAGCTCACCGAACAAAGCAATCGGTCGCGCACGAAAATGATTAGGGAGCCCGCGGAATTGTTTACGTTCCTGACCACCCCCGGAATAGAGGTGCAGAACCTAATGTTTGCGAGCGACGAGATAGTTTGGCTCTCGTGGAACTATGCCGAAGAGGTCGAGTGCCCTCCCCTGGCACACACCAATGAAGTGTTAGGAACCTACGTTACCGCAGGTGCAAGGCTTAAGTTATACACCTACCTAGAGGCACTGAATAGGGACATATTATACACAGATACGGATTCGATACTGTTTACTGTTAGGGAAGGCGAGAAGTGTAGCGTCGAATGCGGCGATAACCTGGGAGACATGACGGATGAGCTAGCGAACTATGGAACGGATTCCTACCTTTGAGAATTCGTATCCGGAGGCCCAAAAAATTACGCGTATAAAATACGCCTACCAAATGGTGATTTCAAACTGTTTGTAAAATGAGAGGGATAACATTGAATTACGCCTCTTTACAGTTGGTTAATTTTGATTCAATAAAAGATTTAATTCTTGGAGAAAACGTGGATCGAAACATTGAAGTTAGAACGAAAAAGAAAATAAAGCGCAAAGGATCCCATGGCGTGTATATCGTCTCCGAACCGGAAGATAAAATCTATAGAATTTGTTTTCACAAGAGAAGAAGAATTTCTAACGATTCCGTCCCTTTCGTGTATATAAAGCCTGACTGAACGAGCCGCCTCCTCTCATTTTGGATTCCGAGGTGGAACGAGCAGTATCCAAGTACGTGGAAAACCGAAGAAGGCAGAGAAGTGTAAAATATTGTACGAACGAGGAGATAGCGCTCATTCCCTTAGAAGTGTTTGCTCAATATCCTCCCTTCGATGTAGATTACGTAATGTACAGGTTAACGGACGAATTGAGGGAAAAATTAAAGATGTTTCGACGATGTAATGTTTTCCGTAGTAAAATATAAGCACCCCTTTACGCTGATCGTTAGTGGTAGTTCGGGTTCTGGTAAGACCGTATTTTGTGTAAATTTAGTAAAACATTTGAAGCATTTGTGCACTGTCGGAAAATTTAAAGAAATATTGTGGTGTTATAGCGAAAAATCGGCCGTGCCAATGTTAAAACACGTAAAATTTCATGTAGGTGTGCCGGAGTTTGAGAACCAGAAAGGAGAGCCAAAACTAGTAATATTAGACGATCTCTTAAACTCTGCATATTCCAGAGAGTTGTGCGACCTGTTCACGAAGGGAAGTCATCATAGAAACATAAGCGTAATTTTAATCACTCAAAATTTGTTTCATCAAGGCAGGTATTGCTGATCTCGTTAAACGCTAAATACATTGTGGTTTTTAAAAACGTAAGAGATAAAAATCAAGTGGCTCATCTAGCCAGACAAATATACCCCGAAAATTGGAAATCACTTTTCGAGGCGTATCTGGATGCTACGGAAAAGCCTCACGGCTATATGCTTTTCGATCTGTGCCAGGAGACCGATAGCAGATTACGATTTAGAACCAACATCTTTCCATTGGAGCTCCCTGTCGTAGCATATCAGCGTGAGCAAGCGGATAAGATCCAACTATCACATGCTGCACGCGCTTAAAAGCGCCAAGCCTAAGCTTAGGGAAGCCATTTTGGAGAAGTCCGACAAAGAGTTAGTGTTGACTATTGCAGAATGCGCTCTAAATGTTCTAAAGGGCAATTGTAATTTAAGCAAATGCACCATTCACAATCTAGGAAGATACAAAAATAGTCTGAGGCGAGTGGTGGATAAATCTCTAAAGGTTAACAATAAGAGAAGGTTTTTAATTCAAAAGAGAGGATTTTTGATTCCTCTGCTGACTGCCGTACTGACCGGACTTTCGTCTCTAATACAGCGTTAGATGCTGCAAAAATCATTTTTAGTTTCTCAGCGTTACATAGACATCCACTGCTTGAAGAAAAAGGCGACGTCGAAGAAGAAGCGGAGAAAAAGGGATGCGTACGAGGAGCTGATTAAATTTAAATCCAGTGGCCGCCGCCGCCGACTGTATCTACCGCCGCAACCGCTGCCGCCGCCGCCACTGCCACTTCCCCGAACCTCCCCTTCTCCTCGGGTAAAAAAGAGGCTCGTCTTCCCACCAGAAACGGTCTACGAGAAGCAGGAAGAAGAAGAAGAAGAGCAAGAAGAAGAGTTTGTCGAAGAACAAGTAAGGCCTCTGCCATTGCCGGCCCACGAGAAAAAAGAAGTAGAACAGTTTACAAATACAAGCTTTGGGTACATAGCAGGTCCTTACCTAGCTCCAAATTTGCACACTCCTAGGGCAACGGATACCGTATTCGGCATTTACAAGGATAGGGATGGCAACTTTATAATTGGCGATTCCATTATTCGTATAGAAGACAACGATTTGTATGTAAAGGATAGGTATTTTAAGGGAACTCTGGGTCTCTGGGAATTGCTCACTAGGAAGAAGGTAGATCTCTCGAAAGTCACCTCTTCGGACAAGAGTAAATATAGACAAATTCTTCTTTTAACCAACGGCCACCTGCAGAATAACGAAGCCTTTAATCAGATAAAATCAAACAGAGGTAGCAAATATAAAGAAATAATTGCTGAATTGTTTCCGTCCAAGACGTGGACGGATTATTAGCAATGAATAAGAAGTATTTTTACGATCCCGAACAAGCTTCGGCTTTTTCCACCGCGCAGAAACTTGCATCTCTTACGGGAAATAGACGTAAAACGGAGGATTGGCTTCTCCAACAAGATGCCTACACTTTGCACAACCCTGCGAGGAGAAAATTTCAGAGGAACCACCACACGGTGAATAACGTTAATGATGTGTGGGAAGTCGACTTGGCCGATTTTAAAAGCATTAGAAAGTATAACGATGGAGTTCAGTATCTCCTAACGTGTGTAGACTGTTTTTCCAGATTTGCACGTGTAAAACCCATAAGATCAAAATCTAGTACGGAAACTGCAAAGGCCTTTGAAGCCATCTTAGATTCCGTTCCTCTAGCAGTCAGATCCGACAGAGGAAAAGAATTTTTAGGATCTGCATTTCAGAAGCTTTTAAAAGAGAAGGACATCGAGCGTCAAGTTTGCAGAAACCCCGATGTAAAGTGCGCCATGGTCGAGGGATTTAATCGTACCATTAAGTCTAAAATATACAAGTATTTTACTTACAGGAACTCGTACAGATAAATAGATGATCTCGATAAATTTGTTTGCGCATATAATCGCACCATCCATTCGTCAATAGGAGTGGCTCCAACCGAAGTGAATGAGAAAAACGTGTTACAAATATGGAAAAGGCTAGAGAGAAAACGAGGCAGCATTAAACACAGACCCGTCAAGTTCGCCGAAGGACAAGCCGTGAGAATAAGCAAAGAAAAGATGAAATTTGCCAAAGGCTACGAAAAAAATTTCTCAACGGAGCTTTTCAAAGTTGTAAACGTTATAAAACTTTCGCCGCAAACCGTGTACGAACTACACGATCTGAACGGAACTCCCATAGAAGGTCAATTTTACAGTTACGAACTAACTCCGGTAAAAATTAACAAATCCACTTTGTATAAAATAGATAAAATACTAAAAACTAGGGTGAGGAATGGCAGAACGCAGCATCTCGTGCGCTGGAAAGGATATGGTCCCGACTTTGACAGCTGGATCAATGCATCATGGATGAGTTTTACGTAACCGTGTTGAGCGATTCTAGCGTCGATTTGTATCCCGAGAATTTGCATGCTAGTTTTCGTAACGATTTAGCACAATCGATCAATCTTCAGAGAGATAAGTGGGTTGTAGGTCTCGCAGAGCTTTCGTATTCTTATGGTTACGAGTCCATACATGAGAATATACTTATACTTAACGAAGCCGTAAGAACTGACCAAAATGTCGTCATAACAAGAGCTGGTAGAATTGTGTTTGAAAAAATGGAGTTTAAGGGCTTTAAGGAGTTGTACACTTCGCTAAAGAATCAGGTAACAGACGATGAACATCGGGAATTGCTGCTGTCGGAGCTGCAGGGTTACCTCATTTCTCATCAGAGAGAGATAAAAGAATTGAAAAACGCTAAGAAAGTATGGGTCCCAACATATTCCATTCCACAAAAACCAAGCGGAAAGGCTAACAGTATTCATTTAAAGATTACTAAAAGCAAAACGGAAACAATTTTTAACGGAAAAATATTTGTTCCTACCAGAATATATTATGGTCTAGGCGATCTTGTGGACACCATAAAAAATTCTCTGCCAAATCTCGATTTCTATAAAATTTTTAATCAAAATATGCTCACAGAAGTAACTAACGATATGAAAACCCTTTTCCTTAGATCGCACAGAAAAAGCTCTTTTCAGTTTCTTTCTGGAACCGAACCCATTTTTGTTTACTGCAATCTCATCGAACCGCAGCTGCTCGGTAGCTCCTACGTTATGTGCATAAGAATTATTCAGTTTCCCTCGTACACTAGTCATCACAAGTTTGAAAGCATATTTTACGTTCCGGTAGAACTTAATCATTTTCTAACCGTAGCAATTGAAATGGTTAACAATTTTGGTGATCTGGCTCGCTTGAGCAGTAGCGTTATGCCTACCATTGCTGTGCTGCATTTTAAGAAAGTTAAATAATTATTTTTTCAGATGGCCGTTGAATACTCTTCAGCATTTCAAGGATTTTATAATCCAGAGGGAAACGTTATGTTAAAAGAATTGGCCGTCGTGGAAATTGAGACGGAACAGGTGGTGTTGCACCAACTGATCCGTAAACCAAATCTTCCGCAAAATGCGTGGCCAATAAAGTTTAGACGGACAAACACATGGTTATCCGAAAATTTTCACGGTATACCATGGAGTTCAGGCCACGTCGAGTTTGCTCCCAAAATTCCAAATGGAATATTGTTTGTAAAGGGGAGCATGCTTGGTAATGTATTGCAACCCACAGCTGAAGATGACTTTAGAGTCCACAATATAGAAAACCTAGGGTGCAACCTAAATATTGAATTTTTAGTTACTGCACCTGCCTGTCGGTGGCATCAGTTTAACACCGTCAGGTGTGCCAGATTGGAGGCACTAGGTATAGCTAGATGGGTAAACGAAAACCGTTGGGAATTTAATATTTAAATTTAAATTCATTCCCAATGGTTTTCTTTAAGCGGGTCAATATAAATTAGGCCCCTAAATTTAAAATCCATGCATTTGGCAATGGACCCGCGTACAGCGTACTATGTAAACCAGAGTGGAGGGTGCCTCGGTCAGTACATCGGACCGCTATACGTAGGAAGCCCATACGTACAGCAAGGTAGAGGCATAGGTAACTTTTTGGGTAGTCTATTCAGAATTGTTAAGCCCATCCTCCTATCCAGGGCAAAACCTTTGGGGGCAGGGAAGCCCTCAAAACGGGTGCAAACATCATGACCGATATTGCTGCACGACAGGAAGGTACCAAAGTCAAAGATATCGTGGCAAAACGAGTCACGGAAGGTACAAAAAAGTTAGTTGGTAGGTTACAAGAAGGAAAGGGCAAGACAAAGAGATCAGCTCCATATAAAGCCAAAAAAAGCTAGAGACATTTTTGATTAAATACAGGGTGCAACACGATGCCACCAGCACATGCTGCCGAGATAGCAACATGATCGCCTGCACAAAATCCGAATTTGATATTTTTGCAAAAAAACCAATTCAGTCGGCAGTGTTAGGAAACTTCACTACCCTAATCAAACTCATCGCACCAGTAGATCAATCGGTATTGAAATTTGTTTTTCCTGGAGATAAGGAACACTACGTCGATTTAAATGTTTATTTGATGGTAAAAGGAAAATTTGTAAAGCCGGATGGTTCCAACTTAGCAGCAACAGATAACACGACGGGTGTTAACAATTTATTGCACTCCTTGTTTAGTCAGTTGAGCGTTTCCCTAAATGGAACATCCATCACTCCGTCTGAAGATCTTTATCATTATCGTAGCTATTTAGAAACCTTATTAACGTACGGTCACGAGGCATCGAAAAGCCATCTTACTAACGCTTTCTGGTACATCGACACGGCTCTCCACGTTCTCTCCGGGGCCGATGCTTCGAAAAACGGAACGCTGGAAGCCGGAGATTCTAATCGCGGATGGAAAGAACGTCATCACAGGAGCAATGCGTCTAAAGAAATAGTGATGTTTGGTAGATTACATGGGGATATTTTCAATTTACCCACTTTGTTACTACCGGGACTTACACTTCAAATCAAGTTGACTAAAGCGAAGGACTCGTTTTATATAATGAGTGAAAGTGCGGATCTACATGCTAGATTTCAATTCCTAGATGCCACTCTATACGTGAAAAAGATAAAACCAGCTCCTAACCTCTTAATGGCCCATATGAATGCTTTAGAAAAAGTAAATGCGAGATACAGGGCGGCGCCGTGGCCGAGTGGTTAGACCGCTCGCCTCCCAACGAGGCGGCCCGGGTTCAATCCCAGGGACCTGCATGTGGACGAAGCGGCGTCTGGGCGGGTTTTCTCCGGGTTCTCCGGTTTCCCCCGCCATTCATTCCACCAACTGCTCCATCATCACCTTTCCTTTCATCCATTCAACATCATTTCGTTTCATCTACTTCCTTCATCCCATACCAGGCATCGGGCTGATCACCCATCCTGGATGCTCTGTCTGATCCATGAGTGTCTGCTCCTCGACGGGCCTCTGACACCAGGCACCCGCTTGTAAGTCCTGGGAGGTGTAAGTCCTACATAAGAGGAGGGTAAACAGATAATGAATGAATGAAAAAATGCGAGATACGATATAACGCCAGTCGATGTCAGGTCCTTTACTTTCGCAGCAGGGCAAAGTACCATCTCTATAGACAATGCTGTATTAGGTCCGCTACCTAAAAGGATACTCGTAGGTATGACAGAAAATACAAATTTTTCCGGAACTCACACCACAAACCCTTTCAATTTTAAGCACTTCCATTTGGAATATTTTGCGATTTACGTTAACGACCAGCAAATTCCGACAGAAGGTTTTTATATCGATACCTCTAACGAAAAAGGTTCAACGTTAGCCTACCAAACGCTCTTTTCCGGTTCTGGCATCCATCACACCAACAGCTGAATACAAATCACGCACGATATGTATATAATGGGTCATTTCCTAGTGCTTTTCGATTTAACGCCAGACAGTGCCGCTTCAGAAGGTCATGTTTCTCTATTAAATAACGGAAATATATGAATAGAGCTCAGATTTATCACAAAGTTAACACAAGCCATCACGTGTATCGTGTACTGTGAGTACGAAAATTCTATTCAGATAGACAAAGATCTGAGAGTGCACACCGATTATTAATTATGAACACCTTACAAATAGAACAAACTTTGCGAGGCATTCCAAATTTTGCAGGCGTTTTTGCATCGGACATGTTGCCTACAGAGTTTACTAAACCGTCAACATTCGTAATTAATTTAGATCCTCACAACCTACCTGGTTCACACTGGATAGCTGTAACTCAAAATTCAAATTCTTTTGCATGGTATTTCGATTCGTACGGCCTCCCTCCCTTTATTAAATCCTTGAAAAGGTTTATGCCATTTCACTTTATTGTGAATCATTGCCAACTTCAAAGCCTCTACTCCGACATCTGTGGCCAGTACGCGCGCCTCTATACTCTCTACGTCTGCACCAGAGGATACACCATGAACGAGTTCGTAGCCCTGTTCAACTCTGCCGATCCAGATCCTCAGGCCAGGAAGATGTTCCACAGAGAGTTTCCAGTCTGCCGGTGCAACAAGGGACAGCGATGCCTACCGGGTATAAATGTAAGTAGCTCATTTATTTTTCGGCCAGTCTTTGTGCAAGATGAAAGGAGATCTTGTTGTAGATTATACAGCGCTCAGAGGAAACGGCAAAGATTGGCGATCATTGGAAAAGGGATTGTTCAAACCTTTCATTTTGCAAGCCCATACCCTTGGAATAGTAAATTAGATGCATTTAACAAAGAAAATAAAAATGGAATGCATTTCATGGATGGTTACGTCCCTTATAGCATGCTAAAAGCTGTGCTGGAAGAGGTGGTGGCGGGGCACATCTCTCTCTCTCTCTCTTCGCATATGACGAGGATAAATGTGAAGTTCTTTTCGCACTCTGCGATAGAACGTTTATCAATTTAAGAAAAGAATTTAGTTGCACCAAGCCAGAAAATCTCTATCATCATTAGTTATATTGCGGATTTCCTTGTCATAAGTTCTCAAACATTCACTGTGCATGCAAACACGCTCACGCCATGTCCATTTGGTTGAAGCATCATAAGCTTAAAAAACTTAACACCAGATGTCCTGCTGATAGCTCTAACAGACACGATGCTTCTTTTGTTTCAGCTGTGGAGCAGTCGACGAGATGAGCTCAACAGGTAAACAGATCAGAATGCCACTGCGCCGGGTGACTCCTCCTCCGGAACCCGTGTTGCATCGCAGGACCTACTTTCTCAACAAACATCACTCCAGATACATCAGCCTGGGTTTCTTCAAAAGAAGAAATTACGAAGCTCACGTGGAAATTGGCGGAGTAAAGCAGGGAAGAGTCGTCCTCTCGTCCTACTACTTCGCGACTCTGCTGAATCACCTACCTAAACTTGCCGAACATTTCTGCAAAGGGCAGTCGTACAGATGCATCGAAGAACAGTTTCGCCTCAAATCCATAAATGGGCATCGTGCCAGGATACAATGCGAAGACTCACACGTCATGCTTTGTTTAAATGATGTAAACTTTCTATTGTGCAATGCAAATGTGTTGCAACATCAACTTGCAAAATATGTCTTAGCCACAACAGATATAAAAGACTATGTTAACAGTGCTTCAGGTAGTAGCACTTATGTACTTCCAAAAGAAAATCCTTCATGTTTCGTCCTTTGCGATGTTATTTGTGAAGAAATAAACTCGACACTTGTATCTTATAAGAATGAATAAAAACGAACTTACCTTCACGTCTTTTATTTTCCAACTTTTTTCCTTTACATCCGAATATAGGGGAAATCCCCTCCCATCCTCAATTATACCTAGAAAAATCAGTAGTAATTAAAGAAAAGGATCAGCTAGTGCAATCTTTTATTTACATGATAAATTCAGGCTTCAATGCCAAGAAAGTGCTAGCTAGACCAAGGCCGGGTTCTAATAAACACCTGTTTAGGTGTGGTCGCAGCGGCCTTCACGCCTTAGGGTGATCAGGTGTTTACATTATATTAAAACACTTAAATCGAAAAATACAGTACATAATGAACTTCATTGGTGATTCAGAATGCCCATTATATTTACACATATTATCATTTTTTATTATTATATTATACAAAAAAGTTAATAACTTCGTGACACTCAAATAAGTAACTTTCTTTGTGAAATACATCTTCTAATAAAGAATATGCTTTTTCTGTTCCTAATGCAGAACGTTTGGCATCTAAACTTAACACATTGGCTGAGGACAGCATTTTCCCGGCTGTTCAAAGACTACAAGATCTTCAGCCAGAGCAGCCTTATAATATAAAAGCGATCAGAAAAAATTGATACAAGATACGGTGCTAGAGTTTATGCAGTCTTAGGTGAAAAGCAGCTTTTTCTTCCCACAAGATATTTAACCATAACTAGTCAGCAGCTGGAGGAAATGTCAGGGAAGTTCCAAATGGTATATCATGGATTAGTACCAGCTGGCAAGTTTAATACATGTAAATGGTCTTTTTTGTTTGTAAAAATAATTCAGCTAACCTTTCAATGTTTCATTTAGAGTTACAACCGTTGAGTTTATAAATTCACGCTTCACAAGGATAACATTTGCCTTAAGTATGCATCACTTTATTAAAACAAATATGAGTGAATAACGTTTAGGTTTGTAGTCTGGGTGAGTTTATGCAGAAAGTAGTTTAATAGTCCTTTCAATGATTCTTTACCTCAGAGCATATACCTACAACAAGTTGCAAATAATTTGCAGTAGGATAACATTTGTTAAGCATGCATCACTGTATTAGAACAAATATGTGTAAACAACGTCTAGGTTGTAGTCTGGGTGAGGTCATGCAGAAAGAAGTTTAATAGCCCTTTCAATGATTCTTTACCTCAAAGCATATACCTACAACAAGCTGCAAATAATGTGAATATGTGTTACAGGAATGCAAGGATGAAGGTAAATGAAGAGGAAGAACGAGATAGCGTAAAACAACATAAATAGAACTGTAATAGGCACATTCTCAACAAGATCTCCCAGTGATCTTATTCAATTAAGAATTGCAGCACCGTGTAGCGTGGAACCTGCAAGGAAAAACATTTACGTGTTTAAAATGTAGCGATAATATAAATTATGCACTCATTATTATTGTTTTACTTGCCAACACCATTCATTTAATAAAAAAATTCATAATTGATTAAAGGAGTATGCAATATCTTAAAACATTGATGCTACATGAAATCTAAACAAAACAATTATTGAAATATTTATGAAAGACACTTAAATAAATGGGAATCTAGAAGCCAGAGACGTCTAATATTTAATTTTATAATATGATGTGTATAATTAAATTAATAAAAATGAGAACTATGTAATATAAACAACATATATTTTTATAAACATTATCCTATTACATTCCTTCACAAAAGCCATACATACTTCCTAAAGACAGTTAAGATAGTCTAGACCTTCTAAACACTCAGTTATATAATCATATACAACACAGA
The DNA here is from genome assembly GCA_030765065.1 of Deroplatys truncata. Lineage (NCBI taxonomy): Eukaryota > Metazoa > Arthropoda > Insecta > Mantodea > Mantidae > Deroplatys > Deroplatys truncata. Next base: position 531,038,369 of record CM060990.1, on the reverse strand, counting down.
GAAAGGGACCTGGATTATTCCTAAAAAAATTAAATTTCTCAACAATGTCTGGGTGATGTATTTTGTAAGTATAAGTTGTTGATATTTCAAAGTTCCTGTTAACTACCTTCGACATTGATTAACACAATTGCTTGATTCTGTCATGCTATAACTTTTGATGTTTCAGCTTAGTTATAATTTTTTCTATCTCCACCGTATGATCACTAATACCAGCCTCTCTCGATGCAATTGGTAACCTCAATATATTTACCAGCCTATTCGGATTTTCAAGCGTAGATATCGCCGAATCATCATCATATGAAAACTTCAAATTCAGGTGACTTCCGCTGTATCCAGATTCCTCACCAGCAGTAGACTAGAGTGAAGGAGAGAGGCCCGATCCGGTATAACATTCCCCTCTATACATCTTCGGAACTTCAAGCGTAGATATCACTGAATCCACACCATATGAAGCCTTCAAATTCACGCGACTTCCGTTGTATTCTGACTCCTTGACTACAGGAGAATCGAGTGTAGGAGAGAGAGTCGATTCAGTATAACATGGTGCTCTATGAAGCTTAAATCTTGACAAAGAACGATTCTTAAAAATCCGTCCGCATATACAACATCTAATGACTGGTTTTCCTCCATGTCTAATTTATGAGAAATTGAATTTCTCATACGCTGGTTGCACAGGTTTTCTCCGACAATAGCTCATGCTAAAACTGTAAAAGAAATTAAATGAATACGTGAATGCTAACGCTCAGAGGAATTAAAAGCGAATAAAAGAATTCATAACACGCCACTATGTATATATCTCGGATGAGAACAGCGGAAGGAACCTCGATCTATGCACGGCAGCGGGAAAGGATGCTCTCTGGAGGCATTATACATCCAGACAGCAACTGGTCTCAGGATCCGTAGACCCGAGGTTGGTTGGAACAGACCCCAGGTTCAAATATTTTAAAGGTAGGGACCCAGTCTTTTGTCTGCCATGCTTCTTGGACCGCCCTAACAACGTAACATCATGTTACAACGCCACGTAACCAGAGGATGGAGACTGCGGGCAGGCGAAAAGGATGCTCTCTGGAAACCTTCGTCATCCGCACAACGAACGTTCACAAAGTCTGTAGACGTCAGGTTGGACGGAGCAGAGTCCAAGTTAAAATCTTTAAATGGTGGCGACCCTACCCTTTGACTGTCACGTCTCCTGGACCGTTCTAAAAACGTAACGTGACACCTCGTAACACCACGTAACCAGTAAATGTAACAACCTAATCAGGAAATGTAACAGCGTAAACAGAAAATGTAACAACGTAATCAGAAAATCTAACAACGTAAACAGAAAATGTAAAAACGTAATTAGTAAATGCAACAACGTAATCAGTAAATGTAACAACGTAATCTGAAAATGTAACAACGTAATCAGAAAATGCAACAACGTAATCAGTAAATGTAACAACGTAATCTGAAAATGTAACAACGTAATCAGAAAATGCAACAACGTAATCAGTAAATGTAACGATGTAATCAGTAATAATAACAACGTAATCAGAAAATGTAACTATGTAATCAGTAAATGTAACAAGGTAATCAGTAAATGTAACATCGTAATCAGTAAATGTATCAACGTTCATAAGGCCATCGCTCATCGACATACAGGTGACATGGACGCGCGACGAGCTGGAATTAGTTGAGATCTGGAAATGCTAGGGACACCCAGCGCAATGCAGACTACAGATCTATACCGATTACCAAACTTTCATTCAGAAGGCAACAGATTGTCGACATGAAGATGGTAGAGACGCGGCACGAGGTTAAACGGGCTGAGATCTGGAAATCTTAGGGACATCCAGCGCAATGGAAACTGTACAGATCTAAACCGACCACCAAACTTTGATTCAGAAGGTGAGAGGTTGTCAACATGAAGATGGTAGAGACGCGCGACTAGCTGGAACGGTCCGAGAGCTGGGAATGTTAAGTACATCCAGCGCATCGTAAGCAGTTCAGACCTAAACCGACCACCAAACTTTCCTTCAGAAGGCCACAGATCATCGACATACAGGTGTCAGAGACGCGCGACGAGCTGGAACGGTCTGAGATCTGAAAATGTTAGGGACACCCAGCGCAATGCAAACTGTACAGATCTATACCGACCATCAAACTTTCATTCAGAAGGCAATACATTGTCGACCTGAAGATGGTAGAGACGCGGCACGAGCTGGAACGGGGCGGGAGCTGGAAATGTTAGGGACACCCAGCGCAATGCAAACCGTTCAGATCTAAACCAACCTCCTAATTTTACTTCAGAAGACCACAGATCATCGACATACAGGTGACAGAGAGGCGCGACGAGCTGGAACGGTCTGAGATCTGGAAATGTTAGGACACCCAACGCAATGCAGATTACCGATCTATACCGATCACCAAACTTTCATTCAAAAGGTAACAGATTGTCGACATGAAGATGGTACAGCGTGCAACTAGCTGAAACGCACTAAGATGGAAAGTATTATGGACATCAAGGGCAATGCAAGTTGTACAGATCTAAACCATACACCAAACTTTAATTCGGAAGGTAGCAGATCGTTGACGGAGACGGGCGGCTAGCTGGAACAGTCCGTGAGCAGGAAATGTTAGGATACCCTGCGTTTAAAGATTTGAATTTGGAGTCTGTACCGTCCAACCTGACGTCTACTGACTCTGTGAACAATCGTGGTGCGGATGACGAATTTTTCCAGAGAGCATTCTTTTCCTCTGCTCGCAGTCTCCATCTTCTGGTCACGTGGCGTTAAAACATGATGTTACGCTGTTATGACGGTCCAGAAAGCATGACAGGCAAAAGGTGGGTCCTTACCTATTAATGATTTGAACCTGGTGTCTGTTCCAACCAACTTCGCTTCTAAGGATCATGACACCAATTGCTGTCTAGATGACTAATGTTTCCAGAGAGCATCCTTTCCCGCTGCTATGCATAGATCGAGGTTCCCTCCGTTGTCCTCATCCGAGATATATACATAGTTGCGTGTTAAGAATTCATTCCTTCGCTTTTAATTCCTTCGAGCGTTAGCATTCACGTATTCATTTAATTTCTTTTGCAGTTCTAGCATGAGCTATTGGCGGAGAAAATTTGTGCAAGCAACGTATGAGAAACTTAATTTTTCATACATTACACATGGAGGAAAGCGAATCATTAAATGTTGTATATGTGGGCGGACCTTTAAGAATCGTACTTTGTCAAGATTTAAGCTTCATAGAGCAACATGTTATACTGACTCGACCTTCTCTCTCCTACACTCTAGTCTCCTGCAGGGGAGCAGTCAGAATACAACGGAAGTCGCGCGAATTTGAAGCCTTCATATTATGTGGATTCAGTGATATCTACTCTTGAAGAACCGAAGATGTATAGAGGGGAATGTTTTACCGGATCGGGCCTATGCCCTTCACTCGAGGCTACTGCTGGTGAGGAATCTGGATAAAGCGGAAGTCGCGTGAATTTGAAGTCTTCATATGATGATGATTCACTGATATCTACACTTGAAAACCGAATAGACTGGTAAATATATTAAGGTTACTAATTACATCGAGAGAGGCTGGTATTAGTGTTTATACGGTGGAGATTGAAGAAATTATAACTAAGCTGAAAGCATCCAAAGTTACAGCATGACAGAATCAAGCAATTCTGTTAATCAACTTCGACGATAGTTAACACGAACTTTGATATATCAAGAACTTATACCTATAAAATACATCATCCAGACATTGTTGAGATGTTAATTTTTTTACGGATTGCAGGTCTCTTTCTCTGTGATATATATGATTATATAACTGAGTGTTTAGAAGGTCTATACCATCACCGTTATCTTTACTAAATATGTATGGTTTTTGTGAAGGAGTGTAATAGGATAATGTTTATAGAAAAGAAATGTTGTGTATACTACATAGTTCTCATTTTTTGTTAATCTTATTATACACGTCATATTACATAATGCAGTATTAGACTGCCCTGGCTTCTAGATTCCCATTTATTCAAGTGTTTTTCAGAAATAGTTCAATAATTTTTGTTTAGATCTAATGTAGCATCAATGTTTTAAACATGAATGGTATTGACAGGTAAAAGAATAATAATGAGTGCATAATTTATATTATCGCTACATTCTAAACACGCAAATGTTTTTCCTTGCAGGTTCCACGCTACACGGTGCTGCAATTCTTCATTGAATAAGATCACTGGGAGATGCTGAGAATGTTCCTATTACATTTCTGTTTATGTTGTTTTACGCTATCTCGTTCTTCCTCTTCATTTACCTTCATCCTTGCATTCCTGTAACACATATTCACATTATTTGCAGCTTGTTGTAGGTATATGCTTTGAGGTAAAGAATCATTGAAAGGGCTATTAAACTTCTTTCTGCATAACCTCACCCAGACTATAACCTAGACAATGTTTACACATATTTGTTTAAATACAGTGATGCATACTTTAGACAAATGTTATCCTAATGCAAATTATTTGCAGTTTGTTGTAGGTATATGCTTTGAGGTAAAGAATCTTTGAAAGGACTATTAAACTTCCTTCTGCATGACCTCACCCTGACTACAAACCTAAATGTTACTTACTCATATTTGTTTTAATACAGTGATGTATACTTAAGGCAAATATTATCCTAGTGAAGCGTGAATTTATAAACTCAACGGTTGTAACTCTAACTGAAACATGAAAGGTTAGCAGAATTGTTTCTACAAACCTAACAGGAAGAAAAGACCATTTACATGTCTTAAACTTGCCAGCTGGTAGTAATCCATGATATACCATTTGGACCTTCCCTGACATTTCCCCCAACTGTTGGCTTGTTAGGGTTAAATATCTTGTCGGAAGAAAAAGCTGCTTTTGACCTAAGACTGCAACCACTCTAGCACCGTATCTCGTATCAATTTTTCTTATGGCTTTGATATTATAAGCCTCCTATATCTGAAGTACTTGTAGTGTATGAGCAGCCGGGAAAATGCTGTCCCCAGCCAATGTGTTAAGCTGAGATACCGAACTTTCTGCATTAAGAATAGAAAAAGCATATTCTTTAATAGAGAATGTATTTCATGAAAAATCATTTATTTGAAGGTCACAAAACTATTAACTTTTTCAGTATAATATAATAATTTAAAATGACATTATGTTTAAACATAATGGAGCTTCTGATTCACTATTGAAGTTCATTAAGTACTGTATTTTTCGACTTAAATGTTTTAAAATAGCGTAAACATTTTTTTTGTTAGAGCGAATGATTCGCGCAACAGACTTTTTTGTAATATTCTAAAGCAAAAACGTTAAGGCATTCAAATAATTGCATTTTCTCTAGAAAGGAATATAATTTACTCGGTGAAATCCCGTGTTTAAACACATGGAATAAGTTTGCTTCAAAAAATGAGTACTTAACTAAATTGTTCACATTTTTTGAGAACCGAATTCGCGCATTTACTCTTAAATGTAGAATAAGCTTACCTAAAATGAATACTTAACGAAGCTGCTTGAATTTGAGCAAATGAATACACGCGGCTAGCTACAAACTGTAGAATTCTCAAATATTTGCATATAATTGTCTGATATTGAAAACAAGAACGCAATTGTATGTTAAATGTAGTGAGTAATAAATTAACTTTTAAAGTAAATAAGATGCTTCTTCAACTTACCAGACATGATGTTTGATGAAATTTTACAGAGCGATGTAAATTCTGAAGAGGTCTTACATCGATGTGTTCTCACAAGACAGAGTGAAAATTGCCGGAGAAGCTGTCACCTTTTATATTATTTTTCCCTATAAAGCTGGGGGCGAAAGGCGTGACATCATATAATACATCGATTTGTTTTGATTGGCTACTCCAACCCATCGAGCATTTGGGGGAGCTAGACTCGCGCAGAGGGTATTTCATAAAACACGTTTAAACATGTTGCGGGGTAATTCCTACATCACGCCACAGCTCTGTAAGGGAAAATCATTCCGTATATGACACTAGAAAATAAAAAAAAATATTGTTTTTTACATTATTGCTAAAATTCAATGTTTATTATTACCAAAATATTCGCTCCAGTATTATATTTGAAGTATCCGTCTACGATGAAAGTATTATCCTATCATGATATGAATGTGAGTTGTGCCGCTGATGCCATCACCTGGAACTCCAACCTCATACTTATTATTTAATAACAATTATAGGGTGCAAATAACGAAAAAAGGAAGTATTGTTTCTGTTGATATAATTTTCCTGGTGCGACGTAGGGATCGTGTAATTTTTAGGTATGGTGAATGAAAATGTTTAAATAAACAAATAAGCTTTCTTGACGATAACAATAATGATAATAATAATAATTGCGAAAATTACGAATGTTTGATTAGTGTTATACAGGATCTATACACCATACCCGCTAGGAAATAATTACACCCGGGCTTATAAAGACCATTATTGGTAGGGCTTGCCCCGTATCTATGTATTCGTAGACCTTCATGCAGGTCCTAAAGTCAAACAGGGTGGTCACCGGGAATCGAACCGGTGACCTCTCGAATTTAAACCTCGCACGTTACCACGAAGCAGTTTTTGTCAAAACAAGCTTTAAGCACCTTTTAGCCATTTTAAATAAGACTGTCATTCATCAAGTATGAAGCAGACCGTAAAAAAAGTTTTGCCTCAAAGACACAAAGAAAAATATCTGGGGTGATACACTCGAATGCTTAAGTTGAATTCTTTCTTTTATTTTAATTCTCAATACCACACTCTTCTTATCACCCGCTCCAAATCATGTTTCTTTGTTTAACATTCCATAGAAAACATCAGTTCATTATCGGTATCATGCACAGCATTCTTGTATTTGAGTAGTATATTAATAAAATGCGCCTTAACAGGTTATGATTTACACCATCATCTATACAAGCAGGGTTTCTCCGATAAGGACGGTCTTTTCAGGCGAATTGGAAATTATTTTATAAACACAATACACACCTGCGCTTATAAAGACGCTTAATGGGAAGGGTTTGCTATTGTCCGTTAATGTCTGTAGGATGGTTTCCAGCTGTCGGGAATTTCCCGAGACGTGGTTTACACTCTTGGGATAAACAACATATTTTTAAGGGATGTACAACTGAATTACTCATTGTCGAATTTCTGGAAGATCATTGGTTTTGGTCTTTAGAAAAGGATTTTAAGCAAATATCAGATTTATATTTGAAGTCTTCATAATGGTTCGATCTCTCTTCTGGAATACTCAAAATATCCTTCGAAACAGAGCTGTTTAAAAGTTCTCGCCCTATGTTATATATTTACTAAGAAAGGAATGCTTGTTTTGAAATTCCATGTATTTTTTAGTTTGGGTCCAGAGTTCGATTTCCCTCTGGTATTCAATACCGCTTTAGACGTTACATATCTTAACAATCACGGTCTGTTACAGTCGTCTTTTCATTTTTGTTACGGGAATAAAACAAGAATAGATGATAATAATAATCATAATAATTGCGAAAGTAACGAATGTTTAAGTACAGTTTTATACAGGATCTATACATCATATCCAGTAGGAAATAAATTACACCCACGCTTATAAAGATCGTTAATGGGAGGGCTTGCCCTTGCACGGTTAATCACCTAACCGAGATTCGAACTCGGGACCGCTCGAATGTGAATAGACACACTATCTCACAGAGAAGTCTGACATTTATTATTACATTGGAATAATGCTGGATAAAGAATTTTTAAACATGGCGGCTGAAACACCAGTCTGCTTAAATGGAATAAACAAATAAGCATTTTTGACGATAATATAATTTTAGCGTCAGTAAATTATCGTTGTTTCTCTTGATGTAATTCCCGGCGTCTTAGGGAAAATCTATTCGCGTGTATTGCTGAAAACCCACCCAAGTGTTAAATTTGAAACACTCGTTTTAGATCCTATTTCTCCTCAAGAATCCTGTCCATTATGTGGAAATTTCCCGATGCCCGGTTTACCCTCTTCAAGGGTGTACAGCATATGTTTTCAAGGGGTGTATAAACCGCTATATAAATCGTTGGCGTCTCTGGCGTAATATAGAGTGAGAGAGAAAGTGCTTGCGTGATGCATGCGTTTTTTTACCGGCAACGTCTGTTTTAATGTCCATGCCTATGGACGCGGAGTGCTTTATCGCCAACGTCTGTTTTAAAGTTCCTACCTGCAAACGAGAGAGAGAGTGTGTGTGTGCTTGCGTGATGGATGCGTTTTTTACCGGCAATGACCGTTTTAAGGTCCCTGCCTACGCATGTGCTTGCGCTGGCAGTGTGGTACTTTATCGACAACATCTGTTTTAAAGTCCATGCCTATGCGCGTGATTTCGCTGCGGGTGGAGTGCTTTATTTACAACGTCTGTTTTAAAGTTCCTACCTGCAAACGAGAGAGAGTGTTTGTGTTTGCTTGCATGATGGACGCGTTTTTTTACCGGAAATGACTGTTTTAAGGTCCCTGCTACGTGTGTGCTTGCGCTGGCAGTGTAGTACTTTATCGCCAACGCCTGTTTTAAAGTCCATGCCTATGCGTGTGATTGCGCTGCGGCTAGAGTGTTTTACCGAAAACGCCTGTTTTAAGGTCCCTGTCGTGTTTTATTCCTCAACTGTCGTTATATATTTCTATTGAGTTTTATTTATGAACGTTCGTGAACTAGGGTTAATTAAAAGAGTAACAAAGGAGTTGTTTTGTTTAGGGCACTCATCATGCTCCATTCATTATTTATTTAATTATTTATTTACTTATTTATTTATAAATAACGTATGTAATATTTAACTATAATGTTAACCCGTATTTATTCATTTATTTTTCAGAGCCAGTCCTACGTGTAAACAAACCTTAGAAAAAGTATCTTAAAGCGCGAAGTTCCTTATTAACCTTCAAAAGATTTATGCTAGCTATACGGGAACGAACATGGCCGCCATCCACTAGTTAAGCCCAATATGGTGATGTTCCGGCTCCTTCGTCCCTGGCCGGAAGAGCGCAGCTTCGTTGCTGTCATCTAGATAGCGCTCGGGAGACCATGTTTGGCCTGGAGAGGGAAGGGTGTTTGGGAGGGTATACGAGGCAGTCCATGCCTGTAGATCCGAGGGATCATTAGTCGAGCGGAGCACCGTGCACGAGATGAACCGCGCTCGGGTTTTCAGTGAAAGTATCACACGTTAACGTCCCGTGTTAGCCATTTACGCCAACTCTGTCCTCTCAGTCATGAATTCCTCTGTGATGTAATATTCTTATAAACTCCGAAAAAGTTTCTCTCAAAAGTAGAATTAAACAAGTGTTTTAGTCGCAATAATTATACAAGCGTAAAAATCACCTTAACACACATACTCACACACATATACTATGGCAACCAGGTGGGCGAGTCAATTCATATACACTTATTTACATTAATCAATTAAAAATACTTAATTGTATTCATCGATCGACGAGTAGCGTTTAATTACATTAATCAATCAAGATACATGCGGTGGATATACTTCGATCGAAGGTTTGCGTCCACCCCTTTAGAGGCCAGATGCCATGACGTTAGCAGTATAAATCCTTGATTCTTTTTTCAAAAATGTTATACAATGTTATGCATGGACGAACATTAACTGATTGATTGACACAATTATCGCATACATCGATTTGCGGAGGTGGCGGCACGCGACGAAAACATACCCAATTGTTCGATGATCCCGGCTCCTGGCATCAGTAGCACACAAAGACCCACCTATATTAGCAACGAGCACAATAGTCCATTGTTCTCCGATGCCCAGGCCGGCATTCGGTCAGGCCACAAAAGAACAATAACCAATTGTTCTGAACCTCTGCCGCGCGGTATTTAGGCCAGGCCACAATGAGGGGGCGTGGTCCACGGCTTTTTAGGGTGATCCTACAAAAGGACAATAGCCCATCGTTCTACACCTCTCTCTGGCAGTATGACAGTAGCACACAATGGAGGGGGCGTGGTCGACGGCATTTCGGGTCAGCACACAAAGAAGGGGAATGGGATTCGGCGACACATGACAATGGATATCACATTACATCTTATCAGTTGTCGGCATCTATTTGTGTACCTGTACCCGCCTTTTGTTACTATTCATTTGCAGGATTTCTTTCTGCCCTGAGTCTTTATTAGTGGGTATAAAAGATATTCTTACTAAAGCTTATTTTTCTATCAACCACATTTAAATCCAAATAAATCTTTGCAGAAGTAACTGCATTACACATTTCGTTATAGGTACAAAGAGAACAGCGATAGTCAAATATTTAAGAACTGGAGGCTACACCCTTGCCTTAAAGTTCCATACTGTTTCCATGTAGTCGCGAGAAATTACTGAATGTTGACAGGACTTTAACAAAATGACCTAGTAATGAACAATTCGAAACATTAAAGCCGACAGCTAAGAAAAGGCTTATGCCACACAAACTTATTTCAAATAAATTGTATGGTTTAAGGAGATCTACACTTTTTGTGTAGTACGGTTTCGTCTATCGCTTAACGTTTACCAGTAATGCAACGTGATGCAAAATTCTTTCCCAATGAAGGGAACTTCACAGGATATTCTCAGAACGTTCAAGATATACATTTTATTTGTAATGTAAATCTCTCTAACATATAGAATTTTAATAAAAACTGTTAGAGCCATTTTTAGAAAGTCAGAATTTTCGAAAAATGTTGCATGTAAAGGGTAACCGGGGTGTGTGGATTTTCCTGAAAATCTTCATGTCGCATCCCTGGAGGATACCAAGTTTGGTACTTATCTGAGTTTTCGTTTTTGAGTTAATGCTGTTCACAAGCACACAGGCACACTTAAGGAACCTGTTTGTAGGAGTGATTCTTGATTTAGGGAGGCCCAAAGATGTATTTCCGGTGAAATACAGGTTTGCAATTTTTGGTTGGAATGCAATGCTTTCTGTACCTACTATGTACGTGGCAGAGAAAGTTATAATCTAACAAATTCATTATTACTTTACGTTTCTTCTTAATTTACCGACATTTCGTTTCTTCCAACTTCTACCGCCGTAACTATAAATATTTACGTAACATGTTAAATAAATAACGTTCTTAACATTTCACCGTGTTCCACTCCCTATAAACGTAGACACTTTCTTACAATTACTCATATTAACCTATACTGCCTTCTGCCTCGCGCCTGGTATATTAGCTGAACAGATGGATGACTTTTGCTTGTCATACACAATGAATATAAGAATTTACAGGATTCCGGTTTCTTTTAAAAACTGTCTCCAACCTTCTTCAACATTTTCCTTCACTTGATCCCCATTGTAAATCCAATAACAAACCAGTTTCTCGCTAGCTTATTTTTCTACTGCATGGATGTAGGATTTTCCAAAAGTATTTAATTTAAAAAATTATAGCGCTCATCTTATTAAAGATAGACAATTCAAACTGGTCGAGTATCAGCACACTGGTTTACTCTAGCTAACAAAAAGGTATGTTTTTGTACTTTAAAGGCTGAAAACTAATATCTGATTGAGATACGTCGATTTTACATATTTAATCAGGCATACATATCTCATAATGAGATTACAGAGTACGTCGCAATAAGACCTGCTGAGGCAAATGACATTATATTCTAAACTTCTGCATAACAGATACTACTATTCTACTGTGAATAAAGAATTATTGTAAGATATCCACGTGTTTCGCACCCGGCTGCAGGTCTGGATATGTCCGATCTTCCACAGGTGTGAGACATTTCTTTAGACTACCCAAAGACAATACTATTTACTTAAAATAGGAAAATGCCATCCCTAGGAAAGACAGAAAGCTTACCTATAATTGTTATGTTTGACATTTACTTTTCCACTAACTAATAAAACTGATGCCTGTGTAGCAAACGGAGAAACGGTAGAAATACCAAGACAAAATTGAAAACTACAGCCAGATGCTCTTTTAGATTTCCAAATTTGCCCAAGTACTTTTCAAAGGCAGTTAAGAAACGCAGGTCTCCCGTGAAAAGGCAAGCATTGCTGGTGGACAAAATTGCGTCCAAAGATATTCCTTCTTTGAAGGCAGTCGACAAGGCAAATGAGCCTGCTTGTAGCTGTTCATCGAACTTGAGAACTGCAAAAGATGCCACCGAGACGATTGCTGTGGTGAAGAAAATATAAAGAACCAGAAAATAAGTTGGATTAGAACACAAAATAAACTTAAAATCGCCAAAGTTAAGATACTTTTAGAGAAAGGTATTACAGATGCAAAATCACACACCGTGTTAACAGATTCAAGACGGTGTTTGTCTCTTGGTAAAAACAGAACATTAAAGTAGACACAAAGTTAAGAAGGTCAGTGTTAAAAGATAAAAAGGGGATGATGTATAATGACGAATGTCTCCTGGATTCTCTAATCTTGAAAATAAATCTCCTGAGGACTACAGACACTATTTAAGGCATGATTTGCTCCCATGTCCTCTGAACCTCCCTTAAGAGAGTTAGTAAAGGTCTTTAAATGTCCTTATGGCATGAATTACCGTGCTATAACTGCAATAGGAGATTTGTTTACTGAAAAGGAACGGAACGAACGTGTTGTAGTGCTAATCCTCAGTGAAGTTAAACTTAGGGAAAAAATGCAGAATAATTAGCGAGACTTAAAATATAGCTTGTCTGAACCTTAAAGACAGCATGGAGGTAAATCGCACACATATTGCCATTAGCGTCGTCTTTTTCTACTCTCGCGCTGTCGCCAAGTTGCTAATAAGTAATAACATGATGTAAATATTCACTGGTTACAAATTTGAGCTTTTAACACGTTATGCTGTGCAGAATACTTTTCTCTATCGGATTATGTCATTTTAGAGCCTATTTCTGTGGGCAAACATTTCTGAAGAAAGCAAATTTTTTAGTAAAAGTTCGACTTTTGCTGTTTCTATGCTTATCATGCAGCAACTAATAAACTTTGTACCCTTGTCCATTTGTGGATATGTACTTCATATTTTATCTTGGGAATTTAAGTAAATTAGAAGCCATTTAGATCCCACTTTGAAATGTTCGCAGTATGATTAGAAAACGTTCATTAATATTCTATTTTGTTTCAAAAGCGTAGGAATTGCGGGATTTTGGGAAACTCGAAAATGTTTCTTTTCTGAGACGCCTAATTTTTATTTGTTACCAAAATGTATTTTGTTGCATATGAAATTAAAGCTTACTTTACAGACTTTATTCGTTTCAGGTGTAATTGGAACCTGAGTTACGTGAGTCTTAAGACTGATTCCACGCAGGTTTTTGACAAATTTTGACATTGTGCAGTAGCTAAACATAAAGAAGGTTTTAAAGTAACAAAATTAATGAATAGGGTTCCCTTCCTCGCTTGAATACATGTTCAAAGCTTCATGAGATTTGTAGATGGTGAGGACCAAGAATTCCGTTTTGTTGTTTGAAATGACATGGAATGACACCAATTTTACATTTTAATGGCGCTTTAGTCCAAAAGTGTAACAATATCATTCAATTTCAATAGTTGCTGTTTTGTCGAATACTGTTAAGTAACTAATTTGAAAATGTAGGGATACACTGCCCTTCGTGATTATGCTTTCAATTGCATTACTTTAAGGTGAGACTAAATGGAAAAATTGCCAAAAAATTACATCCTTGAAGGATGGCCTTGGCCAAGGTTAGAAGGCCTTGTGTGCACTGCACTCAATCTCTTGCGGTCATTGGGGACCGATTGAGGCACTACTTGATGGAAGTACAGCGGCTCCAGTCTCGAAACCGCACTAAAGGGACTAGGGCAAAGTAGCATGCTGACCACCTGCCACCTGATTACTTTACTCTGCCCAAAATGTCCTGTGTGGACGGAAGCAGAGGATGTAATGGCTAAGCTGTACGTATTATTGCAGCACAACCGTCGTAGAAGGAGTTTACGTTTTTTGTTGTAGTTAATTTACTACGTTAATTGTACAAGCGTTTTCAGGAAGGTGTATTTGACCCTAATTTATGCTTTTATTTGGTCCTGCGGTCCCGTTATTTTTCAAATTGCTTTATCACGTTTTACTAATACGAGTTTTTTCGAGATATTCAAGAAGCTGGAGCATGAGATAGGAATCCTATAATCCAGTTAAACCAATACGCGCACATATAGTCATCTGCACTATTTTCCTTGAATCTCACCCTTTAATTTATCACAGAATTACTTCTTTCCATTTAGGGGTTAAAGTATCCTTATTTTATTGTAGTCCCTTGACTCTAGGGTTTACGCCAATGGTGTAGTTGTACTACAAAAAGTCTTCAAGTTATGCGTGGTTTAAAGGGATTCCGATAATTTATTCCGTATTATTTACATTACCTTCATATCTTTCCTCTCGGGCCATTTTCCAGTGGCTGTCTAAAGCGGCAAGCGAGTTTTATGAATTAGTCTAATTAGTCGCATAGGTCTAGCTATTTTGCGCTCCACGCTTAATAGAATAATTATAGTGAAGGAATTTTCAGCGCTTGTTACGTTCTTCTCTTAGAAACACTTCTTTCTGTCACTATATCCTAATCAGTAATATATTGAACATTATCGTAGCTTATGCACTTTAATTTTGACATATTGTGTATCCTTTGTGCAAATTCACTTAAGCCAATACATACTATTGTCTTGGTAAGAAGACTAATTGTTTTTGAACTCAACTCCTATTTATAGCATACCGAAGGTCATAAGCATACAGATCGTGATACACTTGTATGTTATCCGAAACCGCAACACATTTTTAGGGGTATTTTATTTTATTCCCCTCTGTATTTACACAAAGCCCATAGGAAGTTGGCCGCTATGGAATAATAGCATTCTCCTCGCGCTGAATGCCGACAGTCGCTACTTATTAGCTACCGGTGCGCAATCATTAATAATGATAGGTAGTGTGTTAAAAAATTCGCTAACGATTTATTTTAGTTACTATTTTCTTGAAGAATTCTTAAGCATTATCTCTCTACCTTGTGAATGGCATTCCATCAGGAATTTTACAGTACCTTACCAGATAGTATGATAGCTACAAATTCATTAATTATTGAAGCACCCTGAGGAAATTCAGTCTGATATTTTAAGGCCAGTTGTTGGGTTTGGTCAATTTCAGAGAACCTAAAATGACTATAGTTAAGTGTATGTATTCATGGAGTTATAATTTTCAAAACACACTGTTCTCAGCAGAATACAGCAAGCGATAAGAAATTGCCGAAAAAGTTTATAGTACAGCTTGACACATAAAAGTAACAATATATTTAGATCAAATTCTGAAAGACAAATGTAAGTATTCCACAGGAAGCTGAAAACGGATTAACAAATAGATAGAAGTATCCTCGCAGCTTTGACACATTTACTTAGCGCCAGTCTCCATTAACGACCAGTGTCCTTATTTGAGGACAGAAGGTTTAAGAACGTCTGAAATGAAGAATAAAAAGTATTTGATACAGTCATTAAAAATATATTTTAAACCAAAATACTCTGCATACTCTAAGCATCACTTACTGGCAGATATTTTAAATTACTGAAATAGTGATTTTTATCTTCCCCTTACATGTAACGACTTATTTAACACCAAACTATACATCAGTGAATAATCCTTGCCTTATTTATAGTGATAGCTTTCACTTCATTAGTATGCGATCGTAAATACGCCTAGTTGTGTGTACAACCGTGAATGACGTCTCTGATTTCAATTTTTGTTCACTGTCATGTGCTCAGAGTCGGGATCCGCAATGGAGGACGCTGGAAACATGGGAGTAGGTCGGAAAGGACAGATTGAGGCCACGAAATACTCATACTTGGGAGGGATAGGGAATACGAGGAACGGTAATAGGCAGGTCAGGGAGAGAAGGTGTTCGAGAGGTGCTTCTGGGGACAATTTAGTGTTAATTGGAGGAGGATAGCAATGTGTATGCGCATGCACGTTACTTACAGGGTATTTTGTGTGATGTAACAACTTAAGAGCTTTTTATATCGTGAATGTATCTACGACTCTCTTAAACTAATTCTTCCCCAATTAATCACTTCTATCTTGTCATCGTCTATCTTAAGGTAGATCGTCCTTCTCTATACTCTCATCACCCAGTCTATTCTGACACAAACCAGCCCTCGCGTTCCTCTTTTATAGATATTTCGACGTACTTTGACTGCATTTTAGTCCTTGAGTATATTGTGCCAACTTAAATAGGCTTTGTAGACTGGAGCTGGTATTTTAATGCGTATCAGAGAGAATTTGAAGAAATTTCAGAGCACTTCTATAGCCATTTTGGACACCGAAACAGCTATTTAGGGTCTGAGTACAGAAATTTCTAAGGTACTGTAGCCACTGGAGCAGAAACTGTAGTGCATTTTAGGACATTTCGAAGATATTCTTGCCGCTGGTGCAGCTATTTTCGGTTGTAGGCAGTGACTTTCAGCACATTTTGAAAACTAGCAGGGCCATTTCAGACATTACAAGTCATTTTAACCACTGTATCAAACATTTTCAGTGTACTGGTACAGTTCTTTCGGAAGATTTCGGAACATTTTTAAGGTATTTGATTGCTGTTTTAAAGTATTTTTGTACACTTTTCCAGGCATTTATGATATTTAGAAAGAATTTGAGACACTGGAGCGGATGTTTTAGGGAGAGGAGGCACTTTCACGGCTTCTTACACAACTTTAAGGCATTTCGAGCCTAGGAATACCTATTACAAGCTCTGGTAGGGACATTTTGAGCACTACTGCTAGTCTTTAGGATGTTTTATGAACATTTTAAGGTACTGAAGCCAGTATATTATATTTTGAGAGGACTTTCTCAAGTATTATGGTAGTTTAATCCTGTTTTACGATCATTTGCTAAGTTTTACAGTGATTTGCTATGTGGTAAAGGATTTTTATGGCATTTTCAGTTTACAAATCTTTTAATAGCATTTCAGGTAATTCCTCACCCATTTTCGGATACTTTATAGGTATTTCGCCTACTATTACAGAACTTTTATATACCTTCAAAGCGCATCTCCATATCGTTTATAAACTTATGTATGGCGAGCTGCTAGCGTGTGAGGGGAGGACGGATAAACTGTAAATGGTTTGCATTCCTTCTGAAGCATATTCAACTAAACTATCCTAACTAGATACCAACCATTCTAACCTAACCTAGACCATCTCACATCATCTACTGTATCCTGTCCTTGTCTGAAACAATTTCATACCAACCATTCTCATCTAGCCTAGGTCATCCTTGTTGTTGTCTAACCTCACCTATACCAAACATTCCAATTTAAAGTAGAGCTATCCTTATCTAATTTATCATAACATCATCTACCCTATCCTTGCACAGAACATTCGAACCTAAACAGAACTATTCAACACTAAACTATCCCAACACCGACCATTCCAACCTAAGCTAGACCCTTATCACCTGTTGTATACTAGGATAGTCTAGTCTAACCTTGCACCGAACCTCCTAACCTATCCTAGTCTAACCTGAGCTAGACCATCATCTTATCATCTATTCTATCCCACCATCGTATAACCTAACTTCACACAGAACATCTTAACCTAACCTATTGCAGTCCTACCTGCTCTAGAGCATTCTCTCATCATCTAACCTACTTCATACCAAACGTTCTAACCTGAACCAAAACCTGACCAAACATGACCATACTTGACCATTACGTGACCAAACGTGTCCAAAGCATGACCAAACGTGACCAAACACAACCGGAAACTGACCAAATATGACCATTACGTGATCCAACGTGACCAAAAACGTGACCACATGTGATCAATAGTGAACAGACGTGATCGACCACATGTGACCAATACGTGACAAAAAACGTGGTCAAAAAGTAACACACGTAATCTGACGTGGCCAAACGAGACCAAAACGTGAGCAATTGTAGTAAAACGTGCCCAAGGCGTGAGCAGGCGTGATTAAAAGTGACCAATAGGCTGACCAAACGCAACTTAACCTAACCTAACCTGACACCAACCATTCAAACCTAAAGTAGAGCATCCCTTATCTATCTGCACACCTCTACCCTAATCTAGCACCGAACATCTTGATTTAACATAGTCATAACTATGAAACACTAACCAAAGCTGACCATGAGTTTGTTTTAGTGAAATTATAGGTTTTCATTCAGGTTTTATTATTTGAGACTCTTAATTGGAAAGTTTTGTGTCAACGACATGTGTGAGAGGGCTTGTCCCTGTTTTTTGTGACGTCATATAGAGGCGCTAATTGAGACCCGCTTCAACCTGTCTGATAGGGCAAGACATCTGTCTCTGGTTGCGAGTCATATGTTGAAGGTTAATTATGCAGAGACACTAAAATGTGTGGTATGCAACAAACACGTTTATCTTAAAAGGTTTTAGAGCGAAATTAACCATTCTTATCGCAGTTCACGTTATATATCGTTAAAACAGGTGTTAATATCTTAATGACATACCTGTGTTTTATACACATACTCGCCATTTCATTGTTAAATTTACTGCACGATTGGATTGAAAGCATATATAAACGATACAACATATACCTAATAAGGAGTAGGTCATATTTATTGTATAAGCTATCTTTTTAAAACTTCGACATGCATAAAATGTGTGTGTTATCGTCTAATGGGAAAATACTAGACATGTTACCGCGCCATATCTGAAATGTCATGTATTCTGAGAATTGCGTGCGTCCGCTATAATTAGGAGCCCCTTGGAGCTTAGGAAGAATAACACACATATAGCACTAACTCAGCTGAAACACATCTTAACGACACAGATAAATTCAACATCCCAGGATACACCACCTATCATAACGATAGAAATAGGCGCGGGGGCGAAACTGCCATAAAAAGTTTACAAAACATAGCTCGAGACCTAGCACCGCAACCTCGATTCTGAACGCTTGAAGGAAGTACCATCTATATAACCTTAAATGATAACCGAGAACTAGTAATGCCGGTATATATCCCAAAAGGTATATTAAACGTAGCTGGCATTAACTCACTCATGCAATTAAATAACAGAGTAATTATAGCAGGTGACCTAATATCAAAACACCAAATTTGGGACTCCAACGAGACCAGCCCCGAAGGCACGGCCCTTCTTAACTTAGAAAACCGCACTGAGTATATAATTCACACTACAACAGAACACAGGTACATCCTCTTTAGTAGAAATCAACGTCCAGAAATCTTGGACATAGCAATGACGCGCAACGTAACTCGCAGAACCAACTTACAAGTAAACAATGAGCTGCCATTCGACCATTTACCGCTATTAATAACCCTAGCAGGCTCAGCAGCCCAACAACCATTAGTCCAGCAACGCAAATACTACAAAGCTCGCTCGGAAAGGTTTACTAAAACTGTAAACGAAAATCTACCCACAATGCAACTAAGCACAATCGGAAATCTATATGTGGCAATAACACAACTAGAACAAGTACTCAAGACTGCAACCATCGTGGCAGTAGCATTAAGCAAAACGAGATAAAGCCAGTCTCAACTGCCACAACGCATACCCATGCTAGCTCAAGAAACAAATCGAGCTAGACGAAAATCGTAGTAATCTCGATAGATAGCAGATCTGGAATACTTCAGATACTTAAACGCGTTAGTGACGCAAAAAACAACGAAGTTTATCTCCCCTCAATGCCACTATACGCTAGAAGATCTCGACCACGAACTAAACTCTCTGTGGAAATAGTTCGCTGTCTATCTCGTGACAAAAATCAAATTCCACATCTACGCTTACAATCAAACATAAGCTTCAATAGATCAGCAAAAAGCGGATACACTAGCAGACAAATTCAACAAATATTACACCGAATCCCACTCCGTCCTGTCTACACTTCACAACAGAAACGGAAACCGAAAACCATAACGAACAAGTAACACACAACCTAGTGTGGAATACCAATCCATGGGAAATTAAATGGCTAATGAGGCATCTCTCGAAAAGAAAGGCCCCAGGTGCCACCAGCATCCCAACTAAACTCAATAGTGTACTTCCCCCAAAAGGGGAAAAGCCTGTCCAACACTCACAACTACAGCCCAATTAGTCTACTGAGCACACTAGGAAGGCTGTTAGAAAAAGTAATACTTAAACGCCTCAACACCTAATCAATCAAGCAAAATATACTAATTCCAGAACAGTTTGGATTCCGAGCCAAACATTCAACAACCCTACAGTTAATAAGAGCCACTGAAAACATCACCTACAGTTTCAACAGAAACAAATCAAAAGGCGTGCTATTGTTCGACGTCGAACGAGCACTCGACAGAGTATGGTACGCTGGCCTACTTAATAAACTCAAAATACTAAACATACACGACTCGCTAATCAAACTAATAGCAAACTACCTCAACAACCGAAAGTTTCAACCGAGAGTGAACAATCACCTCTCAACGGAGTGCAAGACCAAAGCAGGAGTGTCACAAGGTAGTCTAATTGGGCCCACTCAATTTAACGTACATATAAACGACATCCCAAAAACTGTAAACGCAAGCTTACATGTATATGCTGACAACACAGAAATAATGACACAATCAGGCGGAACCGAATTTATACACCGAAGATTACAAAGATCGCTCAGTGATCTGGGACATCGGCTTACAAAATAGCGCATTAAGGTTAACGCAATAAGAACACAAACGATAGTATTCATCAAACGTAACAACCACAGATTTCCCAAACAGTAGTTACCACCACTTACTATTTTTGGTGAAAACATAGTGTGGAGAGACACGGCAATCTGGCTAACACTCAAAATGGACCAGAGATTAACGTGGAAAGAGCACATATTTCAAATGCGAGGTAAAACCAATGCCCAATTAAACATATTCTACCAATCATCAACTTGAACTACCAATTAAACCTCAAAATGGCACCCACACTGTAGACAACACTAATACGACCAATTTTCACCTGTGCTGCACCATTATGGGGGTATGCTGCCAAAACATACATCAAAGAATTACAAGTGTTACAAAATAAAATATTGCGCATGATAGTCAAAGTACCTTATGTAGTTCCTTTGGATTTACTAGATGACAAACTTAAGATGCGCATGGTAGAGGAGTTCATTAAGAAACTGACACACGATGCACACAAAAGCTGCACTCTCATCGCAATCCAATAACTAAAACGTTAGGTAACTACGACACCGAGACAAGAAAATATCTCAACAGATCCCATCGCTATTAGAACGAACGTTATCCCAAGATAACACAGAGAAATACAACACTTCCTGGACATTCACCTACAATTATGACAGCGACACCGACACAGGACTACTGTTCACTCATTCCCAAAATTAGCCTTCTTGCTTCTTCTTGTCTTTTGTTTCACACCTTACCCGTTGCAGCGTTCGTTCTCAGAGACTACTTAGGCGTCCCGGAAGAAACGGCCTCCCACCGTGATCGACGTGGGCAGAGATAGGTAGGCCGCTGCATAATGAAGTTGGTCACAGACGACATTAGCAGCTTCACTGACAACGAGCCTGACTAAGATCAGAGAGCCGAATTTATTGAAAACGTCGGTCGTCTGTGTACTGCTGACGTGCTGACATCTCCTGCAAAGACCAGGCAGCAGCAGCATATGATAAAACTTCAACATTCTACATTATTACATTAATGAAACATGTAGTCTCAATTCTTAATACAATAATCGTTCACTTACCCTAAAAGATAAGTTATGGCTACAAATAACATGACAAACTGACAATGCCTACACATACTTACATACAACTAGAAAGTAAGCAATTATATATCCACAGCAATAATGCATGTATCGCAATTGGCATTGTTTGAGTTTCATTGACCATTCCAGCAATTAACCATTCACGTGCTCGCATGCAAAGCATGCCTGCAAATTAGCTACACGCATACTAACCGGGGTGCTATGCTTGACACGGCAAATGCATAAATGCATGTATTCACTCAGCAATATACAAGTAACACGTGGGGTTTTTTAGTAGATACACTGCGTTTAAGCGGTGAGCCCCACATATTCCCCAGGCATTGCTCAAAGCCTGAGGGTCGAATTCAGTAATGCATCCCCCCGAGAAGAAACCTTAGATGGAATTCGCTTCGCGCTCTCTTCAGGGGATGTCTGAGTTAGCGCCGACGCACAATAGCTCGCTTTTCGAAACTCGCCACAGATTTCACCTTGGATTCATAAACGCCGCCACCAACATTGAAATCCGACGAGGAAAAAAGAAGAACCGGCTGAGAATCAGCTACAATACCCCGACAAGTGCTTCGCCTCAGCCGCCACCTCCGGCTGAGCAGCCAGCTGCCGCTGGCACCGCCCAGCTGCCCGAGCCGGAAAACAAGCGCCGCAGCAGTCGCTAGCTCTGCTTCAAAGCAGGAGCACGGCACTTCTTCGCCACAGAAGCCCAGCAGGTTATCTTCACCGCAGTAACTGGACCTTCTCGCGCCGCCGCTCGCCGCCAGCCCTGGTGAATCTGAGTCGCTCTCTTCGTCGCCACCGTTCGCCGCCTGTCCAGCTCTACCTGTGGAGTCAGGCTTTCAGCCTTCACCGACGGCGATGCAACGTGAAATGGATGGCCCCCACAGCATAGTCATCTATGCAGTGACCAGGGATCCTCCAACTCACTTAGTGCTGGAAACTGCAAGTCCCAACTGGCGCTCAGTAATACGAGCCTCACGGATCCCAATCTACTCCAGAGCCAAAACGCCTTGTTTGACTACACCTGGGTGCCACATTGGACGCTCAAGCGGCCTTAATGTGAAGTTTGCCACTACATGGCTAGCGCTTGCGAGTTTAGCCAGCAGGATTGAACGGCCGGTGCTGTGACACCGCTGTTGTGGCTTCGGGCACTCATGCAGCCCTCATGTATCTACCGGACGATAAAATAAATATACTTCACAGAATATTCAACAATGTACTAACAAGCGGGCACTACCCGGATAGGTGGAAGCTGGCCACTGAGGTTTGCTTCCCCAAAAAAAGGGAAAAGCCAGTGAAACCGGCACAGCTACAGCCCAATTAGCCTATTGAGCACACTACGAAAAGTTCATGAAAAACTAATAGTTAAACACCTCATCCCCAATTATTTAACCAAAATATTCTACTGCCGGAAGAGTTTGGATTCCGAATCAAACTTTCAAACACACTACAAATAATCAGAGCAACTGAAAGCGTCACCTACGGTTTCAAAATAATTAAAACAACAGGTGTACTTTAACTAACATTCGACACAGTGAAGAAAGCCAAACCACTCAGCATATACGACTCGCTAATCACACTAATACCAAACTGCCTAAACAACCGAAAATTCCAATCGCGAAGGAACAGCCACGTCTCAACCAGTGCCCAATCAAAGCAGGAGTGTCGCAACGGAGTTTACTTGAGCTGAAGCTATTTAACATACACACACATGCACAAACTTATACATATATGCTGACAATTCAGCAATAATGACACAATCTGGCAAAACAGAATTCATACCCAGAAGATTATAAAGCACTTTCAGTAACCTAGAGTATTCGCTTACAAAATGTCGCATGAAAGTTAATGCACCACAAACACAATCGATAATATTCACAAAACTTAACAATCATAGTTTTCATAAACACCAATTACCGCCACTTAGTGTTTTGGGTGAAAACATTGGGTATAAAGATCGGTAACTCAAAAGGGATCATGTACTAATATGGAAGAAGCACATATAACCAATACGGCAAAAAGCCAACGCTCAATTTGGGCAGGATCTACACACTTATTAACATGGACTTACGAATTAAACCTCAAAATGAAACTAACCCTATGGAAAACTCTGATACGCCCAATCTTCACCTATTCTGCACCAGCATGGGCATATACCGCCAACACATACACCAAAAGATTAAAAATGTACCAAAAAAAGTATTACGTATGAAAACCAAAGTACCTTACCTAGCTCCATCGGATTTACCACATGACGAGCTTAAGATGCGCACGGTGGAGGAATTCATTAAGAAACTAACATCCGATATATACAAAAAAGTACACTTTCACCAAAACCCACTGATAAAAACATTAGGTAACTACGACACAGAAAATAGCAAACACAACAGACCCCTGTCACTAATCGACCGAACTTTGTTCTAATACCACACAGTAGAAATTCAACATCTCCTGGATATTCCGCTACAGCTCTTGACACAGACACTGACACAGGGCACTACCCACAAAAATCATAACATTCATCTTTTCTATTCTCTAAACCTGTCTCCGACCTACCACGTTGCAGAGCCCGCAAGCCCCCAACCACTGCTGAGGCGGTCCGGGAGAAAGGGCTTCCCGCCGTGATCAACGAGGACAGCGAACGGCGGGCCGCTGCATCATGGAGTCGTTCACACAGATAACGTCGGCAACTACACGGTCAACGAGCCTGACGAAGGACAGAGAGCCGAATTTATTAAAAATGATGAGCGCCTGTGCACTACTGACGAGCGGAGATCACCTGCGCAAGCTCAGAAAGTAACAAACGTGATAATACATTAGCATTATATTATTAATACACATAAGCTCTAGCTTTAGAGAATGATAGCTAACTAGTGCTGAAACTAACGGTAAGGCTATAAACACCATTACTAGAAGCACTACCCACACATACAACAATTTAGCAAGAAGGCGATTAAATAACTACAAGAATAATGCATGAACTCTCACTGGTATTGTTTAGTTTTTATGGAACATCCCAGCTACTGCCCTTTGGCGCGCTCGCATGCAATGCGTGCCAGCAAATTAGCTACAAACGTACTAACCGGGGTGCTATGCGTGACCCCGCAAATGCATGAAAGCACGTGCTCACACACCAATACATGACTAATACGTGGAGGGGTTTCTAGTGGGTATTCCGCGTCTAAGCGGAGAGCCCCACATATCCCCGAGCTATTGCACACCGGCTGGGGGTCCAATACAGTAATGCATTTTCCCCCTCTCGGAAAAAAAACCTTAGATTTGCATTGTGCTAGTTTTCTTCGAGTCGAGAACATCATCTCCCCTATGCGAAATCAGCTTTGGAGGGTGTCTAGAAATTGCCAAAGTGAAGAAGTGTGCTCCTTTTGAATATGGCGGTGTCAAGGATATATTGATCATTATTCATAAGGATTTTGCGGTATTAGCAGATTGCTGTGATGGAGAGCGCTACATTCCAGGAAGTATTTCCAATCACAAAGCTTCTAACAAGTGTGATATTGTGGAAAGTGTTTTTTACAAACCTATCATAAGAGGTCACATGAAATGGGCTTTAAGCAGCCTTTCAAGCGTAAGCTTTGTGAAACATTCTTCAGCAATAACTATAGGGGAGAATGTCATGAAGAGGTGTGTAGATTTACTGCTTCTGGAACGAAAATGAAGACGGAGCCTACGAAATAGCATTTAAAGAGCGTCTATGTTTATCTACAGGAAACTAAACAGCTGATAATTAAAGAAGATCAGAAAGGACTTAGAGTTCATAAATCTGCAAAAATTAATCTACTGGTTGAATGTCGATTTGTGAACGCTGTTGGAGAACCAAGGGATAACATATTTAACACACGCAATCACACCGTCGGTCTGGAAATGGATCTGGACTCCATATTATGGATAAAATAGAAATCGACTACTGATATAGAGGAGTCGCAGCTTAAGAGCAGCAGCTGGGGTTGCGTGCTGTGGAACGAGTTCGGCTCAGAATTAATAAGTACAATCCACTTCGGGAAAGAAGCTACATAACGCTACCGCCATCTCCTGGACCTAAAGAGACGTGTATAATGCCACAGAATTTCAGCGATGAAAAGTTCCTTATGCATGATATCGTCCCTAAATTCAGGAGCAACACGCCGAAACGAGTCAGAAAATACAACCAATTTGAAGATAAGTATAATCCTCATGTGTTTCGTTTCCTACATTGACTCAAATCCTGAAGTTTGAGAAAAGGAATAGCATTTCTATGAATGTGTTTGGAGTAAATGAGAAACAAGAAGCTTTTCCTATAAAGGTCGTTGATGAACAACCGTCCAACCATTAACCCTCTTCTATTGAGTAATACTACTGGATCACAATGCTATGTTTGTATAAAGTATTTTGAGAAGCTACTTCTACGGCACAAGACTAAACCTTATTAAGTGATTATACTTGTATGTGATGCTTTTCGCATTTTGATAATCGGTAGGAGGAAGCGGGCTTGAAAAACTACAAGAACATACTACTATCTGTAGACAGCTTGAAATCATAAGGACAGTTATGCCTACAATGGGCAACTCTAGCAAATGTGGAGAGGATTCTGAAGTTTAACTAAGTTATTAATGCGGATTTTGAGAGCATTCTCATGCCGTATCATACATGCTCAGCTAATACTGAAACTTCCTATACAAGCCCATATCAAAAACCTTCCCCGATGAGCATTTATGTTTACGTCAAGCTGTCATCCAGCGATGAATGTCTAGAAACTGGTCTTCCTACTCAGCCGTATGTATATCGTGATTATGATGCTGCTGAGAAGTTCATGGAATATCCAATATCTCAAGTGTGCACAATAAGTGTAATCTAGCATGTAAAACGCCTAAATATATACCAGTATTCCTACATAACCTGAGCGGATATAACTCGCATTTCGTTGTAAACAGCTAGGCCGTACAAGTGAACAAGTGGAGGTGATTCCGAACTCTGAATAAAGCTGCATCTAATTCTCTAAGTATGTTGGGGATATTACTTTTCGGTTTTTGGATCCCTATCGTTTCCTGAGAGTCAGCCTGCATAAGCTAGTAAAATCCTAACAGCATATTCTGAAACAGAACTAAACTTCGGAGAACAGACTTTGAGTTTGATGACTCGTAAGGTTGCATTTCCCTACGATTATGTTACATCGCTGGATGCTATGAGTGACATCCGCCAGCCGTCTAAGGAATCATTGTACTATAAACTGAATGAGGCAGAAATTACCTGTTATGACTACGATGATGTTAAAGACGTGTGGCAGCAGTTTATCATAAGCAATTCAGGCGAGTACAGCGATCTCTACTTAACCTTAAATGTTCTTCTCTTAGCTGATATCTTTGAGACATTCAGAGATCAGACCCTGAAACAATATAAAGTTGCTCCTGCACATTATTCTACCTCTCCAGGATATACATGGTATGCTATTCTATTTTACACCGGAATCAAGCTGTAATTGCTTCTGGATTATGATTAGCTCCTCATGGTGGAATCCGTTATAAGGAGAGGCTTACGTCAAGGTTCTTACCGGTATGCAGAGAACAATAATGCCTACACGGAGATGTTTGAACCACTGAAACCGTTTCAAATTATCACATACGAAAACTACAAATAACCGATATGGTTGCGTAATTTGCCACGCCCTTCCTTATGGTGGATTAGAATGGCTATTTATTTCATGGCTGTGAACTGAATTCTTTCTTCTCTTTAATCTGTTGTGATATTTCTATCATTTGAGGTTTTTCTGTGTTATATACACGTGCAATTTAGTGATGTTCCTGAGAAACTTTAATTTCTGCTTTCTAACTAAAGGTTGATATTTTTTATTTTTATGAATGTATTCTTATTCATGCACGGTATTTAGCATACAAATATTCTGTTAAATTTTTGTAACGTTACTATTACATTTGGTGACTAATTTAGATTTTCATGGTCTGCACGCAAGGAGCTGAAAAAATGAAATAATAATAATAATAATAATAATAATAATAATAATAATAATAATAATAATAATAATAATAATAATAATAATAATAATAAATTTCCAGTATTCAATTATATTTGTTGAACGTCTTTGTGCTTAAATTATTACAACTGAAAACATGTGATTTTATTTTTATTATTTATTATTATTATTATTATTATTGTTATTATTATTATTATTATTATTATTATTATTATTATTATTAGGGAGTCCTACTGTGCCTCGTGTAATTTTGGTGTGCGCTAAGTTTATTTTGCTTTCTTTTATCTTTTTTACTCTTTATATTCCCTCTCTATGTATCTCTACTTCTAGCATGTCGACATGTAAGGGTGGCAGGGAACTCTCTCCGCTACACTGTCGAGTCCAGGATTGCAGCTAAACACGTATTCCTCACTGGGTAAGGATTAATTGAAAGCTACGTGTGCGGTAGTTGTCTTGGGATGGTCAGTGTATATTGCAGTGTACGTGGGTTTAGACCGAATATTTGCCGGCCCTCATAGCCGTGGTCACTGGAGCGTATTGCTTCGGCCCTCCGCCAAGCTGAGGGTCGCGGGTTCGAGTCCCGCTATGGGCATGGGTGTTGGTGTGTATGTGTTGTATATGTAATTGCGGTAATGTAAGCAGTAAACCACTGTAATCATAAACTAAGTAAACAAGGGCAGCTTAAAACATATTGGAACAGTGCAACAATACATACTGGTGGTAATATTTGGTAATGAAGAGAAATTTAGTTTGGAGGAACACGTTTTTCGCTAGGACAATTGGTTTACGGAAAATGTAAAACTAAAATTTTAGGCGCGTTTTCCTAATTCAACGTGTCCAAATCGGGATACGTTCGAGATTTGATAAATCAATTTCGTGTGACCGACTCAGTTTACGATGTACCAAGAACAGGCAGCCTACGCTTTTAATAGACATAAAGCTTGATCAAATTTTGATATGATGTTACACAGTATAACTAAATCAACACGCAAATTAGCTCAAGAAGTCAGAATCTCTAAGTGGACAGCACATATAGCTATAAGAGATAAAATTCAGGTTTTTCCGTTATAAAGTTACCGTGGTTCATGAATTAAAACAAAGTGATTATGAACAGAGACTGCTGTGCTGTGAATGGTTCCAAATATTCATAAATCGACATGAACTTGAAATTTTAGTCAAAACTCTTTTTTTACGCATGTAGCATAGTTTCACTTATCCGCCTATGTAAATTCCAAAAGCTCACGAAATTGGTCTTCAGATAATCCCAATGCAATAAGACAAACAGTTTGCATTCCCAGAAAATTGGCGTATGGATTGCCATATCACGAGAACGAACAGTAGGGCCAATCTTCTTTGATAGTTCAATTAATTCAGATGTCTACTGCTCCGAGATAATTTACAATTTTAATTTTATTTCTCAGTTGAATCAACGTAATTGATTCCTCCTTCTTTCAACAGGGCAATGCCAAAGCACTTACGTCAAACCAGTTGCTTCACATTTTATCTCATTTTTTGGGGAGAGAATAATAACTAAATGTCTATGCCACAACGATCACCTGATTTAGCTTTACCACATTATTTGCTTTGGGGTACAATAGGTAATCAATACTTAGAAACACCTTGAACAGTTCTTTCAGCCGCAGTTTTAAGCTTTATTGCTTTACCTTCTCTGCGGCAAAATCTGAAGCGCAAAAACTAATCTAAAAGCGATCGATGAAGTTGGAGTATCATTAATTATGTGCGGTCAATTGCGCAATAAACTCTAGTGAAAGTCTTTGACAGTATGTGTAAACGAGTTGAAGTCTGCCTTCAAACACGACAACACTTCCAGCATCTGTTATGATTGACTGTGGTGAGTACAAAGTTTACGGTTTGTTTTGATACAAGCTGCAGCCCATGCTACCAACATAACTGCTGTTGCTAGTGCCCTCACAAATATGTAGCCGCTTCGGAGAAAGTTCTCTGGCGCACTGTATATTTATGTGTTTGCAAGACCAAATTTATGCAGACACTCTACAGCAAATAATAATACAGGAGTGAAACATGTTTTATTTCGCCAATATGATGGACCAAGTAAGCTGCCGTGCACTAAGTTTAGAGGAACTTTGTAAATGATACTGTCTTCTCTGAAAATTTTAGTGATCAAGATTATGTGGATGCCATCTGTTCCCCTGCTGTTGACATACCAGCCGATGATGATGGACCGGATGAAGTTATTCAACCTGCTGTAGTGGAAGATGTGCGAGGTCATGTAGAATTGCATTTTACCTCTCTGAAAAGCCGAATCAGTCCCTCAAGCTGGTCTGAAAAGCAAGTCAAATAAATCTCACCGTATGAAAATGTTGCTGATCGGAATAACATCAATTCCCAATATTCAGAAATATAAGAAATGTTAAATGAAGCCTAAACAAAGACAGAAAAAGTAAAAATGAATTTCAAAGTCTACCGCTTAAAGAAATATTTGAAAAATTACTTCATTATGATACGTATGAAAATATTTTAAAGGACACTGTTGCATACGTGAATAGGAAAAAAATACCTGAATGGGTACTTAGTCCATAATAGTTGAGGAACTTTATTGGCTTCCTACCTTTGATGATATCACAGACTGCTTTCAGAAATTATGTACTGGTCTGAAGGTGAAGATACAAGTTTAAGGATTATGAATGAAGCAATGCCAAGTAATAAGTGACTAAGGTTGAAAAATGTCATACATCTTAGTGACAATGATTTGGCAAACGAAAGCAAAAATGACTAAAAGTTTCGAAATTAGATTTCTAACGGAAATTATGAAAGTATCATTTCAAAATATTGTGACGCAATCGTTGAGAAGTGACAAAGTCACAGTATGGAGTCTTCGGGGAATTTTTAGCAATGGATGAACTGGTAGTAAATTGTTACGAACACAACAACCTGAAACAGATCGTCAAAGGAAAGGCAATAATATTTTGCTATAAACTCTTGGATTTTTGCGGATCTAGTGTACTTCACCAACTTTAGTTTATATTGCGGAAAAACTGAAATGAAGGTGAGAGGCACAACCTACTTCTTGGAGCGCGTGTTGTTCTTGAATGTTAGATTGTGGGTGATGCTGACAGGCATATGGTGTTCTTTAGTAATAATTATTAAACCAGTCGGGACCTTCTGATTCACCTCCAATCTTTAGGATACAGAGCAATATGCGCGATGGGGAAGAAACGAACTGAAAGATGTCCTCTGAAAAACAGCAAGGAAATGAAAAAAGAGGAGTGTGTAATCTATGACTCTCAGTTTGATAGTAATGATGAAATTCCTTTTTTAAGATGCAATGACAACAGATGAATCCCAATTGCCACCAGCTGTCTCTATATGAGCCTGCAGGAAGATGTTAAAATAGAGCAAGGTTCCTAGTGAGCGTACTGCCGTGAAACAACGCAAGATTCTGAAATCCTATAATGCTCAAATGATAAGAGTAGACCACCATTGCTGACTAGTAGAGAAATGTGCAACTGATATCAGAAGCAAAATATGGTATTAGATCCCTTTTTATCGATTCACAGATATGAGTATGACGAATTTCTGGTGTTATATAGGCATGTATACGTAAATAAGGCACTTGGTGTTCTGAATTTCAGACGTCCTGTGGCTGTGTAGTATTGGAGATTACAGGCTGGCAACCAAAAACCAAACGAAAATACATATTTGCCTTCTTGTCGCATGACCTCTGTACTAGATGTTAGATGTGATAGTATGTGACATTTCATTGAAAAACGAGACAAGCAGAGAAGATGTGCTCTTAGAAGTTGTAACGGTAAGTCTAGAATATAAGATATTGCAAAATATGCAACGTTGCAGGTGTATACTTGATGTGTACCATAAAGTGTAAGACGAATGTCATTCAATACCAACGAACTGTTCGCATTTTTACAAATAATTATAAAAGTTCCTTATATATATATATTTTAACGCCTAGCGTCCTGATATGAGAACGGCAATATCTCATGTTGCATTGCCGTCACAAATGAAAACTCTTAAAGGTTTATGTTATTCGCTTGTTTGTAACGAGTGTGAATAAAAGTAGTTTTA
Organism: Deroplatys truncata; assembly: GCA_030765065.1. Taxonomy (NCBI): domain Eukaryota; kingdom Metazoa; phylum Arthropoda; class Insecta; order Mantodea; family Mantidae; genus Deroplatys; species Deroplatys truncata. The sequence continues at coordinate 531,006,698 of CM060990.1, read as the reverse complement.
CATTTTTACAAACAAAAGTAATTTGGGTTTTAACGTGGTATTAATTACGATCCAGAAAACATATATCATCGTTATTATAAGGAGCTATAAAATAGAAACCTTTAATATACATTATGTCATAAACTTTATTGCAACAGAGCTGCTTCTTCATGACAAGGATGAGAGTTAGGAACAGATATTTTCAAAGCGAGTATTATTACATAAGATAAACGCTACCCATTCGAGTTTAATCTGCATTTTAATATTTTGAAACTTGCTCCCTATTTGTTTAAACTACTCTTACAATATATTTTTCTTCTTAAGTTTGTACATTTATGTATGTTCACTCTCTCTTTCAAAGAAGTGCAACTACTGCCTCTATTAATTGAAATATACCATGATTATATAAAGGGTGGATCATTTAAGTTGAGACTAAATAATATCTCCAAAACTAACCGTTCTAGAAGGAAATGTCTTTAATAAAAGATGCTTGATATTATGGGGGAAAGTAAATGCCATTAGTCGTGTTTTGTTTGGAGGACGTTATGATGGTCATTTTAGGGTCATACAAAATGTAGCTTCCCATTTTAAAAAATTAAATTTACATTTTCTATTTCTTCGGTAACGTGTTCCATATTTTCTTTTATTTCACTTCTAACAGGCGTATTTCCCTTCTAATTTCATCCCTGAATGTTTCTAATGAAAACTGTTGAGTTTCTAGCTTTTTTTCATAATTCCTATAGAGTATTTTCTAATTTATGATTACTACTATCCATCTTTTGCTCTAAACTCTTTCCAAGCTGTTCTTGACTAGTTTCTAACCTCTTTCCTATCTCTTGTTGACTATGTTCTAGTTGCTTTCCTAATTCCTGTAGAATATTCTATAATTTCTGATTATTACACTCCATTGTTTCCCACATACTTTTAACATTTCCGTCACTGTCATTAAATTACTTCTTCTTATTCCTGAATTATTAATTCTTCCTGCCTTGCTTCTATTGTTCTGCATAATTTGACCATTTTCCTCTGTTTCTGGTACTCTATTCTGTACAACTTTATACTTCTACTACTTTCTCAATCCTGGACTTCCATTATTTCTACGGAATTACTTTTATGCAACATTGTTTCTCTTCTTAACCACATCTACATGAACAACATTGAAATAAATAAATTTACACTCAGTATCTTGCTTGCTGATGTCTACTGATGTCACTGTTGTCTAATGATGCCGATGCTTTTCTCTTTTCTTTTTTGCTCGCCCTGTACCTTTGTAGCCCGAGCTACCGCCGTTTTGGATTTTCTTCTTCCTCTTCTTGCTTTAGTTCGCTGGGTTTGATTACCAGTGTGAACTCCTCATCTTCTGATGTTCTTCGCTTCGAAGTCCCGCGGCGGTGCGCCAGTGTGAAGCCGGATTGCACCACGATGAGGCGCCAAGTTTTGAAGCTGGACATTGGTCATCACTTTTTGAACCCGTACCCTTTGCTTCAATATCTGCTGTTAATTATGTTATCGGCTGCTCCAGCGATAGAGCTATGAGTGGTTTCTCAGGATATGCATTTGTGTAATGCGCAGGATATCACCAGTTTAAATTGACTGAGAAGTTACATGTGATCTACGCTGTCCAAAACTTAAAAACCCTACATATGCCTTCCTTTTCTCTTATGCAGAATTTCTGCGGACGTAATTTGTTCAAGTGTACTGAACTTCACTCTAAACTGCCTTTCAAGAATCTTTAAGCTAACGATTTCGCTCCTACGCTGTTACTAATGCCTTTGTTTAACACGACTCGATAATAACTTTTTTCTTCGGACAAATCTTTCAGCTCAAGCTTACTGTACATTGATTTAATATATGGAAATTATTAATTGCAATCCATTTCTTTATTTAATTATTTATATCTTCCTGTAAATAATTATGGTATCAGATGCTGGAGTTGAGCTCTCGTGAAACTTTAAGTTTAGTCCACTTTCGTCACAATTATAAAGCTGCAGGGAAGGTGTATACTGATATGCCTTCTCTGTCAAGCACTCCATATAAAATAAAATACAGAAAAAAACGTTTGTTTTGCGCTTCCTTCATTGGCGAATAGTTTCTCCCTGTTTATTTGTAACTTAACACCATTCCATTTCTCCAGCCAATCTTCAATTGCTATTAGCTCATCACAATCATATTTACCCAATTTCTTATAAAACCGGGTGGCTTTTTCTTGTAAAATTAGCGTCAAAATAGGTAAGCGTTTTGCTCTGCGTAGAGTAAACCAAAGATAAAGCGCCTCGTTTACGGCATTCTTCATTATCTTATAATGTTTTATTCCATCGTTGAAGCCTGTATTGAACACCACTTCTCTATTTCATTACGAACCTCCTTCCAATCACTCACTGTGTTACTTCATACTTCCATCTCATCTGCTAACCTTTTTGCTGACTATCCTGCATTTAATCACTTCATTGTACGAAGTTTTTATTCCGTTACTACATTACTTTTCCTGTTTTGCGGACATGTTTCTACTATATCACTAAGTAAAATAATACAAACTGTGTAACTTCACTTAATTGAAAAATAATAATCACAATAGAAATACTGTATTCCTATAGTGTTGTAGCATAATGCTCACCACTGACTAAATCAGACTACAGAGCAAGATAGTATACAGAATGCAGCTGACAGTACTCTACAATCTAGTGAATAACGCTTTCGCTACTCCCAGGCCTAAACCTAATTAATTGTCACACACAAAAAATAAATCCCTGAGAATCGGTCCGTATATCCCAGGGTTCGTATATCCGTGGGCCGAATATGAGATTTTACTATATAACAAGCTAAAATAAGAAAATGCAGCGATGAAAATGACTTATTACTCTTGAAGTATACAATCTTGTAGTGCTCAATTCATTACACTTTTGCTCATGGAACTTTCTGTCATTAAGTTACAAAAGCTTTATTTCTGGATACATTATAATGTGAAAGTTATACAACTAGTTACGTAGCATTAAAACTACATCAGCGAGGAGCATTTATTGGTTTTACAGGTTCCATTTATCGATTACACGTCCATGTAATTTTTTTCCATTTCTAAACACAATACCAGTGTTATGTAACCCGATATCAAAATGTATTAACATACGCAGTCTTAGATAATTAACAATCCGGAAATTTAATGAACGACATCACACTTTGAAATTTCTGTGATGCTCCAAGAAATAAACCATGACAAGCTTTGCATTAATGCCTAAGACCTGATTTTACTTTTAAGTTATTAACCCCTGTTCTCTATGATACATTCTCACTTGATCCTTTATGCACTCTAATAGTGGCTGGTTAGCAAAAAACAAGTTACTTTAGTTTATTAATGCTGTAGATTGTCAATGTTTGATTGGAAGCCTTATTTTCAGAACGAGCTGCGCTCTAAAAGTATTTAATTGCTAAGATAAATGTTTATCTGATATAATAAAACGTATAATTAAATTTTCATTTTAAAAAAAAACCGTGTTACTAAATGCATATATCTTTCCGCTTAGATATTTAAAACATCAATCCATTACTACACAACTTCTTTATAAACTAATCAAATAGTATCTATAGCCGCTTACAGAGTATTTCACTCAATTAAATTTGCAGAGACAACTGGCTGCGGCCGTTGAAATAATTCTTATACCTTTTGCCGAATTGTGCTGCAACGTTCTCCCTAACTTTGAAGTATGCTGGTTTCGAGGAGAAAAAAATGCTACCGTTCTTCCAGAGAGGAAAGGATGGAGGAAGAAAAGAATGGCGGCAACGACAGTCGTAAAGAAGAAAGTCGGGGAGGGTGGAGGCCGCAAGCCCTCACTGGCGATAAATTAGAAGGAAGTACAGTAATGGAGGCGTGCAAACTTCTGCAGTACATCTTATCAACGCGGCAGTTTTACTACTGCTGGAGAGAAGGGAGCGTGTAGCGGGGGTGAGAAACAGTGCAGGCGGCCACCTCTTTATCTTTTATTGTACTATTTGTTTATTAATGTTTAACTAACTTATTATGTATGCAACTTTTCATTACTTTCTATAAATTATTGTTTAAGGAATTTCTTGAATATCTTAAAACTGGCCGATTAAGGCTAAGCCCATCATGAAATTCATCTCGCAATTATTTGTATACTATTATAATTAAATACTTGCACGTTAGATGTATTTCACTGATTTCATGCACAGCTTTTTTAATTATTGCATCGACTGTAAGCACCCTGATATTTCGTAAAACTCTTAATATGCTCTCGTACAATCTACGCACTGACCTCGTCTTTAAATACAATGTGGAAGCAGCAGCTATTATCATTGGTGATTCATCTGGAAATAAAAGGAATACAAAAATAAGAAAATCCATTGTTTACACATGAATCGGGTTATACCGAGGTATTTTGAGACAGAATGTGCCCGGATTAATGTTATAATGTGTCAATTTATTTAATAATTAATTTGATATGTGGATGATATATGTGTGTAATTTGGATACCGGGTAAATAGTAATTTTTGTGTAATGTAATATTAGTCTTATATGTAATGTTCCTGTTTCGCTAGTTCTAGGATGCCTTAAACTCTGCGGTTTTGTAGAAAATATGCTGTTCCCAAGTGCAGAGAAAGTTGGGATCTTTTGTATTAGAACCGAGGGTAAGGTTTTTTGATCCTGTTTGTTTCCGCTTGAGAAGTATGGAGAGAGGGAAATTTAACTGAGAACGGAAAATTGCCCAGAGAAGCCCGTGTAAAAGTCACATGATATATATACATAAACTAATCAATCAGAATATATATATATATATATATATAAATGAAGCAATATTTAACCACTCTGAGAGAGCCGCGAAATCACCTCCAATGAGAGATCAGTATCCTTAAATTATAAGCGGGGGATCGTACTATATAGTCAGCGTTTATTCCAAAATTTAGGAGTTGATTTGCAGTTACAGACGAGGAATCCACGCCACTCAGTAATAAAAAGCTGGCGCGCAAATAGCCTCCGCATTTGCCGAAGTATAAGCGTAATTACCGCGATTAATTAATACCGTATTTTGTGCTTCGCGAGTCCAGTCTAGAGTTCTGATTGAACAGGAACTTTATTCAGTGTTTTAGAAGTGCAAAAGTGATAATAAATTGCAGCAAATCAAACATTGTGATGGCAGTAAATTCTCCTCAGAGTTCCTTAGTTCTACTACCGAGGTCAATGAGCGTATTAGCAGTCCTAATAGGCAAAGTTCATGCTTATATCTCCGCTGAGAGCCACTAGCCAGGGCAACAGCGAGGATTAAATCATATTATTTATTTTTATCACCTTTCTACGGAGATTGACTGATGAAGACGAAGCCACGTTGGACGGAGGATAATAAGCAGGTACAGTGCATTTCACCATTACACCATTATTGCTCCTGTACCTACCACTGCACCGCGGTGGCTTGTGACCAACGCGAGCATCAAACCCGGGACTGAAACCAACAGCTAGGCCACCTCTCCGAGGAGTGCGAAGACCGACGCAGCCTTTATTTTCATTAATTTTGCGATTGTTTTCATTGGCACTCTTCAGAAAGATTTTTTTCACTCCAGCGACATTACGTATTCCTTCTGAGATGGCAAATGGGTAGGTATATGAACGCTTTTTTCTGCCCATTCACACCGCTCATCTTCCTTCTATTGGAAAAGAAAATAGTTTTAAGAAAGCTGGTGAGCATTGCACATTTCTCTTCTGACTTTTCTGGACTTATGTTGTGTTTTGTAGGAGAATTAAACACACGATTTTCATGAAGGAAAGCATTCGGAATGTTGTAACTAGTGTCCAAGTTTACAGACATTAAGAAATAAATCCTCACTAATAGCAATGCTGTTCCAGTATATTCTTCTGGCAACATAAGGTTACATAATCTGCCTCAAGCTACACTTACCTCTACACAACGCCTAAATACATAAGGGTTTAGGGAAACAAGTAATCTTATTTCCTGTGTTATCTCGGACATTAAATTTCTGCAGTTATCGATATGTAATTATCCAGTGCTGCCTTTTATATCGTTCTCATTATTCTTTCATTAACTTTGATCACTTGTTACCTTAGTTTGGTTTTCTTTTCTCTGTGCAAGATTTTCATAACCCAGACCTTCCATTTTCATAAATGCCAATTCATCAGTATACTATGAATAAGAAAATATATTAGCCAGTTCAAATTTGATGTCAACGTGATAAGAAACTTCAATCTATTTATAACAGTGCATGAAAATACGTTTCGAATATTATTTAAATTATAGTTATGAACTGCTGTATATAGAAATTCAAATAAAGATTTGATAATTATGGTTTCTTTCTTGGCAGCACTAAATAGTTTTAAACAGTTGACAAACGACATCCACATTCAAACAGAAAACGTGCTTTTTAATTAGATTTTTTGGAACAGTTGTTAAACAGAATAAAAAAATCGTACACGTTACATTCACATGACTTTGTGTACCCTCTTACCATTTATTAAAGCGTAGAAAAGCTATTCTTACAAAAGCTTATTTTTCTCTATACTTCATTTTAATCGAGACAAGGTTTTGCAGAAGTAACTACGTTACACATTTCGTTGTAAATGCAAAGAGAATGTCGACAATCAGATGTTTTTAAACTAGACGCTATATGCTGGCCTTAAAATTCCATACTCCTTCCATGCAACCGCGAGAAACAAGTGAATGTTGACAGGACTTGAAAAGAATGACAAATAATTCATCAATTCAAACCATTAAAAGGGATGTCTCGGAAATGGCTACTGCCACAAAAGAAAGTTACTTGAAATAAATTCATGTTTTAAAGAGATCTAAACCTCTTCTTTTGTTTTTGTGAGAGCATTTTCGCCTATCCCGTAACGTTTACCAGTTACTATACAAAATTATGCAAAATTTCCTTCGGACTGAAGAGGACTTCACAGACTATTCCCAGAAGATTCGATATATACATATTTTGTTTGTAATGTAAATATCATTAATATATGGTATTCTAATTAGTCTTAGAGGCATTTTTGAGAAAATAAAAAATTTCGAAATATGTTCCGGGTAAAGCGTAGTTGGGGTGGAGGAATTTTCCTGAAAATCTTTGTGTCCATCTTTGGAAGATGCAGAACTTATATACCAAGTTTGGTATTTATCCGACTTTTCGTTTCTTAGTTATGCTATCAACAGACACGCACACGCACTCACACACGCACATACACACACAGACACGCTCACACGACCTTTCTCTAAACTGCTCTGTTTTATTCAGGGGACCTCAAAACATATGTTTCCGTGGAAATATCGGTATTGAATTTTTGCGAAGAATGCAGTACATTCTCTATTTACTATTTACGTGGTAGAGCAAGTAAAAACAGTATCACCTGTGAAAAGTTATATATCTCTTGAGGACAGCATAGCTATGATTTGCTACCTTTTATGAATAAGATGTAAATATTTGTGTAATAGCTTTTTCCTTAAGTTTGGCTGTCCCGGTACCAATGACGGGCTCAATAAGGCGCTTAGTCTTGTTGTGCCATGGCTTAGGAGATAGCATTTTCGAATCCGCCTCGCGCAAGGTGTTTGTGTCTGTACACGTATCCTGTACATGGATTTAAACCTAACAACAACAACAACAATAATAATAATAATAATAAACTGGCTTTCCTAGGCTCATTTTCCTATTAATAGTGTAGCATACCACTAGTGGGCCCAATCTTCGAACATTTCGGACACAGACTGCTGTCGAGAACAACTTTCAGAGGGTATTAAGCAGGGAATAAGACTGAGAATAGAAATAATATATGACATTTACATCCTACTCGTCTGAAAGGTAAGGAAAGGGCAGAGCAGCAAAATCGCAACTTTACTGCAGCTTTCTACATAATGACACACCACACTCTCTATAGTACACGAAGTAAAATCATTCAAGAAAATCAAACAGCGTTTTCCTCTAAATGTGGTTCTTTTGTATGCGGGAGGCAAATCTTAACTATTGTGAAGCATAAACTTTACGATAGAGCATATCCATTTTTGTATATCTCGTACATCCATTTGCTTTGTTTGCCAGAAATGTTAGAAATGAAAACAAAGGTTCATGTAATGCAGTTTTGATTTGTTGTGTATATTTATATTACCCCATTTTTATGCTTTCTCATGACAACAAATTGCGTGAAACAAAGATGTAAGTACTGGGTCAAAATAAAGCAGCTTATAACTCCCCTAATCTTACACACTCTACAATAAATGAGACATATTTTGAGCGCAAAGGAAGCTGGGACAGCAGTACAATATTTTTTTTAAACGTTAAAGTAATTGAAGAGAAGGGGACCTATGTGCAGCTATATCATAGTATATTCCTACCAGCCATTAAGAACGTTATTGCGCTTCTCAAAATATTTGCCATTTCTGGGCAGTGTCTGTAGGATATGTGGTGCTGGTCGCAATACGTGGTAAATTTTTGTTTCTGCTGTGAAGTTTTGTAATTATATTGTGCATAGGAACAACCTCTTTTAACGCCAATCATTTTATACCGATTCAATCCTGCACACACTCTTTAAAATTGCAGCAGAAACAAAGCATAGACCAAATGGGATGGGTTTGTAAAAAGCGCGGAAGGATGTTATTTTTTCTGAATCATTAGCGCAGCTTATGAGACCACGTAGAGCTGTTACGTCTTTGGTCTGTTTCTAGACTGCTATAGTGTTTCCCCTCTATTTTTCATACTTGATTATTGCTTTTTTCTTCTTAATGTGAATGGAAGGTAGTTTTGAATAAAGAGAAGCTCTTCATCCAGATATGAATAGCCTAGAAAACTTATGGAGTACTCGGTTAAAACATTAGAATGGAATAATTGAGCTCTCATAAATGGGCTAACATCTAACCTTAAAAACTGAGATATGTGCTATAATCTGTTGCAAAAAGTGCATACCAATTGCCACAAGTTTGGCTAACATCAAGTAAACCTGTGTCAGGACATACATGTTTTGTAATTTTATGAAATTTTATTTAAATCGTGTAATTTTCTATTGTAATTCCAAAACTATGTAAAACAAGTTTCTTTACACAGCAATTCATGAATTGCTCTTGTTTTATTGACAGATTAGTGAACATTATTCTTTTTTTTATGGACGCTCTTTAACTGCTGTGGTCCTTAGCGTCCCATTCTATGTTGGGCGTGAAAGACCGGTAATTTTGCTCAGAGGACACATTATCAGGCTTGAGGTTCTTTAACGTGCTGTAGATCTACGACACAGAACCACCGGCTTTACTTCCCTTCCAAAGGAAGCCATGCTAAGGATTTTTACGCCCGAAAACATTCATCGCTCTCTTCCTACGTGTACTATAGTCAAATGGGTAGTTTCTTGACATTTGTAAATGTTGATATCTCTGTTATCACTAAAATAATGGATAATCCGTTTCTGCGAGCAATGGCGATTGATGGTGTTGTTTTCATCGCTTATAATGTAGAAACTTTCTAACTGCATAAATAGGTTATTAGAAGCTTCCCCCAGAATATTTATATGCAGGGATTTTAAAAATTTACATTACATTTGTTTCAAATGAAGGCGACATTGGCGACAATGCGGCCGTTATCGCATCGTTAAGAGTTCGTAAGCTACTGACTCTGAAACATTCCGATTTTGCCAACTCACTTCTGACTGTAAGATTACATCACACCAAGGCAGAAGAAGCATACTATATTCTGAAGACTTTTAAAATTCTCAGTAAACACAGTGGTAGTGGGTTTTATCACCAAAATGGATTTCCAACGACAATGGTCAGCACAGAAATAACCTACTATTTGATAAATTTCCTTACTAACAATCCTGGAGTCCACCGATGTTCAGAAGGAGTATCAAACATGCGTGTGTAGAGGGAAAATGTTGATCGGGCAAGTGGTGAAACAGCTTTTGTTTCTCTCTCTTTCTTTATCTCTCTCTCTCTCTCTTTCAAACTTTAATAGAATTATGGTAGGGTAAGGACAGGTTGATACTGTATTATGATTGTTATCATGCTCAGAACAAAAAAGTTATTTTATTTTCCTCGTTGTTTGTGCCGTTTCCGTCACGGAGTTTTACAAGTGACTTATTCACAAGTTGTACTGATCATACATTCCTGCTAGGTGAAGCGGAGTTTTCAGCATTTAAAAAATTAAAAGGAAAACCGTGTACATGTTTTCTGCTCCTGATTGCTTTTCAGTGATAAGGAACGCGATACCGAAGGTCACTAAAGCAATAAAAAAAGCTATAACGGTCAAAAAGTAATGTACAGATAAACAACAAAGGTGTCTTTTTTTGAGTTGAGTTATTAATAAAGCTGCTCCGATGTGCAAGGCTGGAAAACTGCAATGCTGAAGAAAAGAAACATAGATTGGCCTTCTTAGAGGTAGCATGTTCATATACTTAGATCAAGTATAAGTGATCTTCGACCAAAGTGTTCTATGGGAAGACGAATTACAACAGTAAAACTAAGTGATGTGTTGAACTTCATTCTTTACAGTCCTAAAAATGAGGAAATCAAAGCAGATAGAAATGGCTAACAGAACGTCGAAGATATAAAACATAATTTTGAAAAATAATATAATGAACAGACTGATTGACGTTTGCTACTTAGACAACAATTACTATAAAATATAGTTTCATTCATAAATAAGATACTTAAACAATGATTTGCAACAAAATTAAGTAAATATTTAGTTGCCCTTAGTTTAAAATATTCCAAAACATCTGAGCATATGAATTTGCAGAGTATGCATTTGTAATGTTTAAAAATGTATGATAACGGCTTTTATCTTTAAATCATTAATTGCTTGTGATTGATAGAAGTACTGAAAATTTTCAGGATTACCGAAATCTATGCTTGTATTCATTTAGCCCTTATGAAACTGGTTGCTCTATACCTTTATTATTCTTCAAAATAGGTTAGGAAAATTACCAACATTCATGTCCCAAATTTAAAAAGTACTTGTATAGAACTAGGAAACGCACGTGGCAGCAAATTTAGCTTTTCCTTTTATACATGTTCAACAAAGTAAGCTTGAAATTGTAATACAACTTGAATTTCAATGCTTATTTCAGAGTACAGTGGTTCAGAAGTGACAGAATTTCCTGGTAATCACAGAAAGTATTTGAGTTGCGCAATGAAGCCAAGAAATGGAGAGATGGAAGAAATGATAATACAAACCCTGTTCTTTCAACCTCTACCTCACGGGAGCGTTAAAACTGTGAAATGAGCGGATTTCATGGGCTTGGTGGTAAGAGAGTAGGAGAGGGGGAGAGGGAGAATTTAAAGGAGAGTAGCAATTTATTGTAGTTTATCTCTAGTCGTAAAATGCCGCGATTTTCAGGTTTCATCGCCAGTCTTGTAAGTGGAGAGCCCGGAAAAGGTGGAATACGTTATGGTTATAGTACTCGCTTCGAACAACAGGGTAGCTCAGTTCCTTTCTGCCCAAGGCGGCAAAGTCCTGCATGTAGAAAGGGATTTCTTGACGATAGAATTATAGTATATCTTCAAGATCAAACCGGAAGAGTTACCTTTAAAAACTGTAGCTGTAGAAAGTTTGAAGTAATAATTCGTTTTCATGACATTTAGGTAAAGTTGTCTACTCCAGCTCAAGCCTAAGGTCATATTAATACTTATAACAAGACAAATTAGTGTGATATGATACTGAAAATAAAAACAAATGCAAACAAATGCAACTAAAAACAAAAGGAATTAAAAAAATGTTAATCTTTTATCCATTTAAACTTGTGTAATAATCGTCTTCTCTCTTGTGGTACGTGAAGAATAAACAGAAGAAGTAGCCTAAGTATTGTAATAATAATAATAATAACAACAATAACAATAACAATAATGGCACATTCGATGATAATGTACTATTAGTCATTCACGATCCTCTGCAACAACCTATTGTCATGTATACATCAACCATTAATACTTAGAATAAGGAGATTAAAATGTTCACCTCCAATGAACATCATCCTTCTTAGTACTCACTCCAATATCACATTACAGTTATTGCTTATATATAATTCATGTAAACTAATTACATTTCTGCATCTTTGTTACACTAACCATTTTTTCTATCTGTGCGAGTGTCGCTGAATAATTTGAGGACGTGGTTTGCATAACAAAATATTTAAAATAGCAATGAATTCTTTAGTAACATATTAAATGTGGTTATAATTTTTTGAAGAGTGCAATGATGAATCAGATGTTTTCTATCTCAGAGAATAGCCACATATTGAATGGGCCATTTTGTATCAACTGCAATAACAATATCGATAAGGAGGACATGTCAAATATAAAAAAGGTTTAAAATTCGCCGAATGAACCCTTTGCCACGAGTTTGGTGAAAAGTCAGGATTTTGAAGGGGGTGTTGGATTCTCGTTATATAACTCATTAGATTAATATATATTACTTGCGGTTTTGACTCAGGTAGATATCATATTACTCATTGCATACGAAATGTGCTATTAATTGCCCATGATATGAGGGTTCTGTGCACATGGTGCTATGAATCTTTCCATTGAACGTATCCTTGTTATGTTCGAGGCAGTGGGCCTTCGCTTCCTTATACTCTGCAAATTCACCTCAGACTGCATTACACATTGATGTTGAGAGCATGCACATTATTATATTTACATGTATGTTGCTGATAACTTTCCACTCGCTAGTGCCTTTCACAACCAGTTGCAACCTTGTATGTCTGTCGTAACATATCCTCTCCCTCATATATCCTTAAAGGGTAGTAGCGTGCTTTTAAGGTTTAGCAAAACAGGTAAACAGGAAATTAGATTCATAGTTTTACAAGCATAAAAGCTGCTCGGCCTTGCTTTGGTAGTTACCAAAGAACAGAGGCTTTCTTCCATAATTATTCAGAGCTTTGCATGAGCTTTAATATTATATACGTTATCAACTTCCCATTTATACATAACTTAATTACTTATGTGCGGTATGGAACTAGAAGAGAGCCCTAGAGGATGAATGTTCACAATGGAGTTTTCCCATGAATTTTATTATCCTTTTGGCTAATTTACTTTTATGCTTTAAATATATTCCCTCTATTCATCCTACTTATCAGCAGCATTACAATGCAACGGTTACACCTATACGAAGTCAATTAAACCTTTCTGCATGCAGAAATTCAATTGAACTCCAAATATATACAATTCTGTACATCGTAAAGGATCTGGCTTCAGTGATTCCAACTCAGATCCATGGTAGAATATTTGCAACTTCATTATGATAGAACAAATCCCTGAAACTATAGGAGCTCAATAAAGCTCTTCTTCGCATAACTAAGTACAAACACACCAAAATATATACGACTTTAAACTTCCTCTTCATCGCTGACTCAGACCCATGGCAAAGTTTTTGCATAATCGGAAGAGAAGAACAAAAGCCTAGACGTGTTCAAGCATCTGAATGTTTAGCCGATAGCCTGTCGCCGATGACTTGTTGATGTTAGTAACACAGCTTTGTCGTTCACAAACCACACGTTTATACTATTTTGTTATGTGTCCCTAACCATGTTGTTTCGTTTGGTATAAGAACTATGTGCATAAGCTGAGATTCAATGGTGAACATTGTCAAGAAACTGCATTTCTTTTAATAAATGTTATAAATAGAAATTTTCACTTACGTTTGATACAAATTTTATCTTTGTATGCAGTATACTTATATTTTAAATATATTTTCAAAATGGTACTGCATCTAGCATTTTATGCTGCGAATTCCGACACCACTTTGCAAACAAAAAAAACTCCTGCACACTTTGGAGTAATGTGATAAACGCTATCCAACATTTAGGAAAATTTTCCCTATACATTTCCTCTGCATTTGTTTAACATACTTAGCTACTGTTAAGTATGGTATGTTGTACATTTTGGTACTATTACTAAGTATGACATTTTATACGTATTTAACCCTCGAGCAGTCGCGCCAATTTTTGTAACTTTAGTGGTCGTGTGATAGACTCTGTTAACCAGCAGTTGTGTTGTTTAGATAAATGAAAAACTACTGATATAATATGCCTTGCATTAACAATGTTATACTGTATTTTGTTGTTTATACTTATATTGTATAGTTATTTAACTTTTGACATTTACTTTTTTCTAAATAAGTAGTTATTAAATCCAATAACGCTTTCCTGGTCTTTTATTTACAATAAGTCCCTAACAAACACGCTAAACGTATATTACGACTCATCTGCTTTTATTACTCAGTAGTTGTTTTGCACACACACATATATATTACTCTCACCGCACTTGTCTATTACATGGTTATCTGTTAGAGGTGATGATAATGTTGTTACCTAAAATTACTGCTCTTCCAACTCATCCACAGTTTTACGCGCGGCGCGCTTTTCACAGACAATGGAAGAATAACTTCTGCATACAATCATCTTACCTGACTACATCAAATTTTGGTGACAACATTATTTTTTCTACCGCAATGAGGTTCTTCCGGTTCTTGAGGTATCTCCAATTGATAAGATGCCAAAAATATTTTGAGATCCTTTGGAAGAGACGGAATTTGGGTTGTTGTGACGAAGTGGGTTTTCATATGTTTTGAGACAACTGTTTCAGAAATATCCTCCTCGGTTTTTTTGTGTTTTCTACACTGTATTGAAACAATATTTGGGCAGTGATACTAGCAATATTTAGTAAGGCGAACCATCTTCTCGTTATTAGAGCAACAGACTGTTTACTGCAAATCTGATCGACTGTGTCAACACCTCCCTTTGTCATTTTCCAGTCCACGATAATGAGTGGTTTGTTGGCTGCTTCATCAATTGTACCCTCACTTTGCATGGTACTAAGCAGGGAAACATTTGTTTCCTCTGAGCGCATGACATCATTGTGATATATTTCTGGTATCCAAACAATGAAGACTCAAGGTTCCTAGATTTCAACTCTAAGAATTCAGGAGGGATTGTTATTTTATTTTTCTTCAGAGTTCCAAAACAACTGATCCGTTTCTGCAAAAGTGAGACTGCCAATGGATAACTGGTATACCAGTTATCAAAAGTAAGATTCCGATGGGATCCATTTTGAGTTTCTGCCATTCCATCCACAATATCCTATTTTATTTGATCTTTTAAGACCCATCTGCTTGTTTCTACAGTACCTATAGCTCAACTGATGCTACATAGAATGCTTTGGAATCGCAAATAGCAAACAACTTCCAGCCGTACTTCGCGGATTTGCTCGTCATATATTTAAATGAATGAAGATCACGCTGTAAAAGATGGCAGCGCCTCATTTATACCTTGTCTTATCATAAATACTGACACTAAATTTTGCCCCTTATCTCTCGATTGACGAAACTACGCAGCGGCTTCTGGAATTTTTATATTAAATAAACATCCTTCCTCAGAAGTATTACCTATCGACATTCGATATTTATCTTTGCTTTAAGATGGAATGGTCTGAGAAAGAAAACAATATAGGTATAATAGAGTTACGTAAGTGTCAGAAGGATTCAAAGGCAATTTTCAGTTTGTTAAAGCCGCTAGGAATTTCACTCAGATATGTTCATCGGACCATTCAAAGATTCAACCCCATTCCTAGTGTTGATAATAAACAAAGATCTGGCCATCTTCAATCGGTTTGAACCCGAATATGATAAGTGGGGTTTGAGAACGTGTCAACAGAAATCCTATTGGGAAAATAATAATAATAATAATAATAATAATAATAATAATAATAATAATAACGGCGCAGCAGCTTTAAATGTCAAGAATGAGTGTCTCCAAGCTATTAAATCAAGACTTTGGACTTACCGCCGATGTACAGGCCACATGCTCAACACCCATTTTAAGAAGATTAGACTGGAGATATCACGCAACCTCCTTAGACAGCACGTCAAAAATCAACATCGGAGAATAGCGTTTTCAAACGAAAAAAATTCACAACGCAGCAGAAATTCAACACACGGAACGACAGAGTGTATGCTCGAAGTCGTGAGGAATCCCGCCAGGTTGCTCCTCTGGTTCTTCGTGGCCATCCTCCAGCATCAGTGATGGTTTGGTTGGAAGTCTCAGACAAAGGGGCTTCCGATGTTCATTTCTGCGAAGAGGGGTCAAGATCATTGCTAATGTGTATGTAGAGGAAGTCCTGAAACCTCTTAACCAGAAAATCTTCGCCGGTGATCACCGGATCTTAGAACAGGACAGATCTCCGGCCCATAAACTTGGAAGACTCAGCAGTGGCATAACGTTCAAGATTTCATTAGCAATATGGATTGGCCATCGTCCAGTCCAGTAAACTGTGGGTTATTTTGGAGACCAAGACTAGCTCTTCAAGTCACAGCCATCTTGAAACTCTAAAGAATCGCTTGGGCGAGCTGTGGCGGAAGTGGGCATAAACGTCATACGCGTCGTTATATACGACTAGCCAAGGCATTTAAAGGCTTGGGAGAAGGCTAAAGGTGGACAATTTCAGAGA
Organism: Deroplatys truncata; assembly: GCA_030765065.1. Classification (NCBI taxonomy): domain Eukaryota; kingdom Metazoa; phylum Arthropoda; class Insecta; order Mantodea; family Mantidae; genus Deroplatys; species Deroplatys truncata. The sequence continues at coordinate 530,990,289 of CM060990.1, read as the reverse complement.
AATGATAGTGCAAAGCGTTTTTCATAACCTGCTCTGTTAAATTGTATATAAAACTTTAAAGTGTATTCATTTAACCCTGAAGTTAATTCCACTCCTCTCCACTACAGTCTAGTAGGCTCGTGGTGAACCTAAGTAATGCTTCCGTGTACCTGCACTGGGTAAGGCTTAACCACAGAGATGGTAGCATGCTTGTAGGATGGTGCTGTTTGGGTTTAAAGGCGGTGGTTTGATAGGAGGTAGCTTCTAAATTTTTGTAGGCTCCTCAGCGGTTTCCGTGTGAGAAGTAGCATCCATCAGTTGCTCCGCTGGTGTATGTGGTTCGAAATGGATTGAAAGTGTTAAATTTTGAATGACCACGCCTAAAGGGAGGGGGATTACTTACACTCAGCATTATGTTTTTGGCTGGTTTAGGGCCTTTGTTACCGGGGGTGCCCGCATGCCATGCGGGGAACCCGGTAGCGTCTGTATCGACGTCTTGTGGGTAAGCAGTCTCCCAGGGATCTGACAAGGAGTTTTCATGATAAGTCAATCTGACAAAGAAAGTTTGAGTCTGGCGCCCAATCGCATTCTCCAAATTATGGGAGGGCCAAGGTTGCATGTAGTAGCCTCACTGGAAAACGACGGCAAAGTAAATGGACCGAAGTCGCCTAAGCTGTATCCGCTGCAACCAGAGAAGCCAGGAGTCTGCTGCCATACGCCACACCTCACAGGCATAGAGCATCAGAGATAGTATATGGCGTAACTTTAGGTGAATCGGCATGATGTAAGCCAGAACCAAGCATAAGGTAGCTACCGCCCCCTTGGCCCTGTTCATTGTCTCCCGCACGTGTTCAGGAAAGGTTAGGCGCTTATATAGAGTGACGCCGAAGTAGCGGATGGATGTTTCCCACTCTATCCTCAGGCCATGATAGAAGAATATGATAAATCTGCTGTGGGGATTCCACTCACGCGGGAGGTGTCCCAGGATGATGCACATATTAAATACCTTGGTAAGGAGGAGCACAGCTCGGAAGGGAAGGTTGCGGAGCATGGCTGGTGAAGTTATTCCTTAAAGGTGTGACAAAACTTATAAAATGACTAGGTGGTTCAAACTCTCTTAAATTGTAGCTTTCCTTGCGGTTCTTGACAAATCTTCCAAAATATGACCTGACTGCTCCTAATTTATATTTCTAACGTCTTTGTGTTCTTGTCAACTTATCATCCAATCTCACTGTTTTGAGAAGAAATAAGAATCTCCTATATTACATACCAGCCATCTCTATTCCAAAGTTATTTAACACCACTTTTGTTTCCACTCTTCTAGCAAGTAAAAATGAGGGTTCCAATAAGAGCACAAATTACTTGCCTAGAATTTTCCTTTACATCACCTTCCCTAAAATAGTTGGATTTGGATATCAGGTTTCTAAATGCAAGTTGGTGTACCCCACAAGTGAATCAATCGTACTCCCACTAACAGTATTGTTGAAAACTTTTTACTTGTGTCATAATACACATGCGAGAACTCTTTGGATCACGAAAGATATTTATTATATTCTTGATGGCGTGTTTGCTGTTTTGGGCATTACACTTTCCTTGGCTCATATGGTTTTACCATTTTATCAACAAAATATCCATAACTAAGATTTAAATTGTCGTCACCACCCTCACCTTCATGAACTTGCATTTACTCTTCTTCAAAACACCCGTGTCCATTACTTTCCAAAGGATCCGCGTCCATTTCTAATTCACTAATATGTTCACTAACTTGTATTTGTCCTTCCTCCCTATCAGACCAATCAAATTCGGAGAATTCATTGTTGTCAGAACTTTCATTTAGAAGCTACTCAATTTTCTCCTCTGACATTCATTTTTTGAAAAGTGTCCTAAAAGAATAAACATAAACGATAACAATTGGTAACGAAGGTTTTAATCCATGAAGATTTGGTGTGAATAATAGTTTGCATAAAAATTATACTTACATTACCGGTCTCGTGGTTGACTCTGTACACCAAATACAACATGCAAAAAATAAGCTGTAATTATCGCTTACGTGCGTTCGCTATAAATCCACCAACAATACTGGTGACAGACAAAGCATTAATTTGAAATTAGATGGAACCAGCAGTGTAACAATGAGTCATTTTAATTCAGAACCAAATAACAAACTTTGGTTGACTTAGTCAGCCAAGGCGACTGCTTGACGGTTAAGTCATGTGGTCTTTCTTTACATGCATGCGAGTTCGTTTTCTCCATTGTTTTGCTTTGAACAACTTTTTGTGTGAACGACATTTTCAGACATAAATGAACCGCTTTCTCAGAAATTATTTAAGATAGCTGAATAGCATTTTAGGGCAATAAATACCAACGTCTAAGTGGTGTTGTGGCTTACTTTGGTATTAATCAGTGCTCTGGTTATACAAAAAGGTATAATTGCTGAAAAAGTTTCATGAAAGAATGACATAACTGAGAATAGATTCTATTCCTTAATAAACAAGCTTACTAGATAAAAGTGGATTGGTGAGCTTTGAAAGCGCTCATCTTCTTCCTGTAGAAAGCTTGGTATGACATTTTAAACAGCTTATAAGATAATGGATCATGAATTCAGCAGATGCAATCTTGGTAAAATAGGACCTTTAATCTTCCTTTAAAGCTGTATTTTAAATTTAACAGAAAGAGAAATGTTGCTATAATTGAATAACAAGTTACGCTATGCTGAAAAACTTAAGTGCTTTAAATTAAAATTCGGTGCTGTTCGATATGTCTTTTAAGCTCCTAAATGTATATCATATAATATTTAACATAGGTAACAACCCTGGGTGCGTCTAATTTTATCTGACAACGAGCTAACTAAAGGTGGTCCCAATTAACGCCACGACTTAGTACTGTATGTTATTATCAAAACTTATGTTGCTTTAACTCTTCTTCTAACATGCACTTTTATTCACTGAGGTACAGGCAGAGCAAAAAAGTGTTCACTTAGAGAAATTAGAAATTTTTTTAGAACACGATAGAAATTTATGCTATAAACTTCAAATGTTTATATATTTAAACATAAATATAGTTATATATTTATGTTTATATATAACTTCAAGTATTTTCCTAAAAACAACCCCACTTTAAGGGTAAATAATTTAGGACTTTGGATCTAGAATATTTACCTTGAAATCAATTTAAATGAATGACGTGAAAGGAACAAAACACGGTTTTCCGCAAATATTCATGGCTAGCCGTTCAGAAGATGCCATCTTAAAGGATCCTAAGATTCGCAGAAATTTTGGTTTTGCACAAAAAAGATACTTTAAATTTGATGGCGTTAATGGATTCCGTAGTTAGCTACAGTCTTGTTTGTTTTGTCGCATGACCGCCCTTTCAATAAAACAATAGCAGCATTGATATCAAGACGGAGAAACATTGTGTTCATTGGATCAAAATAGGTTACACATGATTACGTCAATGTATTTCTGAGGTAATTATAATTTTCTCTAATGTGCGACATGACCCTCTTACATTACAACCTATTATTGAACTCTGGTGAATTTCAAAATGGCTAGCTCAGCACGATCAAGATATGTCAAATCTGATTGCAACTTTGACGTTCAGAGTTAATTCAAGGCTTATCTGATGTGCAACAGATTCTCGAGAATTAAAATGCAAAATTCATTCTTGATACACTCGTTGAGGATCAAACGTTGGCCCCAGTATCCTGGCATCATAGAAAATTCGCGGAAATGCATTTGTGAGAAACTTTTAATCGTTTTGGTATTTAAAATATCCCCCTTAACGACAATGTTGTTACAAATGATCCAAACTGGCCTATTGTATATGGAGGATATATTCTTCCAGAGAGAGTGAATCCGATTAAGGTATTTCACACCTCTCAAGGTTTTAACTTGATTTCATGTCAGATGGAGACTTTATTTGCATTTTAATACTTTTATGCATATTTAATTAAAACAGCTAGGGATTGAATCGAAGGCCCCAAATATTTGCCAACGCTATCACAAATGGTGAAGTCATTAGCTTGAAATACAAAAGCAGGAATGCTGTTAATGAACTTTGAAGGTCATATTGAGTTTCTGAAGGTTATATTGAGCTTGTTTTTCACTTAAATAATATCTTATTCATTTATTTGTATTCTTATGCTTAGTGTTAATATGAGCTTCGATTTAAGATGCAAAATCAAATTGCACCCTATGATGACGTTAAAATACGTGTGTATGTGCAGGCGTTTTGGAAGGTAATCCTAAAAGATGTATTTTGGGAGCCTGTCCATACATGCCTCCCTCAAAACCCAGTTCAGCTACATATGAAATATCTCAGAGAGTGCTCCACAAATCCTAAATATGAATTTTCATTTCTGTATAATATGGGGTTCCTCTAAAGAGGTATTATATAGTGAGCCCATCCGTATAATCTATGCTGAATTTTCTACCGGTATTAACCAAATTTAAAATATGTCAACAACTTCTTTAGTAAGGATTTGGTACAACATTAGGTGCGTACATGATACGTAGATGAAAAGCCATTATTTAGAGTAGGTCCTGTGTATAAGCAACACTTATTCACTTCTGAACAATTTCAACAAATCTGAAATTCCTCAATGAAACCCGTTTAAAGCTTTGTAATTCAAACATCAACTGCGTATGTACAGCGGTTATTTGGCTATTTCATTGCCACAGAGAGCAATACTAACAGGTGCTATGCAATAGCGAACCGATCTGAAAATGCGATTTTACTGGTTGAAATCTATGAAGAGGCTATATAATATATCAGAACTTATATTTCAACTAATCCAATGGTATACGAAAATTTAATATCTCTCTCAGGCTCAACTCCATTATATATGCTTTTCGAGGTTGTAGGCCGTGGTCTAGTTGTTTTCTCCTCCGACGTTTCTTTGAAAACTACGTCCGGCGTCTTGAGGGAAGTCAAAGCCATGTATACAGCTTCGGAGTCCAAATAAGGCTGAAACGCACATTTTTATGGGGAAAACAGGAATAAAGGTGTAAGGGGAAAGTAGATATATAGATATCTGGGAAGGAAAAGGGGATGAGAGAGAGAGAAGGGAACTTATACTGTGGTGGAACTATTCATTGGAGGCATAATTGGTGCCATGGCAGTTGGTATCTCCGTAGTAAGCCTGCCGTTCGTGGGTGCTTAATAGGGGTGGCGTATTGCTCCGCAGTAGGAAACAAGTGTCTGCCATGGCGAGGTCCTGACAACGACCTGTGAACTCTGGTGTCATTATGTTGAAACGGTGGATTCCGTATCCACGCCTGTTACCTCCAGCATGGGCTATTGTGTGGTGGTGGTGGTGGTGGTAGTGGTGCTGGTGGTGGTGATGCGGCATTTGTTGCGGCGTCTGTGGTGTTGAGCTGGTTGTATTAGGACAGGCTGCTCAATAAAGTTGCGGATGAGTGTGTAGCCTTCCTCCTGCTCGTGATGGCTGTCCTGTAGCTGTCGAAGGCGTGTGGTAATGTTTACTTTGATCTGTTGTTCAAGCTCGTTCATGCCGGCAACTGAGACTTCCTGAGCACCCAGTCGCTCGGAGCGGTCGTCATTAAGATCGGTTGCAGGTGTGGTGTGTTCCTTCTCTAAGTAGGTCTAGATGCAGTATAGCTTACGCTGTATCGAGGGAAGTAAGTCTGGGTCATCGAAGTGAGTGAACTCCTGGAGAGATGTTCTCAGCCTGTGAATTGTCCTGAAGCGGTGGCGTAGCATCTGTTTCATGTGCGTTGTTTCGCTTCAATAGCCGCTAACCGCCGGTTGGCAGTCAGCCGAAGCGTATCTAGTTTCCTGTTGAGTGTGGTGATTTCCACCTGTAAGGTGGCAGAAGACGCGAGGAGTTCAGAGATTGCAGCTTCTATGACTGTCAATGTGGTAGCTGCGGTATCCGTGCTGGATACATTCACGGTGTGATGGTGTTTTGTGTGCCTATCGCAGCGCAAGCTGGGCGGCTGCGGTGGAGTTTTCTAAGTTGTATGCTATGATGCAGTCCGTCCTGCAGCAGGCGGCGCAAAATCTTCTGCGGCGGGATAGATCACGATGCTTGCAGGTGCACGTAAGGGCCGTCGTGCCACAGTAATTGCACCGCGACGAAGTAGTGCAGAGTGCCGCCGAGTGACCATACTGACAACATCAGCGCCACGGTGGTGTCCAAGCGGTGTGGCTGGCTTCAAGACGGAGGGTGTTGCCAAGGAGGCCAGCGCTTGTCTTCGGAACTGCGTCGATTGCACCTTGTCCAGAAAAACAAGGCTCATCAGTGGAGATGGTCCATTTTTGAAGACAACCCTGGTGCCCTCATTAGTGAAGGCCAGCTTTGCCGGAGTTCTTCTAGAAGGATCGGCGTTTGCAGGTTTCATTGTATTCCGACCGCTATGGCGCTGAAGCGCCCGTGTTGGGCAGAGGCATCGTTCATTGTGGCGCCTATGTTGACCTTGCTGGCAGTAGCCGGCGGCTGAGTTTAGCGTCACTGTGAGCGTCAGCGGCGGTCGATGTTGCCGTTGCGGTGTCGCTGGCAGCTGGTGCCGAAGGACTGGCCGGACGCTGTCGCTACGGCGGTGTTGTAGCGGAGGCCAGCCTGTGGTGTCGTTGATGTTGTTTCAGTCGTGTGTTAATGCTCCGCATGGTAGTACCTATGTAAAGTTAACCACATGTGCAAGGTATTCTGCAGACACCTGCTGTGCAATTTGGATGTCGTTTGTCCTTCGTGGAACAACACATTCCAGAGATGTTGCACTGGTGATAATCGTATATTACCATTTCGCCCAGTCGCATTTCGTCATGCTGATCAATTCGTACTCAACTCGTCCTGTGGTGAACATCGCAATCCTAACACGAACAGTATCTACTCAACGTGTACTGTCATGAAGCTAAAAAGCTGGATAGAGGAAATGTAGTTTCTTAATGCTGACATTTGAAGTAGGTAGCGAGAGAAGTCATTTTTGGGCGAATCCATAATATCTTAAGTCATATCGTTTCGCAAGGGAATGGCATGAAGTGGTACGGTGGAACATCAATTCATAGAAAGTCAGTGAGATAAATGTAAAATTAATTACTTTGGAGCTATGTTATAAAATCAGCGACTAAGAACGGGTTGAAACGATATGTGCGGAAATATTTACAACAGATATTGGAGAACGTGTTTATTCTTTTCGGTGCATTTTATATTACATGAGAAGCATGAGAAGAAAAGTGCCAACTTCAATGTATGACACAAGCGGGAGAAGAAATTACCAATAACGAAAAAAAATTACTTCCCCGTACAATCAATGCAGAACTTGACTTTGTCTGAAGTTGAAGAAGTGAAAATTGTAGTTCTATATGACCTAATAAAAATTTCCCTGCACATAGAATGTGATGAAAATAACATTAATACTTTTATCTTCTAATCCGGAGTACAAGCTCCCTCAGAGGATCGTGAATGTTTGGAGGAAAGGACATTCAAGGTTTTTTAATCAGCTATAGTATGCCACACGCAAAGCTGCGTGGGCAATCCAATGATCACATAGCGATTCCTTCTGTTTATCCTATACTTATTGATAGACAAAAAGTACTTGTATAAAATTTTAAAACAAAATGGTTTAGTTGTAGGCTGCTAGCACCCTTTCGTTATCTCTAAAACTACCACCATACAAGCTATTAGACAAACTTTTCCTGATACACAACTAAAAGAATGCAGCATCTACTTTAATCAAACCTTATATAGAGAAACGTAAAGCTCAGGTTTGTCTGCAGCATATCGAGACAACACTTAGCTTTGTTATTCAACCTGGTGCCGCTTATTCAATTGACCAAGAATGGCTCGCAATAATGTCCTGATAGATAAAAATACGAGTAGAAGAATTATTCAATAACTGCTTTGTTAAATAATGGCTACAAAGTAATACCATTCAAGCTATATGAATTTATTTACGCCAAATGCTCCACATGCAACACCGTGGAGGAGTTATATCATTGTCTTAGAAGAAGCATTTCTGACACAAAACCAAGCATTTTAGAAATAACTAAAACTTTAAAATAAATTCTCAATAATATGTTGCTTTTGACATCGAAGTTCATATATGCATTCCACATCAATAATGCATAAAATATACCATCATTTAAATGAAGACTAGCATGCTGCTACAAAAACACTAGGGGAAGTATTTTGTTTTAGATTACCTCCTTCACCAAAATATGTGGTACGGTTTTAATAACATAAATCAGGGCGGCCAAAAGAGCTTTCAGCTCCCAGTCATACTGGAAATGCATCCCGCAAACTAGTCGTAACGACTGTACTATATGCGCGTGACACAGACAGCAAGACGTGTCCTACGAATTCAGTGTGGACGCATATGACTGTTCGAAATGAATGCACTGATTCAGAGAACTGTATTATTTGTAGAGTTATACAGTAACAGTGTTTAATTACAAAAAACACTTGCAATTAATACATACAACGTTATGTTTCAGAACTGGCATGTATCTGCTAATAGGTAATGCACTGCACTGCATACTTAGAAATATTTATTTAATACAGAAGTTCATCGGCAAATGCAACTGGGTTTTGACCTAACATTGTACATGTTTTAAGGTTGCTCCTCCACGTGTATTGTTTGCATTATTATGGAATTGAAGTCAGGGTTTATATCACATGCGTCACATACAGCCAATCGCAGCTGGTCAGACAAATGTCTGTCTCACAGACAGCTTCTATATTTAGATTTTTCAATTTTCATTTGTGAGAACAGTTGCTCACATACATAAGTTGCTCAAAAATACCTTCCATGAAGCACACAATTTTTTTAACTTTACCGTATTTTTTACCACACAATCCTATTTATAGTTGAGTGGTTGTAAGTAGTGTATAATTGGCAGTTCTGGCACAAAAAGCGACCTAAAAGACAATTTTGTAAAACAGGGTTTAGTGGAAAAGCGACCCAAATAACATGAGACTTCTGGCACAGGTCACGTGATCTTTGGGATTGGAAGGGGCTTTAATTGATTTAATTGGTTTTAATTGGGTTTAATTAGACTTTAGAGGAAAGGGGACCTAAAGTACATGAGCATTCTGGCACAAGAACCGACCTAAGGGACAATTTCCCTTCCACGTGCCGGGTTTTAGAGGAAGACCCGACCTAAACGACACGTATGTTCACCATCAAATCAAGGATACTGGTGGAACTGGTAATTGTGAGGGTCGTTTACATGACCACGTGGTGGCTTTTAGTGGAGGAAACACTTAAAAGTCGCGTCCCTCCTCAAGCAAAGTACTGGCTTTGGGTGGGGGAGGTAATCAAATTAATGTCTGCATTTCCAGCCAGCTATGAGACATGGTTCAGCCAGCAAAAAGTACTCAGCGTTAATTATAATCACGCAAATCATATACAGCACATAAAAATACCAGCTTCAATTTCTGTCGCGAACACGCCTAACGAAGGAAAATGTTTTAAAAATCAACAGGTTTCATTTTCACCATGTAAGAGTTTATTGCCGAAAGTTGTTGCTTTGTACGGGTCGAATAACACGATAGAGGAGAGTTCCGAAAGGCATCTTAGGATGGCTAGTATACGGTGTTCGGTAACAAAGTATGCCACTTTATTACGGTGAGACGAGCTTCAATTTTTGTTGCGAACACGCCTAACGAAGGAAAATGTTTTAAAAATCAAAAGGTTTAACTTTCACAAAACCGTGTGTGTATACGAGCGAGGTCTCCCTCCATATGTAAGTTTAAAAGACGATTGCCCGACTCTTCTGTCGCGCCCCTATGTCTTGGAGTTTCAATCATGGAGGTATAGTGTATCCAGAAAGAACGTTCACCCTACTATGGATAAAGAGTACACGGTTATCAAAAATATGTATGTATTAAGTATCTGTTGCGAGTAGCTCTACCTCCCATGAGTTAGTGTTTAGAGGTTACGACAATATATCGCCTCTCTCTCTCTTGCACACACATACACACACATACCCACTCATAATTAGTCTGAACACGCTACTACAATATATGTATAGCAATTTTTGAGAAAGACAGTCCCCTATAATGCCGGTGATTAAGGCTATTGACTCAACCTTCGTAAAAGGGCGGCGGGGAGACGGGCATCTATTGTCAGAGTCGTCCCCTACTAAAACTTCACCTTATCTACGGCAGAGGCCAGAAGGCTACAGAACTAACACTTGTAATTCATATCTGGCAGTATAGATATCGACAGTATCCAGCCCGCTATTGATTTTTCATTAAATATAGCATGAGAGTCAAACACACATTAAATTATAATGAAGAAAGTTTCTTTATAGCGATAGCTAATTACACTGCTACAAGGTGTATGTACAGTGAAATAAAAACGAATCACATTTAAAAAAAATCTCATATGTTACACTCACGTGACTTTCTCTACTCTTGTACAAACTTCTTTTTACAAACGCTTATTCTCCTTTGCTTCTTGTAGGTGCAAGAGGAATATGGTAGGCTTTAAGCATTAGTCAAATCTTTTAAGAGCTGTTTGCTATGAGACGCATTGCATTCTCTGTGCATGTCTAGGACTAAAAAATGAATAACGATGAAATAAAATGAAAAAAATAGTAATAATTCCGTATTAAAGCATAATGAATCTTGTTTTTCGTAGAGCTCCCAGAGTACTTAAAGGCTACAAGACATTCATGACTTCCGAAAGAGGACACACATAATATTCTGTAGCATCTTTTACAGAATAACTTGTCATTTCTGGAACACGTGTTTGCATTTATAGCAAGAAATATCTAAATGATACCACCTTGTAATGTAGATTCAAAGCAATTGTGGATTGATCATTTCCTGCACCATTTCAACAAGAGTACTTAAAAAATATATTACGTAAAGATGATCCAGCGTTCGATTTCATACTGAACTAAAGCTTGAAGCAAATATTCGGTACTTAGGATGTTAAAGCACGATTTAAAATGAATATAGGCGTTAAAATCATATTACATTTCCACACAAATATAAAAAAGACAAAAGACGAAATTCACAAGAAAATACAAAAGTAGGGTAAAACTGAGCATGCAAGCACAATTAATAGCAGGCAATTGGGGATAGGAATTTCTCTCAAATGCAGCTTAAGGCATGTCTTCTATTAGCAAAATTTATAGCTTTAAAGCAATTAATTTTTGAAAATGCTTCATTAACACGATAATTAACGCAAATTAACTAAACTCTAATTTTTTGTTGAAACTCTGTAATCTGCTAGAAAACAGCTTGCATATTATATAAAAATACCCTTACACCATACAAAAAGCTTAACATACTTAAAACTTAACCTATAATGTAAAAATGCTGAAAAAGTTGAAAATCGGTAATATGCTAGAAAATGAAGTATAGAATATAGGAAAATTATCCTTTCCTTCAATCATCAAGTTTGCATACCTAAAATGATTATTTTCAGACAAGACGCCAGTGAAGAAGAAATACCAGTTTAACGCCTGCGCTGGTATTATTATCTACTTACTAGGAGGTATATCGACGGGCTCCACTTAAACTCCAGGCATGGTCAAACTTTGATGTTTAAAACACTTCTGAGCTTGGGCACTTACACATGCTTGACAAGTGCATTAAATTTTACAGCACTAATTGGAATGTTCCGAATAACTAGGCAAGTGTCCCTATGTTTTGTATCTCGGAATGGTAAAACATAAATGTTTAACTGCTAAACAACTGTGATACTTAGATACGTGTGGGATAATAATAATCATACAGCATTTTGTGGATATATTGGAAGGGATTCTCAGGTATACGACTTCCAGATCGAGTTTTATCTTCGTTCTTTCGCTCTTTCTTGATGTACATACATACAGACATATCCACACACATACAGACCTACACACAGCCGAACACCTCCCCGAACACACGGACATGTACGAAGACTTACGAATACATCCGAACATACACATACATACCGACTCATTCACGCACATAAATACTCACACACACACAAATCACAAACAAGCAGACTCAGAGATATACATACACACATATACTTCCAAACATCCGGCATGAGCGAAGACATTCGAGCACACTGGAATACATGTACAGGCAATATACACACACAGGAGCATACCAAACACCAACAGAGAGAGACGCTCTTACCTATAAGCATGGGGCTCTGTTATAATATAGCTTCATATATGAGGGGCTCTGTCTTTTAGATGATTGTATTGATCAATGTAGCGATGAAGATGACGGGAATTGCGGGATTAGGGAGGGACGGTATTAATGCAGTTATGCGGTGGCGGTGGCGACTGTGTAGAGTTACGGTGCTGATGGAGGCAGGCGATGGTCATGGTCGTATAAGGTAATGTACTTGTAAGTCTGATGGAGTATTTGTGATGGTGGTGATAGGAGGCGATGAGGATGATTATATTGTCGGGAAGGCTTTTGTAAATGATGGTGGTGATGAGAGGTGGTGTTCATTGTTTCGCTGATGCTGGTTCTTTTTTGTGTGCAGAAGGGCACACATTCATTACGAAGAAATACACTAACACTGTAAAACATACCGAAATGTTGCGAGTAGCAAAAAATCTTTTATCAGTGTATAAAATGGTTTCAACGTCCTTAAAACATCTTAGAATACTTATAAAGCGGGAAACATGACTGCGAGCATGATGAATATGCATGCAAACGGTATCGAATTCCTTTTAAAGTGTTCAAAGTTCTCGATTTACGAGAACATTTAAGTGATGCATGGATCCAATGAAGCTAGAACAGGCTCTCCATTCAGCATATAAGAGACTTCACCTAGATTAGGTTAGGAGCGGTAAAGGCAAGATAGTGTACATTGTGTAAAGCCACTTTAGGTTAGACTGGTTGAGGTTATGATAGGAGATCACAAATAATTAGAGGACGGGCTAGTTTATAGCTTTAAGTTATGATCGCTTGAATAGATGATGGGGGCTACTGACTAAGATTGAGACACGTTAACATGCACGTCATCGAGCTAGGCTAGGTAATAGGAGGCTGGACGTGAAGTCTGCTTATACTATCTTAGGATAGGTTAGGATGTTCAGTGCTAGCTAAGGACTGGATTGTTGGACAGATTATAAGGAATAATGTCATATTAGTCTAGATAATTACTGGACAGAATACATAACGCTAGGCTAGTCTGGGACAGGTAGAGTTAGACTCGCATGATTGTCAGAGTTTAAAGAACAGGCTAGCATAGAATATCTTAGGAATGGATTCGTCATGATTGTCACGGTTGGCTGCGTTTCATGGTTAAGTTGGATACGTTAGTGGTTACGTTTAGTGGTTAGGTTGGTTACGTTTAGTGGTTACATTGGTTACGTTTGGTGGTTACGTTGGTTACGTTTAGTGGTTACATTGGTTACGTTTAGTGGCTACATTGGTTACGTTTAGTGGTTACATTGGTTACGTTTAGTGGTTACATTGGTTGCGTTTAGTGGTTACGTTGGTTACGTTTAGTGGTTACGTTGGTTACGTTTAGTGTATACGTTGGTTACGTTTAAAGGTTAAGTTAGTTACAGTTAGTGGTTACCTTTAGTGGTTACGTTGGTTACGTTAAGTGGTTACGTTCGTTACGTTTTGGCTAGGTTAGACGATGCCAAGATAGAATAGATAATGAAAGGATCTTTCAGAGCAGGTAAGGCAGTGATAGATTGGCTTAGGATGGTCCATTGTGGCTAGGTTAGACTACTCCAAAATACCTAAAACTAACCAATTCAGTGATTGTGCCTATCGGTCTCACACGTTAACTACTTAACATATAGAAGCTTACAAAATTTAGAAAAAAAGGGACTTAAAGTATATATACATATTTATTCTAATAATGCATAAGAAATGCTCATAAAGTATCAAAATCAGTGAAAAATACATTAACTCCTGAAATTAGAATAAATACTTGCTTTAATGCACTGACTTACAAATGAAATTCCACTCTCCATATTACAAAAGCGTCCTAAAAGCATGTCACAATACCTCATTATATCTTAAAATACACTGAAAGAGGCTCAAATTCCTTTACCAGAAACTTTGAAAATAGCTGCAGCGCGTCTAAAGAACCATTAGAATACTGTAAAGATCTGCGGCAATATCATGAACATACCAGCTCCTCCTTATAAAATCGATCACAATTTTCCAAAAAAGTTGTGTCTAATAGCCCATAAACGCCCACTAAATGCTCTACAGTTCCTATTCCAGTGGCTAAAGTGCCAGCAAACATTTCTAAAAATAACTACAACGTCTGTTACAGGATGGAAAATACATTCGAAATACCTACATCAATCCCTCCGTCTGTATTTTGAAAGATACTTTAAAAAACATCATAAAGCATATTCAAAATTTTCTCCCCTCTCCTCTTGCTATGTGGAATGAGTGGTAACATTGTGGACTTGTAAAGTGGGATGTTATAACCTGGAAACTTTAGGGACCTCAGCATGCCTCGAAATCTTCAACTTGTGTACTGCTCACTTTCCCTGTAGTATGGTTCTTAATAGGAAGATCTGTATGGACCTTCTAGCTTTGAAACATGGCATATTCGAATGCTAAAATATTCAATGAGGTTGCGTCATATATCCTCCAATATTAAAGTAAGGGTAGACTCCATTTCATACATGGTGAGCCTATGTAATTAATGGAGTAGCTGCAATTAATGTGGAATTCTGTCATAGTACCGTTTCTTATATAACTTGACTGTAAGGTTTATGGTTATCAATCACCATCATTTACAAAAGCCTTCCCGACAATATAACCATCCTCATCGCCTCCTATCACCACCATCACAAATACTCCATCACACTTACAAGTACATTACCTTATACGACCATGACCATTGCCTGCCTCCATCAGCACCGTAACTCTACACAGTCGCCACCGCCACCGCATAACTGCATTAATACCGTCACTCCCTAATCCCGCAATTCCCGTCATCTTCATCGCTACATTGATCAATACAATCATCTAAAAGACAGAGCCTCTCATATATGAAGCTATATTATAACAGAGCCCCATTCTTATAGGTAAGAGCGTCTCTCTCTGTTGGTGTTTGGTATGCTCCTGTGTGTGTGTGTATTGCCTGTACATGTATTCCAGTGTGCTCGAAGGTCTTCGCTCATGCCGGATGCTTGGAAGTATATGTGTGTATGTATATCTCTGAGTCTGCTTGTTTGTGATTTGTGTGTGTGAGTATTTATGTGCGTGAATGAGTCGGTATGTATGTGTATGTTCGGATGTATTCGTAAGTCTTCGTACATGTCCGTGTGTTTGTGGAGGTGTTCGGCTGTGTGTATGTCTGTATGTGTGTGGACATGTCTGTATGTATGTACATCAAGAAAGAGAGAAAGAACGAAGATAAAACTCGATCTGGAAGTCGTATACCTGAGAATCCCCTCCAATATATCCACATAATGCTGTAGGATTATTATCATCCCACACGTGTCTAAGTATCACAGTTGTTTAGCAGTTAAACATTTATGTTTTACCATTCCGAGGTACAAAACATAGGATAACTTGCCTAGTTATTCGGAACATTCCAATTAGTGCTGTAAAATTTAATGCACTTGTCAAGCATGTCTAAGTGCCCTAGCTCAGAAGTGTTTTAAACATCAAAGTTTGACCATGCCTGGAGTTGAAGTGGAGACCGTCGATATACCTCCCAGTAAGTAGATAATAATACCAGCGCAGGCGCTAAACTGGTATTTCTTCTTCACTGGCGTCTTGTCTGGAAAATAATCATTTTAGGTATGCAAACTTGATGATTGAACGAAAGGATAATTTTCCTATATTCTATACTTCATTTTCATGCATATTACCGATTTACAACGTTTTTCAGCATTTTTACATTATAGGTTAAGTTTTAAGTATGTTAAGCTTTTTGTATGGTGTAAGGGTATTTTTTATATAATATGCAAGCTGTTTTCTAGCAGATTACAGAGTTTCAACAAAAAATTAGAGTTTAGTTAATTTGCGTTAATTAGCGTGTTAATGAAGCATTTTCAAAAATTAATTGCTTTAAAACTATAAATTTTGCTAATTGAAGGCATGCCTTAAACTGCATTTGAGAGAAATTCCTATCCCCAATTACCTGCTATTAATTGAGCTTGCATGCTCAGTTTTACCTTACTTTTGTATTTTCTTGTGAATTTCGTCTTTTGTCTTTTTTTTATATTTGTGTGGAAATGTAATATGATTTTAACGCCTATATTCATTTTAAATCGTGCTTTAACATTCTAAGTACCGAATATTTCCTTCAAGCTTTAGTTCAGTATGAAATCCAACGTTGGATCATCTTTACGTAATATATTTTTTATGTACTCTTGTTGAAATGGTGCAGGAAATGATCAATCCACAATTGCCTTTGAATCTACATTAGAAGGAAGGTATCGTTTAGATATTTCTTTCTATAAAAGCAAACACGTGTTCCGGATATGACAAGTTATTCTGTAAAAGATGCTACAGAATATTATGTGTGTCCGCTTTCGGAAGTCATGAATGTCTTGTAGCCTTTAAGTACTCTGGGAGCTCTACGAAAAACAAGATTCATTATGCTTTAATACGGAATTAAAACTATTTCTTTTCATTTTATTTCATCGTTATTCATTTTTTATGTCCTAGACATGCAAAGAGAATGGAATGCGTCTCATAGCAACCAGCTCTTAAAAGATTTGACTAATGCTTAAAGCCTACCATATTCCTCTTGCACCTACAAGAAGCAAAGGAGAATAAGCGTTTGTAAAAAAGTTTGTACAAGAGTAGAGAAAGTCATGTGAGTGTAACATATGAGATTTTTTTTAAATGTGATTCGTTTTTATTTCACTGTACATACACCTTGTAACAGTGTAATTAGCTATCTCTATAAAGAAACTTTTTTTCATTATAATTTAATGTGTGTTTGACTCTCATGCTATGTTTAATGAAAAATCAATAGCGGGCTGGATACTGTCGGTACCTATACTGCCAGATATGAATTACAAGTGTTAGTTCTGCAGCCTTCTGGCCTCTGCCGTAGATAAGGTGAAGTTTTAGTAGGGGACGACTCTGACAATAGATGCCCGTCTCCCCGCCGCCCTTTTACGAAGGTTGAGTCAATAGCTTTAATCACCGGCATTATAGGGGACTGTCTGTCTCAAAAATTGCTATACATATATTGTTGTAGCGTGATCAGACTAATTATGAGTGGGTATGTGTGTGTATGTGTGTGCAAGAGAGAGAGAGGCGATATATTGTCGTAACCTCTAAACACTAACTCATGGGAGGTAGAGCTACTCGCAACAGATACTTAACACATACATATTTTTGATAACCGTGTACTCTTTATCCATAGTAGGGTGAACGTTCTTTCTGGATACACTATACCTCCATGATTGAAACTCCAAGACATAGGGGCGCGACAGAAGAGTCGGGCAATCGTCTTTTAAACTTACATATGGAGGGAGACCTCGCTCGTATACACACACGGTTTTGTGAAAGTTAAACCTTTTGATTTTTAAAACATTTTCCTTCGTTAGGCGTGTTCGCAACAAAAATTGAAGCTCGTCTCACCGTAATAAAGTGGCATACTTTAGTTACCGAACACCGTATACTAGCCATCCTAAGATGCATTTTGGAACTCTCCTTTATCGTGTTATTCGACCCGTACAAAGCAATAAACTCTTACATGGTGAAAATGAAACCTTTTGATTTTTAAAATATTTTCCTTCGTTAGGCGTGTTCGCGACAGAAGTTGAAGCTGGTATTTTTATGTGCTGTATATGAGTTGCGTGATTATAATTAACGCTGTGTACGTTTTGGTGGCTGAACCAGGTCGCATAGCTGGCTGGAAATGCAGACATTATTTTGATTACCTCCCCCTCCCAAAGCCAATACTTTGCTTGAGGAGGGACGCGACTTTTAAGTGTTTCTTCCACTAAAAGCCACCACGTGGTCATGTAAACGACCCTCACAATTACCAATTCCACCAGTATCCTTGATTTGATGGTGAGCATACGTGTCGTTTAGGTCGGGTCTTCCTTTAAAACCCGACACGTGGAAGGGAAATTGTCCCTTAGGTCGATTCTTGTGCCAGAATGCTCATGTACTTTAGGTCCCCTTTCCTCTAAAGACCAATTAAACCCAATTAAAACCAATTAAACCAATTAAAGCCCTTTCCAATACCTAAGATCACGTGACCTGTGCCAGAAGTCTCATATTATTTGGGTCGCATCCACTAAACCCTGTTTCACAAAATTGTCCCTTAGGTCGGTTCTGGTGCCAGATTTCCCAATTATACACTACTGTTGTATATCGTTGTTTCATTGATAGGTCCTCTTGTAATTCAAGGAGTTCCTCCTAAATATCCATTCTTGCTTTTCTGACGTCTACGGAGAATGGATCGGTGTACACAGCGATATGGTTTTCTAAACGTCTCAAATCAGCAAATCGATTCTCTGCAAATTCCACTTTCAGATTTTTTAACATTACACTGTAGCTATTGAGTTTGTGTGGAGGAACACTTGCGATAGAATTCAAATAGGGAACGTAGTGAAATTGGGATTCCTGGACATGTGCAGTCCAAATTTCAAGATTCTTAACAAATGCGTTAATCGAGCAGTACGTATTGACAACACCTTGCTTTCGGTCTTGCAAAGAAATACTGGGTGTTCACAAATGTCACTTAAAAAGTTAAATTACGTATCCACTCGTCATTACTCAACCCTACTAATGCCCTTCCGTGCTGCTTCATATGTTCATCAATAATGTTCCTAAAATAAAAAAAAAATCTACGATGCATCTGACCTCTACTCAGCCACCTGACGTCACAAAATATTGTAGATTTTCAAATTTCTGTTCTGAAAATGCCGTTAAACGTCTAAATTGACGGTGCACTGTTCTTTATTATATTTACACATTGAGTCAAAACTTTCATAACAGTTGGCATGTCTACAAATTTACACAGAAAGGGCTTCTTGGTGTGGAATGCAGTACAAGGTACAAATATTTCTACACCCTTTTGTTTAAGAAAGGCTTTGAGTCTACCAACTAACCCTTTCTTATCTCCAATCATCGAGCGAGCTCCATCCGTTGCAATTGACGCTGTCGTGGACAAATATAAATTGTGTTTGTTTACACACATACAAACAGCATTGAATATGTCTTCTCATTTAATAATGTCTTCCAAAGGCAATATTTCCAGCACGTACTCTCCGTCATTTAATTCTTCATCAACTCCTCTTACACATATTGCCAACTGACCTATGTCAATCAAATGTGCGCTTTCTTCAAGAGGAGATAGAGAGAAGTACACAACTTTACGGATTTTTGCATTCACTTGTCTACTTTCATCAGTGGACAACAACTCAATTCTTCGGGAGATACTTTGTCCTGAAAGATGCAAGTTTTTAAAATTAGTCACTTCCTGAGGGCACAACATTTTTACCAGGTCCGTCATACATGATTTAATGAACTCCCTCTCTTGAAAATATTTAAGGGTTTTACCTATGTTCCATGCCACAACGTAATTAGCTAACAGTCCTTTTTCTGTCATATTTTGTTATTTAGTAGCAAGAACAGTGTGCTTCACCTTTCAGCTCAGTCTGTTCCTTGGCTCGTTCAGTCTTGAAATAATGAATCAATAAATGTCATTCAGGTGTTTTGCAGTTCTATAGCAATAATAATAATAATAATAATAATAATAATAATAATAATAATAATAATAATAATAATAGGCCTACTAATACTATTGCAATAATGATGAACGTGGCATATAATAATAATTAGGGCTAGGATTTTTATGATAGGGCATATATTTTTGGTAGGACTGACATGCTCCTTAAATACATATAAATCCTTTTTAGGAAACAGCGAAATGAATTAACCTAATTTATTAAGTCATATTTTTGCATATATGGCCATTTCTCTCTGATATAGCATATTTTAGTAGATAAATGGTCATATTCGTCATATTTTCACTCTTTCGAGAAGAAAAGAACTTTCTCATGCAATTTATTTTTCAGAATTGCGCACCTCATTTGGTTTCCTGGAAAATGGCAAGTATCTACCTTCCTTCCCGGTTTCCTTGGAATTCACAATATGGACTTCACCCTTACGCATCAGTGAGTTTGTGTAAGCTATTGTTACTCTATGAGCAGGTGGCTGATTAAGTCATTCTGGACCCTGGACTGCAGACAAGTGTCTAATTCACTCATTGTGTTATTCAGTCTTATTGAAGTCGTAAGCGTGTGCAGTACAGTTCAAAAAAATGCCTAAAGTGAAGCAAAATGTTCAAGTAAAACTAAAAAATTTGTGTCTCAATATGGTGAGAAAGTATTTTCAAGTGATGATAAAATACTCTATTGTAAACTGTGCGACGTAAGAGTAACTGGAGAAGTCATTTAACCTTCAGCAGCTTGTGGCAACAGATAAACAAACACAAACGTGGAGTACAACGGATTGAAAATGAGAAAACACTACAGCAAATGCTCCTAGGGGAATACCGCCAGTCTTATTCACCATTCTGCGAAGAACTTTGTACAGCTTTCCTTTGTGCTGATATTCCCTTAAGTAAACTACACCATCCAAAATTTAGTGAATTCTTAGAAAAATTCACAGGCCAATCGCTTCCTGATTCTTCCACATTAAGAAAGAACTTTGTCAGCCGAAGCTACGAAAAAAAATACAACAAATCAGACAACAGCTTGTAAATAAAAAAATTTGGGTATCAATTGATAAAACTACAGACTCTATAGGAAGATATATTGCAAATGTCATTCTGGGAACTTTGGAAGAAGATGGTCCAGGCGAAAAGTTTCTAATAAACTGTGAACATTTAAAAAAAGTACATTTTTCCACCATTTCTAAGTTGTTCGACAGATCTATGGGTGCCATATGGCCCGAAGGTGTTAAGCATGACAATATACTTCTCTTCGTAACGGATGATGCATCTTATATGGTGAAAGCTGCCGATTCTCTTGAAGCATTGTACAGTAAAATGGTGCATGTGACTTGTTTAGCTCACGCCTTGCACCGAGTTGCAGAGGAGATTCGTAGTAAATTCAGTGACGTTGACAAATTTATTGGGTGTGTCAAAAAGGTATTTTTGAAAGCCCCTCCACGTGTTGCAGCATTTAAGTTGTTAGCTCCAGACATTCCCTTGCCACCATCTCCCATTTTGACAAGATGGGGGTCCTGGATTGATGCCTGCAACTATTACTGCCAGAACTTCAAATTTGTGAAAAGCATCATTGATTAATTCGATAGCGGTGAAGCTACTTCAATTGGACTAGCTCAAGAAGTAATGTCTAATGGTGACATTTCAGGCAAACTTTCATACATAAAATCAAATTTTGGATTTATTCCTGCTGTCATAACTGCTTTGGAGGAATCAGAAGCGCCACTAGTGAAGCAGATAAAGCAAGTGAAAAAAGTTGTGATTAAATTAGAGGGTGTTTATGGTAAAGTGGGAAAGTGTCAAAGAAAATGGAAAAGGTGTTAGAAAAAAACAAAGGGTATCATACACTGTGTTCCATTTCAACGATTTTGGGTGAAAAGTTCCCTCTTAATCATTCAGATTTAGATTCAAATGATATTGTTCATTTTAAATATGCTCCTCGTGTGTCAGCTGAAGTAGAAAGGAGCTTTTCGAAGTACAAGGCTTTGTTGGCTGACAATAGGAAATATTTTTCATTTGAAAATTTGCACAAGGTATTCATTGTGTATTGCAACTCAGAGCTTCTATGAAGTAGAATGAGGATGTAAAAAGCACATAGGTTAACTATGTTCCTATAATGTTAATAAAAATCATACTGGAATCTCAAATTGCATAGTTCAGCTTGCTTCTCGTGTGCATTTTATTGCCAAATAAATAATTCATTATCAAAACTGACTTATTAATTTATTTTACACTAGAAATTTTATCTCATTTTAATATTATTAGGTCATATTTATTATGTTATTGTGCATATTTTGGTAAATGTTTGGTCATAACAGAATTTTTTTTGTGCATATTATTGTGATTTTTAGGTCATAAATACCCTAGCCCTAATAATAATAATAATAATAATAATAATAATAATAATAATAATAATACCCTTCAGTTCTGCATATTCAGCATGACATGTGCAATAGTGCCGCTGTATATTACTTCGTAATATGCCATGTGTAATTTTCGAAATATCAGACACATAATGTTTCCATTATATTCAGAACAAAAAACAGGTCTTCTTATTCCGTTTGGAACTTCCTCTTCTTGATGTTGAAGGAGATGACAATGCCATAATTCACAGCACACCCACTGTTCACTGTGTGTGTATATGCTTCTCTCAAGGCTATCGATAGACTGACCTCGGTAGTGTGTGCTCAAGTAAGCTGCTTGGTCGCGCGCAAAGGGAGGAAAGACACTGGTGATTACTATCGATTACGGGGATGTAATCGCGACGCACCATGTAAGCGCGAGTCCTATTTTGCACTCCTTTGGCATAAACAGCGATAAACTATTATTACATTTTGAAATTTTGGATAGTTCTGACACTTCGAATATTTCCTTTTTCATATCTGAAGACAATAGAGCAACACACAATTTTTAACCACCCCAGTGATTTAAAATATCACTAGCAGTCTCAGGTGTGGAAAAAGCTTAAAACATCTTCGTTTATTTGGCTATCTGAGAATCACTAGTTTAAAGAACTTCTGTTACGCCTGCTCATATACGTCTGAATTTTATTCAACAACAATAGTATTTATGCATGAAAGGAGGTGAACACATATGGTAAGAAATTTTGTTTCTAGTAAGTAGGAAGAGGTGAGTACAATTTCCGATAAGAACCCCTCTTAGGCCGAGCTAAGATGGAGTAGGAACAACTCACCATAATAAAGTGTAGAAGTCATTTCACTCTTGTAGCCTTGGAAGTTGCAAATCTATAAACAAGGAGAAACTTGAAACCAGAACAAAACGCAGAACATTTGCAGCCCAAAAGTTAATGATTATTAGGATAATGTCTCCGAGAAGTATGTTAAAAGGTTTAAAGCAGTATAGTGGGGAAAACAGCATTGTCAGTAATCGCGGAACGCAGAAGAAAAAGCAGGCAGAAAACATGTAACAAAATTTCACACCAAGAAATGGTGGAAGTCAGCTCCAGCAAATACCGATAATCCAACAAAATGAAACATACAGCATTCAAGAAACAAAAAGGACACAAAACGCTATACAGCGTGTAATCCGGTCGACAGCATGAAATGAACTGGTGAAGATTAGCATTCAACAAAGTAAATGGACAGACAAGGTTCAAAATCCATGCTGGCTAAAATATCCTCTTCGTATTCAGGGAGATGTTCCTGGAAATGGGGGAAATAATAAACCCCAGAGTTGTTTAATCATTCGTCACACAAGTAAACAGAAAATGCTCCAATGGAATACAACCGTGCTAGATTTGGGAGGGTTATGATTTAGTTAACTGTTGCTGTCGTTCAATATCTGCATAAAATAACCAATAATGTAAGAATAAAAAGCTATTTTAATGCTGAAAGCCGAAGGGTCTTTGACAAAATATAAGTAGGCAGCATATACACTCTTCCTCAGTATAAGCAGTTTTCAGACACTAGAGGCTAGCCAGTCAGACCACCAGCCGTCTTCTCTGGAAAACGATGGATTAAATAGCCAATGGAATCTTTCACAGAACATTCTAGAACTATCTGATCACGGTTCTGGAGGCAGGGGGAAAGAAGCCTCCAGAAAATTCTGGTTATCTGGCGATAGCGCTTCTGGTGTTTGCGCCGAGTGAGAACGCGTCTTATATTCTTTCATCTCCGACTGCCTGGCTCCGACTTCCCGATAACCTTGGGCCATCGCCGTTGCGTCACAACATAAAGCCAGCATGAATTTTGAACCTTGTCTGTCCATTTACTTTGTTGAATGCTAATCTTCACCAGTTCATTTCATGCTGTCGACCGGATTACTCGCTGTATAGCGTTTTGTGTCCTTTTTGTTTCTTGAATGCTGTATGTTTCATTTTGTTATATTATTGGTATTTGCTGGAGCTGACTTCCACCATTTCTTGGTGTGAAATTCTGAAAATTTACGGAAGCTGTACGAACTTTCTAGATATACACTTCTACGCTGATCCAGCACCTGTTCTATGAGGAGCATGATTTACTCCTTGTGTTGTTAGTCCCCTTTCCAGTGTAAATGCAACAATTATAGACATTCGCATTTACTTTCAGAAAGATCACAGCTCTTTATCAATGTCTGGCACTTTTGATTTATTTTGATACATTGCTACCAATGTAAGCTGTCCTTCCAGAACCTCAAGCTTTCATCAGCAGTGACATTTCGCCGGGAATATAATTATTTTGAAATGTTAAATAAACTATTAAAATAGCTTCGCAAGGTAGAATACCTATGGTTTGACATGCATATTCCAAAACAATATAGTTCATAGCATGTCATCAGTAGACATATCAAACATAAGTTTTATAATTAAACCCACCAGAATAATCATTCCAAGTAGCCTCTAAATCTCATTCTGTGTTAGATCCAATCAATTCTGAATCCTACTTTTAGATCTCAGTTTGCCTTTTAAGGTCAGCTGTTCGTATATTTCACGTTTATTTACATTTGTTTCAGTAACTATGTGAAATACTAATTCCATAGTAAAAAAAGCCGTGAAAAGAATAAAATGATTGGATAGAACTTGTTAGCAGAGTATACGGCTGTACATCACAGTTTGTATTCTAAAAAGTGTCCCTTTGTGTCGCAATAGTTTTTGGAACTCCATAACCCTGTTCTCTGAACTAATAACTGCAGCAAAGAAGTCACGTTCATTTTCACAGCTTCCCACGTCCTCAACACTAGCTTCAAAGTTGGCAAACTCCCCATCAATATCCAAATAGCCGTCACACACGAAAACATCTCTAATGCTCCCTAAAGTTATTTTAGACACTCCAATGTTTGCTACACGAGCTAATTTAGAAGTTATAACCTTAGTTGAAGCCATAATTTGAACTGGGAGTGACAAGGTGTAATTCCTACCCAAGAGAACCTTGCCTCATTAGTTATTAGTTGAAACGCAAATATTCTTAAATACACACAAAAAGCAAAGTCCGTGTGGTACTTGCAACCATAGGGATGATGGTTGAATTGGAGAACTGGAATCAGAGAACACTAACTCCCCACATGAACACGGTGTGTCACTAGTGGTACTTTTGCGGGAAAGGCGAATTTTTTGATTGGGTGTTTCAAGTTTCGAAGTTCGTAACGAACTAAACGGCAGTCAAGAAGAAACGAATCATCTTGGGTTTTTATAGCTGAAAGTTTTCATCCGAAGTTTTTTCACCAGGAACAAAGCAGAGACGGTAATCATACATTTAGGCTATTTCTGATTGAATGTGTTTGTTGTAATATTGGTATTTTCTGTAAACTTCAGTGATATTCGTAGAATGAGGTAGAAAACTTTGATAGGTTAAATAAATGTTGCAACATTTTTATATAACGAATTAATTTTCAGATACATTGAGCCGTCCAGACAGAAGGGATACGCCTACGATTTACATTCCCTCCAGCGTTGTGGTTCGAGTCCCGAATGGTGAGATAGAATCTGAAGGTATGTTATAAAGTTTGAGCAAGTTATTAAGTTTCCAGCATGACAGTGCTGGATGAAAGGTTATATTTTTAAGAGCTTCTTAGTGTTGCTGAAGTTTATATTGTCTGATTTACTTTTCAGATATTGTGAGTCATCCAGACAGTGGAATATACGATTAATTTTCTTGTTTGCACTTCATAATTGATGGGTGGAGATCACGGCCAAAAGTAGGTAAGATAAAAATCAACCTTTAATGCAAATTAATTAGCATGTTACTGTGCTAATATTCAAACACATAGATGCAGATCATGCGAGTGATACTCGTGTATAATTAAAAAATGTAGGATTATTGGTGGACTGACACACTAACTGTCAAGGATAGCATGCCAATGATACTATAATTCTTTTAAGACAGTGCCCAAATGAAATTTTGTAATACAGAAAGAAGAAAGATATTTGATATCATTCACATATATTTCAGTAATTCACCCTCTTTTGGGCATTTTTATCTAACTGCCACTATGTCCTTTTTTGAACTGGGCATGGTGTATGAAAATAGAAATTCTGGTAGCTTTTCTGGCAATGTCCTTGTAATCTGTTAGTACAGATGCTCAAAAGCATTTGTTTCCAAGAATAGCTGAAGTGTTTGTTTTGGGTGAAATGAGCAGCTTCAGTATGTGTTCTGAGGCTTTGAAATTCCGAAGTGGTTTCAATCTTTCGTGTCTGTTTTCTACCATTTAAACTTTGTAGCAATTTTGACGATACAAAATCATTCCCTTAAAGATACATTGTGCAGTAGTAATTAAGTTGCAGGATATTAAAAGAAATGTATAGGCATTTAAATGATCGTGTTGTTTTTGTGCAAAAATGAAAGGTTTTGAGGTAATGAGCATTTAATATTTTTAAATATATTGAAGCCTTTTAAGTTAACACATACGATAAACATGAAGTTAATCACGATATATGATGAATCATTTGTAGAATACTTATGAAAATAGCTTACTGTGAGTAGAGAAAGTCTTAGATGGCAGAGCAATGGTATGGCAAGTTAAATATTGCTGGTTTGAATCCCAGGCATGGCATTGAATTTTTTGTCTGATTGTATCTACTCATTCGCTATTCTGCATATGCAAACAACCCATGGCTCTTTTCAGTGAAGGTTCCATGAATCTTTTCAATGAATTGGATCTTTTGAATGAACCTTTGATCTGTTATTTATAGTGAACATTTTAACACACTAAGTATTTTAAACGCTTTTCATATACAGCGCATTGCATTTGAGGTACTATGGGAGGTTATGGTTTTTTTATATAAAGCTTAGGTTTCTGAATGTTTGGAATGTTAGCATTAGGTTAGTTTATTTATATATAAGCTTAGTTTTCTGAATTCACAGAAGGTTAGTAAATTTTTTAACGAAAAGTGTTTAAAATTTCACTATAAATAACAGTTCGAAATCACAGGTCTGATTCATTGAACCTTCAATGAAAAGATCCACGGATCCTTTGCGTATACTGAATTTTATTTTATTCAAGTAACACAAAGTGGTGGTGGTTTTACAATAAAAGTGTTATTTCCTTCTCATTTAGCACTTTATCAACCAAACTTTTTTGCCACTTTTTAACGGTTTCCCAGTTTTGTGTTAAAACAGCTTATTCACACCACGCACTTGTTCCTTTGTCATGGCAACTCAAACACTAACTGATAAAATCGAATATTTGACCTGAGCTGAGCATATGAGTGCTAATGTATTATGAATGACTGCTTATCATATTTCCTGTGTTATGCAAAGAGTTTATTTGGTACTCAGATAGCACCGCTGCGAATTCATTGCTGCATTTCTCATATAGGCAAGAGAATAGCAGTCATCCATACAGTAGGTAATTAACAAAAAGATACTCTTTGATTGTTAATATAATAGCAGGTAGAATTAAGAAAATCATATTTTGTAATCTCTTAACAGTTACTATATATCCATTACCTTTAACAATGAGTTCTTACGATAACCGCAATAAAATGTGTAGTTCTATACCTTTCCTAACCCAACATTTCATGATACAATACGTTTAAGGAACTATTTACATTGGCGTAAGCGTAGTGCTTAGTTTCATGACAAGAGGAAGCATATACTTTGTTTGCATTAGAGAGAACTCTGGTTTATAGCGGATAGTGTGTAATATAATCACAAGGTGTTTGTAACCACAATTTTTTCCTTAATGTAAGCAATTTCTCTTTTCAGAAACCTAATTTTAACTGTAGTTTAAACATGTGTTTGTATTTACTTCTAGGATATACACAATGGAAAGTTGGAGTTAAGTTGTGCCTATTTGCGTCCACTGATGGTGCTTCAAGTCAGAGCACAGAGAGTGACAATGACATTAATAGTGTTAAATGGTGTGGTGAAACTTGCTAATGACATTTATTGCACTACTAATAGCGATTTAGTGAATGACAAACAATAGCCACGCTATTGCATATAATGTGTGCAGAAGTTTCTTTGTAGGAAATGAAATTAAGTTATTCATGTCAAATTGTATTGCGCTATCTAGAGAGTAGAATAAAATAACAAGTGTCAAACATGTGTTATTCTTCCAATTTTCCTGTCAAATTCCACATCCTACTGTTGGTTGGTTGCAAGTTCAAACAAACCATGGAGGCAGTGTAAGTACAAAAGGTTTTACTATGAAGCATGCAGAAGAAATTATAGCAAGGTGCTTGATCTCATTCACTCTCAGAAATTTAAATGTGACCATTATGTATTATGACATAGAAACATTCAGCAATCACTATTAACCCCAATAATATATAAAAAGCAACGTATGTGCCGACTATTGGATAATTTAAATAAGTTACACAGGAATAAACAGTTGTGTTTTTCATACTAGCCTAGATGTCAGGTGTTCAGCTCATCATAATTGTGTTCTAATATTGTATTGCTACAGATGACAGTAACAAGTTATTTTATGTGAGCTTTAATCGACTCCTTTAAAAAGAAATTTGAATAACTCAAAGTGCAATCACGATTATTGAAGCTCACGTAATTAACTTTGTACGTCGTCAGTAGCGATACAGTATTAGAACATATGATCAGCTGAGCAAACAGCTAGGCAGGTACGAAAAATACAACTGTAGTAGCCACGAGTGACGTCATCATCCGAGAGCACGATTTTTCATAGTTTAGTTCCATTCCCGATCACTACTCACGCTGCGATCGCCTTCGTGTTTCCACCATTTTAACATTAGGGTTGCACTTCTTATACGTTGGTGTTCTGTGCTTGCAACTGACTCTAGCATAAAGTTGCATATTTAGGTGATCTGAGATTAACAACTTGAGCTAATTGTGCGATGCAAACCCACTGATTGTTCATGGTGATTTTTCATAAATACGACATAGAGCGAAATGTTCATTTAGGCTTGTAATTTCATTTTTAACGACCTAGAACTAATTTCAATAAGTTTTGGAAATGCCATAAAACGCAAAATACACTTAAAATTCAAAATATTTTCTAAAATACAATATAAATAGGAAATCAAAGGCTTCTGGGAATAAAATCTCCTTTTTTCTTTCTTTTCTTCTGGAAACGTCAAGTTAGAAAATCAGCGTTGCATGAAGACCTCCTTCCAAGAGCAAGAAGATTATTTCCAGCATTCGAAAGCAAACGTTATAATACTGTTCTGTCTTCCGCCCTTCAGAGTGATCCAAATAAATTATGAATCCTGTAATTGTTTTATTGCATTACAAAAGCGCATGTAAAACAGGTCTGTCTTCAGAAATTGAAACAATCGCCATGTAACTTAGGGCATTTGGAGTTATTGCATATATTTTAAAATGGGAGTTATTTCAAGGAATTTCAGGAATATTTAATCCAGATTCTTCATATGTTACCTGTAAGAAATCACACAAATATTCAGCAATCCTAAAGGATTATTCGGAATAGAGACATCACAGATGTAGTGTATTTTGTACATGGAAAATAATTATGTGCTTTAACGAAAACAGGGCCTTTTCAAGTCTTGCTTTCAGCATTAGCAAGCTGAATTACAATTTTGGTGGTTTCATTGTAATAAGCTTTAAAAATATCCCCCGAGAAGCTATAACTGATTATGAACGTGGTCCTTTATTACTACAATTCTGTTACTGCTGTTTGTTGACTACACACTGTTTCAATGCAATACTTTGTATCATGGTAAGTGTTTGCCTGAAATGTGTATATGGTTTGAATGTGGTCTCAAGATTAACTTGCGTTTGGGAGAGGCAAGCTATTCAGTTACATTTCTCGCCGTGCTTGTAAACCCAGATTACTATGCGCTTCCATCCTTCTTTATCACCTCCTCAGTTTGTATTCAATTATTTTACCAACTTTCTCATATTTTGCAGATTGTAGGGATCTAAAGAATATATGTATGAAATAACGCTAGCTTACGTTATGTTAATTATATCTGTAGCAGTGTATGTAAACCCAGCCTATTACCTTTCCTGTTCCTCATTCCTCAGTTTACCCTATTCATTATACATATCCATGAATTTAATCCTTAACACCTTTAAT
The DNA here is from genome assembly GCA_030765065.1 of Deroplatys truncata. Classification (NCBI taxonomy): domain Eukaryota; kingdom Metazoa; phylum Arthropoda; class Insecta; order Mantodea; family Mantidae; genus Deroplatys; species Deroplatys truncata. The sequence continues at coordinate 530,960,251 of CM060990.1, read as the reverse complement.
TTTACTGCACATTTCTATAATTTTGCTTATCCCATTCATGCCTCGTGGATAATATGAACATGTTAATGAATAAATATCGTTCACTTGAGTCAGAAATCTCTCTCAAAATACAAAGAGAACATTTTAGTTCGTTTACTTCACATGCATTTAGAGATATATCATAGTCATCCGGCCACATTTAACAAATTTCATACGATTATTCATGAATACAGCAGCATTACATGCATACACCGCTTGTTGACAGCATTCGGCACATGGAATTTTGTTATCGCTCCTGTATGGTTCAGGCTATTTCTATTTTTATACACCAAGGACTGATAGTTCTTATGTAATAGGAGAGAAAGTGAAGACAACGTCAGGCAAAAAATATCACTTTATGTCGTGATTTAACCTATGTCCACACACGGTTTTCAGATTTCAAAATATATAAAACGTATCGCTTGAAACATTCTCCTGGATACTTGTTATTTTTCCGGCATATTTACCTCTTCAGCCACCAGCTTGCTCCGTTTTTCTTTGTTCTCTGTCCGCAATTCACCAAACTTCTCCCTCTTTCACTTCCAGCCATTTCGACTGCACCTATATTCTTGAAAACACGATGAATTCGGATGCAATGCGAAGAAATATGAACGGGGGAAAAGATTTACTCCTCCGCTACGGTTAGTTCCGCGAGTACTCAAGAGCAGTAGACAAGTGAAGAGGCAGATTTGTGCATTGTATTTAGCTCCGTGGGCGGCGCCGTGGCCGAGTGGTTAGACCGCTCGCTTCCCACCGAGGCGGCCCGGGTTCAATTCCAGGGACCTGCATGTGGGATTTGTGGTGGACGAAGCGGCGTCTGGGCGGGTTTTCTCCGGGTTCTCCGGTTTCCCCCGCCATTCATTCCACCAACTGCTCCATCATCACCTTTCCTTTCATCCATTTCACCAACATTTCGTTTCATCTACTTCCTTCATACCAAGCATCGGCTGATCACCCATCCTGGATGTTCTGTCTGATCCATGAGTGTCTGCTCCTCGACGGGCTTCTGACCCCAGGCACCCGCTTGTAAGTCCTGGGGGGTGTAAGTCCTACATAAGAGGAGGGTAAGCAGATAATGAATGAATGAATGAATTTAGCTCCGTGACCTGTGCTTTTTTTCCAAATCTCAGTTGGATAGAAATTCGATTGCAGAAGATGATGCTAATGTATGATGCTAATACGGAAACGGATGGCGCTATAATGAACTTCTCCAACTTTCCAATGAAGAGAAACACTCCGAGGGGGAACCTGACCTTTCGACTTTAGCGCCGAATGACAGTAGAGTACTTCAGGAAAACACCGATATGGATGTACTGAAATCCACTAGTAGTAGTGCTTCATTAGCAGCCGTGACCCCCGCGTGAAAAACATGCAGGGAAATAATAGTGCACCCGCATCTAGTTCCAGAAACAAAGAGAAAACTCGTGCATCCTTTCAGAATGAATCGGCTCAAGACAACTCTTTGTCGTGATACCCAGTCATTTCCCTCCTTAGCCTGTCTGTACTTTCTACTTCCTTCTGAAATTAAATTGAGTTTTATTTATTGACGCTCATTAACAGCTGTGGTCCTTAGCGTCCCATTCTATATTGGGCGTGAAAGACGGGTAATTTTACTCAGAGGCCTCTTTGTCAGGCTTGAGGTTCTTTTACGTGGCGTAAATATACGACATGGCACCACCGGCTTTACTTCCCTTCCAAAGGAAGCCATGCTAAGGATTTTTACGCCCGATTAAAGTCCATCGCCCTCCGCCGAATTTGAACCCACGACCTCGGAAACTAGAGACTAGCATGGTAACCACACCACGGAGGACGACAAAACTATCTCCCCTGCGGGGAATCGAACCCCGGTCTCCCTTTGCTTTCTTCTCATGTCTTATCCCGAATATGTGCTATCGTATATGTTAACAGTATACGCAATATCTACTGAAAGGTTTTATTTGCAGCTATGAAATTGATATATTCCTTCTGCAGGAGGTAAACACTGACAGTTACCTTCCTTGATGCTCACTCTAATTAGATCTGTATCCTGGGTAACGACAATAGGCGCACTGCAATAATATGCAGAACTGCCTTGAATATAACTCATCATGAGGCGCATCCAAGTGGGCGCACTTTAGCTGTTATTCTCGACAACGAAATCTTGATAGTTAAAGTGTACTTGCCTCCCGGTTCCAATAAACGTCGGGAGTGTGAACCTCTCATTGTAGATCATATGTTATACATTTTCTGTCATAGTTATAATTATTCGTTGCTGGGTGGCGACTTTAACAATCTGTTACATGCCAAGGACCACCGAGGAACACATCATCCATTTCCTTCACTACAAAGGATTTATACTGAATTGCAGTTTACTGATACGTGAGAAGTTCTGTTTGGTAATGCAGTTTACTACACATATTATCATCGTAATTCAGCATCACAAATTGATAGGCTGTATATCTATGCACTTCATCGAAGGAACGTTCGGAGTGCAGCTGCTGTGCCTGCCGAAGTAAGTGACCACCATGCTTTAGTCGTTAAGATTGCAGCAACCATCCCTTTGCCCGTCTTTGGTAGAAACTATTGGAAACTGAATAGTTCCCCTTATCTTATAACCACTTGCAAAGGCAGTTTCGTGAGATTTTGGGACAGTGTTGCCATAAGAGCAGACAGATATCGACTTAATAATCTTCTGCAGTGACTTTTCATTTATAGACCTGTTATACAGTACCTTTTTTGTGTGTTGGCAAAGCTGAGGTAAAGGAACGAACTACAATGCTAAATTATTATGCGTTATTGTATGATTAGACAGAGCAGCAGCGAACCGGCAATGCCGTTACTGCCAGACTGTCAGAGATTCGACAAAGAATTTGCAAAATTCAGGAATCCATTTAGGATGGTATACAGGTACGATCCTATGATTTCTCTATTACAATTGACGAGCGCACAGCCTTGTGCCATGTGGCTTCGCAGAAGAAACGACATCAACGTAAATTCAGTATGATATTCACACTATAATGATACTTCACTACATACCATGTCTGAGATCCTCGGAGGGGCCGAGCAGCACTTTCGAAAGCAGCTTACTCTTGGTTTCTTTAAAGGAGTTCTCTATAACGCTAATGATAACACTTTAGATGAGGATAAACAGGCAGCATTGGAGGCGCCCATTACTATGGATGAACTTCGGTAGGTGGTTTTTATAGTACGTTACAATTCGGCACCAGAGCCAGATGGGATTAGCTATTGCTTCTACAAAGTATTTTGGGCTGTTATTAAAAAACGTATGTTACATTTGATGAATGCCATTATTTGGAACGCGCGAAAACCTGTCGGGCCTCAATACAGGCATTGCGGCCTTAATTAGAAACTGTATTATACCGTAATACCTTATCAGCTATCGGTCTATAGCACTTTGAACATTGATTTTAAGATTTTTACGAAGATATTAATCAACAGAACTGCGCACTGTACTGCCATTGTTGATTTGTCCAGAAAAAGCTTGTGGAATTTCGGACAGAAGGTTAGCCCCTAAATTAATTAACCTTTAATTAACTTACGCGATGCAGTTGTGCATATGGAGGGACATCCCAAGGAAAAGGCTACTTTTTTACTACTGGAACTTTAGAGAGCATTTGACATTGTTAATAATGACTAATTTCTTGGTGTCTTACAACGCATGAGTATTCCCGATCGCATCCTCACGGCTATTAAATTATCTAAAAACCCTGCCTATTTCAGGTTCCACATAACCTGTTTGCTAGTCTGTTCCCATTTTGAGCAGTATACGCCGAGATTGCACCTTGTCTATGTTATTTACCGTTTGCACCAAACCTTTGATAATTTTAATTCCGAAACATCCATCTTGAACTTCTATGTTGTCAGCGATACTCACTATGAATGTTAATGTCGATGCTATGACCTTGTTGCTAGATCACCGCCACCAATTGTTTTGATTCCAAAAATACTGTAGCTTCATGAGCAAACATCTTCTGCGAGAATTAATTTATCAGAAATCTACCTTTATATCCTTGGGACCTGCTGATGGACATTAACTTCAGCTGGTGTTCCCATTATGGACCACGTTACTACTCTAGGTTATAAAATCCCAACGAATCTCAGATAAATGGTGAGCTCAAACTGGACATCTCTACTGAATAAAATCCCCTACACATTACAGCGTCATTTAAGTGAAACGTCAAAATTCTTTAGAGAGTTTCGTTTGTTAACTCTTTGCGTTATCCAAGTTATGGCATCTGGCAAAAATGCTAACACATCCAATAGAGAATGCCAGTGCATTGAGTTAGCAGCGTCATATTATCTGAGGAACGGCAATGTTTACAGTGTGGAAAAAGCTCACCTCTGGTGCCCCATCACGAGTTGGTGTCACGAAATAGTAGCGGTATATGAAAAGTGTTGAGCATTGTTCACTAAAATTCTTTTTTTATCTGGGACACCTCAATAGACAACTTCAGTTCAAGGCACTAAAGGGCCATGCTCGTTTCCGCCGCACGCTGAGAAGTAATGCCACTTTATCTCAGAGTTTCTTCCCGGAGATTCACTTCCTACTCCAAAGGATCTATATCGTCATCTTCTGGAAAGATAGAATCAGACAACTGAAAAACTTAATGCCATAGCCGGGATTTGAATCACGAATCTCCCCGTTTCCTCCCGTTTGCCCTACCAATTGAGCTTCCATGGCAAATTGTCTGTAGGAGATTCAAATCTCCAGCTGACTTACATATTTTTATCGGTAAACCACAAGGCGAACTAAATTTGTTTTTAGATGACACACCACAATGGCATCTTACAATGCCGTAAGTAAATAAGTCCCTGGCTTCATAGTTTAGCCTTTGTTAGGTGTTTTTTTCCACACATGCCATGCGTGTAGGGCAAGGTTGGAAAGGTAAAACTAGAGGACTGAAATATTAAATACCATAGCCGGGGTTTGACTCAGGAACTCCCTGTTTCTGTCCGGTTGCTCTACCAATTGAAATATCATGGCAATATGCCGGTAGAACGTTAAATTCTGTAGCTGGCACGCATTTTTCCACGATAAACGACAAGTAGATCTCAAAATGTTTTGAAATGACATACCTCAATGGTGATATACAGCGCCGTAAGTACTAACGTACCGGGATTCATGGTTTAGATCATATTATGTCAAAGAATGTATTAATTGTTATTCAATAAAACCATGTATGTAGGAAAAGGTTGGTAAACTGGAATCAGACGACTCAAATATACAACGCCAAAGCTGTAATTAGAACCCAGGATGTGCCGGCTTCTGTGCGGTTGCTCTACCAACTGAGCTACCATGGCAACATACCGGTAAGACATTAATTTTCCAGCTGATAAACATTTTTGTCTGTAAACCATGAGGATATCTCAAATTGCATTCAGATAGAATACCCAGTGGCGACTTACAATGCCGTAAGTACTTAAGCCCTAGCTTCATGGTTTAGCCCCTATTAAGTCAATTAATGAAACACTTGTTCCTCAAAGAAAGCTATGTTTGTACGACAAATTTTGAAATTTAGAATCTGACGACTGAAATAGTCAATGCCATTGCCGCAATATAAACCACCGGAACCGCCGGTTACGGTGCAGTTGCTCTACCAGCTGAGCTAACATATCAACATGCCTGTAGGACATTAAATTATTCAGATGAATTGAATTTATTCCCGGCAAGCCACAAGGAGGTTTCAAGCTGTTTTAAGTGACATTCCGCAATGTCGACTTACAATGGCGAAAGTACTTACGTTCATGCTTCATAGTTTAGCCTCTATTATGTCAATTAATGAATTAATATTTATTCCACACAATCCATGTGTTAAGGATAAGGTTGGAAGGACAGAATCAAACGACTTAAAAATTCAATGACAGCCGAGATTTGAACCACGGATCTCCCGTTTTCTACCAGATTCTCTACCACCTGTGCTACCGTGGCTAAATATAAGTAAAACATTAAATTCTCCATCTGACTCGCACCTATTCTGGTAATCCACAAGGAGATCTCAAATTCTTTTAAATAACGTACCTCAAAGAGAGCTACAATGCAGTGAGTACCTAAGTCAAGCACTTAATAGTGCAGCCTCTGATAAGGCAGTTAATCAATTAATTGTTCTTCCACACAAGCTATGTGTGAAAGACAAGGTTGTAGAGGTACAGCCAGACGACTCCAAAATTCAATACCTTAGCCGGGATATGAAACACGGATTTTCCGGTCTCCTTTAGGTTGCTCTGCCTAATGAGCTACAATGGCAACATGCGGACGGGACATTCAATTCTTCAGCTGGCTCACATTTTTTTCGGTAAACCACGAGAAGATCTCCAACAGTTTACACATGGCATACACCCAATGGCGATTCCCAATACACTAAATACTGAAGTCCCGTGCTTCGTAGTTTAGCCTCTATTAGGTCAATTAATGAATCAATTGCTCTTTCACACAAGCCATGTGTGAAGGACTAGATAGGAAAGGCAGAACCAGACGACTGAAGAATTCAGTGCCATAGCCGAAGTTTGACACACGGATCTCCGGGGCTCCGTTCGGTTCCTCCAAAAACTGAGCTACCATGTCGACATGCTGGTACGACATCAAATGTTCCAGCTCACAGGCACTTTTCCGGGTAAACCACAAGGAGATATTAAATTGTTTTTAGATAGCATACTCCAATGGCGAAGTACAATGCCCTAAGTTCTTAAGACCCTGGCTTCATTGCTTAATCTCTATTATGTTAGCTATTCAATTAATGGTCCCTCCGCACAAGCCATGTGCGTAGATCTAGGCTGGAACGACAGAATCAGACGACTGCAAAAATCAGTACCATAGGCGAAACTTGAACCACGTATCTCCTGCTTTCTGTCCGGTTGCTCCATCAACTGGGCTACATTGGCTAAATTCCCGTAGCACTCTAAGTTCTCTAGCTGACTGGAACTTCTTCTGATAAATAACAAGGATATCTGAAACTTCTTCTAAATGACATACCTCACTAGCGTCTAACAATGCCATAAATACCTATGTGCCGGGCTTCATTGTTTAGATCCTATTAATTCAAATAAAAACTAATTGTTTTTCTACACAAGTCATGTGTTTAAGAATATGTTGGAAGTGTAGAATCAGACGACTGAGTAATTGAACTCTGTTTCCGGAATTTGAACCATCGATCTTCCGTACTCCGACCGGCTACTCTACCACCTGAGCCACTAAGGTAGCATGCAGGTGGTACATTAAATTTTTCAGTTCACTCATTTTTACGTTAATCCACAAGGGAAACCCAAATTGCTTTGGGATTACATACCTCAAAAGGACTTACAATGCTGTAAGTACTTAAGTTGCGGGTTTCATACTCATAGTTTATCATCTATTAAGTTAAAGAATTAACTGCTGTTTGGCACAAGCCATTCGTGTAGAACGAAGTTGGAAATGTCGTCAGACGATTAAAACATTCACTGCCATAGTGGGGACTGAAACCACGGGTCTCACGGTTTCCCCTCATTTGCCCTATTAACTGAGCTTCCATACAATTTACAGATAGAACATTAGATTCTCCAGTTGTCCCGAAGTTTCCCGGTAAACCTGGTGGATATCTCAAAATGATCCGAGATGACATCCTTATGGCGACTTACAATGCCGCAAGTGATTAAATCCCTGGTTTCGTTGTTTAGCCTTAGTTAGGTCAATTAACGAATTCTTGTTGTTCCACAGAAGTCATATGTGTGGGAAAAGGTTGGAGTGGTAGAACAATACGACTAAAATATTCAATGTTATAGCCGGGATTAGAACCACACATCTCACAGTTTCCAACCGGTTGCACTAACGACTGACGTACTATAGGAACGTGCCGGTTCGACATTAAATTCTCCAGTTGGCTCGCATTTTTTCCGATACACCAAGTGCAGATCTGCAATTGTTTTGAGATGCCGTAACCCAAAGTCGAATTACAATGCCATAAGTGCTTACGTCTCGGACTTCATAGTTTAGCCTCCGTTAGTTCAATTCATGAATTAATACTTCTTTCACACAAGCCATGTGTGTAGGACGACGTTGGGAAGGTAAAATCAGACGACTGAAGTACTCCATGCCACAGCAGAGGTATGAACAACGGATCTATCGATCTCCTTCCGGATGCTCAGGTAACTGAGGAGCAACGGCAACATACTGTTAGGACATGAAATTTTCTGGCTGACTCACATTTTTCCAGAAAACTACAAGGAGATCTTAAACAGTTTTAAATGCACACCTCAATGTCGACTCGCAATACCGTAAGTACCTAATGCCCGGTCTTCATATTTAGCGTCAATTAGGTCAATTAAGGTATTAATTCTTCTTCTACACAAACATTTGTTGTCGAACGAACTTGGAAAGTTTGAATCAGACGATTGAAAAATTCAAGCCTTTGTCGGGAATTTAACCACGGATCTCCCGGTTTCCGTCAGGTTGTCATACCAACTCAGCTACCACGGCAACATATCATTAGGACATTAAAATCTGCAGCTGTCTCGTATTTTTCCCGGTTAACTACAAGGAGAGCACAAACTATTTTTAGATAGCATACCCTGATGGGGACTTACAATGCCGCAAGTATTAAAGTACCAGTATTCATGGTTTAGCCTCTATAAGGTCAACTAACGTATTAATTATTGTTCTTCCATACAAGCAGTGTGAGTAGTGTACGTTTGGAAAGGTAGAGTCAGACGGTTGAAAAACTCAATGACAATGCCGGAATTTGAACCACGGGCCTACCGGTGTCCCTACAGCTGCTCTGACCACTGAGGTACCATAGAAACGTGCCGGTAGGATTTACTTTAGCTGGCTCGCATTTTTTCCGGTAAATCACGAGGAGAGCCCCAATTGTTTTAATTCAGCATACCCAATCACGACCTTCAATTCCGTAAATACATATGCCCAGGGCTTGTAGTTTAGCCTCTCTTAGGTCAATTGATGAATTAATTCTTCCTCCACACAAGCCTTGTGTGTAATACCACGTTGAAAACGTGGAATCAGACGACTGAAATTTCAAAGCCATTGCCGGAATTTGAGCTTCGGATCTCCCTGTTTCCGTCAGACTGCCTTATAATCTGAGCGACCATGGTGACATGCTGCTGGCACTTTAATTCTCCAGTTGACTCGCATTTTCCCCGGTTATCTACAAGGATATATATATATATATATATATATATATATATATATATATATATAATTGTTTTGGGATGACGCACCCCAATGATCACCATACAATACTGTAAATACTTAAGTCCCGGACTTCATAGTTTAAGGTCAACCAATGAAGTAACTCTTCTTCTACACAAGCCATGTGTGTAGGACAAGGCCGGAGATGTAGAATCACACGATTGAAGAACTAAACGCCATAACCACGATTTGAACCACGGATCTCACTGTTTCAGTTCGGTTGCTGTATCAAATAAGCTACCATGGCAACTTTCAGCTAGTATACTAAATTTTCCAGCTGCCTGTCATTTTTTCCAGAAAACTACAAGGAGATCTCCAACTGTTTTTAAAAATGTATGCATCAATAGCGACCTGTAGTGCCGTAAGTATGTAAGTCCCGGCTTCATAGAGTCGCCCTCCGTGGTGCTGTAGTGGTTACCATGCTAGTCTCTAGTTCCCGATGTCGCGGATTCAAAGCCGGTGGAGGGCGATGGATTTTTTGGACGTAAAAATTCTTAGCATAGCTTCCTTCGGAAGGGAAGTAAAGCCAGTGGTGCCCTGTCATATATTTACCGCACGTAAAAGAAACTCAAGCCTGATAAAGAAGCCTCTGAACAAAATTTCCGGTCTTTCACGCCCAATATAGAATGGGACGCTAAGGGCCACAGCAGTTATAGGGTATCCATAAATAAAACTCAATTTATTTCCGGCTTCATAGTTTAGTCTCTGTTAGCCTCTGTTTGATGAATTAACCGTTATTTCATACAAGCTATGTGTGCAGGTAAAGGTTGGGAAGTAGAATCAGACTACGGCAGGATTCAATGACATAGCTGGCAATTAAACCACGAATTTCAAGGTTTCCATTTGGTTGCTCTAAATACTGAGCTACTACGGCAACAAGCCGGTGGGACATTAAACTTTCCAGCATTTTATCCCTAAAAATACAAGAGATCACAAACAGCTGTAGATACATACCTCAATGCCGAACTTACAATGTCGTAATTACTTAAGCTCCGGGCTTAATTGTTTAACATCCATTAAGTCAATTAATGAATTAATTGTTCTTCCACATAAACCATGTGTGTAGAACCAATTTGGAAATATAAATCAGACGATTGAAGTATAAATTCAATATTCGGAATTTGAACTATGGATCTCCCGGTTTCCGTAGGGTTGCGATAAAAACAGATCTTGCATGACAACATGCCAGTAGGACATTATAATCCCTAGTTGACTCGTATATTTCCCGTTAAACCACAAGGAGACCACAAATTGTTTTGAAATAGCATACCCCAGTGACGATTCACAATGTCCTAAGTACTTAAGTCCCTACTTTCAATGTTTACCCTCCATTAGGTCAGTTACTGAATTAATTGTTCTTCCAAACAAGCCTTGTTTGCAGGAGAAGGCTGAAAGCTCAGAAACAGACGACTGAAAAATTCAACACCATATTGAAGTTTTGAAACACGGATCTCCCTGTTCCCATCCAGGTGCTCTACTAGCTGAGCTACCATGACAACATAACTTCATCAATTTTTATGCTAAATTATATGTAGATGCCAAACAGTTTCTAGAAGACATACCTCAATGGCGAACTTAGAGTGCACAATTACCTAGGTCCGGAGCATCATAGTTTAGCCTCTATTAAGTCAATGTATTAACTGTTCTTGCATACAGGTCATGTCTGTAGAAGAAGTTTGGAAATATTGGGTCACTTAATGAACCCTTTGTTCTTCACATAAGCTATGTGTGTAGGATGAGGTTCGAAAGATAGACTTAGACGGCTAAAAAATTCAATGCCTTAGCCGGGATTTGAACCAGAAATCCTTCGGTTTCCGTCCCGTTGTTCCACCAACTTTGCAACCATGGCAACATGCCGGCAGAATATTAAATTCTCCAGCTGGCTCGCATTTATAGCGGTAAACCACAAGGAGATCACAAATTGTTATGAGATGACATAAATAAATCACCACATGCAATGACTTAATACGTAAGTCCCAGGAATACATAGTTTTGTCCCTGTTAGGTCAATGAAGGAATGAATTGTTCTTCCACACAGAGCATGTGTTTAGGACAAGGCCAGAAAGGTAGAATAAGACCATTTGAAAACTCAATTCTATAGTCGGGATTTGAACCACGGATCTCCCGGTTTCCGTTCGGTTGTAATTTCAACTGAGCTACCAAGGCATTACGCCGGCAGGACATTAAATTAACCAGCTGGCTGGTATTTTTCGCCGTAAACCGCGATGAGATCTCCAATTACTTTGAGATGGCATACTCTAATGACGACTTACAATTTCGTAATTACTTAAGTCCCGGGATTTATAGATTAGCATCTATTAATTCAATAAGTAAGTGTATTGTTCTTCTATCCAAGCCATGTGTGTAGAACGAGTTTGGAAAAGTAGAATCAGACGATTTATAAGTTTAATAACCAAGTCGGGGTTTGAACCACGAATCTCGGGGTTTATGTCGTGTTGTTTTACCAACTGAATTACTATGGCAACATGCCATTAGGACAACAAAATTACTAGGAAACTCGTATTTTTCGCATTAAACCAATAGGAGAACCTAAATAGTATTTAAGTGGCATACCCCAACGACGACCCACAATACCGTTAGTACTTACGTCCCTGGCTCCATATTTTGGACACTAATATGCCTATTAATGAATTAGCTACTCTTCCACAATAGTCATGTTTGTAAGATCAATTCGAATTGTAGAATTAGATGATTGAAAAATTCAATGCCATAGATGTGATTTCAACCACAGATCTCTCGGCTTCCGTCCGATTGCTCTTCCAAGCTAGCTACCATGGCAAACATCAGGTAAGGCATTAAATTCACCAGCTGACTTGATTCTTCTCGGTAAATCACAAGGAGATATCAAATTGTTTTTGGGTGACTTACATCAATGCTGGCTTAAAACACATTACGTAGTTAAGAACCAGGCTTCATAATTGAGTCTCTATTAGGTCACTTAATGAACTCATTGTTCTTCCACAAAAGCCATGTGTGTAGGACGAGGTTGGAAAGTTAGAAATCACACCACTGAAGAATTCAATGCCACAGAAGGGATTTGAGGTTTGAACATGGAAATAGGGGCTTAAATTCACCATCTTACTCGTATTTTCCCGGAAAGCTACAAGCAGATATAAAAGTGTTAAAAATGCATACTTATGGAATTTTACAATTCCGTAAGTAGTAAAAACCAGACATCATAGTTTAGCCTCTATTAGGTCAATAAAAGAATTGAGTGACTTTCCACACATGCCATGTGTGTAAGACAAGGTTGGAAATGCACAATAAGACGACCGAAAAATTCAATATCATAGCCGAGATTTGAACCACGGATCTCCCTGTTTCCGTTTGATTGTCTACCACCTGGGCTACGATAGCTAAATGGTGGTAAGATATTAATTCTCCAGCTGGCTCGCATTTTTCCATGTTAATTTACGAGTTCTCTAATTGTTTTGTGTTGTCGTACCCCAGTGGCAATATACAATGCCCTAAGTACTTAAGTCCCTGGCTATACTACTTAGACTCTATTAGGCCAATTAATGAATCAATTGTTCTTCCACACAAGCCATGTGTGTATATCTAGTTTGGTAGGACAGAATCAGCTGATTGAAAAATTCAATTCCTTAGCCGGAATTTGAACCACGGATCTTCCGGTTTCCGTCCGGTTGCTTTACAAACTGAGTTACCATGGCAAAATATCAATAGAACATAAAATTCTGAAGCTGATTCGCATTTTTTGCGGTACACGACGAGGAGATCTCAATTTTTTTGAGATCGCATACCCTGATGACATTCAATGGCGTAAATACTTAAGTCCAGTGCTTCATAGTTAGCCTTCATTAGGTCAACTAATGAATGAATTGTTCTTCCATACATGCCATTGGGTAGGAAAACGCTGGAAAGGTGGAAGAAGGAGGTCATACAATTCTATGCCATAGCCGGAAATGTTACCACGGATCTGGCGGTTTCCGTCGAGATGCTCTACCAACAGAGTTTCCGGGGCAACATGCCGGTTGTTCATTAAAATCTCCAGCTGGAACGAATTTTTGTTTGTAAATCACAAGGAGATCACAAATTGCTTTGCGATGACGTACCTCAATGGCGATTTACAATGCCTTAACTATTAAGTTCCGGGTTTCATAATTTAGCCTCTAATAGGCAATAAATGAATTACTTGTTCTTCAATGAAAGCCATATGTGTAGGAAAGGAGTGGAAGAGTAGAATCAGGCGACTAAAAGATTCCATAGCATAGCCGGAATTTGAACCAAGGAAGTCTCGGCTTCTGTCCGGTTGCTCTGCCAACTGAGCTACCATGGCAAAAAGTCAGTAGGGCATTAAAATAACCGCTGACTCATATTTTTTCGGTAAACTCTAAGGAGATCACAAATAGTTTTTTTGATAGCATACTCAAATGTCGTCTTAGAATGCCCTAAGTACTTAAGTCCCAGGCTTCATTGTTTAGCCCCAAATAAATCAATTAATGAATTAATTCTTCTTCCACAGAAAGCTTGCGTGTTGGACTAGGTTGGAAGGTCAGAATCAGACGACTGGAGAATTTAATAGCTCAACCGAGATTTGAAGCACCGATCCCTGGGTTTCCGCCAGTTGCTCTACCAACTGACCTGTCACAGCAAGATGCGGGTAGGACATTAAATTCTGCAGCTGGCTCGCATTTCTTCTGGTAAAGTACAAGGAGATATCAAACGGTTTCTGGACGGCATGACTTAATAGCTACTTACAATGCGTAAGTGCCTAATTCTCGGGCTTCATAGTTAACCCTATATTAAATAAATTAATGACTTAATTTGTTTTTCCCATAAATCATGTGTGTAGGACTAGGTGGAAGGGTACAATCATATGACTAAAAAATGCAATGCTGTAGCTGGGAGTGCGGCTTTCCTGTTTACTGGATTCTATACGTAGCAGACGTCCTAAAAGGACCAGGCTGGATTCTAATCCAGTACAGAAAAAACCAAGCTGTGGTGGCTGCGGTACTTATGTGGAGCTGGAAATGTGGTGGCGGAGGGTAATTAGGCTCCCTAGGTAGAGGCAAGATCAGTTGGTTGCTGTGGTGCTTCCTCTTGTTTTGGGGCTATGGTGGCGACTGTTTTAATTCTTCTTATAGAGGCTGTTGCTGCGACAGAAGCTGCTCCTTAGTTGCCTTTCTGCTCGTACGTTCGAACCTGCTGCACTGCTAATTGGAAGTCTCTCGCAAGTGCAACATCTTCCATTTTACAAAATGTTATTTAGATGGAAATCACAGCTGTCTTCGAATCGATACTTCACAATAGCTGATGCGCATGCATCTCCTAAGCATAGTGTGTTTTTATTGTCACTAATGGAAAACCCGATGATAAGTATATCTTCGAACATTCTGAGTATAGCATTTGTGTCACAATTCCATCACTTTAGAAGTTGCTTGATTACTCAGAAAAGAAACAAGTGCTTCAGATTAATTACACAAACATATAAAACACATCAGATTATTTCTGTAATGCAATCAACAATCATAGGATAATGACAATTCTGAACATGCTCGTCTCCGCATCGTAACCTCGGCCTAATCAATGAACTATAAATTAGCTTTAAATCATGGCCTACCTAAGTTTCGTCCTGTTTGGACATGTCTGAGGATACGAATCCGTCAGGCGTCTTGGCCTGTCTGGCTAAGAGGAATGCAAATGGATAACATTTTAATTTATTTAGTGAAATATTGCGAATCTGTATGCCTACAAAAGGATCAATGCCGGTTGATATAAAAAGATAAACTTTATTTTAATTGTTTAATATGAAAATGAATTAACTCAATCAAATTCAATAGAGATGAGGAGATATATTGTATGTCACTACACTAACATGTTCCTGAGAAATATATAGTGTGGTCATATATAACATCTATGTATTATTTTTATATGCAAAGACTACGAAACAAATCTAAGATATTCAAAAATGTAATTGAGCTCTCACACCCTTGGACTTTGAGCTAATTCAACCATCGACTTCCTTGATTTGCGCATGGGGTCTCACTTTAAAATACCAATTATACCAAGTCACTTCCTTTAGTTTTGAAATCGAAGGTTTGGGTACAATAACATACATGCAAACTAATTCCACCTAAAACAACTGAAAAACACATCGACCAATTCTAACATAGCTCGAATGGAGAAGAACTACACTATTGGAATATGACATTATGGAGGGTGACTGGGCCTTAAAAAGTACAGTGTATGCAAATTTAATGAGACATTCGAAGGATTCAAACGCACGTTCTATGGTTTTATTCTCGCATTTTCCTAAAGCTCACGGTGTACTGTTTTCCACAGCAAAGAAAGTCTCAGGGGAACGAAGACGAGGGGGGAAAAGTTGCTGGTTAGACACCCATCGACACCCTGCCTGCCTGTTTATGATATTCAGGACCGCTGAGTTACAGCCCATTTAAAAACATACGGCCAACATCTGGCTCCTTCTACTTTTGTGAAGAATACCTTCTCGGTTTATGGCATGCCTAGTGAATTCTATTTGAGTACATCGAACGAAGTACGTAGTAGTGATGTCTAACGTGCGTAAGAAAGGAAAAACTGTTCACAGTGAGGCGCGGCAAATAAGAACGAGCGTGTCCTTAAATCCTGTAATGATGAATCTCAAAGTAAACAGGTGGCTGTTCCTCTTGCTCGTGCTACAGAAGGAGCAGTTCATTATACAGGAGTGTCTATGTCCTTAGTCAAAACAATGCGGCGTGAGATGAAAGACAGAGAAGAAGCCGGCTCCTCATCACCTCTCTATACGTCAGGGAATCACCGACTGAGGTAATGTGATCAGAAGGTCCATATTGATGATTTCGACATGTGTGTAATATGAAGAACTGTGAAGGAGTTTTACACTTAGAAAACTAGTGCCAACCTGTCCGAAGGTATTTTTAGCTATTCGACAAAAAGTTTACTCTCCATGGTGTGCCAAGACCCTCCGCAGACTGCTGCATATGATGTAATTTAACTGGGGAAATGCAGGAATGAGCGTGTGCTTCTTATTGAGAGGCCAGAATTGTACCTTGGCGTTCAAAGTGTTTAAAAAATATCAAGCAATTTTGCAGCGAGGGAAAGGCCATATTTTATTTGTATGAAACTTGGGTAGACAGTAATCTCACCATGTTGGCAGAGTGACAATGTCTTTGGCGTTTGTGCAAATGTAAATGCTGGCAACAGACTTATAATTGTAACTGTGGACTCCTGTTCTGGATTTTTAAAAAAATGCAGAATTGATTATTAAAGCTGGATCTACAGTGGGGGATTAGCACGGACAAATGAACGGTGCAAATTTTGAGAAGTGGGTCACAAATAAACCGTTAAATTGTTTGCCACCAACCGTAGAAGAGGTACTCGACAATGCAACATACCACAATGTGCAACTTGACAAACATCCTTCCCAATATACAGTGAAGTCCGACATGGTTTCGCGGCTAACGCGTCATAACATCACGTGCAACATGGCAATGATAAAAGAAGAATTGTATTAAATTATTTGTTTAAATAAGCCCTGGGGGAAGATTTTTAAGATGGACGAACTCCTAAAAGCACACGGTCATACTGTTGTCAGATTGCCGCCTTACATGTGTGATCTAAATGCTATCGAATATGCCTGGTCTAAAGTAACGCGTTATGCTCGGGAACACAATGTGTCAGGCGATATGTCACGGTCGCGACTTAAAGAATTAGTAATACAAGGATTCGCAGCAGTGACAACAGAAAATTAGGAGGGCGTCTGCAATCACATTGAGAAAACTGAACAGGAATACTGGAACCGTAATGGGATCGTGTCAGATGTGATCGACGTCATTATCATCGAGAATTCAAATGATGACTATTCTCCCAGCAGCAAGACCAGTGAACCTCAAGACGTCGTTTCTGATTCTGAACTTGCTGAACCCTTGTAATTCTTATTCACATTATATTATTGTTTTGTTTGTCCGCACTGAAAGATGCGTACGCCAACGGGGCGCATGGTTTTTGAATATTTTTACTCTCTGTATTGCATGCGTTCTCCGTCACACACATTCACTGTCTTTGTGGCACTGTTTCCAAACAGATAAGGGCAGCGCATTCCTGTTAGGACTTCCTCTCCTTTGGAGAACAGTAGCTGTTTCCCGTTAGAAGGCATTCGTTTCGAAAGCTCCTTCACGATCGTTCAAATAATGTTAATTTTTATGCAGGTGAGAGAAAGTAAAGACTCAAGGTAGTGGTTTCCTGATAACAAAGGTACAGGCTTCGAAGGTTTTCTTAAGATCGTTCAAATAATGTTAACCATTAGAAGTTCCGGAAATAACGAGGCATGCCATGGGTTTTGTAGGTTCCTCTAGGATAAATGCTTAAGTTGTATTTAGGGAGTTATGTGGAAGGGTTATGTAGTCAAATATATGTGTTTTCCATAAAAAGTTTCATTCCATCTTGGTTACACAGGAACAGTTTTATAACAATATGGTGCCCCATTAAGAACGCAATTCTTGTTTTAATAATAACACACTTAATTTATTTGAACAAATTCTAATATTCTAAGCAAATGCGAAGCACACACACACTGCCATTAAACGTAAAATGAAACATCAGATAAATGTTCTGCATGCTTTCTTCGCACACCTTCATACTGTTAACGAAATTGTCAACAAACGTAGAGTAAAGTTTCGGCTAAAACTAACACATAACATGGCAAATTTCAGCCTAGATTTAAAGGATGCTTTTTGGATTGTCCATATAAACATAAGATTTTACATACCTCGACGAAAAATAGTCACATGGTGTCAAATAACACGATCTCGGAGACATTCTGATCACCACTGCGAGAAATTAGGCAAGAACGGAATCTTTCTTTATGCCATGTTATTTGTTTCGACGACAGTATTGCTGTTTGCCTAGTTTTCTTAGTAGCACACGTCTTCCGCATTCAATTCTTGCAATTACGGCCACAAAAACTGTGTTATAATGTCGCAATAACGATCACTACTCGTAATCACTGCTTTTCCAGTCTGGTCATGAGTCTACTAGCACATAATCCGCACAAAACTGTGACTTGTTCGGAATACAGTATAAGGACAGTCCCAGAAGTATCCGACCTGAGGTATGGATAGTGTTTGTTGTTTCAAACAAATGACTGTGGTAGAAAGTACAGATTAAGTCTGAAGTTTGATGATGCCACCATTCAGTAATTGCTTGGCAGCCATCAATAGTGAACGCTCTCAGAAAATTTGTAAACATGGATAAAACTGGTCATCGTTATGTGATACAATACCTTCATTTGAAAGCTCTTAGTCCAACTGTCTTCCTCCGTGGTGTAGTGGTTACCATGCTAGCCTCTAGTTCCCGAGGTCGCGGGTACAAACCCGGCGGAGGGTGACGGATTTTTTCGGGCGTATAAGTCCTTAGTATGGCTTCCTTCGGAAGGAAAGTATAGCCGGTGGTCCCCCTGAAGTATATTTACGGCACATAAAAGAACCTCAAGCTTGATAAAGAGGCATCTGAGCAAATTTCCGGTCTTTCGCGCCCAATATAGAATGGGACGCTAAGAAGCGCAGCAGTTAAAGAGCTTCCATAAATAAAGCTCAATTTCTTTACTCCAAGTAATATTAAAGCTGAGCTAGATTCCACTCTGGGGGAGTCTGCTCCTTCGTTTACAAGAGTAAAATATTGGGTGGCAGAGTTTAAGCAAGGCCATAGGAGCTGCTAAGACAAACATTGCAGTTGTCGACCAAATGAGGTGACCACGCCAGAAATTGTGAAGAAAATCCACGAAATTGTATTGTATGACCTTCGACAGAGTGCGCGAGATAGTAGACATCGTAGGCATTTCAAAAAGTGCTGTACATAGCATAGTGGCTGAAAATTTAGATATGAGAAAGCTATACGCAAGATGGGTGCCGCGTTTACTCACAATGGAGCTAAAGCAGCATCGTGAAAATGTTTGGCGAAGTTTTGCTGCAATAAAGTCGAGATTTTGTGTCGATTCATAACCATGGATGAAACATGGGTCCATCACTTCTCACCTGAGACGAAGGAACAGTAAAACAGTAGATTGAAAAAGGAGAATGGGCTCCAAAGAAGGCGAAGACAGTTCCACCTGCAGGTAAGGTCATAGCATCAGTTTTTGGGATTCACGTGGGATAATTTTATCTTAAAAAAGGAAAAGTAATCTATGGCGAGTACTATGCAAACTTATTGCAACGTTTGAATGATGAAATAAAGATAAAGCGGCAGCATTTAGCGAAGAAAAAAGTTCCGTTTCATCAAGACAATGCACCAGTTCACACATCCATTATCGCCATGACCAAAATCAACGAGTTAAAGTTCAAATTGCTTCCACAACACCCTATTCGCCAGATTTAGCCCCCTCCGATTATACTCTATTTTCAGGGTTGAAGAAATAGCCTGGTGCTAAAAGATTTCCCAACAGTGAAGAGCTGGAGCCTGCAGCTAATGGCCATTTTGCAGAACTCGGTGGTTCTCAGTATAAACAGGGTATCGAAGCTATTGGACACCGCTGTTAAAAGTGTATCGAGCTGAAAGGAGACTATGTAGAGAAATAAATATATTTTCCCCCAAATGCTAAGGGTTCCTTTGTTAGGTCGAGTACTTCTGGGACAGCCTTCGTACCCTCGCAATCATCATACAACAATTCTCCGTGCCCCAAACCGGTTGTTTTGTTTGTTCACATGGCAATTTAGCTGAAAGTGTGCCTCATTAGTGAAGAAAACTTCTTATGAAAATCACTATACGATTCTTGTTTTCTCAATATTCAATCGGTAAAGGTTCCACGCTGCATATGGTTCATAACCGTCAACTCTTGTAGTAGCTGTATCTTAAAAGTATGCATATGCAGACCCTTTATTAAAATTTGCTGCAAGCTCTTCTCGGATAAGCAATTGTTGAAAATGGCAGGGAATGGACTTCACTGGGCTGGTAACAACACTCTGCCTGACGGGGGAAGCATGCTCTACTGATCGGCGAGAACGAGGACGTGCAGTTATTTGATGTTGTCTGTCGATCCTGTATCTTCAAATGTCCATCCCAATCACTGAAATATTGACACGTTTAGCGCACTTCATTTGTCAAATGTTACACGAGGTCTTCGAACTGTCTCTGTACACCATTCATCGTACATAAAATACTGTTTCAAAACCTGGACGCGCTGGTCCTTCGTGTATTGCTCCATTTTATCTGATAGCAATACACACAAATGACAAACTTCAATGAGAGTTAATGGCATTAATTGTTCTTCCACATAAGCCGTGTGCTGGACAAGGTTGGAAAGATAGAACTAGACGACTGAAAAATTCAATGCCAAACCGGGATTTAAACCAAGGATCACCTGATTTCCGTCCGGTTGCTCAAACCACTGAGCTACCATGGCAACATACCGACACGACATTAAATTCTCCAACTGATTCGCATTTTTTCCGGTAAACCACAAGGAGATCTCAAATTGTATTAAGATGACATACCCCAATGGCGACGTCCAATGTTGTAAGTACTTTAAGTCCCGGGATTCATAGTTTCAACCATTATTAGGTTAGGTAATGGAATTAGTTGTTCCTCCACACAAGCCGTGTGTTGCACAAGGTTGGAAAGGTCGAGTCGGACGACTGAAAGATTCAATGCCATAGCTAGGATTCGAACCACGGATCACCCGGCCTCCGCCCGGTTCTTCTAACCACTGAACTACCATGATTCTGTCTTTTAATGGCAGTTATTAATCCCAATACAAACAGATGGGTTTTTTAAATTTCGTGTCCGGTAATCTAAGAAAACAACGATTGCGCTCAATTTAACAATTTAGTTCGTTGTATGATACCTTTTATACAAAAGTTTTAATAGCAACTAGAAAAAAAATGAAGTGTGACAAATAAAGTTTTATACGCCACATCTCCCTATGGGGAATCGATGTTATCTCTCAATACGTGCTTTGCAGGTTTTAAGCTTTGGTCTCTTGTAATTGTCGCTATTGTCTCTTGTAATTGAAGAGGTATGTGTTGCTGTGTTCGGCTCAGAAACAATGAGGGAGTTTTTGGAGAATGACGAGATGTGTTCATCTGACAAGATAAATGTATGTTTTATTCTGCCAAAGCTGACCCCAAAATGTCTTTTACGCATCAGTAGACGATCGTATAAAATAGGGACCTGTGTAAGTGTTCGTCGTAGAAAAGCTCTGAGAATGAGACACTTATATCCTCCTTTTAAGCGGCGCACATCCCCAACAGCATAATGGGTAGGACTTCCAGCCACGACATGCCAGTGTGGCACATGATGGCAGACTTAAGTTGGTAGCGGAAACGTTTGACCATTCCGTTGGATTGTGGATAGTAGCTGTTGATATGGCATCTTGATGTTCCAGGGAGCACAACTGGTTACGCGAACAGAAGCGAATCAAACCATCAGTCTTAATTGGTCGTGATGCGCTCCGGGGTACCGAAGTAGAAAATCCCGCACGCGATAAAATCTATGGCTACATCCTCTCTGTAATACACCCTAATGGCCAGCCTTCCGCCCAGCAAGAAAAGCGGTCTATAGCTGTTAGGCAGTACCAAATGGGTTTAGCTTGAGGAGGAATGCCGATAATGTCGATGTACATGTGCTCAAACGCACTGATGGTGTAGAGAATGTGCCCACTGGAGCAAAGATATGTTGTGTGACCTTCACAAGCTGGTAGTCCTGGCAGAAACGAGTAATAGTATGGTAGTCGTTTTGGATATTAAGCCATACGAAGAAGCCAGACACCAACTGAGATTGGAAGCAGAATCAATATACTCAATTTGAGTAGTGAACTTTGTAATGAAACATATCTGGTTGAGTTGCACAAGGGTGGAATTTTCTCTTTGTTATTGCAAAGCGAAGGTCAACGGCCTATTGTCTGTGTAGACAGTACAACGGCGGACCTCTAGGATGAGCTGAAGTATTGTACAGGTTCATAAATCGCGATAGGCTTACGATAGTAAGTCGGCCTTGATTGTTGCATGGGTGTTAACTTATTAGAGAAGAACGCAAGTGATTTCCAAGTTCCACTGTGCTACTGGAGACTGGCACGTATGGCTGTAGCACAGGCATCAGCGTACATCTGTATTGTAGTCTTCGGTTTGGAGTGATTTAAAAGGCTGGGCAAGGCTTTCCCTGTAGGAGTTGTAAGTTTGGACTAACTCTGGACCCCATTTTACTAGCTGTGAACCGTGGTGTTTGGAAATGACTGTATAATGTGCTGCGTGATGTTGATGGCATGAATGTCTATGGCAGGAACCGGCAGTAGAAGTTTATCATTCCCGTAAAACTATGCAAATCCGTGCAGTCACTGGATGAAGAATTCTGACTCACAGTAATCACGTGAGGTAATAGGAAAGTGACTGCTGCAGAAACTTCATGCATTAGGACTTCACCTTTCAGAATCCCAGTACGCTTTTGTTGGCGTTGAACGGTATGGCATAATTTGACAGACTGCCCAAGGGTATACGCACGTGTTGTGTATACTGTTTTTCGGGTTTACGGAAAACCAGGTTATCGTAATGTAAGCAATGGGAGGTTTATGCCGAAAAGTGCTTCATCAATAAAGAGTTAATATCTGTCAAGTGTTGCGCAGTCCAAAAGTCACAAATTGAATTCCTGGGAAGTCAGAGCCGATGATTGGGAATGCCACGTTCACGATTACAAATATTCAGGTAAAGTGGCGCTTTCGGTCAAAATTTAGTTGAATAGGAGAAGCACTATACGTATTCATGGTGTATTTTTTCTCTGCTGTGAGTTCATAAGTGAGTGTGGGTAGCGTTCGTTTAGGAATTCTGGAAGACAGTACAAGTCAGACGTAATATCTATAAGGAGTTTATATGTCTTTAATTACTATTGTAATACGAGGGTCGGCAGGTAAGTCCCGAGCCTCACACAGAGATGGCGTCACTAGGCCAGTTAGACAGTAGCATGGTGTAGTTTTGCTCTATACTAGCTTGAATCCATAGTTACAGGTCAATGGATTGTTTAGTATTTGAATGACAGCATTTTAAACAAGACAAATTTAGAGTTTTCACGAAAATGGAGGATTTGGAAAAACGAGCAGTGATTAAATACTTCTATTTGAAAGGCTTAACGCCTAAAGAAATCAAGGAGGAAATGGGCAGTACAATGAAAGACTCTGTCCCTTCATATTCAATGATTAAAAGGTGGGTTGCAGAGTTTAAAATAGGACGTACGAGCATTAGTGATGAGCTTCGCTATGGACGTCCTGTGGAAGACCGCAGATTAAAGTCGTTTGAGATAGCAGAGGCTGTAAACGTATCAAAAGAAGGTGCAGGTAATATTTTAAATAATGTTTTGGGCTTTCACAAGGTCTGTGCGAGGTGGGTGCTGCATTTGTTGGCACCTGATCAAAAGTTGCATAGAAAAACGTTTCTGTTAATAGTGGAGCTCTACCGTAAAACTCCCAATGAATTTTTTAGACGGCTTATTACCATGGATGAATCACTACACTCTAGAAAGTAAATCACAGTCAAAACAGTGGATTGCGCCAGATGAAACCAACTCCAAAAAAGGCAAAGTAAATTTTGTCAGCTAACAAGATTATGGCGAGTGTTTTCTGGGATGCACACGGAATTATTTTTATTGATTACTTGGAAAAGGGTAAAAGTATCACTGGTGACTACTACGCAAGTTACTGCAACGTTTGAGTGATGAGGTGAAAAGACAAAGACCTCATTTGGCCAAAAAAACTCGTTTCATCACGACAATGCTCCAGCCCATCGTTCAGTCATTAAAATGGCGAAATTTGCGAATTAAATTTCCAATTGCTTGAACATCCACCCTATTCGCCAGATCTAGTACCAAGTAACTACCACCTGTTCCCTAATCTCAAAAAAGTTCTTGGAGGACGAAGATTTTACCACAGCGAGGAGGCCATTGATGTGGTTAACAGCTATTTTCAGGAGCTTGATAAATCGAACTACAGAGTTGGTTTAATTAAATTTGAACACCGGTATGACAAATGTATTAACCTTTCTGGAGATTATGTTGAGGAATAAAAAAAATTAAATGTTGTTTTCATTGGGAGTCCGGGATTTATCAGCCGATCCTCGTATATTCTTTAGTATTTTTTCTAACTAAATATAGGTACAGTATAATCCACACGCATTCTATGTGCTGCGCAGAAGTCTTTGCAAGTGCAATAACATCTAACAGTTTGCTTTAAATTAATCATGCCTGGTTTGACCACGGCACAGCGTGTATACAAACACATAGGCAATGACTATTTGCATTGGTGAATGTCGCAGGCTTTTTCGCTCGTGGGGTTGCAAATTGTACTAAAATTAGATTATCCAGGAAGAACGCGTAGTTCCGTAACGCTGCCTGCCCTGCCGGTGAACACCGGCAAGATGAAAAAGAGAGAAAGTTTCTTCCGCAGCCATATGCCGACGATGGGAGACGTCTCGAAGGCGGAGCATTTACAATTGCTTTAACGAAATTTGTCCCTTAATAGCATGCAGACGTTGGGACATCACGACCGGCTCTTTGCAGTTCAGCGAGATCCTGTAAAACAGCATAATGGAAATCCGGTAACTCTCGGCGTTCCTGGCTCGTTGGATAATTGTCCGTTTAAAAAGGGAAATAATCGCTGGTTTAGCCTTATAAAGCCACCAGGAGAGTTTGTTGCGGATGTTGAGATAGGAAGGATGCAACTTCCCCCAGAGAAAGCGGAACTTTTATTGGCAATCTTCCTCCGCGAAAATGGATACAGGAATCCTACAGTAGCCTCTCCCAGGCGAGGGAAGAGGTGCAACCTGCGTAATCCGACAGACGACTCCATGGTTATCACTGAACGCAAGAGGATGCCCTCGAAGATAATGAACAGTAGGAACCAATGTGCGAAAGAAATATAATCTGTCAATTCTATAAACCGACAATCCACAGACAAAGGTAAAGTCCACACGAGAACCATATTTTGCCTCCCAAGCATCTACAAGGTCAAATGCCTTAGGATTTTCTTGAGCATAGGACTAAGGTTGGGCATCCCACGCTGATCCATTGCGGCATCTGTACAGTTAAAATCACCACCAATGATATATTTAGAACCCTTAGAAAGGGCATCGAGAATACCTGTTTTGAAGAATAATTCTCGTTCAGATCGACGTTGAGAGCCAGAAGGTGCATACAAATTGATTAAGGCCATATCTGTGTACAGGGCGGACATGGGGCATCCAGAGGGATGAAGGTCGACGTTGGTAAGACGCATTCCTTTTCGGTAAAGCAACGCCGTTCCTCGACCGTCCGGTCCAACATTGACAAGGTTCTCATAATGACACAGAGAATCAAGATTGGACACATTGACTTCCTGTAAAACACCAACATTCACATCATATAAGTGTAGAAATGCGGCAAGTAAACGCCAATTCACAGGATTTCGAAGACCATTACCATTCATAGAAATAAAGACGTGAATAAGTGTAATATAAGAAAAACCACGAAAGAAAGGATCTGCAGAAGTAAAGCACAGACGAGGAAATAAAGCACTACTGAGGGACCGGACACCAAAGAACGGGAGATTTAAACTGATCCGCCACCCTTCTCGCCTGGTTTGTCTCGCGGCACCGTAGGTAACACATACGGATGCACTCTGTGCTTCTTCAAAGATTTGTCTTTCATCTTATCAGTCTTCTCATAATCACCATCCGGAGTCACTGCGGTCAGGGCAGGCAACTCGGAAGTATCCAATTCGTTTGCCTCCAACGGTAATGCGCGGTCCACATCCTCTGACGAGGGTTAAGGAACCGTATTGCCATCCTGCCGTGGGGGTTCTGTTTTACGAAGCGGGGATCCCGTAACTGCGTCTCTTTCTCAGGTAGCAATTGCCGGGTTACAGCCGCAACTCTCGGTGCTTGAGAGGTTACTGCCTCATCTTTCAACTTCTTGGAATCAGGTTCGCCTTCTGGACGACTGCGTTGCAAGGAGTCGTCGGATGTGATTGAAGGTGCTGCCCCGTGGTCATTAATCGTAGTCACCGAAGTCGCCGAGATTGGTACTGCGACAGCCGTAACCGCCGAATGAACTGCAACATTCATTGTCATGTCCGCGGGGTGCACTGCCTCACGTGAAACGACGTCTTTCTCGGACACCGGTTTAAACAACTCACTCATAAGCTGATGCCGTAGTCGGAATCGAGCAGGAGAAGGTGCACGTAACCAGCTGAACGCTTCTGCTTTCAGATGGTGTTATCGTTGCAAATGAAACAAACCTGTTCTTGTCCACTGTAGCTAACGTAGGCCTCAAACCCGGCAATCTTTAACGTTCAAGGTATCGGTTTAATAAGTTGAATATGTTATAAACGTATACCAGTGTAAACTGGAAATCTATAACGGCCAGATCAACCGTGAGTAGTGATGTGCAATGTTTTGCCATAATGTTGAAGCTCGTAAGCTACCTTGTCGTTACTGTTTTCAGGTGGCACATTGTAGACGCGAACCAAAGTATATTCTTTATCTGCCGCCGTAATTTGCCCATACGTCACTTAACCGGACTTTAAAGAAAATTGGAAAGGTCCCTCGTGTTTACGTAGTAACTCTTCATAAACACTGCACTGGTGAAACTTTATATAAACAGCGTTTTCTCTTCTCACCAACTGAATTGTATGTACCTGCTCTGCAGTGAGTTCTAAAGTCTGGTGCATCCATTCGTGAATTTCAAAAACCCTGGGCCGTTGCATAATCTTATTACACACTACTTTTATGGTATTTTTACGTATACGTACTGCCTTCTGTTACTCCATTTCAATGCTGACACTCATTACACCACCAACACGAAAACAAGAGGCGCGGCAACAACCAAGCGCTCTACAGCTCACGATGTGCACCGGCCAAGGGCCAGACCGCGACTGTCTATTGGTCGTGGCCTACATTATTTCTGGTATATACTTCCTATTCTTTTGCAGAGTTTCCGAAGTAGTAATGTTGTATCCAGAGTACAGTGGGCTTCAAATGTTTTCCGATGGGCCAAGGGGTGTAGAGGAAGAGGGGGAAGAAGTTTCTTCTCGAATAGTCATTCTTGGGTATAGCCAACAGTAAATGCCGGTCTTCTCAAAGGTCACATTTACTTCTGTGTATGCATTCAGCGACTGACTCTAAGAAGAAAGAAGACGAAACCAAATACTTTTCTCTTTACTAGAGCTATTCAAGCGAAATAATATGTTGTTTAAAAATCAAAGATAGCAATGTTTATGCGGGTGCTACACAAGTTTAAGATTCAGTAATTTTCTTGAGAAACAAGGTTCGCATAATTTATATCTTGGTTTTAACGTTTGTTGCTAGTAATAAATAATAATATTAATAATAATAGTTTCATAATTATCACCAATAGAACGTTCTACGCATGCTCCGAGGGTATTTATTACCTTGAATATAAGTTCGTTTTGCTTTTTAATTGTCATAGATATCGGTCACAACTTTAGCGCTAAGTGTGTAGTTCCATACAGTTGGCTCATTCAGTTCTGATAATATTCAAGTAATGTTTTAAAAACATTGCAGAAAAAGTAATATTAATGTCAAACTGTTGAAGCAGTTTGGGAACAGTTAAGCACAACATTAAATTTTCTTCAAAATGAGATATGTTTGCGTTTGTTACTAAAAAACGAATAAAGATTGTTTTATTTGAAACATAATTCCCCTATAGGCACTCTCACAAGTGAAAAGAGGAAAAACCATGCCAGTCGTATAGTGGACGTAGAGGAAAAACACCTATTTAGGTATTGTATGCAAAATGTTAATAGATACGAGGAAACAACGATTAGCACAAATTATGCAATTTCTATATAGCTATTTTATTCGTTTAGGATAACATATAAGCTAAATTTTCAAAATAGTGACCCAAAGTGTTAATGCAGATAGGCTGGTGTGCTTTTGTTGCAATTGGTTCATTTGGAAGCACTCTATTCTGAAAACTAAATTGCCTTCAAGTTACAAATCTGAAGATGCCATCCCACAGAAAAAAGGCTTTGTATTGCGATTCACGTTCTGAATTCTTAAAATGCTTCTCTTCTGTGGTCTAGAATGGAATGGAATGTGTAACGGAGGAAACTCGGTCCCGATCGGATATTGTGCTTGTGACTCTCGAGGGTGCGCTCCCGGGAGGGAGGGAGGGAGGGAGGGAGGGACGAGGTGAGAAACACCGAGCGGCCGGAACCAGGATTGACGGCACAGCAATGACAAAGTTCCTAAAATTTCTAGATTGAGACGCCCTGACATTTGGGCAGGCAAACCGGGGACTCCACCCCAAACAGAGGGTCCAACGCCCCCCAAGAAGCGGTCCTTTTACCCTGGCAATCAGCCGAAGACCGAGAGACGCATAAGGTTCCACAGAGAGAATCCTTTTTCTGTACCACGCCGCACCGGAATACCGTCGTCGACACTTCCAATCCTGAAACACACCTAACGGGGTTAAGGATGAATGAAATGAGGAATGGAACGATATTCGGGGGCTGAGAGAAATCATATCAGCATTCGCCTGACGGCCCGGGAAAACTCACGAAAAAAAAACCGTGGGTCAGATTGGGCGGTAGCCGGAAAACGAACTAGGGATATCTCGAATGCGAGTCGCACGAGTTACCGCGGCGCCACCTGGACGTAAACTGGAAGATCCGTAGTTTAAATCTCGGCTATGACATTGAATTTTTCAATCTGATTCTATCTTTCCAACCTTGTCCTACACACGGGTTGAGTGAAAGAGTCTTCTTGTTAAATGATATGAAACTGCAATTACAAACTTTGTTGTAAGTGTAAGAAGAATGCAGTAGCTCAAACGATAGTCAGATTTTTATGTGGTGTCTTTGAAACTCCACCCTCTTGGCATTACCACGAGAATTATGATTAGGAAGAATTGTATTTAAATATACATTAAATTATTATTTTAAGTTGAGCAAACTAACGTGTTGCGTTCACATAACTTTCTCTTCTCACCATTCTACAAATTATTTTTTCTAAATCTCATTTTTCCGTCTACTTCTTATAATCCAGATAAACTTGCAAATCACATTTAGCTCATCTGTGTGGTGTAGGGGTCTGCCTCACATTCAAGAGGTCCCGAGTTAGAATCTCGGTTAAAGTGAAACATCTGGACAAAGTTTTTTCCAGAGTGTCCTCTTATTCTGAGAAGATGAATGTTTGATTCTAATTTCTAGTGACCTTGGGCCCATTTAAGCATCATTTTAACCATTTCGTTCATTCTACCCGGTTAAAGGACTTTAATTAAATACCAAAAGAAAAAGTTCACATTTACACGTTTCGTAGTAGTATATGTAGATAAAGCGATAGTCACGTTTTCAAAAAGCATGTCACTACGTGATGCTTTGAAATTCCATGCTGTTTACATGACCGCGACAAAAACAAAACGAATAAGCGGCTTCTCAGTTACAAAAAATATTCAAACCAATAACAAAAAATATCTGTGAATTAGTTAATCTCATAAAATATATAAACAAACTGCGTGCTTTAACGGGGTCTGCATTTCTTGTGCATCAAAACTTTGTCCAATTTTTTAGAGTTTACCAATTATACAAAAGTTATTCAGAATGAAGAAGGCTTTCGAGGCTCTTCTCAGTCAGTTCAAAATATATATTTCGTTTGTCATGAAAATATTTTAAACAGTGTGTATTTTAATCAAAATCATTACAGCCATTTTTAAGAAAATAAATTTCAAAAATTTTTCCATGTAAAGGATTGTTCAGAATGGGGAAATTTTCTTGAAAATCCTTGTCACAACTTTGAAAGATTCTGAACTTAAATATCAAGTTTGGTGGTTAACCGACTTTTCGCTGTGGATTTATGTTGTTCACAGAGACGCAGGCATATGGAGGTTTTGCCCTAAAATATGATGTGTTGCATTCGCATGATTTTCTCTACTCACTCTTCTTACAAAGCTTATTTTGCACCTATGTCATGTTAATACCCATAAACCTTCATCACTTATTTTCACAATTCATTATAGGTATAACCAGAACATATTAAGCTAAAGCGATAGCCAAATCCCCCAAAGCTGATCGCTATGTGATAGCTTTGGATTGGTTGGCTACGGAGGGGACTCGGCACTGATCCACATAGTGGATATTGTGCCTACGCCCCACAAGGGGGCGTCTCCGGGAGGCTGGATGAGGCGAGACACGACACCGGGCGTCCGGAACCAGGAAAAACGGCACAGGAATGGCAGGGTCTCTAAGTTTTCAGATAGAGACTCCCCGTCAGACGGACAGGTAGACCGGGGACTCCACCCAGCACAGAGGGTGTCCAACGCTCCTCAAGGAAGTTAGGATATTCCCGACAGGCAGCCGAAAGCTGGGGGACGGAGAAAGTCACAAAAAACATTCTTTTCCCCTGCCACACTGCACCGAAACACCATCGCCGACACTTCCAACCCTGAAACAGACCAACGGATGAAAGATGAAGGGAAATTAGAATGGAGATGAAATGGAGGTCCGGAAATTCAGGGATGTGAAAATCCTT
Source organism: Deroplatys truncata (assembly GCA_030765065.1). Classification (NCBI taxonomy): domain Eukaryota; kingdom Metazoa; phylum Arthropoda; class Insecta; order Mantodea; family Mantidae; genus Deroplatys; species Deroplatys truncata. Next base: position 530,929,561 of record CM060990.1, on the reverse strand, counting down.
CCCAGCACTCGCCTGGCGACCCGGGAAAACTCCCCGAAAAAAACCATGGGTCAGGAAGGTCGGCCAGAGGAATCCAACCCACGACCTCCCGAATGTGAGCCACAGACGTGATAGCTTTGAAATTCTGTTCTCTTTGTATGAACACGAGAAAGAAATAAAGAAAGAAAGAAAAACACTAGGTATTTGCAGTTGAGAGAAGTATAAAGTATTTGAAAACTCAAACTGATAACAAAGAAAATGTCAGAATAGGTAAAATATAAAAGTTATTTGATATAAAATAAAAATGTTATTTGATATAAATTTTGTGCTTTAACAAGATCTACAATTGTTGTGCGGTAAGATTTTGTCTCTCTCTCTCTCTCTCTCTCTCTCTCTCTCTCTCTTACGATTTCCTAATTATCAAAAGTCATTGACAATAAAGACTAATTTACAGACTATTCCTAGAAAATAAATTATATAGATTATATTTATCATGAAAATAACTTAACATATGTATTTTAATCAAAAACCTTAGAGTCATTCTTGAAAGAATAAAAGATTTCGAATAATGTCCAATGCAAAGGGTAGTTTGGAGTGGAGGATTTTCTTTAAAATCTCAGTGACGCATTCTTGGAAGAAGTTGAACTTAAATACCAAATTCGGGTTTAACCAACCTTTTGCTTTTGAGTTATACTTTTCGTGGATACACACACACACACACACACACACACACACACACACTTGGACCATTGTCTAAAAATAAATTCATTGGACTCAGGGGTCACAAACATGATTTCTGTTGAAATTACGACATTGAATTTTCAGATGGAACACAATACTTGCTCTACTCGCTGTAGCTACGTAGTACAGAAAGTCAACATGCTTACTTTGGATTCAGGGATTTCAAAACGTGAATTCTGTTAAATCTCGTTATTCAATTTTTGGGTGGAATGCAATACTTTCTCTACTGTAACTGCGTAGTAGAGAAAGTAAAAATGTTTTCTTTGGATCCAGGGAGTCTCAAAACGTGTATATCCGGTGAATCTCGTTATTCAGTTTTTGGGTAGAATACAATACTTTCTCTACTGTAACTGCGGCTACGTAGTAGAGAAAGTAAAAATGCTTTGTTTGGATTCAGGGGGTCTCAAAACGTGTATATCCGGTGAATCCCATTCAATTTTGGGTGGAACACAATACTTGCTCTACTTATTGCAACTACGTAGTAGAGAAAGTAAAAACACTTTGTTTGGTTTCAGAGAGTCTGGAAAGGAGTATTTCCGTTCCGAGTATTAATGCCGTTATTAAATTTTTGAGTGGAATACAATAATTCCTCTACTTAGTGTAAGTGCGTAATAGGGAAAGTAAATTCAATGGGGCTCAAAACGTGTGTTTCCGGTGAATATTGTTATTGAATTTTTGGGTGCAATACAGTACTTCCTCTGCTTACTGTAAGTGCGTAGTAGGAAAAGTAAAAATGCTTTCTTTGGATTCAGTGGTTCTCAAAAAGTGTATTTCCGGTTAATCTCGTTTTTTAATTTTTGGGTAGAATACAACACTTTCCCTACTTTATTATAGGTAAATAGTAGAGACAGTAAACATATGAGTTGTGCAATAGATAAGCGGCTGGTTGTCATTACGACATCTTGCATGCAACCAAATAGGGAAAAGTGATTGTAACTTTAAATAATTTCTGGCCTAAATTGTTGTCACGATGCACAGAAAAATCATACTTCATAAGGACATTATGAAAATAAAGAAAATATGTTAGTTAATAATGGGTAGAGAAAGCAGTAAGTATATAAAAACCCAAACCATTTTGTTTTAACACTTGCTTGTTATACAATAATATGATGCCTCTAATTCTTAAAAATTAGTTTGTATGCTGCTTATGTCGCTGTGTTGTAATGTTATTGCTGTTTTCTTTTCACAGTTATTACATTCTTACAGCCAAGTCTAAGGGAAATGTGTTGGAATGATATTTTGTTTATCCTGTTACATTTCTTAACCTTCCTTGTAGACCGGGTATGAGCTAAGATACCTGGAATAACCTCTCGTAAGCACCCCGCTTGCCCCGCTTCCGGTGCAACGGAAAACATTTGGAGCCGTCTGCACAACTGTTAGGCATTTCTACTGAAGTGTAATACCTATTAGTTGTAATATTCCGACCGGAATTCTTTACATGCATTGCCAAACGTTTGACGATGGCTGTTGAACTTCTTTATTCCTTAGACAAGCTCTTTATTTTTCCTGCATAGGACTCCATGTTCAATACATATCTGTCTATCGCATCAGATAACGTGCGTATTAGAATGCCGTACTTTCCGGGTTTCTTATTCAGAAATACTTTGATTGGACACCGTCCTCGAAACAAGCTTAGAATCTCATCAATTGTAGGGCGAACTCCTGGTTTATACAGCATTGGAAATCTCTCATTCACCTTCTGAAAGACTTCACGGAGAGCTGTAAACTTATCTTCATTTCCAGACTTTCTTTTTTTTTTGCGCCAAGTGTGATGTTCAAGAGTTCTTCAAAACGCTCTCTTGCCATAATTCCCTTATAACCGAGTGATTGTTAGGTTTCACCAGAGGTCATGTATACGGACCTTACTTCCCATATTTGCAACCCATGAGTATGAGAATTCCTTTCAGGGCATACACTTCATTTTGGGCTGGTATTGCGTCTAACTGCTTCCTCATTTGAAGATCTTATGATTTTACCTATTATATCAAATGTCAAAAATAGTTTCACGGCTTCTCCTACAGTACTATAGACACCATCCTGAGTTACACCAGGTTGCGCCCTAATTATATTTGTAAGAGATGTTCTATGTATTCTAGCTTGTGATCCTAAATGTCTTCTTCCATACTTAACCACAATGACATCTTGGACATCGTTCGATACAATTTCTTCACCAGCGTCACAGCTACTGCAACCAGCACCGTCATCTCCACCACCACCACCACCACCACCACCACCACCACCACCAACAACAACAACAATACCATCAGTGCCATCACAACCATTATCACCATGACAAGAAGCTGGAATTCCTTCATCAAATTCAATCTCTGTATTATTTTGTATATCTGAATCATAGGGAATAACTGCATATCCATCCTCAGTTCCACTGGAAAAACGAGATACTTGACGATCATCTAACATTTAATTTAGAACTATTTCAAGGGATGATTCGCGTATTATTTCAGACATTATATTGGGAACTATTTCAGATACTTATAAGCGTCCGACCTGTATGGCATTACACTGAAATATTCAACAACAATTATTACGCATTATTTGAAGGGTCATAGTTGGCTTTACCAAGAGTGAATCATAATAATCTACATTTTTGTAGATGCAAGAAACATAAAATGTGCATGGAAATAAGTAGCGATGTGGACTCCGAAAGGGGGTATCTGGAACGCAGAGTAACATTTTCACTATTCCTAGAAAATTCATTAGGTATACCAGAAACTTAATTTTGACACTATTGATTTGTATACCACTGAAACAAAACAAACAACAACAGCCCCTCAAAAGTAATAGATGCAATGAAAACAATTTAAAAGAAAAAAGAGTGAAATTCATGGCTATGTGTTGGACGAACCCCTCCCTCTTCCTTCGGAGTCCTAGGATTAATGTACTTTAAGATGTTTGGTTGTGCATAATAATGGTGGAAACCGGAACAGTGTAGGACTTATTGTCCAGGCTCTGCAAGGTATTTTCCACACCGCAGCGCACTGTGGTGACATCATATGGCTAGCGATCATTCTTGAAGCAGGAACAGCTGATCAGCCATAAGGTTAAGTTTCAATATGAACGTATAGTCACTGTAGTGCCTTAATATCCACGCTTTAAAATTACACTTCTTTGTATTCCGTGGAATTGCTACATAGCCAGTTTGTGTTTTTAACGTTTTCTTCACTCAACACATCATGAGCATATGAATGAACATTTTCAAATCCTTTCCAATTATGCACATTAGTAATGCGATTTAGAACTAACGCGCACTTTTTCTTTAGGAGTACATTGCCACTTTCACAAGCAGCATATGCCCACAACGGATAGTTATAAATAGAGTGCTTCCATTCATGTAGGACCAAAGATTTTGGAGTCTTATTACACATTTACATAAGGGATTTGGCAAGATGTTATAAATAAACTTCATGGTGTACAGGGCGATACTGAAAATCCTTAGAATGCCATGTTTTTAAAAACAAATTAAGTTTTTTTATACTTGACAGCTACTTTTTAATGTTTTACGAGTTCATTGCCATGTAGTTTGTTCGATTTGCTCTAATACTTTGTTAAACATCATTTAAAGATTTTGTGTTTACCGAAAAATGAATGTCACTAGAGAACATTTCCGGACTAGGATTTATTAAGATAACCGTCACTAACGCCTAATCAATGTGATCGGCTTAGAAACGCATTTGGCGAAGAAGCCCCATCAGATTCAACAATTAATAATTGGTACAGCGAATTCAAAAGAGATCTGTTTTTTCTTAGTGATGAATTTCGTGAAGGACGCCCAAGAACTGCTGTTACGGATGAAAATATTGCCGCTGTTCGAGTAATGCTTGAAGAAGATCGACGGGCATCTTATGAATTTATTTGGGCGACATTGGGCACTGCTATTTGTAAAATCCAAAACATTTTGCATCAACAGTTAGACGTGTGAAAACCTTGTTGTCGATGGATTCTACATAGATAACCTGACTCCCGATCAAAAATAAGAACGCATTGATTGGTGCAGAATAACTCTGGAAAATAGCAAAATGGCGCTTCAAGTTTGGTTTGGAATATCGTTACTGGTGATGAATTTTGTATTTATTGTTATGATCATAAAACAAATGTCAATTGTCTCAATGGGTCTTTGGAACAGAACCTAAGCCTACAAAAGTACGACGAATTCGCAGTACTGGTCAGAAAATGGTTGCTAGTTTTTTTCTTTTTTGTAAAACAGGCAATATAGTAACTATAGCATTAGAGGTGAGACGTACCGTTACAGCCGATAGGTACACAAATGTCTGTTTAGCGCAAAGTTTTGAAAAAGTTCGTGAAAAACGCCCGAAAGGAAAAATAATGTTACTTCATAATAACGTATGGTAGCACACAGCCAAACTAAAAACTGAGTATCTGGATGCTCTAGAAGGTCAGCACTATGGAACGCCCACTATACAACCCTGACCTGGAACCTTGCGATTTGTTTTTGTTTCCAAAAATTAAAGATAAAATGCGTTGAATCATCTTTTTGTCATTAGAGGAAGCAGTAGAAGATTATAAAAACCTGGCTTCTGAAATTCCTAAGGAAGAGTGACATCATTGCTTTAAGGCCTGGTTTCATCGAATGCAAAAGTTTGTTGATGTTAAAGGGGAATATTTTGAAAATTAATAAAATAATTCACATTTTTTAAAACTAGTCTATGTTTGATTTTCTAAAAATTTTCAGTGTCGCCCTCGTATATCCGCAAATTTCTTTTTCATCAAAGCTCTAGTACCCGTGTGTCTGTCAGCAACAATTTTATGGGCAGGTTTTCGCTCACAGAAGTCAGCAGATTTTCACAAGTGGCTTTCTCAATATTACAACTTGGAGTTCCTGCCTGTACAATTATGCAGTACAATATTTTATTTCTTGTGAAATTCATTATAGAATATGCCTCAAATTTAACAAAAAATCCTGTGGAGGCGTACTGTCCATCCCCTATGTAAACATAAATTTGAACCTCTAATGGCAACTGCAAAATTATTTCTCATTCTTTTAAGCAGGCTTTATATACAGAAAAGGAAACAAGTTTTTACGGGTTTAATAAAATATGAATTAGAAAAAATAATAGTTTTATTGCTTTTGAGAATACCAAGAAATAGGTGACATTCCGCAAATATACATACCTAAATCTATGCACACATTACTTTTCGGACTGTCATTTTCGCCTTCAGATCACCTCTCATAAGTAAGCCCATTCATACAATGAGTTATAATTCAATCAATGCTCTCGTGTGTTAGGTTTCCTTTCAGTGATAGGCCTACCACATGTGTGATAATTACTGAATACGCAAGAAGAGCATTTATACATAACAAACATAACATGTACTTTCTTCACTGGATTTCCTAAAATATTCATTCGGTTAATAATCCTCATTATTTACAGCGGAAGTTTCGTTTTCTTCATCAATCAAACTTTGCTTCAAATTAGTCCATTTATAGCAATAAAATTTCAGTTCCCAACTTGCACTATAATTCAACACCAATATGTAACTCCACGTAAGCAACCCGTATAGCATACCTTTATGGCTGAGAATTGCTTACTGAATTAGAGACTATCTGTAGAACTTGATTTATTTTAAGAAAAATTGAGTTCTCTTTTATGGGAGGTTTTTCATCTGGCCCTACTAAAAATTTCCAAGGCACCACATTATCTTTCAGTATAGGCTTCTGAACTTCTCGTTGTTCATTATTCTTATTTTTATAACATCTTCCTCCTTAAACTCACTTTGTTTGAAACGAATTCCACATACACCATCATTTTTGTTGGCAAAAAGCTGTTCATAGGAGCAACCGATTTGTTCTGCACATTTGTTCTTATCTCTATCAGGGAATGGCAAATAACCTAAATTTTGGTTTAAGCCGGAATTATTTGCTCAACCATGAGCATGGCACTTAGGCATTCTTGACTTTACACCTCACAGAGCACTAGGGAAGAAAGACAATCCTACAATCACAAAAACAGAACAACAGGAATTAAATGCAACGAAAGGCTAACTAATGCAAGTCACAATAAGAAGCGTGGCGCTATCCTAGCCTTATAACGTGACTGCGAGGTGAGGATTATACATAGAAGTGCTGCCGGAATGAAAACGAGAGGTCGTAGAATAACGGCCTTTTCAACAGTTTGCTAAATATTGTGTATATTCTATTGCTAGATGTCTTTAAAAAATTAGATCAGTTCTACTTTAAACTTTCGTTTATCTCTTGTGGTTCCTTACTTTTACAAAATTCAATAGAATTCAGAGGACTTCACGGGGAACGATAATCGAAAGTATACATAAATTGGTCATGAAGTATCTCAAAAGTATGACCCTTCAAAATCGTTTCCGCTTCTAAGAGGGAAAAAACCTATTTTTATGTAAATGGCCGTTTGGTGTTCAGAGGACTTCGAAGCGTGGATTCCGAAGAAATCTTCATATCGAAATGCTTCCTCCAGCGACAACGGGTAAGTGGTAGCGAAATGAACACTTGGCGAATGACCATGGCTATACTCATGAACATGACACACAGGTATAGCTAATGATGGCATAATTCAAAGGTGAAAAAAGCAGAAGTAGCTTCTTTAGCTAATGCAAGTGTTGCACAGTTTGGGCGGTTATCAAGAGACACGACGTAGATAAAGCTTAGGAAGCCATTAAATGCGCCTGGAAGAATAACTTTAGAACATATTGTTTGGAAAACATAACATAGGCATTGAGTTCATACAGTACTGTCGAAGCTGCTGATTTTCCTGAGAAAAGAAAGTTCTACAAACGTTTACTGATTGAAATTACATAAACCAAATTGACTTTTGCCCACATATACAGTCTGACATAAACAGACACGATAGCCTGTGTATCCCTGCGTCGCAAAGTAAGGCTTATAGTAAAAAAGACAGTCACAACCTATAAACAACAGTGAAATGCATTTCCCCGCTGAAAGACTAAATGACAACTCCTGGATAGCTAAACTTAAGTAGAAAGGGAATTCCAATTGAGAGGCACAAGGGAGAATGCCTCGCAATTACAATTAGGATAATCGCCATAAAGCACAAAACAAATAAAGTAACGCAAGTGATATCGCAGCTGATAAACGCAAGTGTATCGGGGGAAAAAAGCTCTGGCATCCATAAAACAATCGCAGCTCATCCGTTTTCTGTGGATTAAAGCCACTTAAATGAACGGTTAAGAGGAAGATTGAGCTATACATCATCTGTTTTCGATTAAAACATCGATCCTAATGTTATGTACTAGTAAATCTATGAATCTGAAATGAACATAACGACATCATAAATGGATTATCACAGAATTCTCCAAAGCTAAAAATGTATATTTTAAATTTTTGGTTTTCATACCTTTATGTTTAATTAGGGAAAAGAATGTATTATTTTATTTGCTTTTAATACAACGTTTGATATCATACAGAAATAATACTTCTGTAATATTAATCAGAACAATGAAAGAACTTTGGAACGAAATTACGTATGCTGAATTTGCTTTTGCCACTGCTTTGTTGTACTCAAATGACTTTTTAAATTTCTAATATGAGTTGTTAACGATTCCCCTATGCTAAGGCAGCTAAATATCGCATAAGTGCTGTAATATAAAAGCATTAAGAAGAACATAGAATTCATCCTTAAATTATCCCTGGCTTTCTGAAGAAAACATTTAAAACTGCATTCTGATGAATGTGTGTGGCAGCAATATAGCAAGATTTAATCCAACTTACATTTCTCTTTTAATACGGGCTTAACCGCTAATCTATACCAAATGGATTTCTTTAATAATTTTCAAATAAAGCTATAACTTATTTCAACAGATCTCGCTGTTTTTCAGTCTCCACTATTCTTCTATCCACCACTATGGCCTAAGTACTTCTTGCTCTGAGCCCCTCTATCATTATAATTCTGAAGAAGAAGTAAAAAAATTTCAGCGTCTGTATCGGGGACTACAATCGTGTACTTTTCCACTCATCAAAACACAACTTCCGCAAGATTTTTATTATTTCAACCAAGAAGATATGTTGCAAGACGTCAAAGAAACTTACATAGTTTACAAATTAAAACACAAGCATTTTTTTCTTGAATAGGAATACATAACTAATTTGTAATTCTTCTTTATCGTTTTGTAGGAAACCTTATTAGAAAAACATTCAGTGCTTCACTCCCATTTAATCCTGAATAAAAAATAAAAATAGGATTACTAATTAAAGGATTGTAATCGCCAAAAGTTTATGCAGGACCTATAAAATGTAAACTCCCAACAACAACAACAAATGAATTTGTATAGCTTGCCTTTTTCACGTTATCCATATTTCCATAGCTGATTGCTATTATTGTGCTAATGTATACCTCTCATAACTATACCTTGTGCACGAAACTAATAAAAACATTTTAAATGAATTGAAAGTCTAATAAATCAGAAAGATTTGACTCCGTCTATGTTAAGTTTATACGGCAGTTAAATGTGGTAAACTAACGAACCGTTTGACACCGATTCGTATTTCAAGTTTTGGAATATTCAGTTTGTAACCACACATACATCCATGAACACTCTTGTTCACTTTGGTGTAACCGTCCATATAGCCGGATGTTGGGCCAGGAAGTTCCAGTTGATTGACTCTTTGGTTAATTAATAAACCGTGAACCTCTCTGCAACTGACAAATACTCGTATAACAAGATCAAATTTTGTCGCCTGGCATCGGAACTATTGTCCTGCAATGGATGAGTTCAGTAGACTTAGTTTGTATATTTAGTTTCATATAAAATTAACTGAAAAAACTCATGTATTAATTATTATATCATGTATTGCATATAACTATTAATTAACGTCTAGCGTTTTTAAAGCAAACATTTTTATATGATATGTCATTGAGGTAATGAACATATATTCTATATGCTGGATTTACCATTTAGTGACTAAAACTGTTCTAAGTGCCACGTGTTTATCACTAAACGCAAATGATTTAAATTCTATAAATTACTCTATTTTATCATACTTCAGGATCAACTTTATACTCCTCAACTTGCAGGCAATGTGAAATAAAAAGAAGTACACGGGTATCATTGTTCCATTCTCCCAACTAAATGCAATTAAAGTGTTTTATAATATGTTCCTGCGAAGTATACTTGTTTTCTAAATATGAAACGAAAGAAAATAAGTTCTTCTGGATATTCATGTGATTACTGATTCCATGAGTACAATATGCACTATGCATGCGGTTCCGAGTCTCGAGCTCCCTCACTCAGTTGACCATTTTGGAAAACACAAATGAAATGCAATGTCGCTGCTACCTTTACCGTTAATCATTCTAGTGTATAACTAGGTCACTCCTGTAGTATGAGCCTATATGAAACTATCATTAACAAAAACAAACTTTTGGATATGGAATATCTCGATGTTTCCTATAGTAACTTGTTTCCTTGGAGAGCGTAATTCCCAAAGCGTACGCCTACACCAATATGGATGCAGTATGGATTAGAACTATAGGGAGGTTTCAACAGTGAGCTCAAGCCTAGCACTATTGCGGTCACACCTGGAGGAAGGGTTGAGGCAAGAGATCACGAAGGATGACCAGACTCGGCGTAGCGGGGTCCCTAATGTTTCCATATCGAGCATCCCCGGGTACCCCTTCTATATTCACCTCCCAACGTACAGGTTTTAACAGAAGGTTCCATGCCAGGAAAGAAGCAGTTCTCCTTTCAAAGTCCATCCGCCGCATACGCCGCATACTACCGCTTATTGACCCAACGCTGTTATCCTGCACGATGAGAGTCAGGAAGTGAAGTGGGAGGAAATCAGATTATAATTCACTGCAGCATTCGTCTACCGACCTATGAAAACCACGAAAGGAGGGTTCTTAATGAAACCAGGAAACACGACGATGCTAGATAATGGACTATACAAAGCAACAAAACCCTTAATCATAAGTTCCCGTACATCACATAAACCCATTTAAAATTAATTGGTAAATGAAACCTCCAGCTTAGCGGTTTCCAACTCTACCAATGTCTGCCGATATATTGGTACTTGGGATGCGCATTCCTTATCTGTTCCGTTGTTGACTATCTACCATGACAGGGAGGCATGATCAGCTTCGTTGCAAATTAATTCTATACATGTGGATATACCGAGCGACACAGCTCCGCGGTAACATTTTGGGTTTGCATTCTGTAGCTTCGGGGTTCGAATCCCGTTGTACCAGCCATCGTGACCTAGGGATTCTTCGTAGTTTTGCACGGGCGGTAGGTGAATGCCGCCGGTGGTTCCTCCTCTACTACGAATTTCCTGTCCATTTCGTTTCATCTGTTTCACCTTCATATGTTTCGCGGCTGCAGGACCAGGTTACGACGATTATTGCTTGGCGGTGAGATAACGGTGTTTGCGCTGTGCAAAGATGCGTCCCTTCCTGGGTGACGCGTTACTAGGAGCCCCGGGCTAATGATGGCGAGGCAGGTTTATGTTGCCAGTGAAATTTATACCGTAGAAGGATAACTATAATAAACAGAATCAATGTGTCCATTTCTTTCTCTTAAATCACCAAAATATTCCGAATTGCAGTCAAATAAAAAGCAGTTCCGAGAGGTTAAAGTCATATTAAAACTCATCCTTCACGTATTGAAATCATATTTAAGGTACTGAACACAGCAATATAATTATTTGCCTACACACTGTTCATAAACTAAACATTTAACGCTCAATACGAAGTATGTATAAAGCTATAGTGTTAAACATCCACCCATGGATGGGGTGCCGTTGATTATAGTTTGCTTCACAATAAATGGCATCACAATTCCTGCATTTTATTGTGCAGTAGGAGTGAGGTTATGTAGTGTTGCGAGATGACTCCGAAGTGAACAACTGGTGCTACTTCCATGAAATGAATAACTATTTCCTTGAATCAACTCCCAAAGCGTAGTCAGAGTGATCGAAACAGTTCTTATAAAGGAACGGTAGCAACGCATCACTAGCCAACAGACAGAGCCTGCGCAGAAACCGGGTCGTTTTAAAGTGATCGGTCATTGCAATTTGCTACATATCCGTCTTCCCATTCAGCTGAAAGCAGCGAATAGCTAATAGTTAGCTGTATTTGTGCTTGAACGCAGCGACCACGCGTCAGTTAGCAAAACGTGTCCTTTACAATATGAAGAATTTCCTTTACTTACCGAGTGGGATGGCTCAAACGGCAACGTCCGGGCCCATATTCGGGAAGTCGTGGGTTCGATTCCTACGACCGACCTTCCTGACCCATGGGTTTTTTTGGTAGTTTCCTGTGGTCGCTAGGCCAATGCTGGGAAGGTTCATTACATCCCCGCATTTCCTGTCCCTCCATTTCACCTCAATTCTCATTTCACTTCACCCTTCATCTGCTTGGTCATTTTAGGGTTTCAAGTGTCGGCGGGAGTCTCGGTTTTCCATGGCGGAGTAAAGGATATACTCTGTAAATCTTCGACGCCTGGAATGGGGGCGATCTCCGAGTCCCAGGCCCCACAGCGGAAGTGCAAGCCACAGGGAGGAGGGGAGTCGATTGTACCACCTGTCATCCGGGAGTTTCAATTTGGAAAATGTAGGGAACCTGCCATCTGCCCTGTCATGTCTCCTGATCCGGCCGCTCTCTTTCTCCTCTCACCTCACCCCGCCCTCCCGGGAGCACCCCGCCAGGGCTCTAGGCACAAAAGATCTCCGTAGGTCGAGGTGCTAAGACCCTCTCCGCTCCTAGTCCTAGTCCTGGTGCTTTCCTTTGTTTAAGATTACTACTCACGTATTATAGTTTTCCAAAATATGTCGATCCTCACATTTATATGCTTATATATTATATAAGATGTATGTTATATCCTTATATATAAGGAAAGTTTGGAAACGATCTTCACACCCGTCATATCCAGACTATAATTCTGGTGACAAACGCAATTGTAGCAAACTCACATGGTAATTCGCTCACGATTTTTTTCTCAACTTAGGAGCTCAAATAACCCTAACCGGTACAGGAATATTGAAAACTTCATATGCAGCCTTCAACAATAGTATTGTGACGTAGGTCCGGCGACGACTACAAACGCGCCTTCACCAGTCATCACGTAAAGGATAGGGAAACGCAGCAGAGGATCGCCTCGAGAGGGTTACAGAATGCGATATCTAGAAGGGTGGTGAAAGGGTGCCATTATAAGGCATGTAACTTCTGTTCTCAATCTCCTTAATCTTAGTGGATTTACCTGCTTTTGCAGAGAAGGTCCGACGGTGCATCTTCGTCGGGCATAGCGTCTACGTCAGATTGCAAATTAACACTATATAAATTTAAAAAATGGGCTAACAAAGATTCCTGCTAGGTAGCTGGTTGGTCGACAGACCACAGTCAAAAATCCGCAAGTTTAAATAACCGACAAAATGCTTATTAGTGCCTAATTGGTGATTGGCGTAAGCGTATGTCAGAATAAATTACGTAACTCACCCACGTATCGGTTATGAAGTGATCTTTTAGCTTAATCCGCGTGTCACCTAAACTCTGCTTACTTCAACTACCGTGAAATGCCGCTCAGGAAAGCTAGAGCCAATTTCCTGGAGTCACTCAAACAAAGTTTGTCCTGAATATCTCCACCTTTATAAACTGAATTTATCGCAATTTCTTAAAATAAAATTATAACCGTCACAACTTCTGTTGCGCCAGGTAAACCCAGCTGTGCACAGCTATGATAAAACCTAGTAAGAAAAAGAATAAAATAAAAGTAAGGGTGCTGAATCAGGGAAGAGAAAAAACAAATAACACTACAAATTATACTGACATATATTATGGGCCGTACAGAGCAGATAACAGAGGTTAGGGTAAGAACGGTGACGGGAGTGGGTGGGCAAAAACAGGGTTCACGCATGGGAAGGAAAAGGGAAAAAACCGAAGGGAAGAACAGAAATGAACACAGTAGTACTCGCCATGACATAAAGTGAGAACAAGTCCCTATTACTGTATATACATGTCCTGAGGAGCACACCTAAACACACTGGCAACACCCTGTACGAGCAAAGGTGAGATTAAGTTCGTTGCGGCTGCTGCATTCACTGTCCATCGATGGTTTTCTCAGAAAAGCAATAACATAGTCCGTCGTGGAGGCACTATATACAACATAAGATAAACCTTAAGGTAAAACTTCTGAGATACATTTCATTCGTAATAGGTGAGTAAAAAGAAAAAATATAGCCGCGATTACTGAACAGTCTGTGCAGGCAGGAGGACATAGATGAGGTGAACCTGCTAAGTCTTTGGTCCAAACCTCACCACAGAGAGGCCCACACTCCGTTGACGACCACTGGCGCACATATATATCATCGCGCCCAACAATGTCCATGAAGGAAAAATGTCCCCTCAGCGTATGACGCGAAGACGGAAAAGATGCCGAAGCGGCTTCTGGGTGTGCTCTCAATAAGAGCTCACTATGAGGCCACTAAAGTGGGCGCATCCGGTGTCACCGAGTACCCGTGCGGCATGGGGAGGAAATCGACAGATTTCACGATAGGAATAGCTCGGAAAAAAACAAAAATCAGATTAGCAAAAGGTAACAGAAATAAAGGAATTTGGGAATCGAAGGTGGTGGGGGTCAAGGTAGGAGTACGATAAGTAACAAGGGGGATGTTGGCCCAACAAAGACAAAATTAATACAATATATAACACATGAGAATCAATGAAACAACTAGGGTGTCACTGTTAAAACCTATCGGAAAATCTGAGGGGGTTACAATTGAATAGAGACTATGACCGATAGTAGAAACAAACAAACATAGCATTGTAAAAAACGCGAGAGAAAAATAAAGCATGAAACGGCATTACAGGTTTTGAAGAGAAATAAAACAAACGGGAAAAATCGATCATGCTCCTTGGTTAACCGAAATCCATTATGGTACAGAAATGGTTGCTGAGTCATAACGTGCATAACGAGATACTTGAGCTGTGTGTTTTCATTTAGGTGGCATAAAATTATAGTGTATAACTGTGCAATCAAATTATACCAAATATAAAAACAAAATGGAGCTATGTAATAGAGCGTTAAGTTCATTACCAGAACATAAATGATTAATAAGAGATAGTATCCATAATTATTACAAATCCATAAGTATACGTCAATTAACAATAAAACATACTTGAACGTGAACTGAACATAGCATATCTTTGTGCAACACTTCAAATATAAACAAACATATTTAGTAAAAACTGGCCACACACTCCCAGGTCACAGAACCTGTGGATCTATCAGAGACGCCAGCATATACAGTCGTATAAAAACAATGGAAAAAATACTCAAAACTCAATAACATTTCAACTTCTGCTCAACATCAGTTCACGAACAAGACCCTGAGATTTTAACTTTGCCGGCCCTCGTAGCCGTGGTCGCTGGAATGGTCGCTCCGGCGCTCCGCCAAGCTGAGGGTCGCGGGTTCGAGTCCCGCCACGGGCATGGGTGTTTGTGTGTGTATGTGTGTTGCGGAAATAAGCGGTATGAAAACAGTAAAACACAGTAGCATAAACTGGGTACACCAAGGATACTTTAAAAAAAGAAAAAAAACTTCAGTGAATTGAAAAAAGTAGCTTCACTTACTTGAACACTACCAATAATACGCGTACGCAACATCATCACAAAACTTACTACAACAATAAAGACCAGAGACCGTTAGGTTTCACCCTCTGGGACAAACGTTCAAAATTACAGCGTCTCTACAAACAATACACATGGGCCGTAAGGTTTTTACGCCCCAAAACACAAAAAAATGGTTATGGGGTATGTGATAGGTCACACCTTAAACCTAGGAAAAACATAATGCCCTAGACAAGAAAAGAAACTAGGAGGCTTAATACATAAAATGCGTAACTCTATAGAACTGACGTTGTGTGAGGTACGCAAAGCCTACGAAAATAAATTCCAAAAGATATGGAAAATATAACC
The DNA here is from genome assembly GCA_030765065.1 of Deroplatys truncata. Lineage (NCBI taxonomy): Eukaryota > Metazoa > Arthropoda > Insecta > Mantodea > Mantidae > Deroplatys > Deroplatys truncata. The sequence goes on along the minus strand of CM060990.1, from coordinate 530,913,907 downwards.
TGTATGTTGTACCATCTGTATACTTGCTTACTGTTTGTGTTCTGGATTTCTTTGTTAACTTTTTGTTATTATTCCGTTAAAAAAATAAAAAATTCCTGTTGGACAATTGACGTCTAGGAGGCGGTGGCCGGAGTAGCAGCTGTAGTGGGCTCTGTAGAAGGTTGAACTCAAGGGGGTTGCTGAAGAGACAACGTAACCCGAATAATGTCGTTTCCAAGCAGGATGACAGGATTTTACTGCAATGCAGGGTTTGCATATGCTACCGAACCCCCAAAAGTGTGTAACAAAACTTAAAACTTGCGTAAGCAATGTATAAAAAACTTAAGCATAAAAGAAACACATTTTAATCATAAGAAAGTAAGCTGCAAGAAATGTATTGGAAATAAAGATAAATGCAGTCAAGATTGTACTGAGAGAACCGAAGACGTAGCATTTCGGGTGTGGAAGCGATGTTTCCAGGTGTATATGTAGCTATAAGCGCTTGCAGAGAATGCTGGTCTATAACTAGTGACGGGCCTTAAAATAATCCAACCTTAGGGAACAGAGTTAAAACAATTATGGGAGTAGAGTCTTAATAGGCCAAGATCCCCGAAAACAGCTTATCAAATGCTAAAGCTTTAAGCATGAATAATCTCTGGTGGTGAACCCCGAGTAGAGTAATCGGGATTCGCGAAATCAAAAGAATAATCAGTATATACAGTATTTAGATTACAAAACACAAAAAACACATACAATGGACCATAACATATATACAGAACAAAGATGGTGCAAAAACAAACTGTTATGTGAGTCACAATGCAGAAGGGAGCATGAACATAGTGTTTAGGCAGCAACATTGTAAACAATAGTAAGAAAGGAGGAGGGGAAACGCATAGAGGTCAGCTTTGGAAAAATCCGGAAAGCACAGCCAGTTTGTCAATTACTATGACTAATGGAATCTGCTGACAGCGAATGACCTTCGAACTATATAAGAAATGCTGCAAGAGAGAACAGTGATTCTCATACACAGCAGAAAACGCATGAACAGCGAAGCCTTATCCCTGACAACTGCGATGCGTGGAACACGAGGTAATGACGTCTGTAAAGCAAAACAAATAATAATAGTAATGATAATTTTACTTAACAATGGCGTTCTACGTTGGTCTTACGAAAGGATTATGGTGTATTTTGAGTGAACTTTGGTGAGGAGTGCCACTCACAAAAAGTGAGTAAGTGCTTTATAATATTTATAGACCATCCTGGAACGTTTCAGAGATAGCTCAGCGTAACTCCACATACTCAAAATAATTGCAAAGCCCATGTGCAGGGAGGGTGGAGGCTCAGAAGAATAAATATCTTGCACAAAACTCGAAAAGCAGAAGGTTGGAAAAAACATACTGCAGACATAATACATGCTCCACTGATCAGTAAAATACATTTACATTAAGCACGTCCAGGTGCGAGAAAACCATTGGCCTATCTCGCTGCTGAAACCAATGGCATGTTTGCCGGTAATGTGTTTTATACCATACATCAAGGGTGGCGCAAATGCCTTTCTCTTTCGAGCCATCAAATATGCAACACCACTACACCACTCAGCAGCACATGGAAAACAAATGAATAGACGGCTAGAAAAGGAGTTGCGCCTGCGAGTCACACTGCCTCACAAGTCGCGTTTTCGCCACCACTGCCATACATGAAAGCAAATGAAAATTCAACAGCGTGCCTTTAAATGTCATCTATTTATCCGTAAATTACAGAAACCTGGAGATTCCATCTGCATTGTGTACAATAAGTCAGTATAGTGAAAAAAGTGACCAAACGAGAAATCTCTGACCTTAAGGTAGAAAAAATAATCGCAAATAACCCGTAAATGCGCTAAAAACTGGGGTGGGCATATCGCAGCATTGAATCAGGTGACCTATAAAATGGTGAACATTCAGGTAACCATTTCTGAAATAATCCACCTCATAATAAGCGCGGAATATGAATTCCTCTGAGAACCAGATTTATAGGATGACAAATTTTTACTTATGAACGCTGTTTAACTACTGCGGTTCTGAGCATCCCATTCTATATTGGGCGTGAAAAGCTGGAAGTTTTTATCAGAGTTCCCCTTATCGGACTTGAGGTTCTTTTACGTGTCGTCGTGGACTAGTGGTACCGTGCTAGCCTGTAATTCCCAAGGTCGCGGGTTCAAAGCCGCCGGAGGGCGATGAATTTTCTCGGGCGTAAAAACCTTAGCATGACTTCCTTCAGAAGGGAAGTAAAGCCGGTGGTCACGTGTCGTAGATTTACGGCACGCAAAAGAACCTCAAGACTGATAAAGAGGCCTCTGAGCCAAATTACCGTTCTTTCACCCCAATATGGAATGGGACGCTAAGGACCATAGTAGTTAAAGAGCGTCCATAAATAAAACTCAATTTAATTTACGTGTCGTAAATCTGATACGGGACCACCGCTGTACTTCCTTTCCCAAGGAAGCTATGCTAAGGATTTTTACGCCCAAAAAAATCCATCGCCTCCGCCGGGATTGAAGTCGCGACCGCGGAAACTAGAGTATCTCTAGACCAAGGAGGACGACATAGGATGACAATGCGTATATACCTACAAGAAACTTAAAGCACCGGAAGTCCTGTAATGAATTAGCGTTAGAAACTGGTGGCGTTATTTCCTTGTGTGTGGTTCTTTGTGCGTTTGTTGCTGGTTTTTCCCTGCATAATATACGCATTGCATTAGCTAACTCTATAGATCATTCTACTTCCAAATTAGTACATAAATAAAGGCAGGGGTTGAAATATTTCACAATGTATCAAAAGAATTCAGGAGAAAAGTTCTTTACAGTTTAATAGTAGCCATAAATTAGATTATTCACTGGTTGAACAAATTCAGAAAAAATCACAATATTACGTTTATTGCGAACGGTATGAGATTAACAGTAAGTACTCTAGGGGTGTGTTCTGCAAACAACTGAATTTGCCATTGCGTTAATACAATGAGAAGTTCAAAATCATAATAGTGTTTGCTGGGAATAGCCAAGAAAATATATAACTAAGACGAAAATTAATTAGTAGCGTGTAGGTGCAGAGCTATATAGTGTAACTACTAGTGTAAAAAGAAATATTTCAACTACAATGCTGTATGAAAAATTAGATTGATGAAAACAGCAAAGGGTTTCTTATTCCCCAAAATCCCTTAACATGTTAAAAAACTGTATACAATTAGAAGTAAATCCATCTTCAAAATATACTGCAACAAGTCACAACAAATAAAATTTATGGTAATTTTATAAAACAACTGAACATTTATATAAAAGTATTAAAACACTGAACATACGTGTACTCATGAAAGTTACTTAGGTGTATAAATTTACTGTAAACAACTTGTTACTTTAGAGCAATTTAATACTTTAAAATTATATACATCACAATATTCAAAGAAATACTATCTACTACTAAACTCAGAATAGCCACGCGCTCCGTACTTCAATGTGCAATGAAATTTATGCAATCTAATCTCAGAATGCTGCTTTTAGGAATAATCGGAATCTAACAGCATTAGAATTGTGAGAAAAGAACAATCTGTAAAGAAATAAAACTTAAACCTACGTCTAATCACTCTGTGGGAACCAGAATTGCATGTGCATTATGGTTTACAGTGGGAATCATTATTCAATTAAAAGAATAACCACAGAACGCGCGCAGTATGCCAAAAAATTAGTGAACCCAAAGGTTTAGTAGCAGCGCACCCGTAGCACCAGGGAAAAAAAATAATACGGAAAAACGATAGCACTCGGGTGAAGGTTTGGGAATCGAACCACAACCTTAATGAAAGAAGAAGGGAATGGGGCCTGCAAAATTGGGAGTTAACGGTACTGGCCCGGCTCCTCAGCCAATTGTGAGGTAATGGTGGCGTGATAGTTCGGCGCCCCACCAATTGTGATGTAAGGGTAAAGGGTGGGATCAGCGTCCCACCAGATGTAACATAAGCTGGAAAGCGACAACAGACGCGCCTTTTCCAGACGTCACGCAAAGGATGGGAGAACCTATCACAGGATGGCCTCGAGAGGGATAAAGGTTGCAGTAGCTGCAAGGGTAGTGAAAGGGTGCCATTATAAGACATGTGACTTCTGTTCCCAAACTTTCTCATTTTTAATTTGTCTAAAATAACGAAAATGCATTTCGAAACGAAAGAGTTAAACAGCTGGTGGATTTACCTGCGTGGGAGAGGAGTTCCGGCAGTCCATCTTTGCCGGGCCTGGCGCCTACATCGAGATTGCACATTATCACTACATAAATTTAAGAAATGGGCTAGAAAGGATTCCTGCTAGACACGTGGTTGGCTGAGAGACTGCCGTTAAAAATTCCTAAGTATAAATACCGACAAAATTCTTATTAGGCCTAGCTGGTAATTGACGTAAGCGTATATCAGCAGAAATTACGTAACTCACCCTCGTGTGGGACATGAAGTGATCTCTTACCCTAAACCACGTGTCACCTAATTTCTGCATACTTCAGCATCCGGGAAATGATGCTCAAGAAAGCTAAAGCCAATATCCTGGAGTTACTAAAACAAGGTTTGTCCTGAATATTTCAAACTTTATAAAATCATACTTATCACAATCTGTTTAAAATAAAATCATAACTGACACAGAATTAACGAAAATGTTAAGGGGGGTGCGTTTAGGGTAAATGATAAGCTCTGCAATGTATAGTTCTCATTACAGAACATAATCTAATACAAATATTATTTAAGTGCCTGTTTTGCTTCCTAGCACATTTACGAGAATCATATTTTCGTATATGTATGAGATGGGATTCTCCTACAACAAGCAGACCTGAAACATTTGCTTACGTAAATTAAATTAAATTGAATTTTATTTATGGGCGCTCTTTAACTGCTGTGGCCCTTAGCGTCCCGTTCTATATTGGGCGTGAAAGAACGGTAATTTTACTCAGAGGCCTCTTTATCAGGCTTGAGGTTATTTTACGTGCCGTAAATCTACGACACGGGACCACCGGCTTTACTTCCCTTCCAAAGGAAGCCATGCTAAGGATTTTTTCGTCCGAAAAAAATCAATCGCCCTCCTCCGGGTTTGAACCCGTGACCTCGGAACTAGAGGATAGCATGGTAACCACTACAGCATGGAGGACATTTGCTTACGTGGTGTAGTGACAACCTGACCATGGTAATTACGTGTATCTTCGCAATTACTCGCTACTCAACATTAATGTTGGCGCACGATGTTTATGGAGTAAAGAAATATGTCACTGCAGAAACTTTGACAGTGGTTTTTACCCCACAGTCACAGGTGATAATGTTAGTAAATACTCATGATTTTAATGAACACACCGACGAAAATTAGGATCACACGAATCAAAAGCCAAGAACGCGGATAAAAACATTTAAACGCTTAAGCTAGGATTGTTTACGGGAAGGTGGAGAGCAGTGATTAAAAATCTCCTTTTACCCTAAAAACATATTGGAAGACATTCAGGTTTATTTAGTGACATTTTCCTTAAAATGCATGAAGCTATGAGCGACAGACATTAATTCTCAGCGTGTTTACGGACTTTGTCAGGGATGAAGGTTGTGCCGTCCTGTGCCCGCAGCATGGACCAGCAAAGTGGACATTTTTCTGTGGATATTCATGTACATCGCTAAATCTATAACAAGGCTTGAAAGCCGTATTGGCAGAGCATTAAATCATTGAAATATAATGGTCTCATCAGTGCTATGCGCTTGCATAGCGTGTTGTGTGATTTATTCACTACAGAATTTCACCTCGCCATAAAAAGTACATCCTCAGAACTTCTGGTTATCGAATACATTCTCCCCTCACTAACTCCACACCTCCCCTAGCCCTTGCTATATTCACTACCCACCCCTATTCCCAGCCTCCAAACGTACATCATCACAACGCACAACCAGTTTTTAATATCGAACTTTCCGCTGATGTGTGATATTCGTCCAGGGACTAGTTTTAATGTTCCACGAGCCAGCGCTAGGCTATAATTCTATCAGGGAATAGGCACTTGGGTGGTATTAAAGTAAGCATATGTACCGATATATCATACATTTGACACCCTTTTCACCTTAAAAATATTGCTGTATCGGAAAGAGTAATAAAAATTCCAGTTTTCGACGAAAGACAACCTTAAACTATTCGCTCTTCACAATCCTTCGGCTGAAAAAAGAAATAAAGATGGAAAATTATTTAAAATAACCAAAACCCAGTTTGGTTTCTAAACACGTATGTACAAATGTCGGTATATGCATAGGTATGTACACACAAAAGTGTTCGCACGCACTCTTGGCTTACTCCTGTTACATAATGATTATTCGCAAGAGTTAAATATTCGTTAAAAGCAAAGCCCAGTAATCCATCTAATTGCTCCTTGCTAGAGCATAATAACGCACACAAGCAAATGCAAACAAATACATTAGCAATCCCAACATATAATTGGGGACGTAAATTCTAACTTAGTGTATGACATAAATTATAAATACAATTCTAAAATAAACACGTTCCCTGCAAGAGAGAGTGGGTGCTATCCCGATCAGGATAATCTCAAAATGTAAAGCACTTCCTCACAGGTAAATTCAGGAATACTGACGAAGTCATTTTCTTCATTCCATTATGCGACTCAGTGGCCGTGACAGTTGATAGTACTGAAAATCAATTAAAGCGAGCAAATTAAGAAAAGAAGTGTAATAAGCTAGGAAGAACTTGCTCAGTGGGCTTTTAGCTATGATAACATGTAAACATTAAGTATGCTTAAAAGTGCTACTCACTTGCAAACTATTTCTCCTATTATCCTGGATTTCTATCGATATTAGACCACCGTCACAGAGTTAAGTAATGGGTATTTATGGAGATAGCTATAGGGGATTTGTTGTTACATTGTATTGGCGTTACGACAAAACTGCTGCAAATTCAGAGGTTCTATTCGTGGTTTAATGGAGATGAATCATGTGATGTTTGCCATATTTGTGAATGAATACTAAGGATATTCCTAAAACGCAGTCGTACATTATTATTTTAGAATATTATTCTAGCTTTACCTTGTAAAATACAATAACAATTAAGCTACTATTACTATTATTATTGGTAGTAGTAGTAGTAGTGGTGGTAGTACTAGTAGTAGTAGTAGTATAGTAGTAGAAGTAGTCGTAGTAGTAGTAGTAGTAGCAGTAGTAGTAGTAGTATTAGTAGTAGTAGTAGTAGTAGTAGTAGTAGTAGTAGTAGTAGTAGTAGTAGTAGTAGGGTGGTATTGTTACTAGACTTTTGCGACAATAGATTTTAATACTACTATTCTTTTTAAGTTAAGACAGTCATGAAAACTTCGAATGAAGCAATGAAAGAAACAATGCATAGTAGTGTGGAAGGAATAAGCAGTAAAATTATATGTATTAAGAGTATGATTGTGAGGTTTTCTTTTTCAGACCGCTAAAGCTGCTTATAACTACTCACGTCTAAAGAGATAGTGAATAAGGATAATGACAATGCATGCCAATATGTACCTGTGTTTCAGAATGACTACAGCTATTAGAACATATCATTTCAGAAGATATCATAAACATGGAATTCATTATAGCTAACGAAATGGTAACTGTGTCTCCGAATTAGGGTACAGACAAGTTAACTAATCACCACAGAGGTAAGCATGAATGATCCCAATTATCTATTTTCACAAGGAATATGGCAATGAGGTGAATTATGTGTACAATGAACAGAGCAGACTACTGATGTATGCGCACAAGCAGTGAAACAGTTAAGTGAATTATATTTATACTAAGAGCTGAATGGTAAAGTAAAGTGTATAGCAGCAGCCTTAGAATGTGAGACTATGTGTATGTACGACGAGGTGGATACTTCAGTGGTGTATATGTAAGAGGATTAAAACGGTGAGATAAATTGTGAGTATCATCGTTAGAATATTGAGGTGAGTATATGTTAAGGAATAGGATAATATGGTGAACTATGTATACATACCAGAGTTACGTTAGTATACTAATGCATTCGTATGAGTAGAAAAATTAGGTGAATTATACATACCATAGCCAGAATAGTGTGGTAATGTATGGGAACAAGGAGTAGAACAGCAATTTAAATTGTGTACACTAGCGCTGAAACAGTGAGCAAATGTGTATGTAAGGGAAGTAGAACAGCAAAGTACATTGTGTACACTAGCGCTGAAACAGTGAACAAATATGTATGTACGGGAAGTAGAACATTAAAGTAAATAGTGTACACTAGCGCTGAAACAGTGAGCTAATGTGTATGTACGGGAAGTAGAACAGTAAACTAAACTAGTGCTGAAACGGTGAGCAAATGTGTATATACGGGAAGTAGAACAGTAAAGTAAATTGTGTACACTAGCGCTGAAAGAGTGAGCAAAAGTGTATGTACGGGAAGTAGAACAGTAAAGTATATTGTGTACACTGGTGCTGAAACAGTGAGCTAATGTGTATGTACGGGAAGTAGAATAGTAAAGTAAATTGTGTACAGTAGCGCTGAAACAGTGAGCTAATGTGTATCTACTGGAAGTAGAACACTAAAGTAAATTGTGTACAGTAGATGTGAAACAGTGAGCTAATGTGTATATACGGGAAGTAGAACAGTAAAGTAAATTGTGTACACTAGTGCTGAAACAGTGAGCAAATGTGTATGTAAGGGAAGTACAACAGTAAAGTACATTGTGTACACTAGTGCTGACACATTGAGCTAATGTGTATGTACGGTAAGTAGAACAGTAAAGTAAATTGTGTACGCTAGTGCTGAAACAGTGAGCAAATGTGTATCTACGGGAAGTAGAACAGCAAAATAAATTGTGCACACTAGTGCTGAAACAGTGAGCAAATATGTATGTATGGGAAGTAGAACAGCAAAATAAATTGTGTACACTAGTGCTGAAACAGTGAGCAAATGTGTATCTACGGGAAGTAGAACAGCAAAATAAATTGTGCACACTAGTGCTGAAACAGTGAGCAAATATGTATGTATGGGAAGTAGAACCGTAAAGTAAATTGTGAACACTAGCGCTGAAACAGTGAGCAAATGTGTATGTACAGGAAGTAAAGCCGTAAAGTAAATTGTGAACACTAGCGCTGAAACAGTGAGCAAATGTGTATGCACGAGAAGAAAAACAGTAAAGTATATTGTGAACACTAGCGCTGAAACAGTGAGCTAATGTGTATGTACGGGAAGTAGAACAGTAAAGTAAATTGTGTACACTAGTGCTGAAACAGTGAGCAAATGTGTATGTACAGGAAGCAGAACAGTAAAGTAAATTGTGTACACTAGCGCTGAAACAGTGTACAAATATGTATGTACGGGAAGTAGAACTGTAAAGTATATTGTGTACACTAGTGCTGAAACAGTGAGCAAATGTGTATCTACGGGAAGAAGAACAGCAAAATAAATTGTGTACACTAGTGCTGAAAAAGTGAGCAAATGTGTATGTACTGGAAGTAGAGCCGTAAAGTAAATTGTGAACACTAGCGCTGAAACAGTGAGCAAATATGTATGTACGAGAAGTAAAACAGTAAAGTAAATTCTGAACACTAGCGCTGAAACAGTGACCTAATGTGTATGTACGGAAAGTAGAACAGTAAAGTAAATTGTGTACACTAGCGCTGAAATAGTGAGCAAATGTGTATGTACGGGAAGTAGAACAGTAAAGTAAATTGTGTACACTAGCGCTGAAAAAGAGAGCTAATGTGTATGTGCGGGAAGTAGAACAGTAAAGTAAATTGTGTACACTAGTGCTGAAACAGTGAGCAAATGTGCATGTATGGGAAGTAGAACAGTAAAGTAAGTTGTGTACACTAGCGCTGAAACAGTGAGCAAATGTGTATCTACGGGAAGTGGAACAGTAAAGTAAATTGTGTACAGTAGCGCTGAAACAGTGAGCTAATGTGTATGTACGGGAAGTAGAACAGTAAAGTAAATTGTGTACACTAGTGCTGAAACAGTGAGCTAATGTGTATGTACGGGAAGTAGAACAGTAAAGTAAATTGTGTACAGTAGCGCTCAAACAGTGAGCTAATGTGTATCTACGGGAAGTAGAACACTAAAGCAAATTGTGTACAGTAGAGCTGAAACAGTGAGCTAATGTGTATATACGGGAAGTAGAACAGTAAAGTCAATTGTGTACACTAGCGCTGAAACAGTGAGCAAATGTGTATGTACGAGAAGTAAAACAGTAAAGTAAATTCTGAACACTAGCGCTGAAACAGTGAGCTAATGTGTATGTACGGGAAGTAGAAACGTAAAGTAAATTGTGAACACTAGCGCTGAAACAGTGAGCTAATGTGATTGTGCGGGAAGTAGAACAGTAAAGTAAATTGTGTACACTAGTGCTGAAACAGTGAGCAAATGTGCATGTATGGGAAAAAGAACAGTAAAGTAAGTTGTGTACACTAGCGCTGAAACAGTCAGCAAATGTGTATGTACAGGAAGTGTAACAGTAAAGTAAATTGTGTACAGTAGCGCTGAAACAGTGAGCTAAGGTGTATGTACGGGAAGTAGAACAGTAAAGTAAATTGTGTACACCAGTGCTGAAACAGTGAGCTCATGTGTGTACGGGAAGTAGAACAGTAAAGTAAATTGTGTACAGTAGCGCTGAAACAGTGAGCTAATGTGTATCTACGGGAGGTAGAACACTAAAGCAAATTGTGTACAGTAGAGTTGAAACAGTGAGCTAATGTGTGTATACGGTAAGTAGAACAGTAAAGTAAATTGTGTACACTAGTGCTGAAACAGTGAGCAAATATGAATGTAAGCGAAGTAGAACAGTAAAGTACATTGTGTACACTAGCGCTCAAACAGTGAGCTAATGTGTATGTACGGTAAGTAGAACAGTAAAGTAAATTGTGTACACTAGCGCTGAAACAGTGAGCAAATGTGTATGTACGGGAAGTAAAGCCGTAAAGTAAATTGTGAACACTAGCGCTGAAACAGTGAGCAAATGTGTACGTACGAGAAGAAAAACAGTAAGTAAATTGTGTACAGTAGCGCTGAAACAGTGAGCTAAGGTGTATGTACGGGAAGTAAAACATTAAAGCGAATTGTGTACACCAGTGCTGAAACAGCGAGCTCATGTGTATGTACGGGAAGTAGAACAGTAAGGTAAATTGTGTACAGTAGCGCTGAAACAGTGAGCTAATGTGTATCTACGGGAGGTAGAACACTAAAGCAAATTGTGTACAGTATAGCTGAAACAGCGAGCTAATGTGTGTATACGGGAAGTAGAACAGAAAAAGTCAATTGTGTACACTAGTGCTGAAACAGTGAGCAAATGTGAATGTAAGCGAAGTAGAACAGTAAAGTACATTGTGTACACTAGTGCTCAAACAGTGAGCTAATGTGTATGTACGGTAAGTAGAACAGTAAAGTAAATTGTGTACACTAGCGCTGAAACAGTGAGCAAATGTGTATGTACGGGAAGTAAAGCGGTAAAGTAAATTGTGAACACTAGCGCTGAAACAGTGAGCAAATGTGTATGTAGGAGAAGAAAAACAGTAAGTAAATTGTGAACACTAGCGCTGAAACAGTGAGCTAATGTGTATGTACGAAAAGTAAAACAGTAAGTAAATTGTGAACACTAGCGCTGAAACAGTGAGCTAATGTGTATGTACGGGAAGTAGAACAGTAAAGTAAATTGTGTACACTAGCGCTGAAACAGTGAGCAAATGTGTATGTTCGGGAAGTAGAACAGTAAAGTAAATAGTGTACACTACCGCTGAAAAAGTGAGCAAATGTGTATGTACGGGAAGTAGAACAGTATGGTAAATTGTGTGCACTAAGCTGAAACAGTGAGCAAATGTGTATGTACGGGATGTAGAACAGTATGGTAAATTGTGTACACTAGCGCTGAAACAGTGAGCAAATGTGTATCTACGGGAAGTAGAACAGCAAAATAAATTATGTACACTAGAGCTGAAACGATGAACAAATGTGTATGTACGGGAGGTAGAACAGTAAAGTACTTTGAGTACACTATCGCTGAAACAGTGAGAAAATGTGTATCTACGGAAAGTATAACAGCAAAGTACATTGTGTGCACTAGCCCTGAAACAATGAGCAAATGTGTATGTACAGGAAGTAGAACAGTAAACTAAATTGTGTACACTAGCGCTGAAATAGTGAACTGATATGTATGTACGGGAAGTAAAACAGTAAAGTCAATTGTGTACACTAGTGCTGAAACAGTGTGCAAATGTGTATGTACGGGAAGTAGAACAGTAAAATAAGTTGTGCGCACTAGTGCTGAAACAGTGAGCAAATGTGTATGTATGGGAAGTAGAGCCGTAAAGTAAATTGTGCACAGTAGCGCTGAAACAGTGAGCAAATGTGTATGTACAGGAAGTAAAGCCGTAAAGTAAATTGTGAAAACTAGCGCTGAAACAGTGAGCAAATGTGTATGTACAGGAAGTAAAGCCGTAAAATAATTGTGAACACTAGCGCTGAAACAGTGAGCAAATGTGTATGTACGAGAAGATAAATAGTAAAGTAAATTGTGAACACTAGCGCTCAAACAGTGAGCTAATGTGTATGTACGGTAAGTACAACAGTTAACTAAATTGCGTACAGTAGCGCTGAAACAGTGAGCTAATGTGTATGTACGATAAGTAGAACAGTAAAGTAAATTGTGTACACTAGTGCTTAAACAGTGCGCAATGTGTATGTACGAGAAGTTGAACAGTAAAGTACATTGTGTACACTAGCGCTGAAACAGTGAGCTAATGTGTATGTACGGGAAGTACAACAGTAAAGTAAACTAGTGCTGAAACGGTGAGCACATGTGTATGTACGGGAAGTAGAGCAGTAAAGTAAATTGTGTACACTAGCGCTGAAAGAGTGAGAAAAGTGTATGTACGGGAAGTAGAACAATAAAGTAAATTGTGTACACTAGCGCTGAAAGAGTGAGAAAAGTGTATGTACGGGAAGTAGAACAGTAAAGTATATTGTGTACACTAGTGCTGAAACAGCGAGCTAATGTGTATGTACGGGAAGTAGAATAGTAAAGTGAATTGTGTATAGTAGCGCTGAAACAGTGAGCTAATGTGTATCTACGGGAAGTAGAACACTAAAGTAAATTGTGTACAGTAGAGGTGAAACAGTGAGCTAATGTGTATATACGGGAAGTAGAACAGTAAAGTAAATTGTGCACACTAGTGCTGAAACAGTGAGCAAATGTGTATGTAAGGGAAGTAGAACAGTAAAGTACATTGTGTACACTAGTGCTGACACATTGAACTAATGTGTATGTACGGTAAGTAGAATAGTAAAGTAAATTGTGTACGCTAGTGCTGAAACAGTGAGCAAATGTGTATCTACGGGAAGTAGAACAGCAAAATAAATTGTGCACACTAGTGCTGAAACAGTGAGAAAATGTGTATCTACGGGAAGTAGAACAGCAAAATAAATTGTACCCACTAGTGCTGAAACAGTAAGCAAATGTGTATGTATGGGAAGTAAAGCCGTAAAGTAAATTGTGAACACTAGCGCTGAAACAGTGAGCAAATGTGTATGTACGAGAAGAAAAACAGTAAAGTATATTGTGAACACTAGCGCTGAAACAGTGAGCTAATGTGTATGTACGTAAGTAGAACAGTTAAGTAAATTGTGTATAGTAGCGCTGAAACAGTGAGCTAATGTGTATGTACAGGAAGTAGAACAGTAAAGTAAATTGTGTACATTAGTGCTGAAACAGTGAGCAAATGTGTATGTACGAGAAGTTGAACAGTAATGTAAATTGTGTAAACTAACGCTGAAAAAGTGAGCAAATGTGTATGTACAGGAAGTAGAGCCGTAAAGCAAATTGTCAACACTAGCGCTGAAACAGTGAGCAAATATGTATGTACGAGAAGTAAAACAGTAAGGTAACTTCTGAACACTAGCGCTGAAACAGTGAGCTAATGTGTATGTACGGGAAGTAGAACAGTAAAAAAATTGTGTACACTAGCGCTGAAACAGTGAGCAATAGTGTATGTGCGGGAAGTAAAACGGTAAAGTAAATTGTGTACACTAGTGCTGAAACAGTAAGCAAATGTGCATGTATGGGAAGTAGAACAGTAAAGTAAGTTGTGTACACTAGCGCTGAAACAGTGAGCAAATGTGTATCTACGGGAAGTGGAACAGTAAAGTAAATTGTGTACAGTAGCGCTGAAACAGTGAGCTAATGTGTATGTACGGGAAGTAGAACAGTAAAGTAAATTATGTACACTAGTGCTGAAACATTGAGCTAATGTGTATGTACGGGAAGTAGAACAGTAAAGTAAATTGTGTACAGTAGCGCTGAAACAGTGAGCTAATGTGTATCTACGGGAAGTAGAACACTAAAGCAAATTGTGTACAGTAGAGCTGAAACCGTGAGCTAATGTGTATATACGGGAAGTAGAACAGTAAAGTCAATTGTGTACACTAGTGCTTAAACAGTGAGCAAATGTGTATGTACGAGAAGTAAAACAGTAAAGTAAATTCTGAACACTAGAGCTGAAACAGTGACCTAATGTGTATGTACGGGAAGTAGAACAGTAAAGTAAATTGTGTACACTAGCGCTGAAACTGTGAACTAATGTGTACGTGCGGGAAGTAGAACAGTAATGTAAATTGTGTACACTAGTGCTGAAACAGTGAGCAAATGTGCATGTATGGGAAGCAGAACAGTAAAGTAAGTTGTGTACACTAGCGCTGAAACAGTGAGCAAATGTGTATGTACGGGAAGTGTAACAGTAAAGTAAATTGTGTACAGTAGCGCTGAAACAGTGAGCTAATGTGTATGTGCGGGAAGTAGAACAGTAAAGTAAATTGTGTACACTAGTGCTGAAACAGTGAGCTCATGTGTATGTACGGGAAGTAGAACAGTTAAGTAAATTATGTACACTAGTGCTGAAACATTGAGCTAATGTGTATGTACGGGAAGTAGAACAGTAAAGTAAATTGTGTACAGTAGCGCTGAAACAGTGAGCTAATGTGTATCTACGGGAAGTAGAACACTAAAGCAAATTGTGTACAGTAGAGCTGAAACCGTGAGCTAATGTGTATGTGCGGGAAGTAGAACAGTAAAGTAAATTGTGTACACTAGTGCTGAAACAGTGAGCTCATGTGTATGTACGGGAAGTAGAACAGTTAAGTAAATTGTGTACAGTAGAGCTGAAACAGTGAGCTAATGTGTATATACGGGAAGTAGAACGGTAAAGTTAATTGTGTACACTAGTGCTGAAACAGTGAGCAAATGTGTATGTAAGCGAAGTAGAACAGTAATGTAAATTGTGTACACTAGCGCTGAAACAGTGAGCAATTGTGTATGTACGGGAAGTAAAGCCGTAAAGTAAATTGTGTACACTAGCGCTGAAAGAGTGAGCAAATGTGTATGTACTGGAAGTAGAACAGTATGGTAAGCTGTGTGCACTAGCGCTGAAACAGTGAGCAAATGTGTATGTGCGGGAAGTAGAACAATAAGGTAAACTGTGTAGATGAACGTTAAAACAGTGAGGTGATGTGTTTGTGCGGGAAGCAGAACATTAAGGTAAATTGTGTAGATGAGCGTTGAAACAGTGAGGTGATGTGTATGTGCGAGAAGTAGAACAATAAGGTAAATTGTGTAGATGAGCGTTGAAATAATGAGCTGATGTGTATGTGCGGGAAGTGGAACAATAAGGTACATTGTGTAGATGAGCGTTGAAATAGTGAGGTGATGTGTATGTGCGGGAAGTAGAAAAATAATGTTAATTGTGTATATGAGCGTTGAAATAGTGAGGTGATGTGTATGTGCGGGAAGTAGAACAATACGGTAAATTGTGTACATGAGCGTTGAAACAGTGAGGTGATGTGTATATGCGGGAAGTAGAACAATAAGGTAAATTGTGTAGATGAGCGTTGAAATAGTAAGTTAATGTGTATGTGCGGGAAGTAGAACAATGAAGTAAATTGTGTAGATGAGCGTTGAAATGGTGAGGTAATATGTATGTGCGGGAAGCAGAACAATAAATAAAATTGTGTATATGAGCGTTGAAACAGTGAGGTGATGTGTATATGCGGGAAGTAGATCAATAAAGTAAATTGTGTAGATGAGCGTTGAAATAGTGAGTTGATGTGTATGTGTGGGAAGTAGAACAATAAAGTAAATTGTGTATATGAGCGTTGAAACCGTGAGGCTACGTGCATGTGCGGGAAGTAGAACAATAAAGAAAATTGTGTATATGAGCGTTGAAATAGTGAGGTGATGTGTATGTGCGGGAAGTAGAACAATAAGGTAAATTGTGTAGATGAACGTTAAAACAGTGAGGTGATGTGTTTGTGCGGGAAGTAGAACAATAAGGTAAATTGTGTAGATGAGCGTTGAAATAGTGAGGTGATGTGTATGTGCGGGAAGTAGAACAATAAGGTAAATTGTGTAGATGAGTGTTGAAACAGTGAGGTGATGTGTATGTGCGGGAAGTAGAACAATAAGGTAAATTGTGTAGATGAGCGTTGAAACAATGAGGTGATGTGTATGTGCGGGAAGTGGAACAGTAAGGTACATTGTGTAGATGAGCGTTGAAATAGTGAGGTGATGTGTATGTGCGGGAAGTAGAACAATAATGTAAATTGTGTATATGAGCGTTGAAATAGTGAGGTGATGTGTATGTGCGGGAAGTAGAACAATAAGGTAAATTGTGTATATGAGGGTTGAAATAGTGACGTGATGTGTATGTGCGGGAAGTAGAACAGAAAAGTAAATTGTGTATATGAGCGCTGAATAGTGAGGTAATGTGTATGTGCGGGAAGTAGAACAATAAAGTAAATTGTGTATATGAGCGTTGAAATAGTGAGGTAATGCGTAGATATGTGCGGGAAGTAGAACATTAAAGTAAACTGTGTAGATGAGCGTTGAAATAGTGAGCTGATGTGTATGTGCGGGAAGTAGAACAATAAGGAAAATTGTGTAGATGAGCGTTGAAACAGTGAGGTGATGTATATGTGCGGGAAGTAGAACAATAAGGTAAATTGTGTAGATGAGCGTTGAAACAATGAGGTGATGTGTATTTGCGGGAAGTGGAACAATAAGGTACATTGTGTAGATGAGCGTTGAAATAGTGAGGTGATGTGTATGTGCGGGAAGTAGAACAATACGGTAAATTGTGTACATGAGCGTTGAAACAGTGAGGTGATGTGTATATGCGGGAAGTAGAACAATAAGGTAAATTGTGTAGATGAGCGTTGAAATAGTAAGTTAATGTGTATGTGCGGGAAGTAGAACAATGAAGTAAATTGTGTAGATGAGCGTTGAAATGGTGAGGTAATATGTATGTGCGGGAAGCAGAACAATAAATAAAATTGTGTATATGAGCGTTGAAACAGTGAGGTGGTGTGTATGTGCGGGAAGTAGATCAATAAAGTAAATTGTGTAGATGAGCGTTGAAATAGTGTGTTGATGTGTATGTGTGGGAAGTAGAACAATAAAGTAAATTGTGTAGATGAGCGTTGAAATAGTGAGTTGATGTGTATGTGTGGGAAGTAGAACAATAAAGTAAATTGTGTATATGAGCGTTGAAACCGTGAGGTAACGTGCATGTGCGGGAAGTAGAACAATAAAGAAGTTTGTGTATATGAGCGTTGAAATAGTGAGTTGATGTGTATGTGCGGGAAGTAGAACAATAAGGTAAATTGTGTAGATGAACGTTAAAACAGTGAGGTGATGTGTTTGTGCGGGAAGTAGAACAATAAGGTAAATTGTGTAGATGAGCGTTGAAATAGTGAGCTGATGTGTATGTGCGGGAAGTAGAACAATAAGGTAAATTGTGTAGATGAGCGTTGAAACAGTGAGGTGATGTGTATGTGCGGGAAGTAGAACAATAAGGTAAATTGTGTAGATGAGCGTTGAAACAATGAGGTGATGTGTATGTGCGGGAAGTGGAACAGTAAGGTACATTGTGTAGATGAGCGTTGAAATAGTGAGGTGATGTGTATGTGCGGGAAGTAGAACAATAATGTAAATTGTGTATATGAGCGTTGAAATAGTGAGGTGATGTGTATGTGCGGGAAGTAGAACAATAAGGTAAATTGTGTATATGAGCGTTGAAATAGCGAGGTGATGTGTATGTGCGGGAAGTAGAACAGAAAAGTAAATTGTGTAGATGAGCGCTGAATAGTGAGGTAATGTGTATGTGCGGGAAGTAGAACAATAAAGTAAATTGTGTATATAAGCGTTGAAATAGTGAGGTAATGCGTACATATGTGCGGGAAGTAGAACAGTAAAGTAAATTGTGTACATGAGCGTTGAAATAGTGAAGTAATGTGTATGTGCGGGAAGTAGAACAGTAAAGTAAATTGTGCATATGAGGGTTGAATAGTGAGGTAATGTGTATGTGCGGGAGGTAAAACAATAATGTAAATTGTGTATATGAGCGTTGAATAGTGAGGTAATGTGTTTGTGCGGGAAGTAGAACAGTAAAGTAAATTGTGTATATGAGCGTTGAATAGTGAGGTGATGTGTATGTGCGGGAAGTAGAACAATAAGGTAAATTGTGTAGATGAGCGTTGAAACAATGAGGTGATGTGTATGTGCGGGAAGTAGAACAATAAAGTAAACTGTGTATATGAGCGTTGAAATGGTGAGGTAATGTGTAGATATGTGCGGGAAGTAGAACAATAAAGTAAATTGTGTATATGAGGGTTGAAATAGTGAGGTAATGTGTATGTGCGGGAAGTAGAACAGTAAATTAAATTGTGTAGGTGAGTGTTGAAATAGTGAGGTAATGTGTATGTGCGGGAAGTAGAACAATAAAGTAAATTGTGTATATGAGGGTTGAAATAGTGAGGTAATGTGTATGTGTGGGAAGTAGAACTGTAAAGTAAATTGTGTAGATGAGTGTTGAAATAGTGAGGTAATGTGTATGTGCGGGAAGTAGAACAATAAAGTTAATTGTGTAGATGAGTGTTGAAATAGTGAGGTAATGTGTAGGTATGTGCGGGAAGTAGAAGAATAAAGTAAATTGTGTATATGAGGGTTGAAATAGTGAGGTAATGTGTATGTGCGGGAAGTAGAACAGTAAAGTAAATGGAGTATAAGAGTGTTGAAATAGTGAGCTGATGTGTATGTGCGGGAAGTGGAACTGTAATAAATGGTGTACACGAAATATTGAGGTTGCTGCAATTTAATTGGCGGACTAAAACTGAGCTATCCCTACTCACTAGCCAGCACCCAGTGAGTACGGGCCTGTAGATGTTAGGGACCCTGTCCTCTGCCTGTTGTGCCACCTGGTTCGGCAACCCTCTGACTCCTCTCACCTCATCCCTCCCTCCCGGGAACGCCATTTCAGATGCCTGGGCACAAAAGTTCTGCGTAGATCGAGGTGTTAGGTCCCCCTCCGCTTCTAGTCCTATTCTATCTTAAAGACCAGTAGGCGTATATAGATATTTTCTGTTTAAAAAACAAATGGTTACTAACAGTTAAATATATTATCAGTAAAAGAAAGAAAATAGCATCCACAGCTTTATCAAAACATACCTTTGTTAGGTTATAGATTGCTTTGCTAATTCCCTTCACTCGTTCTAGTCTTACTTAACAGTTGAAGTGGAAGTGATAAATGGCACACAAACCCTATAGTAGTTTTACATGTAATGAAGCTTTGAAAATTGAATGCATGAGCCTACAGTTTCCTCTTTTATACTCCTTGCCTTGGGCTGTACTATAATCACTAAATATCAGCTGCGTTATGCATTCACATTATGTATATATAATGTGTCAACTGTTTATCGAAGGTAAATGCTTATACACAGCTCATGAGAGAGTGCCTAAACACTCACGCATTGTGTTTATTGAATCCGCACTTAATCTGCTACAGGTATATGGAAAATCATATTGCAGCAAATTTCCACAATAATATTAATTAAATGTTTGACCCACCAGAAATCAATTGTTGCTATCTGCATCCTTAAGTGTTAATGTAATTTCTGGGCCAAAGTGAGGAAATTGCCCCTGGGATTTCTTCAAAATCTGAACAATCAGGAGGATCGGTTTTCCAAAATAAAGATGTAAAGATTTTTCACCTTATCTAACATGTACCTATAGAAGGAGAGCAAGTATCATATGGTATTCCACCCAGAATTTTGATATCGAGGTTTCACTACCAATACATGCTTTCATTCCCGCTTCACCTTTCCATGAAGTATTCTTAAAATGTCCGTGTCAATGCGTGTGTGTGGTGTGTTTATGTGCGTGCGCGCGCGCTCGTATGAACAGTATAAATACAACAGGAAATGCAGGTCATTGCACCTGAGTCGCAAATGCTTAAGCGTGATAGGCGAAAACTTTCAACAAAATCATTTAGATTTAACCGTCCTTTAAATGAAAAATGCCTCCTAACTTTTAATTTTTAAATTGTCTAACATTCTGATTAAAATATACTACATTTTATGTCCTAATATGAAAAATTCAATACATATTATAATTTTCTGTGAATATCGTGTGAAGTCCTCGTTACGTTGATTAAATTATGTGTAATTATGCATAGATGGAATATTACAAGAAATACACAAAGTAATTCTAATGAAAAGTGGTATAGCATATGGAAATGCACAGTTTGTGTATAATAAGGTTTTCGTAGCATTAGTGGGCTTAGAAATATTCCGCACTACATCTTTAAACTTTCCGGAGAGTGTAATTTGACGGACGTAAAAGGTTTGCAATTCTTGCTTTTTTATTCGTTGTCTGACTGAATGTTTAAATACTGTTTCCGCATGTTATATATAATTAATTATCTTTTTGCTTAATTTGAAATAATTCCCGGTCAAAAATCTAGCGCAGATAATGTAACCTGGATAGAAAAATCGTTTTTGTATCAATACTATGGTGTATAATGCACATATTGGAATTAATTATGGGTAACAACATTCATTAAAGCGTATCTGTTCGGATTATAATATTTATTATACTATTTTAATTTGAAAGCGGTGAGGAGAGAAAATGACTTAAAATTATAATGTCTGCTATAGAAATCTATGTGAATACTGAGGGTGAATTACAAAGGTAATAGGTTATATCAATAAAATCTGGTAGAGCTTAGCTGCAGCATTGAAGATGCTGCATTGAATTCAAACAGAATTCCGCATTTAAGCAGAAAACAACCGAGCGAAATGGCATCACGGTAACATGTGAGGCTCGCATTCAGGAGGTCCCGGGTTTGATTCCCGTCGACCGCCCAATCTGAGCTTGGGTTTTTCGTGGTTTTCTCTGGTCAGTAGGCGAATGCGGAGGTGGTATCCCATCTACGACTATTTCCATTCCATCATTTTTCTTTCATTCGTTTCTTTTTCATGTTTTAGGTGTGCTTCTAGGTTTCGTTGCGTATGGCGGTGCCGGACAGAAGGTACGGATGCTTGCTCAAAGGGAAGAGCAGGTACTCCCCGTTGACACTAGAGGACTGCTTGGTCGACAGTCGATCATCGCCCTCTCTAGGCAGCTCAGTAGTGGGACGCATCTCCGAGCTCGAACTCTTAGGGACTTTCGCGCGTCTCTGTGACACCTCTGCTTGCGAACTGAAGTTTTCTGAGTTTCCATAACTTTATCCCTTCCTCTTGGTGGGAGATAGCCACAATATGTCTATGTAGGTAGCAGTGCACGAGATGTCCCCTTCCGTCCTATAGACTTTTCTTTTTGTGACTTTGCCCAGTTTTTCAACTGTCACTCCTCTCAGTTTGCAGTGTCACTGTTCTAGTGCAACTTCATTAAAGTGAACTAGTTCAATTTTCCATCACTTAAGTTCCTTCGTCACGTAACCTTTTCACACCGGTTGTTTCACTTCACTCGGTAGTCAAACATAAGCCCTACACAACCCGTCACTCCGCAGTAGCATTCGCTGCACGTCACAACAGCCGTCATCAACTCGCTCGGAGAATCGCTCTTGCGGTCGTACGCAACTCGCTCGCTGATTGACCGAAGCAACTCAACTCATACTCGACTCGCACCCGCGAGGTTCTCGGACGTTCTATAACTATTTCGACACACTTTCTGGAGGAGGGGGAGAAAAAGCTTCCAGAAGATTCTGTTATCTCCGATTACCGCCCGGTGTTTACGTGGGCGAGTTAACTTGTTTACTCCGACCGCCCTATGCCGATCTCCCGATAAATTTAGGCCATAGCCACTGTGTCGCAATATATATACCGGGTGAGTCTTCTCAGCCTACAGATTGAGAAGTTATGCAGTCCCGGCGTTGTACAGGTTATGCCGTAAACACTGTCCACTGCATCGCGTCGTATCAATTTCGGCCGAAATGAATGATTTGCACCATTGTGCGTGTAGTGACTTGCACTCGTAGCAAAATAGTATGTGCGTTGACTTTCAGTGGTGAAGGCTAATATGGAAATGCCTGTGAATGTCCCTCGTACTACATTGGGGATGCTGAATGATATAATCAGTCACACGATCCGTCGTTGCTTATTCACAGACAGGGTGATCTCTTCGTGAATGTGGTGTTTTATATATATATATATATATATATATATATATATATATATATATATATATATGCGTGTGCGTGTGTGTGTATTATTATGTTTTACTCGCAGAGAATTCAATTCTCATGTGAGTTCAAGGCATGTTTCGGGCTCCACATTTCTTAGCTTTAAGCTATCCTCCTCTCCAAAACACCTATGTGAGGTAGAGAGCAAGCAGACACACTCAAGTCAGTCACTGTGGAAGACACACGTACTTTGGTAACTTGACGCAGGATCCCTTTCGTGATACCCGTGATCTTGTAAGATGTTGCAAATGCATTTGCCAGCCGGCCCTCGTAGCCGTGGTCGCTGGAGTGCATAGCTCCGGCGCTCCGCCAAGCAGCGGGTCGCGGGTTCGAGTCCCGCCATGGGCATGGGTGTTTGTGTGTGTTGTGTAATCGCGATAATAAGTGGTAAGGAAAAGAGTAAAAATACAGTATCATAAACTGGTTAAAAAGGGAATTTTTAAAATAAAAAAAATTGCTGTGCTTGTGTTTACCAGTAAGGTGGGAATATTACATCTAAATAGTTGTACGTTATACCCGAATCAAGTACTGCTGCAACCACTTAAGGTCCTATGGAGTGCCAAAGAGGATCAATAACATGGTCTCTATAACCGTAAGCCTCTCCTATGGAAGATGGTGGTGGTACGTTTGAACCACTTCGTCCACTACGACTTTATGGACCAGGATGATTAGTTTGAAGAGGGAGCAATGTTAGTATCTGCAGGCAACTTTCAGAGTTGAGCCTGCATCGGATGCGCAGCAGAGTGACTTTTGGTGGTTCTTCATTTACCAGATTGGCATTTCTCACCAGTAGTCATTGTGGGGTTATGTAGATTGTATGGGGTTGTGGGGTTATGTAGATTGGTCCACCTTATATCTGGAGCCCTTCTTGCATTCTAATTGCTCCACGAAATGCTTATATTTGGTTGAGACTACAAGTGTTTTGGGTATTCAATCCCGTTAGCCATCAAGTTGGCTTAGTATGTGCTGCAATCTGAAATTCTGGTTCTGGTTCCAGCCCAGTCCCTCCTAGAGGTTGTTGCGCTGCTTCTTTTGAAACATTGGTGGGTAGTTGTGCTAGTACAGAACTCTTTTCCACTATAACTTTTCCATTTTTCAGCAGAGAGATGGTTGCTCTTAAATGTGCTGTAGCCTGTAATTTACCTGGTCCGGCTTAACATTTTGGACAGGAATGCAATTTACTACCGGTGAATTTCTTTTCACCTTATTTACAAAGCCTGAGTTGTATTTTAAGTTCTTCTGCCTTGGCACATCCTTCACTGTCTTCGAGATACTTACCTGAGCTGGAGGGTGAGGAATGGCCAACGCACGGAAGTAACTTGACTAAAAGTAGGCGTAATCTCTTGATATACCGACGTTAAGTGAGATGTTGCCAGTGTAATGGGTAATCACATGTTTCCTAATCGTAGTTGAAGTATTCTTTCGGGCACAACTGGGAATTTCTATAAAATTTGAAATGACCACGTATTCAAAGCTTAGAGAAGGGCCGAAAAGGTCTTAAAATTTAGAAACTCTCATTCGCCATTAACATAATTTTTTCCTCCTTTAATTCTTCATTTCTGTCGGTACCTTTGCTTCTCAATAAGATCACGGGACCGTACAGTTATTTCGAAAATACCATAAAAATCAACTTTTCCTTTTTGTGTTGTTCTTCTCAATCTCGTATGTACCTTGTCTTCATTGATTTATATTATTTGTCGATCACACTTATACATTTAAGTGTTTAGCTTGCAATCGAATTGCGTATTTATTTGTTTATTTAATACTATGTCAGTTGTTAAGTGGTAAATTGTTTTATATTTACACTCTAGCATACATAGTGCTGAAGAAGTATATTAAAACGTTAATACTATAAATAGTGTGCTGCATTTCCAAGATAATGTTTAAAATATGATTCCAGCTTCGACAGTTTGTTACAGCTTGGAGTTAAAGCTCAGGAGATATTCAATGCAAATTACAAAAGTCATTTAGTTCTTGATATTATGCATTCTTCAGTTTAAACATTGCATCCTTATATAGATTAAACACAAACAGCTCAGTAGTAATTAGTAAATGAAGTGCTAATTTGAATAATCTACTTCTACCCAAGATTCTTGTAGTAGAATAAAGCTAAGCGGAACTGAAACTATTCCTCAAGCAACCAAACTGCTTAAGAACATCTCAGCTTAAAATTTTAATACTTTATTTCGTTCTTTCTTTCTTAGTTTTTTGTTGGATTATCCTTATCACTTAGCATCTTAACCCTACAACATTGCAACCCATTGGCTGATGTTGGACTTTCGAGAAGAAAATTTATATTATTGGATCACTGCAACATGTTGCATTGGGTGATCAGTCCAATGCAAAGTACGGTGTTGAAGCAGGAAATTAACTATAATAACCGTAGAGCTACATAATCCAGCCCAGCATTCGCATTGTGAACTGAAAATCACGAC
This sequence comes from Deroplatys truncata, assembly GCA_030765065.1. Classification (NCBI taxonomy): domain Eukaryota; kingdom Metazoa; phylum Arthropoda; class Insecta; order Mantodea; family Mantidae; genus Deroplatys; species Deroplatys truncata. The sequence goes on along the minus strand of CM060990.1, from coordinate 530,888,978 downwards.
AGAACCTTTGATAAGGCTCATTGGTCTCAAATGATTTGAATCCGGAATCTTCCGATTAAGACACAAAATATAACCAACTGGAAATACTCGGTCGGCTTTCGTCTTTACACTAGATTCTAAACAGGATTTAGTAACATAAGGATGTATTATAGATAGATCAGTGTCATAATCAGGGGATGTAGATCCATGCAGAAAGTATGTTTTAGTGTTGTATTCTTCTTCCGTGGTGCTTAACGAGAGAGTGCATTTTATTTATTATATGGTCAGTAAATATTTCAAACCATGTGCTATACAGATAAAAGTGTATTTGTTATATGAGGCGTATTTTCTTGGCGGTTGTTGGCTGCAGTTTACGCATCGGGTATATTCAGGGAAGCAAAGCTTTTAAACCACACTGTTAAGCACTATACAGCCTTTCTCATATAACTTTTTCTTAAATGAAGGCCATTTTCGGAAAGCAATTGCACCTCTGTGAATGACTGTTAAGTCCATCCATATTTTGGTAATTTTTAAACAGTTCCCTATAACAATTTCATTATTCACAATGAATACAATCCACATAAATATATATATATAGGTTGTTACATTACAGAGAAAATGGAGAAATGGCTTTCAGGTGAGCTGGCAGTGCAACACTTGTGACAGTCTAATGCTTTGGTGACACAGGCCACTCCCATTCTTTCTGCTGACCGAGTTGACATAAAACAGGAAAGAATGGTTGGGAAGGGTGAAGTCGTACACTTGATTAAACTGGTTTTGATCTCCGCTAGACAGGCCGTGCAGAGATATATCCTGCACAAAAGGGATGGGGCGGCGGTCTTACACTTGATGCATGTCTGCAGCATCATACACAGTCACACTAGCTAGCTAGGAATTTCTCCTCTCGCTACCCTCTTCTCCGCCATTTTCAACATTCGTTCCACAGGCTGACAGGCTGTCGTGACGCATTTCGTTCTAAAAACAATACGGCAATGGAATTTAACACGTCATGCCAGAGCATGGTGGACAGGTTGGCAGCGCGGAGGGAAAAATTGATCACGCCTTGACACCCTAGACTAAACTAACATCGCTGCAGCACCACTATACCACCCATTTAGAAGTATAGCACTACTGGGACCAAAGGCAACATTTCGCTTGAAACTCATGAAAGACAACAAGGTGGGCGAAAAGAGCAAGGGTGAGATATGCTATTGGTGAAATGCGCATCGCACTACGTATTGAAGGATCAGCTTACAAAACAGGATAACCGAGTGCGCACACGTAACTACGTCCGTTATCATCGGTGTTTACAAGTGATATGTTCACTGCTAAGGCACATGCATTTACAATTTAATTGATGGAAAGAATGGAATAGAATTCTTTAAGATATTCAAATGTGTGAAGGGCTTTCTGGTTTTATTTGAATTGCGCTTCTGTATTTTACACATCTCAAACTTCCATTTTGCTTAAAAAATAGGTAGCTTATCCATAACACCCTACTTTATTTTATTCACTCGTTGTTAGTCAATCCTGCTTGGAATTTGCTACTAGTAGAAAAATTAAAGTCTTTAATTACTAGTTGTGCAATTTGTTCAAAACTAAGTCGAAATTTACCTCTTCCCAAGTAAAATAAAGTACGGAAAATGAAACTTAACGTTCTCTGTATTTCTATTTGTCATTTTATTGACTCTTTTTAATATTAATTAAGGTGTATATTTCAGAACCAGTGGACTTGATTTTAATTGTTAAGTGAAATCCGCAATCGTCAGGATATGTTTGCGGTACCTGGGTAGTAATAGTTTCAGTATTATACGATCTCTGCATATGATGGATCATATTACCCACGAATGTCGGTGTGACCAACAGTATATTTTGTCTTTGAATGAGGCAATTACTCAAAGAGCTTTCAAATCTCCAATGGTTTAGAACGCAGTGCTTTCTGGGAGAAATTAACACGTAAAGGACTTTCGGGGAAAATGATTAGAGCACTCAGGGCAATGTATAAAGAAGTTTTAAGTTTGTTATCAAGACCGATCAGCACAATACATCAGAATGTAACATAGTGCAGAGGGGAGTTAAACAGGGTTGTATACTGTCTCCGTTACTTTTTAATTTGTTTATTGATGATGTTGTTACCGTGATGACGGAGGAAGACATAGATGCACCGACAATCGCAGACCAAAAAATACCAATTCTTTTGTACGCGGATGACATTGTAATTCTTTCTAAAACGATAAAAGGTTTGCAGTCTGGTTTAAACGCTCTTCGACAATATTGTAGGCAATGGGGTATGGAGGTAAATATCCTTAAAACTAAAACAGTCACCTTTAAAAATGGATATGTGTACGGCCAACATGAAAAGTGGACCTACGGGAAGGAAGAAATTCAAAATGTCAAACACTTTGATTACCTAGGAGTAAGGTTTGATATGGGCGGAAAATGGAACAAGAACATGGAGTTTATAAAACACAAAGGGATTGGACAACTTTCTGAAGTATTAAGGATATTGACCCGGGTACCAGATATGCCAGTAAAAACATTACAGACCATGTATGAAGCAATGGTTAGGTCCTCATTACTATACGGCAGTGAAGTGTGGGAATGGGAGAGAGTGGATGATGTTAATAAAATACAATGCAATTTCTGGAAGCGCATTTTAGGTTTGGGGAGGGTACTTCAAACTACGAAGTTTTTCGTGAGGTAGGATGCTGGGAACATGCTGTATTTACTAAACTAAACGTAGTTAGGTACTGGCTGCGAATAATTAAACGTGATCAAATAACTCTGAGAGCAATATGTTATCGTCATCAAATGAACAACATAGAGCATCCAAAATGTTGGGCGGCGGGGTTGCAACGCGAATTATAAAAAATTGGCTTAAATGATATTTGGCAAAGATGTAATGAAAATACACACAGTGCGTGAGAAAAGTCAAACGACGACTATGCGATATAAACAGGCAGAAAATAGAATCTGAATGTAGACAAAGATCAACTTGGAGCTACAAAATGAAATAAAAACTAGGTGGGAAAGGAAACATATATTTTGGAATTGAGTATAAAACAGAGGACTGGAATAGCATCGCTTAGGTTGGGAGGGTGGAAAGCTCGCAAGATTGTTGATGATGATGGCAGGAGGATTTTCCCATTCTGCGGGGAACAAGAAAACTGGAGGCATATTTTGGCAGCATGCGTACAGACGGAGGGTATTAGGAAAAAACTATTACCGGGAGTATTTTTGGCTTCCAACAGACGGAGGAGAGCATGCTGGGACTTGATTCTAAACAGCCAAAACTGGCCAAGCTTGGGCACATACTTAATGGAAGTACGTGTACTAAGAGATAAGGTGTTTATGTAATTTTTCTTTAAACATATGTGGTGCTTTAGTACTTGTGCGCGACTGTGTGTGTGTGTGTGTGTGTGTGTGTGTGTGTGTGTGTGTGTTTGGGTGTGTGATTCAGAGTGGTATTTTTCAATTTTATATGTAGGTATATAGTGTGGTGATTATAAAAAATAGTTGTTTTATGGTCGATACTGCAAGTCACGTATACAGTCCAGGTATTTTTCTAGAGAGCATGTACGGTCTTATGACCCATGTGACTGTGTTATGCAATTAATGTAATACTAAATACTTAATAAATACCACTACTACTACTATATAAAAGTGAAAATTAAATTAAGTTGGGTTTTATTTAACTACTATGGTTCTTAGTGATCCATTTCGTATTATGTTTGAAAGACCGGAAATTTTGCTCAGAGGCATCTTTAGTAGGCTTGGGGTTCTTTTAAGTGCCATAATTCTACGACGCGGGACCACCGAATTTACTTCTATTCGGAAGGAAGCCATGCTAAGGATTTTTAGGCCCAAAAAATTCGTCCCCTCCGCGGGTTTGAACCCACGTCCTTGGAACTGGTGGCTAGCATGGTATCCCTAGACCACGGAGGACGACGATATAAAAGTGAAGCACTTGAGCAAACACGCGGTACATCTAGTAGATATCGGCGTGCAAGCTTCAGCGAGATGTATTACTGTATTGATTGCATTCCCTGTGTGGGGCTGTGATTTTCGATTTAAGGTAAATCTGCACTTTTGAAAGATTCATTTTAATTCATATTTAAGATATTTGCTTGACACTGTGGGGGAAAGCAAATGCCATTAGTTGTATTTTATTTGGAGGACGTTGTGGTGGTAATTTTAGAACAAATTGAAATTGACCCTAATAGTAGGTTCCCATTTAAAGAAACTAATTGACCACAAATTAAATAAAATCTGGTTACATTTTCAAAAATGTCAACACTTCGCAGGATTCCATTTCATTCCTCCTAATGAATTATGTTGGAAACGCATGCACTGCACTGTAGCAGGAATATGCGCCATCATCTGCGAGAACCAATAGCAGGAAATCTGTTTACAGGTACCTACTGTCCCAATGGTGCCGGCTTTTATGCAACATTTCGGTTTCCATCTCTGCCTCTTAGATACTACCAGTTTGTTGCTTATGCTTGCAGGGTATTAATATGGGTAGGAGGTGATGATTAATGTAGATGAGGTGTAGGTATCGCCACTGGATCCTGGGGGATACTCTCGAAGATCTTGTAGACACAAATGCTGAAAAACTTTGAAATGCTCGGTTTGAATTTACCGCCCCTCTCGCTAAGTTGCTATGGCAAATTTCTTTCTAGTGTGGTAGAATTGAGTTTCAGACGATTATTTTGTATTCCTTAATTATTGAGAATTCTAGCCTGTGTAACGAATAGCAATATTTAAACATTCCCGTTGTCCGTTGTATTTTAAAATATACTTAAAATTTCACTAGCTCTTAATCGTGACAATATTAACCCTTATCCCCGGTTTGGCGTGTCAGGAAGTAAGATATTTATTATTTCAATAACAAATCAAATAAACGAATATTCACTATGGTGTGTTCTAATTTACTTCTCAATCTGCTTTAACGACGAACAATATATGACACCTTAATAAAATATTTACATACATCTATGCTTTAATTTCTTCTAGATATTCCTTATATCCCAATAATCAATATTATTTATTGCTTATTGTTGACAATATTTTATAATTCGCGTAGGGAATTAGTACATTTTATTACGCCTTCCTGTATGCGTCTTCTTCCCCAAGGAAAATTTTTCCGTTAATCCTAATATTTGAATGTTGTTCAGTTTAACAATTGCCTGGTTGCTATCCACCATAAAACAAATTCATATATTTTAAAGTTGTTGTATGGAATAAATAACATATTCTTAAGAATAAATATTTATAATCAGATTATATTATATAAAACATATTTCTACTTACATTCTTGCTATTTGTTCCACATTTTGTATTATCAGAATATTTATTTTGTTGCGAAGTCTGTCTTATCCTTTCACTTTGTTTAACGTATTTTCAACGTAATTGAAACTTTTCCATCTAAATATGGCAGTAAACACAATTGCAATAATTAATAACTTACAATACATAAATGTTCAACACAAAGTTTATGAACAAAAATGGTATTTTGAAACAACAGTGCAATAATAATTGTGATACACAGTGCATAAATAAACACACAGGTTGGGCCATTTAAGTTCAGACTTTACAGTTTCTCCAAAACTAAGCGTTGTAGAAAGAAATGTGTTTAATAAAAGTTGCTTGATATTATGGGGGAAATTAAAGGCAATTAGTCGTGGTTTGTTTGGAGGACATTATGATAGTCATTTTAGGGTCAATTTCATTTTCTTTAAATGGGAACCTACAATTAGAGTCAAATTAAATTGACCCTAAGATGACTATCACAGCTCCTCCAAATAAAACACAACTAATGGCATTTGCTTTCTTCCATAATATTAAGCATCTTTTATTCCATACGTTTCTTTCCACAGTGCTTAGTTTTGGAGATATTGTAATGTCAACTTAAATGTTACATCCTGTATAACGCAGGAACCTCCTTATCCACTCGAATGGATTTCCGTTTTAGCATTTCTTAGCAAGTTTTAAAACACCATTTTTGATCTTATTATTAATATCTTCTTCAAATGCCCTTTTCTTTACTATCACTTCATGACATTTTCATTCATTTGTTTTCTTAATTAAAAAAACATGATTATCTTTGACATAATAGTAACTATAAGTTTTACTAAATTAAGAAGAAGGAAAACTTTCCCCCACGAAGTGTAACTTAATACTGTTACATGATTCAATATAAGAAATTTCGGTGTATTTGGTGTAAGTGTTTGTATGTGTTGTTATGTTAATTATTCTTCTCCTGGAATCTGCTAAACGGTTCTCCAGATTTGTTTATGATATTTCCCTATACATTTACCATTTTTATCTTCCAATCCATAACTACGATTTCAAAACTTTTGTACGATAATGTATAGTCCCGTATATAATAATTCCATTTTATAAGAACTCTTGTTAGTTGATTCTGATAAGTGTCTCTTTCTCAACAAAACTTTGTCATTTATGGTAGGTTCCTATTTTCTTTTCCTCCTTTTCACTTTCTTCTTCCTTTTGCTTCAGGTTTCTTCTGAATTCTTAAAGAAGCAATTTATCATCTCTCTTCCTCTGTTAATTTCCTATACAGTGGAATTGTGTGTTGTAAATAATAAAAATTGGTTTTGCTTCTGTTCCAGCATTAGTTCTGCAAGAGTAAACTATGTTGTTGAGTTTATTGTGCAATTTAGTAAATTTTCTGTTTTTCGCAATGGTCCAACCTGCTTGAATGGTTTCTATGAACAATAATCTGAAGTAAACTGATGTGTCTCTTGCGCATCTCTCACATGATATTCCTTGAAGAAAGTATGCTGAGAAACGGTACAAATTAATTCCCTTTTCTCTTAATGTGCTTGTATATAATTTACTGGTGTGCACAGTAGTATTGTGAGGTAAAATTGCCACAATATTTTCATATTTAAGCATTAATAATCTGCAGGTTTCTTCAAGCAAGTTTTACTAGTGATGTTCCTTACAGGATAAATTTTTGTAACTTTTGTAAATACAACATACATAACAAAAATACATTTTTAATTGCATTTCCCAGCAGGTAATTCGCCATGGGCATCAACAATGACAAGAGCGTCTTTCTTATTTGTGATGGTGATTCCTGACTCTACGTCATACTTTACATTCAAAGATTTAGCTTTCTGACATAGCTCACATACTGATAGGTATTTTATAACTTTTTGTCTTAGATATTTAATGTACAAACTTTCCCTATGGTTAGTGCTGTTTTCTCTGTTCCAGAATGTGTTAATTTTGGGTAAAAAGTTAAAAGGTTTTATTTTTCAATGCTTTGCATGATAATGGCTTTCCATTTTCAATGTAATCTACATAAAATATCTCCAAATTTTCTTACGCTTCCAGCGGTTGTTTTGTTTATTTCTAGAGCTGTGACAAGTAACTTGGATAATTCTGGATCTATTTTCTGTAAGTTACTTATGTTCTTAATGATCTTTATAAAGCTGTTGCTTGCTTTCAAGTTCAAATTTAGAATTTTTATCTCATGGTGAGGACTGTGTATTGTTTCAGCAAGATTTAGGTTAGGTTTCAGTCGGGATAATGTATCAGTGAAAATATTGTCTCTTCCTGAGATATGTCTGATTTCTATATCATAGCTTGTGACTTAATGGATATATCTTATTATTTTTTGAGCCTGTAAATTTAAATTTCTATTTAAATGATAAACTTATGTGGTCTGTATGTGGAATTATCTTGCAATTAGAAATGAACCTTCTAAACCTTATTAGTGCAAGTAAACTGCGGCTTTCTCCTGCTCTGTGATACATGCGTTGGATACAATTCTAGTTAGTGTTCCGGATGCTGTAGAGATCACTTGCTTATCTCAATTTTTCCAGATTTGTAACAAAATTGCACCATGTCCTGTCAAAGAGGCGTCTGTTAAATATGGTAGGGTAACTATGATACCGTACTTTCGAGTAGAACTAAATACTTGAAGAGCCCCTTGAACTTCTCAAATGCTTTCTGGTGTTTGTATTCCCAGGTCAATTTTACATATTTCCTGAGTATTTATCTTAATGATGAAATCTCTAATACATAATTGAAGAAATATATACTCTGTTATTGTAGTATGCCCAGATATCTGCGTAGTTGTTTCAAGATTTTGGGTGCAGGTAGCTCCTCTATAGCTGCTTCTCTGCTTGGATTTGCTTTTATTCTATCTGCTGAAACGACATAACTCAAATTTCGCCTTATTTTGTGAATAAGTTTTATTTTTCTAGGTTTATTGTAATTCCACTTTATTCAAAATTTTGTAACATAAATTCAATGTACTGTACGTAGGTGTGATTCTTCGTTATCATTGTATAATAAAAATGACCTATGTACTGAGCTACAAAATCCTTTATGCTTTCTCCAAAAATGCTGTGTAGAGCTCCTAGCAATGTTTCACTGCTTTTTGACATCCCAAATACACATCTTGTAAAATAATACATTTTCCTTCATACATGAACTCTGTGTACGTTCTTACTTCCTTGGCTAAGGGTGTTAGACAAAAGGCTGAATTTAAATATATTCCTGTAAAATATTTTCCCTTACTTAGTCTATATAAGATCTGGTCCACTCTCGGTGATCTGAAATGATCTGGTGAAGCATAAACGTTTACTGTTCGTGCATCAAGAGCAATACGAAGTTTATTTTCTTTATATGTATCCAACACAAAGCATTAATATAACAGAATTCTATAATAGAATTTTGTAGCATGTTCTGGATCACTTCGTCTCCTTACTATCTGATGGAGTTTGGGATAGCTCTACATTTGCGTGTGTAAGCTTTTATTTCCTGTACTTGAAAATAATGTGTATGTTTATTACATTTACCAGGGTTTTCTGAAAATTTTCTTTAACAACATGTTCATTAGGTAATTCTTTTGCTCGTCAGTGAAATTATAGCATTCATCTACATATTTTCTTCTTAAAACTTTATGTACTGGTTGGGCTCTGCTCTTCTCTTTTCATAAACTTTTTGTTTTTTATGTTATCTGGGTACGAGCAGAATATACTATCATTTTGTGATGAAAATGTGGCATACGCTTATCCCTGAATTCTTCATTTCATCTTCTCTCAATATATTTATTCTTATTACTTTTATTTCTTCGCCGAAAGTAACACTTTCAGTAAAAAGCTTTACTTCTAATTCTATTTATTCGAAGCTCCTATTTTCTTCTTCATTATATTTTCTTCTAAGAACGGAATTACAAACTCGTTGCCATCTTATCCAATCAAAAATCTAAAACACTTAAGCAATGATATAAAATATCATTACCGAACATGAGGTTTATTGCTAGCTTAGGTACAACCAATGCAATCAACTCACTCTTCCAGCTTTCAGCTTGCATTTCTAACATCACCTGATGCCTAAACCTTTCCTTTCTTTTACCTATTGCAACCCTACAATTAACTCCGCAAACTAGCAAGTAGTCTACTGCGTTATTCTTTATTAGCTGTTAGAATATTTCGCTGGAGATACTTGTTTTAGCTCCAGTGCCCACCATTGCTTTATATATCTGCTGCATTATGGTCAAATTTGCAAACGATGGGTTCATTATCTCCAGTTTATTGTTAGCACAGTTTTTGCTCAGCGTGATTTTATTCTCTATAATTGTGTGTAAGGGGCTCCATTTTGTGTGTTCCTGGTCTTGTGGAACATTCACATCACTGCCAGTCCTTTCTAGGCTGATATTTGCTCCAGATATAAGGTTTGCTGTGCCATAGGACCATTAATAGGAGAAATATAATGGTCATTTATGGGTTTTTTTCGCCAATATGAAGTGCGTCTGGGTATTGTTGCCTATCATCTTTGGTTTAGTCAGTTAAGTTCGTAGTCTTAAATTAAAATGAAATTGAGTTTCATTTATAGACGCCCTTTAACTGCTAAGGTCTTTAGCGTCCCATTCTATATTGTGCGTGAAATTTTACTCAGAGGCTTCTTTATCAGGCTTGAGATTCTTTTACGCGCCGTAAATATATCACCGGCTTTACTTCCCTTCCAAAGGAAGACATGCTAAGGAATTTTAGTCCAAAAAGTCACTGTCCCCCTCCGGGTTTGAGCCCGCGACCTCGTGAATCAGGGGCTGGCATGGTACCCCTATACCACGGAGAACGACATGTTCGTAGTCTGGGTGTCTCTGTTCGACTCCCTGTAGGTGTATTTACTTTCGGAATGTTGTGGGTACTGATTGCCCAGATAATCTCCACTAGATTGCCTTTGGTTTCCGTTGTGGTAATGATAAGATTGGCAGCCACGGCTAGGAACATTGTTATTTCTCCTGCCAGTGTAAATATAGTTTACGTTAGGGTTTCTTCCCGTTGGTTTCCTTCGTTTCCCCCATACCTGCTAGTATTATAACCTGTTGTGCTGTGGTTGCTGTTTCTGGTGTTCTGGTGGTTGGTACCACTGTTGTTGCGGGTAGGGTAAGTATGCTTATCTTGAGCCATTCCCACCACTAAAGTTTCGACTATCGTGCCTATTTTGACTACTTGCATTTGGATGGTTTACCACTTCTGTAATCATGGATTCTCTGTTACCTTGCTTCTGTGTGTAATGGTTTGAACTATCATTGTTCCTGCTTTCATGATGGGTCTGCTGTGTGGTTGTCTGTGGTACCGATTGATGTTCAAAAGCTGTTATAGTTCCATTACATCTGTAAAGTCCACAGGCTTTGCAACTATTAACTTTTATCTTAATGTGTCATTAAATGTCTAACTGATTCTTAGTTCTTGTTTGATAGGGAAAGTCAATTAGTTTACATTTGTAAGCTATTTTTGGAAATAGTGTGTCATGCTTATATTTCCAAGGGGTGAAATTTCCCTTTAGCTAGTTCTACCCTTGTCTAGTTTTGTTTAGCTGGACCCCAATATCTGGCTAAAAATAGATTCCTAACAGAGGCGTAGTTTTCAGTTCCTGAAAATGAGGGTTTCAGCTAGTGTTGACGTTTTGTTTTCAAACATGTCTAACCAACCTTCATTCTGAGTTCGCTGGAAATTTTCTTAATTTTGAAATATGCGTTCATTTATTTCAGGAAAAATTTAGGTAAATCTGCTAATTGAGCTCACTAACAATCTAGTTAATGTGGTTACAATTTTCATGTGTGTTTGTAAAGTAGTGTGGAGTACAATCGAGTTGTGTCCTCCAAATAAAACACGACTAATGGTATTTACTTTCCTCCATAATATCAAGCAACTTTTATTCAAGACATTTCCTTCTAAAACGCTTAGTTTTGGAGATATTGTACTGTCTCAAGTTAAACGGCTCTTCCCATATATAAAGCACATTTCTACCCAAGTTCTTGTGTTTTGTTACACATTTTGTATTATCACAATATTAATTTTATTGCGAAGTCAATATTTCCGATCACTTTGTTTAGCGCATTATCAACGTTATTGATTTTTTTATCTCTCAGTATGGCAATAAATATAATTATAATTAACAACTTAAAATATGCAAACGCTCAAGGCAAAGTTTATGACACAAATATTGTTTTAAAATAAAAATACAATGATAATTGTGGTAAACAATGTATAAATAAACATATGACACAGGTAACTCCTTATCCACTGCATTGGATTTCCGTTTTAGCATTTTTACATGGTTTTAAAAAGTTATTTTCTGTTCTTTTACTAATATCTGCTTCATGCATCACTGTTTCATTGCAAGAGTTGTCTAACAACCTATCTTGGTTCTTATTCCTATCTCCTAACTTCTTTGGCTCTATTCCGAAACCTCGGATTTTTAAGTTGTTTTCAAAATTCCAGAATTTTGAATCACATTATAATTCAACTCATCGACAAATTTCAAACTAATAAGAGTTTCGAAACTAATACACAACGGTCGGACACGCTTAATATATATTTTACTGGTTGCACACTCGCATACTTTACCCACCATTGGCTGGAGTACCTATTTCAGCATATGTTCTCAGAGTACCCTGAGTAGTATAATTCCCGGATGAGCCAATTGGATTAACCATAATCCTGCCGCTAGGGGCGCTAGTGTCGCTAGTGTCGCCGCGGATTAAGAGCGACGGCGGTAAGTTTGAAAAGCGCCATGAGCGGAAGGATTATCGTTATTGCAATTGGCTGATCCGGGACGAGATAAAAGAATTGAGGATTAGGGAAAGATGAACGAAAAACAGGAAGTGACGTGGAGTGTTTTGATTGGTAAAAATAAGACGAAATGTGATTGTTTCGTTAATTCGGGTGGAAGATGAAGGAAGGAAGATGAAAGAGTATGGAGGACACGTGATGGAGAGGAGCGGAGCGGCGAGGTGTTGTCTGTGCGGAGGTCGGGACTGAAAGAGGGAAAAGATGGCGAACGAGGGATAAAACGTATAACAGAAACTGACGTGTGAAGTTGTGATTGGTGGGAATAAGAAGTGATGTTATTGGTGGAAAGGAACAAATGAAAGTTGTTGATTGGTAAGAATGAGAGAGATTATGATTGGTGGAAAGAAAAAGGTGTGAGAGTGGGGTATGTTGGAGGTGATGGGAAAGGTAACTTTTCCTACCAACAAGATTTGCAAAAGCCTCTCCAGAACTCATCAGCAATTTTTGAACGTTGGATGGTAGTTTTCTTGAGTGGATAGAGAGATGGGGTGAAAATGGGAACTAAACAAGATGGCGGAGACAAGAGGTCTAAAGACGAGGAAATTTTGAGGTTAGTGTTCAACATGGCGGACGCAAGAGGTGGGGGCAAGGAGACGCTGTGGTGAGAATGGGAACTAAAAGAAGATGGCGGAAGCAAGAGCTTAGAAGAGCAGATTTTGAGGTCAAAATAGTGGGAACTAAAAATGGCGGAGGGTCGGCGACAAGGAGATGCGGTGGCCAACGTGTGAACTAAACAAGATGGAGGACGCAAGAGGATGGTAAGGAGATTTGAGGTTAAGATTTTTAGGTTAAAACAGGACGTAAGCATGGGAACGAAATCCAAGATGGCGAAGGCAATGGTGTGGACGAGGAGATGTGAGGCGCGGTGGCGAAAATGGGAACTAAACAAGATGACGAAGACAAAAAGTTTAAGGACGAGGAGATTTCGAGGTTAGTGGTGAACATGGCGGGCGCAAGAGGTGGGGGGCGATGAGATTTGAGGTTAAGACTTTTAGGTTAAAACAGGACGTAAGAAGGGGAACTAAATCCAAGATGGCGGAGGCAAGGGTGGGACGAGCAGATGTGAGGCGCGGTGGTAAAAATGGGAACTAAACAAGATGGCGGAGGCAGGAAGTCCAGGTTAAAAAATATGAGGTAAACGTGGAGAACTTAAACCAAGATGGCGGAAGCGTAGTGGTGAAAATGGGAACTAAACAAGATGGCGGAGGCAAGAAGTCGAGGGACGAAGAGATTTGAGGTTATGGTCAACATGCGAAAGATGCCGAACGCGACAGATGGTGACGATGAGATTTGATGTTGTGAAAACTAAACAAAATGGCGGACGCGCGTGGTCAAGAAGATTTCACAAAAGAAAAAATAAATATCATACCTTGAACGAGAATGGAAGCAGCCAGGTAACTAACACGAAAGTTGAAAACACAAAAGAGCGCGGAAATATAATGCTTGTGTAAAAAGGAAGGCAGGAAGTGACGTGGCATGTTATGATTGGAGAAAATAAGACGATTTGTGATTGGTGAAAATAAAACGTGATTGGATTGGACAAAGGAATAAATAAGGCGAAGTGAAGGTGATTTGCGGCGGTATTGACGATAGCCGTGATCGTTAACGCATCTGTTGGGATTGAAACCCAGTACCAAAACCCAACACATTAAAAAGTTACTCTTTGAACCTTCGTTTTGAATGTGACATCACAACTTCGAATTAAACGTGAACTTTAACGGTATTTTAAATAGGAATGTTGGTGGAATGTGGACTTCTTTTTTACTTTGGGACTCAAACCCGGTACCAGAACACTAAACCATGTATTTCTACCGCAACGCTATTTTAAAATGTGGTGGAATTTGGAGTTTGTAGTTTGGGACTCGAACCCAGTACCAAAACACCAAAGGATATATTCCTACGCCAAGCAGGCCCGAAAAATAATTATGCGTGTGGTACTTACCTCTTACTGGTGTTGATGCGTCACCAAAAGCGCAGCAGCTTCACGCGACGCGAAAAAATAAAAGCAAACTGTTTTTGAAAATGCTTAACCAGCTTTAAGATCAACCAACATCACTACCCAGTTATACCTAGGTTTTTTAAAGCGGTACAGACGCCCTTTGCACAGACGTAATTTAACTATACCAAAAACCTGGTACTGGACCATCGTAATGGTCGCTTAGCGTACGTAGGAGCAGGGTTCTCATTGCCGATCGAAAACAGGTGTTCACAGTAGCTACTGTCCAAGTCAACCATCGAGGTGTGAATGATTTGAGATCACCGCCATTTAGATAGTACATAGTAGGATCCACGGGGCCGGGGACACTGGGTTCCGCGGAACTTCTACCTATCATGGTTTGAGTAGCCATGGAATGATCTACCTGGCCGTGCAGCGGCAGAAGTGGAGGGGATGGCAAAAGTTGGTTGGAAACTTCGCCCGGCGGCCATGTTGTTGTGTGGGAGGTGGCTTCCGTCATCTTAACCAGGCTTTTTCCACCTACCATGTTGTTGCTGATGGTGCGGTTGGCGGCCATATTAGACAGTTTATTGCAATGCGTGCAACAAGGGCACACAGCCACTTGTTGCTCGCGTCGAAATTTTGTGCGTGATTTTTCTCAGATTTTATGCACCGCACAACACAAAATCACTACACACGACACTGATAGTTTTAAATATTCGACACTGATGTTGAAGTTGAGGCGGGGCACTGTTTTTTAACTCCACACGCACTTAATAAATCACATAGCTGTGCGGAAATACTTAAATTTCCGCGAAAAGCGCTAGTGGGAGTGCAAGCTCAACCACTATTAGCAACATGTAGCAAGCGTTATAGTCTTTCCTCCTACCATGTTGTTGCTGATGGTGCGGTTGGCGGCCATATTCGACAGTTTATTGCAATGCGTGCAACAAGGGCACACAGCCACTTGTTGCTCGCGTCGAAAGTTTGTGCGTGATTTTTCTCAGATTTTATGCACCGCACAACACAAAATCACTACACACGCCACTGATAGTTTTAAATATTTGACACTGATGTAGAAGTTGTGGCGCGGCACTGTTTTTAACTCCACACGCACTTAATAAATCACATAGCCGTGCGGAAATACTTAACTTTCAGCGAAAAGCGCTAGTGGGAGTGCAAGCTCAACCACTATTAGCAACATGTAGCAAGCGTTATAGTTCTGCTCGCGTTAGTCTTTCCTCCTACCATGTTGTTGTTGATGGTGCGGTTGGCGGCCATATTTGACAGTTTATTGCAATGCGTGCAGCAAGGGCACACAGCCACTTGTTGCTCGCGTCGAAAGCTTGTGCGTGATTTTTCTCAGATTTTATGCACCGCACAACACAAAATCCCTACACAAGACACTGATAGTTTTAAATATTTGACACTGATGTTGAAGTTGAGGCAGGGTACTGTTTTTAACTCCACACGCACTTAATAAATCACATAACCGTGCGGAAATACTTAACCTTCCGCGAAAAGCGCTAGTGGGAGGGCAAGCTCAACCACTATTAGCAACATGTAGCAAGCGTTATAGTTCTGCTCACGTTAGTCTCGGAGAAAACAGTAAAAGAACGATTCTCATGCGCAGCGGAAGCAGCAGTACGTGAATGACCGTGTGCTGATGAAGCAGTCGATGTGCGTTACAATATGGCCGCCGCGGTTAAAGAGCTGCAAACTGCGCGATAACTTGAAAAATGACCGTGTGAACGGGTGCTGATAAAGCAGCCGCGTTTAAAGAGCTGCAAACTGCGCGATAACTTTAAAAATGGCCGTGCGAACGGATGCTCATCAGCGAGAGAATCTTTTAAATGCGGTTTTATGGTCGATGGTAGGGAAAAGTGCAGCGGTGGATGGATGGATGGTGTGACCGGAAGTGCACCGGAAATGACTGCGATTACAACTTGGCAAGTTGTGGCGAAATAAGGCGTCAGGATTTTTAATGAGGCATTTAACTCGACGCGCATGCTGAAACTGCGGTTGCGATAAGCGAACTTATAAAAACCCAGTTCCAAGAGCAGCCGGCCGTAGTGAGAAACGGGGGCGATAGTGGATTTTGCTATAAAATCGTGCTGTTTGACGTGATATAAGTTTTAGAGCAATACGCGCACATGTGCGGGTGTCTTCATCGATCGGTATTCACCATCGCCCTAGTGATAGCAGAACATACGCTGCAGCATTTGTTCCCAGAGTGTTAAAGCCGAGAAAAATAGTTTAAAGTAAAAACAAAATAGCAGCAGCACTTTGCAGGTAAAGAGCGATCGGTGTATTTGGACGATAAGATGGAGCCGCAACCCGGGGGAAGTCGCGATGACACCTTGCAGCCTACGTTCGAAATTATAGGGCACAAGCAGAGAATGCTGCCAAGGCTTTTTTCCGGCTTTACAGAGTCGCAAATTACCGTAAACCCGGTCCCCAGAGATGTTAACCCGGAGCAATGGGTATCGCATTTGTTTAACGATATTCTAAACTTTGCGAAAGAGAACCTGTTAGAAAACGAACCCGGATGTTTAGGCATATCCATAACAGACGAAAAGGAGGCGTCTAAAGCCTTCAATATAAGCGTAAGGCGCGTAGAGCAATTGAATGCGGATGTCATTGTTCGAAGCATTGAAAAAGTAATGCAAAGTAACCAACAATTCTTGCTAAGCGGGCCTCTTCATGTAACGTTTGTACGGACCAAGGAGGTCTCGGGTTCGTGCCACCAACCTTGCGATGCCTGTAGGGACAATAAAGGCATTGTCGAAATAGCCAACAAAGACAACTTGTGTTTAGCAAGAGCCATTGTTGTAGTTAAAGCCAAAGTGGATCGCGACGTCAACTATAATACGATGACGTGCTCCGACTATCTGCAGAAATCGAAGGCCGTAGCCTTGTGTGCGAGCATCGGTCAAGGCCACGACAGCTGTACGATAGATGACGTCAGACGCTTTGACGCTGCGTTAAAGGGCTACGCTGTGACGGTGTTTGGCGATCATACGGGGAAGCACGTGCTGTACGCGTCGGATAAGAAATGCGATAAATACATCGACGTCATGCTCCACACCGGGCACTTTAATGCTATCGTGAACCTTCACAAGTGCTTTAAATGCAAATGGTATTGCACACAAAAAAGAATTTCATAGGTGCGACGCCAGGTGTGCTAAATGCCATCAGCAGTGCGATGCGCGATTTGACGCCTACATACACTGCGCCGGGTGCAACAGAGATTTTAAGGGACCGATATGCTTTGCAAACCACGCAAAGAAAGGCGTTTTTTACCCAAAGGCGCTGTCGGTGTGCTATGTAGAAAAGGTGTGCACGTCTTGCAATAAGCTCGTGAATACGAGCACAGAAAATCCGCGCACGAGTGCGGGGAAAAGTACTGCTATCATTGCAAGACACACGTGAATTCTAACCACATGTGCTATATGCAGCCGTATGCCGCAAAGAACAAAAGAAACCGGTACGTGTTTATGTTTATCGACTTTGAATGCACGCAAAACATTCCATATACCGACAAAAAGGACACATACGAGCATGTACCTAACTTGTGCGTGTTGTACCAAGCCTGCCCGCTCTGCATCGACGAACGCCACAAGACGGCATACTGTACCGAATGCGGTTGCAAAGAATGGGTGTTTATGGACGAGCCCGTGAAGCAGCTTTTCGAGCACATCGCGCAGGCGAGGTTCGAAGCCTGGGACGTCTACGTCGTGGCGCATAACCTCAGAGCTTTCGACGGGCAGTTTTTATTGAAGTACATGGTGGTGCACTTAGACCGGGCGCCGGAGCTCATCATGAACGGGAGCAAGATCTACAGGATGAGGTACGGTGACGTCACATTTCTAGACTCGCTCAACTTCATACCCATGCCACTCTCCCGCTTTTCCAAGACCTTCGGATTGAAGGAATGCAAAGGTTATATCCCGTACCTGTTTAACACGAAGGAAAACGAACAGTACGTGGGTTCGATTCCCGACAAAAGGCATTACTGTCCGGAGGGCATATCGGCGGAGGTTCGGAAAGCCTTCGAGCAGTGGCACGAAGAAAAGGCGTCCTCCGGGTACGTCTTCGACATGAGGGCGGAAATGGTGGCGTATTGCAAGATGGACGTATTTCTACTCAGTCAGGGAGTTTCCAAATTCATAAGGGAATTCTTGGACGAGAACGGAATAGACCCGTTCAGAGAATGCGTCACCATCGCGCAGGCGTGCATGTGCGTGTATAGAAAGCGCTTCATGCCGCTTAAAAGAATTGCCCTCTTGCCAGCGGACGGGTATCGACTAGCGGACCGGCAGTCTCGCGCCGCATGCATATGGCTAACTTGGCCAGAGATGCAAAACCGCATCGTCATCCAGCACGCCATGCGAGGACGCGAAGTTAAAATCGTGGGGCACAAGGTGGACGGGTACAGAGAGGCTGAAAAAACCGCGTACTTTTTCCACTGCTGCTTTTACCACGGCTGCAGGCGGTGCTTTCACAATCGCCATGCGGTGATATACAACTAGGGAAACGAAACCATGACCTCCAGGTTAGAGAGCACCGAGAAGGTCACGGCCAAGATCAAGGCCGCCGGCTACGCCGTGGTGGAAATGTGGGAGTGCGAGTTCAACGCCTTGATGGAGGCCAACCAGGACCTCGCGCGCTACGCAAGGGGCTTTGCGGTACCGGAACCCCTGAACCCCAGAGACGCCTTCTACGGAGGTCGCACCAACTGCACCAAGACGTACTGCGAGGCGAAGGGGGATAGCAAGATCTACTACTACGACGTATGCAGCCTGTACCCTAACGTGAACAAGACGAAGCCCTACACCGGGGGCCATCCCAAGATCCACGTGGATCGATTCCCGCGCTTGGAAGACGTGGGGGGCGGGTTGGTGAAGTGCGAGGTTCTACCGCCGCAACACCTGTACCACCCGGTGCTACCGGCGCGCATCGGCGGCAAGCTCATGTTCCCGCTATGCCGCGCTTGTGCGGAGGCGGAGAACCAAGACGAGTGCCACCACGGAGAGCGCGAGAGGGCGTTGTCGGGTACCTGGGTGGTCGACGAGATGAAGGTCGCCCTGGAGGAGGGGTACGGCCTCCTCCGGGTCCACGAGATCTGGGAGTACGACGTGGTGCGGCACGAACCGACCACCGGAGCAAAGGGTCTCTTCGAGGACTACGTGAATCAGTTCTTGAAGATCAAGACCGAAGCCTCCGGCTGGCCCTCGGATTGCGACGACCCTGCCGCAAAGCAGCAGTACGTGGAGCAATTCTTCGAGCACGAAGGAGTCGCCCTGGATCCCCAGGCCATCGCCACCAACCCCGGAAGCGGGAGCTGGCCAAGCTAATGCTCAACAGCTTCTGGGGCAAACTGGGGCAGAGGGAAAACCTCCCCACGTGCGAGCTGGTGGACCGGTACGACCGCCTCCTGGAGCTGCTCAACGACCCTGGCGTGGAAGTGCAGACCTACGTGCCCGTCACCGACCGGATCATGTACGCGGTGTGGAGGTACTGCGAGCAGCGCCGCAAGGTCAACCCCACCGCTAACGCCGTCGTGGCGGCCTACACCACGGCTCACGCGCGCCTGGTGCTCTACTCCTACCTCAAGAGGCTGGGAGATCGGGTCTGCCACTTCGACACCGATTCCTTCGTCGTCGCCGCCGCTCCGGGTGACTGGACGCCGTCCGTTGGACGCCTCCTGGGGGACATGACGGACGAGCTGGAGAAGTACGGGCGGGGCTCTTACATCGCCCGGTTCGCCTCCATGGGGCCCAAGAGCTACTGCATGGAGATCGTTTGCCCCGAGACGGGCAAGACCTCGGTGTGCAAGGTGAAGGGGATCACGCTCAATTCGGGCAACCTGGAGCTGGTGAACACCGAGGTGATTCGCGACGTGGTGCTGAGGGACAACGACCGTGCGGTGAAGCTGGCGGGCACGCAGATTTCGCGGAAACCGTCTTGGACGGTCGTCACCGAACCCAGCTTGAAGACGTTTAGGATGGTGATCAACAAGCGCGTTCTTGCCGGCGATCACGATTCCTATCCCTACGGGTTCAAGAGGAACGCATAAATGAGACGTCTAGAGCCGCGCCAAAATCATTTCGAACTGGCGCCCCTGAGGAGACGATCCCCGGTCTCCGAGACCTGGGGCGATTCAATTTTCCCAGCACGATGCTCGTGTCGGGGCCGTCGCGCTGCGGGAAGTCGACCTTCGTGAAAAACCTGTTACGTCACGCGCACCGGATGTTCGACGTGCCACCCTCCGGAGCATTCGCCGAGACTCGAACCCTCGGCTCTGCGTTGCGAGACCCACGCGGGCATACCCGAACTTGCTTCGGTGGGCGAGAACGACCTCGTCGTCCTCGACGATCTGATGCTGGATTGGGGCGGGAAGGACGTGTCCAATTTTTTCACCAGAGACTCCCATCACAAGCGCTTCGGCATCGTCTACATCCTGCAGAACGTGTTTCCGGAGGGTCAGAAATATCGCAACATCTCTCTGAATGCAAACTACGTCGTGGTCTTCAAGAACAACCGGGACAAGATGCAGATCGAGAGACTGTGCCAGCAGATCGAACCCAGGAACTCTAGGTTTCTCTTCGAGGCCTTCGAGATGGCCACCGAACTTCCTCACGGGTATCTCGTGTTGGACTGCACTCAGTACACGCCCGCCCGATACAGGTATCGAACCGGCCTGCTGACGGGGGAAAACCTCTCTTATTTCGTACCCAACTGAGACCGCCGAGAGGACTCGGGTTCGTTTCGTTCTATATTATCCGGGCAGGGTCTTACCCAACTGGGGCCATTGATTTTAAATAAAAAGTACCGCTTTGGGAGCGAACGTCATTATCGCGCAAGCATGGCTAGAGGTAGGTTAAGGCTTGCGATGCTGACCAGTCCTCGCATAGCGAGACAGCACGGTAATTTGACGGCTCTGGCCAAGGCGAAGGCCCCTCTGCGCAAAACGTTGTTAAAAAATGCCGATGGCGATCTGATCAAGGCCATTAGCGAATGTATACTCAACGTGTGCAGAGGTCACGTGCAACTTCCCGCAAAGTGCTTGGGTCGCCTAAAGAAGCACAAGGCTTCTTGGAGGAAGTTGACGGATAAACGGGTTCCTCTGAAGAAGAAGAGCATCTTGGTTCAAAAAGGAGGTTTTTTGCCGGCATTTCTCCTACCCGTCTCGGCTTCGCTTGGCGGCGCGCTAGTGTCGAAATTAACAGGATGAAGTACGGCAAGCAGATCCAAGTTGCACCGCAACCAAAGACCGTCGATAAGCTTCACGCTATAGACCGCACCATATCCAGATTGGCTAAAGAAATTCAGAACCTGCAGAGCGCAAAGCTCTCTGCCGACGAAAAGTGGCGGCTCGTAAAATATAAATTGGACAACTACCTCGATCTCGTGGCACAAGTCAGAAAGCCCTTCCTCGGCGGCGACGACGACGACGACGATTACGAAGACGTGTACGAACTCGCGCCGGTGAAGCAGGAGGTCGAACCCCGAACCGTAAAGGTCAACCTCCTCTCGCCTCGCAAAAAGAAGAGGGCAAACCCTGCCACTCCGAAAAAGAAATCGAAATCGCCTTCCGCGTCGTACCATTTTCGCAAACGCGTCTGGCAACCCCTGTACAAGTAAAGCATGAAGGAATGGAAGGCGCTAAGGCGATACTATGCCAAACCGGAACACTATACCGGTTTGGGTACGGTCAAGCCCCTTCGAAAGGCCACGGGTTTGTCTAAGGCGAACATCGAGTCCTTCGTTCAAACCCAGGACAGTTACACTCTGCACAAACCGGTCAGAAAGCGGTTCCCCACCAGATATTATCACGTGACGAATATAGACGATCTTTGGGAGGCCGATCTAAACGTCATGAAATGCGTGAGGGAACATAACAAACCTTACGTGTACATTCTGACCGTTATCGACGTATTTTCCAAATATGCTTGGGCCGTACCCCTGAAATCGAAGCTGGGTACCGAGGTTGCGCAAGCGTTTCGCTCCATATTCTCCCAACGCTTCCCCAGGGTCCTCCAAACGGACAAGGGAACCGAGTTTACCAACAAGACTTTTCGCGACTTTCTGAAGAAACACGACGTGAAACATTACACAACCAAAAATAACGTTAAAGCCAGCGTCGTGGAGCGCTTCAACCGCACCTTAAAAACCAAGATGTGGAGGTATTTCACGCACAAAAACAGTTACAGATACCTGGAGGTCCTTCCGGCCTTACTCGAGTCGTACAATAGCTCGCATCACAGGTCCATAAAAATGGCTCCTAAGGACGTGAACGAATCTAACATTTTACGAGTGTACCGCAATCTCTACGGAAATAGGACCCTACCTCGCGCAGGGAAACCCAGATTTTCCGTGGGCAATCACGTCCGCATCTCTAAAGAAAAAATTAAATTCGACAGGGGCTACGAGCAGAATTTGACGGACGAAATATTTGGGATAGCCGAGGTGGTGCGCGGTCAGCCAGTGGTATAAAAGTTGAAGGATCTGGCCGGAGAAGCCATAGACGGCATATTTTACACCAAGGAGATACAAAAGTTCGCGCTACCTCGGACGTTTAAGATCAAACGCGTTTTACAGACCAAGGGCCGAGGGCGTAACAAGCAGGTCTTGGTAAAGTGGAACGGGTATCCGGCAAAGTTTAACTCGTGGGTTCTGGCTTCGACCATCGATTCGACATGATTAAGACCAAGCCCTTCTCCATCACTCTCGTGAGCAACGCTTCCATGGAACACTTTACCGACAACACCACGGCCAGATTTTCTAACAACTTGCCCGAGAGAATCGTTCTGCAAGGAGAATGGGAGATCGCCCTGCAAAAGGTCAGGTATCCGGTGAACTTTTATAACCTTTCGCGAGACGATGCCCGTCTGGTGGGCACCAAGTACACCATGACGCTCCTCCCCACGCATTCCAAATTCAGCCTGGAAATGCCGCAAGGCATCGTGCACAATCCCAAAGACTTGGTGAACCTCGTCAACGCCGTTCTACTCGAACACTTGCACGTGGAAAACGTCTTCCCCTTCGACGAGCGCAAGAAGACGGCCGGTGTGAATGCCGCCGTCGCCCATCCCGAACCACTACCCGACATTCCGTTCGACGGGTTTGTGGAAAATGTCGCGCGCACGGCCGTACCGTACGCGGTCGGCGAATACGAAGCTCTGAACGATGCGCCCCACCAGAGACCCAAGCTGAAACCGAAACCGAAGCCCCCGGCTTCGGGGCAGCAGAAACACGCGGCGGCTCGTTCCGTCAGACCCGCGACATCTACCACAAAACCCAAACCAGACGTTTCAAAATCGGAGGAACCTCCGGGACCTCTACACCGCATCCACAGTTTGCTCTTAACGCCCGCTATGGCAAATATGTTGGGTTTCGAGCCCTACGTCAACGTCATTCTCGAAAAAGCTGCTAAACACCCCGTAGATCCTTATATGGGGTTTCCTTACGAAATATTCATCTATTGTATTCTAGTGACCCCGCAAGTCTTGGGCGACACCTTCGCCCAAGTCACAGAGAGCGCGGCCGTGGAATAAGAAAGAAGCAACAACACTTACATGAGCGACGAAAAGACGTTTTTTCCCCAAAATTGGGTACCCTTGATTCAGTAAGACTTCAAGACGGTCAACATAGATTTAAGGAACGGTTACGGCGATCGCTTGCCATTCGCCGACGGATTTTCCTCTACTATAGTTCTCGCTTTTCGTCCGAAACAGACGTAATGGACGTGCACGCCGTGACGCGGTACTACATCAATCAGGCCGGCGGCGCGTTCGACGATCGCGATTTCATTCTCTACAGGGGCAAGCGCTACCAAAGAGGCAGCGGTCTCTTTTCAGCCCTCGGAGGACTCTTCAGAAGGTTGCTACCGTTTTTAAAGAGCGGAGCAAAAGCAGTCGGAAAGGAGGCCTTAAAGGCGGGCGCTCACGTACTGTCCGATGTGGCTGTCGCGGGAGCAGCGCCAAAGGAAGCGCTCCAACGGAGGCTCAAGGAGTCCGGATACAATTTAAAGCGAAAAGCCGACGAAAAGCTCGATGCCATGCTCGGTTCCGGCGCCAGGCGCGTCAAGAGAATAAAACCGAGCAAATCCAAAAAGAGCAAGCAGTCGAAGCTGAAACGCGGTAGGCGTAAGGTGCAAGACGTATTTTCGTAATGGCAGACGCGGCCGTCCACATGAGTTCCGAACTGGACCTCTTTACAGAGGTGCCGGTTCAGATGAGCATCGAGGAGTCACGGTTCCTATACCTAAACCCTCAAAACACTTTAATGAAAAATGCCCCCATCACCTTTCATTATTCCGGAAATGCGGACGATTACCTAGACTTCACCTACGTCGTACTCGAACTCATGGTGAGCATTGTAGATGACAAAGGCGAGGCCTTAAACGCTGACGCTAACGCCACTCTGGTCAACAACGCCTTAAATTCCCTGTTTCAACAGGTGGAGGTAACCCTCAATAACATCATCGTCTCCATGCCGCAAGCCGGTTACCCCTATAGAACCTACCTCGAGACGCTTCTCAATTACTCCGAAGATGCCATGAACACCAAACTAGAATCCACCCTCTGGAGAAAGGACACGGCAGGCATCATGGACACTTTTATCGCCAATGCGGGTTTTCAGTGGCGTCAGGGGTTTACCAAAGGGAGCAACGTCGTACAGCTCATCGGTCCTCTGTCCAACGCTCTGTTTAGACAGGATAAGCTGCTTTTGAACAACGTTAGCATGACCGTCAAGCTCACTCCCGCCTCTCCCCAGTTTTATCTGTTTTCCGACGTAGATACCTTTAAAATGTACGCCGACATCGTGTCTGCCACGCTGCGCTTAAAATCGGTGCGGCCCTCGCCGACCATAAAGCTCGCGCACCAGGCCGTGCTCGCAAAGGGCAACGCAAAGTACCATCTCAAGGACGTCAGCTTTCACGCTTTCAGCATCCCCAAGGAGTCCAGGGCAATGACGTTTAGCGACGTGTGCGTAGGGCAAGTTCCAAGGAGAGTGGTAGTAGCCATGGTCACCGACAAGGCCTATTCCGGCCATTTTAACTCAAATCCGTACAACTTGAAACATTTTAAAATGAACTTCTTTCAGCTCTACGTGAACGGGCAACCCGTTCCCTCCCAACCTCTGCAACCCGACTTTACAAAGGGACACTATTTGTAATGCTTTCAAACCCTGCAGGACGGCCTAGGCATTCATTTCAAGGACGAGGGACACTCCATCTCCAGAGAAACCTACCCGCAAGGGTATACGATAATGGTTTTCGATCTCACTGCAGACATGAGCGCTAACGAGTCTCACATCTCGGGTCAGCGCCACGGAACCGTCTCTATAAGCATCGCTTTTGCCGATAAATTGACAGAACCGGTCATACTTCTGCTTGTAGCGGAAATACATCGCACGGTCGAAATCGACGCCAACCGATCCATTTTGGTATCATGAACACCTTTCAAATTCAACGGTTTCTATCGATATGCCCCTCTACGCGCTCTCACTTTTTAGGCGTCTTCCCCTGCGATAAACTACCCGTACTTCACGGCATTCGAACGCCTCCCTTGGCGCTAGTGGCTAACACCGACCCCAGCACCAAATCCGGGCAACACTGGGTTTGCATCTTTGTGGACAAAAACTCGCATGGAGAATATTTTGACAGTTACGGGATAGGACCGCTTTCGCCCCATTTTCTCCGGTTCTTAAATTCGGTCTGCGGTACGCGTTGGTCCACCAACGCCAGAAGGCTGCAAGGTTTCGACAGCACCACTTGCGGTCATTACGTCATCGCCTACCTCACCCACCCCTGCTCCGGCTTACCTAAGCATAAATTCTTCTCAAAATTTCACGTCAGCAATCACGCGCATAATGATGCCGTCATTCGCAAAACGTACAAAGAGGCATACCGCGCAAAGTGCTCTGACGCTCAGCAAACTTGTCAACCCTTGAAGGTGAGTACGTGTGTGTGTGTGTGTGTGTCACTATTCATCACATCTAACCTAATCCATCCTCTTGCACGTGCTTTCAGAAGACGCTCCTGCTCATATAAAAAGCAACGTCACGGTGCCGCTCGCCTCATTCAGAGTGTGCCATGCAGCACGCGGATACAGTCATGCTGCCATGCAGCACGCCGACCAGGTAGGTCCGCACCTATGTATTAGCTTGCTTTTTTCTATCCCGTTTATCTCTCTATCCCTCACATTATTATTGTTTTGTGTGTTCCAGTATAACCGGATTTCGAACCCCGACCACCTCAAAACCCGGGGAAAAAGGAAACTACCCATCTTCGACCTCCAACAGCATCCCGACAGCCCTGCTCCGCCAGCACAGTTCCAACACAGTGCAGTTGTGGGTCCTCTGGCGGATATCTACTTCCTCAACCCGCAACAAACTAAATTCGTCAGTGTCGGATTCTCCCCCCAGTCGCCGCACCATCTCGTCGTCACCATTGCCAAATGTGGACAGCACAACGCAGTCGTCATGAGTTCCTCGCAGTGGCACAAACTCGTCGAAGCCATCCCCATCATTCACAAAAGCTTGAATGACCCACAGGGACGTCTACAGGAATTTCAATTCAGCGACAGCGTCACCATCGTGTTTAGGTTCGTGTTCGGAAAGCTAAAGCTCGTTTTCAAAGACCCGCAAGGCGCATCCGTTACGCTCAACCAACAAGAATGGCACGTGTTGCATGCCCTGCAGCGCATCATTACCGACATCATGTATCACAAAAAGAAGGAAGAGATGGACGTGCAAAATCAGATCATGGCATACCACAAGTACATGCTTCACAACCATGCCTCCAACGTTCCCTTACATAACATGAATTTCACGCAGTTCACCAAGTACATACGGTGCGCGAATTTTAGAACATTCCTCGAGGTGCATCATTTCCTCAACACCCATTTCGCACTGCGCATCTCACAAAATAGTGCTTAGTGCGCATGTATTTCTACCAGCGTTCCAACTGCACCTCACCCAATCATCTCGCGCCCTTCGCTCCCGCATCATGGGTTACAGAAATTACCTGTCGGTGTATTACCATGACAGTAAGGTGTTTAAAAACTACGAGGTGGACGGTCACCCCCATAAAAATACACCTTATGCACTTCGCTTCGTCGACAGCACCTACGACGGAAAATCCGTCTCCGCCAGAGGTCACAGCTGCGAAACCAAAATTTATTTTGTGCTATCTAACATGTACTTCAACGATATCCATTTCAAAGCAGATAAAGAAGACGCACAACATCAGTGGTTCCAATTTGTGCCCGCAAGAGGTTTATACATCGTTTTCTACGAACAGCAATACATTTCCACAGACAAAATGCAGCAAATGTTAAACGAAAACCCCATGTGCTACGGCACGTGCTTAGCGGCACATTTGGTTCGCGAATCACCCTATATCATACCCGATCACATTCACGGCGTTTGCATGTTCAGCACCGTTCAAAACAGAGTTCTCCTCTAAGAGGAAAACCGTTAAATCAACGGACACAGTGTTTTTCCTGCGGATGTTGTGCAATAATCGCTAAGCGCTTCCGGCGGATGTAGTGAACCTCCAACGAACGTTTCCCCCACCAGTGCTTCCCCCTGATGTGGTAATTCTCCAACGAACTTTTCCCCCACCAGTGCTTCCCCCTGATGTGGTAAATCTCCAACGAACTTTTCCCCCACCAGGGATTTCCTGCTTCCGGCAGTTGGGTTATATTTATGCACGCGCATTCTTTTCCCCTTCATTCGGTGCTAGCCAGCCGTGGGGGAATGCCAGGACCGACGTGTAAAGACTTCCACTGCTCGTTTTACTTTCACCAAACGTGCAGCTGCGAACTTAGGCACCGTCTCACCCTCCTGTGCACGCAGTGTCAACTCGGTTTCTACGAAGACCTCGATCAACTCAACAAGCAAATTCAACAATTCCTTCGAAGGTACTCCGCTAGAAACACCACATGAACTGCTTCATCGTGCTCTTTCGGTATCTCGATAACGGACGAAAAATCCACCTGCTACTGCCCAGGGAACGCCAAGTGCTGCTGCAGAACGGCATATACATCTTCGAACGTTATCCCCCAAGCGACGTCGACCTTGTGTGGAACCAACTTCCCAGAGACGCACAGGTAGTTTGCGCACCTTATCGCAGGTGTAAACAACACTACAACCTTCCTCATCAAACCACTCATATAGACGGTCCTCCCCCGTTTATCAAAAACTGCCATCTGTGCCGTCATAATGTCACAGGACGCCCTTAAAGAGCTAGAAGAACTTTCCCGCAGCGCCGACACTCTCAGCGTATCTACGCTTGAACAGCACGTACCGTATCGTGTCGTCGGCGTCAAAACACTCGACACCGTTCACGGTACAAAGCTCGTCGCCAAACTCTACAACGGCACAGAAGTTTTCCTACCAACAAGATTTGCAAAAGCCTCTCCAGAACTCATCAACAAACTCAACTCTACCTCTTTCTGCATCATATACGCAGGCGAGGAAAAACTACGCAGCGGTTTCAAACGTCACATCGTCACGTTCTCCCCATATAATCCTAAATAATGTCCGACGAAACCTATCCCGTCCCCGTGGGGAACAATCTTAACTTACAACTCATTCTCAACGCAGCATCACCTATCCGTATCCTCTGCATCTCCAACTCCTATTTCCGCAGCAGCAGAGTTGTCACCATCACACTCGACGTCCAAGGGGCTCACGCCGTCCACGTCAAATGCGTACCTACCAAAGTGCACCAGCATCAACAAGACGCACTATGCATCATATACCTCGGCAACAGCAACATTCCTGCTCTAACCAACAAAGTCACATCCACAGGATGCTTCTCAACCAGCCATTACAACAAATTTACCATCCCCATCTATATACCAACCTTCACCGAGTTCGTCAACGAAAGTTTCTCTCACCTGCTCGTCACCTGCATCACCAAACCTATCCACCAATTTACCGTCGATAGCAGCAGCAGCGATGACGAGGACTCAAAGTGCACCACGTACTTTAAAATCATTGTTGTGCGCTAAATCTGTGTGTCCTAGTGCCTCAACAAACTGTGAATTTTAATGTGCTTTTTTCTCCTAATATTTCTTATATTGTTCATTTATTGTATTCATATGTTAATCTCCTGTAATCAAATAATCCATTATGTTATTCTCAAACCATGTATTTATATGTTAAGCAAATAATACATCATGTTAATCTCAACTATGTATTCATATCTTTATCCAATGTACTGTATTCAAATTATAAATAAAGAAAACAGTCCCGGATGAGCCAATTGCAATAACGATAATCCTTCCGCTCATGGCGCTTTTCAAACTTACCGCCGTCGCTCTTAATCCGCGGCGACACTAGCGACACTAGCGCCCCTAGCGGCAGGATTATCGTTAATCCAATTGGCTCATCCGGGACTTATACTACTACCCTGTGTGAGGGAAAAATAAAGTGTGAAGTACGTTTTTTTTCTTTGCTTCTTTAAACAGTGTTTAACGCCCGTTCTTACCAAATATATTACTGTGCGGCGGACACTGGTGATATATGAAATAGCTGAGAAAGGCAATTTGGTAACGAAACTTTCCAGGTCTAAATTTAGAGTACTTCTACGGCTTTTGCTAGTTATGAAAAATGAGGAAAAAACCTCAGTCAGGGAGAACCGTACTGACGGAATTTTTGCCCTCGTCCTTCCGTTCACGAGTACGCACCTTTACGACCTCGGCCATCCGAGTTAGTGTTAAACTTTAGAAGGCACACATACCTGTATGCTGATCGAGTGTTCTGTTCAGACGTCTGCACAGCTACCAAGTGCTCAAGCTAGCAGGAAAGAGGAAAGGAGAGAAACGTTGTTGCGTCACAATTTGTCGTAATGTAACCTTACGTAGAAATGTGTGCTAACACTGAATTTTCAAGCAGCACTATGCTTATTCAAATTGGATATTAACGCATATATTTCCTGAAAGCATCTCAGCTGAATTCCTGAGAGGAGAATTGCAACTTCGTCATTCTGATGCTCTTCTTCCTCATTGGCTCCCATATCACCTAATTCAGAATCAGTTTATTTCAGATTTATAACCAAATTTTGTGCAGTGCTACCTCGGACGACTTGCTTTGAAAATTTTCCTCCATTTTTTCGCAGAGCCTCTCCAATTTAATTATTCTGCCAAGTGCAGTATGTATTTTACACTTTTCTCCATGAAGACGAAAAGTAGTTAATTTCTGTAACCACTTTCCGCTTTACTTTAGCACAAATTATTTCTATTGGGTTAAACTGACCATTTTAGTGAAGTTAGCATATTACTTCATGCCATTTTTATGTTGCGATTTGGTCTAATTTGTACTTCCCCCTCCGTTGTTTGTACTGGTTTACTTTTTCTAGCAATTCGTTCTTGTCTCAGATGAGTGGAGTATATGACTTAACTTCCATATTTCATATGCTTATAACATATATTCTCCCTTGCTGAACAAAAAAGAAATGTACACTTATTTTGGTGTGAATGTAAATAGTTCGAAGTGTGTAGCCCAAAACACCTAACCTTCAGTAAGCTTTCCGGTAGAACAGTAAGAATCACTGAAACAAGTTGTGTTATATTACTTCTGTGCAAATGCAAAATTCATTATCAGCCGATTTAGGGTATAAATAATAAAGTGAATATGGTGTGCTCTACCGAATGCAAGTACTGAAGAATAATCACAGCTCTCTCTATAAAAGCGAAGAAAACAGAAATAGCAACACAGAGTAAAAATATGATTGAGGGTTACGAACGCGTAAAAACGAACTGCGGCGATATGTTTTACATCATATATGAAGAATTACAAGGCAATAAAGAAGTTAAAACATGTATCTACAGCTCCTGGTGGAATATAAGGGAATAAACGAAGTTTACCAAACGTGCTTTGGTGTAACCAATGCTTCTTGCACACAGAGTTTTTCGTTGCATCACTACTACACTATATATAATCTAAGCTAAACTAGCCTAACACAGTTCAGAAAGCACTCTCATTTCGTTTACGCGTTCTGGTGAAACCTGTGGTGTTTCACAGTAAAAAAGTTTATTGTTTTTGTTGCTGTATCATTGCTAAGTTCACTCGCACGATTTAATGTGTTGCACTAATTCAAAGCTGTGCATTTTTTCTTTCTTTTCTTTTTAATTTATTTAGTTATAGTCGCTGAAACATCTTAGATCTTATAGCGACCTTTACAAGGTAATGCACAATAGAGTAAGTGATATGCTATAAAGTTGTCACTAATTATGTTTCGGATACATTAAGTAAAATATTGGGTGAGTACACAGTGTATTGTGGGGAGTGACGATACAATTTATTAGGGAGACAGTGATATTTAATGGTTAGTATAGCATATAACATGAATGATTAGTTACAGTTTATTTAGTATTCCAATGTCACTGTGGAGGACCTTCAACTTGAAATAAGCTGACGGGTTTTCAATTGCTCTGTGGAGTTCGACGGGGATGTATTTCTTTCTTCTTGAGGTCGGTTTGTTGGCATTTTGTGACTACGTGTGCTATTGTCAAAATAGCAGAGCAGAAATGAAATTTTGGTCTTCATCTTTAGTAATGAGATGAATATGAGTAAGTTTTGAGTAGCCTACGCGAATCCTTGTAGCTATGATTGCATCTTGGTGTTTCATGGCATTATAAGGGAAAGATATAGCTAGTTTTCTGTCGGAAGAAGAAAGCCATTGAAATTTCCTATTGTTGCATAGAGTTCTCTTGAAGTATAATACTAAATCCAGGTGAAGAATTTTAATGTAATAATCAATGGAGTATTGATGAACAACTCTTTTAGCCATGGAAACCATTACTTCATTACTGATGACGCCAACATGTGATGAGATCCAGACAAGATCTACATCATAGCCCTTAGTGAAAATAGACTGAAACAGACGGTGAATATCATGAACCAGAGGGTGATGCATGAATCGATCTGTTATATTTAGAAGTTGAAATTGTGGATAAAAAAAAGTTTCATATATCTGTAACTATCGTCTGCATGCTACTTTAAGTGGGTAAGTAATGATGAGTCCTTTTTCTTCTGAAAAAGCCAGAGGTGTGTCGTTGGTTTTGATCTGGAGACTTGCTGTTGAATGGTTGTGAATGATCCAAGGACTATGCGTATTGCGGATGATTGGATGGAGTCTAACGTTTGCAATATGGACTGTTTAACCGATGCGTAGATGACGGATCCGTAATCCAACTTCGAGCGTATGATGGCTCTATAGGAGAGAGCAAGACTTGGTGACCTTCGCCAAGTTTTGAGCCGCTAAACATCTCAGGATGTTAAGTATTCTGAGGAAGTCTTCACGTAATGATCGGACATGATTATTATTATATAATTATTACGATTAATAACACTTGTTTAATTCTACTTTTGAGAGAAAATGTTTGGAGGGTTTGTAAGAATATTACATCACTTAGATGAATCCATGACTGAAAGGACAGAGTTGACGGAAATGGCTAACAATGAGACGCTAACCAGTGATTCTTTCATCGAAAACCGAGCGCGGTCCATTTCGTGTACGGTGCTTCGCTCGACTAATGATCTCTCGGATCTACAGGCATGGACTGCCTCGTATCCCCTCACAAACAACCCTTCCCTCTCCATGCCACTCACAATCTCCCGCGCGTTCTCTATATGACAGCGAATAAGCTGCGTTCTTCCGGCCAGGGAGAGACAAGATGGAACTTCGACATATTTACATTAACATGAGGATTGCGGGCATGTTTGGTTCCCAGGAAATAGCTAGCATAAATCATTTGAGGGTGATAAGGAACTTCGCGCTTCAAGATATCCTTCTAAGGTTTGTTTACACGTAGGGTTGGCTCTGAAAAACAAATAAATAAATACGGATTAACATTATAGATAAATATTACCTACGTTATTTATAAATAAATAAATAATGAACTAAATAAGTAATGGAATATGGTGAGTGCTCTAGACAAAACAACTCCCTTGGTACTCTTTTAATTAACGCTCATAAATAAAACTCAATAGAAATATACAACGACAGTCGAGGAAAAATACAGGACAGGGACTTTAAAACAGGCGTTGTCGATAAAGCACTCCATCCGCAGCGCAATCACTCGCATAGGCATGGACTTTAAAACAGACGTTGTTGATAAAGTACCACACTGCCAGCGCAAGCACACGCGTAGGCAGGGACTTTAAAACAGTCATTGCCCGTAACAAAAACGCATCCACCACTCAAGCACTCTCTCTCTCTCCCTCTCTATATTAAGCCAGAGACGCAAACGATTTATATCTACCACACCAGCCAGCGCAATCACACGCATCGACAGGACTTTGTAACAGTCATTGTCGATAACGCACTCTACCCACAGCGGAATCACGCGCATAGGCATGGACTATAAAACAAGCATTGTCGATAAAGTACCCCAGCCCACTCACGCAAGCAAGCGTATAGGTAAGGACTTTAAAACAGGCGTTGTCGATAAAGCACTCCACCCACAGCGCAATCACCCGCATAGGCATAGACGTTAAAAACATTATCGATAAAGTACCATACCTAACAACGCAATCACGCGCAAAGGCATGGAATTTAAAACAGACGTTGGCGATAAAGTATCCAACCAGCTCACGCAAGCACACGCGTAGGCAGGGACTTTAATGTCAGAGACGCCAACGATTTATATAGCGCTTTACACAACCCTTGTAAAAATATGTTGTACACACTTGGGTGGGATTCCTGAGGGGAACTAACATCTAAAAGCAGGTGTTTCAAATTTAACACTTGAGTGGGTTTTAGCGATAAGTGCATGTCTCCAAAAGAATTGTGTGCTGACTTATACACACGAATGGATTTCCCCTAACTCGCCGGGAATTACACCGAGAGGAACAACCATAACTTATTTTCATTACTGACGCTAACATTATATTATCGTCAAGAATGCTTATTTGTTTATTCCATTTAAACAGGCTGGTGTTTCAGCCGCCATGTCTAAAAATTATTTGATCCAGCAACATTCAATGTAATAATAAACATCAGACTTCTGAGAGATAGCGTGTCTATTCACATTCGAGCGGTCCCGAGTTCGAATCTCGGTTAGGTGATTTACCCTCCAAGGGCAAGCCCTCCCATTAACGAACTTTATAAGCGTGGGTGTAATATATTTCCTACCGGTATGGTGTATAGATCCTGTATAACACTGTACTTAAAGATTCGTTACTTTCACAATTATTATGATTGTTATTATCATCTATTATTTTATTACCGTAACAAAGATAAAAGGATGAAGGTAAAAAACCATTGACTGTTTAGATATGCAGCGTCTAAAGCGGTATTGAAAACCAGAGGGAAATCGAACTCTAAACTGAAACTGAAAAAACATGACTTTCAAAACATGCATTCCTTTCTTAGTAAATATATAATAGGGCAAGAACTTCTAAACAGCCTCCCTTCGAAAGATATTTTGAATATTCCAGCAGAGAAATCGAACCATTACGAAGACTTCAAATATAAATTTGATATTTGTTTAAAATCTTTTTCTAAAGACCCAACACCAGTGGACTTCGAGAAATTCGACAATGAGTTATTCAGTTGTACACCCCTTGCAAAATATGTTGTATATCCCTGAAGAGGGTAAACCACGTCTCGGGAAATTCCCGGCAGCTGCATACCATCCTACAGACATTAAAGGACAATGGCAAACCCTTCCTATTAAGCGTCTTTATAAACGCAGGTGTGTATTTTGTTTTAAAATGATTTCTCATTCGCCTGAAAAGACAGTCTTTATCGGAAAAACCTGCTCATATAGACGATAGTGTAAATCTTAACCTGCTTAGGCTCATTTTATTTATATACTCCTCAAATACAAGAGTTGTTTCCATGATACCGATAATAAACTGATTTTTTCCATGGAATGTTAAACAAAAAATATGAATTGGAGAGGTTGATAAGAAGAGTATGATATTTAGAATTAAAATGGGAGAAAGATTTCAACCTAAGAATTCGAGTGTATCACCACAAATATTTTTCTTTGTGTGTCTTTGAGGCAAACCTGTTTTTACGGTCTGCTGTCTGCTTCATAGATGAATGAAATGCTTGAGGAATGACAGTCTTATTTAACATGGGTAACAGGTGTTTAAAGCCTATTTAGATAAAAACTACTTCGTGGTAACTTGCGAGGTTTGAATACGGGAGGTCACCAGTTCGATTCCCGGTGACCACCCTGTCTGACTTTAGGACCTGTATAAAGGTCTACGAATACATAGATACAGGGCAAGCCCTCCCATTAACGGTCTGTATAAGCGCGGTGGAATATATTTCTTAGCGGTATGGTGTATAGTTCATGTATAACACTCTAATTAACATTGGTAACTATCGCATCAATGGGACAATCAAGTTTATTATTATTATTATTATTATTACTATTATCATCGTCAAGAAAGCTTATGTGATTATTTCATTTAAACAGACTGATGTTTCAGTCTCCATACCTAAAAAATTACAGGATCCCTACACCGCACCGGGAGAATTATATCACCAGAAGGAATACTTTATTTTTTCGTTATTTTCACTCTAAAATTATTATTAAATAATACGTATGAGGTTGGAGTTCCAGGTGATGGCATCAGCGTCACCACTCACATTCATATCATGTTAGAGTAATACTTTGATTGCAGACGGACCCCTCAAATATAGTACTGGAGCGAATATTTTGGTAATAATAAACATTGAATTTCGGCAATAATGAAAAAATAATATATTTTTTATTTTCTAGCGCCATATACAGAAGAATTTTCCCTTTCAGAGCTGTGGCGTGATGTAGGAATTCCCCCACAACGTGTTTAAACGCGTTTTATGAAACACCACCTGCGCGAGGCTAGCTCCCCTACATGCTCGAGAGTTTGGAGTAGCCAATAAAAAATCTATGTATTATATAACGTCACGCCTCTCGCCCCCAGGTTTATAGGGAAAAATGATATAAAAGGAGACAGCTTCTCCAGCAATTTTCACTCTGTCTTGTGAGAACACATCGATCTAAGTACTCTTCAGACCTTATTTCACGTAGAGAAATTTCATCAAACATCATGTCTGGTAAGTTGTCAAGGTATCTTATTTACTTTAAAATTTAACTTATTACTCACTACTTATAATTGCATTCTTGTTTTCAAAGTCGGACATTTATATGCAAACAGTTGAGCATTCTACAGTTAATAGCTAGCTGCGTGAATTCATTTGCTCAACAAATGTGAACAGTTTTGTTAAGTATTAGTTTTTTAAGCAAAGTTATTATTCCATGTGTTTAAATACGGGATTTCGCCGAGAGAATTATATTCCTTTTAGAGAAAATACAATCATTTGAATACCAACCGTATCGAATAAAAATGTTCTTTATATATGCAACACAAATTACTTCCGATGGGTGTTCGAACCCTGGGCCTTCAAATTGCACGCCTCGGTTGAACATTCTTCAGTTATAAGCTATTTGACTATCTTTCATTTTCCTAACGAATTTTGAAAGCTTTCAGTCTGTTTCCATTACCTTAAAACAGATATTTTCCATGACCGTGTCGAGTAATAGATGTTTTTTATTTGCAATAGAAATTTCTTTCTGGTTAAAATAAATCGACATTTCCATGTATATAAGCTATTCTCAATAAAGTAAATTAACTTAGTAATATAGATTTTCTTTTTTTAAAATAAATAAAAAAATAAAATCTAACAGGCAAAAATGCTTATGTTTTCTGCATTCAGATCTGCTAATGTAGCTGAAGCCTACAAACAGCTCCAGCAAGATACTCGTCGCCGACGGCAGGATCATTCCGCGAATAACGTGATGATTCAGGCGTCCGATCATTACGGATAGGGCTCTGCCCCAGCATGCAGCATCTTTTTTAAGCAAACTTATAATTCCATGCGTTTAAATGCGTGATTTCACCGAATAAATTACATTCCTTTCCAGAGAAAATACAATTATTTGAATACCTTCTTAGTGTTCTTGCTTTAGAATATTACAAAAAATCTGTTGCGCGAATCATTCTCTCTAACAAAGTAAATGTTTACAGTATATTAAAGCATTTAAATCGTAAAATACAGTACTTAGTGAACTTCATTAGTGAATCAGAAACTCTATTACATTTACAAGTATCATTTTTATTATTATATTATACAGAAAATGCTAATAAAATTGTGACGTTCAAATAAATGACTTTTTTATGAAATACATTCTCCAATAAAAATATGATTGTTTTGTTCTTAGTGCAGAAAGTTTGGCATCTCAACAAAACAAATTGGCTGGAGGTAGCATTTTCCCGGTTGTTCAAACACTACAAGATCTTCAGCCAGAGGAGCCTTATACTATAAAACCCACAAGGAAAAATGATACTAGACACGGTGCTAGATTGGTTGCAGTCTTAGGTGAAAAGCAGGTTTTTCTTCCGACAAGATATTCAACCCTAACAAGCCAACAGTTGGAGGAAATGCCAGGGAAGTTCCTAATGGTATATCATGGACTAGTACCAGCTGGCAAGTTTAAGACATATAAATTGTCTTTTCTTCCTGTTAAGGTTTGTAGAAATAATTTAGCTAAGCTTTAAATGTTTCATTTAGAGTTACAACCATTGAGCTTATAAATTCACACTTCACTAGGATAACATTTGCCTAAAGTATGCATAACTGTATTAAAACAAATATGTGTAAACAACGTCTATGTTGTATTCTGGGTGAGGCCATGCAGAAAGAAGTTTAATAGTCCTTTCAGTGATTCTTTACCTCAAAGCATATACCTACAACAAGCTGCAAATAATTTGCAGCAGGATAACATTTGTCTAAGGTAGGCATCACAGTATTAAAACAAATATGTGTAAATAACGTCTAGGATGTAGTCTGAGTGAGGTCATGCAGAAAGAAGTTTAATATGCCGTTCAGTGATTCTTTACCTCAAAACATATACCTACAAAGGGCTGCAAATGATGTGAATGTGTGTTACAGCAACGCAAGTATAAAGGAAAATGAAGAAGCAGAACGAGTTTGCGCAAAACAACATAAACAGAAATGTAATAGGAGCATTCTCAACGACTCCCAGTTATCTTTATCAAAGAAGAAGTACACCACCGCGTAGCGTGGAACCTGCAAGGAAAAACATTTACGTGCGTAGAATATAGCAATAATATAAATTATGCATTTATATTATTGTTTTACTGGCCATTACCATTCACTTCATAAATAATTTCATAATTGTTTAAAGGAGTATGCAATATTTTAAAGCATTGATGCTACATCGAATCTAAACAAAAAATTAGTGAACTATTTCTGAAAGAATAAATGGGAATCTAGATGCCAGAGCCGTCTAATATGTGATTAAGTGATATGAGTTGTATAATAACATTAATAAAGAATGAGATATATGTAATATAAACAACATTTATTTTTATAAACATTATCCTATTACATTCGTTCACAAAAACCATACATGTTTCCTAGAAAGACAATCGTGATAGTCTAGACTTTCTAAACGCTGAGTTGTATAATCATATACATCACAGAGAAAGAGTCCTGCATTATCCGTAAAAAAATTAAACATCTCAACAATGGAGACTAAAGATGGAGACTGCGAGCAGATGAAAATGATGCTCTCTGGAAACATTCGTCATCCGCACAACGATTGTTCACAAAGTCAGCAGACGTCAGGAACAGACTCCAAGTTAAAATCTTTAAACGCAGGGTGCCCCAAACTTTTTCATCTCCCGGACCGTTCCAGCTCGACGCGCGTCTCTGTCATCCGTATGTCAACGATCGGTTACCTTCTGAAGGAACGTTTGGGGTCGATTTAGATGTGAAGAACTTCCGATGCGCTGGATGTCAGTAACATTTCCAGCTCTCAGTCCGTTCCTAATAGTCCCACGTCTCTACCATCTTCATGTCGTCAATCTGTTGCCTTTTGAAGTAAAGTTTTGTGGTTGGTTTAGATATGCACAGTTTGCATTGCGCTGTGTGTCCCTAACATTTCAGATCTCAGCCCGTTCCATCTAGTCGTGCGTCTCTGTCACCTGTGTGTCGATGATCTGTGGCCTTCTGAATAAAAGTTTGGTGGTCGGTATAGATCTGTACATTTTGCATTGCGCTGGGTGTCTCTAACATTTCCAGACCTCAGCCCGTTCCAGCTCGTCGCGCGGCTCTTTCTCCTGTATGCAGATGATCTGTGGCCTTCTGAAGTAAAGTTTTGTGGTCGCTTTAGATCTGAAAAGCTTACGATGCGCTGGATGTCCCTAAAATTTCCAGCTCTCGGACCATTCCAGTTCGTCGCGCGTATATACCATCTTCATGTCGACAACCTGTTGCCTTCTGAATGAAAGTTTGTTGGTTGGTTTAGATCTGTACAGTTTCCATGGCGCTGGGTGTCCCTAACATTTCCAGACATCAGCCCGTTCCAGCTCGTCGCGCGGCTCTGTCACCTGTATGTAGATGATTTGTGGCCTTCTGAAGTAAAGTTTGGTGGTCGGTTTAGATCTGAACAGCTTATGATGCGCTGGATGTCCCTAAATTTCCAGCTCTCGGACCATTCCAGTTCGTCGCGCGTATATACCATCTTCATGTCGACAACCTGTTGCCTTCTGAATGAAAGTTTGGTGGTTGGTAGAGATCTGTACAGACTGCATTGCGCTGGGTGTCCCTAAAATAACCTAATATCATCCCGTTTCAGCTCGTCGCGCCTCTCCGTCACCTGTATGTCAATGATCTGCGGCCTTCTGAAGGAACGTTAGGTGGTTGGTTTAGATCTGAACAGTTTGCATTGCGCTGCGTGTCCCTAACATTTCCAGGTCTAAGACTGTTCCAGCTCGTCGCGCGTCTCTGTCCCCTGTGTGTCAATAATCTGTGGCCTTCTGAAGTAAAGTTTGGTGGTTGCTTTATATCTGAAAAGTTTGCATTGCGCTGGCTGTCCCTAACATTTCCAGATCTCAGACCGTTCCAGCGCGTCTCCGTCACCTGTATGTCGATGATCTGTGGCCTTCTGAAGGAACGTTTGGTGGTCGGTTTATATCTGAACAGCTTACGATGTGCTGGGTGTTCCTAAAATTTCCATCTCTTGGACCGTTCCAGCTCGTCGCGCGTCTCTACCATCTTCATGTCGATAATCTGTTGCCTTCTGAATGAAAGTTTAGTGGTCGGTATAGATCTGTAGTCTGCATTGCGCTGGGTGTCCCTAACATTTCCAGCTCTCAGCCCGTTCCAGGTCGTCGCGCGTCTCTGTCACCTGTATGTCGATGATCTGTGGCCTTCTGAACGTTGTTACATTTACTGATTACGTTGTTACATTTAATGGTTACCTTGTTGCATTTTATGATTACATTGTTACATTTTCTGATTACGTTGTTACATTTACTGATTACGTTGTTACATATTCTGATTACGTTGTTACATTTTCTAATTACGTTGTTACATTTTCTGATTACGTTGTTACACTGTCTGATTACGTTGTTATCTTTACTGGTTACGTTGTTACATTTACTGATTACGTTGTTACATTTACTGATTACGTTGTTACATTATTGGATACGTCGTGTTACGCGGTGTTACGTTACGTGTTTAGGACGGTCCAGGAGACGTAACAGTCAAAGAGTATCGTCGCTACCATTTAAAGATTTTAACTTGGACTCTGCTCCGTCCAACCTGACGTCTACAGACTTTGTGAACGTTCGTTGTGCGGATGACGAAGGTTTCCAGAGAGCATCCTTTTCGCCTGCCCGCAGTCTCCATCCTCTGGTTACGTGGCGTTGTAACATGATGTTACGTTGTTAGGGCGGTCCAAGAAGCATGGCAGACAAAAGACTGGGTCCCTACCTTTTAAACATTTGAACTTGGGGTCTGTTCCAACCAAACTCGCGTCTACGGATCCTGAGACCAATTGCTGTCTAGATGACTAATGTTTCCAGAAAGCAACATTTCCCGCTGCTGTATATAGATCGAGGTTCCCTCCGCTGTCCTCATCCGAGATATATACATAGTTGCGTGTTATGAATTCTTTCATTCGCTTTTAATTCCTTCGAGGGTTAGCATTCAGGTACTCATTTAATTTGTTTTACAGTTTTAGCATGAGCTATTGCCGGAGAAATTTTATGCAACCCACGTATGAGAAACTCAATTTTTCATACATTACACATGAAGGAAAATAAATCATTAAATGCAGAATATGCAGGCGGATTTTTAAGTATCGTTCTTTCTCAAGATTTAAGCTTCATAGAGCAATGTGTTGTACTGAATCGATTCTCTCTCCTACACTCGGGTCTCCTTTAGGCAAGGAGTTAGTATACAACGGAAGTCGCGTGAATTTGAAGTGTTCATATGGTGAAAATGCAGTGATATCTACGCTTGAAGATCAGAAGATGTACAGAGGGGAATGCTATATCGGATCAGGCCTCTGTCCTTCACTCGAGTCTACTGCTGGTGAGGAATCTGGATACAGCGGAAGTCGCGTGAATTTGAAGTCTTCATATGATGATGATTCAGTGATATCTACGCTTGAAAATCTGAATAGACTGGTAAATATATTGAGGTTACAAATTGCATCGAGAGAGGCTGGTATTAGTGATTATACGGTGGAGATTGAAGAAATTATAAGTAAGCTGAAAGCATCTAAAGTTGTAGGATGACAGGATCAAGCAATTGTGTTAATCAAATTCGAAGATGGTTCACAGGAACTTTGGAATGTCAAGAACTTATAAAATACATTATCCAGAAATTGTTGAGATCTTTAAAAAATTTTACTGATAATGCAGGTCTCTTTTACTGTGATGTATATGATTATATAACTGACTGTTTAGAAGGTCTAGACTATTACCATCGTCTTTCGGAAATACGTATGGTTTTTGTGAAGGAATGAATTAGGATAATGTTTATAAAAATAAATGTTGTTTATATTACATAGTTCTCGGTCTTAATTAATCTTATTATACACCTCATATCACACAATCATATATTAGACGGCTCTAACTTCTAAGTTCCAATTTATTTAAGTGTCTTTCAGAAGTACTTCAATAATTTTTTGTTTAGATTTCATGGAGCATCAATGTTTTAAGATATTGCATACTCCTTTAAACAATTATGAAATTATTTATAAACTGAATGGTACTGGCAAGTAAAACAATATTAGTAAGTACAAAATTTATATTATTGCTATATTCTACACACGTAAACGTCTTTCCTTGTAGGTTCCACGCTACGCGGTGGTGTAATTCTTCATTGAAAAAGATAACTGGGAGTCGTTGAGAATGCTCCTATTACATTTCTGTTTATGTTGTTTTGCGCAAACTCGTTCTGCTTCTTCAGTTTCCTTTATACTTGCGTTGCTGTAACACACATTCACATCATTTGCAGCCTTTTGTAGGTATATGTTTTGAGGTAAAGAATCACTGAACGGCATATTAAACTTCTTTCTGCATGACCTCACTCA
Source organism: Deroplatys truncata (assembly GCA_030765065.1). NCBI lineage: Eukaryota > Metazoa > Arthropoda > Insecta > Mantodea > Mantidae > Deroplatys > Deroplatys truncata. Next base: position 530,846,511 of record CM060990.1, on the reverse strand, counting down.
GACTACATCCTAGACGTTATTTACACATATTTGTTTTAATACAGTGATGCATACCTTAGACAAATGTTATCCTGCTGCAAATTATTTGCAGCTTGTTGTAGGTATATGCTTTGAGGTAAAGAATCACTGAAAGGACTATTAAACTTCTTTCTGCATGACCTTACTCGACTACAACATAGACGTTATTTACGTATATTTGTTTTAAAACAGTGATGCATACTTTAGGAAAATGTTATCCTAGAGAAGCATGAATTTATAAGCTCAATGGTTGTAACTCTAAATGAAACATTTAAAGCTTAGCTAAATTATTTCTACAAACCTTAACAGGAAGAAAAGACAATTTATATGTCTTAAACTTGCCAGCTGGTACTAGTCCATGATATACCATTAGGAACTTCCCTGGCATTTCCTCCAACTGTTGGCTTGTTAGGGTTGAATTTCTTGTCGGAAGAAAAACCTGCTTTTCACCTAAGACTGCAACCACTCTAGCACCGTATCTCGTATTAATTTTTCTTGTGGATTTTATATTATAAGGCTCCTCCGGCTGAAGATCTTGTAGTGTTTGAACACCCGGGAAAATGCTGTCCCTAGTCAATGTGTTAAGTTGAGATGCCAAACTTTCTGCATTAGGAACAGAAAAACATACTCTTTATTAGAGAATGTATTTCATAAACAATTATTTATTTGAAAGTCACAAAAATTATTAACCTTTTCTATATAATATAAAAATAAAAAATGATAATATGTGTAAATATAATGGAGGTTCCGAATCACTAATGAAGTACTTTAAGTACTGTAATTTTCGATTTCAATGTTTTAATATAATGTAAACATTTACTTTGTTGGAGCGAATAATTCGCGCAACAGTCTTTTTGTAATATTCTAAAGCAAAAACGTTAAGAAAGTATTCAAATAATTGTATTTTCTCTAGAAAGGAATATAATTCACTCGGTGAAATCACGTATTTTAACACATGGAATAATCAGTTTACTTATATAAATGATGCTGCATGCGTGGGGCAGAGCACCATCCATAATCATCGGAGGCCTGAATCATCACCTTATTCGCGAAATGATCCTGGAGCTGATTGTAGGCTTCAGCTATATTAGCAGATCTGAATGCTGAAAACATAAGAAATTTGCGTGTTAGATTTTATTTATTAATTGGTTTAAAAAAAAGAAAAGCTATATTATTAAGTTAGTTTACTTTATTGCGAACAGCTTATATACATGGAAATGTCAATGTATTTTAACCCGAAAGAAATTTCTATAGCAAATAAAGAACATTTATTAGTCCAAACGGTCATGGAAAATATCTTTTAACGTAATGGAAACAGAGTGAAAGTTTTCAGAATGCGTTAGGGAAATGAAACATGTCCAGATAGCTATTAACTGAAGAATGTTCAACTGAGGCGTGCTATCTGAAGGCCACGGGTTCGAACCCCCTCGCAAGATATTTGTATTGCATATAACGAACATTTTTATTCTATACGGTTGGTATTCAAATGATTGTATTTTCTCTAAAAGGAATATAATTCACTCGGCGAAATCCCGTATTTAAACACATGGAATAATAACTTTGCTTAAAAAACGAATACTTAACAAAACGTTTCACATTTGTTGAGCAAATGAATTCACGCAGCTAGCTATTAACCGTAGAATGCTCGACTGTTTGCATGTAAATGTCCGACTTTGAAAACAAGAATGCAATTATAAGTTAAATGTAGTGAGTAATAAGTTAAATTTTAAAGTAAATAAGTTACTTTTACAACTTACCAGACATGATGTTTGATGAAATTTCACGACGTGAAATAAAGTCTGAAGAGTACTTAGATCGATATGTTCTCGCAAGACAGAGTGAAAATTGCTGGAGAAGCTGTCTCCTTTATATAATTTTTCCCTATAAAGCTGGGGGCGAGAGGCGTGACGCTATATAATACATAGATTTTTTTATTGGCTACTCCAAACCCTCGAGCATGCGGGGGAGCTAGCCTCGCGCAGGGTGTGTTTCATAAAACGCGTTTAAACATTTTGCGGGGGAATTCCTACATCACACCACAGCACTGTAAGGGAAAATTCTTCTGTATATGGCCCTAGAAAATAAAAAAATATATTATTTTTTCATTATTGCTGAAATTCAATGTTTATTATTACCAAAATATTCGCTCCAGTACTATATTTGAGGGGTCCGTCTGCAATAAAAGTATTACTCTAACATGATATCAATGTGAGTGGTGACGCTGATACCATTACCTGGAACTCCAACCTCATACTATTATTTAATAATAATTTTAGAGTGAAAATAACGAAAAAATAAAGTATTGCTTCCGTTGATATAATTTTCCTGTTGCGGCGTAGGGATCGTGTAACTTTTTTAGGTATGGAGACTGAGATATCAATCTGTTTAAATGAAATAAACAAATAAGCTTTCTTGACGATGATGATGATGATGATAATAATAATAATAATAAAAATAGACTTGACTATCCACTGATAGGATAGTTGCAAACGTTAAGCGGAGTGCTATACAGGAACTATACAACATGACGCTAGGAAATATATTACACAGCGCTTATAAAGACCGTTAATGTGATGGCTTACCCTGTATCTATGTATTCGTAGACCTTTATGCAGGCCCTAAAGTCAGACAGGGTGGTCACCGGGAATCGAAAGTGTGACCTCTCGAATTCACTAAGTAGTTTTTATCAAAACAGGCTTAAAACACCTTTTGCCCATGTTAAAAAAGACTGTCATTCATCTAGTGGTTCATTCATGTATAAAGCAGACCGTAAAAACAGGTTTGCCTCAAAGACATATAAAGTAAAATATCTGTGGTGATGCACTCGAATGCTTAAGTTGAATTCTTTCTGCTATTTTAATTCTAAATACCATACTCTTCTTATCACCCTCTCCAAATCATATTCCTTTGTTCAACACTCCATAGAAAAACACAGTTTATTATCGTATCATGTAAACAATTGTTGTATTTGAGGAGTATATAAATAAAACGAGCCTAAACAAGTTAAGATTTGCACCTTTATCTGTATGAGCAGAGTTTTTTCCGATAAGAACGGTCTTTTCAGGCGAATGAGAAATCATTTTATAAACACAATACACACCTGCACTTATATAGACGCTCAATAGGAAGGGTTTGCCATTGTCCTTTAATGTCTGTAGGATGGAATGCAGCTGCCGGGAATTTCCTGAGACCTGGTTTACCCTGTTCAGAGATATACAACATATTTTTGCAAGGGGTGTACAACTGAGTAACTCATTGTCGATTGTCTCGAAGACCACTGGTGTTGGGCCTTTAGAAAAAGATTTTAAACAAATATCAAATTTATATTTGAAGTCTTCGTAATGGTTCGATCTCTCTGCTGGAATATACAAAATATGTTTCAAAGGGACGGCTGTTTAGAAGTTCTTGCCATATGTTATATATTTACTAAGAAAGGAATGCATGTTTTAAAAGTCCATGTATTTTTTTTAGTTTGAGTTTAGAGTTCAATTTCCATCTGGTATTCAATACCGCTTCAGACGCTGCATATCTAAACAATCAAGGGTCTGTTACATTCGTCTTTTGATTTTTGTTACGGAAAAAAATAGATGATAATAATAATCATGATAATTGCGAAAGTAACAATTCTTAAGTACAGTGTTTTACAGGATCTATACATCATTAGGTAGGAAATATATTACACCTACACTTATAAAGATCGTTAATCGGAGGGCTTGCCCTTGCACGGTAAATCACCTAACCGAGATTCGAACTCGGGATCGCTCGAATGTGAATAGACACGTCTGATATTTATTATTACATTGGAATGATGCTGGATCAAATAGTTTTTAGACATGGCGGCTAAAACAGCAGTCTGTTTAAATGTAATACACAAATAAGCTTTCTTGACGATAATATAATTTTAGCGTCAGTAATGAAAATAAGTTATGGTTGTTCCTCTCTATGTAATTCCCGGCGTCTTAGGGGAAATCCATTCGTGTGTATAAGTCAGGACAATTCTTTTGGAGATATGTACCTATTGCTACAACCCACTCAAGTGTTAAATTTGAAACACCTGCTTTTAGATGTTAGTTCCGCTCAGGAATCCCACCCATTAAGGCGAGAGTGTGGTGGAAAACATGCAGCGCCATGGTTTTACCTCTTCAAGGGTGTACAACATATTTTTGCAAGGGGTGTGTAAACCGCTATATAGTTCGTTGGCGTCCCTGACATTATTGCCCCTGCCTACGCGCGACACTGCGTGAGCTAGTTGGGTACTTTATCGGCAATTTCTATTTTAATGGCTCTACGTATGCGCTTACTTGCGTGAGTGCGCTGGGTACCTTATCGCCAACGTCTGTTTTAAGGTCCGTGCCGATGCGCGTGATTGCGTTGTCAGGTATGGTACTTTAACGATAATGTCTGTTTTAAAGTTCATGCCTATGCGCACGATTGCGCTGTGGGTGGAGTGCTTTATCGACAACGCCTGTTTTAAAGTCGATACCTATACGGTTGCTTGTGTGAGTGGGATAGGGCATTTATCGGCAATGCCTGTTTTATAGTCCATGCCTATGCGCGAGATTCCGCTGTGTGTAGAGTGTTTTATCGATAATGACTGTTTTAAAGTCCTGTCTATGCGTGTGATTGCGCTGGCTGGTGTGGTAGATATAAATCGTTGGCGTCTCCGGCGTAATGTAGAGAGTGAGAGAGAGTATGTGCATGCGTGGTGGATGCGTTTTTGTTACGGGCAATGACTGTTTTAAAGTCCCTGCCGACGCGTGTGCTTGCGCTGGCAGTGTGGCATTTATCCACAACGTCAGTTTTAAAGTCCATGCCTATGCGAGTGATTGCGCTGCGGATGGAGTGCTTTATCGACAACGCCTGTTTTAAACTCCCTGCCCTGTATTTTTCCTGGACTGTCGTTATATATTTATATTGAGTTTTATTTATGTGCGTTCTTTAACTAGCATTAATTAAAAGAGTAACAAGGGAATTGTTTTGTTTAGAGCATTCACCATATTCCATTATTTATTTATTTATAAATAAAGTATGTAATATTGAACTATAATGTTAATCCGTATTTGCTTATGTATTTATTTTTCAGAACCAGCCCTACATGTAAACAAACCTTAGAAAAATATCAAGCGCGAAGCTCCTTATCCCCTCAAATGATTTATGCTTGCTATTTCCCGGGAACAAAACATGGCCGCCATCCTTATGTTAACGTAAATATGTCGAAGTTCCGACTTGTCTCTCCCTGGCCGGAAGAGCGCAGCTTCGTCGCTGTCAGATATAGAGCGCGCGGGAGACCGTAAGTGGCATGGAGAGGGAAGGGTTGTTTGTGAGGGGATACGAGGCAGTCAATGCCTGGAGATCCGAGAGGTCATTAGTCGTGCGGAGCACCGTACCGAGATGGACCGTGTTCGGGTTTTCAGTGAAAGAATCACTCGTTAACGTCTCGTGTTAGCCATTTACGCCAACTCCTTCCTTTCAGTCATGGATTCATCTAAGTGATGTAATATTCTTGTAAACACCCCAAAAAATTCTCCTCAAAAGTAGAATTAAACAAGTTTTACTAGTCGTAATAATTATACACGCGTAATAATCACCTTAAGACACACACACATACATATATACGAAGGCAACCATGTGCGCGAGTCAATTCATATACACTTATTTACAATAAAATAGTTACTTGTATTCATCGATCCGCGAGCAGCGTTTAATTACATTAATCAATCAAGATTCATGCGTATGGATACTTCGATGGAGGGTTTCGTCCACCCCTTTAGAGACCCGATAGCAGGACGTTAGCAGTATAAACCCTTGATTCTTTTTTCAAAAATGTTAGACAACGTTATGCATGGACGAACATTAACTTATTGATTGACACAATTATCTCCTACATCGATTTGCGGGGTTGGCGACACGCGACGAATACAATAACCCATTGTTCGACGATCCCTGGCTGCCGGCATCAATAGCACACAAAGATCCACCTCCATTAGCGACGAGCACAGTAGTCCATTGCTCTCCTATGCCCAGGCCGGCATTAAGTCAGGCCACAAAAGAACAATAGCCTATTGTTCTAGACCTCTTCCGGGCGGCATGACAGTACCACAAAAATAGAGGGCGTCCGGCGGCACAGAACGATACCCTTTGTTCTACTCTGCTGGGCGATATTCAGGTCAGCACACAAAGAACAATAGCCCTTTGTTCTACACCTCTCTCTGTCGGTATGGCAATAGCGCAAAAAGGAGGGGCGTGGCCACCCATGTGGAACAAAGGGATATCTGATTACAAAGTTAATTGGATTACATCCTTATCAATCTGCGGCATCTTTCCTTTGTTCTTGAACTCTCGCTTTTTTACTACACTGCTCATTTTTTTCACAAAACACACTGAAATTATTTATTCTTTTCTCATCTTCAGTTCGAACTTTCTCTTCTTCTTCTTGCACTTTTTGTCTTTTGGCAGTCTCTTCCCTTCATAGATCGCAAGATTTCCGTTTTTGAGCATTCAGATTTTGTAAGACATGATGGCAAATTGGGGAGAATTTACGGGACCGCATCCTCTAATAATACAGTCTGATTTCGAGGATATTCGTACCAGTTACCTCTTTTGCACCTGTATTTTTCCACAAAGCTTGTATTACTCCTGAATAAGTGCTTAATGCATACCAATGACCTCTCGGATGGTGTCCAATCGGATCTTGGTATGACGCGATTTCACTGATTTCTACGAAATGAATTTTTAGAAATTCGTAAACATCGAATATAACCTTTCTCTTTGATGGAGCTTGCATAATTACTTTTGCAGCTCTCACAAACACTTTTCAGCAATCTCCACGTATTTTATTTATTCATTCAGTACAAAACTAATAGATCCGCACACTTGAAACCATCTCTCTCATTTAAACACATGGCCTTTCCTCGGCCTTACCTGCTGCGTTGCCACTTTTCCTTGGACACGGCCTTCCTGGAGCTATATTCTAACATTACCAGAGTGTCTAGTGTAGATTTGTGGGTCTATAATCAAACTGAAAGAGACTAAAACATGTAGGCTTTTCAGTGTCCATTTTAGACGTTTCTTAATGATTTTCTCCATCAGTTTACACAGTGTAGAGGTAAGTGCTACTGGCCAATAATTTTCAGGGAGCTTATAGTTCTTATTAGTTTTGGTTATGGGTATTACAATGGCCTGGTGCCATTGATCAGAAAACACTCCTTTTGTCCGTATCTGATCGTAGATGGCTAATAAATACATTTTTCCTTCAGGATGCAGATTGAGGAATTCGTAGGGTATACTATCAGGTCCAGATCTATTATTCCTGCACGAGCTGAGTGCTTCGTTCATTTCTTCAAAGGATAGTTCGTCATTGTATATGGAGCCTCAGATTCAGAATTCATAGTATTTAGTGTAATTCAGGAAGTTGTAATTTGTAGTGAAGGAATTTTGGGGTCATAATTAGAATCACTGGAGTAGATGGAAAAGATTTCAGCTAGGATTTTTACTATCTGGATATCTGTTATATGAAAGGAATTGGTGTGTTTCAGATAAATTGGAGTAACACACTTGGTACCTCTAATTCTTTTAATTTTGGTTCATATTCTTTAAAATATTTTATTGCTCTTAGAAACAAAATTAGTCCAAAATGATTTTTTGCTACTTTTTATTGTTCTACAGGTTTATGCTCTACACCAGGTAAATTATCTCATTTTCCATAATGCGAGAGTTTTTGAATTCACAACAGGCTTTATCTTTAGCTCTAACAGCACGCTTACATTCTTCCTTTTACTAGGGGAAAGTTTTTTCCGACGATTTTGTATTGATTTTAGGAACCCCAACTTCTACTTTTTCGTTAACATGTGTGTAAAATTTCTTACTAGCATTTCTACATATCTATTGGAGAAATCTTTAGGTGGCGGTAGATGTTATTATTATTATAATGACGTATTTTTGCCGGTCAGCTCCGTTGGTATTCTATTTCCATGTGTAAGATTAGATAAAGTTATTCTTAGATGTTGTGCTGATATGAATTTTGATTGGAAGGTGATCACTGCCGTGCAAATGCTGGGTAATTGTCCAATCTAATAAATCTTCGATATCAGGTGTGCACATTGCTAAATCTATGGGGCTGAATGATCCGTCTGCAATAATAAAGTGAGTAGACGTTATATAGTTAAGAAGACATAAATTGTATGAGCCTAGCAAGCTTTGAGGCGTTAATTCTGGTGGTCACAAAAGAAAAAGTTAAATGTTAAGAATTACAAAAATATTGGCAATTAATCAAGATCAAATCTCATCAAATTCCACAACTTTGACCTCTGGAAGATAAAATCAACACCATTGCAAAGCCGCAAAGCTAATGGAAGATTACCATACTGTTGTCAGTTTTGTAATTATTAGTTAATAAAGGATGCCATAATCACGCAGTGATACTTGCAAGATTTTCTACAAAATACGCTGAGGCGACAGTTAAAGTCTTGTTATATTTGAACGCTTTAGCGTGTGGGTCGCATAGTTCTATATTATTCCGCGGGGGATTTCCTCTAGTTGTAGGAGCAGGAGTAGCGTCATTCGAAAGTTGTATAAGCCACTGTTGAACATACGCCAATGAGAAATCGCTGAATGTTAGCAGAAAGACTTTTAGCTGATGAAAGTTTATAAGACTAGAGTTAGTGTAAGAAATCATGAAGGGTTGCACCAAGCAATATGTAAGCTTAGCTGGGTGTAAAATAGTCAGTCGCCGATTAGTTGTTCGAATAGTCAGTCCGCGCGCTGTTCTTCAAAGTAAATAGTTAATTGTTTGCGTATAATTCCTCGAATAATTCTTCAACGGCTTCAAACGGCAATATAAAAAATGAACTAGGCAATAAACTATTGCAGTCATTAATCAATTAATTTTAAAAGTCGAGGTGTTTCGCGCATTGAATTCCACGTTTGGAAAGAAAGTAAAGTAACTGTAAGTAAATCTCCGCGAGGGAACAAAGTGGTATATTTACTCGCACTTGAGACTTGTAGACAAAAGAACGGCATAACAGCAAAGGAATATAAAGTGATTTATAATTGCGGTATCTAGCAAGTGGCATAGTGACACCTACTGTGTCATCGAAAGTGAAATTATTGTGCTTTTGTTAGTGCACCCAAACCCTACATCCCGCATCCTATCATCACAAACCATTTGCAGCACCAGTTAAACGCTACAATTGTCTATGATTCTTCCTCTATTTTTAGTCTGCTTACATTCCCATAGCCTAATGCGGCTATTGGAGTCACCCAACAGTATAGAAGGTTGCGGTAATTGTTGTAAGAGACCTGTTAATTTTGAGAATTTTAATCCTTAGCCGTTTGGTAATTAAACATCACAGGTACATATGGCATGAGAAATGAGAGTGCTAAGAGTAACTGTTTCCAGATCGGAAGTAATTGGAATTTCGTTGTGAGGTAGATTGTTTTTAACTACGTTGCTACGCCTCCACTAGCATGTGAACAATTTGATCTGTTTATATTGTAAGCAATGTAGTGTTTAAGTGTAGCAGCATATGAACTGCTAAACTTGGTTTCCTGTAAACATATGATTTCTGGTGAGCTATTACTGACTAGTAGCTGTAATTATTCAAATTGAATTCGAAAACCGTTAAGGTGCCGTTGTTGCAATATCATATTTATTGTTTTTAATGTACTGTTTATTTTTAGTGATATGGGGAGTTCATTCTTAACCTAAGAACTCTGTTGAGATTTCTGCAGAAGTTTCTTTTCAGTTCTGGACTTCTATTTTTTATGTTACGCTCTGTGAAATGAGGATACAATTTCCTAGGTGTAACAATTAGTGTGTTGATGTCTTTGGTGTATTTAAGTGCTAACTCGTGGATACTAGAACATCCAACTGGGTTCCCAAAGAAACCTTTTAACTAAATAAAGCTGAGTGCATATTCTTGGGAGATTTACCTGTTAATTTTCTAGCAGTATCAAGATCATCCAAATTATGAGCTATTGTCTTCATTTTACTTAACGTTTACTAGTATGAATCACAGTACTCTTTCTTGCTCACCATTGGAAAGTTGATATAAGCTATTGAGGAAGAAATCTGAAAAACGCTCTTCCTGTTCAAAACGTTTTTCATTGTAAGGGCTGCTTATTAGTGAAGGTGGTCTTTTAATTCTTGATAATTGAGTTTCAGAGTTAATCTGTGTTGGCGTTTCCTTTTCTGCTGTTGTGGGCATTGAAGCTTCCATTTGTTTGCTGCAGGGATTTCCAGCGCATGTATTTGCTGATTCTGAAGCTCCTGTGAGATTATTTGCAAGGTGAGATCTATTTAAAGTGCATGCATTAGCTGATTCCGAAGTTCCTGGGAAATGAATTCAAGATGAGATTTGTTATTTACAACAGGTGTAGGAATTGTTTCTGAAGGTTCTGCGATTTTGTTTTCAGGGCAATTTTTGCGGTTATGCTTATTGCCTAGTTCTGGGAAATCCTATAAGGAATCATATTTATATGCCTCTTCTTTTCTTTTGTGGGACAGGGTTTAGTCAAATGTCCTTCGGCTTTGCCACTTGTCAGTTGAGAAGTAAACCCAGTATTTGGTATGTTCATGGTGTATCAGTAGATGCTCTGGTAACTTTTCTAAGTCAACAGGGTAAATGTATTGGGTTGTTTCATAAGTTCGTTCGTTTTGCTCGCAAGTTCCATCTATAGCGCCTGAAAACCCTGAACTCCTCTGTACACTCAAGTTATCATAGTTGCCTAACCACCCCTACGACTTAGAGGTCAACAACCAGACTCGCTATTGAATATGTCAGTGTGTGTTTGTGACTGACGTTGGGTGGAGCAACATTAACTTGTGTTTACAAACTACGGAAAGCAAAAAGTAACATTTCCGACATCTTATGCTGTTTTACAATCCTAAGAGTAATACCGCCTCACAAATTTGTGCTGTCTACAGGGAAGATGCAGTAAAGAATCGAGCATGCCAAAAGTGGTTTAGTCGATTTCGAGCTAGGAATTTCTCCCTAAGTGACAAACCTCGATCTGGACGGTCAATGGTTACGGACGTGGAAAGAATTCATGAAATGATTGTCAACAATTCACGAATGACAACTCGGTCGTTGGCATTGCTGCTCAATTTAGCTCGTGCTACTGTAGCCAGTAACTTGAAAAAAACTGGGTTACATAAATATTCGCAATGTATGGGTCCCTCACGAACTGAGTGGAGCGAATTTGATTCAGCGCGTTTCCATCCGTGACTCCTTATTGAGACGCAAACAGAATGATCGTTTTATGGAACGGCTGGTAACTGGAGATGAGAAGCGGATTGTGTACAACAGCGCCCGAAAGAGTAAATCATGACGCAAGAAAGGGCAGCCACCACTATCGGTTCCTAAACCAGGGCTGCATCCGAAAGGTTATGCTATGCATTTGGTGGGATTGCAAAGAAATCCTGTATTATGAACTTCTTCCGAATAATAAGACTATCAATCCCGAGAAATACTGTTCTCAGTTTGATCGTCTCAAGGCAGCCATTGAAGAGAAAAGACCGGAATTGGGAAACGATGTCATGTTTCACCACGACAACGCCAGATCGCATACCTCTATGGTAACCCGTCAAAATTTGCGTAATTTTGAGTGGGATGTGTTACACCAACCGCCATATTCTCCAGACATTGCCACATCCGACTTTCATCTATTCCGTTCCCTGCAGAATTTCCTGAATGGCAAATGCCTCACTTCCTTGGAGGACTGCAGACTTAACCTCCAAGAGTTCATCAACCAGAAAACCCCACATTTTGGGAAATGGAATTTATAAGCTTCCAGAGAAATGGCAATATATTGTCGACAATAATGGTGTATACTGCAGGAAATAAATAGTCCGTTTACAAAACCTAACTACCGTAGTTATTTATCCTTTGAAGGACATTGCGTTTAAAAATTGTAAACGGAAAGTTCGGCAACTACGCTGTCGCAGCTGTGCTGCGGGTGAGGTATGTTCCCAGGCGTCCTTAGTGATTGAAACGTAACGAAAAACGAAAGAACTTATGCGACAACCCTATACATTTGTCTCCTGAAACTCATGATGTTGGTATTCCCGGGTTCAGATATTCCTGCTCTGAAGTGGGTTAGTCATGGTGCAAGTGAGATACCCATCATAACCCAGTGTTCTTTAAGTATATGCCTTGGAATGTTTGGGTTAGCATTAGTTATAATTTATTCTTTTATTAATGGCCAGTAGAGGTCTGACGTCAAGATAAATGTTATTTATGTGTATATTTGGGTGCAAAATGCCAATATTCCTACCATATGTTTACTTGCCAAATACATACAGATTCTTCCATTAGATATTCTGGATAAAAACCTAATGTTTGAAGGATAAGTGTATTTACTGATGACTAGAACGTATTCTCTTATGCTTATGTTGTCATTAGCTTCAATAGCTATTGCCTGTTCCCTACTAGATGTTGTTTGAGCTGTGGATGCATAACTTTTATTTTCGTTAGCTTTGGTAACCTTTAGGATACTTGAAGTTAGAGAACCTCTGTAATCAGAGGTATGCATTATGTGTCTTAAAAACTAAATCAAAACTAACTTGGTTACCTCGGTCGGATGCCTTCCTGTAGAGAATATGGAACACGAAAAACAGAAAAAAGACCTTATGGTGAAGGTTAATTCAGAATTTAAATGAGATGAAAACGACACATGAGTTTAAAATAAATTAAAATCAAATTAGAATTGTAATTTCAAAGAAATGAACAAGGACTCACAAGATTAGCATTATTATGTACACACTATGTGAAAACATTATGAATTAAGAATTGTTGAAAATACTATATATATATATATGTAAATTGTTATGTTTGCAAAGAATGATTAAGTTATGAAAAATCTATTATAACTTATTTCATGTAAAAAGGACAAGGGAAAAGAATATTGAGTAACACACCTGGAGAAATTACGTTGACAGGAATGAACGAAAACACTACATTCGCAATATTTATGCACAACAGGAAATTAAATATGTAAATAAAAGTGAAAACCAAAACAGAAACATGTTAAAGAGTGAACTCATATTAAATACACTGCCGTTTGTGAAAATTGCAACACCAAGAAGGAAACGCATGAATGCAATGAATTTAATACCACAAGTTAGGTACATGACAAGTTACAAATGATAACCTTTTCAAATCTATACTTTACATTTGAGCTCTAATATTCAGTATTTGGTATGGCCTCCATGCGCTGCAATTAGAACTGCTATACGCCGTGGCATTGAATAAAAAAGGTTCTGAATAAGTTCCTGAGGGATTTCCCTCCACGCAGTTTGTATTCGAGCCCACAAATCCGTGACACTGGTTACTGGAGGAGTGACGCACCAGGTGCCGACCAAACATATCCCAGACATGTTCGATGGGCGACATGTCAGGCGAACGTGCAGGCCAGGGAAGCAATGGTGCCCGTCGCTCTTCGAAGAAGGATTGTACATTCCTCGCAATACGTGGCCGAGCAATATCCTGCTGAAATGTGGCCCATGGAGATGCCTAAAGCAGGGGGAGTACCTCAGGCTCTACAAAACCGTTAGGTACCGGTTGCTGTTCAAAGTGCCCTCCATTCGTAGGAAGCGAGATCGGTTGTTGTAATCAATAGCGCTCCAAACCATCACACCTGGTGTTTGTCCGCTATGTCGCACAACAATGCAGCCCTCCAGGTGGCGCTCAACACGGTACCGCCGGACACGTATGCGGCCATCACTGTAGGACACTTTGAAGCGGGACTCGTCCGAAAAGACTTCATTTTGCCACTCAGCACCCCAGTGATGGTGTTCACGAGCCCATTGCAGTTGGAGGAGCTTGCGGTTTCTAGACAATGGAAGCCGAAGTAATGGAATGCATACTACCAGTCCAACCTGTAACAGACGGCGACGAACCGATGATGCAGATAAGTTCACACCTGTCGCAGTGCTCCAGCATCGAGCCAACACTGTGGATGAAGCTGTACGTTCCGTTACAGCTATGCGAAGAAGATGACGGTCATCCCGTGCTGTGGTCATCTTCCGTGGTCCAGTACCCGTTCTTCGCTGCTTACGACCTTCATCTATCCACTGCTTCCACACACGCATCACTGTCGTAGCAGCATGCCGTGTAAGAGCCGAAATGTCACGGTACGACAAACCCGCTTCCAGGAGACCGATTATTCTGCCCCTTTCGAACTCACTCACATGCCGATATGGCTCCCTTTGACGTCGACAAGGCATACTGGCACTCACTTTATTGCTTCCACCTTGTTTGACAGCTCTGCACTGACATCACTGGGCGCAAAACTGAACTTGTCGGACCGACACGAGAGAGCTCTGCTCGGCCTACGTGTATCCCATCTCTCTGTAAACCTAATCACTTATTGGAATTAATTGTTCTTCCACACAAGCCGTGTGTTGGACAAGGTTGGAAAGGTAGAATCAGACGACTGAAGAATTTGTCCTACCGGCACGTTGCCATGGTAGCTCAGTGGTTAGAGCAACCAGACGAAGACCGGGAGATTCGTGGTTCAAATCCCGGCTATGGCATTGAATTTTTCAGTCGTCCGATTCTACCTTTCTAATCGCTTATTGCTTGCACACTGCTACACTTCCACCAAGTTTGAAGTTTTTCGGGAAATTCTTTCTTGGTGTTGCAATTTTCACAAACGACAGTGTATGTTATTCGTATCAAAATGTAATTTGTTTATCGTAAATAATTTGTATATATGTTATAATTTATTTTGTTACGCTTAGTAACCAAGTAAAGAAAAACAATAAATTTTTTTAATTACCCTCAAAAGCTTTCATAAGAAGCCGACATCTTTAGCAAGGATCAGGGAATTTCTTTAATTGTAAACATGTTACATAATGTTATATGCAATAAGAATCATCAACAAAGATTTGTAATGGCAAAGAATTATGTAACGAAAGTAACAGAATGGATTAAGTAAAGTTGAATACATAAAATATTGTTCAGCGATGTAATTTTCAATTGGCTGGAATGAAATAAATCCCTTTTCTGTGAATTTCATTATTATTGATATTAGTCATTTAAATTGTCTTACCTTTTACAAACACATTAGAAAAACCCTGATGATAAACGTTACTCATTCCCACAACTGAGCTAGAAGTATTCTAAAATCATTTAAAATACACCAGAAATACGCAACACTTTAAACTGAGGATTCCACAAAGTTTTAATAACGTAACTATCCCTATCACGGGTCAACAGTCACTGAGCTAAGAAACACCAGGTGGATATAATAATATCAACTTAGTTTTGGAGCGATAAATACATATCAGATAATTATTGAGTTACACTGAAAGGGAAAACGGGACGACCAGATCGAGCTTCTAGCATACAGGAACCGAGTCCAGACTCACAAATCACGTTTCAACATAGCGCCGCAACTTCAAGGTACGAGCTAGAAAAGAAGGTAACAGTGGAAGGACCCAGGTTCGAGTCGGGGGTAAGAATAGAGACTAAGAAGAGGATCAGAGCATCTTCATCCCACACTAAAGACGAGAGGGACATCGCAAAGTAAGTGCCACTCACTTACGAGTGCATGTAGCTGCGGTGCGCAAAATCTATGAAAAGTAATAAAAGAGGAGTCAAAAAGAGAAGAAGCGAATGCACCTGAGGATTGGGAAGCTGTATCAAATGCAGAATAAAGACTAAACTCAAATCAACAATTCCAAGAAGCTATTGTTAGTATGTCGTCTAAGTTAAAGTTGCAGGTTAATAATATCAGATTAGAGTTAGGAGAAAAAGTAAATTCATTAAATGAGAAAGTCTGCACAGCCAGCACTAAATTAGGAAAAAAAGTAAATCGTGTAAATGATAAAGTCAGTACTATAGGCACTGAGTTAGCTTATATAAAATCAGAACTGGCTAGTAAAATGTAAAATCAGATGTCAGTATTAAATAGCAAAATAAATGTACAAACCACGGAATTTAAAGAAACTGTGACATAATTTAAGGAAGATCAGGCTAGTTTAGCTAAAGTCAATCATGAGATGATAGAAAATTTAAAATTTGAACAACAACCGTTCAAAGCAGAAGTAAATGATGAATTTGAACTGCAATCTGCAGAAACAAATAAGTCAGATTAGAGTATGCAGATGTAAATATACCTAATACAACTAATCATGCAGAACTAAAAAACAGAGGAGGTATGGAAATAGGTATCCTGAATCAAAACATGTCAGAATTAAATTTGAATATATAGAAGGTAATAAATGCCATGGGAAGTGAGAATGTTGATTAAGTAAAAACTTGAAATCTTAAATTTTAACACCAAAGGGTAACATAATAACAATGAAAAAACCTTAAAGAATGAAATAAAGATTTTGCAAGAAGGTATCAATCAAGACAAAAAAATGCAAATAATTTAAACCGCCTTCTAGTAGCAATTCAGAGCAATAGCAAAACATATGAAGGGTATAGTATAGATACAGAAGACAATGACTTCGAAAATTATGAGAACAAAAATGAGAATTTTATATGTTAAACTGTAGTGTATTTAAGAAATAAACCCACAGAGGAGTTACACAGCCTGTGAGACACACGCATTACATGATAGTAGCACACACCATATAACAAATACACATGAAAATTGTTCATACACAAATCAAATATTAGGTGAAATCAGTGCACCTATTTTCGATTAAGAGTTAGGATCTTAACCAAAATCATTTCGTAAGGAGAAGGATATATCCTGCAAAATTAAGAAAATTATAAACGAATTACGGATCATAATTGAAATAAAATGCCTAAAAATAAAAATTCTTCACTGACTTAAACCTACTTTTGCTTGGAATGAGAGCTATACTTTGCTCAGAAATTTATTTTTGGCAAGGTATTGGAGTTCAGGACGTCAAAAAAATTAGGGTAGAGCTACGAACAGGAAGGTAGAAAATAAATGCAAACCCATAGGATCACCACTGTCAGAACAGGATATAACATGAACTGCTGTTAGACATCTTCCAGTCACCATAAGACACAATATTATTGTTGCAAATGCAGTACCCTTCGCAGATGTAATTGAGTTACTTACAGTTTTTGAATATCAGTCAATGACACAAACAGGTACACAACAAACATCTACAAACGCTACACATCATCTTACCCAAACCCAATGTAACAGACCAATAAACATTCTTTCAGTACAGGAACAAAAATACAAATTTTCGTGAGGGGAGGGCAGAAATCAATCAGTCTTATTATGCCCAAAACAACAATGATACCTATGCCCAAAACAGGAGAAATCACTACCAGAACACATCAGGATCAAACAGAAATGGAAATGCGAGAAACATTGGGAGCCCAAGGGAAGAAACCCAAGTGTGAATTACATATACAGGAATAGGAGAAATACACCGTCACGGTTAAGAATCCTACCATTATCAAAATATAAACCAGGGACCATCCTATAATGATCAAACGAGAAACAGATGTACAATACCGAACGAACCAGCTTACACATATCGAGAGTCAAACTCAGATCCTCAGAATACAGAAATACCAAATTATCCATCCAGATGATACAAAATAATACACAACCACCTAAAATATCGTCGGAAAAAGAATAGAGAACAATTACTTGGTTCCGGCTAATGGTCCTATGACAGTGACAAACTAATAATTTGAGCCAACATCCGCCCAGAAACGATCAGCGGTGATGCCAAAGTTCCCAAAAACAGTCAGAATATTTAGAAACGAGTACGTTAAATAATGCTACACATGACAAAACGATGTTAAAAGAGCAGCTTTAAACAACAAAACTGAGTAAATGAATCCACTATGTATATACATACATACATACATACATACATACATACATACATACATACATACATACATACATTATTCAGAAGATATATGAAGGAATGTTAAACATTGGAGCTACAACGACTGTTTGCAGCGAGATATTATTCCAGGAAACGATAAAGAAAACACAATAAACTTTTCAACAGCATGTGGAGTTTATTATAGTGTAGGAATAGGAAAAAGAAGAGAAATAATGAGGCATTAGGTTATGTTAAAAATTCAAGTTAGAGGCTGGGAGAGCGAATTTATTGCATTAGTTGTTCCAAAGTTGGCAACTACCGTAATCTTGGGTAGTGATATTTTGCATTATTGGATGAATATATTGATTTTGGGTAGCGTATGTTAATAATTATAAAAGACAGCAATGGGATAATTATTTTTCGCTGGAAGAATAATATAATAATGAAAATAGAAGCTATGAGGGAATAGAATTAGAAGAAGAGAGACTTTTTGTAGAATATGTAATCGTCGATGAAGAAATAGATATAACAGCAATTAATGTATTGGAAGAACAGGAGATAAAGAACAATTATAAACAAACAAGCGCTTGCGATAACGTTTTCTGCCTGAGCTGCGAGAACGTAAAAATATATCACTCCTACCCAAAAGAAATGTATGAACAAAAATCCATGATAAGAAAGGAGCCAGATGCAACGACCTACAAAACATTTGAAAATACAGTAGTGGAATACCGCAATATAACCAAAGAACAGAAGGTTATCCTCCGTGGTCTAGGGGTATCATACTAGTCTGTGCTTCCCGAGGTCGAGGGTTAAAACCCGAACGAGAGCAATGGAAATTTTAATGCGTAAAAATCCTCAGCATGGCTTCCTTCAGAGGGGAAGTAAAGCTGGAGGTCTTATGTCGTAGATTTACGCCACATAAATAACCCCAAGCCTGATAAAGAGGCCTGTGAGCAAAATTTCCTGTCCTCCACGCCCAATCTACAATAGGACGCTTAGAATAATCTTAGTTAAACAGCGTACATAAATACAATTTAGTTTAACTTCATTTTTAAACAATAGAAGAATGAATTAATGCAGCTATTGCTTAAACATAGAAACGTATTTTCAGAGAAACCTGGAAAGCGTAACACCCACACAAATTATTCTTATGTAAAAAGAGTAAAAGCAGATACACATAAATGTACAGTTATCACTAACTCAATACGTAGGCAGACGGATGAAGTAAACCAGAACACATTGCAAAACGAAATAATTGAATTGTCAGACACACCATATATAAATGGTTTATACTAGGTTCATAAAAAGCAAAATAAATTACATATGACTTTAGATGCAAGAACTGTAAATTGCTACACGTTACCAGATCACTTCAGGTCACCAGGAGTGGACCAAATATTGTAGCGTTTAATAATCAATAATCAGCAGACTAATGAAGCCCATTAAGGTTAGCTCTGGTAGAGATATTCTCGATAGATATTTTAGGACGATTTCCAAATTCAAAAATGGGCAATCGTTATATAGTAGCAGTCTGCGAGTCCCTGTCTAAACGCTTGGAACTCCATGCAATCCCAGAAGCTTCAATAGAAAACGGGACCGAATTATTTTGGGCGACGTTAACTACAGTCTTGGCGTGCCTATGTATATACTATTGGCCAGAGGTTCAGTGTTTATGATTGAGGTGACGCAAGAGTTACTTAAGCTAATGCCGACAATCCCGAATTTCATGACAGCCAACAGACCGCAGATAAACGGCTTAATAGAACGAGAGAACAGAACCATCGCGCTAGTAATAAGCAAGTATGTAAATTCCTAACACACTGATTGAGATAGCAATTTAGAAAAAGTTCTGTTTGCGATCAATACTAGTTAAACAGGTAAGCACATTGTTCACTCCATTCGAACTCCTTTATGCGCGAAACCCTGTGTTGCCTTCTGACGCACGGTCACAGAGCACAGATCAAAATTTATTCTTGTAACAAACGAGAGACGCAGTTGTAAAGACAATGGCTCTAGCATCTGAAAATATAGCCAAGGGCCAGGGAAAAAATTAACAATTATACGACAAAAGAAGGCGGCACGTTTAATATAAGGTTGGTGACCTAGTAAAACTTTATACCCCTAAGAGCCAGGTAGGAAGAGCTACAAAACTGTTAATGAACTATACAGGACCGTACAAAGTAGTGAAAAAACCAAGTCCCTTGAACTACATGATAAAAACCAGAAACTCTAAGAAACAGCAAAACGTCCACATAAGCAGAATTTCATGATCTTGCGTAAGAAGGTAGGAATAAGAAACGTTTGCTAAAACACACAGAAAATGCAAGTATGCAAGAGAATGATATGAGATTGACGCACTCACGCAAAAGAAAGGGAAATTGCTGACGTACCACTTTCCAACACACACACACACTTGCAAAAGTGTTTCCACACACAAACTCCAAAATGCATAGTCTTCCACACCCATGCAACAACAAATGACGTTAAAAGAGAAGATGGAAAATAAAAGGAAACAAGGAAAAGAGGAAAGATGTAAAGCTTTAAATTTTCACAATAGTTCTCGAATGCTTGAAAGACTTTAAGTGATTTGTTATAATATAATGCATTATTGCTTTACAACTCCAGCACAGCTAAAGTTGTTTTTGTAAGACAGATGCTAATTCACGTGACCCAACTGTTTTTGAGGTATAAGGGAGGAAAATGTCTTAAGTGAGGTACAGTAGGTAATCCGAAAACGAGAGGCTGGAGTTTTTTCACTTCTTAAGACATCAAATGGTCGGAATTAAAGATTTGAACAAAGTATATTCCTGTCCCAGAAGCTAAGTTCGGGAATACAATTTTAGATGAAAGTTGATTTTAAGGACGTTTATGGTGTACGTTTCAACCAATATGTGTACATGAGTTATCAGGGTCTTATGATTTTCCCATACCTTCAGTAGTAGTATAAAAACTGAAAATTATAACTTGAGTATTTTATGAATGTCTAAGAATTATTGAATGTTTATGCTTAATCTTAGCATTTTTTGTGTGTACTTAAGTTATTTTGAAAATAAATTATGACAAATGATAAGTCAGCTCATTTCTGAAAAAAAATAGATTTTGCAGGCAAAAACTATAAATAAATAAAAATCTATGATAGAGGGAACACAGGATAATGCAGAGTTAAAAGTAATTTATAGTATAAGGGTTAGGGATGCTAAATCTTTAAATTAACGTTCAACATATATTTAAATGCTTTGTGGCAAGCAAGCGATAACCAAAAGCGTAATGTTATAGGAGTAGTTTCAAGAAGCGAAAACAAGCATGAAGGTATACTTGCAAAGATAAATGTTTCAACAGCAACTGGTCGCCAGAAATCCCGCATTTAAGTTTGTCACAGATTCCAGCAATCATGGCAAGGCACGCGATACGGCAAGAATGCACTTTAACTTTGCCTATGCTGACAGCATTGTACGCATGGACAGCGCTGCTAACCCTGCTGGTAGCAGTTATAAAGAGACCGGAACTAATAATAGCAGCTAATATTGCAGCTACGAAGGCGAGCACCATTTTACAAGATGAGGTTATCGAAATTATTGAGATTTTCTTCTTAATGTTATGTTTGATAGTGATAACTGAGGTAGGATATAAACTTCTAGGAACATTTTGCCGCAAAAATCCAAGCAGAAGCGAAAATCCCACTACACAGACACCAACAAGTGTAATTTTGATTTTAGCAACGCGAATGCATTTGGGGTCCGAAGGAGTTCAAGCCTGAACCAAATGCTGAACTTATGAAAACGCAAAAAAAAATTGGGAAGCGCAGTTTATATATCTAAATGTAATAAAAAGTAAGTAGAAATAAGAAAGTAAAATCACAACAGAGTAATCACAGGTAAACGCCGAAAATTCACAGAAACACTTATGAAAGCGTTACAAGGGTAACACTTCAAACGCGATGATACGCGAATAAAAATAAAATACTTTAACGAGGAGAGCGACATAGGTCTCACCTCCATGGACGTTAAACACACAATGCCAACACGAGGTTTGGCAACAAAGAGGGGACGTAGACAATGTCGAGCGAGATGCTGACACACAGCATTTCTCACGATTGGCAAGAAATGAACTTTGGACAGAGGAATTGGCGCGTAATATGGTAGAGTCTGTGGATGTACAGGAAACGCGGGGACGATATAAGTAGAGAGGATTAAGAGTTAATCTAGTGAAAAAAGCGGAAGGCAGAGGAAACACTGAGCCCCGATGGTACTAATTATAGCACTCAAATAAATATAAATAAGGTGTTAACAATCAGTAATCATAGCATGTAAATAATCCTAGCACGTAAACATATTATTTTCGTTTTATGTGGTTCCTAATGATATAGTTAAATCTGTTTACCGATACAGCAGACCAAAATGCAGTTGCCGTGACAGGAGGATCCACAAAACCGCAGGAAACAGAAGCACGAGGAATTAATGACCAAGTTAATAGTCCTCGGTCAAGAGCCAGGACATTGGGAACATTTTATGTGTCACAGGAATCCTCTAGGGGGAAAGTAATATAAAATAATTAACTTGCCCATAGGGATTAAAAAAACCAAGTCTGTTAATTGATCCCCCCATAAATAAGGAAACACAGGAATAGTTATAAGAATTTGCATACGTTCAATTGGTAACTAACAGTGCAATTAATATGTTCCAGAATCCGCAGAGAACGCGTCGTTCAATATTCCAACAAGAATGAGAAGGACATTAGGATTGAATCGCGCGGGACGTCCAGACCGTCCAAACCAAGGAGAAGAGGTCTACAAAATTGTAGGAAGGAAGAGAAAAGGAAGAATCAGACACAAAGCACCAAACCATGACACGAAAATACCATTACATTGTACAGATGTAGATCATCAAATTATTGTAAATCATAGCCAAAGCAGAATTTGTACCCTTAAAGTAGCGCGAGCAGAACTTATCAGCATTACATCGTACGTGGAGAGTAAGGTTCAGATGTTTTTTTCTGTTACTTTTCGTCAAAATTCGGAGATAGGCAAAGCATCGGCAGGGTTGCATCCTCATTTATTTTCTCACGGAATTTACTTTTCCCTTCGCTATGTGTATATTCATCCTGGAAAAATTAAAACCGCATAATCCCTCGCACATTTCTGAAATATAACCTGTCTACAAGAAGAAATCCTTTCGCTGTGCACCGAGAATTGGGGAAATCACGACGACATACACCGCGTTTTAAGAAGAAGCGGAACCAATGTAGAAACCAGGATAGGAAATAGCCAAGCATGATCATTGATCGCTAATGGCGTCCATCCCTTCGGTGAGTACCTAAACTGGAAGGTAGACGTACAAGCTAAAGAAATACCACTGAAACACCTCAGGAGTAACACGCTATTAAACGGAAATGACTGCGAGTGAGAACGATCCAGTCAGCAAGAAAGTCCATAGTCATGCTGGCAGCGCATACTACAGCTTCGAACATAAAATATGAAACAAGGAAAACACAAGAGTCGTGTAACCGGTCAGAACTTAGCAGACGAACCTACCGCTATGTTTTCTCTACCTCTAAAGAGAACTCTTCCATTAATTCTGAGTCTTGTATAGCGAAGTGAGTATCTCAGTACTAGAATACCAAAGCGGAAATGGTTAATCGTTATTGTTTTTTCTTATTTCGCTATGGAGATAACCCTAGTACACCTAAGATCAATGGTTTTCTCTCTGTTACATTTTAATTCCAAGGTTGGAATTTGTACGAGGTAGCGAGGTTCGAAAAGAGTATCAAGAATTACGTTAGTATTGCCAATAGGCGATAAAGTGCTGAAACCATGAAGACACGCCTTTGAAGGACACGGACTGCCCGGTAACCAATCGAAAGAATATTTAATGATCGCAAATCGAGGTCACCGGAGACATCACTTTCACTCTCGTCGAAGTAGATGGCGAAGCTCTGCGCAACAAGAGATACTTCACACCCTCAACATAATTAAGTTGTTTGTAAATGTCTACATTCACTCTTAGCTACGTACAGGTAAGATGCACTAAGGTTAAAGTTTTGCTCACACTGGCCGATAGACTATCCTACACCCTACACGTTTCCCTTAACTGCAACTATGTACATTAAGCATGAATACAACGCTTACTTCTTATACCACACCCCTGGGTCCTTTATTTGACGCCTCGCCCAATAACGCACCTGCCTACGCCGTACCTACACCCGCGAGTACACTACCGACCTCCCAATCTGAGCCTACCGCCCCCCCCCCCCTTTGGGGCTAGCAACACCCGTGTGCTACAATTTTAAACCGATTAAGAAAAGAAAAATATTTCACCACAATTGCTTTAAATCGATCATTTTGGCAAGTGCTCTTAGCCAAAGGAGTGAGAAATTATACCGGATTCATCCACGATGGGAAAACATATCACTTTATAAGATGTGTTAATTGAAGGTCTACGAGTATTGGCGCATTACTGAGAGCTCTACACAGTATTTTTGAAGGAGATATAAAGGAATTTATATCACTGTACATCGTAAATTCCGGATGTACAATGACTGGGAATCACGCCTAAAACACATAGAATTCATCTAGCAAATATTTGTGCAAAGTGGAATGACAATTGATCTTGCAAACTCAAAACTTTTCACTAAAGAAGCAGAATGTTTTGGGTTACGTCATTTCAGCTGATGGTATAAAACCACATCCTAATAGAGTAACAGGTATTGAAGAGATACCAGCATCAATCAATTTAAAACAGCTACAAATGTATCTTGAGATGCTACAATATCAGAGTAAATGCTTTTATAAATATGCTTCAGAATTTTAACCCTTAAAAGAAATACTTACGTATGATATAACATGAAATTAGCAAAATAAACACTAAAAGGCATTCCAAAAATCACAAGCACATTTCGAAATCTCAATTCTACTAGAAGGACCTATAGCAGAATTGTCATAAGAGACGCCTTATCAACGAGATACGGTGCAGTACTACTATAAATATGGGTAGATGGAGATAAGCATGTGATTTCTACAGCATCCAGACCCGTTACAAACACAGAAGCCAACGCATGTATCATGAAAATAGAGATAGCCGCAGGGTATTTTGCTTTGATTAAAGTCAGATAATTTGTTTACAATTGTAAGATCATATTATGTACTGGCACATAAGTTTATCATTCATACAAAAGCGCAAACTCACAAACTCTAAAATATCTAGGTACGCCCATGAAATAACTCCTTGTGATATTAAAATCAGGGAAGATTCAGGAAAGGATAACATATTCAGTGACACCTTATCAAGATTAAGACCTACGCTTTCTTGCTGAAACAATGCACAACAGGTACCATGAAATAAAAGTCTTAAATCTAAACTTGAAGCCAAGCAATAGCTTTCTGAAGAATATAAAAAAATACAGACAAGCCACAGAAGGAGGATCTAGAGTTATAAAAGCTAATCACAACAGCACCAGAAATAAATAAAGATAGTATATGAAGCATAGGAAAGCTAGGAGGTATTATATACAAATTACATATAGAAATATCGGAAAATGGAAAGTTATTATTCGATCAAGCACAGAAGGAAACAGTTCTAACCTTTCACCAAGCCCAAACACACTAAAGCACAGAAAAAACAGAACTTAACATCAGTGGAAGCTTATGTATCAAACACTCATAGAGAAAAGTTAGAAATTGCATATCGACATGTGAACTGTGCCAAAGAGCTAAATCTTTACATGGGAAATATGGCATAGAGCCAGGAACTATTATCAGAAACAAGAAGAATACTGTTGTAACAATGGATGAACACAGCGAATTAGCTGTTGGCAATTATACTTCAATATATTTTAGATGTGTATGATGTAGTCACTAAATTTGTAAAAATTTGGCCTACAAGAAACATTAACAGTAGAGCATGCCTAAAGAAAACAACAGAGGATTGCATACCTAAGTATGGGGAATCGAAGATGTTCTCTCTGATAATGCATCTGTACATACCAGTAAAGTATTCACAAAAACTTTAAAGAAAACAACGAATTAAGTTTCCTATTCCTCAGCATATTTTCCACAAGGAAATCCTTGTGAGAGATGCTTAAGGGACATATCAGTCTATTTTCGTTTACCGTTTCATAGAAATCATTCAGGTTGGGTAGACCATTGCCAAAAAATCGTAAATTTGCTAAACTATACCATAAATGCTGCATAATTCACACAGGCAGAACTAATGCTAGGCAAAGTACCTAAACCAATATTCAATATATACCTGATACCATACCTAAAGACAAAGAGCTAACAGAAGCAGAATATATCATAGCTTCTAAAAGAATACAAGAGAAAGCAGGGACAAGGGAAAGGAAAGTGAAGAGCAGAAAAAAGAAATGGGAACCATTAATAAATGATAATGTATTGTTAAGGAAAATATATTTATTACACGCAACCAAGAAAAGAACCTACAAAATGGAATTATTGTACACTGGACCATATACCATAAAGAAAAGTTGGACATCATACATATAGATTGCAAGACATGAATGGAAAATTCATTGGCAGACACCATAAGCAAAACATCAGATTATTTAAACAACCCCCAGAACAGGAAGAAGAAAAATAAAATTTTACCACAAAAACAGCTCTTACACAAAACCACTTCACTTAGTAACCTAAAATGAATACATTTACTTCTATTATGCAATATATATACATATTGTGGATTAAATTTTTCTTTCATTACAATTTACATGAATCGAAACTTCATTTATGAACTGTAAAAAATACTTCTACCATTTTATTCAGAGAAGAAAAACAAAATCCATTACCATAAAGTGAAATAAAAAGGGGCATTTAATGCACAATTTAAATGAGATGAAAACGACTTATGAATTTAAAATGAACTAAAATCAAATTAGAATTGTAGTTTCAAAGAAATGAGCAAGGACTGACAAGTTTATCATTATTATGCATACATCGTGTTAAAAATTGTAAATTAGGAACTATCGGAATATACTGTATATCTATAATACCAAATATGTGTCTGTCTCTTAATGTTTAATATTTACAAAGAACGTTGTGTTATCAAAAATCGATTAAAAATTTGTTGCGTGTAAACATAACGAAGGAAAAGAAAACGAATAACGGACTTAGAGAAAAACCCTTAACATGAATGAACGAAAACATTGCATTCGCAATATTTATACATAACAGGAAATTAAATATATAAATAAAAATGAACACTAAATAGAAACTTTTTGAAGAAGGAATTCATATTATATATGTTATTTGTGTGAGAATGTAATTTTTATGCTGTATAATTTGTATATATGTTACAACCAGGGTTAGGATTTTTAGGTGCAAACTTCAGACGAAAAAAGGAAGGGAAAAGGCACTCAAATAGGGTGAAAAAGGGACAATAAGGTGCTGGTTTATTTAAGGGGATGCACAACTGAAATTGCTATTTTCTAAACTATCCATTCAATTGGGCTGAAATGTTAACCACATGTCAGTCTTCTTTAGATATAATTATCTTGGGAATTTCAATCCAAAGTCTTAATTAGTTTTCAAGTTATTAATTTTCAAAATATAAAATTATGGGTGTATGCAAAATGCAACACATGATGCATTTTTAAAAAAAAATCTTATGTCGCTTCTATGTCAAGGAACTACAAATCTGTCATATATTTTTCTCTACCGCTGTTAGTTAAAGAGAAAAAAAGGTTTTGCAGTTCTGTAGTTGCATTTTTTTTCGTTTTTTTTTGTATACATTGTTATCTTCAAAAATCAGCAGCGCATAAACTATTCATTACACAGAAAAATTATAGGACAGTTCTATTTATTTATTTAGGTTTTTGAAATCAGCATAAAAATGTCAATATGAACGGATGAAAACTACATCGTGTGGAACATTTTGAATATGCAGAAATGATGATAATCAGAAACGCCTTAAAATTAAGTTTTAAAAATATAAGCAGCTACCAACCAAATGCGCAAGGGTATTTAAAAAGTCTCGTAACGATCCTGAAGCGTTCGCTAGGTCAAAAATAAAAGTGGATTCTAAAACCACAAGCAATGGAGAATTTTTTGGAAACATGTTTTTTTTTTTTTTTTTTTAGATATTTTGAGATCTTGGGTTAATTTCAGTTGTGCATTCCCTTAACTAATTCAACGATTTCTCTTTCCTCTATTATAATGTATTGAACTACAAACAAGTACATCAAATTATGATTCATCAAAAGAAGCAAAAAACATGAAGCCTTTGTACTTCAAGATATTAAGCATCTCCACATTTTTCAAAGTAAGTCTGTTTCTATTAGGAGATGGAATGTCTTTGTAGATACTAAAGCTTATTTCAACATCCACAGAAACCAGTGGGGCAAACCTTGTATTCACTCGGAATGGTAACTCTACAGATGTGGCGAATTCCTCAATGTCTGGAATCTTTTGAAGACTAGATTCAAGTTTGTCTTTGGCAAAGCCATCTAATTGCTCCCTCACGGAAGCAAAATATGTCATTGTTTTTCATCTTTCAGACCTTGTTCTTCCAATCGTTTAATAGCTGCAGGCAGGTACTAGTAACTATGGACATAATATAGTTCTGTCAGCAAATTATGTATTTTCTCCGGTAACAGAAGTTGCTGTGCCTTGGAAATTGCACCTGCGTCGGATGGATCCAAAGAAAGCACATCTTTAATTTTGTCGAAATTCTCACAAAACATAGCAGCACACTCAATCCAAGATCCCCAGCGAGTAATGACCGGGAAATTTGGAAGGTGCAGGCCAGTGATTTACCTGTAGTAAACAACACGGCTCGGAGCTTTCAGTAGAATCTTCTTCAGGGCATAGATGAATTGATTTGCGATGTCGTATTCGTTCCGTGTGGATTCACAAACCCTGTTAACCCTCCGTCAGTCACTAGGGGCCTGAGAGATCCCTGGCATTATATAAATGTTATAATTTTCGAACGAACGCACCTATGCAATTGCCTGACTAGGACATCTAACATTACACTTTGCGCGATTATTTGCTGCAGCGAATACCTTATCTGTTTATTTGTTTGGCTGGAGGAATGACTAATCAGCAGTTACGTGTCACACAGGTCAACCAGGCCCCGCGCGCCTGCTCTCGTTACATATTGTTGACAGATTTGGTTCTCATTAGCTTTTGTGCAATATGTCTTTGCTATTGCAAGGAGCTGTTTCTGCTTCGTTACGAATACGAGTAAAAGGTACGATCTACAAAATCCGATTGATTTGGAAGAAGTACATCGCCTACTTTTCGATGATGATGCCTTGCCCGTGGATGACAACTTATATTCCGAATGGCTATGTCCGAAAAACGATTCAGTTTTCTAATACGCTGTATTCGCATTGATGACAAAAGCTCAAGACTGGAGCGACGAAAATTGGATAAATTGGCTGCTGTTAGAGAAATGTTTACATTGTTTCTGAACAACTGTCAGAACCATTATTCTCTTGGACAAAATGTCACTGTCGATGAACAGTTGCTGGCATTCCGTGGTCGATGTGGTTTTAGACAATATAAACCATCCAAGCCAAACAAGTATGGCATAAGGATATTCTGTTTGAGTGATGCAAAACTGTTTTATACAACTAACATGGAGATTTATTGTGGAACAGCAGCCGGACGTACCATATTTGCAAACCGAGTTCGGCAGAGGCTGTAGTGCTGAGACTAACTGAACCAATCTCTGGCACTGGACGAAACGTTACTGCAAATAATTGGTTTACCAGTGTATTGCTGGTGAATGAATTGCGCAAAAGACAACTTTCTTTCGTTGGTACAGTGCGAAGGAACAAAAAAGATTTACCCACTAATTTCACTTCTCCAAAAGATCGTAGTCAGTACGAAAGCATATTTGGCTTCACAAAAAATGAAACGCTTGTTTTATATGTTCCGAAAAAGGGTAAAACAGTAGTTTTGCTCTCAAGTCTACATGTTTCATCCACACAGTTATCAGAAGGCGCTGAGAAAAAGCCTGAAATAATCCTGCATTACAACGATACTAAATATGGAGTTGATGTAGTAGATAAATTGTGTGCTACATACAGTGTAGCTAGAACAACGAGAAGGTGGCCCATGGTAATTTTTTACCATATCTTGAACATTGCAGGCATTAATTCTAGGGTTATCTTCCTTGGAAAGTCAAAATACATATTCCACAAGGCAAGAGTATTTGAAAGCACTATCTTTAGCTTTACTGTTACAACAGCTACAAAGGAGAGCAACAGCATCAAATCTACCCGGTGATTTGAAAGGCCTTTTGACAAAATATAAACCTGAAGAATCCGGCGTAGATGAATTTTCAAATACATCGCTACACACATTGAAAAGGAAACGATGTGAACCCTGCAACAAAGACAAAATGAACTGCAAAACTTAATATGCGTGTGGGAAATGCAACATCCCCTCTGTGTTTGAGCAAACATGCTAAAATTATTTGCGAAATTTGCTTAGTCGGGGAAAACACGGATGAGATAGATGATTCTGAGTAACTGAACATTTGAAATTACAAGTTGTATGTATACCTGTAAATGGCAATGTATTTCTTTATACTTACTGTAATACAATTTATAACGTATATGTACTCAAATTTTAGCTTGTATTTTTATTTTGAAACATAATACCTACTAATGAAAGCCTTGTACACTTAATCTAAATAAAGGTAAAAACAGGAAAAAAAGGAAATAAACGAAAGAAAACAAAAATACAAACAATAACAACAAAAATATTGCGCGGGTTTACTAGGCCCCGCGCGACTAACGGCGTTCTACCAAAGCGCGCGCCTGACGGAGGGTTAAGGGCATGAACCAAGCATGTCACATGCTTCAAGTTAGGAAATAAAGGTTTAAATTGGTTAACAGCTGAAACCATGTATGGAGCCTGGTCCGTAACCATAAGAAGAAGTTCTTCAAACTCGATACCAGTAAGCCAGAGTTTTTAGCAGAAGTCCATAATGGATTGAATTACTGTACTGGCGTTGACTTTCTGCAGCTCGTACATTTTTAATAACATGGGCTTAACTTTCTCCCCTGATAAGGGGAAAACTAAAATGTTCAAAACATATCGTTCTATTGTCTATGGCTTCATGATGATTCCCACATCGCAATCAGGCACTTTCTCCTTGATTCTTTCTATGGTTTCTTGGTAAGCATGCCCCATGTAGTTTTTTCTTAAAGTGCTCTTATCGGGCATTGAAATCTTTGTGTATTTTTAGAGAAATCCCTTGAAGGCTGGAAGGTTCACCTTATTGAGTGGAATTCCTGCTTGTGTAAGAGCTGCACAAAAATCATTGTTTAATTCCTTCAAGTTTTGGCTTTTTGAAGACCTCTGTTGAAACGCATTTCATAACAGAGGTTGCCGTGATTTCCTTGCTTGAAGAGTCTTGTTTATTTGATGCTTAGAGCTGGAAATGTGTTGTTTGATGCGATCTCGATGGTGTTTTTCATCTAACAAAATTCCTGAAACACAAGCAGTACATCGCATAACATTTCCATCAGTGTCTATGAAATCTTGTTTGAATTCCTCAGCCAGAACAATAAATCGAGCACTGGACACCTTTGGCATGGTAAAATCTAGTACTAGTACATTCGTTTAGTAATGTAACATAGAGTGCGAGTGTATTACTTATATTTATTTAATATTAATTGTAGCCCCACGTTGTGGTAGCCAATTTGTAACGGTATTCTTTATAATGTTATTACTTGTGATGTTTGTGTATTTATGTGTTTACTTCATGTGAAGCCATCTTGTGACGTCATTCATTTGTTCGGTTTGTAGATCCATCTAGTGTTAGCAATTTGTGGTAGTATTAGTGTTTGAAAGAATTTTAATTTTTGTTTACTGTCCTCCGGCTAGCTATTATTTCTCGGTCGAACATGTCTCTTGATCAGAGTGTGTAAACGGAAAGGAATCTTTTATCCAAATATAACACTGATGGAAATTTGTTTTACACATTTATTGTCGAACACGTTAACTATCACATTTATACATTGATCTTAACACTCGCCAAACTGAAACTGTTATAACAACTTCTTACTGATAATTCTTTTAATCCAAATACTTCAATCTTTTTGTATAATTAACCTTACAACACTTTAGATTATTCATAATTCTGCTGCGCGTAACTTGTGAATCGATACCCGACGTTTGCCGTACAAATACTTTCGACGAACTGACTGAAGACGACGTGTAGTGTACACAGATTTTTGATGAACTGACATGACGCTACCTCTAACCTACCCTATTTATACTCCTTCATCCAGATACGCCTAAAGATTATAACTGAACTGCTATTGGCTAATAAAACGCGCCAACATTAGCGTCTATTTTAATATCCAATGAAAATTATGAATACATATGCTCTAGGGAAATATTCCAGAAGATTCTCAACGGAAAAACGCGCCAACATTACGTAACTTTCTCGTTTCCAATAATGATAAACAGCTCACCCCCCCCCTCTGCATTATTGCACGCTATTATTGACAGTTTCAGTAAGGCATTAAAAACTTACTTCTCAACAATAATTACAATAAACAAATATCTCAAATTAATGTCACATAAAAATGCATATTCATATTACAATCATTATTTACATTTAAGTAATTTGTGATACAAATTACTGCATTATATGCCCCACTAGAAACATAATTATGAATATTTACAACTTGTTTGGAAATTTTATAATTGGGTTTTTAGTCTCCTAAATCTTGGAACACACGCTATCACTTTCACTTAACACTTCACACGCATTTAACACACGATATATGTTTTGTCTTTATCTTGCCACTACTTACTGGCTCTGGTTTAATGTGTTTAGACTTTAATCTGACATTACAAAAAAAAAAATTTTTATAGCAAATACTGTACCCTGAAGTATTTAATTACTGTTACAAAAAATGGTTTAATTTCTTATATTGTTAACAAAAATTTATCACTTCAAGAATTTTTTTTGTAATTATTAAACATATTTACCAAAAATATTCACCCTCTACACAAATATATTGATATCTCTTAAGTCTAGACAATGTTTCACCTTTTCTGTTTGCTACATAAGTATTTGTTTTTTTTATTATTATTATTTTTACCCATTTTTGTTATTTTGTACTTTATTTTAACAATACTCTTGGAATTGTATTTACGTACTTTTACTTTAATATCATATTAAGTTTCAATCTTTACATTCTTAATTTTCAAATACTGTTATAGTTACAAAAAAATTTAATTTTTTTTTAAATAAACATTTCTCTTTTTTTTATAATTTATTTCTCTTTTCAAATGACATATAAATAATTAACCCTCTTACGTTCCAATACATTGCTCTGCAAGTCATCTTTAACTATCCAGCATTTACTTTACATCTCATTGCTATTTACCCTCCTGGATCAAATTGTGTGTGGCTAAACATTACTCGTAGCCGTATCCTAACCTTCAAAAATTTGTTCATGAATAACCTCTTATATTCATATGAAATTTCGTCCCATGATAACATTTGAATACAATCTAAAGTTTCCTGAACAACACATCTTTTAACAACTGTCATTTTGAATTCTTCTACTATCTCTTTAATCTGAGAGTACTCTGACAAATCTGTCATAAGCTGTACTGGACTGGAGTTTTCAATTTGAACAGCTTGGTACAATTTATTTCTTTGCATTACTGACTCATTCTGTATTTCTGATATTTCCCCTCTGAAATTAACTTGCGCCTGATTCACATCTACATTCATAACCTCTTTCATCTCTCTTATCTCACTTGAAATGTTACTCATTCTACTACCTGACTCTGTACATTCTACCTCAACATGTTCACTTTTAGTATTAACCTCACCTTTTTTGTTACCTATTTCCATGCTCATGTCTAGCATTTTCTCTGAAACTTCTCCTATCTCACTTGCTATTATTTCCTTTTTTTCATCTCTCATTTTTGGCATACTACTATCTAGCTTCATAACTTTCTTTTCAATTTCCTCACTGCTTTGATCTACTGTTTGCTCTAATTTCTCATTCCTCCTACCAATATCTTCCCTTAATTCCCTATGACTCTTTTCCATATTCTCATTAGTCTTTTTTATATCTTCTCTAAATTTCTCAATACTCTTATTTACTGTTTCACAAATATTTCTCATTATTTCCATCATTTCCTTCATCATACCAGCATCAATAGTAATATTTCCTGCTATTCTATTCTTACTTTCTGCACTAACATTTCCTCCCTCAAATTCTACATGGTTTGAGCTATTTTCTGTAACCTGTATTGAATTACAGCTAACTGTTACATTATCCCCTTCCATCATTGTTTCTTCAATATTATTAGTAGCCATTGTTTTTTTGTTTTCTAAAAAAAATTACGATACTCTGACCTTTGTGATGCTGTCTGTTGCTGTTACTTTGATGTCCAGCTTCCTACCCCTCTCTCCTAGGTTATATGTTGCTTCTGCGTTGTGTTATGATGAATCTACGTCGTCTCGATGTTTTTGTGTCCACTCATCCGCGTCGTTTGTCGTTCTTCTAGTTGTTTCTGGAATCTGCATCTTCTCGATGTTTTTGTAGTTGAATTCCCCTGTTGCCTTGTAATCTCGGAATTACGATGTCCAATCATCCGCGTAGTCTGTCGTCCTTGTAGTTGTTTCTGAAATCTGCGTCTTGTAGATCAGTTCACTGTTCCATTCGTTCCACATCCTGGTTAATTCTGCTACTTTCCTGGTTAATTCTGCTACTTTCCTGGTCACTTTGCCCCACGTTGGGCGCCAATTTGCGAGTGTATCACTTATATTTATTTAATATTAATTGTAGCCCCACGTTGTGGTAGCCAATTTGTAACGGTAATCTTTATAATGTTATTACTTGTGATGTTTGTGTATTTATGTGTTTACTTCATGTGAAGCCATCTTGTGACGTCATTCATTTGTTCGGTTTGTAGCTCCATCTAGTGTTAGCAATTTGTGGTAGTATTAGTGTTTGAAAGAATTTTAATTTTTGTTTACTGTCCTCCGGCTAGCTATTATTTCTCGGTCGAACATGTCTCTTGATCAGAGTGTGTAAACGGAAAGGAATCTTTTATCCAAATATAACACTGATGGAAATTTGTTTTACACATTTATTGTCGAACACGTTAACTATCACATTTATACATTGATCTTAACACTCGCCAAACTGAAACTGTTATAACAACTTCTTACTGATAATTCTTTTAATCCAAATACTTCAATCTTTTTGTATAATTAACCTTACAACACTTTAGATTATTCATAATTCTGCTGCGCGTAACTTGTGAATCGATACCCGACGTTTGCCGTACAAATACTTTCGACGAACTGACTGACTGAAGACGACGTGTAGTGTACACAGATTTTTGATGAACTGACATGACGCTACCTCTAACCTACCCTATTTATACTCCTTCATCCAGATACGCCTAAAGATTATAACTGAACTGCTATTGGCTAATAAAACGCGCCAACATTAGCGTCTATTTTAATATCCAATGAAAATTATGAATACATATGCTCTAGGGAAATATTCCAGAAGATTCTCAACGGAAAAACGCGCCAACATTACGTAACTTTCTCGTTTCCAATAATGATAAACAGCTCACCCCCCCTCTGCATTATTGCACGCTATTATTGACAGTTTCAGTAAGGCATTAAAAACTTACTTCTCAACAATAATTACAATAAACAAATATCTCAAATTAATGTCACATAAAAATGCATATTCATATTACAATCATTATTTACATTTAAGTAATTTGTGATACAAATTACTGCATCAAGAGCTGACACTCGTTCACTTGCTAACACAATGCGACTGTCACACAACTCACTCTTGCGCCCATTCGCTGTCCACATTCTCTTATAACACCGCGACAATTACCAGAATGTTCTCATTCCTGTTGGAACTTCAGTCTCAGCTATTTTTAGTAGTTTCGAGTAGAACCCAGTCTTAATCATTCATAGAACTGCGCGGGTGAGGTTACTGCCGTCTCTGCGTGCCCAGCCTTCACCTCCACGCAAACAGATGACGTCTCTCACAGTAACAAACTCACATTCACGAACAGCAGGCTACTGATTCTGGTGGGATAGAATCACTGATTGTCAATTGCATTATTGCGGGCTACTTTATAGCGGTAAAGCGAGAGAAAGAGGTTTTCGTCGAACACGCAACTATTTTCCATTGTTGCGGGTGTGCTTTCAATTACGCGCGGCGTTTACTGAAAGAGGTAGGCTTACTATTCGCACGTAAACAGCAAGCTGAGGAGACGATAATTGAAAGTTAAAGAAGAAATTGGAATGAAACTTAAAAGAAAAGGGGGATTATGGGCATGGTTGGGGGAAAATGGGATAAAGGTGCCAAAAAGGGGTAAAGGTCCCAAAAAAGGGAAAAAGGTGCGAGAAAAAAATGCCTCTTTTTGCAACTAGAAGCAAAATTTCACACTGGGATATCTTTCCACACTGCTTTAACTTAGCCTAAGAAAAAAAGTGCGCACCTAAAAATCCTAACCCTGGTTATAAGTGATTTCGTTACGCTTAGTAACCAAGTAAAAAAACCTACGTTTAATTTTTTTTCAAATACAGTCAACAAATTTTCACAAGAAGCCGACATGTTTAGCAAGGCTCAAGGAAATTGTTTTAATTGTGAAGCATGTTATAGAATGTTATATGCTAAAAATAATAATTAACAAATATTCGTGATATACCAAGAATTATGTAACGAAAGTAAGAAAATGGAGTAAGTAAAGTTGAATTATAAGAGGTAAATATAGTTCTACAATATAATCTTCAATTGCCCGAAATAAAATAAATCGCTTTTTCGTGAATTTCATTATTATTGATATTACTCATTGAAATTGTCTTACCTTTTCTAAACACGTTAGAAAAACCCTGATGAAAGAAGATTACTCACACACACAACTGACCTATAAGTATACTAAAATGATTTAAAATACACAATAAATTAAAACTGAAGCTTCCACAAAATTCTAATAATGTAACTTTCGCTAGCATGAGTCCACAATCATTGAGTTGAGCTCGTACATCGCCAAAAAGCACTTCTCCTCACCAGGCGGATACAATAATATCAACTTAGTTATTGGAGCGATAAATGAGGCAATTACGAGTTACGGTGAATGGGGCGACGGGACCACCAGGGAGAGCTTCTAGCAACCAGGAACATAACTCAGGCGCACAAACCCCGTTTGAAGGTGATTTCCTACAAAATCTTGTAATAATGCAACGCTGTTGGTTTCTTTGAAGAAATTCCAGTTAAGTAACAGGAACTAAACGGATGTTTACTTAGGTATAACACCAAGTAAAATTTACTATCAACTTATACGTCTTTGTTACACAGAAGCACGAAACAAAAGCCGCTTTTCACTTTTGTAACATTACTAAGGAACACCTTACCTATCTTGAATGGGAATAACACTCTGTTTTCGCTCGCGTGCTTTGGTATAACCGATGTTCAGCCGTGTTTTATTTATGTTGGAGGGGTAAATTTTTAACCGATTACCTCGGTGTTCTTGTGTAACGATTGTGGGACAGCGCTTTTTGTTTCAAGATATACTCCGCTTTATAAGTTGACGTCAATTGCATTCAGTGTACCATTTATGCATTTTTATTTTTTTGTATACATCTATACTTACCTGCACAAGCTAAGTAGTTTTTCAGCAACTCTGTATCCTAAACATCGCTTTTTGCGTCATTTAGCATCCTTTCTATAGAAACTCAATTAATGTTGATCGGCGCTAAGCGTACTTGTGTGCCCAGTGGGGAAGCTAATGAAATATATCAGGTTAGGATATAATATAATTCGCTTAATTAGCCATTCCTGAGTATCTTACTTTCGGGAATGAATTAACGTTTTCAAAAATCGAGTAACAATTTATGACCCTGTTCACCATTTATTATATGGAGTTTATGCGCAACGTTTGAATCTTGCCATATGACTTCCTTGTTATTTTCTGATCTCTAGTAGGGATGAAACACTGGCCGCGTATCTCCATACTATGCACTAAAAATGTGCATAGTTCTGAAATATTGTTATCGCCGCTAATATACAACTTCTTTCCAGTAAGAATTTACGTCCATTTTGTATTTGTTCTATACAAGCCGAAATTTTTCAACATTAATACCACAGAAAAACAG
Organism: Deroplatys truncata; assembly: GCA_030765065.1. Classification (NCBI taxonomy): domain Eukaryota; kingdom Metazoa; phylum Arthropoda; class Insecta; order Mantodea; family Mantidae; genus Deroplatys; species Deroplatys truncata. Next base: position 530,808,579 of record CM060990.1, on the reverse strand, counting down.
CACCTACCGCACACAGTGGTTTGTCTCATCACCTGGATGAGGGTATTCGTGATTATCACGCTTTTCATGTATTGTCTAGCAAAGTAAATCGTTTTCAATCTTCAGATGACAATGCATTAAAAACACTTTTTAAAAGTTATATTTCTGCTCACGGAGAGAATTGCCTTGGCCTTGGTGCCTGTATATCAGATATCCAGGCTTGAAAGAGGCATAATTAACATTTCGCAAAACATGCAGTGTTAACCAGTTATTGTTTTATGATAGCCATAAAACACTTCTGAAATTGTAGTCAATGACGCTCATAGATTGCAGCTTACTTCGCAGAAATAAGAGAAAGACTGCAAAGAAAGCTACGGAAACAGAAGGCTCATAAATAACTGCAATTTTACTTTTTGTTTACAATAACTCGAGAAGAATACGCTGCAACGCTGCTGCTAGACACCTGGACTGAAGTTTCCTTGCTGCAAATGACTACGAACATTAAAACGACAAATTCTCAATTATATTCTTTGGCGCAGGCAAAAGGGAATTACTGCTCATGCTATTGTCGCATATGCTGCAGCTAGACTCCATGGTTGTGCTTTCTCTGAGCCATTCTTTGCTTTTCTCTTCTTATATATGGGTATCCATTTCAGGATTTCTACTGGATATAGCAGCGTTATACTAAAACCCCATTTAAACTCTTATGACAATCTTTACAACAGAATTCCAAATGGGATCCTCCTATGGCACAGAATTTACTTCATAAATTGTGTTTCAAACCACCAATTACATTCTTTACTTCTATTTTGGTATCCGTTTGAAAAATCCTACTGATTACAACAATGTTAATACAGGGTTTCATTCAACCCTGTTAGTGATTGATATCAGCCATCATGTTTCATACCATCTAGTTCCTGAAATCGCGGGTTCAAACCTGGTGGAGGGTGATGGTTCCTTTTGGGCGTAAAAATCCTTGGTATGGCTTCCTCCAGAAGGGATGTAAAGCCGATCGTCCCGTGTCGTAGATTTACGGCACCTTAAAGAACCTCAAGGCTGATTAAGACGCCTTTGAGCAAAATTTCCCGTCTTTCACGCCAAATGTAGAATGGGACGCTAAGACCCAATACAGTTAAAGAGCGTCCATAAATGGAACTTATTTTCATCATAAAGTTTCTTTTGGGTGTTGAATTCTGAAGTACTGGGCATTACTCCAGTGCTATTAATCTGTTGATAAAGGTTTACTAGTGATTCCGCAATTGATATTTTAATTGAAAATGTGCGGTGTTTCTTATGGAAAGTGAACGGTGTATTACCGGAAACCAGCAATAAAAGAATTCTTAAATTAAATATATGTCACTGGAATTTCTAATATACATTTACTCCTAACCACACACACCAAACACTCCTTACAAGAATTCTTCCTATATCCCAGGCAGTGAAATGCCTTCTAAATGCGAGAAGATTTATTGAGCGTCATTTTCTTCGTGTTGTTAGACAGAGAACACGAAACACTGTTGGAACTTGGTGCTGAGAATGGTACAACTTATCAAAAGGTTGTAGTTTATGGAAACTGATAACGCAGGATCTATCGAGTAGCGATTTACTTGATGCCATGCTTACTGTGTCGCTTCAAGTTCTACGGTATTTAAGGATGCGGCATACGTAGAACCAAGAGAAATCATGCATTAAGCAACTGTGAGACATTTAGAAGTGTGCCGGCATGGTCTTCCTCTCGATTTATAAAAAACAGGTTACAAAACAGCAAAGGTATTGAACAGGAGCAAGCAAAGCTAGAAAACTGTTCAAGAGAACATTCAATGTCAGTGGATTTCAACTACTATCAATTACACTAATGCCTACAGTGAAATTACTTGGAGGAAGTACTACAACAAACACTGGCAGAAATTTAGGAGAAGAAATCAGGATGTAAAAATGAAGTCTGGATTATATCAGAAATGAGCAAAGTTAAACGAAACATATAGAAAGCAGAATTAGGAATGAAAACTAACAAAAATATGAAGTAAACTCTGGAGTAATGCTAGCATTTCAAGAAGGGAAACCATAATTCGTCACTGACAGTGATTCCAATCACACTTTTCACTCTGCGTCCCTGGTAGCTAGACATGTATAGCATAATATCTCTCGCTTTTTAAAAATGTGTACAATAACTTGCATTATAGACATTCCTGAGCTACAATAATTCTGTACCTCAGAGGTATAAGGTCGGGTGTCCAATTTTGGTAAAGCATCTGTCTTTTACTTACATCAATGTACCTGTATACGTGTTTTGAAGTGATATAATTCTTGAGGTCCTGAAATCAAAAGTTTTGCCTTTAGCGAATGGTAAAATGTGGGATAGCCGAATATATTTGAGTTTGACAATATCAGATATACCAGTTTTTACAAAATTCTTTCATTTCATTTACATGCCCAGAATATAGCCTTAGATTAAGTTTTGTAAAATAATCACGCTCACAAAGGTTATTTTCTTCAAATTCTCAAAACTTAGAGGAAGTTTTCCTATCAGAGATATCCTGCTGTTTTTGAGATGATTCTTAAATGTTAGACCAACCTAAATATTAACAGCTACAAAAATAATTTCTGTTACCTTATTGGTGTAATGGTCATGCTTTCTCACTCTCATTTACAAAACACGCGCTGGAGACTAGGATATAGTCTTAATCTTTTCCTTAGTTATGGTGTTGGGCGCAATAATACCAATGGTAGCTTGTTTTGATAACTAAGTATACCTAGTGTCAAATCAAGTCTAATAAGGTGAATGACTGGTTATGAGTGCCCGAAATAAATAAATTGAGCCATAATGGAAACCCTGAAAAAAAGACAAAGTTACCGATTCATTCCAAAGAAGATTCCATTTTGACCTCCAGTTTGCAAAGCAGATACTCTACTGCTACACCAAGGTGGAGCGTTTGATTATGAAGTTAATGCTCCTGAACTATAATATCTATTAGGTATATCATATTTTAAGTCTATAATATCAGTGCTGCCTGTAAATCAACACGAGTTCAGTATTCAATTCATGCGGTTTAGGGTAAAAGATCACTTCATGCCCGTCACTTATTACGTAACTCACCACACATGGATGAGTTACGTAATTTTGACTGATATACGCATACGTCAGTTACTAGCAAGGCACTAATCAGCATATTTTTTACGGCGGTCTCTCGACCACCAATGTGCCTAGCCGGACTTTTCTCTCTCTGTATCTCTTTTGGGCAGTTACTTAAAGTTATTAAGTGCTAATTCGTAACCTCGATATGGACGATAGGCACGACGTAGATGGACAGCCGGACTTCCTCCGTCATTCAGGTAACCACACAAGACGTTTTATTCTTTCTATTTTCAATGTAGTTTAGTTTATATTAGACGAATTAAACATTAGAAAGTTAAGGAACAGAAGTAAAATTTGTAATAGTATTATGCTTCTAACACCCTTCTAACTACCGCAACCTGTAATCCTCTCGATGTCGTTCTGTACTACGTCCCCATAATTACGTGACGTCTGGTGAAGGCGCGGATGACGTTGTCGACACCATCACGTCACAATTGGTTGAGCCACCGTTCCCTACTTCCTTTCATTACGATTGTGGCGCGATTCCCACCCTACCACACATGTCTGTAGGATGCTCTTGTTTTTCACGCGTTATATTTTTCACGGTGCTAAGTGTATGTTAGTACTAAACTTATTTTAGATTGTACTAGGCGCAGCTCCTATGAGTTTTATGTACCATGTGTCCCGCGTATATTTCTTGTTGCATATTAATTCTGATTCCAATATAGGCCAATCCAGCTTGGGTTAGAATTTTCCTTATTTCTTACTTTCTTTCTCCCCATTTGTGATGTTGCTGCCACGGTCCGTCTCTAAACTATTTTCTTGCCAGTATTATTGTGTGGTTGTTTCCTTGACTTGTATGGCATTTCTTAAGGCTTTTGGCCCTGATAGCCCTGTTCCCCAAGAAATGCCGCAACTGTATGAGGATTTCCGTGATAACTTAAATTGGACCTTGGTCACCTATGAGCAAGCAGTTACTGATATTCGGGTGCTGTCCAAAGACCTTGTGACTTGTATGAATATATGTCTCGCGTTTGCTTAAGGTCCTGGAAACACTTTTTCCTCAGGCAATTGCTCTGTAGCTGTGTGACGCTCAAGCTGACTCCTCCTGCCCTTTCTCGTCTTTATTTACCCCTCAGATACCTATCCCGACCCAGACCTACTGCTTTTTTTGTTACCCCTGAACCTCCTCAGATGGGTGACAATGTGCTCGCCGTGGCCACGGGGCAACAAACGACTGCCAGCTTTACCCGTGCTTTATTGACCCGGGGAACTTTGAGGGTAAACCAGGGCAGGACATTTTCTCCTTTTTCTATAATTTCAATTTAGTTGCCACAGCTAATGGTTATACGAGCCACATAAGCAGCAATTGTTACCTTCTTATCACCATGAGCAGCCGCCACTTGGTTTCAAACGTTTTAGCATCGGCAATCCACTTTAAATTGGGTTAACTGCGAGATTGCTAACGCGACGCTTTTACTCCCGTCCCACAGGGCGATGTCGTTGAGTACCGCTTATGGTAGCGCGTACAAAATTTGGCAGAGCCAACAGAAAATTATGGTGATGACGTTTTGTCACTCTATGACTAAACTAACACTCAAATATGGGAGATGCAGCTAATTAGTTATATTCTGCGTGGCCTTAAAGCTTCCCGTTTAGAACATATATTGCTAGCAGAACCGACTCCGGTCAATGCGTTGTTGAAATTGGCTCGACCCATTGATACTGCCAGGTATTTGACTGGACATATAGTTGATTTAGTCTCCACCTTCTAGAAGGATACGGTAGCTGCTATCTCTTCCAGTAAGTTGGGCCATCAGCTCGCTGATATGTCTCAGCAGTTGCAAAACCTCCAGGAGCATCTAAATAATTGGAGCTTGAAGCCTTCGCGTAATTTGTACCCTCCGTGAGGTAATGGGGCTGCCTACATTTCCAGGCGTTTTCCTGGAAATTGGACTGTCGGCCGGTGCAGCTCTCGTAGTGCTTCCTGGCGACCTCCTAGGACTGATCGTACCACTGACGGGCGCCCCATCTGTTTCATTTGTAACCGGCCCGGGCACATCACCCTTAATAGTTATCGCCGGCCGCAAATTCAAAAAACGGCCCACAACCCGCAAGCTAAGGCTCGTTAAAGCATGCCCCCTTCCTCTTAATACCATTTGACATGCTAATGTTTTGTCTATTCATTGCGAAATTTACCACAACCCTATTACTGGCCATATTGATACTGGCAGTGCAGTAAGCGTAATTAATGAAGCGTTAGTGCGCTCTGTTGATGTTCTTCTTTCGGACGATTTAATGTTCCGCACAGGTGATAACGAATTGTTGGATGTTTCCTTTCGTACTGACTGCCGCTTTCAGCTACAAGGCCATATTTACAATGAACGCCTTCTGAGAGCTTCGCATTTCGGTCCCCATTTGTTGTTATGGATGGGCTTTTTAACTCGTTATAAAACATCTGAACTTTGCTAATCCTTGCATCACTTTACAATTGCCGAATCATCTACCCTTTGAAATTTCCTGTCAGGGGCATCTCAGCTGCTCCTGAGTCAAATTAGTTTGCCACTTTTCTAGCAAGGCGACGTGTGTCAAAGATATGACGGAGGCCCTGGTCGCCACCACGGGGAGTTTCGTGGAAAGGAATTGGAAAGAATTGTGGCGTGGTTGTCTTTATTGCATTGATTGAAATATTGAGTGCCCCTCGAGAGGTGCGCTCAGTTTTCGCCTGGGTAGTTGTATCTGGAAGTAGGATAGAAACGAACGGCTTCTTGTGCCATCATGTAGGCGTTCGTTCATTCCTGCCCACTCTTCAGGCCGGAGAGTACAGATGTCCACTCGGGCATCATCGTGTGCAGGGGCTTTACTAGGTCAGTAAGACCTGATGTGTGCCTAACCTCCTCCAGGCAATCTGTCGGAGCTGGCGGTGCTGATGTCCGTGGCAGGCTGGCTATGGATTCCCCCAGGCCACTGATGACTGAGTCGGCGCTGTCGAACCGCTGCAGGCAGCGGGTGGTGAAGCTTTGGATGGCAGTTGAGAAGGCGGTGGTGATGGTGTGAAAGTCCTGGATGGCGGATTCCATTGCGGCAAGACGGCGAAGTTGTTGTTCTGTGTTGGTAGAGTGAGCGGCGGTGATGAGTGAAGCGAGGATTTCGTCCTGTTGCAAGATGCTGGATCCGATATTCAGGACCTAAACTGGCCTAATATACATACTTATTTCCCCCGGTGACTAGCACAGAACTCGTGTTTTCCACATAGTCCGTGCTAGCCACCGGGGCAAATAAGTATATATATTAGGCCATTTTATCCGATCTAGTCATTCAGCATCCTGAAGATGGGAGAGATGCACGCTCCCGAAACGTGGATGTACCAACATCAATTCACCTGGCTTGAAGCCCGGGAACGCCTAGAACACCAATCCTTTATTTACTCAGTTGCACAACAGCGAGCGTTTGAGATGCTCACGTTAATGTTCCCTTCGCAACCGTTTTTGGTTGACTGTACGCCCTGAGCGTATTCTAAAATTCACGTGGACAGTTCTAAAGTTGTCATAGGTGCCATTTTGTATAAGAAGGCTATGATGTGGGTTACATCCAGCTTCCTATGTTTCTCGATCCCTTAATAAACACGAGTAATGTTACAGTGCCACTGGGTTGGAATTATTGGGGCTTCTCTACTCCCTTAAGCACATTCGGTTGCTTCTGTTAGGTTACCCGGTACATGTGGTCAGTGATCGCTATGCCTTATTCTATCCGCTCCATCAAAAATGTCGCTGGTAGATTGGCGCGTTATGCTTTGAAATTGCAGGAGTACGATACTATCGCCATTTATAAGGCTGAACATTTCCAAAGGAATGCTGATTGTTATCTCGCTTTCCCATCACTTCTTCCACGTTCCAGGAAGATGCTCAAATCGAGAATGTGTCCACTGTTTTTATAACCGACTGAAGTGGCGGTAGGACATAAAAAAATATCCGACCCTACATATTTTAATTCAGGAAGTGGAAAAGTCTGATCTCGTTTTCTCCCTCATTACACAGCCGAATGCCACCTGCCGCCTGTCTCAACATATTTCTGTTACTAAGGTTTGTGATTGTTTTGGTATAGAATTTATAGGTCCATTTCATAAGACTAAACCTGGTAATACTGTTATTGCTGTCGCTACCGACTATTTCAGTAAATTTGTCGAATGTCAAAACCCTCCCTATGCTTCCGCCCCTCATGTGACTAAATTACTCTTGGAAAACATTTTGTGTCGTCATGCGGCTCCTGCTGCCCTTTTATCAGATAGGATTCTGTATTCTTTGAATGAGGTTGTTCAGGAATCTTTAAAACTTATGGTAGCCAAACACGATCTGGTCACGGCATTTAAAACTACATGTAATGGATTGGTGGAACGCTGCAATCAGACTCTTATTAATACGATAAGTAAATGTGAGAGCTGTAGGCATGATTGGGATGTCTGCCTTCCTCGTGTTATCTGTGCGCATAACACTTCATAAATGAACAAACAGGTCACTTACCTTATATTCTGATGAATAGAAGAAATCCAACTCTGCCGAAAGAAGTTTGGCTTAAATACAACACCTTTAATCTTTCTGTTCATGCTACACAAGTAGATATTCTTCAAGCACGTGAAATTGCCTGTGCTATCATCACTGCCGCAAAAAAAAAAACCTGGGCATATCATTACGCGCCCTGCAATCTTGTTAAGCTGTATGCCCTGCGCATAAGAAAGGCTTAACTATGAAGCTTCTTCAATGGTATCACGGACCTTTTGTAGTTGTAAAGAAGCTCTCACCCATTGCGTAGGTTATTCGCGATCCCCGTCGCCGGACAGCTCCGGGACATACTGCATGTTAAGAGAATTAGCGATTATGCTTTGCCGTATAGACGGAGTTGAGGCATAGGAACTGTATTTGTTTCTCTCTTCTCAACTCGGCTGGCTTGCAGTTCTTACGTGAGCGTTAGGTTCCCTGTTCAAGGTTCAGTTGCGCCTCACAATTGTTGTGTATAATTCTTGGCAACCTATGCAGTACCTTCTAGCATGGTCCCAATGTTTTCGTTTCTATGCTTCCTCCTTCTTGTTTTATCTTACCGTCGCTAATAATGTTATTCCTCAAACTCTACGTGTATGCTCCCTTCTGCGTTGTGATTCACTTAGTGGTTTGTTTTTTTCCTATATCAGCTTTGTGCTTTACATATGTTATGGTCCATTGTACCTAATTTCTTTTGTATAATCTGGATACTGTATATATTGATTATTCTTATACCTTCGCGGTTCCGATTGCTCTATACCGGATTCACCGCCGGGTGTTATTGATGATTACCACTGATAACACTTCATAAGCTGTTAATGGGGGCCTTCGCTTATTAAAATTTTCAGCCCGTCATTGTTTTTAACTCTCTTCCCTAGGGATTAGAATTTTTAAAGCCTATCTCTAGTTACCGACCAGAATTTTCTGCAAACGTTTATAGCTACTCAGAATCCTGTGTCCCTCTCTTACGCACCGGAAATGCTACGTCTTCGGTTCTCTCATTATAACCTTGACAGAATTTATTTTTATTTCCAATAAATCCAATCTCCGGCTTAGTTCCTTATAATTTAAAATTATTTCTTTTATGCTTAAGTTTTTTCTCCGTTACTTACATGCGTTTTAAGTTTCGCTACAAGCATTTTGGCTCCGTTAGCCGTGTGTAAAGTTTGCATTCCAGTGAAATCCTTTCAACCCATTTGGAAGCAGCATCTGTAAGGATCTGTACAATCTTATCAACAATGGAATGTTTGGAAAAACCATGGAGAACCTACTCAATCGGATGCATATAAGACTGGTTATGAGTGAAAAGAGGCCGGAAAAATTTATTGCTGAATCTATATCCATCGACAGAACTGTAGTCGTCCTCAATTGGTGTAGTGGTTACCATGCTAGATTCTAGTTCGCGAGGTCGCGGGTTCAAAACCCGGCGGAGGGAGATGGATGTTTTTGGGCGTAAAATTCTTAGTATGGCTTCCTTCGGAATGGAAGTATCACCGATGGTCTTGTGTCATAGATCTACGACACGTAAAAGAACCTTAAACCTAATAAAGAGGCCTATGAGCAAAATTACCGGTCTTTCACGCCCAATATAGAGTGGGATGCTAAGGACCACAGCTGTTAAAGAGCGTCCATAAATAAAACTCAGCTTAATTTGATTTAACAGAACTGTATGAGGCCCTAACCTAGCTACTATACATTTGACCTCACGACGGATTGTGTTTAGCAAGCATATGTACATCGTAATGTGTGTATTGGACATTTTTAAGAAATTAATGTACCGCTACCATTATAATGTGTTTTTGCCGTAGTATGGAGCTGAAAATCTAAAGCTTATGTATAGGATACAGATTGCTTTATCCGTCGAGTGACATCTGAGGGAGTGAGAAGCAATATCTGCTACGTGACTTTTTTTAACATTTTAATAAAGGTGATAAAAACTTGTAACTTCCATAGTATTAGACTTACAAAGTTCCAATTTGGTGACTTAATTGTCACTCGTAATCTATATAAGTATTCAGAATATTCGACGATATAAACCAACTGTTGCCAATAATTTTGTGCACTTTATTTGCTTCTTGTCAGTTTCAAAACTAAAAATTGAGGGGAACAGTGGCAAAATGTGTTGTAGAATTTTTTAGAACAAGTACGACTTTCATGATTAACCCTCCGTCAGGCGCGCGCTTTGGTAGAACGCCGTTAGTCGCGCAGGGCCTAGTAGACCCGCGCTATATTTTTGTTGCTATTGTTTGTATTTTTGTTTTATTTCGTTTATTTTCTTTTTTTCCCTGTTTTTACCTTTATTTAGATTAAGCGTACAAGGCTTTCATTAATAGGTATTGTCTTACAACATAAAAATACAAGCTAAAATATGAGTACATATACGTTATAAATTGTATTACAGTAAGTATAAAGAAATACATTGTCATTTCCAGGTATACATACAACTTGTAATTTCAAATGTTCAGTTACTCAGAATCATCTACTATCTCACCCGTGTTTTCCCCCACTAAGCAACTTTCGCAAATAATTTTAGCATGTTTACTCAAACACAGGGGGATGTTGCATTTCCCACATGCATATTTAGTTTTGCAGTTCATTTTGTCTTTGTTGCAAGGTTCACATCGTTTCCTTTTCAATGTGCATAGTGGTGCATTTGACAATTCATCTACGCCGGATTCTTCAGGTTTATATTTTGTCAAAAGGCCTTTCAAATCACCGGGTAGATTTGATGCTGTTGCTCTCCTTTGTAGCTGTTGCAACAGTAAAGCTAAAGATAGTGCTTTCAAATACTCTTGCCTTGTGGAATATTTATTTTGGTTTTCAAGGAAGATAACCCTAGAATTGATACCTGCAATGTTCAAGATATGGTAAAAAATTACCATGGGCCACCTTCTCGTTGTTCTGGCTACATTGTATGTAGCACACAATTTATCTACTACATCAACTCCAGATTTAGTGTCGTTGTAATGCAGGATTATTTCAGGCTTTTTCTCAGCACCTTCTGATAACTGTGTGGAAGAAACATGTAGACTTGAGAGCAAAACTACTGTTTTACCCTTTTTTGGAACATATGAAACAAGCGTTTCATTTTTTGTGAAGCCAAATATGCTTTCGTACTGTCTGCGATCTTTTGGAGAAGTAAAATTAGTGGGTAACTCTTTTTTGTTCTTTCGCACTGTACCGACGAAAGAAAGTTGTCTTTTGCGCAATTCATTCACCAGCGATACACAGGTAAACCAATTATCTGCAGTAACGTTTCGTCCAGTGCCATAAATTGGTTCAGTTAGTCTCAGCACTACAGCCTCTGCCGAGTTAGTTTGCAAATATGGTCCATCCGGCTGCTGTCCACAATAAATCTCCATGTTAGTTATATAAAACAGTTTTGCATCACTCAAACAGAATATCTTTATGCCATACTTGTTTGGCTTGGATGGTATATATTGTCGAAAACCACATCGACCACGAAATGCCGGCAACTGTTCGTCGACAGTTACATTTTGTCCAAGAGAATAATGGTTCTGACAGTTGTTCAGAAACAATGTAAACATTTCTCTAACAGCAGCCAATTTATCCAATCTTCGTCGTTCCAGTTTTGAGCTTTTGTCATCAAAGCGAATACAGCGTATTAGAAAACTGAATCGTTTTTCAGACATAGCCATTCGGAATAGAGGAATTCCAAGGTCATCGGTTCTCCAAAAATCGTGAATATTCTGGCGTCCACCACGAAAAATTCCTGCCAGGTACAATAAGCCTAGGAAAGCTCTTATTTCTATTACATCTGTAGGCCTGCTGTCTCTTTCACGATCAAATTTGTGCTGCACACTACTAATGTAAGTATTTGAGCTTTCAACAATCAAATCAACTATATCTTCGGTAACAAAAAGGTTCCAACAATCAATTTCCGTTTTCGCATTTTTGGCAGCTCCTACCACACCAGGAAGTTTGGTCAATATATTGTGAGCCCTTGTCTGTGTCATTTTCAAAGGCGTTTTTTTCCATTTTGTTTCATCTCTTCCTGTAAATAACAACAGAATGTATTGTCAGTAATAATAATAATAAGAAGAAGAAGAAGAAAGGAAGAAGAATTACTATGATACGCATATGATGTTACCTATAAAATACATGCTATCACACAAGCTGCTTTCATCGTCTTCCTCTTCATCTTCATGGTCAGTTTCTGAATGTAAAGATCTCGTTTCGAGTTTATCTTCTGAATCAGAGTCATCTGATTCATATAAGTTGTCATCCACGGGCAAGGCATCATCATTGCAAAGTAGACGATGTACTTCTTCCAAATCCTTGGGATTTTGTAGATCGTACCTTTTACTCGTATTCATGACGAAGCAGTAACAGTTCCTTGCATAGCAAAGCATTATTGCACAAAAGCTAATAAGAAACAAATCTGTCAACAATATGTAACGAGAGCAGGCGCGCGGGGCCTGGTTGACCTGTGCGACACGTAACTGCTGATTATTCATTCCTCCAGCCAAACAAATAAACAGATAAGGTTATCGCTGCAGCAAATAATCGCCAAAGGTGTAATGTTAGATGTCCTAGTCAGGCAATTGCATAGGTGCGTTCGTTCGAAAATTATAACATTTATATAATGCCAGGGGTCTCTCTGGCCCCTAGCGACTGACGGAGGGTTAATAACGTAATGCTTTATTCTATCCTCCGAATTAACAATTGAAAACGTAAGTGGTTATACAAATTTAGATATGAAGGTAACTGTCGTTGTTTAAACAAAATCAACCTTATGTTTCTCTTCTGCAGGTCTTTGTTCACACATTTCATCATCCGCATGTGTATTCATATTTTCAATCAGTTGGCTGGTTTAATCACATGTTTAAAGTACTGCAGACGAGTATCACGTGCCCATTGCGCACCATAATGCTTCACCAGCGGTTTTTGAACGTCGAGCACCTTTACCTCTGCAGCAGGACTGCCAATTAGCAATGAATTTGGGTACATAGAAGCCCACGTTGTGACTTTCTTTATGTTTCTTCTCTCCATACTCAGGTTGTTGGGATACAGATACTCACCTCTGATCAATTCCGCCCTTTGTATCCTTTTTGAAAATAATGCATTTGCGTTGAGAGATGCTGAAATATGATGCTGAGACACTTTTTATATTCTTCTCAACCTCCGCCTTCCAATCATAACATTTCCAATCCTGTCCCAGCGGAACAACTTCTCCGGACTTTTTCATTAGGTTAACATATTCTTCCGGCTATATGACTTGTTCATGGCACTTCATTTCACCCTCAGCGTTTCCAAAAACACCCTCGTGTGTGATATAAGAGTGCCCAGGTTTTTGAAATGCGTTTCAACTTTTTGAACATCACGTGGAGCTCCTTGTAACCATTTTATGCTAATCTTAACATTGTTAGATTTCAATTCTGTCCGCCGCAGCCGTACGAAAGCAAGCGGATCCTCTTCACACCATTCAAATCGATCTTCGTTTGCAGGCAGTCATGAACATCTCAAGCTCCTTGGTTGCATTCTTTCCCGCGTTTAACTTCGGTTCAGGTGTAGTAATAAAATTTTGTGAACCTAACTTCCCTTGTAGAGTGGAATTTACAATAGTGAAGTCATAGAAATGGAACTGCTTGCTATAATAGGCTGCCTGACCACGAATCTCTGGCAAGAAGTTTTTTCTGTCAGTCATAAATTATCGCTTTTGTTTCAATTTCACAAACCTTCATTTTCTCATGATATGGTGAATCTTCAGTTATCTTTCCTTATCTTCTCCTACACTTGTGTCATTGCTAGACTTGATTTCATTTTTGAGGTAAGACAATTGGAGCAGGCATCTGCAGCTGATGTACCAATCCTACGTTGAAATTTGTGTTGAAGATATACCTAACTTTTTTCCTTCACCTTAGTAGCAGAAGACGCCTTATCCTGGTACATCTGGTGCAATTTCCTTACATCCAGATTCGATGACCGTTAGAGAAGTTTGTTTCTAGCGCGGAAGTAATGTGTCTCTATAGCAGACACGTTTTTGATGAAGTCAGTTATGTTCATTTATTCTGCATATTTAGCTGACCTCCAATCTCCTCCCCGCCTCTCAAAATGAAGCTAGAAACAGTCAGAAACAACAAGGTTAGTTCCCTCTTAACTCATACGTATTAGCAGAACTCAAATTTTTTATGAGACATAGTCATACTGAAGTAAATAAATATAATAATGTCATTAAATTATGTTGAAGTTGATTATTACCTTGTCTGTTCCAAGAAAGTTCCTCAAGCTTCCTTCTCCTCTTGCACGTTTCAATCACAAGGCTCTGAGGATTGTGCTCCGGCATACCAGGATAATTATTTTATCTTGTATCCGTATGCAATAGTGCTTCGTTTCTGTTTTTCGGTGCAAAATTTCAGTGCTTTGACCTGGCCGACGCCTAGTGCACATGTTAACGCTGAAATGTTTTAGGATAAATGCATCTTGTTTCTCCTTGATTGTGTGTTTGTGGAAAGTTTTGTTGCACCCATGAACATTGGCTTCCGTGAAGACTTTGCAGCGAAAAGCTTTTGGTTTAGATTTATGATCGCATTCCGGCATAGCAGCTGATTTGTGGCCATACATAAAAACAAATCAAATTATTCGAATCATCTTATAGAAGAAGAAAAATTTGATCAATAATCTTGTCAAGTGTATACCTTATACTTTTTGAATCGCCTGTTTCCCTTCATGTGGCCGTCGAGATTCTTTCTCGCTTCGCCTGGGCTATGTTGTGTAGCAGTTCCCGCGCTCTCCATAATGGCTGTCAACACACCTACTACTCACAACTACATTTCACAAAAGGCTGACTGATGCTTGCTCTATCACCCTAGAAACAAGGCAGCGAAAGTGGCGTGACCTGACGCGAAGCATTATGATTGGTGCACACATATTGCAGGTTTTTAAAAAAATGAAATAATTCTGTTCACGTTGCAAGACTTTAAATTCGTCCCAATATCCAAAGCTTTATATTACAGCACCCGGTTTTTTTACTTATACAAGAATATCTTTCAGCACATGGTAGAGCTTGACATTGATAACCGGATGGCATTCATAACTCTATATGACCGAATTGTCACGTGGCAGGTTTTGAAACTCACCTCCTCAACTTGAGTTGTATAGCAGGACATCCTACGTTTTCTTTAGTATCTAGACACAGCTGATTACCTTGCAAGTCGTATACGTCACTCTACACAAAATAAAAAAGTGATTAGAAAATTTAAAGATGAGGCTAATGGTAAAATAACCCACCGTTTTGTTAGACTAGGATCTAAGGTGTATGCACTAGATATCCATGGCTTTGCGATAAAAGAGTATTCAAGGCACAAAACACTTTGCCATTAAGCACTACATCATATTTGATAGCTGTGCGTACTGCCTTAAAACCAATGAAACAATAACACCAATGAATGTGATCCTGTCACGACAGCATATTGTTACGACAGTACAAGTCAAAACTACGTTGATGGCTTATGATGATAAGAGGGCCATTGTAGAGGAAGGAATATCAACGAATGCACATGGACATTACAACGTTGTAAACCGTGTATTAGAGAATGTGACCTATATCTCAAAATAATGATTTTCTCCATGAGTCTGCAATTATAAAATGGAAGTTCACACTAATGCTGCGTATACACCTAGGAGAGGTCTAATGAAGAAAGAAGAATAAGAATGCGTAAAATAATTGTGTTAATTCTGCCACTAGGAGTAACGTATACTGCTGTTCTCAAGCCCAGATAAAGAGGACAGGCGCCTACTATTAAAATCCTTATTTAATGAAGCACCGATGAACTTTATATAAACAAATAAAACTGATAATACACCCAAGTAATTAAAAATTAAGGTTAATGCAATCTAAATAAGACTACATGACATACAACCCATCATTAGAAAAGGCCTTCAAATATCAATTGAATAGAGGGAAGAAAGAAGCCTAACGACAAGAAAGCTGAATATACGTTATAATATTTCTTAAAGTATGGGGATTCCTTAAGGAGCTCCAAAATCTATATAAACACTTGTACCCCTTAAGCCCTTACAAGAAAAGCATATTTAAGGCCAATAAAATAGTTATAAACATTTTTGCATTCACTATTTCTTATTCCACAGCAATCTAATTTCATTAATAATAAATAAATTTATATGCAGTCGAAAGCTTTACTTTAATAGCAGCACCAGAGCGTATTCCTTCTCCTCAAAAGCTTTATACACAATACATAATAAATCCAGCATGGTATCATTTGTGTACTTCTACCAGGATAAATAAAACTAGATTGTGATGACTTAAGAATGTTATTTATTATGATATATTCTCTTAATTGATGGAGTACAACACCTTCAAAAACTCTGCTCCATGTAGGTACAATAGCAATTGATCTGTAATTTTCTGAGTTATCTACATCAACCTTCTTAAAATTTAAGAATTGTTTTGTTGAAAACTTAGATAATCAGATATTCAGTTATTTCTTTGCCACCTAAAATTTATATTATGGTAAGAACGGTTGTTACTTAAAAGACTTGTAGCTGACATAATAAACTGCACTGATATTTGCTTTGCTTTGTCACAGTTATACTTCACAGATTCAGAAAAATGGTCCTTAAACACATCTGATATAATAGGTACCGTAAATATACTTTCACAATTATTAGCTTCTGCTTTTAGAACATTCCATGCTGCTTTGTATTTATTCTGTGCATTCTTAATATAATTTTTGTCGCATTCTAGCATTTCTGTCTGTAATGAAGACATATATTTATTTCTATATTATTTATACTATGTTAATACTCGTTCTTATTTTGTGTTTTTATATAGTGTTAAAGGCATAACCTTGTTTCTCATTCGTTCCTAAGTCATCATTAAACCATATTTTAAACTGTTTATCATTCTTCTTTGTCTTCTATTGTAGAATAGCAGTAGGACAGCGCATATCAAGTACGTTTAAAAAGTATTAAAAACGTTTTCAAAATTCAGTCAGCTTGTTGATAATTACAGAATTCAATATCTTCCCAAATTATATTGTTGAGAGATAGAATAAGTCGCTCTATGTGATTATAAATAATCGTTCCTTTGGATCTTACATTTCTTTGAAGCAACCCGTTACACATACTCCAAAAGTGTCATTGCACACCACTATTGTTGTGTGCTCCCACAATGGAATGTATTTGCAAATTGAATATGTGTTATATAAATAACCGTAAAATGCGGTGCTGTAAAAGCAAATAAAACAAACTGTAATGAGAAAAGTTGTACTTTAATAAAAACAAAATGCTAACAAATAAAAAAATAATGGTGTATAGTTATAAAATGGGTTAGTGAGAAAAATTTTCAAACACAACAAATCATTTATTTATTATAGTACTTCTGAAGTGTAAAAATAGTATTAAACTTCGTTATAACCACATCTGTTTCAACGACAACTAAGGTATAACTCATGTTTTCTGTGGTACGAGGCATTCCTCATACGGAATGTGTTTGTCACCTTTGCTCAATGCGACAAACGTATATGCGTTTACGTAGCGTACAACGTCATTTTCAGCCTCAGTCTGCAATAAGATTTTCCAAGAACCAACGTATTTTAGGAAATCTTATGTTGAACTGGCAACCTGACAAATTCTGTACTTGCCCTTTCTTTTGAATGCAGGTAGATTCCTCGCCTCATTGTAGTATTTGCGCACTCATACCGGTGGTATTAACCAGGAACGCATTAATAGTACCTGAATTTAGTTTTCATAGCAATTGTGCACGCATTTTAGCGCAGCGTGGCCAGTATAAGACAATTTTTACCTTCGAAGAAAAAGTTAAAGTGATTCATGAAATTGAGAAGAGAATTAAAAAAGCTGACTAGTGTCGTCAATTTGTCCTAGTTAGTTCCACAGTCCAAAAGATTTGGATTAACAAAGAAAATTTGTGATGTGTCCCATCAGAATGAATGAAAAGTAAGTGATTACGAAAACCTGAGCGGATCGACGTGGATGAAGTGCTGCTTAAATGGTTTAAGCAACAGAGAAGCTATAATGTACCCATTCGTGGACCTCTCCTAATGAAAGAAGGAAAAGAATGTTTCAGAAATTAAAAGATGAAGACTTTGTGCGTTACAGTGGCTGAATTCACAGACTCGAGTAACGTGATAGCATTGCTTTCACAAAGTGAGCGGCAAAGCCAACAGTTTAATACCAAAACAGTCCCAAAGTGCCTTACTACCGATTGGTCTAATGTGCCCGAAGGATATGCGATTATGTGATCTTTAATGCAGATGAGACTGACATTTTCTTTAGATTGACACCTGACGAAACTCTAAAATTAGAACATGCGTTGGTGAATCTTATCTAAAGAAGGAATAACGCTTGTGGTTTTTGCTAATGCAGATGGAACCAAAAAGGAAAATCGCTCGTGAGTAAGAAAATCTTAGGTGTTTTAAGCACGTAAAAAGTCTACCGGTATACCACAGTGCTAATAAAAAATCCTGGCTGATCACCGACTTGTTTGAAGCTGAAATGAGGCGTTGGGATCGAAATCAGAAAAGAATAATTCTGGTTCTTGTTGACAACTGTCCAGGGCATCCTGTACTATCAGATCTGGAGAATATTAATCTTCTTTCCTTCCTACAAATAGGACAAGCCTTTTGCAGGCCTTGCATTAGGGAGTAATTTTGAGTCTGAAATGCCAATATCATAAGCTTATATTATTGAAAATGATAGAATGCATCGAGAAAAAGTTGGATTATTTGATTACTCTGATGGATGCAATCAAATGCATTAGCAGAGCCTATCAAAACTTTAAAGAACTGTTTCAGCGGTGCGAGCAACTCATAAGCTAAAGAAACAAATGCCGCCAATACTCAATATGCGTTCGATGGCAGTGGTGGCCAGCCGATATCGGCATTGCTGCGAGAGACCAATTGTAATATTCTCAATCAGTACGACTATGAAATGTAAGCGACAACAGATAATGATCTACTTTCAACCGAATCACAAACTGAAGACAAAATTGCAAGCGAAGCTAAGAATAAGAGCCACAGTGACCATGAAATGAAGGAGTGAGATGACGAAGAAGATGAACAAGACGTAAAATCAGTAATTGAAATGCCTATCCCTACAGTGAGTGACGCTTTGGAAGCCCTTAGAGGTGTAAACATGTTATATGTAACTAGGGGAGGGAGCAGTAAAATTGCAACTTAAAGGATTATCGTGTGTAAAATGGGGTTTCTGTGTGCTTCAGTATCTATTGTTTTACTACGGAACATAACTATGTAAATGGAACCATGTTTCGTTAGAGAAGAATATTAATCTTGGGTCAATCATTAATTACTCTATCATTCACATTTCGCACAATCAAATTACGGATATTTACCCCACTTTGATGATTACATGAAAAATAAAGTGCATGAAAGAAACCCCATACATTGGAAGAACTGGAAGAAAAAACTAAAAGCAAACATCAGGCAAGAAATTCACTCAATTTCGGATGTTGAACTCTCGAGTTTAAATGTAATTTCCCTGAGAAATATGCCAAAATGTGTGTATAGAGAAGGTATGTCCTTATGGTCATTGTAAATGTAACTGTAAATATGACAGCCTGAGGCGGTTGCATAGGTATTACCACTGTTTCGGTGGGAGTCCGAGCAGCAGCGGCCGGCGCGCAAGCCGCCGTGCTGTGACCGTGGTGTTGAAGAAAAACATTATATTATGTTTATGTGAGCTTAATGGTAAATATATAAAATAAAATAAGACTAATTTACTTCGTTCCTTTACATTTTCTACCTCACTAGACCGAAAATACGATCCTTGGTTGCCACTAAACTCGTTTATAGCAACATTTTTAAGGTTCTTTGTACTCGTAACCCCTTGGAACCAAGTTCTACTGAATTCGTGTTTAGTATTCTAAGATGGAGCGGAATAAATATAACAATTAACGGCGCTTGGAAGTATAAAGTTTACGCAATTATGTCGTAATACTTAAACGTTCATTGGTCCACGGAATTGTATCATGAATTTCAGAATCGATTACTGTTGCGTTACTATCGATTCACCTATAAGACCAAGGGAAGTATGGAGGATCAAGATATATTAAAAATTATATGTGAAGGAATGAAGCATGTAAAGGATAAGCTCTTCTGTATTACGAAAGTTAGCAATTGCAACAACGTAGCGGTTTCGTGCCTCGTTAATGTCAAATTTGGGAGATATGTAACGTAGGATTATAAAAGATCTAAAAAAGAACAGTAGCAAGAGTTAAAGGAAATTAGGAATCAGGTACGTATGCTAGACTGGCCAGTAACTATAGCTGGTCATAAGCATTGCAGATTGTTTGCTGTAAGTGACAGAGATGGTGTAGGTAGGTGGCTATGTCTAGGCGCGATAGGATGGAACGTAGCATCCCTAAACTACTGATGGCATTAGCTTCTCATTAATATAGGCGACTTAAATTTTTGGTTGTACTTAAGGTCTTCGTGTATAAAAGTTCATGCATTTTACGTGTTCGTGTATAAAATATAGTTGGTTATGCATTTCCGTGTAAGCGACCTCATGTATTTTACTTTATCGTGTGATCAAGCCTTCTGTATTATATATTTTCATTCATACGTTTTCATGAAACCTCGCGTATTTTGTATTTCGGTGTATAAAATCTTAGGTATTTTACGTATTATTGTAGAAAAGCTCATTTATTTTACTTTCCGATGTATAAAACCTCAAGAGTTTTATGTTTATGTACAAAAGATTTGAAGTTTTTTACATGTTTTTGCCTAACATGGGATGGGATGGATATCATCTTCTATGCCAACCGAGAACGCTAGCACAAATACCAACATAAACAACACAGCAGAATTGTAGCGCCGTCTTATAGAGATGTAAATAGCAGTAGCATTTATAGGGGAGGGTATCGGTATTTAGCTAGTCGTAGTGTATTTCCTGTAAATGAAACTCATAAAACCACATTCTTGTCTTACTAGCGAGTTTACGAGCTCGTATATCGAGCATGTTTCAGAGGTCTCCTCGTAGTGTGTACCGTGCATTATCGTTAGGTTTAAATGAAATAAGACAAAATATGATAGCTGAAAACTTTACCTTTTAGGTGTTTGTTATATTTTATCTGGGCTTTAGCCCAACATTAAAAGGTGTTCCTAGTGACAGAATTACCACCTCCCTACTTCATTATCTTCTTTCTTCGTCGTGCTTCTTATGATATATGTATATATAAATTAGGTAAAACGCCATTTTTCCCCAAGTAACTCACTAAGAAAAAGACATCAACATATGTATCGCATTACGTTATATAGAGATCACAATGCTGTAATATGCATAGGGATATGTGGATACCCCATCATCTGCCACTACTCTCATGTCATCATAAAGTATTAACGTAATTTTATTAGCTTCAACTGTCCAAACAATACGCTGATGAGACTGGATCATATTCATTCGAGTTCTTGTTATTTCAATAGTCCTGAAACAATCTACAAAAACATGTAAAATGATATAGGTGTTAATAGCACTAGGCTGATAATATTCCGTCAATATTAAGTGCATACAAAGCGTTGAATTGTCTTATTATTTGCCTCATGCATAAGGTTTTCCAACACCTTTTTTTTTGTGGAATGGCAAATATTATTTTAAGCGAATCAGCTGCATCCAGACGTTCACGAAAGCGTAGTTTATCTTGGTAATTATCCCTTGTTGACACTTTATTGATGAATTAATCTGTATCCATATGCACGAGCTTGAGGTGTTCGACATAATACCGTAATACTATATCGTTTATTATGGTTATGAATGAGGATTTTGGAAGCGCCTAAGAAAAGATTATGCAAAGCCATATAAAGGGTTGTTAGATTAGCTCCTTATATGGTTCCCTCAATGAATGTCGGTTTGGCTATGAATTTTTGTAGCATTTTTTGATCTATAACATGACGTATGTATATACCATTCTGTATTTCTTCCATGCTTTTTAAAACATTTTATTATTAAATAACTCATATAAATCATATGGTAATCATACGGGAATACTCCTTTACGTGTCATCAAAACATCCCTTCTCCAAAGTGTTTCTAAATTTCAGAATATGATGCTAAATTTCTTGCTAATTTATCCAAGCCTGGACTTGCAAACCGGTATGTGCCAACAAATCTGAACTTAATATCACCAACGAGCTTCAAATATGAAATGCAGTTTCCCTCACTTGTGTAACCTAGATGATGAATAATAAAATGTAAGTTATATATCAACTCAGGTTATGCATGAGAACTACAATATAATCAGAAGTTTTACATCCTAAGTTACGCTTAATATATAGGCTTTCACAATACTTTCAACCAACATGACCATGTAATTTCCAGTTATACTAAGCGACCTCTTTTCCACATAAGTACAATATTGTAGAAAAGTCCAAACGATTTTGTTGTTCATCTGTCAGCTTCACTGGCTTAACGGATTTGTAGAAATAATGGATTTTTGTGGAAGAGAAATCAAATACCTCATAAATTTCTCAGCTGTACCAGGAGCTTGAATACCTATGGCGGAGTAGGGAGATCGGTTTCCAGGTGAATAACAAATTGTGAAGGTTTCACATAAGCACAAAAGATCACTGAGTATTATTTTGGTATGTTGCATTACAACGCCTCTCAGAATTGGGGCACACGTGTAGTAAGGAGTGAAAATGTTTTCCAAGTCAGCATAGTTAGCATAAGGTAATCTCAGCATCTTCTTCACATTTTTAACTATACGATAGAGTTCTCCTTACTAGGCATTATGGTCCTAGCAATATCATATTGACTATACAATTCTCTATACTTCTTTAATGTTTACAGTCTCATTGAGCCATACTGGTTATCAAAATGAGTGAAGCAGCCTTTGCATTTACATGCCCGTTATTAATGCTTAGTTTTCTAACGTCGAATAAACTTGTCAAAACCTTTTATACATACATAGTGATGTCAGTTAACGTTATCAGTTACAACAAACAGATAGCTATATTCAGGTAGTTTTTGAGTTTCTACCTTTAAAGGATACAGGTTATATTTTTCATGCAGTCCAACATATTTACAGACATATTACTTCATTTTGTTTCAAAGTTCTTTATATCTGTAAGCGAACTAGGAAGTATAATACCAGAAGTCACGCTTCTCTCAAAGACCTTATACTTGCCGACACGTTGAGGATTTATCAGTGATTTTTTTGTGAGAATAGTATACATATAACATTTCTCATCCTTAAAACTCTGAGGATTTGCACTCGCCTTTTTCGCTTTCACAGAGGAAGCTGTTGGAATATAAGTACTTCCGCGAAGTAGGGTTTACTTATTTATCTTCAACTCATAGCCGTCAGTAGCTAGTAACGTCCAGTTGTTCTCTATTAGCTGACACTCGATTTTCCAAATAAGCTGTTTAATTTTTTCCAGCATGATACCTATATATGTTTCTATAAACACTGATTGGTTGAGCGTTTTCGAGGTATTATCGGTGATACTTCTACGTATTAACTCGAACGCTTTTACATATGGCCAGTACAATTTGTGTAGCATTAATTATGCATTGCTTTACTAGTAAGAGCTTTGGATTTAATATAGGCATGTAGAACACTGGATTAAATATGATTTTAAACCATTTGGAAAACGTATGTCATATTTTACGATATTTTAGCAACCCTTGGAGTAGTTAGCCCCCAGGGATGCTGACAACCAGCAGGGAGGTAGATTCAGGTGAGAGAGCAATTTGGTATCGCGTGGGGTAAGTAGGCGGGATGTAAGGGGTGAGTTAGGAAAGAGACATCGAATAATAAAAAGGGGTTGTATAAAACTTAAGAACTGCATTTGGGTTAAACTACATGGTTACGAGGGGCGGTTGAGGATAGTACGAACTGGGTGCGAATACCTAATAATTCTTTCCTGAAGGCTTCTGTGCACGGGGTGAGTTAGGGAAGAGGCATCGTATAAGAAACCGGGGGTTGTATATAGGCTAAGAGCTATATTTGTGCTTAAACTACATGCTTACGACGGGCGGTTGTGGATAGTACGAACTGGGTGCTTAAACCTAATACATGTTTCCTGAAGCCTTCTGCTGTGTCTTGAGGTAACATCAATAAATGTTAACGAGTTATGTTGGGGGCGCCGTACCCGTGGGTTTTGCATAGCTTCGCCAGTCGAGAGGGAGTCAAAGAGAATGAAAGTGCGAGCTAATGCCGTGGCCATTAACTACCTCTACCCTCTGATGGTGCGCATTCGTGAACTACAATGTCGAGCTTCCTAGGTACACAATATTGCAACACATTGGCAATCGTAATGCATTCTGCGGCCCTTCGTTCGAACCTCAACTATGGCAGGCTAGATTATCTCCGGGGGGACTAATTCCGACCCCGGAATTAAAATAAGAAGGGAAACTCCCTCTCTCTAGGGGGTAACGACGCTGTGACATTAGACCATCCTTATAGGAAATAACAAAAAAATAGACAAATAAATAATTAAGGCTAAGCAACCCAGCTGGCTGACTGATAACAACAACTTTGGCTTGCTAGTACCGATTCCCGTTTGTGTAGAAGATTCGGGGATCATAGGAAACCCTTTTGGGGGTTAGGGTATCATAAGGGAAGGTTTGGCTTCGATGTTCCGGTTTGCTGCTGATCTCTTGGCCCTCCGTTATTGCACATTGTATGTAAGGAGTTGTACTATATGCTGGTTGCCTGTACGTGAACAATTCTCGCCGGCGTCTTCCATTTTGCTGCGTTCCATGTCCGCTACCAGCGGCGGTAGGTTGTTTCAGTGTGTTGCCTTCTAGCTTGAGCAGCTACTGGTGAGTTAAATAGCTCAAGCACATACTGGTCATGGTGGGTATTTTATATCCAGGTCCCCTTATAGTGTCCTCTTTCTCCTTAATTGTGATCTTTGTTGTACTGCTCCGGTTGATTGAAGTGCAGCGCGGTGGTTTCTTCCTAAGGGTGGATCCGTTTTTGGGAGGGAAAAATAGGAGATAAATGGGCAGGAATTATGTGGTTTTGAATATTTAGGAATGAGTGTGATAACAGTAGCGGGTAAATAAATTAAGAAAGACGAATACATACTCCTGAGGATTATGCACTTATCTCCCAAGTTTTGAAAATTTATTTAAATAACTGAACCAAAAACAAAACCTTTTAACTGCTTTACAAGTTATGACGTAGTGCTGTTAATTTCTTACTCGTACTGTTTTGACTGTACATTTTTTTCTGTTTTTTACAACTTACAACTGATTGCTTGTCTGTATATGTACAACAGCATGGCTACTTTTAGTGTCAATGTGTGGTTTTTTATATCCGCTTCTCTTTTCCCTTCTTGAATTTTGATTCTTGGTTACGACAGTCTGCTTCCCTCTCGTGGTTCACTCGTGCTTCCACTGCCATTCAATGTTCCCGTTGGTGTCCTTCTGAGGCAAATCCTCTGCAGGGCTCTGAAACACTTTAAATGCCTATTAGTCATTCGCTCTTAGTGTGTAACTTCCCAGTTACTTTTCGTTTTTCCCTCTTATTTCCCCTATTTTGAACGTTCAATTTTAGGACAAAAAGCATCAAACTGCTGCGACCCATTGATGGCGTTTTTCTTTCCTATTTCCCCACTAAACAATCCTTCTATGGCTCCTCAGACTAGAGGAGCGCAGTTGGCCTACCTTGACCTTTGGAACCTTAACACTTCCTCTACCACCTTACTGTCTCTTGTAAATGACATTTTCTAGGAGCGTTTAGGACCATTTCTTTATACTGGGGCCGTCCATATGGATCATCCTGTATATTTTTTTATTTTCCGGGGTACATCTCCTTTCACGATTATTGCACAAAAATGAACAATTTCACGTAAGCACAATGTCACTTTTCCCATTTGTTTATCACAGTCGACAAAATATTTTCAGTCTCTACTTACCTGAACCCTTCTTGTTAGTTAAGCTGCCTCACTCTCGCTCTTCCCTGATTCTTCTTCGGACTCCTGGCTTCTCCTGCCACAGTTATTGCATCTTGATCTCCTATACCGGTAGGTACACTCAGATATACACTAAGCAACCACATAAACCAACAAAACAAAAACCCTTTTACTTCCTGGAATTATTTATGTACTGTGATTACTCCTACTTAATACCACACTACATCTATCTTATTACTAATAATAGTAATAGGGAGAGTATTGCCTCTACTTTCTGGATTTCCCACATTACTTGAGCTCTGTATATCTCTATCCCCATATATACATTCATTTCGTGTTTTGGTCAGTTTATGTGCTCTGCCACTTCTTCACTACAGAGCTCAGTTTGCATGCGCTTGTGCAAAATAATTTGTTAGCACTTTCGTTCACTGTCTATGTTCCTTCGTGGTTGCAAATCTTCGCACTCGCATTGTGCATAATGTCACGTGTGGCGTGTTACCATAGCATTCCTAATAGTGTTTGTGTGCATTCGCCGCTTAAACATGATTATTTAATTCTTGCTTTTCTCTCTTTTTTGTGTAACTATGCTCCCTTTTCTTCTTTTTTTCTTCGTGAAGGCCCTTACTACGTGTTTCAGGCTTAGATTCTTTCCGACTCCTGGTCCGTTCATGTAGCCAACATTAAAATTCCTTTTCCTTTTTGTTCCTGTGTTCCCACAGGTTTTTCTATTTCTACGACACAATTTTTCAAGAATCTTATGTCCTAAGGCGGCCATTACTATTACGCACAACACAAAAAAGTATTTCCACAATCTCTATTGCTTCACTTCGCATAATGGAACTTGCATTCGCGATCGGAGATTCTGCTGGCATTACCATTTCGTGACGCCTGCACTTTTCAAAATTTGTCCTCGCCATGTTTGTTGTTCCGTGTTCTTTCATGTTATTTTTCCCCTGCAGGCCCTTATTATAACTTGAGATTGTTGCTTATTATTTGTCTGCCACACTACATTTTAATGTTTACTATATTGAGCATTTGTGGATGTGAGGTGATTTATTGCAATGGTGGAAACTTGGTTAACCAAAAACACAGTGGTATACATGGAGGGTTATGAGTATTTTGGAGAACACGGAGTGAAAGAAAAAATGAAATGCAGGGCACATGGGGGAATAAGAGTGTTTACTAGAATGGACCAGAATTTAGAACAAAGGGAATAAAGAGTGCGGGATTAGAGAGAGTAAAAAAGGACATGAGAAATGATATAGAACTGTCAGTTAATGAAAGGAGGAAGAAGTTAAATTAAAGAGGAATAGGGTTAATTTGCATTAGTTAAACAGGATTCTTATACACCAATAACCAGGGTGTTAGTGTGTATAAGGTACAAAGGAACAAACAAACAACTCTTTAAGATGAAAATTAGTTGAAGATGTCTAACGAAAAAAAGAAAGAAATCCTATATTGTATAAATGTAACCAGATATTGTGTGATTAATGATAAATAAATTTGATTCACTCATTTCATTCATATTGAGCATTTGTACATTTTATATCAGCACCCTATATACTATAAATTACTTGTAATTCTGTGTTGTCCTATTTTCCTTACCGCCAAGAGTTTTTTATTTATAGTTCTTCCCTGCAAAATTTAACTTTTGGAGAAACTAGCTTCAACTGACTTAACACTCGTTCCGATCATTCTCTAAACAACCTAACTTCGTAAAAAAATGCAAATTTTAGACGTCCACATTCTATAGATGTTAGGCATTTATTCGACATTCAAGCCATAATTTTAGATCTTTATGCTACTATAAGAGGTATGGGAAACTTGTAAAACTCTCATAACTCATGTACGTGTATTCCTTGAGGCGTACACCATAAACTTCCTGAAAATGAAATTACCTTCTGAGAGAACGAATATACTCTGTTCAAATCTTTAAATCTGAACATTTGATATTCTAATAATGTGAAGAAATAAGGGTTGTATTCCAGATTACCTTCTGTACCGCACTTAGGATATTTCCCTCATAATATTGCTAAAAGACAACAATGGGGTCGCGTGGATTACCATCTGATCTACAAAAAATTCGTTTACGCTGGAGGTACAAATAACTAAAATGCATTGCGTTATAGCAAATCACCTAAACTATTTTCAAGTATTTGAGGACGATTATGCAAATTTCAAGCTTATTATGCTACTTATTTTCCTCATTTCCTTCCAATCTCCTTCTTTTACTTTATCATCACTTATTGTTGCGTGGTTGTAGAGAGCAATGCATTTCGAAGTTGTTTTTTTAAAACGCTTTCGCTAGTCTGTATCGAAAAATGAAACGTTAGCGGTATTAGTTTTCTTTGTGTGTGGCGGCCTCATAACATTTCCTTGCACGTTCTGCGCTTGCAGTATGTGCCTTGTAACCCTTTCCTATTTTCACTACCATATGCGTAATATAACTAAATCCTATTAATGTGGATGTTTTGCTGTCTTGCAGAACTTTTGGCTTTTATCACGTGTTTCAGGGGGCATAGTTTATACAGTATCTTGTACGGACGTGTCATTAACAGCTTCATGGTTCAGCTTACTTTTCTCTTGGGTGTGTAAAGCTTCACCAAGTCTCCTACATTATTTTCCATGTGCCTCCTCTTGCAAACATATAGACGCTTATTTTTTTGTGGCTCTTCCGTATATTTTCTGACCTTGGTGCCCTTGCTTTCAGAATCGCGATCATCGTTTCCTGTACAAATACATTTTGAATTGTGCTCTGTAGTACGTCAGGGGGCATCACCGTCTTTCGTGCATACACAAGCTCAAACGGTGTGAATTTCGTACTTCCCTGCTTCTCGTGTTAATCAGAAACCGAATTTGGTGTAAGTTGCTATCCCAATCAGTGTGCTGCAAATTTACATACTGACTGTTTGCTTGCACGATCGTTCTATTTGCTCTCTCTATAAGGCCGTTTTTCTGTGACCTGTAGGCTGTTGTGAAATTTGGGATTGTTCCCATTACGTTTAGTAATTCCCGCGTTACCTCACTCAGAAACAATGCACCTCTGTCGTGTAGCATATACTCGGATGCGCTGTGACGGCAGATGACGTCATTCAGGTTATACTCAGCCACGTGCTCTATTGCTGCTTTTGGGAATGCGAGTATCTCTAAGTACCTGGACAAACACTTGCTGGCCGCTACTATGTAACGATTGCCGCTTTTTTATATTGGTTAGGCCTCCAAAATGTTTATCGAATACCTCTCTCCAGATAGCTGACCTTAAAGGGCTGCTATAGTGCAGCAGCTCTCTGATTGACTGGCCCTTCCCGTTGTTGGCAGAAAACGCATCCTTCCATGCAATTTTGTATATCATTTCTCATCCTGATCTAATAGTAATGTGAATTAATTTTGTGAAGGATAAATAGTTGTAATTATAACTAATTATAAAACACAATTATAACTATAATTATCCTCGGCGCTTACACCAATAAGTTTCGGGGTCCTTTAGCCGGTGCCTACCTGACACCTGACACCTAGCTGACACCTCCACAAATAATTTTAGCAACCCTTGAGGTAGTTAGCCTCCGGGAACGTTGAAAACCAGTCGGCGGTAGACTTAGAGGGAAGAGAGGGTTGGTATCGTGTGGAAGTTAAGCGGAGTGCATGGGAGTGAGTTTAGGGATGTGGCATCGAATAATAATCCGAGGGTTGTATTAAAAACTAAGAAAAATATTTGTGAATAAATTATATGGTTACGGAGGTGAGGATAGTGCGAGCAGGGAGCTTATACCTAATACATCTTACATGAAGGCTTCTGCTGTGTCTTGAGTAAATACTAATAAATGTTAACTGGTTATGTTGGGGCCACCGTAACCCCGGGGTACCTAGCTTCGTCAGTCGAGAGCGAGCCAATGACCTAAGTCTGTGGCCATTAAACACTTCTTGCGCTGACGTGCGGCCCCATGAACCACAATGTCGAGCTTCATAGGATACACCGTCTTGTAACACATTGACAAACCCAAAGCAAACTCCGGCTCCCGTTCGAACCTCAGCTATAGCTCGCTACAATATCATCTTCTTCAGAGGCCACTAATATTCAATGATGTTTTGTAGGTTCAGTCTTGATTATAACGTCGACAGGCTGTAGGTGTACAACAAGCGCCATTGTGCACATCTTTGCTATGCTTATTAATCTAAATATTATCGCAACGTTAGAACTTGAAAACCGCCCACATACCGTTTTATGCAGCTTCCTGTGATAATCCCAGGAAGCGCTTTCCACACTTATTACCAGTATAGTTAGGAACAGGCTATGGTTTTATATCTTGAAGAGCAATATTTCTTCCCTACCAGAACTCTATCTGGGAAAAATGTCAAAACACTGGTATAAATGATCTAGCAATATTATTCTATATTTCTGTTAATATAAAAAGAAATAGTGATATAGACTCTGTAACATAATGGGAAAACGGAAAAGGATATTAGTTAAGAAGTATAAGCACTTTATTTTAATTTTTCGAATATATGTACACGATACTTAATATAGAATATCAGAAACGTTAATCTGAGGTTAACATATTATTATGGAAAATACTGCAATATAATTATAATAGGGTGTACTACACAGCAATTAAGAAATAGTGCACATCAACGAAGACTTACACGTTAAACTAACATGTGGGTTATTCAATACAGAAAATTAGTACATTTGAATTGATAATACCTAATCT
Source organism: Deroplatys truncata (assembly GCA_030765065.1). Lineage (NCBI taxonomy): Eukaryota > Metazoa > Arthropoda > Insecta > Mantodea > Mantidae > Deroplatys > Deroplatys truncata. The sequence continues at coordinate 530,778,399 of CM060990.1, read as the reverse complement.
ATTGTACTAATACAGTTGAGTATTATGTAAAAAAGAAATATAGTAATTATTATGAATGCTATAACAAATACACAAATGTCATAACGGAGTTCGAAAATGGATAGTTGGATATTTTCACCTTGTAAGCTTCCTTGTGCTATCGAAGGTTTATCTACAGGGAGTCCCAATAAGCTATAAATCGGCTCTCTGTGTTTATTATAGAGTGTCGCTGATGCAATCAATTCCCTTTTCTATATTTAAAGGGTTTTCTTATCAACATTATGAAAGCTAGAGCTGAAACTGGCCACCGTCGTTCACTTTTGGCACCTCTTTGAGAAACTATCCATCACTCGTGCAGTCCGCGTTGCAAAATGCTGGCAATTAATTCTTCCAGTGTATGTGGAGTTGTCTAGTGTGTTTTAAGATTGAATTTATCCCAGAGATAAAAATCATAGGGCGTTCGGGGAATCGAGGAGAGCCACAAGCCTCTATTAATAATTTCGTGCTCCTCAAATACACGTTCAATGTTCTCATCAAAACATTGGCTGTATGAGCTGTGGCAGAGTTTTTGGAAAAAAACCAAAGGTACCCTTCCTGTGTATTAATTATCTAAATACGGGGGAAAATTTTGTATTAACGTATGCGGGAGCATCAACAGCTGACTCAAAAAATGGACCCTACAATTCGTTCTTCGCCTACGGCGCAACATGCACCAATTTTGTCATCATGGAGGGATTTTCCATGAACAATATTAGGTTTGTCAGTGCTCCAATAATGCTTACTTTGTTTACAAACACATCCATGAAGATGGAACCAGGCCTTGTACGAGAAAATTTTTTAAAGTGGATGTAAAGTTTGCCGTTGTATATAGTATTGAGATTCCACTCATCTAAGCACAGGAGCGCCTGGTTGAACAGCATGAGCCAGTTATTTTATATGATTTTAACTCCAACAATTTAGTAGCACTTTGCACAGAGCCATACAAAGTCCCTGCATATTATTAAAGACACCTAAGAGATTTCTGCTTACCGATATTGTCCAATGTTTCCTCGGTAGCAACCCGACGTTGTCTTAGACTAAACATTACCTGTGGCCTGCAATTTATTATACTAATCATGGATTGGATTACAGCCCGGAACTTTTACACCCGATAACCGTTCTGCAAATCGTATTGCCACTTGATGAGCTGACTGCCGTTACACATACGAACTATACATAAGTACACGCAGCACAATAGTATACATATAATCAGCCATAGTTGTGACTAAAAACAGGACACAATAATAAACTCGGAACAGCTTCACTACTCAGATTCACAATGAATAAACCGCATCACGGTCAATGCTATATTGCAGAGCAGATAGAAACCAACGCAACTAGTGTGACGTTGATTGCAGTAGCGGTGGGAGACACGTGTTCACATGCTCAGTGTAAAATAATCGTACAAATAGTTCATAGTGCATTGGGATACTTGTTAACTGCCACAATGAAGATCGTTTTTTTTCCGTTTTCAAAAGGCAAGACAGTAGTAGAGTTGGGGAGGAGAAGGAGTTGACTTATCTTGCATGGGAGAGGAAAAGTTGGCTTATGTATGCCTGGGGAAGGAGGGAAAGCTGAGAAAGCAGAAATTAGAAAAGGTGTACTGGAAGATGAAGAGTTAGCGTGGTCACGCATTGTACTGTTTGTCAACCGAAAGATGCATTGCGGCCGTCCAATGGGCGGGAGTGGGTGAAACATTACTTTACAGGCGCCATTCATGACCGCGGTCCTCACTGCAACATATAGAAATCTGCGTATGAAGATTGTCCATCTTTTGTCTCTCTGCTGACGAATGTCCTTGCAGAGCTGCAGAGTTCACTTGGCGTTCGGTGGTAAGATGTCTATATGAACAGGGTCCTTATGCTGTGGTGGTGTTGCTGGTATTGATTCCTGGGCTTTTAGTGATAAAAATTGCTGCCGAAGAGCTCGGAGGGACGTTGTGAGTTTCTATGGTAATGTGCTGGTGCCAGTCTGCATGTTTTGGACGGAAGTTGCAATGACTCGCAGCTGTTGAAGAAGTTGATCGTGAGAAGTCTGGTCTATGACGTTGAAAGTGGTGTGGTATGCTTCTAGTGCTACGTTGAGGCCGGTGAGCGTTTGACTGTCTGGTGGTGAGGTTCAGGACTTTGGAGTAAAGAACCTCAATAGGCTCATGGAGGCTTTTATGAACTCATCTCAACTCTAATGTACTCATATTATCGTATTACGAATTTGAAAGCATGTGAGAATTTGAAGATACGGAAGTTTACAAAAAGTGTAAAAATTATTCCATAAATCTAAAACTTTACCTTAAAATCGTTACAAATTGCTATAAAAGTACAACAAATTGCTGTCCCTAGGGGACAGCTGCTCCATATCGGGTTAGACTAGGGCATGAGAAGGCCGTTTAGACATTGCGATTGCCCGTTTAGGTAATAATATTGCCCGTTTAGAGATGAGTGCCCGTTTATGGGATAAGAGTGACCGTTTAGTTGATGAGAGTGCCCGTTTAGACAATAAAAGTGCCCATCTGGGCAATGGGAGTACTAAATAATGTGATAAGTGTCCCTGCGTAATACATACATATTTATATCTATGTCGTTCCCCTAGGTGTAGTGTTATCGTGCTAACCGGGGGTTCAAATCCGGCGGATGGCGATGGAGTTTTTCGGGCGTAAAAATACTTATTATCGCTTCCTTCGGAAGGAAAGCACAGGCTGTGGTCCCGTGTCGTATATTTATGTCACTTAAAACAACCTCAAGTCTGATAAAGAGGCCTCTGAGCAAAATTACCGGTCTTTCACGCCCAATATGGAATGGGACCCCAAGAACCAGAACAGTTAAACAGCATCCATAAATAGAACTCAATTTAATACATAAATACATACATGCATACATATATACATACATACACGCACTACTAGCCTCCTCTAGATAAACGTCAAATTGTTCACAGTGCCCACTTTTAGCCTCCCTCTCTATCGCCACTCCTTGTATTATCTAATCCTCTGCTGTATATGTATTTTACCTTGCGCTCGCTGCTGTCTTACATATATTCCTGCTCCCTAAACAAAGTTTCCTTTCTTTGCCTAATACAGGCTTAATTGTAACAAATGTCTATCTTTATTAATGAAAAACAAAAGCCTGTTAATATGAGTGGTTGCCTTACACCTTTATGTAGATTTCTAAGAAAATTGCAACTGCAACTGTTATTCGCTAATTAATTGTAACAATGCAGAAATTAAATATTTCACCGCATTAATCTTGGAATACTCTGACCAAATTGGAAATGAACGACGACATTGACAGCAATACTATAGATGACTATAAATTATGAGGCAGTAATTTTTTAGTTAAAAAGATAAGAAGTGTAAAAAACAGGGGGAAAACTACGAAGTAGTCGGCCCTCTCCTCTCCTATTTAAGTTAAAATAAAATTGTTATCATAATATCCACAATAAAGTCGTCATCATTCAGCGAAAGTATATCTTTCAAACATTCCTTGTACTCGGAGTTTCAATCTACTGTCAACTTATGACTACCTAGAGAACGTTCAGAAATTTCAATGCCTGCTATTCTATTTACTGGCGCGATGCACATCTTAATTGCTATGATTCAGGTAACTTTGAAGTATTCTTGAATATAATATAGTGTGCCACCAGTGTAATAATGTGAGACCAATTGCAACTGTCTATTTGAGCACCAGTTAAGACTATCATCAGACCTAACTGTTTCCTTGGATAGACTGACAATGCCACAACAAACAGGATACATAAATAATAAAGGAATTCGAGTCTACTTTGAACTTTAAGTATTTCCAATGCCTGAGGACCTCAGTAATTATAAGAAGCTAATGAAAGTTTTTAGAGATTGTAAAATACAGCACAACTTCATAAATCAGCACCAATTTATATATCAGGTGGTGCCCAAAGTTGCGATGGAACTGTAAATTTCGTTCTTTCCTTGATTCCAGTGAATGGAACTAACGACGATCTCTTCCATAGGCTGATTCGGTGTTATATGAGTCAGAGGATTTTGGTATTCATTTGGGGCTAGCGTATTGTGCTTAATTCATAAGACTGAAATATTGACAAGGGATATTGATCATCATGTTCTTCGAGAATCTGAGCTAGTATGAACGCTAACAGGAAACCTTTATTCGTGCAGTAATTCTTCCGATACATCACGGTGGCTGGTAGTTTCTTATTTTGCAATTACAGAACTAGATACTGGTAAACAGATTAAAAATTTCTGGAAAATCTAGGAGCTACACAAAGCTAAGAATTAGGGAAGAAATAGTATGCGAAACCTATTTCCTGAACAACACAACTCGGGGTTAGAAGAGATGACTGGTATTGTGACTCCCCTTTAAGCAAGAGCCTAAGAGTCTATGACTCACTAGTTGCCGCGAGGAAACGATTTCTCCTTCGAGAAACGGAATTGGCTAACTAAGACATTTTATGGAAAAACTATTTCTATGTCTTACGTAATTGGGCCACATGAAACTCATCCACATTCCTGGCATACTACGAATTACATACCTCACCACATTACCTTAAAGCTCGAAAGCTGCACAGCATAAATTAGAACATGTTGACTACTCTGAAGATTATAGCACTCGAGTTCCATTAATCTTCCTGTTTTGGGTAAGCCATACAAGACTTCTATTCAAGTATTGTTAAGACTTAGGGTCCACATCAGCATGTTCACATTAAAATTATTGAAGAGGCACATAATGTTGATCCAACAAGATGCTGGTTCTCAGAAGGTACCGTGTAGAGATAAACATTCTGTCCCATTATCTGAGTATGAACTGAAGGCAGTTATGAATAAAATGGTATGTTTTACCTTTCCAGACACTCGCTGTTTTCAACAAATAACTTTGGACAAATTGCGGGAGTTCCTCAATACAGCTAAAACAATATTAAGGGACTTTTATGTTTATAACTTTACATCTGCACGTGCAACTGAGAAGAGACTTCATCTTCAGCAAGCTGACAGACCAGTTCGAGAATGCAGCATTTCCTCGTCGTAAGTGGTGCAGCAGTCATCCAGCATATCGCATAAATATTCCAACTGAATTATGGCAAACAAATTTAACAGTGCAGTTCCACAAGAGAGAAGTCACTTTTTGGGGCTGTTAGGGTCCTAGCCCAAATTCAAAATGGGAATTAAACAGGAACATGTTCTTATCCTTATGCTTGTACCAAACTATTGTCTTATTTGTCTCTTTAATGTTGACCCTTCCTAATATTTGGCAAGACGCTTCTACAAAAGCAGTGGCAAGTGTACTTTATGGTGGATCAATTGCTATTATCAGAATTCCTCAGTACTTGGGACCCACTTTGGAACAGCTTCTACTGATTGGAAAATATTGTGTCGATCAAAGGTAATACTTGGGTTTTGTTATGCTCATATGAGCATACGTAAACTGCATCTACATTCGTTCCAAAGCTCTTAATTGTAGCTTAACAGTAGAAGCTGCTTTACTTGAAATCCCAATTTGCTCCTCTGTCCCTGTCGCGAGTGGAACTCTGTGGAAATCTTCTACTATCTGGATTTTTTAAACATTCAATTAAAGCAATAAACCATAAATTAAATTAATTCCATTTGTAGGCTTATTCGCCAGATGCTGGTTATAATTTTACACCCCAACTAAATAAAAGACCTTTGCAAATGGAGTGTCTGAAAATCAAAAGCGTATACGAATTGCTATGTGGCGCTAAAGACAATCCAGCAGCCATTATTTCAAGGGGTATTCTTGCCAACAGCTCTGACGGAAAGGGACACTCTGGTCACCTTAACCATCGCCAATTTGGGGTTTGATCGCAAGTACTTCGGAGAGCTCCAAGATTTGAGAACAGAAAGCAAAAGCAGGAAAACTACTATTTGCTATATAGCCAGAATCACAGATGATAGCTTCATAACAAGGTGTTTTAGATTGCCAAGGTTACAGCGCGTTTTTACGTATTGTAACAGATATATAGCAAGAGCAGAATACCAAAACGAACAGAGTTCATTAGAATCACTTCCTATTGAAGAACTGAACGTCCCGTTCAGAAAAAACCTTCACTTCCCTATGCTTAGAGCCTAAACCAGAGAGATACTGAACTAGAGACTGGAGGAATCCTTCGCTATGCTAGTAAACTGAGATCACTGACTCCATTTTTGGATTATAGTATGTGCTGTGGTTAAGGGGAAGATTGGTGCGCTGATCTGGCCAAAATAATCAAACAATTTTACCTCCAGAACATGATTTAACAGTGCTAATTGTTGAAGAGAAGGACATGCCACTGTATCATTCGAGATGCCGGCTTTTCCTTTCACCTCGAAGACAGAGGGTTTGGTTTACAACAGAGAAAACTGGGATAAGTTTTCATAATTTTCTAATTTTCTGTTGGCTAAAGGCAACTTCTTCATACTCTACAAGAATCAAGTGCCCCAAAGCCCTGGCACCTAGGAATTAATTAATTATTTGGGATTGTCCTTACCAGACTCCTCTAGCCACATGTAGTTAAGGTCAAACTCAGTGTACTGACTCATTTGCAAGGATTACGAATGCATATCCAGTCATTTTGGTGGAGGTTACCTGCGGATTATGTTCACTACTTCAGTAAAGCTCCAAGTGAAACATCACTAAACAGGTGTGATTTGCGGTACGGTAGTCATGCTGAAAAAAATATAGGGTTGTCTCATAAGTTCGTTCGCTTTTCGTTACGTTTCAATCACAAAGAACGCCTGGGAACACACCTCACCCGCAGCACAGCCATGACAGCGTAGTTGCCAAACTTTCCGTTTACAAACTTTAAACACAAGGTAGTTCAAAAAATAAATAACTACGGCCGTTATGTTTTGTAAACAAACTATTTATTTACTGCAGTATACACCATTATTGTCAATAATATATTGCCAAGATCCTGGCTACAGTAGCACGAGCTAAATTGAGCTCCAATGCCAACACCCGAGTTGTAATTCGTGCAATGTTGACTGTCGTTTCATGAATTCTTTCCACGTCCGTAACCATTGGCCGTCCAGACCGAGGTTTGTCTTTTAGGGAGAAATTCCCAGCTCGAAATCGAATAAACCACTTTTGACATGCTGGCTTTGTTACTGCATCTTCCCCGTAGAGGCACAATATTTCTGCCGGCATTGTGAGGCGGTTTTAACCTTATGATAGTGAAATAGCATAAGATGTCGGAAATGCTCATTTTTGCTTTCCATAGTTTGTAAACATAAGTTCACGCTGTTCTATCCAACATCAGTCACAAACACACACTGACATATCCAATACTGAGTCTTCTTGTTGTTCTCTAAGTCCTAGGGATGGTTAGGCAAGTAGGATAACTTGAGTGTACAGAGCGTTAAGGGTTTTCAGGCGCTATAGTTAGAACTTGTGAGCAAAACGAACGAACTTATGAGACTACTCAATAACTTAACGTAAAAGAACCTCAAGTCTAATAAAGAGGTCTGAGCAAATGTCGTGAATTTCACGCCGAATATGGAATGAGACGCTAAGAACCACAGCAGCTAAAGAGCGTCCATAAATGAAACTCAAGTTATTTTGACCCTATTCACAGTACGAATAACAAAAGCTATCTTCCAAACAGCAGTAGATCCTATGGGCGTAGATGCATAACAACTAAATGTTGTAGTTCTATATGGTTAGATGGCTCTGTGGTAGTTTTATGCGACAACGCTGCTTCACAAAATCTAGAGAAATCAAGCTGATATTATAGGAATTTTGTTCATTTTGGGTGTTTAAATCGATAAATTTGGAGTATATTCTAGTCCGCTCTACGCTTGTTGCATTCTAAAAACCAATTATTCTACATCTGAAATTTAGCAAAAAATAAATATGGTCATATTCTGATTTTAACACTGTCGATATATGGTGTGTGACACCACACTTTCTTTTTAGCAAAAGTTTTAAACATTAACTTATAGCACTTCCAACTGTGTCCTAATTTATCTATAAAATGAACTAAATATAGAGAATGGAGGTTATAGTTATTTCCCCCATCTTCTATATTTATTTCAAGAATATGCTTTTCTTAGTGGTTCACATAAGAGAAACCTTGCTTCCTTAATTATATCATATTTTTATTTCTTCACCTCTGCTTTATTGGCCTATTTTTTGTGAATAAGATTATCACCGCTCTCATTCATAATTATGTGCAAATGTCACGTTATTCCCGATTACCTTTTATGTTTGTTCCATTAGCGCTCCCTAGCTGCCTGTGCTTAAACAAGAAGCTTCGTGCGTAAAGGACACAAGTTGCTGAATTACGGACTTTTTGAACCAAAATCATTTCTTGAGTTCTCATTTTCCACCATGATAATGCTCTGATTCATGACGTTTTTACACATAATATCTAAACATACTCAGGCACCGTATTAAATTTTTTTCGCATAAAGCCTGATTGTACGGCTTGTAAAGAATAGTTGTTTAGAGGACTAGTTACAAAAGTAGAGGTTTAGTAAAGAGAGACTCAAGTTAGAACACGACCGAAAGGGGGTGTTCTAAGAGCAGCAAGTTACTTAACCTAATTTGTAACGTGTTATCCACAATATTTTGTCTACGTCCGGAGTATTTTAGTATATTTTGTATATTTAGTATATTTAATGACATTTATTTATTGCGGAAACGATATGTTTGGAGAAAGAGTAGTGTGGGCCTTGGCAAAAAAAGACACGATAAATCAACAAACTTTGTTCTTATATTCTGCAATTTTGGATGCTAGCTTCATATGTGAATTTAAAGTAAAAATGAGTGAATAAGGTGATATTCATGGTTTTTAGGAAAAATTGTATGAGACCTTCTTCTGCTACTTTCTTCGCAGACAGCGGTGCTGATGTTCTTACCTTAAAAAGACATAGAGGGTGGAAATCGAATACTGTTGCAGAAGGATACGTACAAGAATGTGTGCATCGTAAGAAGAAAATTGCTGATCTATTACTTAGGGGAGAAAGTTCAATTATAGGCAAGGATGTGAAAAACAATACTTCTGATAATAGAGAAAATTTGCGTCCCACAAGTATTAGAAATTGTAATGATTGTAATATTACAATAACTATCATTTAGGGGAGAAAGTATTTGTTTTAATGCATATTATTAATATGGAACATAAGATATAGATTATCATAATTAAAGTTTACTTTACGTTTTGTTGAACCTGTATTTTATGTTTTGATTGTGTGTTTTGTGTTTTGTTAGAATATAAAGTATAGGTTTTGTTGCCTAGTAACTACGAACTAAAGCATCACTGATTATTATAGTAGTATATAAAATAAACTATTTTCAAGCGCAAGAAGTAGTCTGCTGGAACTGCAGCTTCCTATATTAATAAATTTGAATTTAAACAATAATTATTGAGCATATTTTTTATTTACAAAGAGTAACTAAAATAGTTTCGGCAGAATTTCTTGAATTAACATCTGAAAACTTGTTTATACACAATATTCAGTTCAACCATTGTAGTTACACCTAAAGTATTGGAGTATTAGTTTCATCATTGTAAAATGTCCGTACAGCTTCTTGAACTACTGCAAAGCATAGAGTTATATTGGCAACTGGCGACTTCATTTAATGATTCAAATGCTTCTACTATTATTAAAAAATTAACATGAAAGCAAAAGAAGAACTGCTCCACTTCATGAAGTCCTAAGAGTAATGCCAAATGAACTCCTTACTGGATAAAGAGTATAAATGGTATTAAATTGCTCTGTGCGAGTTTAGTGCTAATGGAGGCACATAGTTGGGAATGCAGGTTACAAAGCGTTAGCTATGAAGTAGGTAAGAGTTGCTACTTCCAAAGATTTTATAATACTGTAAGGAAACTTGGCATTGGCATTTGAAATGCAACTTTTCGCTAATGCTAAAAGAAAGAAGAAAATAGGATACAAATTTATCACTGAACATTTCCTTCTTGTAGCTTTTTGATAATACAGCTCGTCAACTGTAATAAAGCTACGTGATGAAGTTCTGTATCCAGTGATAATAAATCGTGTGCAAGACAATTTTTAATAAGTTACTAGTTCTTTAGTTCTTTTAATAATTGTAATAATTGTTTGCTGTTCTGGTTTGAGAAATCCCTTAGATTAATTGGTACGCATAATCATAAATACTATATTTTCAATATATCAAAGACCTGCTGCACAGAATTGTTTATTGTTCGCGTTTAGAAGATACTACCGAGTTTCATGCTCTGAGTAGTTTCAGAGAAAAGCTAGTGTTTGTGGAAAAACGTAATTTTCTAGAAAACAAAAGATTTACTTTCTTAAGTTTTATAGTTCCTTAGCTCTTCTATTTAATGCTGCTCATATCCATAGTCTACCTCACCCATCCCCCTCCTGTTGTTTTGTCTTCATCTGCTTCGTTTGTCTAGCTGCCTTGTTCAAGTCCATGTCTGTAGGTTTTTCCTTCAGCCTTAGTCTGCAATGCACCAAGAAGTATCACAGAGTCCATGCTGTGACATTCAGGTTACCAGGATGAATCATTGTTTTTATTTTTCTCCAACAGTTTTATTGACTTAAATAAATTGCAGAGTTACGCATTTCCTTGCATTCTTGTTGTGTAGCACATTATTATATTAATACCTAAGTGTCTCACATAAAGTTTTTGATTTCATTATTATATGGTAACCTACATGATTATTAACTCTCGGAAGGCAGCAGCAGATGCTTAATTCGATTATAACTAGCAACTCTCACGGACCGTGATATAAATAGTGGCAGAGTCCAACTGCTCTCTACCTCAAGACAGCCTCTATTCCACGGCTGGAAATATGTTCTTAATGGACTGTACCTAGAACCCATTAGTGTTCTCTCTCTCTCTCTCTCTCTCTCTCTCTTGCCTGTTAATTTGAATGGGGTGGGCCCAGGTTAAGTAATCGGTTGTACGGTACGCTTGGATGATGGCGGGGTAGGTAGCAGTAAAGCACTGTATCAAACGAGCAGACCAATCCGCCATTGTGAATCCCAAGTGCCGTTGTTCTTGCTGGGCAGAAGATCTCTCGTTTGGATATTCTTTAATTTTTAACACCTTAATTTATGCAGTGATTGGTTGTGCGGCACCAAATTGCACAAACAACAGTAGGCATGGCTTATATAAGTTCTATCGTCTTCCTGGTGCTAACGAAAGAAGAAAGAAGTGGCTTGTAAATTCCAGGCGCAAGGATTGGACACCTACAACAAATAATTACCTTTGTAACGTAAATACAAATTAATGTTTTGGAGAAAGTAAGAATTTCTATTGCTTTCATTCAGTAGCCATTACGACCTAACTACTTATCATTGGCATTTAAAAGTCAAAGCCAATGACGGAAGAGGAGCTTAAGTTGATTTTGAAGCGCCAATTGCATTACTGAAAGATTAGCTCATTTGGTAAATCGTTCGTCTAACGAGTATTAAGGCGTGAGATCAAATCTCAACAGTTCCGTTTTGTTGTTTTTTTTCCTTTCTCTCTCTCTTTTTTTTAAATATGAAATCGCCTAATATGTACTTTATAAATTACCGTTAAAGTTTTATTGACCTTATTATTAATATTAAGTCTAACATAGAAATATTATTTAAACAAATATTTTCACAGGTGTATTTCGAAGAAAACCAATTTCAACTAAACCGTGCTGATGGAACAAGTAAACTCAAGCCTGATTCCATGCCAACAATTTTCAATGTGTCTAATGCACCACCTAAATTGCAGTCCAGAAAGAAAACATTTACAAAAGAAATGTAACTAGGCCTATAGATACGAGTCTTTATTATTCTTAGATATTTGAAAGAATTTGTTTAAAGTAATGAATGTAAATATCATAGGAACTTCTTCCAGGTTTACTCATTTAAAATTATTTCTGATATTGTTATTTCATTTATTTTCTAAAATAGGAGGCTAGATCCCTAAATAGTCCTTAAAATGAAATGTATATGAAACAGAATCTAACCATAAGTAGGCATTAAATTCTGAGCTATGTAATTGTAAATTCATTACAAATTTACTGTTGGAATCATTAATAGAGCTTCACCCATAGACTAAGATAAATCAGCTTTTGAAAGAGGATCAAATTAATTAAAATCCAATTACAATGTTATTTTTATTATCGCTTTGAAATAGGATTATCCATTTAAACATCACCTTCTTGTAAAATTCTTAATCCTATCATAAATAACTTTTACATTACAGTTGGCTTTATCAAGATAATAGTTAGTACACACACAAATCAGCATTTATGTAAACTCAATAGGATTGAATCATGGTTACAACATTTGTACATTCTGCACATTAAAACATTAAAGTATTACATTTGCATAGTAATATCATATATAGATAATCATATTTATTATACAATAAGGTGAGAATGTTATGAAATGACACTAAATGATATTTTATCTCCTAGGTGCAAAATACTTGCATTGAAACCCACTTGGCAATCACTTCTGAGGAGACAGTATCTGTGGGAGCTACAAGGCAGGAGAAAACTCCAGAGGTTATGATCCAAAAACTGCAAAACAGAGTTGCATTTTTGGAAAATAAGAATAAGAGACTGGAAGAGCAAATAGCAAAAACAAACGAGGCATTAAGTAATTTCCTAACTACTGAACAAATTAGTAGGCTAGGGCATAGCACAACCCAATATTGCTCAGAAGATGGGATGATAAAAGTTCTGAAGTTAAGAGTTTTGGGCAAGGAAGGTTATAATTTTCTTCGGAAATCTTGTTATCCTGCACCTTCATATAGTACCCTGAATAACCATATCACAGGTTTCAAATTAGACTTTGGAGTTTTTAATTTCATTATTTCTTTGTTGAAAACAAGAGTAGATGTTATGTCAGATTTTAAAAGGGACTGTGTTCTCATGATTGATGAGATGGAAATATCTGGGAGTATTGAATATAATAATCCTGATAAAACATTTATTGCAACAGGTAATCATCTCACAGTGGTTATTCTTAGAGGTGTGACTACAAAGTGAAAGCAAATAGGGGCAGCTCATATTACTGGACCCAGCACAGCAGGAAATGAAACCAAAACTTTAGTTCCTAAGCTTATTGATGTGGCAACAGATATAGGGTTGCGTGTACGTGTTGTTGTCTCAGACATGGGAGGTATGAACAAAAGACTGTGGTGTGCATTAGGAATTTCTGTCGTGCTCTGAAAGAAAAGTAACTTTTCAACAAAACAACATGGACATATGTGTTTTAGCTGATGTTCCTCACTTTGTAAAAAACTGGCGGTCAGACATGCAGAACTCTGACATTGTTATTCCACAGAATATTGCAGATAAGGAAGGGTTATCTTCCATTACAGTTTCTTCCAAATATATTTTAGAACTCTGGGATCTAGAGTTATCTAAGGACAATGGCCTACGATCTCTCCATCATCTCTCAAAAGGCTCTATAAATCCATCTCATTTTCAAAAAATTAATGTTGGCCTTGCTTTGAGATATTTGTCTTTGAAAACTGCCAGTGACTTAGAAGCAGCTGTAAGTTTAAAACTTTTGCCTCCAGCAGCACTTACCACAGCATTGTTCATTAGGTTTTTGAATGAATGGTTTTCTTTGCTAATGTCTAGAACCATCATGGAATCAATTTCAAAGAAAAACTTTAAAAGAAAGGTACAGTTTCTTGAAGGGTTTGTAGATATTATTCAAGAAACCCAGATACGGTCTGGTGCCTGGAAACCATTAAATACAGGCTGAATTATGAGCACATTATCTTTCATACAGTTGACAAAACTGCTATTCAGCAAGAATTACAGATATATAATGGGAAGCAGATTCACTCAAGATGTTTTGGAGAATATTTTTGCTCAGGTACGAAAGAGAGCACGATCAAATCCTTTAGCTGTAGGAGCAAAAAGAGCACTGAAACTAATTTCAATTTCACAATTTATGACCCCCTGTGAAAAAACAAACTACTTTTCTGATAGTGACAAGGCACTACTACATTTCTCTGATATGAAAAACATCAAAGATAGAGCAGTGGCTTGTACAGACCTACCAAATCGAGTTACACACAGACCACAGAGGAACTAAATATTCTTGACCATAATAACAGTCTCTATATAGCTGGTGCCGCTGTGAATGCAGTGTTAAAAAAAGGGTGTGTAACATATGTATTGCTTTTTTGAAAAGTAACGGAGAAGGTATTCCAAAGGAATTTCTGAAGCTTACTGAATTAGCAGATTTTGGAGGTTTAAAATACATTTCTAAGGCTGCATGTGATATTGTAACAACTATAGAGCAGCTCATTCAGAAACATAAGGAGGAGTTGCTGTCATTAGCAATGAGTATGCAAAGTATAATCAATGATGTTTGTCGCTTGCATAGAAAAGTGCCACCTTGCTGTGATGTGCTCGAGAAATTGCTCACACATTATACCAAAGTGCGTGGTTTAGGACTGCGCAATTTTTTGGAAACAAAATGAAACTTAGCATCAATGTATGGTAACAGAACACAGAATGGGAAACAAAGAAAAACTTAGCTTTTTGTTACATGCAATTTTGATTATATAGCAATATCGTATGAAGCATTTAAAAGTAATTTTTTTTTTCAAAAAATTTAAAATTAGACTTTGTCAAGAACTTGATGCTCATTTGCTTCATATGTACATCCCATGTTCATCAGTGATAAATAATTATTGCAAAAATGGTTTTTAAATTTGATATACCTGGATTTTTAATTTAATTTCCAGTTTGAGATGTTTCATTAGCATTTAATATAAGGCAAAATCCGTTGAACTATTGCTTATATTTAGATTAAAAAAATATTCGCTATAAGTATTAATTTACACATTTATAATATGTGATTGTTTATGTTAAACATTCCTTGTATTTTATGCTATATATCATAATTACTGCTGTAAGCATGTGCACCATTGCTGCTGTCTGCTGGCAAGTATAGCTTGTAAGGTGCAGAAAGTATTGCATTAGTTTTCCAAATATAGATTTCATTCCATTATTTAATGTTTCCTTTACATCTACATTTAATGCCAAACATAGGTAAAGGTATGTCAGAAGAATAATTAATTAGAGAGTTCATAGTGCGAACAGAGTGCATAAAACCTGTTTTGCAGATGTATGTGTGAACTTGGGGCTGCTGCATTATGGGAGTAAATACTTGAGGTAGGATACTATTCACTCTTAATATTATTACAACTTCTTGATTAAGCATTATCTACAGGTTTGTTTTCCCATGTATGCATATCGATAGCTTTAGATTATGGAATAGATGTGCTATAATTCTGAATCCTCAAAATATAATTAAAGAATAAAAAAGCTTAAAAGTGATTATGTGTATATTTGCAAACAAATGCTGTTCCTAGTTCATTAATTATGAATATCCATATTTAATTGATAGAAATGTATTTTTCTTATAAGTCAAATGTTTTAAAAATATATACAACAAACCTATACTTCATGTTCTATATATGTCTGTGTGTATCAGAAACATTTAATTTATTTTCGTTTTTTACATAATGTCTAGTTTTCGAGTCATTAGGCAAATCTTGGGGTGATCCTTAATACGTGGTAAGTCAAAACAGCAGCGGTTACGACAATACAATTTTCTATTAAGATGATTTAAAAATTATTCATCTCTGGATGCTTTATTAAAATCTTATATAGATATTTTCTCCAATGTCTGCATTATTTTATTATGGGGTGTCGGTCCCAGAAGTTTTTCATACTGCAGAAGAACCTCATGATTCAAATCAATACTGTGAGCCAATTTTTTACAAATGTTGCTATTACGCACCCATCTTTGTGTTAGCATCTATATCCTTCATGTTATTACTTTCTGTATCACATATAGTAAATAAATAGGGCAAGTATTGTATTCCACCCAAAATTTGAAGTAGAGATTTCACTGGATATATGTTTTGAGGCCCCCTGAACCCCCCAAAAAACATTTTTAGGAAAAGCTCCGCGCGCGCGCGTGCGTGTCTGTGAACAGCATAACTCAAAAACTAAAAGTCGATAAATACCGAACTTGATATTTAGGTTCAGCACCTTCCAAAGATGCGGCACGAAGATTTTCAAGAAAATCCCCCACCCAAAACTTCCCTTCACGTGGAATATTTTTCAAAATGTTTTATTTTCTAAAACATGGCTGTAACGATTTTGATTATAATGACATATTTTAATAACAAATAAAATCTATATCTTGAATTTTTTGGGAACAGCCTGTGAAGTACTCTTCATTACGAAGGGATTTTGTATAATCTTGTGTAACTGGCAAATGTTAAGTGATAGACCAAAACGCACTATACAAAAAGTACAGATCTCTTTAAAAACACGCAATTTATTACAAATAACTTTTTGTGGCATCAGCTATTCCGAGTTATTCGTCATTAATGGTTCTAATTGTTCAATACTTAGCTATTCTTTTAAGTCCTGTCCATTTTCACTTGTTTCTAGCGATGTTATGGAAAGAGTGTGAAATTTTAAGGCCAGTGTATAGCGTCCAGTTCTCAAAAGTTTGACTATTGCTATTCCCTTTGTATCTTTAACGAAATGCTGCATGTAGCTATTTCAGGATAGGTTTACCTTAATTAAAATGAAGTAGATTGGAAAATAAACTTGCGGAAGAATAATTTGTATACTCACTAATAAGTGATAGAAAAAGTCATGTGAATGTAACGTATCAGATTTTTTTTTACAGATACACACCCTTATGAAACTAGAAACTGCAATAAATAAACTTGCTGCTCCAAAATTTAGATCACAAAGAAATATGGATAGCCATGTATATGTGACAATTAAGTTTTATAATAAATTATATGTTACATATTAACAGTGCTTTCATGAATAAATTGAAAATTTGGATGTTAGGAATCCTTATTTGATACAAAAATACTTAGATAACGATTTGATGTAGTTTATGTTTTATTTAGCTGACTAAGCGTAATGCAGCACATCCAAAGGTATTATTAAATTATTATTATTATTATTATTATTATTATTATTATTATTATTAAAATAATCAGCAATTAAAGACGTTTAAGAATCCGAAGCTATTTCCTTTTTGCAATTATTGTAACTCTTAAGAAATTAACGTGGGCATCAATTAATATTAGATTAACACAGCTGTTACTCCTAATCTATGATAGATAGATCTGGAGATGCCGTGTAAGAAATGCGTAAATTTTAACTGGCTTTCAGAATCTGTAATTGGATTTGAAATATTTCCTGTAGTTTTCGACTTACGTCAAATTAACCAAAACAAGGACGTTAGGTACGCATCGGCACCATGATTGCAGTGTTATCTTTTTAACTTTGCAGTTTCTGTTTTGTACAACATTTTAAAAAGTAATTTTTATAATTCTTTTGTACATTAAAGATACTTTGTATAACTGAAATGAAAAGTGTATATCTCGCTACCTTAAACGTGCATACACACATCTTTCCTGGCCGTGAATCTCTCATATTTAAACTGGCGCCTTGACAATGGGATTCAAAATGGCGGATTGATCTGCTTGTATAATACAGCGCTCTAGATAGCAGCACTCGGTGGGAGATCTGTTCAATAAACTTCCGAAACATATTACTGTACTCATCTAAGTTATTATGGCATTCTAAAGGGTGAATTTTGGGTTCACTTGTAATATTTAAAGGAATTGACCATTTTAGTGGAATAAATAACAATACATTTATACAAACACACAAAAACACAGCTAGTGACTGATCTGAAAAAGGAGCGTGTCACATTTTAGCGCCAAAGTATGTAAATTTTTAAATGAACTTAGATGTGGAATAAAGAAATACCTTGGGAACATATAAAATATATAATCTATCAAATTAAAACGTTAGAAAGGAATTTAGTTGTTCGACAGAATTTACGTAGTAATGTCTGAAGATATCGGATCGCCAAGGCATATACAGGTAATGAAAAATAAGCTGCAAAATCCAAATGGAATACATGAAAGAGCTTCGAAAATACTTAGCTATAATTAAACTTAATACGCCGAAATGCCATAATCATTATAACTTTTTTATAGAAAACAAATGTGTTTCGTAGGAAGAGGAAAACGTGACATAAAGGATGAAATCTCCATTTGCTGCTTCATTGCTGGACTGCACTCTTGGTGATTAATAACCTTTGCCTATGTTAGGTATAATTATCAGTTCTATAGGTTTAGCAAGATAATACAACAAACATTAGCATTAGAGGTTAGAATCTCTAGAATTATATAAAAATTTGTATTGTGTCTTTCCTGCTTTTGTTCTCTTGGTTTTAGCGAAAACAAATTTGGATCATGAATATTTAACTACAATGTTTCTGAAATACACCTCTGCTCCGAGTGATTTTTATTGTATATAAACGCTTCTATATAGGTACTTACAGACGGTTCAGGTAATAAAAGTATCCTTTCAGTATTTAGCATAAAAGTATATTTCCACAAACACATAGGCTTTAAGTTTTATTTAAACAATTTATATTTTTCTTAAGGTGGTGGACAAATTATATAAATTTGTAAGTTTTCTTGTCCATTGACTTTTTCAAAACTGGAAAACATGGACTGATAACGTTTCTTTATAGAGTGATACAACTGGTGATAGTGATGGGAACAGATGTGCTATGAGACGGATTATACAGCTGCATGCAGTTTGTGACAAATCGGCTGAGGTTCAGAGCTAGGTCCCACCACAATCAGCGCCACAACGCCCATGATATTGCGAGGTGCAGAAAGATAAACGAGTAGCAATATCCGCACAGCCCCTGCTTCAGCCAGATTCTCTCACAAGGGAAAGAGAGCTAAATTTAGGTATGGTACGAATTATAGCTTACTGTTCCAGGAACTACTGCGGCATATAAGGCCTTATACCTCATGCTTCTGTTAACTATAACAGATGTGGAAACAATGAAGCTGAAGTGCATGGAGAAGGCCATTTTAAAGAGGAAAATAGTAAACTAATACAAGGAAGTGAAAAGAGTTTAGAGAATCGCCACTTTTTATGCAAGTTAATTTTATAAAGAATTCAAAACTTCATTCACTTTGAGGGTGCTTCCAATGGCATTTCACTGTACTTCATGGTATTCAGTTCCTGGGTAATGAGGAAAGAGATAAGATGAACTACAAATGCGAAGTTCATAAAGGTCTAAATTCTATCTTGCTTCACGTAAAGGCTTTTTCACCCATTATAAAACGACTAGCTTCGGGATACACCAAAACAGTAAAAAGTAATACATATATCACAATAGTTCTATAATGTTTTGTATTTTTGACGTACATACAAATACCTTATTGTATTTATAATTGCAATATGCAACATAAAACATTTTATAGGCATTGTATTAATTTTAATATACTTCAGCTAACTAAGCAAGGAAAAACAAATTTTATCTTGTCTAGCCCTTCTGTAATTGGAACCAATGCCCTGTCCAAGGCGTAAGTAAATAAATAGCCTGAAGCACGTACAAAAGTAATGTTTCTTTTCAGGATTTTCTATAGCCTTATACTATTTTGGAAAAAACTGTAGCATCTTTGATGGAAGAACGCGTGGTTACATATGCAATTTCAGCATGAGACAGCAGAACGCAAACAGAGCAAGATACAGCATTATTTATCTTAGATAAGTAATATCGGGGCAGAATAGCTAAATGCATCTTTTACTTTTAGACATGTATTGTTCTATTTGGCGCATACCATTCCAATTGCGTATTTACTATTTGTGTATGAATGCATTATATTATATTGTAGTATATTATTATATTACATTTTGTTTTCCATGTGCAGTGGTAGTCTCGAATACCCAAAAGTATAGAACACTTCAAGATTGTACCCACAACTGCATACATAAAAATAACACCCATATGTACAATTATCTTATATTGTGTATGCTAATAACCATAGAAATATAATATTTTCAAACGGAATACATGTAAGATGATATATACCAGGTGGCTCAAACAAGCAGTCCTTTGCAGTTTTATGTTTCCCGCATACATAGGTGCAAAAGAATTTGCTGCATAACTGCTGTTCAAAGGGGCAGTGAAGGAACAAAGTGAAAGGTCACTGAGGTGGTGCTGCTGTCTGTAGGTGTTTACGTGGTAGTTCCCTACTGATAAATGTCGCATGGTCGCCTGCATGCAGTTCGACAAAAGCATTCAGGCAAAAAGGTAACGTTCACCAACACTGAAAACACAGATATGGTTAGGATTTGCGCGGAGACGCACCAAAATGCAGCTGGGGCTCGAAAGCTGTGTTCTGAATATTTTCAGACGTCTTCTACGCACGGTCTTTTAACGTATCGAAATAATATTAAGAAATTATAGATCATTACAGGTAGAACATAGGCCTGAGAGGCCCTTATATTAATTCGACCACCAATGCGGGCATGCTTTTGTACACGCTTATAAAGAATAGTCCACTAATAGAAAACAATTCAATTCTAACGCACTTTAAGGGTACATAAATAGAATAAAAATAGAATTTTGTTTAATCTTATTAAATTTGTGACACCATTAGGTGCCTATACAGTTGTACTAATTGTAGATTAACTGTCATGGAACTAAATGACTTAACACGTGTGCTCAGGTTTGCGGTAATCCTGAATTCCTGTTAATGAGTGAATTGTTATTAAAAATAAGATAAGACCCCCCACACAGGTAATCTCACATGCCAGCCTCTAGTTCCTGAGGTCGCGGGTACAAACCCGGCGGAGGGCGATGGATTTTTTTTCGGGCGTAAAAATCCTTAACATGGCTTCCTTCGGAAGGGAACTAGGGTGGTCCCGTGTCGTAGATTTACGCCACGTAAAAGAACCTCAAGGCTGATAAAGAGGCCTCTGAGCAAAATTACCGGTCTTTCACGCCCAATAGAGAATGGGACGCTAAGTAACAAAGCAGTTTAAGAGTGTCCATAAATAGAACTCAATTTTTAATTTTTTCACATTCAAACACCAGACTCTGGGCATACCGTGAAATTTTTTTGTGTAAAGACAACTTTCTGGAGCCCAACCGGGAAATGAACCCGGAACACCTCATATAGCAGGCAGTTTCTCTGCCGAATGAGCTCTGGGACCAGCAATAGCAGTTAAAATATTCACTTTCAAGCATTGATCCTTCATTTAGCGGTCTGCTCTCTGTCCGTATTGAGTCCCCTTTGCAGTTCTGCTTAGGCAAACCTGTTGGCATCCGCGCTATCCGGTATAAACTAATTTCAACTAAGGACGACTTGTATGGGCCACATAGTACATTTCATTTAATGTCAAATGACATGCCTCCCTTCCGATTCAGTTCAGAATACATCAAAGTATTTACGCATACGTGCATAGACACAAGTTATGTCCAAGTATAGAATTTTGTTTCATTGTACACAACAAAATCTTTTAACATACATCATATAAGAACTGAATAAAAAGTTTATATACTCAGTTGAGGTAATATAAAACTCCACAGTTTCATCTCTACAGTAGTAGGACATGTCAGAGAATTTACGTTTGCAATTAATCATGTATACCACTCACAGCCATAATGCATGTATATTAAGTTTTTATTTCGCTTGGTATTCACCACTTGCACGTCACAGGATCTAGATTACTACCTACTTTAAGGAAAAATGGTTTTAGAACAAAGTGGTTAACGAAGATAATGAAAGAACATTCAAGACGTGAAACTTTATAACATGTGTATATTGTGACGCAGCGGCTATGGCCAAAGGTTATCGGGAGGTGTGCGCCAGGGAATCAGAGATAAAGATAAATCGCGCTCTCAGTCGGCGTAAACATCGGAAGTGCTATCCGCAGATAAGCGGAAGTTTCCTTCCTGTCCCCACCGCTTCCAGAATGTGTCTGCAGAGAGTTCTAGAATGTTCTGGGGAAGATTTCTCTAGCTATATAAGCGAGCGTTCTCACGAACGCGAGTCAGTCAGTTAGTGAGCGAGTTAGCGAGTGCAATTCTGGTGCGACGAAAGGTGCTGTTCTCCTAACGAGTTTGTGACGACTACCGTGACGTGCAGTGAATGTTCCTACTGCAGGAGAGACTGGAAAGTCTTGTGTTCGACTCCTCAGTGAGTGGAGTAAACCATCCGAAGAAGAGGCTGCGTCGTGCTTATTTCATTACGTCGCTACGTCTCGAAGAGTGTGAAGTGACAGGGGAAATTAAACTAGTTCACATGAGTGAAGTGACAGTGTGAACTAAGTGGAGTCTCGTGAAAGTTAAATTAGATTAAAACAGTGAGAGTAAAAACTGGTGAAGTGACAGTTAAAAACTGGACAGTCACAATATTCTACAAGACGGATCATTTAAGATTCCATACCAAAATAGACTGGACCAAAACTAGGTAAATCTAGTAAACTTCTACATACACAGAGGGATGGAATCGAAAATATCTGAATAAAGCTATGGAGACTCCAAATTGGATAACATTCCAGAAAATCGAGAAGAAAGACAGATGTACGTCCAAATGTCGTGCTCCAAGAAGGAAACACCTTCCTGCGCCGTGGCATAGCGTGTTGCAGCGTGATATTGTAGTTTCCAACCTAAGAATGCGCGTGGGTTCGAGCCCAGTAGTTTGAAACCGTTAGACTCGTAATTCAACAAGTCAGCTCAGTACAACACGACGGAGTCTTGAAATTGGATCTTATCCGTAATCATTCAGTTGATTTATCTTTATGGACTACAGAATCATATAATCCTGCAGGACGTATCACACTCTGAGGATAACCTTAATGTCTTCCTATTTTCAAAATTGGGTGCTTCGATGCTGAATGTTCAGTAAAGTTAGACTTTCTTTTCGGCATTTCGCCACGCTACTAGAGCCACTATAATAACACGCTTCCGCTCGCTTCAGTCTTCACATTGAAAATAAAGCAAGAATTGTTCTTGAAACAAGGATGTAAAACACCACACGCTGCCACAAGGGGTGTTATGACCTTCCGAAATGATATCCTGAAAACTTTTTTGTGTGAAAAATTCTGCATTTTAACGTAATGAAGATTACATAAAACTAGGAAAATTAGGACAAGTTTAAAAATAACCCCCGGATACTAACACAAAGTCAAAATGTAGTATAGCACATGTTCAGAAATGTACGGGCTGCATACGTAAAGACATGGCATTAACCTATAGTTATGGAATAATTGTAAATGTTGAGGCTGAGGAGAATAACTGAAGTCCAGGATGGTGCTTTAGCATTTTATTTAACTGTCGTTGTCAGAATTGGGAAGCTCAAAAAGGAATATATAGCTTTTGAAATATTCTTCCAAATCTTCAGGATAGTTAGACTGGTACAGTTGATGGCTACATGCACTTAAGCACTTGGATGTTTACTTCAATAGAAAGATCCTTCATAAAACTGTTGAACACTACTCATCTTATGAGGGGAAATACAAGTAAGTAACCGTAGGTTAATACTAAATAGAGTTATTAATAAGTTCAGTTTCCAGACTCAGCTGAGATTTAAATATTCCTGAGCAGACTGAGGAAACAATTAAAATGATGTACAAATGTTGAAAAATAATAGTTTACAATACTAATAAGAAAACACTATTTGCTTCCTAAGTCTTCAATTGCAATTAAATGAATTGACAATTTAAGTAGTAACAGCTATAATAATAATAATAATAATAATAATAATAATAATAACAATAATCTAATATCATAAAACGTCAGGCCGTCAGTTATAATTCAATGTTTAGCTGAATAAGCAAAAAGAATTTAAAATAAACGATGTTGATGTGTTTAATGAAGTTGGTTGCTGTCCTCTGGAGAAGATTCTGGTGACCTTCAAAGAACAAGGATAAGTTCACCTTTTAATACTTTAAGGCCTAGTTATATATAGACGCTTATGCAAGCAGTTTTGTTGTTTCTAAAATTATCATTATTTGGAGATTCTTTCAGATATCTGCATAAAACTTAATGACATAAACCAGGATAGAGAAATGGTACTGGAAGTTAAAGATGTTACAAAATATTTTTCAGATCAACTGAATACAGTATTTTAATCCATACAATAGTTTCTCATTTTTGCTTGATTTAAAGACCATGCGGACATACAACTAAATGATCGTTTTTGTTGCATAAAATGGCGTTACCATAACAACTGGGGGTTCAGCTTGTCGGTAAAATTAGATAGGGCTGGGAAAAGAAAAACAGCCTCTATTAAAAACTTCCATATCGGTTCCTGCAGAGCATGCGGCAAAACTCTACTAATTTGCGAGAGTGAGAAGTAATGTAATGGCGGTCTAAAAGTTGGCGTTATCCCCATCTACTCTTCCCCTTCCGAACCAAGCTTTACAGATCAGAGCTTGCTTTAGAAGCCGCCAGTTCTTTATACTTTGCGTTGCGTTGGTGTGCGCAGCTTTGCATGAGATAACAGCGCTTCCCTTCCTGCTTACGAAATCTCCTGCTGAGGTAGTATGTATATATATATGTATGTGTGTATATATGTATGTATGTTTAGCCGGAGATGCAGCAGAAAGAGAGAGGGAGGGGAGGGTGCATAGGGCGTATTTGAACGTCGTTGCCTTTCCGCTCAACTAATTTGTTGACAGAATTTCTTATGCAGAAACGTGGTCGTGACTCCAAACCGTGCGATCAGCTTTAGCCCCAACGAAAGAAAAACAAGAAAGTGATTCGATGGCGCTCCTGAGCGTAGGTGAGGGGTAGGAGAAATGAGAGTTGCATGGCCTATCACCCTCAACTGCTAGGGGAGGTTTGCTGTGTGTGTGTGTGTCTCCCCCGCTGACTCGCTCATGTCTACAAAAGTAAATAGCCGGATAGGCTAAACAGACTCACATGCTGAGTATTAAAAATATTAATTTAAAATATTCATAAGCATCGCTGAGCACCCTGCTTTTGGCTAATGGTGCAATGAAGGCAGAATACATAATGGGCACATACGTATAAAATACATTTGCTATAGTTACTCCAAAAACACTAGAAATTCAAAGAGAACACGTTTCTCCTTAATGTTCATAATAGTTTTAGAGAACAGAATAGCCCTTGCCTTTTCTATTCGTCAACAGTCACACTTTGAAATATGAGAGCAAAGAAATTAAGGCAGTATGAAGTAGTTGCGACACTTTTGAATAATGTTCACTTTCGTACTTTAGTAATATCACTATGTTTATTATTGTTATTATTATTATTAATGTTATCATCAAAATCAGTGATGGAACAACGAAACGTAGCCGAGGTCGTCAAGGCACGGACTCACAAACGCGAGTTATGTAATTCAACTCCCATCAAGTCCGTCCTCTGAGCTCTTTTTTCAGGTTTGCCCCATTCCTCATACTGCAAATGCCGTGGAGGTACCCTAAACTTGTACCTGGAAAGTATCCTTCTCACGCAACGAGCGAGGTAGCGCCGCGGTAACGTGTGTGACTCGCATTCGGAAGGTTCCGGATTCGATCACCGGCGACTGCCTACGCTGACCCATGGGTTTTTCGTGGTGTCCCCAGTTCGGCAGGCGAATGCTTGCCTAGTTTCTTCTCTATCACGACTTCCTTTCCATAATTTCCCTTTCATTCCGTTTCCTTCTCATCTTTCAGGAGTGCTTCTAGGTGGCAAAATGCTTAAAACGTTTTGACTACGGACATGTATGCAAATTTTGTCATAAGGATAAAATGACTTGTAGTTATTGTGGTGAAGATCATTACGAGTGAAAAGATTGTTAAATAAAAAAACAAACACAGACTGTATACGATGCATAAACGCAATAAAAAGTGTGGAGGAAGGCCAGATTGGCCAACATATCACAGGATGTGGGAAAGGGTAGTTTCACGTGTTCATTATGGATAGTAGGACTATAAAAGAAAACCAAGGAATAATTTAAAAAACGAAATTCTCCCTGTCGCGTCAAGAGGAATTTAATTTACAGAGAGTAATTTTACACAAATCAAGGTTAGGTCATATAAAAATCTGTAAGTATATAAGTACACAAACAGGGGAAGAAGTATTAAATAACAACAGGGAGAATAATAAAATTGAATCAATAAAAACGATATTCATAAAGAAACAGATAAATTGGAAGTTAAACCGGAATTACAGCCGAAACTAAGAATAAATAAAATAAGAGCACGAAATGGGAATGGGAAATAAAAGAAACATCGAGGTTGAGTATAACGCCATTATAACGGAAGAAATAACTTCTGAAGAAGACAGCGATAAAAAAAAGAAGTAGAAGAAGATGAAATTAGGTTAGATAGCATAAATCGCAGAAGTGGTTTTCTAAACTTGCTATGGAAAGGAATAAAACAACCGTAAAATAATATAAACTTATTAGAAGAACAAATATGACATGATGGAAATATAGCTTCTGTGGATCGGAAAGAAGAAGGAAGTAAAAAGAATGAAGATACGGGGAATGAATAAATTGAGATATTTGGTGAAGAACACGAAACAAAATTATACACAACTAGTGATATAGCTAATGAATAAGAAATTATAAAAGACGGCTCAAGGACAGCGGCCGTACCGAACGTTCAGCAAACATATGCTGAGTATGACATTAAATTGCAAATCCGCAGATTAGAGGAGAGATATATACTGTGCTTGCGGTCTTGAGGCATGTTATTCGCAAGTTACATCAGAATGATGAAACAATTATTATGCTTCATGCGCCTGGCGCTGCTGATGGATTAAAATTAAAAATCCAGAATATAACTACAGACTCAGAAGAAATATTAAAACGATTAGAAACAATTTTAATGAAGAAATGACGTCCTTGATTTAGACGAAATTTATAAACAGTTTTATATAGCATTGTAGATTAGTTTTTTATATAAATCAAAGTTGACCAAATTGTTACACACTAATTCGTTATGACCGTGCAAGTTGTTCGTAAAGAACTACCTCATAAGTAACAACTCAATCCTACAGTTACAAAACTTCAAACCCCCTTTAAGAACAAACAACATACTCCAAAACCAAACACACAAATAATCATAAAGAATCACAACAAAGAGGAAAACATAAATGGCACATTTATTAAACATTTTTGGCAGTAAAATTAAGCACGAAAGGAAATAAATGTTTAAACAAAACCTATAAGATCAAGAAGCGATAGTAGCAATCCGCATTTAATTCGCGTGCATAAAATGTCTAAAGAGATGACAGAACAAGAATTTCGGACTGGCAGCAAGCATCATTTCTACGTGCATTCCGGAATTACATTCTATCAAAGATAAAATTGACGATTACAAAGATTATAGAAATGTAATTATAATTGCATAAATTAACGCGCAAAGGAGTAGTTAGTTACATCCGAACTAAAAAGCATCTCCGAAGAGTTAAAGCTACATATTTTATGCATTCAAGAACCTTATACAATAAGAGAGAAAGTGGCATACCCACCTCCAAAAGCTAGAGTGGTTAATGGAGGGGAAAGCTCAATGGCAGCAGCAATAATAATAGTAATTAACCCAAATTTATAACATAATACAATTTAGTGACTCGAATACTAATTGTATTGAAGTTACATATGAACAGAAAATGTATTATGGTGAATCATTACTTTCAATTCAGCCACCCAAATCGACCATATTTAATTGAAATCAGAGAAACAAATAGAATTTTTTCTGATGGTGAAATTATTCGCGCCTGTAGTGCAAACGCTAAATAAAACTGGTGGTTTAATAATATTAAAGACGAGAGAGGAGAAGAGCTAGAAGAAGTGATTGCATAATTAAATTTAACTATTAAGAATTAGCCAAATAATTCAACAACGTTTGAGAGTCGAGCAGGGGCTACATCTAATATTAATTTAACTCTTTGTAACTCAAAATCTGAAAAGAAAACCAGGAACAGGAAAATTGGTCATGATATGACCTGCAATGGTCACAGATTAATTTATTTTGACTATTGTTTTGAAAATTGTCAAAAAGGAAGAAATAAGAGGTGAGAAAAAATTACAATTATGCACAAGCAAACTGGCGTGAAATGAAACATTAATTTAGCAATATTCGTTTGGAGTATATTGCTTCTGCAGTGGATCAAAAGGATTCTAAGTTAACAAGCGCAATCCAAACTAATATCTGGGACAGTACCTAAAATTAAAACAAAGAAATATTCTGATAAAGTTTGGACCGATAGTTTACAAAAAGCTAGAAAACGAATTAGAAAGAGTGGGCAAATATATAAAAAAGGAACTAGTTGCAGAAGAACGGGAAATAAACTTGAATAACTATTGAGAAGCAAAAACGATATTTAAAAACCTCCTAGAAGAAACTAAAGAAATTCATGCAACATTTTGTAGACAAAAACTTTTGACACAAATAAATGAGTGCATCCCTATCAAATAATTATGGAAAAGGTAAAGAAACCAGAAATTTTAACGTCAAATAAAGGAGACGGGAAACTGGCAACAAATCGGAAAGCATCCGTAAATCTTCTGCTAAATAAATTACTTCCCGAAGATGAATATTCAGGAAATGGAGAAATATACACTTTAAAGGAAATTAATATGAACATTTCCATTTACAATTGAAGAATAAATTAACCGTTCGAACTTACCGAAGTTAAACTCGTCATAAGAAGCTTAAAGAAGAGGAAGCAACTATTACCAATGAAGTATCAATGCATTTAGAGAACAAAATCACACCATTCTTATTTAAATTACTTAATAACTGCATATGGCAAGGTCGTTTTTCACTCTGCTTGAAGTAAGCTTTTGGATAAAATCTTAGACAAAGATCCTAAAGAACCTAAATCATATAGACCAATATGTTTGTTAAATACCTTCAGAAATATATTTGAACAACCATATGTAGGAGAATGAGAGAATATAGAATTATGTTAGGTTTAAATGGAAAACAATTTGACTTTAGAAATGGCTTTGCAAACGAGGACGCCATAAATCAACTGATAAGTACAGTTAAATCCTTAAAAGCTAAGTATATTTTTGGAATTGTAGTGGAAATTTCTGGTGCCTTTAATAACTTGTGGTGGCCGCATCTTTTTGAGAGGTTAAGACAAAAGAATTATCATAAATGTTTATATACCACATTAAAAATTACCGTACTGAGGGAAAGTACATATTAAAGGAATAAAGGGTATGTTGATAAAGAAATCACCAAAGAATGTCCTGAGGACTGGATTCTTAGGACCGTTGTTTTGGAATATTGTATTTGAGACGTAATTAGACGAACTGAATAATGACATGGATATAAAAAATACCACAGCCTATGCTGACGATGTGTTATTTATAGTAAAACGATATAATGGAATGGAATTGGAAAAACGTTCAAATGAATTAATAACCAAAAAAAAAAATACTTGGTGTCACACATAAAAATTACGAATACCCCCCGAAAAGTCCATGCTATATAATTTTAAAGGGAAAATTGAGGAGACACCCTCAATTAAATTTGATAATCAGAACATGAGAAGACAGAAAGAATTAAAATATATGGGAATATTCTTAGGCGAAAAATTGAATTTCAAAAGACATACTGAATACATTCAACATAAATATCAAATCATAATGATGAAATTAGCCAGAATCATTCAATCAGATTTTAAAATTCCATAATGTACGATTCCTACATATAATACTATTTTTGCGGCAATTGTGACGTATGGAGCAGAAGTATGGGCATTTCGAATGAATGATGTACAACTTAAAAGCTTACTAAGAAGAACACAATGAAAAATTATACTAAACTTTACAGGGGCAGTTAACACTATACCTGTAATGGCATTATTAGTTTCCACAGGAATCCGGCCAATAGACTTAGCGATAAAACTGAGGGGTGCCGTTTCTTGTTCGAAGAAAGGTGGACTAGGTAAGGTCAAAGATATAATCGGGAAAAGATGTAAAACCATAACAGAAATAAAGCATAACTTAAAGTCAAGTTGTCAGCAAGAATGGGAGCATTTTGATACAGGAAGGATAACTTTTTATTTATCTAGCAATATTTCCCAACGGTTAGAATTAAAACATATCCAACAAACAATGGGATTAATACATTATTTAACCGGACACGGCCCCTATAAAACCTATTGGAAGAAAATTAATAAAACACAGAACGATATATGTGAAATACTCTCAGCTACCTGGATTGATAGCCTTGAAATGCTCTCAGCTAAGTAAACGGACGTAGTGTACTCTAGACCTCTCTTGATGTGAGTCCCCCGCACTTAACGTTTTTAGGGCTATTTATACAAATCTGAAAGCAAGTGCTGAGGGTGTTGGCTCTTGGCAACAGATAGTTACATAAGTAGATACATTAGAGAATGCTCTAGAATAATGACACGCAGTATTTCCTTATTAGGACATACACATATATGGACACACACGACATCCATGCGTCCAACTCTCGACCTCTTGACCTGTGATATGGCAGTTCCTTACGCAACAGGCCAGACTTCTTAACACTGGTTCATTTTATGCAGAATTACTAAAATCTCTTTTGATTACAAATTTGTTACATAAATTGCATACTCTTATTACAATTGTATTCACACATGAATCACACATACATGTTACAACTGTATTCATGCATGAATCACACCTACAGTTACATATGTAATTATTGCAATCAGCAAGTAACACCGGAACATGTATTCTTTGAACGTATACATTATTATAATGAGATAATACAAGAGAGGCAAGCTTTAAGTGGACACCAGATAGCATATAATTGAAGAAATACAAATTTAAACATACAACTTGATATATTAGCTTTAAAAAATTAGCAAAATAGCTTGACAGGATGTTGAACAAGTTGAAATTGTAACATTATTACCTGCAATTAATGAAGAGATAAGAAGATCCGAGAGAATGCAAGTGCTACGTGCAGCAGAGACACTAATACTAATATCGGATATCGATAATCATAGTTTAGAATTAGGAATATAAAGTGATGAAAGAGAGGAAAATAATAATAATTTAAACTAACTGAAGGAAACAGCTCTGAATAATTCCAGGCAGAAAACTGTGGAGAGAAAAGGAAGAAATGGTTGAAAATGAAGGAGAATTTGGGAAGCAGAGAGAAGAAGTGAAGAGGAGGATGGAGGAGGAAATGGAGTCTATAGCAGACAGGAAGACAATGGCCAAGGAGGCGAGGAGGATGAAGATCAAGAGGAGGAGCTAACAGCACATAGGAGTGGGTTCCCTGGAGCGGGAGGTGGTAAATGGAGAAGTTAGGGAAGTTAGAGTTATGGTTTTGAGCGAGAAGTAAAAGATGGCGGTGGGCGAGGGAATGCGAAGTGAAAACTGGTTATAATTGGAGATAAAGTGAATGTAGTGGTAAATGAAGTGAAATATTATATTTTAAAGAGAAAGTGAAGTAGTTATTTCATAGAAGAATGATAAATATAACGATTATTGTGTTGAGTGGAGTGGAAAATTATAAAGATATTATGTGAGTGTTAAGTGAAATGTACGATGAAAAGAATAAGGGAAGATAAATTTAATTCAGAGTGAGTGATAAGTTTAATAAAATTATTAAGTACCGTAATTTACTTAACGTATATTAAGAAACGTGAATGTTTAAAGTATACATTTTGAGGAAAGTGTATTTAAGTGTATTCTAGAATAATATATACAAAAATGGCAGTTATGATTTAGAATTTTGGCATGAAAATATAAAAATGTTTATTATTAGAAAGGATAAATAAAATATATAGCAATTGGAATTTTGAAGCGAAGTTATAAAAAAATTTTATTATAAAATTCTCTATTATTAGTTGAAAATGAATACATATACTAAGTGTAGTTTGGATACAGGATACTAGACCTTTGCCACTGGATACCAGTGGTTAGAATGTAGTTTAGTTTAGTACGGAATACTTTGTTACATTTATCTTGTTTAATTTATCAATTATTTACTAGAAGCTGGGAATAGTATTTTATGTTGCCGGCTTCCACTAACAGTAGTTGTATATATTTTTTATTTAGATTTCAACTTGCTATAAATATTACATGTTGGATTTCTACTCTCTTATTTTTATTTTATTTATTTTTTCTAATTTCTTTATATTTACTAGATTATAAGTAAAAATCCGTACAATAACAATCTATAAAATGAAAGAGGTGTTAAATAAATCATAAATTTGGAATACACCTCCTTGTGTAGGAATTAAGGTACTAGGATGGCGCATTGTACACTTTATTCTATTTTATTTATTTTATTTGTGTTTCTAGGTTTTGTGGCGTATGGCAGTGCCGAATAGATGGCGCGGATACATGCTCAAAGAAAAGAGTATTCCCTGTGGACACCAGAGGGCCGCTTGGTCGTCGAGTAGTTCATCACCCTATCTAGGCAGCTGCAACAGTGGGACGGGTCTTTGAGCTTAGACATGTTAGGGACTTTCACACGTCTCTGTGGCTGTAGGCTCCTGTGGTTCCTTCACTTCATCCCTTCCTTCAGCGGGTGGTAGCCGCAATAGATCTATGCAGGTCAAAGTGCGCGAGGTGTCCCCTTCCGTTGAATAACTTATACTGTAATTGACTCAGGAGTTTAGTTATGACCTTGTTGTTGACGTAAGCAAACTGCAGCCACCGATGTATTGTTCTTCCCTCTCGCTCTATTGTTTTACACCCTGTTCCAAAGGTATTTATCCTTTCTTTCCCGGAACAATAAATATTTCGCAAAATAGCATCAGCAATACATTATATTACCGCATCAAACAAATCAATTATGGTCATATTTTCAATAATTAAACCTGTAAAAGCTATATACATGTAAAGCAATATAATAATAACCATACACATGTGAAACTGCACTTGTTGACAATACTGCTGAACTGCTGGAGTTACACTACTTGCATCATAGGTAAGAAGTTTTCTAGTCCACTGCACGCTTGAAGCTCAAGGACAAAGCCATTTCCCTGAGTCAATCGCACTACCTAGATAGACCACGAGAAGAAGGCAAGCGAGAGGAATGTGTAACATCAACACTTTCCTGCGTCCGTATCATATTTATGCTCGCCGTGTGGATACGATAAGCACGTTAGGAGGTTATAAACTACTACACAGTGTTGTCAAGTACTCAACCATGTCAAGAGCCAATGCGTTAACACCTATTAAGGCGGTTACTGTTCTACTAGTATCAGATCTGTCAGCATGGGTGGTTCATTTGCACACATAAACACATTTCGTAGTAAACTAGTAAACAATCAACAGTACGTGAGCAGATAAACAGTTACAGAACCCCGCTCGCCTTCTTCTCGTTGTCCAACAGTACCTACACCTTCTCAGGTAATACTAGTGTCCACAATGTGAGTTGCCGCATGTAGTCAGAACGGACCGGTAAGGAAGCGATTCATTTACAAGCAATGCTGGGAAATGTGGAGTTCGGAGCAAGCCTGTTCTAGTGCAGGCAAGATTAGGCAAGGGAATGAAACTAATACACAAATGCATTAATTCAAATGTAGTTCTATACATATTTTAAACCATTTCAGTTACTACTACTACTACTACTACTACTACTACTACTACTACTACTACTACTACTACTACTACTACTACTACTACTACTACTACTACTACTATTACTGATAATAATTTGTTTATTTATTTACTGCTAAATCAATTACATGATTGAGGATATGGGAACTGGCCTTAGCCACTTTTCCCATAGTCGTCCAATGATACATACCAGTAATACGATTTTATTTTCTCTTTACTCTGTATTCGATATAATCCTATTTACAAACTTATTATTATTATTATTATTATTATTATTATTATTGGCTTCTATTGATTGACTGTTTCCATTTCATTCTGACCTTTTCAAAGGAATTTCTCTAATCGCTTTAACTGAGACTGATCCGTGATCATTTTCTTAATTACTAGATTACTTCTGAGCTATTTCTCCCCGGTTAGTTTTTCCTCCATTGTGAGTTTGTCTGAGGTCTATTAGAATATGTACTCTATCTTTATTGTCCACAAATATTGGACATATAGCTTGCACTAAATTACCCCTAACGCCTTTTCATTTTCCATACTCCTAACCGGGACGATAAGGTCTCACTATTTTCTGTTACGTGTCTATATGCTTTTATTTGCTTGATTCAATCTTAATGATTTTATCAACTACTAATGACCTCTTCCCATACATCTCAGCCCATATACTTTGTACATATCTTCATACCTAGAGCGAACGTATTTCCAAACCCCTGTATCATGGCGTACCTTCGTACCCAGGCATCAGCTAATTAGCTCTTCTCCAACTGATCCTTAACTTTCCTCAGGCAGTTCTCAGAACTCTGTGTATTTTCTTGGTATCTTAGAAAGCATTTTAAAATATTTTCTTCTGGCAACTGTGTTACCCGGTACCATTATTGCGTTACTCTTTCCATCACCATTACTTTCACATTGACTTTCCCCAATTGTAAAAGTGATCCTACATCAGCTGTGTTCTGAAGCATTCCCAGGATTAATGGCATTTGGTTGTTCTTTCACACAAGCCGTATGTAGGACAAGGGGAATCATTTAGTTAGAGCAACTGGACGGAAACTGAAAGATCCATGACTAAAATCCCGGTTATGGCATTGCATTTTTCAGTCTGATTCTACCGACTACTAGCATTAGTTTTCAAAATGCTCTTAATATAAAATTTATTTTCTCCTGCCCATTTTATTCCCCCAAATTGGGAATCAGCATGACGACTGTGCATCTGCATACTACAAAGCTGCATACATTTCAAACCCTTTCAAACCTTCATCATTGGTAACATGTATAAACATCTTCTCAATAATCCCATTGCTGAACTCCCTTTGGCTACTATCGACTTTTTCCTTTCTTTCCACTCCTGTTTCCTGCTTAGGTTACTATACAAGTAAATGAAATACCTCAGTATTTGAATTTCTTTATTCACCATGAACCATTTTCATGATTCTTTAAGCTTTTTCATTTTTTAAATATTGTAATCTTTGACTTGCTTTGGCTAAATTTAACACCCTATATCTTGAAATATATTTCAGTTTCAAATATGACACGACTTGACCCAATTTCAGATATTGAACCCACCATAAAATCAAAATCATAGGCTGATAATAATAATAATAATAATAATAATAATAATAATAATAATAATAATAATAATAATAATAATAATAAGAAGAAGAAGAAGAACAACAACAACAACAACAAGAACAAGAAGAAGAAGAAGAAGAAGAAACTGGTGCTAATCAGTACCTTCACTACAACTGCTACTTCTTTAGTAGCTGCTGCTCCAAATAGCGCAAATACAACATACAACCACTGGTAGTGACTGCTAGTGTTGCAAATACCAGCGTTACTACTAATGCCATTATTCCCGTTCTTCCTGCTATTACCTTTGCTGTAATTGCTACTACTACTACTACTACTATGGCTACTACAATCATTCTATTTGGAGAAGAAGGGAGAGGAGGAAGAGGATGAGAAGCAATGGTAATAATGAAAGAAGAAGGAGAAGCAACAGTCATCGTTCTAATGGCAGAGAAGGAAGCGATAGTAGTCATAGCACTGGGGGAGAAAATGAAGAAGAAAATGGAAGAGGAACATAGTCATTGCAATGGGAGAGAAAGAAGCAATAGTAACGGTAGCAGTGAGAGAAGATATAGTAGTAGTAGTAGTAGTAGTAGTAGTAGTAGTAGTAGTAGTAGTAGTAGTAGTACAGTAGTAGTAGTAATAATAGTAGTAGTAGCAGTATTAGTTATGGTAGCAAGCAGCACCATTAGTAGTAGTAGTAGCAGCAACATCATCAGTAGTAGTAGTAGTAGTAGTAGTAGTAGTAGTAGTAATTGTTGTGGTAGGCTACTATTCAATTTGTAGTAGCAGCAGCAGCAGCAGTAGTAGTTGTAGTAGTATAGTAGTAGTAGTAGTAGCAGCAGCAGTAGTACTTGTAGTAGTATAGTAGTAGTAGTAGTAGTAGTAGTAGCAGCAACATTATCAGTAGTAGTAGTAGTAGTAGTAGTAGTAGTAGTAGTAGTAGTAGTAGTAGTAGTAATTGTTGTGGTAGGCTACCATTCAATTTGTAGTAGCAGCAGCAGCAGTAGTAGTTGTAGTATAGTAGTAGTAGTAGTAGCAGCAGCAGTAGTACTTGTAGTAGTATAGTAGTAGTAGTAGTAGTAGTAGCAGCAACATCATCAGTAGTAGTAGTAGTAGTAGTAGTAGTAGTAGTAGTAGTAGTAGTAGTAGTAGTAGTAGTAGTAGTAGTAGTTGTGGTAGGCTACTATTCAATTTGTAGTAGCAGCAGCAGCAGTAGTAGTTGTAGTAGTATAGTAGTAGTAGTAGTAGTAGTAGCAGCAGTAGTAGTAGTAGTAGTAGTAGTAATAGTTGTAGTAGTAGCAGCAGCAGTAGTAGTTGTAGTAGCAGCAGCAGCAGTA
The DNA here is from genome assembly GCA_030765065.1 of Deroplatys truncata. Taxonomy (NCBI): domain Eukaryota; kingdom Metazoa; phylum Arthropoda; class Insecta; order Mantodea; family Mantidae; genus Deroplatys; species Deroplatys truncata. The sequence continues at coordinate 530,742,146 of CM060990.1, read as the reverse complement.
GTAACAGCTAGAGCATTCAAATAGGGAAATTTACTTACAACTAAACATATAAGAGACAGCCTCTGTTACCGGTGGTCGGTGTTCTGTTTACTCACCACAGAGGTCCCAGATTCGCCTCCCGGTCGGGACAGCAGGGTCTATAAGTATGAATGTGGGAGTGAATGCGTCTGTGTGATTCGCGGTAAAAATGAATACAGACCAAAGTTAAAAGCCTATTGTTTAAAGAGTTATCTTACCAACATTTGTTTCCCAAGCGAAAACCCCGATTTGATGATAGAAGTTAAAAGGTGCTATGCAAATGAAACAATTTAAACAATTAGCAATACCAAAAATAACACAAATACAAAGCAGACTGCAAGCACCCAAAAAGCTGTACACTAAGAATACAACTATCACCAGTTAGAATGGAAGTTCTCGTTTCTTGTAGTTTCCAACAGCTCTGTTGATACTCGGTTAAGCGTGACAGCTTTGTTCGTAAGCAGCAACTTCGCCAGCCCTGTTCATTAACCACATCATTATTTCAGTATATTAAAAACTAATAGCTCTGATGTAGTCATCAACAGTATATTGCACATTGAGCAACCGTGAGGCCCATTCCAAATATAACCGAGAATGCTTTAGTACTGCACTCGCCAATTTCGTGCGAGCTATAAGCAAAATACTCCTCATTTAATTTCCTTCTTCCGGGGTCGCAATTTCAGGAGCAGTAGACATTGGTGAATAGGATATGTACTTTGAGGTAAACGTCGCAACCTTTCTCCCAAATCTGCCGGTGAGGCTAGCGGAATGCATCGAATGAGCGCTCTGCCGGAACACAGTTTCCTGAAACCTTAGGGGCCCTACTAAATTGTGACCACAACCACCCTTGCAATCCCTCATCTTATCCCTTCCTCTTTGTGGTTACCGAAATGCTCCTCCATCAAAACGTTTGCCACTATCTATAACTTACATATTTTGGATGCAATATAGAAGTTCTGGTTCAATTTATCCTAACTTCTCCTTGTTATGTTCATGATAATGTTTATTTTTTGTTCGGATTTACACAGTTTTTCATATTCAATACAGAATATTCAGCCTCGAATTTATAATGACATGTATCGCTTTTCACCCTGCTTTAATAAATACTGGAATTCACATATACTCGTATAACTGAAGCCATGAAACCAATGAGGATGTCGCTTAGTAAAGTTTACGTGAAAGTGCATGCGTCAAGGTGTTCGTATAATTTTGTTACTTTGTGATGGAATTGTTTTTTCAGAGACTGAAAAGAAAAAATATCCGCGTGCAATTCCGCATATATTTTTAAAAATATAATGCACTATTTTTAGTCGTCGGGTGAATCAGAGCTTGGTAGTGGTTTTCTTCCTTTTTTCACCAGCTTCTTCTTCGTTTCTTTCTTGCTCTTTATGGCTTTCTGAATACAAACTAATGAAAATTATGGTTTGTATATCCAACCATCCATTTTGCTAGCCTCTAGCTCCCGAGTTCGCGGGTTCAAATCCGGCGGAGGGCGATGGGTTTTCTCCGACGTAAAAATCCTTAACATGGCTTCCTTCGGAAGGGAAGTAAAGCCCGTGGTCCTGTGTCGTAGATTTACGGCACGTAAAAGAACCTCAAGCCTGATAAAAAGGCCTCTGAACAAAATTGCCGGACTTTCACGCCAAACATAGAATTGGACGTCAAGAACCATAGCAATTAAAGAGCGTGCATAAATAAAACTCAATTTAAATTTTTTTACACCATCCATTTCCCAGCATTAATGTTTCGCTTTCTTTAAACGTTTACTGGATGCTTTTCCATTATAATTTAATGATGCTTAGTAGCATGGTGTTCTGAAAAAATTTCATTAACAAGGATTTGAACATTATACTTTTGTTTGTTTGTTTATTGAGTATATTCGTTGAGTTTTGGAAACGTTATTCAGAATCCGGATAAAATACATAATAAGCAGTATAAACTAATCTGAGGTCAGCCACTTCAGCCCCGTCTAGCACCAAATTAGAGATAATGTTGCACACATGGTTCACTGACAGTCTTCTAATTCGGAATCACTTCCGGAAGAAAGTAGCAAGTCCTGCGGGACACGACTTTTGATCCGGGGAACCGTATCAGATCTTCGTCCCAAGGAGAAATATACTGCGCCAGGTACTGGGTGAAGATGCTGAAAAATGTGTGACCCTGAGAGCGAATGTGTGCAGAGATGTTACTGAGTCCAAGTTCATAATATATCTGGGTGTTACTGACAAATCGAGGTGCGTTCAATATGTCTTAAGATTTTATTTTGAAAGACCTGCGGACGATTAATTTTGCTTGCGACTGCATCTCCCCAAATTGGAGAAGCATATGTGAATAAACAACGAAGTAAGGACTTGAACATTATGCTATGCTTCCATATGTTGCTCCTAATTTACCTTCACATTGAGTTCAGTGACTTTAAATTCAGAACAGCCTTTCGGCATAGTAGTTCTGTTTCATACAGTACAACACTTTCTCTTATTACATTTTAATTAACCGATAAACCATTAGTTCCGTCCCTCAAAGATCATATTCGACATGTACACCAGCATATATACTTTTAATGAAACTATATCGGTGCTTTATTTAATTTCCTCCAATTATTAGACTATTGTCCATAACAATAGTTTTGTGCCGGGGAATATTAGCAGGAAGCTACTTTGTAATGGTTCTTTCTTAAAGATGATGATGATGATGATGATGATGATGATGATGGTGAGGGTGGTGGTGGTGGTGGTGGTGGTGGTGGTGGTGGTGGTGGTGGTGGTGGTGGTGGTGGTGGTGGTGGTGGTGGTGGTGGTGGTGGTTTGTGTGTGTGTGTGTTGAGTATGCGTATGCCTGTGCAATATATCAAATTAGGTAATTAAGCAAACTTATTTTTAAAATTTTAAGGAATACGGAATTATTTATAACATTAACTAAAGCACAATCATAATCATCAGTGCCAGTGGGTTTGTCTTGAGTGGAACTTTTGTGCGTGTTGTAGAATTGAGGTAACTTGTGTTTTATGAAGCATATGAACTGTGGTTTGATTGGTTTTTTGGAAATACAAGTATATTGGAATACCTGTTCGTGTAGTGATTGGTTATATGAATTGCGTCAGTGTGAGTTCTGGGTGTAAACCAAGAGGCTGACCGGGCGAGAAGGCTCTATGGTTACGTGTAACGCTTGCTTTCGGGAGGTCCCGGCTTCGATTTCCGTCGGGCCGATCACTCTGTCCATGGGTTTTCTGGTCATTTCTCCGGGTCGGTAGGCGAATACTCAGATTTTTCCTCTTCTACCACGAATTTCCTGTCCTCAACATTTTCCTTAATCCGTTTCAGGGTTGAAGGATCAGGCGCCTCGGAAAGTTTTCTCCTTGGCTTTTGGTTGGTCTGCTGCCACCTCCTTCCTGGGAGCTTGTCTGGGGTCACGGAGATCCGCGGGAGGCCAGGGGCTAGGACGTGGCTATTCGGAGCCAGAATGTGCTTCATATGGAAGCGTTAGGTGTCCCGTCCTTGGTAGCGCACATCGTCGTCTGAATTTGGTCGTCCTTACGTTCTCCCTTCATCCCTTCCTCTCAGGAGCAACGTTAGAAGCAAAACGGGCCATTGTGTTCTACTTCTAGTCCTATGCTGCAAATTATGGAGGTCCTTGTCTGTCTACTCCTACTCTTCCTATCTCCAAACTGTTAAAGGAAGTTGAACTTGCAAATAAAAAGCACAAGAGGATTTACTGGAGCCTCTTTAAATGAGAGAGTAAAGCACCAGATTTTCAGATGGTATCCATTGTCCAAGCCAAATCCTAGGAGGGAGGGAATTCTTTTCTGACGATGCATGTCAGATAAAGCTGGCAAAAGTATTTGTTGCTCTTAAACATTTGAAGCTGGTCAGCACCTATCTAGCAAATATCAAATTAAAAAAAAAAGTACAAAGGTTGTTACTGGTGAGGAGTCATTGAATGTATGCGGTATAATGTTAAAAGAATATGGTAGATGGTCATGATGTCCTTGAATCAGTAGAGCTTGGCGTATTTTCATAATATTCCTGATATTTCATAAAGTTTTCTTTAGTAGCGACTTTTATTAATGGAATTGATTAATGAAACTCTTTGATGCCATTTAATGTGTTGCCTGCCTGCAGTTTAAAGGCGGAGTCTTTTGAGTATACAGGTTCATGCAAACTCAGATAAGCTATCTTACAGTATGCGCTTGCTTTGCTGGAGGCTTTATGGAAGTACACCTGCATTAAGCCTGAATCTCATATTAAACATTATTTGGTAAACCTTTCCTATGGATTTAGTAAGCGGGATTACATCGGGTGCATCACCCCGATATTTCTTGGTTATGCAATCCACAGCTCGTGCATTTATCTGAAAACCTCGTACTTTTGCCTGCAAAAAAATTCGTTTGTCTGCAGCTAAGATTCTTGTAATACATTTATTGCTTCTTGTAACTAACCAGCATTAAATGATAATTGCCGCACAAAACAAAGGAGCTGTAGCAACTCTTAAGAGCAATAGTTCGGTGTGGATATGAAAATAGGATTTTAGAAAAACACTTCATTGTAGAAGCTTTCGTGGAATGTACCATGGAGTTTAGTGGATAAGCGACCCGGCAGTTTGTGGGAGGCATCCAAGGTGGCTGGTTTAAAGCACTTTCTCTAAAGTTCTATTCTTATAAAGTCACTTTTAATCTTCTATCACCTGAGCGGAAGAGTTTAACCAATTACTAATTATACCAAAATACAAATTGTTATCGTTGTTATTACAATATTCAGTCCTATAGGAAAGCATTCAATTATTAAACGTTAATTATTTCCCAAATGTATCCTTACTGAAAATATATTCTTTTAATTCTCACTTACTTTAGAGATCTTAACTGAAGTAACTTTTTGGAACTTTCATGCAGCATTGTGCTCAAAAATATCCTATCCGAACACCCAAAACAATAAATATAAGGGGAAAACCTTAAGCACTACGTGTACGATTTGATCCACACTGGAGGTTATAACACTTAACTTATTGTCATTGTATGCTAGCTATGCGATACTTAGAATTTCAGCCTTTTTAAAATTAATTCTAAAGTAGCATTATAGTAGGTGAAATCTTGTTTCTACTTCGAAAATGTACTTGTATGATACAGCCTCATAAATGACTTTAAGCCATTATTAGATGTTTTGAGGTAATAAATCAAATAACATACTACCATGTAGGGTATATCAAATTTAGCTAAGAGGCGTAATGCACACCAGCATTAAAGTATCAATTTTACTTCTTCCGTGTGGGCTGACTATACGGCGCCCATTTTGGCTATAGGCATGCTTCTTAATTGGTTGTTAAGTTTTTTCACTACAATTATACAGCACTAAATTCCAGGATAGGTATGTGCTTTACAGTAAGCAAATTAAGATACTTTAATGTTTAAGATAAGTTCAAAATTGATATTAATATTCTGAAAAGAAAGCATGTGAATAAATATCTATAAAAGCTAATCTTATGGGAAGCATGTCGATAGTAGATAAAAATGAAGCTCGTGCAAATATATGCTAAACGTCCTGTGACACATTCGTAATTTAGAATTACAAATTCCATTGGAATTCATAGTTCTTGCTAATTACAAGAACTCTTCCCTCCTCAACTTTAAAATAAAATGTAAACAGAGTTATGCTAATCACAAACACTGAGTGTAACGTATTATCCTACAGATTCTGGGATGAGCAATAAACACATCATTTTAGAAAATATTTGTTAATGTTACCACATTTAATTCTGTTCTCATCAAACGGAGAGATTTTTATAATAGGGTAATTGAATTTGACAATTGTAACATAATGTGTGCAATGAACTTCCTTTATATTAAGCTATGCACGAATCTTATTATTGAATTTCAGAGTACAACTGTTGCAGCACTTACCAGTAACGGCGTCATGTGCATATCTCGTACCGATATGAAATGGCAACTAACACACATACATCGCGAAGATTTCCTCAAACAAGCAGGATGGGATTCATCGTGGTTGGGTGAAGGTGCCTTAGGTGGCCTTATAGCCCTGTCTACTACTCTCTGCATTCTGTGTAGTATTTCAACAATACTGGTAGATCCAAAACTACAGCAGCACCTCTCGCAGGGAAAACTTATTTCTTAGGATACTTTCAGTGAGCCAAGTACCGTAGCAGCGCTCAAAATGGGTGCTGAGTATTACATAACCTCTGAAAATTGTAGTATAATTAATGCTATTGGAAAAGCAAATGTTTACCAACAGCTGCTATTTGGTCACAAACCAGCATCGCCTCCACCTTCTAGATTAAGTGAATAACTAGAATGAAGTAGTAATAATTAGTTGATCTTACGAGTATATAGTAACATAGTGTAAAACTAGACGTTTCCTAACTGCGGTATACAAAGAAGTGTATAATTATATCTGCTTAAAATTGACAACACAAGAGAATCACACTTGTGGTTACACGGATGAGATGGATTTGTAACAGGAAGTGAAGAAGTGACCTCACATGGCCGACGGCGGTGTGCAAGTGAAGAGTGAGCTCCTGATTACAGAGCTAAATAAGCTGAGCAAGAAAGTGATAATCGACATGTTAGTTACTAAAATAATTCTAAGTTATCTGAGTGACACTGCAAAACATAATTTTCAAAAATTATTTTCAAATGACAGTGAAATTTAAACAGACGATAATGTGACAAATAACAAATCACATCGAAGCATCGATGTTTTGGTGACTACATATCCTGAAATTGAGTTAATTTGCAAATTAAAAATGAACAGTTAGAGAAACGAATTAAACATTAGGGAATAGTTACTGATTTCTGAAAAGCAAGCATGGAACGTCGATGGACTTGGCCAGAAAGGACATGGAAACAAAACTCTTGAAATAAAGAACTTCAAAATGATTAATCAAGCTCGTTCTACCAGCGGTGGTAGTAATGCTTCTTCTGATTTAATGCGGGTACAAGAAACTCGATTTAAAATTGATTATAAAAGTGAAAGTATATGTGTAGTGAGAAAATTGCAGCAATATGATATAACAGTAAGTACACAAATATTTAAAAATCAAGACACTTGGGCTGAAGTAGTAGGAAGAACACGCCGTGAAAATCAACTTTTTCATGCCAAAATCATTATGTCAAACTTAAAAGCAATTCCAAAAGCTTCAAGGAATAAGACTTTTTGATACGCGGCTAGATCCGGCTACCCCTAAAAACAAGTTGAAAAGCTTATATAAGGAAATACATTGATCCCAAAAAACTCTTCATGTGCTCCTTTCCATGTGGATTCTGGCGAAGAAACATTTCAGCGGTTATTTTCATTCAACATTTGGCCTTGTGTTTCTATGGTTCTAGAATTCTTCGTTTGGCTTCAACCTGAGCAGAATATAAGTGAAATTCCAAAGGACGAAAATGCACCTTGACTACACAAAGGTCAAAAGGGAATGGTAGTAAGTACCAACGGAGGTTGAATTCCTTTTTTGTAAATATTCTGTCTATTAGGAGAAAACTAACTGAAACAACACTGTTTTTAGACATATCCTGTGTTATTGAATATTGGCTTTGTGAAGCTGAAAAAAATACTACACAACAGGTAATTACAATTTAACGGGCAGTAACTGCAGATACAGTGATTATAGTGGAGTAGGTGCATATGTAAGAAAAAGTCTCCTCTAGAATAGAAAATATTCGATGTTAAAAAACATTGTTATGAGAAAAATTTTGAGGTTGCAATGATTAAATGTTCTGCATCAAATTTAACTGAACTGTAGCCTACATTTATACAATACCAGATTCGTATTCTGAAACTCTTATTAATGACATGGAAAGTGTTGAACACGTTATTTTAAAACACAGATCTACTGCTCTTATATTTGGTTATTTTAATATTAATCCAAGAAAGCAAGATTTTAAAACCATGAACTTTTTTAATGTTTTAGGGTCTTATAACCTTATTGCCTTAATGGAAAGTTAACCTAGGATGGACTTCTGTCCTGATAACGTGATTATAAATTTAAATTTAAGGTACTTTAGCTGGAAGGTAATACAACAAGCATTCCTACAAAATATGCTATTACAGAAAGTATATCAGTCAGATTGTTGTATGATGGAAATATAAATGCACAGATGTGTATTTTAGCTAGTTTAGACTAGCACTTATTATATACCAACATATTTCCATTAAGTGTTTTGTTCAGCTTTTTGTGGATGTACCTACAGATTGCATCAGCATTTTGTCAAATATTTATAATATCTAAAAAAGTACCTCAAAGCAAAAAGCTAGTAAGTGGTTCACATCCTACATAGGACTTTGATTTGTGAAAAAATAATATGCATTATAAACAAACCTATAGTTGCCTAAGTAAACCGTAAAAATCAGTTCTGTTGGAAAAATGGAAGTTAAATGACAGTTTTATAATGAGTTCATATTACAACTGTAAAGCAGAATGGAAGGTGATTCATAAAGAAATGAAGCAGATATCCATTAGGAATATAAATATAAGTCCTTTTCTGTCTGCTGAGAATCTTAATGAATATTTTATTAATGTTTCTAAGACTGTTAGTCATAACAATAGTTATCTTCATATAAATCAGGTAAAATATTTGTTGTTGTTATTATTATTATTATTATTATTATTATTATTATTATTATTATTATTATTATTATTATTATATAAAGATGTTGGAAATAGAGAAAATAGCTTTTTAATTTTAAGCAAATTACTGCTGATAATATTAAAAGTTCTTTAAACAAAACAATAACTCCAAATCACAGGATTATTATGGCTTTTCTAATTTTACTATATAATCACTTATGGGCATTACAGTTAAACCTCTTACATATTTAAATAATTTGATGTTATAAGAAGACATGTACTTATACACCCATTTTGCTTGTGTATGCTATTTAAAAATAATTGAAAATGTTATTGTGAAACAGTTATATTTTGAAGAAAATGCATTACTTATGGAATCTCAGTATGGATTAGGAAAATGTAAATCCACCACCCAAGCAGTGCAAGAAATGGTCCCTAATACAGTTGAAGGTTATGAAGCTAAAATTTGTACTAGTGGAATTCTATTATTTCTGACCAAAGCTTGTGATAATGTTTCACATGTTGTCATTGATGCAAAATGAAATATTATGGTATTGGCAATTGAAAATCGTACTTATGAAATCACACTTCTGCAATAGGCTGCGGCATATAAAGCAAACTAATGAAAGACCTAATTTGAAAACTGCCTTTGGGGTATCACCTAGCTTAAATCTCCACCCTTTTTTGTATATAACTTTATATAACTGACTTGCATAATTTTATCCGTTGTAAATGTATTTTGTAATGCTGATGATACTACATTCATCACAGCAAATAAGGATGTAGAAGTTGTGGCAAAGGTGAATGAAAATATCTTTATAAGATGTGAGTTATGGATGAAGGTGAACAAATACCTATTAGTAAAGATAAATATACAATATTAGTCAGTTTTAAATAATAATAATAATAATAATAATAATGCAAAATCATTCAAACCTTTAGGTATATATTGTGACAATAAATTAAACTGGGACACTCATACTACCAGTTTATATAAAAAACACTCAAGCATCACCTATCTTATAAGATAGCTAAAACTTTGCACCAGTTTCAGTTTAGTATATGGCTTACTATGCTTTTATTCAGTCACATTCAATATCGTATTCTGCTTTGGGGAAACTAAGTTGGAGCTAAACAACATTTCTGTGACAAAAAGGTGATAAAGAATTATTATGAAGGGTATGAAGAAACCGAGACCTGAAGAATGCATTTTAAAGACCTTAACATTATTACTGTACCTACACTTTATATTTTATCTGTGACAAAAAGGTGATAAAGAATTATTATAAAGGGTATGAAGAAACCGAGACCTGAAGAATGCATTTTAAAGACCTTAACATTATTACTGTACCTACACTTTATATTTTATCTGTATTATTACACAGTAAATAAAATTAAGATAATTTCAACTTGAGAAATAACATCCACTCTTATTACACCAGACAAAGAAATTGCATAAATAATGGCAATGTAAGATTGACAAAATCCCAAAGAATATTTGGCTATGTATTGGCATAAAATATATTAATAAACTTGTGCCTGCCTGTGTTACAATGAGTTTAAGGAGGTTTAAAGTTCTATTAGGTTGTTGACTCAGAAAGAAACATTTTATGTCACTTCAGAATTTAAAATGATGAATTTAATGAATGGTGATTTAATTTAAGTGTGCCTTCTGAATCCAATCACAATGTACAATTCTGAAATGGTCAATAAAATGTATGTTATGTTGTGTTATTCTATGATCTCAGTGACCAATAAGCCAATTATCTGCTATCATTGTGTTTTTTTCATTTTCTTTAGTATAGTGAGAGAGACAGATTCGTTACACATTTGTAAAACTATGTCTGGACTCTCTAGTCTCGAAGGATCCTGTAGGAGTACTACGATCAAATTATAATTTATCTTATCATCATGGAGGCACTGACTCAATATTATGTTTTACAAACCTAAAGTAATATTTTTACTTTGTTTACCACATAAGTACCAAGTAGATAGAGGAAGTAATGGATTGCACATAAAAATTCAATGTCAAACTTTCACTTGATATACTTGTTTTGATGTTCCTGAACCAAAAAGAAGCAGTTTTAGAAAAAAAGGTACATATATGTTCCTGTGTTATGTGTCTCTGCAAGTGTGACTGTACAGCATAACTCAAAGATGAAATTTGGATAAATACCAAACTTGGCATTTGAGTTTTGTATATTCCAAAGATGGTGAAAGATTTTTAATAAAATCCCCACCAGAAACTAACATTATGTGAAACAAAGTATGACAATTTAAATAGGACTTCCATTGTACTTACATTCTGTTACATAAGACCCTTCAACCTGATTTTTGGCCTAAGGTCATCTTTGATAAGACATTGTATAGCCAAGGTAATAATAACCAAAATTTCAATAACCAGAATGTAAAGTCTGAAGTTCTTTTATGGACTGTGAAGTAAGATCTGAGGTCCTCAGTGGTAAATCAGAATCTTTAATATTACTAATTTTTAGCTATTGTATTGTAATGGACAGCCTTTTAATAATAGTAATGAAACTGAATATTCAGTTCATAGGCATAACTTTATTTAAGTTGTGTTATGAAGCACTGGTTGAATGAAGATTAATTGCACTTTAGATTTTTACTGGTTTTACTCTTATTAAAAACCACTAAATTAATTCATATTTTTAAAATATGCAGCAAATCTGATTTCAACAATTATAGACATATAGCCATGGTTTTTGAATACTTACTGAGTGAGCAAATTGTAAACTATTTTGAAAAAATAACATTGCATTAAAATTGTTAACACTGTTTTCAAAAAGGCGCAGCATTGTTCAGGCAGTGTTAGCTCTTTTTCTTGGTTGCCTGAATGCCACTGAATATAGATATTCAGCAAGTTGTAAGCTTTATGACCTAACTAAGGTCTTTTATACTGTTTCTTACAGTATTTTAGTGAGTATATTAAAATTTTATGGTTTTAGTAATATAGCAGCCATTATTATAAATTTCTGTTTAACTGGTCGATCTTAAGAGCGTTGTTTACAATGGTGTGTCATCTCATTTTCATCAGATATGGGACTATTGAATATGAGTGATCCTACCATTATAGATTGATTTCCGCTAACTTTTTCAAGTGAACAAAAATGATGTTACGGAACTCGAATTTAGTTTAAATAGGAATTATGATAATTTTGAATTGTTTGGAGTGACAATGAAATCTGGATTGAGTTTATGTGTTATATAGGAAGGTAGCTAAGCTTAGTTTTATGTTGCAAAGCCTACAAATGAGAGTGGATTTGAGAATTAAATTAACAAAAATTTATCACACACTTATACACCCACATCTTTCCTTTGGCACCTTATTATGGGCAACCACAGCTCACCTATTAATTTATTTAAACTTCAAAAGAAAGTACTCTGTATTATAAATGTAACTCATTTTAAGGATTATTGTAAAGACATTTTTATTTCATATAAAACTTCATCCCTTGTTTGTATTTAAATCTTGGAATGTTTATTGTGTGTTAAGAATAATTTTAACTATTTTCATCTTGTTGCTGATATTCCTGATTACAACACCAGGCGCTGTGAGCTGGTTAGAGATTACAAGTGTAAATATAATAATTCTCAATTAAATTTCATCTATATGTTTTTTAAATGCTATAATGCTTTACTAGGGTGAGAGGTAATTCCGAGTTTGTGAATTTTAAATTGTATATTAAGAATGTTTGATTAAGAATTGCTTTTATGACTTAACTGTATAATCTATTTATGTAAATAAATTGTAGTTCCTTTTTATTTGACAATGTCAAATATGTAAGCCATTTCTGGCAATAAATAGGTTATTAAACACTTTTAGACTTGTTTATTTTTTAAGAAACTGATATAAGGATTTTGATTATCATGTTTAAAATATTTACATGTAAATGCAGTGTTTATATGGAACTTCTAGGAATAGCCTGTGAAGTCCTCTTCATTGCGAAAGAACTTTATGCTATTTTTATAAGGATTAAAGTGTAAGAGATAAAAAAAGGTTACTACACAAAAAATGTAGATCTATTTACGAGTAAAATGCAGTTTATTTCAAATAATTTTTTCTGGCCATCATCCATTTCGGAGATAACCATTATTATTGGTTTGAATTTTTCAATACTTTATCCATCTTTACTATCTCTACTACTTACCTATACTCAGAGGAAGTGCTGCATTCCACTCAAATTTCGATACCAGGATTTCATCAGAAACACACCGTTTCATGCTCCTTAAATCCAAAAATGCAATTTTTAATTTCCCTACCATTTACCCAGTAGATAGAAGAAGTATTGGGTCCTCCAAAAAAATCGATGCCGAGATTTCATCGGATATACAAGTTTTGAGGACCCTGAATCAAAAAGGAATCCTTAGAAAAAGCTCCATGTGTGTGTGTGTGCGTGCGTGTGTGTGTGTATGTGTGTGTGTGTGTGTGTAGGTATGAGTCTGTGAGTGTGTTGACTGAACAACATAACTAAAAAACGCAAAGTTGGTAAATATCAACTCTATAGTTAGGTTCCGAATATTCGAAAAATGGGTTACGAAAATTTTAACGAAAATCCCACACTCAAAACTACCTGTTACATGAACATTTTTCGATATATTTATATTCTCAAAAATTAACCTAACAATGTTGATTAAAATGCTGTAGATTTAAGAGTATTTACAGGACAAACACAATGTATATCTAGAATTGTCTGAAAAAAGCCTGTGAAATCTACTTCATTCGGAAGGAGCTCTGAATAATCTTGCATAAGTGTAAATTATAAGGTATAGACAAAAGCCTACTACTCAAAACATGTAGATCTGTTTAAAAACACAATTAACTTCAAGCAATTTTTGTGACGTCAGTAATTTTGGAATAATCCGTTAACACTGATTTTTTTTAGTTCCATTTATAGCCCGCCTTTAACTGCATTAGTCTTATCGGCGGCTTTTCCTTTGGAACTTATTGCCTATTGGCAATGGTGTTAACTCGTGTTCTCTTGACGTGGGTTTCTTGCACTTTTTGGGTTCTAATCATTAGGTCACTCACACATTCACACTCTCATTCATACTTCCACACTCTGCGGAGAATAAGGAAAAATCTTGGCTAGAGAAATATTCCCACCCCCAAGCCGGGAATCGAAGCCGAGACCCCTTGTATAGCAGGCAGGTGATCTACCAACTGAGCTACGGGGCCAGGTTTGAATTTCCAATGCCTTTTAATTTTTAAACTGCTTACACTTTTCACTAATTTCTTCGGATATAATGGAAAGGATATGGAATTTCAAGATCAGCGTATTAGAACGAGCCGCTTTTAAACATCTAACTATAAATTCGGCTCACCTTATCCCTTTTGTACCTAGAAGGAATTGGGTAGGTAATTAAACTATCTCTGTAAATGTTTATCTCGATTAGTATGAAGCAGAATAAAAAGTGAGTTTTCGAAAGAATAGTTTGAAGAAGCTACCTATATAAAAATAAATGATAGTGTGTAGAGAAAGTCATGTGAATGAAGAAATAAATATTTTCCAAAATGGTCCCTGTGGCTGTGTGGGTCTGTCTTTCTGTTTGTGTGTCTAACTGTAAGCAGCATAACCCAAAAACGAGAACTTCGTTAAACACTTCGTTGGTACTTAAGTTAAGCGTACTACAAGGAAGCGACACGAGGATGTTCAAGAAAATTTCCTAACCCCGAACTACTCAGTAAGTGGAAACATTTTTGCAATTTATTATCTTCTGAAAAATGGCTTAAACGATTTCGATTAAGATACCATATCTTTAACATATTTGCATGACTTATACAATGTGTATCTTGAATTTTATGCGAATAGCCTTTGAAGTACTCTTCATTCTGAATGTCCTTTGTATAATTGCTAAACTGTAAGAGATAGAAAAATGTAACAACACAAATAATGTAGATGTCGTTAAAGCGCGCAATTTATGTTAAACGAACTTCTTCTGGCATTAGCCGTTTCCGATATATTCCTCTTTATTGCTTTGAAGTTTCAAATACTTATACTGCTTTCAAGTGGTAAACCGCTATTATTTTTTTCACGTGGTCATGCATAGCCTCGACATACCGATCTGCTTATCAAAAATCTGACTGTCGGTTTAGCCTACTGTATCTTCTTGTACCTAAAACAAAATGTGTAAATATCTAATGTGAGTGTATCTCGAGTAACAAGTAGAGAAAATAATAGGCTTTTGTAAGAGTAGTTTGTAGATGGATGAGTAGAATAGGTAATGCGAATGTAACATATTATACTTTTTGAGGCACTGTCGCTATTCAGTTGTTTCTCGCGATGTCAAAGAGGTAATGTGGGATTTCAAGGTCGCATATAGCGACGACTTTTAAACATCTGACCGTTAATTCGGTTTCCTCTATCCCCTTGTGTCTACGACGAAATATGTAATTAAGCCATTTCTGTAATTATTTATCTCGATTAACATGAAGTAGATACAAATATAAGTTTTATAAGAATAGTTTATAAAAGCTATATAAAAATGAACGACAGTCGATGAAGAAACGCATGTGAATGTTACTTCTCAAATATTTTTTGAAATAGATTAAGATCTCGCGTTTATTCTGTGACAACATAGGCAATATGGTAAACATATTGGTTCATTTGGTCCATTGTAATACAGAAAATAAACTAAGTATTTTCTTGAAATAGCCATAAAGTCAACATCGGTCAAGTTGATTGTCCTCTCGAGTAATATTCCAAGCACATGCATGTGATGAAACCCATTGCTTTTTATGCATTCCGATCTATTGTAATATATAGCCTTGTTCCTCGAAGAAACACATTTGGGCACTAATGTACTTGGAGTTAAGCGCCCTCAAATATGCATCATCATCCTCATCATCGAAGAAACACAGGCAATGTATAGAATTTCAGGTTAAAATTCCCTATCTTTATAGTAACATGAATCAGTAAACTTGGGTGTCGTTGCGTGTTTGGTTGACAGCTGTTGATCAGTAATGGGCGCGTCGTCCTCCGTGGTGCAGAGGTTACCATGCTGACCTCTAGTTCCTGAGGTCGTGGGTTAAAACCCGGCGGAGGGCGATGGATATTTTTCGGGCGTAAAAATCCTTAGCATGGCTTCCTTCGGAAGGGAAGTGAAGCCGATGGTCCCGTGTCGTAGATTTACGGCACGTAAAAGAACCTCAAGCCTGATAGAGAGACCCCCAAGCAAAATTACCGCTATTTCAGCAAATATAGAATGGGATGCTAAGAACCGTAGCAGTTAAAGAGCGTCCACAAATAAAACTCAGTTTAATTTAATTTGTAATGAGCGCTTGTGTATATTACCGAAGTGTAACGTAAAACACATATTTATTTATTTACTTATTTATCTATCTATCTATTTTACATCCCACATACTAAATACGAGTATTACTCACACACACACACACACACACACACACACACACATGGCAGATCGTTCCTTGGCGTGCATGGTTGTTTTATGGGGGCGGCCTCACACACACCACCCCCTGTGATGATCATCCTCTGAGGCTACATCGTCTTCCACTGCGCATGCCGTTAGGCTAAACATGCGAAACATGAAAGGGTAAGGGGTGCTTGTTAGTGAAGTGTTCGGGTTCCGCTGAGCACCCGGTTAGTGATGGACGGACATTGCTAGCCTGCGCTCAGCGTCTGGGTCGTTTGGTAAATATAATTGCTTGGGATTTGCGGCTGTTGACTTTAACGCGCACTGTTTTCAGCCATGCCTGTAGGTCGGTTAGGGCATTTTGAAACCTAGTCCAAACGAGGTTGATGTTGTTGAATTGTGCAGTGATAGAAGTGTCGCCAGCGTAGAAATTGAGTTTTATTTATGGAACGCTCTTTAACTGCTGTGGTCTTTAGCGTCCCATTCTATACTGGGCGTGAAAGACCATTAGTTTTGCTCAGAGGCCCCTTTATCAGGTCCGAGGTTCCTTTACGTGCCGTAAATCTACGACACGGGACCACAGGCCTTACCTCCCTTCCAAAGGAAGCAATGCTAAAGATTTTTACGCCCGAAAAATTCCATCGCCCTCCGCCGGGTTTGAGAACCCGCGAACTTGGAAGCTAGAGGCTGGCATGGTAACCACTACATCGTCCACGGAGGACGACATGTAGAGATAGAGATTTGTGTTGGGTGTTTTGGGAATGTCGTTTATGTAGATGCTGAAGAGGGTGGGGCCGAGCAGGCTTCCCTGGAGTACTCCCGCTCTGACTACGTGTGGAGCTGATTTCGTGCCGTTTGCACTGAAGAGAAATTGCCGATTTCTGAGACAATTCGCTATCAATTTGATCATAGTGTCTGGCATTCGGATGTTTTGTAGCTGACGCAGTAATCCCTCGTGCCAGACTCTATCGAAGGCGCGCTCGATGTTCTGAAGGACGGACCCTGTGGACTTTTTGCTGTTAAATCCATGCTGTATGTTCGATTTTTCTAAGGAATTTCAGCGTTGTGGATTGTTTTGCGCGGAAACCAAATTGCTCCGGTATGGAGATGCTGTGCTTGATTAAGTGGGAATTTAGGCTTTTGAGTACAAGTTTCACGAAAACTTGCTGAGTGGGTTGAACAGGCTGATTAGTTGGTTGTTTTGAGGGTTGATGAGAGTTTTGGGGGGAAGTGCAGTATTTTTGCAGTTTTTCATGGGGCAGGGAAGCAGCCGTTGTTGAGTGAAATGTTAAAAATTTGAGTCAGCCTTTCTAGTGCCCGAGACAGAAGCCTTTGAGCACAGTGTTTGGGATGTCTTCCGGGCCCGGCGCTGTTCTGTTGGGTACGTGGTCTATGATTCATTGGATCCCAGAAGAGCACGTTTTTAGATTTTGTTGTGTGTGTGAGTCGTGTGAAGTTCTCGGGTAAGGTTTTCGGGTTCGCGGATGAAGTCTGGGTCTCAGGGTTCTTTGTTTGGGGTTAGTGCGTCTGCCAGCATTTCGGCCTTCTGTTGGCCAGACGTGGCAAATTGTTGATGAGCGCGTAGAGGTGAAATGATAGTGTTCTCGCGTGTGAGATACTTAGAGATGCGCCACACAGAGGCGTGGTTGGCATCCAGGCTGGATAAAGTGTCCGCCCATTGGTTGGATATGTATTACGTGGTATTTAGGTGGAGGTTGTTCTGGATGCGAAGTAGTTCCTTTAGATCTGCCGGGTGTATGGTTCGTTGCCATTTTCTGCGAGCTCGGTTTCGGGACGCAGTAAGGGATTTGATGTCTGGCGGCAGGTGTGTTACTTTGTCGGAGGGTGCGTGATATGTCACAGCAGTTGCGATGGTGAATTGAATATTAATTTTGAAATTTTCAACAGTATGTTTGAAATTTTCAAGGATGGTGATGGGAGGGAGTGAAATTTCGGTATTTAGCATATCGCTAAAGGATTGTCAGTTGGCCTTGTAGCTCCTTTTGGGCGGGAGCACCTGGGGATCCAAGGAGAGTTAAATGGTGAGAATTACAGGGAGGTGGCCGGAAGAGTGTTCGTTTGTAGCTTTAAGAGTAAGATGTTGGTTAAGTCCTCGAGTGAGGGCTATATCCAGAACGTCGGGTGGATGTCGTGGGTTGTGGGGATAAATGCGTGTTCAGTAGGTGCGCATATTACATAATCGGAATGCTTTCGTGTCTCTGGTTTTCTCAACGCATTTCTCTATTGACATTCACATGATTTCTTCTCGCATTCTTCTATTAACATTCATACGATTTCCGCTACAAATCCCTCTTTCCGTAAACCTTCATACGACTTTTTTCACAATACATTCTATTAACATTCATACGATTTTCTCTACTCATTTATTTCATATTACACATCTTTCTCTACTCATTCATCTTTTATTAGTTATAAAAAACAATTGAATTTACATATTTAAACTTTTTCACAGGTAATACTGCAAACTCCATGGGAGTCGCCAGAGCGGCACTCGTCAGAGGAGCGGGCTCTCGACTTAACCAATTTATGCAAGTTAATAGAGAGCCCGTTAATAACAACTTGATGTACAACATGCCGACACCCCTGGCGGGGGATCAGATATCAGATGTGCCGCTGCATGGCACTTACATTTCTAATAGCCCGCCGTCACCAATCTTATCGGGGGGGGGGTGATTATATTATTCCGCCGCCACCTGGTTTTGAGGATGTCACTCCCGTTACAGGGGTGAATGCAGGCATAGGCAGCGCTTCAGACCAGTGTTGCATGTGCAATAACTGCGAATACCAAGTTGCTGCAATACAGATGCTTAACGAAGTGAACGGTGAGTTCAGATATATTATTACACCTAACTTTTTTTCTAGAAATATTATCTTTATCATTAATCAATGTATAACCAGAGAACAATTCAGAATTTCAATTATGGAATGAAATATTCAATTTACTAGAACCTTTCAATTAAAAATATTCAATGTGAAGCTAATTCGGCTTTTTGCTTCTTTGTTGTAGTTCCTGAAACAACTTCAGTCGGGGTTGGGGAGATGGACGATGGTGGTAGCTTGCCCTCTCCTATATTTTCTCAGGACTACCTGACTCCGCCGCCTCCCGGATTCGAGGATGTTGCACCGATGCCTGTAGGAGATCCATGGGCGATTATTCCTAGCGAGGTGTGCACTTGCGTAAATTGTGCCTACAGGACCGTGTACCTGCAGATGCTTCGTGAATTGAACGGTGAGTTTTTTAACTTCATTTATTGTAGTAACATCATTACATAAATAATTAACGTAACGTTAACGCATAACTTTTCTCAATAAAACTTTTTACTCATTTTTATTGATTAAAATATACAATTACATAATAACTATCGTAACTTTAACGCATAACTTTTCTCAATCAACTTTTTCACTCATTTTTTTTATTTATTAAAATATACAATTATATAAATAATTATCGTAACATTAACACGTGACTTTAAGCTTTTTCTTCAATGATTTAATAAACATATATTCTCGCATTTCTATTTTAACTGATATTCCAATTAATTCAATTTTGTTATTGTTATAGAACCTTCAATAGTGGTCACGAACCCGGAGCCGGAGTATGCATTGCTCCGGGGTACCAAAAGACATCACGAGGCTGAAGAGGAGCACGGTCAAGCAATTAGCCCCCTCGCCCATCAAGGATCTTCAATGGCACCTCCATCACCAATTGCAGGGCCTTCAGGCATCGGTCGCAACCATTATGACAACCCAACCACCGCTGCTGACTCCGATAGTGACGACACTGAATACAGGAACAACACCAAAAAACTAAAGGTTTGTCATACTCAGCTAGAGTGTAAGGTTATTGAATCGGCGTTCAAGGGCCGCCTTTTCAATAGCCGCATAGAAAACACTTTAGAGATAGCTGACCCCGGTCAATTTCTGCAGGAATGCAGACATCTTGTATTGAGAGAGATTGTTTCTGTACTCAGGAGAAGCTCTTCTGGTTTTAAAGTAAACGCATCCATTGAGATCACCTACCTAATACAATCTCCTGAAAAAGAGCATGCAGAAACCATCTTTTTCAATAGCAAGACAAAGCTGGGTCTTCAATCAAGCAATCATGATGGCTTATACACTTCTATGGTCGATGAAATTCTAGAAAACATCTCGAATTTCGAAGGAGCTGCAAGCTCAAACTCTCTGTTCGCTGTCAGGGCTCATGTTATTGGAACTAGCTTCTATGATCCCTTGAATGCATCGCGATACATAGAGTTACCCGCTGCTATCAAGACCAAGAAAGCTGTAATAAATATAAACAACGACGATGAATACTGTTTTGCATGGTGCTTGCTCGCTACAAAGTATCCCGCAAAGCGCGATGGTCAAAGAACGAGCAAATACCCTGCAAAACAGTTATTCTCTGCATTTAACTACAGAGGGATAAACTTCCCTGTAAGCCTACACCAGATTCCAGACTTTGAATAGCAAAACACCGGAGTATCAGTATCAGTATTTGGAGTAGAAAGGGAGTGCACAATTATACCGCTATATCAAGCCAGCAGCAGGAAAGATTTCAATGTTAACCTACTACTAATTGAACAAAACGGAAGATCTCACTACTGTCTGATTAAGGATATGTCAACACCGATTTCAAAGCAAATCGGCAAACATAACGGGAAACAGTGGGTATGCGAGACCTGCCTGAAGCACTTCAATAATGAAGGTGCTTTTAAAAAGCATCAATTGAAGTGCATGCAGTGCCAGGTGTTCAAAATGCCTAATCAGGGTGAAGTGATTGAGTTCTCATCATACTCGAAGGGTGGTCCTGTACTTTTTGTTGTGTGTGCCGATATTGAGAGCGTGCTAGCCCGAGTTTAGTCCTGTGAACCGTCGGCTAATCAGAGCTGGACTCGGGCTATCCAGCATCATGAGGCTATATCTATATCGCTTAAGCTCGTATGTCGCCATGACAATTCATTGTCGAGATTTAAGCTATTCAGAGGTCCTGATGCAATCAAGGAGTTCTTCATTGAGCTTAGGTTAATAGCCGACATGGTTATTGAGCAATATAGCCGCAATGAAGAAATGACCTTGACTGCACAGGACGTAGCTGATTTCGATAGTGCTCGTCATTGCCACATATGCAAGAAGGAGTTTGAGGTAGACGATTTGAAGGTACGTGACCACTGCCATGTGACAGGTGTATTCCTGGGGGCTGCTCATAAAGCTTGCAATTTAAATAGACGGGTACCTAACTTTATACCCATCTTTTTTCATTGCCTTAGCAATTATGACAGCCATTTCCTGGTGCAAAACCTGGCATATGATGGTCACCCCATTTCGTGTATCTCAAACACCTCTGAGCGATATATATCATTCAGCAAAAAGTACAGGACTATCTTTTTCAGGTTTCTAGATAGTTTTAAGTTCTTGGACGATAAGCTATCTAGTTTAGCCTGCATGCTGAGTAGTGATGAGTTCAAGATCACAAACTCTGAGTATCCCGATCATGAACATCAGCAGTTAGTGAGATCTAAGGGAATATTCCCTTACAGCTACGTTGACTCTCCTTCAAGACTAGAGGAAACAGCACTCCCTTCCATTGAAAAATTTGATGGTATAACACAAGAAGAATGCAATCATGCTGTCAAAGTCTGGAATACCTTCAACATTAGGAATCTAGGCGAATACAGCGACCTGTATTTGAAAACGGATACGCTCTTGTTGGCCGATGCATTCCAGAAGTTTAGGGACCTCTCTCTGGAGGTATATAACTTGGACCCCTGCTGGTACTATACCCTACCAGGACTTGCATTTGATGCAATGCTCAAGGTGACTCAGTTCAAGCTTGACCTCATCCATGATGAGGAAATGATTAAATTCTTTGAGGGAGGAATCAGGGGCGGAATGTGTACCGTATCAAAGAGACATGCCAAAGCCAACAACAAGTACCTTCCTGGACACAATCAGAAACAAAAAAAACTTATATTTGGCCTATCTCGACATCAACAATTTATATGGGGCTTCGATGGCGAGCCCCATGCCGCACAAGAACCTCAGATGGCTTTTACCCGAAGAAATTTTAAATATAAACTTCTTTGCTGTTGCTCCTGATTCCCCAACTGGATACGTTTTGGAAGTCGACCTCGAGTACCCTGAGCACCTACACGATGAGCACAATAACCTTCCTCTCTGCCCGAAAAGTGAGATACTACCTGGAGGCCAATACAAGAAACTGCTGGCAACACTAGAGAACAAAGAGAAGTATACCTTGCACTACAGAAACCTCCAGCAGTGCATTGACTTGGGCATGAAGTTAAAGAAGATCCATAGAGTGGTTGCATATGATCAGTCAGAATGGCTGAAAACCTACATTAATATAAATACAGAGAGACGTGCAAGGGAAACCTCCAAATTCGGTCAGAATTTATGGAAGAAAATGAACAACTCTGTATATGGCAAATTTATTGAGAATGTACGCAAATACAATGACTTCCGTATCGATACAAGTTGGAAGCAATGCAAGAAATTGACAGCGCGACCAACTTACGTTCGGAGCATTTTATTTGCAGAAAATCTTGTAGGGATAGAACTTGCCAGAGAGGAAGTTTACATGAACAAACCCATCTACATAGGGCAAGCCATCCTTGATATATCAAAACATATCATGTACAACTTTTATTATAATATATTGAAGCCAGGCCTAGAAGATTTAATTTTAAATTACATGGATACAGATTCATTTATTCTGGAAACCTCAAGTGACATATACAAATTTATTAGAGAAAATCAAGAGCATTTGACACATCAAATTATGAGGCGCAAAACAGCTATGGAATTACACCGCAAAACAGGAACGTTATAGGCCTGTTCAAGGATGAGCTTGCAGGAATACCTATGATAGAATATGTTGGGCTAAGGTCCAAGTTATATGCTTACAGATACAAGGACCAAACAGTAATGAAAGCAAAGGGCATCAACAAGACCGGCATGCGGAACATAAATTTTGAGCACTATTTCGGCTGTCTAGAAAAACAATTTTAACAAAAACAACAACATTTCGAAGTTTCAAACATAAGGTCTCGACCATAGAAATGAATAATGTTGCCCTCTGTGGTAGAGACGACAAGAGAAAACTCATTGAAGGCTCAGACCAGACAATTGCCTGGGGTCACTATTGTTTTGCGTATGACTGACCCTTAGATGTATATATGTATTTACCATTGTAAATTTTTAGTTGTGGATTTTTTTTAAAAAAAATTTGCTTTTCTGGGTGTGTGTGTGTGTGTGTGTGTGAGAGAGAGAGTGGTTGTGTATGTGTGTATTTATATATGTATATGGATAATGTAAATATTTAGCTTTCATTGATTGTTAAGTCTTTTCTGTTTATTAATTTATTGATTTTGAATTTTATATAATGTATGTAAAATGCAGTCTAGTGAGCGAGTGTTTTTTCATGTATGTATTATGTGTGTGTGCGCGTGTGTGTATATATGAAGGGTTAACCGAAAAAATGCAAATAATAACGTAGCTGTATATACATGTAATTTTTTGGTTTATGATTTTTTTAGTTAAAAACCACTTATTGATTTTTAATCATGTAAAAATATATGTAAACCCTGCAAACACAAAAAATTTTAAATAATGAATTTCATATTTGACACAGCATATACAATGAAATAAAAAACACGCATTATTGTGGAATGAAAGGCTCTTTATTTTCATTATTATTTTTCTACAATAAATCCTTTCTGTCCATCCATTGTGTATTAGGGAATCCATACCACTGTACAAGAATCCTATTTCCCTGCCTGCGTAATACTTTCTCTACCAGAAATGTATTAGGGTACAGCGTAGATCGCAGTTCATGACCATAAAAGCACCCCTTTATCTCATCACCATCATTACCTTTTAGCATATATGTAACGGGATTGGTGTGATTCACACGAACAACTTGAAATATTTCAACACTCCAATTAGCTTCAAAGCCCTTTTCAAAATGTCCCTTGTCCTTTGATATCCTCACATAATCACCAACACTAAACTTTCTTACCCCTCTCTTCCCTCTTCGATCTTGAGTGTAGTTGTATACAGTCAGAAGAAGGTCATTGTTCTTCACCTCTATAGGCTTCATTCGAGTAGTGGAGTGGTAAGTGTTGTTATATCTTGCAATGATCTGAGGTAAAAGATCTAGCCACTTGTATTATCCTTTAGCTAGAAATTCGCGATACATTATATTCTTTAAAGTTCTTATTAACCGTTCAACAGCAGCTGCCTTCACATGTGTATAGGTACTGTAGTGATTGATGTTATATATTGCCATTAATTTTTTAAAATGTTTATTATAAAATTCTTTTCCATTATCGCTCTGTATGTTCTTGGGCGGGGTTACCATTTCTTGCAGTATATCTTCCATAGCCTTTGCAACTTGAAGTCCTGTCTTGTTCATTAGCGGTCTCGCATATGCCATTTTAGAGTAGAAGTTGATTGCAATGATGATATACTTGAAATTCTTATTGATTTTTGCATGTGGTATCATCTCCACCAAGTCGATCTGTACCAAGTCGTGGAGCCCCTTGCTGATAATCTTTCGACGCATGAAGTTTCTCCGGGCTGGAGCATGGAGCTCGCTTGCTATATGTTGCTTCACTGATGTCATGCTATAACCTTTGCCGCTATTAGTTCTTGAATAATCTCTTCAATTTCTTGAGTATGATTGTTGTTGCCGGCGTCTCTGGATGCCACAAGTAGCCTAAGGCGATCCACCAGATCATTAGGGTCGGTCCAGTAGATGTAGTCCTGTCTCGTATTAGGGTGATGTTCTTTCCACTGTAGTCCTAATCCCTTGTTTCGTTACTAGAGGACGTATAACGCTTTTATACTTGTAGGAATTACCCGATCTCAGCTGCCCATGCTTGCTGAAGTTTCTTCGATGAACATGTGTTGCTTTAAGTATTTTACTGTATGCTTCAAGGTCATCTTCAGTGTATGCATGCATTTCAGGTATTCTCTTGAAGATGAGTTCCTTCAATCCAGGCGTGGTTTCATACGTTTCGTCCCGTATTCGAACTTTATTATTGATGAAATCAATAATCTTGTTCCCTAGCATGTAGCTGCCATCCTCATATCGTACTCCATATGATGAATCTATTTCATTTTTGTCCTTCTTTCGAACTTTATTAAGGTAGTTGTAGAGCTTCTCATCTTTCACGTCTTTCGGTGATTCCTCCTTGCTTGTAGTATTCTTTTTCTGTATTTCAAGTATATCTTGAAGCGGATCTGTCAATGGTTGAAGAACTTCACTCATCACTCTCTGGGTTTCAAACTGCTGACCTTTAAGAGAACGTAACTTTTCTCTTATAGCCTTCGTGTGCATGGCTACAGATTCTTTAAGTCGTATGCACTCGCTGTCCATCTTGAAATGACACTGAAATTAGACTTTCGCATTAATATATACCCTATTTATTTAGCAGACTTCTGTTTATAAGAGATTTTCAGCTCAATATTTAGAAAATGGCCGTCCCTTACACGATTTACAGGAGCAGTGAAGGTTAGTCTATCACCATTTGCAATTGGTGCAGGCAGAGCTATAAGAGACTTGTTATTTATTTCAATTATTGTATCAGCCCTTACAGTAGGAGCTGTTGGTGACGTCATATAGCAAGAAACAATCTCGCCGTTTACGCTTGATTTGTAATATTCAAAACCTGTTGTTAACATGTACCTCTGTGATTTCCCTCTGAAAGGCAACGACTGCAGTGTAATTACATGTTCCCCTCTCATTTGCTCTACTAATGAATTTATTACTCTCATTTGTGTTTTAAGGATATTGATATTATCCATTGCAGCTGTCAGATGCCCATCTATTGATTTCTGGCGGTTCGCCATAGTTTCCATGTTTTCCCACTGTTTCTGTAACCGTAGTACTTATTGCCCCAAGTCTGCTGTTTAAATCTTGGCGTATTTCATTTTGTTTCCTTCCCACGTGAACTTTAACAAACATTTTTGTTGCTCCATCACTGTCATCGACAGGATCTGCTACTTCAATTAGCCTTCTTTTTTGAATGAAACGTTACCGTTGGAATCGAGCGGTGGTGTTCTTGCACTTATATATTCTAATCCATGCTTCTTATTTGGCACGTCATAGTCCTCTTGAGGTGGCAGCATTATCTTCAATCTTATAGCATCCAGGATAATGTTGTTTCCATCGTCGCGTTTAAGGGTATTTTTATTCAGATATTCCATTAGAGCATCATGTTGCACGTCTAGCGACTTCTGGATGTGATCCCTAAGCGTAGTTTGAAGTTCGCCCATGCATTGATATGTAGTTTTTTTTGTGAACTCCGTCATTCGCTTTTCAGTAGAAGACGTAAGCGTATCCACGTAGCGTTTAGTGCTTGCGTCGTCGTCCTCCTCAGGATCCTGAACAATGCACAGTCTCTTGTTCCTGAATTGGTAATTTCCTTTTCCTTTTTATGATAATTTGATGTAGCGATCTTTTCACTGGAGCAGCCCTCTGTGATCCAAACCTATCAATATTCATGATGAACTATGAATGAGCAATTTCTTTATTAACAACTTTAATATATACATCGAATCCGCACCTATATCGACCGTCATTCATCGGAAATTCGGGAACTATTACCATAAAGGGTCTTCCTTCTGTGGAGCTCTCCCAAACACATTTGCACAAATCTTTAAATTCAGTATACGTCATATCTGTGTTTACGTAATCTTCATATATATGCTTCAAGTTTAAATTATCTTGCCTGAAGAGTATAATCATGTTCGCATTATCTCTAATTAAATGTTTTGGGACTTTGGCGTAGGATTGTGCTAGATATATTGAATCTACATTTCGATGTCTGCCCATGCTGTAAAAGGATGCAATCTTGTCTTGCTTTTCAGTGATGACGTCATCAAATATAAAGATTGAATTTTCTTTAATTTCTGATGGGTGCAAGACGCCTTTACCGTCTTCGTGAGTATACACACCTATACCCTCAATGTTTTCAAGCAGCTTAACGAGATATTGATACTTTGGCTGGTATAGCGACTTTGAATATATGTACACATTTTCAAAGCGTAGTCCATTCTCGTGAAGTATCATATTGAGTAATACATTTGTTTTTCCAGCACTGGAGCTACCTATAATTAGCGCTCTAACATTGCCTGGAAACAGCTTCCCGTGACGATCGCGTCTAAAGTCACTTTCAAAGTCTAGCAGCTGGATAGGCAGCGAGCAGTCTTGCTTCACCAGCTCCATCGTAGCAACTAAAATAAAATAAATCATCCTTAATGTATATATGCTAATAAATGTAAGCAATGACAGAGTATAAAAGAACTATGTGCCATTAAAATCGATTAGTGTACCATGAGTGCTAAGGGGGTTAAGGTCTCAAGAGGTTCCGGTAAAATTAACTCTCTCATTAACCTGCTGCCATTTGAAGCACATTTGCCTGGTTACAGATACTGTGGACCTGGGACAAAGCTAGAAAAAAGACTAAAGAGAGGAGACCCCGGAATCAATCCTTTAGACGAAGCGTGTAAACTTCACGACGTTACCTACGCTCAGCATAAGGACTCTGCTTCGAGGAACGTTGCCGACAAAATCTTGGTTGAAAAGGCCTGGAAAAGAGTGCAATCATCTGATGCTACATTAGGTGAAAGGTTGGCAGCCCGACTAGTAACAACCATCATGAAGGGTAAGGTAGCTGTTGTTGCGGGATCCAGGAAGAAGAAACGAGGAGGATTTCTACCACTCATACCAATTATTGCAGCCCTAGGAACCGCCGCTGGAGGCGCTGCACAAATAGCCTCTGCTGTAAATAAGAAAAAGGCTGCGGATAAACAACTTGCTTAAATGATGAGACATAACAAAGAAATTGAAGCAAGAGGGAAAGGCCTACGAGTGAAGAAGAAGAAGAAGAATAAGGCGAGGAACACCGAAAGGAAGAGGAGGCAGAGCAAGAAAGGAAATTAAAAAAACTCCGGCAGAGGGGTATACTTGTCCCGGAAAAAGCATTAAGTAACATAGACCTCGACTTGTATGCCCAACGTTTAAAGATTCCTCAGTTTAGGGGTGTATACATGATCGATCAGCTACCCTCAAGACCTCGTTACAGAGAGAGAATTAATGTTAATCTCGATACTTCAGAGAATGACGGCACTCATTGGGTTGCTATAAAGAAGGATGGCAACGTGTCATTTTATTTCGACAGCTTTGGAAACTTGAAGCCTCCAAAAGAGATAGAAAGGTACCTCAGAGATGTTAAGGTGCTGTATAACACTAAGAGGTTTCAGAGTTTCAGCTCAGTTATCTGCGGGCACTTGTGCTTGCAATTTCTATCGCAATGAGTTACACTATTGCTGTCAGCGGCAAGGAGTCTGTGCTTACTACATACCTGAATCCTCCTCTTCAGCTAGATCCAAAGTATCATTATGAGATTGCTCTACTGAATTTTGAAACCTTCTATTCAATTCCCAATGTTGATAGGAGTAATAATCAATTTCATTACATGCACAATGATGAAATTAAGATCATTGATATACCTGACGGAACTTATGAGATTACTGATATTAATGAATACATCAGAGATAAGCTAGGTGTAGATGAGAATGTCTTCTTTATTAGAGCTAATAATAACACAATGAAGGCTGAAATTAAATGTCCTTTCACTATTGATTTTTCCGGTGATCGTTCTATAGGCTCGCTATTGGGCTTCAGAGGTAAAGTTATTCCTGCTAATCAGCTGTCCGAATCTGATTACCTGGTGAATATATTTAACGTGAGCATCATTCGAATCGAGTGCAGTATTGCAACAGGCTCTTTCATCGATGGTAAAAGCGGCCACTCGATCTACGAGTTTTTCCCTTCTGTTCCGCCTGGGTATCATATTTCTCAAGAACCGTCAAATCCAATTTACCTTCCAATCGTAAACACCAATGCTATAGAGTAAATTAGTCTTCGTGTAGTGGACCAAAGCGGTAATATCATTGACTTTAGAAACGAAGATATAAGCATAAGGCTTCACATCCGCTGCAATGCCAATAGATTTTAGAAGAAGTCAACGACGTCGAGGATATAATAAGGGAGTGATTCGACGCACACATCATACTCTACCCTTGGCACCCGGAGGGTTAACATCACGCAATCGACACTTCCTCCAGGTATTGGGCTTCAGACTTCTATAATCATGGACATCTTCAATGTTACCGGTGCACCGAGATTCGATGAGAAGATCACTAAAGAAGAGAAACATGTGTTTTTACCATATAATACATCGGCTCTGGACGCTAATGATGAAATTAGAATCCCTTGTCAAGCTGAGGATTTATATACTTTACCTAATCGAAGTTATCTATACATCGAGGGGAGTATTACTAAACCTAATGGAACAGCTACTACTGCAAAGCTTACCAATTACGCTATTGCATTCATGTTTGAGGAGCTTCGACTGGATATGAACGGCTCAACTATTGATCGAACCAGGAACCCCGGGATCGCCTCAACTTTGCGCAACTATGCTGCTCTCAACCCAATGGAGTCTGATCGATTGCTGAATGCTGGATGGTGCTATCCTGGAGAAGACATGGACATTGTGAATGCAGCAAATGGAGACTTCAATGCCATAGTACCGCTTTCGATGCTTCTGGGATTTGCTGGCGACCATAAGGAACTCATACTCAATAGCAAGTTTGAGCTGGTGCTGATTCGATCCAAGGACTCTAAAAACTGTATTATAGCGCCTGCGAGCGAAGAGAATGCAAGCGTTAAACTTGCACGAATCGAGTGGAGAATGCCAGTGATACGACTTTCTGATGCTGAAAAGGTTGAAATTCTCATGATTGTCAAGTCGGACAAGGCGCTGTATCTCCCATTTAGGACCATGGATCTGCATACTCAACCTGCTGTGCCGCAAACTAAATCATTCACTTGGAATGTCGCCACCCCATCAAAAATGGAGAAGCCGAGATTTGTCATTTTGGGTGCTCAAACTTTAAGATCGAGTAATGCATCTAAAGACGGTTCTCCTTTTGATCATTGTAACATAACTAATTTGAGAATTTATCTTAATAGCAAATGTTATCCCTATCATGACATGAATTTGGATTTTGGAAACTCGAGATTTGCATCATTGTATGACATGTACTCAAAGTTTCAAAACTCTTAGTATGAAAAAGAGAACTAACCTTTATTGAAGAGAAAAGATTTTCTTAAATTTGCTCCTATATTTGTTATAGATTGCTCACATCAACCAGAGGAATTTGTAAACGGTGCTGTTATCATTAGAATAGAAATTCAAGCTAGTGCAAATATTCCTGTACAGACCACATTGTATTGTTTGATAATTCACCATAAAGTATTTACATACAAGCCTCTGACTCATGTGATGCAGCTTTTATTTTAAACTAATCATTGTAAGGATTTGTTTTTTCATTAGCAATGTAAGATTTTTAATGAATAAAAACACTATGTAAAAGCATACTTTCATTCTTTTTATTGTTATTATTTATCCTGCATTTCCATCACTTTCTTCCTCCAACTCCTCGTTCGAACATATTGCATTACATTTGCAGCAGGCAAGTTACCTAAATGGTAGTCTATAAACAATTCAAGTCTTTTTAGCCTGCAAATTTCATCTCTATTAAAACATATTTCACAATCATTTAAATTAGTGTTCAAACATTTTATTTCTGTCTCTTGCATATATGCAACAATATTATAAGAGAAAACAATATTTTTACAATATTCCACACGTGGATACTTTCTCGATTGGAGGTATGCTTTGAATGTAGGAAGACTCTCTCGAATTATCTCCCAGTCTGGAATTGTCATGTATACAAATTTGTCTGTGTTTTTCACTAAAAGCACTGGAAGATCATAGAAGAATCCTATCTTAATGCTGTGCCTTTTCGAGATGTAGACGTCTCGGCACCCGCTTCTTACCGTCATGTTTCTTGGGTGTCTCGATCCTCCAATAGCGTCAGCCTCCTTTGCAGGTCTGCAAAACTGTTCCTCTTCTTCTTCCCCTTATTGCATTGTCTGAAACATTACACAATGAAGGTCTAAAAAGTGCTTGGGTGAAGTTAAGGTAACCTGAAAGACTTAATTTTTGTTAGGTCACAGAGGAATGAAACAATGATTTTTATATATATATATATATATATATATATATATATATATATGTGTGTGTAAATACTCACGTCAATGTTTTCCCGAGTTCTGCAGGCTTTCCAGGGGAGACTCGGAGGTCGCCTGTGTTAGATCCCCAGCCTGCTGTAAATTGGACTCCTGTTCCTCATCTATGTGTTTAGCATACTGCTGTGCAATGGGATATTCCACTATATCTTCATGTTATCATCGGAATCTATCTCGGTTTTAGGCGCTGGTGTCGTCATTTGAATTCCGCAAAAGTCATTATAATTTCCAGCGTTAGTAGTATACAACTGCTCTTGTACTATAGTACCATGTAATGTATTTTAGTATCGCATACAATTAATGTTTACATTAATGTTCCCTGAAGTTACGTATATGGCGATAGCAATGTACATTAATGATACATATTTAAAGAGGTACTCACTTTAAATTCCTCTGTCTGAAGAGGAATACACTGCAGCTCTCATTGCATGGTAAGTATGACGCCATCTTGTCGTGTACCTCAAGTTTTGCACACAGTACAGAGTGAGTATACCCATTGCAGTACTCTGAATGCCACAGAGAGCCGTGATTTGAAATGAGGCTGAGCATCTCACCGTCACTTTCTGTATCAGTTTCTCTGGAAAGAAAGAAAATACAATAGAATGAACCATTTTAATTTTCACTCTTCTTTAGAGAACAATTGCACGCTTTTTAGAGTTTGCATTCAAGAATAAAAAACGATACTTACATCATGCTTCTTTTGTAGACCGGACAGTTGTCTGTGCATATGCCTCGAGAAGTCATCTGGTCATGATAGGAAGGCATGTTACACACTATAGAATGCATGATACCGTTACACGACTCTTTATGATAATATGTATAATGGTATGATTCTTCTCCGCATTCACTCCAAAAATCGTCCATTGTATTATCGACTTGATTACACCTCGAATAATATTCAGATTAATGCAAGAAGGGGTTCCTTATATACGGCGGATAGAAAAAACCGGTTCTTCTATCACATGTAATGACATGCAGAGAGGATCGGTGGGGGAAGCGATCTGTAGGGAGTGGGGGGATGAATGTGTTTTTCTATGCAAGAGAATCAATGATTCAGTGAGGGGAAATGAAAACTTTTATTATAGAGAGGCAATGCACATAAAGGTTTTTGATATCTCTGTTTGAAAGAGATAATTGCTGTGTTACATGTGTGTGCGTGTGTGTGCGTGCGTAAACCGGTGTATGCATGTTGATGTATGCGCATGTGCTCGTATATATGGGAGCGCCTGGATGTGTACAAGACGTGGAGAAAGAAAGACATAGATAGATTGAAAGAGGAAAAAGAAAGAAAGAGAGAGAGAGAAGAAAGAAAATAAAGAATCGTGTCTAGGCATCGGAATATCTAAGTATACACCAGGGTTTAGTATAAATAATTATATTTGTTAAATACATACATTTTAATCTGGCCCATTCACGCTTCAATAATTTAGTATTTATTAAGCATTAGAGTTTCCTAGGAAGGTTCGAACTAGGGGCCTCTGGGTTCCTAAGAAGACCTTTCATTAAAACAGCGTAATGATGTATAAATTAAATTATATTTGTTAAATAAATTTTTTAATCTTATCGTGCACGCTTCCGTAATTTAATAGTTAGTAGGCATAGAGTTTGCAGGCTAAGACACGAACTAGAAACCTCTGAACGGCCTTTAATCAGGGTAATGATATAATAATGTTTTACCCTAAGAAAATATCAACTTGGATACCTAAGTATACGCATGTGTTTAATATATATTAACCTGTTAGTGTACGCATCCGTAATTTACTAGTTATTACACATTAGAGTTTGCAGGGTAAGAATCGAACTAGTGGCCCTCTGAACGGTCTTTCATTAATCAGGGTAATGATATAATAATGTTTTACCTTAGCAAAGTATCATTTTGGATGCCTAAGTATACACCGGTGTTTAATATAAATAAGTATATTTGTTAAACACGTTTTTAATCTGACCGCACATAGTTTAATATTTATTAAACATTAGAGTTTCGCAGATTCGAGCTAGAACCTCCTGAACACCCTTTCATTAATTAGGGTAATGATGTATAAAAATTAAATTATATTTGTTAAATACATATTAATCGGGTCGTGCCTAGTTTAATAGTTATTACGCATTAGAGTTTCGCTGGGTAAGATTCGATCTAGGACCCTCTGAACACCCTTTTATTAATTAGGGTAATGATATATAAAAATTAAATTATATTTGTTAAATGCATTTTAATCTGACTTTGCATAGTTTAATATTTATTAAGCATTAGAGTTTCGCTGGGTAAGATTCGAGCTAGAACCCTCTGAACAGCCTTTCATTAATTAGAGTAATGATATATAAAAAATTAAATTATATTTGTTAAATGCATTTTAATGTGGCGTTGCATAGTTTAATATTTATTAAGCATTAGAGTTTCACTTGGTAAGATTCGAGCTAGAACCCTCCTAACACGCTTTCATTAATTAGGGTAATGATATAATAATATCAATCATCAATTTCTCATTAGTAATAAACTTTTGATTACAGTAAGAATCGAGCACCGATCTATGGATATCCATGCAGAGGTTTAATGCATGTAATGAAATGTATATTAGGCGCTTTTTCGGAGTCGCTGCTTGAAATGAGCCAAACAGAATGCTTCTTACCTATGCTCGGATATATTCGTAGGAACTCGTAAAACATCGGAGAGAACAGCCCCTCAGGGCAAAAACCATGATGGCTGACTCTTACGTAGTTGAAGTGTGTCTCTCTCTTTCATGCGAACAAGGACAGGACGAGCATAAAGCCACCCTGGAATTCTTTTGTTAAGCTACCAGGTGTTCGAACAATGGAAACGGACCGGCTTTGTTATAGGGTTGTGGAATGAGAAATGCCAGATGGTCTTTCTAAAGTAGTCTTGCCCCGGACAATAGAAAGGCACACAATAGAATCTCTTCCTTTGTCCTGCATCCACATTGTTCATTTTGAAAGAAGGCTTGCCCCGGACAATAGAACTTGTTTCTCTGTTAACTGGCTTTAGGTTCTCTTTGTCAAGACCCTAATTCATCATGGCCTTTGTTCATTTTGACAGCTGAAGGGCAAGCATTGTTCTTTTGTTAAAAGCTAGTGGAATGAGTATGCCAGAAAGTAGCCTTGCCCCGGACAATAGAAAGGCACACAATAGAATCCCTTCCTTTGTCCAGTAAGCTCTTTGTTCCCGCACGTGTTCGAGAAACAATGGAAGTGAGGGTGAGTAACTGCCACAGGTGCAAAAGTGGTCGGATGTGGAATGGGTAGGAAAAACATCTCGCCTTTGTTACAGAACCATACATTTATGACCCCTTTGTTCGGTTTGACAGGTGAAGGATAATCTTAATTGCTTAACTGTCAAGCTTCCATTGTACTCAACAAGATTTACGACCGCAGCTGCAAGTAAAAGTACCATGGCGCTGCTGGGGGAGGAGGGCTAATTAGCATATGAATAGCCATTCCATGCATATATTAATTGCGCCAGCTCTCTCAATTTCCCCTACTCAGGTGTCACGGGTTCCATCCTTAATTTTAAAATATCAATTATCTCAGAAACTAGCACGGATAGAGGAACGGACCAAAGCATGGTTGTTAGCTCCTATAATGGACAATTAATGCCTGTATATAATTTCCAATCAGTTGTCCCTAGTTCGAATCCCGATCTTTCAGTGGCTTCCTTAATTTTCCTCTGTACTCTAGAATATATCACTTAGATCAATGTTGTAACTGCATACAGGTCTTTTAAACACATCAAAGTAATATTATAAATAATTTTGTTTCTGGCGTTCTGAGTTCGAATACTGATTCAATGAAATTAACTTATAAATTTAATAACAGTAAATAATTAAGATAAAGGCACCAAATAAACCTATTACGTTTATGTCATCAGATAGTATCTTGCGGGTGTATATCCGGGTACCTGACGTCCAGGGTTCGATCCTTAAGTTTAAATCTCAATTATCCCTGAAACTAGCAGAGATAGAGCTGCGAGAGAAAGCATGTTTGATAGCTCATACAATGAACAATTAATGCAGTATATAATTTCCGGTCAGTTGACCCTAGTTCGAATCCCGATCTTTCAATGACTTCACTGATTTTCCTCTGTACTCTAGAATGCATCACTTAGATTGATGCTGTAACTGTATGCAGCTTTGTGTAAAGACATTACGGATGTACTCTGTGAGAGAGAGAGAGAGAGAGCGCGAGAGGAAGTGAAACAAGTAGGGATAGAAGTGCTTAAAGTCTCTGCGCATGCGCAGCAAGAGATGATAATTCCAAGGGTGTAATAATCACGTGATGTGTAAGCATCACAGCCATGATGACGTGCTGGCATCGCCTGGAGGGTTTTAGATCCTTATATATACATATATCTAAGCATGTTATAACTGTTGTGTACTTATTAACTTTACATTCAAGTTTTAAAGAACTTTAAAAGCAACGCGAGGTGGAGGCCATCTACACATACAGCACATATCAACACGTAACAATGCAAGGTGAGTTTTTTACATAACTATACAAAATCAGTGTTGGCTTTACAATACATTTAATTTTGTTTAAACGTTACAGTACATGAAAGACGATTCGTTGCAAGAGCATCATATTTTCTAGTCTGTGGTTTACATTCACATGGATTTCTGTGCGTACTCTTCTCCAGTTCACAGGATTTTTTCTACTCATTCTTCTTCTATAAACATTCCCATGAGTTTCGCTACACATTCATCTTACATAAACATTCATAGGATTTTCCCCACTCATTCTTTGTTTCCCTGGAGGTTCATACTCTATTAACCTTCATACATTTTCTCTACTCTTTCTTTGTTTCTCAACGCATTCATACGATCTTCGCTACACATTCTTCTTACATAAACATTCATACGATTTTCCCCACTCATTCTTTGTTTCACTACACATTCACACGATTTCCTCTACTCATTCTTTGGTTCTCTGCTGGCTCATCTTCCATGAACATTCACATGATTTTCTGTACTTATTCTTTGTTTCTCTACACATTCATAAACATACTTACAAAACATACACACACCATAGCTCTAATATAAAGAAGTGTATAACTTGTTCTTGAACTTGGATAATGTAGTCAAAATAATAATTCATGTCAATGACTGTTACAGATGGTTTAACTGATAGACTTAACAAGATGGTTGAAGAGCGTAGTTTCCTACCGACTCGTCGAGTTCAAGATCTCGAAATAGGTCTTAACTATGAGATAAAGTCCTTAAAGAGAGTTCAAACAAGATATGGTACCAGGATCGTATCTTCACTGGAGGATTGTCAAGTGTACTTGCCAGAGGGCTATAATAACGGTATGGCAGAGATGGGGAAATTTAAGTCATGTAAATTGTCTTTTTTATATTCAGAGAAGGTGTGCAGAAGAGTTAAACTTAAGTATTGAATGTTCCCCTATTTTAACATAAAAAAATTCATAAATAAAACAACTGACTCATTGATATTACATATAACGATACAAAAGATGAATGTTATAGAATTTTTTATAAAAAATTACGAAATCACATGTTGGAATTTAGTTATATCTAATGCATTGAAATAACGATAAATATCCGAATGTTTATACACATCTTTTGTGTTTCATTTTACATGCATCATAACAAAAAATGTAATTCTTTCAGGCTGCCTTTACTAGTCCAAATCAGTTTTCTAAGACTTTCATTGTGCAATGTTTCAGACTGTGCAATAAGAGGAAGAAGAAGAGGAACAGCATGCAGCCATGCAAAGGAGGGCTGACGCTATTGGAGGATAGAATAAGCAGCATCGACACCTCCAAGAAACATGATGGTAAGAAGCGGGTGCTGAGACATCTACATCACCAAAACACGCTAAGAAGGATACTTATATAACATTACAGGGCATACGATGAAAAAACACGGAAAATGTTGTATACAATTCAATGCATAGCTGAGAGTTAGCTCAAGCGAGTCTCCCTATATTCGCTGAAATTAAGAATTGTGAACAGTAATTTAAATGATTGTGAAATACTTTTAAATAGAGATGAAATTTGTACCCTAAAAGACTTGAGCCCTGTATACATTAACAGCATTAAGACTGGTTGCCACGCTGGAATACAAATTATGAAAATAAAAAGACTTTCATTTAAATAATAAAGAAATTTACATAACCTGCTGTTACAAGTGTAATGGCATATACAGAAACAATGAGTCGGATGAGGAAGTGATAGAAATGTAAGATAAATAATAACAATAAAAATAATTAAGGTATGCTTTTACATAGTGTTTTTATTCATTAAAAGTCCTTACATTCCTAATGAAAAATAAATCATTACAATGATTAGTTTAAGTTATTTTACAATGATCAAAAAGAGAACCCTCTTTAGACGCATTACTCGATCTTAAAGCCAGAGCACCAAAAATGACAAATCCCGGCTTCTCGATTTTAGATGTGGTGTCACTATTCAGGTAAACATTCCTGTAACACAGCAGGTTGAGTATGCAGATCCATGGTCCTAAATGGGTGAAACAGAGTCTTATCCAGCTTAACAGTCTTGAAGATGTCGGCATCAGAAAGTCGAATCACAGGCCTTCTCCACTCGATGAGTACAGGTTTAACAACGGCATTCTCTTCACCTGAGACGGGGTAAAGTATATAAATGTTCAACCTGACAAGGGATTCTAAACTCGTTGTTAGAGCCCAGAGCTGATGTATTATATGGTGAAAACACATGTTCCTCTTAGTGATCTTGTCGTCGAATCTCGGTGTCATTGCGGTGCCGGTAACATTGAAGATGCCCATGATTATAGGATTCTGAAACATTGTCTGAAACATTGCACAACGAAAGTCTTAGAAAACTGATTTGGACTAGTAAAGGCAGCCTGAAAGAATTACATTTTTTGTTATGATGCATGTAAAATGAAACACAAAAGATGTGTATAAACATTCGGATATTTATCGTTATTTCAATGCATTAGATATAACTAAATTCAAACATGTGATTTCGTAATTTTTTTATAAAAAATTCTATAACATTCATCTTTTGTATCGTTATATGTAATATCAATGAGTCAGTTGTTTTATTTATGAATTTTTTTATGTTAAAATAGGGGAACATTCAATACTTAAGTTTAACTCTTCTGCACACCTTCTCTGAATATAAAAAAGACAATTTACATGACTTAAATTTCCCCATCTCTGCCATACCGTTATTATAGCCCTCTGGCAAGTACACTTGACAATCCTCCAGTGAAGATACGATCCTGGTACCATATCTTGTTTGAACTCTCTTTAAGGACTTTATCTCATAGTTAAGACCTATTTCGAGATCTTGAACTCGACGAGTCGGTAGGAAACTACGCTCTTCAACCATCTTGTTAAGTCTATCAGTTAAACCATCTGTAACAGTCATTGACATGAATTATTATTTTGACTACATTATCCAAGTTCAAGAACAAGTTATACACTTCTTTATATTAGAGCTATGGTGTGTGTATGTTTTGTAAGTATGTTTATGAATGTGTAGAGAAACAAAGAATAAGTACAGAAAATCATGTGAATGTTCATGGAAGATGAGCCAGCAGAGAACCAAAGAATGAGTAGAGGAAATCGTGTGAATGTGTAGTGAAACAAAGAATGAGTGGGGAAAATCGTATGAATGTTTATGTAAGAAGAATGTGTAGCGAAGATCGTATGAATGCGTTGAGAAACAAAGAAAGAGTAGAGAAAATGTATGAAGGTTAATAGAGTATGAACCTCCAGGGAAACAAAGAATGAGTGGGGAAAATCCTATGAATGTTTATGTAAGATGAATGTGTAGCGAAACTCATGGGAATGTTTATAGAAGAAGAATGAGTAGAAAAAATCCTGTGAACTGGAGAAGAGTACACACAGAAATCCATGTGAATGAAAACCACAGATTAGAAAATATGATGCTCTTGCAACGAATCGTCTTTCATGTACTGTAACGTTTAAACAAAATTAAATGTATTGTAAAAGCCAACACTGATTTTGTATAGTTATGTAAAAAACTCACCTTGCATTGTTACGTGTTGATATGTGCTGTATATGTAGATGGCCTCCACCTCGCGTTGCTTTTAAAGTTCTTTAAAACTTGAATGTAAAGTTAATAAGTACACAACAGTTATAACATGCTTAGATATATGTATATATATAAGGATCTAAAACCCTCCAGGCGATGCCAGCACGTCATCATGGCTGTGATGCTTACACATCACGTGATTATTACACCCTTGGAATTATCATCTCTTGCTGCGCATGCGCAGAGACTTTCAGCACTTCTATCCCTACTTGTTTCACTTCCTCTCGCGCTCTCTCTCTCTCTCTCTCACAGAGTACATCCGTAATGTCTTTAGACAAAGCTGCATGCAGTTACAGCATCAATCTAAGTGATGTATTCTAGAGTACAGAGGAAAATCAGTGAAGTCATTGAAAGATCGGGATTCGAACTAGGGTCAACTGACTGGAAATTATACACAGCATTAATTGTTCATTGTATGGGCTATCAAACATGCTTTCTCTCGCAGCTCTATCTCTGCTAGTTTCAGGGATAATTGAGATTTAAACTTAAGGATCGAACCCTGGACGTCAGGTACCCGGATATACACCCGAAAGATACTATCTGATGCCATAAACGTAATAGGTTTATTTGGTGCCTTTATCTTAATTATTTACTGTTATTAAATTTATAAGTTAATTTCATTGAATCAGTATTCGAACTCCGAACTCCAGAAACAAAATTATTTATAATATTAGTTTGATGTGTTTAAAAGACCTGTATGCAGTTACAACATTGATCTAAGTGATATATTCTAGAGTACAGAGGAAAATTAAGTAAGTCACTGAAAGATCGGGATTCGAACTAGGGACAACTGATTGGAAATTATATACAGGTATTAATTGTCCATTATAGGATCTAACAATCACGCTTTGGTCCGCTCCTCTATCCCTGCTAGTTTCTGAGATAATTGAGATTTTAAAATTAAGGATCGAACCCGTGACACCTGGTAATCTAATATATACATGCACAAGAAACCAGCTAATGACATAAAAGTAATAATGTTTATTTACCGTCCTTATCTTAATTTGTTTTGGAATTCTTAGAAGATGAATTTGTAATCAGTCCTAGTATTCGAACCCATGCATCCATACCAGTTTCGAGCAATTCGTAAATAGCACCTTGCATCCCAAGCTATAATTAGTTTTATTGCATCATTTTGACTCTTTTGATTCAGGACATGCGCGTGAGTTGGTGTGTGCGTGTGTATGTGTGCGTGTGTATGTGTGTGCGTGTGTATGTGTGTGTGTGTGGTTGGTGCTGTTGGGGGTAAGTGAACAGGCATATGTGTGTGCGTGTGGTTGTGTAAGTGCGTGTGCGTGTGTATGTGCTTGCGTGTGTGTGTGCGCGGTCGTGTGCGTATGTGTATGTGCAAGTGTAACGGTGTATGTATGTACGTGAGTGTGTGTGCGTGTATGTGTGTGTATGCGTGTGTGTGTCCATGTATATGTATGTATACGCATGAGCTGCATGAACGCGTGTGTATACTGGTGTATGTATGTGTGTGTACTGGTGTATGTATGTG
This sequence comes from Deroplatys truncata, assembly GCA_030765065.1. Lineage (NCBI taxonomy): Eukaryota > Metazoa > Arthropoda > Insecta > Mantodea > Mantidae > Deroplatys > Deroplatys truncata. The sequence continues at coordinate 530,701,379 of CM060990.1, read as the reverse complement.
CGTGTGTGTATGTGCTTGCGTGTGTGTACGTGTATGTGCTTGCATGTACATGTGTGCGTGTAGTGGTGTATGTTTACTGATGTGTATACAAGTGCTCGTGTATATGTGAACGATTGAAATTGCGCAAGTCGAGAAGAAAGAGATAGATAGATAGACAGATAGATAGATAGATAGATAGATAGATAGATAGATAGATAGATAGATAGATAGATAGATAGATAGATAGATAGATAGGTAGATAATAGTGATTATAGCGTTTCGCAGGGTAAGATTCGAACTAGGGGCCTCTGGGTTCCTAAGAATACAGCTCGTTAAACATTGTAATGTCGTATAAATTAAATTATATTTGTTAAACACGTTTTAATCTGACCGCTCAATACTCACATAGTTTAATATTTATTAAGCATTAGAGTTTCGCTGGGTAAGATTCGAGCTAGAACCCTCTGAACACCCTTTCATTAATTAGGGTAATGATGTATAAAAATTAAATTATATTTGTTAAATGCATTTTAATCTGACCTTGCATAGTTTAATATTTATTAAGCATTAGAGTTTTGCTGGGTAAGATTCGAGCTAGAACCCTCTGAACACCCTTTCATTAATTAGGGTAATGATATATAAAAAATTAAATTATATTTGTTAAATACATTTTTAATCTGGCGGTGCATAGTTTAATAGTTATTACGCGTTAGAGTTTCACTTGGTAAGATTCGAGCTACAATCCTCTGAACGCCCTTTTATTAATTAGGGTAATGATATAATAATATCAATCATCAATTTCTCATTAGCAATAAACTTTTGATTACAGTAAGAATCGAGCACCGATCTATCCACGCAGAGGTTTAATGTATGTAATGACATAGGTTAAATACATTTTTATATCGCGATTGAAAAGTCAACTACATAAACAGAGCGCTTGTTTAACTATGCTCGGATATATTCGTAGGATCTCGTAAAACATCGGAGAGAACAGCCCCTCAGGGCAAAAACCATGATGGCTGACTCTGACGTTGTTGAAGTGTGTCTCTCTCTTTCACGCGAACAAGGACAGGACTAGCATAAAGCCACCCTCAGATTCTTTTGTTAAGCTAGCAGGTGTTCGAGAAACTTTGGAAAGGGACCGGCTTTGTCATGGGGCAGTGGAATGAGAAATGCCAGAAAGAAGGCTTGCCCCGGACAATAGAACTTGTTTCTCTGTTAACATGTTTCAGTTTTCTTTTATCACGACCCTAATTCATCATGGCCTTTGTTCATTTTGACAGCTGAAGGGCAAGCGTTGTTCTTTTGTTAAAAGCTGGTGGAATGAGTATGCCAGGTGTTCTTTCTAAAGTAGCCTTGCCCCAGACAATAGAAAGGCACACAATAGAATCTCTTTCTTTGTCCTGAATCCACATTGTTCATTTTGACAGTGATGAATAGCCTCTTGGGTGGGATCCTACAGGTGCAGAAGTGGCCGGATGTGGAATGGGTAGGAAAAACATCTCTCCTTTGTTACAGAAGCGTAAAAATTATGATCCCTTTGTTCGTTTTGACTGGTGAAGGATACCGTTAATTGCTTAACTGTCAAGCTTCCATTGTACTCAACAAGATTTATGGCCCGCAGCTGCAAGTAAAAGTACCAAGGAGCTGCGGGTGGAAGGGGGAAGTGGGGGAGGGGAGCTCATTTGCATATGAATAGACATTCCATGAATATTAAGTGATACAGCTCTCTCATTTCTATACTACTGACTTAGCGGGGTTTTCCACTGAAGGCCCCTCCTCGACCACCTTACAAATGATCTATACTCGAGTCGTTTTGTTGTTAAAGTTCTCGAATGATGCGGTTCTTTGTTTACAGTTTCTTTAACCGTTCCCTAGCACCTATCAACGTTTCCCTACTTTACCCGTATAAACGTATACTCTACTAGATCTCTGATTATCCTAGCTTTTTCCCTCGTATTCCCTATGTCACCTATATAAGCGCATCCCACCTTTAACATTCATCTATCTTAACACCTTCCCTCGTATCCCCTATCTCTCCAGTATAAGCCTATATTCACCCTCCTTCAGCATCTGTCTAACCTAGCACCTCTCCTCATATTCCCTATCTCTCTCATATAAAGATCATTCCCACTCCTTCCACTGTCTAGCCTAGCATCAGCCCGCCCCTCCACCCATATTCCCTATCTCTCCCATATAAACGCATTTTCCTCTGCATCCAACCTCGTTTTCCCTATCCTTTCCCATATAAACGCAAAAAACTGCGCCAGATCTCTGTATAATAAGCTACTTATACGGTTTTATCTCCTCTCAGAAGCTTTGTTCATGCTTCTTTTTATACCCCGTCTCCAGCCGATTTATAATAATACACGAAAATACCCAGTATTTGTTCCTCTTGGTGAAAATTGTGATCTAGAGCAGCTATCATTAATCTGGCATACATACCTAGAAATGAAAAATGTGTTCGTTTAGGGAAATACTTCAAGCGCTCATTGTGGTGGGATTCATGACTTCCTGTATGATTAAAATTATTGATATGTACAATGCCACTTTAAAATCCTGCATTATTTATGATACTGCATAAGTTATTATATTATGTGACAATTAAGTTTTATTTATGGACGCTCTTTAACTACTATGGTTTTTAGCGTCCCATTCTATATTGGGGTGAAGAACCGGAAATTTGGCTCAAAGCCTCTTTATCATGCCTGAGGTTCTTTTACGTGCCGTACATCTACTTTACTTCCCTTCGGAAGGAAGGCATACTAGTATATTAGGTGTAATTCTTCTATGGCCAGTTCGTGTTCTTAAGTTCCTCTTCACTCAACACATCACATTCACATATGTGAATAGCGCAAGGAGAGCATTTACACATGCAAGTACAAATTTATCTTTTACACTAAGGTTTTTGAATTTCTCGTTCTTCATTATTCTTATTTTTATAACATCAAACTGATTAAAATCACTTTCTTTGAAATCAGTTCTACATACTGTAGCATCTTTGGTTGGCACAAAGTTGTTATTTCATAGCCGCAATCCATTTGTTGTACGCATGTCGATTCTTATGTCTATCAAGGAATGATATTTCTGTTTACGTCGGAATTATTTGTACAACCATAAGCACTGCATGCTTACACCTCACAGAATACTGGGAAATAAAAACTTCCTACAATCACAAAGTAACATCAGGGATCAAATACACCGCAAGACTAACTAATGCTCAGGACAATGAGCACTGCAGGCAATCCTAGCCTTATGGCGTCACCGCGAGGTGAAAATGAAACAAAAGTGCTTCCAGAATGAAAATGAGAGGTCGTAGAAGAACCGGTTTTCAACAGTCTGCTCAGAATATTTTATATTTCATCGTTAGAAGTCTTTAAAAGTTTAGTTCAAATGCCCTTTAAGGATACCATGCGAAGATTTTCAAGAACATTTCGCATTCCAAACAACACTTTACATGGACAGATGTTAATTATTCGGTATTTTCTAAAACGTGTCCGATTAATTTTGAATAAAAAATAACATGTTTGAGATTTTGCTATTATAAACGAAATGTATATTTTTAATTTCGCGTGAATGTGGAGGCATTTTCATTCATACAGGATGTTATGTAAATTGGAAAAAGACAAAACATGCTACAGAAAAATAGGGCTCATTAAAACTACAATTTCTGTTAAATAACATGTTTTCGCAGCGTAGAACCTTTGGAATTATTCCTTACCTTATGCCTACATTTTCCCATATTAAAGTCCCTTATCTGATGTGACCTGTTTGCAAATTTGCGATATTTCATTTTTGTTTTCCTTCGCAGGAGTTTATTACAAACAAAAGCAGCTTGTGATAGAAACGATTCTACTTTTATTCCGAATGTCACAATGGATCCAAAATCCTGAATTTGATACCATTTCTGGGTAAAGATTTATTGTAAATAATATCATGCGGATAGAACAATAACTGTTTATTCCTATGCATGGTAGTTAATATATATGGGATATATGTATGTGAGTTTGCAATGAGTAGAGAAATGCTGAATTAAAGCACTATGTAAATTAATAAGGAAATAAATAAGGTAAGAAAGAAAGGAAGAAAGTGCATGATAAATAAAAAGTATAATCAGCGCAATGTGACTCCTCAGAAACCTGAAAATCTGTCCAAGGTACTCAACAAGAAACACGTAATCATTTTACCAGTATTTTCTTACAAGGATTTACTGCCATGTAATCTTTTTACTTTCTCCACTATTTGCCTGTAAAAATTAGGAGAAATGTTGCATTCAAGCCAAAAGTTCGATACTGAGATTTCAACGAAAACACAAGCTTTGAGATTCCCCGAATCCAAAAAGGTAATACGTAATTATTAACAGGAATATATATAAAAATGAAATAAAGCAACGATGGTAAGATGAATAAATAATTTAAATAAATAATTTCCAAATATTAAATAAATGTATAATGTAATAAGCTTGAGTTGAAAAGATTTTTCATGAGAAGAAGGTAATTAGCGAACCATGCAACGAAAGTCATCAGTATCAGCCGAATAGAGAACACATTAGCTTAAGAATTTCTGGGAACGCAGTTAGGTTATAAGTTTAGTACTCTTACATAGTCACGTAGGCAGAAATTCTGAAAAAGAGAAGTAAAAGGTATTTCCGAAATTTATCCAGGTCCCCTGGTAACCAGAGTCAGAGACGCGCATGGAGGGAGGTGAATATTGGCCCGGGCGTGAAATAAGTTTGGTGGGATTAATTCTAAAGCAGGCGTGGCTTAAGTAATATAGAGGCGGGCATATAAATCAGAGAATTACTGTCTCGCTGGTACCGTAAGCGATACTTACGTGTGTGACTTTTAAGTACCTAGTGACGCGCTTATCAGAGTAAGGTTTCGCAGGTATCGCGAGGGTTCTTTCCGAGCACATTTTAGCGACTCACGGCAGGTTATGCTTCTTTTATTGCGGAAAAAGTTATTTTCAACCGTAACTTTGATTCTGCAGAAGTTAGCAGGTATAATAAATTAATTGCCATAGTTTCGAGTGCTAGAATTCAGAGTCAGTATATTTCATTTCAAACGGTTGGCAACGCAGTTCAAGAACTCAAATATTAGTTCAAAATAAATTCCTCAGTCAATTTAAGCTGGTGTTGTCCTTCACAATACATCCACGCATACCCTGAGACCAGTACATTCATGTATCAAACTGGCGCACCATCATCACGGCATCATTGATAGAACTTCAAAAGGCATGTTTAGAAAACGGTCCTTATGTGTGTGTGTGTGTGTGATTGTGTGTGTGTCCGTGTGTCAGTGAACAGCATAACTCAACAACAAAAGTCTGTTAAATACCAAACTTGGTATGTAAGTTCAACATCTTCTAAGGATGTGACATGAAGATTTTCAAGAACATCCCCCACCCCATACTAACCTTTACATGACTTTTTTCATTACTTTTGTTTTTCTCGAAAATGTCTATACCGATTTTGGTTAAAATGCTACATTTTTAAGATATTTGCATCACAAATAAAACGTATATATTCAATTTTCTGTTAATAGGCTGTGAAGTCCTGTTCATACCAAATGATTTTTGTATAACTGATAAACTGTAAGAGATAGACAAAATCTTATCTACTACACAAAAAATGTAGAAGTCGTTAAAGCACACAATTTATATCAAATAAAGTGTTTTGTGGCATTAAATATTTCGAGATATTCTTTGTTTTTTGTTTGAAATTTCAAATGGTTTATACCGTTTTCAATGTTCAAGTCGGTACTTATTTCTAGTATCATAAAAAACACCACGAAATTTATCCATAGTGATTCCGCTTTTAAAAAATCCGAATATCGCTTTAGTCTACTGTATTCTTCTTATACCTGCAACGAAATGTTTGAATGTGAAATGAGGTTTATTTCAATTTAGAAGAAGTAGGCAGAACAATAAGATATTGTGCGAATAGTTAGTAGAAGTTTGATTAGAGAAAGTCATGTGAATGCAACACTTCAGATTTTTCTACTGGCCATACTAGGAGCATGGAATTTCAAACCCGTCACCTAGCGATCCGCTTTTTGAAAATATGACTATCGCTTTAGTCCACTGCATTCTTCCTATACTACAACAGAATATGTGAATGTGTAATGAAAGTTTATCTCGATTATCAAGAAGTTAGAGGGAAAAATAAGCTTTTGTAACAACAGTTTGTAAAACTTGCGTAAAAATAAACTACTAGCAGGTATGGAAATGCATGTATTTAACACATGTTTTTTATGCATAAGGATAGAGATAGAGACACCGGGTGGCCGGAACTAGGAGTGACGCCAGAGCAATGACAGGGTCCCTAAAGTTTGCAGATTGAGGCGCCCCGACAGTCGGGCAGACAACCGGAGAACCCACCCCACGCAGAGGGTCCCCCAAGTGGCGGTCCGCATATCCCGGCAATCAACCCAAGACCCAAGGAAGGATAAGGTTCCGTAGAGAGCATCCTTTTCCCTGCCACGCCGCAACGGAATACCATCGCCGACACTTCCAACACTGAAACAAACCTAACAGGGTTGAGGATAAATGAAATGAGGAATGAAGCGGAATTGAGGGACAGGAAATTCGGGGGTTGAGAAAAACTACTCCAGCATTGGCCTGACGACCTGGGAAAACTCCTGAAAAAGCCCATGGGTTAGAGTGGGGGTCGCCAGGAAGCGAACCAGGGACCTCCCGAATGCGAGTCGCACGCGTTACAGAGGCGCCACCTGGGCGAATCTGGAAGTTCCGTAGTTCAAATCCCGGCTATGGAATTGAATTTTTCAGTCTGATTCTACCTTTCCAACCTTGTCCTACACACGGCTTGTGACTTCTTGTTAATTGAAATGAACTGTCATTACACTCTTACAAACTTGGTTGCAAGTATAAGAAGAATGCAGTAGCTAAATGACCATAGTCAGATTTTTATGTGATGCCTTTGAAACTCCACACTCTTTGCATTACCACGAGAAAAATCTAATGTATTGCATTCTACAAATTATTTTTACTAAATCTTATTTTTCTATCTACATTTTGAATAATCCAGATAAACTTTCAATTCACCTTTAGTCCATCTCTGTGGTGCGGTGTTCTATCTCGCAATCAAGAGGTCCCGATTTCGAATCTCGGTTAGAGTGATTTAACTGATAAAGCTTTTTCGGGGTTTTCCCTTATCCTGAGAAGATGAATGTCAGGTAACTCTAAGCTCTAGGGACTAGAACCCATTTGAGCATAATTTTGATCATTTTGTTTATTCACCGTCCGTAAAGGCCCACTTGGTTAAAGGACGTTAACTACCAAAAGAAGTCCACATTTACACATTTCGTTGTAGGATAGATAGATAAAGCGATAGTAACACTTACAAAAAGCATGTCACAACGTGAAGCTTTAAAATGCCATGCTCTTTGTATGACCGCGATAAAAACAAAACGAATAGCGATTTCCCAGTTACAAAAAGTATTGAAACCAATAACAAAAAATATCTGGAAAATAGTTGATTTCATAAAAATGTGTATGACAAGCTGTGCGCTTTAACGGGAACTGCATTTCTTGAGTAGTAAAACTTTGTTCATCTTTTACAGCTTATCAGTTATGCAAGTCATTTTGGAATAAAGAAGACTTCAGAGGCTACTCTCAGAAAACTCAAAATGTATATTTCGTTTGTCATGAAAATATTTTAAACAGAGAGTATTTTAATCAAAATCGTTATAACCATTTTTGAGAAAATAACAAATTTCGAAAACGTTTCCATGCAAAGGGTTGTTCAGGATGTGGGAACTTTCTTGAAAATCTTCGTGTCTCATCTTTGAAAGATGCTGAACTTAAACGTCAGGTTTGGTATTTGACTAACTTTTCGTTTTGGAATTATGTTGTTCAATGGCACACAGGCATACGGAGCATTTTCTATAAAATATGTGTTGCATTCACGTGACTTTCTCTACTCACTCTTCTACAAACTATTCTTACAAAGCTTATTCTTGCATCTATTTCATATTAATACAGATAAGCCTTCATTACCTACTTATTTACTCATTTCGTTGTAGGTATAAGTAGAACATATTAAGCTAAAGTCACAGTCAAGCTCCTCAAAGGTGATCGTGTGATAGCTTTGGATTGGATTGGCAACGAGGGACTCGGCACTGATCCACATAGAGGATATTGTGCCTACGCCCCAAGAGGAGGCGTCCCGGGAGGAAGGATGAGGCCAGAGGAGACACCGGGCGGCCGGAACCAGGAGTGGCGGCACAGGAATGGCAGGGTCCTTAAGTTTCCAGATAGAGGCTCCCCGGCAGATGGACAGGCAGACCGGGGTCCCCACCCCGCACAGAGAGAGCCCAACGCTTGTCAAGAGGCTTTGGATACCCCTGGCAGCCAGCCGAAAGCCGAGGGACGGAGAGTAATAAAGAGTATCCTTTTCCCCCGCCACACTGCAACGAAACACCATCGCCGACACTACCAATCCAGAAAGAGGCCAATCGATGAAAGGTAATGAAGGGACAGGAAATTTGGGAATGTGAGAATCCTTCCCAGCATTCGCATGGCCACTCGGGTAAAACCCCTGAGAAAACCCATGGGTCAGGAAGGTCGGCAACGCGAATCGAATCCACGAACCTCCGAATGCGGGTCATAGACGTTGTAGCTTTGAAATTCTGTTCTCTTTGTATGAACACGGAAAAGAAATAAAGAAAGTAAGAAAAACAATAGCGATTTGCAGTTGAGAGAAGTATAGATAAAGTATTTGAAAATTCAAATCAATAACAAAGAATATTTCAGAATAGATTAACAGCATACAAATGTTATTTGACTTAAATTTTGTGCTTTAATGTGGTCTACATTTGTTGTGCAGTAAGGTTTTTCTTTCTCTCTCTCTCTCCCTCTCACTCTCTCTCTCTCTCTCTCTCTCTCTCTCTTACAGTTTACTAATTATCAAAGTTATTCACGATAAAGACGAATTTACAGATCATTCCTAGAAAATTAAAGATATACATTTCATTTATCATGAATAGACGAAACATATGTGTTTTAATCACAATCGTTAGAGCCATCTTTGAAAAAAAAATGTTTCGAAAAATGTCCAATGTTAAGGGTAGTTTGAGTGGGGGATTTTCTTCAAAATCTCCGTGTCGCATCCTTGGAAGATGTTGAACTGAAACACTAAATTTGGTTTTAACCCACTTTTTGTTTTGGAGTTATGCTGTTCATGGATCCACCCACCCATCCGCTCACCCACCCACCCACACACACGCACACTTGAACCATTTTCTAAAAATACGTTTTTTGGATTCAAGTAGCCTCAAATGTGTTTTTTGGTAAAATTACGACATTGAATTTTTGGGTGAAATACAATACTTCGTCTATTTGCTATAAGTGTGTAGTAGGAAAAGTAAAAATGCTTTCTTTGCATTCAGAGGATCTCAAAACTTGTATTTCTGTTGAACTCTTTATTGCCTTTTTGGGTGGAGTACAATACTTCCTCTACTTATTGTAACTACGTTGTAGAGAAAGTAAAAGTGCTTTCTTTGGATTCAGGTGGTCTTAAAACGTGTATTTCCAGTGAATCACTTTATTGAATTTTTGGGTGGAATATCTTAACTACGTAGTAGAGAAAGTAAAAATGCTTTCTTTGGATTCAGGGTTTTCAAAGCGTGTATTTCCAGTGAACCACGCGATTAAATTTTTGGGTGGAATACAATACTTTCTCTACTTACTTTAAGTGTGTAGTAGAGAAAGTAAAAATGCTTTGTTTGGATTCCGGAGTCTCAAAACCGTCTATTTGCAGTGAATCACGTTATTGAATTTTTGGGTGGAATACAGTACTTGCCCTACTTACTGTAACTCCGTAGTAGAGAAGGTAAAAAGGCTTTCTTTGAATTCGTGTGGTCTCAAAACGTGTATTTAAAGGAATCTTGTTATTAAACTTTTGGGTGGAATACAATATTTCCTCTACTTACTATAAGTGCGTAGTAGGGAAAGTAAAAATACTTTCTTTGAATTCAGGGGCCTCAAAACGTGTATTTCTGATGAATCTCGTTAATGGATTTTTGGATGGAATACAATACTTTCCCTACTTATTATAGGTAAATAGTAGAGACAGTAAAAATAAGAGTTGTGGTATAGATAGGCGGCTGTTTGTCGTTAAGGCATCTTGCATGTAACCAAATAGGAAAAGGCATAACTTAGGCTGTAACTTGAAATAATTTCTGGCCTAAATTGTTGTCAAGATTAAGGTAAAGTGCACGAAAAAATAATACTTTATAAGAATATTATGATAAACAAAGACCCTCTTAGTTAATAATGAATAGAGAAAATAGTGAATATTGAAAACCAAATCATTTTGCTTTAACACTTACTTTATTACAGAATGATATGATGCCTCTAATTCAAAAAAAAAATAAAAGTTTGTATACTGCTTATGTAGCTGTGCTGTAGTCAAGTCTAAGAGTAATGTGTTGGAATGATATTTTCTTTAGCTCTATTGCATCTCCTAACCTTCGAGAGCAGGTATGAGCTAAGGCACCTGGCATAACCTCTCGATAAGATGCCCCGCGTCTACAAACACGTAGCACGGGAAACATTTGGAGCCTCTGTACGTACAACGAAATGTGTAATAATACAACGCAGAAGCGACATATAATCTAGGAGAGAGGGGCAGAAAGCTGGACATCAAAGCTACATCAGCAGATAGCATCAGAAAGGTTAGAAAAGTGTTATGTTAATTCTAAAAAAAAAGGGTAACAAAATTTAAATGTACCTTAGGAGCGGTAGGATAAAGAAACAATGGCTACTAATAATACAGAAGAAATAATTATGGAGGGAGATAGTGTAACAGTTAGTTGTAATTCAATACAGGTTACAGAAAATAGCTCAAACAATGTAGGATTTGAGGGAGGAAATGTTAATAAGGAAAGTAAGAATAGAATAGCAGGAAATATTAATATTGATGCTGGTATAATGATGGAAATAATGGAAATGTTGAGAAATCTTGGTAAAAAAATAGATCAGAGAAATGAGATATTAGAGCAAATAGTAGATCAAAACAGGGAAGCTACGGAAAAGAGAAATAATAGAATAGAGCAAACATTCAATCAAATCAATGAAGATATGAAAGAAGGAATAGGGAAATAATGGGAGATATAGAAAATAGAAATAGGAAAATAATAGAAGGATTTGAAAAGAAATTTATGAAGCTAGATAGTAGTATGCCAAAAATGAGAGATGAAAATCAGGAAGCAATAGCAAGTGGGATAGGAGAAGTTTCAAAGAAAATGTTAGACATGAGCAGGGAAATAGGTAACAAAAAAAGTGAGGTTAATACTAAAAGTGAACATGTTGACGTAGAATGTACAGAGTTAGGAAATCAAGTGAGTAGTATTTCAAGTGAGATAAGAGAGATGAAAGAGGTTATGAATGTAGATGTGAATCAGGCGCAAGTTAATTTCAGAGGGGAGATATCAGAAATACAGGAGTCAGTAATGCAAAGAAATAAATTGTACGAAGTAGTTAAAGTTTTGCCTATAAATAATCAAAAGCTAACTTCTGAAATTAACAAGTACCAAGCTTTTCAAAATGAAAACTCCAATCCAGTACAGCTTATGACAGATTTGTCAGAGTACTCTCAAATTAAAAAGATAGCAGAAGAGTTGAAAATGACAGTTGTTAAAGGATGTGTTGTTCAGAAAACTTTAGATTATTTTCAAATTATATCTTGGGGTGAAATTTCATTTGAATCCTTTAAGAGGTTATTCATGAACAAATTTTTGAAGGTTAGGATATGGCTACGAGTAATGTTTAGCCACAGACAATTTGATCCAGGAGGGTAAATAGCAATGAGATAAAAGGTAAATGCTGGATAGTTAAAGATGAAATGCAGAGCAATGTATTGGAATGTAAGAGGGTTAACTATTTATATATGTCATAGGTAAAGAGAAATAAGTTATATAAAAAAAATAAATGTTTAAAAAAAATTCTTAGTAACTGTAACAGTATTTGAAATTAAGAATATAAAAATTGAAACTTAATGTGATATTAAAGTAAAAGTACGTAGATATAATTCCAAAAGTATTGTGAATATAAAGTACAAAACAAAAAAAAAAGAATAAAAATGATTAAAACAAATACTTATGTAGCAAACAGAAAATGTGAAACATTGTCTAGATTTAAGAGATGTAAATATATTTATGTAGAGGGTGAATATTTTTGGTAAAAATGTGTAATAATTACAAAAATTCTTAAATGTTTAAATTTTGTCAACAATATAAGAAAGTAAACCATTTTTGTAACAGTAATTTAATAATTCAGGGTACAGTGTTTACTATAAAAAAATTGTGATGTCAGATTAATGTCTGAACACATTAGATCAGAGCCAGTAAGTAGTGGCAAGATAAAGGAAAAACATATGTCGTGTGTTAAATGCGTGTGAAGTGTTAAGTGAAAGTGATAGATAGCGTGTGTTCCAAGATTTAGGAGACTAAAAACCCAATTATAAAATTTCCAAACAAGTTGTAAATATTTATAATTATGTTTCTAGTGGGGCATATGATGCAGTAATTTGTATCACAAATTATTTAAATGTAAAGAGTGATTATAGTATGAATATGCATTATTATGTGACATTGATTTGAGATGTTTGTTGATTTTAATTATTGTTGGGAAGTAAGTTTATACTGCCTTACTGAAACTGACAATAATAGCGTGCAATAATGCAGCGAGGGGTGAGCTGTTTATCATTATTGGAAACGAGGAAGTTACGTAATGTTGGCGCGTTTTTCTGTAGAAATTGCTGGAACATTTCCCTAGAGCATATGTATTCATAATTTTCATTGGATATAAAAATAGACGCTAATGTTGGCGCGTTTTATTAGCCAATTGCAGCTCAGTTATAATCTTTAGGCATATCGGGGTGTAGGAGTATATAAAAGGTAGGTTAGAGGTAAAGCCTGTCAGTTCATCAAAATTCTTTGTACACTAAACGTCGTCTTCAGTCCGTCAGTTCGTCGAAAATATTTGTATGATACACGTCGCCTTCAGTCCAGCAGAAATATTACACGTCGGCTATCGATTCGCAAGTTACGCGTATAAGAGTTATGAAAAATCTCAAGTATGGTAAAGTTAATTATACAAAAGGTTGAAGTACGTGAATTAAAAGTGATCAGTAAGAAGTTGTTATAACAGTTTCAGTTTGGCGAGTGTCTAGATCAACGTTTAAATGTGATAGTGACTGTGTTTCGACAATAAAAGTGTAAAACAAATTCCTTCATCAGTGTTATCTTTGGATAAAAGATTCCTTTCCGTTTACACAACCTGTATAAAGAGAAGTGCTTGACCAAAAGATCATAGCTAGCCGGAGGACAGAGAACCAAAATTAAATAAAATAACAGTAGCATTCTTTCAAACAAAACTAATACTGCCGCAAATTGCTAACACCAGATGGAGCTAACAAACCTAACAAATGAATCACGTCACAAGATGGCTTCAACACGTGGAGTAAACACAAATACACCAACATTATAAATAATACCGTCGCAAATTGCCTCCCAAATGTGGGACACAATAATGTTAAATAAATAACATTAAACCACCTTCAATTGCATCTCCTAACCTTCGAGAGCAGGTATGAGCTAAGGCACCTGGCATAACCTCTCGATAAGATGCCCCGCGTCTACAAACACGTAGCACGGGAAACATTTGGAGCCTCTGTACCTACAACGAAATGTGTAATGAAACTATTTCTGCAAACGTTTATCTGTATTAGATAGAATAAGCTTTCGTATGAGTGGTGAGTGGAAGTGATATAAAATAAACGATAGTGGATAGAGATAGTCATGTGAAGATTGTGCCTACGCTCCACGAGGAGGTATCCCCGAGAGGAAGGATGAAGTGAGGAAGCACCGGGCGGCCGGAACCTGGAGTTTCGGCACAGGAATGGCAGGGTCCCTAAGTTTCCAGATAGATACTCCCTTACAAACTGACAGGCAGAGCGGGGAACCCACCTCGCACAGAGGAGTCCAACGCCCATCAAATGGGTTCGGATATCCTCACCAGCTAGCTGAAAGCCGGAGAGAGTCACAAGGAGCATCCTTTTCCCCTGCTACACTGCACCAAAACTCCATCGTTGACACTTCCAACCCTGAAAGAGACCAACGGATAAAAGATAGTGGAGGGACAGAAAATTCCGGGATGTGGGAATCCTTCCCAGCATTCGCATGGCGACCCGGGTAAAACTCCTGAGAAAATCCATGGGTCAGGAAGGTCGGCCACGGGAATGGAACCCACGACCTCTGGAATGGGGCCATAGACATCGTAGCTTTGAAATTCTGTTCTCTTTGTATGAACACGAAAAAGAGATAAAGAAAGAAAGACAGAAAGAAAGAAACAAAGAAAGAAACACAGAAAAACAATACGATTTGCAATCGAGAGAAGTATAGATAAAGTATTTGAAAATTCACACCAATAACAAAAAATATTTCAGAATAGGTTAACACCATAAAAATGTTATTTGACATAAATTGTACTTTAACAAGATCTACATTTGTTGTGCAGTAAGATTTTTTCTCTCTGTCTTACGGTTTCCTAATTATCAAAAGTCATTCACAATAAAGACGAATTTACAGACCATTCCTAGAAAATTAAAGATATGCATTTTATTTATGATGAAAATAGCTTAAACATATGTATTTTAATTAAAATGGTTAGAGCCATTTTTGAAAAAATAAAACGTTTCGAAAAATGTCCAATGTAATGGATAATTTGGAGTGGGGATTTTCTTCAAAATTTTCGTGTCGTATTCTTGGAAGATGTTGAAATTAAACACTAAGTTTGGTTTTTAACCGACTTTTTGTTTTGGAGTTATGCTGTTCCTGATGCACTCACATACACATAAACTTGGGCCTTTTTCTAAAAGTGCATTCTTTGTATTCAGGGTGTCCTAAACGTCGTCTGCTTGCTATAAGTGCGTAGGAGGAAAGTAAAAATGCTTTCTTTGTATTCAGGGTATCTCAAAACGTGTATTTCCGGTGAATCTCGTTATTGAAGTTTTGTGTGGAATAAAATACTTCCTCGCGTACTGTAGCTACGTAGTAGGGAAAGTAAAAATACCTCCTTTGGATTCAGGGGGTCCTAAAACAAGTATTTTCAGTAAATTACGTTATTGAATTTTGGGTGTACTACAATACTTCCCCTACGAGCAATAACTACGTAGTAGAGAAAGAGAACATACTTTCTTTGGATTCAGGGGGTCTCAAAACGTGTATTTCCAGTGAACCACATTATTAAATTGTTGGGTGGAATACAATTCTTTCTCTACTTACTTAACTACATAGCGGAGAAAGTAAAAATGTTTTCTTTGGATTCCGGAGTCTCAAAACATGTGAATCTCGTTATTGAAGTTTTAGATGGAATACAATACTGCCTCTACTGACTGCAAATGCGCAGTAGGGAAAGTAATAGTGCTTTCTTTGGATTCAGGGGTCTCAAAACGTGTATTTCATGTGAATCTAGTTATTGAATTTCTGAGTGGAATACAACACTTTTCCCTGCTTATTATAAGTAAGTAGTAGAAACAGTAAAAATAAGAGTTGTGGTACAGATAAGCGGCTGTTTGTCGTTATGGCTTCTTGCATGCAACCAAATAGGGAAAAGTGTAACAGACTGTAACTTGAAATAATTTCTGGTCTAAATTGTTTTCACGATTAAGGTAACGTGCACGAAAGAATCATACTTCATAAGGATATTATGATAAATAAAGCTAATGTTACTTTATAATGGGTAGAGAAAGTAGTGAATATTAAAAACCAAACCATTTTGCTTTAACACTTGCTTATTGTACAATGATATGATGCCTCTAATTAAAAAAATATAGTTTGTATACTGCTTATGTCGCTCTGCTGTAATGTTATTGCTGTTCTTTTTTTGATAGTTGTTACTTTTTTACAGCCAAGTCTAAGGGAAATGTGTTGGAATGATATTTTCTTTATCAGCATTACATTACTAATGTTGTAAATCAGGTGTAAGCTAAGGCACATGGCACAACCTCTCGATAAGACACCTTACCCCCCCACCCTTCAGGCGGAACGGAAAATATTTGGAGCCGTCTGTACCAACCTAAATTTCCTCTCTTAAATTTCTAGGGATTGTAAATTGCAATCATTGTGGTGCCATCACATTGTAGCTAATTACACTGTGGCGTAAAAGTATTTCATATTGTTGCTATAGTATTGCATTCGTTTTCAACTAACGTTTCTCTTCCTTTTCGAACCTATCAATCGCTTTAGATTATAATTCACACAGAGATATCTGAGAATTTTAATAATTTTTAAATGTTGCCCTTGCGGAATACGTTTATGTGAGCTCATTTTTGTCACCCATTTAAAACAATGTTTATAAATACGAAATGTGATTTCAGACACTCATTTTGATTGATTCTTACTTAAGAAAACCTCAATCATAAGCATGATACGCATAAATATTTCACTTTCCTTATACACGCAGAGTTATTTCACCACAATAATTACATTTCTAAGGTATACAAAAGCCACTAACCCATGTAAGAAATCTTCAGGAATAATCAAATTACTGACAATCGGCAATTAAGGTTACTTAAAACTCAATATTTTTGTTTATAAATTCTGTCCCATAATAAAACTTTAATTGGGCAGTTTGTATGAAAAGAATTACCTCCATAAATATGAAGTATATAGAAAAAAAATAGTTTGTAAAAGCTAAATAAAAATAAACGATAGTGAACAGAGAAACTCGTGTGGATGTAGCACATCATAACTTTTCTCGTAGTCACACAACGTGTGGCATTTCAAAGTCACAACATACCGACTCAATGGTTAAGGTTTAGAGTATCCCTTCAATCTCCTTACTGCTCGTCGTCGTCCGTGGTGCAGTGGTTACCATGCTAGCCTCTAGTTCCCGAAATCGTGGGTTCAAACCCAGCGGAGAGCGATGGATATTTTTGGGCGTAAAAATCCTTAGCATGGCTTCCTTCGGAAAGAAAGTAAAGCCGTTAGTCTCCCGAGTCGTAGATTTACGGCACGTAAAAGAACCTCAAGCCTGATAAAGAGGCCTCTGAGCAAAATTTCCGGTCTTTCACGCTCAATATAGAATGGGACGGTAAAGACGATAGCAGTTAAAGAGCGTCCATATATAAAACTCAATTTAATTTTCATCTCCTTACTGCGTCCCTCTTGTAGCTACAAGAAAATGTGTAATGAAGCCATTTCTGGAAACGCTTATCTCATTAGCAAGAAGTGGACAGAGTACACTAAGATTAGTTTGCAGAAGGTTGTAGAGAAAGTAATCTTAATGTAAACACTTCAAAGTTTTTGAAGTGCTCTCGCCATTTAGTTGTTATTGGCGATATTGTTGAAGGAGTATGAAACATGGAATATGATGTAGTAAGAAAACATGTTTTTGTGAGAATAGTTTGTATAGTGGTTGGAGAATGGCATGTGAATGTAACGAATCAGCTTTTTTAGGAAAACCTTCGTGCATGCGCATGTGTGTGTGTGTGTGTGTGTGTGTGTGTGTGTGTGTGTTTTCTCGTTCAAACTGTGCGGCCAACGTTGAGAAGTATATAGTATAGGGCTTGTAGCTGCCCTGTTACGAGAGGAACATTTTCGATTATTCGATAAAAATTTCAATCAGATTTAAAGTTGTATTGCAAAAGGCAAGACTCTTAAGCCTCCTGCTATTTTCTCTACATTGGCCTTACCATACGCACTATTGCCTAATTTGCACAATCATTTGTGCCCAAATTAACGCTCTCTTAGAAAGGTGGGAATAAGTATAACTAGCCAGTGGTGAAGGATGTCCTATTAAGAAATTAATCTTACTAATTTAAATTGAAATGCCATAAATCGGAAAACGGAAGTTTATTCTGTTTTTCCTCCCCATCAGATTCAAATGTGAAAAATCTATCCGCACTAGCGAACATGTTCCTATTTCAGTTTCTAAAACCACATCTTCTACATATAACTCTGCATTTGGTACAGGTATTGTAGGTAATTGTATACGCATGTTTACTTTAATGATAAATTAATTTTGCTCTTTAATTAATGAAATAGTTATTGTAAAGATATGGGAAAGAAGTAAAATCAATTGTATGTTTAAGGAACAGAGAACAACAAACCAGGAATATTCAGTGGAAACATTCTTAAGAAATGATCTTAACCAGTATTTCTACGATTGTAGCATAGCTTCTAGCTTTGAATGTATTTGTTAATATGTTACAGTTAAATTTTAAAATAAAACCAAGCAAATGGTAACAGCAAGAGATTTTCTAAATAAGGTGGCTCGCTAGTGTTTGCATGTTGGACAGCCAAGCGTTGATAGTGTCAGAGCCTGGGAGTGATTTACGCGGTACCGGGGGACGCCTCATCCCCCGCCCCCTTACACCCACAGAGTCACCATATTAATGATCTGGCAATGGGCCGTCACGGGCTAATTAAAGCCTTGCTAATTGAGTGGCCCGTGTCAGCGATAGGGGTGAGATAGGAGGGGGTGAGTGAACACTGACTGGCTTCGTAGGGAAACCCCCAATAGGCTACGAGTGATTTGTGAGCCCCTGTGCACCCCTCAGTCAACCTCTGTGACACTTGAAACGCGAATAGCAGTTATCGGACTCATCACCGTACACAGTTACAAAACCAGGTTCTGCCTGCAACACTGGATACATCAATTGCACAGTTTGGGTGTAAATGGGGTAATTATCCTCTGCGCCCTCCATTTTCCCTTTTCCAGGCAAACCCATGCTTGCAACCTCAATTCGTATTCATTCCTCCCTCTAATACCACTGAGTGCCATAAAAGTGTCTGTAGTTAACCCAGTGTTGCGTATTTTATTTCCGTTGCTTTCGATCAATCTGTTTCAGTTAATGATTAATAGTGGGGATACCTTTAGAACTATCTTCTACGCAGTTATTGTTCTTCGCCTTTCTGACTCATCCATTACAGAATTGTACGCTAATTCAAAATAATATGGTTTCACTATGAGTATTCCAATTACGCTTTATTTCCAAGTAGTAGCAGTATATATTTATGATGTAACTGTACTGCTGATCAACAGATGATTACGTAAAATTAATGACTACCTGTTGGAGTACATTATGATGGAGAAATAGTCATCTCAAAGGCAAAGTTTACCTCTGCGAATGGTCCTATTATGTGCTGACATGACGGTGAATGGGACAACTTCTGACAACGAAAGAACACACTATGTAAATATTTTGTCTTTACTTAGCTATATCCGAAATTACATATACCTTTTGCATTTAACACTGCATCAGGATCGGAGTTAAAGGATCGCCGTGCTTCTTGTCATCGTTTTCCAGATCGAAGCATTAGTGTTGTTATGTCTTGATGTAAGCTGCTATACCATTTCATGGAAGATTGTCATTTGCGTATGCCGCTGTTTCACAACGGATATCTATTTCATTTGGATATAATATGATACATGTATTTCAACATTTAAAATTCTTCGGTTCATCAAATTAAGCAGTGCATCGACTGAAATTTATATTTAGTGCACAATTTCAGACACTCCCTAGTATGTTTGTAGCTGTAACCGTATCCTTAATAATCAAACTCCAATACTTACGGGTAGTGCAAACGTTCATATGTGTTGAAAATGAAGTTTATTATACGCCTGTTGCTGAAAGCGAAGTGAAAAATTGCAGTTTGCATAAAGAATTCTGATGGTAAAATATTATTGTAATAGGAACATAATAATAATAATAATAATAATAATAATAATAATAATAATAATAATAACAATATATGAAAGCCATTCATTAAATGTTACAAAAATCTCTGTTTTCTACGACAAAGTATTTTTCACACTCACAACAGAATTAGAGCAAATCCGCTATCAACCGAAAATTGGTCCTGGGGTAAATAAACAAGTATAATATTTTATTGATGCCAAGAAACAAAATTCTTAAATGCTCACCTTGAATATCTGGCGCATTAGCCATTACATACAGAAGAGCTTACAACCTCTTTGGAACTGAAGCGACGATAAATCCGGATACAATTTGTAATTATATGAGTCTGTCTCTGCACGTTATTGGACACTTCTGAGGCTTCGAGGAATTCTTTCTGCTCTCCAATCCAAACCATTCACATAATGACCCAGATGTGCTCGGTAGTGTTCAGACCTGTATATCTGTCCAAGAGAGACAGAAGAAAATTGGGAATGTGTTTCTATCTTTAATTCCCGGTTACCTCCGAAATGCAAACTTTGCTGTTATCATGGACATAGACATTGATAGCCATATTGTAGGGAACAGCTAGTAATATGGAGTCGTCCTAGATGTCCACACCGAGCGAGGTGGCGCCGCGGTAACGTGTGCGACTCCAATTTTGGAGGTCCCGAGTTCGATGCCCGGTGACCGCACACTACAACCCATGAGTTTTTCGTGGTTTCCCCGGGTCGGCAGGCAAATGCTGGGTGGTTCCTCTTCTTCCACAACTTTCCTACTTCTAATTCCTGTACCCATCATCTCCTTCATTGCCATTTGTTTCTGGGCTGTAAGATCAGACGACAGTGTTCGGGTAAGGTGCGGCTAGGTGGTGACTATGCTCTTTGTAGGGATTTCTTCCCTGGCATCGTTGCGGGACTGCTCAGTTAGGATTCGCCTACGTGTGGGCCCCACCAGGGGGAGCGCTGCGGGTTAGGAGGCTTGTGGGTGAGCCCGGACGGCGTCGGATGCGTTCGAACTGGAAACATTAGGGACCCCGTCCATTCTTACGCACGTCATCATTCGGATCTCCATCCCTTCGGGTCTCAGCTCTCAGCCCTCCCTCCCAAGGGTCACGGTAGAAGTAAAATGGGCCGTTGTGGCTTACTTGCGGTGCCCTGCGCCGGTTGCGGAGACCCCTCCGTTCGTACGTTCCATTACCTTTAACCAGATCACCACAAACTTATCAGGATTCATTCTTAGAGACACCCAGAGCAACCTACCCACTCCAGTAGGCGGCATCCAGACCCAGTAGGTGACAGTCCTGCGGATCCTTGCCGTGGTTGCTGTATATTCCGGGTTGCAGTGTACAGAATGTCTGGGTATGAAAGTATCCTCCTTCCCTTATTGTGTGGCGGGGACGATTTCTCATCAGAAATATTACAGCACGTCTTAGTTACTGTGAAACCCTGGAGATAAAATCCCACACGTGCGTCTTGATAATCTTCTGAGACGTTCTCCTTGGTAGGTATTAGCAAGGCCAGCTCCCACATATCGGCTATACGACCTTCCATGTCTGATGATAATAGTAATGACATTTAAATTTCGTGTTCACAGTCACAACTCTAAGAAATGATAAAGTAATTATTTTAACCCTTCAACAACTTACAATCCTCACGCTTTTACTATAAGTGTCTGAGATTCATCTTAATGGGTAACCAAAAATTTGAAGTACCTTCCTATGCGAAAGGGAGGTGCTGATAGTAATTTAAATAATATGATTAAATACGAATAATCTTGATTATAGTAATTATGGAATACATTTATAAAACGGTTTTTTTTCTCGTCAAAATCCCGAGTACCATCAGGTTTTTAATCACAACCGGATTCGTTTATTACCTATATTTAAAGCACCACTGTTATCCACAGTATATTATTTCTTCAGTTTTACTTGAAGTGAATTCCACATTCTCCAGTTAAAATTTCTTAGATGCGTGAGAGCTTATGAACAAGACGTTCTGCTATTCGTCAGTATAGAGTCTGATTTTCTCAAGTTGATGTTTTGGCATAATTGTTTAAGCGATAACGCTACCTTTAGGAGTAAAACTTTCTTTTTTTTTGAGATTTATTTATGGACGCTCCTTAACTACTGTGTTCCTTAGCGTCCCATTCTATATTGGGCGTGAAAGACCGGTAATTTTGCTCAGAGGCCTCTCTATCAGGCTTGAGGTTCTTTTACGTGCGTAAATCTACGACACGGGACCACCGGCTTTACTTCCCTTCCGAAGGAAGCCGTGCTAAGGATTTTTACGCCCGAAAAAATCCATCGCCCTCCGCCGGGTTTGAACCCGCGACCTTGGGAACTAGAGGCTAGCATGGTACCACTAGTCCACGGAGGACGACATCGGATACTGGGTGTGGAGCAGGTGGGAAATTAAAATCATGGATCTCACTGCCACTAAGTTTAATATTTCCAAATATGAACCCTGTACACATCGCTACTAATACTCCGGCACGAAACTTGCTAGCTCTTTGCCACTTTGACCCTTAACACCATACATGTATACAGCAATTTAACACGAATGTGCGAATGAATTTTCCATGCGAAATATTGTCACCCAACACACAAAAGTTTACTTAGAGCACGCATTAATATGTCAATATCTGGCAGCACGTTACTTCGACTACTTTTGCTCACGCGACTCTTATTAACACAGTTCGTCGCGGTATTGGTAAACCACTTTACTCGCTACAATGAAACTTTAGCACTTACTTTCATTCACTTCAAAAACAATCTATGCACTATCTCGGTCACTTTCTCTGTTCTGGTTTACTCACGCATCCACGGAATTATCTTAGAAATCTTTGGTGCTATTTTCGCGGGAAACCCTTCAATAAATATCCAGATTTTGCGTCGCTTACACCATGAAGATTGGGGTACCTCATGCAAATTTTGAGGGTTTATATACTCTACGCCCCAACCTGATATCTACTACATTAAATATACCGTATTGGTGGCATTTACGAGGGCCTAGAAGCGTGGGTTATCAATACTTTTGCATGATAGATTAAAATCTTGGATCACGTGGCACGTTCCGTTGTCAAACTGGACTTCCCCAATTTATACGGGATTTCGCTGCTCCCACGAATCGGGTAGCGTCGCTAACAAAGACAAAAATAATTCAAGCTCTCGCTTCCTAAAAAGATTGCAGCCAATTGAGGTAATAAAATTAGTTTAGCTGTCTCTTATATGTACACTTCCTACATGTCTAAAATCGCCTAGCCAGGAACATGTTAACCATACAGAACAATTACATGATCACTGAAATATTAATTGCACACAAAATATTTATCACACCGTATAAACATATATATATATATATATATATATATATATATATCTATGTATATATATCAAATCCAAAACATAAAAAGTTCACCAAAATGATACTAAACATCGGGCGGTAGGTATTTCCTGCTTCATATGCTCAATGGTTGGAAGATAAAGGATTGTATAGGCAAGATAATCCATTTTTCTTCCTTCATTTCCTTTTCTGTGAATAGTGTAGCGCACCCTGAGGCAGTTTGCCCAGCGGCGGCTGACAGTAGGGGAAACAGGCGCAGATGGTAGGGTCGACCAGTATTGGGCTGCAAGGGCTCATGGAGAGGTTTCGGTTAGAGAGGGTGTCAAATAAGTAACCGGGAGTTGTATGAACACTAAGATTATGTTCTGGAATACACTGAAGTGGTAGTAGGGGGACCCTCGGACGTACGTGCAAGAACTTAAATGTACCTATCTATAAAACTCTTACCTGGAAAACTCTGGCTGGACTTGCTGTGACACGTTATTAGTTAAGGGTGAACTTATTAGAGTAGGGCGTCGAAGCACATGAAGAACGTAGCCCTGCGTCGTAATTGAAATTGACTTTTAATTTAAGGCGCTCTTTAACTGTTGTGGTCTTTAGCGTCCCATTCTATATTGGACGCGAAAGACCAGTAAATTTGCTCAGGGGCCTCCTTATCAGGCTTGAGGTTCTTTTACGTGCCGTAAATCTACGACACTGGCCCACCGGCTTTACTTCCCTTCCGAAGTTAGCTATGCTAAGGATTTTTACGCCCGAAAAAATCTATCGCCCTCCGCAGGCTTTGAACCCGCGATCTCGGGAACTAGAGGCTAGCACGGCAACCACTACACCACGGAGGACGACCGGGTGTGTTGGAGAAAATTGAGAGATTTTTTTAAGGACACTCCTTAACTGCTTTGGTCCTTAGCATCCCATTTTATATTGGGCGTGAAAGACTGGTAATGTTGCTCAGAGGCCTCTTTATCAGACTTACGGTTCTTTTACGTGCCGTAAATATACGAAACGGGACCAACGGCTTTACTTCCCTCCCGAAAGAAGCCATGCTAAGGATTTTACGCCCGAAAAAAATCCATCGCCTTCCGCCGGGTTTCAACCCGAGACCTCGGGAACTAGAGGCTAAGCATGGTAACCACTACATCACGGAGGACGGCAATGATAGAGTTGGACCTACATATATATCTGTAAGCTAAGTAGGCAATCTCGTGCCCTGGATGCCGGTCCTTCCTACATTATCACATCTTTCGACATTCAGTGAGTATTGATGCAACTCTCTGACCGTGGTTCGAATTTCACGGTGGGTCGCTACATTACCTCCAGAGGGGGGAAAATTCCGACCAAGGAATCAAAAGAAACACCAAACACGAAAGGGAGAAAGCCCTTCGTCTTAGGGCGTACGTGACCTGTCTCATTTAGAATACCCAAAAAGAAGAAAAAACAGAATAACTAAATGAGGCCTACCAAATCAATCGATTGACTGAGGAAAAACTTGGCTTCCTAGCCCTCTGTCTTCCCCACTTCTGTATAAGATCGGGAGTCACGGAAAAAACCATTCCGGTATTGGGATATCATAGGTTTGCGGTTTAAACGTGTTGGCCTTCCTACGCGTCCATTGCTTGTTGCTCCGCCCCATATTCTATGCTCGAAGTTGTACCACATCTCTTCGTTCTCAGTCTGCGTTTCTCCTCATTCCACGTATCAAGTTTATTTCCTGCTGACTTCCCATCTATGTTCGTCAGCGGTGGCTCGTTGTGTTATATTGCCGCTGTCCTCACTGAGCTTGACAGCTTCCAGTGATATAAATATTTCCGCCGAGCCTTTACTCGTAATGGGGCGCTGTGTTTCTTGATCCCTTTTATCGTTGTCTCCCTATTTCTCATTGCTCTCGCTGCTCTCCTACTGGCGGTCGGAGCGCCGAAGGATGGTTTTCAGATGGACTTGTTTTCGGGAAAAAATTAATAAGGAGGTTTGTTTGATTTTAATCTTCAGGGATGAGTTTGGCAACAGGAGCGGGGGTTAAATTTCGAAAATGAGTACCCCTGCCGAGTATTTTCCAATATGTCTAATTTTGAAAACCCGGGGGAAATAAACGCAAAAGGAAACCTTCAAACTAATCTTCAGGTATAGTGTTTGCGTTCCCGCATGTATTAGCTCGCCTGTACATGTGATATCTTTAGAAAAAAAACAAGACAGGTTGCACTGAGAGTATGAAGGGTGTAAGTGTGTCATTCTGCGTGTCCTTGCTTTTCTTTTCATTATTGCCGCCTGACTCTCTCTTGGCTTAGCTGGTGTTTCTGTTCCATCTTGGCCTGCTCATTCTTTGTGTGTGCTCTGCTGAATCCTCTAGCCGGCATGCCGTTATGCTGCTTTCTCTGGAGGAGGACCTGATACACGTTAATACTTATTTTACTCGTTTGTTAACTGCATGTAAAAAGCTTCCACTTTTCCGCCTATTGACCGTTCTCGTTTGTCCATCTGGTTTCTCTTTCTTTTCGTTTGTGGGGGGTTCTGTTTCCTAAGATATGGCATGATCTAGTATGCACTTCATTTTGTTTTTCTCTGCTTTCATGTTCGTAACTCCTGTCTTCATGCACTCCTTTTGTTCTCAATGCTCACTAATGCTCAGTAGGAACCCTCTAACTCGCCCTCTCTTCCCCATAACCTCTACGGGTAAACCTCTTTTGGGGTGATCAATTCCGAAATTGGTTTACTTATTTCCTAAGACTCCCTACTTGGAGTACTTGTGTTTCTCTATCTCTTTTTGGAAGTTTATTCCACGGGGGCGCGTATAGGCTGACCCGAGAATTTTCTCTGTATCTGATAACACATCATACATACTTGTTCCTTTCCTGTGACTTCTTAAGAGTCTGGGACGCGATTCAGCTTTCCTCGACCTTTGAACCCTTAATGTCTTTGCTTTGCCTTAATGTTCCTCATAAGTGACTTCCATAAAGAGCGTTTATATCCGCTACTGTACAGTCACATATATGGAGCATTCTGTATCTGCTTTGACGACACGTCTAATCTCACAACTGTCTAGGGCGAACAAAGAATTCTAAAAAAAAGACCTACTTAGAGCCCCACAGCTACTTTCACACTTGCCTTTGGCAGAATAAGCGTAGTGGAAAGAAAGATTTTAATAGAAGTTGTTTGACAGTATGGGGAAAAGTAAATGCCATTAGTCATGTTTTGTTTGAAGGACGTTATGTTGGCTATTTTAGGATGAATTTCATTTTTTAAAATAATAACCTGCGGTTTGTATGTTGTTTTCTTATTAGAAAATGGTTTACCAAAAGCTGTTTATCTTGTGACGAGGAATAAGGAAACAAAATAAAAAATGTTGGTTACCAATTACAAAACGTAACGTGACCCTCAAATAACCATCCATGGAAGGTACAACCATTCATTGCGCTCTTCGTATATAGCCATTCAGAATTTTCGTTGTTATTTATGTTGGTGTAAGAACAATTACAAAGTGCTTTATACAAACGTTGTTTAGTTTTTTATGAGGAGTGAGAAAACGCCATAAAATGTAGGTTCCCGTTTTAAAAAATCATATTGACCCTCAAATGACGGTCACAACGTCCTCCAAAGAAAACACAACTAATGGTATTTACTTTCCCCATAATATCAAGCAAGTTTTCTAAAAGGCTTAGATTCGGAGATACTGTACAGTCGCAACTTAAATGATCCATCCTGTATGTATGTATGCATATATATATATATATATATATATATATATATATATATACCAGATGAGTCACCTGCCCCTAGGTATTCGTATATATGCAACCCGAATTTTATAGTCTAATGTGAAAACATTGACCCTTTTAGCAAACAAACCCTTATTGTAGCTCTGCCCTTCTATTCGGTACTATACTCAACCAGCATTAATAATTAAAGGCATGAATGAGAACCAGGAGCTGCGAGAGGTTTAAAAACCGCGGCTCTATATGGATATAATGCATGCAAGGAATGTTCACCCAAAGAGCGGGATAGAATACGTGGTTTTTGGCCGAGTATGTTAGCTGACGGAATGAGCGAAGCAAAAGTTACTTTGGAGGTCCGAATCTAATACTTAGATCAAATTGTTTCGTATCTTTCTTTTCTTTCTCCTTGTGTTTATTTTCTGTATTTTAGTATACTAATTTACTTATTTTTGTTATTGACTCTCCTGTGAGCCAAAGACACAAGAATTACAATCAGATAATGTTTACGGATCATGTTTGCCCTAATCATCTATACTGTATCTGGTGTTGTAAATTGTGCTACGTGGTTAGCTTTCATTCTTTTGGGCGCATGGCGACGCTATTAAATCTAACAGTTTTTGTTTCGTGTTTAAATCTTATGTTTTACTTCTTCTACTGACAAAAGGAGTTGTAAATGTGCTAAGTTCACGGGTAAAAAGAATAATAAATTGTTAAGGAGCGTGGATTTCATCAACGAAGTAAATGTTCAAAATGACGCCCCCTTCATCAATGCACATTTGGGTACGTTGCCGGAGAGACCGTTTTGCATGCTGTAACATGCGCGGTGTAATCTGCCTGCATTCTTCACGTATAAGTGCCCGTAGATGATTTGGGTTTTGCGGTTCTTGAGCGTAGATCGGTTCCTTTAAATGACCCCACAGAAAGAAATCCAGTGGGGTGAGATCAGGTGATCTAGGTGATCATTCGATTCGGCCCCCTCGGCCGATCCATTTTTAGGGATATGTTTTATCTAAGTGATTCCTTACAATCACTGACCAGTGTGGTGGAGCTCCATCCTGCTGGGGCCACATCCCTGTCCTTTTCACTATGGCACATATTCTAGTAGCAGTGACAATTCCTCTTGTAGAAATCCAACATACCGTGGTCCTGTGTGGTTGCCTTCAATAAAGTGTGATCCAATTAGATAGTCACCTAATATTCCGCACCAGATACTGATGCTCCACTGTACCTGGAATGCAGCTTCTCTATTCTAGTGAGGATTGCCTATACTCCAGAAGTGCATATTATGGCGGTTAACAGTTCCGTTATTGTGAAATGTGTCTTCGTCACTGAAGAGAACTCTTCTTAAAACTCTGCATCCATTTGCGCTCGCCGATGTAGCCAGTGTGCCTGTATCACTCGCACTTGAAAGTCGCGTCCGTGGAGATTCTGGTGTAGTTGTAGATGGTACGCATATTTACTACGGTGCAATATGCGCATGACTGAGGACTGCCTTATGAACCATTTTGTGCTATGACCCTTGAACTGGTATGTGCATTGTTTACTATTGCGCTTCGCACAGCTTCTTCATTGCCTCCAGAGATTACTGGAGCATCGCGAGCAGGTGGTGCTCTTCCAAATGATCCTGTTACACGAAGGCGTCTTTCAACGCTTCGACAAGTGTCTGCAGTAGATACCCTCCTTCCTGGAAACTATTCTTCATACAGGCGAATTGCTCTTTATCTCTCCATAGATTAACAGCATGTCAACACAGTCTTCGGTTGTATACATTATGACAGCAGCTGTGTCTCCTAGGACGGTTTCAAATACTCAGTGGATAAATGAGGCCTACCAAATCAATCGATTGACTGAGGAAAAACTTGGCTTCCTAGCCCCTCTGTCTTCCCCACTTCTGTATAAGATCGGGAGTCACGGAAAAAACCATTCCGGTATTGGGATATCATAGGTTTGCGGTTTAAACGTGTTGGCCTTCCTACGCGTCCATTGCTTGTTGCTCCGCCCCATATTCTATGCTCGAAGTTATACCACATCTCTTCGTTCTCAGTCTGCGTTTCTCCTCATTCCACGTATCAAGTTTATTTCCTGCTGACTTCCCATCTATGTTCGTCAGCGGTGGCTCGTTGTGTTATATTGCCGCTGTCCTCACTGAGCTTGACAGCTTCCAGTGATATAAATATTTCCGCCGAGCCTTTACTCGTAATGGGGCGCTGTGTTTCTTGATCCCTTTTATCGTTGTCTCCCTATTTCTCATTGCTCTCGCTGCTCTCCTACTGGCGGTCGGAGCGCCGAAGGATGGTTTTCAGATGGACTTGTTTTCGGGAAAAAATTAATAAGGAGGTTTGTTTGATTTTAATCTTCAGGGATGAGTTTGGCAACAGGAGCGGGGGTTAAATTTCGAAAATGAGTACCCCTGCCGAGTATTTTCCAATATGTCTAATTTTGAAAACCCGGGGGAAATAAACGCAAAAGGAAACCTTCAAACTAATCTTCAGGTATAGTGTTTGCGTTCCCGCATGTATTAGCTCGCCTGTACATGTGATATCTTTAGAAAAAAAACAAGACAGGTTGCACTGAGAGTATGAAGGGTGTAAGTGTGTCATTCTGCGTGTCCTTGCTTTTCTTTTCATTATTGCCGCCTGACTCTCTCTTGGCTTAGCTGGTGTTTCTGTTCCATCTTGGCCTGCTCATTCTTTGTGTGTGCTCTGCTGAATCCTCTAGCCGGCATGCCGTTATGCTGCTTTCTCTGGAGGAGGACCTGATACACGTTAATACTTATTTTACTCGTTTGTTAACTGCATGTAAAAAGCTTCCACTTTTCCGCCTATTGACCGTTCTCGTTTGTCCATCTGGTTTCTCTTTCTTTTCGTTTGTGGGGGGTTCTGTTTCCTAAGATATGGCATGATCTAGTATGCACTTCATTTTGTTTTTCTCTGCTTTCATGTTCGTAACTCCTGTCTTCATGCACTCCTTTTGTTCTCAATGCTCACTAATGCTCAGTAGGAACCCTCTAACTCGCCCTCTCTTCCCCATAACCTCTACGGGTAAACCTCTTTTGGGGTGATCAATTCCGAAATTGGTTTACTTATTTCCTAAGACTCCCTACTTGGAGTACTTGTGTTTCTCTATCTCTTTTTGGAAGTTTATTCCACGGGGGCGCGTATAGGCTGACCCGAGAATTTTCTCTGTATCTGATAACACATCATACATACTTGTTCCTTTCCTGTGACTTCTTAAGAGTCTGGGACGCGATTCAGCTTTCCTCGACCTTTGAACCCTTAATGTCTTTGCTTTGCCTTAATGTTCCTCATAAGTGACTTCCATAAAGAGCGTTTATATCCGCTACTGTACAGTCACATATATGGAGCATTCTGTATCTGCTTTGACGACACGTCTAATCTCACAACTGTCTAGGGCGAACAAAGAATTCTAAAAAAAAGACCTACTTAGAGCCCCACAGCTACTTTCACACTTGCCTTTGGCAGAATAAGCGTAGTGGAAAGAAAGATTTTAATAGAAGTTGTTTGACAGTATGGGGAAAAGTAAATGCCATTAGTCATGTTTTGTTTGAAGGACGTTATGTTGGCTATTTTAGGATGAATTTCATTTTTTAAAATAATAACCTGCGGTTTGTATGTTGTTTTCTTATTAGAAAATGGTTTACCAAAAGCTGTTTATCTTGTGACGAGGAATAAGGAAACAAAATAAAAAATGTTGGTTACCAATTACAAAACGTAACGTGACCCTCAAATAACCATCCATGGAAGGTACAACCATTCATTGCGCTCTTCGTATATAGCCATTCAGAATTTTCGTTGTTATTTATGTTGGTGTAAGAACAATTACAAAGTGCTTTATACAAACGTTGTTTAGTTTTTTATGAGGAGTGAGAAAACGCCATAAAATGTAGGTTCCCGTTTTAAAAAATCATATTGACCCTCAAATGACGGTCACAACGTCCTCCAAAGAAAACACAACTAATGGTATTTACTTTCCCCATAATATCAAGCAAGTTTTCTAAAAGGCTTAGATTCGGAGATACTGTACAGTCGCAACTTAAATGATCCATCCTGTATGTATGTATGCATATATATATATATATATATATATATATATATATATATACCAGATGAGTCAGCTGCCCCTAGGTATTCGTATATATGCAACCCGAATTTTATAGTCTAATGTGAAAACATTGACCCTTTTAGCAAACAAACCCTTATTGTAGCTCTGCCCTTCTATTCGGTACTATACTCAACCAGCATTAATAATTAAAGGCATGAATGAGAACCAGGAGCTGCGAGAGGTTTAAAAACCGCGGCTCTATATGGATATAATGCATGCAAGGAATGTTCACCCAAAGAGCGGGATAGAATACGTGGTTTTTGGCCGAGTATGTTAGCTGACGGAATGTAGCGAAGCAAAAGTTACTTTGGAGGTCCGAATCTAATACTTAGATCAAATTGTTTCGTATCTTTCTTTTCTTTCTCCTTGTGTTTATTTTCTGTATTTTAGTATACTAATTTACTTATTTTTGTTATTGACTCTCCTGTGAGCCAAAGACACAAGAATTACAATCAGATAATGTTTACGGATCATGTTTGCCCTAATAATCTATACTGTATCTGGTGTTGTAAATTGTGCTACGTGGTTAGCTTTCATTCTTTTGGGCGCATGGCGACGCTATTAAATCTAACAGTTTTTGTTTCGTGTTTAAATCTTATGTTTTACTTCTTCTACTGACAAAAGGAGTTGTAAATGTGCTAAGTTCACGGGTAAAAAGAATAATAAATTGTTAAGGAGCGTGGATTTCATCAACGAAGTAAATGTTCAAAATGACGCCCCCTTCATCAATGCACATTTGGGTACGTTGCCGGAGAGACCGTTTTGCATGCTGTAACATGCGCGGTGTAATCTGCCTGCATTCTTCACGTATAAGTGCCCGTAGATGATTTGGGTTTTGCGGTTCTTGAGCGTAGATCGGTTCCTTTAAATGACCCCACAGAAAGAAATCCAGTGGGGTGAGATCAGGTGATCTAGGTGACCATTCGATTCGGCCCCCTCGGCCGATCCATTTTTAGGGATATGTTTTATCTAAGTGATTCCTTACAATCACTGACCAGTGTGGTGGAGCTCCATCCTGCTGGGGCCACATCCCTGTCCTTTTCACTATGGCACATATTCTAGTAGCAGTGACAATTCCTCTTGTAGAAATCCAACATACCGTGGTCCTGTGTGGTTGCCTTCAATAAAGTGTGATCCAATTAGATAGTCACCTAATATTCCGCACCAGATACTGATGCTCCGCTGTACCTGGAATGCAGCTTCTCTATTCTAGTGAGGATTGCCTATACTCCAGAAGTGCATATTATGGCGGTTAACAGTTCCGTTATTGTGAAATGTGTCTTCGTCACTGAAGAGAACTCTTCTTAAAACTCTGCATCCATTTGCGCTCGCCGATGTAGCCAGTGTGCCTGTATCACTCGCACTTGAAAGTCGCGTCCGTGGAGATTCTGGTGTAGTTGTAGATGGTACGCATATTTACTACGGTGCAATATGCGCATGACTGAGGACTGCCTTATGAACCATTTTGTGCTATGACCCTTGAACTGGTATGTGCATTGTTTACTATTGCGCTTCGCACAGCTTCTTCATTGCCTCCAGAGATTACTGGAGCATCGCGAGCAGGTGATGCTCTTCCAAATGATCCTGTTACACGAAGGCGTCTTTCAACGCTTCGACAAGTGTCTGCAGTAGATACCCTCCTTCCTGGAAACTATTCTTCATACAGGCGAATTGCTCTTTATCTCTCCATAGATTAACAGCATGTCAACACAGTCTTCGGTTGTATACATTATGACAGCAGCTGTGTCTCCTAGGACGGTTTCAAATACTCAGTGGATAAATGAGGCCTACCAAATCAATCGATTGACTGAGGAAAAACTTGGCTTCCTAGCCCCTCTGTCTTCCCCACTTCTGTATAAGATCGGGAGTCACGGAAAAAAACCATTCCGGTATTGGGATATCATAGGTTTGCGGTTTAAACGTGTTGGCCTTCCTACGCGTCCATTGCTTGTTGCTCCGCCCCATATTCTATGCTCGAAGTTATACCACATCTCTTCGTTCTCAGTCTGCGTTTCTCCTCATTCCACGTATCAAGTTTATTTCCTGCTGACTTCCCATCTATGTTCGTCAGCGGTGGCTCGTTGTGTTATATTGCCGCTGTCCTCACTGAGCTTGACAGCTTCCAGTGATATAAATATTTCCGCCGAGCCTTTACTCGTAATGGGGCGCTGTGTTTCTTGATCCCTTTTATCGTTGTCTCCCTATTTCTCATTGCTCTCGCTGCTCTCCTACTGGCGGTCGGAGCGCCGAAGGATGGTTTTCAGATGGACTTGTTTTCGGGAAAAAATTAATAAGGAGGTTTGTTTGATTTTAATCTTCAGGGATGAGTTTGGCAACAGGAGCGGGGGTTAAATTTCGAAAATGAGTACCCCTGCCGAGTATTTTCCAATATGTCTAATTTTGAAAACCCGGGGGAAATAAACGCAAAAGGAAACCTTCAAACTAATCTTCAGGTATAGTGTTCGCGTTCCCGCATGTATTAGCTCGCCTGTACATGTGATATCTTTAGAAAAAAAACAAGACAGGTTGCACTGAGAGTATGAAGGGTGTAAGTGTGTCATTCTGCGTGTCCTTGCTTTTCTTTTCATTATTGCCGCCTGACTCTCTCTTGGCTTAGCTGGTGTTTCTGTTCCATCTTGGCCTGCTCATTCTTTGTGTGTGCTCTGCTGAATCCTCTAGCCGGCATGCCGTTATGCTGCTTTCTCTGGAGGAGGACCTGATACACGTTAATACTTATTTTACTCGTTTGTTAACTGCATGTAAAAAGCTTCCACTTTTCCGCCTATTGACCGTTCTCGTTTGTCCATCTGGTTTCTCTTTCTTTTCGTTTGTGGGGGGTTCTGTTTCCTAAGATATGGCATGATCTAGTATGCACTTCATTTTGTTTTTCTCTGCTTTCATGTTCGTAACTCCTGTCTTCATGCACTCCTTTTGTTCTCAATGCTCACTAATGCTCAGTAGGAACCCTCTAACTCGCCCTCTCTTCCCCATAACCTCTACGGGTAAACCTCTGTTGGGGTGATCAATTCCGAAATTGGTTTACTTATTTCCTAAGACTCCCTACTTGGAGTACTTGTGTTTCTCTATCTCTTTTTGGAAGTTTATTCCACGGGGGCGCGTATAGGCTGACCCGAGAATTTTCTCTGTATCTGATAACACATCATACATACTTGTTCCTTTCCTGTGACTTCTTAAGAGTCTGGGACGCGATTCAGCTTTCCTCGACCTTTGAACCCTTAATGTCTTTGCTTTGCCTTAATGTTCCTCATAAGTGACTTCCATAAAGAGCGTTTATATCCGCTACTGTACAGTCACATATATGGAGCATTCTGTATCTGCTTTGACGACACGTCTAATCTCACAACTGTCTAGGGCGAACAAAGAATTCTAAAAAAAAGACCTACTTAGAGCCCCACAGCTACTTTCACACTTGCCTTTGGCAGAATAAGCGTAGTGGAAAGAAAGATTTTAATAGAAGTTGTTTGACAGTATGGGGAAAAGTAAATGCCATTAGTCATGTTTTGTTTGAAGGACGTTATGTTGGCTATTTTAGGATGAATTTCATTTTTTAAAATAATAACCTGCGGTTTGTATGTTGTTTTCTTATTAGAAAATGGTTTACCAAAAGCTGTTTATCTTGTGACGAGGAATAAGGAAACAAAATAAAAAATGTTGGTTACCAATTACAAAACGTAACGTGACCCTCAAATAACCATCCATGGAAGGTACAACCATTCATTGCGCTCTTCGTATATAGCCATTCAGAATTTTCGTTGTTATTTATGTTGGTGTAAGAACAATTACAAAGTGCTTTATACAAACGTTGTTTAGTTTTTTATGAGGAGTGAGAAAACGCCATAAAATGTAGGTTCCCGTTTTAAAAAATCATATTGACCCTCAAATGACGGTCACAACGTCCTCCAAAGAAAACACAACTAATGGTATTTACTTTCCCCATAATATCAAGCAAGTTTTCTAAAAGGCTTAGATTCGGTGATACTGTACAGTCGCAACTTAAATGATCCATCCTGTATGTATGTATGCATATATATATATATATATATATATATATATATATATATATATATACCAGATGAGTCAGCTGCCCCTAGGTATTCGTATATATGCAACCCGAATTTTATAGTCTAATGTGAAAACATTGACCCTTTTAGCAAACAAACCCTTATTGTAGCTCTGCCCTTTTATTCGGTACTATACTCAACCAGCATTAATAATTAAAGGCATGAATGAGAACCAGGAGCTGCGAGAGGTTTAAAAACCGCGGCTCTATATGGATATAATGCATGCAAGGAATGTTCACCCAAAGAGCGGGATAGAATACGTGGTATTTGGCCGAGTATGTTAGCTGACGGAATGTAGCGAAGCAAAAGTTACTTTGGAGGTCCGAATCTAATACTTAGATCAAATTGTTTCGTATCTTTCTTTTCTTTCTCCTTGTGTTTATTTTCTGTATTTTAGTATACTAATTTACTTATTTTTGTTATTGACTCTCCTGTGAGCCAAAGACACAAGAATTACAATCAGATAATGTTTACGGATCATGTTTGCCCTAATAATCTATACTGTATCTGGTGTTGTAAATTGTGCTACGTGGTTAGCTTTCATTCTTTTGGGCGCATGGCGACGCTATTAAATCTAACAGTTTTTGTTTCGTGTTTAAATCTTATGTTTTACTTCTTCTACTGACAAAAGGAGTTGTAAATGTGCTAAGTTCACGGGTAAAAAGAATAATAAATTGTTAAGGAGCGTGGATTTCATCAACGAAGTAAATGTTCAAAATGACGCCCCCTTCATCAATGCACATTTGGGTACGTTGCCGGAGAGACCGTTTTGCATGCTGTAACATGCGCGGTGTAATCTGCCTGCATTCTTCACGTATAAGTGCCCGTAGATGATTTGGGTTTTGCGGTTCTTTAGCGTAGATCGGTTCCTTTAAATGACCCCACAGAAAGAAATCCAGTGGAGTGAGATCAGGTGATCTAGGTGACCATTCGATTCGGCCCCCTCGGCCGATCCATTTTTAGGGATATGTTTTATCTAAGTGATTCCTTACAATCACTGACCACTGTGGTGGAGCTCCATCCTGCTGGGGCCACATCCCTGTCCTTTTCACTATGGCACATATTCTAGTAGCAGTGACAATTCCTCTTGTAGAAATCCAACATACCGTGGTCCTGTGTGGTTGCCTTCAATAAAGTGTGATCCAATTAGATAGTCACCTAATATTCCGCACCAGATACTGATGCTCCACTGTACCTGGAATGCAGCTTCTCTATTCTAGTGAGGATTGCCTATACTCCAGAAGTGCATATTATGGCGGTTAACAGTTCCGTTATTGTGAAATGTGTCTTCGTCACTGAAGAGAACTCTTCTTAAAACTCTGCATCCATTTGCGCTCGCCGATGTAGCCAGTGTGCCTGTATCACTCGCACTTGAAAGTCGCGTCCGTGGAGATTCTGGTGTAGTTGTAGATGGTACGCATATTTACTACGGTGCAATATGCGCATGACTGAGGACTGCCTTATGAACCATTTTGTGCTATGACCCTTGAACTGGTATGTGCATTGTTTACTATTGCGCTTCGCACAGCTTCTTCATTGCCTCCAGAGATTACTGGAGCATCGCGAGCAGGTGGTGCTCTTCCAAATGATCCTGTTACACGAAGGCGTCTTTCAACGCTTCGACAAGTGTCTGCAGTAGATACCCTCCTTCCTGGAAACTATTCTTCATACAGGCGAATTGCTCTTTATCTCTCCATAGATTAACAGCATGTCAACACAGTCTTCGGTTGTATACATTATGACAGCAGCTGTGTCTCCTAGGACGGTTTCAAATACTCAGTGGATAAATGAGGCCTACCAAATCAATCGATTGACTGAGGAAAAACTTGGCTTCCTAGCCCCTCTGTCTTCCCCACTTCTGTATAAGATCGGGAGTCACGGAAAAAACCATTCCGGTATTGGGATATCATAGGTTTGCGGTTTAAACGTGTTGGCCTTCCTACGCGTCCATTGCTTGTTGCTCCGCCCCATATTCTATGCTCGAAGTTATACCACATCTCTTCGTTCTCAGTCTGCGTTTCTCCTCATTCCACGTATCAAGTTTATTTCCTGCTGACTTCCCATCTATGTTCGTCAGCGGTGGCTCGTTGTGTTATATTGCCGCTGTCCTCACTGAGCTTGACAGCTTCCAGTGATATAAATATTTCCGCCGAGCCTTTACTCGTAATGGGGCGCTGTGTTTCTTGATCCCTTTTATCGTTGTCTCCCTATTTCTCATTGCTCTCGCTGCTCTCCTACTGGCGGTCGGAGCGCCGAAGGATGGTTTTCAGATGGACTTGTTTTCGGGAAAAAATTAATAAGGAGGTTTGTTTGATTTTAATCTTCAGGGATGAGTTTGGCAACAGGAGCGGGGGTTAAATTTCGAAAATGAGTACCCCTGCCGAGTATTTTCCAATATGTCTAATTTTGAAAACCCGGGGGAAATAAACGCAAAAGGAAACCTTCAAACTAATCTTCAGGTATAGTGTTTGCGTTCCCGCATGTATTAGCTCGCCTGTACATGTGATATCTTTAGAAAAAAAACAAGACAGGTTGCACTGAGAGTATGAAGGGTGTAAGTGTGTCATTCTGCGTGTCCTTGCTTTTCTTTTCATTATTGCCGCCTGACTCTCTCTTGGCTTAGCTGGTGTTTCTGTTCCATCTTGGCCTGCTCATTCTTTGTGTGTGCTCTGCTGAATCCTCTAGCCGGCATGCCGTTATGCTGCTTTCTCTGGAGGAGGACCTGATACACGTTAATACTTATTTTACTCGTTTGTTAACTGCATGTAAAAAGCTTCCACTTTTCCGCCTATTGACCGTTCTCGTTTGTCCATCTGGTTTCTCTTTCTTTTCGTTTGTGGGGGGTTCTGTTTCCTAAGATATGGCATGATCTAGTATGCACTTCATTTTGTTTTTCTCTGCTTTCATGTTCGTAACTCCTGTCTTCATGCACTCCTTTTGTTCTCAATGCTCACTAATGCTCAGTAGGAACCCTCTAACTCGCCCTCTCTTCCCCATAACCTCTACGGGTAAACCTCTGTTGGGGTGATCAATTCCGAAATTGGTTTACTTATTTCCTAAGACTCCCTACTTGGAGTACTTGTGTTTCTCTATCTCTTTTTGGAAGTTTATTCCACGGGGGCGCGTATAGGCTGACCCGAGAATTTTCTCTGTATCTGATAACACATCATACATACTTGTTCCTTTCCTGTGACTTCTTAAGAGTCTGGGACGCGATTCAGCTTTCCTCGGCCTTTGAACCCTTAATGTCTTTGCTTTGCCTTAATGTTCCTCATAAGTGACTTCCATAAAGAGCGTTTATATCCGCTACTGTACAGTCACATATATGGAGCATTCTGTATCTGCTTTGACGACACGTCTAATCTCACAACTGTCTAGGGCGAACAAAGAATTCTAAAAAAAAGACCTACTTAGAGCCCCACAGCTACTTTCACACTTGCCTTTGGCAGAATAAGCGTAGTGGAAAGAAAGATTTTAATAGAAGTTGTTTGACAGTATGGGGAAAAGTAAATGCCATTAGTCATGTTTTGTTTGAAGGACGTTATGTTGGCTATTTTAGGATGAATTTCATTTTTTAAAATAATAACCTGCGGTTTGTATGTTGTTTTCTTATTAGAAAATGGTTTACCAAAAGCTGTTTATCTTGTGACGAGGAATAAGGAAACAAAATAAAAAATGTTGGTTACCAATTACAAAACGTAACGTGACCCTCAAATAACCATCCATGGAAGGTACAACCATTCATTGCGCTCTTCGTATATAGCCATTCAGAATTTTCGTTGTTATTTATGTTGGTGTAAGAACAATTACAAAGTGCTTTATACAAACGTTGTTTAGTTTTTTATGAGGAGTGAGAAAACGCCATAAAATGTAGGTTCCCGTTTTAAAAAATCATATTGACCCTCAAATGACGGTCACAACGTCCTCCAAAGAAAACACAACTAATGGTATTTACTTTCCCCATAATATCAAGCAAGTTTTCTAAAAGGCTTAGATTCGGTGATACTGTACAGTCGCAACTTAAATGATCCATCCTGTATGTATGTATGCATATATATATATATATACCAGATGAGTCAGCTGCCCCTAGGTATTCGTATATATGCAACCCGAATTTTATAGTCTAATGTGAAAACATTGACCCTTTTAGCAAACAAACCCTTATTGTAGCTCTGCCCTTCTATTCGGTACTATACTCAACCAGCATTAATAATTAAAGGCATGAATGAGAACCAGGAGCTGCGAGAGGTTTAAAAACCGCGGCTCTATATGGATATAATGCATGCAAGGAATGTTCACCCAAAGAGCGGGATAGAATACGTGGTATTTGGCCGAGTATGTTAGCTGACGGAATGTAGCGAAGCAAAAGTTACTTTGGAGGTCCGAATCTAATACTTAGATCAAATTGTTTCGTATCTTTCTTTTCTTTCTCCTTGTGTTTATTTTCTGTATTTTAGTATACTAATTTACTTATTTTTGTTATTGACTCTCCTGTGAGCCAAAGACACAAGAATTACAATCAGATAATGTTTACGGATCATGTTTGCCCTAATAATCTATACTGTATCTGGTGTTGTAAATTGTGCTACGTGGTTAGCTTTCATTCTTTTGGGCGCATGGCGACGCTATTAAATCTAACAGTTTTTGTTTCGTGTTTAAATCTTATGTTTTACTTCTTCTACTGACAAAAGGAGTTGTAAATGTGCTAAGTTCACGGGTAAAAAGAATAATAAATTGTTAAGGAGCGTGGATTTCATCAACGAAGTAAATGTTCAAAATGACGCCCCCTTCATCAATGCACATTTGGGTACGTTGCCGGAGAGACCGTTTTGCATGCTGTAACATGCGCGGTGTAATCTGCCTGCATTCTTCACGTATAAGTGCCCGTAGATGATTTGGGTTTTGCGGTTCTTTAGCGTAGATCGGTTCCTTTAAATGACCCCACAGAAAGAAATCCAGTGGAGTGAGATCAGGTGATCTAGGTGACCATTCGATTCGGCCCCCTCGGCCGATCCATTTTTAGGGATATGTTTTATCTAAGTGATTCCTTACAATCACTGACCACTGTGGTGGAGCTCCATCCTGCTGGGGCCACATCCCTGTCCTTTTCACTATGGCACATATTCTAGTAGCAGTGACAATTCCTCTTGTAGAAATCCAACATACCGTGGTCCTGTGTGGTTGCCTTCAATAAAGTGTGATCCAATTAGATAGTCACCTAATATTCCGCACCAGATACTGATGCTCCACTGTACCTGGAATGCAGCTTCTCTATTCTAGTGAGGATTGCCTATACTCCAGAAGTGCATATTATGGCGGTTAACAGTTCCGTTATTGTGAAATGTGTCTTCGTCACTGAAGAGAACTCTTCTTAAAACTCTGCATCCATTTGCGCTCGCCGATGTAGCCAGTGTGCCTGTATCACTCGCACTTGAAAGTCGCGTCCGTGGAGATTCTGGTGTAGTTGTAGATGGTACGCATATTTACTACGGTGCAATATGCGCATGACTGAGGACTGCCTTATGAACCATTTTGTGCTATGACCCTTGAACTGGTATGTGCATTGTTTACTATTGCGCTTCGCACAGCTTCTTCATTGCCTCCAGAGATTACTGGAGCATCGCGAGCAGGTGGTGCTCTTCCAAATGATCCTGTTACACGAAGGCGTCTTTCAACGCTTCGACAAGTGTCTGCAGTAGATACCCTCCTTCCTGGAAACTATTCTTCATACAGGCGAATTGCTCTTTATCTCTCCATAGATTAACAGCATGTCAACACAGTCTTCGGTTGTATACATTATGACAGCAGCTGTGTCTCCTAGGACGGTTTCAAATACTCAGTGGATAAATGAGGCCTACCAAATCAATCGATTGACTGAGGAAAAACTTGGCTTCCTAGCCCCTCTGTCTTCCCCACTTCTGTATAAGATCGGGAGTCACGGAAAAAACCATTCCGGTATTGGGATATCATAGGTTTGCGGTTTAAACGTGTTGGCCTTCCTACGCGTCCATTGCTTGTTGCTCCGCCCCATATTCTATGCTCGAAGTTATACCACATCTCTTCGTTCTCAGTCTGCGTTTCTCCTCATTCCACGTATCAAGTTTATTTCCTGCTGACTTCCCATCTATGTTCGTCAGCGGTGGCTCGTTGTGTTATATTGCCGCTGTCCTCACTGAGCTTGACAGCTTCCAGTGATATAAATATTTCCGCCGAGCCTTTACTCGTAATGGGGCGCTGTGTTTCTTGATCCCTTTTATCGTTGTCTCCCTATTTCTCATTGCTCTCGCTGCTCTCCTACTGGCGGTCGGAGCGCCGAAGGATGGTTTTCAGATGGACTTGTTTTCGGGAAAAAATTAATAAGGAGGTTTGTTTGATTTTAATCTTCAGGGATGAGTTTGGCAACAGGAGCGGGGGTTAAATTTCGAAAATGAGTACCCCTGCCGAGTATTTTCCAATATGTCTAATTTTGAAAACCCGGGGGAAATAAACGCAAAAGGAAACCTTCAAACTAATCTTCAGGTATAGTGTTTGCGTTCCCGCATGTATTAGCTCGCCTGTACATGTGATATCTTTAGAAAAAAAACAAGACAGGTTGCACTGAGAGTATGAAGGGTGTCAGTGTGTCATTCTGCGTGTCCTTGCTTTTCTTTTCATTATTGCCGCCTGACTCTCTCTTGGCTTAGCTGGTGTTTCTGTTCCATCTTGGCCTGCTCATTCTTTGTGTGTGCTCTGCTGAATCCTCTAGCCGGCATGCCGTTATGCTGCTTTCTCTGGAGGAGGACCTGATACACGTTAATACTTATTTTACTCGTTTGTTAACTGCATGTAAAAAGCTTCCACTTTTCCGCCTATTGACCGTTCTCGTTTGTCCATCTGGTTTCTCTTTCTTTTCGTTTGTGGGGGGTTCTGTTTCCTAAGATATGGCATGATCTAGTATGCACTTCATTTTGTTTTTCTCTGCTTTCATGTTCGTAACTCCTGTCTTCATGCACTCCTTTTGTTCTCAATGCTCACTAATGCTCAGTAGGAACCCTCTAACTCGCCCTCTCTTCCCCATAACCTCTACGGGTAAACCTCTGTTGGGGTGATCAATTCCGAAATTGGTTTACTTATTTCCTAAGACTCCCTACTTGGAGTACTTGTGTTTCTCTATCTCTTTTTGGAAGTTTATTCCACGGGGGCGCGTATAGGCTGACCCGAGAATTTTCTCTGTATCTGATAACACATCATACATACTTGTTCCTTTCCTGTGACTTCTTAAGAGTCTGGGACGCGATTCAGCTTTCCTCGACCTTTGAACCCTTAATGTCTTTGCTTTGCCTTAATGTTCCTCATAAGTGACTTCCATAAAGAGCGTTTATATCCGCTACTGTACAGTCACATATATGGAGCATTCTGTATCTGCTTTGACGACACGTCTAATCTCACAACTGTCTAGGGCGAACAAAGAATTCTAAAAAAAAGACCTACTTAGAGCCCCACAGCTACTTTCACACTTGCCTTTGGCAGAATAAGCGTAGTGGAAAGAAAGATTTTAATAGAAGTTGTTTGACAGTATGGGGAAAAGTAAATGCCATTAGTCATGTTTTGTTTGAAGGACGTTATGTTGGCTATTTTAGGATGAATTTCATTTTTTAAAATAATAACCTGCGGTTTGTATGTTGTTTTCTTATTAGAAAATGGTTTACCAAAAGCTGTTTATCTTGTGACGAGGAATAAGGAAACAAAATAAAAAATGTTGGTTACCAATTACAAAACGTAACGTGACCCTCAAATAACCATCCATGGAAGGTACAACCATTCATTGCGCTCTTCGTATATAGCCATTCAGAATTTTCGTTGTTATTTATGTTGGTGTAAGAACAATTACAAAGTGCTTTATACAAACGTTGTTTAGTTTTTTATGAGGAGTGAGAAAACGCCATAAAATGTAGGTTCCCGTTTTAAAAAATCATATTGACCCTCAAATGACGGTCACAACGTCCTCCAAAGAAAACACAACTAATGGTATTTACTTTCCCCATAATATCAAGCAAGTTTTCTAAAAGGCTTAGATTCGGTGATACTGTACAGTCGCAACTTAAATGATCCATCCTGTATGTATGTATGCATATATATATATATATATATATATATATATATA
This sequence comes from Deroplatys truncata, assembly GCA_030765065.1. Taxonomy (NCBI): domain Eukaryota; kingdom Metazoa; phylum Arthropoda; class Insecta; order Mantodea; family Mantidae; genus Deroplatys; species Deroplatys truncata. The sequence continues at coordinate 530,658,300 of CM060990.1, read as the reverse complement.
TATATATATATATATATATATACCAGATGAGTCAGCTGCCCCTAGGTATTCGTATATATGCAACCCGAATTTTATAGTCTAATGTGAAAACATTGACCCTTTTAGCAAACAAACCCTTATTGTAGCTCTGCCCTTTTATTCGGTACTATACTCAACCAGCATTAATAATTAAAGGCATGAATGAGAACCAGGAGCTGCGAGAGGTTTAAAAACCGCGGCTCTATATGGATATAATGCATGCAAGGAATGTTCACCCAAAGAGCGGGATAGAATACGTGGTATTTGGCCGAGTATGTTAGCTGACGGAATGTAGCGAAGCAAAAGTTACTTTGGAGGTCCGAATCTAATACTTAGATCAAATTGTTTCGTATCTTTCTTTTCTTTCTCCTTGTGTTTATTTTCTGTATTTTAGTATACTAATTTACTTATTTTTGTTATTGACTCTCCTGTGAGCCAAAGACACAAGAATTACAATCAGATAATGTTTACGGATCATGTTTGCCCTAATAATCTATACTGTATCTGGTGTTGTAAATTGTGCTACGTGGTTAGCTTTCATTCTTTTGGGCGCATGGCGACGCTATTAAATCTAACAGTTTTTGTTTCGTGTTTAAATCTTATGTTTTACTTCTTCTACTGACAAAAGGAGTTGTAAATGTGCTAAGTTCACGGGTAAAAAGAATAATAAATTGTTAAGGAGCGTGGATTTCATCAACGAAGTAAATGTTCAAAATGACGCCCCCTTCATCAATGCACATTTGGGTACGTTGCCGGAGAGACCGTTTTGCATGCTGTAACATGCGCGGTGTAATCTGCCTGCATTCTTCACGTATAAGTGCCCGTAGATGATTTGGGTTTTGCGGTTCTTTAGCGTAGATCGGTTCCTTTAAATGACCCCACAGAAAGAAATCCAGTGGAGTGAGATCAGGTGATCTAGGTGACCATTCGATTCGGCCCCCTCGGCCGATCCATTTTTAGGGATATGTTTTATCTAAGTGATTCCTTACAATCACTGACCACTGTGGTGGAGCTCCATCCTGCTGGGGCCACATCCCTGTCCTTTTCACTATGGCACATATTCTAGTAGCAGTGACAATTCCTCTTGTAGAAATCCAACATACCGTGGTCCTGTGTGGTTGCCTTCAATAAAGTGTGATCCAATTAGATAGTCACCTAATATTCCGCACCAGATACTGATGCTCCACTGTACCTGGAATGCAGCTTCTCTATTCTAGTGAGGATTGCCTATACTCCAGAAGTGCATATTATGGCGGTTAACAGTTCCGTTATTGTGAAATGTGTCTTAGTCACTGAAGAGAACTCTTCTTAAAACTCTGCATCCATTTGCGCTCGCCGATGTAGCCAGTGTGCCTGTATCACTCGCACTTGAAAGTCGCGTCCGTGGAGATTCTGGTGTAGTTGTAGATGGTACGCATATTTACTACGGTGCAATATGCGCATGACTGAGGACTGCCTTATGAACCATTTTGTGCTATGACCCTTGAACTGGTATGTGCATTGTTTACTATTGCGCTTCGCACAGCTTCTTCATTGCCTCCAGAGATTACTGGAGCATCGCGAGCAGGTGGTGCTCTTCCAAATGATCCTGTTACACGAAGGCGTCTTTCAACGCTTCGACAAGTGTCTGCAGTAGATACCCTCCTTCCTGGAAACTATTCTTCATACAGGCGAATTGCTCTTTATCTCTCCATAGATTAACAGCATGTCAACACAGTCTTCGGTTGTATACATTATGACAGCAGCTGTGTCTCCTAGGACTGTTTCAAATACTCAGTGGATAATGGAGAGTTTATTCACGATAAGCATTGACGCGGGTGCAAATAGCTAAAGCCACCTCGCAGGTGTGAAGTATTATAAGCTTAGTTGAATGCGTCAAGCATAATATCGAGCACAATAAAACACCTACTACAAAGTATAAATTATCCACCTATCAGTGGAAAAATGACGATTATTCTATTTTGTGCACATTTATAATGTTATCAAAAATGTTATTTGTATCATAATATCAAATTATATGCCCAAAGAGAGAAAACAAAAGGTAATAAAAAGTTTGAACTTAACACGAAGGATTTGAACCCGAACGGGAGTGGAACAGTGGTGAAGTAATCATCATTATATTATTCGGCCAATGCCACCTTGAGAACTGGGGTTCCTATACAAATAAATAATTGCAGAACTCACACCACATCTCGAATCTTTACGCGCCTTTTGCAGCTTCAGACAGTGTTTGGAGCTCGTTTTGGTAGTTTTAACTCAAATAAACAAACTGGATCTCTCATTCCAATTACTGTATGAGCTGAAGTATGTCATAGTTTGTGACAGAAGCAAAATTATATACCTAATACTTCGCATTTTTTGACAAGGCTGTACAACAAACCTTTGGCTTAATTCAATTGGTCTCACTGCGTAGATCTGCCATTTTTTCTCAAAACGTTTTGTCAACCCATGCATGTTATAATTTGTTCCTTCATGGGCGTTTACAGAGATATATGAATGTATGCTAAAGAATAAAAGTTTGCAAAATCAGCTAAAAGTGCTATTTCAGCTCCAAGTGTCACGGTGGGATATTTTTGGCATCGACGTTCATGGCGATTGCATTCTGTCCCGCAAAACATTTATGCACTGACTTACCTATCCCACCTCTATAAGGTGTTATGCAAATCATCCATTAGAAGGCATTCAAGAAAGTCGTAAATCACATATGTCGCTTACCACGTTGCATAAATTCAAAAATAAATAGGGGCAGCTGACTCACCTGGTATATATTACATTATATATATATATGTTTGTGTGTGTGTGTTTTGTAGAACCATCCGATTATTTGATGGGAGACAACATTTAAGCAATTATTCCTCTTCTTTTTTGTGTTACTTGACTTCCTAGTCTCTCTGTATTTATTTCTCCCGCTGGTCTTCCTTTCCTCCTGTTTGTGAGGGCTGTTAGTCGCGAAGTCATTTGTCCTGCAACATTAACAAACACGAGTCACAAATTATTTCGTCTTTCACCCCCAAGGTGCAGTGACTTCCAATGCAACTCCACTTGATTTGTGTACCGTTAAATCTACGTAACTTCCAATTGACTGAAGTATAGTAGTATCACAATATATATGTATGTACATTGAGGTATTTAAAACGAACTCAAATAAGGTAATTTATTTACTCGTTTTCATTACTAGCCTACATTTAATTTACTACTAAGGCGGATGGAGAGGAAGGAGAGGCGGCAGCTTTATTGCCGCATTTTTCCACCCTGGTCTACCGCCGTAACCCTCTATCTAACATCTTCATCCCGTTGGTTTGTATTTTGCGTGAACGAGCCGTCAATGACCGCCCAAATTTCGTTCTGCACGCGTAAGTGAGAGAACGCTGACACCTGCTATTACTTCCTGAGACTTCTTAGTTGCCGATCTCCGTAGTGTAGTCGGTGTATAGTTCCGATCCGAGTGGAACATGTATTACTGCTTTACCTATTTGCTTTTTAACTCGTGCAACATAGCGTATGATGTGCTTTTTATTGTTTTCTAAAGTGTTCATATGCATTTGTTATTTAAGTGTCGTTACCTCATTGTGCATTGCCCTTCAATACATTGTGATTTCTTAGCTACTGCGGAGGTTTCCTTTTTTCCCTTTCATTTCTTTGCTTTCATCTAGATCTGCCCTACTTTCGTCACGTGGTTTGCTCTTGTAGCCAAGATTAAGGCTTCATTCGCTCCCATTCGTAATACCTGTGGCTCTGCGGGATTATTCTCTGAATTTCCATGCTTAAGCAACATTTTTCAAAACCTTTATAACATACGCATTCATTTTTTTGCCTAATATAAAAAAAGGTATTTCGAATAATTACGTGACCTCATCTTGTGTAATTGAATCTGCTTTCGCGTTCAGAATGGTTGCTGCTATAATCAGTTCTGGGCATCTTATCAGAATGAATCGTTTTAGTAAGGTTAACAGAGTTGTCCACGCGTGCAATATAATCCACATAGGGGACAAAATTCTTGTTTCTTGCCGTATTGTGTGCGTTATTATTGCAAGTGGTGCCTATGATGGATACAAATGCGGCATTTCCAATGATCATTGACATTCAAACCCTGGGTGAGCTTGTAAATACTATTGACTAATTTTGCGCTGCTCCACGCTATCCCGTTTTTCTTTGTGTGTGTTTTTTCTTCATGCAACAAAATACTATGAGCTGAGGTAGTTGGTCTTCACTTGTCTGCCACACTAAATCTAACATTTATTTTCTTGAAAATGTTATTACTATAGAGTCCATTACAATACATACTACAAATTACTTGTAAAATTGCGTTATCCTCCTTTCCTAAAAGTTTCTTATTTATAGTTCCCGCCTGTAAAGTTTAACTTGAAAAATTCAGCTCCAATTCACCTAACGTTTGCCATCATTCATATGGAAATATCTCAACTTAAAAAATGCTAAGATTAAAATGAATTGCATTTTGACGTGTAATCTCAGACATCTGTGAGACATGCTAGCTATAATTTTGTTACTTATCTACTATAGAAGGTATGAAAAACTCATAAATCTCTGCTAATTAATGCACGCCTATAGGAATGTATATCTGAAATACACTTTAAGCTTCTTTTTACATACACTCTGTCGAGCCCTGAGCTTCTGGAAACTCAACATACTTCGCTGAAAACTCCTTGTCTGAACAGTTGGTATCTTAAAAATATGTGGAAACAACAGGGTCGCATTTCCGATTACGTACAGCACCTCACTTAAGATATTTTTCCCTTTTATACCCCCAGAAATCAACAGTTAGGTCCCGTAGATTACCACCTGATCTACAAAAATACTTATATTAACATCTGGAGGTACAAAAAGATACGCTACAGTGCATTAAAACAAACCATTCGAACAATTTTCAAGCATTTAAGAACTATTATAGAAATTTAAAACCCAAAACTTTTACTTCGTACCGTCTTTCATCTTTTTTAATTCTCATAATTTATTACACGGCCGCAAAGGGCAACATATTTCATAATTTCGTGTATGAATGGACCTCCGCTAGTGTGTGGCGATGGGAACTGTAAAGTTGGTGATTCTCATTTCTCGTGTGTATTGTGTGTGTGTGTCTGTCTGAGTGGGTGGGTGTGTGTGGCAACATCTTGGCGTTCCTGTAAAATCAGCGTTAATTATATAAGTTCTGCAACCTTTCTTGATTCCTTCTTTTCACGTGTAATATCGCAAAATCCTACTTATATGTACGATTTGTTGTTTTGTAGAATTTTTGACCTGCATCATTTAATTCAGAGGCTTAACGTTTGGTACTCTCTTGTAAAAACCCTCGTTTACCAGTACTTATTGCAAACCGAATCTACGTAGGTTGCCCCATTCCGTATGTTGTGAATTAACGTAATTACTGACAACTTGAGCACCCGTTCTACTTTCCCTCTATGTATGTCCGTCTGTCTGCGACCTGTAAGCTCTTGTAAAAAAAATTAAATTAAGTTTTACATTTAGACGTTCCCTAACTGATGTGGCCCTTAGCGTCCCATTCCATATTGGGCGTGAAAGAACGGTAATTTTCGCAAAGGCCTCTTTATCAGGCTTGGGGTTCTTTTACGTGTCGTAAAACTACGACACGGAACCATCGGCTTTCCTTCCCTTCATAAGGAAGCCACACTATGGATTTTAAAGCCCGAAAAAATCCATCAGCCTCCGCCGGGGTTAAACCTGCGACCTTGAGTACTAGAGGCTAGCATGATAACCACTACATCATGGAGGACGACATAAAGCTGTTGTAAAGTTTGGAAATGGTCTTATTAGCCTAAGTAATAGCTATGTTACTTCGCTCATGAATACTAGTCCTGTATATGATTGCATATACTTCGGCGCACCGTGGTGACAAATGACGCCATCCTAGATGAATTCAGCTACGTATTCTGTCGATGCCTTTTGGAATGCGCGGAGTTCCAAATATCTGCACAAAATTTCGTTGGTCGCTACTACATAACGGCTATCTGTTTTCGATTTCGGGAACGATCCTAGGATGTCAGTTGATAATCTTTCTCCCAGATAGTTAGTTTATGGGCTGCTTTAGTCCTACGGCTTGCTGGTTCAGTGCCCCTTTCGTTACTGGCATGAGAACAAATCTTTCCATATAATTCCGCGTATCATTTTTATGGTGTTCCAGTACTAATGCGAATTAATTTTGTAAAAGTGTTTGGCAAATCCCAAGTGTTCACATAGTGCACCGCCACCAAAGTATCTCTTGATTTAAACCTTCTGGTACAAATACTAAATGCACGTCTCCTGTAACATCTGTGTTTTTCCTATACAGTACACTGGACTTTAACACACAAGTTGCGGACCGTCGGGTTAACTTAGCATTAGCCATGCTCGGCTGCTTCAGAGCCTATATCAGTAGTTTCAACTAGGGTCCTTTTCTTACTGTTGAGCTATTTCTATTGGTTCTAGTAGACAGGTAATACTATCCTCGCTTTCCTGAATTACTTCAGTCTCCGGCGGATCAGCGGGCATTCCGACAAGTAGGTCCGCGTCTTCATGTTTGGCTCCTGATTTGTGTGGAACTGTGTAGTCGAACTCCTAAAGCATTAAGCTATAGCGTGCCAATCTTCCTAAAAGATTCCTGACCTTAAGTTAACCGACACAGGCGTGCGTGGTCTAACGCTATACTTACTGGGTAAACGTATATGCACTGACGAAACCTCATAAACCATAGATGACCACTAATAGCTCCTGTTCTGATATCCTGTAATACTTTTGGCTTTGCTGAAGCTTCTAGACCCAGAAGCTGTTGGGTGCATTTTCCCTCCCAGTTCTTGAACAAGACAACAACACACTGTACCGTGCATGCTGGCGTTACAGTGTATTTGCGATTTGACCGCAATGTGCTAAGACCGTAGCCTTCAAAATTTCTTTTGTAATTTTTGGAACGTATCTTGCGATTTTTGCCCCACACAAAAATTTTCTCGGCTCTTCTTACACCGTTTAGTGGTCTCGCAACCGTTGGAAAGTTACTGAAAATTCCCCAAATAAAGGAAAACTAGCCTAGCATTTGTCTTATCTCCCTAATATTCCTTACAGTCCTTAGATATGTGACTGAATTTTATCGTTGTTGGGCTCTATGCCCGCTGCCGAAACTTTGTATCCTAGTAGTTTTATTTTACGCATCCCCCCAAAAAGAAACAATTGTATGCCTTGAACTTAAATATGTGTGCCTCCAATTTTTAATACTGTCTCCAGGTTTGACAATAATTCCTGAAACGTGCGCGCAAAGGCAATTTTGTGTACCTAGGTATATCAGTTTCTTCTTGTACGTAGATCTCCTAGTAATTTATTTCCAATATCTGTGAAAATCTCTTGTCAGCCTCAGCCTTGCTAGATAAAAGCTTCTGCTTTCAAAATAGAATTGTTCATCCGGAGAAACGAGCGAAGTGTTTTTTAATTTCCTCGGCCAATGGTACCTTAAAGTATGTCCTGAGTAGATCACGCTTGCAATAAGATGTTGAACTTCCCAGGTACCTAAGCAGGTCGTCTATTAATGGTAGCGGGTATGTCGACGAGACCATTTGCGCACTGAATTTCCTGTAATCTACGCAAAAACGATATTCTCCTGTTTTGCTTTTGAATAGGATCACCCGTAAGCTCCAACAACTTTGTCACTCCGAAATTATTCCCGCGTCTTCCGTTTCCTTAACCTGGCTGTCAATAATAGCTAAAGCTTTTACGAAGGGCGGTATTTGGAGGCATGGGGTGAAAATTTAAATTCCATCTCTGGGTTTCTCAATTTGATATTATATACCCTATCCTTTCGCAATAGCTCTAAACAGGTGTGGTGGGCACTGTTCTCCTCTGACTAAACGTTTTTGCCAAATATGGGCGGGGTGAGTAATTCCTGACTGAGTGACGTTGTGCGTCTGTGTTGGAGAGTGGTGGTAGCGAATTTGGTTTAATTTTCTGCACCTGCCGTGTTAATTCCCACATCGTTTTAGTCATACCTTGTTCGTGCCGGCTGGGAGTGGTGACCAGTACACTAATTAGGTCAACCTTCTGTCCCGTCACATAATAAGCTGACTATTCTCCGTACAAATTCAACTAGGACATCCACAGCTTGAGGGTTGTTACGCAACACCAATTCTATGCGCGATGGTTTTAACCCTATTAGGATATGTTTCACCTATTACTTTTCTGACCTCTCGAGGTAATTGGATCGCACAGCGCTATCACGTCGTATGCTTACTGTTCCGTGGGTTTGTTTAAATCCTCCACCCTACGCCTTAGTTTAAATTCAAGCATTTCCTCTTCGGCCGCGTGAGCATATGCATCTAATAATCCTTTCTTCAGATTTTTCTATGTCGTATCCGCGTTTCTGTAGGCGAACGTTTCATGCCAATTTAATGCTGTATTGTTCACATAGGACGGAAAGTATTGCACTTTATGTTGCTCTGCCCAGTTGTTGGCGCACGCAATTGTTTTAAATTTATAGAGGTAGTCCCTTACACTCACTTCTGGTTTACTCGAAAACATGCCCGAATCTAGAGGAGGACGGATAAACTGGATATGCTAACCTACACTCACTACTGCACTACCTCCTGCCACAGGTGAGTCCATTCTGCCATTTACGCTTCTAATTTTATCATCAGTTCTACCCACATTTACGTGTGTGCCTATCCTATAACTGCCAGGGCTTGGCGTGTAAAAATTTTTCCGGGGTGTAGCCGAATTTGATTTGCGGTTTGCGCGTGCACTGCTAACTCTTTAGAAATTTCCTTTAAATCCGTAAAAGTCAGTTCCAGAAACTTGTTCGCTCTGCATTCCCGCTAGACCCTCACAGAGCTTTCTGATTTCCTGCGACACGGAACTGGTGGGGTCTGGTGGAGTGTGTAGTGCCGCATGAAGGCTCTACCATGCAAGCTATGTTAGGACTTATTATTCCAGTCTATTTTGTAACTGAAAAAGAAGGCTTATAAGCTAAAGCTATACATACGCTATTTCTGACTACTCAGAATACTGCATACATCTAAGAATGGGTCATGATATAAGGAGCGAGTGGATGGCTATTACTGATTACAGCATTGTGGAACATCTTCATGTAGAGATTGAATTTAACGTGCCCTATGTTTGGGGATTAAATAAGTTGGAGCTTTGGAGACCTCGGGGGAGATGCAGAGGAGAGGGAAGAGAAAAAAATGTAGTTAATTTTGACAAAGAGGCGCTATACCTGACTACCAGCATATTTATAGTGACTACCACATCCAAGCGCTTTTCTCAAATTTATACCATGAAATTCGCCATAATTGTGAACGAAAATGTCACTGGAACACAAACCATTATTGTGACGGCGCTAAAACCGGCGACACACCGATAATGTAGGGCACCCTTATGGCAGTTCGTCCAGTGGCTCTCACAGTAGGGGGAATAGGCCTAAATAGTAGGGTCGACTGGTATCGATGTGCGAGTATCCATGGGGGGTTTCGAGGAGAGAGGTGTGTCAAATAAGTAGCAGGGGTTGTATGAAAGCTAAAACTGTGTTCTGGAACAGACAGAAGTGGTAGTATTTGTCCATTGTAGATGGGACGTAATGCATGAACATAATTGTATCTACACAACCCCCTTACCTGGCAAACCTGGCTGGATTTGTGACAGTAAGTTAAGGCTTAACTTATTAGGGTGGAACGTAGTAGCACTTGACGAACGTAGCCCCTGCGTCGTGGCGTGTCGGAGAGAATTGAGAGAGATTGACCTGCATTCATATATATATATATATATATATACATATACACCTATCTGCAAGCTAAGTAACTAATCTCTCGCCATAGAAGCCGGCACTTCCAACAATATCGCTTCTTTCGACATTGCAAGAAAAACGATGCAACTCCCAGACTGTGCTTTAAACTTCACTGTGGGTCACTAAAATATGACCACAATTTGAGCTTTTAATCAAATCGACAAAATAAGATGATGACACTCCATGATAATATGAAGAATGTGTCAAATTCAAGTGGTTATATTTATATCAACACCTACAAGGCTCTTTAACTATTTCATTCATTTCCATGTTTACCTTCTGCCTGGTGGAGAACAGCTTTTAGTTTCTGGGAGGGATTGCTTTGATATACCTTCTCTCTCTATCTAGGGTACGGAAGTTCCCGTACAATACTTGCGGAAGGAATTCCACAGCTGTGCTACGCCAGCTCGCACACTGACTTTGTACAATCTTTAACTCGCAGGTCTAAACTTTCAAACAAACTGGTCGTTGCAACTCGGATATTTTTTTCTTTGCACACGCTAATACGTGACACACCGAACTTCCTTTCTGGTCACAACACAACATGAACAACATCAAATACCCTTACTTACACAGATACAATATAAATATCACAATATACTTTTAACGGTAACTTTCACGCGATAACATGTAATTGAACATGAATATATATATATATATATATACACTAGTGTGCACAACTTAAGAACGGAAGTAATTTTCGCATGCTATGTGACACTGCCAAGTAGCATAGCCCAATGAAACTTGAATCATACATAGAGGGAACTGCTACCGTATGCTACTAAACCAAAAATGCAATGAGACGAACAGAAGTGTCACCTTTATTCATAGACCATAAGCTACACTAAAGTCAATACGACATATGATGGCTCTCTAGTTTTACAGAATGATCGTTGGTGTATGTGGATGTGCTGCAATGCGCCTCCCCAAGCATCACAAACATGTTCGATGGGATTTAAATCGGGGGAACGGTCAGGCCCGGTCCATTCGCCGAATATCCTCTCGTTCCAAGAGATCCTCCAACTGCGCTGTTGGATGCGGTCGCGCATTGTCATCCATAAAAATGAAGTCAGGGCCGACTGCACCCCTGACAAGACGCTATGGGGAAGGGGTACAGTATCACAATAACGTTGACCTTGAGCGTACCGTGTTCAAAGATTTGGAGGTCGGTGCGCCCATGCAACATTATGCCTCCCCAAACCATAACATTCGGACCACCAAAACCATCATGCTCAGGGATGTTCCTGGGTTCATTACGTGTTCCCACCTCTCGCCAGGTGAGGGTACGTCGAGAATCTCTACTTAGACTGTAGACTGAACCTGCTCTCATCCGAGAAGTACACGCGACCCCATTCCTCGTTGGTCCAATTTTGATGCTCTTGGAACCATCGCAAACCGTGCCACCGATGTGCGGATGTCTATGGAACATAACGTACTGGACGTCGGGCAAAGAGACCACTTCTGTGTAGTCGCCGTGCCACTGTGTATCGTGAGATTGCCTGCCTAGCTGACCTGTTAAATGCGGTTGCAATTGCACCCGCTGTTTGGCGTGGATACCTTCTTGCCTGTTGCGCAATGTGGCGGTCATCTGCTGCTGTAGTTGAGCGTGGTCGACCGCCACCTCTCCTTGGGACAGTAATGCCTGTGGTTTGGAAGGTTCCCATGTACGTGAAGCAATACTGTGAGTAATTCCATACTCCTGGCTCCTGAGCAACACTCGTAACACTTCGCACTTCTTCCAGTTTCCCGATGATTCTTCCCCGTGTGAAGTCATCCAAATGGTGTCTACGGGCCATGTTGCAATGAAGAACACCACTACAGTGCACCGTAATAGCTCGCTAATTGCCACACACCGTTGTAGATAGTCGAAGCAGCGAACCTAAAAACGTAGACTGTACATCATTTTTTATGAAAGTCATATTAGGAAAGGTTTCTTCACATAGGCATGTTGTGCCAACACTTGTCATTAGAGGGGCTGTAAAACAGCGTAGTTTGGGGAATTTTCAGATGATAGTTGTTTGTATAAATCAAGTGTTACATTTTTCTCATTACATCCAGCTATGGTTTCCAAATGCTTCACTTCATTTTCCAAGTTGAAACATGATAAGGAATGAACATTGAAGGGGTTTGTATATAGACTCAATTCATTTTCCATATTCTTTAGATCGGAAAATTTGGTTTCAAATTTAAGAGATAGTTGCTGTAGGATTTTTCTATAGCCACCTAATAGATTTATAGTCGTAAGAACTGTAGTCAGCGGAAATTACACATATCTCTGACAGATAGTTGCTTATGCGCTATTGACAGTTTTTTTTAAATGTATTTACTGCCCCAGTTAATGAAACAATACTCTCGTTGTTTCCTTGCAGACCTATGCTCAGTGAATGAAAATGACCACACAGGTCCGTCATAAATACCAGATTGCGCACCCATTGAAGCTGTGATAGTTCTGGTACCGCTGTACCCTGAAAGTATTATTTTTATGGGCAGTTATATAAATTATTATAGAAATCAAACGGACCGTTACAAGCTCTGATACTAACATGTGTTTCAGAAATTCGTCTTTTTCAGAGAGTAGGGTATAAGTCGTCTTAATACTGCTCTTCTGCTTAACTACCTTACTTTCGAATAATAGAGTAAGGTTGAGTATTCAGATCCTAAAGTGTTTAGAAATTCCTGAAACCTGTGGTATCTCAATGAACTTAATTTTATTTAATTTACCGTCTTAACAACTGTACTCATCCCATCATTCAGATTAGCGGACTGAGCACATAATGCCTCTCTATGAATTATGAAATGAATATTAACAAGATTTGAATGGGGTATATTAATGCTGGACAACAACCTGCTAACTCTATTGACAAATCCTCTGTCTTTCCCAATCATCGAAAGTGCCCGATCAGTAGTAATTTAAACTATTTTTCCCATTCTAATCCGTCTTTCTGACAAACACTATAAACAGCGTCAAAACCATCTTCCCGACATTTTCTACTTTTCAGTACAATGTCTGAAAGCTCTTCTACGATGCCCAATCCCACATCTACCCCCCCCCCCCCCCCCCCGAATATAAACCTGTAGATGAGCACTGCCAGTCCTATCAATTGGCTCATTAAGTTCCAGAGAGAAATACAGGAATGATTGAACATTTTCTTTGAACGTTTTCTCATATCATTATTCATTTTCTCGACTCTACGGGTAACTGTACCTCTGGAAAGACTGATGGATGTAAAGAAATCGATTTTTCCAGGGAAAACTTCCTCTGCAGCTATTATAAAGGCCTCTTTTATAAGTTGGCCTTCACTAAGGCATTTTAAATTTATTGCAATTTGATGAGCTATACAATAGCTTGCACGCACAGACATTTCTGTCTGCTTACCTTTCAAATGTATCGCCTATTCTATTAATAATATTTTTCTGTTGAATTCTTCTACTTGCTTTGTCCGCTCTGGTCCTGTTAGCATAAATTGAGATTCAATAATAATAATAATAATAATAATAATAATAATAATAATAATAAATTATAATTTAAAAATGCTTACCTGAAGTCATCTGAAGTCCACATTCCTCTGCATGACATATAAAGCAGCTTTCTTTACACTGAAAGGCGAGGTATATAATAGTTTTGCGCAATTGAGGCATTTAACTTTGTGATTATTCTGAATAACAAAATAACCATTTTCTCGGTTGGCATGGTCATCGCCTGGATATCGTGTTATTATCTAGTTTTTATCTCGATACAGCACTATTGACAGACTATTTCGCAGCAGAAAAGACCACTGAACATCAACTCCTGTCAACCAGTGCAGCGCTGTGCTCATATCACGTCAGTTGAAACATCAAGGATGGCAATGGTGGGAGACATTACGACACTACCAGTCGTACATTGTGCCACAGTTGAGCACCCGTAGGTTAAGCCAACTTCTCTACAAACGGTTTCCTTTCAGTACTGGAAACACATAGTTTTCATCTGCAGTCCAGGGTTCCGTCACTAACTCCACCAAAACCCCACGATTATTTCTTGGGCGATTCGCAACATGCACTTCTATGTCCAATTTGAGATGGGGCAAGACTCGCTTTAACCATCAAACATGATAAAAGTAGAAATAGATGCGATGGAACCTGACACAGGTCGGCTTGCATTAACAGCGTCTGAAGACTCACAAATGACGCGTTATACCCTTTGTATAGGTTCCTGTATCTCCATATTTTCTGCTAACTTGGAATTTTTCACGATAAAAGTAGAAACCTTTTTTTTTGACTCGTTTTGAGTTTACTACGAAGATGAACTGATCGACACAAAAACCCGGCTATTGCTGATTGAGAAACATTCTCAACTTAAACTTGCACACTAGTATCTAGGAGGGACAACCTAACACTGACTGACCATCTTTAGTAAAATCACAACCCTTGTTACAATAGGGATGGCGCACGGAATACGACCGCCGTATCTTTGACAGATACAGGGTACTAAACAATAGCTTGAGACCTTTGGAGTGTACTGAAGGCTATTGACCTGCGAAAAATCCGTGTTTCTACTTCACATACTTTAAGCTTTATGTATTGACTCAACAGTTAATAAATTTTGCCACTATTACACTGTCAAACCTAGCTAATTTGGAATTAACACATTAATATAAAGTATAACTGTTGGCATATTATGTCATCACCATAAAAATCTGAACACCTCACAGAAAAACTCTTTTTTGAAGTGTTATAATGAAAGAGGAAAGAAAAAAAACAGAGCTGATGGACTATTTTATCCAATTATTATTCAAATTATTCTTCGTTGTTGTGGAGTGGAAGAGCGGAATTTAGAGATTATCAAAATACTGGCAAACAAAATTATATCCCAAGCTTATCTACAAACGCGCTGCAGTTCAACAACTGACATAAGGGCATACCATACTCGCTTTCCTGCCCAAACAACAGTCTCTCCTGGCTGAATGGCACGAACGTCATTTTGAATACCCGAAAAAAGAGAAATACTCGTCAAGTATCAATGCAATAATGTGATGTGCATTGTTATTGTAGGAAAAAGTACAAAAACCTTTTGTTAAAATAAACGCAATGCTGCTTCCTATTAGTTTTTCTTGTTACTGATGTTCTATAATACAAAAGTAAAAATAGAAATCATTACGCTATTGCTGAATATAAAAATGCTAACAACCGTGTTAAACTCTCATGGTGCCGTGTGCTGAAGTAATTGGTACTGTACAATTGTATTCACATAATATCTTCTCTTCTTTCTGTGATTTCCTGCTTTTTTGTACAGTTCAGTTAAACGTTCCTCACTACCTACATGCAATATATAAAAGAAAAAGGAAACCGACAGATCACATTCCGCATTCAAAAAGAAAGGAAAGAAAATTCTAAATCATGGAAAGAAGTATTCTTTTTTTAAACAAAACGTAACGCGATAAATATTTGATCAGGGTAAACTGCACACCAATGCATCAGCGTTCACCGCTGTATTTTTTTAAAACTTATTTCTAGACGCTACTGTCTATCCGTGTTGGATGGCTACTGAGCAAACGGTCGTAGTGTAATGTCTTGAGTTCTGTATCCATTCAGTGAAGTTAATTTCGTGATGTGTTGCTTCTTATTAAATCACAGGTTCGTTGTATATTCTACTAGACAGACACAAACACACAAACACTCAACACTAGATATCCATGCCCGAAGCGGGATTCAAGTCCACGACTCTTTTACGGCGGAACGTCAACGGCAAACGCTCCAATGACCACGGCTACCGGGGCCGGCACTGCAGTTTAAGTGACTGGTTATTTCACAAGCGCTCACCTTTTTTTTTTTTTTTTGATAACAAATAATTCCTGTGTCTAGTTCTTCAAAAAGGAGAATTGCAGAGTGCGCCCTAAGCAGTGTGCCCTTTAAGTGAGCAAAAGCACTCCTCCGTGGTAGGATCGCAGCAAATTTTTTTTTTTATTTTTTTATTTTTTGTTTTTATTTTACAATTATTTAAGCAAGGAAGAACAGGATCCTAACAAAAAGGGAAAAGGGTATTACTTTGCTAGTGGAGCTTAAATCTGAATATCCAAGGCTGGAATGGCCCTGTTCTGTGTTGCCGAATCATCTGCCATCTCTCAGCACGTAAAAATTGTCGTAGATGAGGCAGTACACAATCAGCTGGATCGTCCAACGTTTGTAGCCAAGTAAAGGTGCCCATAATCAGCCAGAGTAGGGAATTATACAATGGGGGGCTTACTTTAGGAAGGTTCAAATGCAAAATATCAAAGGGTTGAGGAATCCATCCGGTAGGTATCCAAGTACGACAATATCCTAAAACCCAAGTCCAGACCACCGTTTTACCGGAACATTCCATCAGTCGATGAGGAAGGGAATCTGCGGCATTACAAAGTGGGCAGTTGTGGGAAATAGCCATCCGGTGGCGATAGAGTTTGTCCGCCGTTGGAAGGATTTCGTTTACCACCGCATACGTTACTGCCATCCAATCTAACTTAATCTGTGGAAGGCTAAAACATCTCCAAATGCATCTCCAGGGCAGTTGTGGGTATTTCAGCTGGACATGAGGGATAATAGGAGTAGCTTGAACAAGAAAGGTGTAAATCTTCTTCACCGTACTAAAGTCACCATTCCCCACTTTCTCCGGTGGTAACTTCTCCAAGACCTGATAAACTTCACGTAACATTTGGGAAACCTTGTCACGCTCGCCCCGATTAAAAAAGGATGAGTATTGTCGTTGTAGCGCAATATCCACGGGGTCACCCTGGTTATTCATGGCAAGCAAGAGCATTCGAATCATCAAGGCCTGAGACTGACGAACCACCTCTAATAATCCCCAGCCACCTTCACCTTTAGGGAGACGGAGTTGCGTACGCGCAATGCGATAAAGCTTTCCTGTCCAGATAAAATAACCTAATATCTGTTCTATTCTCTGGCAATGGCGTTTTGAGGGCGGAAGAACAGATGCAAGGAACCAAATTCTGCTGAGCGCAAAGCTATTACAAAACCATATACGTTGTACCAAATTCAGCATCCTGGTTTTCTGCTGATACATCACACCACGTAAGATATTAATACGAGACGTCCAGTTGTATTCCCGCATATCCTCTGCGTCAGTACTAAAGTAGATCCCCAGAACCTATGTACGCTGCACAACAGGTATGCCCAAAACTGATGTATCCGGAGGTTGTAACCCAATGGGCAATATCTCGGACTTCCTCATATTAAATGTCATTCCGGTATTCTCCTCATATTGCTGTAAACAATCTTTTAGGCGTATAATATCGCGGGGTGTGGTAACCATTACAGTAATATCGTCAGCGTAGGCTCGTACCACCAGTCTCTGACCATACACATCGATTCCGGTAAGAGTAGATTGAAGACGTCGAAGTAAAGGATCAACATACAAGGCAAATAGTATCATAGACATGGGACAACCTTGTCGGACGGAACGTTTAACCGGTATAGCAGCTGTGAGATACCCATTGCAGAGAAGCTTAGACGAAGCAACATCATATAGGGCTCGGATAAGATTACGGAGCTTATCGGGCACTTTCAAGGCAACCAAACGTTTCCATAGTGCCCCGTGAACGACGTTGCCAAAGGCCTTCTCAAGATCTAAATTAATGACTGCAGCGGACTGGTGTTCCTGTGCACAGTGCAATATACCACCTCTCAATGCCGCCAGCGTATGATGAATGGCCGTCCCCTTATGTACGGCAGCCTGCATCTCGCTAAGTATATAGGGTAGAATCTTCTGCATACGACCACTAATGATTTTAACAAACAACTTGTAGTCACAGTTCAATAACGTGATCGGCCGATAATCCTGTGGAGTCTTCGGCTGCGCACACTTCGGAAGCTGGACCACTATCCCATCTGCAAAAGTAGGCGGCAATCGCTCTGAGGTCCACATTACCTGGAAAACCTGAAGTAATTCTTCCCGAATATAGCGCCAACAGTGCTTGTAAAATTCATATGGTAGACCATCAGGTCCTGGAGACGCATGCAACTTTGACGACTGGATCACTTCCATGAACTCTGCTGCTGAAACAGGCGTCGTATCATGCCGCAGCTCCTCCGGGACAACCGGAGCAACCCCAGACATATACTCGTCCACAGCACTGGAGCATTCCGCTGGGACGGAGAAGCGTTGGACGTAAAAGGAGTGCACTGCACGAAGAACTCCGGCTGTAGTGGAAATTTTCTGTCCATCAACCTCCAAATGAGTGACGAGCTTCCGGCGACCATGTTTACGTTCCTTCGCCAGATGGTAAAAACTCGCCTTTTCCCCAAACACCACTTCCGCCGAGTGTACTTTGGACAAACACCCCTGTAACTCGTTAGATTTTCGGGCCTTAATGTGTTCTTTGATGCCTCTCATAAGAGACTGAACATCATCACCTTGCTGTTGGCGTATGTGTAGTTCCTGAAGGACTTGCAGGTAATAGTTCATGGTTTCCCTCCTAGCCAGAGCTCGACGACAGGCTGCAGCCCGAAAGAAATAACGAAGCGCAGGCTTGTCTTTACACACCCACCAGAAGGCTTTATTCTGTGCTAGCAGAAAGGATACCCGCAACCGCGACCAAAGATCCTGAAAATCCCTTAGCACGTCCTCATCCATAAGCAACGAGCAGTTTAATTTCCAATAACCTCTACCTCTACTGTAGATCGCTGCCCTACCTTCAAAGGCATGTATGAGTGCATTATGATCACTGAATGCGACAGGCACTATCTCTGTACGATGAAGACGTGATAAGAGTTCAGCCGGCACATACATGCGGTCCAGTCGCGATGCTGATAGGGCTCTCACGAAAGTAAATTGTACTGCGGAACCATGCGTATGCTCCCAGGTATCCTTTAACCGCATTTGCTCCACCAGCTGCTGCAAAGTAACACATCCATTAAAGGCTCCACGTTGATCTTTGGCCGCCAACGTACAATTAAAGTCACCGACAAGTACAAAGGTAGCACCCGATGGGATATGTGTCAGGAGGTCTTGCCGAAAAAACTCCTCTCGTTGTTTGCGTTTATTACTACCAGCAGGTGCGTAGATATTCACGAAAGTCACGTCATCATACACTGCCGAAAGAACCCTACCGGAAGGATGGTATCCAAAACTGTGTAAGCGTAAGCCTTGTCTGTAAACAATCGCCGTACCGGAACCCTCGGGGCTAAGATTGGTCTCGTAATCGAAGCCATACAAAAAATCCAGATTACAAAGATTCACCTCCTGTAAAAAACAAATGTCTATGTCATTACTGATCAAAAAGTCCCTTAAAAGTTGTTGTTTAATAACCTGTCGCAGGCCGTTAACGTTGAGCGAAGCCCATATTTGAAGACCTACCGGCATTTAAAGGGCAAGGATCGTATATTCAATAGTTGCAAGCGGAGAACAACCAGTGAGCACTGCAGAAACAACACAATCTCAATCATCACTATCCGGGTGCGGGTCATCCTTTGTAAGTTTAGGGGAACGTTGGTGATCCTCAAAATCATCGCTGTCATCTACTGCCGGCCTCTTGCCTGAGTCCGCCTCTTTCGTTGTGGAACGAGCCGGAGAGTTACCGGGCAACGGTTGCATATCTTGGGAGTGCTGTCGTGTCATGGCACTTTCTACATCCATCCGCCTATGCTGGCTCCGTATCCGAGGATCTCGACTAGACAAAGAAGCAGAAGGTTTTTGCCTTAAAAGTGCTACCTCACTCGCCGATATCTCTACTTCTTCATCACAAACGATCTCCATGTCCCCATCCTGAGAATTTTGCGAAAAAGAGGGTACCTCGGGCATTTCGAACGCCGACTTCCGATCAACAAAGGGCGTAATAGATCCGTCCACAATTGCATGTTCTGTTGCTGCAGTCAACAGCGGTGTCTCCGCCCCAGCAGGACCACCACTTCCTGAATCTGAAGAGTGCGCTGGAAGGTTCACCGACAAAGGTTCTACCACAGACGTTTGTGACATAATGGAAGCCTGCTTCTGGGCGACTGCATCAGAAGAGGTGGCAACACTCGCCGCCTCACTGAAGGTTACCGGTCGATTCCTTGGAGTTATCGGTAGCCGCGTGGCACGTAGAGGACAAGCTGCTTTTAAGTGGGTAGTGTCATGACACAAATGACAAGCCTGTGGTTGGCCGATGTAACTGATGGCAATCAAATACGAATCGATAACTAAACTAGCCGGTATATGACGTTTGAGCCCCATTTTTACAGCATGCACTCCGTTGTTAGACGAAAGAAGATACTGCGAGCCCCATCTTTCCCTACGGATATCATACACTGTACCATATTTACTTAGTTCCTGTGACAGTACCGTAAAGGGCACCTCAGAAGGCAGGTTAAACACCCGAACATTTACTGTTTGCTGATCACCCGGTGTAATATTCACTTTTGTTATGTCGCCGGAGGCGTATGTAAAATTTTGTTCCTCTTTAAACCGCGAGAGAAGATTATCATACAATACCGCCGATAACAATTTCACATAGATAGCTCGTTCCCTGGTGTGAAGCTGGAGCGTGTCGACCTGATCAGCTTGAAGCCCCATGAAGTTCACTAGCCACTGGTGGATTTCTAGTGCAGTGGGTTTAATCGCCGTCGTCGTAAACTGAATTTTGAGAGTATTCACACGTTTATAAACCGCCATGGTTACCGTTTAGAACTTACAAAACAAGAAAGAAAGTATACCCAATTAAACAAGCGTGTACTCGGAGACACTGAAAACTGTACACAACAGCAAACAAATAACTCGCACCAGTGCCGGCCGGTTACACTAACACACAGCGGACAGACAACCTCACGGCACGCCTGCCACTGCACGACCCACCTTGGTGGTGCACACGGTTCATTTTAGATTCATACACTAAGTGCGCAAATGAAGTATATCGCTTTGTTTTTGTTTGTTGTTCATCCTTCGCTTTTGATCAGAACGTGCGATGGAGGAAACTAAAGCAAATCCAAACTTTTCCAAATATGAAGTTGTATGGTTAGATTTGCGGTTTAATTATAAGGAAACTTTAGTGAACAAGAAAACGGATGGCATCACAATTAAGAAGAAGGACGCCACGTGGTAAAAGCTGGCATCACAATTAATAACAGTCAAGGTAGGTGAAAAATAAGGTTACTGTAATCGCATGAAGCTTATACTTTTATTTGTAATATGTTAATGTTCCTGGTCCCCACGTATATGAATATACATTTATTATGTGCAGTGCCAATACAAAAAGGTATTGCAAGCCATGTTATGCACTCTCATTTTAGAGGGTTAGAGTACAGCATATCAGCAGTAATTTTCAGTTATTGGAAGTGATGGCATTTACTTCAAATCAAGTGGCATTTTTCTAATTAGTATATTGTAGGTTTTTGTGCTCATAAAATGCTTTTTGTTTTGGGAGCAATACCAGGGCCTGCTCTTAAATTGAAAAACCGTTATGAAAATCTTAATAGAAAGGCACATTTAAGACTTGCAAATGAAAAATTGGGGCCATTTAAGAGAGGAGTAGGAAAAGAGAATGCGTGGAAAGTGTGCAACTCAAGCTGGAAATGTTGGGTTCAACTGCAGCCGCTTTGCATACCACTTTTGATTCAAATACTTCCTATCAAAAGTCAACTACGGTTTGTGAATAACACAAAGTAACCAAAACAGGCTCAAGTGTACTAGAGTTTAAATCGGCCAGTAGGAGAATATATCAATAAACAGCTTTGAATCAAACTTCAAAAGAAGCATGACTTAAGATGGCTTTAGAGTATAGTTCCTCTCACACTTGTGTTTTACATAATATTCATACATCATTTTTATATTTCGAATCTAATTTGCAGCATTGCAGCACATTTTGGTAGCTAGATATTTTATGAAATGAAAAATGCTCTATTGTTAAGGTATGAATTACATTCAAATTAGAAGGAAGTTATATTCCTAATTTAAATGGAACAGCCTTACTTAATTGTTAAGGACATATATAGCTTGTGCAGAATTTTTGCCACTGTGAAATTAAGTGTGATGGTTGAGAGAGTTTTGAGGTGGTAGATTTCAATACATTTCAAATTATCATGACACCTGCCACGTGGTGACTCTCTGCTTGTGTGAAGTCACTGGCTCAGAACAGTTGCAAAGGCTATACTTGTGATCTTATCATATTTCTGCAACTGCTTTCACTACCACATTGCTGAGGAAAACAACAATGTTCACATATATTTAATGAGAAACCTCTTTTACATTATAATGAATTTTAACTGCCTTTCTTATTTTCTATTCAAAGTAAAATGAAGGTTAGTAAGTGCTATGAAGTTCAGTAACAGCAGTTTTCTTCTATAATTGACAGCACATGCAAAATAATATTTCTTTTTGCATCTACATAGATAAGCTGAAACACTTATAAAATGTGCATATATGTTTGCAGTTATTACAGACAGCACTTAACCTCTACATATGTTTCCAAGGTATCTGTAGGCCACGTGGATGTCCTCTTACTGGTAAAAGAAACTGAGGTAAGAACGCTTCCGTTAGGTATATCAATTCGTTAAGAGTTTGACACATTATCTTTTTTTAATTCAAAGATTTGCAGCTCTGTTGCATGAAATTGTGTACAATAAATGCAGTAATTGCACCATGGCAAAACAAAATTTTAACCACAATGCAATTACTTTATATGTCAAGTTTTCCATTCTCAAATAAAGAGTACATAGTGTAATATCTGCTGTAAAACCAGTGTTCCTCAAGGTTATAAAGGTTACCAAAGCATTTTCTGATTAATTTTTCTACACAGGTCGTGTGTAGGCTAAAGTTGGAAAGGTAGAATTAGACTGAAGATTTCATTACAATAGCCAGGATTTTAACCATAGTGTGAAATTTAATGTTGGTATGTTGCCATGGTTGTTCATTTGGTTAGAACAAGGCATGGTAAACCAAGATCCACGGTTTATACACCGTAACGACATTGACTTTTCAGTCTGATTCTACAGTACCAGCATTTTCTGACGTATGTGCGAATCAAGCATTTTGTTAGAAACATTACTAAAAGACTCTAATTGGCCAGGACATACTTTTAAGGCATGTGTTTTTTTTACTCATCCGGACATGACTGGGGACCTGTGTCAACTGCAACTTCACGGTACACTATTTGTTTATCATCTTACGATGGACTAACAATTCACCACATGAGGTCTTTACTCATACTGCGAATGGTTTTGAGCAGCTTAAGTGTACTCTACTCTATAGTTGTGTCCCTCTGTCCAAAGTTATATGGCATAGGTAATTTATTTAAACATTAATTCCAAATATGTTTGAAATGTTCGTTGGCTCATAAAATAGAGTTTGGGGCTGCAGTTAAACACGGTTTTATCAAAAGCATGCACAAGTTCAAAAGGGGGAGGTGTATATTGGTATTTTAAAAGAAGTCGCGCAGGAAGGCAGTTCTTATAATTTGTGGCAAACTTGAATGAAAGCCCCCCCAAAAAACAGGAAATCACATGCCTGTTACAATTGTTAACGTAAGTTTTTAAAACACATGTTACCTTCTAGTTTCCCCTGCTTGATTATGTTTTCATCCTTCGTGGTCTAGAATTACCATGCTAGCTCTAATTCCGAAGGCAGCGGGTTCAAATATGGCGGAGGGGGATGGATTTTTTTCGGGCATAGAAATCCTTAGCATGAGTTCTTTCGGAAGGGAAATAAAGCTGGTGGTACCGTGTCGTAGATTTACGGTACGTAAGGGAAGTTCAAGCTTGATAAAGAAGCTTTGGAGCAAATTTTACGGTCTTTCGCGCCAAGTATAGAATGGGACGCTAAGGAACACAGCAGTTAAAGAGCGTCCATAAATAAAACTCAATTTAATTTCTTAACTCTACCTTCCTTCATTGTCTTCTCTTCACTCCCTAATCTATGCAATATTTCTTTTTTTTTTCGTGTAATCGTTTCGTTTCCTTTTTTTCTTGCTGCTGTACCTTTCAAGCGGTTCCTCCGGAAATCTACTGATTTTGCTGCCTTGTCTGTCATTCTGCGAGGTGGTGTCACGTTAACGTTGCATTTCAAACCCGGCAGTCACATGCTTGTCAATTCTCTTTCTATTAGTTTCACTTGCCTATGATCCAGGCAAGATGCAGTCCCAGCTCTCCTTCGTTTATCTTCCTTGTGTCTTTCGTCTTTTACTCCGGATAAGTGTTTTACTGATATTTTATAATGTTTTATGGTTCCAACGTTATAAAATAATTATATTCTTATATTCGTTCGGCCTTTATTAACACTCATTTATATATACTTTTCCTCGTGCATTATTTTGTTCCGGAACTCTTCAGTGTGCTGCCGGTGAGCCTTGCATTGAACTGCTAACTATGTTTAGAGCGCTCTCAATTTGTTCGTCCTTTATATGGTTTTTCGGGTGGTGAGTCCTTAAGCCATCTCCTCCGCCTGCTTTTACGCTATTTCATGAGCAGGCCATGCTGCTAATATTAATACTACTCTTCCATTGGCTCTGTATTTTTTTGCTGTGGTTCGGCCCGTGCTATTGCACCGTTCATGCATCCATGCTTTAAGAATTCTGCACGTGACTGTGCTCATTATAGTCACACATAATGCTACTGAAATTATTGTAACTGTGATTTTTATTTCCTTACGGCTGTTAGCGTATGCCCCAGTTACTGCTTCTGCTTTTATTAATATTGATTCTGATCTCCTGGCCAAAAGAGTGCATAACACTAACATTAACAACGTTTTCCATGCACATATCATTATTAGTAGAGACATAACCTAAAGTGCCACACAAATTATTTCCGTAACCTGAAATGACAGCTGCTGCTGGTTGCTGTGTTATGTTCAGGTGTGGAATTTCTAACAACCAGTTGGCATTTAGGCATTGCGAACAATTTTTAACTGCTGGATTGGTGCCGCTAGAGAGTGAATTTTCATCGTTTCTAATATCGATCGACCCCTGGGATTAAATGTAAGGTTTGAGGAGTGGGTGTTGTTTCTTTGAAACATGGGAAGCTTTGCCGTATTTACATCCTGTGTACCACGCTTAAGCTGTATTTACACGGGATATCTACTTTTAGAGTTCCTGGGATTTCTATCGTGGTACCGGTATGAGGTATGTCTCCTTGCCGAAGATCAGTTTATGTGGCTCCGTATGATGTGTCTTTATATAATAATTCCTTCCCGTACGAGATAATTAGTTCGTGGCGAGAGGACAGTGAAATGGACAAAAATCGTTCAGCTCCTTTGCTTTTATCATTCGCAGTACTTTCGTGCCATATAATGGGCTGAAAAGAGAATGTAACACAGTTTGATTTTATACGGATCACGTTCTCTAAGTGCTGTGACTGTCATTGGATGGATTGTGTTACCCTTCACTGCAACAAACATGGTGTTGTGCATTATCGTGCATATGGCATTTTAAATACAAAAGTGGTGGTCATGAATTCGTAGATTTGCCATGCTACTCTTTTCTGTCTCACCGGCATCTTAATTGTTTCTCAACTATACGTTCCACTAAATGAACATATCTGAATAGTTACAAAATATTTGTGTGCCTCTTCCGTCTAATTTACAACTCTAATAACATTGCTCTTTATTGATTTTAATTCATGTAGCAAAATATCATAAAGAATCGCCGATAAGAGAAATAAGTGATTTCTTCATAATAGCAGCGAATCTATGTGCTTCGTGAATAACACTGAAAGGCTCTTTACGTCTTTTCTCTGTGTTACCATAGCGGCTGAAATTGCTGCTCCGTATTCCCAGTAGATTCTCTGTATGCCATCCTATGCTATGCTCGTCTCAAGTGTGTATCTGTCTTCTTAAACGAGTTTGTGATCTATTCGTTTTAAATGGCTACTTTATTTTTCTTCGAGGCGAGCCAAGTGTTATCCTGAACCACATAATATCTATTGCTTTATAGTATTCCATTAGCGGTTTATTTGTCGCAGTCATAATATGAACTTGGGCACTTGTGGCGACATCACAACAAAAATAAAATAATTCTCCCAAAACAGAAAATCTAGGATTACTTTTCTGTTCCTCCCTTTCTGTAAAATACAATACCACTTTATGAGGTTCTTTATTTCAGAAAATATATTCCATGCGTAATTTATATCATTTCACACCATATTTGTTGCATTTATGGAACAATGTTACCTAATGATTTTCGGATCAGCAGCTGCAAACGCTTTTAAATTTCAGCTTGAATGAATGCTTGATACACCAGAATTTATGAAAACGGGTTCCATACTGATGCCGTCACTGTTAGCATAGGGGCTTCCTGTTCCTTCGCGCTAAATTAGGGCCGGAGTAGGAGTACTATGGCAACGTACCTATTTGTCATTTCACCGTGTATCTAGAACTAGAAGTTGCTTCACCGTACCTGAAATTTTATGTTACCCACTTTATTTATTCACGTACTTACACTATCGCGAGATCTGTTCTTCCTCTTTAGACGGTAATACGGTACTATCCTACTCACCTGTATAGTCTGGCTCTTTGTGATTTTTTTGCTCTAATTACATAAGTAAGGGACTTAGGGTCTTCGTTATCATAAAGGAGCCAGAATAATTTATTAGCAGATTCGTAGACCCGCCGACTCTGTGTCATGGGGTGTACAATTTTACATTCTGCCCAATTCTGTATTGTAAAATCCTCTGTTTCCAATATTAAAAGCGTTTGCTTTTCCCTTGGCTCAATATAATATATTTCGCCTCTAGTTTTCTAGCCTCCAATATCGCAACCCCGGTAAGCTGGATGAATATGCTTGCTTTATGTTGTAGCTTGCAGTTGTATATCGGCAAGCAATGCGGGTTTCCATTCATAACCCAGCTCGAAGGAGGTGAGTTTCGTATTCGCCTGTTTACTATTGTTCATGGCAAATCGGACTTTTGCAAATGCCTGCCCCATGCTATGAGTTCACGTAATTACTAAAACTTGTGCAGTCGTCCTGCTTGCACATTCAGTCACAACATTTGTCTGTGGTTTGGAATAGCGCCCACGATTTCCAACATCTCCTATGTCATTTCACCTATAAAAACTAATCCTCGATCTAACAGCATGTATTTTCTGGCACCATCGAGAAATTTAACTATCTGAAATGAGTTCCGCGATGCATTTTATAGGTGCGGTCGGCAACATCCGTGGCTATACGTATCTCAGCAGATGCTCGGTAGCTGCGACTATGAATCTGCTATTCCTATATGACCTGGGAAAGGATCATAGCTTACCAGCCTCTACATTGTTAAGTTCTACTGATTGCAGTAGTGTTACCGATTTTAGCGTTTAGGCTCTTTTGACAGCTGACAGCATCTGCTTTTATTCACAAAGTTTTGAAATTATTTCTTCATTTCATTCCACTAGTAACGGGAATGAATTGTGTGAAATTCTTTTGGCGAAAGTTATATGTGCACCCTTTAGGTTCTACGAAAAAACCAATAAGCGCATGTCCCCTGTTCCTACGACATTCCGCCTGTACAGTACTTCTTCCTTTAGAATGTATGTCAATGTTTGTCTAGCTGGTTTAGGGTTTACCCTGTCTGGATGCTTTGAAGCTTGTATCAGCGGAATGAGTTGTGTATCCCGTTACTTTTTTTGCCGTGGAGGGGAAAAATGCATTGCTGCATTCAACTTCCAGCCGAAGTGCAATGGCTGGGGGGATATGTGGGGCTCGCCGCTCAGTCGCGGAATACCCACTAAAAACCCCTCCACGTGTTAATCGTAATTTTCTGTGTGTTTAACGTGAAATTCGTGCATGGTCGGGTCCCGCATAGCACCCCAGTTAGTATGTGTATAGCTAAGTTGCTGGCATGCATTGCATGCGAGCGCGTCAATTGTTACTGCTGGGATTGTCCATGAAACCTGAACAATACTAGTGGAAATTCATGCGCTATGTAATTGTGTGTTTTGCTGCTAATAAAATGAGTTTTATTTATGGACGCACTTTAACTGCTGTGGTGGTTAACGTTCCGTTCTATACTGGACGTGAAAGACCGGTAATTTTGCTCAGAGGCCCCTTTATCACGCTTGAGGTTCTTTTAGGATACATAAATCTACAACACGGAATCATCGTCTTTACTTCCCTTCCAAAGGAAGCCATGCTAAGGATTTTTACGCCAGAAAAGATCCATCAACCTCCGCCGGGTTTGAGCCCGCAACCTCGGGAACTAGAGGCTGGTACGGTAACCACTACATCACAGAGAACGACCCGTTACTGCTCTCGCGCCACTTACAATAATTCTGTCAAATACGTTATTATAACTTCGTGCCGCTATCGAGTTTATCCACTGGGATTTTAGAAAAAGCCTGTATCCCTATTTCGCTACATGTATATTCAAGTTTTGCAACCTCAAGATATTTGGTGACAATCTTCCTAGCGGATCTCTTACTTTTGTTATGTAGCACAACCTGCATAGTCCGTAACTATGTTTACTGGTTAGTGGTGGATATACTGCCCAAATTTGGACAATCCGTACCTGTTTATAAAAATTGCTCTTCCCATAGCATGTAATTTTTTCGGTGTATTCAGGCAATGGAGGAATCTTTCCATCATTTGTCTTCTGAAGTAACGTTATCCCAAAACTTGAATCGCTAGCGTAGCAGTGCATTCCTGTTTCTGCCTCTGGTCTATATAAGCCAACGCGGATGCTGAAACCACTAACTCTTTAAGTTTTTCAAAAGCTTCTTGGTACTCCTCTGTCAATGTAAATTTCTGATACTTCCTAGTTAAGTCTTTAAGTTTCGTTATAGCTGCGAAATTCTTGATAGACTTCCTGTAGAAGGGGAATCGCCCTAGCAATTGGCGTACTTATCTGATTTTTTTGCCGATACTGAGCAGAGTGATCGCTCGGATTTTGTACTTTTCACGTTCAATTCCTGCAGCTTACACCTTAAATCCTGTAACTTTAACTTTTTTAATTACGAAAGACATTTTTGGGCCCCTTATGTAAACATTTGTTGCTCCAAAGTTTTGAATACCGCCTCTAAGTTTGCCATCAATGCTCGGAATGTCGTCGGAACACTATCATGTGATCTAGGTAAGCCATAGCTTTCTTAAACCTTAGTTCACTAGTAACTTGATACCAATCTCCGAAAGTTATTTCGGTGCATTTATCTAGCCGAACCATAGCCTTTGAAATTTGTGTTGTCCGTCCAGAGTTGTAAAGGATTCATATATTTACTGTAGCCGACCATTGGTATTTTGAAATACGCACTGAGTAGAGCTAACTTGCAGTTATACTTTGAATCTCTTAGGTAAATTAGAAGCTCATCTATTAACAGTATTGGAAAAGATGACGTTACGGTCTTTGTATTAAGCTTCCTGTTGTCAAAGCAAAACCAGTATTCTCCAGTTTTATTTTTGGATTAGCACAACGGGTGATTCCCAATTACAATGTAACTTGTTTACGTCTAATTTCTTCATTTCCTGTACCTGTCTTAATTGCTTCATTATTTTTATGGGACAGGCTTTATGGTCACTCTTTAATTGAACTAGGGTCGGTTACCTATATTTTGTATTCAATGACGTCCGTCATCCATATCTACTGAACTGAAGTGGCAAAAATATGCCTACGTTTTCCTCAGTGGTTTCTGCTTTTCTGTACACTCTCTTTCGTCCATCTGTGAGTTAATATTAAACTCTACGTCCTTAATTACTACCGATGTTATCATTTGCCTATTCAAGTTATCACCTTATACTACTGACACTTCGTGAATCAAGGCCAAGGTGGTGCCTTTAAATATGTGTTGAAGTATTGCCGTATTGTTTTGAATAAACAGCGCTTCATTTTCTGCATTACTGCAAAGTGTAGGCAGGATGTTAATGCGCTTCTTTTTGAAGAGTGTTAATACACGATTCCAATAAATGTGTGTTTGCAGCTTTTGGGGTATTCTTATTTTTATGTGAGTGGTACTAAACGTAGAAAGTGTACATCCTCGTCACTAGTTGCTTTTTCTGTAGTTTCCGAGCCTTCCGTTGAAGAAATATTTCCGCTAGCGGACGTTCCTTTACTGTGCGGAGTTATACTGACTGGGCGGCGCCGTGGCCGAGTGGTTAGACCGCTCGCCTCCCATCTAGGCGGCCCGGGTTCAATCCCAGGGACCTGCATGTGGGATTTGTGGTGGACGAAGCGGCGTCTGGGCGGGTTTTCTCCGGGTTCTCCGGTTTCCCCCGCCATTCATTCCACCAACTGCTCCATCATCACCTTTCCTTTCATCCATTTCATCAACATTTCGTTTCATCTACTTCCTTCATCCCATACCAGGCATCGGGCTGATCACCCATCCTGGATGCTCTGTCTGATCCATGAGTGTCTGCTCCTCGACGGGCCTCTGACCCCAGGCACCCGCTTGTAAGTCCTGGGGGGTGTAAGTCCTACATAAGAGGAGGGTAAACAGATAATGAATGAATGAAGTTATACTGACTGCCGACCCATCCTGCCGAGTCAGCGTAATAGTGCCGTAAGCAAGATGGATATTTCTTTATTTTCTCTGGAAATCCATTCCTAGCAACAAAATAAGTGAGAAATTCTTAAGGACACCGGATAGTTCTTTGGGTAAAATAATGGATTCTTTGTTTTAACCTTAAAACAATAGAAACTCTCAGATTTCAAAATATATATGTCATGTAGGGTTTCATATTCATAAGGGCTTTAATTTGGAACTTTAAATATGGCGGCACATAGACCACGCCACTTCACAAAATGCCTACAGGACTACCACGTCTATGAGCTTACTTCTTTCTAAATCTTGGTGTTATGAGGTGGTAAATTTTGTTTTGTCAAGTTCACTCTGGCCTTAGGTTATATGTATTTGTTTACATTATCAGAAGGCCATTATTTCCTTCCTGTATGATTTTATAGTGCGAAATTGGCGGTAAAGCGTTTTGTTTATTTTCAGTGTTTTGAGAGCTTCTTTTCCGGGTGTTTACAAAAAGTAAAATTGCGAAGCAAAATGGGAAGAGTAAAGAAATTTGGAAAAAGTAAATTTCATGGTAAACAGCATTTGAAAATTCCAGTAAAATCAAATGAAACAAAATGTAAGCCTAAGCTACAACCTGGTCACTGTAGGTTTCAAGACAATTCAGCTTAATAACAATAACTGCAATCTAAACCCCAGTTCATTTATTTCAGACAATACAAATATTATAGTGGACTTAAACTTACTCACTTCCTTAATAAATAAATGACTGAAAATATATTTATATTGTAATGAAGAATGAAGCCTAACACTTGCACAAGACAAACCAGAAAGAAAGGGTCTAGCTTGTAAATTAAAAATTGTGTGCAATAAATGTAGGTCTGTCACATCCAGCATGACGTCAGTGAAGCATGGCAGGTACTGTGATATTAATATTACATTCATGTATAGCATGAGGTGCGTTGGTAAAAGTCAGAATTCTGCAAAAATGTTCTGTGTTCTAATGGATCTGCCACCTCCACCAACCAAACTTATGCTATATATAAGAACATTTGTAAGTGCTCTAAACACAGCTGCAGAAAATTCAATGCTCTATGCTGTGCAAGAGGCCATAAGCCTAAATGACAGCAACACAGATATTGCTATAGCATTGGATGGAAGTTGGCAAATAAGAGGACATAATTCCTCCAACTGTGTTGCAGCAACAACATCTTTGGATAATGGAAAGGTAATTGATGCTTATTCCATGTCCAAAAATTGTTCTTTATGCTATGGAAACAGTAACTTAGAACACAATCAATTGTAATATCAATTACAAAGTATACAGTGGAGGAATGGAAGCAGCGGATGCACTGAACATTTTCAATCGCTTTGTATCCACACGTAAAGTAAGGTACACCCATTATCTAGGAGATGGACATTTCAGGAGCTATCAGTACGTCAATTCATTTCAAATGTATGGAAATTACATTCAGATTGGAAAATTAGAATGTATAGGGAATGTACAGAAGATGATGGGATCTGGATTAAGAAAATTGAACAAGAACTTGATAGAAAAAGTACTTTCAGATGGGAAATTATTATATGGCAGAGGGCGTTTATCAGATGCAAATATTGACCTGTTGCAAAATTATTATGGCTTAGCTATTAGGACAAATCAGAACTCCTGCCAGGGAAATGAAGAAAGCTCTATGGGCAATTTATTTCCACAAATAGTCTATAGATTATTCTCCTAGCCATGGCCTGTGCCCCAAAGATCCAGATTCATGGTGTGGTTTCCGAAAAAAGCATTTTACTGCAAATGCAATTAAGCATAAGTATTCTCTACCAGAAGCTATGCTGCTTGGAATGAAACATGTTTTCAGGGATATTGCCAAGGAGGAACAGCTGGAAAAATGTCTTCATGGCCGCACACAAAATTCCAATGAAAGCTTCCACCATGTAATTCGGGAGTATTAAAACTGTTTATGTTGGAGCAGTATATTAAAACTGGGTATTTGGGATGCAGAAATATGTTCTAATGATGGCTGCAGCAGTAGAGTTAAAGTGTATGAACAACTTGGGATACCTGTGAGACAAAACATGAAAATGGCACTGAAGGAAATAGATGATAGAAGAGTCATTGAAGCAGAAAAATATGTACAAAGCATGCCTAAAGGGGCCAGAGTTATGAAGCGAAAGAGAAAAACAGGAAACAAAGTGAGGAAAGGGCAAAGAATATGGATTATGGATCAGGGGTGTTCTAACTTGGTGAGTCACTGATGTTAGGTTCACATTTATCTTTAAATGCAGGTGACCGTAATCTGTATTGTTCATATTCCAGGTGCACTTTTCTCAGCAACCCACTAAGCGACATATATGAAACATTTGCTGGTTCTTTCTCAGTCCAAGGGCTAGCTTTTGCACCTAAAACTATTTAACAGATTGATAACCATAATCTATTAAAATATATGTGTAGGTATGTAAACATTAGCATGAATTTTGTGTTCATCACATACAAATTGTTTGGGGAGATTGTCTTCATATTTAAGAAACCGATTTAGATGTAAGTTTTCAAGTAGTGTATATATTAGAACATACAAAAGATTCACTGAAAAATAATACATAGTTTTAGAGAAAAGTACACCTGGATATACCCCTAACAGTGATAATACTAAAACTCTTTATATTATTTATTATAAGCGTGTAACATTAACTTTTAACACACTTGAGTAATTTGCCACGATTGTGTTTGGAAAACATTGATGTATTCAGGGTCGAAGTTTCATTTCATTATGTTAAATATCTGTTGAGAGGCTTAAAATCAAAGTTGGCACTCAAACAGCAGTCAGAAACTGGCTTACAACTACCCAGTGTCCTTAACTACCAAAGACTATTGTATAAATTTTGTAGCTTGGATGTTAAATACCGCGTCGGCCTGGTAGGTTGCTTCTAATAAATTATTTTCTGTACACTGAAGCAGATGTGGAGGGGTTGGTTGCCTTCGTACGCACGCAAAGCCGTCATTTATCATACTCACGGAACTTGCACTGTCTATGAAAATTTTAAGGTAATGCACCACTGAAATTTGCGCAAACTTTCGAACAAATTGAGTATGTGTCAAACAAATTCTCAAATACTTGTATTTTTATAATCCACTTCTAGGTTTTAACTGGTGGACGTTTTAATGTCGTCACGTGACCTTTCAAATGTCCCTGCACACGTGGTTACCAGCTGCGCGAGTACATTTCAGTGTAGGTGGTACACTGAAATGTGTAGAAATTTTCATCTGGAGGCTCCTTTCGTTCTGTTGAGCTATGGTTGTAAAATTTGTGGTGATGAATAGGAATTATGCATTATATATTATCACTTCAGTGTGTTTAATGGTTTATAGGGAATATAATATAGTGATTGGTATGGTAGTACGAAGTTTAGAAGTTGTCCTCCGTGGTGTAGTGGTTACTATGCTAGCCTCTGGTTCCCGAGGTCGCGGGCTCAAACCCGGCAGAGGGCAATGGATTTTTTCGGGTTTAAAATCCTTAGCATGGCTTCCTTCGGAAGGGAAGTAAAGCCAGTGGTCCCGTGTCGTAGATTTACGGCACGTAAAATAACCTCAAGCCTGATAAAGAGGCCTCTGAGCAAACTTACCGATTTTTCTCGACCAACATAGAATGGGACGCTAAGGACCATAGCAGTTAAAAAGCGTCTAGAAGTAAAAATTGTAGGTACTTTCAAATATGTGGGATCCTTATCCTGGTACCGTTATTTGATATTGCGCGTGTTCACTTCTATTGCAACAGACATAGATAGGTCCGCCACTAACCGTGCATTTCTGATTATACGAGTCAGCGCATGTTCTTGTATCGCAACTAAATTTCCTATTCTGATTCCTATTTATTTCTTTCATGAGTGTGGGTGTGCCATTGTGGTACGCAATTCCTCTACCTGCAGCGCTAGATTTTGTATACATTTTGTGATGTTCCTGATCTGCTCATGAAATGCGTGATCGTGTTTCTCGAGTACAGTTGCTCACGCGTAATTGCTTCTAACCCTTAACAAGCTAAACATCTTGTCGTCTCCATTCTACTTACAAATTCAGTCGAGCTCGGCACTGTTTGAGGGTTTGTAGAGCAATGCTTGCACCAACAGCGATAGATTTATCCGTCTCAAAATATATCTTATGTGCTCCCGCTGCGTCATGTGTGGGTTGAAGAGGCCATACAACGCCAACACATCGTAGGTCCAATGTTCGGTAGGCTCGCTGCATCCTTTATCTTAAGTCTGCCCTGGGGCCATCCGTTTGTGTCGTCATCCCCGTGGTGTAGTGTTTACCATGCTGTCCTCTACTTCCCGAAGTCGCGAGTTCATGCCCAGCGGAGGGTGATGGATTTCTTCAAGCGTAAAAATCCTTAGCATGGCTTTGTTCGGAAGGGAAATAAATCCGGTGGTCCCGTGTCGTAGATTTACGGCACGTAAAATAAACTCAGGCCTAATAAAGAGGCCTCTGAGCAAAATTACTGACCTTTCACGTCCAATATAGAATGCCACGCTAAGTACTATAGCAGTTAAGCAGCGTCCAATAAAAGAAACTCAATTTTTTCCGGTTGTCTCAGTGCGAATATCTTGAACCAACTCACTGCAGCCTGCGTGAGATAGCACAAAAATATTGTCTCCTGTGTCTATTATTCCAGCCGTTTGCCTGCGCGATTATACCTAGTCTAAACAGGCAATCCCTAAAACTTTCCGCTGGTTTTCCGGCAAAAGTACCCCGGTCGTATAAAGGACTTGCCATCTGGACTATGGGAGTCACCATCGTCTTTCGAGATACGCACTGTGTAAGTTAATCTTTCTACTCTCCTCGCGCTTTCCTGTCTAACCCTACCATAAAATTGACATACCTTCCCTATATCTGCGTGTTTAAACTAGCGCCGAAGGAGGTGCGCTTAATACTTTCCCTGAGCATAGCTGCTTCTGTTCCGGTGTTTTATGTCCTACACTAATTCCATAAAAATATTATGTCATTGGTTATCAAGTACTCTTGAAGCTGTAACTGTTGTTGGTATAGCCTTGCAAGTTGTCTAACTAGTTTATTTATTTTGTTACTGGTTCATCATCCTTGTCTTTATGGATGTAACTCATTCATAGGAGAGAAAAAAATCAATGTATATTGCTGTACAACGCTGTTTAAACCCTATTATAAAACACTATCACGGTAACAGCTTCAGCAGAAGCTTTCTTACATGCGGGATCAGTATTTTATGCTGCCCTACTGAACAACTGTGGCTACCGTTATTGCAACGTATGAGGAACCTCCTCACTTTACATAACACTATGAGTGATGATAAATACTAAAATTTAACATGGAAAAAGTTTACAACCATGTATCCTCTTAAACATACCTGGAGCTTTACCTTAAATTGTAACAGAGGAGAACATAGGAAAGAAGAGAACAACCTGCACTTCCACCAAATTGTAACGACCTGAGAAATATCGTGAGATTCACGGATGACGCTACTCAGTGGGAGAGCATTCGTTTAGGGGTGCGTTAAGTGCTCATGAAAGGATGCGTGTTCCAGTGGCAATAAAGGCTCCGGCAATGTTTTCCTGCCCATTCCTTGAGCACCTTATTTTAAAGCGAAAATAAATGTTTATATATTTCAGTATTGTATAATTCAGTAATAATGTATACTGGTGAAGCAGAACAGAATTATAACATATGTTTAACATTTCACTAGCTGAACTGTATTAACCTCACTACCACCGAAGTAAAAAAAAGTGGCAACTCTGCCCGCTCAACCATTTGACATTCTGAAAGCAGTGGAATGAAGGAAGGAGGTTAGGGCATGAACACAACTGTACATAATGTATCTTATATGTCTCAAAACGATCCTCTTCGACTGGGCGTTACCTCGTATAGCTACAATATAGCCACAGCTCAAGATTTCACCATTCAGTGACGTATAAGCTTGCCCAGATACAACTAATTATTTAGCAATTAACATCGCATAAACGTGACATGTGATGAGAGTTTGAAGCATTTATATTCATCATAATTCAAAATCAGATATTCTTAGATGAAATTCAGTTGACGTCATCGATGGAAACGGATTAATTATTTATAAATGGGCGGTTGGGTCAGGACCATCCAGAGATCATCTAAGAGAAAATAAGTTGCTGAAGCTGTAAACTTTACACGATTTAAAAATAATTGCAAATCGAACAGACGCAGTTTTATTTATACTTCTTGTGCGATTTATGTTGGTTCTTAGTTGAGATGCACACGTCTGACGCACATGGAATAGCTCATTCACAGATCTATTTAACAGCAATCAATAATTTTGAAATTGGTGGGTGTGCCAGCTCTGGCACTGAGCCATTAAAATGTTTATTTAAATAAGCTATGTAACAAAACTGAGTGTACTCTAATTTCTTTAACGTACTCGGTAGGGATAATCTTATTATTTAATGAAATTAAGTTATATCTATAAGAAATTCATGATGGAAATGATTTACTAGGTCCAGAGTAACGAATCAATTTCACTACTAAAAGCAGGAATGGTATGATAATTAATTATTAAGTTGCAGAAATAACTAAATGGAAAAACGAATGGGTGAGCTTCCAGCATTATGCAGCTCATCTATATTTTATTTGTACCTTTTCCCATTTGTAAACATATAAATTTGTTCTTTGAACCTTGTGTTCTTTTTTTTTTTTTTTTTTTTTTTGCTTTTCAAAAAAGAACTAATAGCATTTCCAAATTCCACGTAGGCATGTGTTAGATTTAATGGAATGTTAAATTCCACACACACATATATATTACGTTAATGCGTGCTGAAATTTGCGATGCACGCCTTCAACGAATACCTCATAAGTAAATCATTTCTTTCGAGCAATTATTTCAATTATCACTGCAGACAATTTTGGCTCACGATTATGATGCACATAAACGCTCTGAATTCACGTTACAAATTATGTGGATGTTTCATGCCTAAAACAGAGCTAACCCCCATGGTGCCGTGTATGTCTACTAATACGGAGAGCCATAGTTTAGAGAGTGTTCTCTGGATAAAAACTTTCGGTATTTCTCCTTATCCAAATATGAAAAATACATGTATAATCTTATTGATTCCCGAGCTCAATTCCGAATTATTACACTTAGTTCATTCGCAACTCTGGGATCGGAGTGGTATGTAGTTAAAAGTAGAAAAATAGACCGAACGGGATGGCTCAGGCGCCAATGTCATTGGCTTGTAAGTTCTTGGGGTGTAAGTCCTACAAAGAGGACTTAAATAATCCTCACAACTTTACTGTCATGAAACTATGCTTTTTCTTTTTCTTCCGTTATCCTTTCTTTTTCCTTATAATAGCAAAACGACGTTCTATTGTAGCCAAACGTATAGTTCTAATTACACCCTGGGATTTCTGCTTTCTCCGCTTTGTCTCTATACTTTCGCCGTGATCTACAGTACCTACGATATTGTGTATTTTTAGTTTTCTCTGTGATGCTGTTCATATACTAAAATTCAAAGTAAGTTGAGCACTTCTCTGATAAAAACTTCAAATTTTGTATGGAATGCCCCAGGTGTTACTCCTGAAAGAGGTAGGAGGCAAAAATTAGGCAGGCAGCTTTTTCTTTCCGTTTTAACATCAAGTTGGGGCCGCATTGTTTACGTTAGTTATGATTTTGATTACAAGATCCGTCCAGTAGATATCTTTTAATTTAAAGGGGCTCTAAAATTCTAGGGGCTGCAATGAGGCTTCTTCTGCTCCTAACTTTTTTCCATTACTAGGGAAGCAAATATAAATTAAAAGATATCTACTGGACGGATCTTGTAATCAAAATCATAACTAACGTAAACAATGCGGCCCCAACTTGATGTTAAAACGGAAAGAAAAAGCTGCCTGCCTAATTTTTGCCTCCTACCTCTTTCAGGAGTAACACCTGGGGCATTCCATACAAAATTTGAAGGTTTTATCAGAGAAGTGCTCAACTTACTTTGAATTTTAGTATATGA
This sequence comes from Deroplatys truncata, assembly GCA_030765065.1. Classification (NCBI taxonomy): domain Eukaryota; kingdom Metazoa; phylum Arthropoda; class Insecta; order Mantodea; family Mantidae; genus Deroplatys; species Deroplatys truncata. The sequence goes on along the minus strand of CM060990.1, from coordinate 530,620,147 downwards.
ACAGCATCACAGAGAAAACTAAAAATACACAATATAAAAATGTTAACATCAGTGGTTCACCTGCAGTGAAGGGGGAAGTTCGGGGGTGTTGTCATGCACACACCAAAATAAACATTTATAATGATCTTATAAAAAATCAAACAGTTACATGATTCTAAAGAACAATGGGCATATTTAAAATCTACTATATATTATTAAAATCATATTATAGGATAAGGGTGAAAAGCTAGGTTGAAATAATCATTTATATTTTCAAATCCACAATTCGTTTAAACCTGATATTTTATTTTCCACATGCCAATGCTACCATTTACATTTGTTGATGAAACCACCAAAATGTGGTAGCTATTAAATTATAAAAATAAGGTTCATTTGCACTAAGTTTTAAAATCGCATGCGACGCGATACAAAAGATGGAAAACAACATGGATAGCGACTACACGCGCTCATGTCACTTGATGTCTATAGCGAAGGCAGGAATTCCTCTCATGGCTTCTCTCTTGGTTGGAAATCAGTATTGAACATCATGTTGCTTTTCAGCTGGACATTGGCAAATATGAATTAAATTGCGGAATTTAGGGGGATGTAAGTCAGAAGTCACTAATGTATTTAAAAATTACCATTAGCTCATTATGAAAGATGTGTTTTTAAATGTTGCACTCATGTTACCCTTAAAATGTAGTATGTGAAAAGAATTAATGGTGAATTTTCCTTACACAGTTTGGGCAAAACACTAAAACTATGGAATGAGAGAACGATTAGGTATTATGTTCCTTCATCTCTGAAATTCGCGAAGCAATTCATCTGAAGTTTTCATGGAATTACTGTTACCTGTTGGTAACTTTTGACCTCTAAAGCTTTTTGTGTGAGATAAATACTTACTAAAATAAACAATTAATTAATTTAATTTTGTTTTTGCATTTCTGGCATAATATCAGTGCATGGATCTAGCATAAACCTGATTCTAACACTGCAATTAAGTTCTGTTTAGAGGACAGGCTTCACTATTAAGTCCTAAATACTTCATAAGTTTCATAGTTCTATTGCCAAGGATTTCTGAGAAAAAGGAACATATTTTATGAAAAATGTAAGTTGCGAAAACGATGAAATGAGCAATTAAAGCTTTTTTCAAGTATATGAACAAAAAATCCTTACTTTCAGAAGTTAGCAATGCTCAGTGTCCACCATATGTATATCCCTCATCATTCTCTTGATTCTTTCTTTTGGCCCTCTTCTTCTGCCTTGCTTCCTGGTGCAACTTCAGTAGATTTGACTCTGGTTTCACTATCCGCTTCCAATCCATGTAGTTAAATATTTTTATTCTGTACACCCCAGGTTCCAGTCCAGCTTTGTTTAAAACATTAATTTTGCCATTATTTCCTTGATTATAATTTAGCACAGCATCATACACAGTAATATTAAGCACTTTTAGTCCACAAAACATGATTTTAGCACACTTAATCCACGCTAAATTGTTAAAACTTTCATTAATATTCTATTTTTCACCAAGTACACATTTTTGCAAAAGTTCAGGAGGTGGCAGGGCTCTAAATGTTGGCTTTATTTCATTTAACACTGCCTGTTGGAGTGAATGCTTTTGTGTATCTTTTGTAAATGCTGTACTTGTACCATCCCTCTTCGGGCACAACTAGTGCATAAGTTTCTGGTCGGTTGGCAGTTTTTGAAAGTAAATGGCCCAAACTGCTTTCTTCATATTCTCTACACTGGAATTATTTTCTCTTATAGCTTTTCCATAGTAAATCTGCAGAGAATCTTTTTCTTTGCAGTCATATTTCCCTCTACCTGCTAAACTTTTTCCATACTCCAGGGGAGCACCCCTTTTCTCCTTCAGCAGTGGACGAAGCCTTTCATCAGCCCTTTCTGAATGTGTCAAATACATTCCAGTTTTTCTACTGGATAGTCATAAGGATTTGTATCCAAGACATGCTTGTAGGATGAACGTCACAATCCCCAAAATATTTTGTGTATCTTACTCCATATTGACTTTGGGATCTGCACAACCACTGCTGATTCCATGCCACCACTTAAAGCATCTAGTGTTTGCTGCAAATTAATTAATGTTTTTCAGCCCATTACTTCTCTTTTGCTAGACCTGGCAAGGATTTTCTCACTGCAGATTCATGGCAATACTTGGATATAATGGAAATGTCCAGTATTTTGCCGCTGTCAACAATTGTCTTTGTAGCTATCCCAAACAGGGATGAATGGCCTTTTTTCATCCAGGCACCATCAACTGAAACATACAAATGCTTGGGCTCTTTACTAAATTCTTCATTATTTTCTCTTTCGGGGGGGGGGGGGCGGCGCCGCCGCCGAGTGGTTAGACCGCTCGCCTCCCACCGAGGCGGCCCGGGTTCAATCCCAGGGACCTGCATGTGGGATTTGTGGTGGACGAAGCGGCGTCTGGGCAGGTTTTCTCCGGGTTCTCCGGTTTCCCCCGCCATTCATTCCACCAACTGCTCCATCATCACCCTTCCTTTCATCCATTTCACTAACATTTCGTTTCATCTACTTCCTTCATCCCATACCAGGCATCGGGCTCATCATCCATCCTGGATGCTCTGTCTGACCCATGAGTGTCTGCTCCTCGACGGGCCTCTGGCCCAGGCACCCACTTGTAAGTCATGGGGGTGTAAGTCCTACATAAGAGGAGGGTAAACAGATAATGAATGAATGAATTTTCTCTTTCCTTTATGAGTTCATCTACTACAGCTTTTATACTTTTTTTTGCAGCAGCACATTTTATATTGAAAATGTATTTGTTTACAGCATCAAATCTTAGAATAGTTAAAGGCATATTCATCATTCCACAAAAGACACTTGCATCTTCTCTCACCTTTCCCAAGCACTTCATTCCATATGTTAATCTAAATTTACTTTCATAAATACCTTCTGCCCTTTCTTTGATGAAGAAAATGAAAATTCAAAACTGCAGCTCTCACACACGTATTTGAACTAAGAAGCAACACCAACTCTGCTTGTTTCCATCATTTTGACACACTGAGTATTTTTGGAATTTGAGCAGGCATATATGTGTATTGCATTACACAATAAGTTTAAATCTGTAAGTCTAAGCCCTGACATTGATAAATCTTCATTGGTTACGCTGTTATCCAAAACTTGCAGATCAAAATCAATTTTAGAAGATGAAGCTGATAAGTTATGTTGTGTTAGTTTATATGCTACTGGTTGTTTCTGTTTTTTAGAACAGCTTCCATGAAATTTTGTTTTATACACTTTATTTGATATTGACATTGTAAAGATTATCACCACTATCGTGAAATACACTAGGTAAGTCAGTAATAACAATTACTTTTAAAAAAATTCACTACTTCAATTCCAACCTAAGCAAAAAAGCATGTGCTCTCCAGATTGTGCACTTTTATAGCTTCCTAGTAGAAGAAGAGTGTACTATATAACAGAGAAAATAATTTTGAAGGGGAATTGTCATAAAGGTTCATTTTACCAAAATAAAATTATGCAACCAGCAGTGTTCATTTTCACTAAAACATGGGAGTGGTAGTATCAGCGCACTAGTATTTATTTTATTTTTAATGCATTAAGAGTTGGAATATCACGTTAAAATTTACGGAGGGTGAGGAAAACATCATGAATGTTAAAAACATAATACATTCAAACAATTGAAAAGTTTGACCTTACCACTTACATCCCTACTTAAAATCACACGTGACACGATACAAAAGACGGAAAACAACATGGAGAGCGACAACACGCGTGCATGTCATTTGATATCTACAGCGAAAGTGCGAATTCCTCTCATGGCTTTTCTCTTAGTTGGAGATCAGTATTGAATATCCTGTTCCTTTGCAACTGGATATTGACAAGTATGAAATAAATTACCGAATTTAGTTGTAAGTAATACGATATGTGACCGCTGCCGTATGAAGGTATATAAAATGATAAATGTAGAAACCGAAACAGATTATGAAGGGAAAAGTCAAGTGAAGAGAAAGCACTCCCCCAAAAGAAATCAAAGATGTTAATGAGTTTCTAAAAAATAAGTGATGATGTCAAAAGCGAAATGAAGACTGTTGCGGTTTCAATAATAATAGCTGGTCAGAGTCTCTCTTCAAATTGTTATCTAGACGGATGTGAAAATGACCAAGGAGTTCAATTATTTCAGAATTTCTAAATTTATATTGAAGAAAAATGTAATGCAAGAAGTCGTATATAAAAGTAGAAAACAGCAGCCAGATCAGAGATGATGCTAGTAAAAGCTAACACTGAAAATGTCATCAATAATTTTATTTGACTGAAATATTTTAAAGCTTAAAATTCCATAACAATAGCTCAATCATCGTACCTGAAACACCTGAAAACGGCAATCCAACACAGGGAATTCATGGCTATTGGTGACTGTTTTGAAAGTTACAGTTTCTTTATACAAGGATATCAATGGAACAGGTCTCAATGATCTATTCATCCATTAGTTATTTACTAAAAGAAAGCTAACAATGATCTGGAACATAGAGGTTTTTCAATTATATCAGATTATTTAGATCGCGACAGTCCTTCAGCCATTTTTTTTTCAAAAACAGCTGATTACCTATCTACAATAGTAATTTTCACAGCCAATAAGATTTACTAATTCAGCAATGGGGAGACAGGTCAACACAATCTGCTGGGCTATTATACAAGTCTCCAAGTTCCAGAAGAATGGCGTTTCATTCACAACCAAAGAAGAACACGAAAGTTTTGGCTCAGTTCTCATCCTGCTAGTGGTGAAATATTTTCTAATACTTTAGTATTTTTTCGATAGATTGCATTCTGAAGTGTGTGGGGTTAAAATCTCGTCCAATGCCTTGATGGGACTAGTTGTGACTGAGCTTCTAAATGATCAGCTTTCTGAATTCCTCACTTCTGTATCACGTCCTAGTGGGATACTTCACAATATCCTTTATTAAAGTTTCCTGATAAAGCACAATTATATGTCACAATGCCCGGTACCCCCGTAATCTGTCTACTTTATGTACGTTCAACAGCTTAACCTGACTGATGTTATATATAGCTATATATTGTTATTATACTAAGAGTTTACCACCTTAATTCCTATGTCACTCTAGATTTTATAGGAACAGTGCAATATACTATTATAAGCCGGCACGTGTAACAAAGCAATGGTTTTTGGCTCGTACGTATACCGTGAATATAATTTGGGTATAAAACGAATTTCATAGATATTGAGATTGCTGGTTGTTTCTTTTATTAGTACTGTTTAACGCTTGTTCTTACTGCATACACGACAGGTGATGGACACTGATTTGATTATACATGAACTGAAATAATAATTGGAAAAGGAAATTTGTGAAGGAAATGTACCATGCCTTTGTTTAACGACCTCCCCAGCAATTGTCAATTATGAGGACTGAAAAAATCTGGAAGAGACCTCAGTGAGGGAGGACGGTCCCGTTGGGATTTGAAATCTAGACCTTCCGTTCACAAGTTCGTACCCTAACGATCTCTGCTACCCTATCGGCGAATTGTGGTGTGATGATACTAATGTCAAAAAATAATACCTGTAATCTTGTTTTATACTACCGTGTTATATATTTATATTGTGTATGCGTGTGTGCGAGTGCGAGAAAGTTCGTTGCCCCGCTTCTAGTCACGGTTTACTATGTCTTCTTTTTTCAATTCCGTTATGATGGGTTCGTTACACTTTACTTTGCTCGTGTTATTACGAAATGACGGCGTATTACTAAACTTGCTTTATTCAGGATATCCAACTACTTATGGGCTATTCCATTTCAAATCGTCCGAAATAACATAGACCTTGCATTCCTTAAACGAAATAAATAATTTTGTATTTGGAAACAAGCCCGATACTATTTCTTTATGCAAACTCTTAAAATACAGAACTTGATAGTTTTGCAACTAAAATTATTCGAATTTATCGTATCTTCCTAAGATACACAACTCCAGGCCGTATGACTCTGAAACCTTTAAATATAGTTATTTAAATAGAGATTTACTTTGATTTTCTAACCTTTAATTTCATACTCATAAGTAAACACGTTATTATTTTTATTTAAGTGAAGAAATTTCTATTTTCTCAAGTGTAGGTGGTATTGGATTAAGAAAAATAGTGTATTATAAATGGTAAGTTTATGTAATTTCAACACAATAAAACATACATTTTACTGTAATGGTGACTTGTAAGAATTCGTCTGAAATAATTAAATAAGTAAATTACTTTACGTGCGGGAGGTAGTAAAAGACGTGCTCATAGTCGTTCTCACACATTTGTTTTTAAATGGAGGTCAAGCAAGCTTCTGTGCCTAAGGTGCTTCTGTGCCAATGAGAACGCTTACTAAGCTGTCTGAGGTACTGAATATGTCCTGGCAGATTCACATACCTACAGATAGACGCCTAATATAATATTGATAAATTACTAAGAACAGCATTAACTTACAAATTTTGCTACTTCCTGAAGATAGTCACCTCTTTCATGCCATGTTCTCTAACTCTTAACAGAATGCATACTTCTGCTATATTCTTCTGATTCATAGAAATTGCGGCAGTCGTCCGACTGTTGGTGATTAAAAATGTAATTAATTAGTGTTTGATTGTATATAAAAACAAATAATATACCATTCCGTAATAGTGTCAATTAGTGCTGGATATTTTATTCACGTGGTCCCTGGTTCTTCTTCCTCGGCTAGTCAGATGTTATCATACATGTGGTAGAGCGTGATTATGTACGAAGAACTCAGAGCAATAACACGAGAGGCGACATATAACACAGTCATATAATGAGTGATACTACACTGGCGTGCAAAACCTAAGGACGAAAGTAATCTTCGCATGCTGTGACACTACGAAGTAACATAGCTCGACGAAACTTGAATCATACATAGAGGGAACTGCTACGGTATGCTACAGTAGGCAACTAAACGAAATATGCAATGAGACGAACAGAAATGCCACTTTTATTCATAAACCATAAGCTACACTAAAGCCAATACAACATATGATGGCCCTCTAGATTTACAGAAACAGATACATGGTGCTTAAAATTGTGTACGATCACCACGGACAGCAATGCATGCTCTACATCGTGCTCCCATGCTGGCCACAAGGTTGGTAAGCAGTTCTTGTGGTAAGGCGTTCCATTCCTCCACCAGTGCTGTTGACATGGTCTTGGTGTATGTAGATGTGCTCCAATGCGTCTCCTCAAAGCATCCCACACGTGTTCGATGGGATTTAAACCGGGAGAATGGGCAGGCCAGTCCATTCGCCGAATATCCTCTCGTTCCAAGAGATCTTCCACCTGCTCTGTTCGATGCGGTCGCGCATTGTCATCCATAAAAGTGAAGTCAGGGCCGACTGCACCCCTGACAAGACGCATATGGGGAAGGAGTACAGTATCACAATAACGTCGACCAGTGAGCTTACCGTGTACAAAGATTTGGAGGTCGGTGCGCCCATGCAACATCATGCCTCCCCAAACCATAACACCCGGACCACCAAAACGATCATGTTCAATGATGTTCTTGGGTTCATTACGTGTTCCCACCTCTCGCCAGGTGAGGTTATGTCGAGAATCACTACTTAGACTGAATTTACTCTATCCGAGAAGAGCACGCGACCCCATTCCTGGTTGGTCCAATTTTGATGCTCTTGGGACCATCGCAAATGGTGCCGTTGATGTGCGGATGTCAATAAAACATAACGTACTGGCCGTCGGGCAAAGAGACCACCTCTGTGTAGTCGTCGTGCCACTTTGTATCGTGAGATTGCATGTCTAGCTGTCCTGTTAAATGTGGTTGAAATTGCACCCGCTGTTTGGCGTGGATCCCTTCTTGCCTGTTGCACAATGTAGCGGTCATCTGCTGCTGTAGTTGAGCGTGGTCGGCCACCACCTCTCCTTGGGACAGCAGTGCCTGTGGTTTGGAAGCTTCCCCATGCACGTGAAACAATGCTGTGAGCAATTTTAAACTCCTGAGCAAAACTCGTCACACTTCGCCCTTCTTCCGGTTGCCCGACGATTCTTCCCCTATGAAGTCATCCAAATGGTGTCTACGGGCTATGTTGCAATGAAGAACACCACTATAGTGCACCGTAACAGCTCGCTAATTGCCACAAACCATCTTGCCCTTTTTCCTCAACAGACCTAGCTCGCTACACACACGCCATGTGACGTCCAGCTTTTTGTATACGTGTAAGAGACCTCTGGAAACGTGCTCCCTCACCTTCATCTACTTCCACCAAGTAGTTCATTTATTGTGTTACTTTACCCATCTCGTCCTTAGGTTTTGCACACCAGTGTATATTTCGACAGTTACATTAACCCACACTTCACAAATGTAGTTGTCTTATTTATTTTGACAATTGGCACTTCCATTGTTCTATTGGAATTATCACTCCTAACACTCGAACATGTATTCTCAGGTTTTTTCAAGTTCACATTTAGAACGGTTAGTTTTTCATCTTTTTATTTGACTTGCGCATGAGAGACAACTATACACTGATCACTGTACGTACGCGCTTTTTGTGATAATAGTGCAGCTAATTTAACGTTGTGCGTAATGAAGTGGGTAGTCGAATTATGAGTTTCGTACATTATTACCGTTTGCTGTTATCTCCGTAGTAGTGGAAGATAAGTTTTCTGCCGACTTCGCTGATTCAACTCTTCTTCTTGCCTCGGTTGCTGTCGGTATATAATAATGAACCTCAGATAGTAATGGAGACCTCTAGGGTGTGATGAGTAAGAAAGAACTGACTAAAGCACACGAAGTTAAGTTTGTATGAAATTATTTTAATTCATATTTTATTGAATGAAAGGAGATTGTGAACTCTGCTATGGTTTACAAGATATTTATACTATATGATGAAGTATTTTCTGCTGTTTGGTAAGTTAATTGTGGTACGTGAAAGCTAATAAATCACTGTTTGCTATCACTGAGGTAACATTGTGTTTAACTAAACTACACACGGCTTTCACAACGCTCGCGCACTCGATTTAGACCTTTACTTTGATCAATTATGGTTTTTGTTGCGGACTTGCTTAACTGAGTGACGCAGGTCCGTCACACAACTAAGTATACCAAGCGACTGAAGAAACTGCTTTCCTTGCAGTTTATATAGTCTGTATCTTTGTGGCTTTAAAACTTATTGAGAATTTTCCGATTGGTTCGTTGGATTGGCGAATTGCAAATTCAAAAAAAAAAATAAATAAATAAATAAATAAATAAAAAAAATTGGAGAACTTTTGCACCCTTCTGATTCGTTCCCTTCGAATCACGTGATTTTACGCAATATAGGGTTCCCCTGTCTCTGGTTTATTTTGAATTTTCTAGAGCGTTGGCTAATTAAGTCTTTCATGCGCTGAGCATTAATGAAAGACCACTGTCTACTCGCAAGGCTTGCACAACTTTCTCTTTGCTTCTTTGTGGATTTTCAGCAAAACCTGTACGTAGCAACGGATATACTATGCGTCTTCTTCTTTTTTTATTCATGGACGCTCTGTAACCGCTGTCGTCCTTAGCATCCCATTCTATACAGGGTGCGAAAGACCGATAATTTTGCTCAGATGCCTCTTTATCAGGCTTCAGGTTCTTTTACGTCCCGTAAATCTACTACGCGGGACTACCTACTTTACTTCCCTCCCAAAGGAAGCCATGCTAAGGATATTTACGCCCGAAAAAGCCATCGCCCTCCGCCGGGTTTGAACCTGCGACCTCGGGAACTACAGGCTAACATAGTAACCGCTACATCACGGAGGATGACACTATGCGTCCTGACACATTACTAGAATATGTATAACACATATTTAATAAAATATATACAGCTTATTTATTGAAATAACGTAGTTATAAACATAATATTTATATTATTAATAGGATAAAGACACTATTATGATGATGGCAAGCTTATAAATGGGGGATAAATACTGTTTCATAGGTGCCCCTATGTATATTGTGAATACTTAGCAAGATCAATTGTTTCGAAACATTCATACCCCTGTTTCCCTAACAGTACTTCTGACCATTTGTTTACATTAGAAGTGTTCATTCCTTTTGGGGGGGTTAGTGACGGGAATAGGTAGGTGAAGTTAAGGACAGGAATTGACAGGAGAAGTGAGGAAAGTATTGGGGTTTCGCTGAGCACCCCGATAGTGCGGAAGGTAACTGCCAGCTTATTGCGCTGGCAGTGGGTGAAGGAAATATCCGGTTGACAGCCATGACCGTGCTAGGGTCCTAGATGCCACCGCGGGGAGTGGATCGGGATTGGATAGGGATTTTTGTATGCCTTTATTACATTTAATAGGAGAATTGTTGAGCGCCCCTCGCTCAGTTTTGGTGTTGTTATCTAGTACCATATGTCCAAGAGCTTGCTTGTGCAAGCATGTAGTTCCAGAGTCTTTCCTGCCCACTCTTTAGGTCGTTGAGTACCGGAGTTCGCTCGGCTGTCGTCGTAAGCAGACTTTTACCAGGTTAGTGAGACCTATCAATGTGCCCTAATCTCTTCCAGACAATCTGTTGGAGCTGGCGGTGGTGAGGTCTATGGCAAATTGGTGATGACTTCGCCCGGGCCACTGATTGTTGTGTCTGTTATGTCGAATCGTTGCAGGCAGCTGGTGGTGAACTTGTTGAAGGCAGTGGAGAAGGCGGCGGTGATGGCGTGGAGATCTTGTAGTCCTTATTCTATGGTGGCGAGTCGGCGGAGATGATAATCGGATTTGACGGCGGTGGTAAGTGATGATATGTGTTATTCCTGTAGAGAGATGCGTTAGCCTATGTTGCGGACCTTCTTGTGGAGATCCTGAACCGCATCTCGCAGGGTGGTGTTTGTGGAGGCCGGAGTTGGAGGTGGTGGTGTTGGCATCGGAGAAGCTGGAGCTGTGTGCATAGTGTCGGCCGGTGTCAATCGACGGCTTCTTGGATATAGGGGCACTGAGCCCGCCCGGTGAAGCGGCCGTGGCCGTTGCAGGAGGTGCAGTACCGATGGCGGCGGAGGTCGTGGCTTGTGCACTGTACAGTGAAGTTTGGTGCATCGCAACAGTGGCGCCTGTGAGGTGCAGCGAATGTTGTAGTCTCGTGACCATAGCAGCAGCATCAACGGCATGACTGATGCCTTTCCGATCGGCTAGCCTCAATACGTAAAACCTGCCCTAATAAGGGCAGGCCCTACCTCAAGAGAGCCTCATGGTCGGCCGGATCAGCCAATACCAGGCGAACGAGCGTGGCAGTTTCCGGGACGTGATGATTCGCGTGGCCTTCATGGTTGAACGCCACATGAGTTGAGCTGTGAAGAGGATGTGTCTAGTAGGCAGATCCAGGGGAACTCCAGAAATCACTGCGCTGCATCGTGATGACAACGGCAGTGGTGTAGGATGCTGTGGTGGTGGCTGCTGCCTTGGATGCTGTGATGAGTTGTAGAACAGTGCGGCTGGTGTTCCGGTTGGCGGAGGTGACTGCTACGGTTGGAGGTGAGGTGCGGTGCTGACTGGGCAAGAGAACTGAGGCTGCTGGTGCCGGGGCGAAACAGTGACCGCGACGAATGAAGGCCCGGTCACCGGCGGCGGTGAGGCAGCGCTCCCGGCAGATGCCAGGAAAGCGGCCGGCAAGTCAGCCGTGGCGAAGCCCGGAGTAGCCTCAGCTGTGGACGACTGGGCGACGGCCCCTTCGGCACCCGCTGATCGCGGCGATCTCTTCTGCGGCGGCTCGGCGTGTCCTCTTTCCCATCTCCGACGAAGAATGGGGTTCGTTCCTTCCTGTCTGGTTACTGTATTAATGACCTGAGGCCTTTTTGCTTACACTGGTTCACTAAGTCAGCAGGTCTATTTACACTGTCACTGCCTCGAAAATATACCTGGCTTCTGCTTACTAAATGAGTTTAACTTTGTATTATTACCATAACACCTCCACCTGTTTGGGTCATCGTTACACTTGAATATTATCTTGAATTGAATCTCTTACGCTTAAATTTACCCTTTTACATACATACACATATTTGTAAAATATTGAATGTACTCTGTTAATCATCACTATTTATACTTTCATTCATTTATTCTAGCATTCATAATAATTAGTTCACTCATTCTAACAATGTGATGTATATATTTCTCAATTATTCTTGCTTTCGTAATCATTGATTCACTCAGTAAATATATATGTATATATATACATATATCCCTTTACATTTGAATATTTTAAAGTTACTTATATGATTTTACAATGATACAACACTTTCTTTGATTATAAGATATTTTTCATTATAAGGTGTGTTTGCCGATAGCGATACCTTTCATTTTTATAATTTCTCTTTCCTCTTTCACTACTGCCTTTAAAGACCTCTATTCTTTTTACCTTCATTATTATTTATTTTCTTCTTCACTGTCATAAGGTTTCTCTCTGATTTCATTCGTTTTGGATTGTTCTGGATTTGGTGAAATTTATTTAAACGGTCGGAGCGTTATTTTGTTATAGCGACCAATATTTCTTTTTGTTTGAGAATCCGCAAGCTTATATGTGTCAGTCGAAAGTAATTTAGAAATTTTACACGGACCTTTAAAATATGACACGAGTCTTTGGTTTTCCTTCCGCATTTTACTTAATACAAACTTATTTCGAAGAAGGATTAGATCTCCTGTCCTTATGATTCATAGTTTTCCTTTATTCTTGGCGTGGTAGCGCTCTTTACGTCGTTTTGCTACTCTCGCTATTTTCTTTCGAGCTAACTCGTACATTTGCTTGGCTTTTAATTGTATTTCGTTGTGTATAGGAAGGACACGTGTCATACTGGTATTCAAAGTGTTTATTGGCTTTAGTTTAGTAAACTCCATTATTTTGATTTCCGTAGTGTTATTAATTGTTTCATTAAGAATCTGTTCTTCTAGAGGTACATATCCGATCCAGGTAGAGTGTTTGTGATTCGCCAGTAATTGCAAACAAATTCCAATTTATTTTATTGCCCGTTCACTTGGATGGCTCTGAGGATGATATCTAGAACAAAAATAATGTTTGGTGTCCCTCTCTATAAAAAGCTCTTTAAAAATTTACGTGCAAATATTGTTGAGTTATCAGTGACTATAAATTTAAGTTCAGCTTCTTGACGTAAATAATTTTGCAGTAGTATGCGTGAACATGTTGTGCTATTGAGTTTCTCTATGGGATTGACCCTTATGAAATTGGAAAAGATGTCATATAAAACCAAAATGATATCTGTATCCAAATTGAGATACCGACAGTTCACCATGTATGTCTATATAAATTAGTTCTCTAAGTTCCTTTCTTAAGATTGGATTAGTATCACACCAAAAATTCATACTTAACTATTTACATTTTTGACACGTTTCACAGCATGAAACAATTTTCTGACATTTTCTCTGGCTTTTAAAATGTACGCGTTCTCAATTATCACATTTGTCATTTTATCAGTTCCTGAATGGAAAAGATGGGTGTGGAATTTACTTATGATGCTCATCTCTAAGGCTTTAGGTGTTATCACTTTCTTGTTTACGTTTCCCAACCATGCTTTTTATACAATAACCCGTCGAATATAAAGCAATGCTGGCGTTACAATTAATGCTAACTTGTTGAGCCGTTCAAAAATAGTGGCTCAGCTTATCATCATCTTTCTGATATCTTGACATTTCTTTCACTTTGTTTTAAATTTCTCTGATCATTTTATGCCAATGTTGAGGGCTCTAACCTCCCTTCTTGATTTCTCAATGGTCCCTGGGATTCCGTTCTTGAAATTCAATCGTGATAATAGATCACTAAAGGTGTTCATAGAGTCTGGAATACGGATGATTACAATGTTGTGATTCAGGATACCATGTATATATCGTGACAATTTTGAAGAAGTTAATTTGCATCTCTCGATGAATGTAAGACTGATGTAATCTGGCTATATTCTGACTTTAAGATATACGTGTTCTAAATTTGTTGAAAGCTAAGTGAATAGCTACAACTTCTAGTTCGGCCACTGACGAATTTTTCTCTGCAGTACTGAGACCTCTTGATGCCGTATTAATTCCATGGAATTTCTTTTACGTATCATATAGTTCTAGGATTTCGCCGTAACCACCAGTAGATGCATCTACATATATGACGTAAGTCTATCCGTCATGAGGGCGTTGGAGGAGTATTGCATTTCCAAACATTTTGAATTATTTTGTAGCTCGGCGTTCCATTTCCATTTATTATTCTTTTTGGTAAGTTCCTTCAGAGGTGCTACCTCTTGGGCATATCGCGGTAGAAATTTACTTACATAGTTCCATATACCAAATATCCGACGAAGTTGCTTCATATTTCTCGTCGCGGGAATATTCTTGATTACTTCAATTCTGTTGGTATCTGGTTGACATGGTTCAATTTCTTTGCTATCGGGATTTGTTTCAATGACTCTCCCTGTGACATCTATGGTATCACGATATCATTTAGGAATTTAATGGACTCTGCTCTGAGTTTCTCGAACTTCTTATTAGTGCTACGGTTATTTCATGCCTGTCATTTTGATTTGCGTTATTGGAGGATCATCTCTATCATTGCAGGAGTGCAAGGAGCGTTCATCTTCTGTGCGGTAATTCTGGTTTCCTTCCGGGTAATTATTTCTTGATCTCCGCAAATGTCTTGGGTTATTTTGCATCCTGCGACGCCCGTAATTAGACTTACCGCCTGTCTGTCGTATACTCGTCATGTTTATATTTTCCTGTCGATTTCTCCTTTGATTATTACGATTTTCCCTAGATCTGCCGCAATATGGCACTGGATGTTCATAACTATTTCTTACTAATTGCTTGTTTCTGTCAGGATTAAAATGATTGTTTCTTGGTACGTCATATTGTCTATCACTGTTGTTTCCTTGTCTATCATATGGTCTTTCCCTTACGTTTGGATTGGTGCGCCGGTGTTCCGACGAATTTTCAGATTCGAGTTCTTGATTCTCAAAGGCGGAAATTAGATCAAATAGTAGATAATTTTGTATCCTCAAAGGGTAGTGATTCATCATTAGCATGATGAAGTCCAGCTCTGGTATCTGAGGACGAAGATGCTTAATATATCTTGAGTTATGAAGTAGATAGTCGGTCATGCTCAGCTTTTGTCTCGGATTGTACTGACCATAGCAATGTTTTGCTCTAATTCCTTGCTGGGTAGTGGCATTCCATAAACCTATTTATGAAAAGATGTTGGAAGTATTCAAAGTTATCATCTGGACCCATTGCAATATTTACCCAGTCTAAAGTTCTTCTATCCAAACATTTTCTCGTAATTATCATTTTGGTCGTATCAGGGATAATCTTTTGTCTGAAATATTCTTTCAACTGCTAAATAAAGTCTACTGGAGAATCGTGATTGTCGGCCGAAAATAATGGCAGTGGCATATCATTCAATAGTGACGAGTGATATGCTTATGAGATGTCTCGAGGATTATTTACACTATTTGTTGATAAGTGTAAGTGTGCGGTAATGAGCCCTGTACATCACTGGTGTGTTGTGAGACATTGCTTAAAAATTCCATATATTCTCTAATGACCACATTCACATCAGGAATAACATTATGATTACCATCATTATCAAGATTCAATTGCATATTAGTTGCATGTACACTTGATGTGTTATTTGTTCTGGTACTTGGAAACTTGAATTCTGTGAATTCACATTTTCTGTAGCTCTCTTTTTATTTAACTCTTTTAGTTTAGCTAGCATTTCTTATTTACATGAGCGAGTTGTTCCTTAATTTCGTTGTGAACTTTTTCTTGTACTTCTCTATTTACATTTTGAATTTGCTCCTTAAATTCTGAGCGTACCAAATTAATGTTCCCGTTCCAGTTTTTGTCTTATTTAACCTTGAATTCATCCATTTTTTATCTATCCTTGCTAGATCAACTGCTACACTTACATGAATCAATTGAAGTTCATCTCTAGCACTTTCATATTTTCGTGTAACATATTAGCTTGCTTAATTAAAACAATATCTAACTGCTTTAGAGTTTCCTTTCCCTATTGTTTATCTCACCCCTAATTTTATTTAATTCTCCCTCACTTTATAATTTAAATCTTTAATGTGTCCTTGCAATGTCTTGGTTTCCTTTGAAATTCATAAGAACCTCATTTTTTTCCTCAGCTTTACTAACAAGGGTTGCATTTTGTTGCATAAGATTTTCATTCTGCTGGTCAGTGGTATTCACCTGACTATCCATTTTCTTTGAAATATTCTAATTTTGACTGTTTACTTGGATGTTCTGGTTACCTAACTTGGCATTTAAAAGCATGAAGCCTTACATTGAATTTTCAAGAGTGGAAGTCCGACTACCTGAGATTTGAGATGGCCTATCCTCTGATACATTTTTAATTACAGACTGACTACTCTCTGCTTTGTTACCCTGAAAACTTGTTTTACTACTTATATCCACGTGATTCAATCCCTACATCTTCTATAGAGCCCAAAGACTACGAACCAGTTGCGCGATGTTTTTCCTGCCGGCGTCTTCGGCGCTCGTTGCCGTCTGCTGCTATCATAGAAAGGCGCGGATGAAACCATACAGCATTTTTAAAGCTACTTTTAAAGGCTTTACTTAACAACTTTATGAAAGTGTGTTTGAGGACAGAATTATTAGTAGAGATTTGTAGCCTCCTCGGTCCCCCGACCTAACGCCCTGCGATTTCTATTGGTATAACTTAAAACAAAGTATACAAGACAAACCCACACACCCTGGAGGAATTAAAACAAAATATCCGTCAGGAAATTGCCAGCATTTCCCAACGTGAACTACGGCGAGTGATGGATAGTTTCCTAAAGAGGTGCAAAAACGTATGGACGACGATGGCCAGTTTCAGCATCTACTTTCATAAATTTGGTAAGTAAAGCCTTTAAAAGTAGTTTTAAAAATGTTGTATGATTTCATCTGCGCCTTTCTATGATAGCATCGAGGACGGGGACATGAAAAACACCGCACAGCCGGTTCGTAGTTTTTGGCTCTCTCTGTAATTCTCTCTGGTGTTAATCTCTGTGCATAGTCGAACAATGAACAATTTGTTTCTACGCTACCTTCCTCACCAATTACATTATTATCAATTACTTGTGAGTGAGACGTTTTTCTTACAATTAATCTCTGATTTCTCAACGGCATGAATAGAATTTAAATATTACAAATATATGCGCTGAGTAGATCTGACCCTTTTATTGTGCTTTGCTGGGTCTCCACTGTTTGCAGTTATGAGAAGTCTGGTAGATCCGTGCACCTTTCTTCCTAATTTCCTTCTTCTATGTGTTGAAATTGTTGTCGAGATGTCTAGAAGTCCTTGTCGCTGGCGTAGAACATCGGTCCCTGTTGAATAGTTGCAGATCTGGTAGAAGCATCTGCGTAGTTGTCGTTCTAGACGTTCTCTCTCCACTAGATGTTCTCGAAGTTCCCTGAAGATCTCGTTGACCTTGGTTTTTATAGTCGACTTCTCGTTGCTCTTTCTTGTTTCTTGTTGATGTTTCTTTCTTACTGTTGTTCGAAGCTTTCTTGCTATTCTTCGACGCCCCACGTTTCCGGTAGCAAATTATAGAGCGGTTGATTCTTTTATCGTTTTATTTGCCTCACGAATGGGAGACAATTATGCGATGATCTCTCTACGTAGCCGCTTTGTGTGATAATAGTACAGATACTTCACGTTACGTGTACGGAAGCGGATAGTCGAATTACGAGTTTCGTGCATTATTACCGTTTGCGGTTATCTCCGAAGTGGTGGAAGATAAGTTATCTGCTGGCTTCGCTGCTTCAACTCTTAGTACGTAGTAGTGGAAATACTTTTCGTCTTGTTAGTAGAATATGTCTAACGTAATATGAAATAAAAATATACAGCTTATTTACAAAAAGGACATAACTGTAACCTTGATATTAACATGATTAATATGATAAAGGCACGATTATTATAACGACGACATACCTATGAACAGCGGATGAATACGTGCCACATTTTACGGTTTCCTGACATGTGTGGTTTCGCGAGAACTTGCGAGTAAAAGCACGTTGAACACCTTCTGTATACATTATCCCTTATAGATTAATTTATTTAACAAATTTATAGCGCGACATTGTCTCCTTTGTTTTCTTCGCGCGAATTTGCCTCCCGGAGTAACGTGGAGACACGGTGAATTATTTTAACAAACTGCCCAAACTAACAGAATTTCCTGACTATACATATTTTCTTAACTTCGAGCGAAGTCTTGCTTTTCTTTACTCTTATTGTCTATCGACTGACGCGTCAAAGCTTCTGGAATATTTTAAAAATCTTCACTATTGCATCATTGGTTCTTAATATCCACGTGATCTGTTGTGTCAAATATGTAATCAAGTGAGTGTGTCTGACAACGACATTGGCTCTGGGTTGACATAATAGAATGGTAGCGTTACTTGTCCTTGTCCCTGATTTCTCTTTTGCGTTCTTTTACCCTCAGTGGAAGCTGCTTCGTCCATCAATTGAAAATTTACCAGCTAAGAAATTTTACTATTACATGAAGTAGACAGGATGGACCATTTAATTTGAATTTGTACAATATCTCCAAAACTAAGCGCTGTAAAAAGAAATGTCTTTAATAAAAGTTGCTTGATATTAAGGGGGAAAGTCATGTCAACGTAGTTATTATTTACCACTATATCATGTATTTGAATAACTGATTCGCCATAATGTATTTACTTGATAACAAATAACGCTTCAAAGTATTTACCTGATTAGGTTGTTTCCTTTGAAAGCCCATGACCCATCTTTCTTTCCACAGCAGACATAATTACACCTTTCCTATTCATTTCTGCTGCTATGCGAAGCATATGACCAATGATTGCAAACTTAACCTGAATCTTTTTAAGGACCATGATAAGGGAAGAATGGTAAAGAATTGACTTTCTTTTTGCTGTCCTCTTCAAACTCGAACGTCTATTTAAGGCTCTCTAAGATTTCATTGTCTGTTTTATTTATAGGCTCTCTCATACCAGCTGATGAAAGTATTTTTCTTCTACAACCTTCTCTATGGTTTTCACTTGGTTTTTAGGGTATTTTATTTCAGGGAATTTCTTTTTTTTTTTATTATTGGACTCAAACCAGTCATAGTAAGCGCTTCGTTTAAGGCAGGTGTGTAGAGACTAGCGCCATTGGACTGCACTTCACTACTAATCTGTATTACCATTACTAAGACTAAAATTTTCGGCTTGCACACTGGAAAATTTTGGCTACGCATTTTCTTCTAATGACCTTGCCTGCTCTACTGTATCTTTATTTAAATTTAATTCCTAATGAGGAAAATGCACGAATTGTATTTTGATATCGTTCTGGAACGTCATATTTATCTGCCCTAGAATGGGATACTTTACGGAGGGCTTTGGTGCTAATATTTTTGTGAACTGGAAGTTGAAGGGGATTGAAGCAACGGTGACACCTGTAAGATTTTCGTTTCTTTTTAAGCCATCTGAAAGAAGTACCGAAATGTAGAAAATGTACACGCATATTATGACATACTTTAACCTGATTAGAGCTTCTTTGGAT
The DNA here is from genome assembly GCA_030765065.1 of Deroplatys truncata. Taxonomy (NCBI): domain Eukaryota; kingdom Metazoa; phylum Arthropoda; class Insecta; order Mantodea; family Mantidae; genus Deroplatys; species Deroplatys truncata. The sequence continues at coordinate 530,600,627 of CM060990.1, read as the reverse complement.
TTTAATGTTCTTACCTTGAAGAAAGACTCATAAGAACGCATCGATAACATAAATATAATTAATAAACCACTTCTGCTTAACTCACAACACTTTATTTAACATTGCTAGCGTTCGGAAAGACTGCAGAGAGCTTCGATGAACCTGAAATGCGAGCTTATACTGTCAAATTGCATCACACATGCTGTGCTGCTCCAGAGTGTCTGGCGAATATCGTGCATAAACCGCTGCGTTTATTCACTTTTTGTTATAACTACGAATAACCTAACATCACTGCTTTATCAGCATCGCCTGCTTCTCTTTATGACACTATGGATTATTCTTAATCTAAAATGTTAAGTTTATAAAAATCCAAAAGGGCTCAAAATAAGTGAGATCTGCATAAAGATTTCTGCAAAGATTATAAAAAAGTTATTATGTCCTGTAATGAGGTACAGACTTTCAACTACAAAATATGATTTGGTACAGCATTCTAAAATAAAGGGTTTTGGAGCTATGCGAGCTGAAAGCGCTACAAAATTAATTAATACGACAGCTTGATCGTTCAATAATCTGAAAATCGTTGTGTTTAAATCCTTCCCTAAAAATGGATTTTTTTTTTAAAACTATTTTTGGATTGAACTTTAGAGAAATTTAGAATTGGCCTCCTTGAGCTGTAAGGAGAGTTAACAAAAATGTCAGTGTGTTACAAAATGTTTCTGAATAAATATTTCATTTAAGTTTCGTTTTAAACCTTATTTTTGTGCTCATTTTTATCCCTTGTATTTTCTCTATAGAACAATTTGGTCAAAATTCATATTCCAATCCCCTCATCTGTTGGATGCTTTGGTATATCCGGAGAAATGTATTGTGAATGTCAGTCTGTCACGCGTGGAATTGCTCTATGGTATAAATAATTACGATACTAGACAAACGAATAATTACATTGTCAAAGGGCACAGATTAAGCTATTCGAATGCAAGTCTGATTACATAGAGCCAAAACTAGTTAACAAGCATCCATCTAGCCTAAGAGATACTCTAGGTATCTACTGCCAAATTTAACTCTAGATTGATTAAGCTTTTGTTAAATAGAGCATATTACACTGTGAATGAATATCTTGGGGACCTTTTTGATGATATCTAATGACATCTTTGTTTTCATAGCACGTCATATGTATGTTGTGTGTATCAGTTTGTCTGTGTGTGTGTGAGAGAGAGCGAGAGAGAGAGAGATGGTATTTGACAATGTCTATTCATATGAACATTGCTTTTACATTCTTTTTGTTATACTGAACAATAAAACCTGAATTTGAGGGTAGGATTTAAGCAATACAGCCAACGCTAGACTTGTTGAGCTTACTAAACATCCTCGAGGAACGGATAAGGTGAGACATAATGAAGGGTGCTGGATCTAAAAACGGCAGGAGGAGGGCAGCGACGTCCCTAACGTTTCCAAATTGAACGTCAGCCCATCCTGACGGGCAGATGTGCGCAGAAGGTTCCCTACCAGGGAAGAAACAACTCGTTCTTTTCTCAAAACATGATCATCGCATATGCGCACACCACCGGCCACCGCCCTTGCAATCTTAAAATCAGAGAAAAATGAGGAACGGGAGAATTCGTGGTAGTATACAATCTACACCAGCATCCGCCTATTGGCTTGGGAAAACCCGAATAAAACGAAGAGTGGAGTGGCTGTTCCAACGAGAATCTAGCCCCGTACCTCTAGGCACTACTGCCTGAGACCTCCCGTTCTATGGCCACGAAAAGGAACCACGATTTAATTTTTTGAAAGTAAAAAAGACGCTGAAATCGCACTATCACTCTCCGCTGCTTTTTAGAGAAAGTTATGATTGATAGCACGCTTAAGTATTCTAATCCACGTTCACAATATGAACAAATCATTTCAAGAATGATTCCCTTGTGAACGTATGCTGCGATTTACAATTTAGGAAATTCCAATTAACGGAGAGGGTTCGAGACGAGATGCTGGGAAGACAAGCAGTTCTAACAGCTTTTCGATAACGTTAGTATCAACTTGGAAACTTCCCTAGACGAACACAATGTCGCCTTTCTCTGCAGGGTGCATGAGGTTATTTAGGTTAAAATCACAGTATAAGGTTAAAGTAGTGCAGGATCTCAAACCTGGTTGATCCCCAATGCAGCCTTGGATTACATGAATAGGTTGCAATAACGTACAGAACAGAGTTAATAATTTCTATTTCATTCAGTTTTCTAATGAAATTTTTTTCAGCTAAACGTTATGGCAATTAACTAACATACCTATACGGCAGTTCGGTATAACCGCGTTACTATACTGAAACCTATCATATAGTTATGGCGTAACAAAGGTCCCATGTAATTCATTTCATACGGCGAATCCAAATAATTTTTATTAGAAGAATTAGTTTGGATCAGCATAACAAATGCCACAAAAACAATTTGGACATATAAATAATCTTTTTCTGTTACTAATAAAGACAGATTCAACAACAGTTTGCAGGATTACTGCATTAAGTTTTCGTCTGAGAAATACCCCATCATGGTGGTGGTGGTGGTGGTGGTGGTGGTGGTGGTGGTGGTGGTGGTGGTGGTGGTGGTGGTGGTGGTGGTGGTGGTGGTGGTGGTGGTGGTGGTTTTGGCGGCGGCCGCGGTTTTATTAACGCCATTCACAGGAAATCTCAAAGAGTAACTTCACAATTTATTGGGCCAGAGCCGGCTCTAGGAGCATCTCGACATTTAGTAAGAGAGGCCATTAAGAACTGGTCCAAAGTAAAACATCATAAAGCCTGGCTTAAAACCCCAGGAAACAAACGTGGTACACTATTTACAGTAAAAACCCGCTAATCCGAACACAAAACCCGTGATTAAGAAAACAAATTATAAAAAGCTTATTTGTAGTGCAAACGAAGGATTTTATTATAAAACTGACAAACTCGTTATTGAAACTACACAAGTTGGAACGAAACGTTTATTGCACAAAAATCATCAAAAATGTTTTGTTAAACTTTACTTTAGGCAATGTGCTTGTACATATTTTGTTATTTCCTGTTAAACAACATTTTGACATTTACTTAGGTACCGTACCGATAACTAGCACATGTTTATGAAGCAGTAATTTTCACTTAACTTGTAAAATCAGTAATCTTCTTCTGTCGTAAAGAACTAAACCTGCTTGATGATGCGATGTTGCGCCAGCGTCGCATGAGCATCACATCGTTTGGTGCGGCAGCAAGGTGCTGTTCTACATAGCGTAATGCCAATTCAAGGGCATCTGTAGCATCGTGACACAATATCCTTAGGGATGTCTTATCCTTCACTATCTCCGACTTCAGAGTTGTGCTCGGGTTGATTCTGGACCATAGAGATATGACTTCATTTCTGCTGTCTTGATGAACATTATCGTCGATTGATATCCATTCAGGAAGGCAATTTACCCATGCATTTTTGCACCCCGGGATTTATTGTCTAAGTTGAACGATATCATTATTGTTTAATGCCGGAATGGATGATGTGGTTTCTTCAGACACAATACTTGGCTACAGCTTCTTCCACGATTTTTGTATTAACAGTTTATTCCACTGTACCAACCCTCATCTAGCCAGCAGATAACGTCCTTTATGGTTATTTTTTCATTTTTTTAAAGATGAAATAGTCCTCTCCTTCAATTAGAAATCGTGCAAGCATGTTTCTGTAATTTAACTTTATTATAACACACCTTGATCCATTGGTTGCAAGATAGAGGTTACATTTGTTGGCCAAAGCATAAACCTTTAATATCTCCATTGACTAGCTCCATTTCAGAGGGATGAAATGGAGACTGCAATCAAAAGTAAAGCTCAAGGTGGCCGTGCATTTTTTGTATTGAATCTTTTAACAGGGGAAACGAATTGTTTCTCGAACCACTATTTAAACAGACCACCGGTCTTCCAAACTTTAGTTTCATTTCTGTAATGAACAGGAAGACAGTTTATATTCATGTCTTCTAGGGCTCGTGGCTTTACAAACATTCCAAATACCATGAGCGGTAATTTGTTTGTTGCGGCGGTATTGCCACAGGCTAAAACTGAAAGGTGTTGTTTACTCATTTTAAAACTTGGTGCAGACGACTCTTCTTTCGGAGCAGGACTTTTAGTAGGGAGTGTTTTGAAATTCAGTCCTGTAACGTCGGCGTTATAAACTAGCTGTGGAGAGTAATTCCCTAACGAAATCAAGTCTGCAAACTCACTTAGGGATGCTTCTGCAGCGGCAACATTGGCTGCTAATTTTTTTCTCCACTTATAGTTTGCCGTTTCCTGTGTCTCTTTTTCAAACGGTCTAACCAACCATAGCTGGCAATAAATGTTGAATGTTGAATTTAAAAGCTAGTTCAGCTGCAATCCCTTTTCTTGAATCAATGTACCGCTAATAAGAACGCCATTTTGTCTATCTTGAGTGAACCATAAGAAAGTCGCTTCGTCAGTTTTATTATACAATGACGACACGGTGGAGTTGTGGCGTTGTTCCAATGTTTTTTTTTTCACTAGTGTTGCAAAAGCTCTCAATTTTCCTCGAGGTTTTTCTAGTCGCTGATAGTGGCTTTCCCAAAACCAAATTCAATAGGCAATTTTGTAGCACCTTCCACATTGTCAAGCCCCTTAAGCACTTCCAGTTTTTCCTTTAATGTACAGGAAGTACGTTTTCGTTTGCTTGACATTGTACTGCACGGTATAACACAAACAAACGCCTGTTATGTATTAACTTAATTTATGAACGGAAAACATAGCTTAATTTATGTCGAAAACTGCTAACAATAGCGAAACAAACTGAACTACGGATCGCCACTATCGCATGCGATCGGCTATGTCCACAAGTTAAAAGAACTGTAGTTCTTTTGTGCATGGTAATCGCAAAGTTGCCACTTCCTCAATGCTACGCTACATTACCCTGTAGCTGCTAATCCTATAACTGTGTTTGTAAACATGCTTTTCTTCGCTTTTTTCGGATAATCCGAACATTTCCGAATCGAACAGACCACACCACCAATTAGTTCGGATTAGCGGGATTCTACTGTATTAGAAAACCATGTAACAAAAGAGCTGAAAGCTTACTTTAATGTAGCGGATTTCAGCTGAGAACAATTATTGCATTTCTCACAGGACATGCTCCTCTGAAAATCCATCTTAACACGATGGGAGTGTTTCACGATAACTTAGATTGCAGATTGCGCAAGAAAAAGACTGAAACAGCCCAGCACATTATATGCTCCTGTGAGGCTTTGGTTCTTCAGGAGGTATATTGCTTTTGGTAAAATGCTTTTAGAACCAGAAGCATTTGAAACCATATCCGTTATGAGACCGTATTCCTTGGTAAAGGATGCAGGCATAATGAACTGGATTTGAAACGATACAGGTAACACAATAAGCCCGAGGCCGAAGTGCTTCCGAAGCAATGTTTAATACATAATTAATTACTTTATTCACTGGCATCCAACTACGCATTTTTGTGACCATTAATACTGCCTTTTTATTATTAAATGCTTTCCCATAATATGCAATGTATTAAATTAATTTGCTTTCACATAGCCTGCATTTGTGTCGTAATACTGTATAATTAGTTATAAAGGAATGTAATCATGCTGTATTTACTCAAAAGTTCTAAAATACATATTTTCGTTTCTTGTACACGCAACATTTTAATTTCCTTGTTTGTCGAGACAGTCTAACATGAAGAAGATATAATGCTTACTTACATCCACTGTAAGCTAATGCAAATATTAACGGCGTATGAATGAAGTAAATTCTTTAACATGTTAATGAACTTCGAGATTTATACAGACATGCCTTTGAATGTGCGTATTTAAAGTAAAATGTAATTCATTTCGGCAGGAATGATTACCAGTTGAGGTAGGCGTATTTCCTGTTTTGTTTGCAGCAATTAATATTTTATAAATCACTCAGTTATATAATTTCAATCGTATTGCAGAGTTTGTAAACAGCGGGCAAAAATACAACGCTATGCGACATAAAAATAACCACGTAATTTACCGTTATCAAGGAGGAGCTTTATCAGAAGGAGCTTCCGTTATTTTGTATATAATCTTATATTAATTGGCACAGGTTATATAAATAATGTTTCCTATAAAAAAAAATAAGCTATACGTACATGGCACTCGATCCACGTTGCACCACCATTGTTGATCAGCAGTAACACGCTTTAAAAAGTCCAGTTATTCTAAACTCAGAAACAACGTGTTGGTGATTAAGCATACGTTTGTAAGCAAAGCATCCAACACTGGAATTGTTTTTACTTCTGTTCCACTATTTAATTGAAACAACTACATACTTTCTACATGTGCATTGAAGTTGAATTTGCAATATTTGCCCGTTAGTTTACAATGATTACTGAAATGTTGCTTTTCAAAACTGCAAGGTGAGCTGATGGTTGCCATGCATTGCGCAGCAAGAGAAGCATATTCAAATTTCATTCTCATGCCATCTATGCAAGAACGCCTGAGAAATAGGGGACCCTTCGCGCAAGTCACATTGGAGTTGACCATTTACTTTTGAGAAACATAGTACCTAATGCGGCAAAATTCTCCTGGTTAACGTTGAAGTTGTAAGACGATGATGTTGTTCTATAGGTTAGAATTTAGCAAAACATGTTCTATTTACGGCACACATATAGCTAGGGATTACGCAGCAATTCTGTACACTTTATACTATTGTAACAATAAGCAAGAAATCAATATTGTCCGAGTATTCTATTTTATAACTTGTAATAATTCCAAATATCAAACACAATATTCATTCTCTTAGATTTTTAAATAATTTGATATGTTTATAAGAAAGAGTGTTTATCCCCTTCGTAGAGATAAAGTATATATGTCCAGTAGAGGCGACTGAGTCCACAGATACTTCTGTGGTTGAGTGCATTATTGTTTATTTCAATTTCTCAGGCAATTTCACGACTGCTAGGTGAAGTGGCAGGCTTTTAATTCACATACATTAACATTCTTTAGACACTATAAGTAATTTAAAATATGAAAACTGAGGAAAGCATAATACTTTAACACGACTTCTATGGTTTAGATTTACGATTTATAAATATCAAAATTGTTACACACTCTAGTGCATATTTCCTTTTTATTCCCTTATTATCTGGTCTTCTGTTCATTCGTCGCGACTTCTTTCATCACACACATGCACGTATACCCACACCTACCCACCCACTCACCCACACACACATACACACACACAGAGGTTTTACAGGTATGCAAATACCGCTGACCGAGACAATCTCCCACGAAATGGAACTCCAAAATCAAACGCCTTGGGAAACCGTTTTGATGAACAGCCAGTGAGAATCCAAGATGCACGAAACACTGCCGGAACAGGTTTCCGCTTCAGGTCAAGCTGCAGAGGTACAACATGCATTTATTATGTATATATTTTCTGCAAGTACCTAACATACAAAATAAAAATGCAGATGGTGGCTTATAACCAAGCTGCCGAATTTTAGGTATTAAAACAGTAGAAATATGCAGGCAAAATTAGCATTCAGAATTCTAAAATACGCATTTAACAAGGCACTAACAATAACCTTGCTACAAAAAATTACAACTATACCACGGTATTTACACACTCGGAGATGTCATTCATTAATTACTTATCATTCATTAACCTCATTATGGCAGTGAACTACTAAATATTCATTTAAATTTGGTAATGAGAATTGATGTGTGTTAGAATGTTCTTATATTGGGAGAAACTCCTCTGTACTTCACATGAAGTAATGAGACAATGCTTCCGGGATCCAATCTCAGCTATGAGCCAATAAGTGGTAATGCAGTAATATGAATATAATTTCTAACCAGTGCTTCCACTATCAATAGCATTTGCTCCTAATCAGCATTTCTCCCATGATTTTCAGAGACTTATTTTTCATTATTTCTCTAATATACAACTTTTCCATGTGGCGAGAAGTTATAATCATTAGCGATCCATTGTTTCAGAATATATGCTCTTGATGAACTTATGTTTTGGCATGTATCCACGTTATATTCCACGGAATAGGGAGGAATGAAATATGCATACGCTTCTTAGAAATCTTAACTCCGTACTCAACTCACATAATGGATACACGCAAACAACTAGTAACTCCATCAGGGCTACGCGACTTCTCGGTTACATTTTCTTATTGGTTTATTTTAAGTCTGCAGTAGTCGCACGCGGACTCACAGTCCGCACGAAACTATTTTTTTCGTTCCATTTAAGCTCTTTGAATTTAGGAATCTCATGACCCGAGTACCTTCCTATAATCAGCAATATTACGTATTTCCTTTGTTTCACTTGGACTTATGCAGCGGTTATGGAATGGTGAGCAATTGCGGACTGGCAGTCCCGTACCAGTAATGACATTAGAAATTATCTGCATCGTCGCTGTTAGCAGAAATAGTAAACGTGAGCTATTGTAGTCATACAATGGTATATTTTATAAAGTGTATGTACTTAGTAAATTAAAATTCAAAACGTAGTAAATTATATATCCTGTGTTATTTTATTGTTATTTAGTTATAAATGCATATTTTTCCACTTGCGGACTCACAGTCCGCAGCAACTACTAACGCTATAAAAAATTACGGGACCACTGCTGGGATTAAGAAACTTACAATTTCAGTAGGAATGGACAGGATTTATTGCTCTATAAGCGTTCATCCTTAGTAAATTAAAATTCAAACATATTAAATTGTATATTCTGTGTTACTTTGTTCTTATTTAGTTATAAATCCATATTTTTCCACATGCGGACTCATTCCGCAGCGACTACTAACGGTATAAAAAATTGCGCGAATACTGCAGGGTTAAATTATTCGATTTATCCGCGCCCTTGTGTCAGTAAAACGTAAGACATCTAATTATCGGTAATTGTTAGGTTTCACTGTCCTCTGCTGGATAAAAGCGAAAACAACTTATAGATTCATAAAAAACAAATCAACAGAATGGTCATAAGTTAAAATATATTATGTAATATAAAAATATTCAGACATTTATAAGCAAATAGGCATTTACTAGTGAAGAAGGCAATCATAGGCATTATAGAATTTGTAAATTATACTCATAATATCTTAGAATGGTTATGTAAAGTAAATGACTGCATTTTCAGCACTAGTATTAAAAAAGAAAATAGATGGCTATCTAAATTTGAATCTCAGCAAGGTTCTGCTTTCTTTAACGCATCCTTTCCTAAAAATGTATATCCATTTAACATTGTCCTTTTGGAAGACTGAATCACGTTGGAAACAATTGGAATGTGGTCATAATATGAACCACAAATTGTGTTTTTTCTTTTCCGAAGCAGTGTCACGGTACTACTGTCATGAGACCCTGGAGTGCGGTTTAAGCCTATAGTGTTTTTCGTACATGCTCTTTCTCAAGCGTGAATTTCTAAATATATAATATCCATAACATTTTACGTTGATTATTACTGCTTTTAAATCATACCCGCAATAAAATATACATCCATCTTTACTATTCTCAAATTATTTCATCTTTTTAAAGCTGCTAAAATATCCAAAGTTATCATAGTGTGTCCATATATACAATTTTCTTAGGTACTGTATGTCACATTTCCGCTGAATATACTGTACACGGAGGAACGCATTGACCATACCACATACACACGCACACATAGAGTGCCTGTGTTGTGATCAACCAGCTGTGCATGATAGGGGGTAATTATATTGTCACCTCCCATCCGTTCCCCTTTGTCTCGTTCGGTCTCCCCGTAGTATCGCAATTTTATTGATGACCCCCGGGCTACAGAAGCCGCCAGCGGCAATTTCCTCTAATCCTGCACTCGCTTCTGAACGTGCTGATCACTCTCAAAGCTCCAAATTCAATACCCAGTTCACTGACTCCAAACAATCAATGTCTGCAAAAAAGTGCGTACCTTGAAATATAGTTTTAGCAAAGGTTGTGTTTCTATGCTAAACAAAGTTTAAATGTAAACAAACAATAAAGATAAACAGTTTAAGTTGTTTTACACTGCATTTCATTACTAAGAAAACTAGTGGGAAGGAAAGCCCATATTTCAAGACCGAAAAATGTATAAGATTGTGAACATTTTGGAACCAATGCTGTATAATGTGGAATGTACAAATCAAACTGAGGCTCAAATTGGTTGTCGTTATGGTGCTTTATTTGAAACATGTTATACATACAGAAGTAAAAAGTGATGCATGGGTGATCAACCACCGAATATAGTGTTGTTGTAGGTTTAAGTAAGTTTCCCAGTGGTCCAATAAATGTATACCTTGTGCGAAAAATATCCGTGATAGCAATCCTCAAATGACTCTCGAATATCAGCATCATTTGTGAACCAATGTCTCTTCGGAATTTATCAGTAGCTCGAAGATGTAGTAGTCACAGGGCGAGAGATCAGAATTATTGTGGGGTTTAGTCGAAAGTTCTTCCATCACAAATGCTGCAGCGCTCTCTCCCATACACGTCCTTAATCTGACGGTAAATTTCAGTACCCCTGGCGTCTTCTGCCATCAGAAGCGGAATAACTTGGTATCTGATAGAACCCATGACACGACCCAGCTAGACCCAGTGTTTCTACACTTAACACCAACAGACTAACTCTTCCGCCCAGACGAAGTGGCTTCTTGGCATGACGAGTACGCGTCAACAACGCGCTCTTTTGCAAGTCAATAATTTTCTTTATGACACACCTTACATTAAAAGGATGCAGAAATACTTTACACATTGCTTTGTGAATCAAATTTTTTACTGGTAATGGTAAATTCAGAAATTAAGGAATATTCGAATTTTATGATCAATATTCAATAACGCTCAGTGAAGCATGATGCACAACGTCTCCAATATTTCTTAAAGCGGTGATTCAAAAAATGTACTTTGAGAAAATAAAGCTTCTTTAAACGCTCTTACATACAACAATGACTTTGTAATTTTCAACACTGCTAGGTTCTAACACAGCAATAAGGATAAGATTCAGAGCCAATGATAAACAAAATATGTATACAAAAATATATAACTATTGGCAATGCATTCCATAGGCAAATTAAATAGTCTAATAAGAGTTGCTCCAAAGCAAGTATCTGAACTGATTTGTTCATATATATGCATGACAAAAATATTTATTAAGATATTTTTCACTGTTTCAGTCCCATAAATAAATGTATGTTCCAGTGAACGTAACACGGTGTATTTTGTACATTCTTTTTGGTGGGGGAAGCAAGGGGTGGGAATTACATTGTTTTACTCCCATATAAAGTAACAACACTGAAGGGGAGCGAGAGAGAGCTCTGTTTACGATCAAGAATCTTGAATTTGTAAATAATAGAACTTTTTGTTTTACATCATCGAGGTACTTTTAAAACTACAACTACTACACAGAAGAAACACTTATATTATCGCGATGTTCCCAGGGATTATTGTACACTGCATAAACTTTGCTATCTGTGAGTAAAGTGGACGTTTTTCTTATTACTTTCTCTACTACCTAAATAGGGGAAGTATTGTATTCCACCCAAAATTTCGATGTCTAGATTTCACAAAAAATACATGTTTTAAGGCCCTCTGATCCAAAAATTATTTTTACTTTCCTTACCACTTACATAATAGGTAGGGAAGGTATTGCATTCCACCCAAAAAGTCAATATCGAGATTTCAGGAAATACATGTTTTGAGGCCCCCTGTCCATGTGTGTATCTGTGCGTTTGTGAACAGATGTGAACTCATGATGTGAGTGATGTGAGCTCATAATCAAAATGTCAGATAAATACCAAACTTGTTCATTGTCTTCCAAAGATGTAACACAAAGATTTTCATGAAATTCCGCACACCCCAAAATACCCATTACATAGAATTTTTTTCGAATTTTTTTGAGTTTGTGAAAAATGGCTCTAACGATTTTGAATAAAATGTCATATATTAAAGATATATACGAGGTAAATAAAATATGTATCTTGAATTTTCTGGGATAGCTTGTGAAGCTTAGGAAGGAAATTTATATAATCTTGCATAACTGGTAAACGTTAAGCGGTAGAGAAAGTGTACTACACAAAAAATGTGGATCTCTTCAAAACACACAATTTATTCCTAGTAAGTTTTTTGTGACATCAGCCATTTCCTAGATATCCGTTACTAATTTCTCGAATTCTTCAACACTTGCCATTGTTTTCAAGTCCTGTCGATTTTATGGTGTTTCTCGCGATGTCATGGAAAGAGTATGGAATTTTGGCCAGCGTATAGAGTCCAATTCTAAAACATTTGACTGCCGCTATTCCCTTTGTATCTATAACGAAATGTGTAATGCAGCTATTTCCAGAAAGTTTTATTTCAATTAAACTAAAGTAGATAGGAAAATAAACTTATTGTAAGAATAATTTGTATACCTACTAATAAGTGCCGGCCCTCGTAGCCGTGGCCGCTAGAGTGTTTAGCTCCGACGCCAAGCTGAGGGTCGCGGGTTCGAGTCCCGCCATGGGCATGGGTGTTTGTGTGTGTCCGTATGTTGTGTAAATGCGATTATAAGCGGAAACGAAACCAGTAAGAACACAGTAAACCCTGGGTAAAACAAGGGAAGCTTAACAATACAAAAAAGGCGATAGTCGGTAAAGAAAGTCATGTGAATGTAACACATAAGAAACAGATCCGTGTGTGTGTGTGTGTGTGTGTGTGTGTGTGTGTGTGTGAACAGCATAACTCAGAAACGAAAGTTGGAAAAGCACCAAGCTTGGTATTTAAGTTCAGTATCTTCCAAAGATGGGACACGAAGATTCTCAAGAAATTCTCTCCAACCCAACTACATCTTTACATGGAACATTTTCTAAAAAAAGGGCTAATGATTTTGATTAAAGTCCATGTCTTAAAGATATTTACATGACAAGTAAAACGTATATCTTGAATTTTCTGGAAATAGCCAGTAAAGCTCTCCATTCGGAAGGAATTTTGTATATCTTGTATAACTGGTAATCCGTACTAACAAAAAATGTAGATCTCTTTAAAACACAGAATTTACTTCAGATAACTTTATCTGTGGCATAAGCCATTTCTGAGATATCCGTCATTAATGTTTTGAATTGTCCAATACGTTTGTCATTCTCTTGAAGTCCTTTCGATTTTCAGTTGTTTCTCGCGATTGCATGGAAAGAGTATGGAATTTAGAGCCAATATATAGCGTCCGCTTCTTATACATTTAGCTATCGCCGTTGCCTTTATATCTATAACGAAATGTGCATTGTAGCTATTTCTGCAAAGGTTTATCTGAACTAAAATGAATAAGATAGTAAAATAAGCTATAATAAAAATAGTTTTGTACCTACTAATAAACGATAGAAGGTATAGAAAGTCATGTGAATGTAACGTATCAGATTTTTTTATAAAAGCAATCTATGAATACTAATAGATGAGGTCCAGTTTTAATGCAAGGGGCATTGTTTCAAATAACTAGTATGCTTTTGAGCTTAAGACTCTCCAGAAATATAGTCACTGGAGTACCTATAACATAAATATGTGGCTCTGCTTGTTTATCATAATTTATTGCGCAGTGCCATTATGTAATATCATTAGTTTTATAGAGGACAAAAATTTTGGAACAAACATGGCGTTTGTTTGAATTTATCTCGAAATTTCAAGTTGGAAAGTCGCGTAATAATATATTTTTTGTGCAGTAATACTATTATACTTGCAGAGTAACTCGAAACTCACTTACGTAATGTTTCCACTGCATATAAAGACACGGCTGTGCATAATACACTTGCACAGTAATTCACTAAATTACTATCTGTCGTACTTTTAGTTACTATACTGGTACACTTGCAGAATATCCACCACGCATTCCGGTGCCCAGTGCGGAAGCTAATGAACTTTAGGAGGTATCTTGATTTAGCGGAGATATTACAAAAGACGCTGAAATTCTGATGAGCCATAATCATGTTCGTAAAGACGTATTAAAATGAGGCTTCGTGATGTGGGTGACACTGGGCGTGGTTATATCTGAATGTGTATTTGTGTGTGTCACTGTGTATTTATACCATGTGGTTCACCAGTGCCTTGTTATTTATTGAGAAATGCAGCACTGCAATGCCTTCAAGTAATAAGGTCTATATTATCATGCTTGCTCACTATTTGGTAGCCGTGTAAATTCAGCCTTCTTTTCACAGGAATAGAGATCTCAGCAACAGTAAAACAAATTTATAAAAAACAAACGACTCAGTCTATGTATTCTGCAGTTCTCAGTTTTTCGGTATAAACATATTTAAAACCAAACTGTGCATTAAAATAAATGCACTCCTAAACAAAATTTTAAAACTAATGAATATCACAATATCACTGAAAAATTTCAGAACACCTAACGTGTATTACCGTTTGTTCCTTGTATATACATGTTAATAATGAGAATTTTCCCTACATCAGGTTGGCTGCTAGAACCCTCAAAATGCTTGGCGAGTACCTTCTAAACCCACTGTAGGTCTAGATGTGCCTGATTATACGAAATTACAATTGTATACAGTGTAACTCGATCCCTATGCACCTCACAGCAACTACTATAAGCGGTCTATTGCGATGTATTCTAAGGATTTATGTTGATATGCTACTTATTCACGGAGAAGCAAAAAGGAGCACATTACAAGAGCACGCGTGTATGAAAACCTATTTCCGGAAAGATGACAAACGACAAAAAAAAAAAGTTTTCGAAATGAAAAACGCCCTTTACGTGTGACAGAGGCACTTGAAAGGACAGGTTCTGTTAGAAAGTCAGCAGCTATACCTGTGGCCATAATGAAAAGGTTGTTTTAGACGTCTTAAACGGTCTCCATATTAGCACACAACATTAGCACAAGACACAAACATTACGAGTCGTCAGTTATGTAAACACCGCATAACAATTAGTTTAACCCTTAACCACCTGCAGCTACACCAGAAACTCCATGGTTGCGACTTTGAAGCTCGAGCAGCTTGTTACCATGGGTGTTACGCAGTGTGAACCATGCTGCAGCCATTGTATCCAAAGTCCTTCTTCCAGATGAATAGCAGTGTCACAAAAATGGAGCTGTGAATCGCCACAATTTGCACTGCTGGAGTTTAGGTATTTTTAATTTTGCTCTCTTGTGTGATTTGAAATTGTTAACCTTCAAAAATTGTACCTGTAACTTCAAGTTTAGTTAAGCCTGAATGAATGTGCATCAGGCTGTTTTCTGGAATATCAGTTTTCGACAAGTGGATATAAATCAACTTAAATAAGAGGGAAGCATAAAAACAAACAAAAAAATAAGCGAATCAAGAAAATGTTTCACATTCCACCCCTTTTGTGCCATGTGGTCTATAAGGCGAATTTTAGGAGCAACGAAAAAGAAAGGAAAAGCAGCAACTACCGTGGGAAGATTTGAAATTGAATTCAGCATCCTGCAACTCATGCCAATAATACTGTAGATTAATTAACTGCGCTAATATGCAGTTGGAAAGACATGCCATAGTTTATAATATGTGTACTACCAATCACATAGCGTTGGCACCCTTAAGTATGTGTGGAGGAAAAATACACTAAACGTAAACGCAATGATAGCAAAATGATCCCTACAGAAGTGTTTATTGTTTTGAAAGTAAAGTTAAGAAACTGCAAACTACTGACAATCAAGAGGCAGTGACATGGCAATGAATGCTTCAAATACTAATTGAAAATTCTGACAATCAATAAGCAGTGGCATATCAATGGGTACTTAAAAAAACTGATGAAAAACACTGGCAAACAAGAAGCAGTGGCACGACAATGAGTGCTTCAAATACATTGTACTAGTGGAAAATTCTGACAATCAAGAAGCAGTAGGATATTGATGAGTGCTTTTAAAACTGATTAAAAACACTGACACTCAAAAAGCAGTGGCATGACAATGAGTGCTTCAAATACTAAGACCCCGTGAGTTTGAAAACTGTACTTACAATGCTATTTATGTGTTTGCTACTTTGAAGAGCCGGTCTCTCAGATTACATGGTATCTCCATTTCAAATTACACTTAGTTTATGCCCAAGCATTTTTTATTTACAGTGGTTTACTAGTTGCCTTTCAAGCATATTCCTTTTCAAAGAATAACAAAGCTGTAGCGCTAAAGAAGAAGGTTACTATGAAAACTTCGTAAGATCTGAAAGCATGAAAGAATTTAGAGATTTTGCGAATAAAAGTTGACCTAGTAGTTAACGCAGGTAAATAGTTTCAACAACACCAGTTTCATAACTGTTTCAAAGTGAGTCTAAATGTTTCCCAGAAAACTTTGTGGGTGTATTAGAAAGTGCTCCCCACACAGAACAATAACTGCTTATGGTATGCTATATGCTGCACTTCATTAAAATGTGGAATTAGTAACCATAAGTCGAATTCTGAGGGAGGTAAGCGTTAGCTACCAAATTTAAACCTAATAATTATTAAGAAGTAATGGACGAATTGATATATAAATTAGTAATTTCAAGAAGTTAATAAGCACCCAACTAAACCATGACTTCGAAATATGTCCACTGGCTGCCAGTATAGGAAGCAGAGAGTGTGTAAGTCGCTATACTACCGATTGTTTTAGCAATATTTAACGTCCGTTCTTGCTACATACGGTGCCAGGCGGTGGACGCATGCTACATGAAATGTTATGATAATTGGAAAAGAAAGTTTAGGAAGAAAACCTTCAAGGCCTAAGTTTAGGGTATCTCCCGGCATTTACCAGTTATGAGGACTGAGGAAAGCCTGGAAAAGGCCCAGTTAGGGAGGATGGTTCTGGCGAGATTTGAACGGAGGACCTCCCGTTATACTGCCGATACTGTTTACGTTTTCTCTGCACCATTCATTCTTACTGTGGAATACTAAAACGACCGTGAAACACGACCTTAACGCTTACATCGTTAAAGCTTATATAATAATTGTAGCTTGCTTTGTGTGCTTAAGCTTACTAATAGTCTCCTTAATAAAGGTACAAACCACCTTCTTCCAACGTCTCAATAAATTGCATCCAAATGTATATAATTAATACTCTCTCATCTTATACATACCTACACTTAATTATTAATTTTAGCGATTTCATTAGTGTATTCAAAATTAAATTAAATTGAGTTTTATTTATGGACGCTCTTTATTATGATCCTTAGCGTCCCATTCTATATTGAGAGTGAAAGACCTGAAATTTTGCTCAGAGGCCTCTATCAGGTTTGGGTTTCTTTTACGTGTCGTAAATCTACGACGCGGAACCACCGGCTTTACTTCCCTTCCGAAGGAAGCTATGCTAAGAATGTTTACGCCCAAAAAAATCCATCGCCCTCCACCGGGTTTGTACCCGTGACATTGGGAACCAGAGGCTACCATGATGTCCCTAGACCACGGGGACGGCACTAGCTGCCCGCATCCAGACTTTACTTTCTAGGCACTTCCTCGCGGCGGAAATATTACGCCAGTGCTGCAGTAACTTCCTCGCTTCAAAGATATTGGAAGGGTGTTCTTACTTATTTATTTTAGTCAGCAATATGGCACTTATTTCCTTTACCTTTTATCCATATCGCATAACGTGTCCATCTTCCTAAATAATTTTCTTCTCTTATTGGCTACTTATCTTGGCACATCGTTCTCTCATTAGTTATTGAAAATTCGTTTTAGAGCATTCCTAGCCCGTGGGCAACTTTCTCTCGACTTAAAGTTCTCACTATATTATCCTTTATTTCACGACAAGGCACGGATGTTTAACCTTGTCTGTTGTTTGAATGGATTGGATTGGCTACGGAGGGGACTAGACACTGATCCACAAAGGTAAATTGTACCTGCACCCCACAAGGGGCGTCCTCGGGAGGAAGGATGAGGCGAGAGGAGACACCGGGTGGCCGGAACCAGGAGTGACGCCACAGGAATGGCAGGGTCCCTAAGTTTTCAGATAGAGGCTTCCCGGCAAACGGACAGGCAGACCGGGGACCCCAACCTTCACAGAGGGGGTCCAATGCCCCTCAAGGGAATTCGAATACTCCCGGCAGCCAGCCGAAACGCGAGGGACGAAGAGAGTCACAGAAAGAATCCTTTCCCCTACCACACTGCATCGAAACACCATCGCCGACAATGTGAACCCTGAAAGAGACTAACGCATGAAAGATGAAGTGAGATGAGAATGGAGATATAATGGAGGGACAGGAAATTTTGGGGATGTGAGGATCCTTCCCTGAATTTGCCTAGCGACCTGGGAAAACCCCCCGAGAAAAATCCATGGATCAGGAAGGTCCGCCACGGGAATCGAACCCACGACCTCCCGAATGTGGGGTTCTGATGATGGAGTCATGTCTTGAAGACTACAATGTTACCGTTTACCACCACGGATGTTTCGTTTTCTAATATTCTAATACTCTGGGTGACATAAAATCATCACTCCTGACAACGGTACTTTTAAGGAAACAAAACATGGGCGAGGCGGTGTATGCATTTTCCTCTGTAACTTGTAGTTCTGTTCGAAGCTCATACGTCTGCCTTATTGTTTAACATTCTTTCTAATAATTGCTTATTACCTGTTTCTTAAGCTTTTATTTATATGCTGATTTATATCATTAACTCTTATGCTAGGAGTAGGCATGCAAGGTTGGTTACAGCAATGAAACAAGTTCGACTGAAATGTGGTTTATCCGAGTAAAAAGGAAGGTGGACTACCGCCCTTGCAAGCACCAATATTAGTTCGAACTACATTTTAAACAAATTTACTGATATTTTGTTTTACTCTTCCTTCTTTAAAACAGGTGGTGCGTTATTACAGGAAAACAGAAAATACAGTAAAACTGTTCCAGCTTTCCTTTCATATGTGTTTTATAAACTAACTTAGTGAGGCCTATAGCCTTAAAGTACTATAGAAAAAGCCACTACTGTCGTAGTCAGATCGAGCATAACGAAGACAATGCTATTAACCCCACACTGTGTAAGTATGGAATTTAAATCTGGAAGTTGATAGTCCCTTTTCCTCAACTTTGTTTGTTTCTATTTTTTTTTTGCAGCAAATCATCCAGAAGATTTTAATTTAAAAATTTAAACTATAACATTAAGTTATTCGTCTATAAAGTATATTAGTAAGGTAAAACCTACGCTACTATCTTCAGCTTTCATTATTTCAATTTACGCATGCTTAACATAAAGGAATGATGATCAGTGACACATTTGGGGGGTTTTCAACCCATGGAATTAAAAATCTCTACTGGGTTAGAAATTTATTATTATTATTATTATTATTATTGTTATTTAGCCTATTAAGACAGGGTAGTATATTCCTAACTTGGGGGAATATGACGATTTCCTGCATGCAGATGCCTTCCGATCGTCGCTGTGTCTGTGAAAGCAAAGCGGAACGAGTGCAATGAGGTCTACAACAACAAGCTTCGAAAGAGAGTTCGCTAAATAGAGAGCTTCAAAAGAGCGCTTTTCAAAAAGAGAGCAAGGGTCTGTTTGCGTAGGTTTAATATCCAAACATGTTTCTTCAAAGTTTCCTAATAAGGCAACACTTTGGTGACGTGCCGCTGACGTCAAAAGGCCCTCAAAGGCCACACCGTCAAGTTAGACGTGATCTGTTCTGTGATAATAACTATCAGTTCTGTATATACCAGCGGATAATCGACCGGGCTACTGTTTGCGAGTTCATTAGCTATTTATTGCAACTTCAGATTTCTTATCTTTCAATATCCTTTTTATACCAGTCCACCACATTTCCCCTAAAGGCAGAAGATACAGTTGCTCTTTGCTGTTGAATTTGCAACACTTAAACAAGAACGCTTACTTGGGTATCGTTATGCTGTATCCAATTCTTTGAGTTGTCCTTATACATGGAGAGAAGATCACGAAGGTTGCGAGATCCCTGGAAAAGCTCAATCGTCGAGTAAACCCAAGACCCAATGTCAGAAATGTTACGCAAATCTATGCCCAAATAAAGATAAGATTTGTTTTGCAGAGTTTCGTCAGATTTAATGTGAACCCTAGGCAATATATAACTAGACTGCAAGGTGTCGTTTGGTTAGGTATATGGTGTGTAAACATGCTAAAAAAAGGTCCATGGATTTCAAAACATCATAATGCGGTAGTATACAATGGGCAACACTATTGGAATACTGCATATTTCCTTTCCCGCCA
Organism: Deroplatys truncata; assembly: GCA_030765065.1. Classification (NCBI taxonomy): domain Eukaryota; kingdom Metazoa; phylum Arthropoda; class Insecta; order Mantodea; family Mantidae; genus Deroplatys; species Deroplatys truncata. Next base: position 530,580,522 of record CM060990.1, on the reverse strand, counting down.
ACATTTATGTGCCCTTATTGGGCAGCTTTGCAAATCTCGAAACTGTCAAAATTATTTATATCTTTACGAAACGTTATATCAAAAGATTTTCAGTATTTTTCTTGGCACATATATAATATACCACCATAAATATCAGTAAAATTTTTGGAGCAAAAAAAAACAACAGTGTATTGAAGGGTTAAAGGGAAAGGTCTTTTGGCTTCGAACTAGCTCCGGGAAGGCAGATAATTCCTTAAGAGAATTTCCTAGAACTGAGGATCTTACTTCTAAGGGTGAGTGTGGATCGGAGGTAAATAAATGCTGCTAATTGCTCCATAACTCCTCTTTATGTATTTCCACAAGTGGAATAATCACCTCCCCACTTCGGAACACAAGACTTCACATTCGTCTACTACTACTCTCAAATTCGCGTTACTTCTAAACCATTTAGCTTAATGCTATGGCATTGTAACCTCCGCTTGATCTGACCGTTTTTTTTCCAAACCTAGCATAGCTGACTCAATGCTGACGCTAGAATTCCGTAATTTCCATCCTCGTTAGATGAATGAGTATGCGCGTCTTCTTGGCACGAATATAAAACTCAGAATGACTATGTGAACACCGTCAGAAACTGAACTCCTACGCTAGACAAGTTCGCTATTTCATGCCCAATTTCCATTTTCTGTAGTTTAATTTTGTTTTAGTCACGTGGCTTTTGATTACTTCTATTGGTTCATCTGACCTATTTTAACTTATTTCTATCGCTTTCTGTATCTTAGAAATTTACAAGTAATATCATCTGCTGATTACATTTTCTGTATGCTAGCCTGATTTCGGGTGACTAGCATTTCTTCATCATTGTCTAAGCTTCCGTCCTTTAATATTCTACTTCCTCTGAAGTCTTTGGTTATACCCACCTTTCGCGTGATTTAATCACTTATTTTTTCTTTCTTTACTTAACATCTTTACATACCCTTTATGTTCATTATATCACTAAATATTCTCCCTCTTGGTTTTATTTAAGTTTTCTTATGTTTAATTGTTTTATAGCACTTTTGATATTTCCAATATGGGGAATACTTCTACCTCAGCAAGTAGCTTTCGAGATTTATATACAGATGACGATGTAATCGTATTCTTGAAGCTTTATGGTCCATCGTACTAATCGTCCTGTGGCATTCTTAATGTTTCCTTAATGGAATAATCCTGTCAATATACCAGGTGAGTCAGCTGCTCCTAGGTATCCTTATCTATAGCCTAATGTGAAAACATTGACCCTTTTAGCAAACAAACTGTTACTGTAGCTCTGCCCTTCTATTCTCTATTATACGCAACCAGCATTAATGATTAAAGTCCTGAATGAGAACCCAGTTGCTGAGAAAGCCTTAAAAAAGGCCGTTTTTCATGGACATAATGTATGCAAGCAAGTACAGGAATGTTCCCCCGAAGAGCGGGACAGAATACATGGGTGCTGGCCGAGTGGGTTAGCTCCGGAATGTGGTGAAATAAAGGTTAGCTTCGGGGTTCGAATTTAATACGAACGTCGAATTGTTTAGGTTATTTTTTCTTTCTGCTTGTGTTAATTTTCTGTATTTTAGTATACTAATTTATTTATTTTTGTTATTGGCTCTTCTGTGAGCCAGAGACAGAAGAATTTCAAGCAGATGATTGTGTATCATGCTTATCGTAATAATCTGTACCGTATCTGGTGTTGTAAACCGTGTTACGTAGTTAGGTTTCATTCTTTTGGGTGCATATCGATGATATTAAATCTAACAATTTTTGTTTCATGTTTAAACCTTATGTTTCACTTCTTCTACTGACAAAGGGGTTGTAAATGTGCTAAGTTCATGAGTAAACAGAATAATACATTGTTAAAGAGCGTGGATTTCATCAAGGAAGTAAATATTCAAAATGACGACCCCCTTTATCAATGCACATTTGTGTACGTTGCTGGAGAGACCTTCTTGCATGCTGTAACATGCCCGGTGAAATCTACCTGCATTCTTCACGTAGGAGTGCCCGTAGATGATTTGGGCTTTGCGGTGGAAAACATGGCGATTATACTATTTTGTACACACTTATAATGTTACCAAAAATGTTATTTGTGTCATCACATCGAATTATAGGTCCAAAGAGATAAAACAAAAGGTAATAAAAACTTCAAATTCTACACCAAGGATGTGAACCCGAATTAAAGTAGCACAGTTTTAAAGCAACCATGATAATACCATTCGGCCTATATTACCTTGCGAGTTGCGGTTCCTATATGAAGTAGTATTCGCAGAACTAGACCCCAACTCGACTCTATACACTTTTTTCCAGCTTCATTCAGTGTTTTGAACTCGGTTTGGTAGTTTTAATTCAAGCAAATAAACTGCATCAGTCATTACAATTGCTGTATGATCTGAAATACGCCATAGTTTGTGACATAAGAGAAATTATCTCCCTAATACTTAGCATTTTTTGACAAGGCTGCACAACGTTGACTGACGGCTTAAATCCAATTGGTTGCACTGCTTAGATATACCATTTTGTTTCCTAATGGTTTTGTCAAACGATGCGTGTAATAGGTTGTTCCTTCAGGGCGTTTTCAAAGGGGTGCATGGATGTATGCTAAAGAATAAACGTTTGTAAAATTGGCTAAAATTGCTACTACAGCCCTCAGTGTCAGGGTGGGGTGTTTTTTTGCATCGACATACATAGCGATAGCATTCTGTCCCGTAAAACACTTATGCACTGAGTTATGTATCCCTCCTCTATAAAGTGCTATGCAAATCAGCCATTATAGGGCATTCAAGAAAGACGTAAGTCAAATATGTCGCTTAGCAGGTTGCATAAATTCAAAAATAAATAGGGGCAGCTGACTCACCTGGTATACTAGATTTCCATAATTAGTGGTCAAACTGATGCAAGGCGTAAACAATGGCCAGTAATTATAAATACGAAGTCCCATTTTTATGTTTATTTAGGAGTCTCTAAATATTATAAACTGGGTGTAATTCATTACTAATTATCTGATATAACAATCTGTACTTTCTGGAAATAGTAGCGTTTAGCGATAGTACTACGTTAAAGCTCAACAATGGATTATTTCATGAAAGAATTTTGAATGCTTTTGGGTCCATAAAGGCAATTGTTTCTTCCTAGAGCGTTTATGTAGTGGCTGAGCAATGGAAGCACAACTATATCAGGTAAGTCAGCTTCGCCTATATGTGACTTACGCCTTTCTTGAATGCCTTCTAATGGCTGATTTGCATAACAATTTATAGAGGAGGGATATATAACTCAGTGCATAAGTGTTTTACGGGACAGAATGCTATCGCTATGTATGTCGATGCAAAAAAAATCCCACCCTGACACTGAGAGCTGCAGTAGCAATTTTAGCCAATTTTACAAACGTTTATTCTTTAGCATACATCCATGCAGTCCTTTGAAAACGCCCCTGAAGGAACAACCTATTACATGCATCGGTTGACAAAACCATTTGAAAACAAACCGGCTGATCTACTCAGTGCGACCAATTGGATTTAAGCCGTTTGTCAATGTACAGCCTTGTCAAAAATGCTAAGTATTAGGTAGATAATTTCTCTTATTTCACAAACAATGGCGTATTTCAGATCATATAGCAATTGTAATGATTAATGCAGTTTACTTTTTTGAATTAAAACCACCAAACTGAGCTCAAAACACTGTATGCCGCTGCAAAAAGCGTATAAAGATTCGAGGTGGGGTCTAGTTCTACGATCACTAATTCGTATAGGAACCTCAGCTCGCAAGGTAGCATTGGCCGAATGGTATTATCATGGTTTATTTAATCTGTGCTACTTTAATTAGGGGTCAAATACTTTGGGTGAATTTTAAACATTTATTACTTTTTGTTTTATCTCTTTGGGCCTATAATTTTATATTATGATATAAATTACTTTCTTGATAACATTATAAGTGTGTACAAAATAGAATACTCGTCATGTTTTCCACCGCAAAGCGCAAATCATATACGGGCACACTGATACGTGAAGAATGCAGGCAGATTACTCCGCGCATGTTACAGCATGCAAGAAGGTCTCTCCGGCAACCTACACAAATGTGCATTGATGAAGGGATCGTTGTTTTGAACATTTACTTCCTTGGTGAATTCCACGCTCTTTAACAATTTATTATTCTGCTTACCCGTGAACTTAGCACATTTACAACTCCTTTGTCTATAGAAGAAGTGAAACATAAGGTTTAAACATGAAACAAAAACTGTTATATTTAATATCGTCGATATGCGCCCAAGAGAATGAAACTACATACACGGGTTAGAACACCAGATACGGTACAGATTATTAGGGTAAACATCATTCACAATTATCTTATTGTAATTCTTATGTTTTTGGCTCACAGGAGAGCCAGTAACAAAAATAAATAAATTAGTACACTGAAATACAGAAAATAAACACAAGGAGGGAAAGAAAAACCAAAACAATTTTATGTTTGTATCACGATTCGAACCTCCGAAGGTAACTTTTGTTTCACCACATTCCGGCAGCTAAATCACTCGGCCAGCACCCACGTATTCTGACCTGCTCTTCGGGAAAACGTTCCTCTATCTCCTTGCAAGCATTATATCCATGTAACGCCATCTTCTTTAAGGCTTTCGCAGTTCTTTGGTTCTCATTCAGGCCTTTAATCATTAATGGGGATTGCGTATGGTACCAAATAGAAGGGCACAGCTACAATAACAGTTTGTTTGCTAAAAGGGTCAATGTTTTCACATTATGTTTTCACATTAGACTATAAACTGCAAGTTTCATAGATAAGAATGCCTAGGGCAGCTGACTCACCTGGTATATAAAGGGCACTTAACTTCTGAAATGTTGATACATCTTTAGCCAACTTAGTGGTTGTAATTCATAGATGCTTTAATTTGATCGTTATCAGCCTGTTTAATTATGGTAAACGGAATCACAATCTAGCGGCACGTGATGTGTTCTGTGTAAATTCAATGCGCACTAGCGGATAATCCAACATACCATTGCTGTGAAAGGTGTCCAAATTACGACTATGTAGATGATACTGCTGACTAGACACATTTAACAGAGTACGACTATCCAACTCTCTCCAACCTAACATTCTGAAAAGACATTAACCAAATAGATGCATACCTATAATAGCGTCTGAAACAGAAATATGAAGCGTGTGAGTTCCTATGCTATTTCATTTAAAGAAGCAGTTTCGTGTTATAGAAATAATAACACTAAGCAATTAATTTCTCATTAAATGCAATTTTTTAGAAGTCCAAACAAAAGGCCGTCCGGATAGATTCTAAACTGAAATTCGAGACAAGGCTCATAAAAAGTACCTGAATGGTTTAAATCCAGATATGTGGCCAATATAGATAGAAAGGATTCAGGACCTTTGGAAAAAATTTTCGTAGCTACATCTTGTTTTTTAAAATTTCTGAAAAAATGTTACGGGAGTGTTGAGTAGAGGATGGGATGAAGAATGCAGCGCATGTACAAAAGGCACCAAATGTTTTCCGATGGACCAGGGGGTATAGAGGAAGAGGGGGAGGAAGGAATGGCTTCTCTACTAGTCATGCCTGGCTATAGCCGACACTGAGTGCCGGTATCGTCTCAAAGGTCACATTTACATCTGTGATGCTCGTATAATTCAGCGACATGACTCTAAGAGGAAAGAAGACGAAACTATACTTGAATTAACGTAACTTCTCAATTCTGACAGCTCAGCGTGCTCTCCGCACGTGTGTGTGGGTCTGTTGTCATGTCAACCAAGGTTGACCTTGAAGTAGCCAATCGCGGTTTAAGCCCTCTCCACACCCTTCACCGCTGCTCAGAGGAAGTGTTGTCACATGGCAAAGGTTGTTTTGTTTGATTTATCAGATACTTGCGTGATTTGTGTATCGTTGCAGTGTAGCACGATATTTTAAAGTTTAAATGTACAACTATTTTAAATCAGTGAACTGTTCAAGTGCATATTAACGTTATTTTTCAAGTCCTAAACGTGTAGCTATAGTATAGCGAATACCAGTATTATGGCAATTATAATATTCTAAAATATTAACCTGTGCTGAAATTTCTGTGTGATTGACAATGTCTGATCCCGGGCAAAACCGTAGGGAAAGACCACGAACTCATTCCCCAAAGAAAACAATACGCTAAGCTAGGACAAGGTACTGCAATTCGCGGCCAAGCTCCTGAGATAGTATGTGTTTAAGGGCATATTTCGAACCGGAAAGAGAAAGCGGTGGACCAATGATTGATGTAAATAAAGTCATAGATAGGACAGCTGCATTTAAAATAATTAAACAGACTGTTGTCAATATAGGGAAAGAACAAAAAAGAAAAGAGGAATAAGCTGAGAAATCGCAGTCTGGATCTTCAAAAGTAATATTAGAAACCCCAAGAAAACCCGACATCGTCAAAAATTATTACAGATCTAGTTGCCGTCCAAGTAGATGCTATTCGTCGCCGTATGTATTGTTATTATGAAAGAACACAATTACTTCACACTTTTAAATGCAAAGTTTTTCTTATCTAATTGTGAGTTAAAGTAAACATAACAGTAAAAATAAGAACTTCAGAGTAAATATGTACTAACTTGAATAATCTGCTATCTGAAAGTTTCGCAATAGTATTAAAAACGTTTGTCGAGTAGCGCATTTTGAAATTTTAGAAATATAATGAAAGTGAAAGCGAAAAGTCAGTTTTAAAGCTTGGTTCTATATAGAGGTAATATAATATTGCGTACGGTCATTTAAAGCATAACGCAAAGGAATTTAAAAGATACAAAATGAAAAGTGAAAAGGTATTAAAACTATTAATATTTAATATGTGCTTATTCTCACATAGCACGAAAATAAACATGAACATAATGCAATAGTTGACAGCGTGCTGTACACTGTAACCTTAGAAATGTATAGAGATGTTTAGTGTAGTATATTATTTCAAAATTAACGTGATTTCGTTAGGCACAATGAAGCACTTTTATCTTCGTTTAGCTCTTCTCTCCTCTTCCACTCGACACGAACGACTGGCGGACGGACGAGCCGATAACACCGCAAGTTTTAAGCGTGGCGTAGCTGAAACGCATATGGCAGGAGAGCAACTGTCAGAATTGAGAAGTTCGTTAATTCAAGTATAAATACTTTTCTCTTGACTAGATCTATCCAAGCGAAATAAATTAACATTTCCGTTACATAATATGTTGTTTAAAAATAAAACATTGTACTGTTTATGTGGGTGCTACAGAAGTTTAAGATGCATTATTCAGTAATTTTCTTGAGAAACAAGATGCACATAATGCGTATTTTGTTTTTAACGTTTGTTTATAATAATAATACTATTACTCGTTTCATAATTACCAGCAATATACCGTTCTACCACACTTTGAAACAGAGAGTATTTATTATCTTGAATATAAGATTTTTTTCTTTTTAATTCTCATAGAGATTGATCACAATCTTTAGCACTAAGTGTGTAGTTCCATTCATGTTGGCATATTCAGTTCTGATAATATTCATAAAAATAAGCAAGCAAAAGTAATATAAATGTCAAACTGCTGAAGCAGTTTGAGCATAATTAAATGCAACATTCAGTTTTCTCAAAATGGGATATACTCTGCGTTCGTTACTCAAAAACGAATATAGATTGTTATATTTGAAACATAATTCTCCCTTTACACACTCACAAGACAAAGGAAGAAAAACCGTGCCAGCAGTATAGTGGACACAGAGTAAATGCAGTTATGGTATCTAAAAGGAGAAAATGTTAATAGATACGAGGAAACAACGTTTAGCGCAAAATATGCAGTTTCTATGTAGCTGTTTTATTCGGTTTGGATTACATATAAGCTAAATTTTCAAAATAGTGGCCCGAAAGTGTTAATGCAGAGCGGTTGATGTGTTTTTGCTGAAAATTAAATTGTTTCAAAGGTAAACTTGCTTTCAAATTACAAATCTGAAGAAATAAAAACAAACTTAGATACTCTGATTTAAGATTCACGTTCTGAATTCCTAATATGCTTCTCTTCCCTGGACTGGAATGGAATGGGATGTGTAACGGAGGGGACCCGACCACAATCCAGTGAATGATGATATTGTGCTTGTGCCCCTCGAGGGGGCGCCCCCGAGAGGGAGGAAGGGACGAGGTGAGATACACCGAGACACCGGGCGGCCGAAATCAGGAGTGACGGCACAGCAATGACAAGATCCCTAAAGTTTCCAGATTGAGACACTACGACAGTCGGGCAGGCAAACCGGGTACCCCACCTCCCACAGAGGGTCCAACGTCCCCAAGAGGCGGTCCGTATACCCCGGCAACCAGCCGAAGACCGAGAGACGTATAAGGTTTTAAGAGAGGATTGTTTTTTTTTCCTGCCACGCCACACGGAATACCATCGCCGACACTTCCAACCCTGAAACAGACCTAACAGGGTTAAGGATGAATGAAATGAGGAATGGAACGATATTCGGGGGCTGAAAGAAACCACATCAGCATTCGCCTAACGACCCGGAAAACTCCCGAAAAAACACTGTGGGTCAGAGTGGGCGGTCGACAAGAAGCGAACTAGGGATTTCCGAATACGAGTCGCAGGCGTTACCTCTGCGTCACTTGGACGGAAACTAGAAGATTTGTAGTTCAAATCTCGGATATGACATTGAATTTTTCAATCTGATTCTATCTTTCCAACCTTGTCCTACACACGGCTTGATTGAAAGAGTCTTCTTCTTAATTGAGATGAACTGCCATTACAAACTTCGTTGTAAGTATAAGAATAATGCAGTAGCTAAAACGATAGTCAGATTTTTATGTGGTGCCTTTGAAACTCCACACCCTTTACATTACCACGAGAAAAATCTATCGTGTTGCATTCACATAACTTTCTCTTTTCACTAATTCTTTTCTACAAATTATTTTTACTAAACCTTATTTTCTTGTCTACTTCATATAATCCAGATAAACCTCCGATTCACATTTAGCCCATCTCTGTGGTGTAGGGGTCTGCCTCAATATTCAAGAGGTCCCGAGTTTGAATTAGTTAGTGAGTTACCTGGATAAACTTTTCTCCAGGGTTTCCTGTTATCCTGAGAAGATAAATGTCGTAAATCTAAGTTCTAGGAACCTCGGGCCCATTTGAGCATCGTTTTAACCATTTCGTTCAGTCACCGTCCGTAATGGTCTACCCGGTTAAAGGACTTTAATTAAATACCAAAAGAAAAAAGTTTGCATTTACACATTTCGTTGTAGTATATGTAGATAAAGCGATCGTAACATTTTCAAAAACCATGTCACTACGCGAAGCTTTGTAAATCCATGCTGTTTGTATGACCACGACAAAAGCAAAATGAATAGCGACTTCTCAGTTACAGAAAGTATTCAAACCAATATAAAAATATCTGGGAAATAGTTAATCTCATAGAATGTATGTATGACAAACTGCGTGCTTTCACGAGGGTCTGTATTTCTAGTGTAGCAAAACTTTGTCCTTCTTTTACAGTTTACCAATTATACAAAAGTCATTCAGAATGAGGAAGGCTTGAGAGGCTCTTCCCAGAAAATTCAAAATCTATATTTAGTTTGTCATGAAAATATTTTAAGCAGAGTGTATTTTCATCTAACTCGTTAGAGCCATTTTTGAGAAAATAACAAATTTCGAGAATTTTTGCATGTAAAGGGTTGTACGGTGTGGGGGAGATTTTCCTGAAAATCTTTGTGTCACGGCTTTGAAAGATGCTGAACTTAAATATCAAGTTTGGTATTTAACCGACTACTCGTTTTGGAGTTATGTTGTTCACAGACACACAGGCATATGGAGTCATTCCTATAAAATATGTGTTGCATTCACATGACATTCTCTGCTCACACTTCCACAAACTATTCTTACAAAGGTTATTCTTACATCTATTTGATGTTAATACAGATAAACCTTCATCACTTATTTACATAATTCGTTGTAGGTATAAGTAAAACGTATTAAGCTGAAGCGATATCCAAACCTCTCAAAGCTGATCGCTATGTAATAGCTTTAGATTGGTTGGCTACGGAGGGGACTCGGCACAGATCCACATAGTGAATATTGTGCTTACGGCCCCAACGGGGCGTCTCCGGGAGGAAGGATGAGGCGAGAGGAGACACCGGGCGGCTGGAACCAAGAGTGACGGCATAGGAATAGCAGGGTTCCTAAGTTTCCAGATAGAGACTCCGTCAAGCGGAGGGGCAGACCGGAGAACCCACTCCACACAGAGGGGGTCCAACTTCCCTCAATGAGGTTAGGATACCCCCGACAGCCAGCCGAAGGCCGAGGGACGGAGACAGTCATAAAGGGTAGCCTTTTTCCCTGCAACAGTGCATTGAAGCACCATCGCCGACACTTCCAAACCTGAAAGCAACCAGCGGATGGAAGATGAAGGGAACTGAGAAAAATCTTATGTGATAAGATAATCTCTGCTGAAAGATTGTGATGACGATGTAGACAAAAGTGGAAGGAAAACAGTTGAGTGGGTCATCCAAGAAAATCGTTTGAGGTCTTGCAGCTCAAATACAAAGACAAGGAGAAAATAGTCATATTGGAGGCGGGCTCAGAGAAGTTTGTATTTACGACACAAGTAAGTTTGCAGTCATCTGGAAGAGGATATGAAGAAAAATGGTTCAACAGGTGTCCAGTGTCCAGCTTTTGTCCCGAGAGGGCGACAGGAATTAAAAGGTCGTTTCCACCAATACCCTATACTCCTGATAAGGCTTTGGCCTTTCGTGTAAAAGCAAAATTCACGAACATGAAGTATATCTTAATTCGTGCAGAAGCAAAGCCTCGGCATGCTGATATCTATTCTGCATATGATAAAATCATTGAGGCTAATGCCTGAAACCGAGGTCATAATAATTTCTGAGACTTCAGCTGAGATAAAACTGCAGGCTCTACTGAGTCATATTGCGAGAAGACAACACCTCAGGCTGAAATAATTGCACATTACGTGGCACAGGCTGAAAGTTCTAAATTGAGTATAATTGCCAAATGGTGTTGCCAAATGGTGACATAACACTATAAAAAGGAGGAGCAGCCTTTCTAAATTCAAGTTTGATAGGAGTATCTAATATCCCTGTACAGATATGGACTAAATATGACAGTAATTTTGGCATTATTTTATGGCAGAATCCTCGTCCATCTTATAGGCAGTATTGCAGTCCAATTAAGCTTTTATTTGAGACAGAGACAGCATAACTAGTAACAAGAGAAACTAGAATATTGAGGAGAAAAAGCAGTAATCTGTTCCAGCCAAAATAGCAATACGCAACAGAGTTTTAAAGTGAAGCATAAATTAATGAGTATGGTTGATGCAAAAATCTTTAATGCTGTCATAAAAGTATTATCAGCTCAGAAGGGCTATGTTTGTGAAGCAACATCTAAAGAATGAATTAGAAAATTGGTAAAAAAGGGCATAAGAGCCTACACTTTTGTATTATCCCCTCTGCATGCTTAAATTAGATTTATGAAACTATCATATCTATCCTAATGAATAGGTGTAAAAAGGTGGCAGATAAGAGATCAGGAAAAATCAAGTGTTGAAGCCCGAAAACAAGCAAAAAAACAAACTAATTAGAAGGAAATGGGACTTATGTTTGACATCCCAAAACCCGGAACGGGCACAACCCATGGAAACATATCTTGTCGTTTCTCTGCTGTCCATTACTAATAGAGGCATTCAGAGCTGGTGCACATATTATCCTTCCGTTTTGCTGTTATTTTGAAAACTATTGCTTGTGACTGTTACGTTGATGTAGATGATTTCAGGTATTCTGTATGGATACTACAAGCCTATACGCTAAGCTCTATATATGGTATTCATAAGATATCGTTTAATGGAGCAGAGATAAAGAAGAACGCCATTTAACCAATAGGTTTTCTTTCAGAAGAGGCTCAAGAAGAACGCAATAAACACTAAGCGATTCAGAGAGCGACATACAAGGAAATTTTCACGCCTAGCTATAATGGAGAATCCCCAACACGTGCTACAAATATCTCCCATTCTGTAATATCGAGTTATGTAACGCTACCACAAAACTGCGTGCAACGTCCTAAAGATCTCAGTCTACTTTCAAATACGAAGCCAGTGCCACACTTAGTTGAATCACAAGACGATCTCTTCAGTTCAGACAGTAAGATTGATAGGTCATAAAATGATTAATTCTTCAGAAGCCGAACTCTTTTTTCTGTCGTATTGTTGCCTATTTGTGTGATTTTATTTAAAGCCTTCTGTTGCGATTAATTACACCTGTTTTTAATTTATTTCCTTTCAGTTCTTGCGAAAGATGGAAAATATATGCATAACTTTTATATAGAATAAACAATATTAGCAGTGGCGTGTGGTGAAGGTATCCGCCAGGGTAAGCAATCTCACTGTAAGTGGTTAAATGAAAATACACTGTGGATGTATATATAATTGCAATTAAAACGATAATATTACTGTCACCCTGAACATTACATTGTAACAAAATACAGTACTTTTACCTTATTTTATTTCAATAACAGCTGAATTCTCCTCCCTTTCTTGGCTTAATCGACAATCACATGGTCAGAAAATTTGGTATCCAGTTGTAGATTTACTATAAGTTCCTTCTCCAGTGTTATCAAAGATAGGTTTGAAAGTCTTCCTGTCCTTGTGTATTGCGTACATAATCTTTTTTGGTTTAGAAAAACTACGTTCAACTGCAGCACTACTTGATGGAATAGTTAACACCAACTCGCATAGTTTTGTTACCTCACTATACGCTCTGTTCAGTTCCTTTGTTTTGATGAAGGCTAGAAGATCATTCACGGATTTATGATGCATGTCTAGTGACAGGTAAGTTGCGGAGAGTTGTGACCTCAAAGCAACAAAATGAACTGTCCCATAGATATCTCTTAGTGACTGTATAGGTAATTCTGGAAAAAATTACTTGTATCTGATGAAGTTCTTAACATTTTACAATTCCAGAAAACGTAGAAACTCAATATTACCCAATCTTTCTCTGAGATGAAGTAAAAGTGTATCCAGAACCTCACAATGCAAACGTTTGTAGTGAACTTTCCTGTTGAAACAATCATTGCCCATATGGCGCTTCGTAGGTGGTTCTTGATCACCAATATCTTCTTGAATTTTATCCCATAATTCATCGAAAGAATCGCGCTTCTCTTCCAAGGTCCTCTGAAATTCCTTAACTTTTAATAAGCAATATCCAATATCCGGTGACTTTGCTTGATTAGACTAGATTAGGGTGCCTTTTTTAGGTTCTTTGATGGCCAAAAAACCTTCATCATAGAATATTTCAAAAGGTTTTATATTTCTATGGTATTGAACTTAATAAATCTTGGCTTCTACAGCCTGTGTAGGAGCGTCAGGACTTTACAAAATTGTCAATTATGTACAATAAGCTTATTCGTTTTGCACACATAAAGTGTACAACATTTTAAGTTATAGTGCTAAAATGTTAACAGTAAGCATAAAATTTCTATTACATTAAAAATTGTCACGTCTACTGAATACAAAATTTCTTCCCTTCAATGCTTAAACCTTTGCTTATATGCAAAGTGTGTCAGAATTTTAAGATATACATTTACAAAATATCCCCATGGTTAGGTACTGAGTATATAATGCACTTCGCTTAACCTTTACAGCCTGTGACACTGCTCAATATTTACATCTTTACTTATATGAAAAGATGGTCAAACTTCAGTATTAAGGTAGAACTTAACTTAACATTATAGGAATATGTGGTATACTAGAACTTAATTGTCAACAGCTAAATTGTGGTTTAAATGTTCTTCTAGAGAGTAAAAGGATTTATCACAGAGTTACTCTTTTAGAGAGGCTTTAAAAACTTTGAAATTGTTAACTTTTACTTTGAGATTACTAGGAGAGCATTATATATCTTAATTGTTTCATAGTAAACACCTTTCTGGAAGCATGATAGTTTTGCATTTGGACGATGGATATTTCCCTTTTGCCTAGTGTTAAAGTTATATACTTCCATATTTGTAATAAAATTATGTCGATTATTTGCATAAAGTTTTAAGATGGAGAATATATAAACACAAGATAAGGTTAGTATACCTAGTTTCTGAAATAGTTCTTTGAATGACTGCCTGTTATGAGTGTTGCAATGTATTCGTATAGTCCTCCTTTGTACTAAAACTATGCCTTTGCTATCCACTGAGTTGCCCCAGTAAATTATTCCGTATTCCATGATGGAATTAAAACAAGCAAAGTAAACTAACTTAAGCGTATCAATTGAATGAAAGTTTACCAGAGTTCGAATGGCATAACATGCTGCATTAATTAGATGTGATGTAGTTAATGTGTGACTTCCAATCTAGGTGCTTGTCTACTAAAAGACCTAGAAATTTGGCTTTCTTGGGTTGTTCCAATAATGAATCATTAATTCCTATATCTACTTGGGTTTGTGGTGAGTGGTTAGTTATGAATTTGACTACTTTAGTTTTTTCAAGGTTTACTGAACCAGTCTTACATGCAATTTAGGACATAATTTAATTTTATAACACACTCCTTTAAATGTTTACTTGTTACTAGAACGCTGGCCATCTGTAAACAGATATATACTAGCAATGTGTTTAATGTAAACGGAAAGTCATTTATGTAAATTAAAAATAACAGAGGTCCCAATATTGACCTTAGGAAACTCCATGTTTTATCAATTTCCATTCTGAAGTGCTGTTATGATACTGATTGATGTTAGTTTCAACGCTTTGTTTACTGTCTTTAGGATAAGAGATAAACCAGTTTAAATTTTCATTTTTTATTCCATAGTACTGTAGTTTTGTTATCAAAACCTCGTGGTTTACGCGGTCAAACGCCTTTGTTAGGTCACAAAAGATACCTCCCATATGTAAATTTTCATTTAATGCTGTTAACACTTCATGCGTGAGTTTTTAAGTTGCATTACCTATTGATATTCCTTTTCTAAAATTGAATTGTTCGCTGACAAGTAGATTCTTATTTTCTTTGTAATTATACAGTCTGTTGTGCATTACTTTCTCGAATACTGACAAGAGAAATATTGGTCTGTAATTTGAAATGTTGTCCTGTTTTTGCTCTTTTGAAGAGGGATTTTACAGTTCAGTATTTCATTCTATCAGGAAATATTCCAGTCTTTAATAATTCGCTGCATAAATGGCTAAGAGGAGTGCTTATTTGGCTTGAACATGCTTTTAGGGCTTTATTTGTTATTTCATCGTAACCAAAAGAATGTTTGGTCTTAAGAGAATTTATTATACTATTAATTTCAGATGGCGTTGTCATATTTATTTTAAACTAAGCGATTTTATCCACTAAGGAGGTTCTTAAGAAATTTAATGCTGATTTCTTGTTTTCATATTGTATGCTTAACTTTTCTTTTATTTCCAGAAAGAAACTGTTAGAAATCTCCGCAACCTCCTGAGGTTCACGAATTACTTGAGTATCAGTATTTAGTATTATTGGGGGGCTCTCTTGAGAGTGCCTATCTTTATTATGTTCCAAATGGTTTTTATTTTATTATCTCAGTTACATATCTGTTTATTATCATACAACATTTTAGCTGTTTTTATTGTTTCCAAGAGGAGTTCGCAATATTTCTTATAGTACCATTGTAAGTTTGGATTGTTGTTATTACGTTTCATTTCAGTATATAATACCAAGCGTTTTAATACCAAACGTAATCCAGGAATTATTCCTGTTTTTGTTATGCCTTTCGGTAGATTTAACTGGAAAGCATGCTTCAAAATAAATTTTGAAATGTTGAAGAAAACTATTAAACTTGTCGTTTACTCCCTTAACTTCATGCATTTCATTCCAAGATTCTTGTTGGATTCATTGCTTAAAACGTTTTAGATTACTTTCGTCTATTGCTCTATATTTCTGATAGTTATGGTTTGGTTATAGCTTTAAATTTATTTCTTTAGTATGTGGTACTTGTGCCTCATGATCTCATTGGTCATTTGCGAATGGATAATGGTATATAATTTTAATCTGCCTATGCTTATAAATACATTATCTATTGCAGTAGATGAGGTATTTTGAATTCTTTTAGGGACGTTTACTGTGTGGGACATGTTGTACGTTGCGAATATAAAACTAACTTGATTGTTTCTAAGACTAGGAGTCAGAAAATCAATATTTATATCACCGTAAATTATTAATTCTCTTTTATGTTTAAACGGAAATTTTAATGTGCTTTCAAGTTGATTTTTGAACACCTCGTAATTACCATTTGGTGATAGACATAGAGCTACTAGTATTAAATTTACCAAAAGTATATCCAATTTAATCGCGCACATTTCTATGTCCTGTTCAATGCAAAACTTAGAAAGATTTAATACCTATATAGAGAACATCATCTCTTATAAAAATACAGATCCCCCCTTTATGTAACTTTGTCTGGAAAATGCTGCTCCTAAACGGTACCCTTGTAATGAGATTGGCAAGAATTCCTGTTCTGTCAAATGATGTTCAGATAAGCACAATACATATGGCCATAGTTTTTTAAAGCAAGACTAAGGGAAAGCTCATCTACTTTGCTTCTCAGACCCCTTATGCTTTGGTGAAGTATGCAGAAAGAATTTCTATCATAATTTGTCTTTTCTGAATTAATATTGTTTGTGAATACCTCTGTATTTAAATTTTATTTCTTTGTGTTCTTTAAACAAATTTTTGGAGCCCTATTTAATCTAAAAAAGCCCTATTACGGCTGACAACAGGAATCCTATCCCTAATTCCGTTAGCAATTAGCTGCGAAAGCGGAATTTTGCCTCTAGGATTTAGGTACAAACCATGAGATGTGTAACCATTTCGTCCTATACCACTATCATCTATCATACCCATATGAGATGCAATAGGACTCAACAAGGTACTCTCAAGTACCTTGAGTACTTTCAAGTACCGCAGATTCATATCCCTCACCCTCCTATGAATCTGCCTATGAAACAGTCCAACAAACCCCACATTTGTATGGTTACTGGTCTTGCTGATGTCATATAGATCTTTTTCAATTATATAATTGCGGTCTCTATCCAGGCTGTTCCCTGGCCCACCCACTAAAATTACACAATTCCTTTTAGTAAAACCAGAAGTTAGTTTTGCCAGATCCTCGGTGACATCAGAAGGCCCAGCACTAGGTTTAACTATACCTAATACATCAAAATCTTTCCCAAGGCCCCTTTTAGCAGGGATGTTATGCCCCTCCCATGGCTACTCCCAAGTAACAAAACCTTGGTTTTTGTGCAACCCTCATCTAAAACCTGCTCAGAGGAATTTGAGACTTGTTCATCAGTTTCAAGAACACTGAATCTGCTGCACAGTTTGATTTGATGTTCGTCGTCAGCAGAGAAACGGCTTTTCCTCCTAAGATTGCGTCTGAAGGGCACCTTAAATTCGGGTGATTTAATTTCTGAACGACCTGAAGCCAAAATCATGTTTCTGGAATCCTTTTTGACAAACTCCAGTTCTTTTCTGAGGTTAGAAATGCTTTCCTCCTGCTTTTTGACCAGTGACTTATACCTACAAAGCTCACAAAACCACCCTGTACAATCTTTCACACCATCACTTACAGTGTTACAATATTCCCAGTCAAACCAAAACTCACAACTTCACAAAAGACTCCTTGACTAACCTTACGGCGGCACGCACCACAGTTGCCACTAAGATCACACGTTTTCACATTCATTATCACACAAGTATGTAACACTGATAAACTATTCACTATAACACTAGTACACTGCAAAACTTCACCATAATCACCAACGCTAAACTAATTGACTTCCAGCACGTTCTCACTATAAGCACTACACTGAAAGCTACCGCACTGTTTTATTTCAACAACTTTTCTGTATGCAATTCCTTTAATACCTATCAGACGTTTAAATTAATCCAATTAGTTACGTAACTGTATACTGATCCACAGTTAGTTTACAATAATTACACATTAATAAGAATAGCCGGTTTAAGTTTACTGCTTACAAATGTGTAAAATTCAATATGGTGGTCGCAAACAGCTGAGTCTACCGATATACGTAAATAACTAAAGCCTAGAGAATTTATATAAAAAGAAAACAGTGGAGATTTATACATCAAATGCTTAAAAACACACTTATGCTAGATTCTTCGGTCACTATTTTGCCGAAACTCCTGATTTTCTGTGAAAATAAGAAAAATATTCAGGATCACAAATCCCCGCTCATGAGCGACAAGGATGGGAGATAGAAGGCGAATATTTGGAGAATATCATATAGAGTGTCAGTGTTGGGGAATACTATAGCACACACCTGTAATAGAAATTTGAAGATAAAATCCTCTATTGTGCTCACGTAAATTCGTGTAGCAGCATAAGTATCTTGATCCCACTTTTCATCAGCATTGGCAATAGTTTCAAACAATGAAACAAAAGTTCTTTTCTGTATTCATAGATTCTTTCCACCAAACGAGAACTGTAGCTCCAGCGCGTTTGTGAAACACAGGGCAATCTTCTATGTATCTCATTGTTTGGTGCTTCAGTTCTCTTACAAGACTTTGAAAAACTTCTGCTATCCCATTAACGGTCATGAAGCATATGCTACGTTCTCGAACATGTAAAACTGCCTGTGATAGAACAGATTTAGTCTAGGACCAAACAGTGCACAAACAGAGCATGGACAAATGATCCTCTTACTTTTGCATGAAGTCCATTTAAAGGGCCCGCCATAACAGCCGCATCATTGTACATCTGAGCAACTAGCTTTCCCCACAGTCAAATTCATCCATGAGTCCTTTACAATTTTGTATAATGCATCAATTGAAATATTCATGAAACGGAGAAATCTTTCTTGAACATCGCCTTCAGCTCCAACGAATCTCATTATTGCAGAAAGTTGGGATAAACTGGCAACATCTCTACTTTTGTCCAGGCTAATGGCAACAAAGTTCCTCTTGGATTTCTCTCTTTATCTCCGCCATTAGAACACTGCTTATTGATTCAATAAAGTCATTCTGGATCAGATTTGATAGCCCAGTAAACATTGTCCCCTGTTCCATGAAAGTTCTCAACTTGTCGTCATACAGACAAAGCAGATTTACTAGTTCTACATAATTCCCCTTGCTGCTGGATTCTGATGACTCATCATAACCCCTAAATACTAATTACTGTTTTCCAAAAAGCAAACAATATCAATTAGGCGTTTCATTACTTCTCTATTTTTTCTTATTAGTTCGTTGTGCTGATTTTATCTCACTTTCTTCTGAACATCCAGCAAGTGGTGCATTCTGTATTTACCAAATATTTTCAGAGAATGATGGTTTGGAGATGAGTGCTGGTCAAACTGTGTTTTTAATTGCTTTACGAATATTCCATATGTCACTGAACCCGCCGCTAGACCACACATTTTTGTCGTTAGCAAATAGGTGACAACACCAAGAGTAAAGATTTTGTTTGTGCGAACAACCGGTAAGTCATTCATTAGTAATATATAGTTGTGAAATAAATTTTCGTACACCGCTTTTCATTGCAGTAGTAATGTTCAGGCCAGGCTTTGGTCTTCCTTCCTGCACAATTTTAATACTTTCTTCATAATTTCGAGAAGAAAAACTTCGCGATATAACATTGCATACTATGCAGTCATCCGTGTCTGCACTTCAGTTCTCCGAAAGCGAAGATTTCATTTCTCCTCCCCACGCTTTGTTGTCCAAGCACTAGCGTACCCTATTATACTTAATAGAGGACAATGTCGTTGCGACACGGCATGTAAAATATAAGAAAACTAAACATAAACAAACTGAGAGTAAGATGTCACACTTTTCGTCGAATAATAAGGCTAAACACTGTACAAAATCTCTCGTTACTTATATGTATATTCGCTCCAAATACACTTCTTGGTTGTTACACTGCAAAATGACTTGAAGTTCATTCACCTTCACCCGCAATTAACGTATCTGCTTCCCTTGAGTCAATGGCGACCGACGTGACGCGAAAAGCTACGAAAATACAGTCGCGCGGACAGAGCTCGTTAAACGTGTGAGATCGTATCCTTGTACAATAAAATGGAAATTTTATTTCAAGATCACTGACGTAGCCAAGCGATGAACAACGTAACAGGTACTGCAAGATAATTTAACCTAAATAATTTTGCAGAATTTTTCAGGGTAAGCACAGCGTACATGGACTACATGCCACTGAATATTAGTGTGTATAGAGATAAACTTACATACGTTAAAGGTCAATGCAATTTTTTAAAATTGCTTAATTGTCCTATTTTTCTAATTTTACGTAAGGAAAGCATAAATGTTGTTGTAACAATGTTATTAATTTACAGTAAGTGTTAACCAATGTTTTACTATTTGCTTAAAATACTTTAATACTCTGAACTACGTAGGCTACATTGTGATTACATTTAGGTTTAATGTGGGTGTGAGGTCTTAAAATATTTCAACCAATTTTATGTTTAAGGTTACTAAACTAATAATAGAATCATACATATAATAAAAGTTTACTGCATTAATGAGTATCAGTTTTAAATTCATGAGTACCTTTTTCAAAACGTATCTTTCACAAATCACCAAAATTATAATTGTTATAAGTAACATGATTAAAATAGTATATAGCTGTAATTAGTTGTGTACACCTAGATTTCATATTTCTGCCACCGTGCATCGGCGACCTCACAAGATGTTACAGAGACGGGGGTAGCTCTGGTTTTTATGTGAGAGGGCTAAGCTTTGTAGGGGGCTCTGGGGAATAGCATTGGTGAAGGTGGCAGTTATTGACTAGTAATCTGTTTCCAAAATTTGCTTGAGTTTCTCAAGTTACCATGCTACACTACATTACTTGTCACAGAATGATGGTACTACACCAGCTAGCGATGATTTACCTGGTTGACGGCGGAGCCAGTGCTTATGTCAAACTTGAATTCCATCACAAAATAATTTAAAGAGCCAAGTGTCACAGAGTGGTACGTGACAGGCAGAGAGAGAGCGATATCAAAAAAGCCCTAACTTTAAACACCGTCAAGCATGGTGGTTCTTTCAGAACTGACGTAAGTGTTGTCAGAATGATTTACATATTACACATACGTGTTGATACATTCACGAATATTCGGGAAACATTCCCCTTGAAATCACGGATAAACTCCTGCCTACATAATCATCCGGGCAGCGACTTGTCAGAGCTTCTAAAGCCAATTTCATTCTTCCTCTTAAACAAATTGGTGCCGAAAATCCCTAGCCTTATAAAATTATATTTATCACAATCTTATAGAAATCCAACATCACAGTTTTTGCTCTTCCCTCGAAAGTGCTTGAAAACCTGTAATGTCATGCACATAATCAGTCAATAGTGATAAATTGACGGAGCTGGCTCAAATAGCTTGCCAATAGCGTGAAAACAATTTATGTGCTACGCACGTAAACTGGTCATTTAACAAGATTTAAACAACGAATTAATAGGATAAGATAAAGATTCTCTGTAAGTGCAAAACGTAAGTGGCGTTGTGTAATAACATCTTTGTGTTTTAAGCATTCTGTGTCACGCAATAGGTTAAAGCTGTCATTGTTAAGTTAATGTCTTGGTTTAGGTGTTTCCAGGTTGTTGCTGTGTTATTCTGGATATGTATGTTCACTTTACCATTAAAGTTTAAGTTTGACTCCAATATAGGCTGGTTCCTTCGGAAGGGAAGTAAAGCCGGTGGTTCCGTGTCGTAGATTTACGGCACGTAAAATACCCTTAAACCTGATAAAGAGGCCTCTGAGCAATATTACGGTCTTTCACGCCAAATATAGCACTATAGCAGTAAAAGAGCGTCCGCAAAAAATACAGTATAGTGTATTTAATTAAATGTCTACATAAAAGTTTCAGTCGGTTTGACATTTTAGACTAAGGCATTGACGCGTTATGTATCTTAGGTTTTGAATCTTGTTAAATTAAATTGAGTTTTATTTATGGACTCTTTAACTACTATGGTCCTTAGCGTCCCATTCTAAATTGGGTGTGAAAGACAGAAATTTTGCTCACAGATCTCTTATCAGGTTTGAGGTTCTTTTACGTGCCGTAAATCTACGACACGGGACCACCGGCTTTACTTCCCTTCCGAAGTAAGCCATGTTAAGGATTTTTACGCCCGAAAAAAATCCATCGCCCTCAGGCGGGTTTGAACCCACGAACTCGGGTCTAGCATGGTACCACTAGTCCACGGAGGAATACTTAAAATTTGCTGAGCGTACATTGTAGATACCTAGATCTTGGGATATTAGACACGCTAGGATAACTAAAAAAACACCCTATAAAACTCTTTTTGTAATCTGCATGAAATTAGATGATTATTACTAATTTACATGGCCTGATTTCAGGTGCGATGTTGTATTTTCCGTATCACACACATTTCCTTCAGGGCATCAATGTTATTCTTTTTTATGAAAAATAAGTTGCAATTAACATGCAACAAGGAAACTTTCTTCTCTATGTGTATTTTGATTTCCGTATTTTGACCTCTGTGTCCATTGAATTTTCGAGTACAGTTACTATTGAATTGTGTGTAGTAATTAAGTTAAACTTGTAAAATATATTCTGCCAGAAACTTCTGTATAAAATGTCCAGACAATCTGTAAGTAATCCCAATATGTTTCGATACATAAGTGGGGAATATATAGTCAAAAGCCAAAGACATACTATTACTCCTTTAAATAAGAAGGCAAAGCAGTTATAGCATTGACAGAGTTGGTGACAAACATAAGCCTTTAGCTCGTCATCTTTGTTGTGACACATGTGCAAGTAACTTGCGTAAGTGCTAAAATGGCATTAAAGCCAACTGACTTAATGTCATAATACGGTAAATGACTATAAAATGACGATAATGCTTAAGATAATAGTTAGCTTCAAACCTGATTAAGACTCAGTTAAATGAAAACGTAAAGCATTATACAAACGTCAAAAATATCAAGATTGATCGAGATTCAATGCCATAAAGTGTTAAAAAAAGTTAGACATGATAGCAATGCTTATGGTAATTAGCTTTAAAGTAATAATGGCATGAATTTGCTAGCACTAAATGTATGACAGAAATGCTATACAAATAATTTAAATTAAAATTCCGAATTATGATTGATCTAATACCAGTAAGCGAAAACAATTTTAGATTTAATTAATGTTTAATGCATGGTATGAACGCCTAAGATACCGTAACGTATAAGCCAAATTAATTGAAAGTATTTTCTAAATTCATTACCTCATATGGTGCAGTACAGGATGTATATAGCCGTGTCATTCAGCACCGTTATTTCCCTTGGTTTCATGAAGATAGTGGATGCGAACTATGAGAGCAAATGCTATCTCTCCATATTTGACCATGTCCTGTGCGGAGGCGAGTTCCTATAATGTAAGAAGCCCTACATAAATCGATGGCCAGGGCAGCCTAGACAGAAGTATCTCCGAGGTCATGCCGGAGGCGCTATTCAAAGGATGAGTTACCCAGGGCAGCATACAGTTGTTCCTTCGTGGTGTGGGGGCTCCATGTAGATATCTAGTTCCTGAGATGGTGAGTTCAATCCCGACGGAGGGCGATAGATTTTTTTGGGCGTAAAAATCCATAGCATGGCTTCCTTCCGAAGGAAAGTAAAGCCGGGTGTCCCATATCTAAATTCACGGCACGTAAAGGCACCTCAAGCCTGATAAAGATACCTCTGAACAAAATTACCGGTCTTCGCGCCAAATATAGAATGGTACAATGAGAACCGTAGCAGTTAAAGGGCGTCCATAAATAAAACTCAATTTAATTGTTTACCCACACCCAGACATGGCATGCAACTTTACATTTGCGCCAGGTAATTCTTAACCAAACACCTGTACCCTTTACGTAATACATAATGGCCTACTTCCACACTTCTGTGGTCTCCCTCTATTTCATTATATTAAACCTATACTATTTTTGTAAACCGTGTCTTGATGCTACAAGTTTCTCACCAATCTTTAACCCAGCTACACTCCCAAAGTAATGTACTCACCCATTCCAAAGTAGGGCGTTACATAGTAGTGAAGGAGGCGGCCTCAGATTTTTTTCTTGACATGAGGTTGAATTTAAATTCCGAACCTCTCCTATAACAGAAGTTTACAAGCTACCTAACAAATGGAGTAATAGTTCGTAAGATTGCTTTATTACTAATGACCACTACATGTTTCAGTTACGACATTTTGTATTTTGAGTACTCTTACTATATATTGAGATAATTAACTGTCCGGAACTCACGAAATTGTAATACCCAACATCAGAAACCCTCCCCCTGACAGCGCACTTCTCTCTGGCCTACACTTCGCTCGACCATTCATAGGCCAAGGTCACTTTTATGGAAAACAGGACTAGAATTCTTTCATGTAGCTGCAACAGTTTGAAATTGTGGCCGAAGCTAACATATCGGAGGCGGAACATCAGAAGCAGTACCTACCCTGTTACCTGAGAGATGCCGCGGCGACGTGGTACCAAACCTTTTTGCATAGATAAGCTGCTCACACCTGGAATGGCTCAGGGATGGTCTAGGAAACGCATTTAGGCTAGTAACGCAGGTTGAAGTACTGGACTTTCGCCTTCGCTAGCGATCTCCAAATTCGCAAAAGAGATGGAGGATC
Organism: Deroplatys truncata; assembly: GCA_030765065.1. Taxonomy (NCBI): domain Eukaryota; kingdom Metazoa; phylum Arthropoda; class Insecta; order Mantodea; family Mantidae; genus Deroplatys; species Deroplatys truncata. The sequence continues at coordinate 530,555,926 of CM060990.1, read as the reverse complement.
TCTTGGGACGAGAGGATATTCGGCGAATGTACTGGCCTGCCTGTTCTTCCGATTTAAAAGTTATTGGCAGGTACCATTAGATGAAAGTTTATGAGATTATTATTCTTTCATTGTACAAGCGACAGTATACAGATACATACACAGGACTTTGGCACTTAAAAACTCAGCCTGCGGATTTCTGCGAGCTCTCAATGAAGTCTTAAAAGACTCAGATTACGACTTCCTACTAATTACTATTAATTGATGACTTTCTCATTATTTCTGAGAATTTTGAGCAACACATCCAACATTTAAATTTTGTATCCTCAACAGTGTATGCATGTGAATTCATAGTGAATCTAAAGAAATCCAACCTTTGTGTAAAAGAGGTCAGCTTTTTAGGATTTATAATTGAGGAAAATTGGATGTCACAGGACACAAAAGAGGTAGAAGTAATTGACAACATACCCACTTCTTGAAACTCAAACAATTATGGAAAATTTTTGGTGTATGGCATTTACCTTTTAAGAGAATTGCTTAAGAACAACTCAAAATAGAAATAAAACGACAAGTTACAAAATTGTTATGAAAGATTTCAGAATTTATTTGGAAATTCCATTTTACTACAACGACCACACGATGGATAGACATATGTAATCTATGTAGACGCTTCAACAGGTGGCTATGGAACAGTAAAACAGTTTAGTCCAGAGAAACAATTTCACATGTTAAGTACAGCCCCCAGAGGATTTAACGTCGTAGAACGTAACTCATTAGTAACAGAATCAGAGATTGCAGCAATCTATTTTGCCTTAAGCAAATTCCGCGCATACATATATCTACAAGAAGTCAAAATTTATTGCAATCATATCAGCCATTTGCATATAAAACCTTACAAATTAACATCATCTAAATTATGTACTAGTGATCCTGGGTTTTTATATACAGGTTTTCCACATTCCAGGAAAACAAAATGCATTTAGCGATTATTGTGGAGATTAAACTTGCACAGAAATTATCCTGAAGCCATAGAATAACCGAGGAGAGAAATTAAAATTCTTCGAATCGACATAAAGGTGAATAAAGGAATTGAAAGGAAAGCAAAGCAGATGTCGAGACTACAGAAGGAAGATACGAAGCTAGGCGCACATTATGAGGAGGCACCAAAGTTAAGCCTAGATTCTAATGCTAGCATCACGATTTATCACGACTTGTTATATAAGAAATATGGCGGGGAAATAAAGAGTTGAAGTGAAACATCAAAATCTCTAAAAATAGGTATAAAATGTGAACTTTACACTCAATTGTTACACTCTGGAATATACAAAGTTACAGGTATTATGTTAGAAAGTATGTGCATTATCAAGGCAAGAAAAAAGACAAGTAAATGTATATATTGTTATGAAAAATGCCAGAAGTGCAAGCAACGGACAGAAAGGTTTTGATTTGATGCAAATTCAATTATACGTAATGGACCAAGGGAAACGTATATATTAATATCCATGGTGAATTTCTGGTAGCTAAATTTAGATTTAAACACACACTAGTGTTGTATGATATACTTTCAAAATACACAAGGATTTTTCGATGAAAAGGGCAAACACCAAAACCTCTTCAAAAATATTGTTACAACAATACATACCTCAAGAAGGAGAAATAGATTCAATACTTATGGACAATTCCACAGTTTTAGAGGACAAGCATATGAGGGAACTGTTAAGGAGAAACGAATAAAACGTTACATTTGTTCAAAATACCATCCACAAAGTAACTCCAGCAAATGAGCAATTAAAGAAATAGGAGATTTATCTTTGAATTTTGGCCAGCAAGAAACGCTCTACTTGGATCAATTACGTAAAAGTCATTGAGGCCCGAATTAACGAAACTATAAATTAGTCATTAGTTTTACAATCCATAGAAATTGCTAGTGGAAGGCGAATAGATACGGTGAATACAAATATTTCACTAGTTATTGCTACAGATAACAACCTTCGATTAGAAGCTCAGGAGATTTACAAATTAGCTAGAGGGAAAATACAAAAGGCAGCAAAGAAAAAAAGAAAACACCATAAAACAAAGAAAAACAGAAAATTTTGTACAATAAAGACAGGAGATTTTGTGTTGTTAAAAATTGTACATTTGTCAAGTAAAATTCCCAAGAAGAATCAACGACTAATGCTCTAGTTCAAAGCTCCTTTCGAAGTGACAAATTTGTATTCAATGGATACATGAGAACTAACAGATCCACAGTCAAAGAAAGTTGTTGGATGGTATCACAAAATGCTACTAAATCATTTAAGCAAACATTAGTCAATGTGCTAGAGAAATCCAGCAAAGATGACGGTGAAAACAATCGTCATAATCTGAAGAAAAAAAAGAGCAAAACTCATTTAAGTGTTAGAGAATGAGTGAAATAAGAATGTCTAAAATAAAAGGGAATGTCACTCTTTGTATATAAATGCAATGAAATTGCATACCTTGTTAGTGTAAGAAACTATTATATTTTTATTAAGGGGACTGGGTAGTAGCTTAAACTAAAAGATTGTTTTCTTGTCTTGCATCTTAAAAAAGCAGGAATTTTGCTCTTTAAAATTATATATAGTAAGGGTATCGTACATTTAAGAATTTGAGCGGCGCATTTAAATATGACGGCGGCGTCATGCCCACTTAGCTGATGGAGCCAAAATACGACTTTTCTTAAATGCAGTTCTCCGTAACCTCAAATTTTTCAAACCTAGGTGCACCTTTCTCCAGTACTACAGAACTTATTTTAATGAAAATTTTACTGTAGTCGCTGAAGCATGTATTCTAAAACCTTAATCTAATATTATTAGAAAAAATCAAAACAAAATTTAAAAAAATGTTTGTGTAGGAAACTCTTAAAAAAGTTTACCAAAATTCAGAAATTTTGCTCTTGAATACGATCAGAAACATCTAAGTAAATTTGCGTTACGAATTAAGCATAGGCGTTGCTTGGTGTCCTAAAATATTCAAGGAATATGCTTGAATACTGTTCAAGTAAAGCGCACCGCAAGGTTAGATATGCTGTTTTTAAAAAAATGTTACCAGTTGTGACCCTTTGTGGCCATTTTAAATAATTATGGAGCTGTTGTTCATAGCACTACAATTACAATGAATCACTGTACATTCATGCCAAATTTCCATTTCATCTGAGTAGTGGAAGCCTAATAATGTTCAACTAAATCTATGCATTGAAATACTAAAATCGTACAAGAATCAGTAGCCACTCCATTTAAATCAAAATTAATCTGATACATACAAGTGTACATGAATTTAAGATGTTTTATAAAGACAAATCCAAGATAAAAATAAAGTAAAATGTAAGTAAAATAGGCTAAGAGCTTAAACAGCAACGCTTAGGAAAACGGAGGAAAGGGTTTTTATCATGCATCAGAAATAAATTTCATTTATGTTAGAAATAAGTTGTATTAATGTAGTATAAAACTTATGAATCTACAAAGACGCTTGTTAAATTTCATGTCGTAAGAAGCAAATGAAAGTGAGTGTGCAAATGTAGTGGTAGGTACAAACGGCACCAAAGAAAATCTTCAGCGGGTCTTATGAAGAGTGTCCTTCACCTTACCTATCGCAGAGCGTGGTAGCTTGATAACACAGCAATAAGGGGAAAAACAGGGAAGGTTGATACCTTTGCTTTTTCTGGTGTTATTGAAACCAAAACATATTTATTGTCTCAGAACCAGCCATGTCGTATACTAGCGAAATTACTCGTGGACATATCGTGGGTATGTGGGAGGCTGGTCGCACTGTTACAGCAATTGCAACGGCAGTGCATAAAAGTGTTTTTATGGTAAATTACTGGATAAAAATATTCCAGGGAATTGGGGAAGACGGTTTACATACTCTTCAGAAAGGGGCACTCCCCGTAGAGCATCCGCAAATGATGATATTCGTTTACTAAATGCAAAGTACTCTTGTGTTAAAATTGACTGATCATGTTTAGAAACTAGAGATAAACATGTACACATATGTGGTTTACCTAATATGGCATACATATTGTGGCAATAAAATTGAGTTATGGTTTTATCCATAATCCTATTGTATTCCTGTGATCAGAAATATGTTAGTAAAGGTATATTAACCAATTGCAGTTTGAAAAAGAGGAAAAAAACGTGCTGCTTTACTTATTTATTATTTAGTTATGATTGCTTCTATGCAGCAACAAGCATTGATACCACTATGAGAATTCAGTTCTGTTTATTTTTTGTTATAAAGCATTTCTATGTATTTAATGAATACCACTCAAGCTTTAATTTGAAAATCTTCTCACACTGCACATTCTACACTTCGCTAACCTCGGCTCTCCTCAAGTTTTCTCTTTAGCTTTCAACCCTTTCAAATGCGTGTCCTGCACTAGCCGATAAGGTATGGGCTACCTATCACAATACGAGGTCTGTATGACAAACTGAATGCACCCACTCTACCTCTTTCTCTTTTAGCCAATACGATCAAGAGCGTAAACATATATTTAGCTTCTACGCCATTTTGTAGCATCTGTTGTGCTTATTGGTGTAACTGTTTAGCTGAAGGACTGGGGCATCCTTGCACTGTGGCCTAAAGCAACCAATGAAATGACCATGGCTTCGCAAGGCCACGTACAACGATAAATAATGTGACGTAGACGCGAGGTGCAGTGGGATATTCTTTGTCGATCTTTGTACGAGGCGTATTCCAAAACAAGTCCGATGAACAATATTTAACGGATAATAGGCCTGAATGACGTTTCACGCCGGCAGCGCTGTCTATGGACTCCTGACAAATCTACCGCAGTGTTGGTGTGACGCAGTAGGCGTTTGCCAAGTAGTGAGAGCACATCGCAATGGCCGCGAAAATCGTAAATTCCGCCAGTTGTGCAGTGCGCGGTATGATTAGATTCCTGCTGACAAAAGGATCGTCAGCTGCGCACATCCATCGTGAGTTATGCCTTGTGTATGGACCGGACATAATGAGTGACAAATAGGTTCGACACTGGCGTCGAGAATTTCGAAATGTCCACACAAATGTGCAAGATGAACAGTGGAGTGTTAAGCCCAGTATTCGGACCGACGACATCGTTGAGCAAGTGAACAAAGTGATCGTTTGGCGGTGGTCTGACTGATGAATTCCCACATGTTGCTCGAACCTAACTTTACAGAATTGTCACTGAACAGCTTAGCTATTGGAAACTTTCTGCGAGGTGGGTGCTAAAACTGCTCACCGGTCAGCACAAAGAGCAACGAATGTGAGACGCACGACAGTTTTGGAGCACTATAGACGGAGATGGTTTGTTTTGCACAATGTTACGGGCGACCAGACCTGGATAGCGTACACCAACGCAGAATCGAAACAACAGTCAATGCAGTGGCGCCACTCCGGTTCACCCAAACCAAAAAAATGTAAGCATTCGCCGTACATGAATCGGAAAATTATGGCTACCCTGTTTTGGGACGAAAAGGGCGTTCTTTTGATTGATTTTATGGATCGTGGGTCAATAATCACAGCTGACGTGTACTGTGCAACGCTTACCAAACTAAGACGTGCGACCAAAAATCGACGCCGCGGGGAAATTGTCGTCTAGCATCATCCTCCTGCACGATAGCGCACGCCCGCACACCGCTGCCAAAACCAAAGAGAAGATTCAAGAGTTTCGATGGGAACTCTTTGACCACCCTCCGTACACTCCCGACCTGGTACTAAACGACTATTTCCTCTTCTTGCATTCAAAACGGTGGCTTGAATAACGATTTCAAACCAACAATGAACTCAAGACGAACGTTACCAACTGGTTCAAGTCCTAGGCGGTAGACTTCTATGCCGAGGGAGCAAAGGAACTGGTGCAGCGTTTAACACAAGTGTATAAATGTAAACGACGATTTTGTGGAAAAGTAAAGTATATATGTAGGCACATATTACTGTCAATAAAAACCTTGTCTCATGAGCAATGTTGTTATTATGGCCAAACGGACCTTAGTTTTGGAATACGCCTCGTATTTAAAGACCATTAGGAAGAATAGCCAGGTAGTTTTGGCAAGCAGGAAAATTTTGTATGTAAACAGACCGACTAGCCTGCTAAAGCAGTTTTACTAGGACCTTTTAGTGCATGTCATTCACATAACTTCTAGAAGGGGAACCATTGAAGCTTTCTGAGGTATACTATGTAAGCGAATGGTCAAATAATACAGTTATGGCTGGAAGTATGAATGCCATAAAACTGTATTTGCAAAAAAGATATTTATGACATTCATAGGGGCATAATGTGACGGTATTTATCCGTACCTCATTAATATTCCGGTATTAATGTAATTATTATAATTATAGCTGTAAGACTTTATCATGTGTGTTAATATATTGTGTAGTTTATTTACCGTTATTTTAGATATTTGTAACTCATATAACATGCACAGATATCGTCCACAGTTAGGATTTAGCAACACAAAGCCACGAAGAGAAAGTTTGCTGCAGCCCTCACTAAACAAAAGCACTTTATCTAAGTTACAGAAAGACTGAACTACACGATGTGCTAGGAAGCTCAGAACAAGAGAGAACTAGGGGATTTTTCTATTGTACAAAATCATGTGACTACTTAACAACGAATCAGGAGGAAGTAGAAAGCTTTTGATTTTACCAAAATTCCACGAGCCCGGTCATGTGTAGCCAATAGCAAAACTACAAATAATTCGAAGAGCGCCAGTGTATTTTACTGTATAAGCAGCGTGTAGAAAGATTCAGTAATCACTACAGTGTATAAGCTTAACGGCAGTTTCTAAGAATTAAAAAAGCCTACAGTACACTAACTTCAGTACTGCCAACCTACAATGCAATTTACTAATTTCAGGCCAGTGACTAAACCCTAGGGTAACAGGACAGGATTTGTAAGCGCCATTTTGATGTTGAAGTGTATAATGCTATGATCTCTAAAGGCATTTAAGTTGTATAAGGAACATTCATACTGAAAACATTAAATAGTTAAGGGATATACATCATATTTGATTAGAGAATGAATATTCTGGATTTGAAATGACAAATAAATTAAATTCTTTGCTTACAAATGGTTTTCTACACCTCTGTATTCAAAGAGAAAATCAGTAAAAAGAGTTCCAAATCTGAATATGATATAGATGAACTAGATAGCCCAAACAATGTTGTTTCTGGTAAAGATGAAGTTTACTTTGGACTCTGATCCATTTCTCAAGCTTTGGACTCCTTCACTTATGGGAAGACTTATCGTATATGTATATTGGTTACAGGATGAGTGTGATGCATTTCTTAAGTTCTAATATTACTGTTTGTTACTTTCATTTTTTAAAATGTATATGGACCTTAATAAAGCTGAAACTAAAGCTAACTTAAACTACATTTTCCGTCAGTTTCCTTCATTAATTAAAGCTTTGTGAAGTATTTTCCTTATCTCAAAGAGAAAACCCTCCCCCAATTACTTTTACCCATAATCACAGCAAATCCAAAAATAATATCCTAATGCAATTTTATACTGCAGACAATTAGAACCATTACATGAAAGCTTCCTCAAAGCTTCCAAAACATGTGCCTATGCTATGGATTTAAATTGAACACAGTCTGGATTGTGGCTTTGAAATTTCACAGGACTGATTACACATTTCTTACTGACCCAGATGAAAACAAAAACAAAACAAAAAAAAACAAGCCCATCCTGAAAGCTTAGATATTTGACGATTCTGCAAGTTGGAAGCCAAAGAAAGGATAATTCAATATTTCAAGCAGCCTTAGGGGGAACAAAATATATTAGCATGTGTAGAATCCCTAAACAAGATGGGAATTAAGCTTGTAAGGGAAATATTTTTGAATGCTGAAAGTCATAATCATACAGGTATCTGAACATATTTCAACTATTTAACAATGTTTTGATGATTGAGCTGTTTCTCTCAATACAAAAAATGCATAAAGCTTCATTTTGTTTTATATCTTGCAAGCTTAAAATAAATATACATTGTGAAGCAATGAAGATAAGTACCTCCATCTTATCTTGCATGGTAGACACAAACTACAAAACTAATAGAGTAAAAGCAACAAAACATTTAGGAACAAACTACTAGAAAGAAATAAGAATGTCGACAATTATATTGTTATAATGATCTTACTTAATCAATTATTTAATAAACTGTGGTCATTTGTTTCAGAGAATGTTCAGGTAGAAACATTATTTCACAAATACAACAATAATTGTGGCAATGTTCATTTAGTTTAATGGTAGGAAAAATCACAATGTGAACTTACAGTAAACGGTTACGGGATTCTTAACATACGTGCGTATGTTAATGCAATGTCTACATATAATTTTTGCAACATTGAGCAGTACCAGCTTCATATATTTGGCAAAGATAATAGGCAGGCTTCATGCCTTCATGCTTCATGCCTTCATGTCTTCGTAAGCTTCATGCACTGTAGTTAGTCCTCGGCTTTCAAGAACATGAAACAGAACAGTAAACAAGATTGTAAAGATATACATAGCTTAATATTTCAGGTCCGCACCCGAGAAAAAAAGGACTTTTAGTAGACCTAGTGATTACTCCATACACTATCTGCCTCAAAGTAAGCGAACAAAAGATTTTCAAAGAATTAGTTTCCTTGTAAACAATAATATTGCAGAAAACATGGTCTGCTAGTGTGAAATAAAAACATTCTTTGGTGAAATAAATATCATGATTATTAAATGTAAATGAGATAATTCAATAAGCTGAACCACAGTGAAATTTTAATAAAATATCTTATATGGAAGTGAAGTCTAAAATCATGCTCTTCATGAAATGGCATTAACACCTGGAAATAAGATACATCATTTATAGATAGTATTTATAGATGTATTTTTCACCTGATTTCTAACACTGGTTTTAACTTTCTGTAATAATCAGCAGGCAAGTAGAAATAAAGTATACAAGTAAAATGTGTAAATAATACTCTGTAGGAACCAAGAATGCATATATACACATAAATTATAACGTAATACTTTGAAATATACTAGTGTACAAAACCTAAGGACGAAAGTAATCTTCGCATGCTGTCACACTGCCAAGTAACATAGCTCGATGAAACTTGAATCATACATAGAGAGAGCTGCTACGGTATGCTACAGTAGGCAACTATTCAAAATATGCAATGAGACGAGCAGAAATGCCACTTTTATTCATAGACCATAAGCTACACTAAAGTCAATACGATATATGATGACTCTTTAGATTTACAGAAAGAGATACATGGTACATAAAAGAGTGTGTGATCACCAATGCATGCTCTACATCGTGCTCCCATGCTGGCCACAAAGTTTGTAAGCCGTTCTTGTGGTAGAGCGTTCCATTCCTCCACCAGCGTTGTTGACAACTGTTGGATGGTCGTTGTTGCATGTGGATGTGCTGCAATGTGTCTCCCCAAAGCATCCCATACGTGTTCGATGGGATTTAAATCGGAAGAACAGGCAGGCCATTGCATTCGCCGAATATCCTCTCGTTCCAAGAGATCCTCCATCTGCGCTGTTCGATGCGGTTGCGCATTGTCATCCATAAAAATGAAGTCAGGACCGACTGCACCCCTGAAAAGACACACATGGGGAAGGAGTATAGTGCCACAATAACGTTGAGCGTACCGTGTTCAAAGATTTGGAGGTTGGTGCGCCCATGCAACATTATGCCTCCCCATACCATAACACCCAGACCACCAAAACGATCATGTTCAAGAATGTTTCGGGTTCATTACGTCTTCCCACCTCTCGCCAGATGAGGGTAAGCCGAGAATCACTGCTTAGACGGAATCTGCTCTCATCCGAGAAGAGCACGCGACCCCATTCCTCGTTGGTCCAGGTTTGATGCGCTTGGGACAATCGAAAAGGGTGCCGCCAATGTTCGGATGTCAATGGAACACAACGTACTGACCGCCGGGCAAAGAGACCATCTCTGTGTAGTCGCCGTGCCACTGTGTATCGTGAGATTGCGTGCCTAGATATCCTGTTAAATTTGGTAGCAATTGCACCCGCTGTTTGGCGTAGATCCCTTCTTGACTGTTGCACAATGTAGTCGTCCTCTGCTGCTGTAGTTAAGGTGGACGACTACCACCTCTCCTTGGGACAGCACTGCCTGTGGTTTGGATGGTTCCCCATGCACGTGAAAAAATGCTGTGAGTAATTCCAAACTCCTGAGCAACAGTCGTCACACTTCGCCCTTCTTCCAGTTTCCCGATGATTCTTCCCTATGTGAAGTCATCCAAATGGTGTCTAGGGGTCATGTTGCAACGAAGAACGCCACTACAGTGCACCGTAACAGCTCGCTAATTGCCACACACCGTCTTGTCCTGTTTCGTCAACTGCTCCGTGTTGCGGGACCAGACCCATTTCGCAATATAGGCTCGCTACACTCATGCCATGTGACGTCCAGCTTTCTGTGTACGTGTGAGAGATCTCCGGCAACATGCTCCCACGCGTTCATCTACATTCACCAAGTAGTTAGGTTTTGCACACCAGTGTAGAGACAAATGCTTTACTTGATTTTTAACACTAGTTTTAATTTTCTGTAGCAATCACTATGCTAAGATAAAAAAACTACAAAAAATGTATGAAAAATACTCGGCAATAGGCATGAATGAATATACTGCTATAATTTGTAGTGTAATACTCTGATATTAAAATAAATGTTGTACTTAATTTTTAACACCAGTTTTAAACTTCTGTAACACTCAGCATGCTGAGATGAAATAAAAATTACAAATAAAATGTATAGACAATACTCTGCAAGAAGCACGAATGCATACACTGCCATAGCTTATATTGCAATGATGTGGTGTAATGGTGGAGACATCATTGGCGCCTTCAACAGATGTTATGCATCCGTGGTGCCATGAACTAGCGTACTTAAAGGATGGGGAAACGTAGCACAGGATGACTTCCCTAGTGTACCTATTTACCACAATTGCTACCATAACCGGTATCACGGTAGCAAGGGTGGTAAATGGGTACCCTTTAATGACATGTAAGTCCTATTCCCACTCTTTCTAAACCTTTAATTTAACCAATTAAGCTAAACTACACTTCCAAAAGAAAACGAAGAAATAATAAGATACATAATGAATTTACCTGAGAGGCAGAGGGAATCCGGTGATCCATCGTCATCAGCCTAGCTCCTACGTTGCAAAGGTGAATTAAAAACAATCTTGGAACTAACCGGCAGAGATTCCTGCTGGGCACGTGGTTGGTCAAGAAGAGACAGTCAAAAACCCGTAAGTTTAAATACCCACCGAATGTTGCATTGCCCCATAGTAATAGCTGACGGTGTGTCTGTCAGCAGAATTTCCTTAATTTCCACGTGTATCAGACAAAAGGTGAACTTTTCCTCTAAATCATTAGTCACCCGATCTCTGCTTACATCAACATCCGGGCAATGACTAGCCAGAAATCTAAAGACAATATCTTGCAGTTACGTAAACCACGTCTATCCTGAACATCTCAAACTCTATAAACTCATATTTAAAAAATCTGTTAAAATAAAATTATAACCCTGTACAACCTCCGCCGCGCCAGGAAGACTCAGTTGTCCACATCTGTGATAAAGACCTACTAAAAAGAATACAAAGGTAAGGGTACCTAACCTGGAAAGATGAAAAAATAACAACACATAATTACACAGATATTACATAGGATGCGCCCGACAGAACGCATAACTGAGGAATGGGTAAGAACGGTGGGGGGAGTGGATAAAAAAATAACTTTCACGCCGAGGAAAGGGAAAGGAGCAAAGAAACACACAAATGAACACAGTAGTACTCGCAATGCCATAAAGGGAAAACAGTCTAGTCGGCCTTACAGTAAGCACATGAAAGTCTTAGGTAGCACACCAAACACATTGGCAACACCCTGTATGAGCAAGGGTGAGACTAAGTTTGTAGTTTCTGCTGCTTTCGCTGTCTATCGATGGCTTTCTCACAGAGGCAATAATATAAGTCCGTCGTGGAGGCACTGTATACAACATAAAATAAATCTTGAGTTAAGGTCCTAAGGTATACTTCATTCGTAACCGGCGGGTAAAAAATAAGGCGTAACAAATGAAGCGTCCGAGCAGGCAGAAAACGTAGAGGAGGTAGACTCAATAAGCCGTTGAACACATTGTAGGTCCTAACCTCACCAAAGAGAGGTCCACATTCCGTCCGCTACGGCCAATGGGCGCACACACACCATTGCGCTCAACAATGTCCATGAGGGAAGACAGTCCCCTCAGCGCATGATGCGAGGGCGAAAACAGTGCAGAGGCGGCATTCCGGATGTGTCCTCAATAGGAGCTCTACACGAGACACTTGAAGCACAGATCCAGTGTCAGCGATTACCCATTCGACACAGGAAGGAAGTCGGCAGATAGCACGATCCAGGGATAGCTCGGGAAAGGCAAAGAAAGAAACACATTAGTAAAATGTAGCATAAAAGAAAGGAAGAAGGGAAGCAAAAATCGGAGGGATGCGCGGATGTACAATGTAGGGGCTCGAGCATTAACAAGAGGCGTTGGCCTAACAAATGCAAAATTAATACAATATACCAACCTGTCCAAAATATATAAGTAGCAAAGGAAATAACAAACTGAGACTGGTTAAAACCAATCGCAAAATCTGGGGGGCCCCTAGAGCTGAATGGAAACCACGACCGACAATAAAAGCAAAAGGGAATAATAGCATTGTAAAAATGCGCCAACGTTTACATTCAACATACAAAACAATGGCGGTATACTCAAAATTCAATAACGTAGTATATCTCAACATCAATTCACAAATATGACCTTGTGATTTTAACTTGAGTGAACTGAAGAAAACATAACATCATTACTTTAAACACCATAAGACTAATACGCGTATTCATCATCATCAACACAAAACTTACTAAGACAATAAATAACATCACCAGAGACCGTGGGGTTTGACACTCCGGGACATACTTCAACATTACAGCGTCTCAACTAACACATATAGGCCGTAAAGCTTCTGAAGTGGAAAAACAAAACAAATATTATTGAAGTCTTTGATAGGTCACACCTTAAGCCCAGAAAAACACAATAACCTAGCCAAGAAGAATAAGGTAATATCAGAGAGAAACATTATATATATATATATATATTTACATAACTATGAAAGCGTAAAGGTGTGTAAAGCACGCAAAGCCATCGAAAATAAATTTCAAAAAAGTAGGCAAACAGAACTAGTAGGGTATACCATCTGTATACTGGCTTACTGGTTTGCTCTGGTTTGTTACTTTTTAAACCTTTTTCTCTGTTATGCCGGTAAACAAAGTAAAATTCCCTAGGATACAACTGATGTCTAGCAGGCGGTGGCCGGAGTAGCAGTTGTAGAATGTTCAGAAGAGGGTTGACTCTAGGGGTCGCCGCAGAGATAATGTAACCAAAATCAGACCGTGTTCGGGCTGTGTGACAGGATTTTACCGGAATGCAGGGTTTACACATAACCACGGAGCCGAAAAAATATCTGTAACAAAACTTAAAACTCATGTAAGCAACGTAAAAGGAATTGGACATGAAAGAAGTTTTAATCATAAGGAACTAAACTACAGGTTATGTATTGAAAGGAAAGAGAAAGGCATGCAAGGTTGTAAGCTGAGAAACAAAGACAGCATTTCCGGTGTGGAAACGACGTTCGCAGGAGTATGAGTTGACACAAGCTCTTGCAGACAATCCTGGTGAGACACTTTAAAATAATCTAAACCCTGGGGAACAGAGCTAAAAAAGTTAATGGAACAAATCCTAATAGGCGAACGGCTCCAAAAACAGCATATCAAATTTACAACTGTAAGCATTAATAAATTACAGTGAGGAAGTCCGTGCAAAGCAAACAGGACCCGCGAAAGCATTAGACTAAACAGTGCGCACCATTTCTAGATTACCTAACACCAAGAAAAACCTTACAAACAATGAACAATAACATATAAAAAGCACAATAGTCAAGCCAAAAAAACAAGTAGTTATGTGAGTCACAACGCAAAAGGAAGTATAAATAGGGAGTCTAAACAATAGCAGCATTATGGACTTAAGAAAATAAAGAAGCAGCATAATAGTAACAGCAATGGGATCATACTAGAAGGTACCAAATAGATTACGAAGAGCTATATCCAGCAACATGTACGTGACTGAAACTTGAACAGGTAACCTAACGCTCCCGTGAGAACTGCAGGCCAGTCCAGGCGAGAGAGATGCAAGAAATGCAATTCCCACGCCTCAACTACGTCTGTAAGGCAAATGATAATCGCTAATTCGTCTAACATTTACAGTACGTTCTGAGTCCTTTCGGCAACGGGGATCGCGAATAACGTAAGTAACAGGCGAAAGCTTCTTTACAATCACAAAAAGGTCCGTGATACCGATGAAGATGATTCGTAGTTAAACCTTTCTTACGCGCAGGGACACATAATTGAACATGATCGCCGGACGTATAACTCACATGCCGAATTTTCCTGTCAAAAAGGCGTTTCTACTTTCTTTGAGTGGCAGTGATGTTAGCACGGACAAGTTCACGTGCTTGCAGAACATCTTTCTGTGTAGTTGAACAAAACGATTAACAGTGATATATTTAAACTGCACTCAGTCGGGAAAATCGGATATCTTCCGTACATCAGAAAATAAGGTAAGTGACCTGTGGATGCATGTTTAGAAGTGTTACACTCCCAGGTAACATGAGGAAAGCAGACATCCCAATCATCATGCCTAGTGCTGACGTAATTACTTGCCGTATTAATAAGAGTTTGATTACAGCGTTCCACTAAGCCATTACATGCATGGTTATAAGCCTATTGAGATCATGTTTAACTCCCATAAGTTTCAGAAGTTTCTGAACAACCTCACACAAAAATTCAGTGCCCCTATTCAGATACCAGGGCAGTAGGAGCCCCATGACGGCATAGAATATTTTCCAAAATAAACTTAGCCACATGAGGGGTGGAAGCAGAGGGAACGGGTTGACATTCGACAAATTTACTAAAGTAATCGGTTGCTACAGCAATTACAGTATTAACAGTGTTAGTCTTATGCAATGGGTCTATAATGTCTGTACCAAAGCGCTCACAAATATCAGAAAGGGGGATCGGTTGTAATAGTGCAGCAGGTGGCAAATTCTTTGACACTTTCCGCTATTGACAGTAGGGGCAACCCTTAACAAATTCTCAATATTCTTACGCATACCAATCCAGTAAAACCGAAAACTGATTTTTGAAAAAGATTTAGTAAAACAGAGATGTGCTGCCATTGGTGCATCGTGATGAGAATATAAAGTGTAATTTTTAAGAGACTCAGAGATTACTAGAAAATGCAAGTCACCTGATTCACCAACATTTTACGATAGACCATCCCCAATTTCAGAATGTAATCTAACGCCTAACGGCGTAATGAACGAGAAACGGGATCAAGCAGTTCGACTGCTTGAACTAAAATACGCAAACTCTGATCTTTTTTCTGTTCCACCGGCACCTCAGCTGGTATTAACAAACAGGTGGTCACATCCCCGGTTTGGGCATCCTCCTGGGACGTCGAAGAACTGACGGGAAAGAGAGATAAACAATCAGCATCCTTATGCAGTCTGTCAGCCTTGTAAATGAAGGTAATATCGAATTTCTGCAATTTCAAAGCCCACCGCGCCAATCTACGAGTAACATCTTTCGTGGAGCGCGGATAGCACAAAACATGGTAGTTACTGACCACGTGTACCGAGTAACCAAACAGAAGCGGCCGAAAATGCGTAGGAGAGTAAACTAACCCCAATAGTTCCAACTCAGTGGCACTGTAAAGTTGCTCATGTTTATTCATGGAACGAGAAACATAGGAAAGTGGATACAAGTCATCATCAGGGCCTTTTTCATACAAAATTGCGCCGATGCTAATTTTAGAACTAACCACATGAGTTTCCGAATATGCTTCCGGCGTATAATGAGCTAGAATCGGTTGCGAAGTGAGTAATAACCTGAGCTCGTCAAAAGCTCGCTGTTGCGCATCTGACCAAATAAATTTCTGGTCCTTCCTAGCTAGGATATGCAAAGTATGCACAATGGTCGAAAAATTACGTATTAAACGCGGACAGAAGCTTAAGGGACCTAAAATCTTCCTGACATCTCTAACTGATTTAGGAGAGGGTAAATCACGAATCGCCCTAACTTTTTCCTCAACCGGCTGTATGTCCGGATTCGAAACCTGAAAATCCAGCAGCTTAACTGCCTGCATAGCAAAATAGCACTTAGAAGGCTTCAATTTGAAATTAAAATGTTCTAAACAACGAAAGACAGCGGTTAAATTGGACATCATCTCTGAAAATGTAGAACCAATTACGAGAATGTCATCTAAATACACAACGGCTTTCTTATATTTAATTTCGTACCAAAGGTTGTCAGCTATGCGGGTAAAATGTCAGGGG
The DNA here is from genome assembly GCA_030765065.1 of Deroplatys truncata. NCBI lineage: Eukaryota > Metazoa > Arthropoda > Insecta > Mantodea > Mantidae > Deroplatys > Deroplatys truncata. Next base: position 530,539,519 of record CM060990.1, on the reverse strand, counting down.
CGTTCGTTAATCCAAATGAGAGCCTCTGGAATTCTAATTGTCCATCCAAAGTGACAAAACGACCATATTTCTTACTGGAATCCGACACCAGAACTTGAGAATAAGCACTGAGAAGATCCAGGTAAAAAACCATTTAGCTCTTCCTAATTAACTGAGAGGGCCGTCAATTAAGGGAAGAGGAAAAGAAGAGGTCTCAGTGACGGCATTAGGTTTACTATAATGAACGCAAACACGATAACCACCGTCCCGGCGTTTAGCCAACACAACAGGCGAAGACCATGGGCTAGAGGATTCCTGAATAATGTCTAACTTAGCATTTCATCCACCTACAAGTTAACGATTTCACGTTACCTTTGAGAGACACAATAGGGGCGTTGTCTAATAGGTCGAGGATCCGTAAGCTCAATATTAAACTCCTCTAAGGTTCTAGTACTGAGTATTAAATTTGTAGCAAAGTATCCCAAAAAGTGCTTAAAAGGTCCAACAAGAGAAATTTGTGTTCCAAGGATAAATTAGAATTAACGTGAAAAGTAGCACCCTGTATAACAACATCGGTGACACCCGTACGGAATATATTGTTAGCCTGAACTAAAGCTACCTCATGAACATGTGCTAAAGCTGCTCCAGAAACAAAGTTTTGGGTTCGGCAGTATTATTACGTACCGTTAAGTGTCAATGATAAATTCTCGTTTTGATTGACAGAAAATGCGTGGAAACTCAATAAGCTTATTTTACATTATTGCATCTGCGGGTTCAAACAAAATTTGTTTGGTCAGAGTGGGACAAAATCTCATAGGAACACATGTGATACTAAAGGGTGGAAGCCGAATATCTTGGACACACGTCACCTTGTTAGCACAATCTGGCCCCGACGGTTCCAAGGTAATTTGATTCAGGTGGCAGTTGAGTTGTTCCTGACAGGAAATTTTGAGGAGTTGTCCACTGGGCAATTGCAAAGTGATGCAACATGTAGCAAGATTTATAACAGCATTATAAGGAGTTAGAAAATCCGCCCCTATCAAGAAATGGGGACCGGAATGCGAAGCTACCACAAGGCGTTCAGTGATGAAACTTGTAGCTGAAACTAACAGCCAGTACAAAAGAAAACATCCAGTAAGCGGCTATCAGCCGTACGGAGCATTAAATGGTCCGAAAGAAGAAGTTTAATACAACGCACTAACGTGTCCTTAATTAAGTTAACTGCACTTCCCGTATCAATAAGAACCGTAATAGGTTGATGGTCAAGTTCACCAGGTATAGAAAACACACTCTCTGACCGAACGGTAGTAGAAGGTAGGGGTTTGGCGTCCATGAGCCTTACGCTCGCGGTGGGTTTTAAGCGTGTTTTGAATTATGCGGCCGGGAATAGCAATTAAGGGCGACATATCCGGGCCTGTTACAAATAAAGCAGATGAGGCGCCCGTCTGTGGTACGATCAGCCCGTGGAAGCCGCCAGGAAACACCCGGAGAACCGCCTCGAACGGCTGTCGAATTACCAGTAGGAGGCCCAGAACCGTAGGCAGCCCTGCTAGCTCTCGGAGGATAAAAAGTACGTGGATGCCCCAAGCTCAAATTATTTGGCTGCTGCTGGAGGCTTTGTAATTCCTGAGACATATAGGCCAACTGATGATCCACTGTACTGGAAGAGATATCAGCTAAGGTATCCCTCGAGGGGATGGAAACTATATCAACCCTTTGTCCTGCAAAATGCCTGTCAGTTTCAATGCGCCGAGCCAATTGCAACAACGCAGTGACCGTTGTCGGGTTTGCTGGCAATACGTGTTCCAAAAGGGAAGGTTTAAGACATCTCATAACATCTCTAATTTGCTTCTTCTCCGCCATTTGAGGGTTAACCTAGTCACAGAGGGATAGTACATCATAAACATAACCTACCGTGGGCTCAGCCAACTCCTGTACACGCTGCCGTAAGCGGTACTCAAGGACGACGTCCTGTGCGACGGGAGTAAAAACGTCACGTAAGAAATCTCATGGCTGAGCCCATTTAACGTCAGGCTGCCGATGGGAAAAGGTTTGAAACCATGGGGCGGATGTGCCTCGGAGGTAACTTGGTAAAAATTGCTGCTTATGTGGTTCATCCCGCTTATTTGCTACGGTAACCAAATCAAAATTATAGAGAAAGGAGAGAATCTTTTGTCGTGGTTTGCCCTCAAAGGTCTCCGGGCGAATAACGGGGCGGATTAAGCTGGTAGCCGGTTGTTGCCCCGTAGCCATGGTGGGCCTGGTGTGATCTGCCTGAGGAGGTTCAGAGGTTTCTGAAAAGAACAAGGATCGCCGGACCGAGGTAGGAGTCAAAGGGAGCTGTAAAGACAAAGAAGACGATGGGGTATCGGCTGCAGCGCCGCAGCGCCGCACAGAAATTACCTGAGGAAAAATTGTTTCCCGGACCTTAAACGAACATCAGACATATAGTCATACAAGCCAGCAAGGACTTTGGACAGGACCTGAATATCAGCAACCGCATGCTCATGAGTAGCTACAGTCCTATCTAGGTTATCACGGAAATCCTCATACAAGCGCAATATCTTGAAAAAAAGGACTATCAGGATCCAGAGTACTAAATTCCATGTAACGCAAAGAATCTAAGCACACAGCAAATAGGGGGAAAATAGGGTGGATCGGAAAAGAGAAATGACGAAAACTTAAGCCAAGAGGAGAATCAGAACTGCATGTCCATTTGAGCTTACAAAGGGGAATGACACAGGTGGAAAAACCCTCCATAAGACAGGCAGAATAAGCCAAAAATTAATGGCACCAAACGCACCAGGGAAAACATAATTCGGAAACATCCAAAACGGGCACCGTACAAGATTATTTGGGAATCGAACAACCCTAAGAAAAAACAGTTGGGAAATGCGTCGCCAAGAGACTTTCCTTAAGTTTAGGGGGTCGAATTGGCGGCTCACTATGATGGTGATGTAAGCCGGTTGATGACGCAACGGTAGCGTACCAGTCCTGACACATTGGCGCCTTCAACCGAAGTGGTGTACCCTAGGGGGCGGGAATCGTCGCTTCAAACTCCGATGACGAAGGCATAGGCGGTGAGATTGACGGCGCTCCACCAAATGTTACGTAAGGGTGGAATAGGGTAGAATTCGTCTGACGCCCCACCAAATGTGACGCAATGGAAGAAACATCATTGGCGCCTACAACAAATGTGACGCATCCGTGGTGCCATTAACTAGCACACTTAAAGGATGGGGAAACGTAGCATAGGTTGGCTTCCCTAGGGTTATCTACCGGTTACGGTAGCAGGAGTGGTAAATGGATACACCTTAATGATACATATAAGTCCTGTCCCCAATCTTTCTAAACTTTTAATTGAACTAATTAAACTAAACTACACCTCCAAAAGAAAACGAAGAAAAATTATATACATGGTTAATTTACCTGAGTGGCAGAGTAGATCCGGTAGTTCATCGTCGTCAGCCTAGCTCCTACGTTGCGATGGTATATTAAAAACGTATTTTGGAACTAACCGGCAGAGATTCCTGCTAGACACGTAGTTGGTCAAGAAGAGAATGTAAAAAACGCGTCAGTTTAAATACCCACCGAATATTGCATCGTTCCCATACTAATAGCTGACGGTATGTCCGACAGTAAAATTAACTTAATTTCCACGTGTATCAGACAAAAGGTGAACTTTTCCCCTAAATCTTATGTCATCTGATCTCTGCTTACATCAACATCCAGAAAATCACTAGCCAGAAATCTAAAGACAATTTACTGTAGTAACGTAAACCACGTCTGCCCTGAACATCTCAAACTGTATAAACTCATATATATATATATATATGTGTGTGTGTGTTAAAATAAAATAAGGGTCACAATACTTTGAAATAGAAACAAAGTTTTACTTCATTCTAACACTAGCTTTCACTTTCTGTAAAAATCTGAGATTAAATAAAAGCTGAAAATTAAATGTATAGGCAATACTCGGCAAGAAGCATTAATGCATATTCTGACATAATTTATAGTGTAGTACCTTACACCAGAAATTAATGTTTTACTTCATTTTAACGGTATTTTTAACTTTCTGTAAAAATCATCATGTTAAGCTGGCATAAAAGGTAACAATAAATGTATAGACAGTACTTGGCAAAAAGCACGAATGCATATACTGGCCTCATCTTAAAATCCTATATGCTAATCGCCAAAGAATACTCAACTACTCTTCCTCATGTTTTAGTCCTTATCGTGAAGACAACTGAAACATCTGATAGAATGTAAGTAACTACTCTGTTGGATAACAGATCTGTCGAAGGAACCACATCAAATGCTGCAGTTTAAATACCACAGTGGAAGTAAGCTTTGTAATTGAAGCAGTTCATTTTATGGCATGCCGTTAGTTACTGTAAATGTTACTTCCCACCCCATTAATGTTATCACTACCCTTTGTTTTCAGGTTTTCTGGTTCCAAAAGTGCAATAAACGCATCATAGTCTTTGGCTTTGTTTGTGTTCTCTTTTTGGATTGCTGTTAGAAGTAATCTGTAAAACAGATCATCATCCACATCATCATCATTGCAATATTGTGAATGCTCAAACAGTGTTGTGAAACTCTTATAGTTAAAATACCATCTATCCCCTAGTTTATATACCTGGTTGAGTGTTTCCTACCACACAGCTCTAGCTCGATTCAGTCCATGTCCAGGCCATGAAGCTACTGACTTATTATAAAAATTCTGTGTTACTGAATACTCACACTCTATGGTATGGAAAAGCGAGTGGAATGGAGGAAGCCTCAATACTGTATGGCTTTATTTCACTAATATTTTATCGCTAACATCTCAAAAACTTTAATTACTTATTACTCTATGAGTTTTAACTTAAGTAAAAATTATTGTGCTTCGATATTATGAAAGCAATTGAATTACCTTTTAAGGTTGCTTCGATCAATTCTACATAACTGATGCAATTCATTCTTGTTTACATTGCCTGACACTGGCACTTAATTCTGTCTCAAACAGGTCCGAAAATAACAAGAAAATTAAGATTTCACATTAATTAAACACAATAAACATTGCTTATTTCTTAAAATGTATAAAGATTATAAATGCCTACCATTAACTGATCTTTTCTCAACTTTGATGTTCACCGTTGTTCTGTAACCTGGTTGTACTGTTATGCATTGTCCATTACAATCAGGTAGGTCCTAAACACCCCCATCGAACAACCAGCTGTTTCTCCAACCATTTATGAAGTGTTTCGCTGGTCGTTGCACCATGATATTCTAGGCCAGTCTTCAGATTAGAAGAGAATCTGAAATTTGCACCTTTGAAACAACGAATACATAGGTGATACCATTACAAATCCGAAAACCAAAAAAGGCATATGATTCTAACGCAGCTTATAATTCATCAGGAGCTACTTTACCAGGAACTAAGCCATCTTTTGTCCCAGCAGGCAGAATAACCAATATTCCTCCCTCAGCATGTCGACGCATGATTCCTTGGGGTACCATGCATAATCTCGGGCTTGTTCCACGAATGTGTTGCGGACCCTATAAAATATAATTGAATTAAAAAATTCATGAATAATTCCTTCACATTCAATGCTTTCCTAAAACCTACCATTCATGTATCTTAACTTAAACATTTAAAATTCACGTTTCATCAAAAAAGGTCATTGGCTTTGGTCTTTCACTTTCCAGGTTTCTTACATATTCCCTTAAAAATCAAGACCTCTTGAATTGAAACTCTGGAGCTCCTCTTAAATATACAAGACCATTCTTCTTGGTCCACTTAAAGCCCATTTCCTTTAAAATTAGCTTTAATGGCGTGAGTGATCCATTATATAGATATGTCCCATAATTCTCTCTCATATGTTTTGCACAAGCTCAGCTGTTATTCTTTCTCCTGCACATAAAGCAAAGAACAATATAATATGAGCATATCTGTGCTTGAAAGTCATAAGGAAGTCATAAATAGAGTTTGTCTTACCATGGTTTAGTATATTATATCCTCGTATAAATCGTCCAATAGATCACTTAGCAAAGTCATCAATACCAGTAACAGATCGGGATCCATTCTTATGTTTCCCAGGTGTGACAAATGGCTCCCTCTTCCATAATATCCTTATTACATTTTGCACTGTACAAAATCCATGCTGTAATAAAGATAAACATACAAATATTAGGTTTTTACATCAGCTGGAAACAACAACAACTCTTCCTAAAAATCCACCAAAGGAACTAAATGTAGGTTGCCAGATATTAAACAAGTTGCAGACTAATACTTATTGCACAGAAGTTCATAAACACATTTTCTAATGCTAGCTTAGCAGAGAAGATATGTTATCCCTAATGTTACCTAGATATAATGAAGTTTAACATTAAACATAATTTTTTTTCATTAAGTGAAAGCACAGAAGTTCTCAAGCACCCATTTTAGCCAGTGTGAGAAACATATGGTCTACGTATCCCTAAAGGACTTGAAATTCTTGTCCTGAGAAATACTTTACTACCTCAGGCATTTTCTTCCTCAGCTTCACCTTTAAATTTTTGGTACATGTTAACATCTTCTTTTTCGAAACTGCTGTTAAGCACGCATTTGTTTTTAGCTGGATGACTGCTTTCCTCAATATTTATTTCTCTTACTCATCTTATTTATACACATGCTTTAAACGAAACAAGATAACCATTATTTATCAAAGGAAATGCATTAAAGTTAGCCTGAAACATCAAAGGGATAAAGTAACATGCTTTTAAACATCAATAATGTTTTTTTTTGTCGTTATGATACAAAACATGATATACTCACCTTTGGCAAATCTTGCTCTGCAATAGTACCTTTAGATAAAATCACTTCCAATGGCTAAATAAATATCCAGGGTGGACCATTTAAGTTGAGACTGTACAATATCCCCAAAACTACGCGTTGTAGTAAGAAATGTCTTGAATGAAATTTGCTTAATATTATGGGGGAAAGTAAATGCCATTAGTAGTGATTTTCTTGGAGGACGTTATAATAGGCATTCTAGGGTCAATTAAATTTTTAAATGGGAACCTACAATTAGGGTAAAATTAAGTTCACTCTAAAATGACCACTATAACGCCCTCCACATAAAAAACAAATACTGGCATTTACTTTCCCCCATAATATTAAGCAACCTTTATTCAAAACATTTCTTTCTAAAAGAAATATATTATACAGTCAATATTGGGAATATTATACAGTCTCAACCTAAATGGTCCACAGTGAATTTAATGAACTACTATGTTTTGAACACACTAATAACACTAACAATAACTTATATGCTCAAAAACAATTGAAAACAAAACCATACGCACACAAGGAATACAGTGGCGTCTAAACAAGAGAATCTTGTTGCTTTAAAATCTACCAGTTTTCCCCACCTGATTCTACCTTCAAAACCACGGCTTCTTCGGCAACAACGAAAACGATAATAGCAGCTACGGTCGTATCTTTTCTGTGGGTGTATTTTAAAAACAGCTGATGGTTCTGGTGCAACGTAAGAGATCGAATATCACCAAATATATCCAGACAGCACTATAATGGGAAAAATGTAACGGCTGGTTTTTGGTAAATTCCAATATACTGTTTTCTGTATAGTGTGTCTTGACTTGTGAGACAAATACACGTTTGTCTGGTGAATAATTCCGCGCCAAAAAGAACAATGTAGTTTTCCTTAAATATTTTAAGTACACGAGAAAATTCAGGTGTGTAAAACTATATAAGCTGTACAAACAGTGACGGGCATAGAAAGTCATTAACTATTAACTTTGGTGTAATTAATTTACAAGCAGTGGAATCTCAGTGAGAAAGAAAATTATACGTTGATTGTAAAGTGCTTACAGTTTAATACTAAGGTGTGGGTACTACAGAGAGTGAAATAAATAGTGCTCTCATAAATTAATCGACAGCCCGAGGCTACCAAAGGACGACGGAGTCTTGCATACACAAGAAAATCCTCCACCACGACATAGATCGCTGAGGAAGACACGATCATTTAGGTAATGTGGCATAAATTAATTAATTTACGACAACACCAGAGGATCATAATTTATTACCTCCAAGTGCTAGTGAGACCTGGAGCACAACAGCAGCAACCGTTGATAAGCTAGTTGACGTTGCTTTCTCTATTAAGTGTGGCTTTAGAGCAGGAGATACTCAGTTTAAGGACAATTATTGGTTCTTCTGGATTTCCTCCATGACTTGTTGGGAATGGATTTTCTTCGACGATATATAGCACTCATAAATGTAGTGAATTCAGAAATTATTTTACATACAGCAGAAGGTGATCATGTGAACATTTCTTGCAATCAAGGCTTGCCCTTTAGCTCAGAATACGCAAGAACCGGGTGATGATGCTCGTGGACCTGGAAAAGTGGTATCCACAAGATGTAACGCTTCTGCCTAGCACGATGCAAGTGCTTGTATAGGGACTATTGTCTGATCCAGGCTACTTTTTACTCGAACCATTAGGGACCATAAGGCAAAAGGGTCAAATTGACATACCATCAGTATCATTTACTAACAAATCTGAAATCATCATTCCTGTCTGTCATAAAATAAGTATTTCTAAAGTACTTTTTGCTAAGACTAACCTATCTCACATCCATGAAGTAGCGCTAGTTCAGGCCGCTATTTGTAAGTAACAAGACATGAGTCATACCACTATTGAAGATTCACACTTTCACCTTAATTAATAAGTGACAGCTAGTCAGCGCTGGAATCTGGAATCTCTGTTAGACACATACAAATACGTTTTCGCAACCACACTACAAGAATTGGGTACCTCAAACAAAGCTCAATTCGAAATTAAGCTTGACAACCTTCGGCCCATTAAATAACGATCTTATTGCGTTACACAGAAATAGCATGGCGTAATTAACACTCAATTAAAATAAATGAAGGTGGCCTATATTATCAGAGATTCTATTAGCTCTTTTGCCTTCCCCGTTGCCCTAGTTAGTAAGAAAGATGGAGAATTTAGGTTTTGTGCAGACTACCGCAATTTAAATGCAGTCACAGAAACTTCATCAATTCCAATATTGCTTATCAGTGATATTTTTAGCTTTTTAGGATATGCAGATGTTACTGCACCTTGTATTTGCTTAGTGCTTACTTTAAGATTCCTCTAGCAGAGGATAGTAAGACATTTACGGCGTTTGTCACACCCGATGGTGCTTGTGGGTTTGAAAACTGAAGTTTTGGTTTAAAGAATGCTCCAAGAGATTTCAGTTACTTAGAATACAAATTTCTAGGTTATTTTAAATACAAAATGGTCACTGATGTATCTAGGCGATATAGCTGTGTTTTCCAATGGCTTCAGTCAATTATTGCACAACCTAGAAGAACAATTTCAGGACTTTCAACAGTACTAATTTAAGCTCAAGCCTGATACTTGTATGTTTACTATATCTAGGCTTAAATTCTTGGGTTTCAAAGTGTCAGAACAAGGTAAAGAACCAGACCAAGGCAAACTGCGTGCGATCAAAGAATTTGCTTGAACTGCGACGGAGTTTTAGGACTTTGTTGTTTCTACCGCAGATTTATCCCTACCTTTTCATCTATTGCTGAGCCCCCGTATACACTCACTAAGGAAAACATGAATAATTTATCTGTACTGATAAAGATGGAGAACTTTTGAAACACTAAAAAATTCTCTGGTTTCCAAACCAGTTTTAACATTGGATTTTTTCAATCGCACACTCTCGAAATTTGAGAAAACCTACAGTATACCCTAACTAGAACTTTCGGCTACTTTTTACGCCCTAACTCTCTTCACAGCCTATATATATGGTTACCTGTACAAATTGTGATCACCCTGCACTTTGCTATTTGCATAATGTAAGCACCGCCACTGATAGTTTAGCCAGATGCGCTTTAAGGTCTAAAGAGTACGTCTACACTATTATTTACTAGTCAAGAAATAAACATTCAGATGCTGATGCTTTGTCGAGACTTCCTATCGCTTGTCTGACCCTAGAGGACACTGAACAAATAGAGCAACTTATTACCTGTGTGTTATCTCCCGTAGAAGTAGCCGTACACCAGACAGCTGATCCCCTTTTACTACCTCCCTTGTAGCGTTACAAAGACCAGATCTCACCTCTACCAAGATTCGCCAACAAGCGTTTTCTTATCTTCTTAAATCAGGAATACTGTAATGCCGAAATGCAAGAGCGAAACGACAGCTTCACCTACTAGTTATTCCAGAGTTACTGAAACGTGAGATTTTGCCTTGTCAAACTGATGCTTTATTTGAACATATGGGTTTTACTGGCACTTTTCACAAAGTCAACTCGCGTTATTATTTGTATGGAATGCCTAAGGAAGTTAAACGAATTGGTAAGCCGTGTCCAAGCTGCCAGTCTCGAAGGGGACCCCAATATGTCAAACCAGTCGGATTGTTTCAGCCTATTTGAGTCCATCCTTTGGAGAACATTAGGGCGCAGATTTTTTAGGTCCTATTGATAAGTCAAAACGGGGAAAAAACAATTATGGTTGCGACGGAGTTTGCTACCCACTACTGTGAGACAAAAGCTCCTTTAAAGGTTCTCTGTCGCCATTTTGTAGAACATAATTTGTCACCTTGGGGCGCCAGCCAGGCTGTTATCAGGTATAGTTTCGGTGTTTGTAAGAGAAGTTACACCACAGTTATTGACATCAGTGTGTGAGATCAGCTTTTACAACCGCTTATCGTTCTGCTTTTAATGGATTGACAGAACGTAAGAATAAAAACCTATTAATAGGCCTTACCGTCATATCTCCACAAATCAGGATGATTGGGACACTGCCCTATACCACGTTGTTTTCTTACATCAGCCGCCAGGACTCAACTAAAGAAACCCTCTTGTTTTAAATTTGTGATCCACATACAGCATTGCCCAAGAAAGGTCAGTTGAAAAGCACTACGGATAATTTATTTATCCAAATGACCTCCATACATATCCAGCAAGCCCGTCATTTAGCAATAGATAATATCACGAAACAGGAAGCTAAACAGAAGCATTTTTATGACCCCCAAAGACGAAAATTTTCATTTCATCCCGGCCAGCTTGTGAAACTTTACACCCGGCACGTAAGAAAGGAAAAAGCATTACGTTATTTCATAGATTCCACGGTACCTTCGAAGTATTACAAAACAGACAAGACGAACTAAATGGAAAGATACAGTTGTGCATGTCAAAATGCTCTACCCGTATTACACTGGAACCCAACATAATGGAGGATATAATATTTTCATTAAGTATCAGAGGTTTGTAGCTAAACCTGACGAGGGAGTGTTTATTATTTTAAACATTAAAGCATACATTTTTCATTTCTGCAACAATTGGAGGACTTAGTCCATGTATAAATTAGCATCAACTTGCACTAGTGCTCCGTAGAATTGTTACCTTGTAACACGATCTGGTCACTGAGTGTTTCTTTGCTAACGCTGTGCACTGGTCAAGATTGTTGTTGAAATCCGGTAATGCTACCCTTTCCCAAATATTTCTGTCTTTTCGCTGCCCCTCTGCTTTCCTTTATTAGATCCACGACACAACTTATTCTGTGAAGCACTGAAAGATAGTTCTGTTCTTTTTATTTAATGTGTTATTGTGTGTTTGGTTTTCTTTTTCTGCTATATGTTGAGTGATAGGAACTTGGAATATACCTTCTATGACCTTTCGATTCCCCTCCCTTTGTTTCCCTGAACAGGCAATGGCCGATCATATAAAGCGACCTAATGAAGCAAAGTGAATTTGAAACACGTATAATGGTAATACTGCAGTGCATGTGGAGATTTAACACGAATTGCAGTCTCTGACTTGAGATATGATGTAAATGCCTTTGTGTAATAACTTAAAATGCTATAGAATATCCTCTAAATTATTTTTGTTTAGTTCTGTTCGCAGTTCGTTAAGTTTGTTTTACAGACGTTTATGGTGGTTATCTCAAGTGATATTCAGAAAACAAACACAACCCTTTCACGAGTTTCTGTCATCGCCACCTGAGGAATATTAAGGCAATCGCTCTGACAATGTTTATCATGGATGTTTTTCTCTGTTTGTTGACTCAGCAGGAACGATATTTTATTGAGCATATGATCTCTAAAGTCAATTTTTGAGAATATTTGTTTGTTTGAGATGTGGAAGCTGCACTTTATCTTTGCCAGAACCGTTGTTCCCTAACTCAGTTCCTTTGGATATAAAGTATTTCAGTAGTATTTTATATTAGGTTACTCTTAAGTACGGAAGCGCTTCCCTAAGGTTTGTTGCAAATAAGTCTGTCCCACATCTCTTAACAGTTACGTGCTCTAGTTACCTCTCATTGGCTGCTGTCTTGGAGTAGATTGTTATGCGATACAAGTTAATTTCTTATTTAAGATAATCATTATCTTAATATATTTCAAAATAACTGCCAAATTTTCATTTTCATAAAAGTATAAATTAAATGTATTACGTAACAGAGTTAATGCATCTGGAATGAATGTAAATTCTTATAAAAGAATAGATTGGAGGTTCCTTCGATTTAAACCTGCCTCTCAGCATGATGAAAACTCGTGCATCTATCACGACAATCTGTTTGTATCGCTTTTATCCCCTCCCCTTGCACTGCACACGGCTTGTTTGTCACCATTTAAATGCGCACATAAGTCAACCAGGGTAAAGGGGAGGGAAACGCAAAAGAATACATATCAGCGGCGCAAAGTTATAAGCAACAGGATTGGTTTCTTTTACTTATTTTCTAGATTTTTTATTCACGCCAGTAAGACGTATGGGACACTCCTAACGCTCTAGTGTGTGTTTTATATACATAGCTCCACAGGTTAGCCTGATGGTCCTATGGATGCATTGTGACGATGTTGGTTTTTGAGGTAGGTAGGTATGTGTGTTCTATTTTATTTTATTTGTGTTTTGGAAAATGTCTGGTTCTCTTATGGTACCCCTGATGACCCATTAGAGATAGCTTACAAGTAATATGGAGCAGTATTTTAACAAGTGCAGTGAGAATGAGCATCCTTTAAAATAAACAATGAAGAGCTTTCCCATTGTCTTCACAGTTGTGTGGTAAACAGGGAAATTAATGCATTCGTTAATTATTGTCATTTTAGGGTCAATTTAACATTTTTAATGGGAACCTACAATCAGCTTCCCATTAACGTAAGTTGTGGTTTAATGTGGTTTAACGTGACCATAAAAACGTCCTCTAAATAAAACACGACTAATGGTATTTACTTTTCCCCATAATATCAAGCAACTTTTATTCAAGACATTTCTTTCTACAACGCTTAGTTTTGGAGATATTGTACAGTCCCAGCTTAAATCGTCCACCCTGTATAATTTGTGTATCCTTGTGATTACTCGTTTTGGAGCACCCTGGTTCTGTTTTGTCCAGAGGTAGTAAGTAATATAGAGTTAACAAATAATGGTCAATGAACGATGATCCATTTATAACTAGCGATCATTTTAGATATCTGCTCATTCAAGGAATTAAGTAGGTTGAAATGTATGTCAACACATAATGCCTTTTAATGTTTGCAACTGTAAACCAAAATAAAATACCAAAATTCGGTGGACGTAGTATCGCTCTTATGTTAGATGTCAGGTTTTGAGAATCCTTTCAAAGTTTACCTGTTTGCAATAATTGTATTTCTGAAACGACTTTCCTACATTCGCAACCAAACTCATTGAAACTTCTATGGAACCGATTTCAGCAATATCTCCTTATTCACTTGAAGGGTAGAGGAATATATATTTATAGTTTATAAATTTTGTAATACTAATACGTATATTTAATGCACAATTGTGGTATAAAGTTGTTTTGAAAACTGCTCCATAGAAATGTTGACTTTGTTTTAAAAAATACCTACCAGATATCAGAAATGTAAATAAATTAATTTTTCAGAGTAAGTACATTTGGGTTATAAACTTTAAATTATTAAATCAAAAAGTTGTGTTTAATTTTCTTTTTCCACTCGGGATATCCACCTTTAACTTTGGTGTTCCTAGCCTATACCCTAATTTCACCTACACCTACGCTTTAACAGCAATACATATAAAGAAACTACACACAAAGAAGGAATAGTTTTTTTGCACATTAAGGTCGTTTTGGTTTTAGTCAGCTATTGCTGAATTGAAAACAATGCTGTTTCTTTTTAGTCGTTGAATTTTAAGGGGGTTAGGCCAATAAGTAGTCATGTCTTTCAAGAATGTTTTATCCCTGAATTTGCTTTTGTTAACTCTATATAACCTTTTCAAGTAGTACTTATATAATCAATCAAGCACAGGTTATGTTGATAGAGCTTATTGTACCGTAATAAGTTTGTTTTGAAGATTACAACACCATTTTAATTGTCTTACACCTATTTTCTTATAACCTTGTGTTTGTAATTTGTTAATTTCTGTAGTTCTTCTTTAATATTTAATGATATACTCATGTAGCATGATAAGAATATAATCGTTCTCAAGCAAGCACTTTGTTAAGATGTAATAGTTTATGTGAGAACATCTGTTCTAAATTGGTACAGGGCACTTTAGTTTTCTGATTGTAATAAGTGTATATTCTGTCAGTTCTAAGTCATAAGGTCCACGAGTTGTCTGCTGTTTTGCGTGTTGTGATACCTTCCATTATGAATTTTTTGTGTGGAATTTCGTCTTCATGCGCTTCAAACGGCTTTCAGAAATATCAAGCCACCTGCGTATGGACTTACCTCTTCTATGGTTATCCAGGTTGATGACACCACGTCGCACTCACAATATATTCACCATATGGATTAGCGGCTGCTCTGGCAGTCGCGGGTATGTACAGAGTGTTGGTGTGTCCTAACCGCCCCCAAGGAGTGAACCAAAGACTTTATTCCAGATCTTCAAGTGAAATTAAGTTTCCCGTACTCTTACATCCTACCAATCAATCAGGGTTATTATTCCTTTGCAAACGGACTCCAGCGTACCGCTCAGCTGGTGCCTCTCATCACATCCGTTTACATAATGAGCCAACTGGTGTTCCACAGCGGATTTTAAGAAACTATATACAGCATGTGACATTCGTTAAAAGTACTTCAAGAATTACATGAACGATTACTCCGATATATGGACCACAGTTCAAAACGATGACGAACAATATCTCCACACATACTCAACCACTCATTGTAACTAGTTGTTTTTCTTTTGGCCTTTTATTTGACCCACTGCTATTATTATTATTATTATTATTATTATCATCATCATCATCATCATCATTGTGATTATTATTTGTTTTGATTTGTGTGTTCATTTTTATTACCTTGTACTGTTCTTTTAATCTCATTCAGTGGAAGTGAGTTCATTTTGTAGTCCGGGTAGAAATAACGTACGATTCATTACTTAAAATGGTGCAATGTAGAATGTATAGAACTGTGCATTCAGTGCAAGTCATTTCCTTTGGTTTCATGTGGGTAGTTAGGCGAACTAAGAGAGAAAATTCATCGCTCCATGTTTGGCCATGTCCATTGTGAAGGCGGGTTCCCATAATATAAAAAACCCTACATTAGTCGTTGGGCAGGGCAGCCTAGATAGAAGAATCGCTGAGGGTATACCGGAGGCACCACTCAAAGGATGAGCTACCCAGAACACCACCCACGCCCAGGCATGGTATTCGACTTTACATCTGCTCAAATTATTTCGTAACCAAACACTTGTACTCATTATATAATTCATAATCGTATGCTTGCACACTTCTGTGTTCTCTATGCTATTTCATTATATTAAACCTACGCTATTTTTGTAAACCCTGTCTTGACACTCTAAGTTGCTCACGAACCTCTAATCCAGTTCTACACTCCCAAAGTAATGCCCTCACCCAGTCCAAAGTAGGGCGTCACATAGCGGTCCACAGTAAGATGTTACAACATTAAGTTGCCGTTGAAATGCATTTCAAATGTAACAGACTCTTAATGCAAGTAACAGTTTCATATCTTATTAATATTCAATAAATTGCATAAAATGTGAAACATTAAGATACCGTGGAATGCGTTTCAATTATAATTTATTAATAATGCAGCAAACTTGCTACCAGAGTTCAACGTTCTTAAGCTAAATTTACATGAGCATCTATCAGGATGTGGGGTCACTTTCTATTCCCTCCGGCGAAACATATTTATGAAAACAGGGAGAACACGCGCAACTGAAAAAATGTTTACGCGCTCTCTAGCGATACGCGGTTACAATTAATGAATGCGAAGGACAATCTCCTGCGCGTAATCAATACTTCTAAGAAGTCAATAAAAAACTTATTTATATGTGCAGGTTCAGTTTCTATCTAAATTGTTTAGATAAGGAAGCGCTTATAGGAAGTATATTGGAAATATATGTGCCTGCAGAGTATTTTTGAAAATAAAAATGTCACCGTTGTCAAGTAAATTAAACTGAGGTTTTTTTATTTCAGGACGCTTTTGAACTACTATGGCTATTAGAGTCCCATTTTATATCGGGCGTAAAAGACTGGATTTTTTTGCTAAGAGGCCTCTCCATAAGGCTTTAGGTTCTCTTATGTGCCCTAAATCTATGACACGGGACCAACGACTATGCATCCCTTCCGAAGGTAGCCAAGCTAAGGATTCTTACGTCCGAAAAGGTTCACCGCCCTCAGCAGGGTTTGAACCCGCGACCTCGGGAACTAGAGGCTAGCATAGTGCCCCTAGACTACGGAGCACAACACTTATTTCAAGGTCTAGGTTGTGCAGGTATAGGGCGAGGTCTTCCCTTTTGCCAATGCAAACCGGTATATAAGGAGAAATGAAATGGTAGATTATACATACGCTTTCAATTCAATATTTAAACACTGCATTTCATTTAAAAAGAAAGAGGTTAAGAGTGTTTTAATAATTAAATAATCTGGCTCTCTCTCTCATACACATGCCGCATATACACATGCACACATACGCGACCTATACACATTATTGTATACCTATTTAAGATGCAAGGCCAAGTTAAGAAACATGCTGTTGTTTTCAGCAAAGTATTATTGAGGAACTGTAGAAAATTGGATATGGGAAATATTTTCCTGCAACCCTTAAACTGAAGGAATAAGATATAGGAATATATTCTATACGGAATGTTCTTTATGAGGAAAATCCAGACGAAGAATGGCCAAAATATCCTCTCATCCTTTAACGAGTTTCATATGTTCCTGGCAAGCCACTGTAAAGTCCCTAACGAAGCACATCTTAAAGAGTATCAGGCTACTGTTCATATATAATTGAATGCAAGAATCGTATATACAAGGAGTATGTGACTAGTTTCTTACCAACAGAGGTAAGATTATTACACAGTGTGTCATTGCTGAATTATTTTGGAAAAGAATATAGTTATCGTTAACGTTTCTCAAGTTATAAGCACGCACATTCAGAAAAAATAGACGATAGGGATGTCTTCTATAAGAAGAAATTCTATTCGAGTAAATCTGTAATATTATTGATAATATTAATGCATCCATTGTTGCTGTAAAGAAAACAGAGGAAAAGTATCAAGAGACTGATTTAAGAAGCATCAGAGAACTTAAGCAAACTAAAAGTGAAAACGACAAGGACTGATTTTATAAACTTGATTTTCTAAACATTTAAACCTTTAATGTTGTTTATAATTGTATTTCATTGCTATAGGTAATAAATAGAGCAAAAGCCAAGAAGAAGCTGATCAACCAGGACGTACGGATTTAAACAATCTGCATCTTCACATGCTTATACCAATACCATACTGCGACCAGGATTTTGCCAACTTTGCTTGAGAGGACATTCTTCGGTCATGGATTAAATGTAAAACATCGTGCTGTACGTTCATATTGATCCTCTACCTAATCAAGGATAAAGATGGAGTGAAACTGAATTTGCTTTTATGGACATTAACCATTATTTACCAATTATGCAACACTTTTTCTTTTGAGGAACATTGAGATGATACGAGAACAATTCTTGTAAAATAGTCTGGATTTCTTGACAGGGAATACACTTATGGGTATTACTTATTTTAAACAGCGAAAGGAACAAGTTGTGATTGAATGTACTTTATTCTATTCTAAAAATCTATGATTCGAAAACTGAATGTAAACATACTTTTAAAAAGCTTTAAAACTATACAGGAGAGAAAGTACTACTTTACAAACTGTATTTGATCTAATCAAGAATATTAAACGGTTAAGTTGTTGGTCTTGCTTCTATATAGGGTTGTAACCTGTTGGTTTGGGGTTCAATGTAATACTAGTAACATGATACACGTTAGTACTGATATACTACTCTAGTATTGTTGAAAGAGCAACGCAGCCCGCTCCTGATAATTTTGCGTGACCACATCCTACAGTCGGATAAATTGTGAGTTAATTAAACATTGCTGAATTATAGGACTTAGAGATCGCGTTTTTTATGGAGAGACAACATTACAGTAAAACTCATAATGCACGGAGTAGTCCTAATGATGACATAAAATGCATATACACATTGTATAGTGTAGATATAGATATTCCAGTAAAATAACAAACGTAAACGAGAATGCATTCATATAATGGATAATTCAGCTCGCTGAAGAATGAACACGTCTTTAGCTGATTGATCAAAGAAACCTGTTTATCGTTCATGGTAAGATTGGCTGGCGATTGATCTGAACTCCGGATAACTAGGGCTTCGAATCTCATAACTGAGATCCTTATTTCCTAGCTATGACATTCATTGCAACTGTATCGGATTGTAGGAAAACTCACTTTGATTTAACAGCCTTATTTACAATCTTATTTATCTTATTCTTAAATGTCAATCCTCAATATAATTGTATAGATTACTAATATACTATATTGATAGCTTCCATTAACGTTGAAGCTAATGATGAGTTATATCTCAACGCTATAATAAATTAATTGTCTTAATGACGTTACAGAATGCTTAGATTCCCTTGAATCTCTGACATCCCTGGATCGAGACACACAGCATATTTACATTCCAGCATTTCTAAGAGCTCAGCATTTTTAGATCCTTACATCGCATCGCAACTAGCATTTACAGAAAAAACAACTATTTTAAGTTTCCTAGCATCTCTTAGTATGTCAAGATCGAGGGAACTGCATTCATTCGGCTCCTTAAAAGGTGTGTAAAATTTGTCAGCAGACTTTAAACAGATCGGAAACTCCACCTTTAAACCATCCTTTACGTTTTGAGTATAATCTAGTCTTATTTCCTTTTAAAGTCCATCATTCTGAGCATTAGTCTGTGGCCTATATATTGAAGCTCGTGCTACATTTTTCTGTAAATAGTTTAAGAAAATAGTGGTAAGTTACCTAAAGTTGTGAATCATCCTTTTTAGCGTTTCCTTTAACATAAAGATGACTAATTAAAAATTCTTTTCTTTCTTCCACACACTCACATAGGGTGGACCAAAGAAACAGGGAATTTTAATCTTGATGTTCTTACATGAATTATATAAGAAAGCTCAAACTCATGTCATTGTTTGGTCTGATTGTTGAACCTTTTCACAAATGGAAAATTGAACTGGTGAACAACTAGAATTTGCTGCAAAATCGTCTTATCTAAATGGGTAATGCGTCCAAGCTGTTCGTTATTTACGGCTTCGTAAATAAGCAGAATTTTCGGTTTTATGCACAGAAAAATCCACGGCAACTTCATGACAGGCCCCTACATTCAGAGAGGGAAACGGTTTGGAATGCTCTCACTTCTAATGCAATTAATGGGCCATATTTATTTGAAGATGGCAATGGTCGCTTTCGTACTGTAAATGGAGAGCTTTTATGTCACGATGATTCAAAATGTCTTACATGACCAATTGAGAAGAAAAACTTTCCTATCAACAGAAATACTTGGTGTCAATAAGACGGTGGAACAGCACATACTGCACTTACCTCTATAACTGAATTACGAAATTTGTTTGTAAATCCTTTCATATCGCGAAATGGTGACATTCTTTGGCCTGCAGGATCGCTCGACTTAACAGCACGTGATTTCTTTCTATGGGGTACCTAAAAAGTTAAGTATATGCAAACAAACCGCAAGACATTCAAGAACTGAAGACAGCAATTCGTGAAGAAATTGCAAACATCACAGGCGAAATGTTGGAAGGAGTGATGAGAAACATCAAATAGCCATTGCAAGAACGTGTGCACAGTGGCGGAGGGCATTTTAAGGACGTAATTTTCAAGAAGTAATGGTTACATGCAAATGGTACACTATGTTATATATTTTCATATAATAAAAGTTAAACTATAAATATCTGAAGCTTCATTTCAATATCTAAAAAATTTCCCGTTTCATTTATAACAAGATTCCAAGATATGGGTGTTTTCAACAAATCTTTACAACATTTTCAAACGTTTGAGAAAATTCTAATGAATGAGCTCTAACACGGACCTCTTTTGTAGACTCTCTTGAGAAAAACTTCTTCCTATACAAATTATGCACATGATATTGTGACTTCAGAATTCCTAGAAACGTTGGTGTGCAGACTTACACAGAAATTCGACATTGTTTTCTTTTTGAGAACAAATTATTATTATTATTATTATTATTATTATTATTATTATTATTAGTTGTAGTAGTAGTAGTAGTAGTAGTAGTAGTAGTAGTAGTAGTAATAGTAGTAGTAGTAGTAGTAGTAGTAGTAGTAGTAGTAGTAGTAGTAGTAGTAGTAGTAGTAGTAGTAGTAGTAGTAGTAGTAGTAGTATAGTCAACTGATTTTCTTGTTCTTGTGTATTTCTCTCCTTAACCTATGTCTTTTGGAGTGTTAACCCATGCATATCAAATGATGAAACAATCCTTAATTTGATCATTCATTTCGTAGAAATCTTGGTGAAATCTTCTAATACCACGCCGTGCCGATTATTTACCCGCGGCACAATCTGCCTAGCTCTAAATGCCTGCGTTAGT
The DNA here is from genome assembly GCA_030765065.1 of Deroplatys truncata. Classification (NCBI taxonomy): domain Eukaryota; kingdom Metazoa; phylum Arthropoda; class Insecta; order Mantodea; family Mantidae; genus Deroplatys; species Deroplatys truncata. The sequence continues at coordinate 530,518,649 of CM060990.1, read as the reverse complement.
TCAATTTCCCATTCTCCTGCGTTGTCGGTCGTACCTACTGTCCATTCCAAACCAGAGTGCCTTTCACTGTGAACAAACTCTTTGTATTATCCACGCGAAAGTAGTTCGGAATCCCCGCTCCTAATGATTTCTCTCACGTGCTTGCTGTATATCACTTAAGGTAGAACATTGTTTCAGTCCATAAAAAGGCACCCTGCGTGAGAATCATAGTTCAAAATGCAACCTGAAGTAGCAATCGATTCTATAAGCCTGCGGAAATGAACATTTTACTTACATTAATCACAATCCTCAGGCAAAAGTGCAACACCCAAATCCTAATCCTCCGAAGATGGCTCAGCTGACATATTGGAATCAGAAATATTCTATTAATGACAAGTTTATCAACAGCACTGTCGCACACAAAACAAGTTCTCACATTTTATTCTCCTGTTCTATTATGTCTGATATATTTCCTGCGCGGTTTGGTTATAATTCTCATTGAAACGCCCTGTAAAATTGGATATTAGTTTCGTAATATCCACTAAAGCAAGTTTCGGGTAATTTTCTTAGTGGGTTGGATACATTAAGCATTGTTTGTTTTTCACCATTCTTTAACGGTTTCCCGCTTTTGTGTTTGAACAGCTTATTCCTACTACTGGCTTGGAATGGACAGCAGTTTTGGTTTTTTTTTTGGTAGGAGACGCTATCGTTACTGACTGATTGGGTTTGGGAACTTGAGTTTTGAGGAATTAGCCTGTTTTGGCATATTGCTCGGGACCGCTTCGGCTTGACTTTCGATGAGTATTAGGTTTCTTCTATTTTAATTTTTGCATATGCATTCTAACTATGCAGTAGGCACTTGGGCCATTATGCTGATGCCGTATAATTTCTGTGAGCACTTTCAGGGTTTATTTTAGAGCTGTCCTCTACGAGTTATTTTGATATAGCCAAAGGCTTTAAACCTATAGTGTTAATATTAAACGCTATTCATGCTCTTGAATTGTATAGTTTAATTGGGCCACATAGGACTCGAACTGGTTAGGGTATAATATTTGTAATTTATTTAATGTTTTGTAGTTAAATATACTCAGACAGGTTTCCGAAATCCTTAAGCAATTTTCAGTGCATTATTATCTTGCATTAGTATTCCAACACTTCAGATGAACCTTTAGATATTTTTTTCTTCAGGAGGCATTAAGATTTATCCAGAATATGTAATATTTGTAATGTATGAGCACTGCCGAACATGTTAAATACATTGACAACAGTGTCTGGCCGATTAATATTTTTGCGGAACTCTGGCAAGTATTACCCACTCCTTTCAGAATAATGAAATCATCTAAGATAATTAATGGGTCATCTGGCGTACAGTGCATTGTTAATTTATGGCATCAAGCTTCTCCTTATGTCCATGATATGCTGTAAGGCTCGAGAAATCATGAAAACTGTGGGTGTAATAAGAATAAGTATTAGCATCTTTAAGGATTAAGAGTGTGCTAATAATAAACGTAGTAGTGGAATCAAGACAAAGATTCCAGAAGCAGTAAGGGAAGGAGGATAATATTCAGCTCTAACTAAAGCCTTTTGGAACAGCATACTCATGGCCTATTAATATCTTTGAAGAAAACTGTTCAACAATATACTTCAGCTCTTACTTGTTCATGGTGTTTTCTCAGTTTTCTATCCATAGGCCTATCTGTTGTATGCACACAATGACCTAATGAATTAAAAGAACTTTTACTGGATGTCGTTGCGTAACATTAGTTTTTCTAATATTTTCCACCCACAAACATATACAGATACTATCATAATATCAATCAGCATTACCAACACTTATTTTTCACATTTCTTAGAAAGTTATTCAACTTTCAGTACAGTGTAGCAAGGAATCATAACATAAATACGAGTGTGTATTGGACTTACAACGTTTTGACAAACACAACTACCTTGATGAATATTAGGGACTTACAGAGTTTTTGAACTGCTTTATTAGCCTAGGACGTACAGAGTTTTACTGCGCAAGATGCCCCCACGGTAAAGTGTAAAGTTTGCATTCGGGAAGTCCTTGGTTTGATTCCTTGAACTGGCAGTAGATACATTAGATGGGGCCAGGCGCAGGATGAAATTCGTTTACATGGGATATTTAGGGAGACAAAAGGTTTTCGAGGCTGTTTCTGGGAACCATTTAGCATTCATTGGAGATGGAGGCAGTGTATTTGCGTATGTGTGAGGGTATTGTGAGGGTACGCTGAATGACGTATCCGACTACGACGCATGTACGATGTCTAACATATGAGCTTTCTATGATACATGATACACCAACCAAAAGCGTTCTCTTGTCATCCATTCTATCCTCATATGACGTAATCTAACCTAGACTTCATCCATATCAATCTAAGTTACCCTAACCTAGACCATCCTCTCGTCATCCATTCCATACAGTCATCGTCCAATCCAACCTGATGTTAAACATGCTACCCTAACCTAGACCGTCCTTTCATCATCTATTCTATCCTCGTCTAACCTAACCTGGTGTTTGCCATGGCTACCTATCCTAGACTGTCCTCTGGTCATCTAGGAATAGGATTAGGACTAACTCTGGAGGGTCACTTAACACCTCCGCCTACAAGATCTTTTGTCCTGAAGCCCCTTACTGGTTGCCCCCGGGGGGAGAGGTGAGTGGAGAAAGAGGGCGGCCGGATCAAGAGGCACGACTGGACGGAGAACAAGATCCCTGATTTTTACAGATTGAAACTCCCCGGATGGCTGTTGGAGCAACCGGCTCCCCTCCCTTCTGTGGGCTTACACATTCCCTGGGGGGTGGGGTGGGTGGGGCTCGGAGACTGCTCGTTTCCTGAGGCTAGTGGTTACATAGAACATCATTTTCCGCTGACAAACAACACCGAGATACCCGTCAACATTTTCAACCCAAAAACAGACCAAACAGATAAAAGGTATAGTGAAATAGGAATGTAACTGAAATTCGGGGGATATAATTAACCTTCGCATCATTCGCCTAGCTACACGGGAAACCCAAAAAAGCCCCGAAAACGGGTAGGAAATTCGACTGCTGGAATCGGACCCACGACTTCCGAATGTGAGCCACAAACGTTACCGCCTGAGCCATCCCGCTCGGTCTCGACATCTGTTCATACTTTATCATCTAACTTAACCTAGATTCCACACCATTTAAACCTAATCTCGGACATTTCTCACGTTTAACAGTCATTTTTATTCTTTATAGCAATCTCTCTCGTTTTATGGGCATATTGTGAATATTTACAGGAATTTTGTTGCGTTTTACGGTAATTTCGCTGTAGTGTTTCTTACAGCGATTTTGAAGCCACTTTGCAGCCATTTTGGAGAACTTTGAATCATTTTAAGGCACGTAAAAGGTAATTCCGACATTGGTACAGATATTTTCGGCATTATTATAGGTAATGCGGACACTTTAGAGACATTTATGGAAATTTTGAAGGCATTTTAGCCACTCTACGTGCATTTTGTGGGAACATTGAAGACTATTTGTGTACAGGTATAGTTACTGTGTGCATCGGTTCAAGCACACTACGAGCATTTTGGGGACACTCTTAACTAATATAGGGCACTATATGGGCACCTTAAAACATTTTTGAACACTTTGAGGGCTTTCAGGTATTCTGAAACCTTGCTACGGTATTTTTCTACGTGTTTTACACTTAGATTGCTGATTTGACAGTAATTTCTCTGGTTTTATAGTACTCTTTAGATGCTTTTATGCACATTTATTGCGTTTTACTGGCATTTCCCACGTTTTAGAGTATTTTTATGCGTTTTAGTGCGATTTTCAGCTATTGCAAGCTTGCTTGTTTATTTTCTGCTTCTTTACAGATATTTGGATAGCTTTTTCTTCTGCAATTTGGTCACATTTTGTGAATATTTACGCCACAACCTCTGTTATCACCTACGTTAACCTATGAAGGAAAGTAAAGGTGGTGGTTTCTTGTCGTAGATTTACTGCACGTAAAAGAACCTCAAGGCTGATATGGAGGCCTCTGGGAAAAATTTCAAGCCCAGTACAGGATGGGACTCTAGGAACCATAGGAGTCAAAGAGCATCCATAAATAAAACTCAATTTAATTTTAATTTCCTTGCTAACCTAACCTGACCCTCCTCATCATCCACTCTATCCTATTAACTTCTACACTAACTTGAGACCAACCAATATAATCTAGCCTGGATCTAGCCGACCTACCCTTACCTAGCTATTCCTCTCGTTAACTATTCTACTCTAGCACCGTCCACCCTAATCTGACACAAACCATGCCAACCTGCCCATCTGCAAACTATGCCAGCCTATATCCTCGTTACGTCATCTAACCTGGACTTCACCCAGAGTCGCCCTATGCTAAGGTATTTTGTGCAGTTTTACTGCAGTTTGTGGTGTTTTTGCGGGTATTTTGTAACGTTTACAAACATTTTGTGTGTATTTACAGTCATTCAGTTATGTCTTTACAGTCATTTCTCTCTTTTTATGTAGTTTGGTGGTTTTTACGACCGTTTGTCGTGTTTTACACATGTCTTTCATTTTTATAACAGTTTGTGATGCTCTTATGGCCATTTGTCGTTTTTACAGGCATTCCTCTCGTTTAATGGTAGTTTTGTGGTGTTTTCGGGTTTATAAGGGGCAACGACATGAACAGATATTCGGATTCAGTAGCTCTATGAAGAAAATTAAGACCAAGCCTACGAGATTTAATGGTTGTCGACAATAGGCGAGGAATGCAAAAATGAGAGTATATGGGACAGCATTTGAAGGACGATTAAAGTCTTATTTGATTCTCTGTGAATCATCTAAAGACATGAATGTATATCCACAGGAGGCAAAGTAACGGATAATTCAAGTTGTTCGTAAAGAGCTGTCTATACATAAATCTGTGAGAATTAATTTCCTTGTTGAATGACGATTCGTTAATGCCGCTGGAGAATCTACTGACATGGCATTTAAGACACGCAGTGTTTGTAGAACCAGATTTAGAGTCCATGTTAGACGTGAAATTCAAGAAATCTTCTACTATAACGGAAGAATCTCAACTTAAGGGCAGTAATTGGGCATTGTTTGCCGTAGAGGGTGTTTGACTACGTATTGACAGGTATAAACCCCTTCAAGGAAGCAACTACATTACTCTGGCGCCTTCTGTGAAAATAAAGCATTCCTCTATAAGTCCTCAGAATTACAGCGATGAGAAATACTTTACATATGCCATCCTTTTAACCTTCGTCAATACCAAATGTCACATGTTAGAAAATACAAGATTTATGAAGATAAATACGACTTCACATGTATTTCGTTTCCTACGAGCTTGACTGTAATCCCGACATTTTAAAGACGGTGTAACATGTCTAAATATTTTTGGATTAGATGAGAAACATGAAGTGTTTCCTATGAAGGTCATTAATCAAGAGCTACCTCACAATCGTGATCTGCTGCTGTTAAGTAATGCTACAAAACTGCAACACTATGTATATACCAGGTGTTTAAAAAAGGAGTTACAAGAAAAGCTGCCCAGAAAACATGGGCTCTAAAATGCATACCTTAAGAGGTATGAGCGCTTGCTCATCTTTGCTACTGTGACATATCTCTTCTGTTGCAAGCTCTTTGCTATTACCTGCGACATACAGCAGACAGTAAGCAAATGAGGACACATTACTCTGCTATTTTCCATGGATTCAGCAAGTAGTCAACATCTGTTAGTGCTGATACTTTAAACCGTATCCACGGTTTTCTGTAAGTACAGCGCATATTCTTATTAGTTTTAATGGAATCAGTTTGTGTTTTGATAAGTTTGTGAAATGCTTTTACACTGCAATTTTTTATCTTTAAATTTTTTGGTGTATGTAACCCCCAATTTATGATGTACAAGCATTACAGGAATGCGTCATCAATGCCTTCCAGAGCATCCGTGACAAACCTGGAATGGTGAGAGTGCGTGATTCCCTAATACGTCAGACAGAAGCACGCCTTACTATGATGGACACCATATATTGAGCAGCTCTTTTGCGATGGCTCACAAGTACAGGTCGTATGCAATTGTAAGCAGACTACATTAGAAGCTATGCTGTTTCACAGTAACAGTGTAATGAGTCCTCATTTGTTTACTGTGTTCTGTAAATCATACATAATAGCAAAGAGCTTGCAGTAAAAGTAAGCTTTCACAGTAACGAAGCGGAGCAAGTGCTCATAACTCGCAGTGTATGAGTTTTAGAGCCCTTGTTTAATGGACATTTTTTCTTGTTATATTCATACTACCACCTCTCAAAATACGGAATACCTTTTCTTTAATATACTGTATAAGGAATTCTTAGAACGTTATTTAGCGTAAGATAACAAAGTACAACGTACGATGTACACATACGCACGTTGCTTCACACATTTGAATGATCAGCATGGACAAAGCAGTCTGGAGAATCTTGAAGAATGGACTACTATCTGCAGTCGCCATGTTGTTGCTAGGACATTTACGCCTAGTAAGGAGAACTTAATCGTCCAGTTCAAAAATGTGGAAAGATGTTGAAATTACTTACGTCATCTATGCAGATTTTAAGTGCATTCTCGCACAACACCGCAAATACGACGCTAATCCTAAAACCTCCTACACAAGTCCATATTAGAAGAATTCTCAATTTAACTTTTGTGCTGATGTAAACACGGTTCAATCTGTTGTACATTTGAAAATCAATCTTCCTATTCAGCTTTATATATATCGTGTTTGTTATGTAGCCGAAGTTTCATGGGATTTAACAAACTGAATGGTAGGCGAGAGAACAGATCGGGTGATTGCGAATACCAAGGAAGTCTGAATAATAAATGAAATCTAGCTTGCAAAACACCAAATTGTATTCATATCTTCATGCATAATCTGAGCGCATACGATTTACATGTCATCATTAAGGTTGTAGTAGCGAAAGAATAGAGGCAACTCTGAAGAAACCACCATCCCATTGTCAAAGTGTGTTGGAAATATTAAACTCAGGTTTGTGGATACCTGCCGTTTCCTCAGCGCAAGCTTGAATAAGCTAGTATAAAGCAACAACATTCCCTGAGATGTGTGCTTTGGAGAAGACAAGTTGAGATTGATGACGCGTAAGGGAGTATTATCCTGTGATTACGTCACCCTGTGGGATGCCTTGAACAACACGCGGCTGCCTTTGAGGGATAGACTAACAAATTGAACGAAGGAATTAGCTATAATGAATTTAAGCATGCATATGGAACCAGTTTAATGTGAGAAATTTAGGCCAACACACAGATTTCTACTTAACATCAGGTGTTCTACTCCTCGCTGATGTCTTTAAGACATTCAGAGAACAAAACATAAAGGCACATAAAGTTGATCCGGCACATTATTTTACCTCTCCAGAACTTACATGTAACGCTATGCTACTGCACAACGGAAGTGAGCTGAAATTGCTTCCGGATTACGATCAGCTTCTCGTGGTGGAATGTGGCATAAGGGAAGTTTTATGCCAAGCTTCGCATCCACAAGCAACGTTCACAGGACAAGTTTGTTCCATTGAATTCCATTCAATTTTATCGCATACGAAGACGACAATAACTAGTATGATTAGGCGATGTACCACGTCCTTCCTCATGGAAGATTTGAGGGAGTTTCTCCGGAAGACATAAATCTGGAATCGTTCAAAGAAGATGATCCACACAGATGTGTCTTCCTGCTCGAGTGCTTGAAACCGAAGGATTTTTCTACAAAGATGCTTATCCATTATCTTCAACCTCGAAAGCAGTATGTAATGCATTATATGACCATTAAACAAGCTCTCAGTATTGGACAATGTCAGAGCGAAATTCATTCTGTGCTGCAATTCCCTCAGTCATGCTGGATAAAACCATATGTTCAATTTCACCACGGGCTGTGGCAAGGTGCTAGAAACGATTTTGAAAAGGATTTGTACCAGCTTTCTAACAACGCTATGTTCGGAAACACATGGAAGATATACGCAATCGTATGAACATACGACTTGTGATAAATGAGAAGATATTGGGAAATTAATTCCTAAGCTTAAATTCACCGACAGAAGTAAATTTGGATCTAACTTTACTTCTGTGAATATGGCATAATGGCAGATTATGTTCAATAAAGCTATATAAATATCGGCATCAGCGCGCTAGACATCTCCAAGACACTGATGTGCTGGTGCTATCATGATACATTTTTACAGTATTTACGACGTTGAAATTCTTAAGCTTATGTACATGGATGCAGACTCCTTCATTTATCGAGTTATATCTAAACATGTATAGCAGGACAAACTAAGTTCTCTTGAGCACCGAGATCAGCTGATTAACTTAGAGCATATATGCCAACACAAAAGTGTGGAGAAAGTTTAAAAGTAAAGCCAAACGAAAAATTACCCAACGCTTTTCCGACCTGCGACCCATGACGTATGGTCTCGATATCGATAGCTCTGTGACTAAAACGATTAGAGACATTATACGTCTATTAACTGCTATATTACGTTCGAAAGCTATTTGGATTGCCTTAAAGCAATGAAATAATAGGAACTCCAATGAAATTAATCTTGTTTCATAAGCATAATGTTTCAAATGTTGAATCTAACAAAGTTACGTTGACACTCTATGACGATAAAAGTAATCGAAGTTAATGGAATATCCCGAGGTCACGGGTTCAAACCCGGCGGAGGGCGATGGATTTTTTCGGGCGTAAAAATCCTTAGCATGGCTTCCTTCGGAAGGGAAGTAAAGTCGGTGGTACCGTGTCGTAGATTTACGGCACGTGAAAAAGCCTCAAGCCTGATAAAGAGGCCTCTGAATAAACTTACCGGTCTTTTACGCCGAATATGGAATGGGACGCTAAGGACCACAGTAGTTAAAGAGCGTCCATAAATAAAACTCAATTTAATTGATGATAGAATATCCACATATACTTATAGACATTGCAGTGTTGTAAACAGTGCATAAGAGAATGTAACCTAGATCTCAAGATGATGATCTTCTCCGTCAGTCTACCAACATAAAATGCAAGTTTACTCAACTATTTCTCTCATATATACCAGCAGACGCCTAACGAAAAAAGAAGAATATAAAGAATAAAGCAACGCCTAACTCCGCTGTTAGGAGTAATGTGTAGTGCTGGTCTCGAGCCCAGACAAAAGAGGAGAGGCGCCTACACTCGCAACACTAAGCAGGTTAGCTTTATATGAATACGATGATCATAATAGCAATAATAATAAACTGAAAATGACATCAAGTAACCAAATGTATGCTTAATCAGCTCTATAATATAGGTACCTCAGCAACAATGTCTAGAATACCTTCAGGTGCGAATCTGAAAACCTTGATAAAGGAGAAGCCAGACATGAAAAGCAATAACTCGAATAAAAACTATAATAATATCTCTAAAGCAAAACAAGGATGTTTTAGATTATGTTAGTTGTATATGCCTCATAAAGACTGTAAACCGTACACAGTTTATCCCTCTTCGGCATACATGTCACCATCTGAATAAGCAGAAGTTTACAAGTGATTCAGAAAACTACTATAAAGGTAAGGAAAATTCTGTAACTCTATACAAAAGTCTTCACAAAGCATCTAAAATATGAAAACGTGCATAAAATGCTGTCAAATACACTAGCAGCCAATAAAATTGCTCATAAATCTCTACAGAACGCAATAAAATATTGTAAAGCGGGAGAAATGACTGTAAAACGTCATAAATGGGAATGGACACATCACAAATTATTATAAAGCGAGATGAATGCCTAAAAAGACACGAAAGATGGCCATGAAAACCAAACAAAATGCTATAAAAATTAGAGATACGGGTGTAAAATACGATAAATGGCCATAAAACACTACCAAACTAGCAAACGAGAGGAATGCCTATAAAAGAAAACAAACGTCATGAAAACACCACAAACTGCTATAAAATGAGAGAAGCAGATGTAAGACTGACAAATGATATGAAAACACCACAAAACTACCGTAAAGTGAGGGAAATTACTATAAAAGCTTATCTAAATGACTAAATGTACACAACATGCTTTTAAAGTTCCAAAAGATACCTGAAAAACACCACAAATATAGTAAAAATGCACAACTTGATAGAGCTTAGGTCCACATTTGGTGAAATCTAGGTTAGCTAAGGTGATGAGAGTATGCTGGTATAGCTTGGAGTCGGGTTAGGTTTGCATAGTTGGTGTCACCTTAATTGGAAAATGCTAGAATAGATGATGAGATGAATGTCTAGGTTAGAGTAACTTAAGTTAACATGGGTGAAATCTATGATTGGTGTCAGATGAGCGTACATTTTGGCAGGATAAAATAGATGACGAGAGGAAGGTCAGTTTAGGTTAGCAAAGATTAACATGGGCGGTGACAGCCTGTTGTATAAGTGTTTATAAAACGTGAAAAAATTGCATAAAAGCCTTAGAGATTAAGAAAATAGCCTTAATAGTAATCAAAACCACTCTAAAACACATGCAAAAAGCTGTAAACTGCCAGAAATTCCTGTGAAATACAATACATGTTCATGAAGACATCAGGTCCAAACTGCTATAAACCGAGAGAAGTTACTGTAAAACATAGGACAAAGAATTAAAATACGTAGCAAAATACGTTAACTCTGCCTCAAAATGAATTTAAAGTACCCTAAAATGCCTCCAAAGTTCCCGATATACCTGTACGAATGACCAAAATACCTGTAGTAGTGCCCAAAGTATATTCAAAGTTCCCCCTCCAAATGACCATAAAGTGCCGGAAATGCCTTCAAAGTTATCTTAGATGTCTTCAAAGTGTCCTAAACTACCTTTAAAGTGCCCTCAAAATGCCATTTAAGTGGCCGAAATACCTGTGCCAATGTTCAAAACAGTGACAACAGTGCACAAAATTTTTTAAAAGTATTTTAAAATGCCTCCAAAATTCTCTAAAATGTCCATAAAGTACATTCAGGATGGCTGTAAAACACCACAAGCTAATGTAAAGCGAGAGAAATTGGTGTAAAACACAGTAGAATTCATGTAAATATACCTACAATATATGCCCGAAAAGCCAAAGACATTACTGTGAAAACTTAGAAAAAGCTGACTGTAAAGTGAGAGAAAATCGCCAGCTTAGGTCTACATGGGGTGAAGTCATGTTAGGCGATAAGGGACTAGAATCGATGACGAGAGGATGGTCTAGGTTAAGGTAGGTTTCCCTTTATCATAGAAAATTCTTGCGTTAGACTCGCACCTACGTTGTACATCAGATACTTCGCACAACATTCTATCACAACAAACGTGTATACGCACATACGCTGCCCTCCATGTGCAATGAACGTTAAATTCCTTCTAGAACCAGCCTCGATTACCCTTTGTCTCCCTGTCTCTCCCATATAAGCGTATTTCACCGTGCGCCAGGACCTGTCTGATATATTTACTGCCGGCTTCTCTGACCATGAGTTTTTCGTAGTTTTTCCTGGTCACAGACGAATGCTGGGATGGTTTCTCCTCTATCACGCATTTCCTTTCCCTCATTAGCTGTTTCCCCTTTCAGGTGTCAGTTGGCCTTCGGGGCTGTGCAGTCTCAGTCGATGCTGGACAGATTGCGCAGATGTTTGCTTATTGGAATGGAGTTTTTCCAGGTCCTGCCAAATGGTAGCCTTCTTTGAGCATCCTAAGTTGGGTCGAGTACTCCAAGACTCAGCCAAAAGGGAAGCATTGTCTGAGCAGCCGGAAGGTATGATCGGGTCTTCAAGCTTGAAATCGTTAGGGATCAACCTGTCTCTTTGACTGACCTCCTGCCGCCTATAGGTTCTGGGGTTCCTTCACTTTATCCGTTCCTCCTAAAACGTGATAGCCACAAAACATCCGTCTTGGGTCCAGATGACCGAGATGTCCCCTTGATAACCTTGATAACCTTGTCAAATCATAGCCATACAGAGTTTCGGAATGATTGAGGAAGTAGACGGTAGCTTTGTTGCAATACTGATTTTCAAACCAATATTTCAAAGACTATTACCATTTTTTGCAACATACTACCTATTTTTAACAACCTTTCAGAATTGGACGCTTCAGTTATGATGTGAATAATATTCTTTTCCACCTTCAGCAATATTATAATTACAATTGTTTCCTGTCTTCGGCTGTCACCTCTGCTACATGCAGAAGAATTTAGTCACAGTTCGTAGTGCTGGAAGAGACTTGTGCATCAAGGGTGAAAATGTCTGCTAGTATCAATCACCGATCCTCCCAACATGTGTATCTTCCTCTTCCAGTACTATGTTCTGTTTTATGGGAAGCACCTGGCCTGAGTTCTTTCTTGTATTACCTCAGATGTAAGTGGTTTCTTTGGTACATGGGCGATTTACGCATTGTTGTTATGATTAATCTTATAGTCATTGTTATTTTTATAAAAATTTCCACATTTATTAATAGATGCATTGATCATTAACGTTAATGTTTCACACACCTCTACAGTGGCGGTACAGTTCGACAATGCTGTCGCTCTCGGTCGCAAGAAACCTCAGGACCGGGGACAGATCAGCGGTACTGTAACAGCAACGAAAGTCTCTCGTATAAATATTACAGTGCTTAATGATATCACCCCCTTCGTGCACTTTGACGTTACCACTAGCTTCATTATTACCATCATTAATGTAACCACCGTAATAAAAATCATCAACATTACACCTGTCTCCCTTACTACCACTTTTTCTTTTTATTCGCCTTCCACGAGAATTTTCGAGTGAGTCAGCCTTTTTGTGCTTATATGTTGCACGAAAAACCGGTCAGACTGAAGATCGGTTTCCTACTGTAATTTTTCAGTCGTTTGTTTGGCTACCTCTGTGAAAGGAATTTCCTTGCTAGCTGGTGATATAACCCTTTTCATCATAATCCACTTCGGCTTTTGTATCTACATATTAGAAGGTGTACAAAATATTTGCTTCTGAGAGTTTGGGCACAATTATGCAACAATATCTGAATTAACATCTTGCACTTCTGTATTTTACTTTACTTGTTTACAAATCTCTGTGTGTCGTTTCTCCCGAAAGCCGTTACTAAGTTATGTATTCTGCACGGGTAAGGTTTCCAATTTTAACACCTTTGAACTACAGTATGCTTCTTAATTGCTAAAAGTTACATTAATTAAACTTTTACCTGCAATAGCGTAAATTATGACACTCTCTAATAATATGGCAGCCCTCGGAGCATCAATAGTAGACATTTATTTTGCTGATGTTCATTCCATTCCTACCTTCTCAATCGCTATCATAAAAAATGTTATTATTTCGACCATTTTGCAGCATTTTAATGTCCCCTATCATTTCATGTTTACCGTCATATTTCGAGGTTCACATCGGCGACCTTGTTTGCCTGTATATTTCTTTAAGGTAATTTCGTATGATTCGGATGGTATCACAGGTATTTAAGTCATTTTACCAGGTAATTCAGATAGCGTCACCGATATTCATGGTAATGTAGAGAGTAATTAGATTATAAACATTTCTTATCCAATGCTACAACACTTTTATATACCTTTTTCTAAATCTTACTAACTTTTTATACGTTAAACAGTTACTATGCGAAACGGAGAGGGATAAACTGTATATCGGTTTATAATGAAGGTATATAGAAGTATTCTAAACTAACCGCGCAGCGAACGCCCTAACCTATCCCTACCTTGACTTCTCATTATCTATTCAATCCTATCATCGTCTAACCTAGCCAACGTAACCAGTAAATGTAACCACCTAACAAGCCGTAACGTAACCAACAAAAGTAACCACGTGACAAGACGTAACACAACGTAACATAACCGCATGACAAGACGTCACACTACGTAACATAAGCACGTAATAAGACGCAACATAGCCACGTAACAAGACGTCACACTACGTAACATAGGCACGTAACCACGTGACAAGACGTAACACATCGTAACATAGCCACATAACAAGACGTCACACTACGTAACATAAGCACGTAACCACGTGACAAGAAGTAACCAGGTAACAACCATATAACCACGTATCATAAGCACGTAACCACGTAACAAGACGTAACAACACGTAGCAACCATATAACCACGTAACATGACGTAACACCCTGTGACATGACGTAACTAGAAACGTAACAAGACGTAACACGCCACGTATCCAGAGATAACCTCGAGTTTCTTTTAGTGAAATTGCGGCGTTTTATTCAGGTTTTATTATTTGAGAGTATTAATTGAAAGCTTTACGTCAACATACCATTATTTTAGTTCGTTGTAAGCGCCTCTTCCCTTTATCTAGGCTTGAGACTAGCACTAGGATTGCTGCTAATGGCAGGGTTAACGCCTCTACTTCCATTTTTATTATTATTCTTTCTTCGTCAGGTGTATGCTAGTTGTATACACAGCACACGGATAAACTTCAATTTTTGAAGATTGTAGACTCGCGCAGAAAATCTTCATCTTCGGCTTAAATTCTTTTAAGTACTGTTTGTAATACGATAATGTCCATACGCATATGTAGTTATGCCATACTCAGCAATAACTCTTTTTTCATCAAAAGTAGTCAACGTGATTTTATTTACTTGCACTGTGGCAAGAGCATGCTGTCGTGACAGGATCAGATTCATGGGCGTTCTTATTATTTCTCTGGTTTTAAGACAGTAAATATAGCTCTCGAATGTGACGTACTGCTTAATAGCACTACGTTTTATGCCTTTAATCTTCTTTATCATTAAGCCTTGAATATCTAAGGCGTACATCTTAGGTCGTAGTTCAACAAAGCGTAGAATGATTTTGCTATTAGCCTCAACTTTAAATTTTCCTAACACCTTTTTGTTCTGAGTGGAGTGACATATATGGTTTACAGGGTAATCAGCTGTATCCAGGTGTTCGAGAAAACCTAGTTCGTCCTGGTATACATCTTTAGCTGTCACACGATGAATGAACGAATCAGTGTCCATATACATAAGCTTCGGTTTTTCAGCTCCATAATATGGCAGTAACACATCATAATGATAGTGGTACATTAGTGTCTCGGTGATGTCGAACACACTCATACCGATGTATATAGGCTTGTTGAATACGATCTGTCGGGAGGCCATATGTACAGCAGCTAGATTAGCAGAATATATCGTCCTATCCATAAACATGGGCTTAGCGATCAGCTTTTCCAGGGCCTTCTCATTTGTAACCAGTCGTGTATCCATACGATTATGTAGGTTCTCCATAGTTTTTCCAAACATGGCGTTGTTAAACAGTTTGTAGAGATCCTTCTCGAAGTCATTTGCAGCCTGTTGTCACAGCCTATTGTTAAATTCCACAAAAGGTTTTAACCACCGTGGCTGTCGGAATTGTAGCACACGATGAATTTTTGTTAGCCGCAGTTCATGATTGAGTGCTTGCTTCAAAGCCATGTAATGTACTACATACTTCTTTCGAGGTCCGAGATAGAGTATCAGTTTCTTTGTACCCGAGTCCTTAGGCTTCATACACTCAGGCAGGAAAGGCAGGTCGTTGTGTAGATCGTGAAGTTCTGCAGGATATTCGATGTCGACTTCTAATATATACCCATGAGGATCATCTTCTCGTAGTCTTTCCCCTATTCCTGTCCTCCACTATCTATCTATCTATTATACCATCTGTCCGCGTTTTCCTTATCTTTCCCATAAAAGTCATACTGCACACCTCAAACTCTGTCTAGCCTAGCACTTCTCCTCGTATTCCCTACCTCTCATATAAAGTGCATTTCCCTACTTCAGCCACTGTCTAGCCCAGCATCGGCCCTCGTATTCCCTATCTCTCTCACATAAACGTATTTTCCTCCTTGAACGCTCCTCCAACCTAGCTACTCCCATCGTTTACCTCGTCTCCCCATATAAACGCATACTCTATCATTCAAACCCTCCTAGCTTAACACCTCTCCTCGGTTTGCTATCTCTCCCATATAAAGTCATATTCTACCTTTCAACCCCTGTCTAGTCTAGCATCTCTCTTCGTATTCCCTATCTCTCCCGTATAAAGCGTATCGTACCCTTCTTCAGCATCTGTCTAGCCTATTATCTGTTCCGGTTTCCCTATCTTTCCCATATAAATGCATACTCCACACCTCAAACTCTGTCTAGCACCTCTCCTCGTATTCCCCTCCTCTCTCATATAAAGGACCTTCCCCTCCTTCACCACCTGCTATACCTCGGATCTGTCACCGTTTCTCTTATCATCCCCATATAAACGCATTTTCCTCCTTGAACCGTTGCATCTACCCTCGTTTTCTCTATCCTTTCCCATATAAATGCAAAACTGCGCTCGCTCTCTCTATAATATGCTACTACAATGCGAATCTAAAATTATCTGTCAATTATATAAGGCATCGTTAATATATAAATAAAATGGAACGCCGAAAGAGGACATCCCTGACTTACACTCCTATTTATGGTTGCTGCTATATCTTTTTTATCCCGTGACGCTTCAACCCATAAAGGGCCTTGACTTGCCAATCTCAAACACACATAGGCACGGCACACGTGGGCGATCCAACCGACACGGAGAGGTGATGTGGCCAGCATCACACATACCCCAGTAAAAATGTTGGCCACTGTGGCCGGGATCACTGCTTATCGCAGCCCCTTACTTTCCTCACGATATTCAGTGGGCACCGGTCCTATACCAGGGACTTAAAATCCACGCCACCATGGGTGGGATTAAATCTGGGTACATTCTGTGGACTGGAACTAGAGCTCCGCATAATTTTATGTTGCATTCCAGATTCTGTTATCTTGTTCTCTGCACATAAACTCTTATTGCAGTTATCAAATATTTAGTTACATCTTTCTGTTTCAGTATATTCCATGATTTATTCCGGTTAACTCTGTCAAACGCTATTTCAAAATCCATAAGTAGTATGAACGTTGATATATTATGTTCTCTATGCTTCTCAATTACTTGCTTAACAGTAAATATACAATCTGAATAAGATCTGCTTTACCTGAATCCATTTTGGACTTCTAGAACAATATTCCCCATTATTACATTCGACGAGTTTTTAAGGTTAATGCATAGATTTTGTAACAGCTGTTCAAAACGCTTATATTCACAATTTTTACGTTCTCCCATTTTATCAATTGGATATATTTTTGCCATCTTCCATTCTTCAGGAACATGACCAGTCTTCCAGACCTATGGTGCGTTGTTTTAGTTGAATAGATGCATATTTAATTAATTATTAATATTATCAGTACCAGGAGTCTTTTTGTTTTACAGTGATCAATAACAATTATTAATTCTTCGAAATAAACGGGATCTACACTTTTATCCACTAATGTCACAACTGTTTTCTCATGATTTGTTTGTTCTGTCCGGAGTTCTTTTAAATAAGAAATCCATTTATTCTTTAATATTAAGTTTAATTTCAGATTATCTTTAATCTGGTTATTAAGATGTTTTAATATCCTGTAGGCTTTGTCTTGTCTACCATACACACCATGTTCTTAAGGTCCTGATATACTTTTAACAGGAACTTCTTTTGATGTTGCGACATTCTCTACGCACAAACAGCGCCAAAGAAAATCTCACTGCACCTCGCGTCTATGTCACATTATTTATCGTTGTACGTGGCCTCGCGAACCATGGCCATTTCATTGGTTGCTTTAGGCCACGGTGCAAGATTGCGCCACTCCTTCTGCTAAGTAGTTACACCAATAACCACAACAAAGGCTACAAAATGGCGTAGAAACAAAATATGTGTTTACGCTCTCGATCGTATTGGCTAAGAGAGAGAGAGTGCGGTAGAGGGAGTGCATTTAATGTTATACAGACCTCTTATCGTAATTGGTAGCCATGCCTTATCGGCTAATGCAGGACACGCCTTTGAAAGGGTTAAAAGCTAAGGAGAAAGCTTGATGAGCGCACAGATTAGTGAAATGTAGAATGTGTAGTGTGAGAATATTTTCAGCGGATGCAAATTAAAGCTTGAATGGTATTCATGAAATACATAGCAAGGCAGCACTTGATAACAAAAAATAAACAGAGCTGTATTTTTACAGTGATATCAATGCTTGTTGCTGGATAGAAGCAAACATAACTAAATAATAAATAAATAATGGAGCATGTTTTCCCTCTAATTCAAACTATAATTGGTTAATATACTTTTACAAACTTATTGCTGATCATAGGAATACGACAGGATTATAGACAAAGATATAACCCAGTTTTATTGCCATTATATGTATGTCATATTCGTTAAACCATATACATCTACATACTTATCTCCAGTTTCTAAACTTGATCTGTCAATTATAACAAAAGAGTAATTTGCATTGGGTAAACGAATACCATCATCCGCGGATGTTTTAAGAGTGCCCACTTTCTGACGAATATGTACCGTCTTCCCCACTTTCCTGGAACACTTTTATCCGATAATTTACTATAAAAACACTTTTATGCACTTTATTGCTGTAACAGTGCGACCAGCCTCCACATACCCACGATACGTCCACGAGTAATTTCACTAGTATGCGGCATGACTGGTTCTGAGACAATAAACATGTTTTGGTTTCAATAACACCACAAAAAGCAAAGGCATCAACCTCCCCCCTTATTGCTGTGTTATCAAGCCACTCGTTCTGCGATAGGTGAGGTGAAGCACACGCCTCAAAAGACCCCAGAAAACGATACAAAATCCGTCGAAGATTTTCTTTGGTGCTCTGTGTATAAGGGCATTTCCTTTTTTTATACTTAAAGTTTCATCTGCTGTCATATTCAAATATTTTAGGTATACATATTTTTTCTTTAAGAAGTTTTGCTAGGTTATCATTTCAAACACTAAAGCTTTCTGTGTTATATTTTTATTTCTTGTTCCAAGTGATTCTGAGATAGCCTGAATGAATTTTCTAATTCTATACATTCTTCATTAATATTTCTACCCATGGATTTTTGTTTCAGATACAAATTTAGCCATTGCTGATAAAGACTTTTAATGGACTCATTTTGTAATATGTATACTTTAAAGGTATCTACATTCTTTTGGTTTGTTGTATACTTCTGTTACCTTTTTCCATTCTGCTCGAATTGCTAGTTTAGTAATTGAAAGGTAATGGTCAGGAAAAAAATCACAGCTTCTAAACAGTCTGGTATCAAAAATTAGTTTACAGCACTTTCATTAACTATAGTGTAATCTATTATGGTTCTTTGGTCTCTTGCATCCCAGGTATATTTATGTATATCTCTGTGCGGAAAAAATGTGTTTGTTATTCTCAAATTGTTGGAATTTGCAAAATCAATTAGAAACCTTCCGTATTTGTTTGGTGTTATTTCTCCATGTTTTTCCATAATATTTTTATAGGTTTATTGCTTACTCTGGCATTTATATCCCAGTTATCATTATTATTATTATTATTATTATTATTATTATTATTATTATTATACTATTTGGCAGCTATTTCTACAGAAAAATACGAAAGACGGAGGAAATATATTGATTGGAATACAGAATTGAAGTCCCTTAGCGCCTATGCTTCAGTTGAACAAAGCGGCATTTCTTGAAACGTTCAAGTTGAGACGCCATACTGAATAACACAATTCATGTTATTGATAAAAAATATAATTGCAAATTATCTTACTAACATATGTAAGGCATGTGTTAGCGTATAGAAGCATTAGTATCCTAACACGATTCTGTAGTCTAGGCGTTTATTAAAGTTACCTGCACAAAAACCGAACGAGGTGATGCGCTATAACGTGTGTGAAACGCATTCGAGAGGTCCCGGTTTCGATCCTACTGGACCTATTGGTTTTTCGTGGTTTCCCCGGGATCGACAGGCGAATACTGGGGTGGTTTCTTCTCCACTAAGATTTCCTTTCCACAGTTGTCCTTTCATTCCGTTTCCTTCTCAACTTTCAGTTGAGCTTCTAGGATTCATTGTGTATGGTGCCGGATCGATGATGCGGTTGCATGCTCAATGGAAAGAGTATTCCCCGTGGGCACCAGAGAGCTGCTTGTTTGGTGGGTGGTTCATCGCTCTCTCTCGACGGCTCCAGCAGTGGGACGGTTCTGCGAGATTGGAAATTTTAGGGACTTCCGCGCGTCTCTATGGCCTGTCTACCTGCGGCCTGTAGCCTCCTGTGTTTCCTTCACCTCATCCCTTGCTCCTGGACGGTGATCGCGCCGCAATAAATCTATGCAGGTCGCAGCGCCCAAGGTGACCCCCACCGTTGAACCACCTCTACCTCTGCCCCTACAGAAACTTTCGGTGATAATTACTTCAGCAAAGAACACAACCATGACCATTCACACCATGCTCTTCAACAGAATGAAGTATTCTTAGACGGTATCGATGCTGAAGTGAGAAGGAGACGTCCAGTTTGTCCTGCCATTAGAAAATATTTGTGTAAGCTACGTATTACAAGTACGAGATCTGTGCTGTTGCGGTATCTCCTTTCCAATTTATAGTACATTTCTGCAGACAGAATAGTAAATGAAGTACCTTTCCAGTAACATAGCAGACCGGTGGCTCCGTGTCGTAGATTTGCGGCACGTAAAAGAACCTCAAACCTGATAAAGAGGCCTCTTAACAAAATTTCAGGTCTTTCACGCCCAATGTAGAATAGGACACTAAGGACCGTGGCAGTTAAAGAGTGTCCACAAATAAAACTCAAATTAATTAAATTTAAGTAACATATCAGAACATGATGGATTATGCTTTACTTCTATATCTGATGCTTATAATATATGCCGGAGAGATAGAAACTACTTGCAGCCACATTTTCTAGATTTTGCAAAGAAAGGCAAGACAGCAATCTCGCCAACTTGGTTGGAACCAAACACTTATGATGAATTTGAATTATCGTTTTGAGTTCTTTAGGCGTCGGCATTCTCCGACAGCATCTGCATTCTCAAGTCCGTTACAGTTTATTATTAAAATAAATTTGTTAAAGTTCTAAAAACCTTCACAGACAAAAGCGAGGCAAATTTCGCCATTTCCATTTCATTTTATCAAAAAACTTTAAACATCATTTGAATATTTATATAACGAAATTCATGAGGATATAATGGACTATATCTACACATTACATATGGATTATCTAACCGGCTGTCGAGATAAGGGCCCCGTAGGGTCACAAAAGCCCAATTTCCACTTCTTTTGTGTAGTTTATATGAAATAATACTGCAAGCCTATAGCAGAAACAATAACAGAAACAATAACAGTAATGATGATATAATAATAAAAGTAATAATTTGTTTTTAATTTGTGGACGCTCTTTAACTACCGTGGTCCTTAGCATTCCATTCTATGTTGGGCGCGAAAGACCGGAAATTTTCCTCAGAGGCCTCTTTATCAGGTTTGAGGTTCTTTTACGTGCCGTAAATCTACGACACGGGACCACCGGCTTTACTTCCCTTCCGAAGGAAGCCATGCTAAGAATTGTTACGCCCGAAAAAAAAATAAAAACCATAGCACTCCGCGACATAGAGGCTATTATGGTAACCACTACACCACGGAGAACGACTATAAATAACAACAACAATAATAATAATGATGTTGAAGATCACCCTTAATTCAGAAACAGCTAAGAATCTGAGGATTTGAACAGGAATTGGGACCTAGATTACCATAATCCAAATTAAAAACAGGGTATAAACAAACATTAGTATGTTAGAAATAAATGTGAATTCATATAATTGTTGTGCATTACAATGAACACACGGGTAGGAATAATTTAAAGATATGTCTGCGATTACTTACATGGAGAAATATGTTAATCCCGGTGCAGTTAGAAATTAGAAAATCAAGTTAAACTTATGTGGCACAATATTGTAAATTTAACTTACAGTTTACTGTGATAGTATTAATATGCATTTACATTTTATTACCGAGAACAATCTAGGATATTGCATGCTTCAGAATTCAAGAATTTTCCGTTGCTTACCGTTTAATAACTGCGGACACTTTAGTAACTGAGCATGAACTTTTGTAGGCATTTTCGCAAAGGTCATTCTCAACTGATAAATTAACTGATAATCATTCCACTTAGATACTCGAGAACGATGTAAATCTGTATTTATTCTGTTAATATTCCTACACTAACTGGTTTGCACATACATTTTATGTTATTGGTATACGCAACAAATAATTATACTTATGTAATAACCACGACTACAATTTATTGATATAAAAGAAGTAATACCTTACTTCATAAGACTATATCAAGAGTACTTCTACTCCAAATAAACGTCCTGTATATTATTATTATTATTATTATTATTATTAATTTGTAAATGTAACAGTGTTCATACGACTTCTCCCTCCCTCCCTTCATCTTCACCCTCTTTCTCCATAATTGACCGTTGTTGTTTTGTGATATAAATCAGCGTTTTCATATAAAGTACCAGGTACTAATTTTAATTGATAACCTATATTCAGTCATTATTAAGAATCAAGATATATTGTGGTAGAAATAAAACCATCCGGGATACAGTATAGCCTAATTCGTTAATTGCAGAAATCGACTATCCACAAAGTTTAATCCTGAGAATAAGGAGAACTACTGCTTTTCTGTTTCTTAACATAATATGTCTTTGTTATTATACCGTTAAAGCTTACACAAAATCTCATTAGTTGAAATGTTGCAGAAATGAGTTTATTTGTACTTTGTGTACTTTTACATTGTATAAACAATGCCTTAATCCCCTCTGTATTCGTAGTAATCAACAGGTTCACCCAACTCTTTAATTAATACCATAGCTAGGCGTACGTGCAGTATCCCCGTAAGATATATATTTACATGTGTATATGTACTTCGACATACTTGTGATTTCTTGTTCAGTAAATAAAACAATACTTTGTAGCATTAGCTATCACTGCTCCTACAAATATTGAATGAAGGTATTTTCTTTAAAGCTGGTAAAAATCCTGTTGAATCGAACCCTCTTACAGTAGATACTTTTACCTTCAAGCGAAAAGAGACTGTCTTAACTCAGTTTCATGAAAAGGAAGACTTAAGTACATTATACCAATATATGGATTCATCTATTATGATGAATAATCATCCGGTGGTGCACTGTTTGGTTGGCACACTGGCGGTAAATGTGCAGGTGCTCACTGAGGCGGAATATGGCGCTGCCAGAAGGCAACTGATGCAGCTCTGTATAGTAATATTGCTGTCGCGTTGGGAAGGGTTATGCTGCCCCGAAGGCGGCCGCATTGGTCATCTCATCACTCATCACATAGATAGCCAGCCCTCTGCTCTAACCTCTGCCGACCTGTCACATGCCACAAAGAAACAACTGGCCCTGTGCACAAAGCACTAGTTAGCGGGCGTGAATGTGCAAACAATACAGCTAGCGCGCGCGTGTGTTTGTGTGATACATATGGCCCTCCCTGTCTGCCGCGGGCACTTTGCTACTACCAGTCACCATATCCAATATGTGTATGTGCATCGAATTGCTTTGTTTCGGGCAACATTATAGACGTTTCATATAATGAACCAATCATGCTTCACGTACATAAAGTAGCCATTGATTGTCTTTTTTATAAAGAGAACAGCTTTGATGTTGAAAATGTAACCACCGATTCCCGTTTTTGTAAGGCAATCATACAAAGTTATCCGCTGTCAACCAGATATATTATTTTGGAATTAATACGATCCAACGATTTGTTGTTGTCCTTGTTTGTTTGTTTAATTTTTGTATATTATAGAGATCACGATATAAATTACCTACAGTGAGAATCAACCGGCAAACACCGGTTAACACTGTTACAGAAGTTTTTTGCACAGAATATCTACTTATAAATGCGCTTGAATGCAATATCCGCACGGTTCAGCTTTATTATTACAGCAATGCATATAAATACTATGCTACTGAGTGAAACAGAGAAATAAATATAAGCTAATTAGTGGTAATTTTCAAATACGGTGTAGGCTGTTTAAAAGGCCAAGCCTTGTTTTAAACATGCAACTTAAATTAAATTCTGGATTACAATTACACAAAGATACCATACGAAGAACAATGATTTTTGCTTTAATAATTAGCTTTTACTTTATGAGTGCACGCATTTACTACAGGAGTAATAGTAATAATATAACATTATTATTATTATTATTATTATTATTATTATTATTATTATTATTATTACACATATAGAACTGCTTTGTGACGTTGTGTGACTGAAATTGCACCGGATGGCTATCTTGAGTTGTAATATCAAAGTGGTATTCCAGTGCTCTAGTTATTAGTTTGGATTCGTAAGGAAGTTCTTATTTTCAGTTATATAAACATTGTGCCTTCCTGTTTTTCTAAATAGTGTTCTGAATTAAAGCTCTGTATGCTAGAGATATATTTAATACTATGGGGAGCTTAATTGTTGTATGACATGTGATTTTTAACTTCGTGTTTTCACGCGCTTTAAATTCCTAAAGCATCTTTCAGAATGGGTTTTGACTTCAGTAGGTTTCGGAACTATAAGAACCAAATAAATTCTTTCCAAGATGCAATACAAATCACTCACAGAATGAATGTGATTAAATTCTTACAAGTATAAAGAGCTAGAAATTCACACTTTAGTCTTTGAAATTCGACAAACGCATAAAATTAATACACTTATTCCACATACCGCGAGGAAAATCTAAGCGAAGATAGACAAATTTTGAAGAATGAAACACATGAGAATAATTCAGTTTTTATTAGTACCAAATCTTTTTTCTCATCTACCGAATTATGTCATACCGCACAGTTGACGTTGTTTTGTTGGTTTCCCAGTTTATTATTTTATTATCAAATTTACGACCTTATTAAACAGAGTTTCGTGTAATATCTCACGAATGATTCTAATTGATTTTCAGAATACCAAAGATATCTTACTGCAATAGATGTTATAATTTTCTTTTGCAAGATTCTATAGATAGTGGCTATAAGAGGCATTATTGTTTTGAAAACTCTGTACTTCCTCTCTAGCGTTCACCGAGAGCAATGCTGGCGGTTTAAACCAAATAATTCATGACTTTCTCGGATGCATGTGAATATTGTTACACTCCAGTGTTCCTGTTCTACTACTATTCCTGGTCGCCACCTTATTGTCCCTGGAGTCAAGAGGCAACTTTGAACAATTTCGTGTTGGATTGCCGGAGAGTGGTGAACAAGTGGCTTTACCTCAAATTACATTCTTTAAAGCTGAGTTTTCCAGTGTCAGTGAATTATAGTGATGAGACGGTAACACTATTTCTCGATATGATACTGATTTTTGAGCTCCGATACTTGATAGTGGATACTCACTTTATAAAATAACTAAAAACATGATAGCTTTTTAACTGAGTTATTAGTAGTTTTGTGTATAAAACATGTAACCAATTTCGTAGTGTATGCCAATTGAAATTGTTCCTGTTTACATTCTCCAACTGGCAGCAAATTTATTTAACTTGATAATGCCACAGGTTATATGTCCTTATTGTTAGTCAAGGTTAATGGCAATAGTAATAATAATAATCATAATAATCGTAACAATAATAATAATCTAATAATAATCATAATAATAAGAAGAACAATAATAATATTAATTATTATTATTATTATTTCCTTGCTTGCCTTTTGCGTAACTGTATTTTGTCCTGAAAACTTTCTTTTAAAGGATTTCCTATCCATATTATGGATTACGTCGTACGGTATATCTGTAAGGTACGCTCGTAGCCCGAGTTTGATTTGCATAAACACAAACTACAAGGTAGAAGGAAAGAGCAAATATCTCCATGGATGAATCTTCATCCACAACTCAGTTAACGCTGCATGTTACATGAATATCTCTACTCCTTCCGTCGTTGTTTTATATGTTTTCATTTAAACATAGCAACTTAAGGGAATGTTGCGTTGATTCACCCACAGGAAACACAGTCAAGTTCTATCAAGAACTATAATCTAGCAACACTTTGGGGACATGTGCAAGGCAATAACGTGAATTCGCGACTCCTTTCAATTGATATCTAGCATAAACTTAAGCGCAACAACTTTCAATACTGCAAAACTTAAAATTTTAAAAGTATCAAAGTTATATCTCGAAGTATTAGACATACTTCGATACCACCGAGTACTGATAGTATCGAGGTATCCACGATGTGAAGGTTTCATCCTCAGTGAATTATTTTTGTCAATGAGGGATAAGCAGGTCTTCCAGACAATTTTTCGTCACCTACAGCGTTAGGGTTATAAGTTCTAACCTTTCGTCTTAGTTTTTCCCTATGTCCGCACGTAAGCATGTATGCATGTATGCGTATATGTGTGTGGATGGATATTTCCTGGTGCACACATAAAGTTTTACTATCTTGTCTTTAACGTTTTATTTTTCTCAGCATTGTTCTGCATTTTCTTCCCTTTGCTTGTAATACAATTTAACCTTAATGGATCGAATCTTGTTTTTGGAAATTTGGTCAGTAGGTAGCGCTTGAATGGCTTATACCTAGGATTTTATGTTTCTTCTTGTAATATTGGTAACACTCGTTGCAGTGTCTAACAGTTAGTGTAGGAGGAACAAAAAGGTAAAATAAAAAGAACCCAAATAATACAAGCTTTCTTCCTTCACGCTGGATGACAAATTTCAGAATGATTTATTGTAAAACTGATGACTACTACTACTAGTATAGTGAGTAGGCCCGGCCTTGCTTGACTTCTGTCATAAGCTGCCACTCTCAGAAGGAATGGAGGTAGAAAGGGTGGCAGAGATGTTCAGTAGATCTGAAGATAATCTTGGCCTAAAGTAGTCAAGCTACATTGGAGATGGGGATAGCAGCAGCTTTATAGCTGTAGTTTAAAAAAACCTTATGGAGCAACAGATGAGATACAAAAATTAGAGTGTCAATCATACTCAGAAACGTAGGGAGATCGATTCAGGAAACTCAGAGCTAGCTACAAGGTCAAAGTACTCTCAAATGAGAGGAAAGGATTAAAAGGAGAAGGAGTTTTACAGATAAGTTTATTTATTCCTTGCAATATTATTATGTGACCATATCAGAAATAATGTTGGGAATTTGGAGTCCATGAGAAAAGGTATTTTCCCATACTGCATCCACTGCTGGAAAGCCGTGTCATGGTTTATGTTCTGAGGAGTGGTGTGTTATTAAATACTCTCTAAAGAGCTATAAGCAAGATATTTCTTTGTCCTTCAACTTTCATGTGCCATTTAGTTTATATAGATTCGGCTCATTCAGATCTTTTGCGTAAATCTCTCCATGTTCAGACACAAAATGAGTCTATGAGTCGCTAAATTCATCGACTTCGGATACGTGACTCAAAATAAAATTTGCTGGAAAAGATACCTTAGAAATTTTTGAATTAAACATCCAAATTTAATGATACCGAGAAATAAAATGCAACACTTAGAGGAAATTATGGATTGGAGCAGGTGAATGGTGTTTAAGAGAAGTGAAAAAACTTGGTGATATCCGAATAAAATATACTGCAATGAAGTGTAACACCTACCAGTTACAAGCACCAACGTACAGTAAATAGAAAGAGAAAAATGTAGCAGCAGAACAAGAAAAAGAAGTAAAAGAAGCAGACTATGGTTATAGGATTTTAGAGATGAGGAAATTGAATAGACATATTCTTTACTTCAATGTGAATGTGTCAAACACATATTGTTTGGTGCAAAAGATAAGTTTATATGGAAGCGTTAGTCCTATTTAGATGAAATTTTTAATTTAACCCATTAACGCCTGAATTATTTTTGTTAATTTTTATTGGTTTTCTAGTTTATTATGTCTCTAAGTAACACAAATGTAGTGAATAAAATACAAAAATAAGTTTTCATTACTCAGTTTTGAAAATATTTGCCATTACCATATGGTAACGCTAGGTGCTTCCACTCTAGTTTTATGATATATAATTTTCATCAAGAAATTGTATTCTGAATCTTCAGCAGGCATTTTATATCATTATTAAAGGTAATACTGTCTACCCCAAAAATTTAACTATTTGAACTAAGTATAAGAGCATATTGTGTAATTCCACAAAAATGCATTTATGGTATACATAGGTACATCAGTATTTTCTGCATTTGTAAAATCACACAAAATCTAATGAGTAGAAAGAGAATAAAGCAGTTGATGCACAGTCCAACACTAAACTTCAAGCACATTGTTCACGCACTTTATTTACAGTTGTCATTATCACACCTTTTCCTTTTTCCTCCTTCCGTTGGGCTGGACAAGGTGGCCAGTTCTGTCAAATCTTATAGAATCTGATATCGATCGCTAAGAGTTATCCGTGAAGCTGCTGGTCTTCCAACTCCTTTTGGTACAGTATGGTATCTCTTGAGATAGATGGTAGCCATTTATATTTTGAAATCCAGCTGAGGTATTCTTTGTCTTCTGGCTTTATTGTACAAAATCCAACTGTTCTGAATGGCCACACCTAGCATCATGGGTGCAGCTGCCTCTAGTGTTAGTGGCTGTACTGATGGGTTGAACACGTTTTGGTCAACATCTATTCTTTCCTTGTTTGGTAACCTTACTTCAGGTTAGCCAGTAATTGGCAAGATGTCAGGTTGTCAGATTATACGCCTTCATCCTCATTTCCAGAATCCTCATCTGTGTCTACATTTGATACTGAAGACTCAATAAGCACATCACCATCAATATCATCACTGTAAATTATCTCCAGTGCTTCAGCAAGTAAAGGCCTTTCCTGAAACAACATAGTGATATATATACGTCTTACTGAGTATATCCACCTAGCGTTGCCATATGGTAACATTGGAATTAGGAAGCCATAATTTCAACCGTTTTCTCTGAATCACCTTGTAACTCCCAGGGAATATATATTGCACTATACAAAGAAATATACTACCAATAAATAATCCACATAATAACTCTAAGCATATAAAAATATACTTACTCGAAACGGATGTCCATTTCTGCTCCACACTCAGCGATAGCAGCTTTCGAACAATCTGTACGTTATTATTGCAACAAACACGACAATAAACATTACATTGTCGTAAATGTGGTTCCTTTACAGTATGATTAGCAGTAGTACCAAACCTCCAGCATAATTTTTGAAAGCACAATGACAACTTTAAGAATGTGTTACGTGCGTTACCATATGGCAACGTTAGGCGTTAATGGGCTGTATATATTTATCATTCTGAACTTAAAAATAAACACTGCTACAAAACCATTTAGACTAAATATTTAAATACTGCAAAATTCAAAAGAAATTAAATAATTTTTCCATACATTTGTTATAGAATAAAAACTAAATTAACAGTTCTGCTTATATTACAAGGGGAATATTTAACTGCAAGCATTTTACATTCGCAGCGTTGCTGATTTCAAATATAATACACCGTAACTGCATTTGTGTTAAGTCTTAGAATAAATAACTATAAGAAGATTGACTTAAAGGTTTAGAAAACTGTTGCTTCCTGCATGCCTTATAAGAAGTGAAAACTCCGTAAAAATAAATTGAATGCTATTAGAGATTCTTTTCTATCCGACAGTGTCAAATTTCTGTTATTACCGATTGCGCCCCCAAAGAATCGCAATACTGCAGTTTAATTCGGAGCTTATTACTTACCACACTTTATAGAGAAATCTATATGTACCCTATACAATATATATATATATATATGCAGTATACTCTACGTATATACAATATACAATACAATGTATGAGCTGAAGTGGAAGTAAATACGCACTCTTTAGTTTATGAGGCGGATGGAATTAGTAAAGCCAATATGAAACCAATCGGAGATATGTATGTAGGCCTATCTTTCATTTGTTGGGGAATACTGTGCAATGAGTGAAACGTTTAGTCATGCGTAAACCCAAAATAACGAACTGCATGCAAGAAGGAAGCTAACATAAAATCAGGCTTGGTAGGTACAGTAGGTTAAACATTACAAGTGGTGTCACAGTTATTATGTTGAAAGTGTTTCAAAAAATTTTGTAAGAAATATTCTAACGTTGAATAAATCTACCATTAGTCGTAAAATCTCTCCTTGCTAGAGTTCTGCATTAAGAATAATTTGTGAGCTAGTAAATTGTTATATAATAGCAAATTATAGATGGCCAGGAAGTTAAGAGGTATAAAAGAATACTGATAGAAATTTAGTGCCACAAATATGTATGATTGCAGTACGTCAAAAGTGAATAATTCCCTTCACAATAACGAGATATGTACCAATAATAAAGGGCTAGCGTTTGAGAGTTGATATCCTAATTTTCGGTATTTAAAGTAACACATTTTTATAACAAAGCTATTAATTGAAAGGTGTTTTCACTTCCGAAAACAAAATGGAAGGAACATTATTCAAGGCCGTGAGAAAATATTGATGCGAATAATCTGTAATATAAAAATTCTTGCTCACAGACGCGGTGAAGGATTTAATCTGTATTTTCTTGAAAAAACGAATATTTATGAAGGCATATAGCCTCGAAGGTGCTAATAAATTCTAATATTAAAAATAGGCATTAATAGCACGGCTAAGACAATTATTGCAAAAAAGGTATTGCATTCAATGCCCAGTTCATATTACAATGATGCATATGGTTACCCTGAAGGTGATTACCAAGAGGAAGTGAGAAGTGAAGCTGTCCTGTGTGGCTTGAAAATGTGCCCCTGGTTATGTTTAACAGGGCAATGATCATGGACAATGTATCTCACGACAATGTAAAATAGGATTCCTTTCCCAAAATATTGTGGTTAAAAAAAGAACCTTATCGTATGATTTATATTGAACTCCGGCGGATTAATAGGAATGATAAAGAGAGAAAAACGTTAGAGAAATTCATAATACACAAGGATGACAGTTTATTCTGGCATGGATTAATATTAGGTTGGTAGTTGCTTGCCTATACTGACATCACGGAGACCAGGGGTTCAAAGGTGCTGCACTGTGAAAGAAAAAGGCCACTATTTGTGCTGCGTCGGAGAACGAGCTGTTCCTGGAGTGCGTTTATCTACTAGTAAACACAGGTACTCTATACCAGTACCAGTGAATCTCGCGGCGAACTGAAGCAAAATGTGTTTCTTATTAACGAAGAAGCCAGGAATACGGCATAGAGCCTCCCTTCATTCTTCAATCTTGTTCTACTATGTAGCATGAAATAATTTGCAGCAGGGAGCCTCTGGAGTGGCCTAAAAGCCCGTAAGCCCTTATAGCTGAACCTTGAGTGGGTACTGGGCGCGTCGTCAGGTAGTGGATAACCTGGACCCCATTAGTGGTGTAGGCTGACTACCGACACGCGGGACATGCCGATCTCTAAATAACCAAAAGGAAACCGCGAACCAACTCCCCAACCCTAAGGTGCTATGCAATCCGTGCCGAAGGGGTGCATGACACATGAGAGCCTCTGAGATACCTGTCGACCTCTCAGAGTATTTAAACTTACCCAGGCATGCGGGGATCTGCCTGGGCAAACCTGAGATATCCACAGTTAAATTAGGGAATTATAGGTTTATAATTCCAACAAACCGGAAAGCTCCTCAACAGAGAACATCGAGAGAAACAATAACAAAGTTGAGGTTGCTGGGTCCTCGAAGAGTGGACCTATCACCAAGACTATAGCAATGGAGACAGGAAGTATGACTCCAAGAGATGTGGAGAAGCAAGACCTGTCTTCAAACCCGGAAGTCCTGTATAGGGACTCCGGGAATATTATAATTAGAGGCGAGGAGACTGAGACCCCGAAAGCGAAAGCTGCTCCGCGGTATGAACAAATGGAAGTGGAAACTGCGACTCCCGGAGCTGTGGAGATGCAGGCCCCGCCTCCAAAGAAGGGAGATCAATATCTCTAAGTTATCCCAGAGGAGGACCAGGTGTCTTTAGGAGAACTGGACTCTAATGGAAAAGGTTTAAGTGGGGCAGGTTAGGCTATGGTGACTTCATTCATTCAGGCTAAATTGCAATACAGTATTACCACCTCGCGAGTTCTTTCCAGAAACGTAACGAGGCATCATATGGATGTCACCATAATAAAAGATCCCTGTCTTCGACAGAGTCCTATTATCGGACTAAATATAAATGGTCTTACCATTTTCAGTGCTTTGTCTGATGTAAACCCCAGAGTATGTGTCTTGACAAGACTCAGTAACACCTGGGTTCTACCAGGTTTTCTTTTGAAAGATCTCGCGGCGGTCTTAGTGAGGTATGAGGAAGGCGGAGTGCCACATAAAGTGGTAGCCTTCTCGGCCTATTTCCCATATGATTATGAGGAATCTCCTCCTCCTCATCTCGTGCTTTATTGCAGGAAGAGAAACCTCAACCCCTTAATTGACTGTGGCTCCAACGCCCATCATAGCGTTTGGGGTAGTATGGACATCAACGGGAGGGAGAGATGTTGCTCGAGTATTTAAGCGAACCAGATCTTGAACCAATGAGACGTTTCGACTTTTGTTAATTATAAAGGAAGGACTTCCTTGACTTGTCACTAGTGTCCTTCGGGATTCTAGAAGAAGTCAAGGATTGGAGGGTTTGTTTGAAACCTTCTTTTCCAAACAAAGACATTTACTTTGATATTGAGGGAAAAGGAAAGGAGCGACTGTAAAGGAAGCATAGGAGGACAAATGGGGATTCCTTTAGAGGCGATCTAGACGGTGGGTTTAAGAATGGAGCCAGATAAAGCTAGGAAATGCGGAGGACCTGGAGTGGTACGTTGGGGTTTTTCACGAACACCCTTGGCTCTGCTTCTGAAAGAAATCACTCCCTCATATTTGAGGTTCAGACTAAACATAAACTTAAATGGAATTGGTTTTTAAGATCCATGAAGAAAAAGACAAGTACACTCCATAATGAACATGTGCCCAATAAGTGTCAGTCAACCTGCGATTCCTATAAGGAATCCCAAAGAATGTATAAAAAGGAAATCAGGAAGGCCTCCGAGGAAACTTGGAGGCTTGTCTGTGATAATATACGGAAGCAATCGAACGCTGCTCGAATTCAGGAATTGCTGGTCTCCTGAGGGAGGGCCAGTATGGGTTCGTTGGAGGACCCCTCTCGTACTATAACGCAGTTGGAGGGGGAGACCATGCGGCTGTTGCTTGAAACCCTCTTTCTGGAGACTTGCATAGCAGATCAAGCCCCAAACTTGGTTGGGGCACGCAGGCTTTCACGAGAAGTCTGGCTGGTGGCAACTGAGATTGTTGCTTTTAAAAAGGTTAAATGGGCCATTTTACTTTTGATCCCTATAAAAGCGGTGTTGAGGTTGAGGTCTTCCCAGCTCTTCCTTAGAAGGGCTAAGAGATCGTTTGTTCCCACCTGGTGAACATATTTAAGGCCTGTGTTGCAATGAGACAGGGTTTTCGCATCTGGAGGCAGGCCAAAGTGGTGATTATACCTAAGCAGGGTAGACAATCTTACTGCAGGCCTAGGGATTTCCGCCGCAGCCTAAGATCCCTTCGGCTGAAGGCTCTGCAAAGCCTGGCAGATAGGAGTTTGAGGGATAGGGTACTAGTTGACAGACCCATACACCCTCACCAGTATATAAATCCACGTAAACGGTGATGCATCAGCTCTTCGTGAGACTGGAGAGGATGCTGGACTGTGGAGAACTGGCCATGACAGTTTTTCTGGACGTTGAAGTTGCCTTCATTCATATGAATTTAGGCCAAGATTAGGAAGTGTCTTGAAAATAGGGGAGTCAGTCCTGTAGTCACGGACTGGATTATGACCTGCTTGGAAGGCAGTAGGGAGTGGTGATCCTGGCGAGTGAGTCCTTAAGTGCAATACTGCCTGGAGCTGCCTATATGGGGGAGTTTTGTTCTCTACCCTGTGGTGTCTAGTGGTGGATGATCTGTTGAACTGACTTAACAGGGAAGGGATTCATGCTCAAGATTGTGCCGGTGTAATATGCATTGTACCAAGTAGAAAATTCCCGAGTACTGTTTCGGGACTTATACAGGACTCCCTATACGTTCTAGAGGAATGGTGTAAACAAAAGGACTTGTTTGTTAATCTGAACAAGACTGAATAATAATCTTTATAAGGAGGAGGAGGAAGCTGCCAGGTTTGTCAAAGACCCATCTGTATGCGAAGAAGTTGAAGCTTTCCGGAGCTGTTAAGTATCCAAGGGTTATTCTGGATGCTGAGCTGAAAAAATATGTAGATTATAAAGTAAATGGGGCCTACAATGCTTTAGGGCCTGCCAGAGATCCATAGGACTGAGGTTGGGCCTCAGACCTAATATGGTCAAATGGCTATACACCTCGGTTATAAGACTTTCGATACTTCGTGCGGCGCTGGTTTGGTGGCCTGCCTCTCTTGTGAAGGCAGTTGCTTCCGGGATGGATTCGCTGCAAATATTGGTATGTATGATGGCGAAAGAGGCGGTGTGGACTACCCCACAGTCTACCTTAGGGATTCTAGTGGACCACTTGTTTGTGAAGGAGGTTGTCAGGTTGAGTGCACACCGCTTCTGGACTGTAGGGTATGGTGTTTTAAGCTATCCCATAAAGGGCACTCACTGATCCTTTCTGGACTTCAGTAGATGTGTCCTACAACTCTGATGATAGGGGATTTAATGTGGACTAGGTTTAACCATGGTCTTATACGGTAATAATACCTTCGAGGGAAGAGTGGGATACACATACGGGTCTGTCCCGAAGGTGGGGAGCAGGACGTGGTTTACGGACGGTTCCTGCATCGGGGTGCTTGGAGGTTGCGGGCCTGGGGCCCTAGAACAAGGCTTCTCATTCCCCGTGGTCGTGTTGCCACGATTTTTCAGGCTGAGATATATGCAATCTTAGCCTTCGCTATGCATATTCATACTATGCCACGTAGACGAGCGGAGATGTGCATCTGCTCGGATAGTATGACAGCCTTGAAAGCCCTTTGGGTGGTTAAAAATACATTCATATTGGTGTGGGTGTTGGATAGACTCTGACCCAGCCGTCCGGTAACATTTCTCTGGGTTCCTGGGCACGCTGGTATTGAAGGAAATGACATTTTTTATGGACGCTCCTTAACTGCTGTGGTCCTTAGCGTCGCATTCTGTATTAGGCGTAAAGCCCGGTAATTTTGCTCAGAGGCCTCCTTTATCAGGCTTGAGGTTCTTTTACGTGTCATAAATCTACGACACGCAACCACCGGATTTACTTTCCTTCCGAAGGATGCCATGCTATGAATTTTTACGCCCGAAAAAATCTATCGCCCTCCGCCGGGTTTGAAACCGCGAACTCGGGAACTAGAGGTTAGCATGGTAACCAGTACACCACTGAGGACGGCCTGAAATGAGATGGCAGACACTCTGGCAAAGAGGGATTCGGGGCTTGATTTTATTCGACCTGAGGTCTTCTGGGGTGTGTCCACTAGAACTGTAAAGTATGAGATAACCCAGCTTACGGCGAGGGCTCATCTTGAAACATGGAGCAAGAAAACCACCGCCAGGTAGGCCCATGCCTTGATATCCAGGCCTGATGGGAAAGTGAGCGAGTTTATCCTGTATTTGTCCAGATCTAAGCTCAGAGGAGTTGAAGGATATCCTACAGGCCACAGCACTTTGCGCAGACATTTATATATAATGGAGCTTACACAGGACCCTTTATGTCGGCAATGTGCAAGGGATTTTTAGAACTCACAGCATATACTATGCGAATGTGAAGGTTTCGCTGTGCATAGATATGTATTCCCAGGGTCCTTCTTTTTTGGAACCTCTGGAGATAAGAAGGGCAAATATCAAGAACGTGGTCCGTTTTATACGGACCACTGGACTTGAGTAATGCCTATAGTAAGAGGCACAAAGGGGTCTAAGGGCCTACGTGCAGGCCTCTTAAAGAGGCCACTCAGTGTTCATCATCATTAGCAGCATGTGCTAACGTTAAAATAACAAGATACTCAAAACGCTTTGGTTGAGGCACATAATAACAATAATTGGTGATGGTGGACATGTCACATCATTATATATCGCGTAGATGGGACATCAAATTATTTCTCGGCAGTTTCAACCTGTAGCGTGGAGAACGAGAAAACTGCTATTGGAAGTCTGTTTTGGGTAAAATCCAGCGCATCAATGAGATTAACATTATAACTTATTATTGAGGAAGTCATGACCAAATACAAAAAATTATTCTGATAATCTGCTGAAGGAATGTTATTTGTAATTCCGACATATTTGGGAAGTGATTTTCTAGGATAACCTACCGATGTTCATAATTAAATGTGAAACAATTTTAGTAGTGCTTAAGGCCCATTCCTACTACACACGGCATCACAGGCAGTGGAGACTGATGATACATGAAATGGAATGATAATTGGAAAAGAAATTTTGCGAAGCAAACTTCCGTGCCTAAGTTCAGAGTACCTCCTAGATATTTGCCAGTTATGAGGACTGAGAAAAACCTGAAAAACCTACCATGGAGGACGCTCCTGGTAGGATTTGAATCCCAGACCTCACGAATGCGAGCCTCATACATTAACGCGGAGCCATCTCGATCGGTTATCAGAAATAATAGTGCCTATTGCACCTGCAATGGAAAAGGTTAGAGAATGAATATCATCAGAATCAGCAGAGAAGAAAAAGCAACATGGTTACTTAAGGACCGAAGTTGTTAGAAATAAATAACCAAAGTTATCTATGAACGTTGTGAACATTTAAATCATAGAAGTATAATAACTGAACAGAATAATGAAAGCATAGCAGTTTGCTACACATTACATAAAACTGAATGTTCCGCTTTGCTTTCTTTCTTTTCTCTCCTCTTTCTTTCTTTGCTTACGGTTGATAGCATAGATACATAATATCAGTGTTACACGAAGAGCAGTAAAATGCCTTAAATACATTAAGTATCTGGCTGGTGAGTCAGTATGACGGTAGAAAAGGTGAAAGTAAATTAAACATTACAAAGTTAGTTGTAGTAGTTGTTTTTCCAAGGTTAAGGTGTATTATTGATTTCTCAGGCCTGCGAATCTTCCTCTCTTTTCTCATGTCTAGACCTGATACAAACATGCCACTTTTCGCCGCTAAGACAAAATGGCTTATAACGATACTGATGGTAATAATAGTAATAATAATAATAATAATAATAATAATAATAAATAGTATACGATGGCCTCATTAACAGCTAAAGCCTACCAAAATGACTACCGCCTCACGCACACATGTACACCGCTAGAGGAAATTTGATAAACATTACGCTTATCGAGCCAGAATTTGGGATTTACTGTCCCTCACATCGCTAACAATCAAAGTTTTTCATATTTCTGCCGATGCTGACAGCACTGGTCTCATGCATAGGCCCAGAAATCCTCATTCCTGTGCGTGGGCGCAAAATCAGGTGCATTCCGTGGCCGAAATCTGGAACATCGAGCTACAGCCACTGCACCACAGCTAAGGACAACACATGGTATAGCCTATTACTAAATCCCAAAATTCAAGAGCCTTCACAATGAATGATAATTAGCGCTGAAATTAATAGCGTTAATTCGCTTATAATCAAACGTTAATAGAGATCGATACATGGCGACTGCGTAGTCTCTCTGTAAGCATGTGTGCTTGCATATTCTGCGAAAGAAGGAGCCAGAGAGAGAATGAAATGCCTGTATCTGAAGGAAAGTTGAAGTTCAATTTCTTGGGTGACAAAACGCGGGGCGGCGATGAACAGATGTCAAACGGGAGGGTATGGAGTCAAAGTGAAAATATTTCCGCAGGTTTCAAAGGCCCTCTCAAGCTAGCTGCTTTCTATTGCTCAGTCGCTCTCTTTCTTTATTTCTGCCTCGTGCTTATATACACAAGCAAAACTCATGAACGAAAACATGCAAAGCAAAAGGAAGGATATGAAGTATCAACTTAGTTCATCTTGCTACTCTCTTTCATCCTCAGGCTTTTCTTTATTTCTCCAGAAACGTTTAACAATTTAACTCTGCTGAGTATTATTTTGTTGCAAAAAGATGACATAAATCAGAGTTTAAAATTGTTAAATAATTCATAAATATATTTCTGCATCTATGCACGCATGTGTGTATGCATGCATGTATATATACAAATTCATTACCCTACTGAACGTGTGTCCACACAGTATCTAATGTATTTCGAGAATCTACAAATTGTATAGCTTAACTGTGCTATAATCAACTAAAGGGAACAATTTTTTCGAGGAAATGCCATTGTCCACAAAAGAAGTTGAAGAAGTTAGGTTGGAAGGTTGCAATTCTTATGCTGTTGGATAAGTTATATCCTCAATTTCAGATTCAGAGAACTTTTCTTGATGTAGAAGCTTTATGGTTACGTTGCCGTATAAAATTATTATAGCCCGAAAATAATAACTGGATGTTCCCGAATGCCATAAAATCTCCTAAGCACTCACGGTATTCAGAAAGCATTACGACCTTCCTCTTAAAATTTTAAATCACTAGGGACAAGTGAAGATTGTAAGGAAAGAAAATTTCTTCAAGGAAAAAATATATCAACAAACGGAAACAACCTCCTTTCAGGTAAGGTACAGCAAGACGTGTGTTTTTTTTTCTTTTCATTTGTAACATTACGTATGTGGTAGAATTAGCATTTTAACTCCTTGGACTCTAAAACTCTCTTTGCAGTGATTGTCGCACCCAGCTATTGTGTCGACAATTGCGCTAGCGCCGCATTACGTTATACAGGATGGACCATATAAGTTGAGAGTGAACAATATCTCCAAAACTAAGCGTTGTAGAAATAAATAAGTTGTTTGATAATATGGGGGAAAGTAAATTTAATTAGTCGTGCTTTATTTGGAGGACGTTGTGAGGGTCATTTCAGCATTGACCATAATTGTAGGTTCCTATTTTAAAAAATTAAATTGTCCCTAAAATGACCGTCCCACAAACAAAACACGTCTAATGACACTTACTTTCCCCCGTAATATCAAGCAACTTTTATTAAAGACATTTCCTTCTACAACTCTTAGCTTTGGAGATATTGCAGCCACAAGTTAAGTGGTCCACCTGTATAGTGTGAAGCTTCGAGAAGCGCTTTGTTGCCTGACGCACGTAGGAGCTTCGACCATAAAGTTCTAGAGAGAAATTGGGTATTTATACAAACAAAAAAGAAAATGAAACTTGATGGAAATTCTGTTCAAGAGTTATCGTAGTCGTGGTACTCAGTGGAGTTCAATGAGAGAATGCGAGTACAGTGCAGAAGAAGAAAAGCAAAGTTTAACAGAAAACAGTTTGGGGGTATTATACAAATCATAACTAATGTGCCTGAAGTATAAAAGGCTGCAATAATAATAATAATAATAATAATAATAATAATAATAATAATAATAATAATAATAATAATAATAATAATTTATTTTTAACTCTCAAAAGTAGGCTTTGACGATTGAAGCTAGTAAGAATATATGATGGAATGAATGTCACAAAAATTAAAGAAGCAATTAACGAAAACGTATACTACTTCTCTTCCGCCCTCCAGACCATCATATTTTCAATTTCGTCTCGCCTGGTATGTCATCCTCACCTTTTTCTGCGATTTTGCCGCTTACTTTAATTCTCAGAGCACTTGTATATGAGGCGTCGTCTTCAATACTATCATGACCGCCGGTAGTCCTGGAGTATCGAAAACGGACTCAATTTTTCCACTGAGAAAACCGTCTGCGCCAATTTCTGGTACCGAAAGGAATTATTTCCACCATTCCGGCTCAGTCCGGAAATTCTACCTTGCGCAGAAGAAACGAAGTTCCTAGGGCTGATATTTGACAGAAAGTTATGTTGCTCGTTGCATAATTATAACATACAAAGCATGACATCAGCATTCTCTTAGCATTTTATGGGTTTTAAGTGGGATATAGTAGGAAGCTGATCGGACCATACTTTATCGGTCATTTAATTGTTCAAACCTTATTTATTTCTTCATTGTGTGTTGATCTGCACAGCCATCATACGATCTTAACTTGCCTGGATGTTGTGTATCATCGATGATTCAGAATAGAATTTAGCGCCTTTACTACCACTTCGCTGTCAACATCTATGCAGACGGTACCAAACTTCCGCTCTCTTTATGAATGTACACTCTTCTTTTCAACTGTGTTTGAAGTTTGGCGACTTTGCCTCATACCCAGTCTTCCATCTCTTTTTTTGCTGACTCAAAGGAGCATCGCTACGCGGTTGGACATCAAGCATTGCTCTCTTCTGGGATTCGTTTACGCTTGTCTCGCGTAATTAGCTGTGGCGAGGGGGTTCTATTAACATGAACACGTATTGGGTACCATCCGCCACCTTACCCTGCAATGTCCGAATTTTTGTTTTTTTCGGTGTTCTATCAGGTTGGCCTCCACTTTCTCTGGTATTCTTGGGGACGATGCATACGCAGTTGAGCCGGTATCCTTTTTTTTTAACTTCGGACTTGAAAGGTATTTCATTAATTTTTTTCGCACTGTGTTTGAGTCGGCTATTCATACAGCTGCCCTTTTTACGTGTAGTATTTTTAGCTCTTTTATTAGGTTTTAACGAGTTTTACTTTTTTATGCATATTTCATACAGGACTAGTATATGATGCTTAACTTTTATTTTTTGTCAGGGCGCTAATGATATCAGCAAATGTGCGCTATAAAGCCTCACTTCTAATATCACTATTCAAAATATTGGTTTTATTAAAACTAAAACTGTCGCCGAAAACGAACACAAGCGTGTAACAATAACCCATTTTGTATACCATAATATAGCTACAGCGATAGAAATTAGACATGATAATCCAGTGAACAGGAAGAGACTATATTATAGTTTTAAAATAAACCACTGAAAACTGCATTTAAAGTAATTACAACTATAAGAATCCTTATGATAAGCCAGTTCTAGTGTGTTAAAAGTTTTTAAAAGAATGATCCACATTGTAAATCATATTCCCACTCTGATGAAATAATACTTCCCATTTGCTTATTATTGGTTCACTCTTACTACTCGTACATTGCTCATTTTGGCCAAAAAGCAATAAAAAAGAACAAACACATTCATTGTAACTGCTCTACTAACGCTGATTGAATTTACTACCGGTAACTCGAAAGTTACAATCTCTATGGAAGGTATAAAAGAAACTTAACATCAACTAAAGGTTTCTTCCATTCACTTAGCGGAACGTGATATCGGTGTCTGTTTTGTATCGCATGGTAACAGGATAAACAGAAGAGGCAGAAAGAACAGCTGGACAGGCGATTTTAAAGCTTTGGCTCACAGCAATACCGCTTGTTGAAATGTTCAAATGCACATTATTATCTCGTCAAGCAGTAGGAAACTGGTCTTGGAGTGTAAAGTTTAAAATATATGATCTTCATAAACATATTATATTACTTTCTGGAGCGCCAGTAAATTTTATGCGCGCAAATAATAGCAATTAAGCTTCATTTTGAGCAACTCAATAACTGGCCAAGACTAATTCTGATGCATATCTGTTACAGTACAGTGGGAAGCGCTGCAGTTGGTTTCTCTGACTTTTTCTGATTTTGGTTTGCATTCTTTCGTAACCAATAATTTCTGGTTGACAATGCTTTAGTTCTTCAGCTGTATGTGTCAGCACTGTTCTTAAAGTTGAAAATTCAATATCAATTAAGTAAAAATTCATGGTGCTTTCTAGAGGGCATGTCACCAATAGCTTCGAGATTAGAATGAGATTGCTTAAAGGAAACGGCATTTTCTTAATGAAATTGTAGGCAGTTCCTGTCCTTTTGTTGAGCTACAAATGTCTTAAATAGAATGAAAATGCCTTACCCCACCATTGTGGTTTAAGCAGAACTATTTATAATACTTCTTTAACAGCCATTGTTCAGCTTACATATTTTGCCAATCTGAGTTAACTGACAGTTAGGTTTATTCTTTGGATTGCAAAACAGTTTATTATTACAATTTCCCATATTGCAAGTCATTCACATATCACTTATATGCAAGCTGGAAAATTCTTAATTGACTACAGAATAAAAGACACATCGCTGATGCTGCAACGATACCAGATGGCCCACACAAGCCGTCCTTAGTTGAAGTTAGTTTATACCGGATAGCGCGGATGCCAAAAGGTTTGCCTAAGAAGAACTGCAAGGAGGACTTCAAACTGACAGAGAAGAGACCGCTAAATTAAAGACCAGTGCTTGAAAACGAACACTTTAATTACTGTTACTAGTCCCAGAGCTCCTTCGGTAGAGAAACTGCCTGGTATATGAGGTGATCCGTGTTTGATTTCCGGCTGGGCTACAGAAAGTTATCTTTACACAAAAACATTTCACGGTATGCCCATGGTGTGGTGTTTAAATTTGAGAGCACCTATGTGCATGTGTTATTATCGGTTATTTAATAACCAATTCGCCAATTAACAAGAATTCAGGATTGTCGCTTGACGCAAACCTGAGCACACTGTTCGTTAGGTCATTTAGTTCTATGGCAGATAATCTACACTCATTGTCAGTACAACTATATGGCACAAATTGGTGCTCCAAAGTTAGCAAGATTAAGCGAAACTGTGTTTTTATATTTATGTACCTTTAAAGGTGCGTTAGAATGGAATTATTTTCTATTAGTGTATTATTCTTAATAAGCATGTGCGAAAACATGCCCGATCCTTGGTGGTCGAATTAAAGAAAGGGCCTCTCAGGCCCACGTTCTACCTGGAATGATCCATCACTTCTTAATATTATCTCTGTAGTAAAATAAAATATAAAAAGTGTGCAGAAGACATGCCGCGTGTGAAAATGTTCAGAGCACAGCTTTCGTGCCTCAACTGCATTTTGGTGCGTCTCCACACAGACTTAACCATATCTGTGTGTTCGTTATTGGTGAACGTTACCGTTTTGTCTGAATGACCTGGCTAGAACTGCGAGTAGGCGACCACGCGACGCCTATCATTACGAAACTACAAGTAAACACATGCAGACGACAACAGTATCTCAGTGGGCTCTCGCTTGGTACCTGCA
Organism: Deroplatys truncata; assembly: GCA_030765065.1. Lineage (NCBI taxonomy): Eukaryota > Metazoa > Arthropoda > Insecta > Mantodea > Mantidae > Deroplatys > Deroplatys truncata. Next base: position 530,475,831 of record CM060990.1, on the reverse strand, counting down.
CTGCCAATCTGAACATCAGTGATACGTCAACTTCTTTTACAACTATGTATGCGGGTAACCTAAACTTGCTAAGGACGAATTGTTTGGGCCACCTAGTATATAACATGGCCTTTATAAAGACAAATAAGCTTTTATACATAATTGGGGAATCATAACTATACGTTAAACTGCTTAGGAGGACGAGTTGACGCTTTGCACAATCAGAAAATACTTTTAATTTCATCATGTATGTGTTTTACACAGAACGTTCTGGGAAAGTACCTATTGCGTCACAGAAAATAAAAGCTATATATTTGTGTTGAAATGCTTAAAGTTTTGGATAGAAATGCCCTTTCTGGGCAATATATTACTAGCATAAGCTTATTGCGAATAGAAATGCATATAACAGTATTTCTATCCGTTTAAATTACACATGATCGCTTTAGAATGACTTGCATGCGTTTAAAATGAGGATATTTTATTTGACCATATTAGTCACAAAATTTTATTTTCATTAGGAGACTGCTCTATGTAATATATCCATGACAACCAAGCTACTTTGGAAAGTATAAAGCCCGTCATTCCAAAGCTTCGGTTAAACATTTTTTCACTACAATCCACAATCGATGGGGAAATGGTGTGTTCATTAAACAAGATTCTGAAACTGAGTATTATGTGAATGGGAGTAGTAGGCTTGAATTAACACCTGGAAATATCCAGCTGCCTAATGTCGCTTTTGTGGGACAGCGGAAAGAGAAGCTTAGGCCAATACAATATAGGTTCGCTTCAAACGGGAATGTCGATCTGCTTGGTATAATACTTCGTCGTTTCATGTTTCCAGTTCCAATTTATAGACGTTGAACCTGGTAGATGACTTTTGAATGTGGTCTTCTTCTCCTTTGCGTAATGGGAATTTTAAGTGTTATGCTCCCCATGTGAGAGCTTTAACATTTGTCAACATGGCACTGTATTACTCATGGCACAATTTTGGTAACTTCATCATAGTGCAATTTTCTATGATATTTGTCTGCGACAGATTCAGTATAACAACTTCTGTTTTATCCACATATATAGCATTGTGCTTTAACAGTATTCAAGTTTTAATTTGGAGCTGCTATTCTTAGAGCACATATCTGTGTAGCCGAACAAACAACCACGCTCTCCGAAACCCCAAGCTTACTGCTTTATCCTCCAACGCATGTTTCTCAAATGTTTAATTTCGTACTTTTGAATTACACATAGTATATTCTTGAGCTCAGTTGAAATCAAGCCAACGGTTTATTTTATTACAGTAGGTTTGTTCATGCAACAAGCATTGCGCATGCAGCCAACACTGGATTATTGTAAGCTGGCTGTATTGTTTCTTGTTTTTTTAACCAGCATGAAGATATAGTAAACTGAGCGTTGTTAGTCGTCCTCCGTGGTATACTGGTTACCATGATAGCCTCCAGTTCCCGAGGTCGCGGGTTAAACCCGGCGGAGGGCGGTGTATTTTTTCGGGCGTAAAAATCCTTAGAATTATCCCTTCGGAAGGCAAGTAAAGCCCGTAGTCCCGTATCGTAGATTTACGGCACGTAAAAGAAACTCAAGCCTGATAAAGAGACCTCTGAGCAAAGTTATCGGTCTTTCACGCCCAATATAGAATAGGACGCTAAGGATCACATCAGTTAAAGAGCGCCCATATATTTAAAAATGAATATTGTTACATGGTATGTTATTTTCATTTATATACTTTAGGAGTCACCAGAGCTAAGCACATAGTGGTCCTCACACACCGGATAAGTTAGGTAATGTACATAGTTCGTGGTGAAATGAAGGATTTGTAAGAAATAGCTTGCCAAAAGCTTAATAAGCAGGAGTAATTGTTGCAACACTAGGCCGCCGCGTAAACACGGACAATGGTACGATGGGTAATTTAAAATTTGATGTTTTACGGCAACACCACTAGCATCAGTTTAGAGAACAAAAAAAGCAGACAGTTTCAAGCATCTGTGAAGCTGTTAAGGCTAACGAAATTTTCAAAATTCACAGTGAAAGTTGATGACAATTTGAAATTCGTAAAGGCAATGACTAGAGGAGTCCATTAGGGGGCAGAGGAGTCAATTGCCCCCCCTAAGTTATGAGATAATGAGGCTATTAGTTATTATTGCTGTACCAATAGAAAGATTAAAAGAGCTATAGTTTTTTATTTTCATTTTCATCTAACTAAATATGTCCATAAACTTCTCATCAAAATTACACAAGCTGAGATGACGCTCCTGGCAGCGACCATGTCGAACTGTGAAGCGTCACCAAGATGGAGCATCTCGATTTTTTAATACTATAATGTCATCGGTGAGCAGTGGTTGGAACTTCTTCTAGATTTGGCTTTCGTGGATCAACAGAGAAGGCTGATGTCCACACATTGTAAGTACTCTAACCAGTTTATTAGCTTCAGCAAGACATGACAAGTACCTATTCTTTCGTTATACCTATTGCATGCGCCGGTATGGCACACAAAAACAGGGTTGGTGCGCTTAAGAAGAAACGTGCCATCATTAAAGGAACACTTACTAGTCTGGAAACATTTTTAAATTCATGGAGTGATAAAGGAGATACTGGACAATTGAAAGTTAGGTTAAGTTTACTGCAAGAAATTTGGGCAAAATTCAATGATTGTCCAGATGAGTTAGAGTTTTAACAAATGACTAAGAAGCAGCCTCATTGGAAAATAGGTACTGTTCTTTACTAAGTTTGTTACAAGGAAAATTAAAGGAGGCTCAATCTCCATAAAACTGTAATGTGCCTGCTGTACCGGTAGTTAGAGTAAAACTTCCTCAAGTTGCTTGTACCTTACTTTAGTAAAAATGTGAGCGGTTTATTTTTAAGCATACATATTTATCTATTGTCGGAAAAAATGAAACTATTTCAGAAAACACAGAAATTTCATTATCTGATGTCAGCTCTTCATGGTGATGCTAAGAAAATAATTTTTCATATTCCATTAACCGAGGGCGGATATGGCATTGCATGCAAATTATTAGTAGAAGGAAATGAAAGGCTCATTGTTAATATACAAATTGATATCATGAAGCAACCGCAATTCTGCCTGAGAATGCTGCTCAACTCAGGAAGTTTATTAATGTAATTTGTAAGCACTAACGAATTTAAAACAGCAAACAAAGACTTGAGATCCAATGATGATTTGCATTGTGGTTCAGAAGCTTGATAGTAAAACTTAAAGGAAATGGGAGGTACACACTTAGGCAAACAGCTACCATGGCTAACTCAACTATATGAATTTATTAAAGTAGATGCATAGCTCTTGAGGCAGCAAGGAAGAAACAAGAATTTAAAACTCAGATGCAGTCTAAGCCACATAGTAATAAATCTATGTTTTACCTTGCAACGATTCATCATTTGTAAAATTACAATTGTGAATGTTGTTTATTCAAACTCCAATTTGTATTTTACCTGAAACATTAAGTACACACAAGGCAATTAATTGACAGTAATTAGATGGCCGAAATGTTCATACAACCGGCATTGCGCATGCAGGATAATTATGATTATTGTAAGTTTGGCTGTACCGTTTCTTGTTGTTTTGGAACAAACTCAAGTTCGTTACGCGGCCTATTGTCCTTATTTATATAGCTTAGGAGTTACCAGAATACACGGATAATGTGAGCGGCTTGCGCATTTATTACAGTTGTATTTGGAAAAATTAATGATATGATTTTTGCTGTTCTTTGTGCTTCCTCTAAAGGGAGCAATTTTTCAAATTTCACGATAATATCTTCAGCTTTCTTAATCTTTTAACTTATTTGTAATGATGACTACCGTAATATGTGGTGACCTTTGCCCATTGGTGTAACTTTGGTGAAATTGCGAAAATAACTTTCTACATATTTTAAGTTTCCCATTCATTTACAGAAACATCGAATACTTTTATTTCGAAATAGTGCGGTATATTTACAAATTCGGGAAATTGAATACATACATTTGGGCCAAAGTCACTTATGTAATATTACTTAAATGCAGCACTACTACTGAGTTATTGTGACAGGTCAAAATAATCTGGTTGGATTAGAAGTTTTAAGGGGAGCCTTACAAGCTCCAGGATCGAATTGTTACTCTAAAATCTTTATTTGTTGTCCTTTAGAACCTTAGAGTATAGCTATATGATCGGGTAAGATGTGAAGTATTATAAAACAGACCCTTGCCAAAAGGAAAAGGGTTCTCGATTTACAAAGTAAGGAAATATTCATGGAACTAAGGAGGTAAAGTAAAAGAAAGTGAGTGGAAAGATAGGCGACGTAAAGTAATATGGAGCTGAACCACAAGGGAGGGTGGTTGAACTTTTAAAGTGCAGACAAAGACAAGAGAATAGGATGAAAGAACGTAGGGGAGCAGGGAGTTAGAAAGAGGGAGGATATGTCTCTTTGAAAATGGAATTTGAAATTGTATGGGCCCTAGAGTGGTATAAAACTACCAACAAAATAGGAAGGGGAAAGGCTATACTTACAGATAATGCACACACGGGCAGATGTGTATACGCGTATACTTGAGCATACGATTCTTTTTCTCTTTTATTACCGCCAGAGATGTAAACCGGTGTCGACAATATTACCATAATGCTAAGACTTACTGCTGCGAAATGGTAGATTAGGAGACCTCCGCGTCCTTTTCTCCGCGTTTTAAAATAAACACACAAACGCACTTACAGTGTTAGTATTTTAATCACAACTCCTAGGTTTCATTTTGTATTGAAATATCCCCAGTTAATATTCTTCTAATGCTATTGTACTGGCAGTGTGTGTAGAGAAATCGATCCTTATACTCGTATATTATCAGAAACTACATTAGCTAACCGAGCGGGATGTCTCAGGCGGCAAAATCTGTGACCCGCATTCGGGATGTCACGGGTTCGATTCCCGGTAACCGCCCACTCTGATCATGGGGTTTTTCATGGTTTTCCCGTGGTCGCCTAGGCGAATGCCGGGGTGGTGAATACTACCGCGATTTCTCCTTTTCTCCATTTCCTCTCATTTCATCTCTCGCTTTCACGTTTCAGGTGTGTATTCAGTTCCTGCGTTGCTGGCGGTGTCGGCAGATCCCATGGATGCTTGCGCATTGCAAAGATTTCTCCCCATGAACGCCAGGGTGCCTCGTCGCCCTCGGGATCCTTCGCCTCCACTGGTGCGAGGGTGTTCAGACTGGGAAATTAGGAACTTCTGCACGTCTCTGTGGCCCCGTCTGCCTGCGGGCCTGCGACCTCCTACGGCTCCTTCATCTCATCCTTGTCTCCCGGGAGGGATATAGCCACAACAGATCAAGCTGGTCGCAGTGCGCGAGGTGCTCCCCTCCGATAAACACATCCTATATTTTAGATTCTACTACATTAGCTATCTACATACGACTCCTTACTGCTTGTCGGTCTGGACATTACTACAGTTTTATGTCAGAATAGATTAAATTAACCCATTTAAAATCCAATATTTTCTTTCCAATTAATATTTTCAACGAACATATTAATGATAATGCTCCAAAAGGAAATAAATAATGTTTTCAATGAAACTTGGTTTTAAATTGACATAAAATACTTATAAATTGCTTACTTTAATTTTGTAAATATTGCAGGCATTATAATTATGTTCATATTAAGATCGTTCAATTTCAGGCCGGCAAAGTACGTTTTCACCCTGCATTGCGGCTCCTGAGGCCGTTGCTTCTAGGCATATAGATTGTAGTGACTATTTTACCAAACAGTGTACGTCACTAAAAGAGCCTGTATATCATGCAGAAGCAGATAAGTATGTCTTGGAAATAAACAGTCAAAGGTTTGATCGTTGCCAGTGCTGCTGTCAAATCCACAGCACTTCAGTACATTGGGATTTGGACACGCAGAAATATGGACTTCACGTTTAGCGGAGGATACTTTTTTCCGGTACAACTAAACGTTAGAGATTTTCAGGTAAGAGGAGGGGGCGTATGTTCATTCCTGGTGTTATTTAGTATTAGTCAAAGTGAATCAGGCCACATTCAATTTGTATCTCATGCAGAGTGGTTTGATTGTTTTTTGTTGCTGACATGGAACTCACAGAAACAGATAAGGTGAAGCCTTGTCCATTTTACAAAGTATATTGCTATAAAATAGGTGGAGTAAACAAGAATAATCCTACTGTTTATGAAAGACAACTAGCCATATCAAGAAAGGATATTTTGAATAAAGTGTCGCATACCTGTTGAGGCAGTATTTTTAACATTTAAATAATTTCAGTCTAATTATATAATAAAAAAATTAATAACAGCCCGCCTTAAAGCAATATGTGTATGTAACAATATATAAAAAGTGTATATTACAGTGGTTGTATATGTTGATATTATTGTACACATGTGTAACAATGTTATCTGAATGTATTACGTAATTTAATAATGTAGGAGCTGTGAGAATAATAGGTTAAAAGCTGCTAACAATGAGGTAACCTTAAGGCAATAACGAATTTGAAAGTTTAACAATACTACTTGTAATTCTTGGAAGCAATAATGTAATTTTTGTGACACTTTTAAAATAGCCAATCAACAACCAGAAAAAGCTTAAGGTAAATAGAAGTACTCTATTGGATTAGGAATAGCCAATCAGAGACTTGAAATACAGAAATTTACAAATTTAAGCGGTAGAAATCAAGTCCGCTGATTGTAGACAGCGCTCCTAACTGGACGCGTTGGTTGTTGACAGTGTTCCTAATCGGACACGAGATGCGTCCTCGAGAAATTTAATACGTATTCGTGTGAGACGAAAATTGTTTACGTGTTAAAAAGTGCAAGTATTTAACTAAAGAATCTCACAACTCTCCATATCAGTGAAGTGTTATTAAAATCGTGTCAAGAATTAATAAAAAGGAGTGAATTAAAAATTATAATCTGTGTAAGCCTACATTCTTCAGCCGCATCACGCCCTGTTAAGAAATTCATGTCTCTAAAAATAATACTAACGCAGCCGAGGCAAACATAAATATATAATATTTAAAGAAACGGTCAAAATTACAAAGTTAATATTTTTTTAAACTTTCTTTTTATTTTACGAAGGCTACCGGAAAAATTTTACCATACGTGCGGTTGCAACTACTTCAAGTTTGGCTCCCCAACAGCTGAACTACAATATAACTCCTACTTCAAATTGGCTTTCCAAACGTGAATTACAACAAAACATCTTCTCATTGTGTACCGGATGTTGCTGCCAAGGAAGTTCAGAAGCACAAATCTAAAGCAAGAATAAGAGCAGGAGAAGAAATGATTCCGATATTTACTGTTTTATTTAGTCTTGACATGAACTAGTAATGGAAATGCCTTGTCCAATTATTTACAAAATTAACTTATATCTACTTAAGTAATCAAAAGGATTGCAGAAAGAACAAGAAACACTTGAATACTTTAATTTGCCACCTGAACCATTGAAGTTGAACGACGGTAGTACATTGGTTTTAGCTCTAGGTGTTTCTGTGCCGCAAGAAAGAACTTAAGTATTTTGAAGAAGTGAAGGAACATGACTAGGTCTAGGAGCGGGGGGTTGACTTAGCACCTCAAACTATGAAGATCTTTTGTGCCTAAGTGCCTGACGGGGCACCCCCGTGAGGGCGGGATTAGCTGAGAGGAGACAGGGCTACCAGACCATGAGGCACGACAGGCCAGAGGGCATAAGGCCCTTTGCCAGATTGAAACTCCCCGGATGCAGCTGATGCAACCGGCTCCCCATGCACGCTTGCACATCCCACTGAAGGGCCCGGGACTTGGAGACCGCCTCCATTCCGGGGGACGAAGTGTCACATAGAGCAGCCTTTTCCCCTGCACTTGCAACCCTGAAACAGCAAAAGAGATGAAAGGTGAACTGAAATGAGAATGCGGGTGAAATGGAGAGAGAGGAAATTCGGGAGATGTAATGAATCTTTCCAGCATTCGCCTAGAGATCTGGGAAAATCCTAGAGAAAACCCATGGGTCAGGAAGGTGGGTCACGGAATCGAACCCATGACCTCCTGAAAGCGGGTCACAAACGTTGCCGCCTGAACTATTGCGCTCGGTAAGTAAAGGGATAACTACAATTACCAGTCGTGGTCTGGCCCTTGGCCGGTGCACATCGCGAGTTGGAGAGCGCTTGGTTGTTGTTGCCGCGCCTCTTGTTTTCGTGTTGGTGGTATATTGAGTGTCGGCAGTGAAATGGAGCAACAGAAGGCAGTACGTAAAACACTATAAAAGTTGCGTTTAATAAGAGTATGCAACGGCCCACGGCTTTTGAAATTCACGAATGGATGCAACACACTTTGGAACTCTCTCCAGCGCAGGTATATACAATTCAGTTGGTGGAAAGAGAAAACGCTGTATATATAAAGTTTCAACAGTGCAGAGTTTATGAAGAAGTACTACGTAAATACGAGGGGGCATTCCAATTTGCTTTAATGTCCGCTGAAGTGACGGATGGGCAACTTACGACGGCAGCTAAAGAATATACTTTGGTTCGCGTCTACAATGTGCCACCTGAAATCAGTAACGACAGGGTAGTTTACGAGTTTCAACATTACGGCAAGACACTGCACATCACTACTGATGGTTAGTCTGGCCGTTATAGATTTCCAGTTTACACTGGTATACGTTTAGTACATATTCAACTTATTAAACCGATACCTTCCACGTTAAAGATTGCCGGGTTTGAGGCCTACATTACCTACAGTGGACAAGAACAGGTTTGTTTCATTTGCAAGGATAACACACATCTGAAAGCAGATTGTCCTCAACACTGGTTACGGGCATCTGTTCCTCCTCAATCCCGGCTACGGCATCAACTGATGAGTGAGTTGTTTAAACCAATCTCCGAGAAAGACGTTGTTTTACCTGATTCGGTGCCTCCAGCGGACGTAACAATGGTTGCTGCAGTTCCTTCGGCGGTTACGGCTACCGCAGTGCCAATCTCGGTGACTTCAGTGTCTCCTGCTAATGACCAGAGGGCAGCACCTTCCATCACATCTGACAGTGCTGTTACGGACTCTTTACAACGCAGTCATCCGGAAGGCGAACCTGATTCCAAGAAGCTGAAAGGTGAGGCAGTAACCTCTCAATCACCGAGAGTTGCGACTGTAAACCGGCAAGTGCTACCTGAGAAAGAGACGCAGTCACGGGATCCATGGCTTCGCAAAAAGGAACCTCCACTTCAGGACGGCAATACGATGCCTCAACCCTGGTCAGAGGACGTGGACCGCGCCTTACCGTTGGTGGCAAACGAATTGGATACTTCCGAGTTGCCTGGCCTGCCCGCTGTGACTCCGGATGGTGATTATGAGAAAGCTGATACACTGAAAGACAAATCTTTGCAGAAACACAGAGTGCATCCGTATGTCTTACCTACGGTGCCGCGAGACAAACCAGGCGAGAAAGGTGGCGGATCAGTTTAAATCTCCCGTTCTTGGTGTCCGGTCCCCTACTAGTGCTGTATTTCCTCGCCTGTGTTTTTCCTTCTGGAGACCCATTCATTCGTGGTTTTCCTTATATGACACTTCTTCACGTCTTTGTTTCTATAAATGTTAATGGTCTTCGTAATCCGGTGGATCAGCGTTTACTTGCTGCATTTCTACACTTATATGATGTGGATGTTGGATTTTTACAGGAAGTCAATGTGCCCAATCTTGATTTTCTGTGTCATTATGAGAACATCTTCAATCTTGAACCGGTCGGCCGAGGAAAGGCGCTGCTTTACCGCAAAGGAATGCGTCTTACCAACGTCGACCTTCATCCCTCTGGACGCCTCATCTCCGCCCTTTACACTGACATAGACTTGATCAATTTGTATGCAACTTCTGGCTCTCAACGTCGGTCTGAACGGGAATTATTCTTCAAAACCGCTCTTCTCAATGCCCTTTCTAAGGGTTCTACATATCTCATTGATGGTGATTTTAACTCTACTGTTGCTGCCAAATATCAGCGTGGGTTGCCCAACCGTAGTCATATGCTCAAGCAAATCGTGACGCATTTTGACCTTGTGGATGCCTGGGAATCCAAGTATGTTTCTCGTGTGGACTTCACCTTTGTCCGTGGATTGTCGGCTTCTAGAATTGACAGATTTTATTTCTCTCGCACCTTGGTTCTTACGGTCCATGATCTTCGAGTGCATCCCCTTGCGTTCAGTGATCACCATGCAGTCGTCTGTCGGATTACGCAGATTGCACCTGTTCCCTAGCCTGGGAGAGGTTACTGGAGGATTCCTGTATCCATTTTCGCGGAGGAAGATTGCCATCGAGACTTCCGCTTACTGTGAGGGACGTTGCTTCCCTCGTTCCTCAATTCCTGCAGAAACTTTCCTGGTGGCTTTATAAGGTTAAACCAGCAATTATTTCCTTTTTTAAACAGGCAGTTCTCCAACGAGCCAGGGAACGGCGAGAGCTACTGGATTTCTATTATGCTGCTTTAAAGGATCTCGCTGAACTGCAAAGAGCCGGTCATGATGTGTCTCAAAGTCTGCATGCTATTAAGGAACAAATTTCGTTAAAGCAATTGGAAATGCTCCGCCTTCGAGACGTCTCCCATCGTCGACATATGGCTGCAGAAGAAACCTTCACTCTTTTTCATCTTGCCGGAGAGCGCCAGCAGAGCAGGCAGCGTTTTATACCTGAACTTTGTCACGATGAGCGGATAATTTATGGATCCTGTGCTCTCATCCGCTGCTTTCAGTGCTATGTTTTCCAAAGTTTCCGATACCGGTGCCGCCTCGTTCCCGCTGCATTATCATCTGCCTTCGCAGAGCGGCTCCTCTCTTTTGCGAACTATTACCTCTGCAGAACTAGCGGCAGGGTTGCAGAGTGTGAAGCAGAACACTGCTCCTGGTCCGAATGGTATTCCGTACGCCTTCTATTCCACGTTTTGGGACGTCATTGCTACCGAACTCACAGCAGTTTTTGCAGAAATTCAGCGCTCCTCTGAGGTTACCGAGAAGTTTGTAGAAGGCGTAATACTACTGCTTCCGAAGCATCAATGTGCGAGAACCGTTGCAGAGTTTAGGCCGATTACCTTGCTCAATTGCGGCTACAAGTTACTGGCGAAAGTGCTTTCTTCAAGGCTGAATCTGGTTTATGAAGCAGTTCTCCGCAACGTCTAGACTGTGGTTCCGAGTGGCAGGAACATCATCCAAAATATTGGCTTATTGAGGGATGTTATTTGTCATGTTGAAACCGAGAAGCTTCCAGTGGCATTGGTTAAACTTGACTTTGAAAAGGCCTTTGATAACGTTAGTCATTCTTAGCTTTGGTCGCTTATGCGGCACTTGGGGATCCCAGGGCAGTTTCTTTCATTATTACAAAACCTTTATGCTGCTGCGACGTCCAGGATACTCTGCAACGGATATATTTCTCCGATTCTCCGCATAGAGCGGTCAGTCCGACAGGGTTGCCCACTGTCCATGGGTTTACTTGCGTTGAGCCTCGATCCCATTTTGAGACAACTACAGTCATCCCTCGGCGGCGTAGAACTGCACGGTCAGCGATTCCAACTTACCGCCTATGCGGAAGATGTGACTGTCTTCCTGGCAAACAATGCGGACATGGTCACCTTACATCGGTGTCTACGCGACTATTGTTCCGTTTCTGGTGCCCGACTAAATTTTACCAAGTCGGAGGTGTTACAGTTTGGTCATTAGCCAGAACCCCTGAATCTTCATAGTATGCGGACAGTAAGCCGCACGAAGGTCTTGGGCGTTGTGTTTACGCACTGTTTTTGCGAGACTGTGCCACTTAATTGGGCTGATAAGCTGACGAAGTTACGGGTGCTCTTTGTAGAGCAGCGGACTCGGTCACTCAACCTTTTCCAACGAGTGTGGTATGTGCATACTTACGCCCTCAGTAGGATTTGGTACATTGCTCAAGTGTTGCCTATTACCAAGCAATTTTCTCAGAGGATCGAATGCCTTATTGTTTATTTTCTCTGGTCCGGAGCTGCTTATCGGGTTTCCAGGGAACAACTACGTCTACCAGTTAACAAAGGTGGTTGTGGGTTGATCGCAGTGGATGTGAAATGTCTGGTACTTCTTGGGAAAACTATACTGCGTGTTCTGGATGGTGAGGGCCTTCCGCTATAGCAATCACCTTGGACAGCTCAACTTCGTCTTCCAGATAGGCGGTTACCCAAATTTCGGCGGTGGTGGAAGACATTTGCGGACCTACCCACCATTACTACGTAGAGGTTCGCCTTTACTCGGTCAGCCTTCTTTTACAAACATCTGATGTCTACCACCAGTGTTCTACCGCGGGTACAACAAAACTATTCGCTTAGACGATGGAGAACAATTTGGAATAAATTTCAGAATCCGAAAATCCCTACTGACTGGAAAGCTGCGGTTTACTCGGCTGTCAATGAAGTTGTTCCGACAGCTGACAAATTGTGGCGGCATGGCAGAGCAACATGAAATCTCTGCCTCAGGTGTTCTGCGGTGGAGACCTTGAGTCACAAGTTAGTGGATTGTGCCGTCGTACGCCCAATATGAGACTGGGTATATGGACGCATAGGAGTGATTTGTAGTGGCGTGCAGATGTTTCCACGGGAGGTCTATCTGAATCTCGAATTCAAGCACGGTGACAAGAAACTGACAGATGCCCTTACTTGGCTCATCTTTGCCACCTATTTTTGGGTACTAAAAGTTGGGGACGCAGTGAATCTACAGGCCTTCCAGATATTTATCCGGAAGGAACGCTGGGAGTTGGACAAAAGAACCACTTTGGCCTTGGATCTCCCACATTTAAGGAAGCTCTAATGTCCACTGCAGGAGGGCATATGATAAGAATAGGGACAAAAAGAAGAAGAAACTAAAGAGATCTATCCTTCTTGTGTAGTAGTTTTCACATTATCCTAAAATCTATCCCAAAATAAAATAAATAAATACTTTGCACAACAATTAAAAAAATGCAAAAAAAGTCCTGAAGGTCAAATTCATACCTTTGTGCTCGAAAAAAATAATAATCATAATAAAAAAGGCTACTAAAAATAAAAAAGGTAAATACAAAAAAGCCCATGAAAAGAGTATGCAAACCAAGGCAGTCATGTAAAAAAATAAAAAAATAAAAAAACTACAGAGGAAACTACCATTTTTATTCATGGAACATTTAAAGGCTGTAGTTATCCATATGGTCAAGTGTACAGTACCACTTATGCCGATATTCGAAGTACAGTCAAGAAAAAAGTGGCACACCGGTAGTGTATGCTGTTCTTCCTAACAACAGAAAGGGAACTTAAAGTACTTATTTGAAGCAAATAAGGAGAAGATTCCAGACCAAAACCCTTTAGTAATTACCCAAATTTTGAGTTGGCAGCTATTCAAACCTTGAAGGCTGTGTTCCCAGATGTACAATTTTCTGCTTCAACTATTACTTCAATCAGTATATTTGGAGAAAGATAAAATAATTAGGAATTGCAAACGATAACATCGGCAACGATAAAACATTCCCTAGTAAAGATGTGCTCAACCATTTGACACAATTATTGATGAGGGCTGCTGCTTAATTATTAAAGAAACTCTCCGGGAATTGAGAAGTAAAGTCAGTTCTACAAATACTTTGTACAACAGTGCCTTGGAATTCTTCTATGTATAAACATATGTGGAACTGCACAATAAATGTCATAGAATCAAAAATGCTGTGGAAGGCTGGAATCATCGCTTCAACAAGATAGAGCAAAGACTGCACCCTTACATACTCGCGCAAGCCCTTATAGGATGATGCAGAGTACCGGGAATTTCTTTTCGACAGGATAGAACTCCCCTGAAGAGGAAACAACAAACAAGCTTGCAGCTAAAGCTCACAAGAGAATTGCGAACAGCATAAAGAATATTGTAGAAACCGCACATTTATGAAACTGTCTGAAGAATCTAGCGTAGGTGTAAAAATTAAATTAAATTTTGCAGTAAGTTAAATAACAAGTTATTAAACCAAGGTATCTGTAAATGTAACAGCAGTTTGCTGCAAATACGTATATGGGCTGGTATTATCAACAGTTTTGTGAATGGACTTTACGTACTTCCTGATTGAACGAAGCCCTGTAGAAAGCGTTTCTTCAACATACCCTCCCACAGTTCCTAAAAGATGTTCCGCTGAGAATTCGTGAGTTTATGTGGTTTCAACATGACGGGGAGTCGGCACAATTTGCACTGGATGTTACGAACCACATTGATGTGGTCGTGTTGGTCTTGTTTCATGGCCAGCTCGGTCACCAGACATGACACCAATGGACTTCTTCTTCTGGAGGCATGTGAAGAGCCTAGTTTAAGACTTCGGGCGATACTCACATAGACCTGGCTGCTAGGAATATCGCAGCCGCGGAACTAGTATGCCAAACTCCTGGAATGCTTGAGCGTTTAAGACAGTCGATGATGCGTAGCTGTACACTCTGCAGCGATCATGGTAGTCGACATTTTGAACTATACCTCTAAGGGAAAAGTTCTGCATTTGTTACGTACTCACTGTACACTGACAGATCAGATTGAACACTTTTTGCTATAACTATACGAGTTTCGTCTGTGGGATGCTACCTTACTGTGTGTTGTGTGCTGTAAGTTTTAATTATTGCATATTATACAGGCTTCTGCACTGCTGTGTAGGTATTTTCAATTCACAGGTGATTGAGGTAACAAAACCAAATAAATAATAGTTAAATTATTGCTCTGTAACGAGTCGCCGGAGACCATGGGCCTCTTATACCTAAATACCCAGAAGGTAAGCGTGAACAACCGCTGCAAACTTGTCCGTGGAGTTCTCGTTCACGCTGTATCCTATTTAGAATGTATTCAAACTAATCATTTAAATCACAGTTAAGTGACATTTTAGAAATTTAAAACAAATGTTTGGACACAGTTGCTTTTGATTGAAGAGATTGGACGTTATTGGTATTGTTTGTCATAAAGCTGGACATAGTGCATTTTGCTTGGATACACATGCCAAAAGATACTTAAAGATATTTTATTAAATAGGATAGACACAAACATGATATAGCTTAAAGAAGACTTCTAAACTGGAGATCTCAAAATAAGATCAACTGTATTGGTCAAAATAAGACCTCATAAGCCATTCCTAAATGTGAAAGCCGCAATCGTCTTCTAATCAGTCACATAATATTTTAATTATCCTCCTTATCTGGAATACTAATACTAGGTACACTAATTAAGTTTTCTTAGTAGCACTTCAGATTTTCTCGTTGTGCCAATTCTTACCAAAGTAGCTAGTAGGTTCACACCTGCTGTCTTCTCAACTGAAAGAGGAAGTGATCGCTGAATCTCCTTAAGGCAGAATCTTCTACACTTATCTGCATTCTAGCCTCTTTTTAACCGTAGCTGAAACTCTCATTTCCGTATTACTCCAAGGAGTTAACCTCTACCTGACGCCTTTCACCTTTTTTCTCCTTGCCAGCAAGAAACATTCATTTCACGTTACTAATATTAGCTAATCTTGAAACACTGTGACAGTCCCTTACATTATATAATTTCCAGTCTGGACCTAATAGTTTCACCTCACCTACTGTGTTATATACCCCTACATACTCTTCTTTTAACAGGGCATTTGATTCCTTTCTAAATAACTTCTCTACTTGTTCAAATGAAGGATCTGCTGGCATGCAGCTGTGTCCCCGTTCAGGATATGTTATTTTAATCAATTCAATGTCCTTTGTTTTTAGCAGCAAGTACATCAAAGAATGCAACACATGGTTGGTTTTGTTCTGTGCTGCACCTCCATTGCAGTTAAGTCGTATCCTCTTCTTGTAATCCAAATTCAACTCGTTCAGATGGTGCAGAAGAGTACTTGATACCTCTATGGCACCTCGACCTGATTGAGCTTCTGTCCACACATAAAAATAGGCTTGCCTTGTTGCTTCACATCTACGATGCAAAAACTGTTAAAACCAGTTTGTCGAGAATAATATGCCTCTTGTATTTGTGTCTTAGGAAGTGGTTGCACTTGTAAGTCGAAGGATAGAAAAATTGTTTCCGGTGGCTGTTATTCTTTAAGAAGTTTATTAAATGCATTTGAGCATAGTGTGTGAGCTCTCTTTTAGATCATATACCGTGTTTTAGTTTCGTTGTCACTTATTTTGATTAAAAAATTAAATTTAGCACAGTAACTGCCTATATCAGATATCTAAAGCCTAAGTTAAACTTTATAACGAAAATGTAACGAAACATTGCAGAGCTAACCATAAGTTCAACAGGTGCATCTTTGTTGTATACTCCCAATAGTAAGCTTATATTAAGAAGAGTCTAAATAGAGCGCTTGGACCTTTTATGATTATAATGGTACTTTGAGACATTTCAAAAAGTTGCACACATTTTCCTTCTTATCTACAGACAGGTGGAACTTTCGATCACCAGCTCGCGTTTGCCAAATGCTCGCTACGTTTAATTGTCATAACAATGTTTCTTAATCTGGGTAGCTTTACCTGTAGTACAGACACGAAGCATTTCTTGGAAACTTGAAGCGGCTTCCCTGCTCTGGTTGGTACACAAAATATCAAATTATGAGCATGTGGCTGTTTGTTCACTATTTGCCGTGGACGTCTTCTCATTCCTGCTTGAAAGTGAGTTTTGATGCTACAAAATTATCTTCTGCTACTCTGTTTGGAATACAGAATACCTTTTCTTTCGTAAATAAACAGCCTGAAGGTCTAAAAATTCTTGCACTGAAATCCTTTGTATCCATGTACACAAGACATGAAAAGGTTATATCAAAAGGTGTACCATGCTTCTTTCCTTTCTTTTCTTCTATTGCGTTTAAAGCTTTCCTTTCAATATGGCACCTTGATTAGAATTCCCTACCTTCACAGTAACACCATATTAAATAATTGTTTTACAAATCACTTAGTGTTATAAACTGAAACTTTTAATACAAAAAAACTCTATAATGTAGTCAGCTGTAAGGTGTGCATCTTGAGTATGCAGTGCAATATATTCTGCTAAATTAGTTTCTATGGCAAACCGGCTATGATTGGCCGGATGTGACAGAGTCTTCCTTGGTTGTATTCAGGCAGTGGACATACTGGTTTTGTTGAGAGCCTCAGTTTTTACATTGTATTGTACACGGGACATAACTTCTTTGATTGTCGTGAGTGTTTATAAATGTGTAGTTGAACTTTCTAATGCAACAGCGTGTAATAGTTATTTTTATATTGTAAATAAACTCTCTTTTGAATATTCACTCCATATATACATTTCTATGAGTGATTACAAAGCCTTTTAAGGGAAAATATGGGGCTGGTCGATTGGTGGACCTTAGCTTTGTTGGAACCATTATGCCCGCACTTAGAAATAAACACCGCTCTGGTAGTTCTCAAGGGCAGAGGAATGTATTTCTTCAACCGAGCACGTAAAATAAACTATAGGCTTCCACATATTCCTAGAATTTATTGGATAGTGGGCCAATACTCTTGCAGTCCAGCTTATCCCTGACAGAAAGATTGCCAGGAAGATCGTTTGGACTGAAGTATACTTGTATTGTAATCTGTGAGATCTGTATGATATTCCCTCTAGTTTCCATTTTGTTTGTTTGTTAAAAAGATGTCATTCTCTTCCGCTCCTATTTTCAAGGTTAGTTTCACCATATCACATTGTTTTGGTTTCATCCGCGTTTGCATTGAGCAGTTTTCGCCATAGCTGTCAAGTACAGTCTCTTGAACTCAATAGGCAACCTTCTCAGTATCACCAAAACATTAAATGGCATCAGTCTGCCCAATTCGATCTGAGAGATCCCGCATTTAGGGTTCCCTCCAGGTTCTCCTGGGATTCTTGTAGCGATTAACTCTTTTGACTACATTAACATTAAAATATATGTAATTGTGATCCGAAGGTTTTGGTTCATCCAGGGCCCTTTGTCGTCCTCCTTGGTGTAATGGTTACCATGCTAGCCTCTACGTCGCAGGTTCATACCGGCGGAGGACGATGATTTTTTTCGGGCGTAAAAATCCTTAGCATGGCTTCCTTCGGAAGAGAAGTAAAGCCGGTGGTCCCGTGTCGTAGATTTGCGGCACGCAAAAGAACCTCAAGCCTAATAAAGAGGTCTCTGAGCAAAATTACTGGTCTTTCATGCCAAATATAGAATGGGACGCTAAGGACCCAACAGTTAGAGAGCGTCCATAAATAAAAATGCAGGGCCCTTCAATCGGCGATCTGGTTTGAAATATACTCAGTACAAAAGGTAATCTCAATAGCTTCGTGCCTTAAACAATTTGCAAAGGTAGGCTTGTCAGGAATATAGAAGGTGCTCACCCCTTTTATTGATATTTTTTCCGCTCCAGATTTCATTATGAATGTTGACGTCACACCCGAAGATGGTCCGCTCCGAGTGCAGTGTCCGACCAGTGGCTCTAACTCTCTAGTAGATTAGTTGCTGCCATCGTAGGAGTGGTAAACGTATCTAACTATCAGGCCTCTGTTCCTCTTGAATCGCAGTTTATTTTCACCGTTGTGGTACCACTAGAACAAAATTTTTATAAAATGTAAGCATTGAATTCCATTGCGAACAAGAATACAACTTCTATTAGACATTCATCTGGTTCGGAAATTCGGCCTTGTTAATTCAGGTTTCTCAGTAAAAGCCAGGTTGATTCCTTCTTCATTGAAGATTTTTCAGACGGCATCCGAAGTTACCTTGTTATGCTGAACGTTGATCTGGAGGAACTTTGGGGTTATCCCGTGCTAGAATCACAATAACAATTCTTCTATAGTCCCAGAAATGCATGGCATTATTGAGGAAAACTGCACTCCAGTCATTGGGTGGAAATCGTCCTGCCATCAATAAAAGGTTCTGGGAGGAACAAGTTTTCAAAACATATGGTACTCCCAGGATTCAGACACATCGTTAATCATCTTCAACGCATTCTGGACACAAACGATGAGATCTCAGCGTTCTAGTGAACCCGGAACAAATATCGCTTTTTAACTTTGTTTCGCTTTATTCTCAGGATTGAAGCGAAACACAATCGAAGATGGAAGATTATCTGGCAGAATGTGTTCTGCAAATATGTTCCAACTGATTGGCAGGAGACGAACAATGAAGTCTTAAATGAGACCATACCGACGGCAGAAAAACTCCGGCGACATCGACGAATACAATCTAAACAGTGTGCATTCTGCTCAAGAATTGATATCTTGGAGCACCGGATTGCCTCGTGTCGGCAGGTTGATGACACCTGGATTGTGCTCAGGAACTATATACCAAGATGTTACCAACCGGGGGGCCCGCCATGCCTTGAGAAGCTCCAGCGACTGCAATTTCGCTTCCAGAATATTGCCCTTAAGCGCTGTCTGATTTGGTTGGTAACGGGAACCTTACACTGGATATGTAAATTGAATGTCGAAAATTTGCCAAAGAGGGCGCACTGTTTCGAATACTTGAGACAGGAGCGCTGAAAGCTGATAAAGTTCCAATTCATCGGCTCAATGCAGCCCTTTATCTCATGTTTTGAGGTTAGTAATTAATACTATTGTACCGAAACCCTAATATTAAAGGAAAGTTGCGAGAATAACCTACACAAACCCTATTATATCTATTATAAACATAAAATAAATAGATTCAATACTTGAAAAAAACATTGCATAGCTCCAACGAAAAAAATGACTTGGCAATATAAAGAAAACGAATGCGCATCTTAGGAAAACAAAATGAAGACTCTGATTTACCTGACGCACTAAATAAGGTTCTGCAATAGCCTGGATTGGTGACTCACTCTATATATTAAAAAAGTGGTTCCCGCCAATATCATCTCTCTTAACGCATCCGAATTACGTATTATCCCTTATTGAAGGATAACACTATCTAGGGCGGATATTTACTTTGTCCACCTCTTACCTATAGTAAACTATTATTATACATTAAGGGTGTACTACGAAGGGGAACATCTCGCGCACTGCGACTTACTTAGGATTATTGCGGCTACCACCCTCCAAGAAATTTAAAAAAAGAATGAAAGAAAAGTAGAAAAAATTCCTAAAAACTCTGTTATGCATATGTTTTATATCCTTAGTAGTCTTCTAGTCTAGGCACACTAGTATATATCCTGATATGTCGGAATTGGAATTTATAGCTTTCCAGTCTCCTGGTTTTTTCTGGTCCTTAAACATCATGATGACGTTTTTAGGCTCAGTTCTGTGAGCACCTCTGGTGTCTTAAAAAACAACTTGGTTGTTCGTAGTGTGCCGCTCTTGTACCTCTGGCAAGTTATGCACCTTCCCATGGTTCCAACTGAGGGATCTTTTTCATCATCCCTTCTTTGCTTACGTCATTTGTACAGGAGAGAACGAGAGCTCCTCTCTTCCGTATGCTGTAGTAAGTTGTGGAAAGTTCGCAACTTCGAGGCTCTCATGTTCCTTAAAATTGCCTCTTGGGGCTTCTCAATTTGATCCTCTGAGACCTTGAAGAAACATTCACTCCTGCCTTAAAACTGGTTAGTGATTCTCTGTAGGTTTCATTGGTAAAGGTGGAAGCTAGCTCCACTTCCGCGCCCTTATCTCTTTGCTTTGGGATGCTCTAATAGGAGAAATGGTAACCACCTCAGACCGGCTACAATTAGCACCTAACCTGTGTACCTTACTCTTTTCTCCCTGGAGCTTTGGGAAGTTAGAATGGAAGCTTCTTCCGCTATATTTTCGGATTCTAGTCAATGCCTTTATCCTTAAGCTTTGCTTTCAGGTATTTTTTCCTTGTGTCCCAGAAGGTTTTTGTTGCATCTTAGGCTCATCTATTTTATTCAGAGGTTCTACCACGCCTGAAGTAAGACTCTTAGGTTCTTGTACATCAGCCGAGGTTATTATTCGACCCACGGAAGGGATAACATTCACTTTCATTTCAGAAGTTTGCTCTAAAAGAACCTCCTCATCAAGGGAAGTGGAGTGGTTCGTATTTTGAGGGCTCATCTGTGTGTTCAGAAGTAGGTTTGTTATGCGGTGTATTTCATAAATGTCCCACGAGAAGCTAAGGATTTATAGGGTCCACCCAGTCAGAACCCCTCATACCTGAGTAAGACTTATACTCTGTAAATTTCTTGGTATCCAGGGATCACGTTTGAGGCTCATTAACCATGTACCAGAGACCTCTCAGCACGAGTCACTTCATATCGTAAACCGCTTCTTCGTGTGGTTTCTCCCCTGTAGCCACCCTAGTATCAGCAACTCTTCCATTACAGACCATAGGTTTTCAGATACACGGGATGCCCTCCCCCACAATCTTCAAAGTCATGTGGTTTCTATGGGGAAGTTTCTATCTATGTGTAATGGTTTACTAATTAAACAACATTATTCAAAATTCCTTCCGAATGAAAAAACTTCAGAGGCTAAATACTTTTGTATATACGGTTTACTAGCCACGTAAATATCTTGAATGTCCAGTAGTGTAATCAAAACCTTTAGAGCCGATTTTAAGAAAATAAAAACATTCTTAGTAAAGCCTCACATCTAAGGGGCAGTTTTGCTTCGTAGGTTTTGCTTGAAAACCTTGTGAGGCTTTTTTGAAAGATAATGAACTTATAAAGGCTTCCTTCGGTAGGGAAGTAAAGTTCGTGCTCCCATGTCGTAGATTTACGGCACATAAAAGAATCTAAGCCTACTAAAGACCACTGAGAAAACTTTCCGCTCTTTCACGCCCAATATAGAATGGGACGCTAAAGACCATAGTAATTAAAGAACGTCCATAATTAAAACTCAATTTCATGTTCATTGATTTTATATATCAGGCTTATCATTTATACGACATTTAATTTTTTAGTTAAGCTGTTCGCCGTATTTGCTAATTAGGTCAAAAATGCGAGCTGTTTAGATAAGCGTTATAGAGCATCCAATCCATACGCACACAATCTTGCTGTGGTACTTACCTACTAAGTGTTATATATTATTGTAAGAAATTGCCTTTTTGGACATCTTTATTCTGCATGAGCACTAAATTTTTCTTTGTATCTTCCAGATGGTCCTTAATAATACATTCCGCAGTTACCTTATACTCATTAAGTTTGTGAATAGGTCTTCATTAATGTCTCCACTTCAGCAAACCTTTTCGATTAGGTGTATTAATTCGTGAATATTATAACACTTCAGAAGGTTTTCAATCAAACACAGTCATTGCTCGCATCACCATATAGATGAGCTTTCTTCTTAAACAAAACAATTTAATCAGGTTCGCTCCTTGAGTATTTGAAAATCTCCCGCTCTCCTCACCTGCATTATTGTTTGGTGCACAGGGAATCCCGAGACAGCCTAACCTTCTCAGTGTGTTTTCCTCTCAGTGTTGGGGGAGCCAGTCAAAGCATATACTCGAGTATAGACCGTAGGCCGTGCGTACAGAAACGTGCCTTGGTAAAAGAAGGTCCTGTTAGTTTTGGGGGTGTACTTGAGTCTGGCCCTTCTCAACGAGTTGATACAGTGACTTATTACATCCTAACATCTATCAATATACTAATGTTGCTCCTCTAATACTGCTAGCGGGACACAAGGAGACTATTCCATCCCAGTCAACCGTGCCAAGAATTCGCTTCTTTCAAATAAATTCCATGGTGACCGGGACGGCAAGAACGCTATATGGTCTTGTAGACCTTTCATCTCAGTAGAATGACCTGTTGTTACAATTCTTGGCATGTAGAGAGCACTTGTCATAATGAAGTTAACGCCCATCCTTTATGGCTACAACTAATTCAAAACGCAAACGACAAGTGCAAATGAAATAGTGGAAACTTTAAGTACATCCTCTCGTTACCGAGCCATATGCACAATGGAATAGGCTCAGTCTTTCCAGAAGTTTAACCCATTTATAATTCAAACTGTTCTAATAAGATAACTGGTCCTGTGAAGCCCAATTCACGTTTAAGTTAGAATTCTCCTTTTCAGATGCATAACGCCACCCATTTTATAGGTTATTCACGGGCAAACTGGTCCACGGATATCTGTCTAGATGCCCATTAGAATACCGTCCCGCAAATGTCCGTCTTTCTTGAACGAGAGGATGATTCAGACCGCTCGATAAAGATTGCTAGTCTTTCAATGAATTCCGTAAACGCCATCTCGCTTAGCAGGCTTCGCTATTGGAATTTGGTGCCTTTAGCTCAGTAGCGTCTACCACGGTATCAAAGTGGGATATGAGTACACAAACGTGTCTTCCAGCCTACGCCACAGTTGTTACTCCTAACTCACCAGGAGTATCCTCCTCGGATACAACCAGACATAGGTTATCATTACTGAAGCTGAAACATGTAAATTCAAACACAACCGAAGCACACCAACATTTGAAGCATTCTTTGTCGTCTGCAAGTTCACTTCAAGGAGTTTTCTGCTTTGCCTCCTCGCAGCTCATTCTGCCTCAATTCAGACGAAGCAATTGTTTTCAACAGGCTCTACTTCGTGTATCTCAAACGGATACCCTTTTCATAAGCCTTCTTCGGTTTCAAATTAGTGTGATAACTTTGCTTCCGAGGAGTTTATAGAACCAGGAGCATTGTGCTTCCAGAACTCCTCGTCTCAAGCGCATCAAAACCGCGCAAATTAAATCAACATCCTGCAGCAACCGAATCAAATGTACACCAGCCGTTTGCATTTATTTACAAACGTTTATAATTAATGAACATACAGTTGGCATTCATGCACATATAATAGAACTGCAATTGGTTAATACAACGCACGCTCTCCTCATCTTCTGCTTACAGGGGAACAAGCCGGACAATTTCATATTTATTGCAACATTCCCGTGCACTTTGACGTTGCACCAAAACCAGGTTCTCCTGCACATGGAGATCCGTGCTCCTAATGCGCGACGGCATTTATTAACGGCCCCTCGTGCTTAAAGCCATCATATAGGCGATGTTTTTCTTCTTACCTTTTGCACCGTGTACATAGGGTTTCCATCTCTCTTCGCCATCGAGGCACTGCACACTTTCAGTTCTTGCTCCTAGCACCCCAACCTCTGTTAGGACATTTTAAAGCCAATCACCCTCTTTGGAGTTCGCCTTGAGCTTGGTCAGGTGGAAAAATCTTGCCGATTTCTTCTCACAGAAGGGTCATTCTATATTTAACAACAGCGACGCTACTCTTGTTTCCGATTCGTCCGTTACTCTTTCACACTTGGATTTATCCGATAGCTCTGCACAGTTCCCAAGCCGTTTTCAGTGGAACGTCGTCTTTATCACCTACTCCAGTTATCATTCCTCTTACGTCGTTGTCGTCCTCTGTGATGTAAAGGCTACCATGCTAGCCTGTGGTTCCTGAGGTCGCGGGTTCAAACCCAGAGGAGGGTGAGGAATTTTTTCGGGCGTAAAAATCCTTAGCATGGTTCTTTCGGAAGGGAAGTAAAGTCGTGGACTCGTGTCTTAGATTTACGGCACATAAAAGGACCTCAAACATGATATAGAGGCCTCTGAGATAAATTACCGATCTTTCTCGCCCAATATAGAATGGGACGCTAATGATCACAGCAGTTAAAGGGTGCCCATAAATGAAACTCAATTGTTTGCGTCATCAGCTTGCTTTCTCACCACGTGGCACACTCATGTGTACCCACCTGGCGAACAAACAAGCCGAGTTGGAATGTTTAATCCGCCTTGCCGTTTTCGAGGATTGCCTTTACAATTAGATTTTGTAGATGGTGCACCCCCTTATTTCTGCCATCCTTTACGCTGTGGAACTTTATATCCCTTGTTTGTCTTCCCACCCACAACAAATACCTGTCCTTTGGTGGACGCGGGTGCTGGGCGGCTAATCATGTACGTAGAAACATTTCGGTTTTTTCGGCGCTACACAACTCCACACTGAAAATCTGGCTGTTTAAGAAAAACTCACCCCTGGGCGTGATGCGTCATTGAGACCAGTAAGAAAGCATCTGGAGATGGACCTTGTAAATTCCTTTAATCGCTGAACGACTTCGTCTGTGATATGTGTAGCGGGGATGAATGGGAAAAAAGGGGTTTCTTGGTATCGGGTTTCTGACTCGGAAGGATTGTTGTTGCCGACTACTGAGGTAGAGGTTTATTGGTTTGGTGACTCTTATCTCAGGAAGTGTGGACAGGAGTTCAATGATACTCACAGTCCTCCTTCAGTGGCCCGTTTATTCTGATGATCCACACTGTTTTCCTTGACCGAGTCCCCGTCACACAAGACTTGATGCCGCCTATCATCCCCAGCTAGTATTTACGTGCTTCCACCTTTTCTAATTGTCTTTAGATGTTGAAAAATATACAGATGTGAATTTTAATGACTTGACCTTAGTCATTTCTAGCTACCTTTCCTCACTTTTACTGAACACTAACTCTCACACATAAGTGCTTTTAATTTCGACATTTACACTGTTACTCTATATGACACGAAGTGCTTTAGGTTATGACATCTCTACTGCTTCCCTGTACGACACGAAGTCATGTATTCTTCCCCACTGTACGACACGAAGCGATCCATTTTACACACGTTTCAAACTGCTCTCCATCCCAGACAAATTTTCTATTCTCCGCCTATTTTCTAGTTTCATTCCTCCTTTTTACTATGCACGTGATTTTTATAATTTCTCATTGGTCATTTTTCTAAATTTTCCGCCGTTTTCCATTGGTTCGTTATGTTTTCAAGTTGACCTTGCCCGCGTCTACCATTATCGCCTTACGCTCGCATGATTAGGTTTTCTGTGCGGTTGACTGCATTCGACTTCCTTTCTGTTGTTCTAGCTTCCTGTGAGTTTCACCAGATTTCTATAGAGCTTAAGCGTTTGCTAATGTTTCTTTCCTGTATGTTCTTAAAGTATTTCACCTTTTACAGTTTTCAATATGTGTCTCTTCGTTCTAAAATACGCGTTTTCCTACGTTTTATTTCACGTTCTGATCATTTATTCGTTTCTGTTCTTTACGTAATTTCTTTCGTTATGATTTTATTCATCCCTTTTCTAATCCTTCATATTATCTTTATTCATCCTTCTTATTTTTATTCCAATCCTCATTATTTTGATTATGATGATTATTAGCATTCTTATTATGGTTATTATTATTGTTATTACTATTCTGGTGGATCTTATCACTTCATATGGAATAAGCTTCGTCGTACGGCTGGCAAAGCGGCACAGTCTAGAGCATCCGCCATTAAAGTAGTTAAAACACCATCTTTGGTTGAATTGATTTTGTTGACACTCTGGGTGATACCTTCCAATCTGTTTCCAACTAGTTTTATTACCACCTGAACTTTCGCTAAAATAACTCCAACATTAAAGCGTATGAGGTATATTTTAACTACTTTAAAACGTGGTAGTTACAACGTATTATTCATAATACTGAAGCTGTAGCAGACACTATCCTCCTTTAGAACCCTACCTCCTGAGATGGATGGTGTTCGTGGCTTAATGCACCAGCACGTCTCTTTCGACGGGAAGCTATTTCTCTTGTAAGTTAAAACTGTATATTGCATGCCACTAAGTGCAGCATGGCACGAGGTCACTACGGCCATCCCAATCGTAAAACCTGAGAAGGGTCGCCATCTACCTTCCACTTAGCGGCCAATCTCCCTCACGTTGCAAAGTGATGCAGCGCATGATCAACGGGAAGTTCAATTGGTGACCTGAGCCTCAGACATTTTTGCATAAAATACAGTGCGGTTTTGTCCCTATCATTCTAGGGTTGACAATTTAGTTTCTTATCCGTGTCATATCAATTACGCATTTCTGAAAAATGCTAGAGAGTTGCTGTCGTTTTTTTTTACCTCAATAAGGCTTATGACACTTTCTGGACGATAGGTAACTTCTCATAGTCGTCTTTACCTCGTAATTTGACAGTTTATGATATTGGAATATTTCTGTTAGAAGAAAGTGAGACACTGAGACACGTGTTTTTATATACATCACGTGTTTTTACCGAAGAGAAAGGAGTAACGCAGGGCTCGATTCTCAGCTTCCCACTTTCCCTGCTCCTATCAATCTTATCGTGGAGCATGATGCACCTGTTTCGTCATCATTGTTCATGGATGATTTCACCATATACTGTAGTTTTCGGTTATGGATGAGATGATATTTGTTGTTTGGTACCTCATTATAGGTAAAACATGGAGAAACCTTGATTTTAGTTATGAAGAACTCAATGAAACACAGTCACCAATGTGCAACCTGTAGATGAGAGCCGAAATGCTTCATTGCATTAGGAGAAGCAGATTCCTAAGGGGAACGAAACAAAAAAATCATGTTGCTTCCTAAATTAAGCATATGCTCCGTAAAATGCATTTCCAAAACAGTTTCTACATACCGCCGCAACGTTATCGCTGCGTAAGTCTAACAAAACCTGCGTTACACCATACCAGTTCTCGCTGTGCATTGTGGGAGATTAGAGATTGCAAGGTAATCACTGCCACACGCGCAGTAATACGTTTCATTAGTTCTTAGCTATATTTCAAGTTCAAGACTAGTGTATTGCTGAACTATTGGTATTTTACAAACAATGTAATATTATGAAAATGGCTCTATGCAGTGCATATGGCCGTAATGTGAAAAGTAAAAACTGATGAGAAGTAATTTTCATAATTTTACAAATACAAACAAATCTCCAAAAATTATAATATACGGGTAGAATTTTTCAAAATAAATACTCGTCCGACTGATCCGGAGCTACTTTATGTTCCTTTCACTTTCAGGACACATCTTATGAAGAGCCACAGATTTAAAAGGAAAAAACAGTTTATGTCGGATAAAAGCCTTAGAGGGATTTTATTAAAACCTATATTGGGACAAATGAAAAATGTATCCAAACACCAAGTTCTAGTAAGGCAATCAATGTTTCACTATCATCATCCTACAGCATATGACAAGTAAGATAGTGTTATGTGGCTAGGATTCGTAAAAGTATAGTTTCCGAGTTATGTGCTAATAATTTTAATAGCGATAGGACTGGTAATGAATTCCATGTTGGTAACATTAGTGTACGAGTGTTCAGAATAGAACGTAAGGAAAAAAACAGAGAATTCAGGAGTGTTATACGAGCTAGGTTCTAGAATTATAAAGAAATGCATATTTTTGGAATCTGCCAATATCTCTGAGGTAATAAGTGATAAGGTGTGTGGGGATAGACCGAATAAAAGTTTCTACAAACCTGATACTTCAAATTCTGATACAAGGTTTCTGTGGAAGAAGAAGAGCCTTTCGCACACATGGAAGAGAAACTACAGTGAAATGCTTCATTATTGCTTCGACATCTCTAATTTTATTTTTCAAGTAATGTGTTTTAATTAGAAATTAAATTAAACTATTTCTAATTACAGTAAGGAGATGAAGTTTTGTGCTAGAAAAAATGTGTTACTGTAATAATGTATTCATGTTCAAAACCGTATTTTCTTTATCACCATGTTTCAAACTACATAAGTAGACATGTTAATCATATATATGTACTTATGTTAATCCCAGTGTTAATTGCAAGTGTATGTATGTTTGTAAATTATGTTATATAAAACGATGTTAAGACATTCACTGAGAGAAAACTTGATTCCCTCAATAGCTTGTCTTTCAATATCACACAACAGTGTCGCTGCATTGATCACTTTGAATTCTTCCCTGTATATAGTATTTCGCCTTGACATTCTTGTTCATTTTCATTTCTTAGTATATATAGATATATCCTGACCTCCGCACTGAATATACATCACATAAAACGATTATTAAACTATTTCAAATATTTATACAACGCAAACTGCATGCTTGTATAAGGTAACATAAAATCGAAGAATAGTTACAACGGGTCTACATATGTTAAACCGCTGTTGTTTTGTTTGCTGTATTAGCTACAATTTCTCATTTAAATTGAAGTCTTAAGTATTCAGCTGTGCTAACTAAAACCTTGGTCGCATAATGCAGCCGTCAGTCTCGACCGCGGTCCCAGCGAAAGTAGGCGCACTGAAGGAAGGGTAGCGTGATAAGGACCGGCGAGAGTTTGCAGCCATCTGGGGATGGGCATCAAATACCGACAATTCATTAGGGACGTTCCCAAAATCGCGTAGCCACTCACATTTTTATTGGAAAATCATCAGCCACGTCACTGAACAGAATTGGGCCAGGCAGCGTTCGGGTACAATATTCAGTCTATGTTGGGGTTTCCGTGATCTGGTGTCGACTTTGTCGCACGCACCGCCAACGTTAGTGACAATGAGGAATGCTCTCCTAACTCTATGGCGGGCAAGAAGGGTGAATGCCAACTTCATTAAGAAGCTATCCCGAGTGGACAACAATGCGTTAAGAACAGAAACTCCTTGTTCTGCTGAGGTTACTAAAAGTATTATGTATAAGCCGTTTCATCTAAGGGTAACCACCCATTTATATCATCACTCTTTGCCTTGAGAAGCTGAAAAGCCAGACACAACTTTGGTTCCTGAAATTGTTGCATTACAAAGTTTGACGAATTCATCGTCAAAGAAAGAACAACCACGAATCAGTTACTTCTAGCAAATAACTTGCTTAAGGAAATTGTAGAGTTTTTCCTCAAGTGTCCAGGTTATTTCGGATGTGTGTGAGTGGCTCATATAGTCCAGATTAAAGTATATCTGGATGATGTAGATATAGGGCCATGCCTAAGAGAGATGGAAACAGGAAATAGAAAGGGCTAGGAAATCACAGCACCGAGTAGCAACGTTTACACGTCCTACTGCGTCGCATAATAATATATCTCATTACGAGTCAAGAAGTGGAACGGCTGTTGGAAGTTTGAAAGCACCTAGAAACGAACACTCAGAGATTTTACTGACTGCTGTTAAGAGATGAGGTATAGATATGGTCGTGCTACTCTCGCATGTGCGTGGAGATTCGTGGTCCGTAAATTAGAACCCAACTTTTACTTCTATTTTAGTTTAAATTAACACACGTTATTACTACATACGACACCACGGGTGGTTGACACTGATGATAAATGAAATGAAACTATAATTGATATAATAAATTTGGGATGGAAGGTTCCAGGCCTAAGTTCAAGGTACGTCTCCGGAATTTGCCAGCCATGTGGAATTAGATAAGCCTAGATAAAATATTGGTCCTGGGGGATGTGAATAACGGACCTCCTATTCAGGTTCCATGCCTTAAGACCTCGGCCACCCAAGTTGCATCAGTCTTCGAACTGAATATTGCAACATAACGTATTGGCATAGAGAGTGTTGGAGATTACCAAACAACTGCAAAAGCAATATGTACCTACTGGTGACTGACGGTTATTTCACCAAATCCTGGAGATTTATAGCATATGTGGGTTAAAGTTGAACAGAAATGAAAACACCACAGTTATCCATTACACTTAGTTTTTTTTAATCCGCGTATACAATATATAACAACAGTCAGCGGTTTAAGTTTCTAGTATGTAAGCCTGCCGTTTTCGGCAGAAGGCCAGTCCCTACTCACTGCCTTGCTGTCACTTCCTGGCAGGAGTGGCTTTGCCACCCAAGCGCACAGCTGTTCCTTTTCAATCATTACCACTATCGCTGTTTGAGACATGCTGCCCTCTGAAGACGTGCTCACCTTGGAAGATGGACCGAGGGTTGTAGCTAGAGCTTCTAAGGGGCTGTCAGGTAGCCTACTGTTCTGTGTGGTGGTCGAGCCGTTACACATTTATAACCACAGAGCCAAAGCGATTACGGACTGTCTTGTGGATGAACATATTCTGTCAGTTCGTACTACGAGAAATCTATAGGCAATGAACTGGAGCAATGAAATGTGAGCAGAAAAATATCCGAAAGCATCCTTCTTATCCTTTATTATTTTATTCAATTCATTATTTTGGAAGTGTAAAACTGTAGTATTTCTCTTACTTATTAGTTTAAACGGTACTCTTTTAATAATACATTATTCAGCTGTTTCCGATAACTGTTTGTATTCCTTATTTGATGCTTTGAATACGTTCACTATGAGGGCCTATTTTTGTACAGCAACATAAGAACTTCATCCTGTATATGTCCACTTTTTTACTTCTCTCAATGTGGGTGCCTAAGTAGGAGGCTATTAGAAAGTATATTGGGAGGTTAATTTAATATTAACTACCATATAATCGATTATTTGTTTTCTTCCATGTACGGTATATATATACAGAAATTCATTCCCATTGGTAGCCAGCTCATTTTTCCTGCAGTCACTTGAATTGGAGAGCTACGCATTCTTAACCGAGCGAGGTGGCACCGCGGTAAATGTGCGACTCGCATTCGGGAGGTTCTGGGTTCCATTCCCACTACGGCGCACTCTAACCCATGGGTTTTTCGTGGTTTCCCTGGATCGGCAGGCAAATGTTGGGGTGGTTCATCTTCTACCACGATTTTCCTGCCCCTCCTTTACTGCACCCATCATCCTCGTTTTCATCTGTTTCAGGGTTGCAGGACCAGGCGAAGGTGTGGCTGGGCGAGAGATGTGCGCTCTGTAGAGGTTTCTTCCCTGGCGTCGTTGCGAAACTGCTCACTTAGGACTCGCCTCCAGGCCCCCTTCGGGGGACCCCCGAGGTTTAGAGGCCTGTGGATGGACCCGAACGGCGTCGGATTCGTTCGTTATGGAAACGTTAGGGAACCCGTCCAGGCTTGCCCGTTGTCATCCCAATCTGGTCACCCATCAGGTTCTCCGTCTTCATCCCTCCGTCCCAGAGGTCACGGTAGAAGTAGAACTATTGTGGACTATTTGCGGTGCTCTGCCCCGGCTTCGGGGCCCAAGCTTTCGTCCGTACCCTTACCTTTAGCGGATCTTACCTTTTGGTCCCTATGAAGGAGGGCATCATTCTTTGTCCTCTCCTTCTTCTACCTATCTACTTACCTACTTATCTACCTACCCACACACCTATAATACAAGTAATATCACAAGAGGCTCTGAGATTGCCTATATCGGGAGAGGTCACACACTCGAGTAATATTTGTTATCACTGTTTAACAAATAAGAATAGAATTTAAGTAATATTCCTGTAGACTCGGCTCACAAAATTATTTTAATAATAACTGTATATTCTTTTTATGAATACTGACCTTAAACACTCAACCCGCAGCAGGCGAATGTGGATTTGGGGCTTAAATAGAAGACAAATGCATGTCGCGGCGCTAATCCAGAAGACAAATTCACTTCGTAGTGGTAAAGGGATTTCGTCATTTCACTGTGATATCCGGCTATGATTGGTCAAAATTTAACAATTTCTTTCAACTCGATCCATTTTTCTCAGCGTCACATAAGTTAAATAATAACCTAATATTGTTATTATTATTATTGTTATTATTATTATTATTATTATTATTATTATTATTATTATTATTATTATTATTATTATTATTATTATTATTATTGCTGTAGGGTGCCTTAAACAATCATTAGACTTAGATAATTTATTAAATATTTATTTTTCTTTGGAACAATCTGTTTTATTCTGTAACATATTTCTTTGGGGCAATGTATACAATGTTCAGGGCGTGTTTCTTCTGCAAGAACGAGTGTTAAGAATACTTTTTAAATTAAAGCCATTGGATTCTCTTAGAAATATCTTTAGATACTGTAAAATCTTAACATTCACACCTTTTGTTTACAAATCTGTTGTTTTATAACAAAACACTAAATGCTTTGTTTTAAATAAAGATGTACATAATTAACGAGATGCAATAGTGCAATCCACATTGCTCTGTACGGGACATATAAATTTACAGTCACCGATTTGTTCACTCAGTAATATTGTAAACATATTGCTTATTGAAATTATATAAGCATAATACTGTTGTAAAATTGCTTTTTTAATATTTTTTATAGTCTGTATGAATTTGATTGTTAATTATCATGTGTATGTTCATTATTATTATTTTATTATTATTGTTTGCAAATAGTATGATTGGTCCAGATGATACACGTTTATCACAGCCCTACAGGACAAAACTTGTGTATACTCTTTCATCTCAGTTAATGCTTTCGGTTCCTTATGGATTCTAAGATTATTACTGGGTTGTTATTATTAGCTTTTCTGTTTCTTTCTCCTTCTTTCTCATTAGTTAAACTTCCTACACTCTAGCGATTTACTTGTTTATCAATGCCTTTCCTCTAGTCTTAATCTTCATTAATGAATCAGTCCGGCTATTTCTCCATGTATCTTAAGAAACTATTTTTCATCTGGACGGGGGAACCTGTTCTGCATTCTCCTGCCTTGAGGATCAGGAGTCTGAATTGGAGTCATCCTGTCCTATATGATCTGTCTTCCAGAACTACGGAATCTCACCTGCCCGTTGTGAAACGAGCTTAATTTTTCTCTCCTCATTCCGAATAATAGGCGAAACTCAAATAATCAGATGTCATTGGGTACTCCCCACCAGTGACAAGGTAACGTTTCCTCAAAGGGGCCAGCTAGTTACAGTAAGTATGGGAAATGTAATGAAGGTTGCGCTACTGAAAATATTTTAAAATGTACCCTGCAATGATGCAACAGTTCCTTCTTTAAGCTACATACCTCATTATTTTGGAACCTGATACCATTTTGGTTTCTTGTGGCATTTTAATTAGCTCTTTTGCTAGAGCCACGTGGTATTTCATTAAATTATTATGTTTATAAGAATTCTAAAGTATTTTATGGCTATCTTTCCACGATTTATTCTATTAATTATAGATGTACCGAGCGAGGTGGCGCCGCGGTAACCTGTGCGGCTCACATTCGTGGGGTGCCAGGGCCGACCAATCTGACCGAAGGTTTCTTCGCGGTTTTCCTGGATCGCTAGGTAAGTACTGGGTCGGATAATTTGATCCGCGAATTTTCCTATCATCCCTTTCATCACTACATTTCATTTCCTTCTTTACCGCAATGAGTTGGTGACCCATCCTAGGTATGCTATAATCCAAAGTTGATTTGCTCCTCGACAGGCTAATACCACAATGCATTGGCTTATAAGTCCTTGGGGGTGTAAGTTCTACAAAGAGAAATAACTTCCGAAATATTTAATTATTCGCTAGTGCTCATATATTTGAATTGTTTGTTGAAATTATACTTTGAACATTATTTTGTACGTTTTTTTTACCAAGGATATACCCTATTTGAACTCAATAATGTTTGAACATCGGTTTATTTGGTTGCATGTGTCGTACAAGTTTTATGTGGTCTATTCTTCCAACCCTACACCCCAGTTTTGTGCCTTAGATTCACAATCGTTGACAGTTACTTGTAATTATAAACCTCTTATTCATTCTTAAATTCAATGTTAATCTCTCACTCTAAACGTATTTACTTATCTGCATCCGTTGCTTGCAGTTTTCTTCATCATAAGCCAGAGGAAATGTTATTACGATAATAATTTAACAATTTTGTTTTGCTGACTCTTAAAATTCTCACATTTTTATTTACACTCTACAACGTTTTTTGAAACGAGTCTAAGCTCAACATGTTAATGCTTTCATTTTTTTCAATGCCATTAGTTTCAAAATGCACAGGCAGCTTTGCTCCTAGCTTGCTAGGACCTTCAGTTTATTAACAAATAAACGAAGATACTGCCAAATGTGACTGAGTTCAATTTTGAAATTTCAGACTCTAATTATTCTGTGGGAAAACATAACTTCTGCACGCAACCCAATTTCAAGGAGTGTAAATGAATGGCAACAATTTCAAGGGGAGAAGGGTGGTTCAATGCGCGATTGCCTTATTTATTCATTTATTGACTCAGAAATAGAATAAGGAGGAAAACGAATGCTACAGCTTTAGGTACTACTTCATCTAGCGCATATTTGGTAGATTTTCTCCCCTGCATATTACCACAAATATATGTAAGAGCATTACATGTCACATTCCTGGTATAAGTAAAATGGATAGACTAAACTTGTACTTGTACGTCCTCACTTCTCAATGAATCTCACAAACTCCGCTAGCATGTAACAAGTTGTCTTCTATTATTTATGTTACTCTCCGTTACAAAAAATGTTTAAGAATAAGCAAGCAAGTTGTTAAAAAAATTACACTACATTGTTTTAAAGATATCTTTCTGTCCGAAATAGAAAACAAAAGGAGGAATCTTAAGCACGTTTGCGATAAAATTCACCAAGTGTGCACTAGTTTCTCCAGCTAAATATAAGTTTTAAATAAATCCTCGTATTAAATGCTCAACTTCTTAGGAGGAAAATTGTAGGGGTATAATTCTAACTTTTCTTAGTATGTACACGTTATCTTGCCTTCTCCGTAATATTTTGGCCCAGTTATTTATCTTAAATAATCTAAACAGCCTATACTTCGCATGAGTTTATCTATGCCAAAACTATGCCTGATAGTCTTTTAATGTTTCGGATATGTTCTGGAGTAGCCAGACGCTTTGATATTGCCGCTTCATTTCTTTCAAGTAACCACACCTTTCCTCACTGTACGATGTAAGATAGTTTAGACTTTCCTTATTATTTAACTTATTTCTAAACCTGCAAAATGTGTTTTCGTAAAGAAGAAAATGTCATCTTAATAATACACAGCTCGCGGGCATATCAATCCTAATCCTATTCCTCATGGCATCGTACTTTTCAGGTGACTTTCCTTAAAATCAACTTTGTTGTTACATGCATGTGCACATAGTAACCATTATACTTTACCTGGATTACTAGCATACTCTGAAAGTTCTTTTCTAGTCTCATCTAGATTAGGAGTGTAGAATAGCAAGGATCACGAACGAGAATGTTAACCTGCCTACATCTCACACTAGGCGAGGATCCATTGCCGGCGTCACCATTGTCGTCTCCTTTGCTCTCTCTTTCTCTACAGCGCAGAAGATAAATAACCCCGCAGTAATTGCGTGCGGAGCGATACCATATTTCATACACGCTATAAGCCATAACTTAGGAGGCAATTACGGTGAGTACGTCGTTTATCATCAGAGCTGGCGGAAAGGGGATGGAAAGGGTGGTGGTGATGGTGCTGGTGGTGGTCCTGGGGTGATGGTGGCTGTTAGAGATGGTGCTATAGAGATGACGTAGACTAAGGGGTGTGCTTTGGGATGAGGTGATATTAGCGTGTAAGGAAGAAAAAGGGGTTAGGGATGAACATTTTCTATGCGCTTGATTGGTAGTGGCGGACAAAGTTTATAAATCTGGCCACATTCAAATCCGCATGAGCGATATTGTCAGAAATTATTACAGAAAACCAGGTTTTACTTACTTCTAAGATTATACCTCCTAGGTACAAAAAAGAGAAACATGTCTTAATACTTCTCGTGAAAGTTATCTTACAATGGTGCTGAATTAAATTCTCAGATTGAAAGAAAACATTTCTAAAAAGTAACTGTTAATGGAATAAGAGGGAATAACCAGAGTTACAAAATAATATAACCTGAAACTGAACAGCATAATTTTATATAAATATTTTAATGTGTTGGGGTATAAATTCGAGTTACATGGAGCTAAACAACTCCTATTTACTTTTTCCCAGCTTCTGTACAATAAATGGGTTGGCAGAAAAACAATTCATTGAGGATAGTTTGCTTATGCACATATGAAACTAAATATACGAAACTAATTACCCATACCTTTTTTACGAAAATCCTACAACTTTCCTAATAGACTAACATACAGGTTGTTCTCCTTAGTATACGGGTAAGTCAATTGTGTAAAAACGTCTAAAGTAATTAAGTACTTATGGGTCGTTTATCTGGAGTTCAACGTACGGGGATCTGGTCAAAAAGACCCAGTAAAGTTTAATAATACACATGTATTTTAGATGTACAATATTTTATTATTAACACTGAAATCAGAAGTAAACATTATTTACCTGATTTGATAATCATTAGTTTACAAAGTAATGTAAAAATAAATTCATTCAAATTTAATTCAGTAACTCAAGTATCTGAACTCAAGATTTAAGCTATTTTTCACGCTACAGATGAAGAAATTGTTTTCAGTTCTTATTTGTATGTTTCGGAAATTCTTGGACACTGGAGTTTTATCAGTATGAAATCGCTGTAAAGACAGAGAGATGAAATTTAATAAGATTCTTCTCTAAACTAGTAGATACAGCTGAATTCTGAATGAAGCACACTGCAGTACTACCCTGATTGGTGATACCCCTGTTTTTATACCTTTTACTATTAATTATCATTATGAATAGCTCTGTTATAGCGTTCATTCCATTTGAAACTCTGGATTTATCAACCACTGCTTTACTTTTGGTTTCTCAGGCTTAGCTTCTCGTCCGGAGTCAACTAATGACTAAGAGTCCACCGCCAACCTGTGCTTATACTTTGGCTAAAGTCTGAATGTCTACATGGATTATAAAAAGTGATATAGTGTAACTAAGCCATCCATAAGTTTTCAGAAGATATATGTGCATTAACTCGATTTTTTACCAACCTTCAAATTAATTCTAAACAATAGCAGCGACGGTTTATCTTCGGAACTTACTGGATCTAAGTTTAATTTACCACACATTTTAAAATAATATAGCATACTTACAGATTTTAACAATTCTCTTTCTAAGCGTGCCGCAGGCCCAGAATTTCAAAAATATCCAGTGAAAGTGAAGGAGAGAAGCCTGAAGAGTGTATTTGTTTCTTTATTTGTTTATCTATTTACTCGCGTATTTTGGTAGAGTAAGAAAATCTGGCATTTTCTTCAATATCCTCACAACTAAATACTACAAAAGATAGCAGAATGCTAAACTTCAATTGTGTAGCACTATGCAGAAAAGTCTAACGCATTTTTAAAGTAAATATTAATACATTAAGTTCAATCTATAGTAAACAACTAAAACATTAAAGAAGAGGAAAAAAATAGCATGACAACAGAGGCATTACAAATAAACATGTTAACCACAAATATTTGTTTAATCTGGTGAATTAACCAAAAATTAAATAATTGTCTACTGTAGATAACATAGGAGAGAGGCCAATGGTTTGCGTTTATATGGAAACAGATAGAGAAAACAGGGAGAGATGCTATGCTAGGAGAGAGCTAAAGGAGGGGAAAATGCGTCTATATGGGAGAGATAGGGAAAGAAAGGAGAGATTCTAGGTGGAGCAGGGGCTGAAGCAGGGGGATGCGCTTTATATGAGAGAGGTAGGGAATACGATGAGAGACATTGGGCCAGACAGGGGTTGAGGGGTAGAGTATGCGTTTACATGGGAGAGATAGAAAAACAAGGAGAGATGTTAGGCTAGCAGAAGCTGAAGGGCAGAATGTGTATTTTATATGGGAGAGATGAAAAAAACGGGGAGAGATGCTATGTTAGGAGAGGGTTGAAGGAGCAAAAATGCATTTATATGGGAGAGATAGTGAAAACGAGGAGAGATGTTAGGTGGAGCAGGGGCTGAAGGAGGGAGAAATGCGCTTTATATGGGAGAGATGGGAAAACGACGAGAGATGCCATGCTAGACAGTGGTTGAAGGGCAAACTGTGCCTTTTATATGGGAGAGATAGGGAAAACGGGCTGAGATGTTATGATAAGAGAGGGTTGAAGCAACAGAAATGCGTTTATATGGGAGAGATAGTGAGAACGGGCGAAGATGCTATCATAGAATAGGGTTGAAGGAGCGGAAATGTGTTTATATGAGAGAGATAGGGAGGACGAGGGGAGATGCTAGCTGGCGCAGGGTTTGAAGGAGGGGAAATGCGTTTATATGGGAGACATAGGGAAAACGATGATAGGTTCTACGGAGGCTAGGGTTGCTGCATGTACAATATCCCCGTTTTCTCCAGGATAGCACCATCCAGCATTCAGCAGGTGAACAGATTCCATGGTTTGGATGCAGCATAGCTCCGTATGATTTCACAGGTAATTCAGATAGTATCGTAGATATTTAGGCTAATTCAGGTGGTATCACAGGTGTTTGTGATGATTTCGAGCAGCGATTCGTATCAGAGTTATTTAATGTAATTTTCGTGATTCAGCTAGTACCACAGGTACTTAAGTCATTTTAATAGGTAATTCAGATAGTAGCACAGGTATTTATGGTAATATAAAGAGCAATTCAATACCTTATAAAATTTTTAACCAATGCCACAACTTTTTATATACCTTAAATTCCATTTTTTCTACATCTTATAAATTTTATATGTTAAGCACTTAACGTGTGAGACCAAGAGGAATAGACTGCGCATTGGTAAGTCTTAGGGAACATAGAACTAGTCTAAACTAAGCATACATCGAACATCCTAACCTAAACCTGTCCATGCCTTACCTGCTCTGGAACATCTTCTCATCTATTTTATGCTGTCATTGCCCAACCTAACTAAAACGCAACAAAACGTAAACTCACGTATCAGAAAAACGTAAACCCACGTATTAGCAAAACGTGACCAAACGTAAGAGAACGAACCCAACGTATCAACAAACGTAACAAAGCGTAACCCAACGTATGAACAAAACGTAAACAAATGTAAACAAAAGCGTAACAGCAAAACGTAACAAAATATGAGAGGTCCATTCATAAGCCAACCTAAACTAATCAATCTTTCATAACTTAGACAATATGTATGCAGGCCTAACCTAGCCTAGACTATCGTCACATTGTCTATTGCGTCCTCTCATCGTCTAAACAAATAAATATCATCCTGACCTGATGTTAAGCATTCTAACCTAAGCAATCTTTGATTGTCCTGTCATCATCCATCTGTCCTGTTATAACTTGAAAAATAACCAGCTAGACCGCCACCTAATTGTCTTTTCCAACCTATCACAACCTAGACTAAGATAGCCTAAACAGCCATTGCACTAGCTAACTATCCCTATCATTGTCCGTCCTAACCTAACATGGAAGAACACTCTTATCATCTTCTCTTAGGCTTCCGCGGCCAGCGGTTTCTGGTATGCCCTGCGTCATATTAACTATCTTGAATAGCCAACGCTTCGACCTCTTGCTAAGGTCGTCCTCAGGGCTTCACTGCACCACATGATAAGCCAGATAAGCCATTTATTGAAAACGATATCCCTGTGGCTGTTACAATGAAAGCAGCCATACAGGTAAAATTTACACCAGGTTACAAAAAACAGTATATTTACACAAAACAATACAAGGGCGGCCAACTGCCCCCACACGGAACAGCCCCAAAGAACCAAAATGATAATAGGTACAAGATCAAAGGAAATAAGTTAGCATTCACCAGAATACAACATGGAATGTCCCGCAAATAGGTTATAAAAGCAGTTTAAAATGACACAGTACAAGAAACTAAACACTCAGTATCTCTCACACGCACTATGCCGACAGGAGAATAAACACTGCAGCGGGAACACGTACAACAGAAAACAAGAATTAAAACTGTCAAACACGGTGGTGTTTCCGGTGACGAGGCTCGACCGTGCCTACATATGTCCCTGATCAAGAGGTTTAGAATGCCGATGAATTGAAGTCCACAAGCGGCGGCCGCAAATGTGCACGACTTCTTCCAATGTGGGCATCTGTAGCTCAGTACGAATGGCCTAATTGGAGGTAAGCAGCGGGATCCGAAGCATCCGACGGAGACTCAGATTCTGAATACGTTGAAGAGCCAACCGGCTACTGCGCGGAATGCCAGCCCAAGCCACACAGGCATAGAGTAAGGAGCAGCGGATAAATTCGGTGTACAAAATGAGCTTAGAGCGAATGCGAAGCTTCCGGCTGCGGAAAACCCGCTGGCAAAGATGAAGGCGGGCCCGACCCTGGGCACGAATATTGGTGATATGAGGGTGCTAGGACAGGGTGCGATCAGGAGTTACACTGAGATAGCGAGTCTGTTGACGACACGGAAGAGCTTGCCCAGCCACCTGAAGATAAAGCGCAGGGATCTTATGCTTCTTGGAAAATAGCAGAAATGGCATTTGGCGGCATTAACAGCAATTTTCCACAGCTCAAGCCAATCGAGGAAGCTGGAAACGAAGCGCTGGAGTGCCAACTGCTCATATCGCAGATTCTGCAATGGTGGTAAAGAGCATCATCAGCGTACATTAGAACGTGACACTGTGGTGAGGAGGAAAGTAGAGGAAGGGAGGAAAAGTAGAGATGCAAAGGAGCCGAGGGTTGCGAGAGCCAGATACGCAACCAGCCTGCGACCAAACGAGCATGAACGGGCTGAACGGTGGAATTTACGGTGAAGCAACGATCCAAAGCAGAAGCAAAAATCTCGGCTTTACCTTCAGAAGTGGTTACAGGCCCGGCCGGTGAGTGAAGGGCCTCGATATGAGGAGAGCTAGAGGAAGAGAAGCGAAAACTGCGTAAAACCCGCCAGAGGGAACCCCCCCCCCTGATGCGATGTTCGGAGCATCCCTTCTTCCCAGGCACACTCCTGACTCAGCAGCAAAGTGTCCTGATTGGCAGATCGAAGCCGATGGACAAGACGATGATAAAGAGGCAAATGGGAGTGATGCCAAAGGCGCATCAGCTGACGACAACAGGCAACAAGATACGACGGAGCGGGACTTTTTTCGAGTGGAGGAGAAAATGATTTAATCACTGACCTCAGCCCCGATGGGAGTCGGGACTGAGAGTGTGGGACTCACAGTGAATGGCATACCCACTAAAAACTCCTCCATCGGATTGGAAGGAAAGGGTTTGCTGCGGTACCGCCTAAAGCACCCTCGCATTCCATGGTGAAGGTTGAAACTGGCCCGCAGTGCGGTCACCAGGGGAGTGAGGAGTTATTGCCGGGAGGCAGACTTGACCAAGGCCCAGTCTGCCCCCGCAGCGAAGTCAAGGTGAGGATATTAGGAATTTTAGGTGATGATGAATTAATGTGGCTTCAGCGTGTAGCATTCTTGTAGGTGGTTGTACTCTTGGAGGTCTAAGAAGTTCTTTCTGTTGAAGTCGATGGTGTTTGTTGGCTCCTGAATCTTGCAAGTGCCTCATTAAGTACGTTGTGGTGTGTGTATTCGCCCTTGTGAAGCCGAGTGTAGTCCTCGAAGAAGCGCAGGTTGCGACGGGTCCGTTCACTCCGAGGAGAGAGCGGCGTAGCATCCATTGGAGAGTTGTCTGCGGAGTTTTTACTTGGTGGCGAAGACTGCTGCGGTGTTATTGTGGTGGTGGAAGTCTGATGGCTGAGGATACTATGTAGTTCTGTTACACGCTTCTCCGGAGATTGGAGGAGCGTGTGGAGTTGGTTCAGCTTGGCGGTGTTTCGAGTTGCTAGTGTGTGCAGGTCTTGTAGTGTGGCTTTCAGCTGGTTGTACCGGCGGAGACGGGCTTCGGCTTGTTGTTCAGTGTTAGCTGCGATGCGTCGAATTTCCTCGGCCATGCTGCCAAGGCAACCGTCTAAGTTGAGGATCTCAGAGCGTAGTTCCTGGTGTGTGCTTGAAGGCGCTGTGGAGTTAACTCTGGATGGAGGTGGCTGCTGTGGTGGTTGCCTTGTAGAGGGCAGAGCCTGAGAGGGCGCTGGTGCGGCTGATGGCGGCTGTGGCACAGTCCTGGTTCGGCGTGGATACAGAGGGCACTGTGCCTGGCCTGTATAGTGGCTGAGGCCATTACAGGTGGCACAGTACCTTCGGCGGCGGAGATCGTGCAGTCTGAAGTCAGCTGTGAGGTTGCTCGATCCGCAGTAGTGGCATCGTGGCGGAGCTGTGCAGTGGTCAGCATCGTGTCCAAATTGGCAGCATCGGCGGCAGGGCTGATGACTTCCTGATCGGCTGGCCTCTATTCGAAAAACCCACACTAATAAGGGCAGGCCCGTCCTCAAGGCAGCTTCGCAGTCGGCCGAGTCAGCCATAACCAGGCGGACGAGTGTTGTGACGCCCCTGGACGAGGTGATGTGGCTGGCCTTCAAGGCAGAAGGCCAGTTCTGTCGAGCGGCGCTGAGTATGAATCGGGTTGGTAGGTCCCGGGGTGCTCCG
This sequence comes from Deroplatys truncata, assembly GCA_030765065.1. NCBI lineage: Eukaryota > Metazoa > Arthropoda > Insecta > Mantodea > Mantidae > Deroplatys > Deroplatys truncata. The sequence goes on along the minus strand of CM060990.1, from coordinate 530,433,143 downwards.
TAGACCACAACGCTACATCCTGTAGGATGAGCGATGTGTGGCGATGGTGCAGTCGACGTCTGTGATGATGACTGCGTCTGGAGGTGCTGTGTGATGCAGACTCCTCGTGGAGGAGACTGCGTTGTCGGCGGAGTCCGGTGTGCTGAGTAGTGCGTGATGCTGATGAGTTGTGTAGATTTCAGTTGCGCATGTGGCGTAGCGGTTACCGTGACGAAGGACGGCCCGGACACCGGCGGTGGTGTGGCGGCTTTGTCGACTGGTGTCGGTGGAACTGCCGGCGTTTCAGCGGTGGTGGAGATCGGAGAGCAGACTTGTGTCGTTGATGGTGCAGTCGGTACCTCGGTGGTTACCGGGGCAGCTGCGGAGGATCCTTCCGGCTTCTTCTCATCGAGGCGGCGATGCTTCTTTCTCCCCATCTCTCAAGCCACATAATCCTCAGCGGGACTTTTTTTTCGAGTGGAGGAGAAAATGATTTAATCACTTACCTGAGCCCCGATGGGAGCCGGGACTGAGAGTGTGGGACTCACCGAGTCGTCGGCATACCCACTGAAAGCTCCTCCACCGGATTGAAAGGAAAGGTTTGCTGCGGTACCGCCTAAAGCATCCGCGCAGTCCGAGGTGATGGTTAAGACTGGGCCGCAGTGCGGTCGCCAGTGGAGTAAGGATGTTTGCTAGGAGACAGGCTTGACCAAGGCCCAGCCTGCCCCCTAGCGAAGTGAAGGAGAAGATAGTTGGGATTCCAGGTGATAATGTGGTTAATGGCGTTTGGGTTTTCGGTGAGGATATGGATGGGAAGAGGATTGGGAGGGGTGTGGCATCACATGGGATTCAAGGAAGTTCCGGAATAGGATGTAGCCTTCTTGCAGGTGGTCGTAGTGGGAGAAGAGCGCCTTGAAGTTCTCGGTGATGGAGTTGTTGGTGCTGGTATGCAGCCCTCGAATCCCTTCAACTGAAGCGCCGAGGGCGCCCAGTCTCGTGGACCGGTCATCGCTGCCGTCGGTGTAGGGTTCGACAAGGTGACACTCGATTCTTTCCAGCTTGCGCTGGGCCGACGCGAGAACCCCATCTTCGTCCTGAAGCTTGTAGATCTTGTTGGTGAGAGCAGTGATCACCCTGGCTGAAGTTCGCTGCTTGGCCTCCACGGCCGAAAGGCACGTGAAGGTTGCACGGCTCACCTCAGCCAGTTGTGAGGTGAGGTCCTGTATGCCTACCTGTATGGCTGACAGGAGGCGTTGAAGTCCATGGTGCGTTTCGTCTGTGATGCCGCTGGTCAAGTGCTGAACCCTCCCTGAGGGCTGTGTCAGGTGGGCGTCTGAAGTTGCTGGTGTCACTGTAGTTGCTGGCGTCGTTGACGGTGCTGGTGTTGTCGTCGGTCTTGTAGGTTGTCTGTTCCGGGGATACAGGGGGCAATGTGCCTGCCCTGTAAAATGTGTGTTCCCGGAGCAGGTGGCGCAGAAGCGTCGGCGTCGTGATGGGTGCAGGCTGACGTAAGGGAGCCTGACCCACAGTAGTGGCATCTGGGCGCAGCGTTGCAAGCTTCTGCTGTGTGCCCAAAGGCAACACAGCGTCGGCAGGGCACGGGACGATCACCTCTAGTGGCCTCTGCACGCAGGGTTCTCCCAAGAAGAGGCAGACCTGTGGCTTTGGCCGCTTCCACGTCCGATGCGGCTCCCAGATGCAGGCGGACCAGCAATGTTGGGCCTCTTGTAGAAGAGTTGCGTGAGGCTCGTATTGCCGAGCGCCAGTGTTGTCGTGCCCCTTCCAGCACATAATGAGGTGGCAGGTCTCTGGGCACCCCACAGATAACGACGCTGTGGCGTCCATCTATCCGGGAGTGCGCCGGCGTCGTTTGTCGTCCCAGGTCAGTTGCCGGGCGGGCAGCTGGTGGCGTCGGTGGGTTCTCCGTCGTTGAAGAGGCAGAGGTAGCGGTGATTGGCCGCTGGGCTGCTTTCTTTGGAGAGGCCCGGTCAGTAGCTGGAGGCGTCTGCGTTGTGGCGGTGACCATCTTCGGCATAGAAGGCCGAGGGGACGGGTCAGCTACTGGCGGCGTCTGTGTGCTCGACTCCCGAGGAGCCGAGGCGGCGGCGGTCTGCGTTGCAGTACAGGCCATCTTCGGCCTAGAAAGCCGAGAGGTCTGAGTCGCAGAGGATGTCAGTTTCGGCTTTGGAGGCCGAGGCGATCCTGATTGGGCCGGCTCGGGAAAGAGGGCGTAGCCTGCTGCGGCCGGCTGCTCCCTCTACAGTAGCGGCGGAGGTTCGGCGGTTGCCGTTGGGTCTGCGGTGATCCCCGTGGCCCATTGTCGTGCCCAGTTGTTCATGTCGGCGTTGAGGTGCATCCTGCGTGGTCTCTGGTACAGAGAGCTGCGTAACGGCGGAGCTGACATCTCGAAGTCCCGCGGGACATGGCAGGCTGGCGGACCCACTCTCCGGCACGGACCTGCGGGAAAACGCATTACACGCCATATACATGCAGTCAATCATGTAACAAGGAGGCACTTAGGCTTGCGATTGATGATTTTATGCCGACAAATAGGAAGTGTCAAATTCCTGATCCTTTTAGGATAAAGGCGCCACAACTCACAGCATGTGGACAGATTTGCCGGAGAACTTCGAGCGCGACAACAGGACTACAGGGGGGCACCAGAAGAACCCGACTAGCCTTATAAAGGCGCGAAGAAGGGATCAGAGCCAGCGCAGCGTTCGGGAGTAGCACAGCGTTTGTTGCTTGTCTCTCCTGCACTTGCTGCCACCGGCGGAGGCCCCTTCGACCGGCTCGCATTGCCGAGGCTTAGGACACGCACAAACAAGTCCTCCTGTGACTCAGCTGACTAATAGGATAGATAAGCACGTCCGCAGCTAACAGTCTCTGACTGGAACCATAAAGCGCCCTCGCGGGTAGGACTTCTGCTCTTCGGGCTTTTTAGCGCTCTTTGGCTGTTCTTTCTCTTCGACTCTACTATCTTTTTCTCTTTTCATGGTTGTAAGCCCCCAGTTAGGTAGCTTAAGCTTTCTCTACTCTTCCAACTTCCTAGATTCATTTACATACTTATTTTCGTGTTACCCCTACAATGACCAAGCAGCGCAAGACCATGAAGGGCTCCCCGTCGGGGATGTGGGTCACCAGGCAAGCGGTTTTTAAGACCCAGCTTCAGTTTGGTTCTTCTGCTGTTCCTTCTGCTCCTACTCCTCGATCCTCCGCACCTACTCCTCGCTCCTATGCACCGACTCCCCGTTCCTCTGCACCTACTCCTCGCCCCTCTGCACCGTCTCCACGCTCCTCTACACCCACTCCTCGCTCCTCCGCGCCTGGTTCCTCTGCACCGACTCCTCGCAACTCTGCACCCACTCCTCGCTCTACCCTTAACCCCGCTGGTATGGATAGCAGCCCGGTTGTGATTCCATGCCTGCCCGTCACCCCGACTGCCCTTGACTCGCCACTCCCTGCCTCCCGTTCATCCTCGTCCTCTTCCGTCCTCTCTTGTGCCCCTCAGTCACTGCACCCCCTCTTCCTGTCTCCCCTGTCCGCGGCCCGTCCTCTCCTATCCCTGCCCTTCTTGCCCATCCCATCCCTCCCCCTCCTGGTTTCCTTCCTCTCCCAACCCACTCCCCCGACAACCCGTCACTCACCCTGACTCTCCTCGCCCTGGCCCCAAATCCGCTTCCTTTTCTCCCCAGCCCGGACCCTCATCCAGACCCGACCCCATTTCCGCCACCCCTATCCTCTCTCCCCTTCCCCTCCCGCTACTATGCTGATGCCCTCATCGTCATCCTTCAGCCTCCGATCTATGTCTCCCGTAATCTTTCTGCTTCTCTGTGCAGGTTAATGGAGGAATTTGATGCTGCCTGCCCCGAAGAGGGTTACGTTATCTCAAGGGCCCCGATATCTCGCGACTTCTTGGTGCGAACCAGGACTGTCGCAGATTACGGGCACTTGGTTGCGTTCCTTCGCGAAAGGCGGGTAGCCTTTGAGATGACTAGAGCTACGCAGAACCAGATCGACAGGGCGGTCGTGAAGAACGTCCTCTTCGACGGAACAGAGGAAGCCATCAAGAGGAAGCTGACGATGGCGCACCTGTCGGTCCTCCAAGTGGTCCAGCTCCGAAGATTCAGCAGGGACAGGACAACTCTTCCGATGTACCTCATCGACGTGGCGACCGCTGACGACCTAGACAGACTACGGATGCTCGAGTACGTCCTTCACTTCCGGGTGAAGATTGAGCCCTACCACAGCCCTATCATCGCGGTCCAGTGAAACCGGTGCCAGCAGCGGCGGCATACGGCAGCGAGGTGTACGGTGTCAGCTCCGGTGTGCTCGAAGTGCACTGGGCCGCATGAGTCGGCATCTTACGATGTCTCCCCTCCTGAAAAGGAGTGTGCTCTACGTCGCAGACGGGGCCATGAGTCCCGCTATCGGGCATGTCCAGAGTACCAGCGGCAGGTTGCTCTGGTTCGCAACCTTCAGGAGGGCAAGGCACGTAGTGGGGGACCGGCAAATGTGCGCCCATCACCGACGGCCGTCCAGGTGGCTCGATCCAGAGCTACGGCTCCACAAGCTACCGTGTGCGGGCTGTAGGTGGCCTGGTGGCGATCGGGAGAACAGGAGCTGGCCCAGGACCGGAAGGAGCAGCCACAGCCACCCAGGGACAGAAGGCGAGATCCTCCCCGACAACAGCCGCATACGACCGAAGACCCTAGACGAACCTACCACAGAGAGATGTACCAGGAGGTACTGCAACGCGGGATAAGCGATGAAGATCTGATTGAGACTTGCACCCACGTGCTCCGTCATCTCATCGAGAAGCCGCCGGAGACCCGCTCTATCCTCTCTACCTACGCCGACTTCTTCCAACTCCTCACCACTCCTGGATTCCTTAATGGCCCTTAAACCCATCCTCAAAATACTCACTTGGAATGCTAGAGGCTTACGTAAACGAAAGACAGAAGTTTCAGACTTCCTAAATGTAAACAACATATAAATAGCACTTATCACCGAAACACATTTAGACATCAACATTAGATTTAACATACCGGGTTACATTACTCACAAGAAGGATAGGAACATTCTCGGAGAAGGAACAGCCATTATCATAAAACAAAACATAGTACATGACGTAGCTTTACTCCCACAATTTGCGACCCTAGAAGCAATAGGTATATTCATCACCATCGAGAATTCCCGAACACTAGTAGTAGCGGCGTATAGCCCAACTGGGCCAATAGACACGGGGGAAATTGATCAAATTCTCCAAATAAACAACAGAGTACTGATTGCAGGAGACCTCAATGCCAAGCACCAAATTTGGAACTGCAGGCACACCAACAAAGTCGGAAATGCATTACTCCAGCACGAAAACAACTCTGACTACATAATTCATGCTCCCAACGAGCCCACCTAATCCCCTTTGCAAGAAATCAAACCTCTGACATCCTGGACATAGCAATAATGGCCAAGCACATCAACCCAAGAATTACCCTGCAAGTTAGAAACGAACTATCGTCTGACCACCTCCCAGTATTAATCGCTTTAGAAGTTCCGATTCTGATGACACAGCCATCACCGAGATACAATTACACAAAAGCAAACTGGGAAATTTTTGAACGCACAATTAGCGAAAACCTCCCCCAGGAACAACTCAACTTCAAAGCGGAGCTCGACGCGGCCGTAACCCAGTTCGAACATGTCATCAAGCTGGCAACAATTACGGCAGTCCCAGTACACGTACCAAACACATTCGACACCAAGCTTCCAGCAGACCTTAAAGCGCTGGCAGCAGAACGAAATCGAGCAACACGAAATGATAGAAAACACGCCACATAGTCGATCCCGAAGGCTTCCGTAACCTCAACCACTTGGTTAGGCAAAGAAACTCAAATTACACCGCCCAACATTGGCAGAACACGCTTGACAGTCTGGTTCACGATTCTCACTCAGTATTGCGCATTGCGAGATGCTTGACCGGAGATAAAGAACGCATACCCCCACTACACCACAACCGAAAAATAGCAACCACAGACCAAGAAAAAGCCGACACACTGGCTAATGCGCTTCAAGACACTCTTACCCCGAATGACACTCCATCTTGTCCACAATTCACAGCAGACACAGAGATGGAAACCCGCCACTTCCAACAACAACAATCGCACAACTTAGTTCGTAAAACCTGCCCATCCGAAATTAAATGGCTAATAGAACATCTATCCCAACGAAAAGCCCCGGGACCAGACAAAATACCTAATATAGCTCTTAAACACCTACCCGATGATGCATTACATCTATTAGCAAAAATATTGAACTTTCTATTAACACAAGGGCTCCTCCCCGAAAGATGGAAAATTGCCCACGTACTTTACTTCCCGAAAAAAGCAAAAGAATCTTTCCAATCCGAATAAATATCGCCCTATTAGCTTACTGAACTCATCAGGCAAGTTGCTAGAAAAAGTAATACGCAGCAATCATTAAGCGCGATATCCTAATCCCGGAACAGTTCAGTTTCCGAGCGAAACACTCAACGTCCTTACAACTCTTAAGAGCAACAGAGAACATCACTTACGGTTTCAACATACGAAAGTCCACAGGAGCTTTACGCCTCGACGTGGAATGGGCTTTCGACAAAGTATGACATGCGGGAATACTGAAAAAGCTAGCCTCATTAGTCATTCAGGACTCGCTAGCAAAACTAATGTCTAACTACCTGAAGGACAGAAAGTTTCAATCCTCAGTGAACAACAGCCGGTCCTCCATTAGACCCATCAAAGCGCGCGTCCCTCAAGGAAGCATACTCGGGCCTCCACTGTTCAACTTATACATAAACGACATCCCCAAAACTGCAAACACCACCCTCTACATATACGCGGACGATACAACAATGATGGCGCAATCGTTCCAACCACAAATTATACACACCCATCTCCAAAATGCTCTCCAAGAGCTGGAGAGTTGGCTTACGAACTGGTGGATCAAAGTAAATGCCCCAAACACCCAAGCAATAATCTTCACAAAACGAACAAATGACAGATTCCCAGGACACAATTTACAACCACTCACACTCTTCGGTGAGAACATAAACTGGACAGCCAATGTAACATGGCTAGAGCTAAAAATGGACCAAGGCTTGACTTGGAAACCCCACATAAACCAAGTCGTGGGGAAAAGCAAATGCCCAATTGGGCAAATTATACCCTCTAATAAACCTAAATAATCAACTAAACCTTAAATTAGGCCTAACCCTCTACAAAACACTAATCCGCCCCATTCCAACCTATGCGGCACCTTTGTGGGGATACGCCGCTAAAACACACATCAAAAGACTACAAACTTGCCAAAATAAAATCTTACGCTCAGTATCAAAAGTGCCAACGATAGCTCCCGCTGACATACTACATGATGAACTAAATATGCATACAATCAAGGAATTTATTAAAAAGCTAACGTTTGACACATACAAAAAGCTTCCTACACATCACAACGCTCATATTCACAACCTAGGTAACTATACGACAGAAGCAAATAAACATAAGCGTCCTCTCTCAATTTTCGATCGAAAACTATTCCACAACGCGACAGAGCCTAACATCCAAGAATTCCTAGACAACCTCCTGAGATACCCCTAAAACACCAAATTACCAAGAACAAGACTAATCTCACTACACGACCTTCTCACCGTTACAGAGTTCCAGTCCATACAGCAGTCTTCAAATCCTTGCGCTACCCAGCCAAGGCGGCACCGGGAGAAGAAGGCCTCCCCGCGTGACACACTCGTGCAGCTGCGCCGAGATGGGTTGGCTGTTTATCTGTGTGGGCACAACGACCAACGGCTTCAACCAAGGACTACGAGAAGACGAGCAAGACAGCCTTGCAACACGGACGTCCCAGGATATCCTCCTGGCTGAAATATTTGACGCTCTTCCCAAGGGAAGGAACTCAGAACTCAAGACGAGTGGCTATTCTCATAGCCTAAGAGTATTTCCATAAAACGTTTGCTCTAACATAGGTTAGGTATACAATAATAACGACTGCACTAATCTACAAGAAAGCAAACCTCAGTAATTCCATAGAATGTAACCAATTATTATAGTATCAAATTACCTAGTGTAATGCACGATTCATCACACGGGGTTACTCAGGGCATCCAGTAATGTGTAATTCCGGGTAACTAACTATTGACGCGCTCGCATGCAATGCATGCCAGCTACACACCTTTCATTGACTAACCAGGGTGCTATGCGGGACCGGACTAAAATGCACGATATTACTAATAGCTACCACACACTAACACGTGGTGGGGTTTTTTAGTGGGTATTCCGTGCTTTGAGCGGCGAGCACCACATATCCCCCCAGCCATTGCACACCGGCTGGGGGTCGAACGCAGCAATGTATTTTCCGCCCACGGGAAAGAAAGCATGTGGTGCAGTGCAGTCCTGAGGTCGACGTCAACAAGAGGTCGAAGCGTGGCTATTCAAGATAGTTAATATGACGCGGCAGATACCAGAAACCAGTTATATCACTCTTATCATCTAATTGGGGAGCCTATCATAACATCGACGGATACATACTGTCGTGACCTCTAAACACACTAGCTCAATGGGGGGTAGAGCGACTCGCAACTCGGGTACCGAAGAATCTAAAAGTTAAATAATTTATATTATGCGAGGTCACGACGAGGGAGGCAGCTAAGAGAAATGTGAAAAATATTAGGAAATACCTAGTAAAAGGATTACTACATGGTGTAGATGAGAGAAGGGATCTATCTACTATGATAATTTAAACATAAGGACGATGGATGGTAAGTGGGTTTATTAATATAAAGGGATACAGTACCTCCTTGCTTCCATGTCTGCCGGTGAGGACGCCATGCTTGGACGCATGGGTAGCGCGCACACTACAACCTGCCTCTTCCAGTAACTAGCCACGACTGTCGTCTACTGACTGACTCAACCCACGCTAACTCGGCGTGATGACGCTATCTAAAACTCGTTTATCCCCACCACTCTTACGCAATGCCCGATCTGGGCAGCCAAGTCACGTACGCAACAATACTTGTACGTCACATCTCCCCCTGGCTACCCAGATCGACGTCCCCGTCGACACAAGCAGGATTTTTTATGTGTGGTTCATGTGTAAACAATTACAAAGACATAAATTCAGAAAAAGAAATATGACATACTATACAATCTGGTTACTGGTGATTTACAAAACTAATATGGAGCAGAAATGTCTCTCAAAGACGTTAAAGGTTTACTAAAACATATGTTGGCTGATTTAAACATTTTGGAGTCTCGTCGAGTGCCACCGATGATTTAGTTTGACAGATTGCCTAAGTATGAGTACCCCGCACACGCACACTACACCGTACTGCCACTGTTACATACACACTACACTGCACCTGGTTGTTCCGACGTAACTGTTTGTGGGTGGAATTTCCTCATCACCCACAACGACGAATTTTCAGCTGCAGAGTCTTTCTGGTGCTGCAAGTCGCTGAAGATGTGGGGAGAGCAATCGCTATCTTGGACTCACCCCAAAATAGTGGCTGCTTATGCCACTGCAGTGTAGTGGATGAACGACTGCTCTCCTCTGGTGTATCTGGAACCTCTGGCGTGTCTGTCGAGTGTCTGGACACCCGAGCTCCGGAATCAGCAAAATCACTATAACATAAATCACAGAAGGATAGAAATTGTGCTCCAGTATATCATCATACATAAAAGAAACAAGTAGTATGTCATGTACAGTAATAAGATTTGAAAATGCCAAAAAGTTTACAATCAATCAATTATTTTATTATAGGGCAAGGGAAAAAAATGACTACACGTTGACATAAAAACTGAATTTTACAAGGGGTTACCATCCAAAATTTAACACAAACTGCTCTGGAAACCAAATACAGAGACATAAGAGGGCCAGAATACATAAACATTATATCACTTACATTGATTGTTTACATACAATAACACAACACAAATATAGTAACTTATTTGGGATCCCAATATGATATTTTTTTTTTAAAAACCAGCTGGTACTACTAATGAAAAGAAAAGGATAAGTGCACTTACAATACATTCATACATGACAATGAAATGGAATGATTCATACTGACCATGGCCCAAATTATATACAACACTCACTTAAATAACTAACCAAAACTACTATGTGCATTACTACAGACTTCAAAAATAAATCCACAGTACATACGTCAAACTACACCTCATTACATTCTTTCAACTACAATACTCATGCTCTACTGTCAAATATAAGTTCTCCTCTACATTACTATCTCATCCAGCTCATTATGATCAACATCATCATTATTTCAATCATCATCATTATCATCATAGTTTTCAACTTTCTCGTATACAGTAATTACTGAGAAAATAAAACATCTTCACTGACGTGTCTCATTCAACTGGCTGCAAAGTCAAAAATACCTGACATAGGCATAAACTTAAAGAGATCACATTAACATTTCAGGAATGACACAAATAACATGGCATTATACTGTTGCATCCACATCTACCGAATCAAAATTAAGCTGGAAAATAGATGGTATTAAAACTCGTTATGTAAGATGGTACTAAATTTGTTGCATAAACACAAAAAAAATTATTCTCATTGCATTCAATTCATTACATTTACTCTCTCATGTGAATACATCACACACGCTATACTGGGCACATTTCAGCAACACCAATAAGCAAAATCTCTCAAATCATCACATCAAATCGAATTTCCCGGTACACGTAGCCCTCCCGAAAAACTCAAACATTTACACTTCAACTATCGGGGTTACACTTTGGCACTTCCACCGAAGCTGACATCAACTCATCTCATCTCTCACATTACAACCGTCGGGGTTACTCTTAGGCACTTCCACCGAGGCAAATATTAACTCATCTCTCACACTACACCGTCGGGGTTACTCTTAGAGAGTTCCACCGAGGCAAATATTACATATACTATCACATAACCTCACAAACGTACACACACACACACTATTCATGCAACAATTTTCTGCAAAGAAAAAGGATCACAGCATCATAATGAAACCCAAAATCACCCAAATCAAACCGAATGCAACAGAACAAAGCACATCATTACCAAAGCAATACTGTCACATAACATTCCTGAAAATAAAAGCTTAATTAAGCACACAGTACCCATCAAACACATTCACTGTAGCATAACATAACGAACCAAATAATTTGCAATGCCCAAAACAGAATTCAAAATTTTAGTTACACAAAATGGTGATAAACATTCAATTTAGCAGAGACATTCATAGCACACATTATTCCTGAAAAGCAAAGCTTAATTAAGCATTAGTCAGTGAAATAAAAATTTAGCATACCTGCCTGATTTGTGACACTTTTCAATTGTGCAAACTTTGGCACACACAATGTTCACATACTTACAGGTTTGTTTATTTGTTATTCCTTTTACCACAAAATGGTGCAACTTTCCAAAATCTGGTAACACACATATAGCTGATCCATTAACATCCAAGTCCTACTGGTCCATATTGGAGGCACATTAAACCTATTTAGGTGAAGATACTGGCAAGACTGGTAGTAGCTGAAACTTTTACTTAAATTAGTCATTTTAAAATACTTTCCCCCAAAAATATTCATTGCGTAACTAGATAAACCAAACATGGCAACGGTGAAGCAAAATTATCATCATTATCTTCACCACTATGCGTATCACGATGATCATACAATGCACAAATATGAATTTTTTAATATATATGCTCTTGACTTCTTTCTTTTTATTATTTTATTATTTCAAACAGATGCACCTCACTTTTTATACACACGCAAGTTTAAATACGCAACACGCGAACTTTAAAATATTTGCTTCACAATCGAGTCGTTAACAAATTATAAGACCACGCAATCAATGACGCAATGTTACGTACACCAGCTAACACACGCAACTATATTATCAAAGTTACAAAAACACATTTTACAGAATTCACAAAAGAATTAATTTAGAATCCACGGTACAAACAATTTATCACCGAAACAGAATTTAGCAGAAGTGAAGGCAAGGTAAGGGGAAAAATGGAGCCAAAGGTTTTACCGCCACGCCACGCCACCGACAGACAATGCAAAAAACTTAAAAGTGAACTTGAAATTAAAATACAAACATGGGACTTTCAAAAAACAATGAAAGAGGAATTTAGAAGAAAAACCACAAATTACAGCACCAAAACCCTTACCATTAAGCCACCAAAAAAATTAAATTTTCTAACGAACACGTGGAGGACCAAAAACGCTACATTTTAGAGAAAAAATTTTACAGTTCAAAATCTCAAAATATTTCTCCTCCACCAAAATACCCGGCGACTCACGCCAAAATGTCGTGACCTCTAAACACACTAGCTCAATGGGGGGTAGAGCGACTCGCAACTCGGGTACCGAAGAATCTAAAAGTTAATAATTTACATTATGCGAGGTCACGACGAGGGACGCAGCTATGAGAAATGTATAAAATATTAGGAAATACCTAGTAAAAGGATTACTACATGGTGTAGATGAGAGAAGGGATCTATCTACTATGATAATTTAAACATAAGGACGATGGATGGTAAGTGGGTTTATTAATATAAAGGGATACAGTACCTCCTTGCTTCCATGTCTGCCGGTGAGGACGCCATGCTTGGGCGCATGGGTAGCGCGCACACTACACAACCTGCCTCTTCCAGTAACTAGCCACGACTGTCGTCTACTGACTGACTCAACCCACGCTAACTCGGCGTGATGACGCTATCTAAAACTCGTTTATCCCCACCACTCTTACGCAATACCCGATCTGGGCAGCCAAGTCACGTACGCAACAACACTTGTACGTCACAATACAGCGTATAAACGTTTCCTTAAATCATGAAATTGAACGCTTTTGTAGGAATTGAAAAACTTGTTCAACCATTTCTCTCGTTTCCACAGTCATTTCGCTATGTTTTAGTTAGTTTGTAATGCTTTGTAGTCTTTTCAGTTTATGGAGGGTTAGTGCACATTACAACCCTTCTGTCATGTCTTTTCAGATTTTTCTCTAATATTACAGTAGTTACTAATGTTTTTACAGTCTAGCCTTCACTATTTACAGACTTTAGGGGTATTTGGTAGTTATATTGTTATACATTTCAACTGAATTTGTAAACATTTACAGTAATTTGATAGAGTTTTAAGATTACCTTCACCCTTGTTGCAGTACTCACTATGACGCTCTTTTTACATTCCTTACACTCATTGTTTTCGGTATTTGTACACTGTTAAGGACATTTTACCGCTTTATAGCAATTAATCGTGTTTTACAGTGTTCTGTGTGTTTCTTTACACAATGATTGCGTACGCTTTTATACAAACAAAAACAATCTAAAACAACAACTTCTGAAAATAGCCATCATCACTGACATCACCACCACCATTTCTAGTTTCATCACACATATAACCTTAATCCCTTAAAATTAGCATAAGCATCAACATCACTTCCATTTACACAATAACTCTACACCGTAACCACCGCCATCACTCTCATTAACACCATAACTCTCCTAATCCCCCAATATTAACACCAACACCATTCGCCACTATATCCACCACTTCCATTAACACTATAGCTCACTAAACTCGCCATTGCCACCAACACTATTACAACCATCACCACCACCACTACCAGCATAACTCACATTAACACAATAACTCCCTATTCCCTACACCATCACTCTTATTAACACCATAACTCCCTAAGACCACCATCAACACTCACACCATTCACCGCTATCACAAACACAATTACTTGCACTCACACCATAAGTCTACACTACGACCGCCAACATCACTCTCGTTAACACCATAACCTGCTAAGCCCGCCAGTACCACAAACAATATTACAGCCATCACCACCAGCACTACCAGCATCATTCACATTAACAGCAAAACTCCCTATTCCCTACACCACCATCACCCTCATTAACATCATAGGTCCCTAAAGTCAGCATCAGCACCCACACTATTCACCGCTATCCAACACCATTCCTTGCTTTCACACCATAACTCTACACTACGACCACACCATCGCTCTCATTAACATCAGAACTCCCCAAGCGTGCCATCAACACCAACACCATTCGGTGCTATATTTATCACCATAATCAATAGCACTTCCATTTACACTACGGCTTTACACTACAACCACCACCATCACTTCCATTAACAACATAAGTCCCTAAGACGACCATCAATACCCGTACCATTCACTGCTACCAGTACCACCATCGTTCACATTAACGGCATAATTCCCTATTCCCTACACAACCATCACGCCATTAACGCAATAACTCGCTATTTCCACATTGCCACCACAGCCATTACCACTATTACAACCATCACAACCACCATTATCATTGCTAGCCATACACTGATTATCGTCGTCGATATTACATTAATCTAAATACAATACCTACAAGATACCCTCTTATTTATGAAGCTTGCGCAAGGTCTGCTGTGTAAATTCTAGAAGGGTAATATAGTTACGACAGGAGCACCATATAAAGCCGGCACTAATGCAACAGATCTCATATACTCTCTCTCTTTCTCTTCTCTAAGCTACAGTCTTTTTATCAAAATCATTTCACTTCATGCATAAACAGTGTTACCGCATACGCTACCGCGCGTAGTAAGAACATGAGTTGAACACTACAAAAATAAGTAACTTTACCTTTTCAGATTTTCTAATATCATATAAGCGAAACACAGATAGCCTTTCAACGAAAACCTTAATTCAAATCTTTTTAGGGAACTTATAAAAAGTAAATAAACATGCATCTTTTATACTAATGATTAAGCTTAGGTTGATTACACCGTTTTAATTTAAGTTATTGTTACTATTGTTTCAGAACGCAATTCCTATTCACAAGTCATTTATTAGCAAGTGTAAAGAATATTCACGTCAAACTATTTGCTTTTTCTTTCTTCGCGAGTTATTGAAACATTTTAATGATGTAGTTCATCGTAAAGATAAATGTACTAACACTGATAGAATTGATGCCATCAGGTTTTTAAGTAAATAGGATAAAGATAAAAAGTCCAGTTTTGATTTTACCAATTTAAAGCTTCACCATAAAGTACTGCAAATATAAAGAAAGTAAGAAAGAAACAAAGAAAGAAACTGTGTATGTGTCCATGCATGTGCATGTGTTCGGGTGTGTTCGTCTGAGCTCGTGCATACCCACGTGTTTTGGGAGGAGTTGTCCGTATGTGTGCATGCAGGTTCATGTAATTTTCGTATATGTCCATACGTGTTTGTGTATGCAGTCGAGTGTGTATGTATATAGTCCTATATGTTGTGTTTACGGTGTATGTGTGATTGTGTGTGTGTATGCGTGTGTGTGCACATGTTCGTATGAGTGGATGTGTTTGCCTGTATATAACTGCCTTTGTATATGTAGGTACACTACGTGATCAAAGCTCTCCGGACACCTGGCTGAAAATGACGTACAAGTTCATGGCGCCATCCATCGGTAATGCTAGAAGTCAATATGATGTTGGCCCAAACTTAGCCTTGATGACAGCGTTCACTCTCGCAGGCATATTTTCAATCAAATGCTGGAAGGTTTCTTGGGGAATTGCAGCCTATTCTTCACGGAGTGCGGAACTGAGAGAGGTATCGATGTAGGTCGGTGAAGCCTAGCGCGAAGTCGGCGTTCCAAAACATCCCAAAGGTGTTATATAGGATTCAAGTCAGGACTTTGTGCAGACCAGTCCATTACAGGGATGTTACTGTCGTGTAATCACTCCGCCTCAGCCCGTGCAGTATGAACAGGTGCTCGATCGTGTTGAAAGATGCAATCGCCATCCCCGAATTGCTCTTCAACAGTGGGAAGCAAGAAGGTGCTTAAAATATCAATGTAGGTCTGCGCTGTGATCGTGCCACGCAAAATAACAAGGGGTGCACGCCCCCTCCAGGAAAAACACGACCACACCATAACAACACCACCGAATTTCACTGTTAGCACTACACACGCTGGCAGATGACGTTCACCGGGCATTCGCCATACCCACACCCTGCCATCGGAACGCCTCATTGTGTACCGTGATTCGTCACTCCACACAATGTTTTGCCCCGTTCAATCGTTTAATGCTGACGCTCCTTACACCAAGCGAGGCGTCGTTTGGCATTTTCCTGCGTGATGTGTGGCTTATGAGCAGCCCCTCGATCATGGAATCCAAGGTTTCTCACCACACGCCTAACTGTCATAGTACTTGGAGTGGATCCTGGTGCAGTTTGGAATTCCTATGTGATGGTCGGGATAGATGTCTGCCTATTACTCTTTACGAGCGTCTTCAAATGTCGGCGGTCTCTGACAGTCAACAGACGAGGGCGGCCTGTACGCTTTTTTGCTGTACATGTCCCTTCACGTTTCCACTTCACTATCACATCAGAAACAGTGGACCTAGGGATGTTTAGGAGTGTGGAAATCTCGCGTACAGACTTCTGACACAAGTGACACGCAATCACCTGACCACGTTCGAAGTCCGTGAGTTCCACGGATCGTCCCATTCTACTGTTTCACGATGTCTAATGACTACTGAGGTCGCGGATAATGAGTACCAGACAGTAGGTGTCAGCACAATGCACCTAAGATGAAAAACGTATGTTTGTGCGGTGCCCGGATACTTTGGATCACATGCTGTATATGTCTCTATCTCTATGTGTGTGCGTGTGTGTTTATCTGTATATAAATGTCTTTGTATGGGTAGGTATATGCCTTCATCTATGCGCGTATGTGTTTATGTGTGATTGTGTGTGTGTGCGTATTTACGATTAGTATAACTCAAAAATTAAATTTTCGGATAAATACCAAACTTGGTAATTGGGTTCAGCACCTTCCAAAGATGCGACACAAATATTTTCATGAACATGCCTCCCTCGCCTCAAACTACAACTTACATATAACATTTCTCATTCATTCATTCATTCGTTCATTATCTGTTTACCCTCCTCTTATGTAGGACTTACACCCCCAGGACTTACAAGCGGGTGCCTGGGGTCAGAGGCCCGTCGAGGAGCAGACACTCATGGATCAGACAGAGCATCCAGGATGGGTGATCAGCCCGATGCCTGGTATGGGATGAAGGAAGTAGATGAAACGAAATGTTGGTGAAATGGATGAAAGGAAAGGTGATGATGGAGCAGTTGGTGGAATGAATGGCGGGGGAAACCGGAGAACCCGGAGAAAACCCGCCCAGACGCCGCTTCGTCCACAAATCCCACATGCAGGACCCTGGGAGTGAACTCGGGCCGCCTCGGTGGGAGGCGAGCGGTCTAACCACTCGGCCACGGCGTCGCCATATAATATTTCTCGATATTTTTTATTTGTTAAAAAATGCCATTAACATTTTTATTAAAATAGTATATATTAAAGATATTTACACAACAAATGCATATCGGAAAGCTTTAAGGGAAATAACCTGTAAAGCCTCTTTATTCAAAGGGAATTTTGTGTAATCTTATATTCCAGGTAAAAGTTAAGCAATGGATGAAACACATACCACACACGACTATGTAGCCCACTTTAAAACATACAATATATTTCACATAACTTCTTATAGCATCAGTCATTTCCAACATATTCTTTATTCAACCTAGAATTGGGTATTTCTCGATCATTCTTACTCAGCTTTTTCTCCAGATTGTATGGACACAGTATGGACCCGTGTATGGTGCTCAGTTCTTAAACGTATGACTATCACTATTTTCTTTGCAAATATAATGAAATGCGTAATTTGGCTATATCTACAGAGCTTTATTTAGATTGAAATGTAGCAGGTATAAAAATAAGCTTTAGTATAGGGAATTTATATATTCCCAAATAAGGATAGAGATAAAAAAGACCTGTAAATGTAGCACATCAGAAATTCCATCTTAACATTAATTTAGGGTACATGTTCATTCACTCTCACATACATACTTCATGATTCTATGAGGTAAGGAATAATTGCTGTTTAAGAAATTCTTTCCCCACTCTAATGGGCGGAACCGAACCGGGGACCCCTCTCACAATATATGCCTGCTCTAAGGTTCTGTGGTCTTTTCTTTTTTTCTCATACATGTCATAGTTTTCCTTTACTTAATTTAATGCCCCTTTCATAGTGTGCGATGTCCTGTTCTTTCGAAAGGAACTTTGTAGATTCTTGAACAACGTATAAACGTTAAGTGATGCACGAAAACGTTTTACACAAAAACTGTAGATCTCTTTAAAACACACAATTCATTTCAATAAAAGTTTTCTGTAGCGTAAACCATTTCTGAGGCATCCGTTATTAATGGTTCGAATTGTATAATATTTAGCCATTCTTTTAAAGCGATTTTCAGTTGTTTTTCACGATTGCATGAAAAGACTATACGGTTTTAAGGCCAGCATATAGTGCTCAGTTCTTAAACATTTGACTCTCACTGTTCCGTTTGAATCTGTAAGAAGAATGTAATGTAAATATTTCTACAAAGGTTTATTTGGATTAAAAATATAAGGTTTAGTAAAAATATTTTGTATAACCAATAGTAAATGATAGATGGTAGAGAAGCCATGTGAATGTACCACATCAGAAATTATATTTAAACGTTAATTACAAGCGAGCATAAATTCATTCACGCGTAAATAAGTATAGATTCGCGGGAGATAGAAACTGATTTCGTTAAAGAAGTTTATCCATCACTTCGCCCGAGAAACGAACCCGCGACCTGTAGTTTTCGGGGCGCTAACTACGAAGAGGCTTTTCGCTATATTATTCATTGTAACTGTAACGAAATGTGCAATATAACTATTTTCGCAAAGGTTTTATCACAATTAACATGTACCAGATAGAAAACAAGCTTCGTTTTACAAGATTAGTTTTAAGAATTACAATCAATATTCTATAAGGATCTCAAATACGCAAGTGATAACACAACAGCCGAGAGTTATCAAGGGAGAGACTCGAAGACAAGTTTTTCCATTCACAAGATCCCTAATGTATATAAGGAATTTGAGTCAACCATTCACTACACAGAGGGCTACTCTCTGTAAAACAGGCCGGGCTTTTGTCAGAACCCGCCAGCATTGAGAAGAGGTTTTTCGTTCATAGCTTTATCTGCATTAACTCGCATTAAGAAACCTATATTCAAGTATTAACCTTTTAAAAACACTACATATATATATACGCTACTCGAGTTATGTTATCTCTCACTCTATCCCCCTCCCTCTCTCGTCGATTATTAAACATCATTTTTTCTACTTTAAGCAACGCATGCATTCAATCCTTTATGTACCTCTTTCCAAAGTTTTTGTTGCTCAGTCTGCGCTCCCTCACTTTTTAAGAAAAATATTCA
This sequence comes from Deroplatys truncata, assembly GCA_030765065.1. Taxonomy (NCBI): domain Eukaryota; kingdom Metazoa; phylum Arthropoda; class Insecta; order Mantodea; family Mantidae; genus Deroplatys; species Deroplatys truncata. The sequence goes on along the minus strand of CM060990.1, from coordinate 530,413,781 downwards.
TTATTGTTGTTCGTACAATTACATAGACTTATGATAGTGTTAATTTTTAATAAAGCGTATATTTCCACTAGAATGAACAAAGGATACCCATTAAGATACATACCCATGTTAAAATAGAAGGCGAGTTTTTATTGTGTTACTGGTAAGAGTGAGGAATCTATAGTAGCATCCTTCGGTCGTATGCTATTGTGGTTAAAAACTCCGATAGAGATCGCATTATTCAAGAATTTTGACAAGCAAACAAGACCTATTACAGACCGTTTGAATGGTAGTCGAGGGGACCTTTAGTGGAAAACCCTCCGAAGTCAGCAGTGTATTTAACCGGTGGAGGGCAATGGATTTTTTCGGGCGTAAAAATCCTTAGCATGGCTTCCTTCGGAAGGGAAGTAAAGCCGTTGGTGCCGTGTCGGAGATTTATGACACGTAAGAGAACCTCAAGCCTAATAAAGAGCCTCTCAGCAAAATTATCGGTCTTTTAAGCCCCAAATAGAATGGGACGCTAAGGACAACGGTAGTTAAAGAGCGTCCATCAATAAAACTCAGTTTTTATTTTTACGGCTTTATTTGACAATTTCAAGTCAGGTTTTACAAATGGTGCTTTGCACTAGAGCTATTTTAAAAGTAAATCAAATACACATGATGCTGATGATCCACACAGCTCAGTATTCGTAGATTTTGGCTTTAGCAAAGTATTCGATAGAATATAAGAGCTTCTTAATGTGTAAAATAGGACACCATATCGAAGATTGCAGTTTCTAGCCTTAGTTCCTATCTTGTGAGCGTTAATGAAGTGGCGGTTTTTAGGGTTTTATTCCCCTGAGGTGGTAGTTACTCAAGAATTCGTACTTACGTGTTTACTGTGTAAAATTTACAACAATAACATAGCTACTTGAAGCGGTATTATTGGTCACAATTTAAACAATGGGGTAAATACTACTGTTCTCCTTTGATAACCAAATTCAGTCGAAAGGCATGCAGTATAAATTTCAGTAGGTGTCATTTGAGTAAGATTAATAAAATGAATGTATGGTGTATACTTAATTCCTTTAGTAATATTTCTGTGTTGTAACACTAAGATAACTTAAGGACCTATACATTAGTACATATTCAAATCATACAAGCAGAGTAGTTGTACTTTAAGCGATCAGCTTATTGAGGATATGTACTCGCATACTTTGGCAGGAATAAGATTCAGTATATGTTACACGTAATAGCTCATTGTCCTTTATGTAGATCGCAGCATACGCATTTTCAATATGCCTAAACTTGCGCTGCTTTAAGGATACAATTTTTAATAGAATACATTATAAGAGTAAACTATACAGATACGTAAACATTAAATGCACTGAAAGTGCATGTATCCTCTTAGGAACATATTACTAGCAGATATGAAAGTGAGCTGCTTAATTATATTTTAGTAGAATATTAAATTAAAAAATCACTATCTTAAACTTTATAAACATTTAGTTTCGATTTGACTCGTAATTTCGTAATTTACGTTTCTTGCAGTGTATGGACGAGACGCATAAACAACACAGAATTTGTCTTAAAACGTTTATAAAAGTCATTGGTTGGATAGACATTATTATTATTATTATTATTATTATTATTATTAAACTTAAAACAGTAAAAAGATCAGACCAACAGCATGTTAAACCTTGCAATAGTAAAACAGATTGCGAAGCAGTCAACAGCATGACAGGATCGACACAGGGATGTTGTCAAAGATGTCAGGAGTGCACACTCACGTTTAAATGATGAGGAAATCTATGTACGAAAATATCACATTGGCGTGAGTTGGAATATCGTTATGAAAATGGGTAAGTTCTCATACATTTCAGCAAATAATCAATGTAAATGTTAATAAACATTAATATTAATTTTGGGAATGCACTAATGCCTTATTCATGTATTCTAACGTCATGAGTGGAAATGCACTTCTGTGTAACAGAACATGCTGTTTAGCAAGATGTGACTTGGTATTTAGCCGGGTACCCCAATGCAGATCCTCGAATTTTGATACAATTCATTTACACTCCTCAGGATCACCTTTCTTCCTGGAAAGGGTGGTTATACAGGATTATTGCAGTGTGTTAGACAAACAAGAGGTCGTCTGTAGGGAACTGCTCTCTGGGTGTATCTGATCACATATTATAGGTAATATGCAACTTTATAAAACCATGGAACTGAATCCTTTATTTCCGTTGCTTAAAATCTAAAAAGAAGGAAAGCTCTAGAAAAGGGCCAATATATAATTATAGAAATAGAAGTGTTCGGTGGTTCAGATTCGTATTTTAATTTTGTTTGTTTACTTTTTACTTTACGTTGATAATCTAGAAGACTGAATTCTTATGCAGATAGTAGCAGAGAAGCAGGAATCAATAATTTATTTACGTTGATTACAGATTCAACCCAATCACAGACAGTTTAATACACAGCTTCTTAAACACTTAGGGAAAAACCATTTAAATTACTTTCATGAAAGTCACTTAATTACAAAAGGGAGCCACAAACACACATATGCCAGAAAATAATAGCTGCATTCTCCTCAAGACTTATACCTGTGCTATTCTGATAACGTGTTGATTGACTAATATAAGTATACAAAAAGATGTATCATGAACTACAGCAAACCGAGAATTTTATTATATTACTCTGCATACCTAATTGGGTGAAAACTGCACAATATAGTGCACAGTGAAGCTGTATAGTCCATTTGCATTAGGCAGTCAATTTTTATCAGGAACGCTATTGAAATTATGAAAGGTTTTAGTAGTAATCTTACAGTCCTATTCCACACGTGATTATAATTCGGATTAAAACCTGTGTTTATGTAACTGAATTAGAGAATTACTTCTCCATACATGCGACAGCTTCTGATTCTAACTGGAACCATTTCATAACGCGTGTAACTAGAAGCTGCACAAAACATAATTCTTATTAAAAAAATAAGATGCTACATGGTACGGAGGAAAGCACATGTTCAGCAACATGGCTGTTACAGCTGTCGTCCAGCTAAACTTTTGTAACGCAACACAAAATTTGGTATAATAACCCAATGGCAGCTGAGTGTGAAATATTCAGGAAGGTCTAAACTTTCCATACTATTAATTTATTCAGATTACCACTTATTGTTTTTCCTTAAACTAAGAAGTTATACACTGCAAGAAAATACAACACATAGGCTTCGGCGGCCGGAGCCTGTAATTTCTAGGTGTTCCGGAAAATGTTGCGTTCTTGTTTGTCTGTTTGCCAACGTTTCACCTATGTTATGTTAGGTTTCTTCTAGGTCACAAACGCAGAACTGTGCTGGCACAGTGGTGGTGTCCTGGGCGCATAGCTGAAATCCTGCCACTCTAGCGCTGGTTGGCTGTTTTGTCCACCAATCTATTACTGCCGGTCAGTGTCTGCCATACGTTGTGGAGAGGTCTGCCGTTATCCCAGTTTAGGCTATTCTTCTATTTAAATGTTTCTGAAGGAAATAACCACTGGTTGCTAGCAGATGTAACTACTCGAAATCTGTGTGATGGCCGATAGCTACGGAGTATTCTGTGAGTGCTGATTTTAATGGTTATTTAGCTTGACTTCTTATGAGCTTTTATGTATGGCTGACACTGGTCTGCCTGTCTGACCATATGTTACTCCGTAATCACATTCGATTTTGTAGCTCTAATCAAAAAGTTTCCCATACTAGCAGAACTCCACAAGAAACTAATACCACATGATGGACCTACTAAGTCATTGACCCTTAGCCAATTATTTCAGTTCCAAGGGCCAACTCTTCCAACATCCGCAAGGTGCTGCTATGGGCTGCCCGCTCTCACCTGTAGCGGCAAAAGTTTTTCTTGAAGAATCGGAAACCACTGCCATAGACACAGGGGATCTGAGACCATCTCTATGGCTCAGATATGTAGAAGACACTTTTATAATCTGACCCCATAGAAGAAGCACAATTCCGAATTTCCTACGGCACCTGAACAATCTGCACCCGAATATCGAATTCAGGATGAAAATGAAAGAAAAGGCAAAGCTGCCACTCGTAAAACGTAAAAGAGATAATAAGTTCTCCTTTTCAGTAAACACACACACCGACTTAAACGCTACCTCTCACCACCGTCCAGCGATCAAATGAGCAGTAGCTAACACTTATGTACAGATCATATGCGACTCAGTATACCTACGCAGATAACTAAATCACCTACAGCGCATATTGGAAGCAAATGGTTATCGTAACGGCATAATAAAAGGTCTACAAACAATCAGGAGGGCTGAATGAAGGCAATCAAAAAATAAAAGCGACATCTAACACAGCCTGCCTTCCCTACATAAAAGGGATCACAGATAAAATAGTGAGAATACTACTAAAGTACAAAATAAAACGAGATACAAATCTGTAAGAAAGCTGAAGCTGTTCTTACGCCCCGTTAAGGACAGACAAAACCCCTAACCGAATCCGGTAGGCTACAAACCTGACCGTGACTGCGGAGCAATAATGTTGGCCAAATAGGTAGACCAGTGTCCCCAAGGCGAAAAGAACACATCAGAAGTCTTAAACTAAAGCAACCAGAAAAATCAGCACTCCCGGAACACGTCATAGCTACCGGCCATCACATAGATTTCAATAAAGTACATCTGCTAGCAACCAGTAAACATTTCTTCCATAAAATGATAAAAGAAAGTATAGAAAAATGTAAACAGAAGAACAGCCTAAACAGAGATAACGCCAGACCTCTCCTCGCACCGTATTGTAGACACTTGTAGACAATCAGAGTCTAGCGGACCAACAGCCAACCAGCACATGAGGGAGGGGCTTTAGCTCTCCGACCGAGGTATATTAGGACAACAGCACACTTCGCTCACAGCCGTTTCAGCGACAAAATGGCGAAGAAGGGAGCCACCGCAGCAGCGTCCATGCTCCGGAGACTGACAATGCCAGCGCTGTCCCTGGCTCACCACCAACAGCCGAAGAACAACAGCACACATCACTTTCGCCTAAAGCATCTCCATTTCCAGAATTTCACGCCACAGCAGCAATTACCTCTTCGACGTAGCCTCATTGATACAGCTGCCACCAAATCAGAACCTCTATTTGTTGCCGCGCATCAGCGGCACCTTTGGACCTCTTTGATGGAGGTAACAAGGACCGTCACAGCCAGAGGAACGTTGCAACTCGTCAGGTTGGAGTTTTGGGGTGGGGTGGGCTAACGTGCTGCCTTGGTTGATGGGTTGCCTGCCCTCGTCTAATTTCTCCCGGTCGAAGTCAGCAGGAGTACACGAAACTACCGCTATCGACGCTGCTGCCAGTACGGTCACACCGTACAAACCTGCACTGCAGCCAACGACTGCCACTACTGTGGAGCGGGAACCATTGCCGCGACTGCATACGACCTGACACGCCACCACATGAGCCAGGTGGAGTGTTCAAAGGACCCCCGATGACAGCAGACCGCCGCAGCACTGTAGGGCCCGCTTCGCCGTTTCGTTTCGTCGTCTCACCTTTCTGCCTCGCCGACTCGCATTATCACTGATGCACTGATTGTGGATTTCCAGAAGCTGCAAGGCATACAGGCGGAAGATCTGAGCATACATGAAAGTCTTAACTCGCTAGAGGAAGCCCTTGCGGATTTTGTAAGTGACATCTACCCTCCGAGTACAGTCCACGAGACCAGATTCCGCTGGTAACACATTGAACCTCGCACTCGCATAATACGACAGGTTAATGCAAATCAGAAGGCTCGTCAAGGAAGAAGTGGCTGCACTTCAGACGATGCTGGAAGACTTCTACCAACACTGACAGAGCACCAGTGTCCTCCCAACCAGGAGAGCACTGATCATCCAAGGATATGCCCGGGTATGCATTCTTCAGGAATCGACGCAGATACCATTAGAACTCCAAGAGGGTATAAGTAAGGCCTCAGCCATGTTTGGATTCTGGCTCTCATTTCACCTGGCTTGGGTCCAATTTGTGGCTACTAATATATCTGCTCTCCGAATGCGAAAGTGTAATGATGGTAGTGCTGCAATTTCTCTCTTGAATTCCTCTTTTTCCTTCTTCATTGGTTTTTTTTTTCCGGCGGAGGGCTTTTCAGTGAATATGGCCATTCCGACGAGTTCCACACTCTCAGCTTCGGTTGGGGTTACTGTGTAAAGAGTATTTTTCTATCCGCTCGAAAAAAACCCAGCGCAGTTCTGCTGTTGTGGCCTAGAAGAACTCCAATATTGGATGGGCAAAATGAGTGAATAGACAAACAAGAAGGAGTCCTTCCCGAAGATCTATAATTTCTTGCAGGGAAATATTTTCCAAGTTGTACGTATATTTAATGAATAAGTTTGTGTATTTTCTACTTTATTTTTGTAAGTACATACTGTCAGATATGATATATTATATTTATTCAGGTGCTAAGAATCTTATAATAACTAAAGAGTTCCACAGAAATATAGCCCTCGTTATTCATTCAGCAGACATCCACATTACATACAAAATTTATTTCTGTATTAATTTTTTAAAAATAATTTCTTATCTTTATTGCCCTTTTCCACTTGTTTCTCATCTTATGTAAATATTGTCCCACACTCCCGCCTTCTTTAGTAAATATTTTTCCTCGCTTACGTTGTCAGGCAACGATGATCAATTTCTCCACTCCCATTTCACGGCAAAGTTATAAGCAACAGTGTATTCGTAAAGATTGCCTTGGATAAGCAGTTCCGTTAGATACTTATTTTCGGAAAATTGAGGCTTCGCTAGGGACTGATTAGAGCGGCATCATAACACATCTCTAGAGAGACGAAGCAGATGAGCAATTTAATTCGGTTGTGGGAGTGGGGACAGTGAGATCGCAGGGAAAGCAAGAGCGAACTTCAAAAGTATTATTGTGATAAGTTGTGCACTATGTTTTAACTTGAAATTGAATATAGTTGTTAATAATGCTGGTGTTTAGTAGCTGAATCAAATTTATTGCCTTCCCTCCCGACAGAGTCCGTGGATCTTTTCAACTTGTCAAGCACACACTATGAGATAGGAACCAAAACATAATTGAAAAGATGCAAACTATGAATATCCAGCACTGTAGCAAGAACTGAATCACGGATCCGAAAAGGTAATTACGAAAGGCACCGACTTTTTATCCACCCTGAAGCTAGAACGCTTCGGCATCTGATTCGGTGAGAATAGATTGTTTTCTGGGGAGATTAGACCGTTAATTAAATATCTCCGCAGAAAATGGCCATAGATAAAACCTAAAGATAAGGGATGTGTTCCAAATAATGAGATTTACACCTGGTTTAAATTAATATAATCACTTAACTTCAACTCGGTATGAGGTAAGCTAAGCTTTATGTCAGAATTAATTCTAAAACTTTCATCGTCTCTATGAAAGGAAGAAGATCAGGCTGGAGGTAAAAGGAGGCAAAGAGAATGCCCTCTGGCGCCAAAGGTTACGAAGATTATTTTCTCGTTGAGAAATTAAGGCAATTTTCGATACTACAAATGTAGAGGCAGTCAAGACACCCTGTAAGTCGGCGTTTTAAGATCTACTGTAAATGGCAAAATCATCGTAAAAAGACTAAACAGCAGTTGAAATACACTCTACAATAGGATTGATAGTAACAGTAAAAAGTGTGACGATGAGTACAACAGTTTACTCGTGACAAGCTACAGGAAACCTAAACGTTCGCCATATATAATTACAGATCTCCAAAAAAACTAAAATTGAGTTCTACTTGTGGAAGCCGTTTAACTGATGTGGTCCTTAGCGTCCCATTCTATATTGGGCGTGAAAGACCGGTGGTTTCGCTCAGAGGCCTCCTTATTAGACTTGAGGTTCCTCTACATACCGTAAATCTACGACACGGGACCATCGGCTTTACTACCCTTCCGAAGGAAGCCATGCTAAGAATTTTACGCCCGAAAAAAATTCATCGTCCTTCGCCGGGTTTGACTCCGCGACCTCGAAAACTAGAAGCTAGCATGGTAACCACTACACCACGGAGGACGAGAGAGACCTCCAAGGGAAAGGGTCTTCCGTCGTAAGAGAGGTGAAGCAGTATTAAGACATGACCATCATCTGTGTGGGAGCTGGGTTCATAGAGCATGCTTGGGACTCTGCCAGCGTCTGTATGGTAAAAAACGCCTTCCAACATCACATTTTAAGGGTTCAAAGGTGAGCCCATGTGATTCATCCTGGTTCTTAATATAGCAGAAGCTGGATGAGCTGCAAACAACGAGAAAGCATTACGCAAAGTCTCAGCAACATCAGTTGGAACAACAATGGAGTCAATAGTTATAGATTGGATACTCTTAGAGCATATCACTTTTCCAGCCATACGACGAAGCCTATCGCATACCGCAGACGAAGGCGTTAAGAAATTGAAGGAATGCATGAAACATATTTGAGTTGCCTTCTTCCTAGCCCCACGAGAAGTTGTTAATAATAGAAAAGATTTTCAAATGTAGGATGGCGCAGGAAGATTCGAAGCGCAGCTCTACGTGCAATAACTATCGTTCGGTATTACACGATACACCAACTGATCTGTAAAGGATTTGGGTGGGAAAGCAACCGGGGGATAAAACGTTCCGCAGTGGAAAGGGTGGCAGAAGTAAGGTAATCCACCATCTGGTCAACATCCGGAAAACCCTGTCTTCAAAAACAGCTATGCTGGAATAAAGATACACATTTGCCTTGTTTATTTGTTAGGTGGGTACACGCGATGGTAGGATATGGTGTAAAAATAAGATGTTGTGGTAAAGGAAAATCATCATTATACTAGATCTCAGAGACGACGTTCCACATAAAACGGTATGGTGGCTGTGTAGAACAAATTAATGCATCCATGTGTGAAAGAGTATAGGAAGAATTGGAAATACACTGAGTTTATCGTAGCTTAGAATAGAAATATGCTTCATAAAAAAGCAAGCCAAAGCGACACGAAAGTGCATTTTGGACAAAATCTGGGAACAGAAGTTGGTGACTTTGGAGCTGGGCCACCAGATGTACAATGTCCGATAATGCAATGGAATATTAAATTGTTTGCACACTGTACAAAGGGAAAATGAAAATCCAGGTACCCTTAATGTAACAGTAAGAGCTTGGTTAGTAGTGGTAAGCACGAATGCCTGGTAATATATGTCGTCGTGAATCAGGAGAATTATAACTCCATTCGCCAGAGTAGGATAGGATTTAATTGTTGATTGGATTGTGAAACGGAGGGGATTCGACACTGATCCAATGAATCCGGATACTGTACCTACGTCCTCAGGAGGGAGCAGCCTCGGGAGGAAGGAATGAGGTAAAGGGAGACACCACTAGGACGGAACCAGCAGAGGCAGCACAAAATGACAGAGTCCCTACAGTTTCCAGATATAAACGCCCCTGCAGATGGACAGGCAGGCGGGATACCCCACCCCATAAAGGGTCCAACGCTCCCACTGGGGGCGGTCCTTATACCCAGGCAACCAGTCGAAGTCCGGACGGAGAAAGTTTACAGACAGCATCCTTTTACCCTGCCACGTTGTACCGAAACTCAATCGCCGACACCTCCAACCCTGAAACAGACCAAACGGAGTGAGGGGTGAATGAATGATTAATGGAACGTGATGAAGGGACACAAAATTCGGGTCTGGAAGAAACCACTCCAGTATTAGCCTGATGATTTGGGAAGACCCCCAAAAAAAACCATGGGTCAGAATAGGCGGTCGCCGGGGATCGAGCCCAGGGCCTGCCGAATGTGAGATACAGACATTGTCGCCTCATTCATCGCGAAAGATTTCGCCAGAGTAACTTCTTACGGTGCAAGATCACAGAATAACGGATGTGTAGTCGCAGATCAGAGGTAGCGTGAGGGTGAAACTTACAAGTAAATATCATGGAAGTATACGAACACAACAAGCGTTGAAGTCCAATCTGTACGTAAGTACGCCACCTTTATATCAGTCACTGTGGTCATTGGTGAAGCGGAAGCGTATTGTTATATAGGCCGGTTAAAGATGAGCTTTTACATCCGTGTGGGGCTGAGAGATTTATGTGGGTACTGCGCCTAATCCATAGGTTCCTCCGAGGTTGGGCTTCCGCCTTCGTTTTTTGGAATCGATTCTAGCCTCGAGAATCGTTTTTTCTGTCAACTGCTTTTGAACCGAGGACTTTCTGGGAGTTATATTTCAAAGCATTAGAGGGCGACTGCTGTTTGCCTTTTCCAAGTGACGGTAAACGTTCATGAAATCCTTCCGGAAGTACTAAGTATAAACTTTCTACAATTAGGTTTAAAAAGTAACCATGTATATCTTGGCTGAAATGGTGAAACGCCTGGCTATAGAAGGCTTAGTACTGACGGTTAATTGGACAATTTAATACTTGCTCCACGAGCGGTAGTCATGGTTATGACTACCTGCCGGTATACCCACTCTGCACTAGCATAGCTGCAACTGAGCTATATTGCTGGATATCTGAAGTGATAGCTGAAGGAAAAAAGGAGTTTCTGGGCTTCGGTGAAGGAGCACTTCTGCTTAACACGGAACTCCTTGATGGAATTCTATTCAAAGTACCATGGAAAGCCTGAGAACTAGGCTGAATGAACTCCTTTAAGTTTAATGCAGACAGGTACGAAGGTGCACAGCATAATATGGCTGACTTTCTGAGGAACAAATCGAAACCGTGTTAATAGAAGATATGTACGTATCTGCAAAACTTGGCATTAAGCATTGTAATATACGTGGCTTATAAACCGATACCCTACACGTTCCTACTCTTGCTTAATTCTCCAAGGAAATCGACACCCTCAAACATGAGGAACATACTACTTGTGGACGCTAACATTCTGTCATGGTTGTGCACGTAGTTAAACCCTAGATCTGTCGCCATTCACATTCATATCATGTTAGAATAATACTTTGATTCCAGACACATGATTCAAATTTAATACTCTGACCCCTGGATTTCTCGGTTTCCCTGGTTGCTAGGCGAATGCTGTGAAGGTTCATTACAACCGCGAATTGTTTCCTCCACACCGTTTCACCGATATTATCCTTTTACTCAGGCTTTCATCTCTCCGGCTCTGACTGGTAATATTTACTACTGAACGTCGGCACTCATGTGATACAGATGCTTTATGAATAAAGAAACGTATATGTATGAAGCTAAAAGGACAGGGATGTCGTAGTGTTTAAAACACCCTCGAGGTAAAATACAGGGAATACCTCAAAACACGCATCCCGAGAAGTTAAGTGTAAATGTCCTGTATATAGAGTGCTAACCTTAAACAAGACGCAGGAGGAAGGGAAAGTCATTCGACTGCGCCGTTTATACTTCTCTTTTTGATGTGACAGAATATACAGATACCGGAGATTTTTCGTGGTTTTCCCTTGCCTGCAGGCGAATGCCTGAGCACCGTATGCTACCACGTTTTCATTTTATTTCATTCGCATCTTTAACACGTGCTTCTAAGACCCTTTGTTTGGATTACCGTCGGCCAGTCGCTCAGACCTTTGATTTTTCGTGGTTTTCCCTGGTCTGCAAGCGAATGTCTGAGTAATTTCATTTTTTTCATTCGCATCTTTAACACGTGGTTCTAAGACACTCTGTTTGGATTACCGTCGGCCAGTCGCACAGACCTTTGATTTTTCGTGGTTTTCCCTGGTCTGCAGGCGAATGCCTGAGTACCGTATGCTGCCACGTTTTTATTTTATTTCATTCGCATCTTTAACACGTGCTGCTAAGGCGCACTGTTTGGATTACCGTCGGCCAGTCGCTCAGACCTTTGATTTTTTCGTGGTTTTCCGTTGCCTGCAGGCGAATGCCTGAGTACCGTATGCTACCACGTTTTCATTTTATTTCATTCGCATCTTTAACACGTGGTTCTAAGGTTCTAACACACTCTGTTTGGATTACCGTCGGCCAGTCGCTCAGACCTTTGATTTTTTCGTGGTTTTCCCTTGCCTGCAGGCGAATGCCTGAGCACCGTATGCTACCACGTTTTCATTTTATTTCGTTCGCATCTTTAACACGTGGTTCTAAGACACTCTGTTTGGATTACCGTTAGCCACTGGCTCAGACTGAGATTTTTTCGTGGTTTTCCCTGGTCTGCAGGCGAATGCCTGAGCACCGTATGCTACCACGTTTTCATTTTATTTCATTCGCATCTTAACCTATGTGCTTCTAAGACACTCTGTTTGGATTACCGTCGGCCAGTCGCTCAGACCTTTGATTTTTTCGTGGTTTTCCGTTGCCTGCAGGCGAATGCCTGAGTACCGTATGCTACCACGTTTTCATTTTATTTCATTCGCATCTTTAACACGTGGTTCTAACACACTCTGTTTGGATTACCGTCGGCCAGTCGCTCAGACCTTTAATTTTTTCGTGGCTTTCCCTGGTCTGCAGGCGAATGCCTGAGTACCGTATGCTACTACGTTTTCATTTTATTTCATTCGCATCTTAACCTATGTGCTTCTAAGACCCTCTGTTTGGATTACCGTTGGCCACTCGCTCAGACCTGAGATTTTTCGTAGTTTTCCCTGGTATGCAGGCGAATGCCTGAGTACCGTATGCTACCACGTTTTCATTTTATTTCATTCGCATCTTAATCTATGTGCTTCTAAGCCCCTCTGTTTGGATTACCGTTAGCCACTGGCTCAGGCCTGAGATTTTTCGTAGTTTTCCCTGGTCTGCAGGCGAATGCCTGAGTACCGTATGCTGCTACGTTTTCATTTTATTTCATTCGCATCTGACAACATTCAGAAGGCCCCTGAACATCAACATACAGATGACAGAGACGCGGCACGAGTTGGAACGTTCCGAGATCTGGAAACGTTAGGGACACACAGCGCAATGCAAGCTGTACAAATCTAAACAGACCGCCAAACTTTACTTCAGAAGGCAGATGGTAGAAGCGCGCAACTAGCTGGAACGATCTGATATCTGGAAACGTTAGGGAAATCCAGCGCAATGCAAGCTGTACAGACCTAAACCAACCACCAAACTTTACTTTAGAAGGTGACAGTTCGTCGAAATGTAGATGGTAGAAGCACGCAACTAGCTGGAACGATCCGAGATCTGGAAACGTTAGGGACATCCAGCGCAATGCAAACTGTACAGATCTAAACCAACCACCAAACTTTACTTTAAAAGGTAACAGATCGTTGACGTGAGGATGGTAGAAGCGCGCAACTAGCTGGAACGATCCGAGATCTGGAAACGTTAGGGACATCCAGCGCAATGCAAGCTGTACAGATCTAAACCAACCACCAAACTTTACTTTAGAAGGTAACAGATCGTTGACGTGAGGATGGTAGAAGCGCGCAAGTAGCTGGAAGGATCCGAGATCTGGAAACGTTAGGGACATCCAGCGCAATGCAAGCTGTACAGCTCTAAACCAACCACCAAACTTTAATTCAGGAGGTAACAGTTGAATGAATATATAACCTTTTAAATATATAAAATCTTATCAAGGAAGATTTATTTATATTATACGTATAAATTAACATCTTATTTATATACGTCGAAATGTAGATAACAGAGACGCGTCACGATGTTGAACGGTCTGAGATCTGGAAATGTTAGGGACAACCCGTTGTGCGGATGACGACTGTTTCCAGAGAGCATCCTTTTCAACGAATGTTTCCAGAGAACAGCCTTTTCCCATGCTCGCACTCGCCATTTTCTGGTTACGTGGCATTGTAACGCAATGTTAAGCTGTAAGGGTGGTTCAGAAGATATGACGGCAAAAGGAGGGTGGCTCCTACCCTTTAAAGATTTGAACTTGGAGTCTGTTCCATCCATCCTGACGTCTCCGGCTCCGTGAACAATTTCTGTCTAGATGACTAATGTTTCAGGAGAGCATCCTTTCCCTCTGCTATGCATAGATCGAGATACCCTCCGCTGTGCTCATGCGAGATATATACATAGTTGCGTGTTATGAATTCATTCATTCGCTTTTAATTCCTTCGAGCGTTAGCCTCTGTGATGAATATGATTATATAACTGAGTGTTTAGAAGGTCTAGACTATCACCTTTGTCGTTAGGAAATATGTATGGTTTTTTTGTGAAGGAATGTAATAGGACAATGTTTATAAAATAAATGTTGTTTGCATTACTTTTTGTAAAGTGTTATGGTTTTACAGGTATTCAGGTAAATTTAAAGGATTCGGTTTAATGTATAGGAAGAAGGTGAATAAGAATAAACATGTTATGATTGTAAAACCGCTGGTTTTTTTATTTTATAACTTTTTTTGTATTAATTGTCATGTACATCCTTAGCATCTATTTGTTTTTTTTAAATACATCCTCTGCCTGTATGTTCTAAGACGATCTCTAGTTAGAGATAGTAGAGGTGGCAGGGGCGGTAGAACCTGATGTGATTGCTTATACGTTAGACGCCGCCTCGCCTGTCTATGGTATTGCTGGATGCAGGGTGTGGTACTACTGCATTGTGGGATGTTGGAGTTGGTAATATGGGATTGCGGGATGTCGGGGTGGTAGGTGTTAGGGGTAATTTAGCAAACCCTGTTAGAGGGGTTGGAGGTGATATTGAGGATGTGGATAAATGGATAATCGTAAAAACGGGTTGTGGTGTTACTTCAAGCAGCCTTATTGTAGACGCTGAAGAAAGGTAGGGGGAATCAATTGAAAATGGCGGTTTTTATTTTTTTTATGGACGCTCTTTAACTACTATGGTTCTTAGCGTCCCATTCTATATTGGGCGTGAAACACCTGTAATTTTGCTCAGAGGCCTCTTTATCAGGCTTGAGGTTCTTTTACGTGCCGTAAATCTACGACACGGGACCACCGGCTTTACTTCCCTTCCGAAGGAAGCCGTGCTAACGATTTTTACGCCCGAAAAAATCCATCGCCCTCCGCCGGGTTTGAACCCGCGACCTTGGGAACTAGAGGCTAGCACGGTACCACTAGTCCACGGAGGACGACAAAAAAAATGGCAGTGATGTAGGTGTGCTGCTAATGGATTGATTTTCCCCTGCCGCCTCTAAGGTGATAAAGTGCGGCGTGTCACACATATCACAGGCTGCTGAAAGTATAATAATAATAATCATAACAATAATAATAATAATAATAATAATAATAATAATAATAATAAGCGTGAGAAATTGAATTTTATACAAAAACTACTCTGCAAATAAAGTATAAAGATTGTAGTTATTCAATGGAATACTAATTATAAGTGTGAGAAATTGATTTTATATAAAAAAAACTTCTCTGCAAATAAAGTATAAAGATTGTAGTACTTTCAGTTATTGAATGGAAAAAATAATGATAATGATAATAATAATAAACGTGAAAAAATTGAATTTATATTAAAACTACTCTGCAAATAAAGTATAAAAATTGTAGTCCTTTCAGTTATTGAATCGAATAATAATAATAATAATAATAATAATAATAATAAAAATAAGCGTGATAAACTTATTTTATATAAAAACTACTCTGCAAATAAAGTATAAAGATTGTAGTTATTGAATGGAATAATAATAATAATAATAGTATAGCATGTTTTAAAATATGCTATTATGATTTGTTACATTAATTTATATAAAACACTGAAGAATTCTTACCATTCGACTGTTGCTGCACGCATGTGGCAGAGCTCCCTGATGGTTCGGTGCAGGGAAGGCGGATGGTGTATCGGCAGCGTGTTCAGTGACACCGCCTCCGAAATAAAGTCCACTCCCTGGAAATAATAATAATAATAATAATAATAATAATAAAAAGAAGAAGAAGAAGAAGAAGAAGAATGGTAGTATAGCATGAGTAAAACAAGAACTTCATAAAATATTGAAAAAATCCTTACCGTTCGACTGTTGCTGCAGTCTGGAAGCCCAACAATTCAGATGCAGCGGTCACGAAGCCGGGGGGTGCCGGTGCAGCGGTCGAAGGATGACCCATTCCAAAATAAAGTCCACTTCCTGTAAATAATAATAATAATAATAATAATAATAATAATAATAATAATAATAATAATAATGGTTGTATGGCATGAGTAAAACAAGAACTTCATAAAATGTTGAAAAAATTCTTACTGTTCGACTGTTGCTGCATGTACGGGTTCTGGAAGCCCAGCGTTTCAGATGCAGCGGTCGCGAAGCCGGAGGGTGCCGGTGCAGCGGTCGATGGTTGAGTTTCTTGCTGGAGCTGATTATAGCCTTCAGCTACGTTAGCAGAACTGAATGCTGAAAACGTAATTAATTTAGGCGTTAGATTTTTATTTATTTTTTTAAGAAAAGTTATATTATTAAGTTAATTTACTTTATTGGGAATAGCTTATACAAGAAAATGTCGCTGTATTTTTTAACACCCGAGAAATTTCTATTGCAAATAAAGCACGTGTATTTCTCGACACAGTCATGGAAAATATCTATTTCAACTTGATGGAAACAGGCTGAAAGTTTTTACTAAATAAATGCGCAAGAGGAAGGAAACATTAACTGATGAATGTTCGACCAATGCATGCAAGCAGGAAGTCCCCGGATCGATTACCGTCGGTTACCCTCGGAAGAACATATATACAGAACATTTTTATTCGATTCCGATGGTATTCAAGTAATTGTATTTTCTCTAGAAAGGAATATAATTCACTCGGTGAAAACACGTATTTAAACACCTGGAATAACAAGTTTGTTTTAAAAGAATGAATACTTTACTATACTGTTCACATTTTTTGAGAATTCGCGCAGTTATCTATTAACTGTAGAAGTTCAACTATTCGCGTATAAATGTCCGACATTAAAAACAAGAACGCAAATATAAGTTAAATGTACTGAGTAATAAGTTAACCTTTTTAATGAAAATGAATTGGTGTTACAAGTTACCAGACATGATGTTCGATGAAATTTCACGAGGTGAAGTAAAGACTAGAGGAGTGCCTAGTTCGCTGTGTTCTCACAATACAGTGAAAATCGCCGGAGAAGCTGCTGCTTTTATATAATTTCCTCCGATAAAAGCTGAAGGGGGTGAGAGGTGTGATGGTATATAATACAGCGAATTTGATTGGCTACTCCAACCCCTCGAGCAGAAAGCGTCGTGGGGAGGATGCTAGTCTCGCACAGGGTATTTCGTAAAACACATTTAAACATGACGCTGGGAAATCCCCAATCGCGCTACCTCTCCGTAACGGAAATGCTTCTGTATATGACGCTAGAAAATAAAATATATATATATATATATATTATTTTTATATTATCGCTTAAATTCAATGTTTATTATCACCTAAAAAACATAAATATTCACTGTAGTGAAGTGTCCGTCTGACATGCATTATTTAATAATTTTAGAGTGAAAATAACGAAAAGGAATGTATTGTTTCTGTTGATATAGTTTTCCTTGTAAGGTTACACCCTCGCTTATAAAAAATCGTTAATGGCCTGGCATTTAAGAATGCGGAGTTACTAGTTGTATATGCTGTCACATCAAAAAGAGAAGTATAAACGGTGCAGTCGAATGGCTTTCCCTTCCTCCTGCGTCTTGTTTAAGTATAGCACTCTATATACAGGACATTTACACTTAACTTCTCGGGATGCGTGTTTTGAGGTATTCCCTGTATCTTACCTCGAGGGTGTTTTAAACACTACGACATCCCTGTCCTTTTAGTTTCATACATATACGTTTCTTTATTCATAAAGCATTTGTATCACATGAGTGCCGACGTTCAGTAGTAAATATTACCAGTCAGAGCCGGAGAGATGAAAGCCTGAGTAAAAGGATAATATCGGTGAAACGGTGTGGAGGAAACAATTCGCGGTTGTAATGAACCTTCACAGCATTCGCCTAGCAACCAGGGAAACCGAGAAATCCAGGGGTCAGAGTATTAAATTTGAATCATGTGTCTGGAATCAAAGTATTATTCTAACATGATATGAATGTGAATGGCGACGCTGAGGCTAGCACCAAGGTATTATTTAGTAATAATTTTAGAGTGAAAATAACGAAAAAGAAGGTATTGTTTCTGTTGATATAATTTTCCTTGTAAGGCTACACCCACGCTTATAAAAAATCGTTAATGGGCAGACTATGTATTCGTAGACCTCCATGCACGTTCTAAAGTCAGACAGATCGGTCACCGGGAATCGAACCGGTGACCTCTCCAGTTCAAACATCACACGTCACCACGACGTAATTTTTATCAAAACACCCTTTAAACACCTTTTACCCATTTTAAATAAGAGTGTTATTCATCAAATATTTCATTCATCTATAAAGTAGACCGTAAAACAGGCTAGCTTCAAAGACCAATTAAGAAAATCTATCAGATACATTCGGTCGCTTAATTTGAATTCTTTCTCCCATTTTAATTCTAAAAAATGTCATACTCTTCATATCACCCTCTACAAATCATATTTATTTGTTTAGGATTCCATAAAAATTAGTTTAATTGTCAATATCGCGCAAAAAATTGCGATATGATGTTTACACAGTCGTCTGTATGAGAGGGATTTTCCTGTAAGTACGGTTTTCAGGGAAGAGAAATTCCAAGACCCCAGCCAGGTATACAGTCTTCAAAGGGTATACAAAATATTTTTGCAAGGAATGTGCAACTGAATAATTCGTCGAACGTTTAGATCCTCCGGTGAAGGAAAGCCTTTTAAACAAATATGGTTCGATCTCTCTGCTGGAATATTAAAAAAATATCACTCGAAGGGAGCGGTGTTTAAAAACGTTCTCGTCCTATGTTTACTAAGAGAATAATGCATGTTTTGAAAGCCCGTGTATTTATTGGTTTTGAGTTCAGAGTTCGATTTCCCTCTGGTATTCAATACCACTAAACAATCAAAGTCTATTTCACGAATAATTTTCGATTTTGTTACGGGAATAATAATAATTCTACATGTAAGGAATGTTTACGTACAGGACCTATACATCATACCTCGTAGGAAAATATTATAAAGTTCTTAATGGGAGGACTTGCTTTGCATAGTAAATCACCTAACCTGCCGCAACCTCTCGAACGTGAATAGCCACGTTATCTCTCATAGAATTATATGTATACGTTGGAGCGACGCGTAATTAAATAATTTTTATAGATATGTCTGGTGAAACACCTGTCTTTCTAAAATGGAATAAGCTTTCTTGGCGATAATAATAATAATAATAATAATAACAACAACAATTTGATTGCCTCTGAGAAGGAAATAATACTTCGAGATAATTGCAATAGTTACGAATGTTTACTTAGACTTCTACAGAATCTATACACTATGCGTGAAAAATACATGTTGTAAACACAGACCATTCCTATAATCTATATGAGAATTGTTTATCCTGTAAGAACGGTCTTTTCAGACAAAACAATAAATCATTCTAAGAAAAAAAATACAATATATACGAGAGGGAAAATCCATCGCCCTCCGCAGGGAATCGAGCCAGCGAACTCTCGAACGTGAATAGACACGTTATCTCTCATAGAATTATATGTATGCATTGGAGCGCTGCGTAATTAAATAATTTTAGACACAATGGCTAAAACACCAGTCTGTTTAAAATGGAATAAGCTTTCTTAACGATAATAATAATAATTATAATAAAAATAACAACTTGACTGCCTCTGAGAAGGAAATAATACTTGGAGATAATTGCAATAGTTACGAATGTTTACTTAGACTTCTACAGAATCTATACACTATGCGTTTAATTATAATTTCAGCGTAAAAAGAAAATATCGCTTCTCTCCGTTTAATTTTCCTGAAGGGAGAGTCATATTCAATATTTTATTAAACGAAATAAGAGGTAGTATACCATGAAACTTAATCATTAATAATCTTCATGTAGAAGTTAAATTACTTATTGGTGGAAAAAAATGCTTTAGCAGGCTTGTAATTGCCAGGTTTAGGATTTTCCCATGTTTGCATGAGGAGTTCTGCGCAGCGCAATTAGGAACCCTTTCAAGCTGACCATTAACGATATGACAGACATCCATTGTATTCTTAAAAGGTCGGGGTTTTTTTTCGTCAAGGGTGTACAAACTTTCCTTTACATTGACTGACTTTATGAAATATATCGTAATTCTTTTTTGCTTGCGTACGTGCGATACTTTATCAACGACTGTTTTGTGCTCCCTTACTGGAAAAAATGCATGTTTTATCTGTATTTTATCTTCAGGCGTGTACAGTATATTTCTTTCAAGGAGGGCATGCAGCTGAAAATTTCTCGAAGACCGCTACGTCTTTAGAAGGAATATTTAAAACGAATATCAAATTTATATTTGAGGTCTTCGTATTGACTCGAATTCTCTGCTCGCGTATTCAAAAAGTATCTTTCGTAGGGAAATGTTTATAACTCCTCTCTCTCCAAGTTATTAAATTCTGACGCAATACTTATATATTTACTAAGAAAGCTATGCCTGTTTTGGATGCTATGTAGAGAGAGAGAGAGAGGGAGAGGGAGAGAGAGAGAGCTTGCTTGTTGGACACAATGTCTGTTTGAAAGTCGCTGTTCTGTGTTTTTCCTCGACTGTCATTACCTATATACATTTCTATTGAAGCTTATTTGTACCCATTCGTTAACTAGCTTAATTAAAAGAGCAACAGAGAGAGAATTTATTTAGGATACTCTGTATATTATTTTATAAACAATACTTGTATTATTTAACTATAATGTTAACCTATTTATTTATTTTTTCATAATCAATCCCCCCAGAATTATAACGAGACAACATGAACGCACCTCGCATGTTAAACGAGTATTATTTAACTAAAATGTTAATTCGCCTTTATTTTTTTTCCAGAATCATTTTCCTCGGAATTATATGGAGTTAAGATGGCCGCCATGCGCGCACCTCAAGCCTCAAGCTGGCGAATTCACAACTTTTGAAAATGACCACATGGCGCGCTGTGAGGAAGCCCACGCTGGAGTTTCCACGATTACCGCATGACGCGCTGTAGCGCGAGGGAGGGGATGCCGTAGCTGGCTTACACGCTATCATGCGAGAGCCCAGTTAGTCGCGTCAGGCGCTCCATGGAGGAATGGTTGCGCTCGGGCTTTCACCGAAATTACCGCGCGTTAACGTCTCGTTACGGCAACTCTGCCCTTTCAGCCATGGATTCACCCAAGTGTTGTAATATTCTTATAAACCCAAAATATATTTTCCCTCAAAAGTAGAATTAAACAAATGTTATTAGTCGTAATAATTATACACATGTAATAATCGCCTTAACAACCACGCACGCATATACGATGGCGACCAGGTGCGTGCGAGTAAATTCATATAAAATTAATTACATTAATCAATCAAAAATACTTAATCGTATTCAACGATCGAGGAGCATCGTTTCATTACATCACCCTTTAGAAGCGCAATGTGTGGATATTAGTAGTAATAAAATACCGATTTTGATTCTTTTTTTCAATAATGTTTTATGCATGGACGAACATTACCTAATTGATTGACACAATTATCTCCTCAAATCGATTTGCCGAACAGTGGCACGCGTTGAGAAAAACCATTCCCCTACCACACCCATCACCAGGGCGGGATTTAGACAGGTCGCATTGAGAGGAGGTGACGTGGCCAGCATATGGGAGCAATACACACTCTACCACCTATCCGCAGGGGAACCAATCACACGGGTGGGATTTAGACAGGTCACAGTGAGGGGGAGGGAATGTGGCCAGCGTATGGGAACAATACACACTCTCCCACCTATCCGCAGGGAACCAATCAGACCACAAATGGGAGGGGGCGCGTGCCAGGCGGCATTAGGTGAGACCACACAGGAGGGGGCGGTGTGGCCACCAGCACGCGACCAGGCGGGAAACAGTAGAGCACAAAGAGGGGGCGTGGCCTAGCGGCACGCGACCAGGCGGAAAACAGTAGAGCACAAAGAGGGGGCGGGGCTTGCCGGCATAGAACAAATGATCTTATCAGTTGTCGGCATCTGCCTTTGTGCTTGAACTCTCATCTATTATCTACTTAGGTCCTAAGCAAGAAACATGTATCCTAACTAGCCAGAGTAGACTTGAAGCTTACATGCTATTAGATGATGGCTCGACATAACCGACGGACTCTATAGCTGCACTCGAACCAAGGCCTATTGATAACGAAGCGCCCAAAAGTCATATGCATGTAGTATTACTGCAAACGTCTCCATGTGGCTATCTGTGGCAAGTTGTAAGATGCGCAGATTTCGCATTGCTCGTGTCAGCTCTCGATGTTATTCCACTTAATTAGCCCATAAAGTTGATGACGAAATTTCTCCAATATTCGCTTAGTCTCACGATGTCCCGTATGTCACTTCGAGCCACAATATTTTACTCACTAGTCGGGAGAATTAGCCACTTCGGTATTTCCATTCTCACATCGCAGAATGTCGTCAAAATAGCGTTTTCCTACTAATAAGTAGTTACATTACGCTCATTTAGTCTCATAAACTTAACTTTGGCAGAATGCATCAGATAATGCACTACTTTTTTTCTTTGTGAATGGTATCGATGTTTACACAGTCCAGCTGTTCTCTTCTTAAGTTGGATTCACTGCAACCGACTACAGCTTACAGGTGAAGGAACGCAAGCTTCTTACGCCTAATTTCTTCTCCATCTTCGAGAAGTGGCAACGCCTTATGTCCGCATGTTCAACGGGAAAGGACGTCACTGTTTTAGTGCCAACTTCCTCATTGGTGTTATTAGGAGACATTCTACTCCTTCAATCGTTGTACAAAGTGTAGCTTTGAAAGGTTTGCTGTCGCAAGTAACGTCAGTCAACCTTAGCCTCCACATTTGATTATCCTATCTCTTCTTCCCCCATGATGTCACTTTAAAGTATATAAGACTACTTCCAGCCTGCCGTAACATGAAACCAGAGATTAGGCTTTTTATTCCTAACGACATAATGTGAATTCCTACCAAGTGGACTATTTAAAAAGGCATCATTCATTTTTCCGCCACTGTAAAACTGTTTTCCCAATACTTAAATTTCACAAGCATACAAAATTCGTAACGTGCCATGAACGGCCTAAATGGTGCATGAAAAGTAGGTTAATAATACGAGATGTGCAGCACGTATAGATCGATCTGGGTGCCATAGGTTCTTAGATTACATTGTAAAGATTCCACTCCAGGTGTAAAATACTGTGCTACTCGTGAGGATAGATAAACGTATGAGGAAGTAAGGAACTCTACCATAGGTGTGTCGGGAATATCAGTAAAGTAACATAACTAAGACGAAAATCCAATGTTCGCCATTCTATTTAGATTAATAAACCATTAAGTTGGCTCAGAGTTTAACGGGATCTTTTGCATATAAAGTATTAGTAATATCAAAATGTATGTTAATTTAAACTTAATATTTACACAATTGAAGAAAGGTAAACCCAGTAGTCTTGAGACTGGTGCAGCTCTTAATACCTGTATAGCAATTTAAGTATTTTAAAAAATGATAATATCTTAAAATAGACGTCAGCATTTAAATGAAGCGAGTAGTAAGACTGCGGTATGAATGTTTGACCAAAAAGTAAGAATTAAGGACCTTTTAATTCCAGTTAGTGTTTATACAAAATATTCACTTGAAGAAATATGTGCATACACTATTTTTAAACATAGTCTCCAGACAGATTTAGTACGTAGTTATCCCGGTCACTTACGATATTCAGTATGCCTGCCTAATAGAAAGTAGGATACTATTCTCGCAACCAAGCTTTTATGGCGTGCTGTACCTCGTCATCCCTGTGAAACCTATATAATCCAAGATATTGTTTCAAAAGAGCAAAGAAATGCTAAGCGCTCGCAGCAACCTCCAGGGTGTACGCCGTATGTAAGAAAATATGACATTCAAAATTCTTTAGGACAGAACATGTGGTACCAGCCAACTGCGAAGTCGCACATTCATGGAGAAGAACGAATCGTGTTATGAGAGTTTGTGGCCTTTTATTGCCAATTCTACTCCTAGGTATTGTAGTTTTTCACTCTACGTGATGCCCTTAATGATGGTCTCACTTAGCATAAACTGAAATACTTTCAATCCAAACTCATTTGACACTTTCCTGGAAGACTTCACCTTGAATTTTCTCCCACGGGCGAATTAGGACATTTCCAGTTAATGAATGCCAGCTTTTTTGTGAGTCCAATCTCGTCACCAGATACTATTCAGTACAGAAATGCATTTTAATCGGTTGTACAACGTTGGAGATATTTTAAAGAAATGGTCAATCCTGGACTTAGGTGCCTATCATGACGGTCCTTAGAATCCATCATGGAGCGACTTTTGGTAACCCAAAACTTCATGCACAATTTTGTACACAACACCACAAGAAAAATGTCCAGTGCTGCACTAAACACACGCAAGGTCATCTTGTATCACTTCAACGGTTCCTTGAGCGTTATTTTCCGTGTTTGATAACAGAGGCTGATCGCTAAATCTGCATCACCAATTCCTTCTCTTCCCTAATTAAATAGGGACTGTGATTAATTACTATATTGCCATACGCAGTAATTACTCCAGGGTGAATTTCACCGGCGTCACACGTTTTTCCCAAAGATATTGAATAACTCTGCATACTCCCTCATGTACACAGTCCTTCAAGATATGAACCATTTTTAAGTTCCTCTGCAGGGTCAGCAACTGCAAACGCATCTGTTAGATGATTGCCAATCACAGTTATTATCCCTAGCAGATATTTTGCGGTGCTGTAAAAGGAGATATAATGGATTAAGAGGCATTGCATTCTTTCTTTAAGAGAGAGAGAGACAGACCGACACAGAGGATGTAACAAAAACGTACGTCACAAATTGCAGGGCACATTCCTCACACGTAGACGAAGAAATGGTATTATATGAACATGGGTCTGGAAACGCTTTGTTTCTATGTTACAACTCATTTTCTCCAACTCATTAATCATGGGAAACACACAAGAATACAACGTACCAGTATACCACATGCAACTCTTTCTCACAGCAGATTTTCAATATGCCCTCCGTAAGCATTGTTACATGCTTCAAACCGCCGTCGTAGTGAATCCCGGATGCGCCGATTTATCCCTGGAGTATTACGTATGGTATCGTAGCCTTCCATAATATGGACATGTAGACTCTGAACATCTGGCACTGAGGTTCGATACACAAGAGCTTTCAAATGCACTCACAAATAAAAGTCCAGTGGGTTTAAGTCCGGGGAGCGTGGAGGCCAGGCAATTGGTCCACCTCTACCTATCCATCTGTCACCAAATCTGTTATTTAGAAGCCGACGGACATTAACACTAAAATGAGGAGGTGCTCCATCGTGCATGAAGTACATGTTTTGCCGCACAGCTAAACGCACATCTGCTAACAGGTCAGGTAGAACATTCTCTACTAAATTATGGTAACTTTGTCCGTTGAGCCTGGGTGCAAGAATGTGAGGCCCTACCAGTGACCAACAATGCCGGCCCGAACATTGACAGAAAATATTTGTTGATGACTTGCTTCAACAGTTGCGACAGGATTAACGTGAGCCTATACATGCCGATTGTGATAATTTACAATCTGATCTCGTTGAAACGTCGCCTCGTCTGTGAACATCACCGTTCCACTAAAATTAGAGATGACATTTTGTTGCATAAACCATTCGCAGAAGCGTACCCGTGCAGGAAAATCAGCTGCTGATGGTGCCTGTACACGCTGTAAATGGTATGGATACAGTCGGACCTCGTGTAACACTCGCCAGACACTCATGTGGTCAACATTCATTGTTGCAGCTACTTGTCTTGTACTGACACTAGGGTCGTCGTCAAGTTGAGATGTCCTCATCCTTCTAGGTCTCCCCTGTCGAGAGTGCCAGCTTGAAATGCCCCATGTTCCCTAAGACGACGATCAATGGCTTCAAACGTCTTACTGTCTGGGAACTTCCTCCTGGAAATCTCTCCCGGTACAAACGTTGAGCGCAAGCGCCATTGCTGTCTGCTAATCCATACATTAAATGGACATCTGCCATCTCCGCATTTGTGTGCACTGCCATTCTACGAGTCAAGTATGTGATCAGCTCTACTAGTACGTAGTAACCCGTATGCTTACCAAGGACGTACTGCTCTCTGGAACAGTTGATATTACTTGTAAATAAGCAATAACGTAAGTCGCATGGCAACAGGAACATTTAAAACAAAACACCGGCGGTACACTTATGATAATGACAACGTAACCAAATGTAACTAAGAGTGCATGTTCCCCACGATTCTAACGTTCTGTTCGTGTGTGTTTCCCATGATTACTGAGTTGGAGAAAATGACTTGTAACATGGAAACAAAGTTTCCAGACCCATGTTTATATAACATAATTTTTTCGTCTACGTGTGAGGAATGGGTCCTACAATTTGTGCTGTCCATTTTTGTTACATCCTGTATAGGTAAAGAAAGAATACTGAATGTCTCGACTAACTGAAAGAAATCGCTCGCAGTAGAACTCACTGTACCCCGCAACTGTTGTCCCAACCTCATTCGCAAACCAAACCGAGTTACCAACACTTTATGTCACATCAGTATCAACAGCTCACTAACCCACGAACTAAATATCGCAAATACGCTCGCCAATATAATTATAGCCGCAAGAGTTTCAACTGAGATCCGGGAGGCGGGTTGGGAAGGATGCGGAAATATATCGTTGCATCTAGAAGGCGTTTCTGATGTTTACGTGTCAGAGAGCCCTACGCTACTTGTCTCTCCAACTAACCAGTAGGCCGGTGCAAAAGAGCACCGCCATCCACTTGAAAAACTTGGTCCATAGAGGCTGCGTCACATACCTCACTCATCATAGCTGGTCGTCCTGAGCAGTTTTGCGATATACAGGAAGGCGTTTAAAAAGTTCCACCTTCATTTTGCCTCGGGATTGACATCAGATGCTATATGCTACATCATTAGTATAGGTGATTATATGCGCCATCCCAAGAATACTAACATTTCGGTGACTTCCCTTTAGTCCTCGTGGGATGATAGAGACTCACAAAGCCATCCTCTTTGGAATCCGGCGCTGATCGCCCGACGGTCATAGGATGACTTCATACGGACACTTGCCAGCTTCAGGTGCTCCCTAGCGAGTTGGTGGATATCTTCCAGCCAGGCGGCAACAACACGTCATGTTCCGTTACTGGCTGGTTGACATCAGGAGGCGTACCGAACAACAGTGAGCATGGTAGTGTTAGCCGGTGACATAACAGTGGACTCGAGTAGTGATTCTCAGTATGCCAGGAGGAATGATATTACATGCACATCTCAATCTCGCTGATTGATGAGTATCACTTTTCGGAGGTGCCCCTCGATCTAATTGAGATACTGATCCGCCATTGCACTATCGTGGAAAAAATTGGAGCCCTATGTATCTCGAGGCACTAGAGTAGCTCTCGAATTAGGCTGGATTCGAAATTAATCCGCTGGTCACGTAAGCTTCTGGGGGACTCCGTACCGGCAGAAGAAGTTCAGTGCTGCAGTAGCCATAATCGAGAACTGTAAATTGGGTATCGCGTAAATCTCCGGCTAATTTGTGAAATAGCTCATAGCCAGTAGGATACAGTGACTCCCTGCGTCTGTCCTTGGGAAAGGGCATCCTCAGTAAATGGAATTTCTTTCCAACAGCACTTCGAAATTCTACTGTTGCATTCCGCCCTGACAGCGTTTCTGGGGCCCACGACTTCACGCAATGATGTCAAACTGC
Organism: Deroplatys truncata; assembly: GCA_030765065.1. NCBI lineage: Eukaryota > Metazoa > Arthropoda > Insecta > Mantodea > Mantidae > Deroplatys > Deroplatys truncata. The sequence goes on along the minus strand of CM060990.1, from coordinate 530,386,182 downwards.
TGGATCAGCTCTGCACGTCGCTTCAAAGATATAACCAGCAGAGTCCCGGACGTAACTCTCCCAAGATATTATGCATACTAAGATGCCCTCCGGTAGTACCGGCATGAGTCTACTCGAGAATTTCCTTCGTCTTGCTATTCGGGAGCATTAGCTGTTCCACCCTGATTTTCCCATCTGTTGATACGCACACTATCTTTAACCCACTGCTTCTGACCACCAGGTAGTCTCACTTGCTCATTAGTCACAATAATTTGGCCCTCTTCGAGGGACGTCCGTTCGCCACATTCTTTATCTCTCATGATTGGCCCTATACCTTTTTCCTCCAGTTGCTTCCTCCACTAGGTCTCTTCTTCTTTACCGACTACAGATCTCACCTTGATAGGGCGTAAGGCTGCAATATTCTCCTTCAACTCAACCTTCACATAGTGGTTGCAGTTTTCCTGACTTGGTCTTCAAGAAAGGGCATCTGCTTTAGAACGGCGCCCTCCTCTCAGGTATTTCCAGATGAAGCTGTATTATTTAGCCGTTGTAAACATAGGGCTGTTTGTTCTTCCAAATCGCTAGAGCCCACAGACAAGTTAGCACGGATTTGTCCGTTTGGAGATAATGCTCCTGTCCATAAAGCACTTATGGAACTGCTTCAGGGTCTTTACAACAACCAGTAGCTCTCGTTTGTAACGCAGAAGTTTTATTCGGCCTTGGACAAGGTCATAATAAAGTAAACCAGTACTTTCGTTGCGCGCCGCACTTTTGCGATAGGATATTCCCAATGCCAAACTCACTGCCATCAGTGTCCACAGTGTACTTAGTGGGAGTGGGTTGAACAGGTACGGACCGTAAACAGGGCGTTTCTCAGGGTCTGGAAAGGTGCTTCAGCTTGGTGGGAACACTGTAAGTCTTATGGTTCCTCTGTCAATTGTATCAATGCTTTATCCGTGTTTAATACACCGTCAAGAAAGTTTGGTAGTATGTTCACAGGCCCAGGTACCGTTACGGTTCCTGTTTATTTCGCCTGGACAATTCTTTGACATCCTGCGCCATCTGGAGCCACTCCATATGGATTTACGATGTATCCCAGAGAGCGCATTTCCTTTCTAGACAGATGACACTTCTCGGGATCTAGCCTGAGATTGCTCTGGTAAAGCATTTCGAAGACATTCTTCAGGTTTTTCAACTGATCTTATTATAACAATGATGTCGTCGATATAAAAGAGTCAGGTGTCTTATTTGAGGCCCCAGTTCACAGGCTACATGAGTCTGGAACTTAGTGGGTTGGTTGTCGAGTGGGAAAGATTTTTTCGTGAACTGTCACAGTCAATTTCTAGTAAAAACGATATTATCCCATTATTATAGGGTGAAGCGCCACTTTCCTATTCCCTGACTTAAGGTCCAAGGTAAAAAGCCACTTGCACTCCACTAAGGTGTCCAAGACTTCATTGATTGGTGGCAAAGGAAATCAATCGTTTTTAATTATGACGTTCAGCTTCCAGTTGCAAACGCAGAAGCTCAGATCTCCATTCATCTGTTTAACCAGCGCTACCGGTGAAGACCACGGACAATCTCGTTTCTGTATTATGCCTCTGGACTTCATGTTCACCATTCGGTTATCCATGCGCCTCTGTTTGGCTAGCGGGCTAGAGAGGCGGATGTCTAATCTGTCGTACATCGCTGATGCCAATGAGATGCCTCACTCTATCTGTTCGGCCATAAACATATTCTGATAGGTTAAAGATGTCCTGGAATTTCGCGAGCGGGTTAAGAATCTACCCCTTCTCGTATCGCAAAACGTTCTCAGCCATCTTCTTGACGTTTTTACTCAGAGAACGAACTAGTTTCCTGGTTTTCGGTTGGTCATCTGTGACTGCGCCCGCAGGCATTATACAGAAGACCTGCCCACAGTCTCCAAAGTAGTTCCGCTAAACAACTCCTGGTCACTGTTTACGACATCAACGATCCTAACCAGGACGTTCTCCCGAGCGGTAGCAGCGCCCTCGCGGTATATGCCATGTTGTTGGAGCCCTCCGTTCATAATCATTCTTTTCGTCAGGGGCTTCTCTGTCTGCTCCGTCACCAAACGTTTACTCCACTCTTGCTCTGCAAATAAGAGTTTCACTGATTGCAACCACTCCTCCGGATGATTGCGTAGGGTCTCGTTACGGCCCAAGTGTAATATGTAGCGCCGAAGGTCCGTTTAGGCATGGAGGAACCTAAGCTCTTCCAGGCCAATGGTTTTCTCGGTGACTGCGACAACGAAAGCCCACAATAGTAGCCTGCTACAGCCAAGGGTCTTTCCAGGTAAGCATTCTCTGTCACGGGCACGGTTTAACTCGAGGTGGTTCATAGATCGTAGCACCTGCCTGGTGTCCTCTATGGTAATCCCCACACCATATCGGGCTGGCAATAGTTAGTGAGGTCCCAATGTCTACCATCACAGTGCAGGACCGCTCCGAAATCCATCCGCGGTTGACTAGCATATGTTTGCCTCTCCCAGCCACGGTGTTTAATATGAACAGAATAAAATGTAATGATCATGTCAACGTGCTCATCTTCTCGCCGGCTTTTGCAGTTTTCCTGATTCTCACCCAGGATGCTCACGCATTCCTCTCATAGGTGTCCGGGCTGTCCCGTAACTCCATCACGTACGTTCCCTACACCCAGCTCTAAGACCGTTAAGCCTGTTGAGAGGTTTGAATGGATATCGTCAGTCCTGGCCATCACATTCCTGGCTAACACCTCGGTGTCTCTTCCAACCGTCACCTTTGCTACTTCAAGGTAGAGTACAGTTACCAGGCGTCGTTGACGTTACGGTGTTGCGCCAGGGGAATCTGTTGTTTCATCTCCCGTTCACCTATCTCGATAAATGCGTGGGCTGCATCTCCGGAAATAAAGTCATTTGGAAAACCCGCCAGAGCTTGGTGTGCTAACCGCTCTACCTCCGTGACGAATTCTTGTAAGGTGCCGCCGGTTGTTGCACTCTTGCCTTCAGCTGGTTTCCGGTAAGCCATGATCTCTATAGCGTTCCTTCAATAATGTAATTGTCTTCTGCTGGGCCGTCGGCAGGGAAAATGTGAACGGTTTCGGCTGATTCACCTTGCAGGGCACCCAACATATGTGACGCTTTCCCACGAAGTCCTTTGATCGTGGGTAGCAATGTCCTCAAAGTGCCGGTTAAACACCGCTCACGACGAAATTCCGTCAAATTTCAGAGGCTTCACTGGTTTTTCGTTAGCCGTTCTCGTACTCGTAGGACAGTCCACAACTTCGGCACGGATCTTGACTTCTAGGTCGCTGGGCATCTCCTCCGCTGCAGCGTCCGTTATTTTCTTGCTTTCCTTTCTCTTTTGGTCTAATCATCTTTCTTGGTGATCCTAGCCTCTTCCACGGCATTTATTTGTTCTTCTATCTCAGACTTAATTTGTTCTAACTCCTTCGCTATGTCATCCTTCAAGCCCTTCGTTGTAGCATTTATCTCAGATTTTATAGGGTCAGTGTCAAAACCCAGTTCGGATTTCATTTTATCTATTTCGTTCTCATTGTCACGGCCAAGTTTCAATTTTATTTTCTCCATTTCGTTCGTCATCTGCGGCTCCATCTTCTACCATCCAATTGGCACTGTATTCATTTCTGTTCCAATTTTCACTAATCCAATTTACTCCTCCTTCATATCAATAACTATTTCTTCCATTCCCGATCACATTGTCGTCTCCATTTTCTCAATTCCGGCAAAAGCGTTTAAGCATGTCCTCTATCGCAGCGTTCGAATCCTAGTCCATAGAACAGTGTGTCTTTGTTGTGTTTCCACCGTTGCTTAATTTATGTCACTTAGCTCAGTTTTCACTGGCACTTCACTTTTTCTTTGCGCTTAGTGACGTAAAGAAGCACGCTAGAAATAGGAGCTTCTTCCTTCCGCTTCACTCACTGGAGTGTTAAATACAGTACTTCTATATAATCGCTTGCAATAGCACTCACTGTACGTCACAATGTCGCCACAACCTCACTCTTAGAACAGAGTGAGTAACGAGCACTTCATAGCGCATCAACGTCAAAAACTCTCTAACTCACTAAGTGTTGCCAGCAGCCTCGCCGATATGTAGTCGCAGCAGTTTCGAGCGAATTCGTGAGATATGTGGTGCGGAAGACCCACAAGTATCTCCTTGCGCCTCAAAGGCGTTCCTGGATTTACATGGGAGAGTTCGCCACTCGATAAGCTCGGTCTGTAGCACAACACAATTTGGGCGGTCGAATGGATGGATCTGTGGGGTGGATGGATGGATCAAATGGATGTACAAATGGATGGATGGATGGATGGATGGATGAAACTAGAAATCACTAACTGACATAAATAAAACACAGATGCGACGCTATTGCTATATTTAGGTATTAAAGCCCTTTTTCAGGCTAGGAGAAACGTAAACACACCAGATTGACGGCGACAGGAGGCAGGAAGAATGCAAGCCTGTCTGTGTATGAATTCTTTGCGAAAGACAATACCACCAATATTTTTGGATGTGGATTCATAGTTCGATAGAAAGCCTGGGCAAACTGAATTGCTAGTTATGTAAGTGCTGTATGATATCTTGAAATTTGTGATCCAATCATTTTAAATAGTGCTTAAAATAAACAACAATAATTAAAGAGACAACTAAAGAGAATATCCTTGCTTACTGTATTATTTACAGTGATAAATTAACTCCAGGAGGAACCTTTGCTCGGTGCGTTGCTATGGCGGCCATCTCCAAATCTATAAAAATGCTTTCCTACACTGGAGCAGGAGGAGTATCTATACGTATAAGATTAAAGCAATCGTTAAATATATGGGAATGAGGTGCTACTTGGGAGGAAACTGATAGAGAGAGATTGCCTTAACTGATCGCCTATGCTTATTCATTCTTACAGAGATTCTTTTTGAGGCTAGTCCAATGTAGAAAGCTTGAAAGGCTTGAAATGTGGCAGATACATCACAATTCTAAAGTAAATTTGGTTTTCTGAGTTCATCTAAAACTACCGGTTGAAGTTTCGGCTATAAAACGATATGAATAATTTGTGACTACACTCCGTATTTTGTATATCGGTCGTTGACAAGTGTATGACCCATGCGATGGGCAAGGGTTTTCAAATGTGTAAACATTGCATCAAAAAACTTTTGAGGTTCTTTGCATTCCTGAATGTAACACAGGATGTGATTGTAAGTTAAATTTAGAATATAGAAAAGTGTGAGCTAAGAATATTGCAGCATTCTATTATTCCCAGAGCATTCCTAATATGCTCTACTACAGGAAGATACGCGTATGTTGTGATGAAATTTATTACACTTCTGATGGTTGATTTGGTGAATATATCGGGGGATCAAGTTAGCCGGGTTCAGAAGGTTTGTTGGTGAGGTAAAACGGGAGGTACCCATTTCGGTGGCACCCGAAACTTGAGTAAGCACTGTGTAAATGGGTGCTTTGATTGCTGTGGATGTATTTGCCAATGAAATATCCACCTTTGCTGGCGATAGAATCTTACCGCGTCAGTGACCAGTTGAAGTTTATTGAAATTAGGAACAGAGGTAAAAAAGAACAACATTTACGTAGAAGTGAGAGTTCTGTGTTAATGAATGTGGTACAAGCTAGGTTAATAATCCAAGCTTATTCTCTGGAGAAGTGAGTTTTAGTTGTGAGTAATGTGAGAGGAAGTACCACTGCCATTAGCTGGTGCACCTTTTGCGTTCGCGGTTGATTCACGATGGTAGAAAGTTCAGGGGAAGCTGAAAAATTGGAAAGTTCTTTGGTAATTTGGGAGTAACTGGAATGTACAAACCGGCTCGCATATGATTTAAAAGTGATTTGGAGAGCTTGTGGGGTTTGAATTTGCATTGTATAACTTTAGCATGTGTTAAGAAATCATTCATCCCAAAGATGTGGCAAATTTGAATTGAACCTATCTGAGAAGCAATGCCTTAACTAACTATTGGCCAAAGAAAGTTCCTAAATTCTTCCTTCTGATATGCGTTCTTCAGTAGTAATACAAGATTGAGCTTCGTACGAAGCCAAAGCCGATCGACATCTGAACGACAAAAGTTCATATGTACCAATGGATACAGATCCGTCATCAAAATTGAAGTGAGATATAACAACTTGTCTCGATGCTACCCACCTGTAGAAGACTTCAACCCAACACTTCTCACCCTTCTCAATCTATGCACACCTTGAATTTATTTCTTACCCAAAATTAACAAAGAAAATAGCCCTTGCCATCCAATAGTGACCAGTTTGGTTTCGTCCATAGAACGTATATCAGCCTTGATATGTTTTTTCGTTAGCCTTTTGTTGCCTCAATGTCATCTCACATTAGGGATTCCTAACACTTCTTAGAAATACTAGAGAAACTCTACCTCTCTTTATATGACAAAATACTTCTAACCACCATTGATGTAGTTTAATTGTATACAAATGTCGCCTGTAAGTATGGCGTTAGAGCTGCTGAATTCTTTTAGCAGCTATTTATCACTCACAATGTTTGAACCAGTTTTATCCGTAAGCTGGCTGAATTTGTACTCTCTGCATTGCTTTTAAATTTAAAAACCCAGGCATTACTTAGGAACTAAAAACACAACGCTGTGCACAAAAATGGCCCCATCATAAACTTATTTGTGGCTCAGCTAGGAGAAGATATTCTAAATTTCTAAGACCCATGCGCTTTGTGGTGAACTCGGTTGAGTGCTATCTTTGTTATTTGAACCCATGGCATATAGTTCTTCAACAACTCTTTCCAAATTTTGAATTGTAAGTTTTCGGTAAAATTCACAGTAACAAATTCACACAATTCAATCACTTTCCTTGACGCAGATGTTTAACTCTACAGGGATAAAAGCAAAACTCACCAATCTGTAACAGTATTTGCACTGTCTATTCGTGGCCATTTTATGTAATAAATCATTATGTAGAAAGGTATATTAATAACCCCAAATTCTTTTAACGTGTTCACTCTAATTCCCTATTCCATACGCGTATTCATCCTTGGTATTGCAAATATAAGCCTAAGACCAAATCAGCGTCCAGAAATGAAATCAAGTTCATCACCACCTATTTCCTTGAGTAGTGCATATCAGGCACATCCCAACAGATGACTGCAATATACTTAACTCACACCCCTATACAGCTGGTTCCCTTTCAAAAACACGCTGTTACATTCAGGAATGCTCAGAATCTCGAATCTCTTTCGCTGCTATTTGCACAAATTTGAAAACCCCTGCCTGATAAATATTGATCATATCCTTGTCAATGACCGATACATAAAATATGCACTATAATCACTCACTTCCAATCGTTTTATAGCCCACATCTCAAGCGATAGTTTAAGATGAGCTCATAAACTAGTTGTGCCTCAAAAATACGCTGTATCTGCCACAGCTCAAGCTTTATAAGCCTTTCTACATTGGACCAACCACAACAGAGAGAAATTAGGATTATATGTATAAACCTAGGCGATTAGTTAACGCATAGTCTATCTTACAGTTTTCCACCATGCATCATCTCATGGAAAAAAGTTTTACAATCGTTTTAACCTTATACTTACAAATTCTCTCCCTACCTCAGCGTCAGCGAGCACCCTTAGAAATAAGGAGATGGTCGCCATAACAACACACCGAGTAAGAGTTCCTCCTGACTTAATTGAACACTGTAAATAGTGCAGTAACCCAAGATGACCTCTTCAGTTGTATCTTTAACTTGTTTATTGTTTATTTTGTATACAATTTAAAAATTAATGGGTAATGAGCTGTAAGATATCAGACAGCACTCACGCTACTAGAATTCGGTTTGCCCAGACAGTCTCTCCAGCTACACCCGTAAATATTAGTCACAATGCCTTTCGTAAAAAGTTACACAGGCAGGGTGGCATTGCTCCTGTCAGCTATCACAGCCAAGTGGTGCGTTTACGTCCAATATTTAGCGCGTGTCGTATCTGAATTTTTGTTTATGTAAGCTAGCTATTGTGGTTCTTCTGAGTCTTCTTTGATTTCCAGTCCTATATTTTTATTTCCATACACATTAAAATGTAGATGTGTGTGCCTAACACAATAAAAGTTTACAATTCCTGATCTCCATCAAGAAGAAAAACGTACGTGACAGCCTTCTGTCGCCTCTTCAAAACTCGGTAACGGGAGGAGGGGAAGGAGACTATCTAGCTGCGTATTTTAAATCACCGTGACTGCCTGTGGACTTACTCTCTAATCGTCGAAAGAAACCCCCAACAGCCATTTAAGGGTTAGAAGAACACCCCTCTCGTCTGCAATAGTCGCAAGGCAAGCTTACTAGCGCTATATTTATCGAGAGGCACGGAAAGCCATTCCCACAGTACCGGCTTTGCAGTGGGAGTTTCGCTACATTTCCTTTGCACCAGTAATATGTCAGGTATCTTCCATCTAGCGCCTTACTGAAGACATGCAGTTTTGCTTGATAATTCGTTGCGTTAATAGTACCTCTGCAGAACATAAAATCAATCAAGATAACTTCTTTAAGATTCTGAAAAGGCTACTTGGAATAAAAGGGAAATCAGCTGTAATCTATAATTTGTCTGTGAAACTACAATCTAACGCAGGCAGGCAGGCTCAGCGGTAGCCGGCACATGTTGGAGATCTATGAACCTTGAACACTCCCACCTCCTTGACAAGAGCGAAAAGGACGTGCTAGATTGCTAGCTCTCAGTATTTACTGAGATATAATTCACAGTAGTTCATTCGCAGTAGCGGCATCTTGTGAGTTAAAGATTTGAATTTATATTCTCAAAGAAGTCCAGATATTTATTAAAATATCCTGGTAAGCGCAATATTTTTGTATCCAAGAGAACGACTAAGTAAAATGTATGACTTTTTCAAAATATTTGCAACTGTGGCCTCAATACAGCATCAAACAACACTCGAAAAAGTCATAACTCTGCTATGGACAACACTATCTATGAGGTAAGAAATTTGACAGTATTGAATGGCACTGGGTACATTAATTTTAATAATTTGTGTAATTCTTATAGTCTAAGCTCCCAACCCCGGGAATATCTTAAGAACCTCATATCAAAATTCAGAAGAAGTAGGAAAAACTATGAAACCATTAAATCAAGGGGAGTTAATAAAGGAACCTCTGGTTTCCAGATTGAAGAAATTTTGACCTAATTTCATAAACGCTTTTCAGTGGTTAAGTACGGGGGGTCTCTTCCCGCACCGCTTTCGCTTGTACTGGTTTCGGTCCGCCTGCTGCATGACGTCATCGAGAGTGAAGTTTTAGCTAGCCATTATTCTGCACCGTACTTTTCGGCATGAACGTTCGGATAATATTCTCGTTATACGATCTGTTTCGACCCTATACTACTTGAAACAAAATCGCATCTATAACTAGACTTAGTCTTGGAAATAATAAACATAAACCTGTCTTTTTACAGCTAAATACCCAACTGGCGCCAACTTCATTTCTCCTTGAAATGTTCACTAAAAAGCTGTCGATAAATGAAATTTGGTCTTGAGGGATGAGGGATGAGGGATGAGGGTTTCGGTCCGCCTGCTGCATGACGTCATCGAGAGTGAAGTTTTAGCTAGCCATTATTCTGCACCGTACTTTTCGGCATGAACGTTCGGATAATATTCTCGTTATACGATCTGTTTCGACCCTATACTACTTGAAACAAAATCGCATCTATAACTAGACTTAGTCTTGGAAATAATAAACACAAACCTGTCTTTTTACAGCTAAATACCCAACTGGCGCCAACTTCATTTCTCCTTGAAATGTTCACTAAAAAGCTGTCGATATATGAAATTTGGTCTTGAGGGATGACTTACAGCATATATGTTATTCAAAGAAAGAGAGATATGAAGATATAAAGCAGATATTTGTTATCTTAAAGTTGTTCAGAAGCTCTAAGTGCAAGCTTTAAAACCATTTTCTTAGTTTATGCTATTGCTTGACTTTAATTATATTATGTTAAAGAAAACCAATAACACATTATTCGGCCAATTTTAGCAACGAAAATAAAATACGTTATACGCTATATAAAATTCAACGTTATACGCTATCGGGTCTTAAACTTTGATTCGAAATTAAATTGTATTGTTTGTTTATGGATTGTGAAAAACGCAGCTTAATGAGAGAAACTGTATGTTGATCATGCTATTATGTAATATGATTTAAACATAGCAGTTTTAAAAGTCATGATAGCTGAAAACTTGATATATGTGCATTTTTTCCGAGACTTTTTTTTCGCATCTAGGTAAAAACATAAATAATCGACTTATGCATATGAAACTGTGCCCACATCCTGAAAAACAGTTATCTGCACAGCAAGTCTCGCAAATATCCTCAATTTTCAAATAAACCGAATTTACAGAGTAGTGTACATTCGAATGATGTGTTCAGAATTTGGATATTTTGGCTTCATTATTTAGGCTGAGAATGTGCTTATATACACCTAGTTTCTTAATTATTTCTAGTATAAAGTTGTTTTAATTTTTTAATTAATGAACAATTAATTGTACATAGTTCCTATTTGATCCTTCCTACTTGAAAGAGTAAGAACAAGGATGCGTCTAGCCTTAATATTTTGGAGATATTAATTTTAGAACAACCTTTCCTGTATGCTTTAGTATACGCTTGCAACCAATACCCTCAAAAGCACACAAATGTAATGTTTTCACCCACGGGAAACTGGGTGTTGTTAAAAGGAGGTGTATTAGTGTATTGCACTGGCGATCATTGAAACATATTACACTGATCTTTTTAAAAGGAGGTAGATCTAAGGAACTTGCCAATTGTAATTAGGTGCCTATATTATTTAGTATTTATGCAAGGAAAGTGCAATAACTTACTCGTATCTTAGTTTTCGTTATTTTGTATAAAACATGGACACATTTCACGCCAAACTGGCAGAGAGGCTTTACGAAACAAATCAATATTATGTGAGCAAATACAGGGGAGATGAACGTAAATACATGAGAGGAAATAAGGTCAGAGTGGTGTTTTATAAGCAGGGCGCGGATTTTGATGACCAATTTTTTTTTAAAATGACTTTGTAATTACAAAAAAATTATCTAAAATGAGATTTATTTGATTTACTAAAATTAGTGTACAGAAAGTTATAAATTAATTTCTATATTGATATAACTCCTATACAAGGAGAAAAAATAAGTAAAAGAGCAGTGAAAATGTTCTTGTTCAAAGAATCTAAAAAGAAAAGAAAATTTTCTTACTTTCCTTTTCAGATTCTTCAAACAAGTAAGAGCATTATTTTCTTTGCTTTTCAGATTCTCCAAACAAGAACATAGAACAAATATATTTTCAAATAATTTTCTAACTTATTGTGTTTTTAAACAGGTCTTACAAAAGTGTAGCATTAACTCTTTTGAGAACTCAGAATATGCAATGTTTATTGCGAATGAGGAGGATTTCACAGTCCATGTCATACACAAATAAGAGTAATACGCACTTGTTAAGCAAAAAAGGGAAAACTGACCTTCTCATCCCTAATTTTGGACCTGAATTCATAACAGTAATTATACGTGTTTCCCTGACAATAACCATCTCTCCACTCACAAGCAACTCTTTCCGGACCAACCAATAATCCTTATATACTCTATACTTATTACTTATGCAAGGAAATTACCAAATAAAGAGGCAAAGGACAAGGGAATTAAAAATTAATGATGTAATATCGAAAAAAAGATTATCCAAAATAGAAAACTTGAAACTACCAAAATGACCTAATATATATATATATATATATATATATATATATATATATATATATATATATATATATATATATTCTTAATATTGGACCCATGATAAGGATTTATGTACACTTAAGCAATACCTTTATTGCAAGAATTAAAAGATGGCATGTCATCAGAATCCGGATCATGCTTATATGATACTTGGTCTTCAAATAGCTTCTGCTCACAATAATTACTGTTTAATACGCATTCCTGAGGAATATAAAGAACTTCCTTTTTGGCAGGTACGCCGACTCATAAGTCTGCACATGAAAATAAATGTAATGCGGGCCAAAGGTATTCTTCCCTGAAAATGGCAAGCTTTTCCAGGTATATAATCCTTTACAGAACCACAGTGGACGGAAAAAGGTTGTTAAACTTTGGCTGTAAGAGCAAAAAGCAATTCCTTTGAAATAATTATGCCACTCAACTGCTAAAAGGCAACAGATATTAATCTTAGCTTCTCTTCGCTTTAGAAGTCACGTACAAGTGCAATAAATCAAGATGTACTCATATATCGAAAGGGAATATATGCTTCTGGCTTTATTTTGAAAGTATAATTGTACCTCGCTATGTTGGCGGAAACTTCACAACTTAACAACAGATGTACGAAAGTGCATTGTTCCTTATCACTCAGCCATATACCCCCCCCCCACTTCAACAAATAACTTGCACACACATATTTAAACTAGAATCTTGAATATAGATTCAGTTTTCTCTGCTTTGGTGAAGAGTTTAAGTCGGTGTGCAATGAGTGAGAAGGTTAAGAGTAGAATGTATTGTGCTGTAGCACAATACCGTAATTACGGTTTTAAAACGGTTGGTGTGAATTATCACACATTTCCAAAAAATTGGCAATTAAAGCGCGTGTGGGTGTCTCGTTGTAAGCGTACTGACAAATTTAACGCTCATAATTCACGTGTATGTTCAGTGCACTTTCTTCCTAGTGACTATAAATGGGATTTGAAGAGTGAACTTTTAGGTTTGGCGGTGAAGAAAATTCTGCTCCCAGATGCAGTTCGGTAGCAGTTCATTCCCAATTGGCATGGATATGCACTTAGTGAAGGTCCAAGTACAAGTGGAATGTTGCAGGCATGTCTTTTTCATTTTTACATCCTGTAACAGAATAATGTAATCTGGAATTACTGTTTTCATTTCTTACGGTAAAAAATAAAATACACCAGCATATCCATTTAGCGATTCCTTTAGAGTAGTTGTAAATTTTCCTTTAGTACTAAAGTAATGTATGTTTGAATCTCTTGTAGCGCCTACAGTTTACGTTGAAGTACTGGATGTGTCCCAGTAGTTTTGTTTATACGTAAATATATTACTAATGTAATGGAGTTTCCATTCGTTTTGCTTTATGGTTAGCGCACAATGTTTGTAGAAAGCTCTTAAATAGTATACCTTTTTAAAAAACTGGAAGAACGTGCTAATAATAAACAATTGGGAGTTAATCGGGAGGAATTTAGTGTGTTCACTGCGCTGTGTATGTATTCCGCGCGCTCGTCTTCACTCTCACCTACGTCACAGGCGGGCAGCCAATGGCAGCTCCCACCCCGGAGTGGCTCACCTTAGTTATCTAGCCACATTGGGTTAAGTATTTCTCTAAATACAGTTACAAGGAGGATTGAGGAACTTATATGTGATACAGAAAATCATCTGCAGGAACAAGTGAAATCGAATTTGTAGCATTATATAACATCACAGACAAATATAATAAAGCTACATTGGGCATACTTTTTAGAGGGTTTGATAAGCAACTAAATGGTTTTGGAGAGCTTTAAGATGTAGTTTATCTACAAAACATACGGAAAAGCTATATTGAACTGCTGTTCATAATTTTGTGCGCAAATATGATCTTCCCTGGGCTAAACTTGTCTGTGTTGCAAAGATGGAGCATCTCTATGAGACGGCAACAAAATGGCTCTATTGGTAGATTAATAGAAATGTTACAGGATGTTGGTTTTATTTCCGGACTGTAATGTATTAATTGTACGATTCATAGGTCTTTATGTTTTAAGTCAATAATCCTGAATAACAGTATGTTCATTGTACTGATGTTTGTTAATTTTATTAACCCAAGTCCTGTCCGCCATAGAAAATTCAAATAATTATTATAAAGTGATCTGAATAATCACATGTACCATGTTATTGTCATTTAAGATGATTGAATAGAGGTACATCCGTGGACAAAAGTATGAGTCATATCTTGAACACAAAATTTTCTACCCGGTCCTACCCGGCACAGTGCCTTGTTTATACCATACGCAATACAGTTGTGTAATCGCTGCAGCAGATGTTGCACGGCATTACTAAGCACGTTACCTTCCATGTGTCTTTGCGACGCTGTGGCAAAGCATAGGGTACATTTTCTCTTCGGACCGCAGGTTCGCTTCTGGCATGTAACAAGCCCTTTTCTTCTGTTAATAATGTTTAATCAACACATAGTGACTACTTACTTTTGATACACTGCATTTCATACACGGCATTTAGTAAAGTTCGTAATCAAATAATTTATAAGGATGCAAAATGCCTGTCCTCTCAGTTTTATCATCGTCGCAAATCTGTATCTTGTTGGATATCAAGGGACGGTCTAGGTGTGTTGTGGCAGCTTGACGATACATGAACAGTGCGCAATATACGGTAATACTTAATGTTTTTATTTACTCCGTGAGAATGAGATATGCTGATGGAATCGCTGAATTCGCACAGGATAGTCATCCTGTCCACGTGTATAGAAAGGTCAATTTGGTTCTCAAGAGGCAAGATATCGGAGTCATAGACTGGCCTCCCTGTTTAGCAGACTTGAATCATACTGAGGTGAAAAGGGAGCTGCGCTCGAATTTCCTAACAGATGCGCGAAGGACAAAAATGGCTTCTGGGCTCAAACTCAAGAAGCTTGGGATGTTGTAGCTTCTCGTCCACGTGGTTACAGAGATTTAATTTCAGCTACAACCCAAAAATTAGGGGAGTTTCATACACCCGATATTAATTTTATTTGTTTTTATGTATTTTAGAAGATAATAACTTATTTGCATTTATTTCCTTAGTTACTTAAAATGAGGGTTTTAGAAGAATTGTGTTTTTGTCTGCATAGATACCCTAAACCATAAAATGCTAATGTTATATTCATGCAGTAATAAGTTCTACACAATCAGTCATAAAATCAAAAACATAAAAAACAATAATAACAAATGCGAGATGTGAACCGAAGGGCTTATGGGCGCAAGCCGTGACTTCTTAACTTCTCGGCCAACGAAACCTCGCTCCGGGTCTTGTTTCTAGTAGCTTATAAGCGTTACCACAGAGGTACACCGTTATAAGGTGACAATTGCGTTCACAGGCACAAACCATTTTGTACTTCCCGCATGTTGTGAACACAGCTGTTACGAAGGTACCGAAACCCACTGATCTTTACATGGAAACTGGGGATGACCTATTTTTTGTCCACGGGTGTACAGTATAAGATAAAATAAATGAGCAACAGCAAGAGAGGGAGTTCGATTTGGAAAACTTTGGAAACATTCGCTGATGCTGCTTCACAATACACGACTTAATATCACCCTGCGTTCATTTCAAGGCTATGCGATAAGTAGGAATATGCCTTTCTTTTGGAATGTATTAATGGTAGCCAAGCTGTGAAACGCATGTGTCTCGTAGTTGTCTCTGAGCTCGAATCTTTGATGTATATTTCTTTTTGTTATTTAAATTTTAATTTGTTAAATATATGGAAATGCCGTATGTTTTCCATGTATAGTTTTAAGACCTTCATGCATAGAAACACAACAGACTATTATTTTCGTTTTCAAAAGAAATTCCATATTACTAAGAACTCTAAAGTGTATAACTAAAGCAAATATTTTGTTGACTTAATATTGCATGTGCAAACTCTGTCTCATTCTTCAGCTATGAATGGCGCTGACGTGATCATGCGTGCACTCTTCATAGCCTTGGAGTTCTGCATGATATGTTAGCAGTATACTGACTTTTGCTATGGCTGAGCACACACATAAAGACGAAGATACAAGGAGCTCTCTCCTTACGTTAGTGAACGTTGATGGATACTTTGTGTCTCAGGCTGCAAGATCACTTCAAGTCCCCATATCTACGGTTACAAGGTGGGCGCGGTTATCCGTGGAAAGGATCGTTCGTCATCGACCTGCTTCGAATCGAAAAAGTTTTTCACTCCCCAGCAGGACACTGCCCTTCTAAAAGAGGCAGACAGCAATCCCTTCCAATGTCTACATTAGAAGTAACTCTAATTTCCCTAGGTCGAACCGCACAGCCTTCGCGTTTGACTATAGCAGGGCAATTTTTTCTATCGGCAGCTAAGAAGGAGCGTCTTACGGATGATCACAGATTACGTCACCTCGCATTTGCAGAATAAAATGCCAACCATAACTGGAATAGCGTTATATTTACAGACAAGGTGACGCTTTCATTTACAAATGGTGAAAGTAATTGTCTACCGCCCCAGAGGTAAACATTACGACGCAAAATACGTGGCACAAATGGATCCCCAACGTCGCGTATCTGCATCGTATTGGGGATGGATGTCAGGAGATGGACTAGGTTTGTTGTGGCAGCTTGATGGTACATTAAATAGCCACCAGTATAAAGGCATCCTCGAAAACATCATAGTTACTTCTATAAGGACTGCATTTCCCGATGGAATCATTGAATTCCTCAAGAGCAATCCCCCTGACCACACAAGTCAGCAGGTTTCAAACTGGTTCTCGCAGAGGCAAGACATCACAGTGTTTGATTGGCCTCCTTCATCACCAGATTTGAATCCTATTGAAAATATGTGGGCAGAGGTAAAGAACGTTTTGGAGTTACATTGGCTGCAAGACAACGTAAGACAAAAGAGGTTTTGCTGGATCAAATACAGCAGTCTTGGGAATAAGTATCCTCTCGGAAAATTTAACTAGTCATTTGATATGATCCATGCCTTGTAGAATGAGGGCAGTAATAGAAGCAGAGGGTTTACTCACTCGACATTAAGTTAATTTCTATTTTATTTGTTTTTACATTTAGGAATATAATATTTACTTATTTCATATTTAGTTTGAAAACGAGAAGGAAAGTGTTACAGTCTTTTTCTGTGAGCATAAATGTCTTGAAATCTAAGTATTAGCAATTGGAAATTATATTACAATATGCGTAATAAGCATTACGCACACACAAAAAAATATGTTCGGGATACGAACCTCGGTAGGCCTTGTTAATACACACCTGCTTCTAACTGCTCGGCTGTCAATACATATTGAGTAGCTGGGACACAATATGCAAGATGGCAATAGAACCAAGCTAAATGCACGCGTTCCAAGACACCATTGTGAACCGGCCGCGGAAATGATTTGAACTTCGACAAATATACGCCTCGAGAGTCTGCTTATTTTGTTTTTCTTCTTTTCTTTCTTGTGGTGAGCATATTAACAAGATGTTTTCCCCAATTACGTAGTGAAATCGGTAACTTCTTGAAAGAATTAGTGAACATCAATCATCCTTAATATTCATGAAAATCCTTCAAAGATGTGAAATAATTGTTGCGTTGATTTCTGCCACGGAAATGAAGTATTGGAACTGATTCAATCAGAATGGCAATGTGACCTTGTATTTATTACAGGTTTATTTCAACACTTGAATGCCTTCAATACAAATTTTCAGGGAAAAGATAAAGCTGTAGTGAATTTAGATGACGGCGTTAACGCATTCATGGTGAAACTTACCGTGGCGTACGAGAGATTCCTGCCTGGTTCTGTTGACAATCACATGCTGTGACGTCATAAGCCGGGTACAAGCTGAACGTTTATTTGTATATCATGTGCTAGTAACCAAATACATTTTAAATGGTTTTCAGTGAATTTAATCAATTATATTAATATACACAGTTTATTTAGAGTGTTTATTACGTTCGTATATTGACGTTTTGAAAAGTAGTGACTTGCTGCTTGTAAAGAAGTATAGTTAAGGAATGAAGGTTATGTGAGCGTTTATAACCTAAATGTCGATTATATGATACTATTTACTAGATTTGTTTATTTCAGCAGTTATAATTCCGTTCCTCAGTGACTTCAAAATGTAATTCATGTAAATGGCTTCTATGGTATGTTTATTCGTTACAGTATAGCTATTAAACTGTTAGTAAAATGTGATAATTTAACTTTAACGAAAGCTTAACCGGAGATTTCAAGATATTAATTTCTATTAACATCTGTGTTTATGGGTTTTACTTTCCAGAACGGAGCGAATATTAAGTGTGCCAGTTTGTATTTCTAATAACCGCTCAAACAAGGAAGGACACACTACAACATTTTCGTTTTCTTTTAACAAAGAGATAAGAAAATGGGATTCGTAATATACACAAGATGATTTTGTGTCAAGTAAAAGTGCTTGTGTATGTATTAAACATGTTTCTGGAAGTGACATAATTAGAGCAGACTTTGTTAAGAGATCCGACGGTACAATTTTAACTCTGCCAAGACCAAATCCAAAACTAACACATTTCAGATGTCTAATTGTCATGTAGGGTTATATATTATTTCAGACTTCGATCTCATCAGAGTTTGGAAACGATTTTTAAACTGCAGGAATTTAGAGAGATATTTTATGGACATTTTGTAAATGAAATTTGAAAAACAACCTGTTGATTTTAATGACAAGTGTACAAGTGGTGTGGATACAATGGCGTTGTGGGGAAGGTCTGTCATAATTTAGGGAACGCATTTGGGGAATAATTTCACAAAACTAATAAATAACAAACCTCTGTATTCAAACTTATACCGTAATTATTGACGAAAGATATAAATAATTAAATAAAGAAATATTAGTAAGATAGAGAAATATCTGCAATAAATAATTTCCTAATATGCAATCAAGCTAGAGTTGAAAAGATTTGTCCAAGGAAACATGACAATAACATGTCGCTAGCCAGTCATGTTAACCAGTCATAAGCCTGAGTCGAAGGAGAGAAAGCATTAGCTTAAAGATTCTTGGAAAGTAGTTTAGAGTTAAGTTCAGCACGTTTGAACAGTCGCGTAGATAGAAATTCTGAAAAAGAGAAGTGAGAAGTATTTCTGAGAGTTTACCAGGGCAAAAAGGAGACGTACACGTAGGATTCTTAAGTATCGGCCCAGCGTATGAAGTAACGTTGTTGGGAGTAGTTCTAAAGTAGGCAGAGCTTAAGTAATATAAGGGCGTGCAATCCAAATCAGAGAGGTACTGCTCGACATTCCTTCCTGCACACATTCGTACGTGCGCACCTTCGTGCACACATTCTTGACTTCATCTGGTGATTACTCGTGTGTTATTTTAAGCGCGCAGTGACGCGCTTTCGTGTGAGTACGATTTAGAGGCTATTGCGAGAGTATTGGCCGGTAAGCATTTTAGCCACTCACGGCAAGTTACACTTCTAGTTTGTTTTATTGCGGAAACAGTTATTTGAAACCGTAAAATCCATACTGCAGAAGTTAGCAGGTATAATAGGTCAATTGTTATAGTTTCGGGCGCTAAAATTCATAATCACTTTCATCCCTTATCTTCAAATGTTCGGCAACATACCTCAGGTATTAGAACACATTAAACTCCTTGGTCATTTTAACTAGTATTATCCTTCACATTACACCCACGCACATTACACTGAGAAAGCACTCATAGTTCTAACACTGGAGCAGCTGGCGCACGAGGCAACAGAAAGAGCTACCAGATAACGACAACAATATCAGAAGCAGTTTAAGTATACTGCTTCAAAATTGTCGCATCATCGCGGCATCATATACAGGATCTTAGGGGTATGAGTGCGTAGACTTCTCGTGCTGGGAGATCCAAATATGGCGAATAATAAAGTACAATAACAACTTTATCTATCTTGAAAGGTAAAGGAGATAATTGAACATTATTGAATACATTATCTGCACAGTCTGACAACAGAGTAGGACTTAAGAGTCGAATGTTTTGTTTTGGTTTGCGGCCAGGCATGCGTTCACACCTGCAACGGGTGAAAGTCTAAACTAGGCCAGCGCTTGAAATGCGATTTGCCACGTGCCTGTGTGTTCATTTTCAACTGCTGCCAGTAACGAGGGATGGGGTGGTTTTCTTTCAAGCTATCCGATCGTATTCACGAGACCTGAACCAAAAGCTGCGTTTGAGCCTACGCATAAGATTTAGTCTCATGATCAAAGATAAACAAATTCAAACGTGTATTATGGAAATACACCATTCAGATGTATCGTGGATAATTAAATCAAAGCCACATCTTTGCTAAACAGAAAATTTAGTTTTGGTCAAGAAGTGCAACATATACAATATGATATGTTCATTTACAGTGGATGCTAAAAATATGCTCCGTTAGCAATAATGCGGTCATCGCATCTTCTTAGCCAATTTTTCCTACCCTCGTTAGAGCTTCTGCGTTCTGCCCAATCTCTAGAGCTGCTTCAAACACACGCGTGCGAAGATCATCAATGGTAGCAACCTCGGCATGGTACACCTTACTCTCCAAATGTCCCCAGAAATAATAATCAAAAGGATTGAGATCTGGAGATCTTGCAGGTCAAGGTACTGGTCCAAATCGGCCTATCCACAGATCTCGAAATTTGCGATTTAAATGTCGTCGATCAACTGTATTGACGTGAGGGCGTGCCCCGTCATGCATGAACCATATGCTTAGCCTTGTTTGAAGAGGAACATTCTCCAAAATAGAGGGCAGATTATTTTTAAGAAACTGCTGATAGGTTGTTCCAGTCAATCTTGTGGGTAATACAAATGGGATGTTGTTAAAACTGGTGCTGGAAATGAGCTGTCGCACTATGTGAGGATTTTCAAAGGCCCACATATGATGATTATGAAAATTACGCGCTTCATCAGTCATTAGCACCTATTAGCATTCGGCTTTGCCATAAGCAAGAAGCATATCTAGATACTCTTGATTTGCAAAGACTGCCATAGTTCTGTATACATTTAACGCATCTGAAGCACTGATAGAACCAGCTGTTGTGCAGGGTGTCGATGCAAGTAGTTTACTGTCAGCATTCCTGACCTTCCGATCCGCACACACGCCAATGTTGCGCAGTTGCTCACGAATTTATTCCAATAGACACGCTGGAATCCAATTCTCTAATATAATTTTGTGGCTAAAGGACTCATTTAGCAACAAATGGTAAAAACAGGAATAACTCATCTTTTGTAGGTCACCCTCGCTATTCTAATTGCAGAAGTAAGCGATAAAGGAATGGTGACATATTCGCAATCAAACATTTGACCACTTTTATTTTTTATTTATGCAACCATGCTCTATAGAGGAAAATGGTACAGGAACTTATTATGTTTCAGCTGAACGTCAGGAAATTGCCGTTGAGTCTGCGCACTCATACCCCTAATACCTTGTATAAAACTTCGAAAAGGACGCATGGTAATTTCATTTTCGGCACAATGATTCGACCACTGTCTGCCATACAAACCCAACTATGCTTAAAAACGGTATGAAGTTAAATGGGATATCTTTGTATCTAACCCATGCATGTGGCCATTAGCTTCGTCTATTTCTACTCTCGCGATGTAGGCAAGTTACTAATAACATGGTGCAGATAGTTGGTAATAGATGTCAGCTTTGAACACATTATTCTTTATGGAGTATTTTCCACCATCACATTTTTAGAGCCTTTATAGATTTCTGTGTACACAAATTTCTAAACCAAACCAGCTTTTCAGTAAAAGTCCGATATTTCCTGTTTCTATACTTAATACGCGGCGGCGCCGTAGTTAGACCGCCGAGGCGGACCGGGTTCAATCCCAGGGACCTGCATGTGGGATTTGTGGTGGACGAAGGGGCGTCTGGGCGGGTTTACTCCGGGATCTCCGGTTTCCTCCACCATTCATTCCACCAACTGCTCCATCATCACCTTTCCTTTCATCCATTTCACCAACATTTCGCTTCATCTACTTCCTTCATCCCATACCAGGCATCGGGCTGATCACCCATCCTGGATGTTCTGTCTGATCCATGAGTGTCTGCTCCTCGACGGGCCTCTGACCCCAGGTACCCGCCTGTAAGTCCTGGGGTGTGTAAGTCCTACATAAGAGGAGGGTAAACAGATAATGAATGAATGAATGCTTAATACGCAGTATATATAAACTAAAGAATAGAACGTAACAATATTTTTCTTAGATATAGTGACCTTGAGCACTGATACCTGCTCAGTTTGAATTCTCTATCCTTAATAAATTGAGCATTATAACCTTTAAATTAAATATTTTTGGAAAATTCTATACCTATGCAGTAGAAAAGCCAGCCAGCGAGAAGTATTTTTATTGGCTTTACAACGGGGACCAAGGGAAAGAAAATGTTGAGGAGGTTTGGGATCAGTTTTTAAAAGAAGCCAGAATCCTGCACCTTCTTGTATTCATTGTGTATCACAAACAAAAGTAATTAATCTGTACAGTTAATAAGCGCTAAGCGCGAGGTCAAAGGCAGTTAGGTTAACATTAGTTGTAAGGAAGTAGGTGCGTTTATACACTGTGAACAGTGGTGTAGGTTATTTATTTAAAATTTTACACAAATATTTATAGTTATGGATGGAGAGAAGAAATCTAAAAAGAGACAAAATGTTGATAACTAAGAAGAAAATAAAAATAATAATGAAGGTGTAGATTATAATCTGCATGCCTGCGAATTTAATTTTTTTCTGCGACATGGGGTTAAACAGGTCTCTAAACCTAATTTTAGTATGCTAAATTCAAATATACTTTCCATTTATTTCGTATCGCGTACCGCATTTTTTGGCATGCACAAAGGAAGTATGTAATATTTAAGTTTATGTCTAATTTTTAAGTACAATTTAAAATGCGTGAAATCATGCACAATAAGAAACAATCTCAATTGTACTGATACAACAGTTTACATTGAACTAGGCAACTTCAAACATGCCTTTATCGTTTTATTTACTCCTCTGCTTTGTTGAAAACGAACGCTCAGTTGACTCGCGTTTGTGGTCCTGACATGGGTTGTCTCTAACTAAACACCAACGGTAGTCGGTCATCGTGGAAACGTCCCATCGACCCTGCTACCTTGTTTCCATCTCCATTATGTCCTGGTGAAATCTCTCTCCCTGTTATTCATTTGCTGCACCCAAGTCTTCAGGAAAAAATTCAAGATGCGAATACAGAAAATTCAATTTTAAGCTCATATTGCATCCGAGTGCCTTTAAATTTTCGAACACGGTTTTAACAGTATGGTCATTACCCCAAAACTTGTTTATAACTTCATTGAATGAGCCCCAAGCTTGAAGCTCTGTCTGTCATAATATTTAAAAAATTAACGTCCTTCATAGTTTGCGAATCTGTGAGCCGTCAAAAATGCCCTCTTTCACTTTTTATTCAGCCAACATTGGAAATTTCTGAATAAGATGTTAGAAACACGGACCAATTTGACCAAAGCTTTTACAAATTGCTTCATTATCCCTAATTTCATGTGTAACGGGGGTAACAAAACCTTTTGTGAGTCAATCAGCGAGCAATTTATTACACTTTTTGTCCCTGGCATTAAATCTTTTCTTTTTGGCCAATTAGTTTCACCCCAGTGTCTTTCTCTGGCGCTAGAGTCCCATTCACACAAAAACACGGGAATTTCGTGTACCCTGCTTGTTATCCCAATAAAATACCGCACACCTACCACTTGTGTTCATTATATTTAATCTTTTGTAGGACACTATACAAATGTTGGTATGTTTCTTTAAGGGATGTAGAGTGAGCTATTGGAACTTAAACAAACATATTGTTATTGTGAAGCAGAACGCATTTCAGACTTCTCTTGCTTGAGTCAATAAATAGGCGCCAATCTTTTTCTTCGTAAGCAGTTTTAAGACGACCTATCAAGTTAGGGATATCACAACAATACACTAGTTCCCCTTCCCTTATAAAATATTTCTGAAACTCTTCTTCTGGATAACTGTACCAGTAGAAAGTTGTTCCAGGTCCTAAAATATTGTTTTCTTTCGGCCTTGAATATAATAGTTCGTTTTTTTCCTTGGTAAGACCCAAATCACGCACCAAATCATTTAATTCTGACTGTCTCAATGGATCTTTAATGTCATCTTCTAAGTCTGGGGACCAATTTAAATCATCTTCTACACTCGAAGTATCAGTACTACTCTCTGGTAATACCGTAGGTGGTGATGGAACAGGAACTTCAAGTCCATGAGGCACAGGCCTAATTGCTGATGGCAAGCTTGGATATATAATGCCCGCCTTGCTTTTTCCTATTGAATTCAGATATATTACACAGACAAAAACAACAGTCATTAAAATTATTTTGTTGTTCGCGCCATACCATAGGAACGCCAAAGGGCATAGATGAACGAACTCCCTTGTACCACTGCCTTAGATTTTCTACACAACTTTTACACACAATATGAGGAGCAAAATTCTTGTCTTGATCTCCTAATGTAATTTCAAAACAGGCCAGTTACAAACTTTTGATAAATGCGATAATGCTTCTTTTCTGCTACTTTATCACATAACACCTACAGACATAACAGAATGTGTTAGGATTGTTCACACAGCCCCTCCTAGATAAAGCACTCGAAACACTCGGACTTGCCATTTTTTCCTCAAATAAAATTCACAACACAATAATGCTTCAAAAGAGATCCGCTGAGAAGAAGTTTACAACTGTACTGAGGATTCTAAGATGGGTTCCTATTGATATCCTAGGCAATAAATGTTTATGAATAGGTTTTCAACATTATTTGTAAACAGAGAGAGACAGTGGAACAACATGACGTGATATGATTTAGCACGTTTACATATTCTAATCAACCACGCTATAAGTCGGAAATGCTAGCGAACTGAACTTTCAATTTTGTGTTGAAGCATAACTGTTCAAAACTTGTACGTGATACGCAAAAACTATTATTATTTTCTAAATCAGAGCATCCAATTGGACCATTATGATGTAAAATATTCCGTGCCGCTAAATCTTCGCAGCCCTGTCAAGCAATATGAGTGTTAGTAAGCCAGTAAAGGAAACAGCTAAGGCTACGGGGTTCAGAAACAGTAGTGTATAGGATAAAGAAAGAAAGAATTAAACGACCTGTAAGGTCCCGTAAAAATTTAAAAAATAAGATGGCATAAACAAAAACACGCTAAGTTAACGCAATATAATGGAATAGCGCAAAGCGGAGTGTGGCGCATCGTTCATTCTTGCTGTTAGAAAACATTCCACTCACGCAGGATGTACTTTTATCAAGGGTAAACAGTGATGATATCCTATCTAATTATAGATTTTATTATTTTGTATCTCCATATTTCTTTGATAGTAGACCATTTAAGTCCAGGGTGGACCATTTAGGTTGAGACTGTACATTATCTCCAAAACTAAGCGTTGTAGAAAGAAATTTCTTGAATAAAAGTTGCTTGATATTATGGTTGAAAGTAAATGCCATTAGTTGTGTTTTATTTGGAGGACGTTGTGGTGGTCATTTTAGGGTTAATTTAATTTGACCATAATTGTAGGTTCCCATATATATTGTAAATCGTATTTTGAAATACTTAAAAACACAAAGAGGTGACATAAAGTGCAGGTGAAGATTAAATGTCTTACAATTGTCTTAAATAGCAGTGCAGATATTTCACTATTTGGTGATGTATCATTCCCAAGATGACATTAAATTGGCAGATCGATCGCAGTTGTGCAACACTGTACCCTAGTTAACCTGTACAGCCTTTTAAGCGTGAGACGCGATATAGTCGCTTACACTATTTCTTGTTAGGTTTTCTGATAAATGTTGCTGAGGTGCATATTTTATGTGAATGTTATATGTTTTGATAGTGTTTATGTTCTTGGTATCTAGAGCTTTGTTATTATATTTTTCCGTCAAATAACCATATTAGCACACAAAGTGTAAATTGCAAATGGGAGATATGTTAGCTACGAGCACCCGCGATGTGATGACAGGGATCCTTGTATCAGGCTTCTATTATTTTGGACGCCTCGAACTATCTCTTTGGCAGGAGCTGGAATTTGAAGATCTGTGTCATTTTCCTTGCATGGATTCGGTCTTCACTATACAGAATACTCTTATTAAACAAATAAGCTGATATTTTATAGCAATCCTATACTAATTTTGAATCAGTTTGCCTGCCTGAAAATGATGAACTGGAAAATCGGCCTATTTAACAACTGTCGGTGTTTCCCTTGCAGTGAGGCTACATATAATCTCCAAATGGAACTATGTGTGTTATAGAATTGCACTACAATTAAATATTCAATTAAAGAAGAATGGAAACTATTTAAAGCCGTGATTTGTAATAAATTTACAAGATTTCATGTTTTTACAATAAATGTAATGACAATCTTCGGATATATATACATTTCCGAGCAAACGATTTCTAAAATGAATTGCATTAAAAGCCAGTATAGAAATATAGGATAAGACACGATCACTTGGTAGGTCAACTAACACTTTTTACTTCATTGTTTGTGTCAAATATCGATAAACTTGTTGAAAGCATAATGCGCCAAAACGTGACCAAGGGAAATATGACGTACATATGGCATGGTTTTGTCAAGAGAGTACAACACATATCCAGTGTTCAGCGTTTATATAAAAATGCACAGCATTAAATTTCTTTAAATAATATCATAATTCATTAAAGCCGCAACTGAAACTGAACAAACATAGCACATCGTTGTCAACGAAGAGCAGGGCTACATGTTCACAAAGAAACACCGTAGCGAGTGGAAAGAAGTTCACTACAGTTGCCAAATCGAGCTGAAGAAAAACCCGAGACTCCCGAGGCAAACCCCGACCTCCTCCACCAATTATAATAATTATTATTACATAATCATCGCCTATTAATTTAAATACTTCACAAACCAGCAACTATTGTAATCAGGAAAATGGAAATGGAGAAATTACTTCAATTACCACTATATTTTTGTAACAGCTGAATCCTTACTGCATTAAAAACAGACTTAGGCCTGTCTTAAACCTTCTATATCTTGACGCTCCTTTAGTCTCCAGAAGTCCTTTGTTTTCCAGACCTATTTTGTAAAATTTCTGGCAGCTTACACTCAAGTTCATTTTAATACAAACGTCCCTCTTCACCGGTTCTGTTGTCATTCTGTTCTTGTCACCTGTCCAAAAACCATTAATGACACTAAACGCCATTTCCACAGTGAGTTACTTATTGGAGTTGCTAGTACATGTCGCATTATCATCATCATTATTAACATATTAGGAAAGAAAGGACACCCAGATATTATGTTTATCTTGGATTTGCAGCAGTGTTGTTATCACTGTCTTAAAAGTTGACCACTCATTGTGGAGCTCATATCCGTAGAACTTCGTAATTTGTAATGTCTTTACTATCTGAACTAAGTCATTAAAGTATGAGAACAATAATGGACTAGATAGATCAAGAACAGGCCTAACTGAAAATCTTATTGTCACTAAAAGTGTAGCAGTTGGCTAGAGACTAGAATAAAATGTTACACACAGTGGTGAACTCTTTCATTGTGTTTTTTTTCGGCTTCTCTGAGATCTCCAAACCACATATTATTCACTTCAAACCTAAAAAATTAATAATTTTTACGACTTTCTATTTGAATCTTGACTCCCAACATGGTTTTGTACAACTCGTTTTAAAGTATATTTTACATTCTATATTTTAATCGGAAATTCGGAAGTGTAAAATTAACAAAATACGAAAGCATGCCATCGCTGGTAATGCACGTTCATTTACTTCATCTGCTTGGAAACATACAAAAGCTCGCATTAAAGTATGCGTTTCTTATTCATGTTTTGCCAAATAATACATTTTCGTAGCCCGCCACCTTTAAACAAGGTCTTCAACGGCTAACTGAAGGGACAACCATCAAACTGGAATATAATGCAAAATCTGAAAATAGTCTTGTTGAGAGAATTCACAGAACCATCTAATTTCCTCGATATTTTTTACAATACGACGAGAGTTTGAAATATATTTTCAAGACTAACGCCTCAACATCATACTTAAAAAACTTAAAATCAAATTTGCCGCAATTATGCAGTACGTGGCAACAACAATTACACTTTACTATATTCGGCACCCAAATAAGCTGCAATATCATTTACAATGTTACCCTTATACCTTCTAATGTTCCCAATTGTGAACGTTAAATGATTTCAAAATTTCGAGTATAGTGATATAAAAATGATGTTGTTTTTCAGTTTTTAATGTCAATTTTAGGTCTATATTTATGTTTGTAACATTAGTTTACTGTTTTAAATTATCATTAATTTTATAGAAAAACACCAGATTATGCTAAAATGGCTGAATCCCCTTTCATACATGTATATTTCTCTAATTACCCCTAGTTCAATTACTTTATTTTTAACTGAGCATAATAGGCAACAGAGAGTACAAACATTGTGACACATACAAGAAATTTTATTTCTGTTTGATTTCTGATTGTGTGGTGTAAAATTATAACAGTGTTCTCAAATGGGAACATTGGCGGTTCGAATACACCATTCATACAGGATGCTGGAAATAGCTAGTAGAATGAAACCTGAGAGGAATGTACGTTTTCCATTGTTTAGAGGCAGGATCTTCTATTATTTAACTCAGCAATGGTTATAAATCTCATGCGCCTAATTGGCTATTAACTGATGTTAGCTTCAATTGTTAGTTTTATACGTTATAGTTGTTAGTGTTTTGGATATATTTGAACTGACAGGATGGTATCGAAAAGTTTTCTCACATTAGAACAAGTTCTTGAATATCTCAATGAAGTTTTGAATGATGATAACCAAGACATTGAAAATGAAGTTGATATTTGTCAGTGCCCCCGGAAGATACAGGAAATATTACCGATGAAGAGGACATTGATGACAACGTTTTAGAACAAGTTGCTCCTTCAGATTTGTGTGGTCAGATAGTTGTCACAACTAATACGGAGCAATCTACTCCATGCTGTCCTCAACCAACCAAATCGAAGAAGGATAAAGTGGAATCAAGTGTGCATGCAGAAAACCTTAATTGAAAAAAATTCACAATTATAGAAACTGTTTCTTTACAGGACAGTGCCACAATACAGTGTTTGTTTGACAAACACCTAGAATTATTCGATCTTGAAGCTATATAGTGCATTTCATAAAATATTGCCTAAAACATACTTGGACCATCTGGCATCAATGATTTGCTGTTATGCAACTCAGAAGGGTGAAATTATACCATACAACAAAAATCATATAGCTCAATTTTCTCGTTTGCTTCTAATCAACGGCTACCATACCGTACCGAAAGAAGATATGTGTTAGTCAGCACCTGAAGATGTTGCTGCTTCAATTGTTCCAGCTATAATGTCAAGACAGAAGTTCCGTGATACAAACAAATATTTGCACGTCATGCACAATACTCAGTTGAAACAAGACGGCAAACTTGGGAAAATTTCACCAATTTAAGAAGAAGTAAATACAAATTTGCAACAGTTTGCAATGTTTCATAAACAATTGAGTATTGACGAGTTGATGGTTCCCTACTATGGCCATCATTCTTAAAAAATGTTCATAAAGAGAAAACCCATTCGTTTCGAGTTCAAAATCTGGACACTTTGATCAAGTGACGGATACCCTTATTTCATGAAAATATATCAAGGTAAAGAAACTGATTAACACAATGCTCTACCTGGGAGCAGAGTGGTAACTACTCTGCTGAATGTGGTCACCAATCCTCCGCAAGTAAAGATGTTCTTAAATAATTTCTTTACCCCATACTCATTTCTGAGAGAGTTGGAGATCAAGCACATTAAGAGAAGGAAAGAAGAACAGGTAGATGTCCCTTGTTTCCTGCAAACGAAATGAAAAAGGAGAGAGAAGAGTTCGACTACCGGTGTGATGGTGATACCTACATGTGTAGATGGAACGACAATCCTGTGGTCACCTTAGCGTCTAACTACCAAACACACCTACCGTTAGGAACAAATAAAAGGTACTCCCGCCAAATGAAGAAGAAGATATGTCCCTGACCTCACATTGTACGCAAATACAACCAAGGAATGGGTGGTGTTCGACAGGTTGTTATCCAGCTATAGAGGTCAACTTCGAAGCAAAAAATGGTGGTGGAATTTATTCTTCAATGCTCTGAACGCAGCAGTAGTTGCAACCTGGAAAATACAGAGAGAACTTCATGGAAAGAATTCAAAGAATCACTTGGATTTTCGAAGAGAAGTAGCTACCGCGGCCTTATTCGCAAAAATCCATGAGCAGCTTCAAGACCAGGACCAAGCGTTGAGATCCCAAAGACATTGAGGAAAGTTTATGGTCATTTTCTGAATGAGGCTGAATAAGGAAGGTACGCTCTCTGTAAAAATAATTCAGGACTGAAATGTCAGGAATGTATAAGGAATGTGTATTTGCACTGTTTTCCATTTTCCCATGGTTTCTCAACAGCTTGGTGCGTGGGTGACTTTGGGAGTGAGTTTTCCCTTGTGAGATTGTTTATTTTGAGATTAAGACTGTATTTTATACATGTTTAGTTGTATTATGCTATTTACAATTAAAACTGTGTGTGTTCAGTGTCAGTAATGAAACTCTGTAGTAGCACCTCTCATGAACTCCAATGATCCCAATTGGAAACACACTAATTTCTATAGAGAAAGAATAAGAAATATCAAAGTACTTCAATAATTCTCTTGATTGAACGCCAAATAGACATATACCCATATATTGTTATTTTTTAAATCTAAAGACAATTCGGCGTAAAAAAGTGTAAGTCTTTTCTCTGCAGCAATTGATTTAATTTTACTTTAAATGTCCTCAGCACTCTCACTACTGTCTTCATAGTAGTGTAATATATCATCACGTTTTCGAACTTTTACTGAAACATGTGTCACCAATAATGAGCAATGTTTCTTGTTACCTTTATGCGACGAATCTAATCCAATTCATAGTAATGTATTTTTGAAGTCCTTCAGAAGTGTTTCCTATGAGAATAGAAACAATGCTTGCACTTAGAGCTTCACTTTTGGTTAGCGCAGAATTTGGTTTTTTTTTTCACCACTGAAGAGTCACCAAAACACAAGGGTAAAATTTATTGCCATAACCTTGTGAACTGTAGAAGTAGTAATGTTTAACGCCATTAAATATTACAGCTCACTCAGTTTCTGTCCAACTGAATATCTTAGGGGCACATACTTCAGAATGAAATTACTTTTACTTTGTAGTCTCTGAACTTCCTTGTGCCTCTCTGGTTGCAAATGCTTATTAACAGGTTTAACGTCATAGTACTTTTACTGTAAAGGAAATATTGCACACTTTATAACTGCAAGAAAGTTTACCC
The DNA here is from genome assembly GCA_030765065.1 of Deroplatys truncata. Taxonomy (NCBI): domain Eukaryota; kingdom Metazoa; phylum Arthropoda; class Insecta; order Mantodea; family Mantidae; genus Deroplatys; species Deroplatys truncata. The sequence goes on along the minus strand of CM060990.1, from coordinate 530,355,116 downwards.
TCGGCCTTTATCCAGGCAGTTCTTGTACTTATCATTTGTCAACCATCCATCACGAAAAGAACAAAGGTATCTTTTTGCCAGATTCATATTGAACGCAATAATAAAAACTCGCACAAATTTCCGCACTTAGAAGAACAGAGTGCACTGCACAATAAGACGGTAAGAACTTTAGGTTTCGTTAAAACAAATATTGCTATAGTTAATGACAAAAGTTACATTGTTTTCACAGCGAAAGCGTAACCGTAGGAGACTAGGGTTTCATTGGTGAAAAGAAAAGATCAGGCCAGAAACGCTCACTTTTAGAGCTATTTGATAGACCGTCAAATTTCATTACGTACATTATTATTATTAGTAGTACTATTATTACTATTATTAAATTGTTGTATTGTTATTATGCCCAAATGTACTTTCCGGTGGCCTTTGCCCCCCAAAAAATGTTTAAAAAATATTAACTCTGTAATTTTGACTGTTTCTTTAAATATTATATATTTATGTTTGCCTCGGCTGCGTCATTATTATTGTTAGAGACATGGATTTCTTTGCAAGGCGTGGTGCGGCTGAAGAATGTAGGCTTACACAGATTTTAATGTTTTATTCACTCCTTTCTATTAATTCTTGGCACGATTTAAATAACACTTCACTGATATAGAGAGCTGTAAGATTCTTTTATTAAAGATTTGCAATTTTTAACAGGTAAACTATTTTCGTCTCACACGAATAAGTATTAAATTTCTCGGGGACGCATCTCGCGTCTGATTAGTAACACCGTCTGCTAGCAACCAACGCGTCCAGTTATAAGCGCTGTCTACAAGCAACTGACTTGATTTCTACCGCTTAAATTTGTAAATTTCTGTATTTCAAATCTCTGATTGGCTATTCCTAATCCAATAGAATACTTTTACTTAACTTAAGTTTTTTTCTGATTGTTGATTGGCTATTTTATAAACTCTCACAAAAATTACATTATTGTTGCTCCAAGTATTATAAGTAGTATTGTTAAACTTTAAAATTCATTATTGCCTCAAGGTTACCTCATTGTTAGCAACCTTTACTCACAGCTCCTACATTTTATTAAATTGTGTAATGTATTCACATAACATTATTACACATGTATACAATAATATAAACATATACAATGACTGTAATATACACTTTTTATATATTGTTACATATACATATTGCTTTAAGGCGGGTTGTTATTATATTTTTTATTATATAATTTTACTGAAATCATTTAAGTGTTAAAAATACGGCCTCAATTATTATTATTTCAACCTGAAACTTCATTAGTTTGGACATGAGAATTGATGCGAACCGAAAGGTACGTCATTTATGGAAGCGAGATCTAGAGGAAGGAAATCAGTAGAGAGACCTAGGATAATATGAGAAGAGGGGATCAGGCAGATTGCAGCAAGCAGAGGAAAAACAGTTCAGGCAGTTCCCTAACACCACAATAGTGGTATTATAGGGAGATAAAGAAGAAGAAAAGTATTTCAAAAGTATTTTCCCTAGGCTAAAGGTTTCCTGTCATCCGGAGTGTGCATTCCAAAGCCGGGCACCGCGGGCAGCGCCCGGAGACCTGACAAACCTAGGTTCACCCACTTTCCCTTCTTTCGAATGGTTTGGGCATCCCTAGTCTAATGAATGTATACGTTTCAGCACGCTCCTTTACTTAGTTTCCGAATAATAAAATAAGGAAACTTATTTTGACTCACCCTGTATTCCCGACTATTATTTAAGAAATTACGCAATTCTTATCGTCATTTAAATTGATGCTTTAAAATTTAAGACGGAATTATCTGCTTACTTTGACAGCCAAGATATGCTAAACTCTGCCCCTTACATATCCTTAACTATTTCAATATGAGACAATGCTTCTGGTTGTTTTTTTAACGTCTAGCTTACGAATAAATATTACTTCTTAAAGAAGCTTAGACACACGCAGGTAGTTGCTCACTTCGGGAATTTCGGTTTAATACACCATCTGTGTATTAAGTGTTAGTTCAGTCTAGTTAATTTGTTAAGGACTATGCTTTATTGCGGTGAATTATTATACCGTTCAACCTCGCTAATAATGCATAACACACCTTGTGTGTAATATCTGTCAATTTAGCTGAGTTAATTTGTTAAGGACGCTCAATGCATTGGTGCATTATTTTTAAATATTTACTTTTCATTATTAATTACATGCAATGAACTCAGTGCGCAATAATACTACAGTCTAATTAACTTCTGGCGTTACATAATTGTAATTTATTCACTTCAGTAAATCTTGTGTAATGTATCCAGTGAAAAATTGACTTTAATTTATTAAAGAAAATCTTTAATCATTACTTTACGTCAAACATATCTTATTAGCTCGTGCTAATGGAATTTACCATTACATTTTTTTCGTATAACGTATTTTACATCACATTACGCAGAAACCAAGGTTCTTAATTCTATGATGCAGATTTTGTAACCCATTGTAATATACATATAATTATACCTATCATTTAAATGTTTACCCGTCAGAGAACTTACTGCTCATTAGATTTATTATAAAGTTAATACTTCCCATTGCTCTGTATAATAGTAACAGTACTCTGACATACAGAATGGATCTTTAAGTTGAGCCTGTACAATACCTCCAAAACTAAGCGTTGTAGAAAGAAATTTGTTTAATAAAAGTTCCTTGATACTATGGGGGAAAGTAAATGCCATTAGTCGTGTTTTGTTTGGAGGACGTTATGGCAGTCGTTTAAGGTCAATTTAATTTTTTTAAATGGGAACCTACTATTAGGGTAAAATTAAATCGACCCTAAAATGTCCATCACAACGTCCTCCAAATAAAACACGACTAATGGCATTTACGTTCTACCATAATATCAAGCAACTTTTATTCAAGACATTTCCTTCTACAATGCTCAGTTTTGGAGATATTGTACAGTCTCAGCTTAAATGGTCCACCTGTAAATGTTCGTATAGAATTCCCTATTTAGGAAGTTTTGATTACTGTATGTTTATATTTTATTCTGAATCATAGGAATTATATTACGCGAAACACGTGCGAGTTCATGGTGATTTAATAACAGGCGGTATCGGGCGAGATGGTTCCGCGGTATCGTGTGAGGCTCGCATTTGCAAGGAGGCTCTGGTTTCGATTCCTGGGACCGGCCACTCTGACATAGGTCTTTCGGTTTCCTGGTTAGCAAGGTGAATGGCGGGGTAGTTTCTCTTCGTTCCCCTCATTTCCTATCATTTCGCTTCCACTTTCCTATTTCAGACACTCTTAGGGGTTGTGCAATGTAGGCTGATGTTGGACAGATGACGCGGATTCTTGCTCGTTCGAGAGTTCTCCTGGGCCCTGCCAGATGGTGGTCTACTCTGAGCCTCCCCAGCTCCGCCAGATGGAAGCCTTCTCTGAGCAACTAGCTGGTATGACGGGGTCCTCAAGCTTAGAATCGTTAAAGACCTCTGTGCATCTCTGTCCGCCGGCCTGGTTGCTGGCCTATAACATCCTGCGGTTCCTTTGCCTCATTTGTTCCTCCGGGGGTGATAAGCACAAAAGATCCGCGTCAGGTCAAGGTGCGAGTTGTCCCCTCCGTTCCCTGGTCATATCATATCATATCATATAATAACAAGCGATGTAATTCTCTCCTCAGGACCTAATTAGTCGGCATAAAGCCAGAAAAGGTCTGTTTAGTTTCTCCAGGTTTTAAAAGTAACTCAAACTGAAAATATTTTTGGCTGTTTATTATATCAGCTATTCCTGAAAGTCCAGTGATGCCTATGAGCATGCTGAGTGATAGTTAACAGATTTAAGTTCAAATATGTGTACTTATAAGTAATTCAGATTTATCTAATAAAGTTCCGCACCCTAGTGTGGCGTTTCCTACTATTTATTCCCAATGTTTCACAATTACACCCTTTGATGTTTATTTCTACTAAGCTTTAAGGTGTAATAGCTACCTCTATAATTTCCCGAGTTTCACTGATGTTGTATTGAACTTTGTCTGTCAACAGAGGGTAGTTAAGTAAATCAAGTTCAGATAGTTTAACATAACCTGTATGATATTTTTGAATAGCAGATAAAACAAAACACTATTTTGGATGCCAGCAATTTAGTGTTTAGGAATCAATATGGATATAATATTGTCATAAACAGTTGAATTTAAGGATTAAAATAGCATCCAATGAATTTGGGGATATAGAGACTAGCGAATAAATCTTGTACAAAACGATTATTATATGGGCAATAATTATATAAATCATGTTCTTTTAATAAGTGCTTTCTAAATAATGCGACAGCTTAAAAACGTTAAGTTTATTACTGTATTTATTACCTGTTTATAACTGCAGCTTGTGAGCAATGCAAAAATCAATTTCAAGATGCAGTAATCTCAGCATTTAATGATAACTGTACTCTGAAAACAATGCAAGCCAACAGGAATGTGCCCTAGTGGAATCAAGACCTTGCAAGTAAAAGGATACAAATTTGCCGATTGTTTAACTTTGCGAAAAGAACCAACAATGGACTCCATATAGCAGATCTTTGACAGAATATAATGAAGTCTTGACGAAGGTAAGAAGGACTCCTGAGGAAGCACTGTGAGGAGATAGAAACGGCCCCAGAATGTGCTAGACTTCAGAAGGCTCTTACAAAGGATCCGCAAAGCTTTATTAGTGATCTCCAATTGGAAAATTGAGAATACACTAAAACCGAGGAGACAATGGAATAATTTCTTCGAGTTCACTTCCCTGGATCAATTATACTTGATGAACCTGAGGGAGGATAGAAAAATCTGGGACTAAGACTGTCTGGGAAGAGAGCTTATAGGGCAGACTGGGAAATAGCCAAGGAAGTCATCAAGTATGAGAAATTAAAATTGTGTTCTAATTTTAATCCTATAAATCTCCAGGATGCGATGGAATAATGTCCATTATGCTTCAGCAAATCTCCAGGATGCGATGGAATAATGCTCATTGTGTTTCAGCGAGTTTTGATGAGTTATCAAAGATGTTCATACAAATCCTAAGAGCAAGTTTGGCCTTAGGATACATATCAATGAACTGGAGGCATCTTAGGTTGGTATTTATACCAAAGCCAGGAAAACTCTTGATCCTGGCGAAGTCCCTAAGAGCCATTATTTTAATGTAAATCATTCTCAAAACTCCTGCAAAATTAATAGATAGGGATATAAGAGGAGGTGCTTTGAAGGTATATCCTCTGCACCAGTATCAGCATGCCCATCGTACAGGCGGATTAACTGAAACTTCCCTTTTTCAAGTTGCCCATAAACTGAAAAAGACAATTCTTTAAAAGAGGTAGCACTTGTTGACTTCATTGATATTGAGGGTGCCTTTGATAACACCTCCTTTAATGCAATAACTACTTCTGCAAGCAAACATGGAATTGATGAAATCTGTTGTTGGTGGATTGAATCCATGCTGAGAGGCAGAATAGTTCATACAAGGCTCATGAATAGTAGCCTAGCTGCAAATGTCATTAGTGGTTTTCTACAGGGTGGGGTGTTATCACTCCTCCTGTGGAACCTGGTGGTTGATGCGTTATTTGTTCAAGCAAGCATCCTAGGCTATGATATCACGGGGTATGCTGATGATATTGTCATAGTTCGAGGTAAATACACTGGAAGAGTCAGGGAGTCATGCAGTCGGCCCTGAATACTGTGACACAATGGGCTGTGAATGGGGGCTTAATTATTAGTCCTCATAAAACAGCCATAGTACCATTTACCAGATGAAGAGACAGAAAAGGGATTAGGATCTTTATATCATCAAGGTAAAGAACTAAAAGTGTCTGAGGAAGTCAAATACTTGGGAATCACTTTTGATTCCAAGATGGGCTGCAATCAGTATCTCAAGAAAACAATAAAACGTGCGAAAAAACTTTTGAAGTAGACTCACGCATAATAAATAAAGTGACTAAGACCTGCTATGATTCATTAGATATATACTAGGATATTCATACCATCGATAACCTATGGAGCACTGATTTGGTGGCTAAACGTTCTTCAAGCAGGCTCTAATAATCAACTAAATAAAGCGTAAAGAACAGCATGTTTGGCTGTTACGGGAGTTATGAATATAACTCCTACTGCAGCAACGGATACCCTCTTTAACCTGACTTCATTGCGTTTAGTTGTAATGAAGCAGGCAAGAATGGCACTCTATAGACTACAACACGCTAAACAACTGAGAACCCCTGAGAACAACTGAGAAAGACTCAGGTTTGCTAATAATTAGGAAATACATCGGAGGTGCATCTTTAGAAATGCCGCAAAACTATTTCATTCCAATTAAACACTTTATAAAGAACGGACAATATTGACCACGAACGTGGGACGAATAAAACTCTGAAAACTCCTGAGAAAATTTTGTTGTGGTTTACGCACGGCTCAAAGGATGGCCCAGGAACAGGATCCGAAGTATATGATATAAGACCAAGATGCAAAAAGTTTTTCTCCTTGGATGAATATGCTACTGTTTTTGAAACAGAAATTTATGCTATTATTCAATGCACACATGAAAATACAAGGAGAGGTTATACTGGTAAACAGATCCTTATCTTCTCCGATAGTCAGGCTGCTCTTAAGGCTCTAAGTAATCATAAGGTAACGTCAGGACTGGTTTCAAACTACCTAAACATGTTTACAAGCTTGGCAGAACAGAATGAAGTTCAACTCGTCTGGGTGCTGGGTCATAGTGGCATACAGGAAAATGGAAACCTTTATGAACTTGCAAGACAAGGAGCAGCTTCACAATTTATTGAGCCAGAGCTGGCTCTAGGAACATTTCGGTGTTTAGTAAGAGAGGCCAAAGTATAGCATCATAAAACCTGACTTAAAAATCCAGGAAACAAACATAGTAAACTATTTATTAGAAATTCATGTAAGAAATGAGCTGAAAGCTTACTTAAATGTAACACACTTCAGCTGAGAAACATTACTGCATTTCTCACTGGACATGCTCCTGTGAAAAAGCATCTTAGCACGATGAGAGTGTTTCAAGGTAACTTAGGTTGCATTTGTGCAAGAAATAAACTGAAACGCCCAGCGTATTATATGTTCCTGTGAGACGTGGCTCACAGGAGATATATATTGCTTTTGGGGAAATTATTTTAGAACCAGAAGAGTTTGAAACCATATCTATTATGAGACTGTATTCCTTCGTAAAGGAAGCAGGCATAATGAATTGGCTTTAGAACGATACAGGTAACACAATAAGCCCAAGGCTGAAGTCTGTACGGCATGAGACAAGAAAAGAGTCACTCAACTTTCTTCTTGTCATCCGTTCTACTGTTCTCATTCTCTTCTTGCTTAAGTGTGTAAAAGTTGTCGCAGGTTACATTAAAGGAGAAAACAGAACACAAAGAAAGAAACAGCTTATGATCTTTGGAGTGAACACCATAACCGACGGAAGATGTTATGGGTTTTGGGGTTGCATTAAGTGAGAGAGAATTGGGAAGTCGAGGCGGATTAATTACATATTACCAGGGACGACTTCCCTTCCCTTCGACCATTTGCGGCAGCTGTAAAATGCGGCGTGTGTGTGTGCGCGCGCGCGTGGAAGGGAGATCTGGCACGCCAGTGTGCTAATGTGCGGAGCGCCACAAAACAATAGACTGCATCACCACTTCCTCGGGTTTAGTATCCAACATGAATACTTGAAAAGTAGGGGGGGGAGAGAAAGGGACTTTGTAAGTAAGGCCAAGACCCTATTCCATTTGTTAGCAACTAATACACTGACCTTCATAATCGTTACCTTCGTCCCTAAAAGCCAAATTTCTGCTAGCACTCTCTCACGCTAATGTTAATACTATGATATAAACTTATTAAATGAATCCAAATGAGTTCCTCAATTGCCCATATGTATGCCGTTATAATCCTGCGTCTTAGGAGGTTTGGTCAGTTGTTTTAATCCGGCAACTTCCGTTAGGGTTTTCCATTTTACAAAGCGTCATCTCTTACTATCGCCAACGCTATGTAAGAGATTTGTAGGCTGGCATCTACAAACAGCTGCGAAATACGATTTCCGGTGTAGGGGTATTGTGTAATTTTGTTTATTCAACGCCTTTCAACGGAGTTCATTGCCTCCATTGTAGTGATGACCTCAGGTTTATGAGATGCAAGTTTCCTCTCCAGGTAAAATAATATACAGAGCAACTTGTGCAAAGAAAATTGTGAAAATTCTGAAATGCTAAAACATCAAAATTAATACTCTAATATGTAATGAAAGAACTATCTATGCACATGGAAATTTAAACTAATACATGAAGAAACTTAAACATTCAGACAGCAAAATCAAGCACAGTATTTTATGAAAAAGAAACTTTAAGGCAATAAGAAAGAGGGCAGCATAAATTTGACAATTTTATATTGTTAGCCATTATACGAAAAATTACTGTCCTTCAACTCCATAAAAAATCTTGAGAAAACATCTGTAGGATATTATAGAAATTAAACCCATTGACTTGAGTTGTTACCAAATAAGATTTATATGTACTATTAAAAAGCCATTTTGCTTACAAGTGATAATGTGAATATTCTGTACTTGCAGGTACCTGTTTTAATGTGTATATCAAGCTGATACTTTGTTAATGTTAAGCACTATATGTTTCGATGAGGTGTGAAGTTTCCCGTTGTCCTGATTTATCATTATATCTGCAACACGCTCATAGTATATCTGACTTTTTCGCGTAGGTAGTTTTACGGAGATTGAACTGAAGGCAACACTGCATCTCCCTCTAAACCGTTTGTGTTACTCTTGTCCAGCAACAATTGGAATGACTCGTGATGTTGTCTCCTTTATAGATTCTCAGGTCGTAGGTGTGTGTATGTTGAATTTCTATGTATTGTTTAGCAGAAGAAATGTAATATGTTCAGTTGCATACAAATGAGACCTACAGAACAAAGTTGTAGTCGATATTTCACATCTCTTGCAATTGGCACCCCTATTACAATATTTATAATAAGCACCACTGAACAAGACAAGTCCTTACAGATAGTAAGTTTTATGATAATTAACCACTATAACCATCACGAGGTTTTCACTTTTAGTATGTTGAAGCGATGACATCTAGTTGGTATCAAACGCCAGGCATTAAATTAAATCGGAAGCATGAAAAAGAAAAATACACAGCTGTGAGGTGCTGAAATTAATTCATATTTGACTGAGAAAATAATAAACGTAATTACCATAGTTAATATGTTATTATTTAACTCTTAATCTCATTTTCAGAGATTACGGTTTTCAAACATTCTAGCAAGTAGAATACCGGATATTAAAGACATTTTCAAAACGATATGTTTATGACAGAGGCTATATATCTATGTGAAGGTATCTGATGGCAATACAAAGATATTTATAGAAAAATTTAACATGATCTTGAATGGAACCAAACAGTGCGAATCATTCTCATAAATCCTGACGGAATACACGTATTACGTTTGGAAAATTACATAAAAGTATGAAGGAATTTATTTTCGAATACAGCGTATCGCTTAATATCCCGGAGCTTACCCGTATAGCAGCGCATTCCACACCTACCATACACCAATATTAGTAAAGGAAGGATGATTAAGTAGAAAACGCGAACCATATATTTCAGTCATTATATTCAGAATGCTGAAATTGTTAATAAGCATGAAACTGCAAATAAATATATTAGCGTTTGTAATACAAGTAAGAGTATAATACATAATAGTAAACATAAGAAACCTAAGAGTTGGTAAATTAAATTGAGTTTTATTTATGGACGCCCTTTAACTACTATGGTCCCTAGCGTCCCATTCTATATTGGGCGTGAAAGACCGGAAATTATGCTCAGAGGCCTCTTATCAGGCTTGAGGTTCTTTTACGTGCCGTAAATCTACGACACGGGACCACCGGCTTTACTTCCCTTCCGAAGGAAACCATGCTAAGGATCTTTACTCCCGAAAAAATCCATCGCCCTCCGCCGGGTTTGAACCCGCGACCTTGGGAACTAGCGGCTAGCACGGTACCACTAGTCCACGGAGGACGACTAAGAGTTGGTATGCGCATATACTGATGTAAATGAAGCCTTGCGCACAAAACATTACATGAATTGTGAATTTCAAAACCAAACATGCCCAAACAAAGACGTAGTAAACTGGAGAAAAAAATGCAAAGTCTCAGTTAACTGGAGGGAAAACAATACCCCTCTCAAGGATTCCCTAATGAACTAATCATTTTGAAAAGCAAAATGTCGATATGTTTTATTTTGAATACTATTTACAAATTTCATACCGAGTGAGGTGGTGGCACATAATGTGTGCGACTCGCATTCGAGAGATCCCCGATTCGATCCCGGCGACCGCTCATTCTGACTCATGGGATTTTCGTGGTTTCCCCGGGGTCAACAGGCTAATGCTGGGGCGGTTTTTCTCTACCATGATTTTCTTTCCATCATTTCCCTTTCATTCCGTTTGCGTCTCATTTTTCAGGTGTGCTTCTAGGATTCGTGGTATATGACGGTGCCAGACAGGTAGCGCGGATGCATCCTCAATGGAAAGAGTACTCCCCATGGACACCAGAGGGCTGCTTGATTGGTGGGATATTCATCATCCTCGCTCGGCGGCCACAGCAGTGGAACCGATCTGCGAACTTGAAAATGTTACGGATATTCGCGCGTCTCTGTGGCCTATGTGCCTACGCCTGTAGTCTCCTGTGGTTCCATCAACTCATCTCTTGCCCTTGGGGGGTGGTAGCCGCAATAGATCTGTACAGTCGCAGCGCGCGAGGTGTACCCCTTCGTTGAATCACCTACATCTGTATATATACAGTTTCATAGAATGTTAACTCCTTTTTACAGAGAAAAATGTAACAAACACGTAAAGTGTTGTAATCGGCTGTTAGATATGTTCTGTTTTGGAATAAAAGTTGGAGTGTACACTGAGTTATTGCACAAACTTCTTTTTCCACTATGATGAACCTGTTAGTGGGCTTAAAAATGTAGAACAGCTGTCACCTTATGAATATGTTTTGGTAATATAACTCTGAAATACTGCATAAACTGGCTCATTATAACATACCGTTTATTCTTAATGCAAATACCGATAGTGTTCTTGTAAAATCCTAGTTCAGGAAGATTTTTCTAAGCTTTGTCATAGTGTTTTCTTAGAATATTTTATACACCTTCATAGGTTCGGGTGACACCTAAAGTGATATTTACAGTTCCAGCTTTCTTTCTTTGCCCAATTTTTAGGAGCATCAGTATTACTATTGTACGAAACTTCTCCATCAACTTTTAGAGCTCCTTTGTGCCCTTTTAAAATACATATTTTAGTTGGGCCAAATCTGAAATGCCATGAATTGAGAGATTTGAAAACTTTATTATCGTACTCATATAATTATAAAATATTTAAAGGTATATCTCTGTTCTCTTCAGTTTAGATAGCTGAAAATATTGTTTATCATTTAGAATTGTTTGCGAGTTTTGAATAACCCTTTCAAGGTGACCAAATGCTCCCTCTGGTGGCGTACATATATGTCCAGGGACAGTAAAACTTAGACCGTCTATGCTTACGTACCCTGAAACTACAGTATTAAATTAAAGCTTAGCATTCCACTTTTAATTTTAGTTTTATTTTGTCCTCCGCATTCAGCAGAATGTCATTGCATCCACGGAAACAGTATTTATTGGTCTATGAAAATCAGAAAATATTTCATTCGAACTTCTCATTCCATCGATTTGAGACCATGTGTGTATAAAGGTACCTTACTTCGTTTGTGGACTCTTAGAAGTCCCCTCAAAAATTGTGAAATTGTACACGTAATATTACCTGTTTTAACAGGCTGCCTGAACTTCAAGTTGGGATAACAAAAGAGTTTCCCGACACTCAAATGGGTTATCATTCTGCTGTTGGTTATAAAATGTGCCAATAAGTCTTTCTTGCGAGCTTTACGATTACCTCAATCTCTAATACGCTTTACAAAATCACTTTATCCTACCAATTAATTCCATAAATCTTGAGTATTTATCAGAAGTGTGGAATAGAACGTTTATGCTGCAGTCAAAGTTACAACTTTTTAGAAAAATGTTGTACTGTGCCCTTCAGTTTATATTATCAAAATCTCTGAAGCATTGTCTCCATAAATACCCACTGTTGAATTCGGGAAGTTGATAATATCACTTTCACTCAGAGCAATCTTGTTCTTTAACCCCCCCCAACATACACATTTATAGTATATAAAAATAAATTAATAAAAATAAAAATAGAATCTGCATTACTAGAACCCTGGCATCTAGAATCTATACTAGGCTATAGTATTTGCTGATTCCATTTAACTTTATTGCTCAAAATTTACAAGTTTTATACACTGATTCCATTTAACTTTATTGCTCAAAATTTACAAGTTTTATACACTTTAGTTTTGAAGATATGGTATACATGCCATTATCTATCTAACCAATCTATTGCTACTGGAAAACCAGTAGCCTACAAACACAAACACTAACGTCTAAAGTAACAAACTGTCAAAAGTTAAACTCTAACCCAAATATAATACAACTATTTCTATCAAACAATTTATCAACAAGCTCTAACTTCTGCCAAAATTCAAAAAGCTTTAAAAATCAACTCATAAGTTTTAATAAAAATCTCAAAGTTAACAACAAACTTTTAACTACTCAGCTAACATGCTTTTCACAATAACTTACATAATCATCCTCATCTATGCGCCCTGCTCTTACATCACCTTAACTATATAACTCTTAACTTATTCTTCCGGTCCTTCTTCTATTCTTCTTCTCCACCGTCTTTCTGCAGCTACCCCTTTTCCTGTTGAAATCCAGTAATCTCTCCTCCTATTCCATCTGTCCGGTATCACGTCACCTACATTTGTTTCCTCTTCTCTATTCTCTCCTGTATCATTTGCATTTTGTCTACTTTCCAAGTGTTGTAACTGTTGTTGCACTATCCTTACTGATGTACTTAGAACTCAGTCTTACTCTATCGTCTTCCTCTATCGCTATTTGTTTTACCGTACATCCTCTAGTCCTTCTTGTAGTCAGAAATTCCTCCATCGTTATCCGTGATTCTGTTCCTGCCATCTGTTGTAATAGCATAAAATCCGTTCTTTTTCTTATAATATTTCATAATATCTTCCCTGCTAACTTAATTCATTCTGCTCTAAGTAAACCGTGATATAAACATTCAAACAGAACCTGTTCACCTGTATTTATTTATGGTGTATCATAATTGATAGCGCAAACTAATAGGGTTTATAGTGCATGCAAATTGAAGCAAAATAGTCGCAATAAACATGAGTTCACAAGTGCGCCATTTACAAGATGATTGGGAATGTGCAGTTAAAATCTCCCAATGACTCCGTTTAAACCATCTTCTTAGTAGGTAAAAAATAATTTGAAATGTATACTTCTGTATAGTGTCCCTATAATTTGGCTGAAATTTCACTCATGGCTCACCTTAATATGTAATTGGATTACCAATTTATGTCGCATTTTACAGTTACTGTACACGTTTACCCATTAAAGAAGGTGTGCAAAGTGGAGTCCTTGGATCTGGAGGCAAGACTGTAGTTGTTGAATTTCGAATTCTTTTGAACACCCACGGATCATTTCGGAGTTGCTGATAAGTGTGCACTTTTCCACACATTTCCTGCTTCAGTTCTCCAAACATGTTAACGGTAATGGTGTACACCATGTTTTGGAGGTACCCCAGACACACAAAAACATAAAGGTTTTAGATCAGCTGATCCTGCAAGCCAAGGCATAGGTTCGCCTCGACGTATCCATATTGCACCATATCTATGCGTTAGATGTCGTCTCACAGTAGCCACAAAATATGCCGGTACTTCATGATACGAGTACCACATATTCTGGCGTTGCTCAAGGGGAACGTCCTAGCAATCCTGGTATCTCCGAATGTATCTCCATTCGTTCAGGATACAAGTGTAATTTTTACCGTGATCAGACTAGACGTGGCAAAGGGCTTGCCGACAAGGAAAATGAATCAGTCCTACCAGCTGCTGACGGCATCATGCGATACCTTGTTTGTGGAGAAGGAGGCCCTGAAGGAGTTGACCCTGCGGCTGAGCATTGTGAGCCCGTGTATGTTCGTTGCAAGGTAACTGAGAAAGACGGTTGACATACTGGGAATGGATGTCCTCAGAAGCCATGAGACGACGGTTCACGTCCGCAGGAAGGTCTTGCAACTCGGCCGAGATGAGGTGACGCTCAGCAGCCCCAAGGAACATCCAGGGATCTGCAGTGTGATCCTGACGGAGAATGTGCTTGTACCCGAAGGAAGCGAGGTGGTGGTACAGGCACGCCTGGAAGGTGAGGGGTCACGTAACCTCGATTTGGACCAGAAGCCACCATTAATTGGATTGTACGTTGCCAGTTCATTGTTGCCTTGCCAGGAGGAAGTGCCTGTGAGACTGCTGAACCCGTCGAACACTGATCAGGACACCCACACCGGAACAGAATTAGGGAAGTGTGAGCCAGCTGGAAGTGTATTGCCGTGCGACGGTCCCGAGTAGTCAGCACCGTCGCAAGATTTGCGACCCCTGCTGGAAGTTTTGCTCAAGAGGGCGGACAACCGCGGTACAACTGAAGAGGGTGCGCTGACTGCATAGACCATACCAGTCTACCATCAGCCAAGGCAGCAGCGATTACAGCCGCATCGACCGAGTACTCCACCACCTCGAAACAGGAAACGCCCGACCTATTCGGAAACCACCAGGACGAGTTCCTCTGGCAAAGCAATCAGAGCTACGAGATATGTTGAATGATATGAGAACCAGGGGCACTATAGAAGCGTCCGGCAGCCCTTAAACATTAAATTAAATTGAGTTTTATTTATGAACCTCGAGAACCCGGTCAAGACATTAAAGAGACTGCAGGCAGCCAAACTAACGCTGAATGCCAAGAAGTGTCAACTCTTCTGCAAAGAGGTTAACTACTTGGTCCACAAAGTTTCAAAAACTGGGGTGGCCACGGACTCTGAGGAGACACAGGCTGTGAGAGATTGGACTCGCCCAAAGTACAAGTGAGATTTGCGTAGTTTACTGAGCCCATGCAGCTATTACCGCTAGTTAGCCAGACGTTTCTTCAACATCGCGAATCCTCTCACTCGGCTGACGGAAGAAAATTAGCCTTACATTTGGACAGAGGAGATCGAATACGAGTTTCAGGCTCCTTAATCAGTGCTCTGCTGTGCGTCTGTTTTGGACTATCCACAACCTGGCGGCGATTTTATCGTGGACACCTACGCCAGTGACAACGGCATTGAAGGTATACTCTCTCAGGTTCAGAAATAGCAGGAGTGGGTAATAGCATAATGTCCAAGGCGGAAAAGAACTACTGCGTTACACGGCGGGAGCTCCTGGCAGTAGTGAGGTGGCTGGAATACCTCCATAAGTACCTATACCGTCAGCCATTCCACCCGAGGACTAACTACACCGCCCTTACCCTTCTGTTGCGCTTCAAGGACTTAGGGGGCCAGACTGTTGCTTCCAGAGGCTCCAAGAGTACAACTTCACATCAGCACATCGGAGAGAAAGGAACCACTCAAATCCTGATGCCATTTCAAGAAGACCTTTCTTAGAAGAATGTGGCCACTGCATTGAGGCTGAGGAGTCGGAGCGTACCTCAGCTGCCTGCGTGATTTCAGTGGTGCCTGCGGTTGGATGGGATAGCGCAGGCCTGAAGAGGGAGCAGCTTGCGGACGCAAATTCGGCGCGCTCCTGAGACAATTGGTCGCAGGAGACAGGCCGAGCCGCAAGAATTCACACCCAGAGGTAGTGTGCAGAAGCCCCACTGGGCTCAATGAGATTCGCTTAAAACAAAGGAAGGTGTGTTTTTCAGAGTTTATGAGTCATCTGAATGCAAGCCTCAAAGAGAGCAGCTAATCCTCCCCCGGAGTAAAGTGAGTGAAGTCCTGTAAGCACATGCAAGGAACTCGGAAGACCTCCTCGACCCAAACGAACATTGACAAACTCCGACAAAGGTACAACTGGTTGAGGCTACGTGAAACGCTGAGGAGTGGATCCGGCAATGTCACATGTGTGCCGCAAGTCGCGACCCACTGACCAGGACCGGGTTCGCATGCAGTGTGATGTGGAAGCACCCTTCAAATGCATCGCCATTGACATAGCTGGAGCATTCCGTGTGTCCGACAGAGAAAAAAGTATGTATTGGTAGTGATGTATTACTTCATCAAGCGCCGGAGGTGTACGCCATCTCTAACCAGGAGGACAATATGAATCTTAACTGCCTCCTGGAAGAACTATTCTGTCGTTTTGGAGTACTGTTTAAACTACACAGCGATCGGGGCACCAACTTCGAGTCAAACGTAATGAAGGAAACACTGTGATTTGGAGTGCACAAGACGTGCAAATTACCTCTCCACCCGCAGTCAGATGGCAGGGTTCATCAGTATACAAAACTCTAGAAGAGTACTTGAGGAGGGTCGTAGCCAATCACCAGAGGGTCTGGGATGATATGGTGTCACTTTTCTTGCTGGCCGACCACTTGTCAACACACGACACTACATGGTTGACACCAGCCAGCTTGTTTTTGGCAAGGAATTGGTATAACTTGCGACCTGCTGTTTGGGAGCCCCCTGGAGTAAAACAGCCAGCAATCGCCTACGTGGACAAACACGTGGACCGCCTTCACGACGTGCATGAGATGGCCCGTCAACACATCCAGGTAGCAAAACGCAGAGTGAAGACCCTTTACGACCGGCAAGCCAACAGCCGAGGTTTCCAGCATCAGGAGCTGGTGTGATTGTATCGCCCTACCCGAACCAAAGTGCGTTGCCTCAAACTTCAACAACATTATCAATGGCCGTACCTCGTAGTGAAGAAAATGAATGATGTAGTCTAACGTGCGCAGAGGGTGCCCCTAGGGAAGGAGCTGGTGGTGCACTTAGATGGTTTAGACCGCTACGTCGGTGCTGGTCGTGGTCACCAGCCCTGAGGAAGCAGCATGATCACAAGCGAGAAGATGCTGAGGGGCCTCGTCATATGTGAGATTATGCCAGGCCCATTTACCTGGCCGTCTAATTGTTAGCGCATACGGCCGGCACCTTTAAGACAATATGGTCCGCTTAATAATGGTCTTTAGAACAAACGTCCGGCGCAAAAATGCCCAAGCAACCAGCTCTTTTTGTGTGCTCCCCGCTCTTCTGGAGATTTCCCCGTCGGCAGCATTTAGAAGGCTCCACATTGGAAGCCGCCGCATCGGGAACGTTCCCGCCTTGTTGCGGGGCTATATAAGGATGAACGCTGGGGTAGCCATGGCTGAGTCAAATAAGAGAGAGAGAGTCGTGTGTAGTCGACAGCTGAGCAGCGAGAATTCAGAGTACGCTGAGCGTGTAAGCGACCGAAAAGGAAATTCTTCCGCAAACTGAAGTCATCATTTGTTACAATATAGTAGCTGAAGCACATTTTAACACACACACCCAAAAACAAAGGTTCGCGTGTAGTTCAGTGCAGTTTCTCAACTCCTAGTACATATGCTTCCTCCTAATCCGAAGACAAGCAGAAGGCAACGCACCATCATTCAAGTTGAAAACAAATGGTACATTGTCTAGCGCTCTATATAAATTACGGTATTCGTCTTCCTTGTTTTTAACGCTTCTATTTCCGTTCCAGAAGAAAATTCATTTCTACATTTTCTCATTTATACACTATTTTAGCTGCCTCCCTTTAAAAATGTTTAACTGAGGTTAAACCGAATGTGTTTGGTTAAGATACAGTATATAAAAATTCATACTTTTCAGGCTTTATGGAAAGTGGGATTAAACCCAAACGAAAATTTTTCACTCCCTGCCAAGAATTTAACCCAGGAAGTTTCAGTTCAGAAACCAACTCAGTCTCTTAGTTGTTAACGCTTTATCCCTTCTTTCCCGCATTCTTTCATGAGCGTTTGCAAATCTGTAGGTTTAGTCTTTATCCCTGTATTATAAAATAACATAGTTTGGTCAATGGTTACTTTATCAATGCCCTCCAAAACCTGTTAGATCAATGCTTGAGTTCCTTTTATAATCCTTCCTTTCGAGAGAATTTTGTGAAGAAGCCTTTCTTTTTAGGTCACACGAAGCAAATTTAAGCTAAGGCAACTTTAGTAAGGAAGGAGGGTGTGAACATGTCCATATGTCACTGCTGTAGCCTCAAGTGCATATATTTTTACATTATCGTAGTTAACTGCGATTGATTTTTGCAGTTACTGTACCGTTTTGGGTATTTCAGCTTCAGGGACGATTTGGTGGTCTATGGATTTCATCATTTTCTCCAGGTTCCTTGGTATAAGCTTAAGAATGCGGAATGATATTTTGCCTTATTCATGACAAACATCGAGGACTCCTCTAGCAGCCTGAGTGTGTTCTTAAATCCTGCAGTAGCACCATTACTGGGCGCGTGTCTCTGACCACAGGGACCCCCGGGGGATACATGGCTAAGTAGTGGCTAGATGGCACCTGTATGTGCTCCATCTGGAATCGTTACAAACTCCGTCCTTGTTTGCGAACATCGTCTTCTGAATCTGGTCGCACATCGGGTCTCACTCTCATCTCTCCCTCTCAGAGGTCATATTAGAAACAAAAAGGATTGCTGTGGCCTACTTGTGGTGCTGTGCTCCAGTTTCTGAAGGCACCTCCTTCTGTGTCCTCTAAAACCATTCTTCGAACTATTTAGCAGTCGTTAACCGTTGCAGTCGTGATAGTCAGCTGCGTCATTCAGCACGCCCTTTGAGTCACAAACATGGTCCTTTATACAAAACGGTTCCGTCCTTGAATGTGAAGGAGCACTATTCTTCGTCCTTTTTCATTTGAAAATTGGGTGTCCCAATATTTCGATTCATATGTGTTTATTTGGCAGACACCATATTGGATGCCATATAGGTGTCGTGAAAATGCCATTAGAATGTATCTTCCCGTAATGGAATACATATTTAAAACATCTGCTCGACATGTTTGTATATCTTAGGATTCCAATTATCAATGTTCCACGTTCTCATTTCTTAAATTTAGAATTCATAAATTTCAGTACTTCTAACAATGGTGTCCACTAATAAAGGAATTCAAGTTCGGTGTTCCTGATTCCATACCATCTGCATTTAAAGTACTGCTTATTAAAAATTCCGTCTGATTGGCATATAACTCATTAACAGTTCTACTTATTTAATGCATAGTGAACCATGAATCATGTAAAAGTTCTTTTATTCTCTCACTCTCTCTTTTCCACAGTGTTTCTTGTTTGTTTGTCTAAAATTGTTAATGTTCAACTTGATGAAACGCAATACGTAGATCTGGAAACGCCGATTGCAGCCACAGTATGTGATACTGGTGAGTGACATTTATCATCTCCTTGAAAATACCTATATTATATACAGGGTGCATCTTTATTGGTGTCATATATTTTGGGGACGTGTTCTTGACATAAAAACAGTTAGAACATTGGTCTGAAGATAGTTTATTTCAGAGTTACAACACAAAATCGAAAGTTACAAAAATTGCTCGAAGTGGCTTCCTCTTGCTTGGATGCATGTAGTAAGCCTGCGTTCCATCTCTGGCGTACTCTGTTGAAAATTCCTGCTGTGTTTCGTATTTGGTCAAATCCAGTTTGGATACGTCCTCTCAAAATGTCCACATCAGGTACAGGAGTCGCATAAACCAAGGACTTCCAATGTCCCCAGACGAAGAAATAATTGGGTTCAAATCAGGTGATCGAGCGGGCCATGCAATGGGTCCCACTCGACCAACTCATCTTTGCGGAAATCGATCATTCAAAAACTTACGGACTATGAGCTGGAGCGCCATCGTGTAAAAACCACATTCGTTGGATGATGTCCAGAGTCACATTATCAGTTAAGTGATGCAACTCATTTCTGAGAAACTGGAGATAGGTTTGTCCATTCAGACGCGGAGGAAAGAAGTAGGGACCAATAAGGTGATAATGAATGATTCCACCCCAAACGTTGAGAGAGAACCTCTGTTGATGGTTGTCCTGTCGTACTTCATTAGGATTTTCAAATGCCCAGTTATGAGTGTTATGAAAATTGAAGATGTCTCGAGTAAAACCAACCTCATCCGACAATAAGATACAGGCTAGGAAATTGATGAACAAAGCGCACTACTGTAACATGCGTTGACAGAAACGTCTTCTTGGCTCAAAGTCCGCCTCATTTAATCCTTGCACATGTTGAAAGTGATACGGGTACAGAAGATTTTCATGCAGAATTCTCCAGATAATCATATAACTAAATATTTCCGTTACAGCCATATGTCTTGTGCTTTGTGTTGGATCTGCATCCACAGCACGAAGAACTCGTTCTTGAAGCTCAATGTCTCGTACCGCTCTTGGTCTCCCAACATCCCTAGTACTCCTCCCAAATGCGCCATTCTCTTTCAAGCGTTGGTGAATTCGTGCGAATGTTCTTGCAAACGGTAACGGCCTGTCAGGGTACCTTTTTGCATAAAATTCACGTGTTAGTACTGTATTGCCGTCTGCACTGCCATACTTGCAGCGCATATCGGTCTATTCACTCATGGAATGCATTTTCTTGACCTCTAATAACGAACAGGTTGATTTTCAGACCCATGTACATATGAACGTTTTTTACTGTTTGGATGTCAGAAACACGTCCACCAAATAGATGACAGCAATAAAGCCACACTCTCTCTCTTTCTCTCTCTCTCTCTCTCTCTCTCTCTCTCTATATATATATATATATATATATATATACAAGGTGAGTCGCTGCCGCTAAGTATTTGTGTGTCTTGCAACCCACAGTTGATAGTCTAATGTGAAAATTTTTACTCTTTTGGGAAACAAACTGTTATTGTAGCTCTGCGTTTCCACTCGGTACTATAAGCAACTAGCATTAATGATTAAAGGCCTGAGTGAGAACCAAAGGGCTGCGAAAGCCTTAAAAATACGGTGTTTCATGGATATAAAGTCTGCAAGGAAATAGAGGAATGTGTCCCCAAAGAGCGGGATGGACTATGTGGGTTCTCACTGAATGAGTTATCTGCCGGAATTTACTGATGCAAAGCTTAGCTTCAGAAATTCGAATGTGATACAAGCATCAAATTGTTTTGGTTCTTTTTTTATATTCTCCTTGTGTTTGATTTCTGTAGTTTAGTGTACTAATTTATTTATTTTTGTTATTGGCTCTCCTGTGAGCCAAATACATAGGAATTGCAATCCGATAATTGTGGATCATTGTTACTCTAATAATTTGTATCGTATATGGTGTTGTAAACCGTGTTACGTAGTTAGCTTTCATTCTTTTGGGCGTATATCCACGATATAAAATCTAACAGTCTTTGTTTCATGTTTAAATCCTATGTTATAATTCTTCTATTGACAAAGGAGTTGTAAATGTGCTAAGTTCACGGGTAAACAGAATAATAAATTGTTAAGGACAAAACTTCATCAACGAAGTAAATGTTCAAAATTACGACATCCTTCATCAATGCACATTTGTGTACGTTGCCGGAGAGACCTTCTTGCATGCTCTAACATGCGCGGTGTAATCTACCTGCATTCTTCACGTATGACAGCCCGTAAATGATTTGGACTTTGCTATTCTTTAGCATAAACCCGTTCCTTTAAATGACCCCACAGAAAGAAATCCATTGGGGTGAGATCAGGTGATCTAGGTGGTCATGCGATTGTGCCCCCTCGGCCAATTCATTTTTGCGGATATGTTCATGTTAGTGGTTCTTTAAAATCATTGACCAGTTGGGCGGAGCTCCATATTGCTGGAACCACATTCCTGTCCGTTTCAGTAGTGACACATCTTCTAGGAGCAATGGTAACTCTTTTTGCAGAAATGCAAGGTACCGTGGTCCTGTGAGGTTGCCTTCAAAAACGTACGGTCCAAGTAGCTGGTCTCCTAATATTCCGCACCAGACATTGATGCTCCACTGTACCTGAAATGCAGCTTCTCTCATCCAGTGAGGATTGCCTATACTCTAGTAGTGCATATTATAGCGGTTAGCATTTCCGTTATTGTGGAATGTGGCTTCATCACTGAAGTGAAAACTTCCTAAAAACTCTGCATCCATTTGCGCTCGCTGCTGTAGCCACTGTGCATATATCACTCGCGCTTGAATGTCACGTCCGTGGAGAGCCTGATGTAGATGTAGATGGTACGGAAGATATTTATTACGGTGGAATATGCGTATCGCTGAGGACTGACTTATATACAGATCTTGTGCTTTGGCCCTTGAAATGGTAAGTGGATTGTTTTCTATTGCATTTCGCACAGCTTCTTGTTTGCCTCCAGAGGTTACTGGAACATCGCGAGCAGGTGGGTCTCTTGCAAACGATCCTCTTATACGAAGGCGTCTTTCAACCCTTCGAAAAGTGTCTGCAGTAGGTTCCCTTCTACCTGGAAGCCGTTCTTCATACAGGCAAATTGCTGACAGTGCATTACACCATCTTTCTCCATAGATTAACAGCATGTCAGCATACTCGTCGTTTGTATACCTTATGACAGCAGCCGTGTCTCGTAGAAAGGTTTCAGATATTCAGTAGATAATGGAGAGAGACGTACTTATTCAGGCCACGCATTGACGCAGGCGCAAATAGCTAAAGCCACTTTGCATGTGTGAAATGCTTTCAACTTGGTTGAATGGGTCAAGGTATTACTGACCACAATAAAACACCTCCTACGAAGTATGAATTGTCCACCTTCCAGTGGAGACATAGCGATTATTCTATTTTGTACACACTTATAATGTTATCAAAAATATTATTTATATCATCATATCAAATTATATGCACAAAGAGAAGAAACAAAGGGCAATAAAAGGTTTGAACTTAACCCGAATAATTTAAACCCGAACTGATGTGGTACAGTATTAAGGCAACCATGATAATACCATTCGGCCAATGCCAGCTTGCGATTTGAAGTTCTTATACGAATTAGCAATCGCAGAACTAGACCCCACCCCGTACCTTTATACGCTTTTTGCAGTGCCAGACAGTGTTTTGAGATCAGTTGGGAGTTTTAATTCAAACAAATATGCTGCATCAGCCATTACAATTACTATATGGTCTGAAATACACCATAGTTTGTGACAAAAGAGAAATTGTCTACCTAATACTTAGCATTTTTGCAGGCCTGTACAACGTTGACTGACGGCTTAAAACCAATTGGTCGCATTGCGTAGATATGAAATGTTGTTTTCAAACGGTTTTGTCAACCGATGCATGTGATAGGTTGTTCCTTCAGGGGCGTTTTCAGAGGTGTGCATGAATGCATGCTAAATAATAAAAGTTTGTAAAATTGGCTAAAAGTGCTACTGCAGTTCCCAGTGTCAGGGTGGGAGTTTTTTCTATCGACACACATAGTGATTGCATTCTGTCCTGTAAAACACTGATGCATTGATTTACCTATCCCTCCTCTATAATGTGTGGTGCAAATCAGCCATTAGAAGGCATTCAAGAAAGACGTAAGTCAAATATGTTGCTTAGCACGCTGCATAATTTAAAAAATAAGTAGGGGCAGCTAACTCACCTAGCATATATATATATATATATATATATATATATATATATATATATTGTAATATATATATTGTAAAACTCTTACCGGGGATAGTTATCCCGCAGTAGTTGCTTACACTAGGGGGTTGATAGCTCAGAGGTAGGGGGATTCTTCGATATCACGGTGGTTGGTAGGCCGGTGTGGCATTCCAGGATGGGGGTAGTTAATTTATGTATAGGTGTTGCATAGACCCAATAAATTGTATTCGTTTATAGCGTAAGTACATAAGGCCCGCAGTCGAGCAATTTGGACAGATGTAGCCCGTGCAAGCAGAAATTGGGATTGAAACATTCTTACCGCTATGACTGCTGTTGTGATGGAAGCACTGGTGTGCTGGTGACTCGTTACGGTGGGGATGTATCAGGCACCCCGTATCAGCTAATAGCCTTCGGCCGAGTGTGGACGTCAGACGAAGGACGTGTGACAGACTACGTATGATAGACGGCACAATAGTCGACACGATAGACAACACGTTAGACCGCGTGTGGCACACAACCGCGGTATAAATACTTTCGGAAATGCTGACTGCGTATTCATGAGCGAGCCCGTGCTGAGGTAACAGCGTTACAACACTTTCTGCTCCGTTACCTCATCAGATGTAATCCCCAGCGCTCAAATTGATCCGCTACATCAGTCTCAGGTTTGTCCTCGGAATTTAAAATTCAAGAGGGGGCATACATCTTGGGGGTATTAAGGTTGTCTTACAGACGAGGGTTAGAAAAGAACAAAAACATGGTTTGAGTATTCCACAGACAATTTATAGCTCGGGGGTCCTCTGCTGCCTAAGGCTCGGATATCAGGGAAGAATTTTGTTAAGGAGTGGGGAGTTAGTTAGGGGTGAGTTTGACTGCGCATCCGTGGCCTGCTGCATTCCTTCACCTCCTCTTCGTTGCATTCTTCCGTGCCCGGAGCTGAACTTTGCCTTGTCGATGTAAGTTTTGGGGTATTTTGTGACAGAACTGCTGCTTGACTCCGCCGCCTAAACTGTTTTCCTACTGGCTGGCATTTCTCGTTTCGCCGAATACCAGTTCCACAGTACTGCAGTGGCGTTTCCTCAGGCTACACCAATTCTTTCTGGCCTGGCGACACTAGTGGTGATTTACTTTCAACCGTACTCTGCTGGACATTCCCTAACCTGGATTTTCTTGTGGGCTCATCCTCTTCCTTGCCATCTCTTGGTGCGCAGAGACAGGGTTTTTAAGATGGATTTCAATTCGGAAGGATGGGAAGGATTATGGTGTGTTTTTTACTTGTTCGGGATAAGTCTAAACACAGCAGAGAAAATGTAAATTTAGAAAAGTGAGTACCCCTGCCGACTCTCTGACTCCCCAAATTTTGCCAAAGAAACACGGGAAAGAGAAAAAAACATTTAAGCTCCGTTGTCTTGGTATGATGCAACTGCTTATAAGATCTGCTTGCCTTACTATGGTTGTTCTAGTTTTTTTACAATTGTGTATCGTCTGCAACTGTACAAAAATAGTTGTTTTCCTGTTAAATTGTGCTCGGTGTGTATATTGGTGTTTCTTCTTGTATGTTGATGTAGAGGTCCAAAATTATTATGATTTGGGTTCGCTGTGCATTGCTTCCCTACGGGGGGTCACTGACGCTGCCGTGAACTGCCCCTATCTGTAGATTCTCTTTGTGCTGTAACTGCATCCTTGAGGGCGTCCTCTATGCACAAACTAAAATGTTGCTTTTAGTTTACAGACCAAAAGTATTTCATTGTATAAAACAATTTAACGCCATTTTAGCTAATATAATTGTAACTAGTTGTAACAAGTAATACAAAGGACAAACACCAACAAAAAACATATTTACACTTCGCATTCCATTACCCTATTTACAAACATGTCCCAGTGTGCTGTACGCCACTGAGCAGTGCAAAGTCGAGCTTTGCAATTGTCGCAAAAAATACCTTGTGTCGGCGGGATTTGTTACACGACTGGAAGCTCGCTGCTTTCTGATCTGCGTGTACACAGAGCTGATTGTGTGTCAAGGCAAGATCTGCGTTTCTCAGTTTGTGAAAAACCATTCTATAGCCATTCGCGTGTGTAAAAAGTGCTACATTTATGCTATCCGTGTGATTCGTGGAGGATACCTGTGACTTTCCTGCTCTCTTATTGTTATGTTCCATTCACCTTTATACTTCATCCTCTTGTTCTCTTCGTGCATTTTTTCTTTAATATATATTATCCTCTTCTATATTTGGGTTGATTCCGAGGCGGCATCGCTTCATATTGCCACAATTACAATGCCTTGGGGTGAGGTGTGTTGTGGTTCCGCCGGGGTTGTATTTGAAATGTTTGAATTTTTCTGACAAAATTTTTCAATTTGTCTCTATGCTACCGTGACCATGACTATCATACAAAAAGCATAAATATTATTTGCATAATTTCAGTGAGTTCATCTTGTATGATAGAGCTTGCTCGCGCTGTCGGGCGCGTAGTTGCTAAAATGAGCTCGGGTTTCCAAATTAACATGGCTGCTACTAGCGTTTAGCAGAGCCGTCCAATAGTTGTTGCAGTTTAGCGTTCGCCACTTTCATGCTGTGCTGAAACAAGATGCCAGATTCAAAACTTCTATATCCTTGGTGCCATATCGATGTATTATTTACCATAGATATGAGATAAGTTTGTTGATTATGATTCGCTTATTTGCCACGCTACATTTAGTATCTGCTAGTTTGCTCATTCGTTTACTTCGGCTTGCCTGTTACACTGTCTTAAGGATTTTCCTTTGAAATTAATTTAATTTTAGCGCTTACAGTGTTTAATTGTCGCACTAGTGCGAACTTTATTGGAGTTTTATTCAATTCTTATCTTTTCTCTATTCACTAAAGTATGTGTAAGGTGCGAGGAAAATTGTCTGTCGTCAACATATAGTTCTCAAAAAATAATTATGTGGGAGAGACCAGCTCCCATTCCCTTAATACATATCTTAAAATACTCTTTAAATAACTTAATTCTGCAAATAACATTACTACGAATTAAACCTTACGGCCTCCACTAGATCTTGTTTCCTGTTTTCCTTCCTATTTCTATCTCTGCTTCCCGAATTTAGGAACGTACAAGGAAACTAATATTTATGCATGCTTGTTCCCTGAAGTTTCCCTAGTAGACCTTCTAAAATATCATCAAATTGAATTCACAACTCCTGGAGGGACAATGTATTTTGTTCAAATCTCTGTATCTGAACCTAGATATCTAAATTAAGTGATTAATGCAATGGGTCGCGTTTCGGTTTTCCTACTATATTACACTTTAAGATATACTTTCCTGTCATCAAGATAAAAAAACATTACAATAGGATCGCGAGGATTATCACTTGCAACCTAACCTGAATTACGCTGGAGGTCTGAAGACATACTACGTGTTGTGTTATAACCTATTACTTAACCTATCCTAAGCATTTGAGAACTATTTTTGTGGTTTAGTGTTTCAACATCTTTCTGGTTGGTTTTCTTGTTTCTTTGTTTTGGCTTATCCTCCAACCTTACTGCAGCGTGGATGGGGTTGTGTAACCATTTCGTCAGTGGAATGTCAATACTTTCAGTTGCATACTGATAGACAGTGGTACGCTGGCGATTCTTATTGTTCATTTGTATATGACAATGAGGTTATATTTACTTCCTGTGCGTCTGCCGCAAGCGTTTTGCAACGTTTTGCACTCTCACTTTGTTCTAGGCATAATATGGTGAAATTCTACTAACATGAACATTCTGTCGTTTTACGAAATTTCCCGCTTTGATTATGTAATTTAGCGGACTGGGTTTTTTCATTATTCTATATGGTCCTGTGTGTTTTATCAGAGGTTTTGTGGCTCTGCCTACCTTCCTTTTAAGGGTGTATAGCTTTACCAAGTCGCCCACTTTATATTCGACGTGTCGCTTCCTTGAATCGTACAACGTTTGCTGTATTCTGAGATGCTAACGCCCTCGCTTTTAACACTGCCTCCCTGTTTGCTGCACAAATAGATTTTGAGTGGTGCCCTGTAATTGAACGTCTGGGTGTGACACAGGTTTCCGCGCATACACTAATCGAATGGTGAGAACTCAATACTTCCTGTTTGCTTGTGTTTATGACAAACCGAATTTGGTGTAAGTTATTAACCCCAGGCTGTGTGCTCTGTATTTACGTAGTTCCGGATTACCTGAGCGATTGTTCTATTTGCCTTCTCTATAACGCCATTAGTTTGTGGCATGTAGGCTGTTGTAAAAGTCGGGATTTTTCCATCACTTTAAGTAGTTCCTGTGTCACTTCGCTCAAAAATACAGATCCTCTGTCCGATAGTATACATTTCGGTGCGCCGTGACGGCAGATGACTTCATCCAAGATAAACTCGGATACCTGTTCAACAGAAGCTTTAAAGATTGCCCTTAACTCCAAATATTTTGAAAAGTAATCACTCGCCGCTATTACGTCCCGGTTACCTCTATTAGAATTTGGAAAAGGCCCCAATATATCTATAGAGAACATTTCTCCTATATAGTTCAGTTTTATGGGTTGCATCTTTTACGCTATTTTGTATGTCCCTCTTCATTACAATACAATAATAATGTGCATTTATCTTGTGAAAAGTTCTATAAACTCCAAAATGTCCTCCTAGTGGATCGCCACGATTACCAAGTTGTATTTTCTGTTTTAAACCATCAGGTATACCAACAAGTGCATATTCCCTGTACTACCAGCGTTTTATCGTTATAGGGCATTCGATTTTAGCACGTATGTTGCAGCTTGGCGTACCAGTTTAGCATTCGCTATATCCGGCTGTTTTACGGCTTGTATTAGGAGTTTTAGTTGGGGATCCTCTTTTGCTTTTTAGCTAACTCGTCGATGGGTTCTACAAGACAGGCAATTCTGTCTTCCTACTGTTGCGTTGTTTCAGGTTCAGGGGTATCTATGGGCATCCTAAACAAACAGCCTGCGTCTTTATACTTAACCTCTTATTTATGCTGAATTGTGTAAACAAATTCTTGGAACATTAAGCTTTAACGTACCAATCTCCCTGTCAGATCTCTCAACCTAGTTAGATTTCACAGGCAATCATGATCTGTAAGCACGGTTACAATGTAACCATATATGTACTGGCGGAATTTCGAAAAACCGTACATAACTGCTATCAGCTCTTGTTCCTAAATGCTATATTTCTTTTCCGCTTTGCTTAGACTCCTAGACACAAAGCCGACTGCCTGAATTTTTTTTCAATTTGTTTCTGAAGGAGGCAGCAGCCGATGCAATGCATACTGGCATCGCGATTAATTTGGGTTTTGGCTCCCGGTATAAAGATTGCTAACATCGAAGCATTTATCATTAAATTCTTCAGCTTTTGGAAGGTTCCTTGCTTTTTTGACCCATACAACTTTTGGACTGCTTTTGTTAGCTAATTCGGTGGCCTCGCAACCGCTACAAAGTTATTAATGAACCTCTTATAAAAAGAAAACAAACCTAAAACCTGCCTTACTTCTTTGACATTCCTTGGGGTTCTGAGCTGTGTAATACCCTGAATTTTGTCTTTATCGGGTTCTATGCCTGCTGCCGATACCTCGTATACTAGGAGATTTACTTTATCCATACCAAAATCATTTTGGGAGTTTTAGCTTGAACGTATATTATTCTGATTTCTTAAATACTGCTTCGAGGTTTGCCAATATGTCCTGAAGTTATTTGCGAACGCTATTATATCGTCTAGATATATGAGGGCTTTCTTGTATCGCAGGTGGCCTAACAGTTTATTTCAAATTTCTCTAAATGCTCTAGGTGCATTTGCTAGCCCCAAGCTAGGTTTCAAATTCGAATGGTCCATCTGACGTACAAAAGACCGAATATTTCTTACCTTCTTGTTCTAGAGGTACTTGGAAATATGCACTGAGTAGATCAAAGGTACAGTAAAATCTTGAACCTCCTAAATAGCTAAGCAGGTCGTCATTCACCGGTAGAGGATACGTGGATGCAGCTGTTTGTATATTGAGCTTTGTGTAACCTACACAAAAACGGCATTCCCCTGATTCCTTCTTTACCAAAATTACTAGTGAGCACCAGATACTCTGCGAGTCCTTTATTATCCCTGACACTTTCATTTCTTCTACGTGCTTATTTCTTATTTCCCGCTGTTTATGGGAAACCCTGTATGGCTTCTGTCTAATCGGCGTAGTGTTCGTTAACTCGATTTGGAGCTCTGCTGCGTTTGTCGTCCCTAATTCTTGTAGGCTAGTGGCGAAGATGTGTCTGTACCTATCGAGCGAATTTCGTAGCTGTTCTTGTTGTCCCGGTTCTAGTTGCCAATTTATATTAAATATTGCATCTTTGATGTCTATTTGTTTTACTGACTCCGTGTGAAAGTGTCTGCGGTCTCTAATTATGGGGTGGAGGGCGAGGTCCAGAGGTGGTGTGCACTTATCCTGGCTACCTCCTGCGCAAACCAGTAAAAAAGGGATGGTCAACCAAGATCTCTAACGTGGACTGAGGAGTCGTCCGCACCACAGCTGTTATCACGATACATGTCAATCCTTACAGTGCATGAGCTCAGTAGCACCTACCTTCACATGAGAGACAGGCCATCAAACCTGCGCCGCATAAGTTATTGGTGGTGTTATAATCGAGGTGTATAGCCATTTGTCCACCTTAGCTCTCAAGCCCCACCTCAGTCCTATAGATCTTCAACAGGCCCACAAAGCATTCTAAACTTTCGTAACTTTATAATCAATATGCTTTTCTAGCTCAACCCAGCATCCAGAATAACACCTGGATACCTGACCACTCCGGAAAGCTTCAACTGCTTCCCAAACAGGTGAGCTCCAGTAAACCTAGAAGCCTACATCTCCTTGTAAAGATCATTATTTCAGTCTTTTTCGGATTAGCAGACATGTCTGTTTCTCTACACCATTCCCGTAGATCCTCTAGGAATCCCGTATGAACTCCGAAAAACCACTCGGCAATCTTTCACCTCCTACAGCAATTAAAGTGAGCTATTATTTATGGACGATCATTAACTACTATAGTCCTTAGCGTCGTATTCTATATTTGGCCTGAAAGACCGGAAATTTTACTCACAGACCTCTTTCTCAGGCTTAAAGTTCCTTCACGTGCCGTAAAGCAACGACAGGTGACCACCGGTTGTACTTCGCTTCTGAAGGATATCGTGCTGAGGATCCTTACGCCAGAAAAATATATCCACCTATCCTCTGGGTTTGATCCGCGACCTGGGGAATCAAACTACTTGCTACAAGACATATATCATCAGCATAATCTTGAGCATAAGTTCCACCCCTGTTGAGTCTGTCCAACAGTTCATCAATCACCATACACCACTGGGAGGTGACAAAACACCCCTTTGTGGGCAGCCCCAGGGCACTGTTGTCCTCATGGACTCACTCCCGAAAGGTCGCCACTGCCTGACAGCCTTCAAGCAGATCGCAATCTAGTCCGCGACTACCGAACTGACTCCACGACTCTCCAGACGTTTCCGATATGGTGTTTAAAGACATATGATGAAAGGCACCTTTAATGTACGGAAAAACAGTCATGGCGGGTTCTCCACAGCCCAGCGCCCTCTGCAGCCTACCACAAGCTGATGGTGTTGCAATCTCCGTGGATTTAAGCACGCAATACTCACACTGATGATGATGACGAATGTTGTGTCAACCAGTATCCCATCCCTCAAATATCTATCCACCAATATTTCCAGAACCTTCAAAAAAAGAAAAAAAAGAATTTTAAACCGATAAGGCCAAAATTCCTAGGTCGGCAGTAGGATCTTATGAACACCAGTTTAGCTGGTTCCGGAGGCAAAATCATGCATTATAGGCAGACGGCGTTGAAATTCTTCATTAGGTGGGATGAAATAATCTCCTAGACTTCTGTTGGAGAACGGGAATGCCCCAACATCTCCCGTGCTTTTACAGCGCTTAAGAGTATGATTGGCCCATTTAGCTTTTTTAAGATTTATAATCTCAATGGCCATCACGTCTCGCGAAGGCCGGCGTGTCCTAAACAACTTGGTTCTTGATTTTTAATGCCGGTCTGCGGAAAGTGCATCTCAAGCAACAGCCTCAAAGTCCCCCCAATCGACTGCGTCATGGTACCAGAGGGGTACTCTAAAGAGACCAGCCTGACCCGGCTTCCAGAACCCCACAGGTTCTGCAATCGAGCAGCGCTCTACGCCTTCTATATATTATCACAGAATTGCCTCCATGATTCCTAGGAGGACTTTCCTGATTTCTTGCTTTCTATACACATTTTTTAGGATTCTTTATAGGAGTCTCAACCTGCCGGACACTTATTGTCCTTATACCTGTTATATAGCCTACGTGTCTTTATCGTGATGGATCTTAAAAAGAGTTACATCTAAGTTCATCTTTAGCCCAAACCTCATGAAGCGGGAAACTTCTTTCAATGGAAGACACCAGGGTGTTCGTGAAGAACCCTACGAACCCTTTCAGGTCCTTCACATTTCTTAGATTGATCTGGAGTCGAATCTTAAGCTCGCCGTCCAAGTCTGCCCTATAGGAGACCGAATTGGTCCTCCTAGGGCTCCTGTACAGATGGTCATTTCTTTTTCCCTTAAGAACTAAGCGCGTATGTCTGCGGTCGGAGGGAAAAGGTTTTACGAAACCCATCATTACTTAATCTACTTTAAAATCCCAAAAGACGTAGTGATAGGTTTAGGATCTCATCCGTTTCATAATTCACAAAAGTCGGAACGTCCCCTTGTTTCAAGATATCGAGATCTGTTTAACGCCAATACTGGAGCAATTTCTCTCCCCTCTCGTTGATGTCCGTACTACTTCAAACGCTATTATAAGCGTTGGAGTCACATCCAATCAACAAGTGGAGGTTTTTATGTCTGCAATAAGGCACGAGAGCTCTGAGCTCCAGAAGGAACTTCCTCGGTGTCATATGGTAAAATAGCCGAACAGACAACCACTTAACGTGGTACTCCGCTCTCCCCATACATCAGTAGGACAGTCGGCAGATCTTGCGAAAGAACACCCGTCAGGGCCCAGGTGTTACTAAGCCTTCTCAAATGCACGCTCGAGGTTTTACATAAGAGGAAGCACTAAAAACTGTAAAATGTTTATATTTAGCACCATAATAAGACCCTGCCGAAGCCAAGTTTATTGAATCATGGCGACATCTAAATCATGCCTCGTTACGTTGATAGAAACGATTCGCGAGACGGAAATACTGTGTTGCAGGTCATCCTGAATTTGTGAAACCACCATAGGTTAATATGTCCCACTTAGACTTTTTCAGTTAGAGTCCAGTTGCCCTAAAGACTCCTGGTCCTCCTTTGGAATATCTGAGGGGCATAGATCCCCCTTCTCCTTAGGCAGGGCTTCCTCCATCAGATATCTTTTGGATGTTCCTAACTGACACGCCTCCGACCCGGTCGTGGATTCTGCATAGTCCCTATTACTAGAGAAACCTGTTTCTCCCACGATCTAGGCCAGTAGCCTAGCTATTTGTCCCCTCTTCTCCGCACTACTAATACGCGTTGGCTTCAAATCTTGGGTACTGACCTCCCCGATGAGTTCACCAAAATGTATATTTTACTTTATTTCTTAGGATGTGGGGCCTCTATCTGCTCATCTTCAGAGGAGTAGCAGCACCCATATCCATTTGTTTACGTGGCAGAGTGGAGCTTCCTGTTGGGCCCCAGTCACCGCCCTTTTAGTGATACCACTTTCGGTGTCCGTGTACGAAACTTCCACATTTGTATGCAAGGCCTGCTCTTCTACAGCTGCGGGAGTCGCAGTTCTTGATTCCATTGCTTTAGTCTTATTGACAGGTCGCCATTCAAGGTCCCAGGTACCTCAACTTTAATATTTAGTCTCTCAAAGTCCCCTAATAATGAGGCTTCCGTTTTAACGGAAGCAATAATATAAGGTGCCCACGACTAGCTAGGGATATCTCAGGACCGCTCAGACAGAGCTCCGCATGCCTGGGTAAGATTATATACTATGAGATGTCATCAGGGATCTCAGAGGCTCCGTTTTCGAAACATCTTCCCATGTGTCATGCACCCCACTAGCACGGGTCGCTCAAAACCGTGGGGTTGGGTAGTTGGTTCGCCGTCTCGTATTTGTTATTCGGAGACAGGTCTGATCAGCGTGTCAGTATCAGCAGACATGGCCGGTCACGTCCCGGTTATCCATCACCTGTCGAGTATCCGGCATACATTCAAAGTCCAGGTTTAGGGCCTTACGGCCTGGTAGACCGTTCCAGAGACCCGGGATGCTGACTGTGATATGCATACTCCATAACACAATTTTGATTGGTAAGTACAATAGAATCCACTGCCATTTCCTTATTAGGTTCGCTGCGGTTAGGGAACTATAAATGTCCGTGAGGCAACATTGGGAATATTTACACCTGCTCTGAACTTGTAGAACAGCATCTCATTTACGTTGAAACCAAACAATGATTTACAAGTGGCACTATTGTACCGGGAAGGGTGTCGCAATAGCCATAAGCTATTTCACTCCGCCTTTCAGTCCATGGATATAAATTTGTGAGAGAGCGAAACCTTCAAATTAAACTGGGGCGATCGGTGCTAGACGAAATCGAGACACAGTGTAATTTGAGACCTAATATTCCACATGGAATAACAGAAGAGTCATCTACCATAATCTGCGTTATCGCACATGCACCAAACACTAACCACGTTAGCATATAGCAAGCCATACATTAAAAAATTCATCCCTTTCTACGTAAAAAGGTACAGGTGCTAAGTTTGGAGAACGTAGGTCCCGTGTACAAGTTTGTAACTGGGATTTGCGGCTACAGCCAGAACTTTTTTCGTCGGTATTGTTCATTGATAATGCCGTGTTCACCAGGGATGGACTAGCTTTAAATTTCAGAAACGGCCATATGTGTGTTTAGGTCAATCCACATGTCATTGTGAAGAGTAGCCAGCAGATTGTTTCTGAACATATGAATTCGAATTATCTCAGACTATACGGTTTCCCATATCTGCTCACCTCTTGGTAAATGGACGTGCTTATTTTCATATTTTATCAGCTTTCTAGAAGATGTGTCTACATAAGTAGCGCCCCTGAGGGCAGTTAGCCCCAGGATTTGCTTATAACAATTGTAAATCGGATTAGATGCTAGAACGGAACTGGTCTTTACCGGGATACAGGGTGCCATAGAGAACGGAATCAGAACCCGAGGGTTATATATAGGAATACAATGATTATATCTACACATGGCTTATATGGAGATCTCTCAGAGGTCTTGAAGACAATACAATTATAATGCTTGACATATTTAAGATGGGGTACCGGGCCAAGATCTGCGTAGTTTCGGCGTCGCTCGAGTGTCGGAGAGAATTGAGATGGATGGCCTACAATCTTGGTATATATATATATATATATATATATATATATATATATATATATATGAGAGCCAAGCAAGCAACCTAGGGTTCGAAATCTTCCTACAATTAAGAGTACTTCCAACATTATCACATATTTCGAAACTTGCTGAAATGTAATACAATCCCCTAACTGTGGTTCAAGATTTGCGATAGGCCGCTGATTAACTCTAGAGGGAGGGGGAATTTTGACCACAGAATAAAAAACCACCACGAAAAGCGAAAGAGTGAAAGCTCTTTATCATAGTGGGTACGTGACCTAATTCATATGCGGACCTTAGACAAACATAAGAGAAAAGGAATAAAAAATAAGGCCTAAAAATCCGGTCGACTGCCTGAAATAAGAACTTGATAGAACTCTGTCTTCCCCACCTATGTATAAGACTTGAAAGTCGCGGGAAAACTTGTTTGGGGTTGGGATATCATAGGGATACAGTTTCGACATATTTGCCCTTTTGCGCGTGCACTAATTTTTTTCTTCGCTCCGTATTCTGTGTTAGGTGCTGTACAGCGCTCCTTCGCTCCTTCTGCGATCCTTCTGCTATCGTCGCAAATCCAAGTCTCGCGTTCATTTCCTGCTGAGTTCCCACCTTTCTTTGTCACCATCACCAGTGGCTCGTTATCTTTTACTGCCACTGTCCTCACTGGCCCTGACAACTTCGAGTGAATTACATATTCCTGTCGATCTTTTATTTGTACTGGGGTATTGTGTTGTACCCCGGTCTCCTTTATCGTCGTCTCCCATTCTCTTATGATTCTTGCTTCTCCTACTGCCAGTCAGAGCGCCGAGGGACGGTCTTGAATTGGATTTGTTTTGGGAAGCAGGGAAACTGTATTTTTCTAATCCTCAGGAATGAGTCCAATAACAGCGGAGGGGAGAAGATGAGTACCTCTGCCGACTATCTTCCTATCTTCCGAAATTTGAAAATCGGAAATAAACAATAAAACCCCAACCTACCCTCCAGGCATGACGTGGTGTTCCTTTCGTTCTTGCACGTATAAGTTCGGCTGTGCATTTTTCTTTTACAAAATTGATTTCTTATAATCTCATCTCTGTTTGTCTGTCTGTACGTTATTTATTTTTAGAAAAGCACATGGATTTACTGAGTGTATGAAGAGGTAGCTGTTTTATTCTGTGAGTTCTTCCTGTTTTTTCTTGCTGCCCGAATCCTCTTGTCTCAGCCGATGTCTGCTGTCCAATCCTGCCTGCTCGTTTTTGTGTGTGTGCTCTATTGTCTCCATTACGCCGGCATGCCGTTGAGCTGTTTCGTCTGCGGGGAATCTGAAACACTTTAACACTTATTTCTGTCGTTTGCTTCAGGTATATAAAAAGTTCCCTCTTTTCTACCTATTTATCGTTCCAGTTTGTCCATCTGGTTTCTCTCTTTTCCTCTTGGGAAGGCAGGGTTCTGTTTCCTATGATATGATATACTCTAGTATGCTGTTTCTTTAGCTGTCTCTGCTTTTAAATTCCTAAATCCTGTCTTATGAATTCCCTTTGTTTTGAACGCTCGATACTGCTGAATAGGAGATATCTAACTCTCTCTCTCTCTCTTTCTCCCATATCCTCTGCGGACCAACCTCTATCGGGTTAATCAATCCCGAAATTGGATACTCTTGACATTAACACTCTCTGAATTGAGTACTTGTGTTCCTCTATCTCCTTCTTTGGAAGTTTATTCCACGGGGACGATAATAGGTTGATCCGGGAATTCTGCCTGTATCAGCGAAAACATGCATATTTTCTCCATATTTCCCGTGGCTTTCAGTACTCTCCTTGAGTTTTTAAACATTAACCTCTCTTGCTTTTAACTAAATGTTCCTCGTAAGTTACTCCTTTAAGGGGTGTTCATGTGTGCTACTGTATGCTGGAGTCGCGCATACGAAGCATCCTGTATATGCCTTGCCAGTACGTCGGACCTTACAACTGTCGAGAACAAATGGACAGTTTTATAGAAAATCTTGATTCGAGCCCAACTGTTGCTTTTACCTCTAACCTTTGAGAGAAACGATACGTTTCCCGTGAAAATCATCTGATTATATCATTGAAAACAAAATTCAAACAATTTCTCCTCTTTCTTCTTTCCCTTGTTTTAGTTCCTTACCTCTTAGTATTTCTGTACATATCTTCCTCTCGGGCCTTCCTTTCCTCCTATACGTTCCTTCCTAATTAAAGCAGTCACGCCGGCTTCTTTCCTGCAGCATTGCTAATCATGAGTCACAGGCTTACTTCATCCTTTCGCACATAATGCATTTCTTAATGCGTTCATTTATGCCCGTTAAATCTACGTAACTCCAACCTGATTGGAGCATGGATATATCACGCTGTATTTGTATGTACATTGAAATATTTTAGACAAATAAAATAAGAAAAGATAATTAGTTTATTCATTCTTATATTTACTTTATTATTAACGTGAACGCAGGGAAGAGGGTAGGGGAATTTACATTTGTCTCTCTTCACCCTCTATTATTATACTGCCTTAATCCTCTATTTACAGTCTCCTTTCCTTCGATCTGTAACATGGTGAACGAACCACCACTGCCTGCTCGAGGTTCATCTACAAGCACCAGCAAAAACTGCAGAATCAGGCCCTCGTTTCCTGCGCCTCTTGCTGCCGGTTACCGTAGTGCACAACTGTGATCTCATCACGACAATTATTCCTGCTTTGTTTAAAATTTTCATTTTGCGCAACATAGACTGCGGCGTGTTATATATTGTCTAGTTCAATGTTCGTGTGTGTTCGTTATCTAAGTGTTTGTTGTTCCAACGTGAATTTCCATATGCATTGTGTTTACAAAAATAAAGAGGACGTCTTCCTAATTCCTCTGACGCTATTCAGGGCGTCTCTTCTTCTGTCACGTCGTCTGTTCGTATTCCTAATATTAAAATTCCATTCACTTCCCTTCGTGATTCGTTTGATCCTCATGGGTTTTTATCTGTATTTCCATGCCTAGGGTAGCCTTTTTCAAAACTCTTATAAGCTATAGCAGTCATTAGTATTACACTGATGCAGTAATTTGTATCACAAATTATTTAAATGTAAAGAGTGATTATAGTATGAATATGCATTATTATGTGACATTGATTTGAGATGTTTGTTGATTGTAATTATTGTTGGGAAGTAAGTTTATACTGCCTTACTGAAACTGACAATAATAGCGTGCAATAATGCAGCGAGGGGGTGAGCTGTTTATCATTATTGGAAACGAGGAAGTTACGTAATGTTGGCGAGTTTTTCCTTTAGAATCTTCTGGAACATTTCCCTAGAGCATATGTATTCATAATTTTCATTGGATATAAAAATAGACGCTAATGTTGGCGCGTTTTATTAGCCAATTGCAGCTCAGTTATAATCTTTAGGCCTTTCGGGGTGTATGAGTATAAAAGAGCTAGGTTAGAGGTAGAGTCCGTCAGTTCATCAAAATTCTTTGTACACTACACGCATTCAGTCCGCCAGTTCGTCGAAAATATTTGTATGATACACGTCGCCTTCAGTCCAGCAGAAATATTACACGTCGGCTATCGATTCACAAGTTACGCGTAGCAGAATTATGAAAAATCTAAAGTGTTGTAAAGTTAATTATACAAAAAGTTGAAGTACGCGAATTAAGAGTGATCAGTAATGAAGTTATTATAACAGTTTCAGTTTGGCGAGTGTCAAGATCAATGTGTAAATGTGATAGTGACTGTGTTCGACAATAAAAGTGTAAAACAAATTCCTTCATCAGTGTTATCTTTGGATAAAAGATTCCTTTCCGTTTACACAACCTGTATAAAGAGAAGTGCTCGACCGAAAAGATCATAGCTAGCCGGAGGACAGTGAAACAAAATTAAATAAAATAACAGTAGCATTCTTTCAAACAAAAACTAATA
This sequence comes from Deroplatys truncata, assembly GCA_030765065.1. Taxonomy (NCBI): domain Eukaryota; kingdom Metazoa; phylum Arthropoda; class Insecta; order Mantodea; family Mantidae; genus Deroplatys; species Deroplatys truncata. The sequence continues at coordinate 530,316,315 of CM060990.1, read as the reverse complement.
CTGCCGCAAATTGCTAACACCAGATGGAGCTACAAACCTAACAAAGAATTACGTCACAAAATGGCATCACCACGTGAAGTAAACACACATACACAAACATTATAAATAATACCGTCGCAAATTGGCTCCCAAACTTGGGGCTAAATAAATAAATACAACAAATACCGCCACAAATTGGCGCCCAACGTGGGGCTATATGACCAGGAAAGGGGCAGAATGACCAGGAAGGAGCAGAATAACCAGGACGTGGAACGAATGGAGAAGTGAACTGAACTACAAGACGCAGATTCCAGAAACAACTACGGGGACGACAGACTACGCGGATGATTGGACATCGTAATTCCAAGATTACAAGGCAACAGGGGAATTCAACTACAGAACACCAGACGTAGATTCATCATAATACAACGCAGAAGCAACATATAACCTAGGAGAGAGGGGCAGGAAGCTGGACATCAAAGTAACAGCAACAGACAGCATAACAAAGGTCAGAGTATAGTATTTTTTTTTAGAAAACAAAATTGTAACAATCAAATGTACTTTAGGAGCGGTAGGATAAAGAAAACAATGGCTACTAATAATACAGAAGAAATAATTATGGAGGGAGATAGTGTAACAGTTAGCTGTAATTCAATACAGGTAACAGAAAATAGCTCAAACAATGTAGTATTTGAGGGAGGAAATGTTAGTGCAGAAAGTGAGAATAGAAGAGCAGGAAATGTTAATTTTGATGCTAGAATGATGATGGAAATGATGAGAAATTTTCTTGAAATGAGGAATAAAAGCATTATAGATCTTGTAGAAAAGAAATTAAATCAAGCTATGGAAAAGAGAAATGAGAGAATAGAGCAAACATTCAATCAAATCAGTGAAGATATGGAAAATACAAATAGGAAAATAATAGAAGGATTTGAAAAGAAAGTTATGAAGCTAGATAGTAGTATGCCAAAAATGATATATGAAAATCAGGAAGTAATAGCAAATGAGATAGGAGAAGTTTCAAAGAAAATGCTAGACATGAGCAGGGAAATAGGTAACAAAAAAGTGAGGTTAATACTAAAAGTGAACATGTTGATGTAAAATGTACAGAGTCAGGTAGTAGAATGAGTAATATTTCAAGTGAGATAAGAGAGATGAAAGAGGTTATGAATGTAGATGTGAATCAGGCGCAAGTTAATTTCAGAGGGGAGATATCAGAAATACAGAAGGAGTCAGTAATGCAAAGAAATAAATTGTACGAAGAAGTTAAAGTTTTGCCTGTAAATAATCAAAAGCTAACTTCTGAAATTAGCAAGTACCAAGCTGTTCAAAATGAAAACTCCAATCCAGTACAGCTTATGACAGATTTGCCAGAGTACTCTCAAATTAAAAAGATAGCAGAAGAATTGAGAATGATAATTGCTAAAAGATGTATTGTTCAGGAAACTGTAGATTGGTTTCAAATGTTATCATGGGACGAAATTTCATATGAATACAAGAGGTTATTCATGAACAAATTTTTGAAGGTTAGGATACAGCTACGAGTAATGTTTAGCCACACACAATTTGATCCAGGAGGGTAAATAGCAATGAGATGTAAAGTAAATGCTGGATAGTTAAAGATGACCTGCAGAGAAATGTATTGGAACGTAAGAGGGTTAATTATGCATGTATGTCATGAGAAAGGAGAAATAAAATTTTGGACATAACTAAATTTTTTAAAAGGAAAATAACATTTAATTAGTAACTGTAACAGCATTTGAAATAAAGCATGATGTTATATTAAAGTAAAAGTACGTAGATATAATTCCAAGAGTATTGTGAATATAAAGTATAAAACAACAAAAATGGGGTAAAAATAATTAAAACAAATACTTATGTAGCAAACAGAAAATGTGAAACAGTATTTAGATTCAAGAGATGTAAATATATTTATGTAAAGGGTGAATATTTTTGGTAAAAATGTTTAATAATTACAAAAATTCTTGATTGCACAAATTTTTGTCAACAATATAAGAAAGTAAACCATTTTTAACAGTAATTTAATAATTCAGGGTACAGTATTTGCTATAAAATTTTTTTTGTAAGGTCAGATTAATGTCTAAACACATTAAACCAGAGCCAGTAAGTAGTGGCGAGCTAAAAAAAAAACATATGTCGTGTGTTAAATACGTGTGAAGTATCAAGTGAAAGTGATAGCGTGTGTTCCAAGATTTAGGAGACTAAAAACCCAATTATAAAATTTCCAAACAAGCTGTAAATATTTATAATTATGTTTCTAGTGGGGCATATGACGCAGTAATTTGTATCACAAACTATTTAAATGTAAAGAGTGATTATAGTATGAATATGCATTATTATGTGACATTGATTTGAGATGTTTGTTGATTGTAATTATTGTTGGGAAGTAAGTTTATACTACCTTACTGAAACTGACAATAATAGCGTGCAATAATGCAGCGAGGGGGTGAGCTGTTTATCATTATTGGAAACGAGGAAGTTACGTAATGTTGGCGCGTTTTTCCTTTAGAATCTTCTGGAACATTTCCCTAGAGCATATGTATTCATAATTTTCATTGGATATAAAAATAGACGCTAATGTTGGCGCGTTTTATTAGCCAATTGCAGCTCAGTTATAATCTTTAGGCATATCGGGGTGTATGAGTATAAAAGAGCTAGGTTAGAGGTAGAGTTCGTCAGTTCATCAAAATTCTTTGTACACTACACGCATTCAGTCCGCCAGTTCGTCGAAAATATTTGTATGATACACGTCGCCTTCAGTCCAGCAGAAATATTACACGTCGGCTATCGATTCACAAGTTACGCGTAGCAGAATTATGAAAAATCTAAAGTGTTGTAAAGTTAATTATACAAAAAGTTGAAGTACGCGAATTAAGAGTGATCAGTAATGAAGTTATTATAACAGTTTCAGTTTGGCGAGTGTCAAGATCAATGTGTAAATGTGATAGTGACTGTGTTCGACAATAAAAGTGTAAAACAAATTCCTTCATCAGTGTTATCTTTGGATAAAAGATTCCTTTCCGTTTACACAACCTGTATAAAGAGAAGTGCTCGACCGAAAAGATCATAGCTAGCCGGAGGACAGTGACACAAAATGAAATAAAATAACAGTAGCATTCTTTCAAACAAAAACTAATACTGCCGCAAATTGCTAACACCAGATGGAGCTACAAACCTAACAAAGAATTACGTCACAAAATGGCATCACCACGTGAAGTAAACACACATACACAAACATTATAAATAATACCGTCGCAAATTGGCTCCCAAACTTGGGGCTAAATAAATAAATACAACAAATACCGCCACATCACATAGTATTAAGAAAAATATTTCAATTATTTCCATGGCCTCATCTTGTATAATAGAACTTGATTTGACTTTCGGAACGGCTGGTGCTGTAATCAGTTCTGGGCGTCTTATCAGAATGACTCCTATTAATATGGTTAACAGAGCCGTCTACGCGTATAGTGTCATCAACATAGGACACCTAATTGTAGCTTCCTGTCGTACTGTGTTTCTTATCATTGCAAGTGGTGTGTGTGAGAAACTTAAATGCGCTATCTCCAACGACCAGTTGGTTATCAAGCACTGGGTGAGATTTGTGAACGCTAACTGATGTTTCGCTGCTCACAACTATATTTTCCAGCTTGATTTTTCGTGTGTTTTTTCTTATGTAAGAAACTACTATGATCCGATGTTGCTTTTCAGTTGCCTGCCACACTTAGTCGAATATTTACATTCTTGAAAATTTATTGTTATCGAAGACATCAAACCGTTTACTATGAATTAATTATAACATAGCGTTTTCCTTCTTTCCTTAAAACTCTTTATTTCTTAGTTCTCACACATAAAATTCCATTTCGGCTTTATCTAACATAATATTATCCGAGATTCATATAGAAATAACTTCATTTCAAAAATTAATTTACTGCTTACATGTAACCCTAGACATATATAAGAACCCCCAGCCGTACTTTAGTCATAATACTAAATAAAAGATATCTGGAAGACACATAAACTCTCATAATCCATCTACGCATATTCCCGGAGGTACACACTATAAACTTTTCACATCAACTTCGTCATTAAAATTGCATTACCAATCTCACCTTCCTGGATCACAATATCCTCGGTTCAGAATACCATATCTGAACATTCGATACGTGTGGAAAGAACAGGTTCGCAATTCGGATTAACTACTGCACCTACACTTAAGACACTTTTCCCTTTGATAGCTCTAAGTAAAGAACACTTCGGTCGGTGGATTACCACACGCTCTACAAAAATACTTAAATTACGGCTATAGGTATGAAAACCTATACTGCATTCCATTACAACAGATTGCTTGAAGGGTTTTTTTAACATTTGACAATTATTATAAAAAGCCTTATGATAAAAAGCGTAAAACCTTTCTTTTTAATTGCTTTGTTTCTTTCATCTTCTTTTTATTATACTGATTTATTACATGGGCGCGAAAGATAATATATGTTATGATGTGCACAAAACATTGCATTAGTGTGTGATGCTCGAAGGTTTAACGTTAGCAATTTTCATTTCTCTTGCGCGTGTAATATCTGGTAGCGTTTCTGTAATATCAGCGGTCGTTGCCTGTGCCTTGCAACCTTTTCCTGTTTCTTATCACCCGTAATATCCCTAAATTCTGCTTATGTTAACTTTTTGTTCTTTTGTGAAGCTCTTGGCTTTTATGACATCATTCAAGGGACTTAATTTTTTTGCTATTTTATACGGGCCTTTATAATTCGTTAATGATCTCGTAGTTTTGCCTACATTTCCCTTGGGGCATATAATTCCACTAGGTCTTCAATCTTATATTTCACGCACCTCTTTTTTACGATCATATAGACGCTTTGTCTTCCTCTGGATCTTTTTCCCATATTTGTTGCTAATAGCGCTGTTGTACTTAAAATAGTGCCTTTTGATTTCTGCAAGAATAAATTTGGTGTAGTACCCTGTAATTGTACACCAGCTAGAAGCACAAGTTTTCGTGAATAGATAAGTTCGGAAGGCGCAAAGTCAGTGCTTCCGTGTTTACTAGTGTTTATTGGAGACCAAATTTGATGAGGGTTGCTGTTTCAATCCGTATATTGTGAATTTACGTAATCACTGATTACTTGGACAATCGTTCTATTTGCTGTTCCTATAGGTTCGTTCGTCTGTGGGTTCTAGACTGTTGTATAATTTGGAATTGTCACCATTAGCCGGAGTAATTCCTGTGTTACTTTGCTTATGAATACTGATCCTCTATATGATAACACGTACTTCAGCGCGGCGACAAATAAGGTCATCGATAATAAATTCAGCCACGAGCTCTACAGGAGATTTTGGGATTGCACTAAAATCCAACTACCTTGACAAAACGGTAGCCACTATTACTTAAAGATTGCCTTTTTCGACTTCGGAAGGGTCCTAAGTGTGCAATTCAGAAAGTTTCTCTTAGGTGGTTAAAGGTTATGGGCTGCATTATTCCTGCGGCTCTTTTGTTGTTGGCACGAGACACATCTTTTCACGCGATTCTGTATATACTTTTCATCCTGGACCAGCAGTATTGTGGATCAACTTTGTGAAAAATTTAGCTTTAGTACATATGTTGTGGCCTGTGGGGTTAACTTAGCGTTTGCCATGCTCGGCGGTTTCAAGGCCGAGCATGGCCTTGGTTTTAACTGAAGGTTCTCTACTTGCTGTTGGGCCATTTCTACGGGTTCCGGCAGGCAGGTAACTCTATTCTCGCTTTTCTCCATTGCTTCAGGTTCCTTTGGGTCTACGAGCATTCCTCATAGGCATCCGCGTCTTTGTTTTCCACCTGATTTATTTTAAATTGTGTAGTCGATTTCCTGCAGCATCAAAATGTAGCGTGCCAACCTTCCTGAAAGAAATCTGGCCTCGGTTAAGTGACGCAGACATGCATGATCTGTCACTATCGTTTCGGGGTAACCGTATATTAAAAGCAAAACTTCGAAAGCCCATACATCACCGCTAGTAGTTCATGTTCTGATAGGCTGTATGCTTTTTGGGATATGCTCAAGCTTATAGACAGAAAACGTCTCAGTCAAATTTTCCTCCTTATTCCTGTAGAACGCATGATGCTATGCCTTACTTTCTGGTGTCACAGTGCATTTGCGTTTTCGCCCCTGGTATAAAATGTGCTAGGACCAGAACTTTCACCATTAACTGTTTTAATTCTTGGAACGCTTATTGCTGTTCCTTGCCCCATATACATTTTTTGTCAGATTTTGCTAGATCGTTTAGTGGCCTCGCGATCGCTGCAAAGTTATTGACAAACCTCCTATAAAAGGAAAACAATCGTAATATTTGTCTTTCTTCCTTGGCGTTCCTTGGGGTTCATAGTTGTATAATTGCCTGAAATGTAACTTTGTCGGGTACTGTGCACCCTGTTGAAACTTCACACCTTAGTAGTTTTATCTTACTCATTAAAAGCATTTTTGTGGCTTGAGATTAAGTGTGTGTTTCTATCTTTTTGAATATGTATCCAATTTTATAACAATTCCTGAAATGTGCGCGCAAGACTATTATTATCAACGTACATTAGTGTTTTCTTGTACCGTAGGTCTCCTAATAATTTATATCCAACTTCTCTAAAACCACTTAGCTCGTACGCTTGACCAAAGTTTAGTCTTTCAAACTGAAGCTATCCATGTGGAGTGACAAACGAAGAATATATTCTACTTTCCTCGGCCAGTGCTAATTTAAAGTATGCACTGAGCAAATCAAGCGTGCAAAAAATGTTAACCTCCTAGGTAGCTAAGTAGACCGTCTATTAATGGTAGCGAGTACGCCGACGGGTGACTTTGCGCATTGAGTTTCATATATATTCTACTATGTTCTTTTTAACTGGGCTCACTGGTGAGCTTGAACTGCTTTGTGAGTCCGTGATTATTCCCACATGTTTCATTTCCCTAACTTGGCTGTTAATAATTTCGCTCTGCTTATGGGACACCCTGTATGGTTTTTGCTTTATTGGCTTGTAATTCGTTAATATTATTTTAAATTTTTCTATGACCGTGGTTCCCAATTCCTGCAAGTGATCGCGAAAAGATGTCTGTATTTCTCCAATAGCTTACGCACTTGTTCCTTTAGACCTTCTTCAAGTTGCCAGTTGACATTCAATTTTGTATCTTTAACGTCTATCTTCCAGGAAGTTTCGCGTGTGCAGACATCAGCCTGAACTAAGGCGACTTCGTACCCGTGTGCCATGTGGTTCATTTAAATAATCTCTTTGAGCGACTGTGTTACATTGTACTTGGATCACCTGGTTTCGAACGTTATCGTATAATACTGGTAAACTGTTAATGTGTTTCCTTTACATCGTGTTAATGCATGGCTGAAATAATAGTGTATTCATAAGAATAGTGGTAGCTTAATACGACGGCGGATCGAAAAGTAGCATACAATAATTTTTACAAAAAATGTAATAGTTAAAACAACAAAAATCATAAACAAACTTACACCTTTTACCTACTTTTCGACATAGTCACCAAGACTCTTAACACATTTCTCCAATTGTGATACCAGTTTCAATATGCCCTGTTCGTACAAGTCCGTTTCCTTGGAGTATAGCCATCTGCGGACTGCTCATTTCACTTCGGCATCTGTCGCAGAGCGTTGGTCGGTCAGGAATTTCTTCGTGGGACCAAACAGATGAAAGTCCGATGCTGCGATGTCCAGACTATATGGTGGATGCTGTAGCATCTCCCAACAAAATTTGGTGATTTTCTGACGAACAGCAGTAGCAACATGGGGCGAGCATTGTCATGAAGAATTTTGACATCGTCAGCATTCATGTTGTAGCGTTTGTCACGAAGAGCATGACGCAACTTCAGCAAAGTTTTCATGTAGGCTGCAGCATTTACAGTGGTTCCTTGTTCAGCAAAGCACACCAATACAACGCCGTGCATATCCCAGAACACCGTTACAAGCACTTTCCTAGCAGATTGAGTCACTTTGAATTCTATCTTCACTGGGGAACCAGCATGTTTCCACTCCATTCTTGCCTGCTTGGTTTCAGGCGTGTAGTGGTATGCTCACGACTCATCACCAGCAACGATTCCTTTCAGAAAGGCATGCCCTTCTGCGGTGTACCACGTTAGGTGACCCAAGTTCATCATCATTTGCTGGCTCTTGTGGTTGTCTGTCAGATTCTTAGGCACCCAGCGAGCACTAACTTTAGGAGATTTCAGCGTGTCATGAACAATAGGAAATGTTGAACTGTTGCGATAATGTTCGCATTTGCACACGCCGGTTGTTCAAATTTACCGCCTCTGTGCCTCTGGCATTCTGCGGGGTTGCAGCTGGTACCTGCCTCCCGGAGCGTGGCGTATCACTAAGGTTCACACGGCCCTCTAGGAAGAATGCACACTACCTGGAGAGATTGCTACGGTTCATAGAACATTCCCATACACTCCACGCATATCCCTGTGAATATCACACGGTTTATGCCCTCTTGGTCCACAGATATCGAAACACACCTCTCTGCTCTACACACATGGACGTTAATAACATGCCCGCCATTTTTGTTGCGTGGTTCATGCTTCTCTCACCAGAGATGTACATGAAACAAAAAATTCCTTCTGTAGTGAAAACCTCAAACTATATCTGTGTGAAATTGCAACATTCCAGCTGCAATACCAAGCCATAAAAATTATTGTGCGTTACTTTTCGATCCACCTTTGTATTTACTTATGTAGTGATGAATGGGGATAGTTCTACATCTTGTCTGCATATTGCTTTGAATTCAGTTTCCTATGTGTCAGGTTGGAATGCAATTTGTGTAAGCGGGCATACTTGATTTTCCTTGCACGTTACACTGACCTCCTTAGCGTCCTGCAATGTCAGTGTTATTACACAACTGGTCAGATCTATGACAGCTTTGTATATTTTACTGAAATTAATCCCTAACAACAAACTGTATGGAAAATATTTTACTGCCAAAGGTTGTTCTTGAAATTCTGCTCCATACATTCGGAATTTAGCGTTAGTTGGATACGGTACTGCAAGTAAGTTACTGATTCCTGTTCGGAGAATTATTCTTGGAGTTGCTGGCTGTTTATCATCGCAACAAGCCATTGTCTATAGTGCTGTCTGAGCTGCCTGTATCTATCAAAGTGTCAATTTTTAATCCTCCATTAACTCTTCCTGTTACCTGTAACTCGTTTTTCGGAACTACATTATCGACACACTAGCCACCGCAACTCTTACGGAGAGCGCTTGTTTTGAGGCTTGCGTGAAAACTTAAATTTCACCCCCTTGTTTGGAAATTTCCTATAATGTGCCCTATTATCTTGCAATAGCCATAAATTGGTTTAGTGTACACGGTTTTAATTTGTTTGGCCTGCTTTTTTAACTCCTCCATCATTTTAATCATTTCAGAAATTTGTTTCTGCAGACCTTGTTCTTTCGCGCTAGTAAACGTGTCCTGAGCGCTACTTAGGTTAACTCTGTCTCCCGCTAGATAACGTGATGATTCTCTTCTACGTACAAATTGAATTAGGGCATCCACTGTCTGATGGTTATTAAGCAACACCTGCTCTATGCGCGTTGGTTTTAATCCCCTTATGACGTGTTTAACTCTTTCTATGTTTGACATCTCGGGATTAACTAGATCGCACAGCACCATTACATCGTAAGCATACTGTTCCGTGGGCTTGCTTAAACCCTGTACCCGTTGCCTTAGTTTAAATTCAAACATTTCCACTTCGGCCGCAAAAAAGAAACCATTTAATAATCCCTATATCAAATTTTCCTCCAATAGGTTTTCTGTAGGCGAATATTTTCTGTCAGTTCCACGCTGTACTGTTGGGATAGCACGGTGGCAATTATTGGTCTTTATGTTCCTCAGCCCGGTTGCTGGCGCGCGCGATTATTTCAAATTAATGCAGGTAGTCCCTTAAACTTTCTCCTGGTTTTCTCGAAAATGTACCTTGATCTAGAGGGATGCCTAACCTGAATGTGCTGGCCTACACCTGCTACGATATTGTCTCCTGTCATAACTGAGTCCATTTTGGTATTTGCAGTTCTAGTCTGATCGTCGATTCTGCTCATTTTTATTTGTGCGCCTAACCTACTAGTGGTAAGAGTGGTGTCTAAACAATTTCCCCAGAGCGTAACCGAATTTAATTTACATTTCGGGCGCCTACAGCTAACTTCCTAGCAATTTTCCTAAAATCCGAAATAGCAAACTCTTAAAAGTTTAATTGTTCGCTCTGTAATCCTGCTAACTCCGCACACAATTTCCTGATTTCTTCCGACATACGACTGGTCGGAAATGCAGTGCCGGGAGCAGATTGTATCATGCAAGTTACATTAGCATTCTCTGTCGTCCTGCATGGTGTAATGGTTACTATGCTAGCCTCTAGTTCCCAGGTCGCGGGTTCAAACCTGGCGGAGGTTGGTGGAATTTTTCGGGCGTAACAATCCGTAGCATGGCTTCCTTCGAAAGGGAAGCAAAGCCTGGGGTCCCGTGTCGTATATTTACGGCACCTAAAAGAATCTCCGGCTTTATAAAGTAGCCTCTGAACAAAATTACCATTCTTTCACGCCCAATATAGAATGGGACGCTAAGAACATCAGTTAAAGAGTGTCAATAAATAGCACTCAATTTTAATTTAACTTACTATTCTAACCTACTGTGTGCCTGAAAGTGATGGCTTATACCCTACGATTACATATATTTTATTCCTGACTCCTTGAGGTGCCTCATGCATTCACAGGTAGTCATGATGTAAGGGGTGGGTCCTACTTAATATGGCCGCTGACAAGGTCTACTAATTCTGGCGCCCGGAACATCTTGACCTATGGGTTAAAACTGATGTGCCTTGGGTGAGGAGATTAAGTGTAAAAGTGAAGTGATCGGGTGCGAGGAGGGGCGAGAAAAAAAGAGAAAAATTGGTACTTTCGGCATGGGGGCGCTATACCTAGCTACCCACCATACTTGTGGTGGTTTACATATCCAATTCCTTTAATAATTTATATCCTACAACATGTTATACTTGTGGACGACAGTGTAACTGGTGCCTCGGTTTGTATTTTGAGGGCGCTACACCCGGTGACCCACCATAATTGTAACGCCCCTGAGGGTTGTTAGTCTCGGGGGGTTTGCTTACAACGGGGGAAGTTTCAAATGTTAAGGCAGGTCGGTACCGGGATGAAGGATGCCATGGGGAGCAGAATAAGAACCCAGGGTTATATAAAAATAAAATGACTGTATTCTCTAAGGATTTAAATCGGTGCTAAGGGCCCCTTGGTAGTGGGATCATACGTACAAAAAATTAAACTTTTCAACACATAGCTTACATGGTGATCTCTCGGAGGTCTTAATAACAACAAAATTATAACGGTTAGCTTACTCAGGGTGGGGCAGCGAGCCCTAACTGGCGTAGCTCGGCGACTTTTGATTGTCGGAGAAAATAGAAAGAGATGGCCTACATTTACGGTCAATATACATCCTTCTAAGAGCCAAGCAAGCAATTGGTGTCCTAAAAGCCAGTACTTCCTACATTACATTTTTCGAAACTTCATGAAATTTAATGCAATACCCTGACCGTGGTTCCAACTTTACGATGGACCGTTACAATATTCTATGTCGAATGTGCCTGTAGCATGATGGAGCCCCGCTCAGTTCATCTTGGCTGTGTGAGAATATCTGAAACAAGCGCTTATTTTTCGATGATCGGAAGAGAGCATCACACTGCGCCTTGGCTAACACGCTCTTCCGGCCTCAACTCTATTATTAGTTTTCGTTTCTTGGACCAACGCAGGTGTATATACGACATTAAAACACCTGTAAATTCATAAGAGATGTTAAATGCTCGAATAGTTGTAGCCATGATGTTCTTCAATGCGCAACAGAAAGCTTAGAGTACGGGAGTGTTTTCTGGACCGATTTTTCCTGTGATAAAATATGGGGGCACTTACAGCAGCTTCCTTTAAAAGCAAATGTATATTCTAGAATAATTTTCTCTGTTTTATAGTTTCATTGTTTCACCGTTTAAACCACTTCCCGTTTTGAAGTGCAGTATGTAAATTCTATTGCATTAAGAATTCTTCTTAGGTTGTATACATGTGTTCTAATTAAATAAATTAGTATTCTAGAATTTAAGTCTATAAATTCAAACTTCAACCTAAAATGTACCTTAAAATATATTTTATGCCCTACTAAACGTTGTGGTGAACGCGACTTAAACTCGAAACCAAAGACCACCTTTTACTCAAAAGCTCATGGCATAACTATTGTCGTTCGTTACGATTTAGAATGGCATCGCCATTAGCCAGGGGCGCAGTGGCGTTTCCGAAACTTATAGGCATAACTTCAAAACTTGAGGTCATGGTTTCCTATTTCAGATGATTTGGGTAATACATCTCCACATTTTCTTATATTATTTCGCGTAGCTCAGTAACGCCCTGTGTAATCACCGAGAAAGTATAAATGAACGAACAATTGCTCGGGTAAGCTGTTGTTTGGGAAAGTTTTTGTTCAGAAACATTGGTTTACGACCTCAAAATCCATTGGACTTAAATACAATAATTGTTATTATACAATCCAAAAGTTCAGTTATGCTCTTCATAGGCAGAAACGGGTGCGCAAACACGCGTATCATTTTAGACTGTACAGTTTCTGAGCATGTAGACATGGTCCTTTGGAATTACTTCTAACCCCAAGCTTTTTGTTCACAACTACGGTAACATCTTCAGTGGTCCGTCGGCAGTTTACTCTTGCAAAGCTCGGAAAAGACTAATGCTCCGATCGACCGAAGTGTCTGGTTGGCTCGTGGTGAGCCTAAGTGTAATTGCTGTTTACCTGCCGTTGGAAAGTTATATGGATTATCTTGGGGTTGGGCGGGATTGATACGTTCAGAGAATTCTTTACGGATTTCCACGCAATTTCTTTAGAGTGGCCTGAGAAACCACGGCTGGCAACCCTGTTTTTAATCTCCGCCAACACTGGATTGTGCTCGGAATGTAATGTAGATAGGTGAGTATTATATGATTGGGGTAGTGCTTGATGATCCCAAAGTCAATTACAGATGGTAGTTCTCGACCTTGCGGATGGTGTGGGGGTAGCACCCTTAGCTGAGGGCCCTATTTATTATACGAATTAGGGTATTTGTTGCCTCTGCAATTTTTATGGGAACCTGGATGCTAACACTGGTATTTGGCCTTTAGTCACCCGCCAAAATCACGCAGCAATGAAGAGCTAGAAATGATTGGTAGTTAGGAGGTAGGAATAGTTAATCAGTTGGGTGGTAAACGGAGACCGTTGAAACCTCCGAGTTTCACACGCATTGCCCTCTCAAGGATTTGCAGGAGAAAATGAAATCGGTCTATGGACTACGCTTTGCCTCCCCAGTACCGCGGTGCCACCAGACCTGCTCCGGACATCCGATCGCTGTGATGACAGTCGTATCCGAGTAGGTCCAACTATGTATCGGGATGAAAATGTGTTTACGAAGCAAATATTGGGTCCAGAATATATTGGGCAGCAAAGTGCTGAAACTCATATTTTTGATCCGTTATTCTATTGATGCAGTACCGACTGCCGTGTTCCCATCCAGTTCCGAATCGGCCCCAAGGATCTCCCTTGACGCGGGGAGTGACGCTTCTGTTGCTTTTATAGTGGGGCGATGGGAGGCCGTTTATCTCGGTTTGGGAGGAGACACGAACTTCTGGTCTCTAGTCCTTGTGCGAAGCTGTTCTGAATAAACATTGGTTTTGCTCACGCTGCATTATCAGTTGTACTCGTATATGCCCCTCTATTGGTCTCAAGAGTCGGTACTCGAGTTTTTCTTGACTTTTGATTTCACTGTTTCTTGTTTATGTTGGATGGATGTTTATAGATCACAATAGCCTTACGGAATAGGCTGGCAAAGTAATGGTTCTCAGTAAATAATACCACAGTATCTTTTATTGCGTTATAGGTCCCATTTTGTCAGCACGGCGTCTTCTGCAACCACAGACTTCTCAGGATGGCGCAAACGGCAGCTTCCCCTATGTTCAGCGATGCGGGTATTAAGGATTCGTTGAGTGGTGGCAATATACACGTGCCATAGTAGCATGGAATTGTGTAAACGTTTGCATGTGCAAGCGAGTCACTGATGCCTTAGCCGAGTGAAGTATTATCTTGTTTGCCTCGTTGGTTTAAAAATTGTATTACGTTGCAGCGTTTTGATAATTGGCCATTGAGATCGGTGACGCCTTCGATTTACGGGAAAAAGGCGACATGGTTCTTCTTGGTGAGTCTCGTGTTTTGATATGTCCGAGGATCCTTTCGGGTGCAGTGTCTCTTAACCTGTTAGTTTGTATAAAGACTAGTTTGTAGGGCCTGGCATAGGTGTCGTATTTCCTTTTCGAGATACTGAGGTTCGCATGTACGGATAGCTCGGTTTATGGGTGCGTTCATCATGGTGAGCTTTGGTGGTTAGAGCTGCAGCGAAGGTAGCGGTCCGTATGAGTGGGTTTTCTGTAGACGGTATAACTTATTCTTCCATCCTCCCTTCTTTCCACCAGAACGTAAAGGAAAGGTATTTGGAAAACCTTCTCCTCCGTTGTAAACAGGATAAGCGTGTTAAGACTGTTTAGTTTGAGCATTAAAACGTTGAGAGTCTGTTTTATATTGCTCGAAATCATATAGGTGTAATTTACGTAGCACAGCCATCAGAAAAGTTTACACGCTGAATCTCTGGAGTTCAGTGTTCGAAGGTCCACATGAAAAGTTGGCCATAACGGGGCTCCGTAGGCTCAGTTGCTATTTAGAGTCCCACAGCATACAAACTGATCAAAATCAACTGAAATGCCTGACGCCTCGAAAGAAAAGCTTTCCGCATCTTTGTAGCTAGAACGGCATACTCAAAGTCATGTGTACTTGCTTCTAGTACAGAAAGAGAACTTAATATTATAAAATAGGTAAAGAACACATTGGAGGAAGAAGTATTTGTCTCAAAACTTCAACTATTTCCTACTTTGAATGCATTTGTCCCTGTTATTGATCTTCTTGGTAACAGTGCGATTGAAATCAGTGCTTATGTAAGACTTGCTAATTTTATAAATTTGCGGTGTATACTGGTGTACAGGTATAGGATATCTTAAGAGATTGACTTCAAGTTATCTATACTCAAACCGTTATATCAGTTCAAAGAATTTAAGAAACAGCAGCCAAGAGTTGCTGATGGGCAGGTAAATACGATTTGGTAAGTGCTATCTGCTACAGATTGTTCGAGGGTTAGGGTGGTTTGCAATAGAAACCTTCAAGTAGGCTTGTGCAATAGATTGTAGACTCTCTAGTCAGTAGCAGTGAAGATCGCTCGTGTGGATTTAAGAGTGTTCGCGATGAATGATAATGTAAGCAGACAACAATCGCTCGGATATTTCTATCACTCGTGCTATACGTGTTCGGTGAGTATCCTGTTGCTTGAGGTGTAAACCTAAAGTAGCTGAAAGAAGGCTGTGTTTTCTTACCTAAACATGAACGTTGAAGAAGACTATGTTGTGTCTATCTCAAACAGAAACAGGCGAGTGCAATAGATCGTAGCCTCTCTAGCCCTCAGCAGTTAAGATTGCTCTTGTGGATTTACGAATGTTCGCAACCAATGATAAAGTAAACAGGCAACAAGCACTCGGAGATTTCTATCACTGAGCTATACATGTTGTTCGGTGAGTGCTCTGTTGCTTGGGTGTATACCTGAAGTAGCTGAAAGAAGACTGTGTTTTCTTATGTTAACATGAACGTTGAAGAAGATTACTGTATCTACCTCAAGCAGAAGCCTAGATACCGAATATGTACGTTGTAAGAGGTTGAAATACGCTTTATTTAAGTAGCTGCAGAACATAAAATTAAAATTTCAGAGCTCAGTGCTGTCCATAAGAAAAGGAAGTCTGCTATTAACTCGACTTAGACTAAATTTGGAGCAGTAGGAGACAAAAAACCCTTATATAAACAAGATGTATTCAATGTTTCCCCTATAAAAACAGGATAAAATATTAATATTTTAAAAAAAGACCGCTGGGTGCAGAGTTCCAACGCACGAATACTCTCAGGCTAGTTCTCGACCGGTAAAGCTCATGCAATTTACTGAATGAAGCACAACTTATGAGTTGAATGCGCCGAAATACGACTATATGCTGCGAACATCGAACATTTAATATGTTAAGCAGGTCATATTTTACTTCCTTAATTCAAGTAGCTGTTGACTATGGAGCTGAATATGGACATTTTTATGTTACTAGGTAAACCCACATGCTTTGATACCCGGAGCTGTAGTAGTGTGGGAGCAAACAGTGTCTGAAATATTAGAGTGGACATAAAAGGAAATCGTATCTGCTACTGATTTGTGGATAAGAAATGACCACACGGCTTTCGATAAAACATTTTGGGAAGAAACTCAACGGCTGTTCTCTTCATATGCCAGGAAGATTTATGTCCGGAATCTCATTGTTGCAAACATTAATGCGAATTTTTTCACGCAAGATAATTTGCAGGTAATACAATGATTCAGAAAATATAGACTTTACTTCATGTGTGCAGAATTTTCAAACACAAAATCCTTGAATATTTTGGTTTTGTTTAAGGGCGCTCAATTTATAGGTCATTAGGCCCTTCACATATGGATGTTACAATATACCTAAACAGGATAATATAGGTGAAGCTGGCTCCCTTTTTGGCGTCTCTATGGGAAAATATAGGAAAAACGAAAGTAGATGCTAGGTTGGGAGAGCATTCAAGGAGGAAAATGCGTTTATATGGGGGAGATAGGAGATATGAGGAGGGATGCTAGGATAGAAAGGGCTTGAAGTGTAGAACGTGTGGTTATATGAGGAGAGTTGCTAAGTTAGACGGGGTTGAAACGGCAGAATATACGTTTCATTCGAACAGACAGGGATTACGAGGAGAGATGACAGCTAGACAGGAATTGAAATTGCAGAATATACGTTTTATGGGAAAAGATAGGGAATACGAGAAGGGATGCTAGGCTAGACATGGGTTGAAGGGTAGGATATGTGTTTTATATGGAAGGTATAGGAAATCCTAAAGAGGTGCTAGGCTAGGCGAGTAGGAGACTAGAAAAGCCATTTATACGGCAGAGATAGCGAATACGAGGAGAGATACCAGGCTAGACGGGGATTGAAGGACGGAATATGGGTTTATACGGTAGAGATAGGGAAAACGCGGAGTAATGCTAGACTAGGAGGGTCTTGAAGGATAGAATATGCGTTTTATATGAGGGAGATAGAGAAACCAAGGATAGATGTTAGGCTAGACAGGGTTAATGGGTAGAATACGTGTTTTATGTAGGAAAGATGGGAAACCGAGGAGAGGTGCTAGGCTAAGCGGTGTAAGGACTAGAAAATGCATCTATATGCCTGAGATAGGGAATACGAGGCGAGATGCTAGGCTATACAGAGGTTGAAGCTAGAATATGCGTTTATGTGGATGAGACAGGGATTGCGAGGAGAGATGCTGGGCTAGATAGAGTCTGTAGGAGGGAAATGCGTTCATACATGAGAGATAGGTAAAACGTGGCG
Source organism: Deroplatys truncata (assembly GCA_030765065.1). Classification (NCBI taxonomy): domain Eukaryota; kingdom Metazoa; phylum Arthropoda; class Insecta; order Mantodea; family Mantidae; genus Deroplatys; species Deroplatys truncata. The sequence continues at coordinate 530,298,762 of CM060990.1, read as the reverse complement.
TGGAGAGATGCTAGACTAGGAAGGGTTGAGGAGTAGAAAATGCGTTTATATCGGAAGAGACAGGGAATGGGAGGAGGAATGGTAGGGAAGACAGGGGCTAAAGGTATCTAGGAATGTTTTCCAGAAGGGTTGGGGAACAATTTCAAGCTATTTAGAGCACCGGCATGTTGTAACTATTTCGGACGGCAAGAAGCAATTTCTGGGTACAGGATTAGCGTACTTTTCAGATATTCTGATGGTGATTTGCTGCAGTGGAACAGGTATTTTACATCCTCTTACTGGCGTTAGGACATTTTTAGACACAGAAAAGTGTATTTTAGGGTTTTGGTGTAAGCATTTCGAAGGTATTTCAACCAGTGTAGTAGGAATTGTCAAGCCTGTTAGCATCCATTTATGGGTTTTTATGGCAACGGTACAGGCTTTTATAGTATTCTGAAGGGTTTATAGAAATCATAGCAGCTATTTCGATGGTAGAAATAGCTGATACATGGCACGGCAGATCTGTATATATTATCGATCTTCTTTGCAAGAAATGTCAGACATTCCATAAGCTTCTGAGTAGCATCATAACCACGATATACATAGGGCTGCATAGGAAGACCAGTTTCATAGTGTTCAACTCCGGATGACGGTTTGACGTAAACACAGAAGTCGTAGATGTATACTCTTGATAAGGGGTTGTATAGGATGCTTCTGGATTGGGGATGCACGTATTACACGGAGTGGGAGTACTCTCAAAATTCGCATAGAGGGCATAAGGTACTTTCATCATCCTCTCAGAATTTTTAAACTTTACAATGAGTTCTCCTTGGTTGGCATAACTACCCTTGCAACATCATGTTGGTTACGTATGGCTGCATGTTCTGCTAGTTTTTCCAGTCCACTTCGTCCACGTTGATCATCAAATGTGTAAAGCAGCACTTACAGTTATAAATGCGTTCCTTATGCTTAGTTTTCTGACGTCGAACGAGCTTCTCACAGTTCTTTATATATACGTAGTGATGTTTTCCACTACTGTCACTCAATAGTAACAGGTCACGGTATTCAGATAGTTCAGTCTCAGCAACCTTTATTGGATATACTTTATGCTTCTCATCCAGAGCGAAAACGTTGATAGACATTCTGTTAAGCCTCTCAAACCTGAAGGCAGGAGGACAAATTTAAACCGCGGCATAAAGAGTGGTTTGTCGTATACCACTCATTTTAACGCTCTGTGCAAATTAACCTCTACCATATGACGTCACACCCAGAGACAGGATGTCTGACTGTATCAGGCACCCTTAACCTCGTCTCATAACTATCTGTATATGTTCGCTCTGTCCGTATTAACCTCTGCCAATAACATTACACCCAGAGATAGGGTATCTATGTCGTCACAGGCAGAGACAGGATGTTTTTCTCTATCAAACACGTTTAAACTCGTCTCATAACTACCTGTATATGATGTCACACCAAAAAATGAGTATTCTCACACTCTCATTTTGACAGATGTTTTCATTCAAAGCATATCACACCACCCATTACACGAATGTTGCATCATCTCTATTACCACAATAGTATAGAAGTAGACGCTTAAAAGGTGACGTAGAAGATTGTCTACCCTTATTTAATTAGATCAATGTATATACTGTATTATTTCATGTCTTCATTCCCTTTTCAATTCTTCCTTTCCATATTCCGTTCATTCTCCAAAGAATGTTTATACAATATGATATTCCTATACGCTTAATACTTAGTTATCGTAAAAGACCATTACATTTCACTACAATCACAGTAAAGTAATTTTTCCAGAGTTACGCAGATTTTAAGCTTCTAGAAGTAAACCAGGCAATGCTTTTGCTAAATTTATTTTATTAATTTAGCTCACCGCATCAGCATTTACCATTTAGTTTTTATTTGAGCCAGATGAGTCCATAGTTTTGAAGATATTCGAAATCATCTCTTCAGGTTTCGATCTGACAACTTTAAAGTAATGTTTGTCATGTTAACGACATTTCTGGATTACTTCCTCTATTTACTGTTTATTTGGTGTGTCTATCTAAATTAGTTCATGAGCTATTAAATTTATAACTGAATTTCATTGAATCGGTATGCGAACCCAGGAAGCTAGGAATAAAATTGTTTATAATCCTAACTTATCATGTTAAAGAAAAATACTAACATTTATCATGTTAAACAGAACTGTGTGCAGTTTACGAAATCAACATCAGTGATATATCCTAGAGTATAGAGGACAATTAAGGAAGTCATTGGATGATCGGGATTCGAACTGAGGACAGCTGATCAACAAATATTTATTTATTGATTACGCTCAACAGCAGATATTAAATGATGTTTTACTTCAGTTCTTTAGCACTGATAGATTTGGAGATATTTGCATTTTTAAAAACTAGGACTCCAACCCATTACCATAGACACTACGATATATACCCGAATAAATTACCTAGTAAAGAATATGTAGTGCATTTTAATTAAGTATCTATCTAAATTATTTTCAGAGCTATTAAATTTAGAAGTAAATTACATTGAATCAGTATCCAATCCAGCAAACTAGTCTCACAAGTATTTATAATATTAATGCAGTATATTAAACACGTTAATATACACATTACGACAACAATGTAAATGCTATATTTCATGGTACAGGGGAAAATTATGGAAGACATTAAAAGATGGGGTTTCGAACTAAGGACAGCTGATTAGCAATTATATAGGATGTTAATTGCACATCACAGGAAATATCAATCCTGCTTTAGTTCACCCCTCTATCTCTCTTAGTTTCTGAGATAATTGACTTTTAACACTTAAGGCCCGAACCCAGGATTACGGAAATCCAATTATACATTTAGAAGAAACTAAGTAATAACGTAAATGTAATAAAATTCATTTTGTGCCCTTATCTAAATTAGTTCAAGAGTTATTGGAGGATGAAGTTGTGTTCATACCCCTGGATACGAACCACGGTCAACTTGGTACGTCACTGAGGCGTCGCATTTTAAGGATGTAATTTCTTTTTATTGCAACACTCTATCTCTTTCATTCAGGAGATATAAGCGTTTAAAGTGTAAAGGAAACATCGCGGTTCCCTTAGTGTGACAGACCGCCAATTAATTAGGCGTGTGATCCGATCAATTTAATTGAGAGTATAATGACTGTACACATGTTAATACATGTAAGAGGAGGGAGTGGCTTCTTCTGACGGAGAAAAGCCGACAAAGCGTGTCAAAACATGTGTAAACTCTTGTAATTTCACGCTCAATTAAGCTAGTCAGATTACAAGGGTAATCAATAAGCGGTATTCCTTTCTGGCTGGAAAACTATACCCTGGTTCTATGCGGTGGTTTAGAGTTGAATAAAGTGATTGATTAGCGATCAGGTTATATCATTAAAAGGCATTGAAGTTTGTGAAATACCAGAGTTTTAGCCAGCTAATCGGCATTTATTGCTCAAATCATCGCACGATTCACTTGAAAGTATATAAAAACGAGAAAACATACAAAGAATAAGGAATAAATGATGTTTAAAATACAAATTATGTTTTAAAACCTCTAAATACATGAAATATTAGTGTCAACGTCAAAAAGAAAAGTGATAAATGCGTTACGACGTCGGATCTGAACTTTAATGTTATCTGAGAGGTCCACCCCTTCTCCATAATTAGGAGTTCCTTCACACGCATGCACACGCAGACACACACATACAATCTCACTCACGTGCTCACACACGCATAAATATGTTGCACTTACACACAAGCACACAACGCAGACGCGCTCACATACACAGCACAGGCACGCACACACAGCACACGCGGGCACACACAGGCATACACACACAAATACACCGCTCACTTACATACACATACACACCCACAGCACACGCCTATATGTGCACGCGCGCACACACACATACACGTACCCCTCACATTTACACACGCGCACAAAATAGTATATACACAGGCACGCACACACATACACCCTCTAACTTAAACACACACAATGACATATAAACAGTCATAAACACCTCCGAACACCTCTCTAAACATGTCAACATGCACGAAGCCCTACGAACACCCCCGAATACATAGATATACATGCTCAACACATTCTTCCTCCAAGCACACGAACCTGCACGAAGATCTACGGACACGCTCGAACACCTCTAACACTTATTGAAATATAAGTGTTTGGATGCTTAATCGCCGTTTTATTATTAAAATTCAGTATATGATTGATCCAAAAGGCCCGTGCTCCCTCTATAAATAGGGTAACCTCGGGTACTGTACTTAATTGTGCTAATTAGTCTTGAGGTGTTAACATCATTTTCTTTACGACAATAATAAGCTTTTGATAGTGTTATCAAGGTGAAGAGATCTACATTTTGTTGAAGAAGCATAAATGCGTTATTGCATCAAAAATAAAGATGAATAACTCTGCATATAAGGATATCATTCCAACCGTTACTGGATACGCTTGTAGTAAATGTGGGAAAAATTCCTACGATGTTATGACAAGATAAGGCATCAGATGGACAGCAAGCGGCTCTTCAAATGTAAACATTGTAGTGTAACCTTCAATGATGGTTATAAGGGACAGCGACATGAAGCTGTATGTGAAATAAGAATACCTGAGAAGAGAAGCATATTGGAGCCTACCAAACATCAGTTATTATCTACAATAGAGGATTGTGACATGAAAGGATATGAAACTTCATTCAACGGAAGATTGAAATCGTATTTCATAGGATGCGAATCATCTAAGGATCTGAATATGTACCTGCATGAGGTAAAACAACGGATAATTCAGGCAGTGCATAAAGAGCTTCGTATTCACAAGAGTGTGAAAATTAATCTGTAGACTGAGTGTCGATTTGTGAACAGCATTGGAGAAACCTGTGACAAAACATTTAAACTGGAATCAGCCTGTGTTTCTAGAAAAGGATCTGGACTCATCGTTGGAAGTGAAATTCAAAATTGACCAAATAAATGGATGCGTCGCAGCTTAAACGTAGCAACTGGGATCTGCCTACTGTGGAAGGAGTTCGACTTCGTATCAACAAGTATAATCGGTTACGAGATAGTAGCTACATACCACTACCGCCATCTGTTGAAGCAAGAAAAGCCTGCATAAACATTCTCAACTATAGCGACGAGAAATGCTTCATGTATTCTGTATTAGCTAAATTAATGGGAAAGAATGCACTACGTGTGAGCAAATACGGACAACTTCAAGATAAGTACGACTTCAGCTGTGTTTCTTACCCTACTCTTCTTTTCAAATATCTAAGTTTGAGATGCATAACAGTATGTCTATCAACGTTTTCGCTCTGGATGAGAAGCATGAAGTGTATTAAATAAAGGTTGCTGATACTGAACTACCTGAATTCCGTAACCTGTTACTATTGCGTGACAGTAATGGAACACATAACCACGCATATATAAAGAATTTTGAGAAGGCACGTTCGACGTCAGAAAACTAAGCATTAAGAACGCGTTTATACCTGTAAGCGCTGCTTTACACATTTTGATGAACAATGTGGACGAAGTGGACTGAAAAAACTAGCAGAACATGCAGCCATCTGTAATCATCATGAAGTTGTAAGGGTAGCTATGCCTACCAAGGAGAAATCAATTTTAAAGTTTAAAAATTTTGAGACGATACTGAAAGTACCTGATGTCATCTATGCGGACTTTGAGAATATTCTCACTCCGTGTAAAACGTGTATCCCTAATCCTGAAACTTCCTATACAGCCCCTTATCAAGAGTATACACGTATGAGCTTCAGTGTTTACGTCAAACCGTCATCCGGCGTTGAACACATAGAAACTGACCTTTCTACGCAACCCTATGTATATCGTGGTTATGATGCTGCTCAGAAGCTTATGGAATATTTGACATTTCTTGCAAAGAAGATCGACATTATATGCAAATCTACCATGGCGCTAAACCCGCGGATCAACAGCAGGAGGATATTCAGTCTTCTACAGTATGCTACTTATGTGGCTTTTACAGAAGAGGACTACAAAGTTCGCGATCCTGATCACATCAGTGGTGAATACCGTGAGAGTCTACATAATGAATGCAATTTAGCCTGCAAAACACCTAAATATATTCCCGTATTCATGCATAACATTAGCGGATATGACTCTCATTTCATTGTTAAAGAGCTAGGATGTATAATTGAACGTGTGGAGGTAATTCCTAACTCTGAAGAAAGCTATATGTCATTCTCCAGGTATGTAGGAGATATAAAGCTCCGGTTTGTGGACAGCTTTCTGTTCCTGAGTACAAGCTTGGATAAGTTGGTCAAATATCTATCCTCATATCGTGAAACATTGAAGTACTTCGAAGAAGACAAGTTGAAGTTGATGTCTCGTAAGGGAGTACTTCGCCATGATTACGTCACTTCGTGGGATGGTTAGAATGAGATCTGCTTCCTCTTAAGGACTCCTTCAACAATAGATCAAATGAAGAAGAAATTAGTGATGCCGACTACGATCATGCTAGAAATGTATGGAGACTGTTAAATGTGAGAAACCTGGGCGAGTGTAGCAACCTCTACTTAATCTCAGATGTTCTTCTAGCTGATGTCTCGCGACATTTAGAGATCAGACCCTGAAAACCCATAAAGTCAATCCTGCTCATCATTTCATCTCTCTAGGACTTACCTGTGACGCTATGTCGGTTTATATTGATATTAAGCTGCAACTACAACAAGATTACGGTCAACTACTCATGGTATAATTCGGCATAAGAGGAGGTTTATGTCAAGTTTCCCATCGGTATGCTGAAGCAAACAATACCTACATGGATAAGTATGATCCGTCGAGACCAACGCAATGTATCACAAACTAGGACGCTAATAGCCAATATGGTTAGGAAATGTGCCAAGCTCTCCCTAATGGTGGATTTCTGTGAGTTTCACCTGAAGAAATCAATATAGAAAGACTACAAGAAGACGGTCCTTATGGACACATATTAGAAGTCGACATCGAGTATCCTGCAGAACTTCACACTCTGCACAATGATCTAACTTTCCTGCCTGAGTGTATGAAGCCTAAGGACTTGATTAAAAAAGTAATACCTAATCTTCGGCCTCAAAAGAAGTATGCAATGCATTACATGACTGAAAGAAGCTCTTAGTCATGGACTGCGGCTAGCGAAAATCCATCGTTCGCTACAATCCCGACAGTCTCAGTGGTTAAAATATTATGTGGAATTTAACAACAGACTACGCCAACAGGCTGCAAACGATTTCGAGAAGGACCTCTACAAACTCTTTAACAACCTCATGTTTCGGAAAACTATGGACAACATGCGTAAACGTGTGGATATACGGCTGGTTACAAATGAGTAGACTCTCGAAAAGTTGATCGCCAAGCCTACGTTTATCGATAGGACAATATATGCTACAAATCTAGCTGCTGTGCATATAGCCCTCGACGGATCGTGTTCAACAAGCCTATGTACATTGGCATGAGTGTGTTGGACATTCCTAAGACATTAATGTACCACTATCATTCTGATGGGTTGTTACCGTATTATGGAGCTGAAAAACTGAAGCTTATGTATACGGACACTGATTCATTCATTCGCCGAGTGAAAACTGAAGTTGTGTAACAGGCCGAACTACGCTTTATTGAGCATACGGATACAGCCGATTACCTTGTCAGCCATATATGTTATTCAACACTAAACAAGAAGGTGCTTGGAAAATTTAAAGACGAGGCTAATGGTGAAGATATCCAACGCTTTGTCGGACCACGACCTAAGTTGCATGCAATAGATATCCACGGTTCAATGATAAAAAAGATTAAAGACAAAACGTAGTGCTATTAAGCAGTACATTACATTTGACAGATATACAGACTGCCTAAAAAGTCGAGAAATAATAAGAACACCCTAAATTTGATCCTATCACGAGAGCATGCTATTACCACAGCGCAAGTGAATAAAATCACATTAGTGGTATATTACTGGGACCGCGAGCGCAGTTTTTGCGTTTATATGCGAAAGGATACGGAAAACGAGCGTAGATGCGATGGTTCAAGGAGGACAATGCGTTTATATGGGGAAGATAGGGACTACTAGTATTGATGCTAGGCTAGACACGGGTTGAAGAAGTGAGGATGTGCTTTATACCTGAAGTTAGAGAATACGAGGAGAGTTGCTAGGCTAGACATAGCCTGAGGTGTGAAGTATGCATGTATATGGAAAAGATAGGAAAAACGTTGACAGATGGTAGGCCAGACAGATGCTGAAGGAGGGGGAATATGGGCTTATACGGGTGAGATAGGGAATACGAGGAGATGTACTAGACTAAAAGGGGTTTGAAGGGTAGAATACTACTTTTATATGGGAGAGTTATTAGACTAGGAGGGTGTGAATAGCAGAGTGTGCGTTTATATGGAGAGACAAGGAAAACGGGGGTAGATGCTAGGTTGGAGGAACGTTCAAGGAGGAAAATGCGTTTATATAAGCGAGATAGGGAAAACTAGGAGAGATCCAAGGTAGAGCAGAACTGAAGGAGGGGAACGCCCTTTATATGATAGAGGTGAGTAATACGAGGAGAGATAGTCAAATAGACAGAGGTTAAGGGGTAGGGTATACGTTTATGTGGGGAAAATATGGAAAACGGAGAGAGATCCTATGTTAGGAGAGAGTTGAAGGAGGCCAATGCCTTTATATGGGAGAGGTAGAAAATACGAAAAGAGGTGCTAATCTAGACATAGGTTGAGGAGTAGAGCATACGTTTATATGGGTAATATATGGGAAACCGGGAGAGATGATAAGCTTGACAGATACTGAAGGAGGGGGGAATGTAGGTTTATACAGGTGACTTAAGAAACCAAGGAGAGATGCTAAGCTAGAAATATATGCTGAAGGAGGGAAGGATACGCTTAATACGGAAGAGATAGGGGAAACGTGGAGAGATACTAGGATAGACAGAGTTAAATGACGAAGTGGTTTAGGCCGCACAGACATCACCAATTAAAGTTTACAAATGTATTGTCACGTTTGGCGGTATTTTCTCGACACTGAGGGTGAAGCTCCCCGGCGCTAAAGTTCTAAGTATCTGTGTCAATCAATCAGGTAATGTTCATCCATACATAACTTTATCTAACGTTATTGAAAGAAATCAAGGATTTATAGTGCTACTTCCCGGTATCGCGCCTCTAAAGGGCTGAAACCAGACCCTCGATCGAAGTACCCCACCGCATTTATTTTGACTGATTAATGTATTTAGGTGTATATGTAGAGTAAACCGATTAGTTCCATAAGTTTTCATCGTAATTCAGAGCAGCGATTCGTACCAGAGCTACTTAAGGTAGTTTCGCATGAATCAGGTAGTATCACAAGTATTTAAGTCATTTTAACATATAATTCAGATAGCGTCACAGGTATTCATGGAAATATAGAGAGTAATTAGATTATAAACATTTCTCATCCAATGGCACAATACCTTTATATACTTTGTGCTAAATCTTACAAACTTTTTATATGTTAAACAGCTAGTGTGTGAGACGGAGACGGATAAACTGTATATCGGTTTACAGTGAAGGTATATAGAAGCATTCTGAACTAACCCTACATCGAACGCTCAAACCTATTCATACCTTGCATGCTCTGGATCATCTTCTCATTGTCTATTCAATCCTATCATCGCCTAACCTAACCAACGTAACAAGACGTAACGACACGTACCACGTAACAAGTCGTAACGTACCCGACAAACGTAACCACGTGACAAAACGTAACACCAGTAAAATGACAGCGAATCACAACGTAACATAAGCACGTAACCACATGACAAGACGGCACACTACGTAACATAAGCACGGAAACACGTGACAAGACGTTACGGAGCGTAACATAGCCACGTGACAAGACGTCACAACTACGTAATATAAGCGCTTAACCAGTGACAAAACGTAACCAACATAACACCACGTAACATTAAGACGTAACCACTTAACACGACGTAACACCACGTGACATGACGTAACCAGAAACGTAATAAGACGTAACTAACCAAACCACGTAACACGTCGTAACATGACGTAACCATAAATGTAACCACGTAACAAAACGTAAGAGCAACACGTAACCAACCCATTGCTAACACAATCTAAGCTAACCCATCCTTCATACTTTAAACAATCAGTACACGAGCCTAGCCTAGCTTAACCTAACCAATGCCAGATCATCCTCTCATCATCTATTCTGCTCAGTCATCGTCTAACCTAATCTGGCTAATCAGAGAAACCTCCAGTTTCTTTTAGTGAAATTATGACGTTTTATTCAGGTTTTATTATTTGAGAGTCGTAATTAAAAGGTTTACGTCAACATACCTTTATTTTAGTTCCTGGCAGGTGACTCTCTCCTTTATCTAGGCTTTAAACTAGCACTGGTAGTGCTCCTAATGGCAGGGCTAACACCTCCCCTTCCATCTTCTTATTCTTCTTTCTTCTCCATGTGTCTGTTATCTGCAAACACTGCACACGAGTAAACCTCACTTTTCTAAGATTGTGGACTCACAGAGAAAGTCTTCATCTTCGACTTACATTCTCTTATGCGCTGCTTGTAATGCAGTAATCTCCATATGCATATGTCGTTATTCCATCCTCGGCATTAACCCTTTTATCGTTGTATGGCGTCAATGTGATTTTATTCACTTGCACTGTGGCAACAGCTTGCTCCCGGGACATGAACAGATTCATGGTCGTTCTTACGATTTCTCTGGGTTTAGGACAGTCTGTATAGCTATCGAATGTGATTGCAGCTTAATAGCACTACGTTTTATACCTTTAATTTTTTTATCATCAAACCTTGAATATCTAAGGCGTGCATCTTAGGTCGTAGTCCAACCAAGCGTAGAATGATTTTGCTATTGACCTCATCGTTACATTTCCCCAGCACCCTTTTGTTCTGAGTAGAGTGGCATATATGGTTAACAGGGTAATCAGCTGTATCCAGATGCTCGAGAAAACATAGCTTGTCCTGATACACATCTTCAGTTGTCACACGATGAATGAACGAATCAGTGTCCATATACATAAGTTTCAGGCTTTCATCCCCATAATCTAGTAAAAACACATAATAATGATAGTGATACCTTAACGTCTTGGAGATGTCCAACACACTCATACCAATGTATATATGCTTGCACAATACGATCCGTCGCGAGACTATATGTACAGCAGCTAGATTAGCAGCATGTATCGTCCTATCGATAAACGCAGGCTTGGCGATCAACTTTTCCAGGGTCTTCTCATTTGTAAACAAACGTATATCCATACAATTACTAGGTTCTCCATGGTTTTTCCAAACATGGCGTTGTTAAACAGTTTGTAGAGGTCCTTCTCGAAGTCTTTTGCAGCTTGTTGTCGCAGCCTATTGTTAAATTCCACATAAAGTTTTAATCACTGTGACTTTCCGAATTGTAGCATACGATGGATTTTTCTTAGCCGTAGTGCATGATTAAGTGCTTGCTTCAAAGCCATGTAATGTACTACATTTTTCTTTCGAGGTCCAAGATGGGGAATCAGTTTCATTAGTCGAGTCCTTAGGCTTCATACACTCAGGCAGGAAAGGCAGGTCGTTGTGTAGATCGTGAAGTTCTGCAGGATATTCGATGTCGACTTCTAATATATATATATATATATATATATATATATTCATGATGATCCTCTTCTTGTAGCTTTACTAGATCGATTTTTTCAGGTGACATCCACTCAAATCCACCATAAGGGATGGGGTGGTACAGTGCTCAAAATATTTGTTATTGGCGCGCTCATATGTCATAAATTGTGTCGGACTCGACGGATCATACTTATGAATGTCGGCGTTGTTTGCTTCGGCATACCGGAGGGAAACTTGTTATAAACCTCCTCTTATGCCGCATTCTACCACGAGTAGTTGATTATAATCTTGTAACAATCCCAGCTGAATTTCGCTTTACGGTTACATGGCATTCCACGCAAGTCCTGGAGAGGTGATGTAAAGTGCAGGATCAACTTTGTGTGTTTTGAGGGTTTGCTCTCTGAATGTCTCATAGACATCAGCTAGAGCAAGAACAACTGAGGTTAAGTAGAGGTCGCTATACTCGCCCAGGTTTCTCACACTAAACAGTTCCCATAAATTTCTAGCATGATCATAGTCAGCATCACTGATTTCTTCTTCATGTAATCTATTGTAGAAGGAGTCCTTAGGAGGCAATCAGGTTTCGTTCAAAACATCCCATGATGTAACGTAATCATAGGGAACTACTCCCTTACGAGTCATCAACTTTAAATTGTCTTCTCCGAAGTGTTTCACTGCTTAAGGTTACGAAGTCGGATTTTTTACCAGCTTATCCAAGCTTGTACTGAGGAACCGAGAGCTATCCACAAACCGAAGCTTTATATCTCCTACATACCTGAAGAATGATTTGTAGCTTTCTTCAGAGCTAGGAATTACTTCCACCCGCTCACTTGTACATCCCAACTCCTTAACAATGAAGTGTTAGTCATACCCACTGAAGTTGTGCAATGAAGACTGGAATATATTTAGGTGTTTTGAGGCTAAATTGCATTCATTATGTAGACTTCCACTATATTCACTACTGGTGTGATCATGGTCCCGTACTCTGTAGTTTTGTTCAGTAAAGGTTTATCCACCTAAGTAGCATACTATAGAGGAGTCGAAATCCACCTGCTGTTGATCTGTATCTATCAGAAACATGACAGATTTGTATATATTATTCATTTCCTTTGTAAGGAACAACAGTTATTCCATAAGCATCATAGCAGCATTAACACGATATACATAAACATGCTTAGGAAGACCAGTTTCCAGATGTTCAACGTCGGATGACGGTTTAAGGTAAACGCAGAAACTCATGAGTGCATGCTGCTGATAAGGGGTTTATATGAAGTTTCAGGATTGCGTATACATGTAAGACATTGGGCGAGAATGCTTTCAAAGTCTGCATAGATGACGTAAGCTAGTTTCAACATACTTTCAAAAATTTTAAACCGTAAAATGGATTTTTCCTCGGTAGGGATAACTACCTTTGCAATACCGTGTTTATTACAGATGGATGCATGTTCTTGTAGTTTTTCCATTCTACTTCGTCCGCCCTGATCATCAAAGTGTGTAAAACAACGCTTACAGGTATAAACACGTTCTTTATGCTTAGTTTTCTGACGTCGAATATGTTTTTCAATATATATATATACGTAGTGATTTTTTCCACTACTATCACTTTATAGTAGGAGGTCACAGTGTACAGGTGGTTCAGCCTCAGCGACTCTTAGTGGATACACTTCATGCTTCTCATCCAGGCCGAAGACGTTGATAGATATCGTATTAAGTTTCTCAAACTTAGATATTTGAGAAAGTGGAGTTGAATAAGTAACGCAGATGAAGTCATATTTATTTTGAAGTTGTTGGTATTTGCTCACGCGTTGTGCATCCTTCTCAACGAATCAGGTTAATACAGAATACATAAAGCATAGCTCATCAGTATAATTCTGGATGATAATGCAGGCTTCTTTAGCTCTAACATATGGCGTCAGAGGTATATAGCTACTTCCTCGTAACGGATTGTACTTGTTAATATGATGGCAATCCCATAAGTCCAACCCCGAGATCACCCTATTTATGGAGGAGGCACGAACATTTTTAGATGAATTATATAACATATTAATCCTTGTTCAAGGAAATGTACACCTCTTCACCTTGATAACACTTTAGAAATCCGATTATGTTCTGAGATAACAACAATGTTGACACCTCGGAGATAATTAGCAGAATGAATTCCAATGCCCAAGATCATCCTATCTATAGAGGAGGCACGAGCCTTTTTTAGTTCAATTATATACTGAATTTTAATATTAACGCGACGAATAAGGGTCTAAGCTCTTATATTTCAATACGCGTTACACAGATTTTCGGCTATATCCGTAGGTGTTCGCGCATGTTCATGTCTTTAGAGAGGCGCTCAGAGATGTTTATGTGTGACTGATTGTACGTATTCGTAGGTCATCTTATAGCTTCGGATGCTTGGCGGAAGTGAACGCGTGTATCTAAGTCTTCGTAGGTCTTCGTGCAGATTCGGAATATTAGCGTGAGCAAGTGAAGTATTGTGAGGACGCATGTATTGTTCGGAGATGATCCTACGTCTTCGTGCAGGTTCCGAGGCTTGGTAGAAGCGAACGCATATATCAATGCATTCGTAGAATTACGTTCAGGTTCGGGTGCTTAGATTGACTGAGCGAAGTATTGGGAGGATACATGCATTGCTCGGTGGTGTTCGGCATCTCCACAAAGGTTCCGATGCGTAGAGTATGTGTTTGCGAGGGTTCATGTCTGTTCGTAGGTCTTCGTGCACATTCCGGTGCATGGCTCGTGAGGGTGATGAACGATGTGTCAACCGAGCAAGGGACAAGTATCCTTGAGCAAGCATTCACCTTACGCAACGTAACGTAGAAGTACAAAGATGTGAATGAAATAGAATGAAAGAGAAATAAAATCGTGGTAGCATACACCACTCCGGCATTTGCCTGCAGACCAGCGAAAACCATGAAAAAAACGATGCTAGAGTGAGCGACCGACGTAAGTCGGTCCAGGTACCCTAGAAGCACACGTGAAAGATGCTAATGAAATAGAATGAAAGAGAAAGGAAATCGTGGTGGCATACACCACTCCGGAATTCCCCTGCAGACCAGCGAAAACCATGAAAAAAACGAGGCCAGAGTGAGCAACCGATGGAAATCCAAACCCCTACCCTAGAACGTGAAAGATGCATACGTGAAAGTTGCAAATAAAATAGAATGGAAGGGAAAGGAAATCGCGCTAGCATACACCACACCGACATTGATCTGCAGACAACAGACTACCGAAAACCCCGAAAAATCTCAGGTCGAGCGAGTGACCAACGCAAATCGAACCCCGAACCCTAGAAGCACACGTGAAAAATGCAAAAGGAATAGAATGAATGGGAAAGGATATCGGCTAGCATATACCACTCCGACTTTCGCCTGCAGACAGCGTAAACCACGAAAACTCCGAGACCAGAGTGAGTAACCGACGGAAATCGAACCGCGAACCCTAGAAGCATAGCTGAAAGATACAAATGAAATAGAATGGTAGTGAAAGTAAATTTGGGTAGATGAGAAATTACTAGCATTCGGCTGTCGACAAGCGAAAACCGCGGAAACCTAAGGTCAGAGCGACCGACCCTACGGGAATCGAACCCGGGACACCCCGAATACAAACCACAGACGTTATCGCCTGAACCACCCCGTACTATCTCCACAATATGACGTCATACCTGGAGACGGACTCTGGTCACAGTCCGACATGTTTAAACACGCTTCATTTCAACCTGCTACACCAAAAGAGCAGCATTCTGACAAGATCATTCAGGCAGATATTTCCGTTCAATGCCTACCACATCCACCACCGCAGTCCATTACACTAAAGTTAACGTCATTTGTATTGTCATAATACTTAAAAAATAGCGTAGACGTTTTTCTCCCTGTATTTAATTAAATTCCTGTATATACCCTATTATTTCATGTGTCCAATCCTTTATCAATACCTTTTTTCCATGTTCCCCCATTCCGCAAACAATGGGTACACAATATGACACTTTTATTCGCTTAATACCCATTTGTCACAGAAACCGCGCTTAATACGCCGTTATCACAGAAAATCGCTACATTTGACCACAATCACGAGCAAAGTAATTTTTCCAGTGCTACTCCGATTTTATGCTTATAGAATCCTATTAGAAAATGCTTTAATAAGTTTATTGTGTTTTTTGCTCAAAGTGACTACACATTTTAATGTCCCTGATCCCTGCTATTTGCATTTAGTCTAAAGAATTCATATTTCATTTTTAAGGCCGCCTCTGTTGAAGTTAATGTCTTGCAATCCACGGTTTAAAGGTAGTAAAATGTCTCTGACTAAACCTCCATACACTTGTTTCATCAGGTATTATAGACAAAAATGCACCTTTTAAATTAGTTTTAAAGTCAAGTCAAGCTGGCGTTTAAGACCTAACATGCCGCCTTCATGTGTTGAATACCTAAAATGACGACCTCCGCCTTGTTCCTCCCAGACCAGAAGCGGACCGGTAGAGTGCGCCTTCCCTTAGCGACCTCCAGAAGACGGAAAATAAGCGAGCGGATGGTAATAACAGACGGAGAAAGGACAGGAGTGGGGAGGTGGGAACGAGTGTGGGGTGGGGATGACCTGGTCTGCTACCGGCTGCAGATCCGAGCTGATTCAGTCCGTGCGAGAGCACCATCCATTACGGAGCTTCACGCTCAGGCTTACGAAAATGCCGCTTTAAGACACGTCAGCGTCTTCCGTATTTTCTGAGTTAGCTATTTACGCTAACTCCACCTTTTAGTCATGCATTCCTACTTCATGTAAGAGATGTAATACTCGTCTGGACGACAGGTAGCCAAATATACATTACAATGAAACTAGCTTATGATATAAATGTAATGACGTATCGATGCCAGGACGACAGGAGCCAAAATGTACATTACAAAGATACTAGTTAATGATATAAATACAATAACGTTTATTCGACATCTTTGTCTTAATTACTTTTGATATTATTTTAAGATGTATTTGTATTCATGTCACTGGATTCAGCCCAGGAAGTCCTGGTCAACTTAGAACAACACGTCAATGACGCGCCACATTCCACGTATTTAATCACCTTTTACCATATAGGGCTATCTGTTTTGATTCAGGAGATATAAGCATTTAACGGTAGTAATAATAGGTTTCTTTTGTGACAGACCGCCAACTAAAAAGATTTTTGATCGAATTAATTAATTCACTGTACTATAAAAAGGCTGCTACAGGGTAACAAGACCGCCTATGGATCGTGCAATCAGAGGGCAAGTGGTTTCACATCTCCACTTTGTGTGCTATTTCGTCACCTCCATTAACGAAGGGAACAATGGACCATTGTCCTCGTATAAGAACAATGGGCTATATTCCAAAGTCTCTGGCGGGCGGTGACAAAATAGTAAACAAAGGAGAGGTGTGAAAACACTTAACCTTTTTGCGTTACTCCGAAAGCCGTTAGTGATGGGAAGCCCATTGTCACAATTCTATGCCGGGCGTAATGCCAGTAGCACACAAAAATAGGGGCGTGGCCATCGTACTGGAAAATACCCCATTGTCCTCGTTCGAGCACAATGGCTCATAGTCCCACTTCTCTTCCGGGCGGGATTCAGACCAGGCTACAAAGAGGGGGGTTTGGCCAGCGTACGACAACAAAGCGTCATTAAGAGCCTGTTGTAATTAGAACAATTCTCCATTATTCCCGTACGAGCCTTTTTTACTACTGTGAAATAATTAACTCGATCACAGAACTTTTTATTTGGCGGTCTGTCAGTAAAAGAACGTATTATTACTACGGTTAAATGCTTATATCTCCTGAATGAAAACAGTTAACCCTAGTGGTAAAAAGTGATTTTATACTTGAAATTGGCGCGTCATTGACGTATTGTTCCAAGTTGACCAGGAGGTCTTGGGTTGAATCCAGTGACATGCATACAAATACATCCTCGAATTGCATCAAAAGTAATTAAGATAAAGACGTCGAATAAACGTTATTAAATTTATATTATTAGCTAACTTCTTTGTAATGTGTATGTGGGCACCTGTCGTCCTGGCATCGATACGTCATTACATGCATATCATTAGTTTCTTTGTAATGTATATTTGGACACCAGTCGTGGTGACATCGATACGTCATTACATTTATATCATAAGCTAGTTTCCTTGTAATGTATATTTGGCTACCTGTCGTCCTGACAAATATCACATCTCTTAGATGAATTAAGAATGCATGACTAAAAGGTGGAGTTAACGTAAATAGCTAACTCAAAAAATACACAAGAGGCTGATATATCCTAAGCCGGCATTTTCGTAAGCCTGAGCGTGTAGCTTCGCCCTGTATGGTGCTCTCGCACGGAATAAATCAGCTGGGATCTGCGGCCGGTCATAGACCAGGTCATCCCCACCCCTACAGATGCTCTTACTTCTGCAAACCTCTCCTTTCCCGGTCTGTCACTGCCTTCTGCTCGCTTATTTTCCGTCCTCTGGCGGTCGCTAAGGGAAGGTGCACCGTACCAGTCCGCTTCCGGTCTGGGAGGAACAAGGCGGAAGTGGCCATTTTAGGTGTTTAGCATACGAAGGCGGCCCTGATAGGTCTTAAACGCGGCCTGGGCTTGATTTTAAAACAATTTTAAAACGTGTATTTTTGTCTACCATATCTGATGGAGCAGGTGTATGCAGGTTTAGTCAGAGACATTTTACTATCTTTAAACCTTGGATTGCAAGACATTATCTGTAACAGAGGCGATTCTTAAAAATGAAATATGAATTCTTTAGACCAAATCCAAATACCAGGGATCAGGGTCTTTAAAATGTTACACAGTTTGAGCTAAAATACAATAAATTTATTAAAGCACTCCCTAATAGGATTCTACAAGCCTAAAATTGGAGTAACTCTGGAAAAATTACTTTGCCAGTGATTGTGGTCAAATGTAGCGGTTTTCCGTGATAACTGCGTATTAAGCACGGTTTTCTGTAATAAATGGGTATTAAACGTATAAAAATGTCGTATTGTGTACTCCTTCTTTGGGGACAGGGGGAAGATGGAAAGAAAGCACTGATAAAGGATTGGAAACATGAAATAATAGGGTATATACAGGAATTTGATTAAATACGGGGAGAAAAACTTCTACGCTATTTCCAAAGTGTTATGATAATACAAATGACGTTGACTGTCGTGTAACGGGCTGCGGTGGTGTCTGTGGTAAGCATTGAACGAAAACATTTGCCTGCATGATCTTGTCAGAATACTGCTATTTTGGTGTGGCAGGTTGAAATGAAGCGTGTTTAAACATGTCGGACTGTGACCAGACAGTCTGTCTCCAGGTGTGACGTCAGATTGTGTAGGTAGTACGGGTTGGTTCAGGCGATAGCATCTGTGGTTTGCATTCGCGGTGTCCCGGGTTCGATTACCATAGGATCGGTCGCTCTGACCTTAGGTTTCCGCGGTTTTCGCTGGTCGACACCCGAATGCTAGTAATTTCTCATCTACCCAAATTTCCTTTGACTATCATTCTAGTTCATTTGTATCTTTCACCTATGCTTCTAGGGTTCGCGGTTCGATTTCCGTCGGTTACTCAATCTGGTCTCGTTTTTTTCATGGTTTTCGCTGGTCTGCAGGGGAATTCCGGAGTGGTGAATGCCACCACGATTTCCTTTCTCTTTCATTCTATTTCATTAGCATCTTTCACGTGTGCTTCTAGGGTACCTGGACCGATTTACGTCGGTCGCTCACTCTAGCATCGTTTTTTTCATGGTTTTCGCTGGTCTGCAGGGGAATGCCGGAGTGGTGTATGCTACCACGATTTCATTTCTCTTTCATTCTATTTCATTCGCATCTTTGTACTTCTACGTTACGCTGCGTAAGGTGAATGCTTGCTCAAGGATACTTGTCCCTTGCTCGGTTGACACATCGTTCATCACCCTCGCGAGCCATGCACCGGAATGTGCACGAAGACCTAGGAACAATACATGAACCCTCGCAAACACATACTCTACGCATCCGAACCTGTGTGGAGATGCCGAACACCACCGAGCAATACATGTATCCTCCCAATACTTCGCTCAGTCAATCTAAGCACCCGAACCTGAACGTAATTCTACGAATGCATTGATATATGCGTTCGCTTCTACCAAGCCTCCGAACCTGCACGAAGACGTAGGAACATCTCCGAACAATACATGCGTCCTCACAATACTTCACTCGCTCACTCTAAGTTTCCGAAACTGCACGAAGACCTACGAATACGTACAATCAATCACAAACATCTCTGAGCGCCTCTTTAAATACATGAACATGCGCGAAGACCTACGGATACACCCGAACACTTGTGTAACACGTATTGAAATATAAGAGCTTAGACGCTTAATCATTGCTTTAATATTAAAATTCAGTATATAATTGATCTAAAAAGGTTTCGTGCCTCCTCTATAAATAAGATGATCTAGGGCATTGGACTTCATTGTGCTAATTATTTCCGAGGTGTCAACATCGTTGTTCTCTCAGAACATAATCGGCTTTCTAAAGTGTTATCAAGGTGAAGAGGTGTACATTTCCATGAATAAGGATTAATATGTTATATAATTCATCTAAAAAAGGTTTGTTCCTCCTCTTTGAATAGGGTGATCTCGGGGCTGGACTAAGGGGCTCGCATTCGTATTAACTAGTACAATCCGTTACGAGGAAGTAGCTACATACCCCTTCCGCCGTTTGTTGGAGCTAAAGAAGTCTGCATCCCCATCCAGAATTATACTGCTGAGCTATTCTTTATGTATTCTGTATTAGCCAGATTTCTTGAGACGGATACATGACGCCTAGGCAAATACAAGCAACTCCAAAATAAATATGACTTCAGCTGTGTTATTTATCCAAATCCACTTTCTCAAATATCTAAGTTTGAGAAGCTTAACAGGATATCCATCAACATCTTCGACCTGGATGAGAAGCATGAAGCGTATCCAATAAAAGTCGCTGAGGCTGAACTACCTGAACACCGTGACTTTCTTCTATTGAGTGATAGTAGTGTAAAACATCACTGCGTATGTAATAAGGATTTTGAAAAAAGCTATTCGACGTCAGAAAGCAAAGCATATAGAACGTGTTTGTACCTGTAAGAGCTGTTTTACACATTTTGATGATCAGTGCGGACAAAGTGGACTGGAAAAACTACAAGAACATGCATCCATCTGTAATAAACATGAGGAGAAATCCATTGTACAGTTTAAAAATTTTGAAAGGATGTTGAAACTAGCTTACGTCATCTATGCAGGCTTTGAAAGTATTCTCGTCCCATGTCATACATGTATACCCAATTATGAAATTTCATATACAACCCCTTATCAGCAGCATGTACTCATGAGTTTCTGCGTTTACGTTAAACCGTCATCCAACATTGAACATCTGGAAACTGGTCTTTCTAAGCATCCCTGTGTATATCCTTGTGTTAATGCTGCTATTGTGTGTATTGAATACCTGTCGTTCCTTTCAAAGGAAATTAATAATATATACAAATCTGTCATGCCTCTATTAGTTACAGATCAACAGCAGATGGATTACAACTTCTCTACAGTATGCTACTTATGTGCATAAACCTTTACTGATGACAACTATAAGGTACGGGCCCATGATCACATCAGAGGTGAACATCGTGGAAGTCTACATAATGAATGCAATTTAGCCTGCAAAACACCTAAATATATTCCAGTCTTCATACACAACCTCAGTGGGTATGACTCACACTTCATTGTTAAGGAGCTGGAATGTACACGTGAGCGGGTGGAAGTAATTCCTAGCTCTGAAGAAAGCTACATATCATTCTCCAGGTATGTAGGAGATATAAAGCATTGGTTTGCGGATAGCCCTCGTTTCCTCCGTACCCTTAAACACTAAAATACTTCGGAGAAGACAATTTGAAGTTGATGACTCGTAAGGGAGTAGTTCCCTATGATTACGTTACGTCATGGAATGTTTTGAACGAAACCTGCAAGCCTTCTAAGGACTCCTTCTACAATAGATTACATGAAGAAGAAATCAGTGATGCTGACTATAATCATGCTAGAAATGTATGGAAACTGTTTAGTGTGAGAAACCTGGGCGAGTATAGCGACCTCTACTTAACCTCAGTTGTTCTTGTTCTAGCTGATATCTTTGAGACATTCAGAGAGCAAACCCTCAAAACACACAAAGTTGATGCTGCACTTTACTTCACCTCTCCAGGACCTACATGGGATGCCATGTAACTGTAAAGCGGAATTCAGCTGGAATTGTTAAAAGATTATGATCAAACTACTCATGGTGGAATCAGCCATAAGAGGTGGTTTATACCAAGTTTCCCACCGGTAGGCCGAAGTAAACAATGCATACGTGGATAAGTATGATCCGTTGAGATCAACCCAATTTATTGCATATGAGAACGCCAATAACCAATATGGTCGGGCAATGTGCCACTCTCTCCCTTATGATGGATTTGAGTAGATGTCACCTGAAAAAATCGACCTAGAAAGCCTTCAAGATCATGATCATCATGGATATATATTAGAAGTCGACATCGAATATCCTGCAGAACTTCACGATCTACACAACGACCTGTCTTTCCTGCCTGAGTGTATGAAGCCTAAGGACTCGACTAAAAACAAACTTATACCCCATCTTGGACCTCGAAAGAAGTATGTAGTACATTACAGGGCTTTGAATCCAGCACTTAATCATGGATTACGGCTAACAAGAATTGAATCATGTGCTACAATTCCGACAGTCACAGTGGTTAAAGCCTTATGTGGAATTTAACAATAGGCTGAGACAACAGGCTGTAAATGACTTAGAGAAGTACCTCTACAAACTGTTTAGAAACGCCATGTTTGGAAAAACTATGGAATACTTACGTAATCATATGGATATACGACCAACTGGTTACAAATGGGAAGACCTTGGAAAAGTTGATCACCAAGCTTACGTTTATCGATAGGACGATGTATGCTGTTAATCTAGCTGCTGTACAAATGGTCTCTCGACAGATCGTATCCAACAAGCCTATATACATCGGTATGAGTGTGTTGGACATCTCCAAGACACTAATTTATCATCTTCATTATGATATGTTGCTGCCATATTATGGGGCTGAAAACCTGAAGCTTATGTATATGGACACTGATTCCTTCATTCATTGTGTGACAACTGAAGATGTGTACCAGAAGAAATTACGTTTTCTCGAGCATCTGGATACAGCTGATTACCCTGTCAACCCTATATGCCACTCTACTAAGACCAAAAGGGTGCTGGGGAAATTTAAAATGAGACCAATAGTAAAAATATTCTATGCTTTATTGGACTACCACCTAAGATGCATGCTTTAGATATTCAAGGCTCGATTATAAAAATATTAAAGCTATAAAACATAGTGCTATTAAGCCGCACATCCCATTCGCCAGCTATACAGACAGTCGTAAACCCAGAGAAATCATAAGAACGACCATGAATCTGTTCCTGCCCCGGCGGCATGCTGTTGCCACAGTGCAATTGAATAAAATCGCATTGACGCCATACAACGATAAAGGGGTTATTTCCGAGGATGGAATAACGATATATACATATGGGCATTACACCACTACAAGCGGCGCATAAGGGAATATAAGTCGAAGATGAAGATTTTCGCTGTGAGTCCATAATCTTAAAAAAGTGAAGTTTACTCATGTGCGGTGTATGCAGCACTTATTGTCTAGCAGACACTTGGTGAAGAAAGACGAATAAGAAGATGGAAGGGGTGTGTTAACCCTGCCATTAGGAGCACTACCAGTGATAGTCTAAAGCCTAGATAAAGGAGAGAGGCACCTGCCACGAACTAAAATAAAGGCATGTTGACGTAAACGTTTTCAATTAAGACTCTCAAATAATAAAACCTGAATAAAACGTCGTAATTTCACTAAAAGAAACTCGAGGTTATCTCTGATTAGCCAGATTAGGTTAGACGATGACTCAGCAGAATAGATGATGAGAGGATGACCTGGCATTGGTTAGGTTAAGCTAGGCTAGGCTCGTGTACTGATTGTCTAAGGTATGAAGGATGGGTTAGCTTAGATTGTGTTAGCAATGGGTTGGTTACGTGTTGCTCTTACGTTGTTACGTGATTACATTTCTGGTTACGTCATGTTACGTGGTTAGGTTACGTAGTGTTACGTCTTGTTACGTTTCTGGTTACGTCACGTCACGTGGTGTTACGTCGTGTTACGTGGTTAGGTGATTATGTTACGTGGTTCTACGTGCTTGTGTTACGTGATATGACGTCTTGTTACGTGGCTATGTAATGCTGCGTTACATCTTGTCACGTGGTTACGTGCTTATGTTACGTAGTGTGACGTCTTGTCATGTGGTTACGTGCTTATGTTACGTTCCGTTACGCTGTTATCTTACGTGGTGTTATGTGTTGTCACGTGGTTACGTTTGTTGGTTACGTTACGTCCTGTCACGTGCTTACGTGTCGTTACGTCTTGTTACGTTTGGTTAGTTTAGACGATGAAAGGATTGAATAGACAATAAGAAGATGATCCAGAGCATGCAAGATAGGGATAGGTTAGCGCGTTCGGTGTGGGGTTAGTTTAGAATACTTCTATATACCTTCACTGTAAACCGATATAGAGTTTATACCTCTTCGTCTCGCACACTAACTGTTTAACATATCAAAAGTTTGTAAGATTTAGAAAAAAGTATATAAAAGTGTTGTATTATTGAATGAGAACTGTTTATAATCTAAGTACTCTCTATATTACCAGGAATACCTGTGACGCTATCTGAATTACCTGTTAAAATGACTTAAATACCTGTGATACTATCTGAATCATGCGAAATTACCTTAAATAGCTCTGGTGCGAATCGCTGCTCGAATTACCATGAACACTTGTTATACTAACCGGTTTAACCTACATATACATTTAATTACCTTAATCAATTAAAATACATACGGTGGGGTACTTCGTTCGAGGGTCTGCCTCCAGCCCTTTAGAGGTGGGATACCGGGACGTTATCAGTATAAATCCTTGATTTTTTCAATAACGTTAGATGATGTTATTCATGGACGAACATTACCTGATTGATTGACACAGATGTTTAGAACTTTAGCCCTGGGGAACTTCACCCTCAGTGTCGAGAAAATACCGCCAAAGGGTGTCAAAGCATTTGTAAACTTTAATTGGTGGTGTCTTTGCGGCCTAAACCTCTTCCTCCTTTAGCTCTGTCTATCCTAGCATCTCTCCACTGTTCCCCTGCCACTTCCGTATAAAGCGTATCCCTCCCTCCATCAGCATCTGTGTAGCCTAGCATCACTCCTTGGTTCCTACCTCACCTGTATAAACCTAATTTACCCCTCCTTCAGTATCTGTCTAGCTTATCATCTCTCCCCGTTTCCCATATATTCCCCATATAAACACATACTCTACTCCTCAACCTATGCCTAGATTAGCACCTCTCCTCGTATTCCCTACCTCTCCCACATAAGGCGCATTGGCCTCCTTCAACTCCCTCCTAGTATAGCATCTCTCTCCGTTTTCCATATCTTCCCCACATAAACGTATACCCTACTCCTTAACCTCTGTCTAACTAACTACCTCTCCTCGTATTCCCCACCTCTAATCATATAAAGGGCGTTTCCCTCCTTCAACTCTGTTCTACCTTGAATATCGCCTAGTTTTCCCTATCTCGCCCATATAAACGCATTTTCCTCCTTGAACGTTCCTCCAACCTAGCATCTACCCCCGTTTTCCTTGTCTCTCCATATAAACGCATACTCTGCTATTCAAACCCTCCTAGCCTAATACCTCTCCCATATAAAAGTCATATTCCACCCTTCAAGCCCTGTCTAGTCTAGTACCTCTCCTCGTATTTTCTATCTCTCCGATATAAGCCCATATTTCTCATCCTTCAGCATCTGTCTAGCCTATCATCTGTCCACGTTTTTCCTATCTTTCCCATATAAACGCATACCCCACACCTCAAACTCTGTTTAGCCTAGCACTTCTCCTCGTATTCCCTACCTTCACATATAAAGCACATCTACACTCCTTCAACCCCTGCCTAGCCTAGCATCGATCCTCGTAGTCCTTATCCTCCCCATATAAACGTATTTCCCTCCTTGAACCGTCGCATCTAACTTTGTTTTCCCTAACTCTTCCCATATAAACGCAAAAACTGCGCTCGCTGCCCCTATAATATACTACTAACATGACTCCTTTTGATGATAAAAGAGTTATTGCCGAGGATGGAATAATGACATATGCATATGGACATTGCAGTATTACAAACAGCGCCTAAGAGAATGTGATCTGACGATGAATATTTTCTCCGCGAGTCAACAATTTTAAAAAAGTGGAAGTTTACTCAAGTACTGTGTATACATCTAGCAGACACCTGATGAATAAAGAAGAATAAGAAGATGGAAGGGGAGGCGTTAACCCTGCCATTAGGAGTAAATCCTAGTGCTAGTCTCAAGCCTAGATAAAAGGGGAGAAAAATCTACCCTTATCATCTTTATTTAACAAAGCATCAATTAACCGGTAAAGTCAATACGCTTAGCCAAAAATACAACTACACAAAAACAGAAAAGCTGAATAAAAGAATAATATCGCTAGCGGAGCTTAAGGCTGGGTTAGAAAAGGCATCTCTACATAGTTTATCACATGCTACCATTAGAATGTACAGAAGTCCTTAAAAGCAGCCGATATTGCTGTAAAAACGATAAAAATGGTTATAGAACATCACAAGCTCTGCATAATACAACAGAAAATCTCTATAAAACATGAAAGAATGTCTCAAAACCAAGTGCCAATGGCATGAAAATATCTGGTCCTGTTTTGTAAAAACCACAAGAATGTTGCAAAATTATCGAAAATACCTACAGCTTTGTATAGAAAGCCTATAAATGCACACTAAAATGCTCTAAAGTTCATACTGCAGTGGTTAAAATACCCTAGAAATGCTTGCACCAATACTTAGAAATACCTGCACCAATTTCCGAATGTCATTGAAATAACTGAAATTCTCTCGATCCTGTACCAGAATGTTCTAAAAGCCTGTGCACATACCTAACTCCATACATTAAATGTCTTTAAAGAGCCACAAATACTCCAACCAGTACCCTAGAAATGCCTGTGAAGGTGTCAAAATAATTTAAAACAGTATAAAATACCTCAAAATGCTAAAAAATCTATTTCTCTAAAATCCATCGGGATACTCTAAAACTTGTGCCACTACCTAACTCCATAGACTAAATGCCTTTAAAGAGCCACAAATGCTCCTACCAGCAACCTAAGAATGCCTGCATAGATGTTAAAATATCTTAAAAGCAACATAAAATATATTTCCAATGTGATAAAAGATCTCTATGAAAACCTGTATCAATATCCTGAAACTACCTGCTCCAGTTCCCAAGGTGCTTTTAAATACCTGAAATTCTCCTGATCGTGTACCAGAATGTTCTAAAAACCTGTGCCCATACCTAACTCCACAGATTAAAATACTCCTAAAGTGCCTTAAATACTCATACCAGAACCCTCAAACAAATACCTGTGATAGTACCATAACACTTTAAAGCAGCATAAAATACCACAAAATATTCTGAAAAATCTTAAAAAACCTGTATCAATATCCTGAAACACCTTTTCCAGTTTTCGAAAATCCCTTGAAACGCCTGAAATTCTCCTACCTGTGTACCAGAATGTCCTAAAAGTCTGTGCCCATACCTATTTCCATAGTCTAAAATACCCTTAAAGAGCCTAAAATACTCTCGCCAGATTCCTCGAAAAAGTATATGATAAAGTTAAAACATCATAGAATGCCCAGAATGTCCTGCCATTCTAAAAACCATAAGGATAATCTAACACCATACGCAAATACCATCGAAATAGCTGCTACAATTTCTATAAAGCCCTTCAGAATACTACAAAAGCCTGTACCATTGCCTTAAGAGCCCGTAAATGGATGCTAAAATGCTTAACAATTCTTACTACACTGGTTGAAATACCTTCGAAATGCTTACACCAACACCCTAAAATACCCTAATTTTCTGTGTCTAAAAACGTCCTAACGCTACCAAGAGGATACCAAATACCTGTTCCACTGCATCAAATCACCATCAGAATACCTGAAAAGTACGCTAATCCTGCACCCAGAAATTGCTTCTAAATGCCGTCCGAAATAGTCACATTATTCCGGTGCTCTAAATACCTTGAAATTGTTCCCCCAACACTTCTGGAAAACACTCATAGATACCTATAGCCACTGTCTTCCCTACCATCCCTCCTCCCATTCCCTGTCTCTTCCGATATAAACGCATTTTCTACTCCTCAGCCCTTCCTAGTCTAGGATCTCTCCACGTTTTACCTATCTCTCGTGTATGAACGCATTTCCCTCCTTCAGACTCTATCTAGCCCAGCATCTCTCCTCGAAATTCCTGTCTCATCCACATAAACGCATATTCTAGCTTCAACCTCTGTATAGCCTAGCATCTCGCCTCGTATTCCCTATCTCAGGCATATAGATGCATTTTCTAGTCCTTACCCCGCTTAGCCTAGCACCTCTCCTCGGTTTCCCATCTTTCCTACATAAAACACATATTCTACCCATTAACCCTGTCTAGCCTAACATCTATTCTTGGTTTCTCTATCTCCCTCATATAAAACGCATATTCTATCCTTCAAGACCCTCCTAGTCTAGCATTTCTCCGCGTTTTCCCTATCTCTACCGTATAAACCCATATTCCGTCCTTCAATCCCCGTCTAGCCTGGTATCTCTCCTCGTATTCCCTATCTCTGTCATATAAATGCCTTTTCTAGTCTCCTACTCGCCTAGCCTAGCACCTCTCCACGGTTTCCTATACCTTCCATATAAAACACATATTCTAACCTTCAACCCCTGTCTAGCCTAGCATCTCTTCTCGTATTCCCTATCTTTTCCAATACAACGTATATTCTGCACTTTTAATCCCTGTCTAGTTGGCATCTCTCCTGGTAATCTCTATCTGTTCCCATAAAACGTATATTCTACCGTTTCAACCCCTGTCTAGCCGGCAATTCTCCTCGTATTCCCTATATTTTCCCATATAACCACACGCTGTACACTTCAAGCCCTTTCTATCCTAGCATCCCTCCTCATATCTCCTATCTCCCCCATATAAACGCATTTTCCTCCTTGAACGCTCTCCCAACCTATTTGTTATGTCAGTTTTATTAGTGGTGATATCTGGCAATTAAATTGCTTATGTAGCCCACTGCTACAAAACTGTACTACTTGCAATGCGTCTTCTATATTAAACGAAGGCGGAGGAAATAATAACAATAATAATAATAATAATAATAATAATAATAATAATAATAATAATAATAATAATCATAATAGATTCAATTTGACCAAGAGCACAAAACGAAGAAGAAAAATTGGAACAACACGGGGAGACGAGAGAAAGAGAGCCCAAAATCAAATAATAAGAGAACTATGCATTCAAAGGAAAACAAGGAAACGTCTCTAATTACTTTGCGTAGTCTTACTTGGGCTCATTTGAAATAGTAATAATAATAATAATAATAATAATAATAATAATAATAATAATAATAATAATAATGATAATAATAATAATAATAATAATAATAATAATAATAATAATAATAATAATAATAATAATAATAATAATAATAATAATAATAATAGTGACTACACAAATAAAAGTCCGGAATAGTGCATTTATATAAAATATATGAAAAGCACTGGCACCGATACATATATATATATATATATATATATATATATATATATATATGATAGCTGTAATCATGCTCAGGCTTGAAACATAAGTAGTTGCCAAAACCGTATCCGAATCTTTAGACACTGTCAGTTCTTGTGTTGGCTCATCAAGCGTCTGCAGCTTCTCCCTTTATGCTTTCGAATGATGTAAATGAAGCCTAATTATCGGAAAGCCACTTACATAGAGCTAACTTACGGCCAACAGTGTCTAAGTTATCTTAAAGAAGAACGAAACACAAAAACGAATGTTTCATTTATCACATTTGTTTATTTGGCGTCAGGAATAAATAACAACGCACGCAGTTTCATCATCCCAAAGTGAATGGTTATCGGGTTACGGCCTGTTGTTCAGTTGACGCGTGACGTCATGACAGCCACACTGCATCCAGACAAGACGTACGCAGCATAAGTGTTTAAATGTTAACAAGTTTACGTGTTAATTTCACTAGAAGTCATAACTTTTCTGAATAACAAAGAATAGAACTAGAGCTAGCCAATCATTTTTCATAATCCAGTTAATATCTACTAGGTGATAAACATTCCAACATCTGCTTTGAAAATGAGTGAACGTGGTATCCGATCTTATCAGATGAACAGAAAAGGAGCGCTTTTAAAGCTATACACCATTCTGAAGCGATTCCGAGACAGTGTGTACACCTAAAACCGTGCTGGTTCCATCCATTTGTGTAAGATGACGCAGCCACGCTACGTCCTCCAAAAATGAAGCACTACCTTTGCCTCACGATTGCTGTGTTTCTCCTCCTAGTTGTTTTTTATACTTTGCCACGGCTGCTCGAGCATGAAACCTTAATCTCTAGGTATGCGTGGATGTGTACAGAGAAACACGAACGCTTTCTTGGAACACTTTTATTTTCACCATTTAAAATAAAACTTAAGCCGATCACTTTTAAATGCATACGATGCTACTGTGTCTTTACCAAGACCGAAGATTATTAACTACAGCTGAACGTTCTACCCTCTTGCATGTTCGCCGCCAATGTTCACAACTCGACGAGAATGTCGTCCCGCTCTCCCGGATAGCTCAGGACAGAATGAATTTCACCACCGCGCTACAAAGAGGAAAAAACTCCTAACTTCTCCTCTCTCCCCTCAAAACTTAGCGTCATGAAGCCTCTAATGACCTTCACATCCCGGCCAGTGCAACTGTGCCCATAAATTCCAAGAGAAACTGGCTTCAGCTATTTACCCTTTATACCTGGGGCTGGTCCCTAATTAGCTAAACTGTGCCTGTCTGGCCTTTCTGTCGCTTTTAACAGTCAACAATTTTCCAAAACTCCACCGTTTTATACATACACTGAAATTAAATATTTTATTATTTATTTTATATCACTATCCTTCTCAAATTATTATGATAATTATTGACTTCATAATTTCGGCTTCAAAGTGTAAGGAATGTATACCGATGGATAATAACGGGGAAAGTGTGTACTGCTCGGACTATAAAAACACAAAATTGGTGTAGGGTGATTGTGTGTATCACAAAGCATCCTAATTTTCACAAATTATTTATAGACTGTGATGTTTTGAATATTGTGAGGCATAATTTAGCATTAAAAACAAACACTCGACCTACAAAGAAATTACTCAGCCAACAATCCTGCTAATAAGACCTAACGATGTTCCTGATACAAACAGTTTACTGGATTTATTCATGGACTGCTATTCACACTGAAGAAGAGTTGTCATACCATCGTGTATAGTGATTGATTAGTATTAGAAATACTTTTCCAGAACTCAGAGAAGTGCATGTATGCTTTAAACTTCACTAATAAACACACAAATTAAAAATAGTAAGTTTTAAATTAAACCACTGTTTCTTCTTGTTGTTATTATTATTATTATTACTATTATTATTTAAGATTTTATAACGCGTCTGTGACGAACTTTCTTATGTTGACTGAAAACGTGAGAAGTGCTTCAATCGTAGTTATTCTAATGGAGGTCGAAGCGTGGGCGCCATATTTTTCAGTAGTGACAGATCAATTGCTGCATCCGGTAATGGATCCACACAACGTGCGTAAAGATATTTTTTTTATTTCACGCACTATCGGCAGTTTTTATTCTTCATTAGATTCCCCATATTTATCTTTCATGATCCAAGACCCAGATGCTTTGGAGTCCTGGGTTTTGACGCCAGTCTTTTTAATTATGTTTTATTTACATTGAAATTATGATCTAGCGCTGCTATCATGAAGGCCATTATATGAAAATCGTATTCTTTTCGGAGCATATCTGAGACAAAGGCTGTGATAACCTTCTAGACTGCCAGTATGCATATAATGTCGAATATGAGCCAAAAGTTTTAAGAAGGTGCTATCCAAAATAATTTTCTTCAGAGCATGCATGATTCTCCTTTAATTCACAAATTATTTCTTTGACCTTCTTCCAAAAATTCATCATGTTCACAAGATTTCCATTCGCCGTTTTCAAGCCATTTATGCTCATGTTTTATATGATGAAGAATTGATGTGAATTTTGCAATTAATATGGTACCGTTCTCATTACAGTTTTGCGCAGCCCACCATAAATAATGATTTATACTGGCTTTCTATTCCATCAGATCTGGACATTTTTGGTACCGTTTTAATTTTTTTTATTAGTCTTATACACAAATTCCATACGTCAAATTCACGTACAACTTCCGGATACTGAGTTTTTAACACATATCTTACACCCCTATGTCTATCCGAGAGAAAAACTTCAGTTCTACACATTTCCTGTTTTGCAAGCCTCGTCATTATGTTGTCACAAGCAGCCTTTTCCAAATTCACCTTTCCTCAATTCGCCTTTCACCATGCCTCTTTGAAAGTTCAAATTCAATAATTTTGTGGGAATTAAATCCATGACAGAATAGACCAAATATTTAGCTGAAAATCCTGGGGAGACATACTGCCCATCCCCTGTCAACCATACATGCATACCACAACCTTTTGATGAATTGAAGTTATTTTTTCTTTTTTGAATCCAAAATGCTCCAACAACTGGTGCTACCATGTTTCGAATGCTTTTATCAAATGTACGCCTTGAAAACATTTTCAAACCCAGTGTTTTGCAGAAAGACTTAAATTGCTGAAACAATACACCAGATAATAATAAAGAAGTTTCTTTCCTGATAAATTCTGTGAGTTTCAAGTGAATGTATACTACCGCAATAACACACTGTTTTAATACATAGCATTGTCCCTTTAATGTAATAAGGAATTGTTTTGGCTTTATTTCTACATAAAACACATACCTTGAAAAATAAAAGTAGAAATGTCCAAGCAACAATGAAATATTCCGCTGTAGCTTCATTTCCATGTATGATGAAAGTCTTCTTCCTCGTTATCACTTTTATCAGAATCTGAGGTATCAGGTTCGTAGAAACTTTCATTCAGCTTATCATTGCTTGTTTTGGAGATTTTTCAGGTTCCAACAATATATATTTCCTTATGGTTTCAGCACCTAGTTCACATTGTACTTCTGAATTCTTGATTTCTTCATCGCCTTCTAATCTGAATTCTCTTTCAATACTTTTAGCATCAGCGCCTTCTTTTGGAAGTAACACTGTCGCATAGCTCAGAAACTCTGTTTTTTACGATTTCTGGCCTCATATCGTTCTGTTCTTTGTCGTTTGCTCTTGGATGAAGATGCTGAAGGATCAATTGTCTTATTAGAACTTGATATCTGGAAGCTGTCCTCATTTTTTCCTTATAGGAGGAATAGTTTCAGGTTATAATAAAAGGCCCTCTGAAGTTTTCATCCGGTATAAGCTGGTTTTTTAATAATTGTATCTGTTCAAATCTGTGCACTTAAAATGGAAGGAACATAAACGTGTACCGGGACCAGACAAAAACTCTTTTTTTTTCATAATTCTATCCATATCCTATATATTTTGGTATGTTTGTCTCTGTTTGGAAATGCGTAAAAATGAGTTCCCTTCCCACATTACAGCCATATGCACAACATTGAGGCATTTTATTTTTCACAATATTACGATGTTTGTATAATACTAAATTGACTCAGTAACACTATCACCAAAACTCCACCACAAAGTACACTACCCTTGAACTTAAGTACCAATAAGAACAATTTTTGAAAACGTATTACTGCACGTGCAGCAATGACTGACTTGTGATCTCCCAACTGCTTCCAGCGCGCAGCTGGCTCTGATGACGTATAAAGTGGTTGTTATTTCGCTTGCTCAGTGATAACGGTGTGGCGGAGTAAGGAAACAATGTTACCACTGCATTTTACAGGTCATGTCCTTCATTTAGGAAGAAACATGATTTTTGTGTCTCGTTCCCCTTTAGCATAGTGCCCTGCATTGTGTAAATTTGTTACATGCGCGTAAAGGTGTATTTCTTTAAAAATATATTCATTTCTGAAAACGTTATGCGGCAGTAAATTAAAGAAAGCCAACAGGGAGGCAAACAAACTCTTGTACACTGGAGATCGAATTCCGGTTTCCAGTAATGCAAGCACAATGTCAATCGCGGATTATAAATTCATAATTTTTCTTTGCTGAAGACATGCACATAAATTCAGCAGAACACTTCCTGTTTTCTGCTCTAAACCTTTATTTGTTCTGAAGGTGCGGGGAAGAAAATCCTGCTGCAATCTATGTGCCATACTGAGAGCGCTAATAAGTTGTTATTGCCAAAAGGCATTTCGGTTTCACTTTCAATCATAAATGCGTCAGTGCAGATACAATTCAATGCTCTGTTATATACTGAGGGGCTACAGGCTGAATAAATGAAGTGAATTTAATTTTAGCGCATAATGTGGGGACCATTTGGCACTTAAAGCCTGTTTGTATTTTCATTGAAATGAATAACCCCGGATGCAACTTTATTCTGGCGGTTATTTCAATTAAGGAATCAAATATATTGATAATCACGCCACTTCTGACTAATAGCGACCATAGTGGAACAAACGGGACGTTGGTCATTCAGAAATTATGTGTCCCTTTTCAATTAAATGCAACCATTTGCAATGTAGGACTTTTTACTGCAGCTTTCTTCATTCTTTATTGATTTCCTTGATTTCATGATCCGCACCCCCAGATTCCCGGATCACAGCAGTTATAGCGATTAGCAACATAGTGAGCGTTATTTTTTACATGTTGTCGATTCATGTGAAAATCCCTTACTAAGCCTTTACTGGGCGTTATGGAAATGTTTTTAACAAAGTATCCTTCAGTGCAGAGTTTTGAAACTTCTAGGATCTTGATTTCGGAACTGTAGTTAATGTAAAGTGCTTTCTTTAATGTAAAAGTATGGTATTATTTTTACTTTGAAACATATAATAGCTGTAAGGTAAGTAATTGAAGTAGCACTTGATTTACACACCCGAAGTCATTATTATTGATTGCCATTAAACAATCCGTTGTTAGTCGCAGTTGTCTTTGTTTTGCAAAGAAATGAACTCATAACCAAAGCTTTTAACCTACGGCTTTTAAAGTATCATTAACTCTTTAATTGTTAGTAATATTTTCCGTATTTCATTACAGTAAACGAATTGCTTCCGTTTAGTATTTATGATAACCTTCTCTGTGCTTAAATTTTGATTGCACGCTCAATAAGATTCGCATTATAGAGAATACAGGAGTAACTAATCAGCTTTCAAACCCTAAAGTGAGATACATAGTGTTTAAATTCTTCAGTTACTACTTCACAGATTCCTACCAGCAAGTAATATCTATTATGTATGTAATTTGCATTAAATTTTAGCATTAGTAGCACATGAAAGTCTAACGGCCATTCCGTCATTGTCTCTGGTAACAATAGAATACGAGAGTGTTTTGTGTCATACTTTGGGAGAAAAGCGTCATCACTAATGTGGTATTGCCAGAACGCGCTTTCTACTTGAAAGAAGAACGCCAGAGCCATTTTACCAATATCGAATTTTGTAATTACAAATTCATTTTTCCATTAGGATCAAATGGGATTGGGTTGGACAAATAAAATAAAAAATGCGAAGAAAAGCGAAGGGAAATCACTTCTAGAGTTTGAACTAGGGGAAAATTGTACCGTGGGGGTGTTTGCTTGTAAGTTGAACGAACGTGTTTCTTGGAATGATTCGGCAAAGCTATTTCTCCTGCTGCTGATCCTTCTTAACGCTCTCCCCTTCTTCCCTTAGTCTCTCCCTCTCCCTTTGCCTCTGTCTCTTACCTTCCTGGAGGTTCTAAGCGCGAATAAGAAATACCGGCTCTTCCCCCTCCCCTGGACGGTTAAAGAAAGAAAAAAGGCAATTTTCACGATCGGCCTATGACTTCAGAAGATTCACACAAGAAAAATTCGCCAAAGAGAAAATAAATGAGATTTTGAATACATGACTGAAGCACGTGGTATTTCGGCCGTATTAAGATGTCACTGCAAATTTCGAAGTCATTTCTCAACGTATTGTTGAATAAGTTCTTCCGATTTTCTCCTGCTACCTTCTGCTGCAAATTTAGTTTCCCTTTAGAACAGGAAGTGGAGATAGCCTGTTTATTAGGATAAAGATATCTGTGCTTACATAATACTCTCATATGCTCACTTTATGAGCATAAATAAGCTATTTAAGTATTTATAGCTTTTAATGGCTACATGGCGTTTGGTATCTTTTACATATATATGGTCACAACAGTTATAAGAAGGTACAAAAATCCCTAGATTATTCTTTGACTACAAAATCACAAAACTTGCAATTTAATCTAGAAATTTAAATAGTTTTTCCATTGATATTTTTTTACTAGCGTTGCTTTAAATGTTTCTTTTGAATAGCTGGGCCTTCTCAGCTATCACTAAGAAGGCCCAGATATGCTGCCAAATTTAACGCTATTGTCCATCTCTATAAATTCTAACTATAATGTTGCTACCCCTCAACTTCTCTTTAAGTTGCGCAGCTATTATCTCTTAATAAACAAGTTTGTTAACTTCTTTATAAATGAATTATGACTTGAGGATGTACTTAGAGAAGCAGGAAAACCATATGTCAGTTAATTTGGAAGTATACTTCCTTGAGCTGTTATGCGTGTAACCGAGGGAGGTAGCGCCGCGGTAACGGGTGCAACTCGCATTCAGGGTTCGATTACCGGCGACCGTTTCATTTGACCCAGGGTTTTTAGGGGTTTTTCCGGATCGTCAGGTGAATACTGGAGTGCTTTCTTTTATCTCCCGGATTTTCTGTCCCTCCATTTCATTCCATTAATCATTACGTTCATCCTTCACCCCGTTTGATCTGTTTCAACGCTGGAAGTGTCGGCGATGGTGTTTCGATGCAATGTGCCAGGAGAAAAGGATGCTCTCTGTGTACTTTCTCCGTCCCTCGCCCTTCGACTGGTTGCCGGGCCATAAGGACCGCCCCTTGGAGGCGTTGGACCCTCTGTGTGGAGGGGTCCACGGTTTGCCTGTCCGACTGCCGGGGCGTCTCAATGTGGACCTGTAGGGACGCTGTCATTGCTGTGCTGTCACTTCTGGTTCCGGGTGCTCGGAATCTCCTTTCACCTGATCACTCCCTCCCGGAGGCGGGCCCTCGTAAGACGTCGTTGCAATATACTCATTCCTGGGTTGGTGCCGAATCCCCTTCACTTCACAATCCAATTCAATGTTGCGTGTGAAGTAATATTGTTCTTAGAATATTGGCTTCTTACATGATGACATCAGGGATACTAGCTTTGTTCTTTTGTGTGCACTCTGGTTGAATTTCATTTATGTCAGATAGATTTTAAGTAGTGTCACTGTAATACGAGAATTTCGCTTCCCATTTTGAGGAACTTTGACCCTCTATGATATTTTCTAGAAAGTGTTTATGTGTACTTAAGGTTCATAACCATTAACTTCCCATTACATGAACTTGTTGCCCTATCAACAATTCCCTTTCCAATCTGCAGAACTGATTCGTTCTCAACCATCGTGATGCAACATCCGTCACACCGAATATATTAAGAAGAGCCAAGACCAGGAAAATATTTTTCAAGGATATTAAACCATGGTTCCATTTATTTATGATTATATAAGTTCTAGTACTTCAATGCATTCATCACGTGGGAAATGAACTGTAATGCAATTTTTTGGTTTTAAACATTATTTTAGAAGTTTTAGTACCGGTTGTAGGAACTCGGAATATATCTTGGAATAGTTATACTTGGAATACCGTAACTAGAGCATAAATGAGGCGACGAGTTGTACGATACACTTTTATTCCTTAGATAACTAACTCTGCTGTTAGCAGATTTAAAACTAATGTTGGCTATACTGCGAGACATTCATAGTCAGTCATTCTTCATATGTAATCGCGGCTCATTTGAATCTTTGTTTTTCTGAAACTTGTATAGCAATGTGCACTGTTTTCTAAACTAGCTGTTCCTAAACTGTTATTATTTCTTATTTGAACAACTGTTTGCTGTGCTGTGAAATAATTATGAATACCCCTAAGAGTATTTGGATGCAAAATTACAATTCTGCAAGTACGCTATACAAAATACAAGAACATGGTGAAAAATACACAGACTCTAGGGCTTCTTGCGATAGGGTAGGTAAAGGTAAAGCTACGTATCACGGAGGGGCCCCCAGAACCGGGGCAGAGCATCGTAAGTAGGCCATTTTGGCCCTTTTTGCTTCCAACGTGACTCCTGGGAGGGAAGGATGAGGAGAGAGACCCAAAGGGCGACCAGATACGGAAGCCGACGGGCGCAAGCATGGACGGGGTTCCTAAAATTTCCAAATAGAACGCATCCGATGTCGCACAGTCCCTGCTCACAAGCCACAAACCTCGAGGGTCCCCTGGAGCGGAGCTCCACTCTAAGGAGAGACCTAAATGAGCAGTACCGCAGCGACGCCAGGGAAGAAGCATTCACAGAGCGCAAGCCTCCGCCCAGCCGCAACCTCCCGATCGCCGTCGCCTGGTCCTACAAACTTGGAATAGATGACCAGGAAGATGATGGCTGCAGGAAATGAGAGGAAGGAGAGTCATGGTAGAAGATGAACCACCCCAGCATTCGCGTCTGGCAACCCGGGAAAACCACGAAAACCCATGGGCCAGAGTGGGCGGTCACCGGGGATCGATCCCGGAACCTCCCGAATGCGGGCCACAGATGTAACATCCCGTTCGGTTGCGATAGGGTAGGAGTATTGGAGTGAACCTCACCTTTTGGGCAATTTGCGTGTCGTACTGATATTTAGATTATAACCTAGTTTTCGGCATATTTCGTTTTCTATACTCAATAAAGCTACGTACTTAAATCTGGCTTCTGTCATTATATTCCTTATTACTCCTTAATAACTTATTCCGTGCTTATAAGTTTGATAGGCTCTATTCCGGCATCGTACAACACGATTTAGCGCCTAATCATGGAATAACGACTAACAGGGGTTTATTCCACTTTCATACAACCGGACTTGAAAGTTTATTTAGCGTTTAGCGTACTACTACTCTACTACTAGTACTACTACTACTACTACTACTACTAATACTACTACCACTACTACTACTACTACTACTACTACTACTACTACTACTACTACTACTACTACCATCACCACCATCACCACCTCCACCACAACCACCACAATAATTCGTTCACTAGCAATGGAGGCTTTTTTCAATATTTCTCTCTTTATCTCAATCACACCATCAACCTTTATCTTACAATGACCTCCCTGCTGGTACTCTCTTCTATGCAGATATCAGCTTTTATTAACTTCAGAATTTTATTA
Source organism: Deroplatys truncata (assembly GCA_030765065.1). NCBI lineage: Eukaryota > Metazoa > Arthropoda > Insecta > Mantodea > Mantidae > Deroplatys > Deroplatys truncata. The sequence continues at coordinate 530,259,652 of CM060990.1, read as the reverse complement.
AACCGGTATCGGTTCAGTTTGAAGTAATTTTTGAATTGCTGGTCTATAAATCTATACTCATTAAAGATTCTCGCTTTGTTTTGGGGTTTCATGCATTCGTTGTACTATATTAGTATCTTGTTCCGTCTCGATGTACTGTAAATTAACATTAATCTTATCAATTAATGTTCTAGTTCAGTTTCAGATAAGTAATTATTAATCATCAGTGACTTATCACAAACTGTATCCAAGTATACACATCATCCGCACTGTATTGTCCAATCTCAAATACTTTCCAGTGTACGATTGGGCTCTGTTCTTGGAATCTCCATTAAATATCTAAAACATTATATAAATGCTTCAAAAAGTTTCATTAAACGTGTAGATGGCATACATTCTGAAAGCCAACATTCTTATACACTGGAATTTGTTCATGTTATAAAATAAATGTGTTAAACACATCAAGTATACGTGGTATATTTTACACAACACGACCAAGTCCTACAGGGCCGAGGCCAATTATTCTTAATACTGTTAAGTTTTGCTGTGAATTTTGCATAATGAACCTATGTTTCCTAAAATATTGGTTGAAATTTTAAAAATCTAGGTATATTTGTTGCTCAATATGGAGTATGCACTTATGCAGTCTTATGAATGTTTATAAGAGTTGTTTTGTACGTTCATTATTATTATTTATTTACTTATTAATTTATTCAATGTATTGTGGTTTGAAAATCATACGCTCACTTATTCGTAGTCTACATGCACTTTTCTAATAACAGCTCAGAGGTAATAATTAAATCATTCACCATTTACCGACGCCCGGATGTCTTTAGTTTAAATAATAATTTTGCATGTTACACTGAATGAAATGTTATAGCAATCTCTTTTTTCTCTTTTGAGCACTAGATACGGCGTAAAAAATAATGGTGTGATACATTTACATGACTTTCTCTACCCACTATCGCTTATTTTTCCCATAGCTTCTACAAATTATTCTTACAGAACCATATTTTTCTGCCTACAACATGGCAATCGAGATAAACGTTTGTAAACAAATAACTTCAGGACACATTTCGTTGTAGTTATAAGGGATATACAGAAGGCTGAAGCGGTAGTCAAATTTTTAAGAGCGGATCCCTATATGATGACTTTAAAATTCCATATTCTTTCTATAATATTGCGAGAAATAATGTAATAGTAACAGCACTTCAAAAATGACAAAAGTATTTAGAAATTTAAACCAATAATAACGGATGTGTCGGAAATGACTAATACCACAAAAGATATTTGAAAAGAATTATATGTTATAAATAGTTTCACATTTTATTTCCGGTAAGTTTTTGTTTGGTTACCGGTTATACAAAAATGCAATTTCCTTCCGAATGAAGGGGCCATCATCAACTATTCCCAGGAAATTCGAAATAAACATTTCATGTGTCATCTAAGTATCTTAAATATGCGCTACTTTAATCATAATCGTGACACACAGAAAGTTATTTGAAGTAAATTGTGTTTAAAAGAGAACTGCTTTTTCTGTAAAGGAAGCTTTTGTCTGTCTCTTATGGTTAACATGTTACACAAAAATAAACAATTCCTTCCGAATTAAATGACTTCATAGGCTATTCCCAGAAAATTCACAATAAACATTTTATTTGTCATCCAAATATCTTAATTTTACCATATTTTAACCAAAACTGTTAAATTCATTTTTGAGAAACTGAAGAATTACAACAAAAATGTACCATATAAAGGATAGTTTGGAGTGAGGGGAAAATTCTCGTATGATATCTTTGAAAATACTGTACTTAAATACAAGATTGGTGATTACTTAACATTTCGATTTATAGTTTAGTTGTTCAGAGGCACACACACACGCGCGCTTACGCGGGAGGATCTTTTTCTAAAAACGCTTTTGTTTTCTATTCAGGAAGCCCCAAAGTATGTCTTTCCAGGGAAATCTCAATATGGAATTCTTGGCTTGAATGCAATACTTCCTTTACCTATTAGGTACGTGGTATAGAAAGTAAAAAGTGGTTTGTATAAGACGTTATCATGACATTTGTCTTTGATACGTTTTAGTGTGAAAGCACGCTTGTCTTAGGAAGTTCAAATAAAGATGTGTAGATTTCTCCTCTACAAGTTTAACCAACATGTTAGTCACAATTTGTCATTGAAGTTTCCTGAGAATCGCAATTTTCATGATGAGGTACATTTCACAACGCTGAGGAGTGCCTGCCATGCGCAACTCACCTTGACCTCCTGCGTCACACTACTTGTGCTTGGGATTCCAGTAGATAACAGCGGTTGCACTTTGTACCGAGGTGAAAGTAGCTCAGAGTACGGCGGAAAATTTCGACTTCAAAGTATTTTGCACGTCAATAATACCGGGCAGAAAGGGAGTCTCTACATTAACTTACAGATCTCATTATTTGGAATATATTTCGTATCCTTCATTTTTTTCTATGACCATTTTATGCGGAGATATTTTAGACTTTTCAAGAACATAAAACGTATACGTTGGCAATATTATGCAGCGCGCGGTAGCTGAAAGGTAGCTGCGACCGAGGATGGCACACTCCCTTTCAAAACCAGAAATAGGTCAGCGCGCAAACAGGTTTCACTTTTGTTGGCGCCTGGTTCATGAGTGTCAATAAACGTTTCGTGTCTTCCTGCCCGTACGCCACAGCAAATCGTTGTTAAAAAGATGCTCTCTGGTGCTGTGAGTGTTTTCTTCCGCCTATGTATGGGTGTTATGAAAATTAAAAATGCCGTATTTGTAAAGGTAGCTTCGTCTGTTGCTATGGCTAATTTTATATGTCTGCACCTTGTTCTAGAAATCAATTGACAAAAGCCAGATTAAGCGCGTAATCCGCTGCTCTGAGACACTGTACCCGTTGGATATGATACGATCGCAACAACTGTTCTTTCAGCGTCCTGAGAACAAACCAATGGGACATTCCAAACATGCGAGCTCTTCCCCGGCTACTGCTGCTGGGTTGTTCATCTACAATATTTAAAACTGCTTCCTCTGCAGCAACGGTATTTCATGCTTGCCCTCTTTCGTGTGCTGGCTGCACACTCCCTGATGTTTACGAGATGCCAGATGAAAAGCCTGGCATCTCGTAAACCTTGTGCTGTACGTATAATTATCCACTAAACACACCCGGGATCTTTTATCACTAAACCTGTGAGTTCCAATGCGTCGTACCATGTTACTCTAATAATGACTCAACTTCTAGTGGAGCTGACATAAACATGGTGTGCTTTTCTTTCGCTGACCGCGAAACGCTTATTGGACACGAAGGCATTACTTTCATAACGTTAGTGTAAGCCAATAGCTACCAAGTTGTACTTGTCATTTCGCCAAAACATTACACCAGCCGGTCGTCGTGTTTGTTTGCATTGGTCGTGTAAAAAACCAAACACTCGTCCCATCCCCCACCCACCTCCCAGCTCAGGTATGCTGTTTCGGTTACGTCCGAGAGCCGGTTCTCACACTGACATTCCTTGACCTAGTAACGTTGCCTTTGTCTCCAACCCTCCACAGTCTTCATGCTAGCCTCTAGTTCCCGAGGTCGCGGGTTCAAATCCGGCGGAGGGCGAGAGACCTCTGAGGTAAATTTCCAGTCCTACACGCCCAATATAGATTGGACACTAAAAACCATAGTAGTTAAAAGCGTCCATAAATTAAACTAAATTTATTTTATGTCTCCAACAACATTAGGTCTATAAAAATATTTTCGGGAAATTATTCATTATTTCAAAATCGTGTATGATGTCACACAGTTACTACCGAAAATAGGTCAGAAACAAGTTGCTCTACCCATCTTACGAGTAACAAACTGTTATATTCATACATTCTCTTGCAACAAATCATCTAATTTGGAAAAACAACTACTCTTTTTCTGAAAACAGCTAGTCACAAAACAAAATGCTATTATACTTTTTTGTAGTACCTCTATGAAGCACATATTAGAAGAATGTAATAAATCCCTTCCACTCTGTATATAGAGATTATCTTCCCGAACAGAAACGCGACAAGAATTTATCAATTTCATTTTCTTTGTGGAAGGCTCTCCAGGCGATTTCTTCGTGCAGAACGTAGAAACGAAAATGCGAATCGTTATACTAAGACAGGACACAACTTAAATATTCCTGGTGCACAAAGATGCAGTCTACTGCAAAGAATATAATATGGAGGTGAATAATAGTCTGGATAATTAAAGTTCTGAGAGGACATTACGAACGTGTACCATATCTCAATGATGGGAATTCTCAATAACGAATAGATAATGTTACTAAATGAAATGTTACATCAACAGCAAGATTTTCGTTCATAGCATAATGGTGGCACACAAAGGCCAAATGTGTAAAGTTGGTGTTTTCATTTTTCTCGACAATCCTTTGTGCACAGATGAGAATTCACATGCCTATAGGTAACTGCTTTCAGAGTATTTTGACAAAATTTTGTATCAGTGTTTCAGCTCTAAAGTGCTTGTTAATATCTAACATAAGTAGAATATTATAGGGGATCCGAGCACAGTTTTTGCCTTTATATGGGAAAGGATAGGGAAAACGAGGGTAGATGCGACGGCTCAAGGAGGAAAATGCGTTTATATGTAGAAGATAGGGACTACCAGGATCTATGCTAGGCTAGACAGGGGTTGAAGGAGTGGGGATATGCTTTATATGTGAAGGAAGGGAATACAGGAGAAGATCTAGACTAGACAGAATTTGAAGTGTGGAATACGCGTTTATATGGGAAAGATAGGAAACACGTGGACAGATGGTACGCTAGAAGGATGCTGAAGGAGGGGGAATATGTGCTTATACGGGAGAGATAGGGAAAACGAGGAGACGCACTAGGCTAGTCAGAGCGTGAAGGGTAGAATATGACTTTATATGGGAGAGATAGCAAACCGAGGAGAAGTTTTAGGCTAGGAGGGTTTGAATGACAGAGTATGCCTATGTTTGTGTTTATGATACAATACAGATGTTCTGTTGCAAATGCTGTACAGACGATGTTGTAATTAGACAGTGTCTACACCAAAAGAAATTGGATGCTGTGGTTTATTACATGAGAGCGCCATTTAATTTGAATGTTAATGGTGGGGAAACTATAGATCACAAAGAATAATTAATGGTAAACGATATGAAGTAATAAACTTCATAGCCTGAAAGATGGCAGGAATTTGAAATCATATCCTTGGGCAATAAGCCTGTGGAAGATCTTTTATTATAACCTCAAATAAAATTAACGTCTTCTCAAAGTGAACGGTCGGCTAACAATTAGTGATTTGAAGTTGCAAATTTCTCTTTGTATGAACAAAACAGCCAACACAATCGAATTCTTTATAGTCATTCCCCAGTAAAAACAAAAACCAAATATTTCTATATTTCCGTTCAAGAGCGATGTCAGTAATATTTCATTTGTGTTTAACGCCCATTCCTACTGCATACCGCACGACAGGCGGTAGACACTGATGATACATGGAATGAAAGCAGGTAAAAGAAAGCTTGGCTTCCATGCCGAAGTTTAGGTTACAATTCCTCTTTAAAGTATCTGGGGTCACGATTCCAAAGAATTAGTCGCGTGTGCGCGTTGTTTGTTCAATCCTAGCCAGTTAACTGTGGAGCCAGAGGCTTGTGCGGCGTCAGATCGCCCATCACCTAAGCAGCAGGCGACCAACCGGTTCTTGACTTCTACGTTATACATTGCTATTTTAACGCTATTACTCTTTAGGATATAATTCCGCACTGATAGACACTTAATTTAAGAAACAATGTTTTCCTGTAAATAATAACTTACTTGTTTTTATTATTTGCAGCGGGATCAAGGAAGTAAGAACTCTGCACGTTTAGCTCAGAACATTTATGCAGTTGAAAAAATAAGCTTTAGTAAGAATAGATTGTATACACGCTTATAAAAATAGAGGGTAGAGAAAGTCAAGTATCTACATCACATATTGTTTTATGCTGGTGTATTGTCTGTATAGTGAGAAGCTTGAAATATAATATCTTGACTCGAATCCATGTCCCCAAGCCTAGAGTTTAAATTGAGTTTTATTTATGGACGTTATTTAACTGCTGTGATCCTTAGCGTCCTATTCCATATTGGGCGTGAAATATCTGTAATTTTGCTCAAAGGCCTCTTTATTAGGCTTGAGGTTCTTTTACGTTCCGTAAATCTATGACACGGGACCACCGGCCTTACTTCCCTTCCGAAGGAAGCCATGTAAGGATTTTTACGCCCAAAAAATTCCATCGCCCTCCGCCAGGTTTGAACCCGCGACCTCAGGAACTATAGGCTAGCTAGGTAACCGCTACACCATGGAAGATTCCCAGCTTGGACATGCGAGTATGGCGGGAGAGGGACGTGGCTGGCGCAACCTCGAGAATGTAGTTCCACACAGTAGCTAGTCGTGAGACAGTCGCAGCTGAGATGGAATGTGTGACTCGGGTGTGGCGAAATATGATTAAGAGGCTCTCGCGCGTCGTGCAAAGGGATAGTTTAAAAGCTGAAATTATTTATACCACTTGAATTGTACTGACTCTCATTCGGTGTACTTATAAACACTTCTGCGCCCCAATTCAACCCTGGAACCTCTGCTTTGTGAAAGATTTCCCCTTTAAAAGAAAAAATGATTTGTCCTGTTCACTCTGGGTGTATATTCGCAGTGAGTTTATACTGCTATTGAGACTTAATGCACATACATTATCTAATACAACTATTACGCTTATAACATGGATTGATGCTGAATTCCGCTAGATATATAATAATATATTCATTCCGTTTCTAATGTGTCTTACGCATGCTTAACTGTTTACTGTATACACTCGGCTGAAAATGTATGCATGAAACAGTCTAACTAGTTTAAAATTCTCTTTGAGTATAAATAATTTATGTATAGAATTTGCTATTGGCCACTCCCGCTCGTTCTGTTTAATTTATTATACCAGTTCTTGTATCGTAGTGGAGTATTAATTGCTATTAAATATATTTCTTGAAATAGTAAACGGAACCAATTTATATACCTCCTTTGCCGCTAGAGGTTTTGTCGACAACATCACACTTTTAAACCCTAGACCAAGCTATCATTTAGTCAGGAGGGGGACTTGATATCTTCCATTGCCCTAGATCCTCGAGGCCAGTAGCAACATTAATAAGCATTTTGATTCATGTATACATTATCAGGTTCAATCAAAGTTACTCACGGGCAATCTAATTACGCGACTGCATTCATGGGCAGGAGGCGGAGGCTTACTCACAATCAAAACTTTGAAGCCAATTAATTAACACTTATTCATATTAATCGATCAACGACACATGTACGTGAACTACCAGATGGGAAAGGATAGACTTAGCACCAACCCGACGGTATCAATGGATTAAGGAAAAATCAGTTGAAATCGATACCTAAATCGAGATCCTAGTATAATTATTCAGGTATTTGATTAATGGATCCATTTAAGTCTCTCGGGAAATCCAATTACGCGAGGTGTGTATGATCTTCCATTTTTCCCCCGTGTTGAGGGAACAACTCCAGCCATTAACGTAAGAGAATTCACATGTAGCTAACTATCTCACATCTCTACAGATAAAAGCACTCGGGTTTTTCGAGATCCCAGATCTCGAAAGTTTTTACGTCATAGATATGCGTGGGTTTAGCGTGATGTCAAATTTTATCTAATTAATATTCAAAAGTGAGTTGATGTCGCTAATTTTCTTGTGTTTATATACTCAGGAAGAACAGGATTTCATAATGGTGCAAGAAAGATTAAACCATTTAAGTGGTTTTCAAGATTACCTGTAAATGCACAACCACACTCGTACTCACAAATGTTCTCTTTATAACATTAGCGCAACTTTTTATCATTAACCTGTGTTTTATTTGTGGGGATTACGTTTTTGTGTGCTTAAAATGTTCCTAGTTTTCGTTTTATAAAATGCAACACAGATTCTTCATGGAATAATCTCTTCCTAATTCGGATAGCAATTTAGTACCAAATTACAGATTGAACCATGTTCATTTTAACAATACTGTAAGTTTAAATGCTTCACCATCAAGGTATGCAAGTGTCATTTACAGGTTGGCTTCATAGTTTGGAATGCAATATAGTTTTATAATAATCCACCTATTCAGTCAATCACAAATCTCTAAACTAAGTTGCTGTGTTTCCACGAAGGCACAATACCCTCAAAGCACAGTCTGAGTTTCAAAACAATTTCCAAATCCCTTTAAGTTATTTTTGGATTTTGTGCCTGTTATCCTTTATCCCATAATATCGTTTGGCAAAATGCACCACCTTTTCACTTTTAGATTCTCTCAAAGAATTTTGCTTTCTTTGCAGTCTGAAAATATGTGCCAATGGTCCTTTTGAACGAGAAGTGTACGGTTTTTAAATCGCCCGTTTCTCTTTGTCCTTTCAAATCCATAACCCCTGTTCTAGCCCATACAAAGGTTCTTACTGCTTAGATACACTGTTTAGTATGATATTTCCTTGTCCACGCTTTTCAGTTCTCCGCATATACTCGACGAAGTTTCGAAATTATAGCTAGCAGGTATTTCTTGCATACCAATATCTTCAATTCTTAATTTAAATTTTATTATTTCCAGAAACCAGATTCAAGTTATTCTCTAGCTCTCTAAATTTCCCCAAAGCCAATTTCTTCCCAATATTCCTTAATCCTGTTGAACAAAGTTTCTCCTCGGTTTAACCTTTCCTAGACTTTCAGTTCTTGATGTAATATACTCTTCTCATCGACATTCTCAATTCTAAACCAATATTTCAAAAAACCTTTCATAAACTTCCCCTTGATATCAAATCTTCCAAAGTCTGCTTGTAACACGTCATAGAGTGAAGCTCTGGGTATACCTGAGATTTGTCTGCAACAGTTCCTATGAATTCTATTCATATTTGTCCACTCCTCCGGACACAACTCGCTACTTAATAATGTATCCTAAAGTCAACTGCTGCCAAATATACGTCTTCAACCATTTTATTTGCATTTCTGGTATATTATTACATACTTTTGTAGCACTCAAAGAACGTTTTACTTTCGCTGGTATGATCTTCTTTTGCTCACTCCATTCACCATTACTATTTAATCTCATTTATAGCTGATCAAATGTATTAACCATCTCGATTCCTCTTCGTTGCAATCACCGCTTCTTATCTTTCCTTAATTTGTTGCCCTTCTTAAACATCCCAATTTTGTATTTACGTAAATGAATTCCTAAACTTCATTTCTTCCAAAAATTGTCTAGTATTTCCATTGTTTTCATTTATCCAGTCTTGGTCATATACTGCTACGAGACCATCATGAATAGCAAACAAGTGTTTCTCTGTTGTTAATTACTGATACATGCGTATTAGCTATATTGTCTCTAGAATAGCATCAATGAACAAGTTAAAGAGAATAGGAATTGAGTTACAGCCTTGCCCTATACTATTTTGAATATTTTAAGACACCTTATTATTTGAAATCTTTATATAAAAGCTTTTATGATATATTCTTTATAATCCTCTTATGAACGTACTGCTTATTTCTTTACTTCTCAATTTGGTCCCGTTCCAACTTATTGGATCAAAAGTAATTTCAAAATCCACAAATAACATATACAGGTTGCGGCAGAATGAACAACATAAGTAGGGCAGAAATCTGAAACAAATTGACAAATTTATTGAAACACACATTGAAACCACAGAAAGATATATGCCATTTTATCACAATATACAGAATTTACCTGGTTTTGAGTATGACACCAGATAGATGGTCGCCATCACGTTCAATGCATTCCTCCAGGCGGCGAATGTAAGCTACCATCACCCGACTCAGTACGTTCAGTGGGATTTCTTCTACCGCTTCGTGTGTCCTCTTGAGATCAGACACGGTGTGAGAACGTGTTTGCGTACACTTGACTCTTCAAGACTCCTCCCAAGATGAATGGGGCAGTCAGATCGGGCGGCCATGCTGGCCAATGAATGTATTCAAATATGGAAACCAACCGACCAGAAAAATGACACCGAAAGACATTCTTGAACTGGCGGGCCAGATGGGCTGTTGCCCCGTCCTTTTGCAACCATTTCTCGTTGGTCAGCCTTGGAAGGAGGAAGTCATAGTAAAAAAAGATTATATATGTCTATATTTTAAAAATGGCACTAATAAGGATCAAGAGGTGCTATACAAAGTAGTGAATAACCGAATAAGAACTGATCTCGATATCGACAGGTTCTTTAAATGTAGTGATGGCAAGGTTACCCTAAATTCGTATGCTATATTAACTCCCCTCGAAAAGAAAAAAGACCAACATTATCAAAGAAAACAGGCATTGTAAGGAATCCTTCTCCAGTTGATAAAAATCAATCACTCATGCCGGAGGAATCAGACGCTGCAAGGACACCTTCAGAAACTGAGTTACCATTGCAGACGGGGGCAAACACCAGCGAAAGTGTCGTCATACCCCACAGCACTTGGAGGTTCTCGAAGACGTAAAATTGCCCGAAGATCACAACCCAAAACGATACAAAAGAAACGAGAAGTCAATAATATCCGATGAATCTAAACCAAACGCACAAATACACAAAAAGTCGAAACAGCCTTGTACTAAAAATTCAAATTCTTCATCTGCACCCAACAATAATAAGAACAAGCGATTCATTTCTTCGTTGACGCCTTCTATATCATTAAGCAGAATATTAGGTTACTTACCCAATGATGACGTCGTTCAGCTCCTCTTGCCGTTTTACTCTGTGGACCCCCATATAGGATTTCCTTACGAGGTTTTCGTATACTGCAATCTCGTCGTTCCGCAATTCGTAGGCAACACGTTCGTTACAGTGGTAGACAGACCTCAAGGATCTTCCAAACGCGTATAGCTAGAGCAATCGTTTTTTTTCTCAAAATTGGGTTCCTTTGCTTCAACAGGAATTTAACGTCGTTAACAATGATTTAAGGGATGATCTCGTTCACGATTGTTTTTCTTCTGCTTTAGCTCTATCCTTTATACCAAGAAATGTACTCTGACGAACTCATCTTTCGCTACTACCTAAATCAGGCAGATGGCGAGTACAATAATCGCGATTTCGCTCTATATAGAGGTCACCCTTTCAGAGGGGAAGCAGATTGTTTAGCGCCTTAGGCCCGTTGTTTCGTTATCCATTGCTCGTTTTCAAAAGTGGGGACAAAGCAATAGGAACGGAGGTTTTAAAAATGGGGTTCAATGTTCTGGCGGACATGACCGCATCATCGACACCTCCAAAGGAGGTCATCAGATCGCGATTAAAAGAGGCCGGATCCAATCTAAAGCGGAAGGCCCAAGCTAAGCTCGATACCTTGATGAGTTCGGGTGTCAAACGAGTTAAGATAAAAATGGGTTTCAAGCGCGGTAAGAAGCGGTTCAAACCCAAAACTAGGCAGGAAACAGAAGCAGTCCATATCTAAGCAAAAAAGGAAGCGAATTAAATTCAAACTGTAAACAACGTTGTAAGAAAAATATTGACATTTTTTCATCATAAGTACACCGGTGTTCACGAATTCTCAACTCGACATCTTCAAAACGAATGTCATTCAAACCAGCATCGAAGAGCACGAAATATTTTATCTCAACCCCCAAAGTACAATTTCCCAAAACTCACCCATCACATTTCATTATTCTTTCAATAGCGACGATTATCTCGATGTGTCTTACGTGCAGCTAGAGTTGGCCGTCAAAATTGTTGATACTTTTGGGGAAAAATCTTAAACCCGAAGACAACGTTACCTTCATAAAAATTCTCTAAATTCCCTCTACAGCCACATCTCGGTATTTCTAAACAATATCAACGTATCCATGCCCCAAGAGGGTTACCATTTTAGAACTTACCTCGAAAACCTGCTCAATTATTCCTACTTTAGCATAAATTCAATTTTACAATTTTCACTATGGAAAAAGGATACTCCGGGTAACATGGACTTTACAAATAACCAGGAGGTAAAATATCATCTACCTTACACCACAGGCAGTAAAGTGGTGTATCTAATGGGACCCATCTCTCACGGCCTCTTTAATCACGAAAAACGCATTCTCAACAATGTAGAACTCACCATCAAACTAACTCCATCGCCCCCTCAAGTTCATCTCATTTCCGGCAATGCCGAATTTCAAGCGCAGACCGAAATCATTTCAGCTAAATTGTATCTAAAAAAAGGATATCCCTTCCGCAGTCGTAAAGTTGACTCATCAAGACGGGCCTCTAAAAACTAATGCATTGTACCCATTTGTAGATGTGGATTTTCAGTCCACAAGCATACCCAAAGATTATACCACTGCATACTTTACTAACATTCTCGTTGGAAAATTTTCAGGCGCGTTTCTTTAGCGTTACAGCTTCCATCACTTCAACTTGACATCTTTTCAATTGTTCGTAAATAACCGCCCCGTCTCCTATCACGTCATGCAATTTAGGCTGTCCGCAGGTGAAATTACGCAAACGTACCATTCTCTATTTTTCGGTTAAAAAAACGTTTTCACGCCGAGGGCCTCCCCATTACTATGTACGAGTATAAAAACGGGTACACCGTTTTCGTTTACCATTTAACCCCGATGTGTCTGCAAATAGAGATTACATTTCCGGCACAACCCAAGGTAATTTATCTATAAGGCTCCAGTTCACTTTAGAACTAACAGAACCCACTTGTCTTCTCGCCTATCGGAAATAAATGGAATCCTCGAAATCGAGAGCAATCAATCGGTGCACGTAACATGAATGCCCGTCAGATTAATTTCTGTCTTCGAAAATATCACCAGTGTATCGGCGTTTTCACCAGCGATCAAAGTCCCAACCCCTTTCTTATTCCGCCTCATATCGCCTTCGTCGTAACCATCGATCCTCACACCATACCGGGGAAACATTGGATCTGCATTTTCGCCTCTGAGGATGTATATGGCGAACATTTCCCCGGTTATGCACCACCGCTTCTCTAACCCACCGTTCTCCTCTTCTTGCAAAACTACTGCAGTTTTGGCGATACGTCTTTCGTCTCTTGTAAGGAGACACCTCCGCTACGTGCGGTCTTTACGTTGTTGCCCATCTATCCCACAAATGCCGCAACTTACCGACATACTCCTTTTTTCTATAAATTCAGAATATCAGACTACCAATACAATGACAACCTCATAGTCCAATCCCACAATACAAAGTGTTTCTCCAACGCTCAATCTTGCCAACCCGCTTACACCTATAAGCGTGTCGAGCAATAACCTCCACCGTTATTTGTCAACTGATCTTCGCTCATGTAAGTACTAGTGCTCTAGCCCCTCTTTCTTATTCTTGCTGTTGCTCATCACTTTTAGCCTCTGGTTTTTTTTCTATGTTTAGGCCTGTTGCTGTACACTTTCTCAACAACGTCGAAAACAAGTGCTTCACCATAACGTTGGAGCCCAAGGTACTCCTCACCATTGCCATTTGTGGGAAGAAATCGATGGATTTTTATTCTCTTCAGGTCTGCGCAGCACTCGTGGAGAGGTGGGGCCAAAAAATTACGCCATTTTCAACGGAAGCGCCAGACAATCGTCATATAAGGAGACCGCTATATACTCACCATCTATTTTAAATACCTATTTGGATCGCCAGCCATCGTATTCAAACCTTCCGGTATAGCTCTCTTTGCTAAGGAGCGGTCTCGCCTTAAGACGGTCTTCGACATTCATAAACCTAACCTAGAGTCCCAGTTACATCTTCAACTACTCTTTTTTTCCAAAAACAAATTCCTCTATGTATAACAGTGTGCTTCTAATGCACAACAAGCACGCACAGACATCCGGCACGGGCAGCGCGCGCGACCTTCAACCCAACATCCCTCATCGGGTCACCGGTGCAAGGAGTCGTCAAAACAAGTACGGTTAAACCACCTTTGTCAAACTTCATGATGATAGAGATATATTCCTACTTCCTCCTTTAACAGCCTGGATACAGTCGCCATTCAAACCATCAATCGCGGAAACTCTATATCGCCTGCAGGGGTCAGAATTCCTAAAAGGCGTATTTGAAAAATTCAACGTTGAATTCGCCGAGAATACAACCTATCCTACACGAAATAAAGTATAGCGTGCTCTTCGGATTTCTTCAACATCGGTAAACATAAAATCCTATATTTAACATAGTTCTATCTTTCTTCTTCTCGCAACTCAGTTTTATTATTTGCAGGTAACAATATAATTACATCAATCAACTTCAATCTTGATCGGTAACGCTGATCGAGGACTACGTCACGAAGAACATTTCTACATCGTATCGACAACCATAGAAATATTTGGTCATATTAAACCCGTCACCATCAACGGCAACATGTCAGATGCAGGCGTCATCTTAATGTCCTTTGATACGTCTCCTAACGGGTGGAAGGCCACATGGACATTGCCAATCAATAATAACGTGCTACTACCAAATGAGAATGCCACCATCATCGCTCTCATTTGTTTCCCCAAAAAGGGAGCAACGGCAGTTTGTCCCACGTTTCTTTTTCGTGCGAAACCAAAAGTGCTACAATACCATCTTCCTCTGCTGGAGTGTTCTCCTTGCAAAACTGTAATTCAAATAATTTTATGCGTCAGTGATTACATAAACTATTTTTAAAAATCAACTCAAACAATGATCCAATGTATCATTTTTTATTTTTTAACTAACTTATCTTATTTTTGTTCTTGAGAAACCAAAATTGTTCTACAAGACGATATTTCTCTGCGGAGGTGTCTCCTTGTATAACTGTATTCAAAATCATTTTTTTCAAATCACCTCCCAATGGTTACATTATAAATTTCCATTTTATTACTATTATAGGTTTTTATTTTTTCATTTCAGTGTTTATTTTGTTTTTAATATGCATCATAACTCTGGTTTTTTACTTTTTCATTTGTGTTTATTTTCTTCTTAATATATATCACATCTCCATTGTATCATTATTATTAAATTTATTTCTTCACTATACTGTTGATTTATTTTTAACCTGTATCACATTTCTATTCTATAATTATAGAATAATTATTACTATAATTATTATATGTATTTTTCATTTTTCAATAAAGTGTTCATTTATTTTCTCCATGTAAGTTTTTGTTCAATAAAATACACTAACCTCTCATTCTCATCTCCTATTTATTCCTCAATCTCACACTTCATCTCAATCTTTACCATAATCTTACCAAAACCTAGCGGTCAAAACAACACCGGTAAAAAACTTAAGGTACATAACCTCAAATTTTCCACATCCCCCTAGTAGTTAGGAAACTCGGCAGACAAGCCCATTTTCATCAACAAACAGTATCAATAAAAAGATGTCAAACCTTGTAGTTGCCAAAGGGCACCAGGTGCGGCCAGGGGCGGCTTAAGGGTAGCAGCAGCCGTAAGGGACAGGGGGTCAGGGGCTGGCGCAGTGGCGGGCAGCATGGGTGGTTTGGGGTAACAGCGGCCATGGGACAGTGGCGGTCAAGGTGTAGCGTGCTGCATGGAAAAATTTATCACCTCGAAAATCACCTCAAATTGTCTCACCTCAAAAATTACCACAAATTGTCCCACCTCGAAAAACAATCAAATTTTCTGACCTTACAGCATACACAAAGAGCCTAGCACCAAACTCACCTTCAAGGCCATTTTCACCACCCCGGCAGACAATTTATGCGTAACGTGCAAGGTCAGACAATACTATCTGACCACAATCTACCCTATCAAATTCACCTTGAAATTGGGTCTGTCTGTCGAGGGTCCTAACTACTGTCCCCTCTTACGATTCCGACACGCGTTTCACATTTAGCTGACGAATATCCTCTTTCGTTCGCAATCTTTTATCCTTAAATCTAATGCCCGTGTGTACCATCCTCGTTAAGCAAACCCTTCAGGGACCTTCAGCTTACCGCAATAAGAATTTGACCGTGGTAATCATCACACAGTGGTGCACCAGTGTTCACCGCAGTTTAGGCGACCGTGGTTTCCTGGCAGGCGCTCACTTTGGTTGAGCGCACCGTTCATTGCAGGTAAAATCTACTGAACGCATCCGGAGGTACATTATGTCGTCTGCTTTTCACTTGTTCTACCTCTTTGCTGTAGCACATGCATGTAGTTCAGCATGTAATGGAAACCAAAAGCAGACTCGTGTTTCCCTATTATGTTATTAAATTGAACATGCAATTCTTAAGAAAAGATAGAAAGTACAGAAATAGAAGCAATAACTTTAAGAGCTGGACTTAAAATTGATTATAAAAATATGCAGGGCTATTGTAGACTGTTTCCTTTCTTTCCACACTGACAAAACTCCAGTTAGCTTAGTCGATATTCACCTACTGAAAGACAACCAGAAAAAAGAAATATATATAATTTCCAGACAACATTTGAAGCTGGAGCCTCTTGAATAGGAAGCTCACAGGCTACCGCGACACCACGATGACGATTTCGGAATGGGGACTTCGGCACTGACCTCTTCAGGTTACCGGATCCCTATATCTGTGCAATTAATGTACCCAATATTCCTGAAAATGTACTAATTGCACTAAATGCATTCATTACTCCCCTTATTTGTGCCTTGTTCTTGGAACTATGCTTCAAAGGATATAATTATAATATGTAACGCCGTGATTGTGTGGACTTTCGTTACGTCTTGGGTCAGGATATTTAAGGCACATGTCGCACAAAAAGGCCTTAAGGCATTAAAAATTACAAAGTATTTAAAGTAACTTTATCAGGATGTATTCATTGACGAAAATGAAGCGTATGTATTAGTTGGGAATTCTGAACTATAACGTTCCGTCGTTTCAACATTTCAGCACAAGTGAAGTTGGAAATAGTTGACAAAACCGACCGTTCATGGTCGATCAGATTTAACCGTGGTAAAATCCTCGATAACCGTTTACCGTCGTCGATACACCACAAATGACCATTCACCGCGGTAAAGTCCACATTTTACAACGGTAAAATCTTGATCGAGAATGCTGCACACGGCAATATACCTCGAACAACAGCTTTTTTCTCCTCTGGCTATTGCTCTCTTCCTTTTCCGTAGTAACAAACTTCTAATTTCTCTTTCCTTATTCCCGTAAGCTTGTTCAACAAATACTTTGTCTCTTTTTAACGCTTTATTATTTGAGGAAATTATTCATTTTATTTTAATTTTAGAGTCCTTAACGGTTACCGGTCTGGTTTGCACCTCTTCTGTCAACTGTTTCCCATCCGCTGAGTTGTGGGCCTATCTTTTCTTACAATCTATTTTCTATTTTTTTCATGTTCGTTTTTCTTTGGTTTACTCGACTCCAAATATCCTCACATTCACGTTTCTCCGCTTCCCTTACACTTTCTCGAGGTATGACATTTTTCGATTGCTCTCTGTAATTTCTCTATTCACTTTTCCTTCGAATTCTACCAATATTCATTTAATCTCCTCGCATTTGCCACTTATTTTATTCCTTGATTCTCCTCTCTATTTCCTTTTAAATTCGCCATGGCTTCCGTTATACACTTTAGCATTCTCCAAATTTGCTCCATTTCAGGACAACGGTTGAGTTCTACTCCTCCGATTAATATCAGGACCACCAGCACCAACGAATACCACGAATACCATGACATCTGAAACCGGGTGATGGTCGTCACTTTTTGAAGTCATACCGTGTGTTTCAATATCTGCTGTTGATTCTGCTGCCGGTTGCTACGGTGGTTGTCTATGAGATCTTTCTCTTAGGGTATGCTTGGGCGTATTTTGAAAGGATAACACCAGTTTAAATTCACTGAGAAATTTAGTGTGATCTAATACTTGAGCTATTAAAGCCAATTGCCGACCATTTGAAGATAAACAATGAAACTGATTATGAATCGTAGCACTCGAAACTATAATAATTACATTATTATACCTGCTAACTTCAGTAGTATCACTTTTACGATTGGAAATAAATGTTTCCGCAGTAAAAGAAATAAGTAGCGTAACTTGCGGTGAGTCGCTAAAATGTTTACCGGCAAAATCCCTTTCGGCTACCGCTAAGTAACTGATAACCCAGCGCGGTCTTAGGCTCTACAAACTGCCGATCACTGTTGAAGATTGTGAGTCCCTCAGGCTGTACACGAAAGAAAAGAAAGATAAATCAAGACTAATTTTAGCAATACACGCTCCTTTATTACTTAAGCGCCTCCTACTTTAGAACTACCTCCCCCCGCCCAAGGTTCCTCTTACATACCCGAGCCAACATTACAATTATTACGCGTGCGTCCGTTAACGTTTTGCTATGGGGTACGTCCATGAATCTCAGAATTTCATTCCCTTTCTCTTTTACAGAATTCTGGTCTATGTGACGTTTCAAATGTACTGAATTTACCCCTTAACTGCATTCTAAGAATGTTTATACTAACGCGTTTGCTACTTCGACTGTTGCTAATGACTTTGCTTAACATGACTCGCTAATGAGCTTTTCCTTGGACAAATGTTTTCAACTTAGGCTTATTACATTATACATTGATTTAATATACGAAAATTATTTATTGCAATTATTTCTCTATATTATTATTATTATGATTATTATTATTTCTTTATTTAATTATTTATATCTTCGTGTCAATAACTGAGGCATTGGGTCCGTATAACATAGTAACCGGCAAAATGCAGATTGTTGGTAAACGGCAAGTGAAGGTTTAGAAAAACTCATGTACGGCGATCATAATGAATACTGTCAATATAAGGCAGTAATAGAATTGTGTAGATTTATTTTATATATTTTGTAGTTGTAATCATTCAATTTATTTTTTCAAGCTATATGTTTAAACATATGGAAATATCTGCATGCATATACCATGTTTTACTTACTTACTTTCTTCATACTTTTAACTGAATGATAAGTAGTAGTTACCATATTTTACATGCAAACTGAATACATATTTTTAATGGGTATGCACCTAATTAATAAATGAAACAAAGTAAAAATATTGAAATGAAGTTTTATTTACTAGAAAATTAACTACAACACTGGTCCCAACTGGTCCAAATATAGAAGAGCGTCACAATTACGAGTTCAAGTTTGATTCTTAGAGATCTTAAATCTTTTGGCACTTGTCTGTTCTTGTTCATCAACCGCACCAACTTCCGGATTCAGTCCTGTGTAGTACGCTAGGTGCACTTCTGGGATGTAAATCAGTGGACTAAGGATATCTTGCAGTTTTTCTTTGTTCATTTGGGCGTGGGCACTTGCACAACGCTGGAGGATGTAGAAGAGAAAGCTGTTTCAAGAATGTTATACTGTCTGAATGAATGCGACCCCGTTTGCATATGGAGCTTTCTGAACCATCACCAAAGCATGACTTGCTATGAATAATAAACCCAGGGATATTCGATTCAATTCTAGTCTCATTGCAGAACCTATAATTCCACTGGGTTCATTGAAGTGCCCCTTCAATGAACTTTGTTGAGAAAGCCTTATGTCTCCATTCAGTATAGAAAGAACGGGTTCTTGGATTGACACTTCTTCAAGATCTCACCCCAGTCATTTGGAGTATGATATACCGCATGTCTTCTAAAATACTGCTCCACTCGCCCAAAATCGCTATCAGAGGGCAGCATAGTGTGCCCAATAACAGGAAGAACGTGCTGCACTTCTTTTATTTTACTAGCAGACATCAGCATCAAACAAACAATGGTCCAGGTTTTTGTTTTGCCCGGAAGAGTTGTCTGAGATAATAAGTTTCTCACACTTAATGTCATTCAAAATAAAATGCTTTAGAACGCAACTGGCTATTTCTTCAGATCCCCTTCCGACAGTAGTACTCTCATCCCAATTGTATAAATACCCTTTCTTTGCAGAACAGTTATGATACTTAGATTATAACAACATTTTCTTTAGAAAGCGGGACTTAAGACAATTTTGGAGTGGGGAGAGCTTGCTGTAAGTCAAAGGTAAGCACCAGAGCAGTCTTATCACTGGGGACTTCCTTTATAAATTGTTGTCAAGCTTCAGCTTTCATATGATGGATTTACAAAGTTCTTGCTAGTTCTTTGAATTGCATAGTTTATTTGTATTTTCAGAGAATCATATTCTTTGCACGTGTCGGATATGTGGTCTTTAAAACCAATATTAAAGCCCTCCCCAAACATTCTTCTAAATTTATCATTAGAAATAGCATTTTCCTTAAGCTCAAAGCAATACTTTACATATTCAGAGTAAATTGACTCAAGGTGTACTCCATTGTCATAAACACTTTATCAGGGTTCTTTTTACTGAGTAATGACTGTCATATTTGGGCAATTTATCAATAAACGTATGTACAGTATTAATGTTTTGCTCTGAATAGTTTTTCATGTGTTCCTAGTTTATCTTGAGGAGGTGTTACAACTCCGTCTGCTTTTTTATCAACCAACATTTCAAGTCTTCCTATATTTTTTCGTAAACCATATATGCTCAGGAAAGCTTTCTTACACACTTGTTTTTTCCCCGTCAGATTACTTACGTAGTAATATGCTGCAAAAGATATTCCTAAAGGAATATCATCCTTTTTTCTTCCTTTTAATAATTAAGGTTCCAATTAGTCCAAATAATTAGGCATTTTGTATGTTATAATTGCCCATATTATTAGGTTCTTCAAAAATTGAGTCTCTAGTTTCCTTTGTTACAATGTCAAAACATTTTCTCTTACAATCAGTTTTCCCCCAAATTCCTCGGGGATTATGGGTGCCCTTTACTACATTAGTGATATAGCTTTTCCATATGTTATGAGAGACCTTTGATTTTTTGCTGCTTTTTATGACCTTCTTTCGTTTATTACCTCTCTTTACGGGTGTACTTTTTGCCGACACATCAGAATTCGGAGGAATGATTTCCATAAACATTTCATTGCTTGTTGTAGGTATACTGTTACAAGTCTGTGGTTGACTGTTGTCTTCATATGCTTTAGGGAACAAACATATACAATGTAAAGCTTAATTAAAATATATAACAATATATTTAAAATGTACAAACGCTTTTAAATAATTGAAACTTAGTATTAGTTTGGTATGAAGCAAACCAACCAGAATAAATTTATGGAAATAGGCAAACAAGAAAGTGAATATGCTAACTTAACTATATTTCTGTAATTTTTCTATCAGTTGAATTACTATTCTATGTAGCTTCAACTTAATTTATTAAATAATAATTCAGAAAACGCTCAAGTCATCCAAAATTAAATCAGTGCTACATATTTGAATAACTAACATGGTAACTGTAGTAGATGTCAGGTTTTACAGCCAAAACAAGAAAGAGAGTAAGCATTTTGTTCTTACCTTGTTTTGTGATAGTTCTACAGAATCACCAAAACATTTAATAGTTGCATATTGTAGCCTCAGTGTTGTCCTTCATTATTTATATCTTCATTTTCTTCCGTCACACCTCAAATCGGTATACTTAAATCCTCTTCTGTACATCTTTCTATAAAGAGCCTTTTCCTAGCCGCTATCTTATGTAGATACCAAATGTTTCACCAAAACAAAAGGCACTTACCATATGTGATGTCCAATGTTTTTCATGTTTTAAAACAAAATTTCCCTAAAAATTCAGTCTAAAGTTGTTCATTAGTGGCCATAGCATGCGCTGGAAACAGAAATGGCATTTTGACGAAATTGCCAGTTACCATGTTATACGACCGAACAGTTCAATTACGGTACCACATTGTTTCCTAGATCCTAATAATTATTTGTGAGAATGGGCACAGGCTGTTTGAAACGAAAGCTTATGTCACATTTTAAAACGATTTATACAACATTTAAATAACATAAAGATCTGTACGAATTTTTGGATTAGGCATCTAATGTACTTCTAGGATATTATATTAAAACATTTGTCTCGTATTCCTTAAAACATTGCAGGATGAGACGTAAAACTGCTGTACGAAAACAAAACTAAATTTCGTTTTTTTATGTGCTTATTGTACGAGTATTTTCCAAGAAAATGTAGACCTGACAATATATATTCTTGGTTTTATTGTTGGATTAGTATCTTCGCAAAAAATAAATAAAAAACCACAATTTATCAGATTTAAAATACAAGCTATATACTGTATCCAGGTGATTTAGACCTACGTTCCTCACGGGCACAGTAAAGCGTATTATTTTCTAGCCATGCACTTCCATGTGTTGCATTTAGACGGTATTCAGAAGCCAAATAATTGTAAAATATATAGCAAATGATTCACTCTCCAGTTTTCTAATATGGAATAATATACACACATGTACACTGAAATTACGTACCTGGTGTTGATTTATTTAAGAGCTGGATGTACTTGAGCGAGAGCACTTCGCACTCATAAATATCATGTTTTATTCGCTATGTGTCTCATCATGTGCGTTCAGGTCAGTAGAAGAGCATCTAAGGGAATCTGTCAGCCTTAGACTAAGATATCCAAATTATGAAGTCTGCTTTTCGAAGAATGGATTCTTGTTGGAATTGCGGAAGCCCCTTGAATATAAGACCAATAAATAAATAATAAATACATATGTACGTGTATTCCAATTCTCTTTTATTAATCTTTGATAAGACATATACATTATTAAATTTATTATTATGTACTAAAGTATTTTCCTTACAAGTAATTTTTGCAACCTTACATAGAGATTTTCGGGTGAATACTAAATGTGTACTTGCTGTCCACTCAACTTTCAGCTCTAATATCATGTGATTATCCGCAAAGGGAAGAATATTTCCAGTTGTGTTTACAAAATGATAATTCCGACCCAAATTTTAGCAAATAATGTTTGTTGGTTAATAAAAGAAAGCACAAACGAAGTAACATTAATATAGGTGCTATTACCACCACTGGACTGAAGGAAACAAACAGTTATCCATGCAAGAACTTAGGCAATAGAACTTAAGAGTGGTTGCAGCCTTACTTTGATTATTGAGAAACAATGACGTTCGATACCACACTTGTGGTCGTTCAACATTTGAATTCTGCACTAGAATCCTGGAATTATATAGTCCAAACAAGTTGAGCTCATTTTACAATGGAAACGTTCTCTAAACTTCCTACATTACTAAGAATAGATAGCAAATTCAGGACTAATTGTTTTCGGATATACGGTATGAAACCACGAGAAGAGTAATTTTTTATAAAACTGGTCCTATGGTTCAACTTTGTTCTCCGTTTTCGACTAAAACCAGGATAAACTCCTTTAAGAATTTTTGTAAGCTTTATTCGAATGGGCTGCGAATTCCTTATCGTTTGCGGCTTAAAAGGTTGAAATGCTGTTTTTTCTCTTCTTCCCTTACCTTATTCATTATTCTCCACTATTCCCAAAGTTTCTTATTTTATTGTTGTATATTGGTTTGCGAAATTTATCATATGCATGCATAATCCTAAGCTTTAAAAGAAGCATACGCTAAAATACAGATCCATACCTACCATAGTAATTTGTATTTAACATGGGCGGTAGTAGGAGTCCAGTTCAAAGTTCAATTTCCCTATGAAAGCCTAATTAAATTCTGAAAGGAGAATTAGGAAGAAAGTGCCATAAAAGGCATTACAATAATTTATTTTCTTTGAAAACATTAGGAGTGTTTTCCTCTATATTTCAAAAATGAAACCAGAAATTCTGTTTAGTTATAAGGAAGCAGTGTATCATGTGTAACAGCGAATTATTCAGACATGTATAAATTTAAGTGTTGACTTAAAGGTTAGTCTTTAAATTAAAGTGTAGTGTTTGAGGTTACATTTAAAGCTTAGATTAATTTTGTTCAACTGATGCATAAAACTAAACTTAATCTAGCAAGATTTCACTGAACATTTTCAGGCGAAGACTTAAAAAAGTCAAGCGATAAGCTGCGCGCGCATACGTGTTTCGTCTGCTTGCGTACGCAGATGATAATAAATCCTGTGGTTTCAGTTTTTAAAAATGAGGAGGAAATTAAACTTCAGATTATCTTTATGATTATTCTTAAGCAATTTCCGGTGCTTTTAAACAAGTCACAAACCCTGAGTGTTAAAGCTGAAAAAATGATAACACAACAAATGTTCTGAGTAAGGTGCAGGGAATTATAGGTCGAAAGTTTTCGCAAAAAAAATACAAAAAGAGCAGAATATGAAGATAGAACTAAAGAAAGAAATCGACCGTAATCCAACTGGAAATCACAAAGATAAGTTAAAACTGTAGGGGGAGAACTTCTTAAACTGCTAGAAGTGAAAAACAATCCATCAATTATCAGGATATAGTAAGAGGTAACCATCATAGCAACTATTTGTGCATTTTCTCTATTTCTCGTAGATGAAAACGCGAGGAAAAGAAAATCATAAGTTATTTAGAAAACACATAACTTTGTAGACTTAGGCAAAATATTTTTGTAAGTCTTTATAATAACACAGATGTCGATGTTTCACTTGGTTTGCTATTTGAAGTTGAAGTACTTACCTACAAAACTAGGATCACATACTCTTACAGCTGAAATATCGAAATGATACCTAGTAATTCCTTTGGTTCATAGTGAGTTACTTACGAATTACTTAATTACATTATTTCTTTCAATGTATGGGTTCCTTTTCGTGTTTCTTTGCTCTCTCTGAGGTGAAATAACCTCAACGTTCTCTTCATCAAATCCATACATCGTTCTACATACTCTCACACGACATTGTCGTTTCACTTGATAGACTTTTCTCTGTATTCATGACTCTGCTACTTTAGCAAACCAAAACTAGGTTTTAAGTGTTTACACCAAGAATTTGATTCATCTATTAGATACCTTGAACATCAGTAAGGTTACTCTGCAAAAAATCAACTGTACAGTCTTCTTTTGTACATTAGACTTAAGCTTAAGTCAAGTCGATAAAATAAATATTTAAGCTAAAGCCACCCTTTAAGCAAAAGCTTAAATAGATGAAGTGTAAGCTATTTTCATACATAGGGAGACAGGATTAAACTTAGAAAATTACAAGATAAAGCTAAGCCATACAGTATACATGTGGCCCATTGTCTGCAATGACCGAGAAATTCTCTTTGGTAATAACGAGGCAGTGTACCCTGTGTAACATCGAAATATTGTCTCAAATGACGGAGAAATTCTCTTTGGTAATAGCGATGCATTGTATCCTGTGTAACATCCAACTATTGCCTCAAATGACGGAGCAATTCTCTTTGGTAATAGCGAGGCAGTGTAACCTGTGTAACATCTAAATATTGCCTCAAATGACCGAGAAATTCCCTTTGGTAACAGTGAGGCAGTGTACCTGTGTAACATCGAAATATTGCCTCAAATTACCTAGAAATTCTCTTTGGTAACAGCGATGCAGTGTATCCTGTGTAACATCTAAATATTGCCTCAAATTACCAAGAAATTCTCTTTCGTAATAGCGATCCTGTGTAACATCTAAATATTGCCTCAAATTCCCGAGAAGTTCTCTTTAGTAACAGAGAGGCAGTGTACCCTGTGTAACATCAAAATATTGCCTTAAATGACCGAGACATTCTCTTTGGTAATAGCGAAGCAGTGTAATCTGTGTAACATCTAAATACTGCCTCAAATGACCGAGAAATTCCCTTTGGTAACAGTGAGGTACCTGTGT
Organism: Deroplatys truncata; assembly: GCA_030765065.1. Lineage (NCBI taxonomy): Eukaryota > Metazoa > Arthropoda > Insecta > Mantodea > Mantidae > Deroplatys > Deroplatys truncata. The sequence goes on along the minus strand of CM060990.1, from coordinate 530,234,140 downwards.
AACATCGAAATATTGCCCCAAATTACCTAGAAATTCTCTTTGGTAACAGCGATGCAGTGTATCCTGTGTAACATCTAAATATTGCCTCAAATTACCAAGAAATTCTCTTTCGTAATAGCGATCCTGTGTAACATCTAAATATTGCCTCAAATTACCAAGAAATTCTCTTTCGTAATAGCGATCCTGTGTAACATCCAAATATTGTCTCAAATGGTCGAGATATTCTGTTTGGTAATAGCGAGGCAGAGTATCCTGTATAACATCTAAATTTTGCCTCAAATTACGAGAAATTTGCTTTGGTAACAGCGATGCAGTGTATCCTGTGTAACATCGAAATATTATCTCAAATGGCCGAGACATTCCCTTTGGTAACAGCAAGATAGTGTATTCTGTGTAACTCGAAATATTGTCTCAAATGGCCGAGAAATCCTCTTGGTAATTGCGAGACAGTGTATCCTCTGCAACATCGAAATATTATCCCTAATGACCGATAAATTCTCATTATTAATATTGAGGCAGTGTATCCTGTGTGATATCGACATACGAAATTCTCTTTGATAGTTACGAGGCGGTGTATCCTGTTTAACATCAAACGATTTTCTCAAATCAACCAGGTACTTTTGTTCATTTGTCGCTTTCTCATCTTTAAGTGCATTTATTACATTAATACGCTTATGTAAGTTAATACCGTCTTAGGCATGCAATAATGAAATATAACAATCAAGCGCATTTAGATAAACTAAACAATTTTAAGCAACTTCGCCAAATTTAAGTTATTTTTATGAGAAACAATCGGTCTACTTCAAGAATGCAAATAGAAATAAATTTATTGCGTTGTGATTTGTTTTTCTCTTCTACAATTTATTTTGGGGCATATGTTTAATGGGCTATAAATGTTTTTCCCGTGTTAGTTTTGTTAGAACGTAATGCTAGATCAAAAAAAGTGAATTTCATTTAAAGTGGACATCGATATTCCCTTGTGCTCATTTAAGTTTAAATAAATAGATTTTCTTCCTTTTAAAGCTTTCTTACGTATGCAGCATTGCGTTCAGCCAAAGTTGCAGCGATGTATGCAGCACGAGTTGTGAAGGGCTTTGCAGAGTTTGGGCACCTCCAAGCACCTGTTTTTTTTAAATATGTTGATTAATAATGATTCACATCCGTTTTAAGAACTTAGGTCTGCAGAATCATGCAATGAAATCACGCTAAAATGAGGTTGGGGTCCATCGAGTTACGTGACATTTGTCTTATGAGGCTAAGGGAAATACCCCGCAAATACTGAGACTTGTCCAGGTAACTTGCCCAAACCAGAATTTGTCGGTTGGGTGGCTCAGTGGTTAGGCGCTGGCCTTGATATCACGGTCGCGGGTTCAAATCCGGCCCAGACCTACGATTTTTAAGTGTGCTTAAAAGCGACTGCGCTATCTCAGTAGATTTACTAGCATGTAAAGGAACTCCTGCGGGAAATTCCGGTACACCGGTGGCGCTGATGTGATCCTGATAATTGATAGCGTTGTTAACAAGCAAAACATCATTTTTACCAACCAAGATTTGAACTCGAGCACTCCAGATTTAATACGCTACCACTATGCCGCTGAAGTAGTCTGCACTCACTGTTGTTATCATTCATTTGCTGTCTGGATTGTTCTTTTTGCGTTAAGAATGTGAATTCGGCGGTCTAAAAGACCTTAGAACTATTCGTCTAATACACAGACATAGCGTTAGCAGATAAATGATATTAAATGAGATAGCAGATTACAGAGAAAACAAAATACATACAGCTCTGCATATTAGTATAGGATGAGAAAGTTAATCCAAAGTTTAAGGTCCATATGAGTCTGCTCCTTTCAAGAATCTGAAGCATATGAGATATTCACAAACGCTACCCTTGTTTCATGAAATTTCTTCGTTTCATTTGCGTTCCAAAGGCAGTTGATATTCGTAATATTACTAATTCCAAATCCAGGATGTTAGAAGTTACTCTCTTGGAGAACAAAGACCGCGGCTTTCGTGGTGGTGGTTGTTAACAACTACTGTGCTTTAGGGTAAGGCTTAACGTTCTCCCTTTTCTCTTTTATCCATTCTGCGGTAAGCAACTTGAGTTTCAAACAGAACACTAAGGTTCTTTATCTAGGAAATACGCAGCACGAATGTCTGTAATGAGAGATGGTTGGAGAATAAGAGGGTCATGATTATGCGAGCACATGCAGGACCTTTGTGCGGTCGTTGGAGCGTGAATAGGAGAACTCTTATACAATGTCAGATACAGGAATAGCTTCTCTAAGAGATGAGAGGATAAAATGATTTGCTTGAGGCATTCCATGCCACTGACTACCTCGTCTCCCACTTCGCTGGAGAAACTTTCCTTCGTATTTTAAACTGTAGAGAATAATATATTTTCTGCATTAGAGATAGCGGTTTCCTATCCCTGTAGTATCGGATCAGCAGTTAAAGCCATTTTCCGGTTCGCCATACATTCAGTAAGTGCTGAAAGTAATACCCATTTATCAAATAATATCTAAAGTAAATATTGTTCCTTCATTTCAGCATTACGATTTCTATAATGCATGAACTAAGCCTTTCACTGGTCGGCGTGAACGTTTTAAAAAGAACAATTGATGTTCATTGGGCATTGCACATATATTTGAGATGTTAACACCTGGGATATTCCCAGGCATCTTCAGAGTTTTTTTGTGATATGAACTCCCGCTTCAACAGAATGCAACCTTGAAAAGCCGATAAATACTTGGGATTCATTTTATAATATTTGTGTAATGCTTGCGTTTTGGGGCTATAATTAAGATCTCAAAACATTATCTGGCGTTTGCCTTCTGAGAATAATATATAAAATTCCACTGAAAGGGGAGAAGAAAGCCTAGCATACAATTTAGAAGACACTCCGACGCAGTTGTTCCGATGTAACACTATTAGAATCAATCTGCTTTTTGCAATGGCTTAAAATAGCTCATAACGACTAATTTCATTTCAGCTCAGTGCCCAAATAAATAATTCATGGGAGTAATGATAACTTAATTTGCATAGCCTTGGTATGCTGGAGTGACCAAAGGGGCAACGCGCAGGAGACATCAGATGCAGCCCACGAGACGGCCAGAGGATAGGCTAAGTACAACTGGCAAACACATCCCATTCACCTACATGAATTCCCAAGGGGACATACTGGGCATAGTAGTCAATTATGTCTCCTAGGACCCTGTAGAAAGCGGGGCTTCAAGATAGTTTTGGAGTGGGGAGAGCTTGCTGTAAGTCAAAGGTAAGCACCAGGGCAGTCTTATCACTGGGGGCTTCTTTTATAAAGCGTTGTCTAGCTGCAGCTTTCATATGATAGAGTTGTAAAGTTCTTGCTAGTTCCTTCAATTTCCCCTCATCCCTTTCTAAGTTTGCATGGTTTATTTGTACTTTCAGAGAATCATATTCTTTGTTCGTGTCCGATTTGTGGTTTTTAAAACTAATCGTTAGGGTATTTATGTATTTATTTATTATTTATTACTTATGCCTTTATTTCTGAAAGCTACCATGATTTTGCAGTTTTTTTCGCCATATCCACGAAGTTATGTCATTCCCGTCATTCATTTTAACGAGTAGCAGTCGCCTCTCGCTGTGTTTACTGTAGTTGTTGGGTAGTAATGGTTACTGAGATTGTATTGCGCTGCGCTCAAATGATGATACGGAAGACTGCCATAGACCATAAATAACTTCAAATACTAATCATATGGTAAACTTTAAATCTGCTTTTCTAGCACGTGTACAAGATTAAACAATTTATTACAGTTCCTGCTAGGTTTAAGGCAAAATTCATCATAGTATTCACTCCATAACTCACAGGAGTATTTTAGATTGTTTTAACGCCAATCTGGTTAAATAAAGCGTAAGTTAATTAATCTTAACATTTAGCCCTAGTGACTAAAACGAAATGGAATCTGGACATTTATTTTGCCAAAGCAGCTCGCTTAGTTTGGAACATTAATGATGCTCTAGGACACTTATTTGATTCACTATAAATACAGAATGTTTACACAATGAGCAAAATATATATGTTGTAGTAATACTTGGTCGACATTTCTAATTCACATTATATATATATATATATATATATATCTTCCCGAAAGCGTTTCGGTGGCCAACAACATCAGAGCCGAAGTGATGTGAATTGGAAAAGTCGACCAAATATTGCTACAATGAACTGGGCATTACTTTTAGAACGTTTTCTTATAATCATTCAAAATATATGTTTTAAGTTTTCCCTTTATTGACAGGAAGATATAAATAATTAAATAAATAAATAAATAACTGTAAGAGAGAGTAATAATTGCAATACATAGTTTCCGTATATTAAACCAATGTATAATGTAATAAGTCTGAGCTAAAAGATTCATCCGAAGAAAAAGGTCACTTTTCACCCCCAGTCTTAACTCCATCACACGGACTAATCTAACACTAACAGCAAGAACTCCCAACATAGCTACACCAAGGAATACACATCCTGCGCGATCTATCGCTCAGGCACCCATTGAATAGGAGCCCTTCAGTCTATCAGCATTGAGTCCCGAGGTGCGTTAGCGGTACCCGCACATCTTTCTATCATCTAGTAGACTAACTGCAATAATTACGATATCACCAGATAATGCAATCTTCAACCCTCGTCACTCTCACCAATGAGAATAATGGAGCCTCCTCAAGTCCTGCGATATATGTAGCTCACGCACCGCATATATGTTTACCTCTCTGCCACGTACGTTGTAGGCAGAGAAGATATTGCATTCCACCAAACATTCGATAATGAGATATCACCGGAAATACGTGTTTTGAGATCCCTGCTTCCAAGAAAAGCATTTCTAGAGAAAGGTGTCTGTGTGTGTGTGTGTGTGTGTGTGTGTGCGCGCGCGCCTTTTAACAGCATAACCCGGAAAGGAAAAGTCGGATAAATATTTAAACTTGGCATTTAAGTTCAGTGTCTTCCAAAGCTACGACACGAAGGTTTTCAAGAAAATCCCCCACTCCCAATTATTCTTTACGTGCAACATTTTCGAAGTTTTTTATTTTCTCAAGATATATACATGACAAAAAAGGTAATATCTTGAATTTTCTGGAAATAGCCTGTGAAGTCCCCTTCGGGAGGAAGGAATTGTGTATAATCTTGTATAACTGGTAAACGTTAAGCGATAGGCGAAAACGCACTACACACGAAATGTACGAGATCTCTTTAAAGTACAAAATTTATTTCGAATAACTTCTTTTATAGTATCAGCCATTGTCGTGATATTCCTTTTTCATGGTTTGAATTATTCAATTCTTTGTTATTTTTTTAAAGTCCTGTCAACATTCAGTTATTTCCGGAGGTTGCATGGAAGGAGTATGGAATTTTAAGGCCAGAGTATAGCGTCCAGTTCTTAAACATTTGACTATCGCTATTCCCTTTGCATTTATAATGAAATGTGTAATGTAGCTACTTCTGTAAAGGTTTGTCTCGATTAAAATGAAATAGTTAGAAAAATAAGCTTTCGTAAGAATAATGTTTATACCCAATAATAAATGATAGAGGTTAGAGAAAGTCATGTGAATGTAATACATCAGATTTTATATTACAATTTTATACGAAGTTACACTTATAATTAGACATTTAAATTGATATATGATACGCTTTAAAATATCGTACAGCTAAAAAAAGTACTGCGTCGGTCCTCGACTTCTAGTGAAACAGGAACATTACCTATAAGACAAATATTACATTATACAAAAATGACTATTTACATGGTATCCATATTACATTCATATATAATTCATATATCAAATTAATCACTAAATAAATTAACACATTATAAAATTAATCCAGGCACATTCTGTCTCAGTACATAGAATGAAAGCAGAAGGCTTTTAACTGTTTAATGACACTACAATCGTTCACAAAATTTGGTCCCTTTTTATAGATGGGTATTGTTAACAGAAATACGCATTTCCACTGTGATTTTAAATATTTTTGTAGTATACAATACGGCGTTTATCTGCTATAGCTTGGTGGTAGCTACAGTATAAATACCTAAATGCACAAAATGGGAGATAAAAGTGAAGTAAGAATAGAGAAGGGAGTAGATGCTCCCTTTGTTACTGTACATCTACATTTTTGACTCTTTTGACTACTACTTTAGAATAGCAACCTCTTCTAAATACAAGTGGAGGAGCTGTCTCCAGGAAGACGTGGACACAGACTAAAAAAATGGAACTCAAGCTTCGAGTCCCATTTTGTTGATGAAAACGATATTCTGGCAATTTTTTATGCCTATATTAATTCCTTCGCATACGAGCGCAGTGTGTATATCCGGTTCACAAGCTGCCGCAATTTAAACCTTAAGTTACGTTAGTGCGGTGATGCTAATCTTGACTTATCTACTGCGTTAAAATAATGTAGCAGGCACTAATTATATAATTTATGTAATTTAATAAATTTATGAGACAATATAAATAAAATCTTTTAATTTTCACTTTCTCCACTGCTTACTGCAGTAGAGAAACTACTCCATTCCGCCCAAAAATTCGATACCGAGATTCCACCAAAAATACACACTTTGGAGCCTGCTGAATCCAAAAAGAAGTGTTTTTAGAAAAAAGGGCCCATGTAGGTGTGTGTGCGTGTGTCTAAAGGGCGTAACTCAGAAAAGAAAAATCGGTTAAATACCAAATATCTTATTCAAGTTCAGCATCTTCCAAGAATAGGGCATAAATAATTACAATAAAATCCCCCACTCCAAGTTACACTTTACATGGAAATGTTTTCAAACATTTTGGTTTCTTCAAAAATGGCTCTAACGGGTTTGGTTAAAATATTATATGTTTAAGATCTTTCATGACAAATGAAATGTATATCTTGAATTTTCTGTGAATAGCCCGTGAACGTCTCTTCATTCTGAATGACTTTTGCATAACTGGTAAACCGTAAGGGATAGACAAAGACTTACTACACAAAAAATGTAGATATCGTTAGCGCACCCAATTTATGTCAAATAAAATTTTTGTGGAATTAACCATTTCCAAGATATCTCTTGTTATTGCTTTGTATTTTCAGATACTATACTTTTCTCAACTGTGGAGTCGTTATTTTTTCCTCCCTCCCGGTCATGCAATGAGAATGAAATTTCAAAGCCATCAGATAGCGATCAGCTCTTAAGAGATGTAACTATCGCTTAAGCTTACTGTATTTCTCTATGTCTATTGTACCTACAAGAAAATGTGTAATAAAAATATTTCTAGAAATGTTTATCTCGATCAATATGAAGTAGATTGAAGAATAAGTTTTAGTAAGAGTAGTTTGTTGAAGAATGGGTGGGGAAAGTTATGTGAATGTAACGCATATTTTTCTCAAAAGTTTGCTTGGATGGCTCATAAAATCAGCCACATTTTATTCATAATAGCAATTTTATTACTATGTAGTGGTCTCATATCGTTCATAGAATTTTTAGGTGTGCTTTGCAGATATTATGGCAACTTAAATGAAAGATTTTGAAATGGGTTACTGCAATTAATCCAATTATAATAACTGAATCAGTGTAGATAAAAGCATTATAAGTCATGAAAACCATGTTTGTGGAAAAACAACAAAAACTGTTAAGCGCTCTGTGTTAAGTATAAAAACACTATAAAATTAGAGGGATATATTGACCGGTTTCCCAACACAATGCCCTATGTTATGCCCTTTTAACGCACGATAGGTTATCTGCACACGTCAAATGCGGTGCGGTTGGGCCACCTGGTATGGCAGACAAGGGAATATTTTGCATTAAATCGAAAGCATGAGATTCTTTCTCTTTTGTGTCTTTTTCATTCTCATTCTTCGATTTACTATACAACCTTTGGACCTACGTCTATGAAGCATAAGTTCAAAAGCAGCATTCCGTTTTGCTGAACCACTGAGATAAGGACTTTACAATTTTAGGCTTAACTCTTCACACATGCAGTAACCAATTTGTGAACCACTGAAACATAGGTTGTGGTTTTATTTAACAAAGATAGCAAATAACAAGTCATAGTTGCATTTTACTTTATGTTTTACATGAGCATATTGCACATAGCCCTTACAACGAACCTTTCATCTAAATATTTCATTATTTTTCCAGCATCTTTGAGTGGGTAACTCTTACGATGTAACACAACCAGAAAGCTGAATACAAACACAGCTGTTATGATAGTGCTACCATTAGATAGTTTATGCAAAAATGCACTATGTCACTGACTTAGTGTCTTTTAGTTTACTTTGGAGTACTTCAGGCAACAGTTTGCGTGTATAGGGCGCCCTGACTCAAAACATTTATGCCTACAGAAGTGCAGTTCTCTTCAAAGAACTTTTTTCCCACTGGAAACTCTAAATTGAAAAACAATTGACTTAGAGTGATTTTTTTAACACTGATTCAGCTTTTCTACCAATATGTTTGAGAGATTTAAATTTGTGCCTGCACTATAGCTCCGTTATTACACACTAAACCTCACTATTACTTAGAACATAAGTTATATGAAAAATTTACTCAGTAGCATCATTATTCGACCTCCTGGACGTGAAATTCAATTTACGCTGAATATGTGACACACTGCAGCATTTGCCAATATTCTTCGCTACTTGTGTTGGGGCTTGCTTCCTTCATTTGTAGTCTATTAACGTTTTTCTGGTACACATTCGGCGGCGCTGTGGCCGAGTGGTTAGACCGCTCGCCTCCCACCGAGGCGGCCCGGGTTCAATCCCAGGGGATTTGCATGCGGGATTTGTGGTGGACGAAGCGGCGTCTGGGCGGGTTTTCTCCGGGTTCTCCGGTTTCCCCCGCCGTTCATACCACCAACTGCTCCATCACCACCTTTCCTTTCATCCATTTCACCAACATTTCGTTTCATCTACTTCCTTCATCCCATACCAGGCATTGGGCTGATCACCCATCCTGGATGCTCTGTCTGATCCATGAGTGTCTGCTCCTCGACGGGCCTCTGACCCCAGGCACCCGCTTGTAAGTCCTACATAAGAGGAGGGTAAACAGATAATTAATGAATGAATGGTACACATTTACTGCGACCGAAACACTTCCGCAACACACATAAGTTGAACGATTACCATAAGCTACTCGCATAGGACCAGGACTAGGAGCAGAAGAGGACTTAGTACCCCGACCTAACATATTTTGCGCTTAGGCCCATAATAGGGCAACCCCCAGGAGGGAGGGGTGAGGTGAGAGGAGACGGAGGGCGGCCTGATCATGAGGTATGACAAGGCAGAAGGCAGGATACCTACATTTTCCAGGTTGAAACTCCCCGAATGGCAACTGATACAATCGACTCCCCTCTCCCCCTGCAGGCTTTCACTTATCACTCGGGGGCCCGGGATTCGGAGACCGCTCCCATTCCCGGAGACGAAGACTTACAGATGGCATCCTTTTTCCTCTGCAATGCAACGCCGAGACTCCCGCCGACACTTGCAACCCAGAAACAGCCAAGAACCCATGAAATCCAGAATGCGATCCCACTTGCTACCGTCTGCGCCATCTCCTTCGGTAAGTTATTCGCATAAATGCTTAAGCATATTACTTACGGTTGTGCATAAAAATGGTACTTATTGTAGGAAACACTAAAAGAAAATATAAGCCGTAAGAGATGCTAGTGCATTAAGTTTAAGAGAAAACACTTTAAGGTAAGATAAGGAAATCCATTGCAACTGTTTTCTCTTACCAAAAAGAGGGTGAAAGGGGGAATTTGATATGTTTAAACTGCATTCACAAATATGTCTTTGAGTGATTTTAACCCTTCTGGATAGACTAGCTGTACTACCTATGGGAACATCACACACCACACTCAAACAAACACACACACATACACACACACACACACACACACACACACACACTAGAGTGTGTATTTGTGTGCGTGCGTGTGTAAAAGTTTTGAGCAAAGTTTAACGTCCATTTTTTTCTACACACTGCACAACGGACGGTGGGCACTGATGATATATCAAATGAAATGATATTACGGAAAGGAAATTTAGGAAGGAAACGATCCAGGCTTCCGTTAAGGGCATCTTCCTGGAATTTGTAAGCTATGAGCAAAACCTGGATATAACCTCAGTCAGGGAGGATGGTCCTAGCGGAATTTAAACCGCGGCTTCCCTGTTTACGATTCGTAACACATTCAGAGATGGACGGACGGAAGAATGGTTGGGTGTGTGGGTGGATGGGTGGGTGGACGGGCGGGCGGATTGGATGGATGGATGGATGGATAGAGGAATTTTTTGATGTTTTATTTAAGCACACTGTATTTAGGGATATTTCAAAGTTTCTCCTGGAGAACAAAAAGTTTTGGATTCTATTCTCAGCCGCATATGTGTTAATAACCCTCTGATTTCCTGTGGTTCGCTCTGAAATAGTAGTTCAATAATTTCAAGTGTACTTTGAACGCCCTAAGGCTAAACATTGCAGCGAAGCTGTAGTGAGGGTAAAAGATAATCTCTGGTCTTCAACATTTCAATTATCGCTCCATTCAAGTCAAACATCAAAGTTTCTCACATCATGAAAATCCAAATAGACAGATGTTATGTTAGTGCAGCACAGCTATATCAAGCAACTGAAATTATGTACCCGAATGAGAATAATTGCCATTAGTAACATGATTAACAAAAATTGCATTTGTGTTTGACTGAATTGAAAGCCAGTTTCCTGTACTCACATTAGGAACAGCAGGTGGTATGCATATTAAAACTTTGATTTGGTAACCTGAGTGTACTTTTTTATGCATGAAGGAACTTCAAGTTATCTTTATGTGAATTGTATCGACCGTTTATACTTTACCGATCATTCCTTGAGAACAAAGTAATACCAAACATAGAATTTCGAAACATGTGGTCCTTAAAACAGAGATAGAGTTTACGTATTCTCACTCTGACCGTGACCGAGACTTCCCTATTATAAGCACACTACAAAAGTCGATCGCCTGAAATATCTTTGTGAGTTCATCCGATTCTGTAGCAAGTTGAGATGAAAACGTCATCTCAACAAGACATTTGAAGTCGCAGCATCGTATATCTGCACCAATATGGTGCGAAAATTCAAGGAACAACTGAATGCAATGTAAGGAATTAGGTTATACTACGTCTGCTTGTTGATATTAAATCCTATGCCCAAAAGGTTACATTATTAACGTAATACTTTAACAAAGAAACAACTTAGGACGAGACCCAAACTCACCTTCGCAAAGAATGATTGTGTACTCAGATAGGAAGCGTGTAGGAGGAAAATTAGTTTGAAACATTCAATTTATTCACATTTACTCTTTACAAATGCACAAATAAACCATTTAAGAGCAATATTTTAAACGCTGCACACTCCCAACCAATACAAATTGATGATTATCACTTGAAGAGTGAAAGCTTCTGAACTCAAAGTATAAAAAGCGCACAAATTCAGTTTTTCTGTCTGTCCCTCCCTCTATCTCTCTCTCTCTCTCTCTCTCTCTCTCTCTCTCGCAATCTATTAATTTAGTTATTTATTTCTTCCACTTTCACCATACAGTAAGAAGCTTATAGAAAGATATTATTTTATAACCAAAGAATCTCAATTTATATGTACTGCTCTAAACAATTTAGGTTGTTGGGTAGAGCTGTATATAAACTTACTTAAGCGAATACATAACGTACCGAAATAAGTGAATCAAATTTTAATTTGCATGCTTTATATTTAAAATAAACAAATGCAACATTTTGCAAACTTAACGACTTTCACCTGCCTTTACGCGCTCAATCAACGTCTCCCAGGAACAAGTCCGCAACACTGAATACTTTTGACATACACACCTTATTAACCACTCCTTTTGCTTTTATCCATATTGTGTGAAATTGAATTTGGTAATATTTTGCACATTGTTTATCACAATCTATACGTGCACGCATACAGAGAATGTTAAATTGTTTCTCACTTAATTTATTAAAACAGACTTTTCCTTTATAGGTTTATGAAAAGTACTTAAAACCCATGACAGAAAGAAATGTATCATTGTACGACAGTAAGACTGGAAAATAACTTACAGCTCCAGTACATCGTCTTGTTTGTTTGTTTTTATGTTTGTTCATTTGACCCCACTGTGAGCAACGCTCAGAGGCATTGAATACGTCATACAATTATGAAATATGCACGATAACTACTCATCACAAAGATTAACTTTACTTTTTTCCCGTTATGCATTATCTAAGAGAAGATAAAAAGTTGTAAACTATCACCATTTCAAGGGTCAACTTCTCAACATACATTACAGTAGGACAACAGCGACAAATATGTGTAAATCACCATCACATGCAATCTGCCCGATGTATTGAATATTCGCTTGTTGCACGACATATTACATGGAGAATGAATCTATAAGAAAGACTTTAAATCTTTCTTGAGTATTTTATGTTGATCAGGATTGCCTAATAGTTTTAGGAAACTTTGTTATTGCAAAATAATAACATCCTTATTGGAATAGTTTTAAGCCATTTGCTGGTCTATGCAAATCGCCAGTATGCCTCCTATTGCAAATGAAATTGAGTTTCATTTATGGACGCTCTTTAACTGCTATTGTTCTTAGTGTCCCATTCTGTATTGGGCGCGAAAGACCGGAAATTTAGCTCAGAGGTCTCTTTATCAGGATTGAGATTCTTTTAGTGTAGTAAATCTACGACACGGGACCACCAGCTTTACTTCCCTTCCAAAGGAAGCCATGCTAAGGACTTTTACGCCCCAAAACTCCATCGCTCTCCGCCGGGTTTGAACCGGTATTATATATATATATATATATATATATATATATATATATATATATATATATATATATAATTCGTAATGTAGTCATACACATCAAGGCTTGCTGTGAAGTTATCGTAATTATCTGTAAGATAGCCCAACAGAGTATATATATATATATCTATATATATAGATATATAGATATGTGTATATATATTCACCAGCAGAAGCAAGAAATTTTGGTTTTTTAAATAAGGGCTCACAGAAATGACAGGGTCAAACGCCACAAATAATACGCATGGCATTTTCTGTAATATAAATATTTGTTTGCTGTGCGCCGAATTACCCCAGAAGACTGTTCCATATCGCAGCAGGGACTGAAAGTAAGCAAGAAATGCTATTCTTAAGGTATTATGGTTAGGGACTTTTTTGAGTTTCTTAGCGCAAAGCAAGCTAAGTTTTGGTAGCATGATTTTTATCTATTTCCTCCAGGTGAGCTCTTCATCTGCTTGAAATCCAAGAAACTTTTTGTATCAGATACTTGATTTATGGTGTAATTGTTGTAACCTGGTTAAGTCATTTACTTTTTATGCTTCGTTTGAAATTCAATAAATCTTGCTTTACCATAGCTTAACGAAAGCTTATTAGCTTCAAACCAAAATTCCGAGTTGTTTAAACATCCTGTTAATTTCTGACTTTTCAGATATGAGTAACATTGGTATCATCTACGAAAAGCACTCCTATTCACCCTCTGTTAAGATAATATGACAGGTCATTTATAAATATAAAAACAAAAAGGGCGGGTATAGAACCTTATGGAATAACTTTAGTAATAACACCTGGCTCAGAATTATAACAATTGAGTCTGGTTTTCTGGATTATACTTGTTAAGTAGGATCTGAATCAAATTATAGAGATGTCATTGAAACCATAACATTTTAACCTTCGCAGCAAGAGGTAGTTCACTCCTAAAAGAAATTTAGTTTCTTCATCATTTTCCAGGTCCCTTAATAAGCATCATTCAGGACAAAACTTTATTATTAAATCATACCGAACGGGAGGGCTCAGGCAGTTTCGTCTGTGGCCCGCATTCAGGACGTCGTGGGTTCGATTCCCGTGGTCAATGTTCCTGACCTATGATTTTTTTCGGTGGTTTTCCCGGGTCGCCAGGAATGCTGGGAAAGATTCCCACATCCCCCGAATTTCCTTTCCCTCCATTTCATCACCATTCTCATTTCACTTCATCTTTCATCCGTTGGTCTCTTTCAGGGTTGGAAGTGTCGGAGATGGTGTTTAGGTGTATTGTGACAGGGGAAAAGGATGCTTCTTGTGACTATCCCCGTCCGTCGGTTTTCGGCTGGCTGCTGGGGGTATTTGAAATTCCTTGAGGGGCTTTGGACCTCCTCTGCGCAGGGTGGGGTCCCCGATCTGTATGTCCGTCTGCCGGGGAGTCTCTATCTGGAAACATAGGGACCCTGCCATTCCCGTGCCGTCACTCCTAGTTCCGGCCGCCCGGTGTCTCATCTCGCCTCATCCTTCCTCCGGGGATGCCCCTTGTGAAGCGTAGGTACAATATCTCCTATGTGGATCAGTGCCGAGTCCCCTCCGCAGCCAATCCAATCCAAAAATTAAATCATAAATGAGGAATAGGTATGAAGTAACCAGCACACGTATTTCTCAAATACAACACTATCGTATAATCATACCATACGTAAAGGAACATAGGCACCTACTATATAAGTTTATAAGTAATCCCATTAACCAGAGCATGTTTAAACAGCTGGTAAGAAGTAAATTATCCTTTCCCATAAATATGAGCTGCTGCGATAACACAAACGTATAATTTGGCATCATAATCTGCAATGGGTTATTGAGCTTTATACCTACAACCCTAGGTTAAAAGAACACCACGCAGTTTGGTTTAATTGTTGTTGTCAATGGAAGAATATGAAAGGTAAAACTTTGATAGCCACCACCATGGCATACTATAGTACACTGGAACCTTAGTCCAGTAAATCAGACAACAAATTATATTAATATTGGTCCATATACGCATAACCCAAACCTAGCCCAGAACCACAAGATCCACCACTGCTTCACTACACCTATTATATCTTGTTGCCCTGTGCTTGCCTCCCATGCATAATGAAGTTATGTAATAACTTGCATTTATTCATATCGAATATTTGCAAATGAAGGTGCACAATAATAAATTAAAGCAGCTGTCTTAGATGGAAGAAAACTGAAAAGCTAAAAGTATTACTTGCATAAATACCGTACTGTTACAATTACAGTAACACCGAACACACACCCTAACTAACCCAAAATGCTAGCTTTGCTGTGCTTGCTACAGCCTACAGTGTGTTGGTCTATTATTGCCTCCCACAAATTGTAAGGTCAAACAATAATTTGCGGCTGGCATGTAGAATATCTTCCAATGAAAGTGAAAAAATAATAAATTAAGGTAGGTGTCTTAGATGGAAGAAAATCGATATGATAAACGCTTTATATGCATAAGCGTAACATTATAAATACAGTAGCATTTGAGTTACACTGACACACAACGTAACCTACATTACTATCTCCGTGCGCTTGCTATAGCTTATAGTGTGTTGGCGTATGCTTACCACCATACATTGTAAAGTTAAATAATAATTTGTGGTCAACATATAGCACATTAATAAATTGAAAGTGCACAATGATGAATCAAAGGAGTTACATATTATATCTGTGTTTAACAAATGATATAACAGATGAATGGGTATTTATTAGGCATATCAATTCAACATGTAAGAGTATCAATGAAGTAAAATAGACATAAAAGTAACAAGTATGGTCGATATTTGACGATTACATTGTTAATAAAATAAAAACGTAATTTGAATATAAATATTTAACGTATGCTTGCTTATCCCTAAATAAAATCTTCATCTTGAGCAAGATGGATTGTTTCGAGCCATTTCGAAAGGAAGTAAAGCCGTGGGCCCCATATAGTACATTTAAGGCACTAAAATACTTTAAAGCCTGAAAAAAGGTCTCACAGCAAAAGTTTACTGGCGTTTCAGTCCTAAGCAGAATGAAATGTTATTGACCGACGGATGTTAAAGAATGTCATTTAATTTCACAGTCTATTTATAGATTTTATTATATGTGTTAAACTTTCTCATATTCCCCTAATTATTTGAACCCATATACACAGCTATGAGCTGCAAACGTAGTTCTTATTTTTAAAACAATACCGATATTATTATTGTTATTATTGGTATTGTTGTTGTCGTCATTATTGTTAATCATGTAGAGTAAGACGGTGATATGTAGCATCTTTGGTGTATTTGTAAATGCGTAGTGTATTTGTTGTGTACATGCGCTGTCGATTTTCAAATCTAATTAATATGGTTATTATATGTCATTAAATATTTCATTAATAAAGCGTATTCTTACGGGTACATGGCCTTCTCCTTTGCCTAAGCGTCCTTACTGTTTTTCAAAACCCTCTATTTCAAGCCAGGATCCTGAGGTGTGCTTGAAAATTGACTCCTTAAATTCTGAAATTTCGTAGAGCCTGAGTGCTAAAGAAGAGCACGTTGTGACTTTGTCCGGTTTTTCTTCTGTCCCTCCGACCTCACTGTCGCTGTTCTAAGTTCTTATCTGTCACTGTTTTGTTTTATCTTCACTTCTTTCACACTTTCACTTCACTAAGGTGAACTGGTTCAATTCTCCGTCACTTCACTTCCCTGGTAACATAACCTCTTCACAACGGACGGTTCACTTTACTCGGGAGTTCAACACAAGAACTTCACGACCCATCGTTCCGCAGAGGCACTCGCTGCACGTCCAACAGCCGTCACCAAATTGCTTGGAGAATCGCTCTTGATGTCGCACCGGAAACTCACTCACCAACTGGCTCGCTCACCAACTGAGCAACGCGACTCACTCTACTGTCACGACTCGCTCAATCCCGCAAGGGTGCTTGCTTATATAGTCAGTGGAATATTTCCACAAGCTTCTCGAACATTCTAGAACTATTTCGACACACTTTCTGGAAGAGAGGGGGAGATGAAGCTTCCAGTTGGTTCTAGTTATCACCCGATCGCGCGCCCGGTGTTTACGCTGTCGAGCGACCCTTATCGTTGTTTACCTCGACCGCCCGCCACCGAACTCCCGATAACATTGGGCCATAGTCGCTGCGTCACACAGATTCCTCCTCAGAGCTGTTCGTACAGCTCCACGATCTGTAGTACGGCGATCACAATGAACCACCATCAGCTTTTCTCATGGCTGACAACGAATGCGTGAGGATGGCCTGTGGCACGGATGTCGCATGGCGGGCACCACCTCTACACGTCGCTTCGAAGATGGCACCAATGCAATCGGCGACGTAGATTCGTGAAGGTGTTGTTTGCCTCCAGGCGTCCCCCGTTAGTGCTGGCACAGGATTCCTCGACGAATTCCTTCACAGTTTTCTTCGGGAGCACCAGCTTTTCCACCCTAGTCCTTCTGGCTACGGTCTTCCACAATCTCTTCGGTACACCGTTCCTGACCCCAGGAAGCCCCACCACGTCCAACAGCTCTCATAGTTCGGGCTTCTGGAAGAAACATTACCCCACGCGGATAGTACGCCGGATTCTTTATACTTCAGGATCGGCCTTATGTCCTATCCTCCCTATCCTCCAGCTGCTCCCTCCTCAAGGTCTCTTTGTCCCAACGGACTGCAGGCTGCACCGCGGCGGGACGTATGGCTGCAACACCCCCCTTCGCCTCGACATTTACATAGTGATTGCAGGTTTCCTTGCACGGTCTACGGGAATATCGCGTTTCGGCTTGGTGCTCCGAGATAAATTGTATTTCAGCAACCGTTGAACCCAGTGGGACGTCTCTCCTTCCAAATTACGAAAACCTCATAGCCAAGTTAGGGCGGAATGGTCCGCTCGAAGGTGGAACTCCTGTGCGTAAAGGTACCTGTGGAAGTGCTTCAGGGTCTCTATGAAAGGCAGGAGCTCTTGTCAGGTCACGCAGTAGCTTCGTTATGCCTTGAATAGTGTTCTACTGAAGTAGGGAAATACTCGCTCTTTTCCGTCTTACTCTTGCGATAGGATACCACCAATGCCGAGGTCAGTGGCATCGGTGCCTACAATGAACCTAATTCCGCGGAAGGGGTATCCTAGTACCAGGGACGTGAACAGGACGTTCTTCAGGGTCTGGAAATACGTCTCAACTTGCTCGGACCACTGAATGCACGTCGTTCCTCTGTCAGCTGCATCAGGGTTGGGCGATGTTTGCATACCCCGCCACAAACTTCCGGTAGTACGTGCACAGTCCCAGGAACCGGCGCAGTTCTTATTTATTTGTTTAGCTGGACCATTTCTTGACAGCTTCTAGCTTCTGGGGGTCTGCATCCACCCCATCAGGACTTACGATGTGTCCTAGATAGCGCACTTCCTCTTTAAACAGCTGACACTTTTTGGTATTCAACTTAAGGCTGCTCTTGTGAAGCCGTTGGAACACCCTCCTCAAGCTGCTCAGATGTTCCTCGACTGTCTTGTATTTAGCAATGATGTCTTCGAGATAAAGGATACATGTGTCGTATGTGAGGCCCCTCATCACAGAATCCATTAATCTCTGGAACGTTGCGGGGCATTGCAGAGTCCCACAGGCATTACCGTGAACTGCCACAAATCATGTCCAGTGAATGATGCTGTCTTCTTCTTGTCTTCAGAATGAAGTGCCATTTGCCAGTACCCCGACTTCAGGTCCAGGTTGGAAAACCAGTGGGCTCCCGCTAGTCTATGGTGTCGTAGATCCATGGCAGATGGAAGCAGTCTCCCTTGGCGACGTCGCTCAGCTTCCGGTAGTCAACGCAGAAACGCAGATCTCCATCTTTCTTTTATTATTTTTCACTAGAATTACCGATGATAACCACGGGCTATCGGAGTCCTCTATTATGCCTCGGTCTTCATGCCCAACTGTCCGGTTGTCTATTTCGTTCTGCCTTGCTAGCGGAACACGGCGAGGCGGCTGTATAAATGATCGAGCATCGTCGGTGTCAATGTGCACATCGCTCCATCAGCACGGCCATAATCATATTCCGCGAACAGGTTAAGGATGTGCTTCTTCTTGCCTCGCGAGCGGTTCTCAGCCGTCTCCTGGACAAGTTACTCCGGGAAATATCCAGTTTCTTGGTTTTTGGTTGGCACTCGGTGTCTTTGGTCAGACATTATACAGGCGACCGGCTCGCACATCCCCAAGACAGTTCCTCTGAGCAGCTCCTGATCCTGGTTGTTTGCATTAAAGAGCTTCGCTAGGACGGTGTCCCTAGCAGGAACCAACAACCTCGAGATATAACCCTATCTTGGTCGAGTCCTCTTCCGTCCACAATCATATCGTCCTCCGTGGTGTAGTGAATACCATGCTAACTTCTAGTTACCGAGGTAGCGGGTTGAAACCCGGCGGAGGGCGATGGTTTTTTTTGGGCGTAAAAGTCCTTAGCATGGCTTCCTTCGGAAGGGAAGTAAAGCCGGTTGTCCCGTGTCGTAGATTTACTGCACGTAAAAGAACCCCAAACCTGATAAATATGCCTCTGAGCAAAATTACCGGTCTTTCACGCTCAGTATAGAATGGGACGCTAAGGACCACAGAAGTTAAAGAGAGCCCATAAAAAACTCAAGTCCACAATCATGTTCCTCGTTAGGGGTTTCTCTGCCCACGCCGTCAACACCCTCTTACTCCACGCTGGAAGCAACTCTCATTCGGTAAGTAAATTACTCACCGGTTGCACCCTCTCCTCCAGATGGTTAAACAGGACCTCATCGCGGCCAACATGCAATATGTGGTGCCCGACGTCCCCTTGGTATCGAAGAACCGAAGAGCGTCCAAGTGCAGGATAACTTCCTCGGTGATTGTGGCAACGAATACCCACAATTGTAGCCTGTTCCTGTCAGGTGTCAATCCAGATAAAGCTTCCGCAGTCACGGGCAGTGTTTCATTCGAATCAGTTCATAGCTCGTAGCGTTTGATCGGTATACCTTTTGGTAGTCCCTACACTATCGGGCCTGACGATTGTTAGTAAGGTCCTTGTGTCGACCAGCACTGAGCAGGGAAAGTCCCGAACCTATGCGTGCGCTACCAGACTATCCTCGTCGTTTCCAGCCACCGGTGTTCAACATAAAGCGAGGGGAAGTTCATGGCGGCGCCGATGTGTCCCTTTTCAGCCGGTCCTTAATAGTTTTTTCCTGATCATTATCGGGTTGAGCTCTCAGTCCGCCCTTAGGTATCCAGGCTCTCTGCAACTCCAGCACTTTGGCCTCTCGTCCCCGGTTCTATGATGGTTGGGTTATATTGGTCGACGACGTTAATTGTCGTTCTCGACGGTCACAGCTTTGGCTGGTACCGTGGTGGCTCCTCCAGCCGTCATCTTTGCCGCCTCAATGCGGAAGGCAGCAGCTAGGGCACCATTGATGAACGGTGTTCCGCTAGGAGAAGCTGTTGCTTCATCTATCGAACTCTCACTCCGGTAATGAATGCATGGGCTGCCTCTCCGGAAATATAATCCGGTAGTAAATCCATCAGGGTCCGGTGAGCAAGGCTCTCCACTTCCATAGCGTATTCTTGTAAGATCTCGCTCGGCTGTTGTACGCTTGCCTTTAGCTGGGCCCGGTAAGCGGTGGTCAGGTGATATTCTCCATAGTGCCCCTCAAATAGTTTAATCAGGTCGCCGGTCGAGCCTCCGGCGGGGAAAGTACGGGGTATTTCTAATGATTGCCGATGCTGGGCAGCCAAATCCTGAATCGTATTCTTTGCAGGCGTCCAACCATTGTGGGCGGCAATGGCCTGAAGTTGCCGCTTAAGCACTGCCCACGACAAAGTGCCATCGAATTTCGGTGGGTTTACTATTTTTGTATTAGCCGATCTCGTAATCGCAGGAGCCTCTACAACTTCAGAACGGATGCGGCGCATCAGCTTCATTGCATCGTCCATCATCCTTTGCTCTCCTTCCTCTACTGGTCTAGATGCTCTTTCACTGCGGTTTCTATAATTACCTTGTTTTCATTCATTTGCTGTTCTAAAAGTCTTTCTTGCTGTTTTAGACGATCTTCCACCACATTAATTTTTTCTTCCATGTCAAGTTTTATTTCCTCTAATTCCTGATCGATGTCGTCTTTCAAGTCCTTCACTGTTGCATTAATCTCAGATTCGATAGTGCCAGTGTCAAAACCTAGTTGGGATTTCATTTTCTCTATTTCAGCCTTCGTTTCTGTTTTCATACTCTCCATTTCACTTCCCATCTCCTCTAATCCGGATTTCATCTCCTCCATTTCTGTCTTCATTTCCATTACCATCTTGGCCATTCTGGATTTCATTTTTGTCTTCGTATTTTCCATTTAGGTCCTCACTTCTGTTCCCATCTTGTTCCATTCCGGACCTCACCGTCTTCGCTTCAATTCGTATATCCTCCATCCCAGATTCCATCCTATGCATTCCAGCCAACAATTGTTTAAGAATTTCCTCCATCTTGGCTGTTGTAATCCTACTCCTGACCCCAGTGTGACTTTGTCCACTTTTTCAGCTCTCACTCAGTTCTCGCTGTTACAGATCTAAGTTCCTATCTGCTATTGTTTAGTTTCATCTAGTTCACTTCTTTCACACTTTCACTTCACTAATGTCAACTACTTCAACTCTCTGTCACTTCACTTGTTTCGTGACGTAACCTCTTCACACCGGACGGTTCACTTCATTCGGGAGTCCTAAAGAGGCCTCTGAGCAAAATTACCGGTCTTTCACGCCCAATATAGAATGGGACGCTAAGGACCATAGTAGTTAAAGAGCGTCCATAAATAAAACTCAATTTGATTTTTCATTTTCGGGAGTCTAACGCAAGACCTCCACGACCGTCGCTCCGCTGTACATCATAACAGCCGTAACCAACTCGCTCGGAGAATCGCTCTTGATGTCGCACGGGAAACTCAACCACCAACTGGCTCGCTCACTAATTGGCCGACGCGACTTACTCTACTATAGCCACTCGTTCACTCCGGCGAGAGTGCTCGCTTATATAGTCAATGGAATATTTTCACAAAGTTCTCGAACGTTCTAGATCTATTTCGACCACTTCCTGGAGGAGAGGGGAAGAAGAAGCTTCCAGATAGTTCTAATTATCGCCCAATAACGCGCCCGTTGCTTAAGCTGGCGAGCGTCCGTTATCATTGTTTACTTTGACCTCCCGGTGCCGACCTCCCGATATCGTTGGGTCACAGTACGCTACGTCACAATATAAAAAATCACATTTCGCAATGTAGAGGAACTATTTGAGAAAATGGCTTCCTGTGAACTAAGTTATTAGTGGGTTATTACAAAAAAGACAGTGGCATATTATTTTAGTGAGCGATAATCCATGCCAAAAGCTGAATATTACTCTATACTTGACAAGTACTTGGTTTTATCAGGTTTTATAAATGATGTTGAATTGAACCAGGTGGGAAACATGAAGCTGGCAGCAACAGTGATCCAAATAGCATCACTTCTTCGTGTTCGACTCTAGAGTTCAGCAATCGGGGTCAAAATCAACCCACTGACAGTAGCATTGCACTAATAGAAGATGATTTAACAAATTCTCTATTAACTTAGCAGAGAAAGAAGAAGAAATTTCACTTATGAAAGAGAAGGTTTCTCTGCTCAAGTGTCACAAGCGAGGGGAAAAGTATTCCTGGGAAGCCATAGTATTCTCTAAGTATGCAATAGCCTTTCACAATACCCATAACTGAACAGGACTGTGCCATTTTCCTGGGGTGCTTGGCTAAAAAGACTAAATTATTAAATGAAGAGGATTGAATTGTTTTCCTCTTAATGCACGAGATTTGCCTGAAACCCTTATTTGATTACAAAGATGGAAACATACAATGGAGATGAGTGTGTAGCTGCTGTACGTGTGTTTTGGTATGCAGTTTGGACATGCAGTACGTTGATATGTGTTGCCTGTGAAGCAATCAAGCGGAAATCCTGCTTGAATTTCCGAAAGGCATTATACTGAAACTGGAAAGCTTAATATATGAACTAACTGGTGTGACATCAGACAGCATCAGAGTTCAGTTTCAGATTTTATATTAAGAACGAAGCAGTTCCATACATTGCTTTATAAGAAAATAACATTTTTATGTCTTCTATGAATCTGAAAATTAGGAATGGTTATTATGATGCACGTTGTATAAGAATTCAAATGTGGTTACTTTATGCTGATGTTAAAACGTCTTCTCATACTATTAAACACAATTCAGTTTTTTTAAACATAAATTGGACAGCATTCCCATTATCACGGATATTTCACCCATTTACAATAAACACAAAAAGCTGTTATAAAATCCATGAATAAATTAACATAAATATGCATTTAAAAGTATAAGTTACATTGTTACAGCCATATTCAATTGAATAAAACAGTCGTGAGATTTTTAAAAATGCAAACATACGTAGTACATACATGCGTACATACATACATGCATAAATACATATACATATGTATATCTCTACATCAGATCGCAAACAAGACCTAAAGTTTTAACTTGAGTGAACTGAAAAAAGTAGCATCACTTTTTTGAACAGATAGCAGCAATACGCGTACGCCACGTCATCAAATCCTGTTCTTTAACCAGATGTACCTCAAAATAATCTAATCTCTAGAGAGCAGAGAATAGAAATGCTGGGAATAGAGCCGTAATAGGTGAAGGTCCCCGATAACATGTTATCAACTGTCACAGATGTAAGCTTTAGCAACCCATGCGGCGAATTCTGCTCCGATCATGCAGGAACCGTGAAGATTAAAGAATGAACAGCATAAACGGTACCTAGATTATACAATACAAAAAGTCCTACAATGCACCGTAACCTACTTAAACACAAAAGCTGGTAGAGAAAAAACAATTCACTATGTGGGTCGCAACGTATAAAGGGAGCAGAAGAGAGTTTAAGTAGCATTATGAACAACTGTAGGAAAGAACGAGGAAAAATAGGACAGAATTGACAGCGTATGGAACATACCAGAAGGCACTGGTGGATAGCCAGGTATTATAGCTAATGCCATCTGTAGACAGCGAAGGATCTTTAAATCATACAGTACATGCTGCATGAGAGAACATTGTTTTTCACATAGGAGCAATTGCATGAACAGCGATGTGTTAATTCCTTGTTAACTGGTTACGCAACAGAAGCGGTAATTACTTCTGTACAACAAGAAATATTGTGACTGAAGAATGTCAAGTCTGTGTGTATTCTACAAAAGAATATCAGTGATATGTATAAGCTGAACTTCAGTGCGTAATTTTGAAAATGTGACATGCCAAGAAAAAATATTTATAGACAATTCCTGAACGTTTCAGATATAACTCCGCATAATTCCGCATACTCAAAATGTTTATAACCAGCATATGCAGCATTTTATCTCTAGGGAGGCTAAAAAGAATAAATATCTAACACAAAACTCTAAAAAGGAGTAGGTTTGAAAAACGTACTGAAGACATTACACATTGCTGAACTGATCAGTAAAAGACAAATGTTAAGACAAGTAATACTAATGCTTGAGAAACTTGCGTGCCTAACTAACCCCGAAAGCTAAGGGCATTTTTGCCGGGAATGTGTTCTGCACCATTTATGAAAGCAAAGGAAAATTCAACAGCGTTTCATCAATTCCATCTTGTTGTCTCGAAAGCACAGTAAGCTGTAGCTTCTTTCTGCATTGTATACAATAAACCAGTATAGTGAAAATTGATCAAACGAGTAACCTATGTTAAGTGAGAAAAAATTGCAAATACTCCGTAAATGTGGCAAGAAGACCTGGAGCGGGTGTTTCGCATTTATGAAAAGTAGGCGTACTAAGAATTGGTGAAGATTGGGATATAAATTTCTGAAATAAGTGATTACAAAAAGCGAGGAATATGAATTGTTCTGAGAAACACAGGTATAGGACGACGAGGCATATAGTGTACCTACAATAAATTCAAAGTAAATCACGTAAATTACTCTAATATGTAAGTATTAGAAACCAGTGTTGTTATGTCTTGTGTGTGCGTGTTGCTTGTGTGTTTGGGTTTTTCTGCATACCATACGCAGTGTGTTAGCGACATCTATACCTTACTCTGCTTCTAAATAATAATATAGTTAAATGCATGGGCTAAATAATTGCAAAACGTGTCAAAAGAATAACAGCAAAATTCTGTATACGTCGAGAATAGTCAGAAACTAGGTGACTCACTGATTTTAAAATTTCAAAGAGAATTTACGTTGTTAATATTGCGACAAGTATGACCTGGAACATTAGGTACTTAAAGGGATGCATTTTGTAAACAGTTGTATGCCATTGCGTGAATACACTGAGAAACTGATAATTGTAATAGACTTCGCAGTGAATAGCCAAGACAATATATAACTAAGCTGAAAATTATTTAGTAGCGTGTAGTTGTAGAGTGATATAGTGCAAATGCAAGGCAAAACAGAAAGAAACATTTCCACTATAAATGTATATGAAAAATTAGACTGTTGAAAACACAAAGGGCAAAAGATTCTCCGAAATTCCTTAACGTTTTACAAACTTTATAAAATTGTAAGTAAACCCAGCTTCAAAGTATATTGTAATAACAAGTCACAATAAATAAAATTTATTCTAATTCTACAAAACCACTGAAAATTTATGGAAAAGAAATGAAACCTGAACATACGTGTACTCATGAACTTTTACCTTGGTGCACAAATTACTTGTAAAAAGCTACTTACCTTAGAAGTATCTAATACTTACTACACAATATACATCACAATAGTCAAAGAAATGCTACTACGAGAAATAACCGACAGATGGCTGATTAGTGCCTAGTTAGTAATTGATGGAAGTGTATATTAGCAGAAATTGCATAACTCGCCCACCTGTCGCACATGAGGTGATCGTTCCCCTAAATGTCCTGCCACCAAAACCCTGCTTACTTCATTATCCGGGAAATGACTCCAGAGAAATCTGAAGCTAATTTTCTGGATATAATCAAACAAAGTTTGTGCTGAATATTTCGAACTCTGCAAAGCCATATTTACCACGTTCTTATAAAATAAGATTATAACCGCCAGACTATTTACACACACTCATTTTCAATGAAAACTAGGTTTGCATAGAGTTGACTCGAAATGAGATCCTCATGAACAAACCCATCTACATTGGTCAAGGAATTCTGGACCTCTCAAAATTCATCATGTACGATTCTTTCTTCAAAGTAATGGAGCCCATCTCAATTATCTGTTACTGACTCATATGGATGCAGATCCATTAATTTTCGAGACTAGTTCGAATATCTATAAATTTATTAAAATCGATCCCAAATATTCTGGTACTTCAAATTATGACCATAATAATGCCTATGGTATAAAGAAAGCCAACAAAAAACTTTATTGTGTCGTTTAAGGATGAGTTGGGTTCCATGGTGATGATTGAGTATTTTGGACTTAGGGCAAAACTCTTGTATTATAGATACGACAACACCGTCATGAAGACGAAGGGGATTACAAAGGTTGGAATGTGGGCAATCATCTTTGATAAATATTTCGAGCGCTTAAATGAATTGTCCAAAGATTTATGGGTAAACAAATTTCCTTCAGAAGCACAAAACACCTAGTTTTGACCATAGAATTTAATAAAATTACCTTGCATGGAGGAGGTACAAAGCGCAGATAATTGATGGATCTCGTGCAACTTTTGCATTGGGTCATTGTTCATTTAGAGCTTCCCAATTTCATTTCACATACCCTGGCTGCATGTATTTGATCTCACTTGCATATTTGTAAAAAAATTACCATTTATTCAATAAATTATTTTTATTGTAAATATCGTAATTGTTATACATTAATTAAACTGTTATTGTTTCCTATAAATATTATTCTTTATTTATACTTGTACATACTTGTATATAGCGTGAAGGGGAAACGGTAGGGGTTTTTTAAGCAAAATGAAAACAAGGTGTTTTATTTCAGTATTATTTTTTTCAGTAACTTTTCGTAGGATAAATCCTTCCTGGCAATCCATTAGCTATTAGGGAATCCATACCGCTTCATAATAATCATGATTCCTTGCTGACGTGTCGCCTTCTCCACAAAACAAGTATTAATGTAGAGTGTAGAATGAAGTTTATGTCCATAGAAGGCTCTCTTTATCTCCTCAGCGTCCTTATCGTTTAGGATGTAAGTAGTGGGATTGGTTCGCTTCACACGAGCAACTTGAAAGACTTCAACGTTCCAGGTGGCTTCAAAGCCCTTTTCGAAATGCGCTCTCAGATATCCTTACATAGACACCGACACTAAACTTCCTTGCACTCCTCTTCTCTCTTCAAGATTAATTATACACTGGTGTGCAAAACCTAAGGACGAAAGCAATCTTCGCATGCTGTGACATTGCCAAGTTACATAGCTCGATGAAACGTGATCATACATAGAGGAAATGCTACGTAATGCTACAGTAGGTGACTAAACGAAATATGCAATGAGACGAACAGAAATGTCACTTTTATTCATAGGCCATAAGCTACACTAAAGTCAATACGACATATGATGGCTCTCTAGATTTACAGAAACCGAAACATGGTCCTTAAAAGGGCGTATGATCACCACGGACAGCAATGCATGCTCTATGTCGTGCTCCCATGCTGGCCACAAGGTTGGTAAGCAGTTCTTGTGGTAGAGCGTTCCATTCCTGCACAACTGTTGGATGGTCATTGGTGCATGTGAATGTGCTCCAATGCGTCTCCCCAAAGCATCCACACGTGTTCGATGGGATTTAAATCGGGGGAACGGGCAGACCAGTTCATTCGCAGAATATCCGCTCGTTCCAACAGATCCTCCACCTGCGCTGTTCGATGCGGTCGCGCATTGTCATCCATAAAATGAAGTCAGGGCCGACTGCACCCCTGAAAAGACGCACATGGGGAAGGAGTACAGTATCACAATAACGTTGACCAGTGAGCGTACCGTGTTCAAAGATTTGGAGATCGGTGCGCCCATGCAACATCATGCCTCCCCAAACCATAACACCCGTAGTACGAAAACGATCATGTTAAAAAAGTTCCTGGGTTCATTACGTGTTCCCACCTCTCGCCAGGTGAGGGAACGTCGAGAATCACCACTTAGACTGAATTTGCTCTCATCCGAAAAGAGCAAGCGACCCCATTCCTCGTTGGTCCAGTTTTGATACTCTTGGGACAATAGTAAACGGTGCCGCCGATGCGCGGGTTTCAATGGAACACAACGTACTGGCCATTCGGCAAATAGACCACCTCTGTGTAGTCTCCGTGCCACTGTGCATCGTGAGACTGCGTGCCTAGCTGCCCTGTTAAATGTGGTTGAATTGCACCCGCTGCTTGGTATGGATCCCTTCTTGTCTGTTGGACAATGTAGCGGTCATCTGCTGCTATAGTTGAGCGTGGTCGACCACCACCTTTTCTTGGAACAGCAGTGCCCGTGGTTTGGAAGGTTCCCCGTGCACGTGAAACAATGCTGTGAGGAATACCAAACTCCTGAGCAACACTCGTCTCACTTCACCCTTCTTCCAGTTTCCAGATGATTCTTCCTCGTGTAAAGTCATCCAAATGGTGTCTGCGGGCAATGTTGCAATTAAGAACACCACTACAGTGCACTGTAACAGCTCGCTAATTGCCACACACTGTCTTGTCCTGTTTCGTCAACTGCCCCGCCTTACGGAACCAGACCCATTTAGCACTATAGGCTCGCTACACTCACGCCATGTGACATCCAGCTTTCTATGTATGTGTGAGGGACCTCTGGCAACATGCTCTCGCACCTTCATCTACTTCCACCAAGTAGTTAATTTGTTATGTTACTTTACCCATTCCGTCCTTAGGTTTTGCACATCAGTGTACTTGTATACAGTCAGCAGAGAATCATTGATCAATGCTTCACTAGGCTTCATGTAAATGATTGAATGGTATCATTGTATTTTTCAATGATTGTAGGTAAAAGATCTAGCCACATGTATGATCCTTGAACTACAAGCCCTCCAGGTATTATATTCTCTAAGATTCTTATTAAGCTTTCAACAGCTGCAGCCTTCACGTTGCTATAGGTGCTATAGTGACAGATATCATACTTTGATATCGATCTTTTAATGTGGTGTTATAAAATTCTTTTCCATTATCGCCCTGGATGTTCGTGAGCGGTAATTCCATGTCTTCTAGTATATATTCCATAGCTTTTGTGACCTGAAGTCCAACCTTGGCCTTCAATGGTGTTGCATAAACCATTTTAGAGCAGAGTTTGATCGCGATCAGGAGTAATTGAGGTTTTTGTTAATTCTTGTATGACCACTCATCTCAACCAAATCGATGTGCACCAAATCGTTTAGTCTTTGTTGATAATCTTTCGCCGTAAGAAGTCCTTTACGGCGGGAGCATGGAGCTCTGCTGCTATATGTTGCTTCACTGACATCATGCTATAATCCTAGCCAATTTCAGTTCTTGAAAACTCTCTTGAATTTCGTTCGTATGAATGTTACTGCCAGCGTCTTTTGATCCAACGAGAAGTCTGAGCCGCTTCACCAAATTGGGATCATTCCTGTAGATGTAGTCTTTCTATGTGTGAGTACCTTGTTCTTCTCATTGTAGATTCAAGCCCTTGTCTTTCTTCAGTAGAGGTCGTATAATGCTTTTATACTTGTAGGAATTGCCATTTTTCAGTTATCCTTGTTTATTATAGTTTTCGCGATGAAGCCTAAGTACTTGACTTATGGAGGGCCTTGCCCCTATGTCTGTTATGGTTTCAGCGATGAACTTTGTTGCTTTCAGTATTTTGTTATCTGTATTCAGATCCTCTAGTGTTAGACATGCATTTCAAGTATCCTCTTGAAGATGAGGTCACTCACTCATCTTGTACGTTTCATCGCCTACTTCAGCCTTATTATTGACAGTCAATTATCTTGTTTCCCAGCATGGAGCATCCATCCTCATACCACACGATAAATGTACCAATTTCATTCTTTTCTTCTTTCGAATTTACTTCAGGTAAGCGGAAATGTTGCCATCTACCTCCTCTTCGGGCGTAGAAGTAGTAATCTTTATTTTTGTATATCCGGTGTATCTTGAACTGGTTCTGTTACTGGTTGAAGAGCTTCAATCTCACTCACTGGGTTTAGAGCTGCTGTTCCTTTATTGTACGTAACGTTTTTCTTATAGCCCTTATATGTTTCTCCACAGATTCTTTATGCCTTATAATATCACTGTCCATCTTGAAATTACCTTAAAATCTGTTTCTCATTTAAGCCATCTCCAGTTGCAACAGGGTTAGGGAAGGTTCCAAATGACTTATTGTTTATAGCAAAAAATGTATCTGCTCTTACATTACAGCCTGTTGATTATTTCATGCAGCAGGCAATCACCTCTAGCTTTACAGTTGATTTGTAGTAATCGAGCCCCGTTGTTAACACGTACCTTAGCGAACTTACTCTGAAAGGCTTTGTTTGCAGTGTAATAATGAGCTGTCCTCTCATTTGCTATAATATAGAGTTTATGACATTCACCTGTGATTTAAGAGTATTCACATTATTCATATTTGAGGTGAGATATTTATCCATGAAACTCTGACTGCTTGTAGTCGT
Organism: Deroplatys truncata; assembly: GCA_030765065.1. NCBI lineage: Eukaryota > Metazoa > Arthropoda > Insecta > Mantodea > Mantidae > Deroplatys > Deroplatys truncata. Next base: position 530,203,762 of record CM060990.1, on the reverse strand, counting down.
TTCCCTATGTTTTCTTTTTCATTATTGCAGCAATATCTTTACCAATAGAAATAGTCTTCTGTTTAAATATTGCTGAGTCTCTTGTTTCCTTCCTACAAAGTGTTTAACAAACGATTTAGTTGTTGCATCAATATCATCTTTCGGTCTACTCTCTCTGTTATCCTTGGTTTTTTTAAGGGAACGTTATCCCTTGAATCAGGTAGTGGTGTTCTTGCATTTATATAGTCTAACAGATATTTCTTATTCTGCACATCATAATCGTCCTCGGGCGGTAATAATATATATTCATTCTAACTGTGACCAGTATGATATTGTATCCAGTGTCTCGTTTAAGTGCATTTTACTCAGGTATTTCATTAGAGCATGATATTTTCGATCTATTGAGTTTTTGGTGTGGTTCCTAACCATAGTTTCAAGTTCACCCATGCGCTGAATTTTTTTTTCTGTGAACCCTTGCACTCGATTTTCAGTAGAAGCCGTAAGCCTATCTACATAGTGTTTAGTGGTTGTTCATTGCCTTCCTCTGGATCCTGAATAATGCACAGTCTCTTGTTCTTGTGGCTGCCTCTTCCATCTCTTTTTATGGTGAATTACTGAAGTGCTCTTTTAACAGGAGTAGTCCTCTGTGATACAAATCTGTCAATACTCATAGCGAACTATGGATGTTCAATTTATTTCTTTTCTGTTTTAATATATACAACAAATCCACTCCTATATTGACTCTCATTGATGGGATATTTCGCAACTATCACCAAGTGGTGTCTTCCTTCTGATGCGCTCTCCCAAACACCTTTGCACAACTCTTTAAAATCAGTATAGGACACGCCAATGTTTACACAATACTCATACATGTGCTTCAGGATAAAACTGACTTGTCTGAAGAGTATAATCATGTTGGTATTATCGTGGAGTAAATGTTTTGGTAATTTAGTATAGGACTATACTAAATACATAGCATTCATTCCGATGGCTGCCCCTAATGTAAAAGGAGGTGATCTAGCCTTGTTTTTCAGTATTGACGTCATCAAATATAAATACTTAATTTTCTTTAGCTTCTTTTTCTTTCTCCATCCTTATAAGTATTTACTTGTATCCCGTCAATGTTTTCAAGTAACTTAATGAGGTATTAATACATTGGTTGATAGAGACTTTGAATAGGTGTGCAGGTTTTCAAAACCTGGACAATTCTCGTAAAGCAGCATGTTCAATAATGCATTTGTATTCGCTGTACTGGAGCTGCCTAGAATAAGAGCTCTGACATTAGCAGGAAACAGCTGTCTATGGCGATTACGTCTAAGGTCATTTTCAAAGTCTAACACCTGAATTTGCAGAGAGAACTCTTGCTTCATAACCTTCATGTTCACAAGTAAATTATGAAAAGCATACTTATTGTATGTATATATACATGTGTAAACTTAGCAGTGTAAACTTGTAAGATTCCATCTCATATAGTAAATGAGAACTGAAAGCCAGCTACTTATATAGGCCATCTCAGATCGCCGGATTAAAACCGGCTACTTACATCAAGTTAAAATGAAGGTGAAAATTTCCGGAGGCTGGGAGTGCCATGGCAGTTACAACTTCTTTCATTACATCACCGGCTGCCAAGCGCAGGTGTTCAAGATAGAAAGGAGTGCGGATGGATACAAGTTGTTTGATGACATCACCACCCGCTTGGCATTAGCGCAGTTGTGTAAGATCAAAAGGAGCGGGAGAGGAATGCAAGTTAGGACTTATTTGATGATATCACCCCCGCCAGGTACAGGTGTTCGAGATGAAAAGAATGGCGTAAGAATCTGTTACATGTCGAGACCTCTTCATGTTGCAAAAGGGAGTTTTGGAGAGGGTTTTGGCGCGCAGGAGTCAGGCAAGTGGTGGGGAGGGGCAGTGACCATTAAAATCTTAATCAGGTTTAAAGTAGCTATGAAATGGCAGACCGCTTTTTCGGTGCCTTTACACACAGGTGTCAGGCCTTTTAACTCGGGTACATTGCACATGGAAAGGAAATCTGGAGGAGAGTGTGGTTTCTTAAACTAATCACACAGGTGTCAGGTACTCGAGATGATCAGGAATGACGTGGGAAGCTGTTACATGTCAAGACTTGTACAGGTAAAAAAATGAGTTGGGAAAAGGGTTTTTAGCACCCAGGTGTTAGATGTCAGGAATTCATATAACGTAGGAAGCATTGCACGCCTGCAGAGAACTCTGGAGGAGGTGATGGTTTTTTATTAAGCATGTGGGTGCCAGGTGCTCGAGATGAAGAGGAATAGGCTGGGAAGCTGTTACATGTCAAGATTTATACAGGTATCAAACAAACGAGTTGGGAAGGGGGGTTTAGAACACACACGTACCAAATGTCTGCAGGTATGTTTCCAGGGGTGGGGGTTTGGGCCTGTGACTGTTAATATGCTAAGCAACTCTAGAGAAACTAGAGGATGGAGTTACTACTTGTTAAATGTATTCACATGTATACAGGTGTCAATTGCCACGTATTCATGTGAAAACCGCAAACTGTTCGTGCAAATGAACAAAGGATTGGATAAACTGTTTTAATTAAGCATGCTGGTGTATCTCAAGGCGGCGGGGAGTCGGGCAATGACCTTCAATACGCTAAGCGGGTTTAAAGAAACTAGAGACGGGGAGAAACCTTCAATTGTCATGTAAATTGTATATAGGATTTAAAAGAACATTGGGGAGGACACCACTTTCTATTATCATGAAAATTGTGTTGAAATCTACTTTCGGGTTGCAGGTGTGGGGACGGGCGGTAAATGGGCTTTAATTAATGGGTAGTTATTTAAATTGGGTTTATATCGCCATTGTACAACTACTTGTTGCGCTTATAAAACAGCTGGTTTCGTTAGTTTTGATACGCCCCTGAAAAATTCATAACTTGGGGAACTCTAAAATTAGCAGTTTAAGGTCTATGACTCATAAGTTTAAAAAAATGTCTCAGTTGTTTGGGTTCAGCACCTAGATGATTTCACATACACTGACCCTAAGATTAACTATATGCTTGATAAAGCGACAATTAGTCTATCCACTTCGATATATATATACCGCATGAGCCTCCTCATACTGCGGATTGGTAATTTGGCAACCCGTCATTTTACAGACGATGCGAAATGCAAGTGCTGCACCGTATTCACCAGCCCACTGATTAGTGCTGTGGTGGTTCTCTTGTAGACCAACAGTTAACCTGCTGGAACGTCATGGTGAAAGTTGGAAGTTCAAATCACGCCTGCGACTAAATGACATATTTATTCATTTCTGTTCGTGTTTCCAAAACGTTCTAGCAGATCATGATTTATTTCCGAATGCACTAGTAAGTGGATTTGCCTATAAATAAGAAATTGCAGACGTTCGTGCTCATTGTGGAACAATCTTTCCAAATAGAGAGAATCTGGACATGTTGTTAGTATAAGGGGAAGCGTAGCAGAATGCAACAGAGGCACGTCGCCTATGCCAACACAGGTTTCCGTAGGCAACACTTCCTTCATATCACACGTTTTGGCGAGTTGCGATCCGCCGGCCAAAGACCCCTCAACACTTCAGGGAACGCATCATCTTAGCTTGCCGTGACATTACACCGGCCACGTTGCGCTGGGTTAGGCTGGCAATAATGGTTAAACTGAGATATTGCTTCCGTCGGCATGGTGGCCACTTCGAAAGCCTATTACAACCACATGGAGGAAACGGGTAAATTGTAAAGTTTTATCTGTGTGATGGTTCGACATGATGTCGTAGTCAATGTTAAATGCACTACTTTGGGAATCAGAAACAGTGTATAAGACAGCACATCAACGAACAGATCATCATGTCTGTATCCAAGCAACGACGGATCGTGTGACTGACTATGTCATTCAGCATGCGCATTGTAGTACGGGGGACATTCACAAGCATTTCTATGTTAGCCAGTCTTCCGCGTGGAGAGTACTACAACATGCAAAGTTTCACCCTTATTATCTTCAAGTACACCAGGAGCTACTGCAGCCAGACCATTGAGAGAGTGATGTTTGCTAGGTGGATGTACTGCGTTATTTACAGACGAATCAAGGTTCCACAACACAGGCCATGTAAATCCCACAAATGCATTACTGGAAACACTCTAAAACCACATTAGATGCGAGAGGTGGCATTGCAAGTCTGGTGACCTTTCAACGTTTGTACTGATATATTCATCTAATAGGCCCGTATTTTTATGATGGCCTGCTCACAGAGAATCGCTAGATCCACTTCCTAAAACACCAGCTGCCTACTCTAATAGATGCCGTTGCAGAACTGACTAACTATGTGGTACCAAAATTATGGGGTACCAGCTCATTCGGCCCAGTCGTGTAACTGCTTATCTCCATGCCACCTACCCTGAGCGATGGATTGGACGGCATGGATCAATAGGGTGGCTAGCACGCTCATCAAGCTCAATCCCATTACATTTCTTCTTATGGGGTTATCTTAAAAATATCGTGTACCAGAAGCGGCCAAAGACCCCTCAACAGTTCAGGGAACGCATCATCTTAGCTTGCCGTGACATTACACTGGCCACGTTGCGCCGGGTTAGGCTGGCGATAATGGTTAGACTGAGATCTTGCTTCCGCCGGCATAGTGGCCACTTCGAACGCCTATTACAACCACATGGAGGAAACGGATAAATTGTAAAGTTTTATCTGTGTGATGGTTCGACATGATGTCGTAGTCATTGTTAAATGCTCTACTTTGGGAACCAGAGAGGATCACAACGATCATAATATGGCCCGCAAACGTTATCTAGTTTGTATGTGCGTACTGCATTTTGTAAACTCAGAACAATCTATTGGCTTTCTTTTGAATGAAAGAATAGCTATAAGTAGTAAAGTATTACTTTATGATGCCTTATGTTTGTAAGTTGTAATTACAAAGTTATATGCATTTATTTATCATGTTCATTTAGGAATATTCTAACAAGTAACAATTTGTGTTTTAATGAAATTCACATAATTAAACTAATCAAGCGAAACGAAACCTCCATGCCAAACCATCAGTTCTCGTCAAATTTACTAAGCATAAAGAGTACCATCAGGTGGCAGTATTTGAACCTGGGATCTTGACCACTGAAGGCCAACGCGCGCACTGTTGCGCTTGGAGTGCAAATCACTGCACGCATAGCAGTGCAAAGCAATCATTTCGGCCAAAATTCATACGACGCGATGCAATGGACAGTGTTTACGGCATAGCGTGTACAGCATCGGGAATGCATAACTTCTCAATCCGCAGGCTGAGAATACTCACCCGGTATGCATATATGTCCGATTTTTCTGGTTCCAAGGTGGAAAAACGATTTTCGTCCTGTCGTTAATTATAGGCATTTAAATAAGAACTTCAAGCTCGAGACAGCTCATCTACTAGACCTTTACACTACGGCCTATCAGTTTTCTGAGGCACACTTGTTTAAAACTCTCTTTTAAATAAAGATTTCACAAAATTCCCTTGGCAGAAAGTTCTAGGCATCTAACAGCGTTTGTTACACCTTGCAGATCCTATGAATTTAATAGAGTTTCTTTGATTTAACTACTGAGAAGCAAGTTTTGTCGGAACTGTTTGCATAATGTCTTTCCCGATAACAAGTTTGAATGCCAGTACCATTATTTGGACGATCTTGTTGTCTATTCAACTGATTTTGAGACACATCTCCAGCAATTATGAGAGGTGTTTGCCCGCTTACAAGAAGCGGGATTGTCTATCAGAAAATCGATGACCAGCTACGTCTGATTTCCATTCCGGGACATTTGGTGTCTCCCGCGGATATCAATATTGACTCTGACTGTAATAACTCTCTGAGAGAGTTTACGGCTACTAAAAGTCTACGCTCTTAACTAGAATCATTCCGATAACAAATTCCTTTCGAATTTCATATCGAGCTTTGTCGCAAGAACAGAAGCGTTGAATCATTTCCCTGTGTGTGGACCGCGCACCAGCAAGGGGTCTATGATGATTTTAGGGACGAAATTGCTAGTCCTCCTGTATTAGTACTTCCTGATTTAAAAACCATTTATTTTGCAAACTGATGTCGCAGTTTTGCTGCAGGATGTTCTTTGTAGGCCGCGTGCCATTAATTATACTTATCGTACACTTTCAGCTGCATGGCAGAAATTCTCCATGTACAAACTGGAGACTTATACTGTAGTTTCTGGACTGGAGAAGTATCGCCAGTACCTACAGCATGCATCGTTTATTCTGGAGTTATAACCAGGCGTTGACTTGGTCGTTAGAATCACCAAAAGATTCGTACGATGAGGCGCCTTTAAGTTTACTCCTGTACATATTCGAGGTAGCGATAACGTCAACGCATTAATTCGCGTATTTGCAGAGCTATATATATATCCTTCAACAAAATTCTCAAACTGTACAAGAATGTCATATGTGTGTCTCCTTTCTGGAAATGTTTATAAACGTTTCTAGTATAAGCAACGTGATTCTCATCTCCGTGAAATTGCTCTACAGCTTGAGGCATGTACTTCTACTCCTCCATATCACCTTCGCGATCCTCTTTTGATAATGCTTTCCAAGTTTGGTGGTAAATGCAAAATAGCGTTACCTTAATCTATAGTTCCAATGGTATTTTACTATTTTAGTTGTTCTGCCTTTAGGGGTCATCTTGGCATTCCAAAAATTGGCAATAAATTCCGTGAACACTTTATTTGGCGGGAAATGGATAAACAAATAGCTACTCGCGTTAAAGGCTGTCTTACTTCCGCTATTGCTAAGCCAACCCCGTTTACTTCCCGGAGAGTTCTTATATCTGATGTCACTTAAAACTGCTTGAAAAGTTATTTGTCGATTTTATTGGACCATATTTCAGATCTGTGAAAGGTAATACGAATGCATTAGTTATTAAAGACTCATTTATAGATTTGTCTGTAGTGCACCGGTGCTGGGTCTACCCCGCGTTTCGTGACAAAGTTGTAGTAGAATATTTTTGCAGGATTTTGGCGTCCAATTCACTTTCCATTGTTTTAGGCCTTTTGTTTTGACAGGGAATGAAGAATTGTACTAACGCCAATATTACTCTAATCCATCATATGCGTAAGTGTTAACCGCAATTTAGAATCTCCTCTTATTGCTTTTTACCATGAACAGCACAATAAATGGAACATAAATAAAAGCAAGTTTTAGCTTGCCTTAAATAGTGCCACATATGCGTCACATCAGACTATCCCGTTTTAGTTCATGTTTGCATTTGATCCTACTTCACCCTTGGCTTATTTGTTGGCTTTACACAACCTATTAGTCGAGGAATTTACACGAAGCAGAATTGGAAAGAGGCGAGTAAGCGAAATGTTTGAAAACAGACATGATTAAAATCAAAGACTGGGTTCCTACGCTGTTGGACAAACAGTTATATGCAGAAGCAATCCCATAAGTTCAAGGATGCATGCTTATGCAACTAAGTTATCTCCGCGATTTTTAGGCCCATATCTGATTACGCGCATACAGAAAGGCTTTGCAGTCAAACTTTGTGATCCGCGCGCATGTAATGTGAAGCAAGCACAAATTTGGCAACTGAAGGCTTGGGCGCCAAGAAACCTGTAAATATTTTTTTTAGCATTCACTATCTGTTTAATTCTGTTTCCATTTTAATGTTTACATTCTCATTGCTTTGTGTTCAAGTTACTGTTTATGTTGTGGTTTCAAATGAATAACTTTATTTTCCTTATCGCTCCACCTGGCTGCGTGATATGTGAGCAACACTGTGTACGTTTCTTTTTTCTTATCTCTTTCTTGTTTTTTATGACTGGTCATCTCATTTTCTGCTTTTACTTGTTTACTTTCTCACGCTGTGGTTGTTCTTGATGCATGTGTTCTGTGCATTGATTAAACTTCTGTGAACCAAATTTATAAGCCCTTTAAGGGAATAATATTTCCTTTGTAGCAATATTCTCTGATTTTACGGTGCACCCTTCCAGTGTTAAAACGCATAAAGTACCACTTATTATATGAAATGAACTAGGGTGATGTCATGATGTGTGATAATGTTGGTGTGAAAACGTTGTCGTCATGTGTTCCTGTAAATAATTTTCTCAGCTTTATTTAAACAGATATTTATTGTTCTTCGGGGCTGTTAGTTGCTCAAATTATTTAATCGCTCTTATATATGCTTGCAGATCCTTTCTGTTATGTTTGTCCTAATGTTTCTCTCTCCCCCTCTCTGCTCCTTTATGTTCCACTTACCTCACGTATTCGCTCCAAGAGTTCGGTTTCTGTGGGTATCTGCCTCTTGGCGAAGTAGGTGACTTTCGTTTGTCTCACATTTAGTTAGCATGGTGATGTTGTGTGCATTGCGTGTGAGGATCGTCGTGCGACTTGGGTACTGGCGCTATTTGTGGGTGTGCTCCTGGATTCCTCTTCCCCGGCAGTTTCGTTGATATCTTTCACCCCGCCCTTCATCTCCCTTGCGATGTGAGAATCCATTGTTGCTGTGTGGTTTGCATACTACACTAGATAGTCCACAGCAAAAAAGCTATGTATTCCAAGCGCCGCCTGTGGTGGTGTACTCCTACATTTATTAAAGCACCGTGGCAATTGGTAGAAATTGTGAGTTGCGCCTCTGTCCTCCCCCGAATCGTATGAGCTACCGTGATCGGCTCGGTGCCGCAATGCGAATATAATATGTTTCTAAACTTACCTTTATCCTTAATATTTTCTTATTTTCTTTTCCTAACTATCTAAGAGGGTGTTCTGGTAATTGGGGAGATTTTACTGATTAACTTTAGTGATTCTCGTAACATTTATTATCATGTGAATCTCTGGTGAAAGCACTATGCTTAGGTGCGGCTCCATATTCAGACCTTTGTTTTGTTTTGGTCGGCAGTGCTTTAGTCCCGAGACGAGGTTGACTTGCTGATTCGACTCACCGCACAAATGCCTCGGTTCTGTGCTTTTACCTGTGCGTGGTCACTGCAACTGAAAGGTGCGGGTTTAGTTTCTAGATATTTGGGTGTATATTGCTAACGCAAATAGTTTTTGCTTTGGTCACTCCGCTCGTTCACCTTTCTGTGTTCGCCTCCGTATTCCTTTATTAATTTAGTTTATTGGTGCTGAGTGTGGATGAAATTATATTGTAAGTTTAAGGAATTTAATTTGCCATTTTTGTGTACACAGGTTGTTTCCGGACCTCTGCGACAAACTCAGAGGAACGATAGATCTTGAAGAGGGGAACATTTTTTGTCAAGCAACCACCATCGTCCGATGGATCTTTACGGAGATGTTAACCCCTGTTTAAAGCGTATCCGGGAGGATAGATTTGAAAAGCAGAATCAGTACACTTTAACTCTATGTATGTATACAACCGCTGAATCAAGTGACATCGCCCCTTTCTTGTCCCTTATGTCTGGTTAGGTTTGGTAGATCTCAGACGCATAGCCCCATTTAACTCAGTGTTTGTGAACAACAGCTCCACGCATGCCACCTCCAGAAAGTGCAGTCACTGGGGCCGAAGGACTTCGCACCTCGTATTCAGTTTTTCCTTTCGTTTCTGCAACGAGGTATCGCAGATCCTACATTTCTCGGGCACATTTTGCTTAGCAATGAGGCTTGCTTGCCACGAGACGGATACTTCAAAAGCAAGAACAGCCACATCTGGGATGTTGGGAGCGCTAGTGCAGCGTTCGTTAGACATCACCAGTTAAAGTATTCCGTAAAATTCTGGGCTGAAATTGCTGATCACCTGCTGGGATCCTCAGTTTTAGCCACCCCGTTTAAGTTAAATTAGGGTGTGCGTCTTAGACCTACTAAACCTAACCAGACGTAAGGAACGAGAAAGAGGCGATATCACTTGATTCGGCGGTTGTAAACAAATACAGAAAATGTAGTGGCTGTGCCTCTCAAACCCATCCTACCGGATACGCTTCAAACAGGGGTGAATAACTCCGTAACGATGCGTCGGAGGATGGTGGTTGCTTGACAAAAAAATGTTCCTTTCTGCGAGATCTATCGTTTCTCAGAGGTTATCGCAGAGATCCTGAAACATCCTGTAAACCTGGGTCATGTGTTCGCAACTGTTAGTCTTGTAGGTATGTGTTAAATTTAGAGTAAATTTTCAATGGGTTTGTATAAGCGGATATATATCGTATTTCCTTCACACTGTTGTCACAGTAATGCGGCGCCAGCTACTATAGCTTGGACTCCCGCCGAAGCACTTATAATATCCGCACAATAGCATTAAATTCTTATAGCTACAGCTACAGTTACAGTGATAGTAAGCACATACCTTATCATAAGAGATGTTCGAAAATATATCCTCAGAAAATTCTCATTTGCATTGAGAGTTCATAATCTGAAAAGAGTGAATTTCTAGCCTGATGTTTTCTTTTAGTTCTTCCAATGTATGGAGGTTTGTTGTATACGCTGAATATGTCACGTGATCGCCAGAGTCGAGTTGATTTGCTTAACTGGGTTTTGCTTTGCAAGAGTAATTGGCCCACGCTTAATATTCTTCTCTGACGAAGCATGGTTCAGTTTGTATGGTTATGTATCTTCGCAACATAACAGATATTAAAACACAGAGAAACGCAATTTTACACACGAGATTCCCTTGTATGATGCGGAAATTGCTGTGTATTGTAGAGTAAATTCATACAGAAAAATAGAATGAATGCTTTTTGAACAAACATTAGAGGCAGGGAGATACGAAATACTTACACCATTTGTTCAACAACTGGCTGACGTTGAACAGTCTGTGTTTTCAAACAAGACCTCTGTTATTGCGCATAAAGTTGATGAATCACTAAGTTTAATTTAGGAATTTTTTAAGATAGGGTAATTCTTAAACGATTATGGTCCTCCCGATTCCCCTGATTTAACCATATGCAATTTAAGTCTATGGGAGAACTTGACACCAAAGTTCATAAACAAGAACTATGCATTGGAAGAACTAAAAGAAAACACCAGGCTAGAAATTCACTCATTTCAGATAATGAACTCTCGAGTCTGAAGGAAAACTTCCTGAGAAGATGCCAAAAATTTTTTGATACAGAAGGACAACGTTTCCAGCATCTCCTAAGAAAAGACATGTGCTAATTACGATTGCATTTGTAAGTTAACTATCCGGACATGAGGCAGTTGCAAGGATATTATAGCTCTTTCGTCGGGAATCCGAGTAGAAGTGGCCGGCGCGCCATCTACCTACGGTGGCAACAAGGTGAAATAAAAGCACTCTATGTGAGATAGATATTACCAGTTCATCCTAACCCTCACCAGGAATTCAATTGCGAGTGTAGTTGTTACATTTGGAACATTCAAATTGAGCCAGTTGTGGCTCTTTCTTTCACCGAGTGGCTGTTTCGCAGAGATCGCCGTAGTTCTTTTGTACCTGCAATCATCAGCTATAATTTTGGCACCTGCTTCTTATTACGCGGCAGCCCGCCTTACACCAGAAGCCGGCTGCACCAGGTTTCTACAGCGCTCACCAGGTTGTGTCCTCTCCGCCAGTATAGGTAGCGCTAATGTTGGTTCCACGTGATCATCACCTGACCTTCTCAGTGCGTACCCCGAGCGATCCTCAAGAGAGAAAAAAGAGTGTGACAGTTCTCGACGACCAGCGAAGAAGGACTTTTGTTCAGCTTCGTGTCTGGGAGCGACCGTCTACGCACTTTTCGTCCTTGTCTAAGTTATCCATATTATGTACTTTTGGCGTAAGTAAAATTCTAAATTCTTGTACTGTGTGGAGCGGCATTTAATATCTCATGGAAGCGAGTTTATATAATATTATCGAGTGTTAAGTTTCATTTCAAAATGGCAAATGTTGTGTGAGAAGGAAAAATTCAAATGCAATCTGTTTCAATTGTAACATATCTTTGTTTCTAAATTTGAGTGTTAATATATTCAGTACCTTTCGGCTGTATGCATTGTTAATTTTATTTAAAGCTGCTTTAAACCTTGTTCAATCCCTTTAAGCTTTGGTAGTACAAAACAATTGTTACTCTGGGGGAATGCTTTATTTCCAATGCATTCTATAATGGGCCCAGCATTTTACTTTTCTGGTTTATTTTTTTAAGTAATTGTGACTTCTATGCATCGAGTACTTCTAAATCGGCCTTGCAAGAACGTTACAAAATATACAAACAGAATTTCAAATGCGAACTGTGAAGCAAGGTACTGCAAGATATATTTCTAACTGCCTTTACAAGCTCCCGTATTCTGTTACCCTTTCAACGCATAATATTGTTCAATAGCGTTAAATTGGTACAGTCTCTAGTAATTAAGTAGACCTTGTCGATCCTACATTTTGTGGCCTTCCTTCCACAGTGAAATAATAATGAATGGCTACGCAGTGCGGTGCAGCCCTACTATCCTGCTACACGCGCTTGGTAGGCATGGTACAAGCCTGGTTGGTTGGAACAGCCTTGAGTAGCCTGTTTATAATTTGAATAAATTACCTGCCTGATTTCATTCCTTGTAAATGTATTTTATATGCTGATTATATTATCTCCATCACAGCAAATAAGGTTGTAGAAGTAATTACAAAAATGAATGAAAATATGTTCATAAAATCAGAATTATGGTTGAAGGTGAATAGGTTAGTATTAATAGAGATAAATGAACACGATTTTATTCAGTTTGTTAAGTAATAAGAACGCGAAAGCTGTCGAACTTTTAGGTATTATTTTATAGTAAATTGAACTGGAATACTTATATCAAAGGGTTATGCAAAAGGTTCTCAAGAACCACCTATCTGATTAGAAAGTTAAAACTGTACACCAATTTCAATTTTATGTATATGGCTTATAGTAATGTGGTATGCTCCTTTGGGTAAACTCTACTGGAGCTAAACAAATATCTCCGTGGAAGTAAAAGGTCATAAGATTCATGAAATCTATAAAGGAAACTCAAACCTGCAAACCATATTTTAAATACCTTGGCATTATTCTTGTATATTCACTTTATATTTTATCTTCACTAATATATTCTTTAAAAAATCCTGATAACTTTAACTTGGGAAATGAAATCTGCTGTTAGTTTACCAGACAAGGAAATTGCAATTAATGTGAAAATTTAAGATTGAAAAAGGTCACAAACGAGTTTTAGATATACTGGCAAAAAGTATTTTACGAGTAGTAAACGTGCATCTGTTACTGGTACAGTAGATTTAACCACATTAAAAGTTGCATTAGAATGTTGGCTTAAACAGAAAGCATTTTATAATCATTAAGGAGTTCAAATGACTAACACTGGTGGTTTAATATTTTAAGTGTGTCTTTTGCTATATGATGAAACCTATCGCAATGTAAAATTGTTAAACGGGCAGTATAAAATATGATATGATTGGATATGATAAAAGCTCTGGAGACAGGAGTACTCTGGTATCGGCTTTGGATCATATAAACGCTATGTAATCTTCCTACAATATGACAGCTATGATTGCCGGAGAGTGCGGTTACAATCAGTGCATTGTTTACACATCCTGAAGTAGTAAGTGATATGGGAGTTTTAATTCATCACTGAATAAGTATCCACTGTTTACTGTAGAACTGCAGAGTAGCTGATTGCCTTTGGTGTAGCAAAAGCGCACACGCGAAGAATTATGACTCCTCAGAGATATGCAAGGGATATGTACAAATGGGTGTTTCAGTGGGATGTCCCTATATTTAAGCAAGTCTGTTGAATGACTTATGTTCTTCCCTCCTTCTGAACTGCATGATCTTTTCATCATATTGAGAGTTAAGATGCTCAACATGTCTACGTCGAAATTATTTATTTCGTCTATTATGTTGTTCCGCATATGCTCACTGGTTTGTCATCTGTTTATGTAAACCCTTGCCTTGAGATACCATACATAAAATAATCCTATGGCGTCAGATCTGGTGAGCTTGGAGGCCACAAGTCCTCAGAGATAACACGGTCCACTGTGAAGATGCTGAAGTGTATCATGGATTCATTAGAGAATTGGGATGTATGAGCATCCTATTGTAAATATATCTTTGTAAGATCCATGTTGTCTAGATGCTACACGAAGTCCGTGAAAATTGTTTATATATATACACTTTCTTCAAATAAAACTGTTCTAATGATCCTCTGACCAGAATTTGCGTACCACGTCTCTTCTGCATGAATATCTTACTCATGGTATACATGAGGAGTTTCTGACACCCATATTCGTATGTTTTGAGAATGTAAACAGTCTGAGGTATGAAATCAGTGCTTTATCGGTAAATCACATCACTTTCAATATGTCTGGGTTCTCTTTCCACAAATTTCATTAACCAATTGCAGTAGTACATGCCTAATTTGGTCGATTACTTTCAGCTCGTGAGCTGGTGTCACCCTGTATGATCGTAGTTTTGAATGCTTTGTTGCTCTTTGCCACATCGTCACCGACGAGCCGGTCTCCTATGACAGTTGGTATAATGGCTTCGGTGGAGAGTGAGGCAATCACTGGCGAATATCCACGAGCGGTTGCTATGGCATTAATAACTGCGGATTATGCTTCCGTTTTCGCTAACTATTGAACCGCTTACTGAAGCACCTCATAATTCTCATTCCATCATAACCACCATCAACTTCGTAATCTCATCGAAAAGCTCTTTGTGTGGTGGTAACAAAGTTGGAAATGAAATTGCTTTTAAAATAAATGTATACCCCATTTTTATGTTTATGTGACAACAATGAATTTAAATCCATCTATCTACCTTCGGGTGACACCCATTGATACTCCTTATTCGGTGCTTCATTTCCATTTATTTAAAGTTAATACTCATTTATGGATGCAGAGAAATTACTATCTAAAAACTGGAACATCCAACTGAAACATTCTGAACTTCGGAAGGGGAATATCTGGATAGTTCATGTTTGTATCATCCAACTCCTCTTACTCCATGATATAGCATAGTTTAGCAATAATCCCAAATTACTATTAATTTGTATACAGTGCTGTGAAACAAAAAATGAATCTTTGAGTGCGACTACTCGCATGTATGACACATCTAACAAAATGTTTGCTTAGAACTGTAGCATGTATGGATAAAGACTGAAACAAGACAAGGAGTACACAGGTTTAAAAATACATCTTCTAAACGTTCAGAGAGGCACGCATTGCAGGTTCGACTTTTCATTACTGGTATTTGCGGAAATGGGCAAAGAAATTGCTTTACGGGTTGTATTGTACACCTTCAAAGTATGCAGTACATTTATAAACTTCTTTAAACAGCTCTAGAAGATAAGGTCCAGAAAAATTAGGAAGTTTGTTTCCAAACGCCGGGCTGAAGGCATCACCATCACAAGCACTGTGCTTGTTTTCGTATCGGAGGTCCAACAGTATATAAACATTTTCTGTAAATCAGTTCACGCTATCTTAAGGCACACATTTTATTATATTGTAGCGCACCCTTGAGGCCGTACGCACCGCGGGGGCTGAAAGTAGGGGGAATAGGCTCAGATGGTAGGGTGCAAGGATCTGTGATAGTGTATCGGGGAAGAGAGGGGCGTCAATTGAGTACCCAGGGGTTATATTGTGGGCTAATAACTTTATTCTCGCATACTTAGACATGGCGTTGCAGTCTCAACAGAGGTTTCGTACTTGCACATTCCTTACCTGGAAAACCTTGGCTGGACTTATTTGGTCACTAAGTTAAGGGTTCCTTATTAGTGTGGGGCGTAGAAGCACTTGACGAACGTAGCCCCGGCGTCGTGGCGTTTCGGAGAGAATTGAGAGCGATTACCCTACATTCATGACCAATATATAATTATCCACAAGCTGGGCAGGTAACCCAGTGCTCTGGAAGCCGCTTCTTCCTACATTACCACACCTTTCCGCAAATAGTGAAATGTAATACAATCCACTGACCGTGGTGTGAACTCTGCGACGGGCCGCTACAATATTCCACCTGACGCAAAGTTTACTTCAAAACACATTTTATCAAAAATTAACCTAAACCTCAAACATCTTAAACATTTATATAATCCAGACACCTGTTTAATGCAGACACTATTGCACAGTGTCCGTGACAGATTCTAATAACTAGTCCAATGTATCCGTCGTTTTTGCATACATCGTGGCATTTTATCGTATTTTATTTTCATTTTGAAGCATTCAAGGTCCATTTTAATAAATCTGACGGGCATCCCACACTTGCTTCATTAGTAAAAACAGCGGAACGTGTTCACGTAGGTAAACAACGCCAACCAGTTGCCTATTGGGTATTTCCAAAGGTACAGGAATCATAGGTAAAGTTTTCAGTATGATAATACGATAATCATACAATTTAATATACTATTTTAATATACACCTGCAGTTTCGGTAGACACAGAACATAACCATAATGGTGTGCAAAAGCTAGGGACGAAAGTAATCTTCGCATGCTGTGACACTGCCAAGTAACATAGCTCGATGAAACTTGAATCATACATACAGAGAACTGCTACGGTATGCTACAGTAAGCAACTAAACGAAATATGCAATGAGACGAACAGAAATGCCACTTTTATTCATAAACCATAAGCTACACTACAGTCAACACGACATATGATAGCTCTCTAGATTTACAGAAACAGATACGTGGTGCTTAAAAGGGTGTATGACCACCACGGACAGCAATGCATGCTCTGCATCGTGTTCCCATGCTGGCCGCAAGGTTGGTAAGCAGTTCTTGTGGTAGAGCGTTCCATTCCTCCACAGCTGTTGGATGCTCATTGATGCATGTGGATGTGCTCCAATGCGTCTCCCCAAAGCATCCACACGTGTTCGATGGGATTTAACTCGGGGGAACGGGCAGGCCAGTCCATTCACAGAATATCCGCTCATTTCAAGAGATCCGAGAGAGAGTTCGATGCGGTCGCGCATTGTCATCCATAAAAATGAAGTCAGGGCCGACTGCACCCCTGAAAAGACGCACATAGGGAAGGAGTGCAGTATCACAATAACGTTGACCAGTGAGCGTACCGTGTTCAAAGATTTGGAGGTCGGTGCACCCATGCAACATCATGCCTCCCCAAATCATAACACCCGGAGTAACAAAACGATCATGTTCAAGGATGTTCCTGGCTTCATTACGTGTTCCCACCTCTCGCCAGATGAGAGAACATCGAGAATCACTGCTTAGACAGAATCTGCTCTCATCCGAGAAGAGCACGCGATCCCATTCCTCGTTGGTCCAATTTTAATGCTCTTGGGACCATCGCAAACGATACCGCCGATGTGTGGATGTCTTGAAACACAACATACTGGCCGTCGGGCAGTAAGACCACGTCTGCGTAGTCGCCGTGCGATTGTGTAACGTGGGATTGCATGCCTAGTTGTCCTCTTAAATGTGGTTGGAATTACACCCGCTGTTTGGCGTGGATCCCTTTTTGTCCGTTTCAGAATGTAGCGGTCATCTGCTGTTGTAGTTGAGCGTGGTCGACCACCACCTTTTCTTGGGACAGCAGTGCCTGTGGTTTGGAAGGTTCCTCATGCAGGAAAAAAACAAACATAACGTTTAAATTTCTTATTTGTAACGATTCAGCCAAACGTGTTTATTTATTTTGTAGTTTCTGCGCATAAACGAATCGTAATTTTATACAATTTCCAATAAACTTGAAACTTGTCTTCAAATATAGGCATAAATATTTCAATTCCGTAACTAGTATTCGTGAGTTGTTTGCTGGACGGACAAAACGTCTGTAACAATGCTCTGTAGTATCAAATGACTTAACATAAGGACTGATGTCTGTTAAGGTACATTTTATTGACAGCCTACTTAAAGGTTATATGCAGTTTTAAAACGCTCTTGCTTAACTAGACCATAAACTAACGACCATTTTATGTCTTTTACCTTCCTCTTTCCACTGTTACCTACCTGTTCATGCATGTATGATTGATTACATGACTTATTCCATGTTTTTCAATTAATGATATAATATATTATATTTAACAGCATATACTACAAGGTAGGGAACCAAAGCAGTCCCCCTGCATAACTGTTGCAGATCAAGTCATATGGTGCATATATGATGTTTCACTTTCTTTCCCGTGTACTTAATTAAAATGTAGTCAGATTTACTAACACTGCGTAATATACTGGAACCCCTGTTTATTTTGACAACATGGTCCTCTGAGAGCCAGAGACTGACAAGGATAAAACAATTTAATTCGATACTGCAGTATTAGTAAAAGCAGCCGCGGTTGGGTAGCAAAAAAGTAATTGAACGTCTTGATTTTGGTTCGGTTGGCAGCAATATCCGCCACCAGGGGAGTGTTCTGACCCATCAATGGAATATTGTTCATAAAACACTGCATTACTCTAACTCATGCATTTCTGTCGTTTTCCTGAATTTTATCATCCCAATAGCGGGACTACATAGCCCAACTAGTTAATTCCCTTTTAGAAGAGTAGCTTTTCTTGACGTACGACCTCAGTAATCGCCCCTGAGGTCTCTGGCACAACTTGCATATATTCTTCAGACGCTTTAAATGTGGTGGCTTCTAGTGTGATGTCCAGATATAAAAAGCAGGCATCAAAGCTAGAGTACCGTACGTTCTCTGTTACCTGGAAATGTCCTCCTTTTAAAAATAGAATTAAATGAAATTTTTATGGATGCTGCTTAACTGCTATGGTTCTTAGCGTTCCATTATGTATTGGTTGTGAATGATCGGAAATGTTTGCTCAGAGGATCCTTCATCCTGAGTGAGGTTCTTTAAAATGCCGCAAATCTACGACACGGCACCACCGGCTTTACTTCCCTTCTGAAGGAAGCCATACTAAGGATATTTAAGCCAGAAAAAATCCATTGCCCTCCGCGGGGTATGAACCCTCGACCTCGGGAACTAGATGCTAGCAGTCCTCTTTTTTAATTGTAAAATTAGGGTCCGGGTAGATTTTCTCCCTCAGTGAAATTGTCGGGGTTTATATAAATTTGAGACAAATCTAGGGGTGGATTTTCTCCCTCAGTGAAATTGTCGGGGTTTTATATAAATTTGAGACAAATCTAAAGTTGTAATAAATAGTTCCTCCATTATTATCGAAATATTTATATCTATAACAGCTGTCGATACATAAATAGCATATATCACCATTAGATTTACTCGCAACCAGGAAAGGGAAGAAAGTGTCTGAGCACATTAACTTGGTTATTGTACAACATAAATTATTGCTAGCGTAGTGTGAAAGAGTGTTTTCTCTCATGCAAAGTCAGTGGCCCAAAGAGAGGAACAGGTTCACTCCAGATTCAGTTGCAAATACTCTAATTGTTCAGTATAACTTCAAACACATTTCATGTGAGTAATTTCATTCCTAAATGAAAGAAAATCCCAAAGGTTTGAAACAGATAGCTTCAAATGAAAAATATAATTCAGCACATAAAAAGGATCCATAAAGGTTTTAAAATGACACTCAGTATTGTGTAAATTAAGATGTAGACTTAAAACATTTTAACTTTTGTAAAGCAGTAAAACCAGTTGTTTAGACTGGTATATCTAATGCTTTACGTTTTAAAAATAAACGTAGTAATTTTTAGACGCTCTCTTTTTTACTTCATGAAGTATATAACCCTGATCACAGGTAATTTCTTACTTCGCGTTTACATAAATCGTTAGAGGGTATTTTTGTGTTACAGATGCCGAAGCCTACAACGGTGGTGCCAGAGTTCCTGGTTTATTACAGTTTTCTCTTTATATACATAATTGAAGAATATTTTTGTACTCCAATTTAGCAAATTTTTCGGAAAGGTGCCGCAGGATTATCTCAGAGGAAGTCAATGCTTTCCATTGAAGTGAAGAGCTGTTGTTGTTAAGCAAGGTACCTAAGTTCTAAAGACTTCAAAATGCTATGTGGTACCATGTTCGGAAGCAATAATTATAACAAAACAGAAAAGAAAACTAAATACAGCCAACAATATACTTCATTTTTATCTCAAAACTTCATTTGGCTGCAGCTTTCGGAATGGATGATGGAGGAGGCAAGTCTAACAAGGTGGTACATTTGGACGAATTTGTACACATCTAGCTCATTTAGCAACAATAATAGTTTTCAATAGCAGGGTATGCATCGGTAAACATGCGTCCACTGACCCCACCAGCGTGAAAAGATTTATATGGGATGGGTTGGTAATAGTAACAATTAGAACTATAGTGCACACCAAATATATTTTATTGAGTTACGCCGTTTTAATAACAATGGCTAGATGGTTACCAAGGATGATAGATTCGTAGTGAGAAATAGTACAAGTGATAATAATGTTTTTGCTATGATGCAGCAACCACTCATGTTCATTTAATAATTTCACGTCATTCAGTGGTTATAACATACAATAGTATGTATTGTGGATAGAGCCACGCAACAAAGATTAACCTCTACACTCCCAATTCTTTGTCGAAGTTTAAAACGGTGTTAATGCATCAGACACCGCTTTGCATTCACGCCTCCTTCTAGTATTTGTTCCCTAAAGTGAAGAAAAGTATTGATCGGCATTATAGCAAAATTCTGCAAGGATTCCATTGTTCAGAAAACTAATATGTTGTACGCAAGAAACAGTCAAATTAGCTTAATTTAATTTGGAAAAAGTAATAAATGAGAAGGCAATAAAAGTGGTATAAAAGGCAGCGTCGAAGTGACAATATTTAAACGTTTTCTTGTTTTTTACTATCTGTTAGATTTTATGTTAAGAGCAAAGAAAAAAAGCAAATATCTCCTAAGATAACACAATGCAACAAATTACGCGGTCACAAAACCTTTCTTGGAGAATGTAGGCGTTGTTTATGTATGTTGACTTTCTAAATTCGAAAATGTTAATCAAGACATCGTATAACCCACAGTTTTTGCACAAATCTCATAGTTTGCAATAATGATGGTATACACGAAAACACCATATGAAGCGCATCGCTTTCAACTGTACACGTGGCGAAGTGTTACATTGCAAATGGCGCTGTCTGTCCGTCACTGTGTTGTGTTTGTTCAAGAAGGTGCGTGTTAGTGTACAAGGTCTACCCGAGGCTGGGTAAACTCTCCGAACTGTTCTTGTTATATTTGCGGTGCAGTTGTGGTGAAAAAGGATCCAAGAAACAGAGAAAGGTCCACCATTCCTATTTCGGATGAAACTAGGCGACATCAATAAAGCATGCGCTCCACAGATCGGCGTGTTGTGTGTGTGTGTGTGTGTGTGTGTGCGTGTGTGTGTGTGTAGAAGATTTACGACGGTGGGCGGCAGGAAAGAAGAAGTCATTACGATTTGGCATCCCTATGGTCTGACGGGAGCAACAGAATCATACCGACGACTGCTACTTCTGCTCTTGTAAGGTTACAGGTTTAAACAAGAAAAACAAGAAGGGCAACATTCGCTCAGCGATTTGTCCTGTTCCACATAGCCCGGATATACCTACTCAGCAGCCTCTGCAGACATTATATACAAACGACAGTGATGACACACAGTGCAGGAGACGGATGATACTGAGTTTGAAGTAGGCACAGATGAGGGCCCTCTTCTGTTCACTCAGGCAGATCTAAATGATTTAGTCAGTGATCTGGGACTGATAAAGAATAAAGCAGAGCTCCTAGCGTCAAGACTGCATGAAAGACATATGTTTACAGCTGGTTCGTCCATTACATTTTACATATAAAGGGACTTGATATTCACACAATATTCTGTTCAAAACGACGTGTTAGTGTACTGCAATGATGTACAAGGTTTGATGGGTTCGTTCAACATTCCGTACGCGCCAGCTGACTGGAGACTGTTTATTGATTCATCTAAAAGAACCCTGAGGGCAGTTCTGCTGCACAATGCTAACATGTATGCCTCAATACCTTTTGGCCATTCTGTGCACCTGAAGGAAGCACATGATAACATTAATGCGCTTCTTATTACCATTCATTATGTGGATCATAATTGAATGATGTGTGGTGATTTGAAAGTGCTGCGTATGGTTGTAGAACAAGAATCAGGATATACCAAGTTCCCCTGTTTCATCTGCGAATGGGATAGTCGGGCTCGTGACAAACATTGGGAGCAAGAACTGTGATTCCGAAGGTTGGAATTGGTTCCAGGGGACAAAAATATCCAGGGTGATCCTCTAGTGGAAACAGACAGAATACTTTTGCTACCTCTGCACATCAAACTGGGCATAATGAAGCAGTCTGCCAACGCATTACCTAAGTGTGGCAACTGTTTCAAATATCTATGTTACAGGTTCCCCAACCTGTCAGATTGTAGGTTGAAAGAGGGCGTGTTCACTGGTCCCGATATTCGGAAACTAATGCTAGATTAATATTTCCTTCATTCAGTTACTGCCGTAGAGCAAGAAGCTTGGAATGCCTGGAACGACTAAACGGTCGTGGTGCTAGGTATTCCGGGACATAGATGAGAGTATTTGTCCGCCACCGATCGCCAGTAGTAAAAACCTCTACCATCCTGATAGTGCATTCCGTATAACGTAACCACGTTTTCAACTTCTGTCAGTAAACTTTCTTTGGGTAAATAGAAACACAGCTTACTTCCTCATCAGTCTTCTCCTCCTCCTTTATCTGTGATCTTTTCGTTGAGCTTTCAAAGATATCTTTGAGTGGTGGGGTTACAGGCTGGAAATACTCAGGTATTACAAGCTGAGTCTCTGAGACTTGTATTTATGATCGGGACTTTGGATTAATTAAGAAATTCGAAAGTACGGAACTGTTAATTGGTTATTCAAGAATGAGACTTTCCAGAACGATAGACTCGATCATGACTTTACTTTGAACTCACGGATATACTATGCTTTTACTCTGCCTTTATGGATGTAACAGTGAAAATGGCGGATTTTTTATGCTGCTGGTGGTGGTGGTGGTGGTAGTAGTAGTAGGTGTTGTCGAAAATATGCAATAAATCCAGGAGGCCATTGACAATGCTTATATTCCTCGGCTCATTGTAAGCGTTACACAAAGTTCAGTAGAATTTTGTAGGGATAACGAATTCAAATATAGATACAGATTTGATAAATAGACCGTGAGCCACTGGCGATGTCTCATATATTATCTCAATGAAGGTAAAATCCTGAGGATTATCCGTTCCAACCATAATATAGTTATTAATTTCGGTGCAATACTATGACACAGTTAAGAAATAGTTTTTCCTGTATTATTCTACAATAAATAGTAAACTCTGGAGATTATCTCGGATTAGTAAGAAGGCGTTAGGTTGTGGAATGCATTCGTAACTTCAGGCACTTTTCTGGCGCACTAATTATGCAACAAAGGTTATTAAGGATTGCTCCTAGGAGCGGCTGAAAATTCAATAATTCGATATTTCAGTCAGGTTTATCTTTTAAAAAAATCAGATTAAAACTAAGCAACTCTGAATATAAATGAACAGCTATCTCACTTTTGTCATATCTATTAAAATCCATTATCGCTTTCTCACATATAAGTATACTCAACCATAAAGGCATCGTGTGCATTACCATCAGGTTTCACATTCTGAATGTCAAAATGCGCTTCTTATAGACGTAATCTAAGACAGCTGGGATATTTATAATAAAAGGAAAGTATATATGCAATATTTTCGGTTTCACGTCTTAAGATTATTTGCTACAGTTGCTGTAAAAAAGTTTTGTAATTCATTCAGAGAGAGTAGCATCAATAGTATAGAAAGAATTTTCGCTAGAAAAAGTTTGGAATTAAGTTCTTTGATTCTCAGAAGGATGTAAGTCAACAACATGCTGTGTTAATACTGAGGACCCAAGGAGGGGTCTTTCCAAACCCAAAAGCTTAGACTCTGACATATATAAAGACACATACTATTTTTTCTAACAAATGAGCTAGAAACTCCTCTAGCTTTTCCAGTGGTTTTAAATGTCCTTCATTTGTGCGTTTACATTGTAAGAATCACTGCCAATTATGTTTTCCTTCTTTCTAAACTAAAAATAAAAACTTTGCACAGTAAAACAGCCTATATATAATCCATGGATATAACGTAATCTCAACACATTCAAGTTTTCCCTACAAACACCGTAGTTTAACTCCTGAAGTTAGAGTGGAGGAGTGAAACGCAGACAGTTTGCTAAATAACTTCTCTGTTGTAATCGTGAATACGTTTTAGGCCTAAACTTACTGATTTTATTGCTATAGAGGACAGAGGTTTTGGAAATCAAGTTAGCCAACTTTCAAACTATTTCATAAAATGTGAACCTTCCAGAGTGAAAGAGAAAGCATCAAAGCTATCGCCTATGAATAAGACCTTCAGTAAAGTTATAATTTCCTAACAAAGCTCTCTATGAGAGTTTCTTATTGAAAGTGCCGCTTATGAATAGAAGCCTAACCTACTTGAGACTTTTAGATATCTCAATTTTAGTTTTATGGCATTGTTAGGCCTACATATAAATTCCTTGAGCCTTATGTTTTCACTATCCACCATGAAACTGCTGTCAAATTAAATGTTGCATCGAGTTTATAATACAACTTAAGATCGTATTTTATACTGCTAGGATATGAACTAAGTTAAACGGCAGATTGTGGTCTCGTTTCTCTAACTTTGGATCTAACAGTGTCGAAAGCCTTGGCGACAATTGCAATTCATAGTCTTGCGTTCCATATCAGCATTCGCATCCTTCAATTGACTTTAAACATTCAGAGAGGGTGTTTAAATTCTTTTACAGTTGCGATTCAGTTCGCTAGATTTGAAGGGCATTATGAGGTTGCGCTTTTGAATTCTGAAGCCTCCTTTTCTTCAATCCCAAATGTTTACCAAAGCAATAATATACTTCATTGTATCTACGATGACGAACTCAAAATCATTGAAGGTCCATAAGGAAAATACGATATATCCGACATCAACGTATTCATCAGAGATAAGCTCGGATTTGGCGAAGACATCTTCTTCATACATCATAATAAATACACCATTAACGCTGAAATTAAATGCGGCTTTGCTATTTGTTTTACTATGGACTGCTCCATAGGATCCTTTTAGGCTTCGTTGAAGATAAAGTTATCCTTGCTAATGATTTAAATGAATCCGATTTTATAGTGAATATATTAAGTTGAGTATCATACGAATCAAGCGCAGTATTGCTACAGGCTCTTTCATTGACGGTAAATGTAGACACTCTATCTATGAGATTTTCTTTATGATCCGCCAGGATATTACACCTCGCAAGAGCCTTCAAATCGTATAAATCTATGTACCTTAGCTACAAGCTTTATTGAACAAACCAGTTTTCGAATATTTGACCAGAGTAGCAGGAACATTGACTTTAAGAACAAACATAGAAGTAAAAAACTTCACATCAGTCTTGAAGGCTGTTTTAAAAACACATCGGAATGTATATACTAAGACTTGGATGCATCGAACACGGCATACTCTACCTCTGACTCTCAAGGCGTTAACACCAAGTGCTCGGAAGTTCTTAAAGACCTTGGGCTAAAGGGTTCTACAATGCATATTCTCAATGGGACAGAAGCCCCCTCCCTCCTTAGATGACAAGATCAATAAAGAAGAATATATATTTCTACCATATTATGCATCTTCCCTGGACTTTAAAGTTTAGATTAGAATTCCTTGTCAAGCTAGAGATTTACATACTTTACCTAGCATAAGTTATACGTTGAGGGTTCCATAACCTAACCTAATCGTACGACCGCTAATGCACAGCTTATCAAAAACACTATGCTGTCCTCAATCCTGTGAAATCTAATCCTCCGCTGATTGCTGGATGGAGACATCCCGATGAGGGTGGAAATGTTACATTCGGCAAGTAGTACCTCTCTCGATGCTTCTGGTTTGTGCCGACGGTCACAAGGAACTTATCGTAAACTGCAATTTTGAACTGGTGCTCATTTGATCCAAGGATTCTAGAAACTTCATTCTGGTAAATGCTGTATTATATAGCCAGGATGCTATACATAAACTTTCGCGCATTGAGTGGAGAATGTCTCTAATGGGTCTTTCTAATGCTCAAAAAGGCGAAAATTATCTAAATTCTCAGATTCAAAAGACCTCTACATATTGTCCTTCGAACCATGGATCTACATACTCATTCTGCTGTTCTACAAAGTAAATAATTCACTTGGAATATTGCAAGGACTTTGAAACCTGGCCAAGATTCGTTATTGTTGGTGCGCAAACTTCAATTTTAAACAATTAAAGTAAAATATCTTCCAAGTTTGAGAACTTTAATATCACTAATCAAAGACTATATCTCAACAGTGAATGCTAACCCCACCACGATACAAATCTAGACTTTGGAAGCTCTAGTATTGCATCACTATATAAAATGTATTCAAGGATTCAAAGTTTCTATAATCGAAAAGATAATTATCCGCCATTGAAGAGAAAGTACTTTGTTCAACATTCACCGCTAACAAATTCTTCATAGGCTGCTGATAGTATTCTCAAGAGACTGTAAATGGAGCCGTTCAACATCGGACTTGAAATTCAAGAAAGTGCAAACATCCCATCCCAGCCATCCTTGTATTGCTTAATCATTCATGATAAGATGTCCATCTACAGACCCCTAACTAATGGCACGTAGGCTTTGATTTAGTGAATATATGTAATGCAAGGAATGTATGCTATATAAGGTACATACGTTATACTAGGACTACAGTGAGTGTAGGGTTTTGTTTTAAATAAATGCAAGTTATATGCTAAAAAATTTTATTTTATTAATTCTTTCATTATAAAATTCCATCCATTTCCTCCTCCAGGTCCTTGTTCCTATATAATATAATTTATTTACAATGGATAAGTTACTTAAGTGTCTACCAATACTTACACAATGCATTTTACACCAGTTATTACGTTGTTATTTATATGTAATTCACACTAAGCGAATGGTATTTAAGCTGGTGTTCAAGAATGTAATTCTTTTTTATCCATTGAAAGCAATACTCTCACCTGAGAGCAATACTATCATCATGACACGGACACTTTTTCACTTGCAGGATATTTAGACTCTTTCGCATTATCTCCCAGTCTAACAATATCATATACAAAAAACTTTTGATTATCTGATTTGATGTAAGCTCTGAAATATCATAGTAAAATCCTATGTTTTCTTCATGAGTTTTCGATATTTTCACGTCTTACTGTACTTTTCTTATTATATTCAGGGAAAACACTCACTCCAATTTTCAGGAAGTTCTAATTGTATCCTTCAGGTATGCTTCTGTATCTTCTGATTTAGATGCTCAAATTTGGATAGCGTTCTCCTCAAGCATGAAACTTTCTGCCGGCGAAGAGACACCCATATTTACAGAGAGTGTACTGCTCTGCTATGGCGATAACTGCTTCCTTCGCATCGCGCCTCTCAGGGTCTAAGTCTTGTATGAGCACAGGAACGCACGCTGTTGTCATTCAAATTCCGGAAAAGCTAATTTTATGTTGGATATACAGTAATATCATTAGAAATAATATTGTGTATGTACTTATTTTAAACATTAATACTTACTCTAGTTTTCTCTTCCTACGTTGGTAGACACTACAATCCTCTTTGTGTAGGGAGAGTGTCAGTCGATCATGTTGCGGTGAGTTCGTGCATAAAGCATTATGCGTATAGACATTGCAGAACTCTGACATTGAGACACATGGTTGCAACAAAGACATCTTGTTAACCACATCTCTAGGATCTTCCGCTTCTATGGGGGTTTGCTTGATAAGCAGACCAAATTCACTTAACTATTCAGTTTAAACATAACTGGAATTTATAATCGCAATATAAATATATTATTTATATGTCCTCGTTTTTGCAGAACTCATACTTTTCTGTTCTTACAACCAGCAAAAATATTTGATCGTGATACGAAGGTTTATTGCTCACTATTGATTGACTCGTGAACCCATTACAGCGCTAGGTATGATAATACGTGTAATTGTGAGCCTATTCGCAACATTCACGGCAGAAATCCTGCATGCGGCCATTACAAACTCACCGAAAGAAGCCACCTGAAATAATAATTGCTTGGGGAGGCTATCTGCTTATATACATAACATCCAGCTTGTATGTTTAAGCCGGTTACTCACATCACACTTGAATGGAGAGGTATTCTGCTGAAAGAGTGGGATGTCTTGCTAATTCGAGAATACAAATGTCGTCATAGCAAGAATGGATTTAAATGTAGGTAGCCTGAATACAATGGAGGTATGAAGAATGGGTTGAGACATATTTAAAGACCCCTCGTCATTAAGACAGTAAAATTACAAAGGAGGGTTAGCACCGTGTAGGAGCAGGTTTTCCAAATATAAAGGGAGGTTGGTAAGATTAGTTGAGGCCTGCTCAAATACCCTTCATGGTTGTAACATTCAGGTAGACTAATTTCAAACCAGAGTTGGCGCTAAATAAGAAAATAAGAGGGGATGTTCAAATACAAAAGTAACTTGCAATGTATGCAAAGGTACACTTGCATTCAGACTCTTGCAAAGGGTCCCTTGCAAAGGTGCAAAGGGTCCCGGTCCGATCGTGTAAAGAGACCTTCACGGTATACCGATTGGTCCACATATCGCAAACAATATGTTTTACAATAAGTAATGTTTTAATAAGCCATTTCGTATTGTTTTAGGTGCGGGGGAAACATGACACTATTATAGTTAATATGTATTATTTATATAATATGCAGTATTTTTCCTTGAATTTCACACTAAGAAATCTATTTTTTGCATATTTGACCTATTAAAATTAAGAATGGAGAGCCTGATTTAAACATTCTGTTGGAATCCTCTCAAAATGTGGGCGTCACATTGCAAATCGGTACACTCTAGTAAGCTTCTCGAGCTATCACCAGAGTATTAACACCAATGCATTTGTAACCTTGGTAGATCTTGGACGGGCTTGGCATATTAAATATCCACATTCTGACACTCCGCCTTGATACAGGTGTTTTCAATTATACTAAGTGATAGAGGAAACCATTTCCACCATTGAACTCCACTAAATGTCTGCTGTGATATCTTATGACGCATTTCATATTTATCTGAATTCTACGCGTAAATTAATGTGTTCAATCGAATTCAATCAGCTGTAACAGTATCGTAATGTGGATTTAAAAACGGACTAACCAATGATCAGAGGGTTAAGAGTGTGTCAGCATTCTCTGTGGTGCGGATATGTGTAAATTAGGTGAGTGAGTGACATGTATTATCCAAATAAGGCTGTCGGATTTTCCTGGTCTAGAAAAAAGGGGAGGTAACACTGTCAGTGTCCTTTGTACTTTTAAAATGCGTAATTATGGTGTACGTAACTCTGTCGGCATCCTTTGTAGTCTTAAAGCACGCAAATTATGTGGGGAATAACTCTGTCGGCAGGCGTTGTGCAAGGCGTATTCCAAAACTATGGTCAGTTTGGTCATAATAACAACATCGCTCATGAGACAAGGTTTTTATTGACAGTAGTATGTGCCTACATATATACTTTTACTTTTCCACATAATTGCCGTTCACATCTATACACTTGCTGTAACGCTGCACCAGCTTCTTTAACACCTGGGCATAGAAGTTTGCCGCCTTGGACATGAACCAGTTGGTAACGCTCGTCTTGAGTTCATCGTCGCTGAAATTGTTGTCCACCCAGCTACCGTTTCAAATGCAAGAAGAGGAAATAGTCGCTTGTTGCGAAGTCGGGACTGTACGGAGGATGTTCAAAGAGCTCCCAACGTAACTTTTGAATCTTTCCTTTGGTTTTGGCAGCGGTGTGTGGGCGTGCGTGTCGTGCAGGAGGATGATGCCAGACGCCAGTTTCCCACGGCGTCGATTTTGTATGGTACGACTCAGCTTGGTAAGCGTTGCACAATACACGTCAGCTGACGCCCTTTTCATCCCAAAACACGGTAGCCATCATTTTGCGATTCGTATACGGCGATTGCCTACACCTTTTTGGTTTGGGTGAACCGGAACGGCGCCACTGCATTGACTGTGGTTTCGATTCTACGTTGCTGTACGCTATCCATGTCTCGTCGCCCGTACCAATTCGGGAAAAACAAACCATCTCCATCTTGTCTATAGCACTCCAAAGACTGTCGTACACTTCGCATCCGTTGCTCTTCGTGCTGATCGGTGAACAGTTTTAGCACCCAACTCGCACAAAGTTTCCAATATCCAAGCTGCTCAGAGACAATGCTGTACAGTGAGGTTCAAGCAACATCTGGGAATTCATCAGCCACAGAACCAATCGTCAAACGCCCATCATTTCGAAGGTTTTGGTTCACTTGCTCAAGGATGTCGTCGGTCCGAATACTGAGCCTGCTACTCCGCTGTTCACCGTAAACATTTCTGTAGCCATTTTGAAATTCTTAACACCAGCGTCGAACCAGCTTGTCACTCACTATATCCAGCCATACACGATGCATAACTCATGATGGATGTCCCCAGCTGACGATCCTTTTGCCAGCAAAAATCTAATCACACAGCGCACTTTACAACTGGTGGGATTCTACGATTGTCGTCGCCATTGCGATCTGCTCTCAACGACTGGCAAAGGCCTACTACGTCACACCAACACTGCTGTGGGTTCCTCAGGAGTCGGTATATAGTGCTGCAGGCGTGAAACGTCATTCAGGTGTACTATTCGTTAAATATTGTTCACCGGGCCTTAGTTTTGGAATACGCTTCGTATCTTAAGGTACGTAAAAAGCGGAATAATAAGCAAATTAGGGATGATGTTTGCAAATTAGTGGGTGTGACATGCAAATTCAAATGAGGCTTCCCTTTATATACAAATTTTATTTGCTAACTAGAGGCGTGGTTGATGGCACGCTTTATGACATCCTTTATAGTCTTAAATCACCACTCTCCCCCTACTTGCAAAATATAGTAGGTATATACAGAAAACCTTAGATTTATTCAAGAAGCTATATGTTATTGCAAATTTCGGAGGAAGAAGAAGGTTAATTATACATTACTTTGTATGAACGGTGGCAGATGAATACATGTATTGTGCAGAACTAATCGCCTTAACAAAAACAGCTTGTTTTTGTTTATTTGTTTGCTTATTTATGTACTAATATACCTGTGTGTTATTACTGATTAGAGTTCCAGTTACATGGAAATATCCTTAAAGTGAATTGAGTGGAGAAAGTAACAAGCTTTAGTAAACACAGTATTATGGTAGCACGGATTATAAATTTCAGATAAACGGAAAACCTTGAATAATATCTGAAGTAAAATAGAATAATAAAAGGAAACGTTCAAATTGGAAGGTGGTTGTAGTGCTTGTTAATCAGGTGAGATGTCTTTATTTTCTGTATGTTTTTGTTAGGGTTTATCCTGTGATAATTAAGCGTAATAATGCTAAGTACAAATTCCACTCCCCTGAGCAAAGTATTTTACACTGGAGAAGGTAATCTCATGATTACATAAATTTCATTATAATTATGATAAGACACTGGGTTTGAATGTTCTAACTTTTTTCACTTTAAAACTATTAACTTGAAAATTGGCACTCTTAATGTCGGCAAATAAAAAATGACAGTGCAAAAGACCACAGCTCTAGCTAAAACAGTTTATCAGATAAAACAATTAATGTTTTAACTAAGGAAAACAATGCAAATTTTCTAGAATTCCCTTAAACGTTCAAAGTTTTCAGAGAAGTGTGATAGTGCTTTAGTGCAGTGAAAATAAATGTAGGGATTAGATTGAAGTTGATGTTATTACTTGTATAGTAATAAATTTTAGTTCTTATCAAGCTGTTGGTGTTAAAAGTTTCTTTGATTCCCAGACATAAATTAACTTTTTGTGAGCCAAATAACACACCAATTATAAAATGCATATTTAATCTTTAGATAGCACATTCTATATCATGTCTGCAAATTTTCATACAAATAAGAGCAAAACTGAAATGTAAGGATAAATTTCATGAGCGAAAATGTAAAACAGAAAACAACACACACAGAAAGCATCCAGTGGGGTTAAAAAGGGGCGCGCAGGTGATTTAAACATGTCGATGGTCTTTTAAAAATTGTGGATTTTTAAACATGTTACGCCAAAATGATCCACAGGTTTCTATAGATATTTATACGCCATAATTAAAAGTCGAAAATTTTGTCATTTTCACCTAAAAGTCAGTCCCAGTGTTCCTTAAATCCCAAAGTAACTAACCCAGCTTTACTGAGTGTAAACTGGTATTAGTGTAATAAAAGCCTTTATTCAGCCTTTTATATGAGCAATAGTCACAAAGCACTGCAACTGGAGTGACATGACCAGCGAAAGTACTCTACAGTGTAGCATATCATCCCGAAATACCGGGCTTTTGGCGATGATTAGTAGAGGATGTACTTAACAAATTTAAATACAAGCTATGACAAGTGCCGCTTTGCTGTGGGTTAAGGCTCTTGAATACACTCCGTAAATGCTTTCTTTATGGAAATATAATTGTGTGAAAGTCCCGAAAGTATTTAGATCTAAGCGGTGGTTTGTACGGACAGTCTTACTTCCTATGCACGTAACTTCTCTGAGGTATCAAAGAATCCGAGCCACCCTATTGCCACTTGAAGCTCGTTAAACTCTCCGCAATCTTGCCTCATAAATCACATTAATTACTGTGGTCTCTAATAACTCCTCCGTGGCGATGTAGATTTATATTCATAACTATTGCCGCAAGGGAAATGAGAACGCATCCATCTCTCGCTCACCAGTTTCCAAGCAAGAAGGGAGAAATGGTACCCTCAATGAAATACTTTGCTGGAACTAGGTGAATCGAATTCACGGACATGTGGAGACACACTTTGGATTATGACTAGCACTCTATAAGATAACAGGAAAAACTTGCAACAAACTTACTTTTGGATTGTAGCACTTATCGCTTATAATACGTTTGTGTTGATATCTGTCTATTCATACAAAACAGTGGAATTCGCATCGTCATAGTATAAAGTACAGTTATTAAAATTAGATAATTACGTTTGAAATATCCACCAGTGCCATAGAATTGCATTTTAATAGCCAAACAGTCATAGGAAGTTTCAACGCAGTCTTGCTTAGATTAAAAATGTAGAATGTTAATCCATTTGCAACTTCTACAGATATTATTACGTTATTCATAGTTTTACTCAGTCTACGTCTAAGAACAGTTTTAATTTATCCTTTCATCGTGAATGTGAATTTAATTTCTCATTGTAAGCAAGTACAAATTGTATTTCATATACATGAAGAGCTGTAAGACATATAGGCAAGTGATTCTCATGCTCAAATAGAGATTTACAATGCTCCTGAAACGATTAACTTGTAATCACTCTGGTGGCCTTCTTTTGCAAAAGCAAAACTTTATTAAGGTGTGGATTATTACCTCATAGGATCAATACATAAGAAAACACATTCTGGAGGAAAGCAAAATAATCAGATCTCAAATAACTATGAGGAATCAGAACTTTTAGTCTGCTTAATAAGAATAATACACTAGCCTTTTTGGTTGAAACTTGAGATAAGTGATATTCCCATAGTTTTACATTGTCCATAAATATGTACCCTTTTATATATCTATACAAGGAAACGAAGTTTATACATTGTGCCCATTTGCGTATTCTTCTCTTAAATGTATCCCTCTTTTTATATGTTAATAAACTGCCGTTGATAAAATTAAGCACAAGCATTTTAGACAGGACAATCATTGGAAATTCGACCAACTTAACTATATTGGCGCCTTTCTAAATATACCAGATCTTA
Source organism: Deroplatys truncata (assembly GCA_030765065.1). Taxonomy (NCBI): domain Eukaryota; kingdom Metazoa; phylum Arthropoda; class Insecta; order Mantodea; family Mantidae; genus Deroplatys; species Deroplatys truncata. The sequence continues at coordinate 530,170,198 of CM060990.1, read as the reverse complement.
CTCATCTGAGGAGATATTTAAAACTCTCGCAAAAGCTCGAGATTTATACTCTAAGAGGCTATTCAAACACTATGACCATCTTTAAATCCAGTTTTAGTTTAACAAAACACAATTTAACTCTTAATTATATTATGAATCTTGCTTGGTTAATAATGCCTGGAAAGTTGCTGCAAATTACGAATCACATGTTAGGTGTGGTATTCCATACTACTCTGTCAAATTTCAATGTGTACACAGAGGTGTGTAGAGACGCAATTAAAAGAAGTGTAGTAAAATTTGTTTTATTCCTTAGTTTATTTAAAATGTATTGTGCATTATTTCCCCTTTCTACCTAGAGACCACACAGTGCACCAGTGGTTATGATTGTAATTAGAAAACACAGTGCTTCAGAGGTTAATTGCTTAAAATTTCAGCTTGAGGACAGTAAATAGGTATACACAATGCAGATTAATTTATGAAAATCGAAATATTTTAAATACACATCGCAGAGTTGAATAAATGGCCCCGAATGAAATTAATACTGTGAGTGGTTTAGATGTAGGATGGGTGAGACATTTGGGCTCTTCCTTTCGTTATTGTTACGAAAAACATTCCGAAAATCACATTCGCTGTAACATAACCACAAAACATATTTAAATTCCAAAAAGAATAGATGGCCCTGAAACTAGCATTGCATAATTTCGAATAAGCCTTCGAGCATCTAGTAACCACAGTTTGATATAAAGGAATATGGATGCTTTCAAATTAAATTGAACACTCCCTGTCCTTCTTTCCTTCTTTCTTTCGTTCGTAGTGTTGGCTAAATACACTTCTGTCAGTTAAATAGTGATTCAAAGAAAACAAACAAAAAAGGAACTATATAAAGAGAAGCTTATAGCTTAGTGCTGAAACTTTGCCAAATATGTACTATCTCATAGGTTAATACCGCTCATGTTGTTTACAATTACGTAAATCGAAGGATGATAGTGAACTGTCTGAGTGTTGTAAATAGGACTTTATTTTTACGACTTCGGCTTTAACATATTACATCATGTGATATCCTGAATTCAACTGTAATGTTCACTTTAGAGGTGTGGTTTAATATTTCTGTTTCGTATTATTACAGTTATTATATTCCAATATGCCAAAAGTTAAATGAAAAGGTTGGAGCTCTTTGTCCTTCCACAATCCTTCAAACTCGAAAGACGTTCTTCAAAGTTTGTAAAAGAGCAGTTGCAACTGTTATGTGAAAAGGATCCCCAGAAGGTTAGGGATTCAATTTGTGATCGCTTTCTACTTAGAATTTCTTACAGAAGCAATGTGATTGTTCCTGCTGAAAACACTGGAGCTGAAAGTGAGATTCAGAAGGTCAACAAGCGAAGAGAAATACTCGAAAAATTCAGCTAGTGAAGAGGAATTTTCACTTCTAAGTGGGGGAATTTAAAGCGTTAGTCATTTAAATAAACTTTAAACCCTGCCAGTATGAGTGCTCTTTCTAATACAAAGCTTTCCCTCATATGCACAGCAAAATATGATTTTGTAAATAAAGCGAAAAACAGATATGCATTTTATGTTACAAAGTGCAACAAACAACAAAGCTGTTTAAAGAAAAATGTTCCTCTGTAAACAACAGCAAATGAGAAGTAGATGATATTTGCTTCCTTCCCATAAAGTTCGGATGAATATAGGATAATGCCTGAATTTGGAAAGTCTCCTTACTTTACACATATTTTGAGAGTGATATTTCCAGATATGAAATATCAATGTCTCTGATGAGACACTTAACGCCATGGAAACTTTCTACAAAGACGACTATATAAGCAGGATTGTGAAAGGAATTCGAAACACTGAATCTGACCTGGAAGCAAACAAATGGCTTAGGAAACATAAGTGGCTATTTCCACCCAGTTTAAAAGCTCTTAATAAATTTATCATAAGGTAAGTGTGTTTGATTTAACCGTAAGTTTGAATTAACGAGAGTTCCATCACCGATACTAAAATAACAACAATCTTGAATGTACAATATATGTACTTGCACAGTTTACAAGAACACGAAAGTCATATTTCGGAGTTGAAATAAGTGTGAACACAGATCATAAAAGGAATTGAGGGTGTTAAGGTGTTAGTGGTTTTTATTATTCAATGGTGTGCAAAATATGGGATATTGCCTAGCAAAATGATTATGAAACATATACTGGCAACAAAAGCCTATCGTGAATACCAAAGGCATGATTACACACAAACATAAGAAAATATTCTGCAAGAAACAGACCACAAGAGGGAGAGCCAATACGATCTTAGGGAAAATTAATTGTGAAAATTACATCTGAACAACCCGTAGATTTCTCTTCCTACGCTCTAAGATACAATTACGTGATTAAGACGAAGACAAATAATTTAAAACAAAACAGATTAAGTATGAAATAATATGGGATATTTTGTTATTATTGTTGCGTTTTTCGAGAGAAACGTTTCGTTATTCTGGATGCATATATAGTTATAGGTTAGAGTAGCTTCCAAACTATGGATATATAAAGAAGATTTACTGTTAATTCATTTCAAAATACTTAATCCACTACGTAGGGGTATAAGATTTTTAAAAAAATGTCACACCGAAAATAGATTTAGAATGAAATAACTAAACTTTACTACTTTAGTGCCGGAGTAGAAGCCCTGTATGAGAAAAAGAAAACGCGTGAGAGAGGAAATCGGTGTGCAATGATATTCTATAGTAATCAAAAACTGTGGCAGGTAGAATGTCCAGAGGGATATGAGCTAAATGGGAGATGTGGATTTATACAGAAAAAGAGAGGCGAAAATGGGGAGCAATGTAAATTTTGTAAAACACCGGTAATCATGTATACAAACGACAACAGAACATTACTTGTAGAAGTGTTGGGCTGTGGCATGTTAATGGACAAAGTGGATTTCCCAGACGGGCTTGAATTAGACTGGAACTTGACCCCTGAAGAAACCGAGCTAGTGGTTGCATACAGTGTTGTAAATGAAATGAATTCCTACTTCTCAGATAACTTTGTGTATGTGTTTGGGGAATTGCAGACGGGGAGTGGTACGCAAGCTTCGGTGGAGGGAGAAATGTGTCAGGTAGGGTGAAGAGAAGTTCCAGATGGTCAGCTGTGGACAAATTGAAAATACAATCGGAAAGCAATGGTGGGGTTGTAGGAGAGGGAGGCGATACTGATAAGGGAGGGAAGATATCGGCAAGTACCATAAGCAATGCACAAATGCAGAACATGAGAAAGGAATGCAAAACCAAGGTACATGGAATAAGCAGGCAACTAGAATGAGCGAAAATAGAGAGGGAGAAAATTGAAAAGCAATTGCAGAAAGCTGTTCATGATGTCGGAAAAATGAAAACGAGGATGGAGGAGCGTATCACAGATATGACGAGTAAAGAGAAATTGGTGAAGTAAATTAAGGAAAACGTAAATCAAATAAATGTGGAATTTATTGGGTTGAAGGAACTGATGTTAAGGTTAAGAAAATGGTGCTTAACTGATGAAGGAAAGTTTGAGGAAGATGAATTGATAGAAACATATGAAAAAGAAAAGCAAGGAGATAGTACTGAGGGAACTGACGGGGAGGACTTTAGTTATGAGAGCAAATGATTGAATGGGGGCGTTAAATAGGAAAAAGTTTGAAACAACAACAACAATAACAATAATAATAAAGTTTTAGAAATATAAACAAATGAGAATTCGTACCTTTTTGAAGATATGGAGATCTGCATGCAACCGCCGCATGTATGTAGGCACTCACACATACACACTCGCACAAGACTGAAAACACCATAGGGATGTGTAGGTTACGGGAATATAATATACCTATCAACTAACTACCTAGAACTGCAGGTGCATCTAGCTAATGTTATACACTTTAGAAAATGAGTATTTACTGGGAGAGAAATGATGAGAGACAGAAAAATAATGTTGACGTATCTATGGAGCTTTATTAATAAAACATTAATTAAAAACAATATCTTAATAAATAATATAATTTAAATCCATTAGTGAATGCAGAACATTAAAAATTAATTATTGAAAGGGATTAGTTTAAATAAAGAAATACATAAGTAAATAAATAATTATATATACATTGGATAGGGATGAATTCTGTACATGAAATGTTAAAAATGATTAATTTAAAGAATAGAAAGTAAGTAAATACATAAATAAGTGACTAAGTATATATATTAAATAGGCCAAATTTGAAGAAAAAAACAGAAGAAGATGGCACTGAGCATATACATAGATGGAAGCACCAAAAACTTTTCAGATGATAGACTTTCATGCTGAAACATTTGGAATCACTCACACCGGGTGCAGTGGAAGCATTCACATTTATCTTCATGAAAGCATCCACAACGTGGGCAACACCATCAATCACCTAATGTGCAGTGCTTGCACTTGCATTCTTTAAATGTAGATGCCGGAAGAGGTACGTAAGGATTAGGTATATTATACATCAGCCACACCCGGCGTTCCTGACACTCTAGGCAGGTCGGGTTGAATTTTGTGGTTAAACAAGAACGGCCTAATTGGTTGCACGTGCTGTTGCATGCACTCCACTGACATACACCGTTATGAAAGGCGCCATCGAGCTGGTGATCGCAATCTCTGCACACATTAACATCGCAGACGTGACCAATATGCCCATATTTAGGGTCTAGGGATAGCCTGAAAAACGGACACCACAAGCCTGACATACTTGAAACATGTTATAAAAATAAAACAAAGAAAATCAAATATGTATATCCCTCAAAAAAGGTAAGTTAGGCTTACGACAGATTCAAAGATATAGGAAGTTGAAAATTCAGGTTTAGCCTAGGGATGGATGACGCGTGGCGGCCGCTGATGCTGCGGAGCCTGAGGAGGAAGAACCTGGTATGGAGCAGCACGACGACGTGGAGGAAGACTGGCCAAGTGATCCTGTTAATACCGGAACAGGTCGTACTGCTCCTGATACCAGAAGATATTCCTGGGCGCCTGGGCTCCAGTGGTACCCGCGGCGTATCGATGGAGCGGCGACGCACCATGTACGTAATTACTCCAGTGATACCGTAGGAGGTGCTCGGACTCCTCGTCTTCCGAGCGCAGCTGAGGATGATGAAGGGGCTCGTCTGGTAGCGAGGGATCTCTGTCCAATACGCTACCTAGGTCGAACTGAGGGTGTTCGAAACGCCCCGACGACCCTTCGGATAGATTATCAGCGCCGCTGAAATAAGTCGTATCCGAGTCCCCAAATGCGACCGGTGCTGATGGTTGTTGTGCGGTAGCTTACGAAGCTGTTACGTCTGAAAACGACGACGATGGAGCGTCCAAGCTAAACAGCTACAGTGAAGTCGAAGCTGGGGTGGAGTTTCTACCGGCTGCGCCTACCGGTTCACGGACTCGGTTGATACTAACGCCTCCTCGGAATGTGATGTTGAGCTCCGCGAACTTGGGGCTGCGGAACAGCAGGTACAGGCTCTCCTGAAGTAGGGAGTCGTGAAGGAATGATCTTCACGGCCGGAAGCTAGTGGTGCGTCGGCCTCGCTGCTGTTCTCGCCCTCGCTGAAGGTAGCGTACCACGACGTATTGTACAGCTCACGAAATTCTTGTGCGATGCAGCTGTACGGGCTATCACTCCTGTCACTTACCATAATGAATGTGCACTGGAAATCTATATAGTATATATAGGGAATAAAAGCAACATGGCTGAGTGTAAACGGAAGCGATAATAGAAATACAAGAGAATATTATAAGTTACCAATTGGTTGCGATGGGAAACACTTTTAAAAATTCAACAGGAAGCGCAACAGATTGCGCGGACCCTAAAAATTCCACTGGATGTGAACCCAATGACAACTTGGGGCGTTGTGGTAGGATAAGAAAAATTAGCGCTAATGACATCCGGTTACGAACTTACACACTTGGAAGCTGTGGTCGCGATAAGATGAAAACAAAATACACTGTGCTATAAGTTTGCACATTGGCAAGAGTTTGTTCGCTAGAGAGACATGCTAGGATGATATAGAAGGAATTATATGCAATATAGGTTCAAAAATAACAAGGACTGTAATTTAAATAATTAGAACGTGAGAAAACTAAGGGAAGCCGCAGCTATAAAGCGTTCTAATTATTTAAGTTACAGTTGCCCCATTCTCTTGGGGTCCTGCCTAATAGTACTTGGTTTGTCTTCCATTTCTGATTTTACCCATAAGCGTACAGGGGATGGCTTTGAAATAACAGCCCGCAGACAGCCCCTTCAAAATTTTATTCCGGGTTTTCCGAAACTGATGTAAGAGTTAAGCCTATGCCCCAGGACGCGAACACCCATCATTGGCAACGAAATATGTTTAACGATTTGCTTAACTTTGTGAAAACTGAATTGTTAGAAAGCCAGCCAGGTTATATCGGCCTGACCATACACGATTCGCGAAATGAATTTGCACCACTTAGCACGAGTGTGCGAAAGTTTGATCAGGTGAATACCAATGTGCTTTTTGCAAAGCATAGAAAACCATGTGCAAAGAAAAACAGAATGTATAATGGGAGGGCCTTTAACGTTAAATTGCGCGTGAACAAATGAGATTTCTGGCAAATGCTATAAACCATGTCATGTTTGCAGTAAGAACAAGGGAATTATTGAAATTAAAAGCAGAGATGACATGTGTTTACCAAGAGCCGTTGCAATGGGGAAGGCTAAGGTGGACAAAGATATAAACTTTAGTGATATTACTAAATACGAATACTTGCAAAAAGTAAGGGGCGTTGCATTGCACAGAGGTGTAGCAGGTAGCATAAGTGATGTGAAATGATACACCGAAGGGTTACAGGCATACAGCATTACTATTTTTGGCGATCATACCGGAAAGAACGTTTCGTTCAAGTAGAGTAAACAAAGCGAAAAGTACATAGATATTATAATGCATGATGGACACTACAGCGCCATAGTGAACATAAGTGTGGCGTTTTAAGTGAAGTTTTACTGTCACAACTGCAACTACTCATTTTCAAATTCTACGGAATATTACAGATGTGACAAAATCTGTTCAAAGTGTCACATGCGGTGCAGACAGCCATTTACGCAATATGTGCGATGTAACATGCATCATAGAACTTTTAACGGACAAACGTGGATTGAGAACCATCGAAGACCTGGAAGGTTTTATTCTAAGGGGTGTGCAGTGTGCGAAATCGAAAAGGTGTGCTTAACTTGCAACAAACTATATAACACTAAAAATAGGAGAACTGCTTCACACCTGTAGAGAAATATTTTGGTACGAATTGTAAGGCACATGTCGAAGCGAACCGTTTGTGTTGCATACAGCCGTTTCTGTCAAAAACTTTAAAAAACGATTTTCTTTTCATATTCATATACTTTGAATGCACACAAAATGCACCGTTCCGAGGTAGGGTAGACGTGTTCGAGCATGCGCCTAACCTATGTGTTATGTAACAACGTGTCCGTTCTGCACGGACGATGAACAGGAAATGAGGTATTGTGCGCAATGCGGGGTAAAGAAATGGGTTTTCGCGCAGAATCCGGTAAAACAGCTGTTTGACCTCGTTACCGATGCTAGGTATGACAGATGGGACATCATCGTTATTGAGCATAACCTAAAGACCTATGACGGGCAATTTCTTTTAAAACATATATGAGAGAATTGTATTGGCGTCCCGAGCATATTATGAGTGGCACAAAGATATTTGGAATACAGTACGGTAATGTGACGTTTCTGGACTCGCTAAACTTTCTGCCAATGCATTTGTCTAGGTTTTAAAAAACGTTTTAGCTGCGCGATAACAAGGGGTATTTTCCGTACCTTTTTAATATTGCGGAAAACAGACATTACGCAGGGCCTATTCCCGAGAAAAGGTATTACTCGCCCGACGGAATGACACAGGACGCTAGAATAGCGTTTGAGCAGTGACATAAGAAACAAAAGGTTTTCAACTACGTCTTTGACATGAGAACCGAAAAAATTGTAGCTTATTGTAGGACGGACGTCTTACTGTTGAGCCACGTAGTGCGAAAGTTTAGAAGGGAGGTTTTAGAGGAGAACGGCATCGACCGATTTAGGGAATGTGTGACGATTGCCCAGGCGTGTAAGAACGTATACAGAAAGTCATTTATGCCAAAAGGCAAAATGGTCATGATACCCGGAGGTGGGTACCTCCAAGCCAATAAACAGTTGCGTATAGTGTGAATATGGCTGACTTGGCTGGAGCGGCAGCATAACGTAACCATAATACACACTATGCGGGGCCGAGAGGTGTACATTGCCGGGCACAAGATGGACGGATACAGGAATGACAAGACGGTCTACTTTTTTCACGGTTACTTTTTCCACGGATGCCCAAGGTGTTTTCCAAATACGCACGCCGTGGTGTACTGCTCGGGAAACGATACCATGGCCTCGAGGTACGAGAGTACTGTGAAAGTGACCCAAAAGTACCGTTCCACCGGCTACACCGTTCTGAAAATTGCGAGCGAAGCTTTAACGCTATGGTGAAGGCCAACGAAGAGCTGGCCCTGTTTGTGAAACACTATCGCACGCCGGAACCTCTGAGCCCTAGATACGCGTTTTACATGGGCCGGACAAATTGCAAAAAAAATGTATTTTGAAACGACTGGGGACAACAAACTGCTTTATTACGACGTTTGCAGGCTGAATCCGTAAGTCAACAAGACCAATCCTTACCCCGTGTGTTATCCAAAAATACGCTTGGACAACTTTCCTCTCTTGGAAACCATGCAGGGAGTAGTCGTAAAGTGCAAGGTATTTACTCCTCAAAACCTGTGCCACCCCATGCTGCCTGTACGCGTGAATGCAAGCTTATGTTCCCGCTGTGCCGATCATGTGCGGAGGCGGAAAACCAGCAGGGCGAGTGTGACCACGAAGTTCAGGCCAGCGCTCTATCGGGAACCTGGGTGATTCACGAGTAGAAGGTCGACCTGGAGGAGGGGTACCGAGTGCCGGAAATGTTTGAGGTGTGGGAGTATGGCATCGTTCAGTACGACCCTTACACTTGAGACAATCGTTTGTTTCAGGACTACGTCAGCCAGTTTCTGAAGATAAAACCGAAGCGTCCGGCTGGATCCCCAATTGCGAGTCTCCCACAGCAAAGGAGGACTTTGTGAGGGAATTTTACGAGCGTGAAGGCATTACCCTGGACGCGGCCGCTATTGCGCACAATCCGGGTAGACGAGAGTTGGCCAAGTTCATGCTGAACTCCTTTTGGGGAAAATACGACCAGGGGGACAATCTTCCTACCAGCAACGTGATAAAACAGTACGGCAGGCTCATCAAGGTGCTTAGCGACCCATGCGTAGATGTGCAAACGTATATACCGGTAACACAGGACTTTATGTACCTTGTTTAGAGGTGCTGTCAGGCAGAGCCCGAAGGTCAGCCTCACCCCTAAGGTCGTGAGAACGGCATACACTATTGGGCATGCGCGGCTAATTTTGTATTCCTACATAAATCAGCTCGGAGAACGGATATTCTTTTCGATACTGACTCCGTTATTTCTTCCTTTGTCCCTGGACAGTGGACGCCGCCAGTGGGTTGTTTTTGGGATACATGACTTATGAGCTTGAGAGATATGGAAAAGGGGCCTACACTTCTCGATTAGCCTCCTCCGATCCAGCGAGCTATGGCCTCGAGGTTTTCTGCTCCGAAACGGAAAGTACCTTCTCGATGTGCAAAATTAAGAGCATTACTATCAACTCTGGCAATCTGCATTTGGTAAATGCCGATTTGATTCCACGATGCCGTTCTCCAAAGCAATGCCAATGTCGAAAGGTTGCGGGGTACCCAAATTGCTAGAAAACCTCTGTGCAACGTGGTATGGTCGTCACTAATTGGGTGTTAGCAGACTACGTCACCTGCCGTTTGGTTTCAAAAGGCGTCGCCAGAGGGATTAAAAATAAACGGTAAGTGGCGCAAGCCTCCATTGAGGTTCTTCTTATGCTTGAAGCCGCAATGCCGAAATCTCCTGCCGGGAAGGCATGTCCGAAACAGCTTACATTCCCGTGCACCATACATGTGGCACGTCCTTCGCAATGTGGTAAATCGACATTTGTAAAAAGGCTTATTCGAAACGCCGGTATCATGTTCGATAAGCCTTTGCGAAAGTGCTGTGGTTCCACCCTGAGGAATACTCACCCAAACTAAACAATCTGCCTTTAACCTGCGAGATGCACTCAGGTATACCGGATCTGAACAGGGTAAGGGAAAACCATCTTGTTCTAGACGATTTAATGTATGACGGAGACTGCATGAACGTCTCTAATTTCTTCACCCGAGATTCGCATCACAAGTGCTTCGGAGTTATAGACATTTTACAAACGTCCTACCGCAGGGAGAGAAATTTCGAACGATGTCACTAAATGCAAACTCCATCATCGTGTTCAAAAACAATAGGGACAAGTTGCAAATCGAGAACATGTGTCAGTAGCTGGACCCTAAGGACTCGAAATTTCTGTTGGAGGCCTTTGAAAAAGCGAGGAAAATCCCTACGGTTACCTGCCAATCGGCTGCACGCAGTACACCTCTGATGAATTCAGGTATCGAACCGGCGTTCTTCTCGCAGAGAATCCTACGTATTTTGTTGCCAACAACCAGCACTGAAAACAAAAAATTTAATACAAGGTGTTCCATTGGCATGGATTCATTCCGAAGACGGCATGGCCGGCAAAAGTATGTCGATCGCTAAATTTAATAGTCAGCTTATAGCGAGGCAACATGCTATTCTTGCGGTGTTGGCCAAGGCAAAACCCGTATTGCAAAAAGCACTGTTGCAGAGCGTCAGTCCGGACACTATAAAGGCCATTTCCGAATGCATGCTTAACGTGGGCAAGGGCAATGTGACATTACCTCAGAGGTGTCTAAATACTTTAAAAAGGCACAAACCCTTTTGGAGAAGGTTAGTCGACAAGAAGCTTGCTCTACAGAAAAAGAAACGCATTCTGGTGCAGCGAGGTGGATTTATCACGCCATTTCTATTACCTGTTCACGCTTCCCACTGCTGTGCTCTTGTCACAAAGTGTGTAAAATAAAGTACGGTTGCCAAGTCCCCATCGTTCCTCAGCCCCAAGCTGTGGATAGCCCACATTTGGTAGACAAGAGTATTTCCAGTTTGGCAAAGCAAACTAATATGGTGAAGCGAGTCAAGATGTCCCCTCCGGAAAAGTGGCGCCTAATGAAATATAAATTGGGAAACTACCTAGAGCTAATGGCACAAGTGAGGAAGCCGTTTATGGCAACTGAAGATAACGACGACGATACCGTCTATGAGGATATTCCGGAGAAATTTTAACCAGAGCCCGATTTGGAGGAGACTGCAATGGCGTAAGCAGCGCCACTGATAGAGAAAATAAAAAGGGAAGCGAGAACGGAAAAAGGTTCTAGCAAGCATAAAATCAAGCGCTTATAGTCCGATAAAACGCTAGAAGCTCATACGGAAGATTCGTTGATTCGCTTTGCGTCGCCTAACAAAAATATATACGACTTTAGGAGACGACGTTGGGAGCCCCTGTATAAGGAATAAAGCATAAAGGAGTAGATGGTACTAAAGCGAATCTATCACACCCCGAACATTATGCAAGATTTGCCTGTTCGGCAAAACTTAAAATGGCCACGGATCTCTCCAAACTAGATATCCAATCTTTCCTGGAAACACAAGTCAGTTACACCTATCACAAACGGGCAAAAAAGTGCTACCCCACGAGATTTTACCACCGGACCAACATTGACGATGTTTCATAGGCGGACCTAAACGTGTTACACAGCAACAAGGAGCATAACAAGCCCTACGTATACATCTACACCGTCATTAATGTATTTTCCAAGTTTGCCTGGACTGTTCCTCTAAAGTGGAAGATAGAATCGGAACTCGTTTTGGCGTTTACGCACATATTCGCCGATCGGGTTCCCGGAATTCTGCAAACAAACAAAAACAAAAAGAAAGAAAGAAATAAAGAAAGAAAGAAAGAAAATCTGCATCACCATTATTCTGGCATCTTGCGTCTAAGCCAGGACAAAGTGCCCGCTGATTTTGCTTCTTTTATCCGCTTTATTCCTTCGTTTACACGTTTCTTTTTCATGCGATGATATGTCGCAAATTTTCCAAGCAGCTAAACTAATTTTTACTAACTATGAGGTTAGTCCCAGAAGTTCTCGAACTGACGTATATATAGGGTTGTTTCAACCAAATGACTATGGTAGAAAGTAACACCTTTATAAAGCTTAAGTTTGAAGTTTGACTATGTTACTTTGTTTACTAATTGTTTGGCAGCCATCAATAGTGACCTCTCTCAGCGAATTTGTAAACATGGATAAAACTGGTCACTGTTATGTGATACAATACTTTGATTTGAAAGACCTTAGTCCAACTAATATTAAAGTTGAGCTAAATTCTAATCAGGCGGTGTCTGCTGCTTTGTTTACAACATTAAAATATTGGGTGTCAGAGCTTAAGAGAGGCCGTACAAGCTGCCAAGACGAACATTGCATTGGTCGACCAAATGAGGTGACCACGCCAGAAGTTGTGAAGAAAATCCACCAAATGGTATTGGATGACCACCGACTGAAGGCGCGCGAGCTAACCGATATCGTAGGCATTTAAAAAAGTTCTGTTCATCGCATACTAACTGAAAATTTAGACATGAGAAAGCTGTGTGAAAGATGCGTGCCGCGTTTACTGACAATGGAACAAAAGCAGCATCGTGAGGATGCTTCAGTGGAGTGCTTTGTGATGTTTTGCTGCGATAAAACCGAGTTTTTGCGTCGAACCATAACCATAGATGAAACATGGGTCCATCACTTCACACCAGAGATGAAGGAATAGTCAAAACAGTGGATTGAAAGGGGAGAATTGCCTCCAAAGAAGGCGAAGACAGTTCCATCTGCACACAAGGTGATGGCGTCAGTGTTTTGTGATGCGCGTGGGATAATTTTCATTGATTATCTTCAAAAAGGAAAAGCAATCAATGGCGAGTATTATGCAAAATTATTGCAACGTTTGAATGATGAAATCATGCAAAAACGGTCGCCTTTAGTGAAAAATAAGGTCCTGTTTTATCTAGACAACACACCATTTTACACATCCATTATCGCCATGGCCAAAATCAATAAGTTAGAGTTCGAATTGCTTCCTCATGCACCCTATTCGCCAGACTTAGCCCCCTCTGATTATTTTCTGTTTCCAAAATTGAAGAAATGGCTTGGTGGTAAAATATTTGCCAACAATAAAGAGGTGGAGTTTGCACTTTTGCAGAACTTAATGGTTCTCACTATATACAGGGAATCGAGGCTATTGAACATCGCTGGGAAAAGTGTTTCGAGCTGAAGGGAGACTATGCAGAGAAATAATGATTTGTTCCCCAAACTTTTTGTGTTTTTTTATTAGGTCGGGTACTTTTGGAATAGCCCTCGTAACTAACCTACGCTACTGTAATCCAGTAGCTTTACATGCTAACACTTTACTTTTCGTATATCAGCAGTTGCTATTTGCAACTTCTGCAGAGGACAACCAACATTTGTCAAACAAAATCACATTTTATATAGTTATAACATCCTAGTATTCAAACAAACATCTATCGTTACAATTCCAAAATGTTATCTACATCCATCATTATTTCATATGTAATACTCAACTATAACTGCTGATCATAACTACCTGTATCTCTAATAAAGCAATGAATTGATATCAAAATCTCTACTCTATCGCGATTCAATGTTCTCAAACTATATACGGGAGATGAGATTAGTTCTTCAGTTCATGTTTCCCTGCCGTACTCCTTCTATCTCATTAAAACTAACGAGACATGTTCGATATTACTCCTGGTTTTGAATATTTTGCCTTCTCTGTTACATCCCTCTTATCCTTTCTGCCACTTCTGTTCTCACCAAAGATACCCAATAATCTTTTCTTTATTTATTCTTTCCAATGATGTACTTGCTTCTGCTGCAAGTTGCATCTGTTGTTCTTCATTTTCGGGTTCTTATGAAGAATCTTTATTTATTATTTGCTGTAGCCTCTGCGATCTTCTGCAGATTCCATTATTATCATCCGGTATCATAAATCAGTGCATATTCCCCTCTTGATTCTGTAAGTATGGTAAAGTCATACAATAATTCCTACCACAGCTTCATGAAGATGGCGCAAAGGACGTGTACGAGTCAACATTTTCTATTGCACCACAACCTGCTAACAGGCGGGTGGCTAGTAAAGAAAGCCCCCTCTCGCTAAAGGTGGGCGATCACGTGCGCATATCGAAACAGAAGATGAAGTTCGCCAAGGGATACGAGCAGACCTTGTCCGACGAGATATTCGAGATCTTCGACGTTGTGCGTGGCGATCTAATGGTATATAAGCAAAAGGATCTAGCCACCGAAATCCTAGATGGCTCATTTTATGCCGAGGAACTGTAAATGGTGGCGCTTCCCCGGACCATCAAGGTAAACGGAATACCGCAGACCAAAGAACGAGGCGGAAACAACCTGCACCTGGTAAGCTGGATCCCCCAGGGGCTCAACTTATGTGAGTACGGGTGTTGGCGTACCCGGGGGTTCACGAGCCACTCATCGCCATCTTCATCGCTTCATCCCCGTCTGGTCGAGGTGGGTTTGTTCTCGTGCCCGGGGGACTCAAGGTAGGCTCTCATGCGTTCTGTGCATTTCATTCCATGTCGCACCTCGCCATCGTTTCTTTCTTCTCTTCTATTTATGCACATTTCGCCCCACGCCCATTCATTTACACATCTCTTTTACTTCTTCGCCGGCCTACCTTGCGTGCGAAACGCCCACACACTTTTACTTTCTCTTATCTTTTTATTTAAATCCTCCGTGGACACAGCCTGACGGATACCCAAGCGCTGGGTGCGCAGCTGGGTGAGTGGGTAATGGCGTCATCCCCACCACCAGGGGTCGTCATGTAGGGTATGTGTTCGTATCCGCTGTTCAACTGCAGTCCCGCGGGGGGCGCCATTGCATGAGCTGCTAACTTCTGACGGCGAATGGGTCCCTCTGTCTATGTTCTGGGAGGTATGACCCTAGGGTGAGATAGGTATAGATAGGCCACTCACCCAAGCCGGGGTAACACACGGGAAGTCAGAGCCCGAGGTCGGAGACGGTTGCAATGGTGGAGGATTTCTTTCGCTATAGAGCACTCTTTCTCCATTATAAATAACAAGCGCCGTAAAGTAGTTGCAACAGAAGTAGCACCACCAACAACTGGTTGTTACTTAGTGATTTCGCGAACTGAGGAAGGTCAAACTTTTGAGAAGGTGAACCCTTTTATTGTACAGAAGGGTATTGACGCCATTGCAGGTGCGGTTCAGTCCTGCACTCGGCTTCGGATTGGTTCATTGTTGGTTCAAACCAAATCCGAACAGCAGAGTAAGTCCTTTTTGCGCGCCTCGCTTCTCCACGGCTATCCTATCCGTGTTGAGAAGCACCGCACCTTGAATTCCTGTCAAAGCGTTGTCACCACGCATAGCCTCGAAGGTATATCGGACGAGGATCTGGTAGAATATCTTGCAGACCAGAAGGTGACAGCGGTTCATCGAGTGCAGGCCAAACGCGAGGGAGTATTGCTACACAATTGTACCCTGTTTGTAACATTTGATGGCGTCGATCTGCCCACGAGCATTTCAGCAGGGTACGAACGAATTGCGGTGAGACCCTATATTCCTCGACCTCTGCGTAGTTTTAAATGCCAACGTTTCGGGTATACGCAAGTCTCTTGCAAGAGTGCCGTTTCCATCTGTGCCTCTTGTGGTGAGCCCTCACACGATGGTACCTGTTTATCCACCCCCGTCTGCGTAAATTGCAAAGGGTCTCATTCTGCTTCATTTGCCAACTGTCCGCGGTATTTGGACGACAAGGCGATCCAGTAGATCCGGGTAAAGGAGAAACTCTCCTTCGCTGAAGCCCGGAGGCGTTACCATGCGCGCCAACCTGCTCTCCTGCGCTCTGTTACATTTAGTTTTGTGGTTGCCTCGCCAGTACCACGAGTAGATGCCGAAACTCAGACCTGGACCATGACAGCATTAACCGCCACTACCTTCCGGCTGTCCGTTTCTCGTACTGTTATCAAGCAATCCAAAGCTGGTCCTAAAGTTCTGAAGTCTCAAGGCACTGAAAAGAAGCCAAAGCAGTAACTTCGTAAAGAAGATTTTCTGAAAGACCCTCCGCGTGCGCGCGGTAAGAAATGTTCACCTTCTTCTCCTCGAAGGTCGTAGTCCCAGGATGCTCCTGGGACAAGCCGCGCTCAGCGGCCACCTTCACCCATTGCCACCCAGAACCGATTCACGGCGCTTGAATCGGTTTCTGGCACTGAGCGCGTGGGCCCTTCCTTCGAGGAAGCTATGGAGTCTGACCAACTCCATACCAAAAGCCCGAGCCCAAAGGTTAAGCAAAAGATTATTTTAAGCCGCCTTTCTAAGCAGAGTGTTCATCCCGTTTATTCATGGCTATCCTGAACTGGAATTTACGTGGTGTTTGATTGCATAGAGCGGAACTGCAACCTTTATTGCGCTCCTATTCACCTATGGTCGTGTGTTTGCAGGAGACCAAGCTTCGCCCTCACGACCCTTTTGATCTCTGAGGGTACACTCCGGTTCGCTGCGATCTTGAACCGGAGGAGGGTGCTCCTGCTCATGGCGGTGTCATGTTGTTAGTGCGTAACGACGTTCATTTTCAAACTCTCGCTCTTATGTCCGACTTGCAAGCTGTTGCCATTAGACTGCAGTTACCCTGTTTTTTTCTTTTCTGTTAGCTCTGTGTATTCACCTCCATCGTCTCCCCTCGCTCCCGCGGACATTCGAGCTCTCCTGTCCGCTCTCCCAACACCATTTCTCATGTTGGGAGATTTAAACGCCCATCACCCCCTGTGGGGTTCGCCAAGGGCTTGTGCGAGGGGAACTCTTCTTTCTGGAATTTTTGATCAGTTCAATCTCTCTATTCTCACTACAGGCGAGCCTAAGTTTCTTTCTGATTCTTCGGGTACATTTTCTCACTTGGACCTTGCCGTCTGCTCACTCCAGCTTGCTAGTCGTCTGCAGTGGAACGTCGTCGCTGACACCTACTCCAGCGATCATTACCCCTGCATCGTTTCTCTTCTGTCACACCACGCACAGCATTCCAGAGTATCTGCCCGGATATTCATAAAAGCCAACTGGAGCTTATATTCCAGCCTGGTGCATTTTGACGACCAGCCCTTCACCGACATTAACCAACTAGTGCAACAACTTATGTCTAGGATTTTCTCTGCCGCCGAACGCGCAATTCCCCGTTCATCCTCTCACCCTCGACGGATTCCTGTTCCTTGGTGGAACGAGGAGTGAGGAGTGTCGAGTTGCCGTTCGTGCCCGTAGAACTGCACTTAGGGTGTTTCGGCATCACCCTACAATTGATAATTTGGTTACTTTTAAACAATCGCGCGCCAGGGCTCGTCGCATTATTCAGGATAGCAAGAAGGCATCTTGGACTCGTTTTGTCGAGTCTTTTAATCGTTTCACACCTTCCTCTGTTGTTTGGGATAAACTTCGTCGTTTCTCCGGTAAAGTGTCGCATTGTACTGTGTCTGGCCTTCAGGTTTCCAATGCCAACATAGTGGATCCGGCTGCCATTGTTAACGCTCTGGGTACTGCCTTTGAGGCGGTTTCCAGTTCAGACCATTATTCCGCCGGCTTTCGCTCTATTAAAGACCGCCTAGATTCCGCATCATATAATTTTCGGTCTGCTAATAATGAATGCTATAACGAAATTTTCACAATGAGGGAGCTGGAGCACGCTCTTCATTGCTCTCGGCACTCCGCTCCTGGGCCGGACGGCATTCATGTCCTGATGTTACAGAACCTTTCAGCCGACAGTAAACTCTTTTTCTTACAGGTCTATAACAGTATTTGGCAAGACGGTATTTT
The DNA here is from genome assembly GCA_030765065.1 of Deroplatys truncata. Lineage (NCBI taxonomy): Eukaryota > Metazoa > Arthropoda > Insecta > Mantodea > Mantidae > Deroplatys > Deroplatys truncata. The sequence goes on along the minus strand of CM060990.1, from coordinate 530,152,282 downwards.
TCCTTCCGTTTGGCGTGAAGCCACCATTGTCCCTATACTTAAGCCTGGGACGGATCGCCAACTACCTTCCAGCTACCGCCCTATCTCCCTCACCAGTTGCATTTGCAAGGTGATGGAGCGGATGATCAACGGGCGGTTGACATGGTGGCTTGAGTCTCAGAAACTTCTAGCGAATGCTCAGTGCGGATTTCGTCGATATCGCTCTACCGTCGACCACCTGGTGTCCCTGTCGACGCATATTATGAATGGATTTCTGAGAAAGTGTCAAACCGTGGCTGTGTTTTTTGACCTGGAGAAAGCTTACGACACTTGTTGGAGGGGCGGCATTTTACGTACACTTCACGCATGGAATATCCGTGGTCGTCTTCGCATATTTCTTCGGGAGTTCATGACGGACCGCGTCTTTCGTGTACGTGTGGGCTCGGTTTAACCTAGTCGTTTTATTCAAGAGAACGGAGTACCTCAGGACTCTGTACTCAGTTTCACACTTTTTGCGATAGCTATCAACCCCATTGTTGATTGTATTCCACCTGGCATTTCATCGTCCCTTTTCGTTGACGATTTTGCCATTTATTGCAGTTCACGACGGACCTGTCTACTCGAACGCCATCTCCAGAGCTGTATCGACCGTCTCTACGCCTTGAGTAACGCCAACGGCTTTAATTTCTCCACCGAGAAATCCGTCTGTATTAATTTCTGGCGCCGAAAGGCTTTCCCTCCGCCCTCTCTCCATCTTGGGCCGGAGGTCCTTCCGTTTGCAGACGAGGTGAAATTTTTGGGGTTGATCTTTGATCGAAAGCTGAGCTGGACTTCTCACGTTTCCTTTTTAAAAGCAAAGTGTGACCGTTCTCTTAATCTTTTACGTGTTTTAGGTGGCACATCCTGGGGAGCTGATAGGACCGTCCTTCTGCGTCTTTATCGCTCTTTGTTCCGATCCAAGCTTGATTACGGGTGCATTGTCTATTCATCGGCACGTCCATCTGTGTTACGTCGCTTGAATCCCATTCATCATCGTGGTATTAGAGTCGCTACAGGAGCCTTTCCAACTAGCTCCGTACCCAGTCTTTACGCTGAAGCTGCAGAGCCTCCGCTGTCCTTCAGGTGTGAGATGCTCTTGTGTAGCTATGCCTGTCGACTCTCCAGCTTGCCTGACCACCCGTCCTTCGCGACATTTTATGAGGATTCGCTTGATCGGCAATATTTAGTTAGTTCCTCTGCATTGCTCCCTCCAGGGGTTCGATTTCGTCAACTTCTTCGGCATTTGGACGTTACGCCAGCGCCGGCCCTTCCAAGGTAGGGAAACGCGTTTTCCTCCATGGTTGCGTGCTGAGGCCCTCTGTCACCTTGGGTTATCGTCGATGCCGAAGAATGAGACCCCTTCTTTAGTCTTTAGATCAGCGTTTTTAGAACTTCAGTCGCAATTCGGGGATTTTCATTTTATCTTTACTGATGGATCTAAGCCTGATGCTGCAGTAGGATGTGCCTTTTTGTGGTGGAAATAGTTTTACATTTCGTTTACCGCGGTAATGTTTGATTTTTAGCGCCGAAATTTTTAGCATTTATCAGTCTCTTTTATACATTCAGCGGCACGAATTGCGGCACTGTTTTATTTGCTCAGACTCCCTGAGTGCTCTTCAAAGTATTACCTCGCTGTACAGGTACCACCCGCTCGTACAGCGCATTCATGACCTGCTCCACTCGCTTGGTGTCTCTGGCATCAGCGTCTCCTTCATGTGGAATCCAGGTCATGTGGGCATCTCAGGTAATGAGTCTGCCAACGCCGCTGCCAGGTCGGCGATTTTATTAGCCAGATATTTTACCTCTGTTGTTCCCTCCACAGATTTGTATGTTCTTTTGCGTAGCCGCATCCTCCTGCTTTGGAGGGATGAGTGGACGGCCCTCCGAGGGAACAAGTTACGGGAGGTTAGGCCTCTCCGGTTATACTGGGGTACCTCTTCTCGTTCGTGTCGTCGGGAAGAGGTACTTTTAGCTCGTTTACGAATCGGACATTGTCTTTTTAGTCATAGGTATCTGCTCAGTGGTGACCCCGCTCCACTCTGTGAGCAGTGTGATGTGCCCTTAACGGTGCGTCACATTTTCGAAGAGTGTCAGGTTTTAACTCCATTGCGCGTTCGTGTGGGTCTGCCTGTTGGCCTAGCCAACGTTTTGGCAGACTACGCGCGTGCTGTATGATGTGTTTTACGTTTTATTCGTGACAGTGATATTAATCTGCGCATTTGATGCGTTGAGCGTCCTTTAGCTTTGTAATTTTATTCTGTCTGTTTTAATGGAGACTCTACTCCCCAGTGGACATATGGCGCTCATGTCCCTCGCATTTCTACAGTTCTTGACACGTTTTAATCTTTTATTGCCTATGCTCTTAGTATGTTGGTTTTTGGGATTGTTGTATTGTTGTTTTTAGCTTTTTGCGGTTATTTTACGCGTCTTTTATGTTTTTGACTTTATATTTTATACATTGTAAGGGCGCTGATGACCTTAGCAGTTTAGCGCCCTTAAACCGCATCTCATCATCATCACTGGTAAGTTGGAAGGGATATCCGGTAAAATTTAACTCGGGGGTTAAACCTTCCAAAGTCGAGTCGGCATGACCAGGGCAAAGCCGTTCTCATTAACGCTCATCAGCAATGCCTCCATGGAATCCTACATCGACAACACGTCTAAACTTTCAAACATTCTGCCTGAGCGAATAGTGCTGCATGGGAAGTAAAAGCTGGCTTTGTAAAAGGAGCAATACCCGGTGAAATTCTACGTTTCCAAACTCAACGGACAGATCGTAGGCATCAAGTGCACCTTAACACTCAATCCCACGCCAATACAATATAGCTTTCAGTTACCGCAGGTCATCCTGTGCGACCCAAAAGAGCTTTTGTGAATAGCGTCAATAACGCCATGGAACGAATCTGCAAGTAAAAGATATATTCCTATAGGACGAGTTCAAAACGGTGAGAGTGAACAACGGCGTCACTCACCCATCCCAGTTACCCAACATTCCGTTCGAAGATTTCGTATAGAATGCTCTGCTTGTCGCGGCATTAGGACCCGACGAGGGGTTTATATCGGATACACCGGGGAAATCGATATATAAGCTTACCACCTCAAAGCCCATCAGAGTGCCTACGAAACAGACAGGGCGTCTGCCTTCGGACACCGTCGCACATCGCAACTGAAACAGGGCCGCCCGCAGCGGCAGTTCAGTCTAAGCTTCAGCCCAAGGATCGAATGCATCTCATACACAGTTTGCTCCTATCCCCATCTTTGGCAAACATGCTGGTTTTCGAACCCTTCACGAATGTCGTTCTTCAAAACGCTCTGTCGAGCCGTATATGGGGTTTCCTTACGAGATGTTCATCTGCTGAAATCTAGTCGTGCTTCAGATGGTCGGCGACCCCTTTGCACAGATCATCGAAAGCGTGGTGATCGATGAAAAGACGCTTTCTCCTCTTAACTGGGTGCCCCTGGTTGCACAGGATTTCAAGATCATCAATATAGACTTAAGGAATGGTTTCGGCGAGCTGCTGCCATTTGCCGACGGTTTTTCCTCCACTATAGTGCTCTCGTTTAGACCGAAGCTTCATAAATGGAACTTCAGGCGGTGATCGGTACTGCCCCAATCAGGCGGGCCAAGCGCCTGACGATCGCGATTTCATTAACCTCACGGAAAAATGGTATCAGAGGGGCAGTGGTCTATTCTCCGCCATCGGCGGTTCTTTACCACCGTTCTGCTCTTCTAAAGTGCGGGGCAAAGGCCATCGGAAAAGAAGCCCTTACGTTTGGAGCTAACATACTAGATGATGTGGCAATTTCGCGCAGCTCCCCAAAGAAATCGTTAAAGTTCAGGCACAGAGAGGCAGGATCTAATCTCAACAAACCTCGCGCACCTACCCAAGGGAATCGTTAAAGTCGAGGCTCAAAGAGGCGGGGCCTAATCTCAAGAGGAAGGCCGACGAGAAGATCGATTCCAAGCTCGGATCCGGATTGCGCCGTCTCAAACAAATAAAATGCACAACGGCCGCAAAAAGAAGCAGTCTAGACCCGTTCGCAGGTGGCACAAGGTTCAACACAAGTTTTCGTAATTGCCGAGGGAGGGATGCACATGACCTCGGAACTGGACCTCTTTAAGAACCTCCCCGTCGAGATGAACGTGGAAGAGTCCCACTTCATTTCCCTAAATCCGCAAAATACGCTGATGAAGAACACCTCCATCACCTTTCATTATTTCGGCAATGCGGACCATTACCTCAACGTAAGCTATGTCCTGCTCGAAAACAAGCTACGCATCCGAAATGCCGAGGGGAATGCTCTGAAGCCAGAAGTGAATGCCACTCTGGTGAGTAACCCAATAAATGCTCTGTTTCAGTAGATGTAGGTCTCCCTGAACAATGTCATTATTTCCCTGCCGCAGCCGGGGTACCCATACAGAACGTATCTCGAAACCCTTCTAAATTTCTCCGACGATGCCATGAACACCAGGCTCCAGTCGTGCCTCTAGAAGAAGGACATGAGTAGCGTCATGGATGCGTGGGAGATTAATGCAAGGTTCCTATATTGCCACAGCTTCACCAAAGTTAGCCATGTCGTGCAACCCATGGGGTGCCTCTCCAACGCGCTCTTTAGGCAGGATAACCTCCTAAATGTAAGCGTGACCGTAAAGTTCACGCCTTCCTCTTCGCAGTTTCACCCCTTCTCGACAGGGAAGGATTTCAAAGGTTTCGCCGACCTTCAGTCCGCCACAATGCATCTGAAAGCGGTCAGGCCGTCGCTCACCATCAAAGTGCCCATTATGCGGTGCTTGCAAAGAGCAACGCAAAGTACCATCTCAAGGATTTCAGCGTTTACTCCCTCAGCATTCCAAAAGGATCCTGCGGAATGTCGTTCAACGACGTTTTCATCATACAGATTCCTAGGAGGGTGGACGTCGCCATGGTAACTGACAAGGCCTACAGCGGTAACTACGCCTCCAATCCCTTCAGCCTTCAGCAATTTGGCACGAATTACTTTCGGATGTACGTTAGCGGCTAGTCCGTTCAATTGCAACCCGTTCAGCCCGATTTCGACAACGGCCATTGCATGTAATGTTTTCCAACCCTCCAGGACGGGCTCGGAATTCACTTTAAGGACGAAGGACACTCCATTTCCAGGGAGCAATACCCGCACGGTTGCACCGCAGTGGTGTTTAACCTCACTGCCGATTTGAACACCAACGCCACCTACATATAAGGAGAGCGACAGGCACGGTGTCTATAAGTATAGGCTTTGCCAAACCGCTGTCAGAACCTATCGTGCTTCTTGTCCTGGTGTAAATACATCGCACCATTGAAATAGACGTCAAAAGTTCCATCCTGCTATTATGAACACTTTCCATCTCGAGCGGTTTCTACCCAGGTGTCCTTTTAAGTGTCCTTTCTTTCGGGGAGTTCACGCATACGATCAGTTGCCCGGTACCACCTCTCTTCTATCGTTTTCTTTAGCCATAGCCATCAATACCAACCCTAGCACAAAACTGGGCAAACACTGGGTCTGCATCTTTGTCAGTCAAAGCGGTAGAGAGGGGTATTTTGACAGTTGCAGCCTCAGTACCTTTGTACCCCACATTCCAAATTGGCTGAATAAGTCTACGACATCCGTTGGACTCACAGTACTATTAGTCAGCAGGGTGACGACAGTACGTCCTGCGGGCATTTCATGATTGATTACTCTTCTCACCGCTGCTCTCATTTATCGTAAGAAACATTTTTACCAAATTACGCGTCAAAGATTTAGCTCACATGAATGACATTCTTCTTAAAACCTATACCATGTATGTCCTGCATCTTGCTCTCATCCAAATCATTTCTGGCAATCTTTACGGGTAAGTATGTTTTGGACTTCTCACTCTATCTCTCTCTCTTTATTACTCGCCCCATTTGTTTATTTTTATTTCCAACTAATGTTACTTCAGAACTCGCCTCGCCTCTTATACGTCCTGCGCAGCCCGCAAGGCAGCACCAGTGCGCCATGAACCGCGAGGTGGACAGCACTTCGCCTAGGTAGTTGGATGAAATCTGACTCCTCTTGTACCTCTATCTCACCCTTTGTACCTTCTAACACTCCTCATGTTTTTTTTGCAGCAGCAGCAGCAGCGGGATGCAGGAACCCGTCGAAGGCGAAGGATAACCGAGGTCTGTTGTTGGTCCGTTTTCCGACGCTCAAATCAAGTTCGTTAGCGTCAGCTTTTAGCCTTTGGAACCGTACCAGGTTAGTGTTTCCGTTGTTAAGTGCGGGAACTACGGCGCAGTAGTCCTAGATGCTAACGAGTGGCAGAACCTCGCCGATGCCATTCCCATCCTTAACAAACGACTACACAACGTCGAGGGTCAATTGCAAGAACTTCAGTTCATAGGCCGCATCTACGTCCTGTTTAAAGTCCGTGTTCGAAGGTGGTGATCGTCTTAAAAGAGTCCAGGGACGCTCCATTTTGATCGCAGAATGGAACGTCTTGGGCACCCTAAATAAACTCTTTAACGACATCTTGTTTCACAAGAAGAAAGAGGAAGCAGACGTGCAAAATCAAATCATGGCTTTCTACAAGTACATTCTTCACAATTTCGCCTCCAGCTTTTGACTCAATGAACTTCAACCTATTCACAAAGTAGATCCGCTCCGGCAACTTTAGAACGTTCCGAGCGGTGGAGCGTTATCTCAAAAAGCCTCTCCATTAAAACATCCTTATTCGAATGCCTTCTTCCCCTTCCCCCTACTTTCCTCTCAGTTACATCCCAACCTCAGTCTCCTCATCAACCATTGGTTGTAGAAATTACGTATCCGTGTACAGTGATGGATCCAGAGTTTTCAAGAATAAGGAAGTGGAAGGCCATTCTAAGAAGAACGCAACCTATGCTCTAAGATACGTCGATACGTCCAAAGGGAAAACCGTTTCCGTAAAGTGTCACAGCTGCGGGAGCAAGATACACAACGTCTTATCCAAAACGAATCTGCGAGATATTCAGTTTAAGGCAGACGCATGGCGACAAGAGAACTCTGACGAAGCCCTGGACGATAATGATGATGCCCTGGATCAGGTATTTCAATTTGTTCCTAAAAGGGGATTGTTTATAGTTTTCTACGAGCAGCAATACATCACCGCTGCAAAAATGCAGCAAATCATAAATGGCCAGCGCATGTGCTTTGGTAAGTACCTGGCGGTACACCTGGGCAACGAATCGGCATATATCATCCCCGATCATATCCACGTTGATTGGATGTTCAGCATGGATGAAAACAGAGCTCTAGTGGAAGAGAACGACGCCGCCGCATCCATCCGGGATGATAAAAGCAACATCTGATGGTTGCACCATTTAATACTCAACTCTCGACATGCCAAGGCCGGAGTGCGCACCGCTTCATTGCTAAAAGCGCTTTCACCGGCAGTGCCACTGCAGCATTCGATCCTACTGGCGCGATACGTACAGCGGAGGCGTCTACACCGACCTACAGAGACTTCGTCTAAAAGTCGACGCTTTCCTTCAGAGGCATGCCCGGCGTGATGGCAGAGATTCCAACAATGAGCAATTCCTCGAACGGTACCGATCTCTCGCCCAACTAAAAGGTGAGAAGCTTCGCACCATTCTCGTCCACGCCGATATCGTCTTCCCAATGTATCCCCTTCGCGATAGCGATTGGTTTGGAATAATATTGTGCCTAACCTACAACGTTTGGCTCTTTATCGGTATTGCAAGCAACATTGGAACCAACAGTGGCAGAGAGTATACATAGCCGGCCCAGCCCCACTCGTCAGAAACCTCCAGTTTTAACGTCAAGGCCAGCAACATTGAGACCAGCTCTCACATTTCTTATCGCCGGACGCTATTCTTACGGTGAATGCAAAGCTTCCGGCGGATGCTATATTTCCGCTCCTTCGTCTCTTATAGTCCCGCAACGACCTCCTCCAACACACACTGCCTTTCATGTCCATCGGGGAGCTGCAAAGGGGAAGCCCGTGCAAAATCCAAGGTGTGCGTGCCATCTCCACCAAGTATGGACGCAAAATCCTAGTCAACATCAACAATCACGAATTGATTCTACCAACTAATTTCACCGCTATGTCTATAGAGAGCATCCACGAGATGAGCACCGTCACACTGTGCATGACTTACATACCAGCCCTAACCAGTACCCGGACTTCGAGTAGCCTTATTCCTCCACCGGTCACCATGTCTTGCAAGTCAGACCCTGTCGACATCCATCCCAAACCTCACTGACAGACTTCTCTTCGACGTAGATGACACCATAAACGCTACCGCCACATATGCCACCAACTGCCGAATCGTCTCACAAGAAATCTCCGCCTTTGGAGATCGAAAAATTGTTACCATCAAGGTATCCTCCAGCTATGCCAACACCATCAACGTCAGATTCAGCACCACCAACAATACGCCATCGAAAGACGATACACGACGCACCGTCTATTTGGGGCTCAACAAAGTACTCTCCTTAGACAACATCGTCACCTCTTCAGGATCCATTCCTGCTGGCGACATCGTTCACAGCAATATCATAGCACCTGTGTACGTCCCCGTAATCAATGCCGATGTCAACCCCTATTTTCCACACCTGCATCTCACCTATGTTTCCAGAAAGGAACTTCCTCCGCGCATTGATTGTAGTAATGAATTATGATCGACACTGTGCTACAATTTCCTTCAATATGATATTTGTGACAGCGAATTGTAACATTCACTAACTCTTTTATCCAACAGTACTTGTGTGCTTATATATATATATATATATATATATATATATATATATATATATATATATATTTCATTATTCATATGCACAAAGTGCTTAAATAAAACTTATACGTATACCTTATATTTTATTGTTCTCATTTTACATGCTCAAAACATTTAAATAAGGATATAATAAGTTTTACCTACTAATTAAGATTTTTGATTTTCGATATTCCATGCCACATTTTAGGCTTTTTCTTATATTGCGGAGAAAATATATTTCTCGTAATTTTAAGCTTTAGCGGCAGGATTATCGTTAATCCATACGCTTAATCCATAAGTAATACTACTGAGCCGTCCCTGGTCCCAAGTTCTAATAGAAGGCAACATCAACTAGAAATCCTCTAGTTAATCAGATTTAATTAGCTATTAAGCTTATGCGATACTCGTGCAGGAGATAAATACCTGATATTCTGTTCTGCAACACATCATTGGCATTATGGAGACTGATTTATAATGGATACCACTGCGACGGCGACGACAACGAAGGTGATGATATGATGATGATTATGATGATGGAGGTGAATTCCCTTTAATGCGATTTAAGTAAGCAGTAACTACTATAAACTTATAGTTGTATTGTTGATAACAGATTTGCGCGGGCATGATGGAAAGGAGAGAAGGGAGAGGTGCATAGTCTTTGATTATCGAATGGGAAATAAGTTCAATCTTGGAACTAATATAATGGATGACCAGGATTACCTTGTTAAATTGTGCGTAAATACTCATTGGCGTCTTTGAATGTTATTTTGGAACGGTCGTTTGCAGCCTAGTATTAACTTGAAGCTGCAACTATCGGAACTGTTAATTAACAATTTGCCTCCACCTTTAACGTTTAGGTAAGCACAGCGTAATCAGAGCAGTAGATATCCTTCCATGTCTCAGCATTAATGAAGTACAATTTTCGTGAATGTTCTTGTAATAAGTGCACAAGCGAGTGGATTGCTCAGTTACAAATGAATGCGAATATCAGCAACGTGACGTCCAAATTAACCCAGCAAGGTGGTGTCGCGGTAACATGTGCGACTTGCTTTCAGGGGTTCCGTGTTAGATTCCTGGCGACCGCTCACTCTACCTATGGGTTTTTCGTGGTTTTCTCGGCTTGGCAGGCGATTTCTATGGTGATTTATTTTTTATTACGACTCTCCTGCCCCTCATTTCCCGTACCCATTAATTTCCTTGTCGTCTGTTTCAGGGTTGTAGCACCGGGCAATGGTGTTCGGCTGGATAGTGTCTGTGGATGTTTCATTCTGACGTCGTCCAGGGACCGCACGGTGGGGTACTTCCTCTAGGTGCTTTCAGGCAGGCGCTCCTTAGGGGATTCCCCTGAGGCTTGGGGCCCAATGGGTGGGCGACGTTGGACGCGTTCAATCTGGAAATATTAGGGAACACGTTCGTGCTTGTGCCCGTCGTCATCTGGATCCGGTCGCCCTTAAGATCTCTCCCCTCATCCCCCTCCCAGGGGTCACAGTAGAAGCACATTGGGCCGGGTGCCCTGTGTGCGGTGATCTGCTCCTGTTTCAGGAGCCCCTTTCGTTTATCAGTATCTTTACCTTTTACGTCTATCTTAACCTCATGGAGCAGGTATCCTGGCAAATCCTGGGGTGTTTCGTTAAAAATAAAACAGAAGTAAATCATGTGACTGACATTTATCATATATGAAGAAGTTTAATTATGCCCAAAATTCCACTGGTTAATGCATGCTCTTATAACTTCCTAAACCTGCGTTGCACAGTAGTGTTGAAAAAAAGAGTACCGTTAACTTTTAAGACTGTGAAGTAACAAATGATGTTTACCTGGTTTTAACACGCAGAAATATAAAAATGTATCTAAATAGGTTAGAACTTTAATGTAATACATCTCTGTACTTTTATTTCCTGTGATGCAATGCAAAGAGTGGAATTTCAAGGCCAGAATATGGTGAGCCATATTTTTAAGCGTTTGACTAGTCTCCTGTTACTCTATTGATTATGAGCTTCAAATCAGAGAAGCTAGTATTTGGAAATTCATAAGTTCATCTATGGTTTTCAATGGGTTTCTATAACGGAGGAGCAAATTCTGTCCAGAGAAGTCAAACTCTTTAATTTTGTACGTAAGGGGTTGATAAGGAGATATTGGTATTATTGAAATCTCTAAGAGTATATGCAACCTTCAATAAATCCTAAAGCATAAGTTTGCGATGTTATCTTCAAATTAGTAAGAAAGTTTAAGATGTGGGTAGTTACTGAAACCTGTAAGGTAGTTAAAATTAATGCTGGACGCTAAAGCCTAAGAACCAAAGCTTTGCCCATTTCGATTGACAGTTGCAAATTAACACGTGAAGGTTTAAACATCTGGGGGAATTGTTTATTGAAAGTTACGGGAACACCTTTAATAGTTATTGGCCTCTATAGCATAAGCGTACAGATCTTGTCCCAGAAAGTTGAAACATAAGAGTAACTATAGGTGAGAAAGTCTGAAAATTATAAGTATAGCTCAAAAGCTTTTCAGGGTACTGAACTGTGGGTATCTACAGCGCTTTAAAATTAGGCAGAAGATGCGAATACTTATATAGGTTGTTGATAGGTTAGGTTCAGGTGGAGCAGGATGTTTGTGCCTTACTGATAATTTGGAAAGTATCCCAGTGGCTCAAGACGACGGTGTAGTCCTTGCTGGAGGACGAACCCAGCTCTTGTGTAGCTGACGTCGATAGAAAGAAAGAGTGGAGGTTCTGCAGATGTGAATGCTAGAAGAGTTCCTTGGGGAAGGTCTTGTTTCATGGTTATGAATCTAGGTTCACGGTGTCGGTCCATATAATGTGAGACTTGTCTTTGTACTTGGCGCTCTGCAGAAGGGTAGAGTGCCTATTGAGTAATGGCTGATTTCGGAAGATTGTGCCTGCAAAAGTTAGCCATGTGCAAGAAGTGACGTAGTTGGGATGTTCCGGGCTCGAGGAAAGTCGACAATGATAGGTGTCTTGGAGGGTAGAGGTTTAATCCCGTACTCCGATACTATGTACATCAGGAACTTCACTTGTGGTTGTCCCATAATACATTCGGTAATGTTGATACGCAGGCTATTATCAGAAAACCTTCAAGGGACTGCGGAGAGGTATAGTACGCCTTCTTGTGGTGATGCTGAGGAGATAAGAATATCATCCAAGTAGCAGAATGCTAGCAGCATGTCCCGCAGCAGCTAGTCCTTGAAACTTTGGTACGTCTGAACAGCGTTGCGGTGCTCAAAACCCACTCGTGTATATTCGTACACTCGCTTCCATTTATGCCGTCACCGCAGCTTTGGGAAGCATTCTACTGGCCTTCATAGGTGAAAGATGTAGAGCAAGGAGGGTGTGTGTGTTTGTGGCGTGTGTGTGTGTGTGTGTGTGTGTGTGTGTGTGTGTGTAGCTGTTTGCCTTTTTCGCGCATATAGTGGCATACTTTGTACGTGCACAATTCTAGCTTACTCAGATAGGAATATACAACTTTAAGCAATAGCTTTACTCGTCATCACTTATAATAATCATGTTTAAATATATAACTAAATAACACCCTGTTTTGCACGATATATCTGCAAACAAATACCTTTAATGACAACATAATGTAACACTGGATGCATTATGGTTTTTACTCTCAAAGAGGACACACTTACTAGACATTATCGGAATCATCTGTCCAATCTAAACATACAACTAAATAAAGCACTGTTTGTATGATATCTTCACGAACAAACATTTTTCATGGCAACATAGTGTATAATAGAAATACTTTATACTTTTTACCCTCAGAGAGGACACATTTACTAGACATTATTGTAATCAACTGTCCAATCCAAATATACGGCTAAAAAGCACTGTTTTGTATATCTCCATTAAAAAGTATATCAATAACAATATAATGTAAAACTGAAGAAAATTGCACCTTTTATTCTCAAACAGGGCAAATTTGCTAGACATTATTTCATTAATCCGTCCTATCTCTATTCTTGTCCAATACCTGGTTTGGTCGTCTAGTCACTGAATCACTTAGGTGCTAGAAGAACTCCGGCACTAAACGCAAACGTTCCCATATTTCATAAAGTGTTCCCAGAGGGTGACGAGTGATTCAGCGCCTACGCGGCTAAATCAGGTATTGGGCAAGAATGGAGTTTGGGCAGATATTAAAATAATGTCTAGTAAACGTGTCCTCTTTGAGAGTAAAGAGTATAATGTATTTCAGTTTTACACTATGTTTCCATTAAAAATAGCTTTTCTTGGAGATATTGTGCAAAACAGGGTTTACTTAGTTATATATTTAAACATGGTTATCATAAAAGATGGCAAGTAAAGCTATTGCTTAAAGTTATATATTCATATGTGAATAATCTTGAGTTGTGTACGTAAAACAGGAGCTACTGCATGCGCGAAGAGGTAAACAGATACACACACACCTCCTCCTTAGCATAGGTACATACTCCACCTGTGAAGGCCTGTAGAATGCCTCCCAAAGCTGCGCTGACGGTATAAATGGAAGCGAGTGTACAGACCAAAAGGTGTGATAATGTCTGCCTTAAGGATGCCTTCCGATGCTATACGTTTGTAATGGAAGACAATTGGAATATCTAGTCGTTTTCTGTGGTGTAGTAGTTACCACGCTAGCCTCTAGTCCCAGAGGTCGCGGGTTCAAACCCGTGGAGGGCGATAGATTTTTTTCGGGCGTAAAAATCCTTAGCATGGCTTCCTTCGGAAGGGAAGTAAAGCCGGAGGTCCCGTGTCCTAAATTTACGGCACGTAAAACAACCTCAAGCGTGATAAAGAGGCCTCTGAGCAAAAGTGCCGGTCTTTCACGCCCAATATAGAATGGGACGCTAAGAACCACAGCAGTTAAAAAGCGTTCATAAAGAAAACTGAATTTCATTTTGGAATATCTAGGATAGAGATTTTTTTCCCCTGCAACAGTATGCTGAAGTCTCTGATATGGTGTACTACATAGCGATCAGGAGCCATTTGCTTACTTAGCGCTAGATAGTCTCCGAATGGAGGAGGTCGAGCAGTCTGATTTCTATAATGTGTAACGGCGAGGCTCGTGGAGTTTTGTAGGTCGGAATATCCTTTCTCTACCCTCCCTTATTAGTGAGTATACAAACCTTACCTACTAAAACTTATTTTTCTATCTACTACGTTTTAATCCAAATAAACCTTTGCAGAAATAGCTACATTACACATTTCGTTATAGATACAAATGGAACAGCGATAGTCAAATTTTTAACAACTGGACGCTATACCCTAGCCATAATTTCACACTGTTTACATGCAATAACGAGAAACAATTGAATATTGACAGACCTTTAAGAGAATGACCAAGTAATGAACAATTCAAGCCATTAATAACGGATATCTCAGAAATGGTTTATGCAACAAGAAAGTTATCTGAAATAAAAAGTATATTAAAGAGATCTACATCTTTTATGTGGTGTATTTTCGTCTATCGTTATACAAGATTATGCAAATTTCCTTCCGAATGAAGAGGGCCTCATAGGGTATTCCCAGAAAATTCAAGATTTACATTTTATTGGTCGTGTAAATATCCTTAATATACATATTTTAATCAAAACCGTTAGAGCTATTTTTAGAAAACTAAACACTTTGAAAACTCTTCCATGTAAAGGGTAGTTTGGTGTGGGAATATTTTCTTGAAAATCTTCGTGTTGCATCTCTGGAAGGTACCGAAGCTAAATACCTAGTTTAGGTATTTATCCGTCTTTTCGTTTTTGAATTATGCTGTTCACATTTCTTTTATACAGGGAGCCCCAAAACATATATTTCTGGTGAAATCTCGGTAACGAATTTTTGGGTGCAATGCAATACCTTTCTACCTACTATGTATGTGGTAGAGAAAGTAAACAGAAAACGACTGACGTGCACAAATACATAGTAGTAAGGAAATCTTCATTTAATTTTCTAAGCATTATCCTATTGAAAGTTTTAAATAGCAATGCATGGCAAAGAGTTCCAATTTCAATATATAAAGTTATTTTTAAATAAATGATATATTGGTGCTCCCTTACAGCCTCACTTTAGGGAAGTGGCTAAAATGTCACATGGCATTTTCTCCATGTGGGGGAAAAAATATGTTAATGTCTGTTTCATAGCAAGGAAACATCGACAGGAAACATTTTAAAAAAAGAATTTTTGGATTCATGTAAAATCAGTTATTTATCCAAAATTAATTAGACAACTTCTTGTTATAGTTTTATTGCATGCCATAATCACCTTCATAGCAACGGCATGTATAGGTTAGAAAAAGCACAGCTTGGGCAACTATTGCAACCAGAGATGAATTTCCCAGTGCTAAGAGGACAGAAAAGTATACAAGAGGAAAGGAATTGTTATTAAAGGCTTAATTATAAAATTAGGCATATTTCAAATTCAGTGATAACATTTTATTTATTTGAAAAAAATTCAACAACTACCTACATTTGTGGACTGATTGTGGATAGGGTTGCCAGATTGAACTCGAGGCAGGCCTGGAGACCAACCAACGCGCAACGGACATTTGAGTAAATGGAGACAGAAATTGTTAAACAGATTTTTTTGTATTATTACGGTCACAATTTTTACTAACATAATATAATTAACTTACTACTACTACTACTACTACTACTACTACTACTACTACTACTACTACTACTACTACTACTACTACTACTACTATCATTACCACTAATTGAACCTATACAAACTAAATAAAAACAATAGTAAAAAATTACTGTTATAAAAGCGTACCTTATTATTCATATTTTTTTGAGGATCTCGCTGCATTCAGAAGTGTCTTGTTTTTAAGAACCGTGCTGTAAAAATCCTCACAGGTTATTTTCAAATTCATCTGAACACAAATCTCGGCTTTCACAAGTTCCGTTGACATTCTGTTTCTAGCATCCGACCATAATGTATTCATTACACTAAACACTCGTTCAACGTGTACGTTACTGACAGGAATTGCGAGGACATGCTGCATTATTTTAAACAAATTTGGTGCATCTGCTTTTTCGAAAAACTCACTCCACATTTTACAACAATTATTATCCTTCCTATCAAGATTTGATACCACCGATTTCAAAACAGTAAACTCATGATACAGTTCGTTTCCATCGAAACTAATTTTCAACTTCTTTCCCACTTCGGCCAAGTCATTAAATGAAAATAGTTTTGGTTAACATAAATATAGCATGGTCACAATTTTATACACATTGTCATTCCCAGTAAAGTTGTACCATTTATTAAGATAGTTTAATAATCTGTCGTAAACAAGTGTGCACTCTTTTACTAGAATATTCTTTTCTTCTTCTGGAAGATGTTCTAAAGACATGTTGACTTCAAACCCATAAAACTTATCCTCCTTACGACCCTCTATTTTTTTCTTCACTTCCAACATAATCCATGAACATCTGTGGAAAGTGGTCCTCTTTTTCCAAAAGTCTAATTACTTTAGAAAATACGGGTAGAGTTGCATTTAAAAAATACAGAAAACACTCTTGTAGTGTTAGTGAATACTCGTTTTTTTCATCTTGTTGTGAACTAATACATTTCCAAATTAGGGGGTGCGTTTTTTTCTTCACCCGTGCTACATAACACATCTTTAAAACTCGCCACATCTTAACAAGACGCTCCACAGCTGACTGCAAAGACAACCATCGCACAATAATGTGTCCCAATATTTCACTAGTCATGCTGAGCAAATTCGCAAAATGTGTTTAGTTCTTCAGAATTTTTTGATGATGAAGAAAAGTCTGAATAAATTTTAAGAACTAGCCTTTCTACATCATATTTTAGAAGCTTGAAACCAAATTTAGCACAATTATGTAATATATGGCAACAACAATTGGCTTTGATTAAGTTTGCGTTTTCTTCCTTTAATCTAGCAAAGACATAATTATGTTTACCGAAATTAACTGAAGCATTCTCAGCTGAATAAGAAACTGCATTGTTTAGTGTTAAACCATTCTTCAATAAAGTAGATTTTAGTTTATTTGAAATGGCTTCTGCATATTCGTTTACATCTTCATAAAAATCAAGAATTTCTTATATTTTCCTTCATCTTTGGAAAAGTACGTTACAACTATCGGGTAATGTTTTTATTGCCCTTATTTGAAGCGTCTGGACCTAATGAAAACGGAACACTTTGCTTTAATTCGCTTAGTAGCTTCTCTTTAGCGTAAGACAGAAGCACATTTTTTACTAAGGCCTCGCTTTTAGTTCGGCCGCATCTTACTTTCGTTGCTACGGAAGAGTCTCTGAAAACATGTAGATATAATTTATTGCCACAGTCTTGAGAATTGTAAGAATGGTGGTGTTTCACACCATGATAAGTCAAAGTTAATTCCGTTGCAGTGATTTTGTCATTTTCTGCAGAAAATTGTGCTGGTAAGAATTTAAGAAGAGATTGATTTTGCTTTTGTGTGATAATATTCGCTTTGTGTCTTTCTGATTGTAAATGTTTATTCACGGCCTTCACGCCGTCATATTTAACAGTAAATGAGATCTGCATATTCTGCACTTACACATGCACTCGTCACTATCAACTTTTTGTAACCACTCTTTATAATTTTTGTCCTGCAACCATTCTTCACGGAACGAACTTACATATCGCCTCTTCATTTCACTGTTATTACTCATAACTTACTATCACAGAACAACAAACTATTCCGAATTATTAAAGGTCTATCCACTCACGATCCGACCGTTCCAATAATTTCCGGTAAACTGCCAACTGTCTGGCGACAATGAACGAGCGAACACAAAAAATGACGTTGCCGCGGCTTGTCAGTGTTTCTTTAATAATGTGAGCCGAATACTACAGACGCAACAATGAAACGTTGCCAGAATAAGAATAGAGACATAGCGCTTTGTTACAATTAGAAAGTAGCATTCGAACCAAATTATACAAAATGATTAATGAGTAAGGTGACATTCAAGCCCGTAGATTAAAGTCATTGTCCCGTATACCCCGAGAATTCATTCCAAACCCGGGCACTCCGTGCGGCGCCCGGAGATCTGGCAACCCTAATTGTGGATGAAGTATGATACTCCATAGAGATGAATTTATTTCTAAACAAACTAAGACATGTTGTGAACATATTAAAATCATATGAGGAAGAAAACTGTACATAGTATGAAGATTTAAATTTAAAGAAATTTCTTTCAGAGTTTACAAGAACATGCTAGATATAAAATTCTTATCTAGGTGGGTGCAGCTCACCAACCATTTATTTATTTATTAGTCTGGCGCATAAATGAGCTTGCCTAGTGACACAGAATACGCATAGATATTTAGTGATTTTAAACAAAAAAGCTATAAATGAATATTACAAAAACTATGTTTTACCATAAATCATAACAGTTACATAAAAATTCAAGCTATGATAAAAAGAGTTACAATGATTACAAAAAACGTGCAAAAACAATAAAGATCGTAACCAGAGACCGGAACGTAGGCAGAATGCCTTTTTAAATGTGTCAAATCTATTTTCAATTTGAAAGTGAATCTGCACGAATTATACCCTTGTGATTGAAATGCCACAGTATTATGTTGCCTTTTTCTGCCTTTTTAAATATAAAGGCCTATTTTACGAAATAAATGCTTTTTGTTGCCTTTATTTCATTATGTATCTATTATTTATTAGTTATTAAACATTTCCTTGAGCTACATTTTATTTCAATAACCATTAGTCCGTGACAATGAAAGTTAGTTCGCCGAGTGTATATTATTGCCTTTAAGTTGCAGACAACATAGGCGTCCTTCATTCGCTTCCTTATTTTCTTTGCAAGAATGAGTGCTGTCACGCAAATAAATGTATACATAACAGAATGCGTTTGAATTACTGCTTGTTTTTATTTTAAAAGGCAATGAGTGCGGGTCTAACTTTGTTTTTCTTTCAGTTTTCATTGCGACGTTGTTGTAGCTAACAGCAAGATGCCGAAATTCAATGTTTCTTTACGCAGTAAATTACAAAGTTACGTTAATACTTTTGGATACAACGTATTTTGTACCGACGGTAAAGTACTCACATGCAAAATATGCGAGCAGTCAGTAAACTACAATAAGAAGTATTTTATACCACAGCATATCGGTACAATCAAACACAAAAATGCACTTTCCAAGGCTATTGGGGACAAGATTTCTTTCCTTCCAACAGTAATTGCAACATCGAGTCGAAAATCCCAGTTTGCATTCGACTTATGTAAAGCTTTCCTCAGCGCCGGAATCCCTTTGTGGAAATTACAGAATCCTTCATTATCACAGTTTTTGGATAAGTATACTAACTAAACTGTACCTAGCGAGTCAAGTTTGCGAAAATGTTACTTAGCCGAATGTTACGATGACGCAATGAAAATCATTAAAGAGAAAATGAAAAATAAGATCTGGATTCCTATCGACGAGTCAACTGATACCATGGGTCGTTTCATTTAGATCCTACAGGAGATGAATCAATGAAACCATTCCTGCTTACAACAGAGTGTCTTGAGAAAGCCAACAATTCAATTATCGCGCAGTTATTCACCAGTCCATTAAAGTTGCTATGGCCTGAAGAGATTCAATACGACAACGTCTTACTTTTCATCAGTGACGCTGCACCATATATCAAAAAGGCTGGAATATCGTTAAAAGTGCTATTTCCAAACAAGCTTCACGTGACCTGTGTAGCATATGGCTTTCACAGGGTGTCAGAAGAGATACGATGCTTGTTTCCGGATGTTGACAAATTGATTTCCAGTATTAAGATCTTTGTGAAAGCCCCATCAAGAATCCTGGCATTTAAATCCATTGCACCAGACGTACCTCTGCCTCCCCAACATATAACGAGTTGGGAGACATGGATCTCAGCAGCACTTTACTACGCTTCAAATTTCCAGAGTATAACTGAGGTGGTGGTGAACGCTCTGAAGGATGAAGCATCTTCAATTGTAGCAGCCAAGAAACTTCTCAACCCTTCGGAAGTGAAAAATGACTTAACTTTCATTGCGGCCGAGTTTGGGTTCCTGCCACAAGTGATCTGCCCGCTTCAAGAAAGAGGATAACCTTTAATGAAGTCAGTGAAAATTGTGGATGATGCAGTGCAAAGACTGGACAGTGTACCAGGGAAACGGGTTTCATTAGTTAGCGAAAAGTGTAAAAAAGTGTTATCGAAAAATTGTGATCTGGATAAACTTAGAAACATTTCGAAAATTCTACAAGGTGACAATTCTGTTGCAGTTGAAATGGATCCCACAATGATGTCATGTTTTAGATTTGCTCCAATAACCTCTGTCGATGTTGAGAGGTCATTTTCTCATATGAAAAATATGTTATCTGACAGGAGACTCAACATGCCCCAGAGAACTTAAAAAAGCATTTGGTTGTCATGTGCAACGAATTAGGCATTGCAATACACAGGCCTTTTTAAAAAATATTTCATTTTTGTGTCAATTACAACACTAGCATTTTGTTTAAAACTTTGAAGTTCTTTAAAATATGACGATTGAGTTATTGAATAGCGTAATCTATTAAATAAATGGGTTTTTTCTAATTGCCTTTTATTGTTTGTTTTAGTATTTATAATGCCTTATTTCCTGCCTATTTTAGCTATTTATAATGGCTTTTTGCCTGCTTATTTTAATTATTTATAATGCCTAAACTTCCGGTCTCTGGACATAACAAAAAAAAGAGAATAATTTGTAAAAATAAACTTCTTTCTAAAGATAATAGATTTTACATGCTGTTTAAACCATACACATGATTCTGAAAGATAGCTACAGAATATTTTATAATGTTCTATGCAATTGCACCTTGAATGCTTTTATTAATTCTATATTTCCCCCTCCATTTAACAAATATACTTGTGATTGTTCTTCAGGACCCAAAATATAGGCCTACTACAGCTATTTTTGAGGTTGTTCTTTTTTTGTTGTTACTACAGAAACCTGATTTACTTATAAGAAGTACAAAGGAAAAACATACCAACATATTTTTAAGGCTTTTCAGTTTGTTACTTACTGTAAAGAAACCGGCTATCAATTTTCAATCTATCCTTGCTTCTCATACCCTTATGAGACACTCATACCTGAAGTAGATATGGACACTTCATTCATTCTGTACAATATGTGTATTACCGATATAAATAAGAAATTATTGTCCAGAGTAATATATACAATTGATTCAAAATGCTTGGAAGATAATTTACTAGGTGCTGCCTTCTATATTGAAAAACTCATTTCAAAAACCTTTAAACTACCTACTGTCTTCTACATCTGTATTTAATGCTGAAATATTGGCTAATGAACAGGCTATTCTTTATGCAACTCAGAATTTTCTAAAGAACTTGGGGATTTTAACAGATTGTCTTTCACCTTTAGAATCACTAAAATCAGCTTATTGCAATTCCAATTGTAACCGGCACTTGCTAAATTAAAGTAATTAATATTTAAAAACAAACATAGATTTCTGGACATCAGAACATTAAGTACAATGAAATGGTAGATACACTAGCAAAATTAGGCAGAGAAAAGGGAGAATCCTTTGACTAGTTTGCCATGCATTTTAAGACATTGAAAAAAATTAGCAGTTGATAAACAGCAAGGAAATAGTATACATTAAATGCTAAATTATTCAAAAAGTTTTACCAAATATTTCTGGTTCTATCATGTTAATCTTCCTTGAAAGGTAACAGTTTATTTTCTTAGAATCAGATCAGGGCAAATATCTACACCTGAACACTTACACAAAATTAAAATTAAAGATGATTCCTACTGTAATTGTGGAGAGCAGGCTTTAGTAGATATTTGTTTTTTGACTGTCCTTATGTGAAAAATTAGCTCTATTCTGAATTAATTACAAACAATTTTGAAAACGCCATAAGTATGCAATCTTTCTTAAGCAAACCATCTCCATAAGTTTGTAATGTATTTATTGTTTACATTCTTTGTAAATATAAAATGAAAATTGAATGTAATATATTTAATATATTTATATATTAATGCTAAGAAATTTCCAAATATAGGGTTGCCTACTGAAAACTTGACCCTCGCTACCGATTTAGTAGACAACTACTACTCCTCCAAATATAAAATTATTATATTGCTATCTATATAAGTATCAATTCTCTTCTCCTCTCTTCACTCTCCATATCCACTTATTTTTAACTCTAAATAAATACTATCTCACACTCCTGCTTTCTTTTATTAATATTTTGTTCAACATTGTTATTTTGTCCCCTTTAGATTTAAACTTAATGAATTCATTTCTCCAATTTCCAGTTTCCTTACAATCAAACACTGTATATTCCAAGCCTGCTTTACCTCCACATAATGGGCATTCCCCTTGAGTACACCCTTCTTTTTCTACAATTTAACTCCCACACACCTGCTCTTGCCCATGCTCTACTCTCTCTTTTCTGCTTATTAGCTTTGTCAATATTATTTTCCCTTTCCCATACCTATTTTATCCTGACATAAAAAAATGGTCTTCCCAGCTAAATTACTAAATAATTTTTGTATTTTCTATATCTTCGAAATGTCTTCTAGCCTCTTTCCAAAAACTTCTAACTTTTGTTTGTCTTTTCTTCAATATATACCCTAATCCATTAATTTCTAAAATATTTCTTAGACTACTCAGCCACCACTTAGTTAGACATGATTTTTGATATATTAAACATTGCTTAACTAGACTGTCATCATTTAGGTTTAAAAACCTGTACCAATATTTCAAAACTCTCTCCATAATCAAACCTTTTCTCATAACTCATCCCATTTCTATTTGAGCAGCTTCTTTTACAGCCACATTTACTAAGCAAAAAATTTCTTCGTAAAGTGGTCTCTGTACTATATTCATAATTCCTCATGAATTTTCTATTCCCCAAATTTCTGTACCATAAGCATTCGTGTTTCAACTATTGTATTATACATTCTTTCTCTCCATTTAACTTTCAATTGTGGTATTTTAAAATGACATACTTTTATGATTGACAAAGCTACTTTCCCTTTGACAAGTGCCAATCTTTTTTTGCTTTTCCCATTTCACCCCTCCATCCATTTTTATACCTAAATACATGCACTCATGCACCACCTTATACTCCTTATTTCCTTTCTTCCATTTCTCATATTCATTCAAATTTTCTCCTTTCATACATATTACAATTTGTATCTTGTCTTGGTTCACCTTTAGACCCCATTCTGAAGAATAATTATGAATTTCCTCCAAAGCTAATTTTAGGCCAATTACCATAACAGAACCAATTACCAGATCACCTGAAAATAATAGACCAGGGATCTGCATATTGCTTATAACTGGTATAAAATTGTTGATTTGCTTTATATTTTACAATATATCATCAATATATAAATTAACAGACCTGGAATTAACTTATATCCTTGCCTCACCTTTTCTTGTCTCACTTCTCTAGTTAATTGACTCTTCCTCAAATCTTATGCAAAAAGTATTTTCCTTATATAGATCTTTTAAAACTTCTATCACATGTCTACTGACACATTTTTCTGATAGCTTATACCACAGTGACTACATTTCAATTTGTTCAAAAGCGTTTTCCAAGTTCACAAAAGCCAAGTATAATTTCCCTCTCTTATTTTTAAATATTTATCTATTAAGGTTTTTAAAATGAATATGTTGTCAGTAGTTCTCCTTCTATTTCAAAACCCCATTTGGTATTCGGATAGTATGTCGTATTGTTCTGCCCATTTTTGTAATCTGCCTGCAAAAGTACCAGTAAAAATTTGTCCTACATTAGATAATAAAGCCACAACCCAGTAACTGATAGGCTTATCTATAGTACATTTGCCTTTATATATTGGGTGTATAGTTGCTTTTCTCCAATTTTGTCATATGTATCCTTTATTTTCCATTGCATTAAATACATTTGCACTTCTATTTCTATCCCCATTAGTGCACCATTCCTTTAGAAATTCTGTTGGTATACCATCTATTCCAGCTGCTCTCTTTACTTTTAGTAGTTTAATCTGTTCTATTACTTCCTCCTTTTTTAGTTCACTGTCCAAAATTTCAAAAAAATTATTAGCAATAGCTGTAATATTCCTAGCTCTCGTACACTGTGATATTTGATGAATTTTTTAAAATAATCTAATCATTCCCCTGTGATATATTGGGTACATTGACATGTTTGCTATATGTTGATACTGGACATGGCATTGTTAACAAAGTACTACTTCTTAAAAACTTGTGAGGTGAGATAGAATGTACCAAGAGACTAGAAAACTATGGCTTCCCATGAATACCTTGCCTATGACTTCTGATAGTTAAACAAACAAACAAACCTGCTCTTTCATAAATGAAATTGTATCTTTTTTTTCTGCTAACTTAACAGACAAATTTGCTAAAATGTCCTCTATTAGTCCATGTTATTGTCAATGGGTTGGTATTGACAGTGATTTCTGAAATTTAGACAAAGATCATGAAGAAGTGATCTTACTTGATCAGTGTTACTCATAGTTGCTGGCAGCTTTATGTTTCCCACCCGGTGCAATTGAACATCATTTACAAAAGCTGTAAAACCAAGTTCCTGTCAAGTATAACATAACATGCAATCTTTGGCACTGGACTATCTCCCACTAAAACAAAATATATGCCGCTGTCTTTTTTTCTAATAACCCACTCATCATTTACTTCACAGCACACAATCTTCTCAAGTAGTTCCTCTAGTGTGAAATAAGGTTTTCTTCATATGCAGTTCTTTGGCACTCAAGCTCTCTGCAATTACAGACTTTATGGGGTCGTTTTTCAAGTGTTACCTGTTGAAGTGGAGGGTTTTGACAAATAGAAAGGACACACAGGCAAAAAATAAGAAGCTGCATCTGTAACAAGTTAAAATATATAGTTTATAATCAAAATCTTTAATGGCATATAAATAATAACCAAATTAGTTACACTTGAAAATCTACAGCGCACCACAACAAAATATTACATAGCACCATCTTACTCCACATGAATAATAACAATAATAATAATAATAATAATAATAATAATAATAATAATAATAATAATAATAATAATAATAATAATAATAATAATAAGTGTATTATTTTAACAATATTAATCTTGTTTGCAGCTTATACTAGTGTATATGAATGCAAACAATTCAGGACATTTAAGAAAAATTAACAATGCACGTGATAAAATCTGTAAACGGTTTGATTGTCTAATTTAAACCCATTAACACCTCTTGGTCATCAGTGTCCAATTATACTTACAACGTTAAAAGGCAGAGGCTTTTTCTCAGACGCTTTTTTCTGATTTGAGGTTTTTCTAGTGCTTTAAATGTACAATATGGAACCCACAGCTTTACTTCCTTTATGAATGGTTCAAAGCAAACCAACTTACTCTGAGCAAGAGAATTATTTCAGGGATACGCAAGCATGTACTTCAAATGTTTATACTGTAGTGTATGTGTGTGTGTGTGTGTGTGTGTATTGTCACGTTGGACACATTATTGCTGTATATAATATTGTCGAGTTAATTGTTGCATTTGTATGTTAAGTCTTCGTCCGGCGCGGCAAATTCTCTCTAGTTGGGGGGGGGGGTGAAGACAATTGAGGGAATAGCTGTGTGTGTGAGAGAGAGAGAGAGAGAGAGAGAGAGAGAGAGAGAGGGAGAGAGAAAGATAGCATGGGTGTAGCAGTAGCGTCCTGTGGTAGCGTCAATCTAATATAAGTCTTCGGAGGGAACGGGTGCATGTGTGACGGGTGTGTGTGTGTGTGTGGACATCTCCCGCAGTGTTCTTCTGTAATCCTTTTTGTATAATGTAGTGCACCCTGTTAAATATAATAAATAAGAGATAAATGTTAATTTATATATTTTTAATGTTCTAAAGATTCCACGCCAGCTTAGTTTGTGCAGCAAGATCTTGGTACCTTTCTGGTAGCCCCTGTAGCTACGTTCCCCAATGTTTATGCCGGGGTAACTAAATTTAATATTTTATCCGCAAACCTTCAGACCTACACCCCGGTGTATAACACTTTTGGTGTTTGGTGCCGGGCAATATTTGTGAACACATCGCTGCGAAGAAGAAGAAGAAACTTTTCGTGTGCTAGCGCGCGTGTGTAATTTTTTTTGCTTTGTGCACGTGGTAGATATATCCGTGGTTTAAGGTAAGTTTTTACATATGTGTGTGAAGGATTTATTTGTTTGTCTGAATTTGCATAGTAAGTTGTGTTTTTATGTAGGATCGCAGCGATGTGATACGATTCTTGTTAAGGGTTGACGTACGTTTTGGCGTTACATAGAAATTCAAAGTTATTCCAAAGTGTGCTGTGACAATAATTTCTTTGGTATTGCAAAATTGTATTTTTCCCCTCTATTTCGGCCTTGAACATTTTTTTCACATTTAGTAGACTTAATTTTTTGTATGTGATGGTTACGTAATATTCTTGGTGTCGCTACATTATCACTCCCTCCTCTTTTCTCTTTCTCTCCTCGGTGTTTCCCCTCCCTTTGTTTCTCTTCCTTTTTATCCCATTCCTGGCCCCAGGTTGTATGCTGAGTGTATGGTGCAACTGTTTGTTAACTATGTAATCTCATTACATATTTCCTTTTTTTACAAACTACTTGATTTCTCTAGGTTTGAGGACCACATGTAGTGGGTACGAGTTCTTTTATTTATGTACGGTACTGTGTATTTTATTCACCATACCTTTTAGTTTTGATTGTTTGCTTTTAATTCAATTCCATGTTGTAGCTCTGTAGCTCTGGCCCACGACAGTGAGTAGGCAACCTATAATTTGATGAATATATTCTGTATGTGAGCAGTGTCTCAGGTATTTCTGTGAAATTTCTGGATTTTGAATGCCTGATACAACTATACTAACCTCTTAAATGTGAGTATTGCCTCTTGATATTGATATTTTTATGTGTGCTATTCCACCTTGCTACCATATCTTATGCCTCTGCTAATAACTTGTGCTAGTGAAATTATTAAGGGTTATGAATCTTGCTTTCTTATGACAAATTTGTCATTGTAGTGCATTGCTGATGTGTTGTATAACCTAACGTTTCTGACCAGTGCTCAGATTGAATTTTCTATTCTTTACACTCAATGTGCTTACGTTTTACATTTCAGATACTATCAGCTTCATTTTTATATGATTTTAGCACAGGCATGGTTAGCCTACGTTAAATACTAGGAGTATATCTCTGTTATTTACCTTCCTACTTAGATTTGGATTCATAGCATTGCATTTAACTTATTGAACTAATTTTCAGCATCAAATTACTCATTTTAGCATACCTTGTTGCTTTGTGTACAATTGTATTACTGAAATTGTGTTCATTTTGGGTCATATTTAGCCTCATTAAGCTTATTTGCTTGTGGCTTCACAATATAACTATTTTGCTTTCAGTACACTGTGATATGAAATTCTTTGCCGCTGTTATATCTGTTTCTGTGTATGTTAATGGCATATGCTGTTTTATACTGAGTGATTAATTCTCACCTGTGTGTACCATTGACTTGCATATTTATTTATTGCTAATTTCTGGCTTTATCTATGGAAATTTATTTTTTTTTTACTGTGGTGTGTTATAAATGCAAACACTACCTCTCTTTCAGCATTGATATTTCTGCATTTTGCTCATACATACTTTTGTTTCTGATACAATAATATTTTTACATGGTGTATGTACATTCATTTTTTTCCACGGCTACTGTTTAATTGCATGCATGTGTCTAATTAATTATTTTTGCCTACCTTTCAGTGTTAATACTGTACTATATAGTTTCACCATTCCAAGGAAAAATAACAGACAACCCTCAGACATGCCTGTGGAAGACCACCCTCCTACACCTTCTACTGGTGCTGGGTCATCGACCCTGGTGGTTTCCAATAATTATATAATTACACTTGTAAAGCAACTGTGCAGGGTACTGTGTCTGCTAGTCAACCTCATGTCGAACCCCCTTCCTTTAATGCTGCAGTAGACAATCCTTTTGATTTTCTTAATACTTTTGAAAGAGTAGCTTATGCTAATAACTGGTCATATTTACAAAGTGAAGTATTTGCCTTGTTATCTTAAAGATACTGCTATACAATGGTTTCAAACACTTTGTCACGGGCATCTCTCTTATGATTGGGTTCTTTTAAAATCCTCTTTTATTACAGCCTTTCAGGTTGCTTGCCAAGATGAATTGTTAGAAATTAAGCTCCGACAAAGAATTCAACTAGATTCTGAACCTGTTTTGCACTATGTTTAGGATGCACTGTCTTTATGTGATCAGGTTAATCTGAGTATGACTCAAACGGAGCAATTAAGAAATTTACTAATAGGTCTGAAACCTGAGTATATCAACATTATCCTGCCATTGAACCCTCTTACTGTAGATGGTCTTTTATAGGCTCTTAAGCGGGTGGATAAAGCACAATTTCATATGATACAAAGAGAGCACCTGGTCGCTGCACAGGTACAAACTACAGATCATGTTGTGGCTCCTCCATCTCGGGCTCTACTAGCTGGGTCTACTAATCCTTCCCATACAGGTCATTCACCTTTGTCTGCTCTTCTAGCTGCTCCTACTAATGATGTAACTGAGTTAACTGCAAAGGTGGATCAGTTGACTAAATAGGTATATGCAATGAATACTTCTCATCCTGAGCGGAACGGATCATCTTCCACACAGAGAGGACAATGGCAACTACATTCACCATTTTCAAATCGGCGCCAACCACTGATTTGTTTTAGGTGTGGCAAACCAGGTCACACAGCAAGATTTTGTTCGCAGCAGGTGCTCCAGTCAAAAGAAAACTGTTAATTGGTTTCTTTCTCTCTTACAGATAATTCTTTGGTTGCTCATTTTTTCTATGCATTTTGTTGTAACACTACATTTTGTTTGGGGATAAATTAACATGTACTTACCAAGATTCTTTAATATGATTCTTTCCAGCCTTATGAGGGTCTTTTGAGTGTTGTGTGAATGTAGGGTGGTGTTTTTTTTGGTCATGTTCTTGCTGAGGAGCCGTTGTGTACTTCGCAAGGCGTGTCCGTTGCTGTATTTACAGGTTGTAAAATCCATAATATGTCATAATGTTTACCTACAGCAATTTCTTTCCTTTGGTCAGCTCTAACTGTTTTCATTTTATTCTTTTTTTTGCTTGTGTCGGTTTTATGAAGGTGTTTTTCCAAATCTCTTGACTGGAGCTTGGTCCACACCCCAACCATGACAGAATATAGGGGGCTATATGTATCTGTAAAAACAAAACAAAAAAGTTCGAACCAGCCGCTTGTGAACTGCGCATAGAGCGTTCCTTGGGGAGTAGATCCTTAGAATAGTTGGTGATAGTTCATCTACCTATATTTGATTCTGTAGTTAGTATGTCTGTAGCTAAATGGTAGTTTGCTAGTAAATTGAACTAACAATTTTTTTTCTCTTGGTATGATATTTTTAAATTATTAGTACCAATGTCTCAATGTGTTTTGGTTCTTAATTTATTAATCTCACAGTAATACCATGTCTGTGGTCAGATTTCATTGTAAAGCATCAAAAGCTCTACATTTTATTCTCATGTTAAAATACTGAAAATCCTTCTTATTGAATTTTGACTTGCTGTCCCTACTTTAAATGTACTCATGAATAGTTGTTAGTCATATCGAAAACTTGAGCGCTCAATCAATGTATTTTTGTTAGCAAAGCTTTGCTCTAGATTTAAGTTTTATTAGTTTTGTGTGTCCCCTGCCTTTTTGTTTTATAATATTTTGTGTATTTTTTCTTGTATATTGCGACCCTGATGCTTTCCCCAAATCTTGTTCCAATCTGTAGATAGCCCCAGGAAATACACCCCTCCACAGAAGAGGATAGCCCCAGATCGTCAGGAGAATGGCAGTACTTCCCCGGCCGCACATGCATAGGTTTCCAGCTGCATTTCATCTTCGACCCTCTAACCATGGCAGTCTACGGGGGTGTTCCCCCTCTTGGATTGTCTGTGCCGGCAGGGCGCGTCGGTCACAGACCTATGTCTACAGTGTTCCAGAAAATTAATCTGTGGTGCCGTGATGATTGAGTGGTACAGTTATCCGTGTAATAAGTTTATTTTCATCCTTCCTTCGGCGGGTGTGGTTCAGCGGTGGGAAAAGTTACCAGACAAAGCAGTTTTGCTCCATTCTCAAACAATATGTTGTGATGAACTGTATACATACAGAAGAGGAGTTAAGAGCTGGGTAGGGGTTCCTGTGGGACTACTTTATTGTTAAACAAAATCATTGTCATGTGCGGATTCATCAGGGCTTTATATTTGTATTCTTTGTATAATCACTATCGTATGCGTATATTTTCTTTGTGTTATTCATTCATTTTTTGGCGGGGACCCGCACTATTGTGAGTGAGGGGAGATGTAGTGTATGTGTGTGTGTGTATTGTCGTGTCGGACACATTACTGCTGTATATAGTACTGTCGAGTTAATTGTTGTGTTTGTATGTTAAATCCTCGTCCGGCGAGGCAACTTCTGCTGAGTTGGGGGGTGAAGGTAATTGAGGGAATAGCTGTGTGTGCATGTGATAGCGTGGGTTTTCGGAGGGAACGGGTGTATGTGCGATGCGTGTGTATGCTTGGGCCATCTCCCCCAGCATTCTTCTGTAATCCTTTGTGTATAGTGTAGTGCACCTTGCTAAGTATAATAAATCAGAGGTAAATGTGAATTTATATATTTTAATGTTCTAAAGGTCCCACGCCCGCTTAGTTTGTGCAGCAAGTTCTTGGTACCTTACTGGTTACCTCTATAGCTACGTTCCCCAATGTTTATGCCGGGATAACTAAATTTAATATTTAGCTGCAAATCTTCAGGCCTCACGCCGGTGTATAAAAATATCCAAATCACATTTATCTTATTGAAAATATAATGTTAAATATCAAACGTGCTTGCTATTTTTGCATCATTCTTATTCCATTGATATTCTTACAAAGTGAATTGATAGACTTAACATGTATACATTCATTTATCATATCATTTGTAATCACAGAGAATATGTCACTACCTTAATTCATCATTGTACACTTTCATCTTGGAATATTATATACGTTAATACAAAATATTATTTAACTTTACAATGCGCTGGTGGCAAGTATAGGCCAACACACTATAGACTGTAGTCACAGTGAAGCTATACCCCTACCGCTGAATCTTTGCACTTGACAGTTCGTGTGGCTTCGCGTAAAGTTGGCTATATTGTGGTTGCGACGTTGCCAGAGTGGCTAGTAAACAACAACAGTTGATAGTTATTTCTATCGTGTATAAGCCGAATACAAAAAGTGTACGTTAGTAGCGAACGTCAATGAATAATAACTATTTTGTACTATTATTGTTCATTGAAAACAACTCTGCATAAACATTGCAGCGTATGTAGAATAAATTACACACTTTTGACAATATAGAAACAAAATAATGCAAACTTGCCTGCTACAATGAGGAGAAATAAAGCAAATTATAAGCATGCGATAACAAAGTTATTTTCACTCACCGATTCAAAACTGCAATGGCTCAATTTCATCCAAATCCCCGTCGTCGTCATCAGCATCATCCTCTTAGGCATCATGGTCATCGTCGTCGTCGTCATCATCATCATCATCATCACCATTTTCACCAAGGCATATTATTAGTGGTTCACACTCACTAATAATTCCGTCTATTTTTATGCTTTTCGTATTAGCTTATTCACATGATCTACTTTATTCTTCCACGAATCCGCGTCCACCGTCACCACACCTTCCAGCAAAAGCCTTTCCACCTCGGTAATGGTAAATGACTTATTGTTCTCCCTCACCTATGCCTTAATGTCGCTCAATACTAATTCGATAGGGTTGAAGTGACAGTGATAAGGCGGTAACCTAATCACTTCATGAACTAGTTCCCTGGCTAATTCATCTGCGACGTAAGTTGGTTTTATAGGCTTATTTTCTTTCAACGGGGAATATAGAAGCAGCTTGTCATGATCATGTTTGCAGCAACACCCTTTGCGTTTAGCCACTCTACCATAAGTTCTTTTCTATTGTTGGAGGTAGGGGCATTGTCCAATTTTACCGTGTGATACGGTGCGTTGTCCAACACTATAACTGCTGGACGGTCAAGTTGCTGCAGAAGCTTTCTGAACCACTCCAGGAAGCGAGAATGGTCCATGTCTTCGTGGTAGTCTCCTGTTTTCTTCGATTTGAAGACCAGTAGATCGTCTTCAATAAACCCATCGTAAGAACTAGCGTGAGCCACAATTAGCCGGGCTACTTTCCCTGTCGGCTGATGGCCACAGCTGTTAGGAGTGTCGCCTGTCCAGCATTTTGTTACAGCTTCTCCAGCATTGACCCACGTTTCGTCCAGTCACACTATTTTATGGAGGTCTTTGCCCAAAATGCTATGCAAAAACACGCTTCGCGCCACTACAATATGTGTCTTTTCCAGCAGCACTTTTCTTCCATTCAGTGTTTTGTACCGAAAGCCTATGTCTTTCAGCACCCCTTTCAGTGACGTTTTGCCCCCAGTGAACACCTCTGCTTCTCTAAGCGATATAAGCAGCTTTGATATGGTCGGATACTTCTTTCTATGATAATAGGCATAAATGTGCCTACGTATGGCGTCTAATTGGAAAGCATCAAGATTTGCAACTGGACGAGGCTGCTTTCTTTTCTTCCCTGGAGTTGACAGAAATGCCTGCTGCATTCCAGATGGTTCAAGAATGTTGTCTTCTTTCTCTTGGAGTTTCACTTCCTTGTGAATAACAGTTCTCGTGTGTAGCGTTTTGCCTGTCGGCTTCTTCGTTGTGTTACTCTTACCTCGCAGTCGTTCTCGTCTCTGCGTCGTGGTAGGTGAAGTCTTCAGGACTCGTAATCGCCGATATCAGTCAGGAAGCACTTCTCGTCGATCTCAGGGTCAACTGTCGGCAAATGGGCCTGAATTTCCCTACAGTTGTTGTCAGGGTAGGATTGCAGGAGTAGTAAAACCAGAATATTGTTTTGCAAGAAACACCGTATTCACTTTTCTCACTCTTTTTGCTAGAAATCCTGCAAGATTCATTGATGTTCTCTAACACGCGTGATTCCTTTTAACACTGTGGGAAAACTGTTGTCTCTTAGAACACTAAAGTTTGCTCAGGCTAGTTATTTAATCTCGGTGCTCTATCACCCTTCTTTAGATTCTTGCGAACTTTAAATAGTCACTTGACTAACATTAATTCGTTTATGAGTTTGGATATAATTGAATCGAAGAATAAAGTTAGCACATTATCTAAATTGTTCTACCTATATCACTTTATAATTGCATAATTGCGTGGTACTTAACAAATTTCGGAACTTAGCGTCCTTTTCTGATCCGGAGTGCGACGTGTTACCTCAACAAAGAATCATGACAAAACCGCCCTAAAATCACGCTCGCATTCACATATAACATCCACTGCTCGCCTCCAAATTTTATACATGTCACTGCTTCTTCCTGTTTCCATTGGTCCTCACACTTATTCTCTACGTTTATTGGTTCCCTGGTTGAAAATTCAAAGTCTAACTGTAAGAAATGTCCGTTGGCTCATAGCGTCTGTTTACCCTTAAAACTTGCTTTAAATCCACGAAGTACAAAAGAAGGTTTCGATTTTTATGGCCCTACGCTCGGAAAATATAATGGACAGTCCGAAACGAAGCTACTTTTATTTTTGCCTAAATCTTGCAGTTTTTCTTATGCAATTACGCCTTTATTTATTTAACAATATTATTGAAACTTAAAATATATTTATAGCTTCTGAAGGGATTTCAATTGATACAGTGTTTTAATCCTATGGCTTTAAAATTACGGAAATTTATCAAATTTAATGTTAATTAATTGTTAATAATTCCTAAACTATAAGTATTACAGAGTTCCTTTTTGTGTATTT
Source organism: Deroplatys truncata (assembly GCA_030765065.1). Taxonomy (NCBI): domain Eukaryota; kingdom Metazoa; phylum Arthropoda; class Insecta; order Mantodea; family Mantidae; genus Deroplatys; species Deroplatys truncata. Next base: position 530,118,641 of record CM060990.1, on the reverse strand, counting down.
TTAATCGGGCGGAAATATCACTACAAAATGCTCCCTTTTGTAAAAGAAAATTAGATTCACCTATCATGGTTTGGTTTTGCAAAATACTGCCCTAGAATACATAGACTCTTTACACAAACATACAGTTTAAACACACGTATACATATAACTGATACCGCAATATGGTGGATACACACTAGCATAAAGATTACATAAATGTTAGCGATATGCCACACATAAAAGTTGTAAAATGCACTGAACTATTATGGATGGAACAATGTTACATGAGAGTTTTGCAAAACAATAACAGCATCCCTAACCTAGGATAATATACAATCAGTTACACAGTTATTTACAAAGCATTTTTTTTCAAAAGTTTGGCTACCCTTGTTGTACTTTCAGACGCTGATTATGCTCACCCCTAAGTGTTGTCTATACTAAACTCGGCGCCAATCAAGAAGGTGATTGACAGTAACTAACCACGTGGCGGAAAGCTTTAAATGAATGGGAGGGGATGAATACGTCACAGCGGTCGCCATAGCAACCATTAGAAGGACCAATTAGAAGTAAGACGTTTCCATAGCAACGATAGACGCAAATGCCTTATTGTGATATCGTAACACGTGATTGGAATGACGTGCCGGGCGAGCGACCGTTGCAGTAAACATGAACTTATCTTCTGCTGTTGCTGCAGTTATAAACAATGTCCTCCTTTTAGCCCCAGCTTGCTTATGTTTTTCTATCAGTTTAGAGATTGCCTGTGTACTGAAAAGTTCTTTTGCATCGTCCTATTTGTATGGTATTTGCCTTGTGTTTCGTGTGTGTGAGTCCGTGTATTTGTGCGTGCGTGTGTTGTGTGTGTATTTATAATTGCGTTAACACGTTTAATGGATATTTAATAATGTCCAAAAATAGTGACAAAGATAGCGCAACCAAACGAAAAACTGAGCGCACTTGGGAACCGAATAAATCTGTATTTGGTAAAGATATCCCAATTAAAGGACAGACGCGGAAATAATATGCTCTGTAAGAGAGTATTTCGAAGAGAAGAAAATAATTCAGTGGCTTGTTCGCCGCAATATACCGATGAAGGAGGGACTGAAGAAAAGTGAGCTACTGGAACTTGTGAAAGCAAACAAACAAACCGCGGTTTCCAAGTTATGTAGTCGATGGCATTGCTGCAGAACATGGTCACAAAATAGGCTTCGCCTTTATCATTGTCATTTTAACTCGATTGAATTAATTTGGACCGACATAAAGGGTTATGTTGGGCGAAACAATAAGAGTTTCACTGTGTCGTCAGTAATAAAGCTTAAAGAAGAGGCACTAACAGCAGTAAAAGCTGAAAACTGGAGAGAGAGAAAAAAAAGCGGTGACTCATAAAAGGGCGTAATAAGTGCAGCTTGGGAAAATGAAGGCGTTTTGGAAGAAACTATAGAACAGCTTGTCATTTCCGTGGGGAATTCTAGCAGCTCTTCAGATGATGATTATGATGACAACGTTGGCAACATTGTCTATCAAACGAACAGCAGCAACAGCAGCAGCGATGCAAGCGATTCGAAATCTGCATTTTTTCCATTAGAATAAGCATCAATATTTCACAAGTATGTCTCTTCTGTTAACGCAGATTTTTACACTGATATATTATTCTTGCATTTTCTATCCTCTGCACGTAGATTCATTATTTTACAATTGTCTTCGTATACGAATATAAGTAATACCCGCTCTACAATGCAGGCGCAACCCAGTCGCCTTCGACACAGTTCTAGCACGCTCTTCACATGGTCGCGATGAGCGGCAACGTCGCCTCTCCCCCCCCCCCGCGAAATGTCAATCACCTTCTTGATTGGCGCCGAGTATAGTTTCTCTCCGTTCGGTGTCCTATATTTTCCTTTTCTGCTACCTGCGTTAAGTGAGTTACAATTCCTTTTCGCATAGTATTTCCTGACAAAATCCAGTGGTATGATTATTGACCCTTTGTTTTCATAACAACGACCACTTTGCCAGCCCGAATCAGCGGGTATTTACACATAAAGCAATCATGGTACCTTGCCACTACATTTTATTCTATCTCTGGTGGACAATTACCATTTGGGGATGTGGTTCTATTTCAGGATTTTTAGGAGGTGTTACTTTATAAGGTCGGAGAAATTTCAGGTGATGGCGCCCAAAAGTCTTACTCGTTTTCACATGTTTCAACTCGAATGAGTGCTGGCCGAACTCTTCTATCCTTGTCGGAGGGACGATCATCCATATGTTTACAAACAAAAGCGTTCAGTTCGGTGCAAGATTCCTCGAATAAACAAACTTCGTCTTCCTTTTCGTTCGGCTTGTTCAATAATCTCTTATCCCATTCTCCGGATCGATACCATTTTTAATTCTTCTTTTTCTTTTCCTCCTTTTTAAATTTCTTCTTTTTATTTTTCTTCTTTGTCTCTTTCTTCCCTTTTTTAATCCTTTTCCTTTTACTTCTTTGTCGTCCCTTATTACACTTAATTGGTATAAGCCCACATTTATTCTTTCCACAAAGAATTGCTCCGACGCAATCTCTTCTTCCTCCTGTAAGCGCTCGTAGTTTGCTTCCTGATTAGTCGTCACGAAAGGAATGTCTGTAACACCTCTCATTAACACCTTCATACCTCTTTTGCCGAAGTCTATTATTCGTAGGACTTAACTTTTTTATCACGTCATCAAAGCAGTGTATTGACTCTTTTACATAAGGCACAACGCCTCTTCTGTCGAGTTATAGAGAAGTGCAGATTTAGTTTCCCACCGATGATGTCATTGTGACGGGGACCGTATTGGCAGAGTTTTCCTCGCTGGTTTGGGGAGCATCAGCTGTTTCAAGTCGGCTATAAAATTTCTGGATTTGACCTGTCCTTTCTTCGGCTCTCTGGAATCGGGGTCCCGTTCCTCTATGGTATTGACTTCCCCTCGGCTACCGTTATTTTGCCGTTCTCGATTTGGGCTCCTTTGAAATTTCGCATATTGAATCTGCGGTGGGCGGACACCTTGGAAGTGAGAATGGAAGTTTTGTCTACCCCGCGGAGTTGGTGGACTATCTCTTCGCCAGTGATTTCTATCGTTTCCGGGGAAACGAGGTAGAGGTTCTTGGTAAAGAGCTCTGGCGCGATCACTAGGTGATAATGTCGATGCCCCCTGCCCTGGGTAAGAGTCGTTTGGGCGTCTATCCTTGTGTTCCCGGCGGTTTCTTTGGTGGTTTGGGGATCCTCTGTTCGCATGTTCCTGTCTCGGAAAGTAGTTCTCAAGGGAAGCTAGCAGTTCGAAGAACTGGGTGTATGTGTTGACTTCGCCACTCGGATGAAGTTGCGGGTTTGTGGAGGAAAGTGACCCGTAGCGATCTGAATTAAGTTCCGTGGCGAGATCTCGAACTCTACAAGTCTACTCTGATGCACTATCCTGAGGAAGTAATCCTGCATGGACAAACCGTTGGAGTGGTCATATTTTCCCGATAAAATGTCTTGTCTGATGGCGGTTTGCCGATGTACGCCCCAGTAGTACGCGAGAAAAGCTTGTTTGAATGTCAGATAGTTAGTGTGAGTATCAAACATAATTCTAGCCCATTCTGAGACCCTACCTCGCAGTTGTTTCTTTGCTATATGCATTCTAAGTGTATGGAATTTTGTTTAAGTTGGAAGTATTCGTCCAGCTCACGAATAAACGACGGAGGACAGTCATCTTTGGTACCCTGGAAAAATGGTGCACTTAATTCATTTAAGAGGGATTGATGATGGTTGCCGCCAGAGAAAGAATGAATCATGCCACAATCATTACTATATACAGCATTTACATTGTCACCGTTATCACTAGTAAGACTACTGTGGGTGTTGTTATTGCATGCACTTAACCTAACCTGTGGAGTTAACAAATGTGCACATATTAGTGCTAGCGCTGCCAGTGGCCTTGGAAGGTTGTGAGATTTGGTGGGCTGAACTACTACCATTAGTATTGATACTGTTGCTTACATTATTAGTGGCATTATTGACAGTTTCTTTTAACAACTTCGTTTCCTTTTCAAATGTTTCATATTTATTCTCTATTCCTTCCAGGCGACTGCTAGTGCTTGCATTCTGAATGCTTATAGATAAGGCGAGAGCTTTTACTCCTTCAATTTCTTTGTTAATGGTGGATACTTCTCTCTCCACAACATTAGTTAAGGGGAGGCATCTGTGAAAATTGCTAAACTCCATAGTGTTGGTCATAATGATGTGAAATTTTGTATGTATTTGTGCCAAAGTGTGTCTAGTATATATGCTAAATTTCACATTTCTATCTAAGATAGTTTCGCAAAAGAAAAATAATTATTGGTTTTTTTGCCACAGTTTTAGTGTAGTATAACAAATGCTCCATGCATAACATTATTAGTTGTAAATAAACTAAACTCTGATTGTAGGTTTCTTTTGATTATGTCTAGAAAACTTGGTATTCTTTTTCAGATAAGTCAAATAGTTTTGGAGAAAAAAATTCTTGAATACATATATTACATTTTTTCCAAATTATTAATAACTTTCAAATTAAAAATGCAATAACAATTAAACTGCTCCATATAGATCATTTAAAATACCAAGTTTTATGTAGCAGTTATGTAAAAACATGTGTGCTAAATTTCAAAGAAATTTATTAAAAACTGCATTGCAAGGAGCATTTTGAACATTAAAAAATGTAGAAAAACAAAAAGCGAAGAAAAATGACTTTAAAGCTTTAAATGTATAACAACACATATTTACTGCTTTAGAATTCCCCTGAACCTTATGAAGGTCCTTGAGATAACTGTTTAGCTTCCTCTTCTTTAAGTTTTAATACTTTTAACTGTTTCTTTGCTGATTTGAATGTATTTAGCCTTGTCACAAATTATTTGAGCTGCCTTTTTTGGCTCTGAGAGTCGGTGTCTATCATTTTTTAAAAATACTGTCTTCATATTTTGTCCAGTTTTGATACTCATTTTTTGCATAACTTTAAGCCTACCACTGCATCCTTCAAGGATGCCCAATGAGGTGAGGTATATTCTTTTCAGAGTAGGAATAAAAATAAAATAAAAAAGTTTGTTTCTTGGTGGCACGAACCTCTGATTATGCAATGTAACCATATCATGTCACAATGCCTTAACACGCTTGGCCATCTGAGCCCACGATAGTTGTAGCATTGTCTGGCCTTATTAATATTTTCTGCCTAATGTTGTGTGTGATTTTTTATTCTTTTTAAATTTAAAAGTGTAAAATGCATATCTGCATCCAATTGAAACCCATCAGCATCCAACCATGCCGTCACACCGCTTGGTTTTGTTGGGCCCTTCCCATCCTTTACCACAGTTTCAATTGAATGCGGAATATGCATTTTACCGGGTTTCGATCTTACGATACTTGGTTTGATAGGTTAGCTACTCCTATCGTCCCTTAGACCGCATGGCTATAAATCCTGATGTCGAGTTTGCACCGCCATATTTAAAGGGCTTACTAATCGTGTAACATACCACGTTATATATATATATATATATATATATATATATATATATCATTTTAAAGCTAAGGAGTTGTACTTCTTTATAGAATGCAAAACAAAAAATCAATATTTTCGCGGAAATTCACTTTCCGGTGTCCTTAATCCTATACCCATTCTCTTGGCACACTGACTATGGCGCAAATTTGAATAATTTTTGGGAAAGAAAGTAACTATTTTGCAAGCGAGAACAAAAATAGGCGTGGCAGGCATTTAAATTTCCGTGCATGGTTTTTAGAAACACCTGCCAAACCCTTTAAAAAGGTTTTTATCACCATCAAATGCATTTAAATGTTTGGTTAACATTATAAAGAGTTCATTTTTGCAGATATAAAAAAGCTGAAAATGTTGGCCATTTTGACTAAAAAATCTCTCCTAGGTCCCCTTAAACTTCAAAATTGTACGCGATTTTGCTGCAATGGGGTAAAGAGTACATTTCAGGAGCCACGCCCACCCGCACATGGGCATTTAAATCATGACGTAACGGCCTTTCAAATGGCGATGCGACGTAAACTACAATAGATTATGAAAGTACAAAGTATAAACATAATTTTAAGGCAAAAAACGTAAAATCAGATTTTTCATCATTTTTGTCCGAATTTCACTGATGCTTCCCCTTAATTGGAATTGCGCTTGCATGAAGTTGTCTTTATTTTCCTGGATCACCTCCAGGACCCTTTGTTCAGTTTCCTTATTAGATTTCTGACACTTTTTTTTGTCAGTTCGATCTCAGAAACCACGTTATCTATCCCCTGTTGTAATTCCTTATTACTATTTGTTAACAATTGCCGGAATTCCCGAGCCTGATCGGAAAATCTTTTTTCCAGTTCCCCTGCTAACATTTTGTTACTTTCCCCTAATTTAATTTTTAGAATGTCATTAAATTTTTCGAGCAAGAGTTAAAATCAAACATTGGAGGTGGAGAAACAGCTTTATGAACAGTAAATAAATCACTAACAACCCTTGAAAAATACACTGGTTCACTAATGGGAGACCCTTGTGAAGAGTTGAGGTCATTACCCTGGTTACCCTCACAGCTGTTGTCTTCGGTCGCATTCATTGTCGTTAGATCCGATAGTGATTTTCCACTTCTCAAAAACATGTGAGCATGCACACTTAGGAATTTTGCACTGTCTTACTTTTCGTTGTGGTGAACATTTACCGTCACCGTCGCTGAAGTTCTAGTAGTCCGGGGTTCGAATCTCGTGCCTCCTGTGGGTTTGAAATTGCTGGATTGCAGTTCCTCGTAGTAGGTATCCTCTGTGATGGAGTCTGGAACTTTTTCGAGCACCACGTTGGCAGCGCCAGGTTTGTAGCGTTTTGCCTGTCGGTTTCTTCGTTGTGTTACTCTTACCTCGCAGTCGTTCTCGTCTCTGCGTCGTGGTAGGTGAAGTCTTCAGGACTCGTAATCGCCGATATCAGTCAGGAAGCACTTCTCGTCGATCTCAGGGTCAACTGTCGGCAAATGGGCCTGAAATTCCCTACAGTTGTTGTCAGGGTAGGATTGCAGGAGTAGTGACACCAGGATATTGTCTTGCAAGAAACACCGTATTCACTTTTCTCACTCTTTTTGCTAGAAATCCTGCAAGATCCATTGATGTTCTGTAACACGCGTGATTCCTTTTAACACTATGGGAAAACTATTGTCTCTTAGAGCACTAAAGTTTATTCCGGCTAGTTATTTAATCTCGGTGCTCTATCACCGTTCTTTAGATACCTTGAAATAGTCACTTGACTAACATTAATTCGTTTATGAGTTTGGATATAATTATATCGAAGAAAACAGCACATTATCTAAATTGTTCTACCTACATCACTTTATAATTGCATAATTGCGCGGTACTTATCAAATTTCGGAACTTAGCGTCCTTTTCTGATCCGGAGTGCGACGTGTTACCTCAACAAAGAATCATGACAAAACTGCCCTAAAACCACGCTCGCATTCACATATAACAACTGCTCGCCTCCAAATTTTATACATATCACTGCGTCTTCCTATGTTTCCATTGGTCCTCACACTTATTCTCTACGTTTATTGGTTCCCTGGTTGAAAATTCAAAGCCTAACTGTAAGAAATGTCCGTTGGTTCATAGCGTCTGCTTACCCTTAAAACTTGCCTCAAATCCACAAAGTACAAAAGAAGGTTTCGATTTTTATTGCCCTACGCTCGGAAAATATAATGGACAGTCCGAAACGAAGCCACTTTGATTTTTGCCTAAATCTTGCAGTTTTTCTTACGTCTTTATTGATTTATTTAACAATGTTATTGAAACTTAAAACATATTTATGGCTTCTGAAGGGCTTTCGATTGATACAGTTTTTTAATCCTGTGGCTTTAAAATTATGGAAATTTATTAAATTGAATGTTAATTAATTGTTAATAATTCCTAAACTATAATTATTACAGAGTTCCTTTTTATGTATTCTTAATCGGGCGGAAATATCGCTACACGTGCTTAGTCGAGCTGCTGTAGTTCGTTGTACGGCTTTATCAACGGGAATAGAGGGATGGCCGTGAAGCTTCCAGTACTCCTTTTCCTGTTCAAAGAATTCTCGGGTCGTCCTTAATAATTCCAATGCCTGACTATTAAATGGCGCATCTCGGCGCAAAGGATTTTCACTTCGTGAATCATCACTCGGCGTTCGGCGTCGTTTTTCAGACATTGTCGCACTTAAATCTGGTATAAATAAATGAGATGAATGAAATACATATATATATATATATATATATATATATATATATATATATATATATATATAAATATATATGTATAAACGAACAATAACAAAACTATCAAACAATAAACACAAATATTAATAACAATGAACAATATGTAGCTTGCAAAGAACAACTCGACGCTCGTGCTAGAGATTCACAAACTAAAGCACGTGGTTGGGAATAGCTACATCTGGCAACAGAGCCGCTTCCATTTCCAGTTCCGGTTCCGCTTTGTCATCGACCATACGGAATGCTGCTTGTGATTGGTTTAGGAAGTCAAAAGGTTAAAGCTGTTCAACTGTTTTTTGCGAGTGTATCAACCTAAACGCTAGCTGTCAAGTGCACCGTTTAGCGGCGGGGGTATACTACTGTAGGTTACGGTAAGTGATCAATATTACTGTAACTATAACAGTGCTGTATTTATAATGCTACGGTTATGCATATAAAATGTTTACCTTTTCAATGTTCTTCCATCTAAGACATCTACTTTAAGTTATCGTTTTGCTCCTTCATTTGAAAATATTCTATATGTTTAACTGTAAGTAATTGCTTAATGTTATTATCAATAGAAAGCTCGCACAGGCCAACACACTATAGCAAGTGCGGTAAAGTAGTAATGGATCTTGTGGTTTTAGGTTAGGTTTGGGTTATGTATATATGAATCAATATTAATGTAATTTACTGTTTTATTTACTGCACTGAGGTTTCAGTATACTATGTGCTATGTTTTCTCATATCAAACTTTTATCTTTTCATCTTCTTCCACTGAAAACAATTAAACTAAACTTTATGATGTTCTTTAAACTAGGATTTTGGGTATAATGCTCAATAACCCGTTGATGATTATCCTAATAAGTTAGACTTCTGTATTATTATAGCACCTCATAACCCACCATGTCCCTTAATGGGAAAGGACAGTTATCCTTACCAGCTACTTAAATATGCTCTGGTTAATTGTATTACTTACAGATTTACAATGTTCCTATGTTCCTTTAGGTATGGTATGATTGTATGATAGTAATGGATAAGAGAAATAGGTATGCATGGTTACTTCATACCGATTCATCATTTATTACTTAATGATGGCGGTTTTTGCTGAATGGTACTTATTAAGGTAACTGAACAATGATAAAAAAGAAACTAACCTGCTTTAGGCGTGGACGATCTAGTGGGGCTATAAGCTGTTTTTCAGTCTTACTGTCGTATAATGATACACTTCTTTCTATATCACGGGATTTAAAACGCTTTTCACAAGTTTATAAGAGCAAAATTCGTTTCCATAAATAAAGTGAGAAACATTTAATATTCTACTATAGGTACCTGTGCACGTAAAGGTTAGGTATATTAAATATTCTACGAAAGATTACCAAACGCAATTCCACGCTATGAATAAAAACAAAAAGAGTTCTTAATAACCTATCTAGGTATACAACTGCTTTATAAAAAGCTTACCATAGTATATTCCGTAGGAATGAAATTATCCCGGTGAACAGCTTGTATCCATTTCCTTCTTAACCCATTCGCATCATTTAACCCAGGGTTCGCACGTGCTTTTTTGGCAATGAATTCCTTGAAGAGCTCAATGCTGCATTGCTCTATATAACTGCAAACAGTTTAGGTTCCTTCCCACATGTGTCATTTGTACAGGTTTGGAATAAAGTGCTGACATGATGTTTGTAATTCTCCCAATATGATCTCACCAACTGTGTTTCAAGCAAGGAAAAATTATGTTATTCTTCCTGCACCCGCGTCAGTAGCTAACATGATCGCTAAAAAAGTTCGTGTTGATTTTGTATTTTTGTAATTGCATTTATTTTGTACTTTAAGTACAATAAACGTTTTTCGGACACGTCAGTATAAATATTTACGATAATTTTACACATATGTAAAACAATAATACTTAAAAACGTAATTACAATAAGTAATAATTAATTATACTTAGTGTGGCAAGTTATTAAGAGCTAGTAGTTCATTTTATATTCAAACACATACTAACAAATAATAACTCATTAACTATCATTTGTACAACACTCTACATACTCATTTATAGAATAAAATGTATGGAATAGTAGGAAAGACTTTGTTATTTTTTAAAATAATGAATCTTAGTAATTTCTTTAACATCCTGAGGCAATATGTTAAATAATCTAATACCCGTGGTTTTTACATTATTTTTAACTTTATTGGTTCTACAGAACTAAATATGCAGAGCATTCTTTTGCCGAGTGTTAATATTGATGGAGATTTTGATTTGTTTGAAGTTCATTATACATTTTTTTAATATGGCTTAATGTCTCCAATATGAATACACCAGCAAGAGGCAATATTTTTAACTCCTTTAAGAGAGTTCTACAGGAAAACCGACTGACCTTATTACTTATTACTCTAATTGCCCTTTTCTGCAGTTTAAATACTCGCTCACTTTCATAAGATGTTCCCCAAAAGATTATGCCATAGTGCATAAGGCTGTGGAAATTTGCATAATAAACATTTATTTGGATATTTCAGTTTACTTCATTTTTAATGAATCTTAATATGTAACATACTAAACTCAAATTAAGAGCTAACGTTTCTATATGATTCTTCCATTTTAAATCCTCGTTTATAATAATTCTCAAAAATTTTATGTATTTCTCATTTTTAATGCTGAGGTTGTCATAACGAATGTGCGGTACAAGATGTGCTTTATTTTGCTAGGTATGAAAGGATATAGCAGTAGTTTTACTTTCATTTAGCATTAGCTTGTTAGCTTGGAACCAAGAATACAATTCAGCAATTACCTGATTTACGTTGTTTGTAAACTCTGTTGATTATTACCCTTTATCAGCACATACGTATAGTCTGCAAAGAGAATCACATCTGCTAATTTAACAGACGATGGCATATCGTTTATATAAACTAAAAGTAATAAGGGTCCAAAGGTTGAGCCTTGTGCAACTCCTATATTAATTTCGCTGTCTTTTGACCTATACCGGTTTAATTTATTACCTTTGAGGAAATACAATTCTACAATTTGTTTTCTCTTTGTTAGTTATGATTTTATGAGATCATTGATTTTTTCAAGAAATCCGTATTTTTCTAGTTTGGGTAACAATATACTGTGGTGCAAAACATCTTAGGCTTTAAATAAATCCAAGAAGTCTCCGATACTGAAAGTTTTCTATCGACAGACTCTTCTACTAGGTCTAATAAATAATAAATTGCTGATTGTGTTGACCTATTTTGTCTGAAAGCATACTGTGCATATGACAGTATATTATGTTTAAACAAAAGAGAGACCGTATGCCTACATGTTAACCTCTAAAAAATCTTAGAGAATATTCATAATAATGAAATAGGTCTATAATTTTCCATATCTAACTTATCGCCTTTCTTAAACAAAGGTCTAACTTTAGCAATTTTTAACTTTTGAGGAAATTTTCATGATTCCATTGATAAATTGTAGATATTTGCTAATGTATTCTTTATATACTCATTGCATTGTTTAAGAATCCAGAAGGGAATGCTATCCATTCCCGATGACTGTTTATGTTACATTTCTTTCACTACTTTTATTATTTCCATTTCTGTGATCGGATCTAAAATCATAGTACTATTTACTCTTTGTATATTCACAGTTGCATTTACATTATTTGTAATGTCTGTATTGGTTTGAATTAGTTTACTTGGTATTTCTCTAGAATGTACATTAAAGGAGTCTACAATTAATTGGGGTTCTGTTACATTACCTTTTATACCCTTTATTTCCAGTATTTACTCTTTGTCATTACTTTTCCCAATTCCTATATTAACTATATGTCAAGCAGCAGTAACTTCATTATTGGACCTTGCTATAAAATTTTCATTTTCCATTTTCTTTGCCTGTCTTATGAGTTGTCTGTATATGCTTTTGTATTGGTTCATATACTCCTGTTTGACTAATTCTTGTTTTTGAAGAGAATTTAGTAGTCGTAGTTTCCTGCTTGATATCATTATTCCTTGAGTTATCCAACTTTTCTTATTATATTGTCTAAGGCTCACATTTCTTAATGAGGAGAAATGAGGAGGAGGGTTTGATAAAACTAATACAAAGTGTATTAAAGAGTCATAGTAAAATGGTGGTGTTTATGAATATGAAATAGAGACTGAAGAAATTTCTAATGATAGTGATAATGAATCTAGTGCAGAAAGTAGCAAGTAAAGTGATAATGAAATCAGTGATGACGCACCAGGCGCTTCGAAACGCTTCGTACTAAAACGCAAAAAAAACAACAAAAAAACAAAAAAACAATGTGACTGGAATTGGACTAAAATTCACAATAATAACACCGTTTTAAACTCTTTTACCTCAAATATTGATGTTTATAAAGACTTACTGAACAAGTATACTTCACATATGTCATCTGCGCTGTCAATTGTTTCGGAATACATTCTACTTTGCTTGAAAAATGTGTGACGAAACTAATGCTTACACAACAAGGCAGTTGAACAATCCCGAAATAAAAATGTTGAAAGACGATGAAAATGGTCCTACACTGCAGCAAATAAATTCAGGGCCTATATTGCCTTAATTATTTGGATGCATCTAATGCGAAAATTGCGTATTCAACTGTATTGGAGCAAAAACCGACACCTTGACACCCCAATTTTAAAAAGTGTGATGTTAATCTTCATTTAGAGGATTACTTTGAGGTCTACCACACACAACAGCAGTACTGGGAGTACAGTACTGGTGAGTTTATGCTTTTAATATTGTGCACGCAACTTTTCAGCCAAAAATATTAATTACTTGCTTCTAAATGATTTTTTAAGTATTAAGCTGTTACACCCTCAGTGCTAGGCGATTTAAATCTTATTTCTTGTTTAATTGAGTAGACGTTTAAATAACGCGATTGGTTTAAGTTTTCGTCTAATGGAAACTTAAACACCCTTACTTTCGATCCCAAAGAATAATTTACCTTACACTCGGGTATACAGCATTTGCGTGGCATTCTATACTTTGCCACCAATTGCACTCTACAATAATAAAACACAAATTAAAGGTACGCCAAATGTACTACGAGCCCACATAGAAGGACTCCTGATTTTGGTGTCAATAGCCAAACAGTTCAGTGATGCAGCCTTATTCCTAGGCTAATTGCCTCAAGGGGATTTTGCACAGCAAAGACTATTCTTTTAGACAATGCTTGACGTTCCTGTTGAAGATAAGTTAATAATAACGATTTCAGACGAAGCCCATTCACAATTATATGGGACAAAGAATTAACAAAACTGCAGATACTGGGTGTCGGAGAACCCACAGCTGTTTCATCAAAGGACTCTCCAAAGCTAAAATCTAACAGTGTGATGAGGTGTTGACAAATTTGGGATCGCCAGTCCTCATTTCTTAAGGAAACAATACCTTAGTCATAGGAATTCAGCGCGCTATGTTAAAATGCTCAACATCTTTCCGCTTCCGGAACTACGTAGAGTATAATCGATATGCAGCAAATCTGTTTTCTACAATATGGCGTCACACCACACACAGCGAGAATATTAGTGCAGGTGGTTCGCGGCATAACCCCACATAACATCTCCCGCTTTGGTAATATCTATTGTCGTCTCGCTCAACGGACTTGTCCGAATATGACTTTTTTGCGCGGTTATCTCAAATCAAAGGTGTATAAACAAGCATTCCAACATCCAGGGGCTGAAAGATTTCATTCTCCTGGAAATTGCCAATTTGGTGGAAGAATGTTAAGAAGAACGACAGAGAAGTTCGAAAGGAAATTGCAAGCAGCGTACAGGGCGTCACTTCACGGACGTTAATTTTCGGAAATAATTCAAGCGTTGTCAAAATAAAATGCATTTTGCTAGACTTATCTGTGAGTAACTCAACCTTTACGTCAAAATCCACTGCGTTATTTTTATTTGAAAAGCATGCCTTTTCCTCTGCCGCACCTGTACTACATAGATTGTACATTTTTTTTAACTTTAACGCCGAAATGTTTTAGAAACATTGCTTAGTTTCAAAATTACATTATTTTTCTTGAAGGTAGTTTCTCGTTAAAACAATTTAAGCTTTCTCCATGTATGTAAGGCCCTAACTTGTTTTAAATGTAAAAGCTAAAAAAAACTCTATGGTAAAATATGCACTAGATATCAGTGAATCCATCTAAATTTGAACAAATTCTGACAAGTACGTACAGAGAAATGGTACATTTTGTCGAAAAATACAACATATGGGGAAATGACATTTCGAGTGCCAGGACTTAGTGTCACCATACGTTAGGTTGTGTGAATCCTCTTTAAGTTCACCTACTGGCTTTGTTTATCCTTCTCTCCTATGCTAGCTTGAATTCATTTCCGTGTCTCTAATAGTGGTCTCTGCTGCTCTTAGTCTTTCTCAGTCCATATTTAACAACTCCTTAACATAAAATAGCCACCGTCTTAAACAGCCTTTTCCGTAAGTAGTTATGGCCCCGGATTAAGAAATTAGATTATCAATAATCCCGCTGCTAGGTATCACTAGTGTCGCTGTTAATTGGCTTAAGAGCGGTGGCGGTAAGTTTGAAAATCTGATGCCAAGAGCCATAGGATTGTGTTTAATCAAGTCGCTTAATCCGGGCCTATTTATAATTAGTTATTTTGTTAGAATACAGAGAGAGTTACAATATGGCATTGTAACACTACAATATAGTTAAATTATAGGGTTTTACTCATGGAAAAATGAACAATAAAGGAATGCTAACAAGAAGCACTTAATGCACATATTGAAGTGGTATACTTCTGTTATACTTATTTGTTGAGCCCCACGTTTTGGAAGCCAATTTGCGATGGTAAATTTATAATGTTATTTGTGTATGTGTGTTTACTCCACGTGGTGAGGCCATTTTGTGACGTGATTCTTTGCTAGGTTTGTAGCTCCATCTAGTGTTAGCAATTTGCGGTAGTATTAGTGTTTGTTTGAAAGAATGCTACTGTTATTTTATTTAATTTTGGTTTACTGTCCTCCGGCTAGCTATGATCTTTTTGGTTGAGCACATCTCTTTATACAGGTTGTGTAAACGGAAAGGAGTCTTTTATCCAAAGATAACACTGATGAAAGAATTTCTTTTACACTTTTATTGTCGAACACTTTCACTATCACATTTACACATTGATCTAGACACTCGCCAAACTGAAACTGTTATAATAACTTATTTACTGATCATTCTTAATTCACGTACTTCAACTTTTTGTATCATTAACTTTACAATACTTGAGATTTTTCATAACTCTGATACGCGTAACTTGCGAATCGATAGCCGACGTGTAATATTTCTGCTGGACTGAAGGCGACATGTAGTATACAAATATTTTCGATGAACTGACGGACTGAAGGCGACGTGTAGCATACAAATATTTTCGACGAACTGACGGGGTCTATCTCTAACCTAGCCCTTTTTATACTCCTACACCCCGATATGCCTAAAGATTATAACTGAGCTGCAATTGGCTAATAAAACGCGCCAACATTAGCGTCTATTTTTATATCCAATGAAAATTATGAATACATATGCTCTAGGTATAATGTTCCAGCAAATTCTAAAGGAAAACGCGCCAACATTACGTAACTTCCTCGTCTCTAATAATGATAAACAGCTCACCCCCTCGCTGCATTATTGCATGCCATTATTGTCAGTTTCAGTAAGGCCGTATAAACTTACTTCTCAACAATAATTACAATCAACAAACATCTTAAATCAATGACACATAAAAATGCATATTCATACTATAATCATTCTGTACATTTAAGTAATTTATGATACAAATTACTGCATCAATATGTATGGATATGTATGTATGGATATATTGTGCTACAAACTATGATAAAGCACTAAATACACATAATTGGAGATAAACGTTACCGGAATAAGCACTGAATAATATGCTGTGCTACAAAATATTAATAAGGCACTGAATACACTGGAATAAGCACACGCACTGGATGATGTATCATCTTATAAACTATTAATAAAGGTACTAAATACAAATATGTGGAGATAAATCCACTTTAAAGTCACAAAGCACTGAGTTATACAGAAACTATTATAAATTATAGAGCACTGGATACATATATGAAGCCGAAACCTATAGACACTCTTTTTGAAGGCTCATTATCACTTATGTTCAAGCACTAGAATAATTTTGAAATTTGTGGTGCACTGTATATTGCTAGCTGAATATTGTTGGGCGTCCTCGCCTTCGCTACTGCTATCGATGTGAAACTGGGGTGGGTTACTGATGGGTGTGATGACGCAGCTGACCAGCAGGTTGGAAAAGCTTCGATGTAGGTCATCGTCAAAGTAGGTATGTACATGGAAATAACAACGTCGTTAGTAGTGTATGTCCCTGCTTAGACAAATGGATTAACGCTAATCCTGCCGCTAGGGGCGCTAATGTCGCTTTTAATCCGCTCGCGTGGCGGGAAATTGGAAGCGGCAGGATTACGGTCGATCCAGATGTCTAAGCGGGACATTTTTTGCTTTCTTTATTTTTTCTGGTACATGTTTTATTATTTATGGATTAAATACAAACATAATATGATGGATAAAAATTAAATATATGAGAAATGTCCACGATGTGGCAAACGTAGGAGCTAAATGGGCATGGTGTGATGGTTTGACCTATGGACTAACACTGGTTGGCACACTTTACGAACTAAAATTGTGTTTTTTTCACCATCGCGATGCTGGCATGGCGGCGAACTTTGGAACTAGGCGGCAAAAAAGCGCGGCACTGGTGCTAAGTAGGTGTAAGTACTAAGGAGGGTACGTCCTGAGGAGGTGTACGTACTGAGGAGGTGTAAGTATTGGAAAGTGTGCGGCGACGGAGGTGAAGGGCTTGGAGGCGAAGGAGGGTATTTTCGGCGGCGTTTGGGGCGGCGGGGCGCGCGCGTGCGTTGGTTGAGAGGATGAGTTGGACGTGGGGGGGGGGGAAATAGGATAACGTCATAGATAAGGGATGTTGGCTATTGGTACAGGTGGGTGAGGAAGGGTATATAAGGCAGGATATGAGGAAGGGGGAGAGCAGGTTAGGTGTTTTTGAACGTTGGATGGTAGTTTTCCTGCGTGGATAGAGAGATGGGGCGATATGAGACGCGGTGGCGAAAATGGGAACTAAACAAAATGGCGGAGACAAGTAGTCTAAGGACGAGGAGATTTCGAGGTTAGTGGTCAACATGGCGGACGCAAGAGGTGGGGGCAAGGAGATGCGGTGGTGAGAATGGGAACTAAAACAAGATGGCGGAAGCAAGAGCTTAGATGAGCAGATTTTGAGGTTAAAAATAGTGGGAACTAAAAAATGGCGGAGGGTCGGCGGCAAGGAGATGCGGTGGCCAACGTGAGAACTAAACAAGATGGCGGATGCAGGAGGAGGGTAAGGAGATTTGAGGTTAAGATTTTTAGGTTAAAACAGGACGTAAGCATGGGAACGAAATCCAAGATGGCGAAGGCAATGGTGTGAACGAGGAGATGTGAGGCGCGGTGGCGAAAATGGGAACTAAACAAGATGGCGGAGACAAAAAGTCTAAGGACGAGGAGATTTCGAGGTTACTGGTCAACATGGCGGACGCAAGAGGTGGAGGGGGCAAGGGGATTTGAGGTTAAGATTGTTAGGTTAAACAGACGTAAGCATGGGAACTAAATCCAAGATGGCGGTGGCAAGGGTGGGGACGAGGAGATGTGAGGCGCGGTGGTAAAAATGGGAACTAAACAAGATGGCGGAGGCAGCAAGTCTAGGTTCAAAATATGAGGTAAACGTGGAGAACTAAAACAAAGATGGCGGAGGCGTAGTGGTGAAAATGGGAACTAAACAAGATGCGGAGGCAAGAAGTCTAGGGACGAAGAGATTTGAGGTTAGGGTCAACATGCGAAAGATGCCGAACGCAACAGGTGGTGACGAGGAGATTTGATGTTGTGAAAACTAAACAAGATGGCGAACACGCGTGGTCAAGAAGATTTCACAAAAGAAAAAATAAATATCATACCTTGAACGAGAATGGAAGCAGTCAAGTAACTAACACGAAAGTTGAAAACACAAAAGAGCATAGAAATGTAATGCTGGTGTAAAAAGGAAGGCAGGAAGTGACGTGGCATGTTATGATTGGAGAAAATAAGACGATTTGTGATTGGATTGGACAAAGGAATAAATAAGGCGAAGTGAAGATGAATTGCGGTGGTACTGATGATAGCCGAGATCGTTAACGCATCTGTTGGGATTGAAACACAGTACCAATACCCAACACATTAAAAAATTACTCCTTGAACCTTCGTTTTGAATGTGACATCACAACTTCGAGTTAAACGTCAACTTTAACGGTATTTTAAATAGGAATGTTGGTGGAATGTGGACTTCTTTTTACTTTGGGACTCAAACCCTATACCAAAACACTGAACCATGTATTTCTACCGCAACGTTATTTTAAAATGAGGTGGAGTGTGGAGTTTGTAGTTTGGGACTCAAACCCAGTACCAAAACACTAAACGATATATTCCTACCCAAGCAGGGCCAGAAAAATCATTATGCGTGTGGTACCTACCTCTTACTGGTGTTGATGCGTCACCAAAAGCGCAGCAGCTTCACGCGACGCGAAAAAATAAGAGCAAACTGTTTTTGAAAATGCTTAACCAGCTTTAAGATCAACCCACATCACTACGCACTGATATACCTAGGTTTTTTAAAGCGGTACAGACGCCCTTTGCACAGACGTAATTTGACTATACCAAAAACCTGGTACTGGACCATCGTAATGGTCGCTAGCGTACGTAGGAGCAGGGTTCTCATTGCCGGTCGAAAGCGGACAAAAACAGTGTACGACGGACGTGTTCACAGTAGCTACTGTCGAGGCGTGAATGAAAGAAATCTGTACTTGCTGGCAATCCAGCTCGTTAGCATGATGCTTGCAGCTGCTGATAATTCCAGCTTGCCGAACCGGATGCGCGCCAGACTGTCGCCGGCTGACTCACGGCCACGCTGGCAACGGAAGTTTGCGGTTGCCGATAAGGCTATATGAAAACTTTGTGAGTACAAAATAATGCTTTGAAGCTGGCGTAACATAAACACTGCATGTCATTGAATTAACGTAAAGAAACTTAACAGTTTTTTGACGATAAAGGTGCGTATACGTTTAGCATACGGAATAAAAGAAACTGTTGCTTTTATGGCAAAAAATTTGCCATTTGGACTAGCGTAGTGAGTAACTCTTTGACTCACGCAAGTGCGAATATATAGCAAGGCATAACGAACGCAGCTACAACAGAGTGAAAGATAATGGAGAAGAGCTCTACACCACAAGCGGTGACATCCACTCATGCAGGGCCGGAGGAGGAGGAGGTAAGTGACGATGAGGGGGTTTTGCAGCCTAGTTTTAAAATTTTGCAGCATCGTCAAAGGACGCTGAAGAAATGTTTTTGGGTTTTACGGAGACAGAAATCTCTGTGTCCGCGATGCCACAGAATGCAGACCCAGTGCAGTGGATTTCGCAGGTGTTTAATCATTTTTTAAAATTTGCGATTGAGAACCTACTAGAAAACAGCCCCGGGTTTCTGGGTTTAACCATAACGGATTCCCCTTCGAAACCATTCAACGTCAGTGTTCGCCGTGTAGATCAAGTCAAACCAGAAGCGATATTACAAAGCATCCAAAAGGAGATGCAAAGTAACAATGTTTTTCTGATGCAGGGGCCAATCAAGATATCTTGTGTGTGGACGAAGGAGGTCGCAGGCTCGTGTTTTAAGCGCTGCGATGAATGCAGAAAGAATAAAGGCATCATAGATATAAAAAACAATGATAACGTATGTATGCCAAGAACCATTGCAGTGAGCAAGGCACGGGCAGACCACGATGTGAATTACCAAACCATTTCGCGGTCTGAGTTTCTCCAAAAGCGGAAGGCGATAGCGTTGTGCGAAGCGATAGGGAAGACGGAATATAGGTTTACTCTGGATGAAGTAAAGAAATTTGACACGTCTTTAAAAGATGATGCCATCACGGTCTTTGAAGACCACTCCGGTACAAACGTACTGTATAAATCCCAGGTTGCCGGAAAAAAGAACATCGATCTGATGCTCCACTATGGGCATGTTAACGCCATAGTAGACCTGCACAAATGTTTTCGGTGCAGGGCCAACTGCAGACGGTGCAACCATCCGTATAAGCATAAAAAGGAGTACCACCGTTGTGACTAACTATGCACAAAATGCCATCAACTGTGCGTTGACAGATTTGACCATTACGTGCATTGTAATGCGTGTTATCGCGATTTTAAGGGACAGCTATGTTTTGAACAGCACTTGGCAAAAGGGGCTTTTTATCCGAAAGGTTTGTCGGTTTGCGACGTGGAAAAGGTATGCCGCTTGTGCAACAAACTGGTGAACACGAGGCTGAGAAAGGCCTCCCACCAGTGCGGAGAAGTATTCTGTAGTAACTGTAAGTTGCATGTTCTTACAGGACATAAGTGCTACATTCAAGCATACCGTGCCCCCAATTGCCGAAATCGGTACCTGTTTGTATTTATCGATTTTGAATGTACTCAAGAAACGCTGTATTTGGTCAAAGCGAGTACGTTTGTGCACGTGCCAAACCTGTGCGTTCTTTATCAAGTCTGTCCATTGTGCATCAACGAAGACCACAAAATGGCGCACTGCACGGAATGTGGAGCCAAGGAACTGGTGTTTAACGACCATTCGATAAAGCGCTTTTTCGAACACATTCGCCAGCCCAGGTTTAAAGGTTGGGAGTGATCGTCATTGCACACAACCTCAAAAGCTACGACGGACAATTTCTGTTGCAGTACATGGTGAGCGAGTTAAACTGGGCGCCTGAACTCATCATGAACGGCAAAGATATACAAAATGAAGCACGGTGACGTCACTTTTGTGGATTCGCTCAACTTCATACCCATGCCACTGGCTCGATTTGCGAAGACCTTTCAGTTGAAGGTCGGCAAAGGCTATTTTCCTTACCTGTTTAACAGGAAGAAAAACGAGAACTATGTGGGACCCATGCCTCACCAAAGATATTACTGTCCAGAGGGCATGTCCATAGAGGATCGAAGAGCCTTCGAGCAGTGGCACGAAGAGAAGGTCGCCTCCGGATATGTTTTTGACATGAAAGCCGAGATGGTGACGTATTGCAAAATGGACGTGTTCCTCTTAAGTCGGGGAGTATTAAAGTTTAGAAAGGAGTTCCTTGACGAGAACGGCATCGATCCGTTTAGAGAATGCGTCACCATCGCACAAGCGTGCATGAACGTGTACAGAAAGCGCTTCATGCCAAAAGACAAGATTGCCGTTATACCCGGCGGCGGGTACCGTCTGGCGGACAGGCCATCGCGCATAGCGTACATTTGGTTAATTTGGGTGGAGCGGCAACAAAAGGTGACCATCACGCACGCACTGAGAGGACGAGCACTCATTATCGAAGGTCACAAGGTGGACGGGTACAGGGACGATAGGACGGTTACAACTTTCACGGTTGCTTCTTTCACGGCTGCCCAAAATGCTTTCCAAATCGGCACGCTGCGGTGCACCCAACGGGGAATGAAACTATGGCTTCTAGATACGAGAGCACCAAAAAGGTCACGAAGAAGATGAGGGATGCCGGCTATGCCGTGGTGGAAATGTGGGAGTGAGAGTTCAACGCCATGAGGAAGGTGAATGAGGAAGTAGCACACCATGCCGAACATTCTCCCATTCTGCAACCCTTGAACCCTAGAGATGCCTTTTTCGGGGGCCGCACCAACTGTACCAAAACGTATTGCGAGTCCTCTGGATATACGAAACTTTTTTATTACGACGTGTGCAGCCTGTACCCGTTCGTGAACAAGACGAACCCTTATCCTGTGGGTCACCCAAAGATTCACGTGGATCACTTTCCGCGCTTGGAAGACGTGCGGGGAGGTATCGTCAAGTGCAAGGTCTTACCACCTCAAAGGCTTTATCACCCTGTGCTGCCGGCGCGCATTAACGGCAAACTGATGTTTCCGCTGTGCCGCGCTTGTGCAGAGGCGGAAAACCAAGAGGAGTGCCATCACGAAGACGAAGACAGGCCCATGACGGGAACCTGGGTCGTTGACGAGATGAAGGTCACCCTGGAGGAAGGATACCGATTATTGCAGGTGCATGAGATATGGGAGTACGAAGTGGTGCGATACAACTCAGCCACCGGGGAGAAGGGACTCTTTGAGGACTACGTCAATGCGTTCCTAAAGATCAAGACCGAAGCCTCCGGTTGGCCTTCCGATGCCGACACGCCTGTCGCAAAGAGCAATACGTTAAGCAATTCTTGGAGCTTTAAGGCATTGCCCTGCGTCCTCAAGCCATTGCCGAAAATCCTGGTAGGCGAGAACTGGCCAAGTTGATGCTCAACTCCTTTTGGGGAAAATACGCCCAAAGGGACAATCTGCCTAAGAGCGAGCTGGTGGTCCGTTACGATAGGCTGCTCGATTTGCTCAACGAGTAGAGGTGCAGTCGTACATGCCTACAACGGACGAGATGATGTACGTGGTGTGGAGGTGCTGCGAGCAAAGTCCCCGGTTGAACTCCACGACCAACGCTGTCATTGCGGCCTACACTACGGTACACGCGCGCCTAGTGCTTTATACATACCTGAAACGACTCGAAGAACGGGTGTGCTACTTTGACGACTCCATCATAGCCACCGCGGCACCGGGGTAGTGGATGCCGTCCGTGGAGCGCTTCCTGGGCGACATGACGGACGAGCTGGAGAAGTACGGGAAGGGTGCGTACATCTCTCGCTTTTCCTCCACGGGGCCAAAAGCTATAGTCTCGAGATCAAGTGTGCCGAATGCGATGAGACCTTCTATGTGTCCAAGATCAAGGGCATCACGCTTAATTCTGGCAACTTGAAGCGCGTGAATGCCGAAGTGATTCGCGACGTGGTTCTCCGCGACCGCACTAGGTCGGTGACGCTGAGGGGAACACAAATTTCGAGAAAACCAGGTTGGGACGTGGTGACCCAGCCCAATGTCAAGACCTTTCGCATGGTAGTAAACAAGCGCGTGCTAGTCGACAACTTTGACTCCTATCCTTACGGGTATAAGAGAAGGCGCGAGTAAAGGTGCATCATAAAATGTGACTCTCCTTCACACGAAGGCTCATTTACGCCCTATACCCACTTAGAGGCACAATGCACTTGGGCGGAGACCATGACATCCTCGGGCAATTTAGTTTCCCCTGCACCATGCTAATTGCTGGGCCTTCGCGATGCGGAAAATCCACCTTTGTGAAAAGCTTGATACGCAACGCCCGCCTCATGTTTGAGCGCGTGCCTAAAAAGGTGCTGTGGTGCCACCCTCCGGAATATTCTCCAAAACTAGGCCGCTTTCCAGTGGTATGCGAAACGCACGCGGGCATTCCGGAGTTCCAATCGGTGGGAGAGAACTACCTCGTGATTCTAGATGATCTTATGCTCGAAGGTGGAGGGGACCATGTGTCCAATTTTTTCACCAGAGATTCGCATCACAAGCGCTTTGGGATCATTTACATTCTGCAAAACATGTTTCCTCAGGGAAAGAAATATAGAACTATTTCCCTAAATGCCAATTATATCGTGGCGTTTAAGAACAACCGAGACAAGATGCAGATCGAAAGGCTTTTCCAGCAGATTGAACCTAGGAACTCTAGGTTTATGCTAGAAGCTTTTGAAAAGGCTACCGACCATCCGCACGGCTATCTGGTGCTGGACTGCACACAGTATACACCCGATAGGTACAGATATCGAACTGGTGTGTTGCCGGAAGAAACTCTCTCGTACTTTGTGCCCAACGAGTGTGGATTTTAAATAACGCGCTAAATTGGCAACGGCTGTCATTGTGGAGGGGGCATGGCTAGAGGAAGGTTGAGCATGGCGAAACTTATCAGTCCGCTGGTGGCGAGACAGCACAGAAATTTAACTGTTATAGCAAGGGCGAAGCCTGCTCTGCGGAAAACGTTACTAAAGCAGGCTAGCTCAGAACTGGTGAAAGCCATTTCAGAAAGCATGTTGAACGTGACTAAGGGCAACGTACCATTACCGGCCGAAAGTCTGAATCGTTTAAAAAGGTATAAAACCGCGTGGAGAAAGTTAGTCGACAAGAAACTGTCATTGAGGAAGAAGAAAAAGATCTTGGTGCAAAAAGGAGGGTTCTTGCCGGCATTCCTTATACCTGTGCTGGCCTCGCTAGGTAGCGCTCTCATATCAAAGTTTGCGTGATGAAGTACGGTAAGCAAATCGTGGTAGCGGCGCAGCCCAAAACGATCGATAAGCTTCACACGATAGACAAATCCATCTATAGATTAGCCAAAGAAATAGATATCCCCACCCGAAAAGTGGCAACTACTGAAATATAAATTGGGAAACTATCTGGGACTCGTTACACAAGTGAGACAGCCTTACCTGCAACGTGACGATGACGACGACGACGTTCAGTTGGAGAACGTATACGAAGACGTAGAGGTGAAACAAGAACCTAAGATATTCCAAGCATCGTCTACCAATAAGGCGAGACCTAAACCTGCGTCCCCCAGAAAACACAGAAAACCCCCAACTATAACCTTCGCAAGCGAAGGTGGCAACCTCTGTACAAGTAAATGATGGAGTGGACCGCCATAAAAAGCTATTAGGACTGGCCAGATCATTATGCAGGGTTAGGCACCGTAAACGCGCTTCGCAAAGCTTCGGGTTTACCAAAGTCTAGCATTGAGTCCTTTCTTCGAACCCAAGACAGTCACACCTTTCACAAACCGGTGAGAAAACGGTTTCCCACCAGATACTATCACGTAACCAATATAGACGATATTTGGGAAGCCGAACTTAACGTGATGTTTGCCGTCAAGGAGCACAACCAACCGTACGTGTACATTCTAACCGTGATTAACGTATTCTCCAAGTTCGCCTGGGCAGTAGCTTTAAAGACAAAGGTAGGCACCGAAGTCACGCAAGCCTTTAAGACCACTATTTCCGAGCGCAGTCCGAAGGTGCTGCAAACGGACAAAGGCACCGAGTTCACCAACAAGACGTTTCACGATTTTCTAAGGAAACACGGCGTAGAGCATTACACCACTAAAAATAATGTCAAAGCCAGCGTTGTAGAACGATTTGACCGTACCCTTAAAACCAAGATGTGGAAGTATTTCACCCACAAACACAGTTATAGATACTTGGAGGTTCTACCGGAGTTGGTCAAGTCGTACAACAGTTCCTATCACAGATCTATAAAAATGGCCCCAAAAGACGTCAACGCCTCCAACATTTTTCAGGTCTACCACAATTTGCACGCTGGCAGGCGCATACCTGAAACCAGGGCAGATAAATTTAAAGTCGGAGATCACGTCCGTATTTCTAAAGAAAAAATGAAGTTCGATAAGGGGTATGAGCAAAATTGGACAGACGAAATATTTGAGGTTTCCAAGGTCGTGCACGGATCTCCGGTGGTATATAAATTGAAGGACCTAGCCGACGAAGACATAGACGGTAACTTCTACGCCGAGGAACTGCAAGAGATAGCGCTTCCTGAAACGTTTCAAATAGACCACATTGTGCAAACACGAGGTAGCGGTCGCAACAAGCAGTTTTTTGTCAAGTGGAGAGGTTATTCTTACAAATTCAACTCTTGGGTACAGGCTTCGACCGTTCAATCGCTATGATTAAAACCCAACCGTTTTCCATCACCCTTGTGAGCAACGCGTCCATGGACCATTTCACAAACAACACAACGGCCAAATTTTCAAACATCATGCCAGAAAGAATCGTGCTGCAGGGAGAATGGGAAGTGGCACTCCAAAAGTTTAGGTACCCCGTTAAATTTTATAATGTCACAAAGAACGCCAGCCAAATTATAGGCACAAAGTACACCATGACGCGCCAGCCTACGCGTTCCATATGCCTGAAGCCATCCAGCACCAACCAAAGGAGTTGGTAAACACCATAAACGCTGTTATTTACGACCATCTCAATGTAAAACAGTTTTTTGTTTACAACGAAATCGAAGGAAAGGCAAGCGTAAACGATGCGGCCACTCATCCTGATATGTTACCCGACATTGCACTTGATGGCATTGTAGAAAACGTGCTACGTTCAAAAAAGTGGCTTACTCCTGCGAAAATGGATTACCTCAGCGACGCGCCGAAACAGAAAACAAAGCCTACCAGCCGACCAAAGCCGGGACATACCCCGTCAAAACCGCAACATGCGCTGCCCTCAAAACCTGCAGCTAAGCCGCTACATAGTGCGCCTAAGCCGACAGAAACTCCGCCAACCACTCCGAACGCCCCCAAACCACAAACTGTGCCAACCACCTCGGACGTAATCGCCCCGATGGTTCTCACCTTTCGCCCCAAACCGCAATAATGGATGTGCACACCGCCACGCACTACTATCTCAATCAGGCGGGTGGCGCTTAAGACGACCGAAATTTCGTTCTCTACAGAGGTAGGCGCTACCAAAAAGGAAGCGGCCTGTTTTCCGCCCTAGGAGGCCTTTTCAGAACCATTCTTCCATTTTTCAAAAGCGGGGCAAAGACCGTAGGAAAGGAGGCACTGAAAGTAGGCGCAAACGTGCTTGCTGACGTGGCCGCTTCCGCAACATCTCCTAAGGAATCCCTTAAGTCGAGACTTAAGGAGGCAGGTTCGAATCTCAGGCGAAAAGCAGACGAAAAGATCGACTCTATGCTGGGTTCGGGCATGAGGCGCATCAAGAGAATAAAACGCACAAAATCCAAGACATTCGCGCAGTCTAAGACCAAACGCTGTAGGCGAAAGGTGCAAGACATCTTTTCGTAATGGCCGAAGCAACCGTTCACATGAGCTCAGAGCTGGACCTCTTTAGAGACCTTCCTGTTCAAATGAACGTAGAGGACTATTGCTTCATTCACCCAAATCCACAAAATACTATTATAAAGAATGCTTCAATCACGTTTCATTATTCCGGCAATGCCGACGATTACTTGGGCATGACTTATGTGAAACTAGAGCTGTTCGTGAAGATCGTGGATTGCGAAGGAAAAGCGATCGCTGCAGAGGATAACGTCACCTTGGTCAACAACGCCCTCAGTTCCCTCTTCCAGCAAGTGGAAGTATCGCTAAACAACGTCATCGCTTCCATGCCGCAACCCGGCTACCCTTATAGAACGTACCTGGAAACTCTGCTTAATTATTCTAACGATGCCATGAACTCCCGTCTGAAGGCCTCCCTTTGGAAGATGGACACCGCGGGCATCATGGACACGTTTGCGGCCAATGAAGGTTTTCTGTGGCAACAGGGGTTTACCAAGGGAGGTAAAGTCGTACAACTCATAGGGTGCCTCTCCAACGCACTTTTTAGGTAGGAAAACCTGCTCCTCAACAACGTCAGCCTCACCATAAAGTTGGCTCCCTCCTCTCCTCAGTTTTATCTGTTTACCGAAAATAAGGATTTTAAAGGGTCAGCAGAAATTCAATCCGCCACTCTGCATCTGAAAGCCGTTAGGCCGTCTCCCACCATTAAACTTGCTCATCAGGCGGCCTTGGCGAAAAGCAACGCCAAGTACCATCTCAAGGACGTCAGCTTTCACGCACTCAGCATTCCCAAGGAAAGCAGTAACATGACGTTTAACGACGTTTTCATAGAACAAATTCCCAGAAGAGTGGTCGTGGCCATGGTGACGGACAAGGCATACAACGGCGACTATACTAAAAACCCGTATCATCTTCAGCACTTTAACATGAATTCGTTTCAAATGTACGTCAACGGCCAACCCTTCCCCTCCCAACCCCTGCGACCCAACTTTGACAATGGGCATTTCATCGAGTGCTTTCAAAACCTGCAAGATGGTCTCGGAATTCATTTTAAAGACGAAGGCGACTCCATTTCTAGAGAACAATACCCACAGGGATACACGGTCATGGCCTTTGATCTCACTGCAGACATGAGCGCAAACGATTCCTATATCTCTGGACTTAGACATGGCACGGTGTCTATAAGTTTGGCTTTCACACACAGCTAACAGAGCCCATTATCATTCTGGTGTTGGCGGAGATACATCACACCGTCGAAATCTATGCCAATCGATCCATTTTGGTATCATGAACACGTTTCAAATACACAAGTTTCTCTCCAACTGCCCCTCTACGTGTTCCTACTTTCTTGGGGTTTACCCCTGCGATAGACCACCCCTCGGACATGAAAAGCTGCCGTTGGCCCTCGTCGCCAATACCGATCCTAGCACTAAAGCAGGTAAACATTGGGTCTGCATCTTTGTCGGCAAGAACGGACCTGGAGGGTTATTTGACAGTTACAGCATAGGTCCAATTTCGCCTCACTTTCTAAAATTTTTGAATCGTACCTGCGGTCCCAAATGGTCGCACAATATTAAAAGGCTGCAAGGCTACGACAGCACCATCTACGGTCACTACGTCATCGCTTACCTTCTTACCGCTGCTCCGGCCTATCCAAAGAGAGCATCTTTTCCAAATTTAACGCCATCAACTACCACCATAATGACGTCGATATTCTCCACACCTACAAAGACGCGTGTCTCGCTCAGTGCTCGCATCCTTATCAAAATTGGCAGTCCTTGAAGGTGAGTACCGAAAACATAGGTTTCAACTATGCGTCGACAAATGGGTACTTTCCAGTATGCTTAATGTTTTGTGTTCTGTGCTAGAACGCGCTTCGGCTCGTATAAGTCGTGCAGCACTACCTTCTGACGACAGTGCGCCGCGATGTCTCAACACATGCAACACAGGTAAGGTTTCTGCACCTAGGTCAGTGCACGTTACTCGTTTTGTCTCTAAGGAATTAAGACGTATGTTCTTGTTGCAGTTCCATGCAGACGCCTGTAAAGAAGAAGCCTAAAGTAACCACGGACGGTGCGTTTGACATCAACACACAGCAGCTGGACCAGCAGCCGGAGATGGACTCAGCACACACCAGCAGCAACGTTCCGCAACCAGAGGTCCTCGAGGTTCCTCCAGTTCTCGCCCAACCGTCCGAGATTCGCGACCATCGGGTTCCGTGCGCCAGCACGGAGTCGTTCCGCAGCGCGTACGCGTCCAAAGGACCGCTTAACGTGGGACCATTATCGGACATTTACTTCCTCAACCACGCTAAAACCAAATTCGTGTGTGTGGGATTTTCGCCTCTGCCGCCGCACTCACTGGTGGTCACCGTCGCCAGGTGCGGCATGCGCCAAGAGGCGGTCATGAGCCCTGCACAGTGGCTCAAGCTTGTCGAAGCAGCAACTGTGATTCGTCGTCGCAAGAGCGGCGACGAGCATCCTTTACGGGAACTCCAACTCGACGGAAACCTCACCATCGTCTTTAGGAACCGCTTCGGAAGACTAACACTGTGCATCACAAGCGCACAAGGGCATGCCGTTTCGCTTAATCTGGAGGAATGGTACGTGCTTAACGCCCTGCAGAAGTTCGTCTGCGACGTCCTGCATCACAAGAAGAAAGCGGAGGCGGACGTGCAGAATCACATCTTGGCTTACAAGCGGTACTTGCGTTCTGCGCATGTTCACCACGAAGAAACCATGAACTTCTCCAGGTTAACAAAGTGGATACGCAGCGCCATTTTAGAACCTACCTGGAAGTGGAACATTATCTCAAAGCCTACTACCTGCAGCACATGAGAGAGGTCGCATAAAGGAAAGGGTACGACGGATCTGCAAATCACTCTCTTCAAACACGTCTGAGCAAGCGCACGTCATGGGATACCGCAACTACGTATCCGTGTACTGCAATGGATTCAAGGTGATTAAAAATTACGAGTTACAAGGACACCCCAAAAAGCATACACCTTACGCACTGCACTTCGTCGATGACCGCTACGACGGCAAATCCATCACCGTAAAGTGCCATAGCTGCGAGGAAAAAATTCACTACGTCATATCCAACATCAGCTTGCAAGATATTGATTTTAAAGTAAGCTCCCGCGAGCTCGACAAGGTTCAGAAAAGCGACGAAGATGACGAACCAGATCAGTTGTTCCAATTTGTTGCCAGGAGGGGCCTATACATCGTATTCTACAAATAACAATACAACTCACCGGATAAAATGCTGCACATGAGAAACGACGGACTCGCCTGCTACGGTAAATGTTTGACCGTGCATTTGGACAATGTCTCGCCTTATATCCTACCCTATCATATCCACGGGGATTGGATGTTCAGCGCCGAGAAAAACAGTGTTCTTGTGCAAGATGAAGACGAAGGCATAGGAATAAGCTACGTCAAAAGCAACCTCTGGTGGTCGAACCACTAAACCACCGGATGTAACTCCTCCCACCACTATGACGTACTTCCTGTGGTTTCTTCCTACGGTCATATTCGCATACACGACGCTTTCAGGTTCGGTTGCTGTGGATCGCTCAGGCGTGGCATGTTAGACGTACCGTGTACAACGCATCACTGCACCAACTGCTTTCATCCAACGTGCAGCTGCAATCTGCGACGTGCACTCACGTACTCGTGTACCAGGTGCCATCAAGGATTCTACGAAAATCTCGCCCAACTTGCTCAACGCATCCAGTGCTTTCTGCGCAAGTACAACAGCAGGAAGAGTACATGACCTACCTAGAAAACGCACGCCGAGGTTCTACGCCACGCTAAGCAGACGTCGTGTGGCACCAGCTTTACTCTACGCTCCATATCGCAGGTGCAAACAACCTGCCACATCACCTAGAAACACCTTGTGAAAAAAATTGCCGACCATGTCCCAAGCCGCTCTTCGACAACTAGACAACCTAAACTGCAGTGCCAATACCGTCAGCGTGTCCGCACTACAATTAAACTTGCCGTACCTTGTTCGACAAGTCAAGTCCGTGGACACCAAGTACGGCACAAAGACCGTGGTCTAGCTCGACAACGAAAATGAGGTATATCTACCCTCAAGATTCGGCAAGGCATCTCCCGAGCTCGTGCAACAGCACAACACGGCCAACTTCTGCATCGTCTACCAAGGAGAAGAAACTCTCAAAAACGGCTTCAAAACATACGCTGTCAAGTTCACGTCGTACATCCCCAATGACCTGCCAAACCGACCCCTTCAACGTAGGAAATAACCCATATTTCAAACTCATTTTTAAAGCTCAGCTCTCCAAATCCGGAGAGTTACCCTTCCACATAAACGTCCTCTCCACCCTCACCTCCTTCTTCGACAACGTCAAAACCGTCACCGTTAAACTAGACGTCAAAGACGTCGACATCGTCAACGTCACCTGCAAGCCCTTCCAAGTCCATCGCCACAAAGCAGACGCAGTGTGCACCGTCTATTTGGGTACCTCCAAAACACCCGCTCTATGCTACAGAGTCACCAATGAAGGGTGCTTCCCCATCAGCCACATCAACGAATTTGCCATACCCGTCTAAATACCCAGCTTCAGCCGCGAGCTACACGACAACGTCTCTCACCTACTCATCACCTGTGTCACCACGGAAGATGTCCCAAAGTTCAGCATCGGCAGCAGCAGCGAGGAAGATAGTGATCACGTGACACAAACATCGTGCACCACGCACATCAAAATCATTTTCGTGCGCGAGTGAAACAGTTCCAAAAGTCACCACCAGGTGCAACATGTAAATATCTCAGTGCTTTCCGCTTAGTTCCAAAGTTCACCACCATGCCAACACTGCAAAAACCAACGCACGCGCGCGCCCGCCGCCCCAATCGCCGCCGAAAATACCCTCCTTCGCCTCCAATCCCTTCACCTCCGTCGCCGCACTTTTTCCAATACTTTCATCTCCTCAGGACGTACCCTCCTTAGTACTTACACCTACTTAGCACCAGTTTTTTTGCCGCCTAGTTCCAAAGTTCGCCGCTATGCAGCATCGCGATGGTGAAAAAAACACAATTTTAGTTCGTAAAGTGTGCCAACCAGTGTTCTTCCATAGGTCAAACCATCACACCATGCCCATTTAGCTCCTACGTTTGCCACATCGTGGACATTTCTTATATACTTAATTTTTATCCATCATATTGTGTTTGTATTTAATCCATAAATAATAAAACATGTATCAGAAGAAATAATGAAAGAAAACAAATGTCCCGCTTAGACATCTGGATCGACCGTAATCCTGCCGCTTCAAATTTCCCGCCACTCGAGCGGATTAAAAGCGACACTAGCGCCCCTAGCGACAGGATTAGCGTGGATTAGCGTTAATCCATTTGTCTAAGCAGGGACATACACTACTGTCGTTATTATAGCTGGTGGAGAAACACCCTGGGGTGTTACTCTGTTGCATACAGCACGAATGCTCCTGCCGGGGTATATTTTCAGAGAGCGTCTTGTTAATGATAGTGGACTTTGATAAGCACACATTCGACGTGGATGACGTCGGCACCTTGAATGTTGAGTTTGACTGTGACTTTCTTGTTGTTGCAGAACAAGCAGGCGTAAGAAGAGAGTATGCGGATATGAGAGGAGAGTTTTCCTTTGCTGCAGCTTTGGACGTTGAATAGGAGTTTAAAGTTGAGATTTTTGCCCACGTTGACGGATCGGTTTCACATGACATTACTTTGAATTATAGAGAGTGAAATTGACGACGTATCGTTTGAAGCCGCTTGGGAATTTTTCCTCGCCCTCGCAGATAATGCAGAAAGAAGTAGAGTTGAGTTGGCTAATGAACTCCTTAGGGGCCATTGCTAATTCGTTTCATAGGAATGCGTCAGTCTCGTTGTCTAGTTTGGCGACAAACTTGGTTCCATCTATGGTGTCGAAGGCCTTGATGCCGATCACATGGAATGGGAAGTTTTGTTGAAGCGAGTATACGCTAGGTTTGTCGACGCTGTGTGATAATCCTTCCATCTTGCTACGGATGTCCTGGAACATGACCACGGTTGCGGCAAAATGACAGTTTTACTAAACGGAGGAGGGACTTCAAAATAATGGATTGGGAGGGTAAGCTGTGGTGTTATCTGAACTTCGAAGAGGAGCACAAATTTTCTGTGAGTCTTTGGAAAGCTGGTTTCACACCACGTCAACGGCGTATGGGCGGTAACGATTAAAAATGTCGCTACCGTAGTGCAGCAGCACTTGGCGTTCCCCGGCAGTAGTACCTCGATGCGTCGTCCTTTTTAGAGACACTCCAAGAACACAGTGAAGCAGCCGCAAGTCATGTACTATTTCTGGTGGTGTGATTGTGAAGATATTCGTCGATTTGCGTACCGAGTTGAGCAAAGTCTTCGTAGAAGCCTAGTTTGCACGCGTGCACAAGTAGTTGAGACGGCGAAGCAGTTTCCAGCTCCATGACTGGTAAAACCAAGAGGAGCAGTGGTAGAACTCATAGGGCACGTCTGACAATCCCCACGTCAACTTGCACTAGCTGAATGCGAAAATGGACCGGTAAAAATATAAAGCTAGCCATTCCTTCCGCCAGAAGCGGCAATTACGATTGAAGCCTGAGATGTTACACATACAGAATAAAGTACACCCGCAGGAAAAAAACTATTGGGAAATGTCCGTTGGGGAGTGGGTTATACCACCAAACGTTTCTTTTGAAATAGCCTATTGTATTGGCTTCGTTTTCTCTTGGATAAGAACTGTGTTTTCCTCGATGTTGAACATCTAATCGCTGTGTATATGATTAGGAATAATATAGGATATGTCACTGCCCAAATGCACCGGTAAGCATGTGCCATAACACGTGCGGTCTTCGTTTCTCTTTTGATGCGTTTTAGCTGCGGAGATGTATTGTTGATTCGTAGAAAATTATGTATAAGCCCCTTGCGGGAACAAATTCGAACAGCTGGTCTGGTGCTCCGTTCTCTTCATCGCTGACGCGACCTTCCGCGATGTCACTGGAACGTCACATGTCTGATTTGAAATGGATATCGTTCAAATTCGTATTGGATGTGACAAAATGAATTTTAGACTCGCAGCTGTGAACTTTGACGGAGATGGATTTACCGTGGTATATGTTATCAATGGAACGCACTGCATAAGGTGCACTTTTTTAGAATTTCCCTCCACTTTGTAGTTTTTAAGCACCGCAGTGCCTTCGTAGTACACGCACAGGTACTTTGTGTATCCCATGCTAGAGGAAGCAGTTGATGCGGTACCAAAGGGCGAGAGGCGACTGAATGAGGGAGGAGGCAATCGAAGGTAGAAATACATACTCACTAAGGTTGATTTTGTGTGATGTATAGTGCGAAATGAGCTTTGAGAAAATTATCCACCTCCAGGAATGTTTCTAAAATTGGCGCACCGTATGTACATGGAGAATTGAGTAAAATCCATGTTTTCCAAGGGAAGATTGCAGTCATTGTTGTAAAACATGTGCTTGTAGTATGCCATGATTTGATTTTGCACATCCATTTCTTCCTTTTTTGTGATACATGATGTCAGTAATAATTCGCTGCAGGCTATCTAACATGATCCAAAGGAGGTTCAGCGTGACGAATGCATCTTAGGGTCTCTGAAGACGATTTTTAGCCTTCCGAACACTTCTTGAACAGAATGGTGACGCTGTGGGTGAATTGATACTCCTGTAGACGACCCTCTCGGTGATAAAACCGTCAGGAATAATAGGCGTTGCTTCGAAGATTTTCTACCACTCGCTGGAACCCAGGACCACTGCGTTGCCTGTAGTTTTCAGTGGTTACCACAAGACAGGGGCGAAAAGCCCAGGCATGCTAATATGGTTTCTTGCTGATTGAAAAAGTAGTTGTCCGACAGAGGACCCACAACTGCGCCAGGTTGGTTCATGTGTTGGAGCAAGGCTGCCGCTGCTGGACTGCTGTACGATGTAGGCATTGTTGATGCGAAGTTTCCTTTTAGCTCGTGCCCTTTTCACTTCTGGGTTTTCAAATCTCGCGGCAGTGAAACCAGAGACACAAAACGAATGTAAGTATAGTGGATAAACAGCAACAGGATAGGGGAAAAATTTAAAACATTGCGAATATAGATATCAACTATCCTGGGTGGCGTGGCTACCTCCGCGTGCTGCATAGCTCACTGTGAATAAGGCGAGCAATGGTGGGACGGTGGCTTCATATGAGCAGAAGCGTGTTCTGAAAGCACATGCAACAGAAAGAATCAAAACCCTCTACCAGAAAGTGAGATGGATAGTGACGATATCATATACACACCTACTTAGCTGCAAAGGTTCCAGGTCTGGTGAGCGTAAGAGCACTTTGCACGGCATACGTCCTTGTAGGTTCCACGAATAATGAGCGTAATTCTGACGTGAATTTAGGAACAGAACTTATGCTTAGGTGAGCCGGAGAAGAGGTCGGTGACGTAGTCAATGATGTAATGACCGCAAGTGGTGCTATGATAACCTTGCACCCTTCTGGCGTTGGTTGATCATTGCGTCCTACAGACTGAATTTAAGAACCGACAAAAAATGGGGTCAAAGAGAACATATCCCATAACTGTCAAAATATTCTGCCTGTCCGTTTTTGTCGGCAAAGACGCAAACCCAGTGTTTAGCCGGTTTGGTGCTGGTGTCGGTGTTAGCCACTAGGGCCAAAGGAAGCTACTGAATGGCATGAAGTTTGAGTAGGCCTATCGCAGGGGTAGACGCCTAAAATGTGAGAGCACGTAGAGGGGCATGTGGATAGAAAGCGTTGAATCCGGAACGTGTTCATGATACCAAAATGGGTCTGCTTCCGTCTATTTCCTCCAGCACCAGAAGAATAACCAGTTCTGTCAATTTATCGGCAAAACCTATGCTTATAAACACGGCAATGTGGCGCTGGCCGGAAATGTCAGACTCGTGATACTCGTGTCCGCAGTTAGATCGAAAGCCATTATACCCTACCAGGTATGATTATCTAGAAATGGAGTGTCCTTCGTCTTTGAAATTATTCCCCAGGCCATCCTGCAGGGTTTGAAAGCACCGAATATAGTGGCCGTTTGAAAAGTCGGGTTGTAGGGGCTGATAGGGAACCTGCTGTCCGATGACAAAAGTTGAAATGAGTTCATTTTAAAATAGAAATTATAAGCGTTTTTGTTAAAGTCGCCTGAGTAATTCTTGTCCGTGACAATGGCCACTACCACCCTTCTGGGGATTTGCCCCATGAACACGTTCCTAAACGTCATTGACCTGACTATTTCGGAATGCTGAAGGCGCGAAAACTTACATCCCTGACATCGTACCTTGCATTGCTCTTTTCGAGCACAGTCTCATGCGCAGGCTTGCTATTCTGCGAGGGTCGTAAGACCTTTAAATTCAGCGTGGCAGACTGAATTTCGGCGTAGCCTTTAAAGGCCGATTCGTCCTGAAAACAAATGAAATTGGTGAGAGAAAGGGGTGAGCGTACGTCATGTTGAAGTTTCTCAGAAACCGATTTTCCTGTCTAAACAGAGCATTGGACAGAGGGCCCCTGAGTTGAACAACATTGTTGCCTTTGCTAAACCCGTGACACCACTGAAAGCCCGCATTTCTGATAAAAACGTCCATGATGCTGGGCGTGTCCTTTCTCCAGAGGGAAACTTCTAGTTTGCTATTCATGGCATCTTTGGAGTAATTGAAAAGGGTCTCGAGGTAAGTTCTATAAGGATACCCGCCTGTGGCATGGAGACGATGACATTGTTGAGGGATACCTTTACCTGTTGAAATAGGAAATTTAAGGTATTCTTGACCACAGTGGCGTTAACGTTGGCCTCCACAGCCTGTCCATTGTCATTTACAATGCGCACCATGATCTCGAATACGACGTAAGTCAAGTCTATGTAATCATCTGCATTTCCCGAATAATGAAAGAAATGGGAGCATTCTTCAGAGTGTTTTTTGCGGGTTTAGGAATATGAACCTTGCCTCCCCGACGTTTATCTGAACGGGAACATCTTTAACGACGTCGAGTTCGAAACTGAATCTTGGGGTGACCAATGGAGTAGGGCTTTCTCTTGTTGACTTACGGATACAGGCTACACACGTGGTAATAAAATATATTCCGATCCCCCTTTGCCTCGCAGTACGTCTTGATACAATTCGTGCGGCCTCCATAAAAGGCGTCTCTGGGGTTGAGGGGCTCGGATATGGGCAATGTTTCGTATGGCGTGCGAGATTCTCGTTCGCCTTCATCATGGCGTTGAACGCACTACCACATTCCCACCATGGTGTAGTCGGCATCCTTGACATTTTGAATAACCTCGGTGCTCTTGAATCTGGAGGCTATGATACAGTTTCCCTCCTGTATATCGCGCATGCCGCTTGTGGAAGCCGTGGTTATAACGGCCATAAAAAGTACACGGCATTTTCTTTCTCTCTGTACTCGTCTACCTTGTAGCCTAGAATTTTAACTTCCCGTCCTGTCACGTGATTCTGTAACTCTAGGCAAGCCAGTCATACGCATACTATGCGGGACTGCTTGTCCGCCAGACGGTATCCGCCGGCGGGTAAGAGGGTATTTTCTTCGGTGGCATGAATTGTTTCCTGTACTCGCATATTCAGGCCTGCGCGATAGTGACGCATTCCCTGAACGGCCTATTCCGTTCGCGTCTAAGAATTGCCTTCTAAATTTAACAACTCCTTGACTTAGCAGAAATACTCCATTTGGTAATACGTCACCACTTCCGCCTTCATGTCGAAGACGTATCCGGAGGACGCCTTTTCCACGTGCCAGGGCAGTAATACATTTTGTCTTTAAGGGACCCACGTAGTGCTCGTTTTCCTTCGTGTTAAAAAGTTAAGGCAAATATCCTTTGCCTTTCTTCAATTCGAAGGTCTTGGAAGACATAAACAGCGGCATGGGTATGACGTTGAGCGAGTAAACAAATGTGACGTAACCGTACCTCATTCTGTATATCTTACTGCCGTTCATATAAGCTCCGGCGTTTAGTTTAAATGTCACAACATGTGCTTTAATAAAAACTGACAATCGTACGATCTGAGGTTATGCGCCACCACGATGAGGTCCCAGGCTTTGAACCTTGCCTACATCATATGCTCAAACAATTGTTTCACGGGGTCGTCGATAGAAACCCATTCTTTCACCCCACATTCAGTACAATTTACAATTTTGTGACATTCGTCAATGCAAATGGGACAGACATAGTATAACACGCACAAGTTAGGCACATGCTAGTACGTGTTCTCTTTGCTACTCTAAGGAGTCTCTTGCGTACATTCAAAGTCAATCAACATGAACACGTAATGGTTTCTTTTGCTGTGAAACGTATGTAGCACATGTGCCAGTCGTTCGCGCGCGTCTTGCAATGGCTACAAAACTTCTCTTTGCACTGGTGAGCTGTGTTTCTGTGCCTCAGATTTACAAGCTTATTGCAAGACATACATTCTCTACGTAGCACACGGACAGCGACTTTCGGTAAGTCGCGGTTTCACGCGCTAGTGTATGTACGATTCACATCGCTTAACGCACTGCTGCGACACCTTCAACAAATGTCGTTACACCTACATAATTACTTTTTGTACACGGAGGGATAATGGCAATGACGGCAATACCACTTACATTTAAACCATTTATTCTGGTTCACGATAGCATTAAAGTGCCTCTCGTGGAACATGACATCAGTGCGTTTGTCGCATTCCTTTTGTGATGCATACAGCATGTGCTTCCCGGTATGATCTCCAAAATCCGTCACCACGTAGTCCTTTAACATGGCGTCAAAGTGCCTGACGTCATCTGTAGTAAAACTTTCATTTAATTTACCTACACTTTCACCAGTGCTACAGCCTTCTGTCTTTTGCAGATATTCGGAGCACCTATCGTTACATAGTTGACGTCACCATCCACGTTCGCTTTGCATGCGGCAATGGCTCTCGGTAAACACAAGTTGTCTTTTGTTCATTTCTGCTATACCCTTATTACTACTACAGGAATTGCATGGCTTGTAGCATGAACCCAAGAACTCCTTCGTCCACACAAAGTTTATTTTAAGGGATTTTCCTAGAAAGAAATGGTGATTGCTTTGCATCACCTTTTCAATGGATTTTTAACGGTATCGGCATTCACTTGCTCGATACGCCGAACGCTCATATTAAACGCTTTGGACGGCTGTTTTTCGTCCGACATGGACATAGCTAAATGCCTGGGTTCGTTACCCAATGGGTTCTCCTTTACAAAATTAGAACATCGTTAAAGAGCTGCTTTACCCATTGCTCCGGGTGTGCATCTTTTGGCACCGAATTCACAGTAATTTCGGTTTCCGTAAAACAAGAAATAAGCCTTTTCATCGTTCTCTGTCTGTGGTCTATAAATTCCAACCTGTGCTTCAAGGTTACGTCTTGACTTACCCCATTTTGCGGCTCCATGCAGCTCAGTAGTACTCCGTTAAACAACAGCTAAACCTTCCATAAGGGCCTGCAAGTTCTTTATTCGCTGCGTATTTTAAGGTTTATATTATGTACAACAGCGTAAGTCAACAGTATAATGGTTTTCATCCTAATATATTTAAAATAAATGCGCTGTTACGTGTGTACTGAGTGAATCAAGTGTAACGCATTCCTTTCACTTTGGATTATTCGCAATACTGCTAATTGAACCACTGTCTACGCGTACAGTAATAAAAATGTTATAATGCTAAACCGTATAATTTCTCGACAACACCACCTTTAGAGCAAATTCGCACTTAGGCAAGGACTGATCGTCCTGCTCTTTTAAAGGGGACTTATCGCTACCACAAAATATTCTGCGCATCTCAGTTAAATTCTGATTTTAAAAAAATCAGCCGCTTATCTAGCCTCAACTTCCAAAGTTGTAGTCTGGTGCTTCTTTAGAGCACTTCCGGTCATACCGTCGAACCGCCGCAACATCCGTTTTCAATATGGAGCAATTTTTCGTGTAATTTACCGCAAAAACTACAATTAAAGCTTTTCTTACTAATCCGCCATTTTCGTAATCCATATACACTTTGCAGAACTTAATCAAGGCCGTCATGTCAGACGACGTGAACTCACATGAAGATAGCGATCCTCATAAACTGCAGTTTATTCTCAGCCTTCAATCGCTCATCGTTACTCTTTGAAGCAACAAGAAACCTCTTAACATCACCACGGTTTGCCTGCAAGTTTCTGGGTTTTTTTTTAAATTCTGGCTACACCATAAGAGTAACACACGAAGTTCGCTTAGGCTACGGCAACTTCCGACATCCAACAACGCCTGCTACGCCAGCTACCAGAAGGCTTTGTCGGACTTTAATACCACTTTCGGTCATGTCCATCCATGTCCGCTTTCGCCCAATACTACCCATAGTGACACCGACGAGGGTTCTTCTTCTTCACTTCAAATGCACAACTCAAGCGAGACGCTTTCAGTATCTAGTGCCGACAGTGGAGTTTTATCACAAGCCATTTGTAATCCAGCTGCTGCAGGGGCTATACCAGCACCATCATAACGCTATTCTTCATCATATTTCCCGGCATATTCTACTGCTTCCGACCCATTCATCATAACTCTGTCTTCCATTTCTCCACCTTATTTCTTTCGACGTTCACGCTTCGATTCTCCAATAAAAGGTTCATCCAACGATCTCGAACTATCACCACCTCCACAGGCACACCTCCACGCCACTTACTTCCTCTCCAATAGACCTGCCTATATTCTTTTCTTACGTCCGTCCTGTGTCCCACGACGAACATCTAGGTGCAGCTTATCTCTCCGCATTTCCCTTTTTATCCCACTCCTTTAAATCTTTGCTACCCCGTGCCCGTCGAAGAAGAGGATCAAGACATCGAGGTAGTACTCCTCTCTCCTTCCCCTTCAAAACATCCAATATTTACCCCTATATCTTCCCAGCAATATATTTCTCCACCCAACAGATCCTCACCGTCTCCTTTAATGAATCCACAAAACAGCATCATATCTTCAGCTGCTCAGTC
The DNA here is from genome assembly GCA_030765065.1 of Deroplatys truncata. Taxonomy (NCBI): domain Eukaryota; kingdom Metazoa; phylum Arthropoda; class Insecta; order Mantodea; family Mantidae; genus Deroplatys; species Deroplatys truncata. The sequence continues at coordinate 530,077,662 of CM060990.1, read as the reverse complement.
ACTGCTGCAGGTGTTCCCCTGTTTGCTGAGGAAGTTTAATAGCAAAATAAAAAGAAAGAAAGAACGAGAAGAAATGTTTTGCAGCAGTTTTCTCCAACTACTGTTCTCCTGCACCACGGCAAGGGTAGTGTACATTATCCAGCTGCGTCGATGTCGACTACGACCAATTTTTACTACACTCTCACGGGCCTTCGAAGAAAATGAAGAACACGAGGATGTAACCGATCTATAACCATTTCACAACAGGCATGGCGGCGTTTAACTCTAAAAGCACGACCTTTCAGTTTGAGAAATATTACCTATCACACCAGACCTCAGAGCGCGATTTGTAACAAAAAAACCACGACTGTGCTCACAATTGTGCGTTAGCAAAGGTTTGTAGTGTTTAGTGCTTTTAGTAGGTGTTTTTATTCATATCAATTGTTTTAGATACACATTTGTGTGGTGCTTCAAGGTTTGTGCAGTGATTTTTTTATTTTTAATTAATATCCTTTTTAACTTACATTTTATTGTGTAGAAAACATTGTTTTACATTAACTTATTGTTATCATTATTATTATTGCTATTATTTCTAAAATAGCTAGTGTCTTACTATCACAGCATCAATTCTACATTTTTATGCAAAAAGTGGAATATCAAACACTATAGTAAACAATGTGAATATATTAAAAAAGACAGAAACAAATTATTATAGTTTCTAAAAGGCAATAATGTCATACGGTCGTAGAAACCTACTCGATTTTTGCGTAGGCGCTACAAAAACAGACTCTTCTGAACAAAATGTGATTAACGTTGTTCATGGAAAGCATATTTTTCAAAAAATCAGGACATAAATTCTTTGCTTAATAACCCTTCATTTCTTGAATATCATTTAATTCTGTATAACATTTCAGTAGCACTACATCCAAAGTGCCTGCATTGCCAAGCGCTGTGCGCTTACTATGTAAACGAGTTTCCAAACCCATATAGCCATCTCAAGCATTAAATGTGCAAGTGTTCTAAAATTTAATCATGCAGTGCTGTAATAAAGTCAACAAACCGTGTCATTCCTGTGCAGCAGTAAAATATGACGAGAGAAGAAACAATTACTAATGCGCATATAGAAACCATACATTGTTTGGTATGGTACCAATAATTGCCTTTCATATACACCTTTATATCTGGAGTGTCAGGCACGTCTGCTGTATGTGTTATATAACATTCCTATAACTCACAGATATTTTGCTAACATAGGTCAGTACTCGTGCACACGATACGAAGAACAGGCTCGTTAAATCTTTTTAACATATCCTTTCCAGCAATTTTGTTTCTTTACCATTTTATGTTTATTGTGCATTTCCTTTCTTTATTTCAGTACACTTATTTGCGTGGTGTTTCTCTTTATTTTCTCCAATATGATAATATGCTACTTGTGTGTATTTCATTTAGCCTTAATCACAATTTGCTTAGATAGAATTCCTTTCCTTCTCCTCATATATTCATAGCAATCATCAACAATTACTAAAACACTATAAAACAAAAAATTACAAAAAATGTTTCCAGCCATATATCTAATACTTCAACAATATAAAATACAATAAACAAAGAAACAAAAAACAACATGGAAGAAAAAGTAACAATAAAATCGACACAAGTTATATTTATTTTAACCAACATTCGTATATAATTAATGTATTCAATTTAGCTACCTTATAACCTTCATTTCGTTTTGTATTCGAACTCTCCTTCCTCTCCCTCTTCCTCGACATACTCTGCGCCAGCTTTCTCTCTTCACTTTTCTGACATTGCGTCATCGTCGTAAGTTGCTTCATAACTAGGGAATTCTTCGACTCCGCGGCTACACACGTTTTCAAATTTACGAATCATCTCCTTTAATACCTCAAATTCATCGCACATTTTAGCTACATTTGAGTATCTTGTTTCCAAGACCTACTATTTCAATTTATACAAATTTTAAAAGAGGGACAGAATCTTGCACTTTTATTTGGGCTCATGGATTTTATTATTTTTTTAAAAAAAAGTATGTATTTTAATCCTCTATTGTGTGTGTCATACAGCATTTTTTGTAACAATACCTCAGTTTCTCACAAAAGCAGCTTAAAATTATAAAATAGAAGGTTTTATGAATAAACTTCAAAATAATACACTTTGAAAACAGTAATACGCTTAGGCTGAGTAGTTTTAAGAGTATCATTAATTTCAAACATTAAATATATGCAATATTGAATGTATATAAAATTATTATAACAGTTCAAACTCTTGTTTACAAATCTATAACAGTAATTTTCTTTCAAAGGTTGAGGTGTGGTCTTGTGTGCAATCACCTTTATCATGGTCTGCAGGCTGGACTCCTAAAACTTCTTTGTAGACATATAGTTTGTCCATTTGATGCCCCATTGCAAGGAGTAGCTTTTGGCATGTGACACCTTAGCTGAAATAGCCTGGTTTGAGTGGTCTTGAGGAACAAAATCGTGTACTTCAGAGGAAACGTATGCTTGAAAATGTCATGGGTGGTGCTGTGTAAATTCCTAAATGTTAGCCCGTTGGATGAAGGGTCTGGAAGTCCCAAAACTTTTGCAATGGTTATTTTGAAGCCCTTTCGTGTATTCAAGCGTTTTCCACACTCTACCTTCCAATCCACAAACTGTACGTTAGAAGTAGTAAACAGAATTCCCACTTTTGAAAGAATAGCACCAAACTGTTATGGATGAAGAATAACTTCTTCCTTCCTTATTTTCTTATCCACCAGATTAAATGCCCGATCTGCAGGCATATAGGAATGTCTACTTATGGAGAAAAAATATTCAAACTCAAGTTTCTTCTATTGGCAGAATCGAACCAGAAAAGCTAGCATAACATAAGTTTTGTTCTGCCCTTTACAAGAATCAGAAAAGAAGTGAAGACCTCTCACATTGTGCAGTTTCAATATGAAGTTATTTCATTGCAGCGTCTGTCTCCAGCCACCAGTAGAAGGACACTGTGTCCTTGTTCAATGATTTTTCTCGTGCATGAATGAGTATTCCGAATGTGTAATACCACATCTGGTGGGCGTAGTATGCTTCACCTATATTGGTCTTTGGTGGAAGTTGGTTTTGTATGAGATCAAAATTGATACTTAAAAGTTCCTTCTGGCAGCAGGTTCAACTCTTTACAAAATTGTTTTGCCCGAGTGTTGTGTACAAGACATGAAACATAGAGCTTCTTCTTTTCTTGTGGGTTTGTTTCTGCTTGTCGCAAGGTTTTTAGCCTCAGACACTCGCTGCCAAATGTCGGTTTTTATTGAGCATAACCTAAATTGTAGGTGACCAAAAAACGAAATAATATAACGAATACTGACATTCGTTTGATGTTCTGCCAGTTATCTTAGGACCCTCTTTATGCATTTTGCTTAAAGTTAAATTAGCTGGTAGATGTTTTATTCAAGGTGCGTTTTCTGGCCATAGTGACTCTCTCGACACCTGAATACATCGATATGATCTTTTATTTTCTCTTTAAGCATGTTCATATTTTCAGTCACTCTAGAGCCACTTCCTTTCTCTTTCATATGTGCATCTTATTCCATAATCATTTTAGCAGCATACTCAACTTTGGACCTTCCTATGCTTAAAATCTCAAGAAATGCTTCTTTACATACCCTCACAGATCCCGCTTGTGTTTGAACATAATATGTGGTGCTAAATAAGCAGCTTCTTTTTTGATTTTCTGAAGAATGTTTGTTAATCAAGGATACCGCAATATTCCGCTGAATGTATTGTCTTTCTTTAACGGCATCTTGTAGAGTTCAAAACTTATTGTTAAACAACTCAATGTCATTATTAGAAATTTCCCTAACTTTACAGAAGTGTGTACTTTTATGATTATAAGAGACTTTCCAACCTCTTTTCCATTTGTTCCGCTTTTCCATTTTCAATTTGGCCTTTTCCAGCCTTCTGTGTTAATGTCCGTTTTATACTCTTTTCCCTTTCTACGTCTTCTACATCATCATCATCGAAATTTCACTTTCAGACTATTTCAACTAAAGTTTTAATTGCCACTCGGGAGTGTCATTGAAATTTCTGCTTGAGAGGTACAAAAATGCCTGAAGCAATCGTCTGAATTTTCATATGAATGTTAATGACATGTTTAGCCTAAGAGAAAGTCGTTTTTATTTCTTAAATGGGAAGCGTTTATATTAAAAGTACAGTTCTCGTAATTTTTCTTTTGGTAGAGCAATAACAAACAGTAGTCTAATTATTTCTCATAACTTGAGGAGGCAATTGACTCCCCCTGTAGCCTGAAGTGACACCCCTGTTGCCACTGTTTAAATAATGAATCAACAAGCTGCATACCCTTTATAATGCTGCTGGAAGTGAAATAGCAATATTATTACAGTGGATACAGAGTTATGCTGACAATGTGACAGATGTTCAACAATGTACACAACTTTGCCAACTCACACCAGACCATTTATCTAACTAAATCATAAAGCTATGCATTTGTGGAATGAGTATTTATATTATTTTCTAAGATTTTCCTTCAAAACTTAAATAGCAGGTTTTTTATCCTAAAATTGTGTTGCCCCATATTTTTATACAAAAACAGTAGATTTTGGCGTTGAAAAGAAAATAGCATTATATGGAAACAAAATCACATTTCACACCACCATAAATAGCAGGTTTTGGAAAAAATGTGACCTTCAGAGAGCAGCCTTAGCATCATATGTTAGGAATTACCAACAAATATTCTCGCATTGAATTCAGTAGGTAATAAATGTATAGAGAAGCATTTAAAACAAAAACTCGCCCATTTCTAAAAATACACGCTACTTTGGAAACACACTAGTTATTTACTTTTATTCTGTTTCACCAATTCCTGCTGCTTCATCATATTCTGCTTTTTCTCTTACACTTCTTTTTTCATTCTTTCCATCACTGCCTGCACTTCTCTTACCCTTCCTAAACATTCTTGCTTTCCTTCTTCGCTACGTAAATCTCCCTGTTTACTTCCATCACTTTCCTGTTGCATTCCTTTTCCATCTTTTGTTGCATTGTATTCCTTCCCTTTTTACACCTCTCATACCACATTTATTGTACTGTGCACCGATACTTTCCCGCTTCCCCTCCATTTCCATTACATTCCGAATTTATTTTCAAATTCCTCTTAGCAGACCACCTAGACGCCCTCTTCACCCTCCCACTTACCTTCCTCCCTCCACCTAAGTTTAGCTGCCACTCACCATTGTCGCATTCCCCAAATATGTACACAAAATGATCAGAAACCTAAGAATTCATTCCATTTACCACGCTATATAACACAAAAAGTTCGCTTTCTTCTATAGTCAATTCCCATTCCAAAACCTCCGGCAAATCTACCATATCCATCAACAAACTACAATATATTATCCACAGAAGAATTGAACTGTTGTCGCTTGCATACAATCTCACAGATTTTTATAACATTTACACATGTCTTCCTCCCTCTTCTTACCTTTCTCACACCTACAACTGCCATTTAAAACGTACCCCTCCGGACATTCAGTCTGTCCCATCTTCACATTACCATACAGCGTCCCTCCACACCTTCTTCCCCTCTGACATCTCGTTATTGGTTTTAAACAACTATACACGTTCTTCAGCGTCCCCAGGTTAATAAATTCAGAGCCAAACCTACACCCACTACCCTTCCGGTATACGCACGAGCAGTTAGGCAACAATTCGTAATCCTTATCACATATTGTAACATTTTCCAAATGATCCGTTTCTTCATTCAAAGCGAACCCACACCTTCCAAAAAACATTTAATGCCCGAAAAAATCCATCGCCCTCCACCGGGTTTGAACCCGTGAAATCGGAAACTAGTGGATAGCGTGATAATCACTACACCACGGAGGACGACGGCACGATTGTCGTTCATCCCATTGCTTAATCCAGGGTTATGTCTTCAAACCGATCAAAATGCGTTTTGTTTCTACCAATCATTTTCATTCATTCCATTCCTAGCCAACAATCACATCTCGTCTTATTTTCACCTATCAAAACATTACACGCCACTTCCTCGTCTCATTTTAACACTTACTTGCAAATCCTTCCCTTTTTTCATCTCCAACTCCCATGAATGACACTTCGCTGCTCCCTTCTCCAGGATACGTGAACCTTTTATCTCCCTTAACTTCAACCTTAATCCACCCCAGATTAAGCAACTGCATTAACCATAATCCTACCACTCTTGGCGCCAGTTTCTTAAAGTTACCGCCATCACTCTTAATCCATTTTAATCCACAGATTAACAGCAACACTAGCAACACCTAGAGGCAGGATTATCGTTAATGCAACTTCTTTATCCAAGGCCATAAGTACTTCCGTAGCTCACATCTTGCAACAGCATAGTCATTAAAAGTTGCCAGTGCATCATCCACGCCCAAATGCAGTGTAACACTGGAGTCTAATTCTATTTTGGAGATTCTAGCCCAGATTATGCTTTTGATAGTTTCGTTATGGTTCTGGGTTGATCACGAACATCCTTCTTAATCAGAATTTGTTTGTATTACAACTCCCTGAATCTATCCTTCAGTACCTGCATAATGGCATGAGGTAAAACTTGTTTTGGGGTGAAATATTGAAAACTTTCCTTAGTTCTATTATGCTTATGCCTGGAGTTCCTTCTTGAATGGTATAGTTTATGGTTATGTCTTTCATCGGTTGAAGAGAGATGTTACAACAATACTGCCCGTGCTGTGTTTCTCATATTGTCAATACTCTTCATATTTTGTTTGATTGTCACTTCATAGTAATTTTGAATGTTATGAATAAAAGATCCAGTGAGCCTGTTTGTTATAGAATGTAGCCCTTCGCCATCTTCTAATTCCTTTCATTTATAATAAGGTTTCAGTCATCGCAGCTGCGAATCCATTTCTGCACCTGAGCTACGCACTCCAGCTTAGTGACGTGCATTTTCTACATATGCCTTTTGTTACTCTATTACTTTGAAATTTTTCGTGTCTCCATTGCCTATATAATTTAAAAATCTTACTTTTCTGCGTGGAAAAGTCAAACTACTACTATCTCTTACATAACTCCCTCTGTTTCAGTGTAGTTGACTCACAGAATGCCCAATTTTCTTTCCACATGTCTAATATTATAACTCTAGTATTTTCTGCTGTAGCCTCTTCTTTTGCAATATTCATGGATTCTATAGTCACACCATGAGCACTTCCAATATACTTAATAAACTGACGCATTAGCGTCAGCAACCTTCGTTCTACTTCACTTGGTTATTGGCGAAGGCAATGAGCGGATCACACTCATTGAGAGGCAGTTTTAGTGCACTGGAGTGTACAGTCCGTGATGATACACAAGGAGATTGTAAACAGACTGAAAAGGTCTTAGAATGTTTTCCACTTCAGTTACAGAGACTATACTCGAGGGAATAAACTTTCTTTTCAGGTTGACAAGTAATTACAATTTCTATATTGGAGCTACCGGTATGCGCCCATAAATATATTTTAATCATAATTACGCTGTGGTTGCCCAGCATTACGGACTATACGCATTGCAGAGAAAAATCAATACATTAAAGCGCAGTAACGAAAACTCTGCAAACACGAAGGCACGTAGTGTTTCACTCGCATTTGTTCGCTTGCTGTTTTATTATTATTATTATTATTATTATTATTATTATTATTATTATTATTATTATTATTATTATTATTATTATTATTATTATTATTATTGCCTACCATACTCATAGTACAGTAAAACGAAGCATTAAAGCGCCAGATCTGCCCCGTTTTTTTATTTATGCACGCTCTATAACTGGTGTGGTCCTTATCGTTCCATTCTATATTGGGCGTGAAAGACCGGTAATTTTGTTCAGATGCCTCTTTATCGGGCTTGAGGTTCTTTTACGACCTACGACACGGGACCACCGGCTTTACTTCCCTTCCAAAGGAAGCCATGCTAAGGATCTTTACGCCCGAAAAAATCCATCGCCCTCCACCGTGGTTGAACCCGCGATCTCGGGAACTAGAATCTAGTACGGTAACCATTACACCACGGAGGACGACCTAGATCTGCGCCGTAAGCTAAAAGTAAACAGAATAGAAAGCAAACTACAGTGTGCACAGTTCATAGCTTTAGTAACACAAACGTTATCGATGCTTTGCTTAACTCTGCTGTCTTGTTTTGCTTAACTCGATTCCAAGGTCCTTATTAGAGCTACAGACCTACTGTATATTTCATAACTGATAAGCTTTGGTATTGCACTCATGGTACTCGTGTACCGAAAAGAGACATTTTGATATTTTTCATAGAGTAGACTACAGAGAAGCACAATATCGTGGCACTCTTACGTAGTACTGCCTCATTAGCCCTATGATCGACCGTGAATTTCTCACACTACAACCCGTGACATTATTATAGCTTGTTTTACTTCAGATAAAGCACAAAATCGGTCACTGAATTGCAACACTATTGGTTAAGTGGCTGGTGTTGCTGATTCATTCACAAACGATGAGAACACAGATATTTTTCTCCTCTACGGCGAGTGGCGATGTAATGCTGTCGCAGCTCGAAGAGTTTATCGCGAAAGGTTTCCCATGCGTCCCCTAACATTAGTAAACCTTTTTGATCATCATCGTTGTTGCAGCCGTATTGTTTTTGTGAACTTACTCAAAGGTTCTTGTAAGTGTGAACCCGGTATATAATTTTATACTTTGTAGGTCAACGAAGAGCATCTCTTAATATAAAAGTTTGAAGGTCATCTTTACAAAGAATTTTTAAGGAAAGAGCTTGGCATCTGTATAAAATTCACCTCAACCAGCAGCTGTACGGCAATAATTTTCCCCACAGGGTTGATTATTGTACGAGGGTGAGATAAGTACTTGTCGATATCCTTGACTTGTTTGAATATGTTCTCTGGAGCAATGAATGCCATTTCGCCAACGATGTCACTGTGAATAGACACAACATCCTCACCTGGGTCCTTCACAATCTTCACTTAGTTCGAGATGCTCACATACAAACCGGTTGGGGGTTAAACGTCTGCTGTGTTATTATTGGGGACAATGTTATCCGGACTGAGTTTCTCCCACCCGTACTTCGAGTACCACGGTATTTGGAATTCGTATAAGCTCATCTGCACGATTTCCTTGATGAGGTTGCAGTACGGATGTTCCAACACGATGGTCCATCACCTCACTATTTCGAGCCTGTCAGTATGCATTTAAATCAAGACTATCTCAGACGCTGAATCGACCGAGGTAACTTGGCCACCAAGGTCACCTGATCTAACCCCGTTAGATTTTTCATTTGGGGCCACATGAAGAATATTGTGTTCAAACAGATCCTCTCAATGTAGAGGTCTTACAGCAAAGGATCGTTGAAGCATGTGCATCTGTCACACCTGCGGTTCTCAAAAACGTCCATATGGATACATGAAGACAGCTGGAACATTGTGTCACTCAACAAGGGCAATATTTCGAACACACATTATATGAGTGAAGGCAGCATAACAGTACCGTTTGATGATAGTCATGATGAAAATAATAATAATGATAATAACTAGTGCTGTAATGGCAATAAAATACTAATAAAATGAATGATGGTGATTATGGTAATTATAGCAAGAGGACAAATGCTAGTGAAACACCACGTCCTCTCATGTTTCTAGGGTATTCGTTATTGCGCTTTAATGTTTTGATTTAACTCCACAATGCATATAGTCCGTAATATTAGACAGCAACGCAAACAAAATTTAAAAATTAGCTATGGGTGCAAGCTGATAGGTCAAATAAGGACAGTGTGATTGTTTGTCAATCTAAAAAGTGTGTTTACACCATTGAAAATTAAGTCTCAGTAACTGAAGTGGAAAACATTCTAAGACCTTTGTAAGTTTACACTCTGTCAGTGCATCATCGCGGACTGTACACTTTATGCAAGCCTGGGAATTGCCTCTCAATGAGTGTGATTCGCTCATCGTCTTCAATGATAAGCAAGAGAAGCAGAACGAAGGTTGCTCACGCTAATGCGTCAATTCTTGCGTGTTTCCTTGGAATTTACCCGGTGAGTTATGCAACGCTTTCAACGCACGTAGGGATATCCACACACGTGAAATATGGCGCTGTTAAACCATTTGATATATGAATGTAAAGGGGAAATTATGTGGATTACAAATAAATTAAAAACCAAAGATCAAACAGTTGTAGGTTTCAGCCTCTTCAGAGCTCATATTCATTACCACACTGCGTGAGGTTTGCAGTGATATCTGATGAGTTGTTTTGGTTGTGATAAATTAGATTAAAGACGAGCTCCTCTAAACGAAAATGGTGATCGAGAAAATGTCAATGAGACAACAACGTAATTAAATGGGACCGACGTTAACCAACAGCCATCTGACCTAAATTGAGTTATCATCGGCTTAGAGGAGACGGTTGCGGCCATGAAGAAGGAACTGGAGGGCATCTGCGTTAATACCTTGCAGACTATCCGTTGGTGCATCGAGATAATCGAGGATTTAGAGGGCAATAACACCGGAGGATTTAACGTGATCTACGATTAGGTTCGGCAGAAAACATCAGTATCTGAAGAGAGACGCATCAGAAGACGATATGTAACACGTAAGGGCACGCGTCCGATTACTTTTGAAGACTTTCGCTAGTAGTTATATGCCGTGGTGAAGCTAAACAAATTACAAATTTAAGGGAGAAGATCGTATCGCCGATTTTGTTTTCCGTTGCAGACAGCAGAGATCTCAGACACGTAGGGCTTTAGCAACAAATCTTACATAAACTTACCTTAAGTGGAGGACAGACACAAACTTTCGAGGATTGGCTGACCGCTACAGACCCCTGTCGCGTGGACATCGGCACAGCTGTTATCATCGTGATCCTTGATTTGGCAAAGAACCAGGGAATCTCAGCCATCTCCGCTAGTTTCTGATAACGTAGGACGACGGCTTGGAGTGGAGCGTCTTTAAGTAACGGGTGTTTGTCGTGAGATTATTATAGGACATGAATCTGAGAGTAGATTTCCGCAAAGGTGCACGGAAACCGTTGAGCCTGCAGGAGAGTCTTACGGCTAGGAAGAAATCAAGTGATGCTCTAGGGCTCCAAGGAACAATAGGGAATCTGCAACGTATTCTTGAAGTAAATCGAGGTAATGCTTGGAAGAAGCGAAGTGTCGGTGAAGGCGCATCTGGAATACTTGCTTCTTAAAACTGAGAATATTTTATAAGCGTTTTGAACTACCATAGCGTTGTTTCAATCCAAGGGGTAATGCACATTCGCCTTTTAGCTCTGACGTACACAAACCAAGTAATTCAGGCTGGGGTGGATTTTGTAAGATACGAAATTTGTGTTAGCCTATTCTCCTGTAATGGACCACAACATCCAAACTGGAATTCTGATTACATTAAATCACTGCAACAGAAGCCAATTGTGCGCTCAACAAGAGTTTCACTACAGAAACCCGGTTCACCCGGCTGTTACCTAGACGGATCCCGATAACAAAACTAAGAGAGGTGCACAGCAGGCTGGTGGAAATGAGATATAAGTGCATCATGGAAGAGTTGGACAGCCCTTGGTACTCGTGAAGTCCTGGTGATAAAAAAGAAGTTATGATAATTTCGTTTCTGCTTGTTTTAAAGGATGAATACTAACAACAAAAAGGCCATTTCCCTTAAACTGATTGACAACAGTATAAACACCCTTGGGTGTAAAATGGCTTTACGCAACATTAAACCTAAGGTGGGGACTCGGTGACTTCTACTCATTTGCGGATATGTTTCTTTATTACATACTTTTGCAACAAAAGGTAGGGAAGAACATGGAAAAGTTCGCTTGGGATGAGGGAGTAACCGTGCCCGAAGCACAAGTGAAGGCTGAGCATTTTCCACACCGTTGGTTATATTATTGCATTATTAAAAAGTGCTTCTCCAACATTGAAAAAACACTCAACCGCCTTAATTAGGAACATCATAGGCACACTTGGATTGAAGAGGCCGAAGCAGTACTCCGGTCATTAAATTCACCAATTTGCTGTGCTCCGATGTTGGGTATCTCCATCCGCTTCATTGCGAACACTGACAATGGTGTCATTTGTACTGGAGTCATACTAATCCAATTTGAATACCGGCAGGACTTATTACTTATTTCATCACCACGCTAACCAGGGTGATGTCACCAAACAGGTTTTCTAAAATGACCGTGATCTACCTCAGAGAGGACTCAATCTGACGCCAATTTCTATCAAATCCAATGCATAAATAGCTTCTCAGTTACTTAAACTCGTAACACAACCCAGCACGCATGGTCCAAAAAGACGGAGGAGCAGTATATTAAAACACTGTAAGAAGGTATGAGGAGTGTTATGGCTATTCACCAATCAGTCTGCAATGCTGATGTGACGCTTTTCCTGTTGGTTTATAAATGGTTTACACATGACGACACCATGAAAGCACCAGCTAGCTTAGTATTTTGCAGGGAACTGTGTATTCTATGAGACCTATTGTTTGGAAGTTCACCTAGTGCAGAACGACCAGCGTCCGAGTAAATCGGGAACTTAATAAAGCATCCGTATGCTATGCCCAAGAAGTCGATATATAGTAATGACACACAATTCAGCTCCTTAGTAGAAAGTAGATATAAGGAGTATATTTGTTTGTTATTCCCAAATGACAGGCTTTTAGAGGTCTAAGTGCTGCATACTGAATATAATGTATATGTTTCGGCCACGATTTTTATAAAAAACATATTAAAGCTTTCGAGATGAAAATCATCATACCGATTATTTATAATGCTTTCTTCATCTGTGAAATTTATTACCAAGTATGCAACTCTTCCCTTAAAAATGGCCTTAGTTGTTAACTCAGCATTTTATATAGCTCAGCATATTATTTATAAAAGTGGTGTCTTACATAGCTTTGTTTTAGGCATATACATACAAGATAGATGAGCAAAACTTAAAGCATTGATATCCAAAAAGTACAAAACAATATGTCCAATAATTTAAAGAGAGTACGTCATAAATATTCTTAACCATTCTATCATCAACGTCTTCGGCATAATCCAACGCCTCTGCAAATGCCAATAGTTAGAATGGATGTTACGAGTATCTGAAAGCAAGGAAAGGGAAGGTTTCGTGGCTGATTACTTGAAAACTGGCTAGCACTATACGCCAGCGATGAACAGAAGTTATGCCTTAAAATGTACCATTTTATAGCACACCTCCTAAAAGCTCCTGTCAAATAAACAAAGAGGTTTGGAGAAGATTCCCTTCATCGTAACTCCCCTACCCATTCGCTCCCTAAGGCAAGGAATAAAGTGACCTGCACGCGGATCTCTAACCAAGGCTACACGAATCTGTTGCGTTTTGGAGTTCAGGAGGATATCTTCATGAATGAAGTTAGCAAAGACAGAAGCTAAATAAGAGATAAAAACCTCGGATTGTATAAGCTAGAAGTTTACCGAGGATTTTGTTAAACAATAACAATAATTTTACTGTGTTAGAATAATTGAGGGGGTTGTCAGGTAAAGGTTGTATTTGAATGTCAATCTAAACAAGAAGTATGCTTCAGAAAAAAAATCACATTGTGCTATTATGCCTGTGGCCAGTAAAATATTAATGTATTCTATATTTTAAAACACATATGTTTGTCCTATACTTTAATCGCGGAATCCTGGAGGCGCTTATTTTCAGTTCTATTTAAACGACGAGAATATCTTACGATGTATCTAAGGAGTTCTGTTTATAAATGATAGAGAACTTACAAATATATTAATCATTCACATTTCACGCGTTATTGTCAGTTACGAGTAGCTTTCCAAGGAGAACGTACGCTGAATGAAATGCTTATGTATAATTCGTTATTTCTGGTTATAGAATATTGCGGCACAAAATTATAAAGTAAATCCGATACACTAATAGTCTCAAAACCACATTAATCCAGGCTGTTTTAAATAATTACCAATAAGATTCAGAGAGTTAATGAATTCTGATTTACAGAGTGTAATGTAAAGCAGTAAATTTATTGATCAAAGAATATGCACTTAGGTAGAACCGAAAACAAGTACAAGTATAGATCGCCCTGATTATCGGACGTAAATAGCGCTTCTCATATTTCTGCCAAATCTGCAATAAAACGCGCATTCAAAATATGTTTGCCATAATGTATTCATTGTCAACATTAGAGTTCATGAAAACGTGAAGTGGTATACAGGGTGGATAATTTAAGTTGAGACTGTGCAGTATCTCCAAAACTAAGCGCCGTAGAAAGAAATGCCTTGAATAACAGTTGCTCGATATTAGGGGGGAAAGTAAATGCCATTAATCGTGCTTTATTTGGAGGACGTTGTGATGGTCATTTTAGGGCCAATTTAATTTTAGCCTAATTGTAGGTTCTCATTAAAAATTAAGATATTTAAATATTAAGGTAATTTGTTTAATTTTACGAAAAAAATGCGTTCATTTGCGACAAATGAGGCTCTTGCAGCTCCGGAAATTTTCACATTTTCGTATTTTACGGAAAAGTGTAGGAATCCAGAGGATATTAAATTCCTAAATCTTATACTTTGGAGGTTTATAGAATAAACAGTAGTACTTTCGCCGATTTAAGAGGCTAATTATTACTCCGTGTCCATCAAATATTTGTAATACTGGCATAATCAGGCCATTTGTACTTTCGTTACAACACTGGATTACACAACCCTGTATAAAACAGCGGTGTATTTCTGCGAACATCTTGTATATTTTAAGATATGTGGCAGAAAATACATGCTTTAACCGAAAGGTAAATTAATATCTATGTACCAAAATTTTAAGAAATTCTTCATAACCACCGTTTGTTAGCAAGTGGTCCAATTAAAGGCAAGACCATATCTCCAACTGTACTAAGAGTGGAACTGTATATCTTAGGAAAAACTCTTACGGTGAAACTTTTGGGATTTCATTATACAGAGAAGGCGACAAGCAAGATCTTATGGAATACATCGAATGTAAATAAACAACAGCGCACGGATTTTACTGGCAGTAAATTGTTCCTAGTCAATCAATTTGAGATAAGAAACCAATTATCTACGAAGCCAAGTTACCGAGCTATGTGTATTGAAAGTAATTAGAGATTGGGATCAATAAATATAAGTCAGAACCAAAACATCTAAATGGTCTGTATTAGAAACGTAGTAAAGCTCGTTACAGGCTTAGTTAAGCCTGTTTTTTAACTCTGTGAATAAGCATTTTTAAATTTTGGATTACAAAACTCACTTAAAGTATGGACGTAACTCGAGGCTGCACGCCACTGCAATGGAAGAACGGTCGAGCAATAGAAAGAATAAAAACTGTACTGTGGACGAGCGGTTAGGTGCGTCAGTTGTGAATTACAATAAATGTGTAAAATCAAGTTCGAATCTGGAATAAAGAAACCCTATATTTTTTCTTCTTTTCTTTTTTTTTCCATCCTGGAAACAATGTTATGCTCGTCCGCTAAATAAGGCAAAGTGCTATTATCATCGCAATGCGCAAGGTATCACTTACTGTACGTCTTCTCACATTTATGCTTGGCAGGTTGTAAACCGACACAGGCTTGAAGGTTTTGCTTGGCGATACATTTTGCGTATGAGGTCAATAAGAACAATTTTAATGACAGTCAATCAGGTGAATAAATCCACTCATATTTG
Organism: Deroplatys truncata; assembly: GCA_030765065.1. Lineage (NCBI taxonomy): Eukaryota > Metazoa > Arthropoda > Insecta > Mantodea > Mantidae > Deroplatys > Deroplatys truncata. The sequence continues at coordinate 530,062,016 of CM060990.1, read as the reverse complement.
AACCATGTAATAGTAGAAAGTGCTATGCTACCCAAAAGAGGCACCGAGAATGTGGTAGCATGATACCTTGGGTGCACACTAACACCACCATGCGGCATAGCTTACTCAAGTAATAGGTAACCGCTGTATTCTCCGATGTAGCAACGTTATCTTACATTATTTACATGAACGGACGGGACTGGGCACCTATAGGTTCAAACTCGGCGGAGGGTGATGCTATTTTCGGGCGTAAAAATCCTTAGCATGGCTTCCTTCGGAAGGGAAGTAAAGCCAGTGGTCCCGTGTCGTAGATTTACGGCACGTAAAAGAACCTCAGGCCTGATAAAGAGACCACTGAGTAAAATTTCTGGTCTTTCACGCCCAATATAGAATGGGACGCTAAGAACCATAGTAGTTAAAGAGCGTCCATAAATGAAACTCAATTTAATTTCGGCATCGATAGAGAGGGGATATTGTACCTACGCACCACTACAGGGCGTCCCCGGGAGGAGGGATGAGGCGACAGGAGACACCGGGTGACTTACAGGAGCGACGGTACAGCAATCACAGGATCTCTAAGTTTCTAGAAATAGACAACCCGACAGACGAACAGGCAAGCCGGGGACCCCGCGCCACACAGACAGAGTCCATCACCCCTCAAGGGGGTTCGGATACCCCGGCAGCCAGGCGAAAGCCAAGGTACGGAGAGTTCACACAAGGTATCCTTCTCCCCTATCCGCTACACCGAAACACCATCGCCGAAACTTCCGATCCTGGAAGAGACCAACGGGATGAAGGATGAATGAAATGATGAATGGAGCGAAATGGAGGGACAGGAAATTCGGGTGCTGAAAGAAACCACTCCAGCATTCGCCTGATGACTCGAGAAAACCCCCGAAAAATCCCATGGGTCAGAGTGGGCGGTTGCCGGGAATCGAACCCGGGACCTTTCGAATGGTGGCTACATATATTGCCGCCTGAGCCATCCCGCTCGTTTGCAGTAACGTTACTCACGTCCCATTTCCTATTTGCTTTCAGCTCACAACATTACGTTGAGGTAGCTGAACACTCGGGAAATGCGGAGCAAAAATACACCTTTGCTGAACTCGCTGATATGTACCTCGTCCACGGTGAAGTAGGAGGTCGTGCTTCAATAGCTGCACAGATTAACAGCGAAAGGTATCCAAATAGACGCCATCCCTATCGGACTACATTTGAGTCTCTAGATCGGTGTTTGCGATAAAGTGGTATTGTGGTGCCGAATAAAGGGTATAGGACGTCCCCATCGCACCCCGGAACAAGTGCAAGCCTTAACTTCGAGGGATTTTAATTTAACCTGTGATTTTGTGAATGGCCCTTAAGGCAGCCACCGGAATTGTTTTCATTAGTGTTGTTCACAGATGAGGCCACGTTTACCAGAGATGGGCGGATTCCAAACTCCATGAACACTCATATATTAGCATACGAAAACGCTCTGTTATTGTGCAGAAGAGCAACCAACAGCAGTTTATGGTGAACATATGGACGGGCATTGTTTCTGGCCGCTTCATTGGACCATACCTTCTTCCTCTTCGACTGCATGCTGACACTTTTGACGTATTTCTGGAGTATGTATTGCCAGCTCTTTTAGAAGAAGTGCCGCTTGATGTTTGGGCTCAACTGCATTTCCAACACGAAGGAGCTCCTGCACATTATGCTGCAAATTTATGCTGCACATTGAATTCCCCAATTGACTCGAGTTGTTTCCAGACAGACTACTAAGGCATCTCACTGTTTGCTTAGTTTCCGTCACTGCACGTTTGTTCACTACTGCAGCACATATGATTTTGAAGGTCTATGCTCGTTTCGTGTTGTTACGATAGAACGAATGATAGGCAAACGGATAGCGTGTTCGTTCCCAGTAGCACTTCTTTTAGGTGCACTGTCCTTAGTTGTTTACCTGTCTGCCTACCTATGCCTTCTGTCGAGTCAACGTGTATTTATTTGGTGCCGCGCACTAACCTCTCATCTTTATTCACCACCAATTGATTCTGAAGAAGCACTGGTTGTCCGCATTATTGCAGCCAATGATGAAATTGGTAACGCACTAAAAATGCTCAACGGGGTTCAGGAATCATGTCTGTGTAGATGTCGCCTATGCATTGATGTTAGAGGTCGTCACCAGTATATTTTCTTCATTTGTTTGCTTATCCTCATTGTTTTGTACCTATCTAGGTATTGCATAATAACCTTAGTACCGAGAAAACTATTTTTGTAATAATTCAGTCATACTTAGATCTTTTAAGTACTTATTAATTTACATTATTATTGGTCGTTATTTGTGTAGACTTGTACCAGTTTATTTAACATTATTACACTATTTAGTTTCCAGTGTGTACTATTTAGGTCATGTAAGTGTAAGTTACAATTAAAAGAATTTTAATTAAAAACTTGAGCATGGTTAAGAAAAAGATATGTCTACGCTGAGACGGTACATTTGGTACCTAAGTAATTAATAACAATTTAATGAATGATAACAATAATTAATAACTCCCTGGCGGCTATGTTTATATTGAAGATAATAATCCATGTCTGATTATATAATTCTGTGCGTTGTGTATTCATGTAAATATTATGTTATATTCTAGTGCATAAGTTACTGTATATTTGGTAGAAACTGATGGTGGCTTAAAATGTAAAACATAGATAGTTCAGTGCAAGGAGAGCTGTTTTACAGCTTAGATAAAGAAACACACAACAACCAGACCTTGAGATATTATACGACGCAAGCAGAGGGTAGAGTCTGGAAATTTCCACTGACAGTGGCTAGCGCAAACTCCAACAGCCGAATTTCAGAAAGTTAGTCCTGTGACTTATAGCAGCAAATACAGTGTCAGAAGCCAATTTTAAATATATAACCTAGTAAAGAAGCACACAACGAAGTTTAAATTTACAAATTTCAAATATTTCAAAAGTTGGTGGTTTAAGATGGCGTACCAACACCAAGTTACTTGCCGGTTTATTGTCGGGATGTGAAGACGTATTTTTTACTGTGTTTAGAAACTAGGAGTGTTGTTTTTGCTAACAATGTGATCTTCACTCTAATCATTATTGTAAAATTTGATTACTACTGTAAAATGTAGAGAAAGAAAAACTTATTAATTGTTAACGTGAATATTAATCATAGTACTAACTTTCGCCAAGCAATTTAAATAAAACCATGAGAAACTTTTCGTCATCCTACTTGTGCTTTGTTTAACATAACTGTTACACATATATGCATCCTGTTTCCTTCCGCTACCAGACCCTGAATAAGTTATGCATGCTCCACCAATTTACAACCCTGAGCTAAGCCATGGCAAGAACAACTTCAACAACATTGTAGAACCTACAAGAACCGTAAGTACGTGTGTAACGTAGCTAACGTCAGTGATATGCTCGAGTATCAGCTTACAACAAAGCCCATACAAACAGACATTTATATAATCACCTGGTGACCGCCGCAACGCAAAACAAATGTTTCCTGTAAATCAAATTTACTTAAGTATGTGCTTTTAAAGAAAGAAAGAAAGACGAAACAACTCTGCCATTGGTATTCGAACCCAAAATGCAAACGCCTATTTACCTGCGCCTTTCTAGTAACATATCCATTGCACTAAAGTCGCAAGCTCGAATTAGCTCCGCTTATTTACTAATCATACATTACAGTTGAAGTGGAAGTAATCAAGTGGCGCGTAAACTCCATAGCAATATTAAGACACAGCAGTAATTTGTCTTCGTAGACCATACGTTCCCTATTTCAAACTTATTGTCCATTATCCGTCTTTTATCGGCAAAATTCTTGCTGTGTTATTCATTTACCCCGATATATTTACAATTTTCTTATTGTTCAACAGAGAACCCTCTTCTATGTAGAACTTCCACCCCCGAGGACTTACAAGTCAATGCCTTGGGTCAGTAGCCTGTCGAGCAGCAAGCAAACTTTTGACCATAGCATATTCAGATGGGTGATCAACCCATTAAATTAAATTGAGTTCTATATATGGACGCTAACTAATATGGTACTTAGCGTCCCATTCTATACTGGGCGTGAAAGACCGGTAATTTTCCTCAGAGGCCTCTTTATCAGGCTTGAGGTTCTTTTACGTGTCGTCCGAAGGAAGCCATGCTAAAGATTTTTACGCCCGAAAAAACATCCATCGCCCTCCGCCGGGATTGAACTCGCGACCTCGGGAACTAGAGGCTATCATGGTAACCACTACACCACGGAGGGCGACTAGCAACCCATTGCCTAGTTTGGCGGTGAAAATGAAAATGGAATGTAGTGATGAAAGCGATGATAGGAAAACTTGCGGATCATATTATCAAACCCAGCATTTGCCTGGTAACCGAAGAAACCCCCGAAAAAGCTGTGGTCAGGTTGGTCGGCCCCAGGATTTGAAACGGGTCCTCCCGAATGTGAGTTGCACACGTTATCGCGGCGCCATCTCGCTCGGTTATAATTACAATTGAGAAATATAAGTTATATAAGTTATACGTCAAAAACACAAGTGTAACCTCCGCATAGAATCCCTGCAGAGAGGAGTATGTCGGGCAGTATGCTCGTTTGTTCATTTTAAGGTATTCCTCAACTTTGGTAGAATAATGATGTAAACACCTTTTTCGATGACAGAAATATAAGAATATAGAGATACCAGTATAAAGGTATGTGAATATAACTCTGTACTAACAAGATGAGAATTATCAGAAACAAATTAATTAAGTAAAGTATTTTTCATAAATACAGACATTTATGAAATGTACTCCTTGTCAAATTATTTTATTAATGCAGCATTGTCTTCCATAGCAAAAATTACCTCTTTTTACATTCTCTAGCGCTTACTCCTGGTAAGTAGAGAAAGCGTATTATCACAAGCAAATTTGACCCCGAGATTGCACTGTAAATATACATTTTGAGGTGATATGGCTCCTAAAAGCCCATTTTTGGACAAGGGTATCCGTATGTCTAAAAAGATTCAAAAAAGAAACGTGGAAAAATCGCACTGCATATTTAAGCCCAGCATTTTCAATGATGCAAGGTAGAGACTATCATAAGATTTTACAACCCCAAAAACGTTCACATCAAAAGAGTTTCCATGGGATTTATTTTCTCAAACGGGATGTAATAATGTTAATGAAAGTGCCACATATTTGACATTTTGGCGTGACAAATACATTATGTATATTTACCTTTCTGTACAGCTTATAAAGTGCTCTCGATTATCAGGAGAGGGATGTTATATAGGTAACTGGTAAACCATGAGACATCGATAAAAATCAACTATAAAAAACTGCAGAACTGTATAAAATATGCAATTGCTATCAAGTAACTACTTTAGCATCAATCATTTCCGAGATATTTCCTGTTGTTCTTTTTGTATTTTTCCAGCATTTTAAGCGCTACTCTTGTAATGGCATGTCCCCTTTTGTTTTTCTTTCTTCTGTTATCAAGTTCTGTTTAAAAATAGACTGTCACTCCAGCTTCCCCTATGCCTCTGCGTATTCACAAAAACTTTTTATATTTTAATATTCTTATTACCGCTGGACACTTAGATGTTTGTGACATCCTTTAGTGCCTATCTTATCTCTTTTTTTTCAGAAACACCCATTTTTTATGCACAGCCAAAGTTAGGAGATGAGTTAATCGTCAGGTGCAGCTGGTTTAGAGCTGAGTAGAATAAAGATGGCGACTCCAGTGCACCAAGAGATATCGACAACCGATAAGATGTAATGTGATATCCTTTGTTCTTTGGTGCCGACTCCCCTCCCTCCTTTGTGCGCTTACCCCCAAAAGCCGCCGACCACGCCCTCTCTCTATGCGCTACTAGCATGCCGCGCGGTAGAGTATTAGAACAAACGGCTATTGTCCTTTTGTGGCCTTACCCCGAAAAGTCGCCGACCACGCCCCCTCTTTGTGACCTGACCTGAATACCGCGCGGCAGACGTTCAGAACAATTGGCTATAGTCCTTTTGTGGTCTGACCTAATGCCGACCTGGGCATAGGAGAACAATGGGCTATTGTGCTCGTCGCTAATGGAGGTGGGTCTTTGTGTGCTACCGGTGCCGAGAGCCGGGATCGTCGAACAATGGGGTATTGTTTTCGTCGCGTGCCGCCGCCTCCGCAAATCGATGCAGGAAATAATTGTGTCAATCAATCACGTAAATTTCGTCCATGCATAACATTGTCTAACATTTTTGAAAAAAGAATCAAGGGTTTATACTGCTAACGCCCTGGCATCGTGCCTCTAAATGGGAGGAGGCAAACCCTCGATCGAAGTATCCCCACGCATGTATCTTGATTGATTAATGTAATTAAACGCTGCTCGTCGATGGATGAATACAATTAAGTATTTTTGATTGATTAATGTAAATAAGTGTATATGAATTGACTCGCGCACCTGGTTGCCATCGTATATGTGTGTGTGTGTGTGTGTGTGTTAAGGTGACTATTACGCGTGTATAATTATTACGACTAATAACACTTGTTCAATTCTACTTTTGAGGGAAATTTCATCACTTAGATGAATCCATGACTGAAAGGACAGAGTTGGCGTAAATGGCTAACACGAGACGTTACGAGTGATTCTTTCACTGAAAATCCGAGCGCGCGCGGTCCATCTCGTGTACGGTCCTCCGCTCGACTAATTATCTCTCAGATCTACAGGCATGAACTGCCTCGTATCCCCTCCCAAACACACCTTCCTTCTCCATGCCCATCACTGCCTTCCGCAAGCTTCTTTTACGCTCTCTATCTGACAGCGACGAAGCTGCGCTGTTCCGGACAGAGAGAGACAAGACGGAACTTCGACATATTGGGTTTAACAAGCGGATGCCGGCCATGTTTGGTTCCAGGGAAATAGCTAGCATAAATCATTTGAAGGGTGATAAGGAACCTCGCGCTTCAATATATTTTTCTAATGTTTGTTTACACGTAGGGCTGGCTCTGAAAAATAAATAAATAATTAAATACGGGTTAACATTGTAGTTCAATATTACATACATTATACATAAATAAAGAAATAATGAACTAAATAAATAATGGAATATTGTGAGTGCCCTAAACAAAACACTTCCCTCATTACTCTTTCAATTAACGCTAGTTAAAGAACGCTCATAAATAAAACTCAATTGAAATATATAAAGACAGTCGAGGAAAAAAATATAGGGCAGGGACTTTAAAACAGGCGTTGTTGATAAAGCACTCCACCCGCAGCGCAATCACGCGCATAGGCATGGACTTTAAAACAGATGTTGTCGATAAAGCACCACACTGCCAGCGCAAGCATACGCGTAGGCAGGGAATCTAAATAGTCATTGCCGGTAAAAAAACAAAAAACGCATCCATCACGCAAGCACCCACACACTCTCTCTTTCTGTCCTTTGCAGGTAGGAACTTTAAAACAGACGTTGGTGATAAAGCACTCCACGAGCATAGGCATGGACTTTAAAACAGACATTGTCTATAAAGTACCACACTGCCAGCGCAATCACGCGTATAGGCATGGACTTTAAAACAGGCATTGTCGATAAAGTACCCCGCCCACTCTCGCAAGCAACCGCATAGTTAGAGAATTTAAAACAGACATTGTCGATAAAGTACCACACCCGCCAACGAAATCACGCGCATAGGCATAGACTTTAAAACAGACGTTGGCGATAAAGTACCACACTCCCAGCGTAAGCATACGCGTAGGCAGGGACTTTAAAGCAGTCATTATTGATTAAGCACTCCACCTAAAACGCAATCACGCACATAGACATGGACTTTAAAGCAGGCATTGTCGATAAAGTACACCAGCCCAATTACACAAGCAAGCGCATAGGTAGGGACGTTAAAACAGGCGTTGTCGATAAATCGCTCCACCCACTGCGCAATCACGCGCATAGGTATGGACTTTAAAACAGACATTGTCGATAAAGTACCACACCCGCCAACGCAATCACGCGCATAGGCATGGACTTTAAAACAGACGTTGGCGATAAAGTACCCAGCCCACTCACGCAAGCAAGCGCAAAGGTAGGGCCTTTAAAACAGACATTGCCGATAAAGTACTCCACCAGCTCACGCAAGCACGCGAGTAGGCAGGGACTTTTATGTCAGAGACGCCAACGATTTATACAGCGGTTTACACACCCCTTGCAAAAATATGTTGTACAACCTTGAAGAGGGTAAACTATGGCGCTGCAGGGTTTTTCCACCACACTCTCGCCTTAATGTGTGGGATTCCTGAGGGGAGCTAACATCTAAAAAGCAGGTGTTTCAAATTTAACACTTAAGTGGGTTTTTAGCAATACACGCGAATCGATTTTCCCTAAGACGCCGGGAATTACATCGAGAGCAACAACGAATACTTATTTTCATTACTGACGCTAAAATTATATTATCGCCAAGAAAGCTTATTTGTTTATTCCATTTAAACAGACTGGTGTTTCAGCCGCCATGTCTAAAAATTATTTGATCCAGCATCACTCCAATGTAATAATAAATATCAGACTTCTCTGAGAGATACCGTGTCTATTCACATTCGAGCGGTCCCGAGTTCGAATCTTGGTTAGGTGATTTACGTGCAAGGGCAAACCCACCCATTAAGGTCTTTATAGGCGTAGGTGTAATATATTTCCTACCGGTATGATGTATGGATCCTGTATAACACTGTACTTAAACATTCGTTACTTTTTCAATTATTATGATTATTATTATCATCTATTTTTTTACTCCCGTAACAAAAATCAAAAGACAAATTTAACATACCCATGATTGTTTAGATATGCAGAGTCTAAAGCGGTATTGAATACCAGAGCGAAATCGAACTCTGAACTCAAACTTAAAAAAATACATGGACTTTCAAAATATGCATTCCTTTCTTAGTAACTATATAACATAGGGCACGAACTTTTAAACAGTCCTCCCTTCGAAAGACATTTTGAATATTCCAGCAGTGAGATCGAACCATTACGAAGACTTCAAATATAAATTTGATATTTGTTTAAGATCTTCTTCTAAAGACCAAACACCAGTGGTCTACGAGAAATTCGACAATGAGTTATTCAGTTGTGCACCCCTTGCCAAAACCTGGAGAGAGTAAACCACGTCTCGGGAAATTCCCGGCAGCTTGATACCATCCTACAGACATTAACGGACAATGGCAAACCCTTCCGATTAAGCGTCGTTATAAGCGCAGGTGTGTATTGTGTTTTTAAAAGGATTTCTCATTTGCCTGAAAAGACCGTTCTTAATGGAAAACCCTGCTCATATAGATGATGGTGTAAGTATTCTAACTTGTTTAGGCGCATACTCCTCAAATACAAGAATTGTTTGCATAATACCGATAATAAACTGAATTTTTTCTATGGAATGTTAAACAAAGAAATACGATTAGGAGAGGGTGATAAGAAGAGTATGGTATTTAGAATTAAAATGGGAGAAAGAATTTAACTTAAGCATTCAAGTGTATCACCACAGATATTTTTCTTTGTGTCTTTGAGGCAAACGTGTTTTTACGGTCTGCTTTATACATGAATGAAATACTTGATGAACGACAGTCTTATTCAATATGGGTGAAAGGTGTTTAAAGCCCGTTTTGATAAAAAGTACTTCGTGGTAACGTGCGAGGTTTGAATTCGGGAGGTTACCGGTTCGAATCCCGGTGACCACCCTGTCTGACTTTAAGACCTGTTTGATTTTAGGACCTGCATGAAGGTCTACGAATACGTAGATACAGTGCAAACCCTCCCATTAACGGTGTTTATAAGCGCGGGTGTAATTATTTCCTAGCGGGTATGGTGTATAGACCCTGTATAATACTCTACTTAAACATTCTTAACTTTCGCAATCATTAGTACTATGATTATTATCGTCAAGAAAGCTTATTTGTTTATTTCATTTAAACAGACTGATATTTCAGTCTCCATCCCTAAAAAATTACACGCTCCCTGCACCGCAGCAGGAAAATTATATCATAAAAACAATACTTTCTTTTTTCGATATTTTCACTCTAAAATTATTAATAAATAATACGTATGAGAGGTTGGAGTTCTAGGTGATGGCATTAGGGTCACCATTCACATTCATATCACGATAGAATAATGCTTTGATCGTAGACAGATGCTTCAAATATAATGCTGGAGCGAATATTTTGGTAATGATAAATTTTGAATTTTAGCAGTAATGTAAAAAATAATATATATTTATTATTTTCTAGCGTCATATACAGAAGGATTTTCCCTTACAGAGCTTTGGCGTGATGTAGGAATTCCCCCGAAACATGTTTAAACGCGTTTTATGAAATACCCCTGCGCGAGGCTAGCTCCCCCACATGCTCGATGGGTTGGAGTAGTCAATCAAAATCGATGTATTATATACCGTCACACCTGTCGCATACACTTTTTATATTGCAAAAAGAGAGATATATTAGCCTGCTTCACCGGAAATTCTTACAGTTTCCCGGCTGACATCGACGAGTTAAGCTCTCTGCAGGCTTTACTTCACGTCGTGAAATTTCATCAAGCATCATGTCTGGTAAGTTGTAAAAGCACTTCATTTACTTTAAAAGTTAACTTATTACTCACCACATTTAACTTATAGTTACGTTCTTGTTTTCAATGTCAGGCATTTATATGCAAAGAGTTGAACATTCTACAGTTAATAGCTAGACGCGTGAATTTACATTTTCTTTTAATGCAAGCAGTTTAGTTAAGTATTCATTTTAAGCAAGCTTATTCTACATTTAATAGCTAACTGCGCGAATTCATTTCCCAAAAAATGTGAACAGTTTAGTTAAGTATACATTTTTTAAGCAAACCTATTATTCCATGTGTTTAAATACGAGATTTCAACCATTGAATTATATTCCTTTTTAGAGAAAATACAATTATCTTTAGCTAATTGCGCGAATACACTTCTCAAAAAAATGTGAACAGTTTAGTTAAGTATTCAGTTTTTTAAGCAAACTTGTTATTCCCTGTGTTTAAATGTGGGATTTCACAGAGTGAATTATATTCCTTTTAGAGAAAATACAATTATTTGAATACGAACCGTATTGAATAAAAATGTTCTTTATATGCAATAGAAATTTCTTCCGAGGGTGTCCGACGGGATTCGAAGCCGGGCCTTCAGATTGCACGCCTCGGTTGAACAATCTACAGTTAATAACTATTTGGAGATGTTTCATTTCCCTAACGCACTCATTTAGTGAAAAAATTTACTCTGTTTCCATTACGTTAAAAGAGGTATTTTCCATGAATGTATCGAATAATAAATGTTCTTTATTTGCAATAGAAATTTCTTGCTGGTTAAAATACATCCACATTTCCATGTATATAAGCTATTCGCAATAAAGTAAATTAACTTGATAATATAGCTTTTTTTTTAAATAAATAAATAAATGAAAGCTAACACGCAAATTACTTATGTTTTCAGCATTCAGATCTGCTAGTGTAGCTGAAGCCTACAATCAGCTCCAGCAAGATACTCGTCGCCGACTGCAGGATCATTCCACGAATAACGTGATGATTCAGGACTCCGTTCATTACAGATGGGGCCCTGCCCCACGCATGCAGCAACAGCCGAATGGTAAGAATCCATCAGTGTTTTAAACAATTAATGTAACAACTCATATTAACATCTTGTTTATATGCTTTACTATTATTATTATTATTATTATTATTATTATTATTCCAGGGAGCTGACTTTATTTCGGGACGGGTCTCATTCAACACGCGGCCGCTGCACCGCCGCCACCAGGCTTCCAGACCTTCCCGGTACCAAATCAGCAGGGATGTGGCCCTGCCCCGTACATGCAGCAACAGCCGAATGGTAAGAATTCTTAAACATTTTATGAAGTTCTTTTACACATGCTATATTATTGTTGTTATTATTATTATTATTATTATTCCAGAGAGCGGACTTTATTTCGGGACTGGTCTCGTTCAACACGCGACCGTTGCATCGGCGCCACCAGGGTTCCAGCCCTTCCCGGTACCAAATCAGCAGGGATGCGGCCCTACCCCATACATGCAGCAACCACCGAATGGTAAGAATTCTTAAACATTTTATGAAGTTCTTTTACAGATTCTATACTATCATTATTATTATTCCAGGGAGCGGGGTTTATTTCGGGACGGGTGTCGTTCAGCACGCGACCGCTGCGATATCCACCTTCCCTGCACCGAATCAGCAGGGATGGGGCCCTGCCCCATACATGCAAAACCACCGAATATTAAGAATTCTTCAGTGTTTTATGAAGTTCTTTTACACATTCTATACCATCGTTATTATTATTCCAGGGAGCGGACTTTATCTCCGGACGGGTTTCACTCAACACACGACAGCTGCACCGTCAGCCTGCACCAAATCATCAGCGATGGGACCCAGCCCCGTACATGCAGCAGCCGACAAATAGTAAGAATCCTTCAGTGTTTTCAAAAAATTAATGTAACAAATCATATTAGCATCCTTTTACATATGCCATATTATTATTATTACTATTATTATTATTATTATTATTATTATTATTATTATTCCAGGAAATATTCTGGTTGACGAGGGAAGCCAACCCATGGACATTGCAACACAGGAGAGGGATGATGAAGTCTCAGCCGCTGCACCGTCAGCCTCCTCATCACCCAACACGCCTGTGGAAGCAATAGCCGCTGCAGCTTCAACCTCCTAATCACCAAACGCAATTGATGAAGCCGCTGCACCGTCATCCTCCTCATCCAATGATTCAGCACCCGTGAACGGGAAGAGAGGACAGGCATCGGACAGAAGCGAGCAACTTACCATTAAAAAGTCAAGGTTAGTGCTAGCAATTGTCAGGGTCTGGAATGCAATACCATCCAATCGGCATTCAAGGGATGTATTTTTAATAGTAAAATAGAAAATACATTAAAAATACTCGACCCAAGAGTTTTTTAGATGAGTGCAAGGAGCTTATAATTATAGAAATGGAAAAGGTTTTGCTGAAAAGCAGGAGTGGATTGAAAATAAATTGCCCCATGGAACTTAAATATGCAATCTATAAACCTGATGAAGAGGCGCACTTTTCCTCATTCTTTAATTCTAAGCCAGTGCTGATACTTCCGTCAAGCGACCTCAATCACATCTTTTCTTCAATTTCGGGGGATGTTTTAGAAAACATTTCCAAATTTGAGGGGAGAGCATCGTCGAACTCCTTGTTAGACATACCTAGCTTGGTGATGAGCTTTACACACTATGACCCTCTACACGCAGCATCATATATTGAATTGCTACAGAAAATTAGGAATAAAACTGCAGTAATACATATAAAGAACGAAGACAATTTCTGCTTCGCATGAAGCATGCTAGCCTCTAAATACCCTGCTAAACGCGATGAGCATAGAACAACATTATACCCCTTTGAAAAGCAGAGTAATGGATTATCCATTTCAGTGTTTGGTATAGAGGAGAATGAGAACATTATTCCTCCATACCAAACAGATGAAAAGAAGCAGCTGTGTCAACCTTCTCTATATTGAACAGGAGGAAAAGTCCCACTACTCTCTCATTAAAGACATGTCCAAAAATGTAAGGAGTCAAGTCACCAAACACCAGCATAGAATATGGGCATGCGAGGCATGTCTCAAGACATGTGCCAATGAGAAGGCTCTAGAAACACACAGATTAAGATGCGGAAAATGCCAGTTGCTCAAAATGTCTCAACAGGATGAATGCATTGAATTTAAAGAATTCTCCAAAAGCGTTCCTGTACCTTTTGTTATATACGCAGACATTGTATCTGTTCTGGCAAAGATCCACTCTTGCGGGCCCTCATGCAACTCGAGTTGGACCCGAGCCATTCAAGAACATGAAGCAATGTCTATTGCCTTAAAGCTGGTATGTAGATATGATGAGACATTTTCGAAATTCTTTCTTTTCAGAGGTCCAAATGCCATCGATGACTTCATCAAGAAACTAAAATCAATTGCTGATGAGGTCATCGATGTGTATTCTAACCCTAAACCTATGGATCTATCCCTGAAGAGCAACAGAATTTCTATAATTCCTCTGAAAGTCATATATGCCTTGGCGCTATCACTATGAGCGATTTGCGCGATAGGTATCACGATCACTTGACGGGGAATATCTGGGTGCTGCTTATACTAGATGCAATTTAAATAGAAAGGTCCCTGATTTCATACCGATCTTTTTTCATTGTCTATCTAATTATGATAGTCACTTCTTGATAAGACGCATGCCATATGATAATAAACCCATATCCTGCACAGCTCAAGGTGATGACGGATATATAGCGTCTAGCAAAAGGTACACGGACAGGAGTTTCAGGTTTCTGGATAGCTTTAAGTTTCTTGACGACAAGCTGTCCAGCCTGGCTGAAATACTGAAGGAGAGTGACTTTAAAATAACCAGAGCAGAATATCCTGTTGAAGAACATTTTAAGCTGGTAACAAGCAAGGGGATATTCCCATATGACTATGTGTCGAGCTTTGCAAAGTTTGAAGAAACAGTTCTACCACCAAAGGAGGCCTTCTACAGCACTCTAACTGACAATCACATCACCGACGAGGAATACAAACATATTGTAAAAGTCTGAGATACCTTTAATATCCGGAATCTTGGGGAATACAGCGAACTATATCTCAAAACGGATATACTGCTCTTGGCAGATATTTATGAAAAGTTTCGAGATCTCATCCTGGGAATGTATAAACTTGACCCAGCATGGTTTTATACATTACCAGGGCTTTCCTTTGACGCAATGTTGAAGGCGACAACGGCGAAACTTTCTTTGATATCTGACAAGAGCATGCTGGAATTTTTCGAGTCGAGTATTAGAGGTGGACTGTGCACTGTGGTGAAGGGATACATCAAAGCTAACCACAGCTTTGACCAGCATACTCTTGTTAAGCACCTGTTCTATTGGGACATTAACAATTTATATGGTGCCTCAAACATATCGGCCCTCCCCTATAAAACCCTGAAATAGCTCACCAGGGAAGAAATTGAGAATATGTTTCATTGACGTCAAAGAAGATTCGGAGACTGGCTATGTGCTAGAAGTAGATATCGAATACCCTGACCATAACCACAACGCCCCTAACGAGCTTCCTTTCTCCACACAGAGCGCGACACCACAGAATGGACAATACAAGAAACTGCTTGCAACATTATATAAGAAAAGTAAATATGTCTTGCACTACAGAGTGATGCAGCAGTGTATCGAGCAGGGTCTGTTATATAAGAAACGTAAATAAGTCTTGCACTACAGGGTGATGCAGCAGTGTATCGAGCAGTGTCTAACTGTTAGAAATATTCACAGGGTGGTGTCCTACGACCAGTCTAAATAGCTAAATACATATATCGACGTCAATACAGAGAAGAGAGCCCAAGGAAAATAAAAATTTGGACAAAACCTCTGGAAAAAAATTAATACTGCGGTATACGGGAAGTTATATAGAATGTAAGAAGATGCACAGATTTTAAAATAGCTGGCAAATGGGAACAAGCGAAGAAGTTGACAGCACGCAGCACTTATCTACGCAACATTATTTTCAAAGAAAATCTTGTAGGCATCGAACTGGGCAGAGACGAGGTGCATATGAATAAGCCAATCTACATTGGGCATGCAATTTTGGACATTTCTAAATTTATAATGTATGACTTTTTATAATATCATGAAACCAACTTTGAAAGACTTGTTCCTGAATTACATGGATACAGACTCGTTCATTTTTAAATGAGTTCTGATATATATGAATTCATCAGGGAAAACCCACAGTATTTCGACACTTCAAACTTTGAAAAAGATAATGCATGTGGCATTCAGCAAACCAACAAGAAAAAGATTGGCTTGTTCAAGGATGAATTGAGTGACGTGTTTATGGAAGAGTATGTCGGTATCAGGGCAAAATTATATGTATACAGATACAGTGGGCAGACAATAAAGAAAGCAAAGGGCATCACAAGGGCGGGTATGGAGAAAATAGATTTCGGCCATTATTTTGAATGCTTAAAGGATCAGCCTAAAAATTTATTCACTCCAAAAAATATTTCGTAGTAAAAACCACAAAATAACCACTATTAAAACAAACGAATTGGCGTTGAAGGGGGGTGACGACAAGAGGAAGCTGATAGAAGGAACCTATAAGACTCTAGCCTGGGGCCATTATTCCCTTAGACCTGGCGATTGCTAGTGCCCACCCTTGTAAAAACGTAAATAATCTATAAAAAGAGAGAGATTGTTGTATTACTTTTCCCTCAGGTGATTTCTTAATGACGTATATAGTTTCGTATTCATTTCAACTGTGAGGGTTTTTATGTATTACTTTTCTCTCTGATGATTTCTTAATGATGTATATAGTTTATATCCATTTCAAATGTGTATGAGGTTTTTTTATGTATTAGTTTTCCCTCGAATGATTTTTAATATTGTATATAGCTTCAGTTTCATTTCATATGTGTGTGAGGGTTTTTTATGTATTATTTTTCCCTCTGATACTTTCTGAATTATGTATATAGTTTATATTAAATTTAAATGTGTGAAGGTTTTTTAAGTATCTACATTTTTTCCTCAAAAAATAATATGAAGGATTTTTAAAAATAACAGACATACTCATGATTTTTACAATCATAAAGCTCTAGTCTTTATTAATTCTTTATACATTACACCAAATCCTTTTTATCAATCCATTCAGTATCTGCAAAACCATACCGCTTTTCAAGAACTTTATTTCCACGTTTACGTATAACCTTTTCTACTAAATATGTGTTAGGATAGTTAGACTTTTTTAGTTCATGTCCATAGAAGGCATCTTTTATCACCTCACCATCCCTATCCTTTAGTATGTATGTTGTAGGTTTGGTACGATTCACACGAAATACTTTGAAGATTTCAACACTCCAGTTAGATTCAAAACCCTTTTCAAAATGTCCTTTATGTTTAGATATCCTGACATAATCATCAACACCAAACTTCCTTGCAGCCTTCTTCTCTCTTCGTTCTTGATTATAATTATACACAATCAGAAGAAGATCGTTGTTTTTCACTTCATTAGGCTTCATGCGGATAGTTGAACGATAAGTATCATTGTACTTCACAAGGATACTAGGTAAAGGATCTAGGCACTTGTATGAGCCTTGTACTAAAAACTCTTGATACATCATATTCTTCAAGGTTCGAATTAAACGCTCAACAGCTGCAGCCTTCACATTGGTATAGGCGCTGTAGTGGTTAATATTATACTTTAACATTAATCGTTTAAAGAACTTGTTATAAAATTCTTTACCGTTGTCACTTTGAATATTCCGGGGTGTGACATCCATTTCTTGTAATATACCCTCCATAGCCTTTGCAAAAATTACTCCACCCTTGTCCTTTAAGGGTTTTGCATATGCCATTTTACAATAAAAGTTGATTGTAATCAGAATGCATTTGAAATGTTTGTTCACTCTTGCATAGGGTATCATTTCAATTAAATAAATTTGTAATAAATCATTCATACCTTTGCTAATAATTTTGCGTCGTAAATAGTTCCTCCTCGCCGATCCGTGAAGCTCTATGGCGATATTCTGTTTGGCGGTCATGCGATATTTTAGATGCCCTCAACTCTAGGATAATTTCCTCAATCTCTTGAGTGTGACTATTATTACCAGCGTCCCTCGAAGCAATAAATAACCTCAGTCTGTTCACTAATGTGTTAGGATTTCTCCAGAAAACGTAGTCAACCAACTTATCAGGCTTATGCTCCTTCCATGCCAGTCCTAGACCTGAATGTGTATTGAGCAGGGGACGTATTATATTCGTGTATTTATACGATTTACCAGATCTAAAACGACCATGTCTAGTGTAGCCACTTCTATGAAGAAAAGCACTTTTCAGAATCTTAGCGTATGCCTCCAAGTCTTCACTGGTGTATGCAGAAATCTGAGATGATCGCTTAAAGATGAGTTCCGTCAAACCAGCGGTGACTCATACTTTCATCACCTATCAATATTTGATTATTTATAAAATGAATATGTTTATTTCCAATCATATAACTACCATCCTGATATCTCACACCGCACACTGTATCAATACGACCCTTGTCTTATGAGCGAAAGTGTTGAATGTAAGTAGAAATACTTGTAGAATCGCCATCTTCATTCTTGACGGTCTTCGCAGTCAACCCCCGTTGAGTATCCAAAATATCCTTGAGGGGGGCGGTTACGGGCTTAAAAGCTTCGGACTTGGCATGCTGAGTCTCAAACCTGAGACCTTTTAGAGCTCTCAGTTTTTCTTTTACAGCCCTGGTATGCTTGGCTACAGACTCTTTAAGTCTTATGCTTTCACTATCCAATTTACAAATAATGTGAAAATAGACGATTATCTTCAATTTGTAGTCTGCGTCCAGCTTGAGTTCTCAATGTGTCGATAGCCTTAGCTAACATCTATTTCGAAGTTCTCACTTGCTCTGTTTCTTTCTTATGTTCCTGTGTATGTGTCTTGGAAGCCTCAGTAAAGATTGCCGTATCAGCGTACTGGCTTCTGGCCGATTCCTCTAGACTTGTCATTTGCTGCATATGATTTTTGCAGGTGTTCATTATCATGTTTACATTTTCCTCCAATTCCTTAAGTTTATCATTGCAAGAATCAATTTTGAGAGTATTCAAAACCTCTGTCTTTAACTGCTTGACTGTATCCTCTAGATCTGAAACTCGCTTCATTGTTAACTTTTCTAAATTACTCATTTTCTGATTACAAAGATTCTGAAGATTTGTTTTTTCTCTATCAAGCTCTGCGGTAACTTGTTTCATATAGTCCATTATAGAATCCACTCTTGCTTTTGTAGAAGTTGTTAGAGTATGCACTTTACCCGTAGTGTTGTTCAAACTTGCTGTGATGTTTAGCAGCTTCTTACCTGTTTGCGTCTCGATTTCCTTTGGCAAGTACCTGTTTAACCGCTGTCGCGTCTCGTTCGATTTCCTAATGATCATACCTCTAGCATATCTTTTATTTACAGCATCCATATCTCCAAGAGGATCTGCTATATCAATGATTCTCTTAATGCCGAATATAATGTCACCATTATCATCTCGCAACTGCATTTGTTAATTGACATATCCAGTGATGAACTTTTTATTCACGGCACCATTATCGTGAACAGGAGCTAGCAATACCTTCAATCTAACTTTATCGATCACAATGTTATTTTCCTTATCCCTCTTTAGAATATATCTCGAAATCAATTCATTGATCAGGGTCTTAGCCATAACCTCAACATTACTAGCAGCTTGCTGAGAGAAATCGCGCATTCTAATTTCGAGAGCATCCACGTAATTCTTATTGGATGCATCATGATTATCTTCAGGATCGTGAACATTGCACAATCTCTTATTCTTGAATTGATAATTACCTTTGACATCTCTATTTATGATAAAACGATCAAACACTCTTCTAACTGGACCAGTTCTCTGAGAACCGAACCTGTCGATGCTCATGATTAACTACGAATGATCATTTTCCTTTTTGTCGAGCTTAATATATACATCAAAAGCATTCCTATATCGACCCTCATTCATGTGAAATTCAGGAACTATAACAACAAAGAGTCTTCCTTCAGATGCACTCTCCCAAACACTCCTACATAGATCTTTAAATTCATTGTAGCTCATGTCGGTATTTACATAATCTTCGTAAATGTGCTTCAAGTTTAAATTATGTTGCCTGAAGTGTATTATCACGTTTGTATTATCGCGAATTAAATGTTTTGGAACTTTAGCATAGGACTGCTCTAGATATACAGAGTCGACATTTCGATGTCTACCCGAACTGTAAAAGGATGCTATCTTTTCCTGCTTTTCAGTAATGACGTCATCAAGTATAAAGATTGAATTTTCTTTGACTTCGGAAGGATGCAAACATCTTCTCCGTTGCCGAAAGTGTTCACTTATATACCGTCGATATATCCAAGTGCTTTAATTAGGTATTGATACTTTGGTTGATAGAGAGACTTTGAATAAATATACAAGTTTTCAAAGCGAAGTCCATTCTCATGGAGTAGCGTATTGAGTAATACGTTTGTTTTCCCTGCAGTGGAACTCCCTAAAATAAGAGCTCTGATATTAGATGGAAATAGCTTCCCATGACGATCGCATCTAAAGTCACTTTCAAAGTCTAATACCTGAATAGGTAGAGAGCAGTGCTGCTTAACAAGCTCCATGTTAACAACTAACTTATATAATATATGCGCGCTGTGTATATTATCGAATGCAAAATAATTAATAGTTGTATTCATTCTGCAGCGTGTGGTTGCGTTTCGGTTAGACCTCAAGCGAGGATATAAAAGGGCTAATGCATGCACTTACTCGATTAGTATATCATGAGAGCTAAGAGAGGGAAATCGTTGCATTATAAGCGCGGCTCCGTAATTATTAATTCCATAATTAATTCACTCCCCTTTGAAGCTCACTTATCCGCGTATAGTTATTGTGACCCAGGCACTAAATTGGAAAAACGTTAAAAAGAGGAGACCCAGGAATTAACCAATTAGACGAAGCTTGCAAATAGCACGACCTCGCGTACGCTGAGCATAAGCACACTGATTCAAGAGAAATAGCGGATAAGATTCTTGCAAAGAAGGCCTGGAAGCGTGTGGAGTCATCATATTCAACTTTTCGTGAAAGGTTAGCTGCGAGAACAGCAACTGCAATCATGAAGGGAAAGGTTGCAGTGGGAGCCGGAAAGAGAAAGAAGAAGAGAGGAGTGTTTTTACCATTGATACCCATCATTGCTGCTTTAGGCGCTGCAGCAGGCGACGCTGCTCAGATAGCCTCTGCAGTCAATAACAAAAATGCTGTTGATAGGCACTTAGCAGAAGTTGCGAGTCATAACAAGGCGATGGAGGCCCGAGGAAAGGGACTCCGAAAGAGAAGGTGTAAGAAGAGGAATAAAGGAGGATTCTTACCTGCAATGCCGCTGATGTCGTCTTTAGCCGCTGCATCTAAAATCGCAAGGTCCTTGAAAAATAGAGGATCTAAAGGCAAGGGTTTAAAGAAGAAGTCAAAAAAACTGTTGAAGATGATTGTAAATATACCGGAGGAAGCCCTAAGTAACGTAGCCATTGATTGTTATGCTAAATGCTTAAAAATTCCTTATTTTAGAGGAGTATATATGACTGACAAACTACCTTTAAAGCTTCACTTTAAAGAGAGATTTATTACCAATCTCGATACCTCTGATAATGAAGGAACACACTGGGTTGCTGCAAGGAAAGAAGGTGATGTCGCATACTACTTTGATAGTTTCGGTAATTTGAAACCGCCTCCTGAGATTGAGAAATATCTACAAGGTGTTAAAATCTTCTATAATACACAGAGATATCAGAATTTCAATTCAGTAATCTGTGGGCACTTGTGCTTGCAATTTCTTTTATCCTAAGAGCTGCCACATTGTCAAGATGAGTTATACAGTTACAGTGAGCGGGTCAGACACTATTATTTCAACGTATCTAAACCCACCTCTACAGCTAGATCCTCCAGGTCATTATGAGATTGCTCTCTAGAATTTTGAAACATTCTATTCAATACCGAACGTCGATGAAAGTAATAATCGATTTCCTTATATTCATAATGCTAAACCTGAAACCATGTCATCCCTCATGGAACCTACGAGATTGCCAACATCAATGCATTTCTAAAGGATAAACTAGGATTGAATGATGAAGTCTTCTTGATAAAGCCTAACAATAATACAATGAAGGCTGAAATTAAATGTCCTTATACAATAGACTTTTCTAAGGCTAGATCTATTGGTTCGCTTCTAGGATTCACCGACACTAAAATAATTCCTGCTGGAGAAGCGTTTGAATCTGACGATCTTGTGAATATATTTAAAGTGAATATCATACGTGTGGAGTGCAGTATTGCAACAGGCTCTTTCATTGACGGTAAAAGTGGACATTCGCTCTACGAGATATTCCCTTCTGTTCCACCAGGCTATGACATCTCTCAAGAACCATCGAACCCTATATATTTACCAGTCATACATACAAACTATATAGATCAGATCACTATTCGAGTAGTAGATCAACACGGGAAGGCAATCAACTTCAGGAACGAGGTTATCACTACAAGACTCCACATAAGACGCAATGGCAATACATTTTAGAAGACATCGCAAATACTATAATAGACGACGTACAGCACATTTGAAGCATACTACCTCTCCAGCTTCCGACGAGTTAACACGTGCAAACCGCAAGTTCCTCGAGAGTTTAGGTTACAAACCGCTATAATGGACATCTTAAACGTGACAGAGGATCCGACCTCTGATGAAAAGATCACCAAGGAGGAGGAGCACGTTTTTCTACCACACAACACCTCCGCT
The DNA here is from genome assembly GCA_030765065.1 of Deroplatys truncata. Lineage (NCBI taxonomy): Eukaryota > Metazoa > Arthropoda > Insecta > Mantodea > Mantidae > Deroplatys > Deroplatys truncata. The sequence goes on along the minus strand of CM060990.1, from coordinate 530,039,676 downwards.
CTGGATGTAAATGATGAAATTAGAATACCCTGCCAAGCTGAAGATTTGTATACGCTACCTAACAAGAGTTATCTCTACATCGAAGGTGCTCTCACCAAGATAGATGGATCTCCAACAACAGTGAAGCACACTAATAATGCTGTAGTCTTCATGTTTGATTAGATTCGTCTAGATATGAATGCTACAACTATAGACAGAACAAGGAATCCTGGAATTACTACAACTATACGAAATTATGTGACTCTCAATCCTATGGAGTCCAATCGACTGCTGAATGCAGGATGGGCCTATCCTGATGAAGAAGTTGATACAGTACATGCAGCGAATGGGGCTTTCAATGCTGTAGTCCCCCTCTCGATGCTCCTAGGATTTGCTGATGATCAACAAGGAGCTTATACTCAACAGCAAGTTTGAGTTGGTTCTCATAAGATCCAAAGATTCTAGAAATTGCGTCCAGACTTCGAATGGAGAGGAAGCTAATGTAAAGTTAACTATAATCGAATGGAGGATGCCTGTAATTCGTCTTTCCGGTGCTGAAAGGGTTCACATTCTAAAACTTGTCAAGTCTGATAGATATCTACACTTTGCCTTTCGATCCATGGATCTTCATCCCAGTCTGCTGTACCCCAGACAAGATCTTTCACGTGGAATATAGCAACAACATCTAAGCCCAAGAAACTCCGCTTCATCATAGTGTGTGCGCAGACTGCAAAATTGTGTGATTATAGCAAGAACAGTTCCGAGTTTGATCACTGCAACATTACTAATTTGAGACTATTCCTCAACAGTGAATGCTACCCCTACTATGATTTGAACTTGGACTTTAAAAATTCAAAGTTTGCTTCACTATATGAAGCGTGCTGTAGAATTCAAAGTTCCTATTATAAAAGAGATAATTATCCCCTCTTGAAGAGAAAGGTTTTTCTTCGCCGTGCACCATTATTCGTAATAGACTGTTCTCGCCAACCCGAGGAGGTTATAATAATGGAGCTGTGAACATCAGCCTCGAGATTCAAGCATCTGCAAATATCCCCGCCCAGACGTCACTGTACTGCCTGGTTCTACATGACAAACCTACAAACCTCTTTACCACATGATGCAAGCACTTATATAATTATGTGTATGTTTGGGTGAATGGTTTTTTTGTGGAGGATTGTACTAGGATACGTTTATGAGTAATAAATTGCATTCATATACTAAAGCACTCTTTTATTGACTTTAGCATACATTTCAGGCATTTTCCTTCTACCCTCCTACTCCCTGAAAAACTAATTGCTCCTGACTTGTAGAAATCATTTAAAATATTCAAATGTCTTTCAATATAGGGCAATAGCCGTTTTAGGTTCCTTACACCATCAATGTCTAAAGATATTACATTATTATTTAAACAAGTATTTATGAAATGAATTGAATGGTCAAGAAATACAATAATATTATATGCATACATTACATTGTCACAATGCTCATCACACGCAAACTTTTTCTTGGTGTACGTAATCTTCAATCTTTGGAATGTTTTTGGATATTATATTCCACTCTGGTTTTGTAATATAAACAAATGCTTTATCATTTTCACACTTTATGTAGAGGGAGAGAGTGTCGTAGTATATTCCAATGTTCACGGTATGGGAGGGGAATATGCTGACGTCATCAAGCGCGAGTAATCGATTCTCCATGCTCCTCAGGCGAATGCAGGGTATCTTCAATGAATAAGAAGACCATGGGACCCTCGTTGAGGATCCTCCTCTTACACCCCTCTTCTGCTTTTTCTCACCAGACTCGTTCTTCCTGTTCCTCCGCTCCCTCCTCACACTCCTGCAACATATATTCAAAACAATGTTAGAAATAGGTTTAGTAAATGATTTCATTCGCCTGCAAGAGAAAATACATATATTAGAAGAATCCTCTTCCCTTGTCACGCAAAAGTATAATTAAAGAGTGTTATACCCACTTCAAGGGTTTGCAAGGTTCTGGGTGTATCTCAGGCGAGCAATCTGGACTCATCTGATTTATCCACTCCCCAACCCTCGTAGCTGTATCAATAGGAGCAGGAATGACGGAGAGTGGAGCGACATCCTCATCCATAGGCTGGGTATGGCGCGCTGCGATTGGATATTCCACTATAACGACATCGCGTCTCTCGGGATCCAGCTCCTTTATTGGCACGGGTACCTTAGGCGCAGTCATTCGCAATCTGTAATAATTTAATTTTAGGTTAGACAAAGAATAGCATTAGAAGCGGTAAATGAATATGTAATTTAGCATTTCTTCTACTTACTTGAGTTTTCTCTTCCTCCGCTGGTAGACCTCGCAGTTGTTGTTATATAGGAAGAAGATGGGTCACCATCTCCCATTTCTCTCAAGAGGTTATAGTAATCTCCTTACTGGATCCTCTTTCATTTAGTGGATGAACCCGGAATTTCTGCCTAAATTTCTTGACTCACAAATCATAAGGTGCAAAGAGATAACGAACATTGCATTAATACAACTTGTGCAGCTGTATCATCACATATATAACTTGCTGCCGTTTCCGGACATTATTCCGTATGCGGGAAGGAGGGATGGAATTTCAAGAAACTTACGGAATCGCTGGTTTTTTAATACGCAGAGTTGATTGTGAAGTATCCTGAGTCCTTAAATTCTATAGAAGTTGTTGCTTTATCGAAAAAATTCGGCCCTTCTTGGCGACCGCTTAGCTTTTACGAAATCTTGTCAGGAGATATTGCGAACGTGATGGAAACAATATGGCTAACGGAATGTCAAGAAGCAAGGAAAATGTAGCTAAAGTGGATCATTCGAGTGTAGACAAGCGGATCCTACGGCTACGCCGTCGTCACTCCCTATCCTAAAAAACGTCCCTCGGCTATGCCTTGCGGCTTAGGGCCCTCAATGCTACAATGTTGGCAGCAGAATACCAACGACAGCAACGCTAACATGATGCAAGTGAGTGCGTTACATTTTTATAGCGAAAGTTCTCACTACTCACATATGGAATAATGGCCAGGTTGCCATAGTACTTGCACAACTACTTTCAAAGTTTTGGTCAAACTGTCGTGATGTCACTAACGCTACGGGCAGCTGTTGAGCGTATGTACTTTTTTACCCCCTTATTCATAAAATATTGCCTGAATTCTCTTATTTGGTATTGTTGGTTATATTATTCAATCTGAAACCTGCGGTACACTTGGAACATTTCCGAAATTAGTTTAAGGATCTAGAAGCCCTTGCAAACTTCTTGCGTTACGCCTACGGCTGCATTGTGAATGGTGTTCTCTCACGCCTGCGCTTATGCTGCATTACGTTAGCGCTTACATTTCAATGTGAATGAAGCCTAATACACTAATGACTAATATACTTTAATTTACGTTCGCTTTCATAGATGTGTTTTATATACGTTTTATTTTGGAATTTCATTAATGCATAGGATGTTGTACGTGTTGAAGAATGCATGCAGTAAACTAAACAAAAAATAAATTATATCCTGAGTATTTTGGTTTATATGGTTGTTTTTTACATATACCTTCTGGTAAACTATGGAATAAAATCTGCCGTGTAAGGCGTACTTAATACAAAAATATCACCTGCCGCCCTCCCAAACATACAAATCAGCAGGCGCCACTTTTCGGATGAGTGGAGAGAATGCAAGTATCTATTAACCTGCAATTTAATCGGGGCCGCCTACGGGGGTCATGATGGAGCAAGTTGTGCCATCAGGAACATTTTTTGGGGGAGGGGAATTCAAAATTTTGGGAATACAAAAATACTGAAGTCAATTAACATAGTAATATAAAAACATTTATTACAGTTTTTAATTGTCGACTAAGTTTGTATCTTTAAGTTTGTTAATCCAAATGTGTGAAAGTAATCAACCCTAAAAGGTAATCTTAAGTAGAATTTATACTGTATGATATAATGTGGCATATCGAATCATAATATTTGAAACTGTACAAAAGGAGCTATAGCATTATAGGTAGGTATGTAGATGTTCAGAACGTATAGTGTTGTTACATTTATTATATTGGTCTATTTAGATATATACAATAAGATTAGTAGCGTTCAGTGGTCCCTTAAATTACCCCAGCTGTATGAGGAAAAAATACAATGTACCTCTCCCTGCCTTAAATGTAGATTAAGTTATGTAAAATAGGATATTATGAGGTCTTTATTATAGTATTTATGCACATTAAATATACACGCGTATAAATATTGATAAATCGTAACAACTAATTAGTAAAGCAGAAAATATTTGCATTTATTGAAAAGGAATTCCAACTATAAGGAACAATGCCTGCTAGATAATACTAGTAAGATTCATTTGAACATAAATTCCATTCTTCCTTCTTGGTAGCAAAATACTTGACGGTCCTTTCAAAGAAGGCATCTTCATGCCTGACTTCTTCTAGTAGAGCTCCTAGTAAAAGCAATAACAGATTTGAAAGTCTCTTTTCACCGGTCTTGTTTCTTGAGTACCTATGCTTTGATTCTTTTGAGTGCCGAACATGATCTCTCCACTAAAGCTGCTGACACTGGTATAGTGTATATTAGTGAAATGAGGTTTGTGAGCTGAGGGAAGGATGAAATGTATGCGTTATCTGAGGCAATACCTAATAATTCATATGGACTTCTTCCATTGAACACTTCGCTGCTGTACAAAAACTATTAGTTCATTTCTCAGCCTTACTTTATCGAAATGACTACCATAAGTAGCTAAAAGACTAGCAAACTGGTTTTGCGAAACTGAACCTGGTGCAATTCATATTTCTCACTCTCCACGCAGAACAAACCTAGAAAGTTCAACTTTCCGTAAACTTGGAAGCGCACGTCAAGATGAGAATCAACATTGTCGGATATCTCACAGTAAACTTGCTTGTAGTTAATATGACTTCTTTTAGATGGCTGGCCAACAGCACTTATTGTTTCAACATATAGTGATTAAAAGTCACTCCTCGCAGAATAGTATTACTTCTGATATCATCTATTTTCTTCCTGCAGAAAACAATACCAAATCGCTGGTTCTGTAGTATATTACAGAGGATATAAGTGTACGAAAATATTTTGTCAAGGGTTCTCAAAAGAAAAAAAAAGTGAAACCTTGCAGGTTACTCAGATGACCATTAGCTGGAGCCAAAATCTCATACACAATATTCCTTGGGTTTCCTAACATTGCATCAAAACCATCACGCAATTCTTTTCTATGAACATGCACTGTATTCACCAACTTCTTTGTACGAGTATTATTTTCCATCTGGTGGTTGAGACATTGGTGAGTTTTCTCTGTGAAAATACATCAAAGAATATATTTATTTTTGGGTAATGGGAAAAGAATGCATCGATGCCATTCACAGTACTGAAAAATATTTTACATTCACTTATATTGCCAACGTGTTTGCTAATAGGATATTCAAGCAGTGGGCTTAGCAATGAATAAATAAAGCCTCAGGGTGCGAATTTTTAATCGAGACTGCACTCCGTTTATACGGCCTGCCATTGCAGCAGCACCATCATAAGATTAAACAACAACTTTCTCATTGCTGTCAAATTCTGTCAAATACTGCCTTATAACCTCCGCAAATCGTAATGATGTGCGATCTTCACTTACATCACTCTAAACAATAAATGTTTCCTTGGTTTTGCTATTAAAATTGTGTCGCACAACAAATGAAGGTTGAGCAGTATTGTAAACGTCTGTTGTTTCATAAAAATTAAAAGTGCAATATATAAAGATTCTTTAATTTCTGATTTGATTTCCTCCACCAAGGATTTAGCCACTGCTTCAATGAGGTCTTTTCGATCTTATTTGACACAGCCTTTAAAACAGTAGATGTCTCTAGATGCGTTTTTAAGAGAGGGTATATTCAACATTATACTTTAGACGTTCTACATAATTGTACCGATTAACCGAAGCTTTGGATTCAACATGCCTTCTAAAGACGCGCTCTTGTTCACTTAAAAAGCACACAGAATGTAGGAAACGATTCAGAACTTCTCTGTTTTGCTTTACCTTCTCAATATGAAATATATTTCATTCTGTAACTAACCATTCAGCTGAGTGTCCACTCGAACCTTGCCGGAAGATGCCAGTATAAATGTAGCACTGATATAGCCAATAGATTGTTCGTGTGAAACGGCTGCTTTAATGAAACTTCTAGGTTAACATAAACGGTACCAAAAAAGAAAGGATTAAATTTTGAAGTGCCAGCTAACCGCGAATATTTCTCATACGAGGATGAGGTGAAATGTCTTGTAAATTTAGATGCTTTTCTCGGTCACATCTGATAAATTTGTAGTTGACCTACCTTGAGCAATAACAGCACCTGAGGCAGGATTTAGCTATGGCTCCCAAAACTGTTATGTATTATGTGATTTTCTTTGCCCATCGTTTTGATATATAGATTATATATGTAGGTAAACTGGATCATGTGTAATCGTTCATTTTAATATAGCGTTTTATTTAACCTGTATGTAATCTTCCTGGTCCACTAGTCAGTAGATACCTTAAATCCCACAGTTGCGTCGAAAAAATCCTGTCTACGAGTGCCTGGAATGTGAGAACCCACTTTCGTTTAGCGGGGTCAAGGTTTAAGTATTTCTGCAAAGGTCTTCTATTTAGACGCATGAGGGAATATATTTTGACTTGGAACGGGGAAGACATCTATGACGCCAGGGAAAAGTCATATGATGAATAAATAGCCAATGAGATGTTAGATAAATGACGAAATGTTAGACTGACGCTTACTATCCCGCGAAAAAATTCCCCAATAATATATCACAAATTTAAAGTATTGAGTGGGGGATAGAAGTGTATAAATATCCTATATTCACCTAAGAAATTAGGCAGAAGATATGTAATCCCGTAATCAGATCCCACGTTAGTCGTGAGCAGATGTTGGCGAGCCAAAAAGTGGACCCGTGAAGAAGTTGTTTATTCCGCGGGAAGCATAGTAGTTTTAATAAAAGTGCCGAAGCACATCCCAGATTGAAGGAGGTATACACCGCCGCGTGTATTTGTAGTACCGTGTCATAGAATAAGTGATGACCATGCGCAGCGAGATGACAAAGGGCCGTGAGACGCGCGAGAAATTTATCAGTTCCCAGTGACCAGAAACGTTACTTAGAGAAAATCGGTAGTAAAATTCAGTAAAATGAACTCCGTGGTTCTTCTTCAATTTCCCTTGAAATTTACTTTATGCCAGAACCTGGACCGCCGTAGCTTATCCTTTTCTGATAGACAGAGTCCATGCATATATCTCCACAGAAAATCAACCTAGCCAGGGCAAACAATAAACTAAATTATTACAAGCACATCATACGTCGATGGAGACAAAAGAAGAAGTCCCGACGAGAACATCTAAAAACAGCTACGGTAACTTCGAAAATTGTAGCATTACCTCTACCGTGCCTGTAGTGACCCATGCGAGGTATGAACCACAGATCGCAGCGTCCACAACCAGCCGATTCCCTCTCAGACGCAGCCTTCTAAGTGAGGCGTCCGAGAACCAGCCTCATCGTGGCACCCAACGTGGGGCAAGGCGCCACTTCAAAAAGTAAGTGTGACTGAACTTATCTCATATTTTTGTGTATAGCGACAAGCGAAATGCATGAAAACTCAGTTTTGTTAGTCGGTTAATGCTGCTAAGAAGTGGAAGGCACGTAGGTATCAGTCAGATCAGGAAAATGAAAGGGAAACACATAAATTTGGATGAACAGAATCCTAGCATAGAGGTAGCAGACAGGGGGAGACGGACAAAGAGCAGCCAGCTAATAGATAAGGAGGAATGAGGATTGGAAACATGGTCAGAAGTAGGTCTGAACCCGGAAATGCTGTAGAAGACCAGAATTATTCTACCCGCAAAATTTCGCCTGCCTCACAATACGTTTCCCTTGAAACAGAAGCATTCTTATACTTCCTTAAACAGTTGAGCGAAAAGATTAGTTACTGTAATACAAATATGCCGCAACAAATTGAAAACTGCAACAAAAGCCTGCTGGAAAATAATAAATGTATCCAGGAACAGATGAGTCAGCTAACTATTAGCAGTTCTAATATATGCGGCGGCAGATTAGTAGCTTAAGCAAAGAAATTAGTTCCCAATTCAAGAACTATTTAGATAGAAAGCATGAGGAACATGAATGTAAGATAAACACAAATTTATTTAAATAGGGGAAGAGAATTAATGCTTTTCAGGCAGGGAAAGCGAATTTGTAAACTAGAGTTGAGAAGGTTATCTCAAACGTTGAAGCAGAATTGGTTTATGTTACAAAATTAGGTCATTAATAGTAAGGAAGGATGTCAAAAAGTTAACCAATAGCTCGAGAAGCGGTTAAAAAGAGGTGATATATTCCTTAAAAAGCAAAATGAACTGCAGGTAATGGTAAAAAAGGAATTTGAAGGTGTAAATGACGCCTTAGAGGGCGAAAGATTTATCAGGAATAGCAAGCTGGAAAGATTAAGTGAAGTAATTTATCAGGAGATCTCTATTCATCACGAGATCGAGTCTCGAATTGTCGTAGCTGAGAACCGTATCACTGAAATCTCAGGTTTTCTAAAAGGACTAGAAAGTTGCCAAAAAAAAGCAATATGAATTCCAATGTTAGTGTAAGCATGTCAAATTATGACAATAATGTGAGCTGTCGTAGAAGCGAAACAAATGAGCAGGCACGCCTAATTGCTCAGCCTTCACCCAGTTGTAATTCACATAATTATGTACCAAGTATGCAAATGTGTGCGGGTTTCAACTGTTTACTAAATGAAATGGGCACTCCTAATTTTAATGAGGAAAATGGCGACCATCCGAAGCAATATATAGCAGATCTAGAACAGTATTTTGCATTAAAGTAGTGCCCGAACAAGTTAAGATGCTCATTGTTCTTAGGGGTTTGCGTACAAAGCTGCATCAATTGGTGAGGTTAACCCTTGGTGAGAACAACAGCTTTGAGTATTTCAAGCAAATGTTTCTTAACAAATTTTGGAACATAAACACACAAAATTACGTGAGATCCGCATTGAGCAATGGCCGCTACGACGAACGCTCTTCGCAATCACTTTCTAGAACAAGCTCAAAACAGCAGATTGTTACAACCACCTGTAGAAGAGAGGGATTTCATCAACATGATAACACATCACTTCCCCAAACAAATTAAATATCTCTACATTATGAAACCACGTTCGATTTTGAACTTATTGAATTAATTTCCGCCTTTGAAGGTGGTCATGGCCATAGGAATATAGATCAAAGTTCAAATCAGTACCAGAGGGAAAATTCGCGTAGTCAACATCACAACTCGCACCGAGGGAATAATTACCCTGGGTGTAGTAGGGAAACAGACACAGCGAGAGTTATAAAGAAGAAATGCCACGTTCGAGGGAAGGAACAGGTATACGAACCGAGCACTTGATCAAGAACATCATGTAAATTTTGTTGTGGTCACAAATGACAATCAGCACCGAGGATTTAAACGGGGACGCCAAAACAGACGGTGACTTCCGTAAGTTAGATTCGGTAGGTATGCCAGTGACTATGATGATAGGTCTCAGGATGAAGGGGAAATATTCAACCGAGGCAGGAATTATGCAAGTTCTCCACGCTATAATGGCGGAAGACCGGAGATAAATGAAGTCTGTAGGAGCTTAGCGGACGGGGGGAAGACAGAGCTCCGGGTAACAATGAAATAAGTCAAAATAGCAAACTGGGAAACTAATTATGGACCAACTAAGGGGTTCAATTTGGTCCCAACCGGCATACAGGACTGCTAAAAAGATATGCATAATGAACCCAGATTACAGATGTTTGATGCCGGAGAGATGGTTGCGACGTTTCGTCATAAATCGTAACCGGAAATCACCGACTCGCCAATGATTACTATTGAGATTGCCAAACAAAATTATGAGGCTTACGTTGACTCAGGAGCAAGTGTCTGTAGTGCACAAACGTGCCGCCATATGCTAAACAGAAAATTAAAATAAATGACTTTGCCGACAAAGAATATAGTATGCCGGGTCACTGTGAATGAAGAAGTGCAAAGAATCAAACTGCAAGTGACGCTTAATTTCAAAATCGGGTCTGAGAAATTAAAATTTATTTTCCTAATAATAAACAACTTAATTTGTGATTTCTTGATAGGGTGAGATATTTTAAACGAGATTAGAGCGAGAATAAGCTTTGAAAGCCAGATGCTTCACTACAGGTGTGACAGCGCAGAATACAGCGTTCCTTTTTAAATGAAAGAGCCTAGAAAACCAATTATTAAAACGGCTGGAGAGATAGAACTCAACGATGAAACATTTTTGTACAAATTATTACGACAGAGCAGGGCGAAAGGATACATGAATTGCAAGTCGGAAGAACTGAAAATGAAATATTTATACCCGCTGCAAATTACGAAGTAATTAGCCACTCTGTGGATGACTGAGAGGAGCATGGGTAAGGTATAAAAACCTTTTCTCAAGCAGGGACCTGTTTTGTTATGTCGCTAGTAAACAGAGCAGATGCTTTGAGGGATAAGCTGTCTCGCGGGTATAACTTGTCAAGAGAACAAAAAGAAGCCCTATTCGAAACGCCGTGTAAAGTCCAAGGAGTTTTCTCAGATAAACCTGGCAAATGCAAGATATACGGGCATAGATTCGAATAAAAAAACTTGCAACCCTTTACGCACAAGTACAGAGATTTTTCAATCGCACTGAAACCACAAGTGAAAAATGTAATTTTAAAATATAGAAGAAAAGGGTAATTCGAAGGTTGTGTGATAAAACTGTAAATGCAGTCAGTTTGGGTTCTCAAGAACAATAGTGAGTTATGCATAGCCATTGAGATAAAGACGCGACGGTTGGGTCGATTATATTCAAATGATTGAAAATGTCTTTAATTGTTCGGTCAGTCCCACACAAGGATTCAACTAATCGAATTTATGCAAGGGAAAATGCCCAACGGCGCAGATGAGAAAATCCCTGAAGTTATCCAAAAGAAAGACTAGCCAGAGATAACCGAAGCCGAAATGTTCAGAAAAACGAAAGAACGGCTGGAACGTAAAGCCGAAAAGCAGAAAGCAAACCAAGAAAAGACGCAAGAAATTGGAGTTCAACATAGGGGATTATGTATTAGTAAAGGACCAAGTGAAGTCAAACACATTGAAGAAGGAATACTTCAGAACGCATAAGCTATATAGGGACCACTTGTTATAAGTAAGAAACTCAGTACAGACACATATGAACTTACGGACCCCGAGGATCCTCGCATTATTGCAGGATTCCATAAACAGTTATTGCGTCAATACAAGAGGTTAGCGCCAAATCAATTATAAATATTCTATTGCTTCGAGAGAAAACTATTAGCTTGGGAATATTAAGCTTAACTTTTGTATTCTTTGATTGTCTGATTACATCTAATCTTGGTAATTACAGATGATTAAAAACTTGTATGAAATGTTGTGTATATATTGTGAATAAGGGTTACTTATAGTGTATGTGTATACCTGTGGGAAAAATTCTCACATGTGAATGTCCAGTTGTAACAACGCCTGTGAATCGCGACGTCGGAAAGCACCGTAAAATGCGAGTGATAGTGTCAGTAACCTCAAAAGTACCGTGTGTGTATACAGGGAAAGATGTGAGGTCATTTAAACGTCCTGATGAGGTGAGAAACAAACATTCTTGTTTTACTTCTTTCAACAACAAATCGTACTCATTCTGAACTGCCAAGGTTGACGAGGGTCGATGTCAGTAGGTTAAACCCTCATAGAAAGAGAGGGAACGTTACATGGCATCTAGTATTAAGCAATCATTAGTGAATTTGAAGTGATTTTGAATTTATAATGTCATTAAGATTTTGTTGTTGTTAGACATAGAGGTAAGAATATGCAGAGAAAGAAATCGGTAGGATGTAAAGAAAAAAATCAGCAAGTTCATTTATTCTTTGTCAGCCACGATTGCGACATATGAGGTAGGATTTAACTATGGTTCCTGAATCTATTTTGTATTGTTTTTTTGGGGGGCCATCATTTTTATATATGAGTTATATATGTAGGTAAGTGGATCATGCGCAATTTATTTTAATATAGCGCTTATTTAGCCTGTATATATTGCCTTAAATTCTACAATTTCGTCGAAAAGAATTCTGTCTACGAGCGCCTGGAATGTGAGAACCCTCTTTCTGTTATCGGGTCAAGTATTTCTGCAAGAGTCTTCTATCCAGACACATGGGGGGGTAGATTTTGACTTGGAACGGGGAAGACACTGTGACGCGAGGGAAAAGTCACATGATGAATAACGGGGAAGACACTGTGACGCGAGGAAAAAGTCACATGATGAATAAGTAGCCAATGAGATGTTAAATAAATGGTGAAATTTTAGACTGAAGCTTACTATCCCGCAAGAAATGCTCCAATAGTATAGCAGAAACTTAAAGTATTGAGTGGGGGATGGGAGTGTATAAATATCCCATATTCACCCCAGAAATTAGGCAGGCGATATGTAATCCCGGACTCAGACTCCACGTTACTCTTGAGCTGATGTTGGAGCGCCATAAAGGGGGCCCGTTATGAAGAGGTTAATTCCGCGGGAAGCATAGTAGTTTCATAAAAGTGCCGAAGCACATCCCAGATTGAAGGAGGTATACATCGTCGCGTGTATTTGTAGTACTGTGCCGTAGAATAAGTGATGACCATGCGCAGCGAGATGACAAAGGGCCGTGAGACGCGCGAGAAATTTATCAGTTCCCAGTGACCAGAAACGTTACTTAGAGAAAATCGGTAGTAAAATTCAGTAAAATGAACTCCGTGGTTCTTCTTCAATTTCCCTTGAAATTTACTTTATCCCAGAACCTGGACCGCCGTAGCTTATCCTTTCCTGATAGGCAGAGTCCATGCATATATCTCCATAGAGTATCAACACAAATAATAAACCAAATTATTACAAGCACATCATACGTCAACGGAGACAGAAAAGAAGCCCTGACGAGAGGATCTCAAAACACGTACGGTAAATTTGAAATTGCAGCATTACCTCTACCGTGCCTGCAGTGACCCGCGCGAGGTACGAACCACAGATCGCAGCGTGCAGAACCAGCCGATTCCCTCTCAGACGCAGCTTCTAAATGAGGCGTCCGAGAACCACCTTTTTCATGGAAAGGTCTGCATGAAAATGATCTGTTGTCTTCAATAATGAACTCGCAACTATGTTCAGTCATTTTGTTCTTTTAGTTCACACTACATCAAATACTTTGAATTGGTTTAACTGTCTAACAGCACAAAACATATGTGTTCTATCAGGCACGCAAACGACGTGTGGGATCGATATTAATCGAAAGTGATAGAATGAGGCGATCCATACAGTTAATAATGGAACTGAATATGCTCTTCGATCCTGGATTATGACGTCACATGCCAAACTCGGCTAGCTAGAACGCTCATATGCTTCCTTGCGTTTGCTTCTAGTGCAAGTTAGCAATAACTGCTGCTAGCGAGGAGCGAACTCTTGCGTGCGCATGCTTCAATTCAACTGAGGCAAGCCGAAACTGTAGCCCGAGAAGGCCTAGAGTATTTTCGTCGCCAGGAAAGCTTCAGCTCATATTTTATCCATTGCACCTCCAGGTGGCTTATCCAACAGCGGGCGAGCCGAACCAGCTAGCTGAATCAGTTATGCCATTCAAAATATGTTCGAGCGGGAAGTTGATGGAAAGTGAAATTCTTTGTCAGAAATAACAGTCAATTCAAACTACTATCGCAGCACTCTTATAACCAAATTTGATGTAAAGACATGACGTCACTGGCTAGCCCGCGATATTCGGGAAACCAAAGCACACCATTTACATATAGTGCCTTAAATATGCGGGATCATCTGTGCCTTTTCAAGAAGTATGTTAGTCATACTTCGAACTTTTGATTAATATGAAATAGTAAAACTAAAGAAAGCTGTGTGGTGTCTCTCACCCTTCTTCTGCGTTCATATGATAACGATGAGCAAAGGCGATAAACGTCACTGCTTCTACTAGTGATGTTAGCTTGGCCAATGGCAATAAAGGTGAAATAGTGTAACATTCTAAAGGTAAGCCGTTAAAAGCGGCGAGAAATGAATTGTGTTGAATGTTTTTAACAAACTAATGCAGGAGAATCCAACTGTCGTAAATAACATTGTTAAATTAACTGCAGATTGTACCGTTGTTTCTGCGTAGAGCGTTGCATGTGCATAAAGAAGATTGCGAACACCAAGGTAGAAATGAAAAAGATGTGAGCTAGAATTAGAAAAAGCAGATGACAGTACCAAAAGTTCTATTCATAGGAAAGTGCACGAGTTTTTCATTAGTAATGAACTACTAATGTTAAGCAAAGTCTCAAGTTCTGTCGACATAACTCGTAGAAATCGGATTTAGGTTTGGGAAGAGAAATAAAGTGAATATAATTATTGACAGAGAAGATACCGTGTGGTGTAGGCCCAGATTTTATACCTCCTCCCGATGGTGTTGCAGCTACAGTTTAACATGAATTTTATTTTAATTATCCTGTATTTAATTTCAAATCAAGTTTTATTTCAGTGTTTATTATTATATTATTATGAATATTAGTATTATCATTCGAATAGTACACCGTTCTGTTGCATTAGGTATATACACGAGACATGAGTCCACGTGGCATTTGTGTTTGTTTTACACAGCTGGTACGAACACTAGGCTGACGATGGGGATTACAAAATGCCTTGTTTATATCAAGTCCGGTACTAAGGCTGGATCGACTTTAGGAATCAGTGGAATGCACGCCACTGAATAAGATACATTGAAATGTCAAGTAATAAAATACACCGCCTGCCAAACATTTTCTTTTTGTAATGCTTAGTGTAAATATTAAGATACTTTATGGAGTTTAATTATTTGTTTGAGGTTTTGTGTACCGGTACCAAACTAGCTACTACAGTTCCTATAAGACAGCCCCTTTGCGAAGCTTTCCAGCATCACAGAAAAGGAACTAAACAGTTTAAATTGAGCTCTCAGAAAAATAGGGAAGCGAGGATGATTGCTTTGGGGGGAAGCTTTTGGAGAGACGGGCACCCATTAATTAAATTATCTTTGTTGTGTATTCTTATTGGCCCACACTTTTTTTTTTTCATTTATTTAAAAGTCGAAGCTGCATTGGAATCTGGAATAGCAGTAGCAACAGCACTACGATGATGATGAATTTAAAATTAGGCTCCCAATTAATGAGCTTTGGCGTAATATGGTACATATGACTCCTTAACCATTAAGCACATTGGCGCTTTACACCCTCTGGAAATGGAGAAAGATATTAATATCTTCCTCCACGCTCTGGATAATGCAGTTCTTCGAAATTTCAGCGTTTGCCCGAATTATTATCTGTAGAATTTCGTAGCTTACCTGCTCCAGGCAAATTTGAACATAACAAAAGTGGGCAGCTAGCAGTGCAGTAGTGCTCAAATGGGTAAATTGTAGGGGGAAGGAGTTTTTATTTCAAAACATTAATTATACGGCTTAATTTAATTGTGACTGTTTATTAAACAGATAAACACCGAAAAGGGTGATTGGTAATATGAAAGGATCGAACATCTGCTTGTTGTAAGAGCAAACTTGGATGACAGATATTTTACTTAAAACGGGTTCCTAAACCCCTATAGTTAAAATTACGCCCTTATGCCGTTAAACACGTATACGTAGCTCTTAGTGAAGTAAATATCATGCACGCTATTTATGTTCTGATGTTGATATCTGTGGTTGGAGCACATGATGACGATACATACACAGTGCAGTATGACACACACAACTTTTTCACCGATGTGCCTAAGAAAAACCACTTTATAATGTTTTACGCTCCCTGGTAAGTACAAGTGTACCTGGAAGGTAGTAAGCTAATAGTAGGGCTATTGCACCTAATAGCTCTGCTATTACCGGCAGTAATATGCCAACTCGCTCCAAAATAATTTTAACCAGTAAATGACAAGTATTTGGGAAAAGCAGAAAACATTTTTATGTTGTTAATACTTTAGTTAAACAGACATATTTTGCCCTATTCTGTGTGAAACAAAATCTAACTATAAGCAAAATACTATAATAATTTTAAAAGAATAAAAAGAAGAGGAAAATGCAGTTGTTCTGGAATAACTTATGTGTATTTGGAAGAATCTCATGTGTTGTGCCAATCCTATCCAGATATTAACCTAAAAATACATAGAATTCCCTGCATAAGAAAGATCACTGCTATTTTGCACATCCAATTCTTCATAATAAAAACCTTTTCATGAATATTTCACAGTAGTTTGTCTTATGGCTCGTGCCTCTTCTGTAAAATTTCATCTATGTAATATGAATTTCACCTTAATGATGTCAGGGGTTGTTTAGCTTTAGCTCAAAAGGTGCTGGCCAATAACTCTTAGACAGCAAATGTGCGCTTTTTGTTTGCAGCATGAATGAAACTTCTTTTTCCTTAAAGAATGCACTATACTCAACACAGATATGAGAGTAAAAGTTCTAGATCTGCTCTGGTTTAAGCATTGGTCATTTTTTATAAAATCTGCTTGATATCTTGTATTACATACTCATGATCACTTACTTTGACTGAATACGCTTTCATTTGCTTCCCTCTTGTACTCAAGTTTAGGAGTTTCGTGATGACTACCCAACAGTAGTTGGCAAGTGTTTTTGCATTGCAGTTTCCTTGGTAATGTTTTTTCCATTAACAAGATTTGTTGCTGGAAATGTTCATCATGTTCACATCCTCTAAACTATTAGGAGAACAATTCAGGTGGGAGTATAAAGAGAGTAATAATACAGTATGCCACAGGAATAAAACAAATATGGTTATCACTGGTATGGCATTACAGTCTTGATTTACTCAATTTTAAATTGTTTTAACCATTGTCTATGGCCCATTCCATGTAAAATGAAATAATTAAAAAAAAAAAAAAAAAAGTAGTTCTGTTGTACATACAATACACATTTTGTGTGAAATAAGTGCTGATTTATGCATCAACAGTAAAAAAATGTAGTTTCTAATAAAGTTGTGGTGGAAATATTGTCTAGTAGTAGCCCCATTTTACAGCTGTGAAAGCAGTAAGTTACTGTTAATTTTAAGTGGCCTAGGAACATCATGATCTTCAGTATTGTGTTGCACTGTAAATTATGACAAGTTATTTAAAAGAAAACAGGGACATTATTCCGTATGCGGGTACAAGGTATGAAACGTTAAGAAAAACTTACGGACTCAGGGTTTCAACATTGTAACATCGAGGGCCCTAAGCCGCAAGGCATAGTCGAGGGATTGAGGACCCTCAGCCTCAAAATGTAGCCGAGGGATGTTTTTTAGAAGTAGAGGCCGCAACTGTGAAGCGACGACAGGGCGTAGCCGAGGGATCTGCATCTCTAAACTCGAATGAGAACCCAGGATACTTCATAATGAACTCTACGTATTAAAAAACTCTGATTCCGTAAGTTTCTTCACATTTCATACCTTCTACCCGTATACGGAATAATGTCCGAAAATAGTACTATGTAATTTTGAAGACAAGTAGCTTTATCTAATTTAATAGAACAACTTTAGAGTTTGAGTGACCTACCCAAGACTAAAGTAATGGAAGCACGTACTAAAACCCCTGCTTTCTATTACTATTTTGTTAATTAGGGATAGAATGCTTAATTATTTGCTAATGTTTTATGAAAGCGACCTGTCTTCTGCTAGCAGTGTCGTGAACATGGCCTAAGTTGCTTGAGTGTTGCCAACCCTAGGAAGATCAATGCATGTAAAATAACAACATTGTAACATTAAATTATTTGTACATGAATGCATGAAGGGAATATAACATTGTGACATGAAAATAGCCTTACACCAACATTCAATTAGCATATCCAAAATGTAATGGAATCATACACATTGAAGCAATTGATAAAATACACTTAATAAAAGTGGAGTCAACATAAACACACTTACTAGCTTCACTTACCTACTTATATTGCAGAACATCATCAGCTCATGCTCATGATAATATTCTGCAATATAAATAGATGAGTGAAACTAGTAGGAGTGTTTAGGTTGACTCCACTTTCATTAAGTGTATTTCATTAAATTAGCAGTACATGAATGCATAAAGGAAATATGAAATTAGCCTTGCACCAATTCATGACGAAACAATTTTTCCATGGGATTGTTAGTTTAGTTAAATGCATGTATTTTTCTTTCTGTGCATTTTGGCGTTCTGTGCTTCTCATGAATGTATTGTACAACGTTCAGCGTTAAGCTACTTTCGTTTTTGAGTCATGCACTTGTAATAACAACCTGTAATAATTTCCTGTTTAAAAACATCGTCTTTTTATTCAGAGAAACCAAACATTAGTTATCCTGTATAGTAGTGGCCTGTCCTCTGCTGGCAGTGGCATGGGTGTGGCCTTGGCAGTTGTTACCAACTGTGCATGCTGTAAGTAGATATGTTGGCAACCCATGCACACTATGTAATGTATGCACCTTTTATTTTATACGTGTGATAATATGTTTGCTGTGAAATTAAAACATTTACACTGGGTATAAATCAACATGCAGATTTTGTTCACTTTGTACAATATCTAGGCTTCGATGCAGTATAATAAAGAACAAAAAAATTCCTTCATCTGAACCTCCTCCTGTTTTGCGTTTATGACCTTTCTGCTTCCTTTCCTTGTAGGTATTTAAAGTAAGCTTTGTCTTAATGGACATTTTGTCTAATTTCCTAAAGTTTTTAATAGTATCAACATTAAAATCCTAATGCACCTATATATAATTTTTAGATTCCCGAATAAAAAACAGTATTTTTTACAAGAGGAAATATATTATTATTATTATTATTATTATTATTATTATTATTATTATTATTATTATTATTATTATTAAAAGCCCATCCAAAAAGTACATAAACACCGAATGTTGTACAATACATTAATGAAAAAACTCCCCCCCCAAAAAAAGGGGTGGCAGAAGAAAGAAGGAGTGGAAAGAAACATGCATTTAACTGTACTATCACTCCCATGGTAAAATTGCATCTTTTCATTCATTGGCGCAAGGCTAATTTCATGCCACATTGTTATATTTCCTTCAAATATTAACCAACCTTCCTACTTAATCCTTCAAATATTTACCCCTAATTTAATGTTGCTGTAAATCTATTTTAATGCTACAATGTTATATTCCCTTTATGCATTCGCGCATTGCTAATTCAATGTTATAGTATTGTCATATTCTGCATGTTCAGCTCCTAAGGTTGGCAATGCTACAAAGTGCTAATTTTCTGATTTCAAAATGCTAAAAACCACCACCGCTAACATTTGGCAAAATAGAATGTCATGCAATCATGCTGTATTATCACTATCTGAAGAAAACAAACTAATTACCCAACTATACCACCACCATACATAATATATATGAGTAGCTTTTCAAAATGCGATAAGTCCACAAATACAAAGTTTACAGAAGCCAAAAACTAATATCGAGCAAAGTTTTAGATTAATTGATAATTTAAGTACAAGAATTTATTAAGTGTTTTAAATACAGTGAAATAGTATAAGTGGGAAAAATCTCACTCTTTATATAAAGACACAGTTGCTAAATGAATTTTGAAAATCGGTGGACTTGTTGCATTTTGCACCAACCAAAGACACTAAATGTGTTTTGAAACAAATTTATACAGAAGTAATACAAGAATCTGTTCTTCAATTGTTATTTTTAGCTAAATAATTGATGCAATGAAATCAGTAATTGAAGATATTCCCAACCAATTATTTAAACAATTCAATCAAAATCCGTCACTTTTTTTAACGGTTGCATACTGCTTCTTTGAAAAATGTCCTAACATTATGTAAGCAATGCAAATCAAAATTGTAATTAAGGAGAACATTTTCAAATATTATTTAAAGAATACAGTCAAATTTCTTAACTTTTCTTTTTCTTAAAAGCAATTCAGTCAAAACTGTTAATAATTCAAGCTTCTTTTCACACGTTATAATAAATAACAGGTTCAAAATTAATTTGTTCATAAATAATCTGTAAAGTTCTTTTTTTGGCTTCAAACTTTATCTGAGAATTAAAATCAACATTAATAAATTACAAAAATCTTTAGATATTCCTTAAACAAATCAGTAAAAAATTATCCTGTTTGAAAATAAAGTGTAAAAACCTATTTTATGACATGTATTAGAAAAACAAATCATCATCAAAAGTTGTTTCACTGACTGTTGTCGGATTTTAGTTAAAACCTTGAAATCTGAATGAATAGTATTTCTCTTAACTCCTTTTCAGAGCATTTGAATATCCAGGTTCCTCCTCCAAGCAATCACACTCTTCATTCTCAACTTGCTCTTCCACATCATTTGTTGCAACATCTCTTTCAAGTACATCAACATAAAATTCCAAGTTTTCATCCTCCTCCCAGCTATCATCAAAATGTTTCAGAATAGTGACCACAGATTATACCAGATTCTCAACTCAATGGTGGAGGCAAGGTGTCGCATAGGGCGCTTTTTTCCTGATGTTTCGGAGTAGCACAAATTGGAACTAACGGTTGAGTCAGTAATGCAGTCAACCTCTATTTTGACTGAGCGCATGTTACGGTACCACCGCTTCCCGCCTCCTGAGCACTTGTTTTCCATTCGGGAATTAGTTGCTGAGCTTACAAAGGCCCATCTCGAGCACACATCATGAATGGTATAGCCACATAGCTATGGAATGCGCATTATGCTAATACGTGAAAAGTTTAAATGTGCCGTAAACTATTCATGAATGCGTGAGATGTGACCTCCAAATAAGTTCAACTAATTCCTGAAAGAAAATCGGCAAGAAGAAGCTTTTAAACTTGAACTATTTTCTGCTGCAGATCAATGATTATGGCCGCAATTAATCATTACAACTTTAATAAATAGATGAAGCGAGGCAGAGCACTCCAAAATGTAGCTAAGATTATGCAAAAACATCATCTTCCCCTTTCCCTCCTCAAGTTAGAATTTCAAACCTTTTTACACTAATGACTACACTAATTATAACTTCACACTGAATTATTACATATTATGGGTAGAGGAAAACAGGAAGGGATACCTCAGGGTTTTGCGTAATGCAATTTTTTTGTACACAACAAGCTAGTAATAACATTTAAAAATTCCATTGAAGAAAACTGTAATGATAACAACAGCAAATATATAAATTCAAAATGTAGATATACCAACAACTATGTACAAAAAACAGCACTATCTGTTTCAAACTAAAACAAAAATGCTATGTTAATGCTTATATTTATTAAGTTTTTGAACAACAGCAATCTATATACATCAATTGCATTTCAATAAATACATGCACACATTATTTGCTGAAACAAGATTACAAAAAGTCTTCAGAGAAGGATCCAAAATTTGAGATTGCCTTGCACATTATTAATAATTTAGAAAGCCTTTTTGTGCACCAATTCCAATCACTACATAATTTTTGTTAAGATCCTTTTGCAAGTTCTGGGGAAATTCTACCGATATAAATAAACTATTTATAAGCCCCCCCCCCAAAAAAAATTAGAAACATGTTTAGTTTAAACAGAATTGTAAAACACATTTCAAACAAAACAATACACCCACCCTACCCTGTTTGTATATCATAGAAACAGGTTTATTTTACAATAACAACATTTACTACCTACTTCTACTCAAATACCACCATACATGAGCATTCCAGTGGAAGTAGGTTTAACATTCACTTACAAGCCGCCAGAACATCAAAAAAGGTTAACTCTATATTACATACAGGAATCCTGATGTATAATTTAGTTACGACAACATTTAATGACAAGCACCCAACGAGGGTCAGAAAGCAGGTTAAGAGGTTTTTAATTGATCACTGTTTTCATAGTATACAAGAGTTGTTTGAGTTATTTAGCTACAAGGTATAGGCACCAATGTGAATACAATCCTTAGAGCAATGTTTAACTATCTCTTTATGTATATAGTAAGTAATTGAATTGTTAATATTAATGTTGCAATTATTTGTAGAAATAGATTATTCTATTGTACTTGATAAAACCAATGAGATTGTAACAAATTTCAATCGGTGAAAAAACCAAACATACATATGACAAAGTAATGACTAATGTATTAAACAAAATAAAATAAATTGAATTTATGTAATCTCTGCTCATATTTTTTGACTATAAAAATAAAAGGCTGTGCTATCCTTTATCACGATTTCAGTGAAGAGGTGAGCTATACAGAGATGACGAGCTAAGTCCAAAGAACTCCAAGTTACAAAATATTAATCACTGCACGATAAAGAAAAACCGTGTAAAAATTCATATCCAAGCAACTCTTCCCAAGAATATAATTTGAGCTCAGGAATTTCATTAGCCACACATGGTGCCCATCATGACAATACTAAATTTTTATGTACCGTTATTTATAGTATGTTCTATTGCATCATAAACAAAACAATGCTACTGAAATAAACAAGGATGAACTGCTTTGTTGTATTTGTCAGTATATTAAATACAAAAAGAATTTTTTAATTGTGTCTTGTTACAAATATTAGCAAGGAATATACTTCATTCATTCATTTAAAACCAAATGGAAGAAAGCAAAGCAGAACACAGCTTTATTGTTATTTGCATAAAGTATGATTTAAAACAATAAAATCAGTAGTAATAATAATAATAGCTAACATTATTATTCACCTTTACAATAATACAACCATCTTTCAGCAAAACCATAATTAACACCAGCAATATCTATTCCTCCATCAACAACATGTTAAGCAGTTAAAATACCAAAAATACATTGATATTGTAATGAAAAGAAGCTAAAAACAGTGATGTGTATTGAATTTATTTAAAGGTGAGTCGGAATTGTTACACTAACATCACTTAAGTTTACTCACTTAACATGTTTCGGGAAACGGTTGTTCCCATCCTCAGAAGTTAATTCGACTGACCAGTATAATACAGTTATTATTTGATTTACAAAACTTTACCTTGGTAAACATTACCACCATAATAAACACGACACTAATAATATAAAGTAAATATTTATAACCATAGGTTCTTAATGTGACAAACTATACGATAAGTAACTCAAATTCAAGTATACCTACATCCACAACATTTGTCACATATTTATGCACTACTTATGTGCAGCATTTTTACAGTTCACATACCTTAGGTAGATTGTTTGACTGAAGATGATGCAATGGAAATCAACAGTACAAGTAACACTAAAACTACATACAATGCATAACTTCTTACATGGGACATATTACTTTGTGCTCGGTTTGATGTTGCTGTTATTGAGCTTACGTGTAGCAGCTGGTAAGCCACCATTCACAACAAGCATAGTTCCTCCTTTGGCCACAGATAAACAAAGCCTATATATCATTCAACAGCATTTTTCAGATTATTTAGACTGCTAATCCAAGAAAATTATTATAAATATATCACAGCCAAAAAACACTGTGGATTAAATGAAAATTTGTATAACTTTGTAAAGAAATGCTGCTCTGTTGCCTACATGGCAACACACATATATGGATGTGCTAACTTTGGGGAGTGAAGGTTACTGGAGTAAACAAGTAAACTGTATACACGTAAATAAATTAGTGATAAGCAGAGTTGGGATTTTTAGGTGCGCATCTTTTTTCTTAGGGTAAGTTAAAGCTGTGCAGAAAGATATCATAATATGAAATTTTGTTTCTAGTTGCGAAAAGAGGCATTTTTTTCTCGCACCTTTTTCCCTTTTTTGGCACCTTTATCCCATTTTCCCCCATCCATGTCCATAATTCCCTTTTTCCCCCTTTTTTCTTTTTAAGTTTCATTCCAATTTATTCTATAACTTTCAATTAACATCTCCTCAGCTTGCTGTGTACGTGCAAATAGTAAGCCTACCTCTTTCAGTAAACACAATGCAGGAATTGAAAGCACACCCACAACAATGGAAAATAATTGTATTTTCAACGAAAACCTCTTTCTCTCGCTTTACCGATATAAAGTAGCCCACAATAATGCAACTGACAATGAATGATTCTATCCCACCAAAATTAGTAACCTGCTGTTCATGAATGTGAATTTGTTTCTGTGAGAGACGTCATCTGTTTGCATGGAGGCGAAGGCTGGGCACGCAGAGACGGCAGTAACCTCATCTGCACAGTTCCGAGAATTATTAAGACTGGGCTCTTCTCGAAACTACTAGAAATCGCTGAGACTGAAGTTCCAGCATGAATGAGAACATTCTGGTAATTGTCGCGGTGTTATAAGAGAATGTGGACAGCGAATGGGCACAAGAGTGAGTTTTGTGACAGCCGCATTATGTTAGCAAGTGAACTAGTGTTAGCTCTATGTTACATTACCAAATGAGTGTACTAGTACTAGATTTTACCATGCCAAAGATGCTCGATTAATTGTTCTGGCTGAGGAATTCAAACAAGATTTCATAGACACTGATGGAACTGTTATGCGATGTACTATTTGTGATTCAGGAATTTTGTTAGATGAAAAACACCAGTGAGATCGCATCAAACAACACATTTCCAGCTCTAAGCATCAAATGAACAAGACTCTTCAAGCAAACAAATCGCAGAAATGCGTTTCAACAGAGTTCTTCAAAAAGCCAAAATTAGAAGGAATTAAACATTGATTTGTGTGCAGCTCTTACACAAGCAGGAATTCCACTCAATAAGAAGAACCATCCAGCCTTCAAGGGATTTCTTGAAAAATACACAAAGATGTCAATGCCCAATGAGAGTACTTTAAGTAAAAACTGCATGGAGCCTGTTTACCAAGAAACCATAGCAAGAATCAAGGAGAAAGTGTCTGAATGCGATGTGGGAATCATTGTGGATGAAACCATAGACTCAATGGAACGATAAGTTTTGAACATTTTAGTTTTTCCCTTAGCAGGGGAGAAAGTTAAGCCCATGTTGTTAAAAATGTACGAGCTGCTGCAGAAAGCCAATGCCAGTACAGTAATGCAATCCATTATGGACTTCTGAAAAACTCTGGCCTGCCTCCTGGTATCGAGTTTGAAAAACTTCTTCTTGTGGTTACGGACAAGGCTCCATACAATGTTTCAGCTGTTAACCAATTGAAATCTTTTATTTCCTAACTTGAAGCATGTGACATGCTTGGCTCATGCCCTTCACAGGGTTTTTGAATCCATAAGGAACGAATATGACTTCGCAAATCAATTCATCTCTGCCTTGAAGAAGATTCTACTGAAAGCTCCGAGCCGTGTTGTTTACTATAGGGAAATCACTGGCCTGCCCCTTCCAAATTTCCGAGTCATTACTCGCTGGGGATCTTTGGATTGAGGGTGCTGCTATGTTGTGTGAGAATTTTGACAAAATTAAAGAGTTTGTGCTTTCTTTAGATCCATCTGACGCAGGTGCAATTTCCAAGGCACAGCAGCTTCTATTACCGGAAAAAAATACATAATTTGTGTCCATAGTTACAAGTACCTGCATGCAGCTATTAAACGATTGGAAGAACAAGGTCTGGAAAAGGAAAAACATTGGGATATTTTTACTTCCGGGAGGAAGCAGTTAGATGGCTTTGCCAAAGACAAACTTGAATCTAGTCTTCAGAAGAATCCAGACAATGAGGAATTCGCCACATCTGTAGAGTTGCCATTCCGAGTGAATACAAGGTTTGCCCCACTGGATTCTGTGGATGTTTAAAGAAGCTTTAGCATCTACAAAGGCATTCTATCTCCTAATAGAAACAGACTTACTTTTAAAAATGTGGAGATGCTTAATGTCTTGACTTTTTCCTTCTTTTGATGAGTGATAATTTGATGTACTTGTTTGTAGTTCAATAAATTAGAATAGAGGAAAGAGAAGTTGTTGAATAGTTAAGGGAATGCACAACTGAAATTAACCCAAAATCTAAAAAAAAAAAAGTTATGTTCCCAAAAAATTCTCCATTGCTTGAGTTTTAGAATCCACTTTTATTTTTCACCTAGCGAATGCTTCAGGATCATTACGAGACTTTTTAAATACCCTTATGCATTTGGTTGCTAGCTGTTTATATTTTTAAAACTTGATTTTAAGGCATTTCTGCATATTCAAAATGTTCCACACGATGTAGTTTTCATCCATTCATATTGATATTTTTATGCTTATTTCAAAAACCCAAATAAAATAAAACTGTCATATAATTTTTCTATGTAATGAATAGTTTTTTAAAATAACAATGTATACAAAAAAAATGGAAACACAAAACTGCAAAACTTTTTTCCTCTTAAACTAAGAATGGTAGAAAAAAAATTATATGACAGATTTGTAGTTCCTTGAAATAGAATCAACATAAGATTTATTTTTTTTTTAAAAAATGCATCATGTGTTGCATTTTGCGTATACCCATAATTTTATATTTTGAAAATTAGTAACTTGAAAACTAATTAACATTTTTGATTGAGACTGACATGTGGTTAAAATTTAAGCCCAATTGAATGGGTAGTTTAGAAAACAGCAATTTCAGTTGTGCATCCCCTTAAATAAACCAGCACCTTATTGTCCCTTTCTTCACCTTATTTGAGCACCTTTTCCTTTCCTTTTTTCATCTGAAATTTGCACTTAAAAATTCTAACCCTGGTGATAAGAGTCTACAATGCAGTATGTAGTGTAAGTAAAGCAGGGAATTACAAAATATTAACTACTGATTATAGAATTGTTTCTGCAAGCTTTAATTTGTAAACATGCTGAACATATGACTGTATTATTATCAACACTTTCAGGAAGCTAAGCACCCACTGAATACTTTCTTATAGTAGAGAATGCAAAAGCAGGGTTATATTAAACCCATGCATTACATGCAGATTCAAATAACCGTAAATATTATCTCTTACATGTGGACTTCTGTTTTTTGTCTGCCTTTGGCTCCAGATTCCATAGGTGTGGCAATGCCACATTCCTTGGCACTTGAATCTAAATGAAAACATGCAAAACAAAGGGGGAAGAGGGAGACGCTCTGATAACCTGTAGCATTAACTCAGTTGTGTATTAAGTTGATTTAGCTGATGCCCAGCAACACTTTTAATTGTTTCCACAGTAACCTGGCTCGCTCTCAGCCTTTACATTTACTTAGTCCAGGTGCCAAACTACTGCTAATTTTTTTAAATACTTAGTTAGGTAATAGAAATTCCAGTGTAACCTAGCTTTATAAAGGTAACACTTCAAATTTTGGCATACTAGGCACTACTAAAAAACGTAAAATACCTTACAGGAATTAAAATTATTCTTAATACATACTTTCCCAACAGCTCAGAGGAATATTTTAGAATGTCACATTATAGATAGGAGTTTATCTTAAACATTATAAAAAACGTGTGTTTCAGTATGCACAACAGAGTGGAAATAAGTGCACTAATGGCCATGGGTTGGAGCTTATGTTTTCATACATGTGTTGGTGTCGGCATATGCCACATGTATGGTGTGTTCTATTTTTCCGAGCTTTGCTTAGTATGGGACCTAACAAAGCATAACAGTAGAACTGGTGGCATATATTTCTATGGTCGTCCAGCATAAGAACTTATACCTTAGGTTTCATTGAAAATATCTATATAATGTGTGTATCTGTTAGCTAATTTTTGCATTACCTAGATGGTTTATCTGCATGAATACATCTGTAACTGTCTTTAAATGTCCTTTTCACACACGCTACAATAACACACAGCAAAATTCGTGATGCAAGGTACAAGTTTAATTACTGTTTCTGCACTTATTCTCGTGTTCTGAAACGTTTCTTACCTTTCAGGATTTTTTGGGAAACGAAACAGTTTAATTTCTTTATTTCTTCCTGTAACAGGGCAACCAAGAACAGCACATTTCTCAAAAACCAGATGTTTGTTTCGTATTCTGAAATTGCAAACTATTATCCAGTATTTATTTGTGCTGTTATCCCTTGTTTCAAATGGCAGTAGTACACATCAAAGTGAACAATATGTACTCCATTATGCTAGAGAACAGACTACCTGTAAAAGGTATTATTTCACAATTCAGTTCCGTAATGTATGAATGTGCGGAATTTTAATTGTAATTCAGTCATTGGTTTTATTGTTTTTATTTAGTATTTCCCACTGTACTGTTGAAATTAGGATGCTACTATATTAATAAATATTGGTATCACTGATACTTACTATACATCCGTTGAAATCTGGTAAAGAGAGACATCTGTTGACAGCAACCTGAGGTAATATTGAAGTGCAGCGTTCAAAATGTATGTGGGAACATCGATGCTGCACTGGAAGTTACTATCCCACTTGACATATGCTGATAGTTTAGATTAGATTAGATTTATTGTCAACCATAGGAAGTACAAGAATTCATGGTATTGTCAAAAACAAAAACAGTAAATGAACAAGATAAGAATAAATGTGTACACTTAATTACAATATGTTAAATTACACACCCTAGAAGTATCATAGTTATTTAAAAGTATTTGCAAATTCTTCAATTGAATAAAAACAGTGCTGCAATAACAATTCTTTTACTTTGCATTTAAATGTAGCTTCTGAGGTGGTAAGTTTTATATTATCAGGTAACTTGTTATATAATGTAATCCCAGAATGTCTTATGCTTTTGCCAAATAATGATGTGTTATGTGTAATTATGCTCAATTTATGCCTATTTCTTGTGTGGTAGCTATGCTTTTCACAGTTTGCCCGAAATTATACCAGATTTTTCCTAACAAAAGTGACAACTTCTAATATATACAGGCAAGGAAGGGTCAATATGTGGAGTGTTCAAAATAAATTGTTGCAGGAATCCCTTTGTTTCTTCCCCATTATTAATCTAATTGCTCATTTTTGAATTTTGAAGATTATATTTTCTTTATCATAGTTACCCCAAAATATCATGCCAAATTTTAATAAACTGTTGCAATGTGCAAAGTATAGATTCCTCAGAGCTTTTAAGTTTGCAATATTTTTTATCAACCTAAACATAAAACAAAGCTGACTCAACTTAGATGCCAGTTTCTCAATGTGCGTGCTCCATTTCAAATGCTCATCAATCCATACACCCAGAAGTTTGGTAGTGGGTCTATAATGTACTAATTCATTTTCTAGTTTCATTTGTGCCTTATGGACAGTGGTACTTTGAACGTGACTGAATGAAATGGCTACAGATTTATTCTTATTTATTACCAACTTATTCTGAACGAACCATTCCTGCATTTTTTTTGTACTAAAATCGATATACCTGCTTCAACATCTTTATTACTACCCATTTTGTCTATGGAAGTGTCATCAGCAAACAAAACAATGTTACTTGGATGCAGATAGTTTACTAAGTCATTGCTGTATAATAAAAATAAAAAAGGCCCTAAAACTGAACCTTGGGGAACTCCACAAGTTACACATTTCTTATTAGATCTATACACTTCAGATGTATTATTATGGGAATTTGCTTGTACTATTTCAACTACTTGCTCACGTTGATTTAGATATGACTTAAACCAGTCGTTTGCCAGACCTCTTACCCCGAAGAATTCCAATTTTTTCAGCAAAATATTATGATTGACTAGGTCAAAGGCCTTGGAAAGGTCTAGAAATATTCCGATATTGTTTTCCTTTTTATCTAGTGAACTGTATACTGCATCTAAAAAATTGAATATGGCTGTCTCAATGGATTTACCTTTAATGAACCCATTTTGTGCTGCAGTTAACATATGTTTTTGTATGAAGTTTTTACATCTATTATACATAGCCTTTTCTAGTACTTTTGAGATGGAAGATAGTATTGCTACTGGTCTATAGTTTTCAGTTTTACTCTTGTCACCCTTTTTAAATATAGGTATTATTTTTGCAGTTTTCATACATTCGGGAAACATGCCTGTTGAGAAGGAAGCATTAATTAAATAGCAAAGAGGTGCAATAAAAAGTTGATAACAGTTTCTAAAAATACAATGAGGAATTTCATCTATTCCATGGGAGGTTTTATTTTTCATGCTCCTTAATATTTTACTCACTTCGCTAGCTGTGACCGGATAAAGGTATGTTGTATTTTTATTTCTGGGGATTTGCTCACTTGTCCATGGTGTTTTATGTTTATGTGTAAGATCATTGATTATGTTTACAAAGTAATCATTAAATGATCTTGCCACTTCTTTTGGGTCCGAGATAAGCTCGCCTTCTTTATTTCTAATGGTGGGCTTGTGTTTTTCTGAGCTAATTCCTAATTCTTTATTCACTATCTGCCACATAGTTTTTGATTTATTTTCGGAGCTTTGTATGGTCATCTCTGTGTGGTATTGTTTTGCAGCTATTAGAACCTTTTTATATACCTTTTTGTACTTATTAAAATATAGCTTGAAACACTCTGAATTTGTAGTTTTGTTAAGTTCACTAAGAAATTTTAACCTTCTAGATGACTTTACGATTCCTTGGTTAGCCATGGCTTGGACTTTCCCCCTATTTTTATTCGCTTTTTTGGCATCGCAATGTCTAGGTAATACTTTATTATATTAGCAAATGTTTTGAACCCTTCATTTATGTCCACCGCTTCATATACTTTT
Source organism: Deroplatys truncata (assembly GCA_030765065.1). Lineage (NCBI taxonomy): Eukaryota > Metazoa > Arthropoda > Insecta > Mantodea > Mantidae > Deroplatys > Deroplatys truncata. The sequence goes on along the minus strand of CM060990.1, from coordinate 530,009,189 downwards.
TCTCATGTTTCATTTTTTAGCAGATCTTTGAATATATTTGTATTATTACTACTATAAATATGTCCTATTCTATACCCATCTCTCGAATCGTATTTGCAAGTGTTCAAAACAATTTCAAATGTCTGTGCTCTGTGATTAGAAAGCCCTGTTTCTACTACTCTAATGTTTTCTACCTTAAGGCAGCCTTGCTTTATTAACGCTTGATCAATGATAGTTGCCGAGTGGGTTGTCACTCTTATGGGTATATTTATAATGGGCATTAGGTTATACAGTAACATAAATTCTACCATTATTTTACATAATTTACCAGGGGAGAAGTCAATGTTCCAGTCTCCTATTATTACAATATCTTTAGCTGGTTGCAAATCATCTAGAATGGCAGCTAGACTTGTTATTAATATGTTGATGTCGACCAAGTCTTTCTTTTTTTCTGATTTTATAGGGCATATTAAACTGACATCTTGTTCAGGTATCTGATCTGCTGCTACACCTCTTTTTAGCAAGGAAATATAACCTTTTGTTGCATTGTTCAGTCTGTATGAGGGCTCCATTTTAAAACTGATGTGGGTTTTCTTCCCATGGGATTTCTTTTTCAGTATTACCTGTTTCATATTTCTTATGCTCACCGGCTTCTTTAAATCATGACAGAGGTCTTTGAAGTTTAAAACATTCCAACCTATTCCTAACTTTTGAATACCATTTTCTCATAAATGTTATGATATTATTCAGGAGTTAATATTTCAGATTGCTTCCGAAGACTCTTTGCTGTGCCAAAAAGGCAGTCTGCAGGCAAGTAGGAATGACCATGCACAGGGAATGTAATGCGTATCCCTGTAATTGAGTCCAGAGTTTTCTTTAGAAGCCACCAATACAGAGAATGAACTACGTGGGCACTTCTGTTCTGCCCAGCGCAGCTGTCATAAAATAATCTTATGACTGAAGTGTGTTCTTTATATCTGTACTTAGAACATCTATCAAAGCTGAAGTTACTTCATTTGGTCCATGGCCAGTCTGGTTTTCAGTCCAGCAATAGAGGTTTGGAGACTTGTTTTCTATGTCTGCAATGCAGAGAGCATAATATGACAGTTGTCGTGCATAATATGCCTCACCAATAGTAAGTTTTGGCAATGGTTGAACTTGCTGTAGGCTAGCCTCTAGTTCCCAAGGTTGCAGGTTCAAACTCGGCGTAGTTGATGGATTTTTTTGGGCATAAAAATCCTTAGCATGGCTTCCTTCAGAAGGGAAGTAAAACCAGTTGTCCCGTAAATGCCAGTTGTCCCGTGTCATAGATTTACGACATGTAAAAGAATGTCAAACCTGATAAAGAGGCCTCTGAGCAAAATTTCCGGTCTTTCCATTCGATATAGAATGGGACACTAAGAATCATAGTAGTTAAAGAGCATCCATAAATAAAATTCAATTTAATTTTAAACTTGCTCTAGATCAAGGCATAAAGACAAGCTGTTGGGTAGCTTCTCTTTCACAATTTTATAAAATTGTTTTGCTCTCATTTTATGGGCAGCAAGCTCTGCTTGCGCTCTTTGTCTTTTGCTAGAGTCTTTGGTGAGTTTCATGTTACATTCTACAGCAATGGCTACAGACATCTACTGCAGGATCACCAAATCTCAAATTAAAATTTTAAGAGATGTTACTGAAGAACCATTTTTTCCACCTTTACTGAATCGGCAACACACTCATTATACATTTTAAAGAGCTTTGTGACATTCATGTCTGAAGAAAGATGCAGTCTTTTACTTTTTTTCTCTGTTGTAGAGTGGCTTTCTCTAGCCCTCAAATTCGAAATGAAGTTAATTACGTTGCCATTCTTTGAAATATTTTGTTTTGTTTTATGGTCTCCTCTTTTTTCTAGAATGACATTACCAGCAATTAGTGAGGCAGTAATACTATTAAGTCTGGTTGTTCCTATGCCAAACAGAGCTCTAAAAACTTGGAACATACAGGAACTTGTTCATTGTTTAATCTCACCTGAAACTTTGTAACTAGGGTATTAAGTTTTCAGATTTCTTTCCGAGGACACTCGTTTTGGGCTGGACACTGTCATAAGTGATGAAAGAATCCTGTCCTGCTGCTGTTTGTTTACATGGCTATTCCTATTCCTGATAAGATGGTAGACTGGGATAGTACAGCATTCAGATCTTCTCTCCTTGTGTGCACAGGGCAGTTCAAACTCCAATATTTCAGGGTCCCTATGATGATACCTGAAACAATTAATATGTAATTGCTTAAGTGATGTTTGATCCACAGATTAAAGCAGGAATATGTAATAATTGTAATAAAAGGCAATTTAAGAAGTTTCATCACAAAATTGTCTTATAAAGTAGTTATCTCTCCATCTGCTCCACTTTTCTTTGCACTATGCCCTTCTGCCGCTTCTAGAGCCAGAAGGATTGTCCCCTACATGTACACTTTCTTCCATGTTCATCACTTAAATAAACTGCAGGATAGCGCAAAAACACAAAGCTGAACAACAAACCTGTCGCATACAACAATATGTTGACCACAACAATAACTCAAACACAACACTGTTGTGAGGGTTTTAGAATGTTTACTTTCTCAGGTTTACCGCTTCTTATTCAATTTTAGGCGCAACATACATTAGCGATCATAACAGGCTGGACTTATTGTGGTTTGAACCAATTTCAATGCTGTACTGATCACATTTTGAAACAAAGCCCATAATTGGTACTTCATTTAGAGGGTTAAAAATTGTGTTTTGAATCAAGCAACACTGTACCTCGATGCAGCTCATCTTTTGGAGTAGGAATCCACTTCAAATTAATTTGCATCTGCGAATGTACTTATCGTGTTTTGAAACGTCACTCCTCATATCTTTGTGAATGCTATTTAGCTTCATAATTAAAATATTGATTTAAATTGTATATAAGGTGTGACTATTTAAACATTTCTTTAGCTCTTTTATGAAGAGCTTGTGTTTATGTGCAACACAAGGTAATTTTAGTGATTTCAGAAGATTATTATAGATTGATTTCCTTTTTGGAAGAATTTTAGGTAATTAAAATTCAGCTGCCTGCCTAGTATTATGGTCATACACTGATAGGCTTGATGTAAAATCGCTGTAATTATTATACAGTTCATCAACGAATATATGTGTTCTCCCGTAATAGTGAGGATGTGAAATTTTTGAAAAGTTCTTTTTTGTAATATAAAAGACTACAAAAATCAATAACTACCAGTTTTAAGTTGTTTATTCTAGCTCCAAGAAAGAGCTGCCAATGCCAGATGAAACTCCTCTAAACAAGAACCTATGACTGAACGTATTATGATGGACTCCATCAAGCCAGGGTCGTGTATCCTAGTAACAATATCAATAAATGTATGAAAAGTTCAATTAGCAACTCTTTTGAGAGTCCATTAGACCAGGAGGATGATAAATGAAAGTTATGTGAGATGAGTTGTGTTAATTGAAATCGAAGCATTTTATAAGTTAATGATCAAGTCTTTTCCTATGTTGCTATGATCAAATATGTGCTGTACTGCTTTCCTCCTACTCCAAAACAGTGTAGAAATGAATTTCCTTCCATTAAATGTTTGCCCAAAAGTCCAACATGAGCTGGGATCCATTGTAGATTGACATGATTGCTAGTTTCAACTGCTTTAATTAAGCTTCTTATTTCTTTAATGTTTCTTGTTGTTTTATTATTGTAATTTACTATTCCATCTATGGCTGATTTTGAGTCTGATAAGATGACTATTTTTTGTATTATGTATGTTCTATATAAATGTTCTGTAATGCTGCTTTTATAGCTGTTAATTCTCTATCATAGTGGTTTGACATTTCATCTAATGTTAGATACTGTGCAAAATGTTTACAGTATACTCCTGCACCAGCATTTTTTTTTATTGATGAGGGATCCATCTGTATATATTCGGAGCCTTTCATTTTCCATAGCTATTGCTATGGCTCTCATTTCATCTGGTATAATGTTTTGTTTGTGTATTGTATATATCACGTCATTCTGATATTGTATATCAATATATTCTATTTGACTTGTTGCAATTATATTTGTTGTAATTATATTCTTGTATTTTAAGTTATTAATATATGTTCTGAAGCTTATTTGAGTTTTTAAATTACTTATAGTATCTGCTGTGTGGTACCATTTGTATCTGTTTCTATTCACTTGCAGTTTTTGTGCTAGAGTAATTGCTTTCAACTCATATTCCAATGCTATAGCCATGTTTTTTGTGAAGCTTTGTAGTACTGTAATTGGTGTTGTTTTTACAGCTCCTGTTATTATTCTTAGTGAATTATTTTGTGAAATTTCTAGTTTACAATACAACAACAAATAAAGCCTATAGGACAAATAGAAATAAATAAACATTAAATAACATTAAACAACATTTCAAAAGACAGCAGAGACTTGATGAAGATAAATTAAAGGATAAAGATTATAAGAATATTAAAGATAGAGTTAATATACAAAAAATGCCAAGGAAGACTGCAGTAGCCTTATTTAGGATGGCAACTGGCCACGATTGCCTCACAGATCACCTCTACAAGATAGGATGCCTACCTACACCTAAGTGCACACTCTGTGAAGATGTCATCCTGAACAAACATCATCTCACCAAATGCAAAGGCCTTAAAAGTGATAAATTACAGACTTTATATTGGGAAGCTAGAGGGAAAATGATGCTTATCAATTAATCCCCAGTGCCATCGGTGAACAACAACCATTAAATGTTTTTAATCTGTGTAAATAATGTTATTTGGTAACTTTTTTCCAAAGCCTAGTAATATTATGATATTGGGTAGAAATATTTTAAGACAGTGGTTTGAATTGGAAGTCAGAAAATTATGTAATAGTTGAATAGAAATATAAATTCTGGCTTCAGAAGAATGTATTTTATTTGGTGGTTTGATTGAATTTCAAACTAGAGGTCAAATTATTGTACACTATCTCACCCATGAGAGGAAAGTAACTCATTTTATTTAATAATTCTTTTGTTTATCAAATATAGCAAATAATTAGTGATCAGGGTGAACTTAGATTAGCAATGTGCTACATTTGTTTAAACATATTAATAAGAGTCAAGAGAGATTGATTTACTTGGCAGTGTACCCTATGTCACAAATCTGTCACACATACATGACATGATTTCATTACTGAATATGTCTAAAACAACTGGTTATATAAATCCAAGCTCCAGTTGAAATGTGTGATAACTGAATTAATATTTGGATGCAATGCATTATTTGTGGATTTAGATTTTGAAATTAGAACTTGCATAGCTGCTGTATTTATGCAAATGTCACAATTCTGACAATGGAATGGTCCCATAGCAAAGCATGTTTTCATGTAAGTCAAGTAAGGTATATTTGAAATGTTTAAAAATTGAGTCGAAACTTAAAAGCACATTAAATTCTCCACTTACATGTCAAACTTTAAAAAAGACTAGTTTATGAAAGTATCCTATCATCAATTTTCTGGTTGACTGATGCTCTTGTACTGTGTCGGATTCTATCAGTATGGTTGCTGCCATCTATCTATCTGTTAACTGGATGGTGTCATCTACAGCGGGAATCTCGAAATTCATAAGATCTTTATGTTTTGTAATAAAAATATTCCCCTAAGTATCCAATTCAAAAGGTTTCTTTGTGTATTTTATCAATTTAATTCATAGTCCAATGTTATGATTCTCTGTCCAAAAATGATAAGGTATGGCTGATTTATCGGTGTATTTGAATTTTAAATTTTTCATATGTTCTTTCTTTCTGGTGTCCAAATTTCTCTTTGTTTTCCCAATGTATACCTTTTTACAGTCCTGACAATTCATTTGATAAATCCCAGGCAATTTTATTTCCAGTGTACTATTTTTCAAAGGATGATTTAATAAATTGCTGATCTTTTTGTTTAGTGGTACTAAATTAACATTCAATTCTTTGAAGATTTTTTAAATTTCCAAAAATATTTTGGGTGAAATGTGAATTTACAGTATTTCGGTGTTGATTCCTCTAATTTTTCCAAAGTGGTGATGTCCTGTATTTTTTTCATTTTATGCTTGTTAACTAACTTATCTATGAAACTAGGATCAAACTTGTTCAACTTTGCTACCTGGTGTATATGTATATATTCATGTTCATATTCCCTTTCTGCCAACGGGATATTAATCAGTCTATGAACCAAACTATGAAAAATAGCATATTGATGTGGTGTTGGAATGAATTGATTACGTTTTATGTAATTCTCCACATGTATTGGTTTTTTACAGATCCCGAATTCTACTCCCAATTAGCTTCTCATAACAATTGCAAAAATGTCATCAACATACTTATACCAACAACAGAACATATATTGGAAAGCTTTAGTTATTTGGATTTTAAAGTCACTCATAAGCAGATTAGCCAGAAACAGTGATAGAGGGTTACCCATGGCTAATCTGTAGTCAGTTGGTTAAAATTTATTGTCAAACATAAAGCTATTCTGTTCCACACATAAATTGACTAGTTTTATATATTCAGCATTTTGTTCGGTGTTTATATTGTTTTTGTATAGCCAACATTTGATTAAATGTGGTAATTTAACTATTGGAATGCTAGTGTATAATGATTTGATATCAAGGATACCATCTTTTCCCCCAGGGACTTACTTTGGTAAGCATGGAATTGGCACTCTGGGGGTCCCGAGCCACCAGTCCTCCGGGTTTTGGGGGGTTGGGTTAGGGTTAACTACTCTGCCCGTAAAACAGCTGTGTTACCACTCCATTGGAGGATAGCTGGGGTGGCGTGGGGTCTCAGGTCGACCCCGTTCGTAACCGCCTTGAGGTTCGTCCTGGCATGGAGATAGATGAGTCCAGTGACGTCTCTCCGTGCATGGTATTCACTGGAGCTATGGACACTACCAAAGATTTTCGTCTTGTAACCTCTAAAAAGAGACGTATGATAGAACTTGCATCGGAAAGAAATATTTCTATGCCAGGAAAATGTGACACTCCCCGTTATTTAATTATGCGCTTCACTATGCCAGACCAAACACCGCTTAGCTCTTTAAAACCCCTTCGTGGTTCAGGCCACCTTGGATAAAATCGCTGGCCCAGTTCAGAACTGTACCCGGCAACGCAATGGGCCTTTGTTGATATTGACTAAGGATGCTTCACAGTCTCTTCGTTTACTCCAGGTAAATTAGCCACATTAGCTCTTTGTTGAGCCGCATGCTTCCTTGAATATCTGCCGAGGTGTTGTGACTTCCTCCGCCTTAGATGGCCTCTCTGAAGACGAAGTTGTTGCTTACCTTTCCAGCCAAGATGTGAGTGCAGCTAAACGGCTCCTGCGGCTGGAAGGTGCAGAACAGGTATCTACCAGAACGGTCTTTCTGACCTTTGTCTTAGGGCAGCCTCCTCCCACTCTTAAGGCTGGCTATGAGATACTGCGTGTTCATCAATATGTTCCCAACCTTCTACGTTGTTTCTCCTGTCAAGGATTCGGACATATGGTATTATCCTGTAAGCGGCAGCCTTTATGTCTTCAGTGTGAACACATCGACACGACGGCTCTCCTTACACCTCCATTTCCAAATGTGTGAATTGTGAGGGTGCCCATCCTGCATACTTTCGCAGCTTCCCTGTGTATAAAGAATACGCCATTCAAGAACAGAGAGTTAAGGAAAAACTTGGCTATCGAGAGGCGAAGGTGAAACTTCGTTTGTTCTTTCCCACGAAGTTAGCTCGCGGATCCTTCCGCCAGGTTCTTCAGTCCGCAGCTACTACTTCTCCTGTGTCTTCGAAGTTGAACTGTACTTGCATTTGTATCTGTACTCCGCGAGCTAGCCATAATGGCAGTTCTTCTATCCCTACCCTCCTTCCTTTTCAGCCCTCCCCCTTTTTCACTCCTTTGGAATCTTCCAAGCCTTCCTGTCAACGTTTTACTTCTCCTCCAGCTCATCAGCGTCGGGAGCCTTCGACAATTCGACCGTCACTTAAAGTGGGTAATCGCTTTAGTTTCTTACCCTTGGATAATCCTGCAGACCCATCAACGGATACCGACCTGAAAGACGCGGCTCCTGGCTTCCTCGAGAGAATTACCTGTTCACCACATTTACTACGGCGGGAAACCCCGCAGTGTGTTAGGGATGCTCCCTCTGCCAGAGCTTTACGGTGTTCCACCTCCGGTACTCCGTCATCGACGTCCAGCAATTCTGGAAATTTAGACACGTTGGATGTTTCTCATCCAGTGCTTTCTGCTGTACCTTCGCTCCCCGCTGTCTCTGGCAGCATTGAGGGCATCCGTTCTCCATCTACTAGTGGTATGGATAGGGACATTTCTTCCACACCTGTTGTCCGTCTCCTTTTTCCAAGGAGTCGTGCGCGGTTGCTTCTGTGGAACTGTCCCAGGTTTGTCGCCAAACTCCAGAAAGAACAACTAGACATCTAAGGTTCACGAACGCAAAAACAAACATGTATCGAAATCGTTTGGAACTGTTGAGGCAGACTCTGACTTTTAACGGTCTTTACCCTTTTCCCTGGTTTGTTACTAGTTTCCCTTTTTCCTTTATTTCTTATGGCCTTGTTGCAGTGGAATATAAGTGGTTACCGTTCCCAAAAGGAGGAGCTGAACCTTCTGCTTTCTACTTATCAGCCTTTGTGTTTGTGCCTTCAGGAGACTAAACTCCGCCCTGCGGATTATATGCACTTTCTTCACTATATGGGTTTTCGTCACGATCTCCCTGTCCCTGATGGTGGTCATGCCCATGGGGGGACTTGTATCTTGGTGCGTCGGGACCTTTGTTGCACTCCGGTCCAGCTAGTTGCTGATTTACAAGCGGTAGCTCTGCGTATTACCTTACCACCTCTTTCTTGCTCTTTGTATCTCCCACCTAATTCTTCTGGGGCTGCGGAGGGCTTTGTAGATTTGCTTCTCCAGCTCCCCCAACCGTTTCTTATCTTAGGTGATTTCAATGCCCATCATCCTTTATGGGGCTCAGTTCGTGAGTGTCCTAGGGGTACCCAGATTGCTGCAATTGCAGATCTTGACGATTTAGTTACGCTCAATTCTGGGCTTCCCACGTTTGTTTGTGATTCTTCTGGCTCTGTTTCTTGTCTTGATCTTTCCTTCTGTACGCCACAGCTCGCTAGCTCTTTGCACTGGTCTGTGGTTTCTGATACAGCAGTTACCCTGTTTTGCTTCATATGATTGTTCGCGGAGTTAACCCTACTTGCCCACCAAAGTGGGTGTTTAATAGAGCACACTGGCTCCTTTATTCTGAACTTGTGGCCCTAGATAACACTGCCTCCTCTCATATTGATGCGTGAGTCCAGTATCTTCGGGACATGATACTAGACGGTGCTGAGCTTTCCATTCCTCAAATGTCATTTACTGGACGACGTACTCTGGTACCCAGGTGGTCGGAGAAATGTAGTGCAGCTTTACGAGCTCTCCGCAAGGCCTTGAAGGTGTTCGAGCGTCATCCGACACTAGAGAATATGATTACTTTTAAAAAGCTGCGTGCTCAGGCTCGGAAAATGATTCGGCAGTGTAAGAAGTCTTCTTGGGAACATTTTGTCTCCACTTTGTCATGCTGCACTTCCTCCTCCAGGATGTGGGATAAAATCCGACTTTGTGGTAAACCTCCATCTATCCCTGGGCTATCTGTGGCTGGCCATCATATCGCCAATTCCCTGGGTGGAGTCTTTGCTTCTGCCTCTAGTTCTTCCCACTATGATCCCCAATTCTTGGTTGTGAAAGATCGAGTAGAGTCTTCTGGTTTTGATTTCACCTCTCAGAATCATGAAGATTATAATCTGCCCTTCTCATTAGCTGAATTGGAGTTAGCCTTGTCGGTCACTGCTGATACTGCCCCTGGCCCGGATGATATCCATGCACTAATGCTTAAACACTTGCTTCCAAGTACTCGGCTTTTTCTTTTAGATACCTTTAACCATATTTGGCTACATGGTGCTTTCCCCGATCCCATTATCGTTCCTATTCTTAAGCCTGGAAAAGACCTACCGTTGCCAACCAGCTACCGACCCATTTCGTTAAACAAGCTGTGTTTGTAAAGTAATGGAGCGGATGGCCGCTAAGCGATTGATGTGTCTTGAAACGTATTCTCTTCTCAGTCCTGTACAATGCGGTTTTCGTAAACAGCGGTCTACTGTTGACCATTTGATCTCTTTGGCAACTCACCTTTGTAATTCTTTTGTGCGCAGACAGCAGACGGTGGCTGTCTTTTTTATTTAGAAAAGGCCTACGATACCGCCTGGCGTACGGGTATCCTCCGCCAGCTCTTCCATTGAAATTTCCGGGGTCATCTTCCTGTCTTTTTGCAGCAGTTTATGCATGCCCATACTTTTCGAGTACGGGTGGGGTCTTGTTTCTCCCTAATCTTTAGACAGGAGACCGGTGTGTCGCAGGGCTCGGTGTTGTGTTCTTTTGTTTGCTATAGCCATTAATCCCATAGTGTCGAACGTTCCAACGGGCATCACACCGTTTCTCTTTGTAGATGATTTTGCAATTTGTTGTAGCTCTGGGCGTACGCGCTTTATACAACGGCGCCTTCAGTGCTTTCTTGATATCTTACACACTTGAAGTTTGGAGAACGGGTTTAAATTTTCAGCGGAGGAACCCCGCTGTCTTAATTTTTGGCGTCGTAAAGAGTTTCCTGTCCCCTATCTCTCGCTTGGTGGAGTGGAGCTGCCATTTGTTGAGGAAGTTAAATTTCCCGGCCTCATTTTTTACTGTAAACTTTGCTGGGGACCTCATATCTTATGTATTCGCGGGCATTGTGCTCGTTCCCTGCAATTACGTCGTGTCCTTAGTGTCACTTCTTGGGGTGCCGATCGTGTCCTCTTATTGCATCTCTACCGGGCTTTGATACGTTCGAAACTTGACTATGGGTCTATGGTCTATTCTTCTGCTCGGCCAGCTATTCTGCGCCGATTGAATCTTGTCCATCATCAAGGCCTTAGACTAGCCCTGGGAGCTTTTCGTACTAGTCCCACCTGTAGTTTGTACGCGGAATCTGGTGAACCATCCCTTTGGATTCGTCGGGATATTCTTTGTAATTATACCTCCGCTTTGCGTGCACTGCCTTCTCACCCCGCCTATTCTACGTTCTTTGATGCCGCTCTGGATTATCGTTATCGTAATACTCCGTCTACACTGCTTCCCGCGGGGTTTAGGTTTCGGAACTTACTGTCAAAGTTGGATATAGCCCTTCCGTAGGGGATTTCATCGTTTTCTTCCATGGATATGCCACACCCCTCTGTGTCGTCTTGATCTGGCTCGGTTGCCCAAGGACACTACTGCTGCTCCTATATATGCAGCCCATTTTGCGGCTTTGAAACACGACTTTCCTGGATACCATTTTCTATATACTGATGGTTCTCAAACGGATCAAGGGGTAGGCTGTGCTGTGGTTGTTGATTCACATGTTGTACACAAGAGTTGTTTCCCCTTTAGCACTTCTGTTTATACTGCTGAACTGTATGCTATATTTAAAGTCACATTTTTCATCCGCTCCTTTTCCCTGCACTTTAGTGTCCTTTGTTCTGATTCCCTCAGTGCTATACTTAGTTTACAGGATCTCTATAGCCAACACCCACTTTTTCAGAAAATCCATGAACAGTTGCACTCTCTCACTCTTGATGGCTTTCAGGTGGTCTTTGTCTGGGTTCCTGGACATCGTGGCATTGTAGGAAATGAACTGGCAGATCAGGCCGTGAAAGCTGCAATTCTACACCCCGATGAATGGGCGCTCCGCTGCCTCTGTACAGATTTGAAGGGTTTTTTTGCGCCAACAGATCCTCTCTCAATGGCATGCGGAGTGGCTTACGTCTACCGCCAAACTCCAAAGGTCAAGCTACAATGCTTCCTTGGCATTGTTCTTCTCGTCTTTCACGTTGCGAGGAGACCGTACTTGCTTGGCTTCATATTGGCCACTGTTATTAGTCACGGCTACCTTCTTAGGGGTGAACTCCCGCCTCGCTGTTTCCACTGCAATATGCCCTTCACAGTGAAGGATTTCCTTACCGAGTGTTGTTTCTATTCAGCCCTTCACGAACGATTTGGACTCTTTCCTGGTTTAACTGAGGTTTTAGGGGATGACTCTGCCTCTATCGCCAAGCTTTTTCGCCTACATTAAATTCAGTGGTTTCCTACATCAAATTTAACCGTGTAGTTTGTGGTACGTTACTGCCCTTCCAACTGTGTCGGTACAAACTCAAGTGCTTGTATTTGCTGAGAATTAGTTCTGGTACCTTATAATTTATGAGCTGTTTTGTGTCTTAACTTTTGTATATTTTGTTTATTCTTTCTGTAATCTGAGTTGCTTAACTTGTACTTGTTTTGTTTTTATTGTATTGATGTACTGACTTGAATAAATTTATAGCTAGTGGGTGGCGCTGATGACCGCCGCAGTTTTGCGCCCCTTAAACCGCTATTACTACTGCCATCTTTTCTTCTGATGTAACATTTAAGTTTTTTATTTTGTTGACAAAGGCCCAAGGAACTTTTAATACTCAGAGATTACAATTTTTCAAAACTGTTAAACTAATCAACTAGCCATTTTGACAACTGGTTAGTGGGTGAATCTATATTATTTATTATTGGTCGCATTCAATCATCTTTTTTGTGAATTTTTGGTAAACAATATAATATGGGTAATTTAGGATTGCTGTTACTTTGTTTTTCATGTTACTTGGTAGTATGTTTTCTTTAATAACCATTTGCTTGTTCAATGGAGTTTTGGATGATAATAATAAAGTATATTCAGCTTGGAGGAGTAATTTCTCTACTCTATGGTTATATTTATCTTTTACCTAACTATTTTATTCCCTTTATCTGCTTTGAGATGCCATGCTCTTTTTTTTTTAAATTAAACTGTTAGTTATTCAGTTATAATTTATGGAGTTTTGTTTGAGTGACATCTCTAAAATTTGTAAACATTTTACTTTAGCAGAACTTTTTTCCTTTTTGTTTTTTCAAAACTTGCAAAGTGGTAGTAGCATCTGCGACATAGTCATCTATATTATTTGAGTTGATGACACAGGTTTTAAAACTGTTATTTAAAAAATCTAATTATTGATTATTGAAGGTATGTGCTGATATATTGACTACATTATTTTCTAATCTTGTGTTTCTATTCTATTAGATGGTCTAATGATTTGGTTTTGATCACGTAAATTATTAATCTTTTTTTTAAGTGTTTTATTTACATGCAGTTCTTCAAAGAACTGAATATTAATTTAGTACCACAAAACAAAAACATCATCAGGAATTTGTTAAATCATCCTTTGAAAAATAGTACACCGGAAATAAAATTGCCTGGGATTTATCAAATGAGTTGTCAGGACTGTAAAAAGGTATACATTGGGAAAACGGAGAAATTTGGACACCAGAAAGAAAGAACGTATTAGAAATTTAAAATTCCAATACACTGATAAATCAACCATAGCTTATCAGTTTTGGATGGAGAATCATAACATTGAACCAGGAATTAAATTGATAAAACATGTAAAGAAACCTTTTGAATTGGATACTTGGGAGTATATTTTTATCACAAAACATAAAGAAGATCTTATGAATTTCGAGATTCCTGCTGTAGATGATACCATCCAGTTAACAGAGAAGATAGATTGCAGCACCCATATTGATAGAACCTGACATGGTACGAGAGCATCAGCCAATCAAGAAACTAATTATAAGGAGGATACTCCCATAAACTAGTCTTTTTTAAATTTTGACATGTAAGTAGAGAATTTAATGTGTTTTTAAATTTCGACTCAATTTTTAAACATTTCTATGATGCTCTACTGCAGAGATGGCGAAAATGTGACTCGCGAATTATTTTGACTCACAGGCGCCGTTCCCTCTCTGCAACTGTCTGTCTGTTTTTCACGTGTTACTGAGTGATGCAGTGTGTGTTCCATATTTGGTGACTCGTGGAAGGAAGTTGTTTTCGCCACCCTTGCTCTACTGTATGAAATGCTTCTTAATTGTTTTAAGATAAATTTATTTCATCAACATACATTATGCATATATGTGTATATTAATTGTCAGTTGAGTAACCTTATTACACATTGTTGTAACTGTTATCCAATAAGTCAATTCTTTTTTATTTATATAGTATGAGTCAGTGTTCACACTTAAACTTCACTTACATTAAGTTGTAAAATTAAGGAACATTTTCAGAGACCTTCATCTCCATCCTCAGCATTGGGCGACTGACTGTTGCTCCCTCTCCTTCTTTCCTCATGCTGAGCATCCAACTGCTGATATCTGGAGGTAAACTTAATGACGTTGCTTACTGGCAGGATCTCGAAATTTAACAGGCTCTTGAAATTTTTAAAAATGAAGATCTTTTCCCAAGTGATGAGTTCCAGTGTGGTCATCAAAGGTTTTAATAATTTAATTTCTTTTCCAATATTGTGATGGTCTGTCCAAGAGTAGTATACTACTGATGATTTAACAATTTGTTGAAATTTGATATTTCTTCTAGATGTTCTTTCAAACTGACATTCTAGTTCCTCTTGGTCAGCCTATATAAGAAGTCACAATCTTCACATTTAATTTGATAAATGCCAGAATTCAAGCCACATAATATGGTGTTCTTAAGTGATTTATTTAATAATTTCCTCAAACTATATTTATTTTTTGGAGCCAAACTGATATTGTATTATTTGAACCTTTTTTTCAAACTTCTTAAAAGCCCAAGTATGTAAATTTCTTATATTTCCAATCTGTATCCTCTATTTTCTTTAAAGTACGAGTAGTAATTTGTGCCAACCTCTTTTGTTTCTTATCACGTTTAATTATTTTGGCTATGGAAACAGGGTTGAAGTCCTTATATTTTGCAATCTTGTGTATGTGGTGAAATTCATTCAAATAATCTTCTTTTAATGGAATACATTAAATCAAATTAAACTTCTCAAAACCGCATATTGGTGTGACAATGGGTTACAAGAATTCTTTTTAATGTAATTGTCTACATGTGTAGGTGTTCTATAAATTTGAATGTATCATGGTCTATGAAGACTTTTAAGCCCAAAAAAGTTAAGTAACCATTTTCTTCCATTTCATTCGTAAATTTAACATGTTTGTCCTGTAAATTCATCAATTTCAAAGCATCATCCTTTAATTTGTGGGGAACTATGGCAAAGATATCATCCACATACCTAATCCAAGCTTTTAAGAAATTTGAAAGAATTTTCAAAAACTACAATATCAGTTTGGCTCCACAGAATAAATATAGTTTGAGGAAATTATTGAATAAACCACTTAAGAACACCATACCATGTGGCTTGAATTCTGGCATTTATCAAATTAAATGTTAGGATTGTGACAGATCTTTATAGGCATGACCAAGAGGAACTTGAATGTCAAATTGAAAGAACATCTAGAAGAAAATAATATCAAATTTAAACAGATTGACAAATCAGAAGCAGCACTTTTGGACAGACCATCACTTGGGAACAGATCTTCATTTTTCAAAATTTCAATAGCCTGTTACATTTTGAGATCCTGCCAGTAAACAATGTCATTAAGTTTACCTCCAGATAGTAGCAGTTGGATACTCAGTATGAGGAAAGAAGGGGAGAGGGAGCAACCGACTTGCCACAATGCTGAGGATGGAGACAAATGTCTCCGTAAACATTCCTTGATTTTATATTTTGACGTGTGAACATTGACTTGTTCATATTATATAAATCAAAATGAAAATAACTTCACAGTTAATAGTGCTTCTGATTTTAATATTTAAGTGAATTCTGATTAACTGAATATATAGAAATCCACCTGTGTGAATTCCTGACTTCTTGTTGGTCCCGGTAAGTTTTAATACTCATCTTGCTACTGGGATTACTCTATACAAAATTCATTTACCAGCTACTTCATCTTCATCGGTTAATTTTTTCATCCATTTTCTTGTTACCTTTCCTAAACAACTATCATCCCCTTAATATTTTTATCTGATTTTAATTTTAACAATTTTTATTTTTTCGTGTATTACAGTTTAGAACATTCTGTAATCTGCTCTTTTATAGTGCAACTTGTCAAGTGTTGGACTAATGTGTTCTACTTTCTTCCTCTCAACTTAAAAGCCTACAGCAGACACTGGCAGGGTTTGCCCGATTGAGCTCTGTTCTTGCTCACTATTGGCTAAGAGTCTCAACATGGCTCTAGGGTTGCATCACTGGCCTGCTTTATTGATAGAGAACTAAACACACAGCAGGTCAAATTACCTAAGTAAAAGTCGAATAATAGTGAACGAATATTTTACACTTATAGCATTACAAAGCACATGCATGGAATTACAGAAATATTTGTTACAATTTATTACAACAGAATTAATTGTTCTTCCACACAAGCCGTGTGTTGGACAAGGTTGGAAAGGTAGAATCAGACTACTGAAAAATTCAATGCCATCACCAGGATTTGAACCATGCACCTCCTGATCTCTGTCCAGTTGCTCTAACCGGACAGAGACTACCATGGCAACATGCTGGTACGACATTAAATTCTCCAAATGATGCGCATTTTTCCCGGTAAACCACATGGAGATCTCAAATTGTATTGAGATGACATACATAGATGGTAGCTCAGTGGTTAGAGAAACCGGACGGAGACTGGGAGATCTGTGGTTCAAATACCGGTGATGGCATTGAATTTTTCAGTCATCTGATTCTACCTTTCCAGTGTATCACAGTTACTTCTGTTACACTTACAATAGAAAATTTTCTCTTTGTGTGTGTTTGATTATTATAATTATTTTATACATGTATGTATAGTAACAATCAGAAGGAATAAAACAGAAACGATGGTTCCATGTATCAGAAATCATTTATAAATAACCAATAGTAATCATTGAATACAAAAAATGAAACTGTAACTTCAATTGAATGTTTTATTTTTTGTTTCTAACTTTTCCCTTGATCAGCTTATAAATGTTTGGGGTGATATTTTGTGGTGCCTTGATTTTGAGATCTGTGTTCAGTTTTTAATCAAGCAGATTACTTTGCTGTCTGCATTTTCTTAATTCCAAACTGCAGAAGAGCTGCTCACACGTATAAGTAATACCAAACATGTACAAGGTTTTAGCTGCATTTTAAACGAAGAAAGTATTGGAAATAACAAACCATGTCCACCTTGTTATTAAACTTTCTTTCAGTTCTCTGTCACATTGTAAGTCAATAATTTATAACTGTAATTTTAGAAGAATTGAATCAACATTTACTGAGAATGGACTAAGAAATACATCAAATTTTGTTCCTGGACGTTTCAAATCCTGGAATCATATTTCAAAATGTTCCTGTAATTTAGTAAGAATTTCTGCATGCTCTTTAAAGTCATGCTGAACATCAACTTGAAGTTAGACAAGCTTTGGAAAGTGGGAAGTATTGTTATTTGCAGGTTAGCATTTCCACAATTGAAGTTTCATTTTGAAGATCTTTATTTTATCCCACATTTGAGTTATAACCTGTTGTTTCCCTTGTAGAGATACATTAGGTGCGTTCAAGTGTGAAGTCAAATCAGCAAGGAATGCAAAATCACATATCCACTTTGAATCCTTGAAACCCCACTGCATTGGCAAGCTGTCCACAACTTGAAGTCGCCTGTCGCTGCCCTTTGTTCAAAAGTAGTATAGCTGCCAATGTCTGGCCTACAGATTGTCATAATTCACCCTTATTCCTAAAATAGTTTGATAATTGTTTGTTTCAGTACCTATTGGCATTGTAGTGAATGCTAGGTGATACCCTAATGACATTTTAACTTGCCCTTTTTGGGATATAAGCTTAGTTTGGCCATGTAGGTGTTTAACTCTTCAGTAGACATGTCTTATTTGGTTACAAGTATAAGTGCACGGAGTACACATGTCATTCACTATTGTTGTTTCTTGAGCTATATGTGAAGATTTTATAAATGCACTTCATTGATGTAATAGATTTTTTAACCTAAAAGTAACTACAGATAACATTTAACCCCTACTTGGTGCTGCCTACCATATTTTATGGACGGAATGGTTGACATTGTTTGACAGAGAGAGAGAATAATTCTATTGTGTTGTTGAAGTTCATTGAACATACATTGAAGCTTTATTTATCACTTTGTTTACACTGTCATTATGAAATATTTTACTCCAAGGATCTAGTATTTTGTATCCCATCTTTATCGGAAACATGACAGATGAAGCTACAATTATAACTTCAGCTCAAGGAGGTGAAAAGCTTCCGCTGAAAGGCTATGTGCACTTAAAGAGCAAGAGTGTGACAGAGAAAATATACTGGGATTGTGTAAAAGTATGTTCCAAAGAATGTCCTGTGCAGGCGATTACTTCTGGACTGCCTAATAATCTGCAAAGTGCTGAAAGAACCAGCTGCATCTCAATGTAAACATGCTCCAATTCAAGAAAAAATCAGGCCAGAGCATTTCACCCATCATCTGATGGCTGAAACAAGACTTCGCCCAGAGATACTGAGAAATGGGTTACTGAAAGTATCTTTGTATGTAACTGTGTTCCTACCAGAATGGGAGAAGCTTGCAAAACATTCCAGACAATTACACAAAAGCACTAATTGGTGCACAATTCCTTCTTAAAGATGTACAAAGTTGTGATCAACTTCTAATATTTTGTGCAACAGAGAATTTAGAATTCCTTATAAGAAGTGATACCTGATTTTTAGATGGGACCTTCAATGCAAGACCATCCATCTCCATGCAACTGTTTTATATTGTAAGTTTGATGAGAAGACCAGCGGGTGCACATGGGAATCCCAGTGTAGAAATGGCTGTTCCTTTAGTATTTATATTGATGTCATCTAAACGACCACTGTATGAAACTATCTTTGAGAAGACAATACAAGAAGCTGGCTCTCTTCCCACACAGTTTACTCCACCAAATCACGTCTGCGATTTTTAATTAGCGATAATAGTGCAAGAATAGTTGTACTCACTGCACAAATTTTGTATTGCTTTTTCCTGGTTTTTCAATCTGGGGCATTCAATATATAGGGAAATAGGGCTTCAGGCTCAGTATGACAATCCCAATGTCCATACTATTAAAAAGAAATGCACATGTTACTGGCACTGGCATTTGCACCTATATGAGATGCTTTGCAATATTTTGAAGAACTGCATAATGATGTTTTGGATGAGATATTTGCTGTATTTGATTACTTTAATGTTTGTACATCAGTGGCACATGAGCTCTTGGCAGAAGGTGAGCTGCACCTCGTCAGTTATGATACAATTTTGTGGAACCAGTAAAATTCCACATTAAATAATGAACACCAAGCAAAGTATCTGTCATGGCTTTCACAATTGCCTGCAAGCGGTGTTTGGAAACACCATCCAAGTTTTTATACTGCTTTGACTGAGCTGCAAAAGGAAGAGAATGACATTTGGCCCATGTTGCAGAATTTGCATCAAGTAGACCATACGGGCACAACTGAAGAGAGTGGTTACAACTGCAAAGACAAATATAGCAATCTTGCAAGACTATCAGACCTACACAGTCAATAACAGACAGTTTGATTACCTGAATGCACTTGGGTATCACTTCAGTTTGTAAATGGAAATTAAAAATAAGTTTCCATGATGATACCCATTGCTGTATTGTATTGCAGTATAGTAATAATTCCATAGAAATTAAAGCAATCAGGAAAATAGATGTCCTGAATGAGAATTCAGGAATTTTGTATTCGGGAAAATGTGCAGGAACTAGTTCAACCATATATAGGGATCAGTACTGTGTTCAAGTTTTTGCTTCTTGTGTTTGTTCTTTTTCAGTAGTTAAAAGCAGTAAAGGCAGCAAAGTGTATGAATTCTTGAAAAATAAAAATTAAATAACCGTAACATTTGGGGAATAATAAGTAAGAAATAAAGTTCATAATAAACAAGTAAACTATTTTCAAATGATGCATTATTTGCAATAAAGCAATAGGTACCTAGGATGAAATGTAGAAAGGCTTGTGCATGACATCATCCACTCATCACACATTTAACAAAAGTGCAACATTCAAAGACAATTTCTGTAGTACATATGAATGCTATATAAACATTCAACCAAGACTCACAAGTGCTGGGCATACATACTTTTTCTCAATTTCATAAAACAATTATCAAAAAGAGACTAGGTGACACCTGTCATCCACTTATTGTAGAGTTAAAAGTGTAACTGCAATGTGCATACATCCAATTGATGGTGACATTTCGACACAGGTGAAAGAAAGAAGACTAAACGCCAATGCATATGAACTTACCTGAGATTGGATGTCTTCTCGCCTCTCCATTAGCGCCTCGATATCCGTTGCCGGCTGGTTAACACCAAGAGACGTGTCGAACAACGGATCACATGGTAGCCGTAGCTCCCATGCGAATACCGTGTTGAGGTGTCTGTAATTGGATTCGTGTACTGATGCTTGGTAGGCCAGGGGGAATAGTGACACGTGCACATCCCAATCTCGCTGACGGCTGGATACAACTTTCGGACGTGCTCCTCGACTGCCTTAATACAGTGCCTTCGTTTTATGCCAAGGCTGCAGGGTTTTTTGTTCCGTAGCTCCCGGGTTACTTACTCACGAGTGTTAGTAACACATATATAATGAGTACTAACCTTGTTATAAGTGTTGTTGAAAGTGGTGTCCATCTGCGAGAAAACATTCTTGACATCGTCGGATGAAATTACCATTCACATGCATAAGTTCTTGCATAATGTTCATAATTTCTGCTTTTATATTGTCCTGTTCGTCTATGGTATGGGGATGGTTCCTATAAACTTTATTTTTTAGCGTTTAGCGATCCCGTTATTCTACATTTATTGACCAACCATCTCACAGTGTCTCTACCCGGAACTGGATAACAGGAAAATTGCTGCTGAAATTGTCTACACACCTGCCTACATGATTCAGCTTTCACGTATGTATCGTACAAAAAAATATGCTGTTCAAGCGTGAATTCGTTGGCAGGCATTTCCGTGGACTAATAAGAGAATAACATTCCTAAGGAAATCACACACAACACATGTTGTCGAAACGCTTCACAACCCGAAGACAAAGCAATGACTGAGACAGCTCACAGCTGATAAACGTACCCTCAACACGTTCTGCTTTGCTTCTGCGCAGTGACATAATATCGAGGTCTCGGCCGAAACGCATATAAGGCGGTTGTGGCCT
Organism: Deroplatys truncata; assembly: GCA_030765065.1. Classification (NCBI taxonomy): domain Eukaryota; kingdom Metazoa; phylum Arthropoda; class Insecta; order Mantodea; family Mantidae; genus Deroplatys; species Deroplatys truncata. The sequence goes on along the minus strand of CM060990.1, from coordinate 529,988,042 downwards.
TGGCATAAAACGAACGCACTGTATAATGCTCCACCTCTCCGTCCGACTGTGGTTGAAGTGGAGTGGTACGGGTCTTGTGTATCCCGAGGCGCTGGAGCAGTTCTCGCATAAGGTTGGAATCGATGTTTGTTCTCTGGTCACTGGAGCTTCTGGGGGATCTGAACTGGCAGAGTAATTTACTCACCAGCGCATTAGCCACAGTCAAAGCCTGTTGATTGGGAATCGCGTAAACTTCAGGCTACTGGTTAAATAAACAATAGCCAACAGCAGGTAGTGATTTCCTGCATCTGTCCTTGGAAAAGGGCCAGCCACATTGATAGCAATTGTTTGAATGGCGCTCCGGCATTGTACTGTTGCATCCGGCTCGGTCTGAGGCCCACGACTTGCCGCGCAAACGTTTCATTGCTGGCACCACCTCTCCATGACACTTTGAAGATGCAAAATAAAATTGGTGATGTAGCTTCTCCAAAGTCATGTTTACATCCAGGTGTAGTACCACTATGGGTCTCCTCGAATACTTCTTTCACCTTAGTCCTCGGGAGCACCAGCTGTTCCACCTTGGTTTTTCCGTTTGTGGACTCCCACGCTCTCATCAAATCACTGTTCCTGACAACCAGAGTGTCCCACTGGGCCCAATAGTTCTTATAGATCGAGCCCCTTGGAGCAACCTCTGCCCAAGCAGGTCATTCGTCAGATTCTTTATCAGTCAAGATTGGCCCTATATCTTGATCCTCCAGCTGCTCCCTCCACAAGGTTTGACTGCAGGTTACACTGCAACTGGGTGTAAAGATGCAACACACATCCTTCACCTCGACCTTCACACAGTGGTTGCACTTTTCCTGGCACAGTCTTCAGGAAGGAGCGTTTGTACGAGAATGACATATTGCTGCCCGAAGCTGTGAGGTAAAGTTTTACTCCTGCAGCTGTTGGGCCCAGCAGGACCATCTGTCCTTCCAAATTGCAAAAGACCAACAGCCAGGTTAGGGTCGAATGGTGCATTTGGAGGTGGAACCTCTGTCCATAAAGGTACTTGAGGAAGTGCTTCAGCGTCTTTACTATAGCCAGCAGCTCTCGTCTTGTCATGCAGTAGTTTCGTTCGGCCTTGAACAGGGTTTTGATGAAGAGACCAGTACTCTCTTTTCTCTGTCCTGCTCTTGCCAAGCTCACTAGTATTTGTATCTATGATGAACTTCTTATTGGGGATGGTGTATGCAAGTATCGGGGACATGCACAGAGCATTCTTCAGGGCAGGGAAGCTGCTCCAGCTTCATCGTACCACTGCGGTAGTTTGGCAATGTTTGCATACCCTACCATGAATTTCTGATAGTATGTACAAAGACCCAGGAACTGTTGCAGTTCTTGTTTATTCCTTGTACTGCACCATTCCTTGGCGGCTTCTAGCTTCTGGGGGTCTGCAGCTACTTCATTGCCAGCTGTTCTAACCATATTTTCTACTGGTTTAAACGTTCTTCCAACACATAAATTTCTCCTTCCATATCAGATTTAATTTCCTGTAACTCCCTTGCAGCGTCATCTTTCAAGCCTTTCACCCTAGCATTTATCTCAGAATTTACAATGGCATTGTCAAAATCAAGTTCGGATTTCATTTTATCCGTTCTGTTCTCGATTTCCTCCTTTACACTTTTCATTTCTGTCTGCATCATCTCCATTCAAGAATTCATTTTCATTTCAGTTTCCATTTTCTCCATTCCAGATTTCATTTCTGCCTGCATCATCTCCATTCGTAATTCACTGTTTTCATTTCACTTTCCATCTTCTCCATTCCAAATCTCATTTCTTTCTCCATTCTAGATATAATTTCCATCTCCATTCCAGGTTCCATTTTCTGTCTCCATCTTCTGTATTCTGGCTCACAATTTTTTAAGCATTTCCTCCATTGTGGCCCCACTCCTGACAGCCATATAACTGTTCAATTTTCACTGTCACTTCACTAGTTTAGTCTAGTTCAATTTTCACTCTTCCCCTCTTCCGCTTCACTTACTGGGATGTTGAGCACAAGACTTCTCTAATCACAGCACTCGTTATACATCACAATTATTTCCGCAAATTTTCTGGGAGACTGCACTTGTATGTCAACAAATCACTATCTCACTGACTCATTTGCAAGCATGTTTGTTTATATATATACAAAAGCAGGAGCTTCTGGAATGTTCTGGGCAGTGAAGGGTAGAAGCTTCCAGAAGATTCTGGTTATCTCTTGATAGCATTTGGTGGGTATAAGTAAGTGTATATATCCATTCAATCAAACCACTCTAATAGGATGAAATTCTTCTTGCCTGCAGGATGATTATATGTGTAATATAGCAATTATAATGTGCTGGTGTTATATATATCCATCTGAATGGGCAATCATATCAAACACAAAATAAAATCATTTTATTGAAAATGATTATGGGAAGTAGGACAGAATGCTGGGATATCTTCGGATAAGAGAAATTAAAAAAATCCAGAGCAGAGGGAAAACCAGCATTTGTTCCAGGACTTGAGCTATGGATAAACTGTAAGAAGCAGGAAATTAGTCAGCAAACTTTAGGCCAGAAACCTAACATGCAAGAACCAGAAGCGTCAGCACATTCACCAGTAAGAAGTGAACACAAGTTAGAAACAGAAAGAAGAGTTGGCCCATGTGCAAGAGGGGTGAAAGGAGGATTGACGTAGATGATGTCACCAGCCAGACAAATGACACCAGAGGTCAGCTGATAGAGGACATATACAGAATGGCCTTAGGCAGGCAGCTGCTTGGCAGGACGTGTGGAGGCAAACCGGATTAAGTATCGTGTCTACACCAGGGGAACTATAATGGAGGTGAACAGAATATGCAGGATGACTAGGAGCAGAGCTAAACTGCGGAAGTATAGATTTGAGAGGAAGGACTCAATATAGGAGGAGTTGGTGGTTATATGCTGGAACGTGAAAGGCCTGCTAAGGAAAGTGATAAATAGGGAAATAGTGCAGTCAGTTAAGACTTGTGATGTGTTGATGGCAGAAACATGGTTGGAAAAAGATAACAATGTTGAGTCAAATGGCTATAAGTTTTATAGTAAAGCAGACAGTAAGAAGAAAGGCAAGAGACTGTTATCAGGCAAAATTAGTGTGTTTATAAGGCAAGGTTTTTCAGTGAAAGTGTTCAATGATTTAGGTGACAATTCAACTCTATGATTCAAAATAGGTGAAATATGTGGTATTGAAAATGTATGTTTGACATCAGTATATAACCCACCCAACACCTCAGAGTTTTATAATCCAAATCTGTTTTATAACTTAGGAAAGGACATAGAGGCTCTGCAAAATAAATACAAACATAAGAACTTTATTATAGCAGGTGATTTAAATGCAAGAATAGGGGAGGACACAGTACACCTTGTTGATTTAGAGAATGATATGGGGAGAGAAGGGAGGTTGGAAAGAGACAGTAAGGATAAAATATATAACGGGGAAGGAACTAAGTTATTGGACTTTAGTGAACAACACAACTTGATAATTTGCAACAGTACTAGAGGAAAAGATTTTAGGGTTGAGTTTACCTCTGCAAACAATAATTGTCAAAGCATAGTTGATTATTTGTTACTATCTTTAGAGCTAGATGTATATCTGACAGATTTCAAGGTAATGGATGTGGTGTATACTAGCAGTCATTTCCCACTAATACAGAAATTTAAAAATAAGTATAGTAAAGTATCAAGACCCAAAAAACATGTGGAATTAGAATTGAGAGATATAAATGGAAAGACAAACAAGTAGTATGATTTATAGGAGTTAGAAGCTAATTTTGGAGCATTTAAGGATAATATAGATACACTAGTGAAGGGGGAAAAAGCGGGAAATAATTGGGAAACTAGATAGGTTGGTCAAACAAGCAGGCAACAAGATGAGAGGGAAAAGATTGGGTATAAAGTTACAGGAGGGCTGGTATGATAATGAATAGAATTGCTAAACAGAGGGTAGAAAGAGAGTTGAGAAAATGGAGACAAACAGGGGAACAACAGGAAAGGGAAAATTTTATGTTTGAAAGATGGGGATACAAATTCCTAATGGAGGAAAAGAAGGAATGAAGGGAGAAAATTAGCAAGAGAATATGGGCAGAAACTAGGACAAATGACAATAAAACAATATGGATGATAGTTAAGAGATTATATAATAGGAGAGAAAATGAAAATAATATTAATTCAGAGGAATGGCGTGCATATTTTAAAAATATCCAATGAGATAACACATCAAGGTAGGTGGCTAAGCAAGAATACATTAAATGTAGAGTATTTGGACAGACAGATTGACATAAATAAAATAAAGGAACAAATAAAAAGACTAAAAAGTAATAAAGCTAGCGGTATTGACAGGATTCCAGGGGAATTGCTGAACAAGAAAATAAGTTATCAGAATTTCAAACAGGTTTCAGAAAAAATAGAACTGTGGACAATGTTTCCATAATAAACTCAATGGTAGAGAAATATCTGAGTCAAAAAAGAGGGCGACTATACATGCTGTTCATGGATTTTGAAAAAGCATTTGACACAGTCGTAATGAATTGTGGTTAAAATTGAATAGGATAGGAGTGAGTGACAAGTTTATAAAAGCTTTGCAAAACCTATACTGGGAAAATGAGTACCATATTAAGATTACACACGATATGGTGACTACAAGTAACATGAACATAATAGGTCTCAGACAAGGGTGTCAGTTAAGCCCAATACTGTTTAACCTTCACTATCAACCGCTTCTACATTATTATAACTGTTTAACCTATTCATAAATGACATTTTAGAAGAAGTTACTAAAGCTAACATTCACATGCCCTCTATTGAAAATATTGAAATCTGGGGATTATTATTTGCTGATGACTTAGTAATGGGGTCAATTACCAATATTGGCTTAGGGAAGTCGATTGATGCAGTATCTAAATTCTGTAAGGAGTGGGGTTTAAAATTTTATAGACGAAAATACAAAATCATGGTATTTAAGAAAGGAAACAAATTATGCAATAATAAAAAATGGTATTGGGAAGGGACAGAAATTTAAGTATTCAATAAATTTTATTATTTGAGCATTAGGCTTAGCAGTAACAGGGGTTGGGGGAACAAAAGAATGAGGTGCTAGCTAAGGGAAGGTTAGCTTTAAAAGTTATTAGTGCCTGCAGGCACAAACTACCAGGAATACATTTAAAGTTGTTGGAGAGAATATATTAAACAGTAGTAGAGGCCAAAATGATGCATGGGACTGAAATATGGGGTATTGATGAGTGATGGCTAAACGTCGATTCAATTCACAGGAATTTCTGCGAACAAATTTTGGGGCTACCAAAAGGCTCACCAAATGGGGTTGCACAAACTGAACTAGGTAGAGTTGGGAGTAAAGGAAAAATAATGACATGAACATTGAAGTACTGCTTTAGGATCAAGAACTTGGAAGAGAATAACATCTTGAGACACTGCCTAAATTTTCAAGAAAAAACAATGAAGAGTATTGCCTAGGTTAATAGAATCAAAGAGACCATGAAAAAAACAGAATTGGATATAATGTGTGACAGAGAGGTTAAAGAGAGAGAGTTTTTTGGAAAGAAGTCAAACAAAGAATTGAGAACATTGAGATCCAGGAGATATTTAGTAGTTTCAGCAACAAAAAGTCATTGAGGATATATGGCGAGGTAAAGAAAGAGTGGGGTAGAGAGAACTATGTGTATAAAGACAACCAGAGGATGAGGGAGAGAGCTGCATGGGCCCGAACAGCGGTAGCGGAATTGAAAGGAATAAGAGGAGGTCCAATGTGCGGAAGGCAAGAAAACACTGAACAACAAATTTCAACTTTTTTTTTTGCACTTGAACGAAAATAGGTGATTTTGTACATATTAGTTCTGCTGAATTCAGATCTGAAATCCAAAATTCCCTATCACATACCCTTTTTGGGAGAAATTGGTTTCAATTTTTTTTAAAAAAAATGCATAAAACAGATCTAATTAAATTATTGTAATCAATCTTTAGGTGGAATTATTTCATACAGGTCAGCATTATTACGAAATAAGTATGCAGAATCCATAAATTGCAGTTAAAGTGAGCTACAAGCAATATTTTTGTAATTTCATGCAAAAACTTAAAAATATTATTAATTTTAAATATTATTAATTTTACTCACAGTTTTTAAAAAAAAATGTTCGAGAACACTTCCGCTTGTAGCTGGCATCAGGAACCTCCCTTATTAGCTGCCAACAATAGTCAGCTAACATACCTGGTGACCACTTTCCACTGTATCACTTCTCCATGGCACTTATATCCTGATGAAACCGAGGGAAGAAGTCCAAGTGCGAGTGCAGAAAATGTATTTCTAAGGACATATTGCACCCTAAATGTTTATATGCCTTTAGCATGTTCTCAATAATTTCCTTGTAGTTGTCAGCTTTTGTATTTCCCGGGAAATGTTTGCACACTGTCTTGAATCCCACCCATGCTGGTTTCTCGTTTTCGGAAAGTAGTTCTTCAAAATGCCTGTCTTCCATCAATTTGCGTATTTGTGGGCCAATACAAATACCTTCTTTTAATTTTGCTTTGCTTATTCTTGGAAACTTTTCTTTCAAATACCGAAAACCCCTACTGTCTCTGTTCAAAGCACTTACAAAATTTTTCATTAAGCCTAACTTAATGTGAAGCGGTGGTAGCAAAATTTTATCTTTGTTAACTAATGCTTCATACCTAACACTCTTTACACCCGGTATTAAAGCACTCCTTACAGGCCACTCAGTTACTTCATAATGTTTTTCTTTAGCCTGACTGTCCCACTCACATATAAAACAACAAAACTTGGTGAAACCACTGTGCATTCCCACGAGTAACCCTATGACCTTTAAATCTCCACAGATTTGCCATTCATACTTTGCATAGTTTATAGCTTTCAAAACTATCTTCAAATTCTCATATGTTTCTTTCATCTGGACAGCATGAGCTATAGGGACGGAAGGATAAGAGTTTCCATTATGTAATAAAACTGCCTTTAAACTTAACTTTGACAAATCAATGAAAAGATGCTATTGGGATGGCTTGTAATTGTCACTCAGTTGTTCCATGAGCCCATTAACATCATTACAATAAACAAGTTCATTTTTCTGTGAAAGAAATGATGTCAAAGAGTGCTCACGTTTTCTGAATGCTGTTACATTTACTCCAGGCTGAAGCAAATTCCAGTATTGCAGTCATGAGCTTAAAAGTTCCGACTGAGTTTTTGTTAAATTAAGATCCCTTACTAGATCATTCAGCTCGACTTGGGAAATCAAATGAGGTTTAGATTGAGGTTCTGGTAACTGGAAATTTGGGTCACCGGTATTGCATACTGAAGGGCCAGGTTTTTTCTTCAAGAGAATCATTTGAAGGTACATCATCTAACATCCATGTTCAGGTGGCTTAGGAACTGGAAGGGAATTGCCATGAAGTACAGGTCTTATAGCGGAAGGAATATTTGGATACTCTATGACATGTTTTGACTTTGAAGAGAAGCCAGATACTTGTGTTAAACAGAAGTAACAGTCTGTAATACGATCCCTTGGTTATCTCCAAATCATTGGTATAGCAAATGGCATTGATATATGAGTGCCATTTAACCACCCCTGAAGGTATTGCGAACATCTAGTGCAACATGTACTTGGTGCCCACCACTTCCCTTCATCCCCAGCTTTACACCCAAAATATAACTCGTAAGCCTTTCTCACCTTAGGAGTTAAAGATTTTCGCTGAGATTTTGTCATAAATTCGCCACGGATATAACAAAAGAGGTTTGCAGAATTTAAACACTTGCGAGACATTTCAAAACAATAACATCTGTATATAAATAAACAACTGCTGTCAGTGTCTGTAGTATGCAAGAAAACGCAGTTAAAAGGAGTCTGAAGTATATAACTTTTTTTTAACGTAGTTCACAAAAACGTATCACTTCAAAGAAGACAACATTCACTGCGCTGTGCTGAGACAGATACTTGTATACAACTACTGCTCATTCTGAACATGACACATGGCTTTATGACGTGCAGTAGAGAACATGGTAAGGAATTCTTCTAGCCACAGAGGATGAGGATGGTGGGGGTGAAGAATAGTCAGCTTTCGTCTAAAGATGGTGGACAGTGGTTGTGTAGTTAAAAGGTTTGTGTTTAGTGCAAAAAGTGATGTTTGGCGAAGGCAAACAGCATTATGCCATTCTTGCAGAGTTTTGCCATTATTGCTCCAGTATCTTCATGGATAGATGCTGTCTACTGTCCCTCTTAAGACCTTTCAAAGAAGTCATATTTTAAGCCCCTTGTCAAAATGCTGAAGTTACCTCGCCTGCAATAAAACTCTTACCAGCCTTGAATGACAACGGTTGTTGAGAGGGTGAGCCGACCAATAAAGGTTGAGGCGATGGGAGCGGCATAGCGCAGCAGATTTTCGCAAATCACAAAAAGGGCAATATCTAAAAAACGTTAGGTGATATCGCAAAACGGATTTCAGTTCTGAAATTCATGCTTAAAAATCTATTAGAATCACCTATTTTTGGTCAGGTGCAAATTTCAGTGTTGTTCAGTGTAATTATTGGCATGCAATTGTGGAATGCGAAGAAATCAAAATGAGAGGAAAACTTAGGATTGAGAAATGGACTAATCTACCAACAGTGTAAAGTGAATGATGGTTGGTTGGTTAATTTTTTTAAATGGGAACCTAAAATTAGGGTTCAATTCAATTGACCCTGAAATGACCATCACAGTGTCCTCCAAATAAAACAAGACTAATGGCATTTACTTTCCTCCATATCAAGCAGCTTTTATTCAAGACATTTCTTTCTACAAGCTTAGTTTTGGATAATTATACAGTCTCAACTTAAATGGTCCACCCTGTATATTGTATGTGTTACTAAGCGGATAGTAAATAAATTCATTCATTCATTCATATATAGCCAAATCAACTTAGTGGTTGCTGCACCTCTAACTGGTGCCAAGGTGGTTTCAGAATGCAAAGTTGAGTTGTGATAATCAAGGAGAGAATACAGTACAAGAGATAAGAGAGATGGAGATGAATACTTGGTGACATAATGAAAATGCAATGAGTACATATTGTAAACAAAGTTGTAGACATATACCTACTTTCCTTTGTTTCTTTTTCCTTGTCCTCTTTGTTTATTTCCTACACCCGGCTTTTGCTCACAAAACAGACTCCTCAAGGAGTTAATGTAGCACAAGTTAAACCCTGGTTACCAGGGTTTATATGTTCATTGTTCTTATCCCTCCATGAGCAATAATGATGGATATTGTTGCACTGAACATACACCATAGCTGTTTGTTGCAATAATAGTCCCAGTGGATCACTCACTAAAAACTCAATACTTTTTGAGTATTTACCTTCAACATGTTTTGAAGGCATGCTGCTTCCATCATCAGCAGCTAAGAGCCACTTTCATGATTCTGGGCTTTGATGTAAATGTAGCTTCTGGCTGGATGTATTTGGAGATGAGATTTTCGTCAGCTGGAAGGCTAAAATATAATAGGTGGTCCAAGTTCTTCTCTATGGAGTTTTTCACGTATTGTCAATTCTATTTGCTTCTGAATTGCCCTTATTAATTTCACTTCTTTATGGACACTTATTTGCTGTCAAAAAAATGTATATGGAAGCACAGATTTTTCCACCTGTATGTTATATTTCTCAGATGTTTTTAAGCCTCACTTCATTTTTCCTTTTTGTTTTCCCTGTGTAACTTAATTGAAAGTTATTGCAACCAATTTGGTAAATACCAGACATTACGTTTACTGAAATTTTTTTCTTAGGTATTTGTTTTGAAAAAAAAATGGGAACTGCCTTTTGGTTTTGATTTTAATTCTGAACATTACTGAGCTATTGCTAGGTGTAGTTTTACAGCAGTTTTACAGCATCTGGTTCCAGTGTTTTGTTTACAATGGCAGAAACATTGTCTACATATTTGTACCAAGGTTTGAAAAGCAAAGGAAATATGTCATTTATTTGAGTTTCCAGAAAATTCATAAAAGTATTGGCCAAGAATGAAGACAAAACGGTTGGCCCATTGCTAGAAAATATTACCATAGAATTTTTTTTTTTGGAGGGGGAATGGGTGGTTCTCTGTGGTGTAGTGGTTACCATGCTAGCCGCTAGTTCCCGAGGTCACGGGTTCAAACCCGGCAGAGTGCATTGGATTTTTTTGGGCTTAAAAATCCTTAGCATGGCTTCCTTCAGAAGCGAAGTAAAGCGGTGGTCCCATGTCATAGATTTATGGCACATAAAAGAACCTCAAGCCTGATAGGCTTCTGAGCAAAATTACCAGTCTTTCATGCCCAATGTAGAATGGGATGCTAAGGACCACAGCAGTTAAAGAGCTCATAAATAAAATTCAATTCAATTTGGGGGATGACAAAAGGTTTTGGTTTAATAATAATAGTAATTTATTATTTGAATCTGTTTAGCATGTTACAGATGAACGTAGACCAAGTCAGACTTAAATTAGTTTTATGTAATTTTATGCATCACGTTTACATGTTTAAATACAGCAGTAATAGCCAATAAGTTAATTGCAAAGATCAAACTTATTAGTAGGACATAATACCTTATCAATTTGGAATGAAAAATACTTAGACATACTGTATAACCGTTAAAATGTAGGCCCAGCAGTCTTACTGAATGTCGAACCTGTAAGGTTTTTAAAAATTAGTTATAAGTAGAAAAAGTGAATCAATCTTGTCAGTTTATACGAAAATATACAAGGTGTGTTTTTAAAGTAAGTACCATTTAATATCACTGGTCAACATTGATTTTGTGGTATAAAGAAAAATATGTGACACTAATGGAAATCAGTGCCCTATTTCAAAAATAAAGTCCGTTTTTGGCTATCACATCTAGTTTTTATGATATATGTCTATGGTGCTAAATTCATTCAGCTTATAGAGCTTACCGCTATGTTTCATTATGTTATTTTAAATCTGTTGATTTTCTTCCTAATCGGCTCACTTCCATCCTCCCTTATCACCCAGATGTTTGTATTTATATTCCCAGCACTTATCAGTTTTGTTCTATAGGTCAGGTCTGTCTTTACATTTACAGCTATCATAGATCTCAACTTCAGTTGAGCTGTAAACTTGTGTTAATATGCACATTGTCTTCTATATGTGTAGTGCTAAAATAAAAGTTCAAGTACGACTTCTACATCAGGATTATGCAGGAGATTGTCTATAAGTCCTCAGAAGTTTTGTTACATTTGTGGGTGTTACATGTTTGAAGGGAAGGTGCATAAAATAGACTCACAAACAAAGAAACTATATTACTCATATTTCAAAGAGAGGTGATCAGGATAAATCGTTCATGCCTCATATTGCATGTAACAGTTGTGCTGAGGGATTACGTTATTAGTATGAAGGAAAATGGAAGGCAATGCGGTTTGCCAAACCAATGATATGGAGAGAGCAGTAGAATCACCAGGACGATTGTTACTTTTGCATGTGCAAAGTTGCTGGCTACAATAACAACAAAAATAAGGTACAAATTAAATATCCAAATCTGAACTTGGCTACATAGCCTCTTCCTCTTGGATCCAAACTACCCATACCTACACCACCAGCAGACCTCAATTTTAGTGAATCTGAAAGCAGCTCCGTGACTTCCGACAATGAGTTGGTGTCTGATCCAAAAGAATTTGACAATTCATCACCACAACAATTTAATCAATTTGAGTTAAATGATTTAGTGTGGGATTTAGGCCTCACAAAACAAAAAAGTGAATTATGGGCTCACGTCTACAGGAGAAGAACGTTATCACCTGGCATTACATTTTGTGGTATAGGAATCGCGAATTTCAGTTCCACAAGTACTACGCAGAAGATCAGCTTGTGTTTTGTGTGGATGTGTGTAACCTTATTCAACAGTTAGACAGGGAAGCATACGAGCCAAGTAACTGGCGTCTTTTTATTGATTCTTCCAACGAAGTCTTAAGGCAGTGTTACTTCATAATGTCAACAAGTTAGCTTCAATACCGCTTGCACATTCTATGAACCTAAGGGAGTCTTATGAAACTCTGAAGTTTGAGAAAATGAAGTACTGCGACCATGGGTTGCAAATATGTGGTGACTTGAAGGTCATTGGTCTGTTACTAGGACAACAGGGAGGATACACAAAATTCCCTTGTTTTCTTTGCAAATGGGATAGCAGGGCAGGGGACAAACATTGGGAAACTGACCAATGGCCTGAGAGGCAGCAACCGGAACCTGGATCAAAAAATGTTACTAATGTGCCTTTTGTTGGTTGTCCAAAAATTCTACTCCCCCATTACACATAAAACTTGGCATGGTGAAACAGTTCTTGAAAGCACTTGATAAAAGTTGCCCATGCTTCCAGTACTTTTGCATAAGTTTCCACCATTGTCACAGGCTAAAATCAGAGGGGAGTATTTGGTGGACCACAGATAAGGAAATTGATGAAAGATGTTAATTTTACCAGCTCTATGAATGAAATTGAAAAAGATGTGTGGAATGAATTCAGAGAGGTTGTTAAGAAATTTTTGGGCAATGTGAAAGACCCTCAATACAGAGGAATTGTCAGAAATGTGCTGGAAAATTTCAGACTGCTTGAATGAATCCTTGATGGAAAACATTTCGATGACGATAGTGATGTGAAACAAGGAGTACGTACTTGGCTTTCATCAGAGGCAGCACCATTCTTTGATGAAGGCATACAAAAACTGGTTTTCTGTTATGACAAGTGTCTGAATAATGGCAGTGACTATGTGGAGAAGTAATGTAATGATAATGAATGTGTAATGAATGATAAAGTATTTGGAAAATAATGTTTTGTTGTTTTTTAAAAAATTATCGGTACTTCTTTAAAAACAAGCCTCCTACAAGTTCATTATTTCCGAAATCTTCTGCTTCCTATAAAACTATCATTACAAAGTATTTCTTTAACTTTTTCCAAAAGCATTTCCCTAGTACATTTTAAATTTTTTTTAGGAATTTGTTATAATGGTGTGCTCCCATATTACATTGGTCCTAATTTATTGACTTTTTATTATTATATTTTCTTAATGTATATCCTGCTTAAGTCTAGTGCCATGATTATACATTTCATTCCTTACATTCTTGTCTAGCCTTGATTTAGTTTAGTGATAAATAAAATATAGCTCTAAAGACTTCTTTTGTTATTTGTAAATTAACCTAAAGCATCTTTCTTAAATTTTTAAAATTCTGTTCAGCAGGATCTGTACACAAGTTCCTCATAATTCTATAGGTACTACACAGATTGTTCATGTGACAGAGAGTAGCACTAAACTTGAGAGAGTGCATTCATGTACAGGGTGGCACAAAATAGGAGTTAAAAATTCTGTGGTTATTATGACATAATACAGGGTTATAGAGTTGTGTTCTCACATGTATGCTATAGCAGACAAACTGAATTTTATACAGAAGGTCTTCAAAGTGTCTTCCTTCTGCAGCAATGAGTGTATAGAGCCTTGAGCGGAATTCCGTAATGACTTTTAGAAGAACACCATTGTCGACTGCACAAATCTTTCTGGAAATTGCAGTACGAAGATCCAGGAGTGTTGCAGTTGCATCTTTGAAGACTCTCTCCTTTAGATAACCTCATAAGAAATAATCACATGGTTTCAGATCGGGACTTTTAGGAGACCCATTCTACACCATGTCAAGTAAGGTGTCCAGGGCAATGATCCAATCTCTGAATATCGTTTGAAGGAAAGTTAAGACTTCCACCATACGGTGTGGATGTGCTCCATCCTGCATGAACCAGTAGTTTTGGAACATTCAGTGGCGGCGTGCAGCTGGTACAAAGTCCTGTTCCGATACTTGTCTGTATTTGGCTGCTGTGACAGTTCCCTCAATGAAAATAGGCCCAATAATGCATTGTGCACTGATTGCATATCAAACAGTGACTGTTTGTGGATATAGTGAAGCAGCAACATGAACATGTGGATTCACAGTACCCCAGTTGCGCCAGTTCTGTTTATTGACATACTTATGGAGGTGGCTGTGTGCCTCATCACTAAACCAAATCTGATCCATATCGACTGTTCCATTTTCCAAGCCCTCAATCATCTCATTCACAAATGCATAACACCACTTGGCATCCCTGTCCTGCAAAGCTTGGCACAATTGAATTTTGTAAGCGAAAAGGTGAAGTTCCTTTTTCATTATTCTCTGGAGAGACCATCATGGCATCTGGAGTTGCTGCGCAGCATGTGTTGATGTAGTGAGCTCCTCATTGAATAGTGTTTGCACTCGTTCCACATTCTCTGGTGTTATTACTGAGGCTGGTAGCCCTGAGTGGTCCTTCCTGGAATCCTGTAAGGATCCGGTCTTTTCAAAACGTTCCATCAGTCTGTAAATAAACAGGGAAACCATTACAAACAATACATATCAGAGGTTGCTTCAAGTGTCGCATCACACTTTAACGTCCGTTCTGTACTGTAATCTCATTGAGAAATAGTTATTTCGGATGGTGCTGTTATTGGATCAAATGTTCTGTTGAATACTCATCTCACCACAGTGTTTCTTCCAGCATTTTCACAAAATGTCTTTACGATAAACACATACTGTTCCAATGTTAGGGCCTCCATTCTGAAATGTGAAATAAGACATTCATGAGTGAGTTATACACTTTTCAGAGCAGCTATACAACAATACCACAAGGAGCATCCTGTATGGCTTACGAGTAAACCATGATAGACAAATGCATTGTAACACCTATTTTGTGCCACCCTGTAGTTGTTTTCAGGTATGAGTTTCATGTGAAATAATTTTCTCTTACGGATGGTGACATTGTAATTAAATATGGTACCCAATAGATTATAGAAAACAGTATGTCATACAACAGTTGGAGAGTTTAAAATACTGTGGTATTGTATTTGCTTATATTAAATATAATCAGCAGAGATCATGGAGGTCATATTTAACCAGTTACTTGCTGCAACAATTCAAAGTGTGGCCGAAGAAAATCAACTATGCATAATCTGAAATATCTGTCAAATATTCAAAATATTTCCATGAACTTGGATATTAACTTTAATGTCCTTTTAGATGCACCTAATCAAAGATAAGATGGCTAACAAATTGTAGAAGTTTGGTGTTCCTTTGTTTTTGGGGACAAAAAGTAAAGCTCTGGAATCCAGTAATATGTGTTCTTCTGTCTACCAATGAATGTGGTTCAAGAAACAATATCACATTGGAATTAAAATATTAATGTGTATTCATTCTCAATCAGCTATAAAATTGGAAGGAACCAAAAATGAGTCAGTACATTGTGAGACATAGGATGAGATACAAAGAAATTTCTGGGGAATTAAAAGAGGTGTGCCAGAACCTAAGAAAGAGAAAGACAATGAAAGGTTCCTTGCTAATAAAATCCTATAAATTAAACATGGTACCCATTGCTTATAAGCAGTTTGTGGCATGAATAAATTTCTCAGCAGCATTTGGAAGCCAGTATAGATTTCACGGCAGAATTGCACTCTCCGATTTTTGGTTGGTGTTACTTCACATTCTGATGTTGGGTCATTCCATGAAAAACTACATACCCCTAAATTTTCATCTCTCAGATTTTCCTAAAAATTTTCACATCTTCATAAACAATATATATTGCTGCAAAATATTTGTAATATCTATATTAATCGCAACATATAAGATCTTAAAACAATCACAAAATTATTAAATGGAACTGAACTGAAATTTGTTTTGACAATGTTTTGTGTATTGCAGATAGAAAATTCAACTATGTACCATTTTAAGGCTCACAATATTTGCTTTCTTCTTGTTACAATACAATCTTCAAAATAAGCAACTCCTTTTTGGGTAGAAATTAAAAAAGAATATATATATTCCCCCCCCCCCTGATAAAGTAGCATCTTCAATTTTTTTGAAGCTTTGCACAAATGCTATGAATTATTTTATCTCTGATATATGTATATAAAAGTAGTTTTGGGTCGACATTAACTTTTCCGAGATATTGAATCATTTAGATCCAGAACATCCTACATATCGTTTTTTCAAATAAAACTTAATTGCTTTGTTCTTGGTATGTTTTTCAACATCACCAGCATTACATTAAGTATCGAAAAAGAATAGGCTGTATTCTAAATTATCATAATACAATAAAACTCTCATTTTCAGTGATCTCCATTTCACATTTAATGTTAAAGTTTTAGAGTCCCAAATATTATTGTCCCTATTTAGAGTTAACCCCCATTTAAGGTTGATTTTCTGTATCCCCAGAAAAACGTTAAATAGGGTTCTATTGTACAGAGAGAGCCAAAAAAACTGTGAACCTGCTGCGCGGTGCTTTTCCTGTCCTTGGCGCTCGTTGCCGTCTGCCGCTATCATAGAAAGGCGTGGATGAAACCATACAACATTTTTAAATCTACTTTTAAAGGCTTTACTTACCAACTTTATGAAAGGAGAGCTGAAACTGACCACCATCGTCCATACATTTTTGGCACCTCTTTAGGAAACTATCCATCACTCACTGTAGTTCACGCTGAGTAATGCTGCAATTTCCTGGCAGATATTTTTCCATGGTGTGTGGGTTTGTCTTGTACACTTTGTTTTAAGTTACCCCAGAGATAGAAATCTCAGGAGGTTAGGTTGGGGACCGAAGGGGTCACAAATCTCTACTAATAATTCTGTCCTCAAACTCCCTTTCAATTGTTTTCATCGAAATATTGGCCATATAAGCTGTTGCAGAGTCTTGTTGAAAAAAGGTAAAATCACGCTCCCTGTCTGTTAATTCTCAATGTCCTTCAATGTGTCCCTTGTCAAATTTGTGGTGTGAGGCTTAGTGTTGTCATGCAGAAGGATGGCATCTCTGATGGGCATATGACATCTTTTGTTTCAGTAGGCAGCTTTTGCCGACTTTAACAACTGGCAATAGTAAGCAGAATTCACTGTACGTTGATTGTGAAGAAAACCACTGAGTAAAATTCCTCTGTAGTTAAGAAACCCTCAACCACCCTCCCTACAGTCCATATTTGTCCCCTCTTGACTATTTTTTGTTTGCGCCTATGAAAGAATCACTTGGAGGGCAGCGATTTGGAAACAATTTAGATGTCAAGGAGCATGTGCACAATTGGTAGATGACATGCCCTCAAACTTTTTTTTTTAACAAGGAATGTTCAAGCTTCCAAATCATTGGCAAAAGTGTGTAGAGCGTGAAGGAGGCTATGTAGAGAAAAACTGAAGGTGGCCACTTGTGTATAATCAATAAATGTATTAAAAAATTACTGTTTATATTTGAATCACCCTCATATATTGCATTAAACCTTAATATCTGAAGAAAGTTTTTTTGCATAATAACTTTTTCAGGGCACTGTTACAATTATTCATTAGGCAAGCTTTGGTTGCTGGGTTGCAATTCATTAGTGCTAATAGATGTTTGAAAGTAAACATATTTGGATGAAAGTCCATGCTTATTGTGAGTTTATTCAGCTTTGTTGCATCAGCCAAAAGTTTAACGTTGATGTTCAACACACATACTTACAAACAAAATTAGTTCCAATAGCTCCAGCAAGAATAACATACCTGGGTCTTAATTCTCAGAAATTTGAGAAGCCAATCCTAACATCTGGAAAATCACTTTTAAACTTTTGATACACTTCTTCTAGAATTCCAAGCATTAATCACTTCTGGACACATTTATTTACCATCCTTTTTCACAGATTTGTAGTCCTCTTTTCCAGGCATTGTATGACTAATTTTATCAGATTCATAGAACTTATGAACAGTACCTTCAACTGATATAGCCAGTCTTGCTTTACTTGGTTGAGGATTGGAAGATGAAGTATCCCTTGGGATCTGACCAGTTATTTAGCTCTTCTGCCTAACCAATTTGTTGTTTAGATTTCTCTTTCAATCGTGCATATACTCCAACTTTTATGAGGAATAGACAAAATTGTAATTTTCTCACTATTTGTTGAGCGTCTGCACTTTTCTTTCAGCTGGCCAATCATTTCATTAAATTCCTTTTTATTCTCTTTTGTTTTTGCATATTCTGATGGAGACTCTGAATCTGAGTGTGTCTGCTGGTGAACTGATGACATGTTTTAATTTGTCACTGTATCTCTTGGTGATCTTTTTTAGTTTACCTTTGTGTAATGTTTTTTGTCCAATTTTGCTTTCTTTTGCTTCAAGTAATTGTAGTGATGTATTAATTTCCTGAATTTCCATGCATTTAGACTCATCATCACATATATTCATATCATCACTCATGCCATTCTCATATATTGTTTACATTTGCTGGGTCTGCTCGATGAAGAATGAAGACTTTCTGCAAGGTGTAGAAAGCGTTTGTCTTAGGATAAGCTTTAAGATAGGATCATGCATATCTCATAGTAGTGTCAGTCTAAGACCCATAGTGTGTGATTAATAACATGTTTTTAAGGGGATCACAGCATCTCTCCTTTTTTTTGGGGGGGGGGGTCAAAAACTTTTGTGTAAAAAATCTTCATGGTAACATGAATTGTATTTCAAATAAACCAGATCTCAGCCCTGTATTGTCAAAGTTATTTTGTTACATATGCTTCTCTTCCTCTAATTCATAAATTGGCTTTCATATCCCTTTCACCAGTACTACAACCAAAGCAATATCTGTGATCGTTAAAACAAGACAAAATGGACTGGCTATCTATTCAAAACTAAACATTGTGAGTTCAAGTCTCAGCGACTGCAGTCAAAAGTGCCTATGGTAAAGGATGGGGAGGGCCCAAGTAAAATAACTGGTGTGATTGCACACTTGGATGCTGACGGGGTTACATTTGACTGCAATTACATGGATTTTGTTTCTTCTTATTAAAAAAATACTTTTTTTTAAAAAACTAGTAAACATTAAACAGCTATAAATACCTCTATTTTATTGTTAAAGGTTAGTATTATATGAAATTAGAAAAAGAAGCCATTAAAAAAGCCTAAAAGCTTAAAAAAACACACACACACACACACACACAGTTGTATAAAATAGGATATACCAGGCTATAAGGGGTTAAGATATAATTTTGCTGCTTAGATAAGTTTGCCATGTGGTTTTGGTGAAAATAAATTGAGTTTTATTTATGGATACTCTAACTGCTAGCGTCCCATTGTATATTGGGCATGCAAGACCAGCAATTTTGCTCATAGGCCTCTTTATCAGGCTTAAGGTTCTTTTACGTGCCATAAATCTACGACACAGGACCACCAGCTTGAAGGAAGCCATGCTAATGATTTTTATGCCCGAAAAAATCCATTGCCCTCTGCCGGGTTTGAACCCGTGACCTCGGGAACTAGAGGCTAGCATGGTAACCACTATACCACAGAGGGCAAAAGGTTTTAGTGAAACAGAACATACAACAACACATTGACTTTTGGTGCACAGCTTGTACAGGAAGGTGTAGCTGATACAAATGAACACTGTACGATTGCCATAACCACAAATTGCTAATTGACTACTAGATGAATAAACCCACAAAGGATCTCTCTGCAGCCTATATTTTGTTTTGCTAGATGCCAAATCCATAAATATACTGTGTACTTTAACAGTGCTATCACGCGACTGCCATAGTTGATCTGAAGCATGTTAAAATGATAGCCAGCCTAACAAAAAAAATCTTAATTAGCAATAACATAATAAATGAAATTCCCTCTTTTTTATAAAATTCATGTTACAAACATTTTGTAAAGATGGCAAAACAACCAGAAACTGAATGTCTTACTAAGGCATTTGATGCTGTTTCTCATGAATTATTGTTAATTTAACTACATTTTTATGGTTTAAATGATTTTAGTTTGAATTTGTTAAATTCCTATTTAAATCAAATATATCAATCAATGTGTGGATTATAATAAAGCTTCTGATCTAAATTGGTTAAATATAGTGTTCCTCAAGGGTTTATTTTAGGCCCCTTGCTTTTTATAATGTTAATGATCTCCCTTGTGATATAAAAGAAAATTGTCTTACCACTTTAATGTATGCTGATGATCTTTAAGTGTGCCATGCCCAAATATAGATCTTTCTCAAAGCAAACTTAAAAGTTCTTCAGCTAAAACTATTGAATGGTGTAATGCTAATAACCTAAGTTTGAATCTTAATAAAACTTTTGATATGAGGTCTAGTTTTAATGCTGTGAATTATGATGAATATGCTTCTGTTTGCTATTTAGGTATTCATCTTCAATCTAATTTACAGTGGCAATCTCAATAGAGTATGTTGCTGGTAAGATTAAAAAAGGTATCTTTATGCTCAGAAATTCTGTTGACTTAAAAGCTCTTTTATTGGTGTATAATGGATATGTACACCCTAAGAAAGAAAAGAAAAACAAAAAAAATGAGCAGACTCTCGAAGCATATATTTGTCGAAGTCCACATCGTTTCTGGCTGGTTCACAATGGTCTCCCAGGACATGTGCCTTTAACTTCATTCTATTGTCACCTTTCACGTTGAGTCCCAGCTATTGAATATGCGCTGACAGCCGAGCAATTATAAGCAGGTATGTAGCAATGAGGCCTACCGAGGTTGTATTCTGAGCATATATATATATATATATATATATATATATATATATATTTTTTCCAGAAAAACGCAATGTTTATTACACATATTATAGTACAATTTCCAATTGCTAAGGCTTATTTGATTTCAAGGCATTTATGCTCTCACATAAAAACTGAGACACACTCCTCTTTTGCAAACAATATGAATTAAGTAAATATTATATTCCTAACTGAAAAAGCAAATAAAGATAGAAATTAACTTAATATCAGGTGCATAAACCCTCTGCTTGTATTACTGTCCTCATTCTACAGGACATTGATGATGTCAAATGCCTAGTCAAATTTTCATGGGAGGATACTTCCTCCCAGGCATCCTGTATTTCATCCCACAAAACCTCTTTTGTGTTGACTTGCAGGTCAATTTAACTCCAAAACTTTCTTCATCTTTGCCCACACATTTTCAATAGGATTCCAATCTGGTGAGCAAGGAGACCAATCAATCACTGTGATATTTTGCATTTGCAAGAACCAGTTTGAAACCTGCTAACTTGTGTGGACATGGTGGCTATCCTGCTGGAATTCAATCTTTCCATCGAGATATCTAGTCCTTACAGAAGGAATCATGATTATTTCAAGGATGACTTTATACTGCTGGCTATTTAATGTGCCATCAAGCTGCCACAACATACCTAGACCATCCCGTGACATCCAGCCCCAACACAACACAGATATGCGACCTTGATGATGATCCATTTGTGTCACATATTTTGTGTCATGACGTTTTTCTCTGGGGCGATAGACAATTGCTTTCCCCCATTTGTAGATGAAAATGTCACTTCATCTGTGAATTTAACCCTAATCCAGTCATGGTTGGCATTTTCTTCTGCAAATGCAAGGAGACGTAATCTGTGATCGTCTGTATAACACTGCTTCTTAGCAGTCAATCGAGCAAAGAGCCCTGCTGTAGTTAAACAACGCAAGGCTGTGCGATTCAACCCAGGGAAATTAGAATTACTTCTAATTGTAGACACATCCGTGAAGGGATTGCTGTCTGCTTGTTCTAGAAGTGCAGTGCCCTGTTGAGGAGTGGACAAACATTCAGGTCAATGATGAATGATCCCTTCCCTGGATAACCGTACCCACCTTGTAACCATAGATATGGGACTTCAAGTTTTCTTGCAGCCTGAGACACAGAGTATCCAGCTACATTCACGAACATTAGGAGAGATCTTGTAGCTTTGTCTTTATGTGTGCACTCAGCCATTGATTTTTCTTATTATGATTGCTAACATACATGCAGAACTCCAAAGCTATTAGGTGCGCCCATATGATCACGCCAGCACCATTCATAAGTGAAGAATGAGACAGAGTTTCTACATCCAATATTAATCCAATTAAATATTTGGTTTAGTTTTTACTTTAGAATTCTTACTAATAAGACATTTATTGTGAAAACGAAAAGAGTAATTTGTTTGTGTTTTTATGAATGAATGTGTTAAAATTATTATTGGAAACGTACAGCATTGCCATATAATTAACAAATTAAAATTTAGATAATAAAAAAATATAAACACCAAGGATTGGAACCCAGGATATTCCAATTATGAGATACATGTATTTCACCACTCTGCTACTATGCATACAACCAAAATGATGGGCATCTTCCTACTTATTGTATAGCTTTGAAATCAATGTAGGGTGGTATTAAATCATGTATTGTGAATGCAGCATCAGTGAATGCTGCTGAGTTTTTCCGAATGGAACTCCCTCTCTGGCTGTTGCTCATTTATTTTATCTTAGGTTGTACATTGGCATCTTAGTTATGTCATATTGCAATGTGGTGGTCAATCCTATGCTAAAAAGATTCTTTGCAAAAAAGGTTGTTAAGAATTATTTTTTATACTTCATCTTTATCTCATTCTAAACCACTCTTTATTAAACTTTGTATGTTAACTCTCCCATCAGTCTTGATCATCTGAGGTCTTAAGTATGTTAAAAACAATATTTATAGATACATTGAGTGCTTTAATGTTCATAATCATTTGACTCGTAATAGGCGTAAATTATATATTAAATGTAAATACTTTAAAACTCAAAATAATTGAATAATAACATTAAATTTATTTAACCACTTACCTGAGGGGATCAGAAGTTTAAATAAAACATTACATTTTCATTATAAAAATAAATATATTTGTTTCAATTTTATAAATAATTTGTAAATAAATATTATCTACTTAAAGACAGTTTAACTCTATGGCCTTTAAAAGGCACATTAAATCTACTCTTTTGGCTAATCCTTTGTATAATGTCCACAAATTTTATGACTTGCACTTTTAGTGTGCATCTTTTTGTGACGGTATACATTTGTTGTTAATGTCCTTAGCAATAAAGTATATTCTTATTCTTCAACAATATATAAACATTGTGAACCATTAGGACTAACTCTACAAATCACTACAAATCTGATTATACAGGGTGTAAACACAGAAATAACACCATGTGGATTTTACTGGCAGTAGATGGTTCCTAGTCAATCAATTTTAGATAAATCAGTGGTCTATGAAGTCAAGTTGTTACCAAGTTATGTGTATATAAAGTAATTAGAGACTGGAGTCAATAAATAAAAATTGGAACCAAAATGTATAAATAATCTGGTTTAGAAACAAAGTATAGCTTGTTAGGGGCATAATTAACCCTTTCTTTTAACTCTCTGAAGAAGCATTTCTAAATTTTGTCATTACTAAATCATTGAAAGTGTGTGCCTAACATATGGCTGCATGCCACTGCAATAGATAATAAATTGTGGGGAATGGCTAAACAAGCATAGGAAGATTCCGATAGCTATTTTGTGGCCAAGCTGTTAGCCAGATCAACTGTGAACTAGAATACGCATGCGAACTCAAGTTTGAATTTGGTGTTGGTGAACTTTTGTTTTGGGGGGGGGGATGATCCTTGGAACAATGTTTAGCTCATCTCTTTACAGGCAAAGTACCATCATCATGCACAAGGTATCACTTACTGCTGCATCTTCTCACATCTAAGCCAGGAGAGTTGTAAACCAACACTAGCTTGAGGCTTTTAGCTGGCAATGTTTGCCTGTGAGGCCTATAAGGCCAATTTGAATAACAGTTAACCAGGAAGAACAAATCCATTCATCTTTGAACCATGTAATTATACAAAGTACTATGACTCTCCAAACAAGGTGCTGAGAATGTGATATCATGATATCCCTGGCAGGACACTAATACCACCATAAAGCATAGTTGTTTCTTACTCAAGTCATAGGTAACCGCTGTATTCTCCAATGCAGTAACATCACTCGTGTCTCATTTCCTACTTGCCTTCAGCACACAACACTTAAAATTTACATTTTGTTAATTGTGTGTGTATTCTTGTACCAGTTCATTTAACATTATTGTACATATTTAGTTTTCAGTGTGTACTATTTAGGCCATGAAAGTGTGGATTACAATTAAAAGAATTTTAAATTAAAAACTTGAACATTGGTTAGGTTAAAAATTATACATACACAAGACAAATGTTTGCTGTAAATCAAATTAAACTAAGTATATGCTTATGAAGCAAGAAAGGAAAAAAGGGGGGAAAATACAACTTGGCCATTAGGATTTGAACCCGAAATTCAAATGTGTTTACCTGCACCTTTCTGGTAACATATCCATTGTGTTAAAAATGCAAGCTTGGATTAGCTCCACTTATTTTCTGATCATACCTTACAGTTGAAGCGGAAGTAATCAGTGTCATGCAAACTCCCTGGCAATTTTAGTGCATAACGCAGTAGTTTGTCTTCATAGACAATAGGTTTCCTCTCTCAAATTAATTGTCTGTGATCCATCTGTTATTATTAAAGTTTGTGCAGTGTTTTTCATTTCACTTGGTATAGATATATCTCTCAAACCAGTGGAGTGCCCACAATTATTTTTTGTGCACTTAGGTACACCAACATAATAACATACAAAGTTTGAACGAAGTTGGGAATTTTACTTTTCACTAAAAAATAAATATATATATATATTAAATAGAATATACATTGAAAACCCATTTAATGGACTTTAAAATGATATATAACAACGGCCTAATCAAATTTGCTGTAAATATTCACAAATAACTTAAAATGTGTATTTATATAATTACGTTTATGTCAATTTTCAACACCCTATATTGTTTTTATGGCTGGCCCAATTCGACTAATAATTTATACCAAAATGTTCAACGATAGGGTGAATGTTTCTATAAAATTTCAATCAAATCTGAGGGTCAAGTTTCACTTTAACCAAAAAATTGTGCTGGGTTTTCTATGGAATGACCCTGTTTCAAACTCCAGATCTTGGAACCTACTGCTGTTCCTTGCTTTGATGAGCATGCACACCTTGAAGTTGGCATCCCTGTAGTTAGTCCTCCCTTTTCCAATGTGCTATCACAATTCTTCCAAGGCATTAAGACATCCTCCAGTGTGTTTCAGATCTTCTTGTAATTAATGCAGCCTCCCATGCTGATGATCTTTTACCCAGTGCCATATTTCATTTCCTCGTTTTGGGTCAGTATAAAAGCTAAGCTGATATCTAGTTAGTTTTAGCATTGTATTAAGCTTAATGTGATATGTAACTATTTGTTGACCCTCCATTTCATTTTTCTTTATTGCTTTAGCATTTACAATTGCTGATGAAATGTCATCAAGCAAGGAAGAAAATCCCTACCAAAAGCTTGACTACTGGCTTCTAGTCAGAATGTTAAGCAAACAGCCACATTTACTTGAAAAACCAAAGGTGCCCTTATCTTTGAAAGGCAAAAACTGAGCTAGGACAAACATTACGAAGAAACATGGTACAGCTATGGGTATAAAGTTGTCCACTATACAACTGGTGAAACTTTTTAGTATTATGAATGCTGCTGCCAAGAAAAGAATGGATTTGAAAGCAACCAGGAACAAACCTTTGAAATTAAAGGAATGAGAAAGGGAGATCATCAAGAGGACAGTTTGGTGTTCAGTAAAGTGCTTGAAAGCTTTTTGGCTGGTGCTAAAATTACAGGGATGTCTATGCAGTCATAGCTTACCAATCAAGCAACAAATGCAGTTCCAACCAAGGAGTGTGATGGTCAAATTGATGTAGTGACACACCACAAGGTGAAGATGTGCAAGAGTCTAAAGAAGGCAACAAACCATGAGACAGAGTATAAAAAGATTTATCTATGCTTCAGGTGCAAGCAATTGCAACTGAAACAATTTGGAATTAAACTGCAAATTGAATAATACAGATTGCAAAATTACTGAAAATTATTGCTGTTAAATGTGTACATGAAACACACTTATGTGACTTAGAAGGGTTTTTAATATATAGGAAACTGTAATTAAGATATTTTCATGCTTAATCCACAAAAATTCTCATTAGCAAACCTATATTTTTATTCTCAAATCTACCTAAATTTAGCCACATTTTCTCCCTCTCAATGTAGAACTTCTGCTTGCAAACATATACAAACATCATGAACCCTTAGTATAGTTTCTCGATACTAAAAAAAAAGTATATGATATATTCACATGACTTTCACTACCCATTATCGTGTTTATTTTACACAGCTTTTACAACTGTTCTGACAAAACCTTATTTTTCTTTGTGCTTCATCTTATGGAGATCAATGTTTGCAGAATTAGTTTCATTAGACATTTTGTTGTAGTTACAAAGGGTATGCAGGAAATCAAAGTGATAGTCAAATGTTTAAATGCAGGATGCTTCTTTCCATAATATCACAAGTAACAGCTGGATGGCAATAGCACTTCAAAAAAGGGTGATGTGCTACGTTCATGTGACTTTCCTTACCCATTCCTTAACAAATTATTCATACAAAAGCTTATTCTTCTATGTCATGCTAATTGGGATAAATATTTGCAAAAATGATTTTATTACATATTTCCTTTAGCTAGAAGGGGGTAAGGGAATACAGTAGACTTAAGGAATAGCCAAAGCTTCTAAGAATGGATCGCTATGTGATGATTTTGAAATTACGTTATTTTTGCCACATGACCAGAAAAAAAAATGAAATGCGATTTTGCAGCTGAAAAAGTAAAAGGTATTTGACAACTCAAACAAAATAAAGAGTAGCTCAGAAATGGTTAATGTCACAAAATTTTTTTGACATAAATAGTTGTGTGACTTAAAAGATCTATATCTTTTGTGTAGTAAGCTTTAGTCTTATCTTCTTCAGTTTGAGTTAAAAAAAATTAATTTACAATAAAGATTACTTCACAGACTATTCCCAGAAAATTCAAGATTTACATTTTATTTGTCATGTAAATATCTTAAACATATAGTATTTTAATCAAAATCATAAAAGCCAGTTTTGAACAAATCAACAATAACAAACATTTTCCCATGTAAAGGGTAGTTTGGGGTGGGGGATTTTCTGAAGGTCTTTCTGTCACGTCCTTGGATGTTCCTGAACTTTAACTGACTTTTCATTTTGTAATTATGCTGTCCACAGAAAATCTCTCTCTCTCTCTCACACTCACACTCACACTCACTCTCACTCTCACACTCACACCTGTTTCTAAAAATGCTCTTTTTGGGTTCACCTCACAACATGTATTTCTGGCGAAATCTTGACATCAAAATTTTGGGTGGAATACAATACTTCCTCAACTTACAGGCAAGTAGGTAGCAAAGTAAAAATTTCAACCACCACTACCATGGGTCATTAAGGTAATAGACCTGTGAATGGGAGTTGTGCAGTTCAAATCTCATCAGACCGTCCTTGACTAAACTTTTTGCCAGGTTTTCTTCAGTCCTCATAATGGCAAATGCAGGCAAGGTACCCTAAGTTTAAGCCTGGAATGCTTGCGTTCCAAATTTCCTTTCCCAGTTACCATTTCATTTGGTGTATCATAAGTGTGCAACGCCTGTCATGCCACATGTAGTAAGAACAGGCATTACACCATTATAAAAAAAATCACCTTTTCCTCCTCCTCCTCCTCTGCAGGAACAGAAATGTAATAGCTTTGTGTTCTAAAATTTCCAGGCTGTTTTACCGTGGTCTGCAGGTTAAAGTACCTCCTGACATTTCGTACATGTCTGTGAGGGACATCTTCAGAGATCTTGTCATTGTCACTTCTTTCTCTGGATTAAAGATATGCTAAAGTTATTGGTGTGTGTATAAATTTCTATAGCCTCTCTGTACAAACGGGGAAAATTGCTTGGTTGTAGCTTGAAATGCAAAGCTATAGACACTGGCTGTGAAAGCTTACATATATATTTAGAAGTGTAATAGTTATCCATGTACAGGAGCATGTGGTTGTTTGTTGCAGGTGTGGACACTGTAACCGTTTAGCACCAACGTGGGAACAGCTAGCAAAATCCTTTAATAAGAAAAGTGAAAGTTCAGTAACCATAGCTAAAGTGGACTGCACAAGGGACACTTCTCTGTGCTCAGAGCATGATGTCACTGGATATCCCACGTAAGTGAAAATGTGATGTGATATTTTATATTATTAGATATATTGAGCAGCATAAATGCATTAGCTTCTTCCAAGGAGTGTTTATGCTTTAATTTCATTTTAAGAAAACACAGTGAATTAAATAGTGAAAATGAGTCTTATAAATTTCTAGCTTCACCATTCTAATTGTCAAAAGTTTAAGGAAATTGTAATGTCCTCGCTTGCAGCACATCCATCTTGTATGCCACATATGCTGTGTTGTAAATCTTTCAATTTCTCAGCAAGCTAAGATTCACAATTTTACTTCTTTTTTGTTGAGAAAATGCAGTGAAGGCTATTAAATGTATTAAATGCTTAAAAATTAATTTTTTTCACTCCCTCTGCACATTGTTAGTTACATCCTTAAAACTTGTATATTATCACTAATGCAAATGATAATACAAGGGCAAATCAAAAAGTCTTTGCCCCTATTTTTTTTCGGCCAAATTACAAATGTAAAACAAAAACCAACATATACATTCGAAGTAGTGGACTTTTCATGGGCCGGTCCTCATAGAGTTTCCAGCTGCTGCCAGTGTATTCAAAATGGCAGGTGTGCTTAACACGACCATGGCTTACGAGCAACGAAGTGTGATCCGTTTTCTATGGAGTAAGAGACGAATGCCCATCGAGATCCACAGGGAAATGCAGCCATCATATGGTGAAAGGTGTCTTGCTTTGAGAAGTGTGAGATGGTGGTGTTCTGAGTTTGAAAATGGTTGTGCAAATCTGCATGACAATGAGCGTGTGGGGAGACCGTGTGTATCGGTGACTGATGACAATATTGCCCACGTGGATGCGATGGTGAAAGCAGAGCGGCGCGTGCGCATCAAAGACATTGCTCAGGAGTTCAACATTTCTTTTGGGAGTGCTTTTGACATCATTCACGAGTGCTTAGGGTACAGGAAGGTTTCATGTCAATGGGTTCCTAAGCAGTTGGATGACGTGATGAAAGACAAGCGAATGATTGCTTCTTTGAATCATCTGCAATGATATGCGGAGGAGGGTGACAATTTCCTGGATTGCATTGTTACTGGCGTTGAAACGTGGGTACTGCATTACACGCCAGAATCAAAACAGTAGAGTACAGTGTGGAAACATCCGCAGTCTCCTTTGAAAAAGAAATTCCGTACTGTGCCATCTGTTCACAAAGTGATGTTAACAGCATTCTGGGATTGCCTGGATTTCATGCCGCGAGGTGCCACCATCAATGCCGACAGATATTGTTCCACACTGTCACTTCTGTGGGCTGCAATCAGAAAGAAGTGCCGCAGGATTCTCAATGTTGACAACATGATCATCCTCCATGATAATGCGAGACCACATGTGGCAAACAAGACCATCGGTAAGCTAAGGAACTTTCACTGGGAGTTTCTAGAGCATCCACCATACAGCCCGGATCTTGCCCCTAGTAATTTCCATCTTTTCAGTCCGCTGAAGAAGTTCCTGGCAGGACAGAGATTCACTTGTGACCACGAAGTCAAGACAACTGTGCGACAGTGGTTTCGTAGTCAGACGGCCGACTTCTACCGCAGCAGCATCGCAAAATTAGTGCTGCGATGGGACAAATGTCTGAACCGGCACGAGGGCTATGTGGAAAAATAGTGAAAGGTACAAGGAATAATATCTATATGTTTTGGCTGTATGTATCTTATGTTACCAGAAAAAAAATAGGGACAAAGACTTTCTGATTTGCCCTCGTATTATAAGGGAGAAAGTCTCTCCCTCTCCCCCTCCCCATCTCCCCCTTCTTCCCTCCCTCCCTCTCCTCTTTCTCTCTCTCTCTCTCTCTCTCTCTCTCGCGGGTAATCTCTAAAACCATATAGCTGATTTTAATAATTTTTTCACATTGAAAGGCATTTTTCTTCCCATTCAGCATAGGCTCAAAATTTTTTCAAAATGTTTTAAATTGAGATGGTTTAGGAGACTTTCATATTTATGTCACCTAATTTTTGTCTTGTTTCGTTGAAAGTTAATATCATAGGATTTTTTGGCCTTTTATTGTAAACATGGCAGATCTTTAGTATGTCAAGGTAAAGGGGAAGGCTTAAAATGTTTAAAAGCTTAAACTGTTTAAAATTGGATTATTGAAAGGGAAGGAGTTGTGTATTCTGTTTGTTGTATTATAATTTATTTACTGTTTTGACAATGCATTGCACGACTGCTGCAGATTACCAGTTCTATCAAAATAAAATTCATGCAGTGCATTTGCTTGTTACCTTCCATCTAGTGTCTGTCAGTTCTGCCAACACAAACTCGAACTCCTATACTGCATGACAGAGAAGGGGCTTTCGCTCTACCACAATCATCCACAGCATTTCACACTAAACATACTGCCCACCTACTTAAAGCACTTACTTGTTAGTTAAATTTAAAATTAATAAGCAGTTCTGAGAAAAGAAAACCATTACAATATCACTGAATGTAATTGAAACACAAAGCAAAAAGGTCTGATATGCTACATTCACATAACTTTCTCTACCCACTATTGTTTATTTTTATATAACTTCAACTATTCTTGCAAAATCTTATTTTTCTATCTGCTTCATCTTATCAAGAAATGCTTTTGCAGAATTAGTTGCATTACACATTTCATTGTAGGTACAGAGGGGATGCAGGAAGCCTAAGCAATAGTGAGATGTTCTTTCTATAACATCGTGAATAACAGCTGAATGGTGACAGTACTTCAAAAAATAAAGTATTGAAAAATTCAAAGCAATAAGAGTGAATATTTTGGATGTGTGTGTGTTGCCACAAAAAAAGTTATTTGAAATAAATTGTGTGTTTTAAAGAGATCTATATTTTTTATGTAGTATGTTTTTGCCTATATCTTAATAGTTTACCTGTGATACAAAATCCCTTCTGAATTATGACTTGAGGACTTAACAGGCTATTCTGACAAAATTCAAAATTTGTCTTCCAAATATCTTAAAATATTTGGTATTTTAATCAAACTCCTTAGAGCCACTGTTGAGAAAATAAAACATGTCTACAAATTTTCCATGTAAAGAGTAGCTTGGGTTGTGTGGATTTTCTTAAAAATCATTGTATGGCATCTTTGGAAGATACTGAACTTAAATGCCAAGTTTGGTATTTATCAGACTTTTTTTTAATGTGGTTCTCTCTCTCCGTCTCTCTCCCCCTCTCTCTCCCTCTCTCTCTCGTGTGCGCGCATAGGACCTTTATATCTATAAATGCTTTGTTTTTATTCAGGGTACTCAAAACATGTATTACTGGTGAAATCTCAATATCAAATTTTTGGGTGGAATATATCTTCTCTGCCCAGTAGGTACTTAGTAGATAAAGTTAAAATGAATTAGTCATCTGATTTTGGTAAAACACAAAAGCTTCTTCACGGGTCTGACTATACTCCCTTTGCTCACTTTTAATCTGACAACTGGAACTAATCTGCTCCAGTGTGTACTTTACCAACTGCTGTTTTGGCCTGTGGAGGAAGTTTGTCTTCTTTGACAAGCGCAAGCGCACCTGGCTGAATGTTGGACTGGAGTAACTGCCACTTTGGTCACTGCTGTAGTTGTCCCAAGTATTCAGCAGACCATGGCTTCCATATTCTGTATCGGTGCCAAATTCCCTCCACTTCACAATCCTAATCCTAATGGCTTCCAAAACTGCCACTGGATTTGTTGAATCAGCTGCCATCTGGACAGTAACATTATCTTAAGGTTGGTTAGGTGTGGCTCAGGGTTTGCAATGAGACTTTTATCAATAAGAAAATGACCTGGTGTGAGAACAGAAGAATCGTCTGGGTCATTGGACATAGCTAGGATGGATCTGGAGTTAAGGCAGGCTTCTATTTGACAGAGCAATGTATTAATTTCTTTGAACATCAGCCAGATTGTTCCTACAGCATGCTTTAAATGATGTTTCATGGCCATAATCCCAGCCTCCCACAAACCGCCGAAATGAGAACTTGGAGGAGTGAGATGCCATGCAAACTCAGTTGTACAGGCATTTTGCCTAACTTCTTATGATGATGAGATTGAATGGGATGATAGATTTCCCTCACTTTGATCCTTGCATCTAATAAATTTGTCATTATCTGTGTATATTTTTGAGCATATTTCTCTTTTGGCAATTGCGCAGAACAGCAATAAAATTATTTCTTTTTTCAAATCACTGATTAGCTGTAAATTGTCTTCATGGCCAGGCATATGAGCAATGCTACATAGCACTTTCTCTCAAGTTTACTTCTTGTTGATCCTGATTGAAGAAGAAACAGTCCAGCATAGTCGATGCCTGTGTTCACAAATGGATAGGCTGGCTGTATACATGCTGATGGTAATTGTCCCATTAATTGCTGTGCTGTCTGTTTGAAGCACCTGATGAATTTATGTATTGTGTGGCACATAGTGCTTCTTCCCTTTGGTTTCCATAATTGCCGTCTGAGCGACAAAAGGGTTAAGGAAACTTGTGTGTGATGCAAATGTAACTGTTCATCTATGCAATAATGATTTAAATAAGTTTGTGCTTTGCAGTCAATATTAAGTGTTGTTTTTAATTGTAAGATAATGATAACTTGTAATCAACCACCCACCCTGAGGTATTATGATTCATATAGGAATGGGTGAAGATTCTGGATCTTGCTATTAGTTTGCCCAGAATAATCTGATTGCAAATCCTGTATCTGCTGGGCAAATTCTTGTTTTACATGCTTCATGCTCATATAATGCATGTATTACCTCCTTGTATGAAGAGCTCCTGCCTCCATATTTCACTGTGATATCTCAGGTTGGCAGCAAAGTGAAAACAATATGTGATTA
Source organism: Deroplatys truncata (assembly GCA_030765065.1). Taxonomy (NCBI): domain Eukaryota; kingdom Metazoa; phylum Arthropoda; class Insecta; order Mantodea; family Mantidae; genus Deroplatys; species Deroplatys truncata. The sequence continues at coordinate 529,955,282 of CM060990.1, read as the reverse complement.
TGCATTCAATTTTGTAAAATGGAAGACCACCTCCATTATACGGTCAATAGTGCTTGATGTGCTTACTGAGAAATTCAATGTGGTCTGTCACTGTTGTGATATAGCATCTGATGACTCACAGGTTTTCTGTTGAGGCCAAGAATCTGTAGTGTTGAATAGCCATAGTGGACCATGCCAGCACATTTGCAAATATTTAAGGACATATGGATTGACTCCTCTTGATAGGATATCTGTTGGGTTCTCCTTTCCTCAACATGTTCCCACTATTTAACACTGACATGAATTTCAGCTACATGGTTTGTTACAAATGTTTTCTGTCTCTCTGACAGTGATTGAATCCATGCGGGGACAACCGTTGAATCTGTCCATAATTGTGTACAATGAATGGTCAAATGAAGGATGGATTTTAATTTCTTCATTAACAATACCAAAAGTGCTGCTGCATGAAACTCCAAATATGGAATAGTTATCTGCTTTAGGTAGCCACCTTGCGCGTCAATGATATTAAGTATACTGAGACATCACCTTATGTGCTGACACATCTAAGTAAACACAAACAATGTATGCCAATTCAGAAATGTCTGAAAATCTATGGAATTGAAAGATCATTGCTGTTTTACCCCAGTCAGGAGACAAGGTACTGAGATACTATTCAAATCAGAGAGAGAGAAAGAGAGAGAGAGAGAGAGAGAGAGAGAGAGAGAGAGAGAGAGTGGAAATTCTCTTGCCATTCTTGTCGAGATGTGGGTAGCATGTCATCCCAAGCAATGTTGAAATGTTGATTTGCCACAGTTTTCTTTTTTTTAAGAAAGCAATTGTAAGTCACTGCATTGGGCTTACCAATCCTAATGAATCAAAAGTACAAGCTATCACTGGTAATATTTTTCACTTAGTTAATATTAAATATTCAGAATTGTTAAATGCAAAGAGACATCTGTAGATGACTGACATAGAAGCCTCAAGGTTCAAATTAGATCATTGTCCATCAAAATAGATGATTTAGTTTCTGTAATGACTTCTGGAAATGTTGTGTCACCTCTGGAGAATTTGAAGCCCATTGGTACAATTCAAAACCATCTTTCATCAATAAAATCAAATGTGATTGTAACTCTAGTACTTCCTGTAAAGTTTGTCCTTACTTCATTAAATCATCCACATACATACCTTGCTGCAGTATTTCTGATGTTCTTGAGTGTTAGCATTCATCAAGGACCAACTGCTTCAAATTACTTTTCACCTTGCTAAAAAGGGTGCTGCCGGTGCTGTACCATATGTAACAGTGGTTAGGCGATATGATTGGAGTTTATCATTGGCATATTCTTTCTAGAGAGTCTACTTGCACCTGTTGGTACATCTTCGCAATGTCTGGTGTAAGTGCAATTGACCGCATATGCAACCTGTAGTGATAAAAATACAGATCTGGTTGAATACTTGTTCCTACCATTAGTTTTTTATTCAAGGATGCATTGTTAGATATAGCTGAAGCATCAAACTGTACTCTTCTCTTCATAGTTGAGCTCAATTTCTTTACTGTGTAAATTATGATATAGTTATTTATTTATTATTAATTAAAATGTTATTTAACAACGCCAACCTAGCATGGTTAATCCAATGTAACTAAAAATGTAATATATTTGTAATGCTACATTTTTGTATAAGTTTAAGATGTTATAAAAGTAAGTCATGTCATGTGAGTCATTAAGGCGAAACACGACACTTGTTTGCCACAAACACACACAATGGTAAGGGAGGGAAACCCTAAATACAAAGGAACAAATCAAGGTCTTGCGGCTACCTCTTAACAATAAGCCACCCTCTCGAGAAAGCTGGGTGACAGTTTCGTCAACAAACCAATAAATGTGGAAGAATATTGCTGTTATTGGTTATATCGAGGAACACGCCATCCATAGAGCCAATCATGGTTAAGCTACAAGTTTAAGTTCAAACATCGAAACGATGTTATGACATTTTTACTGAAACAACACAATTGCGTAGTAGGTTTCTCTCAGTGAAGACATGTATAAACAATCGCGTAGCTTGTTACTCTTAGTGCAGACATGTATAAATAGTCACGTAATTGTTACCCTCAGTGCAGAAGTGTATAACTCGTGTCGTGGAATGACCTTAACAATAGACATACATACAAGTTCATTACGACTCACAGGCAGGCTTCATAAGATCTGTATAAACGTTTTCATCTTTTTGTGTGTAAACAACAAAACACAAGTTTAATATATAAGTGGTGATACATATGCCTAACCTACATAACAGTGTACTAGTTATTTTACATAACTCCTGTGTCTTCCCACTCCCTGCAAGAGCAAAGTGCCTCCCTGAGCTACCGGAGCATATAAAAACAAAAACTACATTTTAATAATATACACCCACATGAACCACACAAGTAACTCACACCAACTGGAAGGAGAAGATTAACCCCAGGCTACCACTACAGAGATGACCAACATGCACCACTAGACCTTCAGCACTTTCATCAGGTACGTGCCACACCATACCATCACACTGCACAACAATTACGCAACAACTGCTACATGGAGGGACATGTAGTAAACCTGCTCTTTGCCTCAGTCTGCAGAGATATTTGAGATCTCCATCTTCTCAAGCTTAAGGATTCATTCAGGAAATCCATATGATCCTTTCATGGGGTTTTATTTGCTGCTAGCTGTTGTCATCATTTTTCAAAGTGTTGCTTGGCGATTTGGAAAGAATCACCTAGTTTCTTTGATCATTGACAAAATAGCAGATGTATTATGAAACGACCATAATTATCTCTTTTGGTATGCTCTACTAAGTGTGGTTTGTATTTCTTCCCCTCAGGTGATCTAGTTTGCTAGTTAATTCTACCAGCTAGCTAAACCTTTGCTACTCAGGGACAGTCTTAGCTTAATCCAAAGCAGGTTAACCTTGATGTTGGCTTAAGCTATACCCTTAAACTCTCTATGTTTCACAGTTTTAAGGATGACCTCTGCTTTACTAAACTGAACATTTTCTGAGGTAATTGCAGTCGGCAATGCATGCGCATGTGCAGTGTGCAAAAGTGCAACAGAAGCTTGTCTGCTTGGAATTATGCTTTCCATTCAGCATGGCTAAGCACATGGACATGTTGAGAATAGTTTATTGTTCTGTGACACAAATTTGCAGTGAAAACGAGCAAGCTGATAAAGCAGCTCACAGCTAACTTCAGCTCGGAGGAGAGCGGGCTGTTAATAGAGCTAGTCTCAAAATACAGAAATGTGATAGAGTGCAAAAAACTGATACGGTACCATGGTGCAAAAAAAAGATGCATGTTTGCAGATTGCAAAAGAATTCAATGCAGCATGCAGGAAGGTATATCGGGATGCCTCCGTACTAAAAAAAAAATTTGGAAGTATTAAGAAAAGCACAAAAAAGAAGTTCACACTGGAGAAATGCACCTTGTATGGCACAAGAGGTGGCCCCAGCTAGCCTTTAACTATTACAAGAGGATGAAAAGTTGAAGGAGCTAATGGGTATCCAAGTTGCTGGACTGCAGGCAGTGTATGGCGATACAATAGCAGGTATGTAATATAATATATATTTAGGTACCTATTATAAGATTGGCCAGCCTCCAACATATTAATCTCATTGTGGTGAATAGTGTATTATTTTTTGTTAATGTATAATACGGAATATAATAGGCATTGCTAACATATATTCACAGGAAAGAGTAGAATTCATGAACTATTGGATAGGTAGGTCTACCTTAGTTCTATTTTGTATAAATATAGTAAGCATTGGTAGCACAGTTTCCTAGGTAGTAAGGTTAGGTTAGTTCTGCTTTGTTAAAAATGTAATAATTATGAGTAGCATGGGAAACCATTGAATAGGTAAGGTTAGTTAAGTTCTATTTTGCATAAAATTTAATATGCATTGCTAACACAATATTACAGGAAGCTATAGAATTCTGGAGCTATTGGGTATAGTCTATTCACATTCTTTTTGGCCAGCAGGTGGGGAAGGACAGGCCCATGCAGCAAGCAGCACAAGGCAACACGCACAGCATATATGTAAACAGCGCAGGCGACATTGAATGATCTAATCTCTGTTACTTCCCACGCCACCCCCATAACAGTACAACAGTTGCAAAAAGTTATAGAAGAAACATACAATAAACACAAAATGTGTGCTGTTGATGAATTAGCTGCTAAGTACAGCCACATAGTTGTTAGACTTCCCCCTCATCCCTGTACTCTGAATCCCATAGAAAAGGTATGGGCAGAACTGAAAAGCATTGCATCCAATAATGCCTTTGGAAGAAAAAAGGTTACTGAAATTCGAGCCTTATTTCAAAATACGATAAAGAACATTGAAAACAAGAATCATTGGCCTAATTACATACACCATGTTGAAGAAATAGAAAACAAATGTCGTTCATTTGAAGGTATAATGGAAAACAGCCAGCCTCTGGTAATTGATCTACAAGAAGACAACATTACATCTTCAGAGGATGATGATTAATGTTATTTTAATTCGATGGTGTAACTAGTAGAATAAAATACTGTGCGTATTTTAATGTTTTATTTATTCTTTATCTTTAAAGGTTATTGCACGTCCCTGATACCTTCTCCGGCCTATAGACTTAGGTTTCTTATTTACAATCATATCGAAGCAATTTTGAACCAAATAGATGTTAAATCCAGTTCACCGTCATGTCGCATAATAAGGATGATACTGCAACCCCAACATTTCAACAGCTCCACCTATCAAAGGACCAGCACGTGCCTCACCTGCCATAGTGGAAAGGTCAGGGTAGTCAAATCTCTTCCCCCTCCTTCAAGCCTTAGCCAAAAAGAATACGAATGGACTGTAGGTAAGTTAATTTAGTTCTGTTGTGTTTAAAATGTAAGAAATAGTAATAATAAAGTTTCACAGGAAAATGTAGAAATCTTAAGATGTTGTGTAGTTAAAGCCAGTTAACAGCTCTGCTAAGCATAAAATAAACAGTGGCTTCTCAAATTTTGAAAATAAAAAAAAAAAAGATTGGCAAAAGTTGTTGTTTTTTTGCATAGTTACAAATATTTGAGATTTTGTGTTAGTATATTGAAATTAAAAACTGGTGGTACATTTTAATTTGCATGTATCTATATAGGTAATTGTGTGTATAAATATTTCAGGCCCCTCTACTGCTAATGAGATTGAAGAGGAAACCCAAGTAATGGAATGGACAAAATACAATCCAACTATGCAGAGGCAACCGGTTTTCAGGAGCTTATTGTCCAAGAGGATGGTCCATTGGAGGAAGTTCATGTAGACTGTAATCTGCTTCCAGGTAACTGCTTATAAATGGTAGAATACAGAAATTGTAAGCATACGAAGTGTGATCAAAAAGTATCAAACTTTTGGTGGGCAAAAATACATATATTGATTTGGAGGTCTGAAACACTAATCCCCTTCAAAGAGTCTCCTTGGTGATGCATACACTTCTCCCAGCGCCCCCACCATTGTTGGAAACACTTCTGGGATGCAGTTTTTGAAATAATGAGCAGTTGGACCATTGCATTCCGCATAATGTCTTCTCTTGACTCAAATTGGGCCCCTCCCTTTCAGCTGCATTTTCAGCGTGGGGAGTAGCCAAAAGTCGCACAGAGTCATGTCGGGTAAGTAGGGAGCCTGATGAACCACAGGAATGTTGTGTTTGGCAAAGAAAGCCTGAATCAAATGCACAGAATGGGCAGGTGTGTTATCATGATAAGCTGCCAAGGTTTTCCTGCTGCCCACAGATCCAATCGTTTGTACCACACAGCATCACTAAGGCAATGAAGGATCTCCTGGTAGTAATCCTTTGTGATGGTTTGGCCTTGTGGTGCGTACTCATGATGCACCACACAACGGGAGTCAGAGAAAATGGTCAATATATTACCTAGACTTTGCTGCAGACCTGTTCTGCTTTTTTTGGCCTCGGGGATGACGGATGTGATGATTGCATCTTGGTTTCTGGCCCATAGCCATTAACCCATGTCTCAGCGCCTGTGATCACTGATCACAGTGTTCAGAAATTTGGGGTCACTGTTTGCATTGGCCAGCATGTCCTGTGTGATGTCCAGTCGCAATTGCTTCTGCTCCATTGTTAGCAGCTTCAGTGCGAATTTTGCAGACACTCTCCTCAAGCCCAAATCCTCAGTCAAAATTGAATGTACTGATCCAGTGCTTACCCCTATCTCATTCGCAGATTCTCGGACTGTGATTTGACGGTTTTGCAAGACCAGAGTCTGAACTTGTCCAATGACATTTGTCATTTCAGCTTGTTGAGGGCCTTCCTGATTGTGGTTTGCTGTCCACATTGAAGCGGTTCTTTGAAGCGGTTGTACCACTCCCTTTATCCGCAAAGTGCTCATATCTCCCCAAAAGCCTGTTGAATCTTGCAAATGGTTTCCACTTGGGTATCACCAAGCTTTTGGCAACATTTGATGCAATATTGCTGCTCAAGTTCTTCTGTCAGTTTACAAAAACTGAAATCTGACAACTGCTCACTACATGTCATCACTCATAAGCCGACTGCCAGTGACTGATGCTTTCTGTGGGTGGGAAAAAATTCACAACTGCACATGAATGTCCCTTCCACATCTCCACCAAAGAAAGCCTCCCACACTTCATTGGTTTACATGGGGAAAAAATAAGCTTCAATACGTTTTGAACACACCTCGTAGTAGTAGATATTTATTGTGTCAGTATGTTTCCATTTCTTAAACAATATTGCAGTCTTACCAAAATACCTCAAAGTAACATCACAGCATTATCATTATGCTTTCATAATCTTTGGCTGCTGCATAAATTTGTATTGTTTTTTTCAAATTGCATAGCAATGAAGCCTTATATTGGCTTAGATATTTTAGTTACTTCTTTACCTTATTCATTAAGTATTACTAAAGCTAAAAGGGTTACAGAATGCTAGTGTTGAGTGTATGCTCTCTTTATCAATTTGCAGCTATACAGTTATGCATCTAGAGTCGTTTTTCTGAAAACTAGTAGAAATAGAATCTAATTTCTTTGTTGTGGTAGAAATAGAACCTAATTTCTATGTTGAGGTAGAAATAGAACCTAATTTCTTTGTTTAAATAACATTATAATATATCTGTATAGCATAATAATTTTCTGTGCTATTCTTAATTTTTCAACTAATTCACAAGTCAGATGTGTATAGTGAATGTATGTGTATGTTTTGACTAAAAATGTTTGCTCTGAACAAGAAATTTTCTCATCGGCAGCTGGTGTAGAGTCATATGAAAACATTCTGCAAACAATCAATTCTTAATCAGCAACTCTAATCATGGCAAAGATGAAACTGTGCATGCTTCTGATAGTCACTATTGGTTTTGGACTGCACTATGAGCAAACCTTGTCCTTGCCATTATTATACCAGATTATAGTAAACTTGCAGTTACTTCTGATGATAAGTTAGTTAAATAACGTTGTTATAATTCAGAATGACTATGTAAATGGTGTACCATTTGACTAAACCACAGCATTATACTTGAAGTCCAGTTTTCTTCCCTCCTTGTATTTCAGAATATTGTTATTTAAAATTGTTCTGAATGCCCAGTTTTTTTAACTGTATGCTTTGTTTTTTTACATACAATAGCAATTTACTGAAAGCATGCACACAAACATTAATCAAGCTAACTTAAATCATTTTATACTCACTTGCAGGGTATTTAATCCCTGTCTGTAGCTCTGCAAGTAAGTGCTAAATTCTGCCTGATAAAGGTTGATAGAGGAAAATAAATGTAGACAATGACTAGTCAGAAAGTCAGCACAATTCAGACTAAAATAGCATTTGCAGAATTTATTACTTTCCTTAGTTGAGGGCTGCCATGCAAACATAGTACAAATATGCAATTAATCCATTCGCATCATTTGACGACCAGGGCTCGCATACACTTTTTTGGCATATGAATCATATGATGAGCTCAGCTCACAATGCTGCATTGCTCTACATAACTACATGTAGTTTAGGTTCCTTCTCACAGATGTATTTGTATATGTTTTGAATGAAGTGTTGACATTTGATGTTTGCAATTTTCCCGTATGACCTCTCCAACTGTTTTTCAACAAAAGAAAAATAATTTTATTCTTCCTGCACTCGCGTCAGTAGCCATCATAGCTGCAAAACAAATCCGTATGACTGATGAGGAGGGTTTAAGAAAACTGATACAAAGTGTATTAGAGAGCGATAGGCCAAACAACTGAGATAGAAAATGATCTAAGGGATGTCTGGAGGAGAGAAGTGGAAATGACCATGCAAACTGAGGTGTTAAGAAGTCTAAAGGCTAGTACTACACGTGTGATTCTACGGAGATGAGGGAAAGGCCAGCGAGCGAGAAGTGGCAGTGAATGGTCAAGGTCAAATGATGTCACCATTGAAAAGGATTTCCCCAAGCTTAAGATGATGCCATAAGCGAGACAGCTGGCCTGTAGAAGTGGGCCAAGGTCAACAAGTGTATATGAGGAAGGCACTGAGTCTAGAGCATCCAGTGTTTTGTCAACACAGTGGGGGCAGTGTATTACAACTGCAAGAGGCTGGCAGTGAAATAATGGTTTATCGGCCAGAAGAATGTGTCCATGAGGCAGATCAGAGAGAGTTGAGAAGCAGGGGAAGATTGCAAGAGTTCGGATTTAGAGCCTGCTCCAAATGGCAAAGAGGGGAAGGGTTGTAAATTTGGGGTTTTGGAATTGCGAGGGTTTGGTGAAAGCTTTAAGTTACGGACATATTTATGAATTATTGCGAAAAGTTCAGTTGTTAGCAGTAGCAGAAACATGGGTTGATGGCCAATTAATGTTCAGGGCTTTGAGTTTCTAAGTAAAAGTGGTAAAAGGAAAAGTAAAGGAGGTAGGATATCTGGAGGTATAGGCTTGTTGGTGAGTGACGAGATCTGAAATTAGCAGTTTAATGTGGGGGGGGGGGCATGCGAGGGAGAAGAGAACAATGAGTGTTGGTCAAGGCATAGTAAAGATAAAAGTTGTGAATGAAGACTGTTTAAGGTTAGTGGAATTTTGTGAGAACAGTGAGCTGGTTATTTTGTATGGGTGTTGCAGGATGATGTAACAGATGAATTTACCTTTTCAAATTCATTGGGACAAAGTGTAGTAGACTATGTAATTTGTAGTAGTGAAGTATTATATAGAGAGTGTAAGTTTAAAGTTTTAAATCTGGCTGGCACTAGTGTTCACTTTCCATTAGAATTGTTTTGGAGAGTGGAAAAGGATATTAGTACAATCTTTATGTAGAGGTCCTTTAGTAAATAAGTGTACTTATCAAATGGATTACGGTGGTATACCCAATAATGGCCAGGGCCAAAAGTGGTAGCCGTCAGTGTATTGATCTTAGCACTGGATAAAATATCTATATGTATCTAGAGAGTGATGGTGAAAGTGGTGATTTTTCCTAATATGAAACGGAGACTGAAAAAAATACTAGTGACAATGACAATGAATCTAGTGCAGAAAGCAGCAAGGAAAATAATTATGAAACCAGTGATGATGCACCAGACCCTTTGAAACACATTTGTATTACGACGCAGAAAAAGCAGTGTGACTGGAATTGGACTAAAACTGATATTAACACTATTCTCTACCCTTTTACTGCAAATAGTGGTGTTTCTAAAACTTACTGAATAAGCATGTGTTACAGATGCCATCTGCACTTTCAATTGTTTCGGAATACATGAAACCATTCTTTGACAAAATGTGTTACGAAACTAATGCTTACACAACAAGGCAGTTGAACAATCTGACAGAAAAATGTTGAAAGATAATGAAAAATAGTCTAATATTATGGCAGAAAGGCCTATATTGTTATTTTGATGTCTCAAGTGTGAAAATTGCATATTCAATTGTACTGGAGCAAAAACCGATGCCTTGACACCCCAATTGTAAGTAAAAAAAGATGATGTTGCTCTTCAATGGAGGATTCTTTTGAAGTCTATCACACACAATAACAGTACTCGGTCAACAGTATTGGTGAGTTTATGCTTTTAATATTGTGCGCACAAATTTTCAGCAAAAAAACTTGTATTGGTTGATTTTAAATGATTTTTTAAGCATTAAGCTGTTGCCATCCTCACTGCTAGGGGATTAAAATTTGATTTCTTAGTTAGTTGAGTAGGCATTTAAATATGATGCGATTGTGTAACACAATTTTTTTTAAATTTACAGTGATAGCAATGAAAATTATAATGTTAAACACCTATAGAAAACATCAAATTAATGAAAATCAACTTTAAATAATATAATGTGTTTGAATCATAACCCAACAAAATAACACATACCAAATCAAATTATTAAGTATTTGCTATAAAAGAATTATTTAATGCAGTTAAAATAAAGAAATGCATAAAAATTTCAATAAATTTGTAGAGTTAGTACCTATATTAGGATGAATACAAATGATTTTTCAGGATTAGGATGCTGTTTCACTGAAATATGTTTACAGACTGCAATCTTTAGCTTTTGAACAAATTATTTCAACAATTCATGCTATTAAATTTATATGTATGGTTGTGAAACCTTGTATTTAGTCGACTCCAGCTCAATGAAAATTCAGTTTCATTGTATAAGCTTCTCTTTATGTTTATTTGCCTAGTGGTATACCCTTAATGCATTTTGTGATCATGTAATTTTAAACCCTAATGGTTCCATGATTTGGAAGTTTGAAAAATTTGACTACTGAAAATAATAAAAGGAATTATGGAAAATGCTTAAGTTGCTTCAAAACAGCAAAGTATTGTTAGCATGTCTAAATATTGCATGGCATTCAGTACCTCAGTGATTTACAGTGATCTAATGCATTAATTTTAAGCAGGGTTTGAATTGAAGTGGGAAGCCAGAGAATTTCCTTCCCTGTGAATTCCTTTTGCCAAGATTTTTCTTGATTTTAAGTTAAAGAATAGACCATATGTAGACAACAAATTCCCCTTCTGCATTTCTATGAATTCAAGCACTGAACCCAGTACCACCAAATCACAGGGATGAAGTTGACCTCGGTGGCATGGTTGGTCAAGTGCTGCCTTTTTGTTCCTGAGGTTGCAGGTTCAATCCTAGCCAAGGTCAGTGGCATTTTAAGTGTGCTTAAATGCGACAGCCTAATGCCAGTAGATTTACTGGTATCTAAAAGAACTCCTGATGGACAAAATTCTGGGACACCAGCAATGACTATAGGCCTTAGATGCAGAACCCCATCATTAAGAAACCATAAATTATTATTGGAGGGATGAACTACACAATGCATAAACATTAGAAATGTATATTACGAGGCATATTCCAAAACTAAGGTCCAGTGAACAGTATGTAATGGATGGTAGGCCTGAATGACGTTACACACCTGCAGCACTCTACCGATTCCTGAGGAATATACCGCAGTGTTGGTGTGGTGCAGTAGGCATTTGCCAGTCAGTGAGAGCAGATTGCAATGCCTGCGACAATCATAGATCCTGCCAGTTGTGAAGTGCATGGTGTGATTAGATTTTTGCTGGCAAAAGGATCGTCAGCTTTGGACATCCATCGTGAATTATGCCTCATGCATGGACCGGATATAATGAGTGACAAACAGTTTTGACACTGTGTTGAGAATTTCGAAATGGCTGCACAAATGTGCATGATAAACAGCGGAGTGGTAGGCCCAGTATTTGGACCGACGACATCGTTGAGCAAGTGTACCAAAAACTTTGAAGTGATCAGCATTTGACGATTAGTGGTCTGGCTGATGAATTCCCAAATTGTTCTCAAACGTTACTTTACAGGATTGTCACTGAACAGCTTGAATATCGGAAACTTTTTGCAAGGTGGGTGCCAAAACTGCTCACTGATCAGCACAAAAAGCAACGAATGCATAGTACACGACAGTTTTTGGAGCACTATAGACAAGTTGGAGATGGTTTGTTTTCCTGCATTGTTACGGGCAACGAGACATGGATAACGTACACCAGTGCAGAATTGAAACAACAGTCAATGCAGTGGCACTGTTCTGGTTCATCCAAACCAAAAAAGTGTAAGCAATTGCCGTACATGAATCGCAAAATGATGGCTACCATGTTTTGGGACAAAAAGGGCTTCCTTTTGATTGATTTCATGGACCATGGGTCAACAATTACAGCTGACGTGTACTGTGCAACACTTACCAAGCTGAGATGTGCAATCCAAAATTGACGGCACAGGAAACTGTCGTCTGGTAACATTCCTTCTGCATGACAACACACGCCCACACACCGCTACCAAAACCAAAGAAAAGATTCAAGAGTTTCATTGGGAACTCTTTGACCACCCTCCGTACAGTCCTGACCTGGCACTAAGCGACTATTTTCTCTTCTTGCATTTGAAATGGTGGCTGGGTGGACAACAATTTCAAACCGACGAACTCAAGATGAGCACTATCAACTGGTTCAAGTATCAGGCGGCAGAATACTATGCCGAGGGGTTAAAGAAGCTGATGCAGCGCTACAGCAAGTGTATTGATGTGAATGGCAATTATGTGGAAAAATAAAGTATATATGTAGGCACATATTACTGTCAACAAAAGCCTTGTCTCATGGGCAATGTTGTTATGACCAAACAGACCTTAGTTTTGGTATACACCTCGTACTTTCTTAGCTTTTGTGTATTTATTTAATGTGTGCTGTGTTTCTAGGTCCAGAGGAGACAAGAATGTTGGGGATTCCATCATATAAGAGGAAAGGTATGTTGCATAGATAAGAAATTATGTTTGAAGTGACAGTTATTTTCTGGAAAAAATTTAATTTTGCTCATTTTGTGTAACATTTTGTTTTTCTCAGGAAAAGCAAAAGCATATGCTGGGAGCAATGCATAGGAGCAGCTGGCCAAAGAAAAGATAGAGCTGGTGCAACTGAAAAGGCAGCTGGTGCTCAAAGAGCACAAGCTTATAATTCAGCAGATGTGTGAGCTTAATGAGCTGGGAAAAATGAAATTGGAGCTGGAAATTGAATTGTTGAAAAAGAACCAATAAATTTCATGGGTAAACCCAGGAGTTCCTAAAATACACATTAATTAAAGTATTCCTCACATGATTATTATATTGCACAACCTCTCTTGCATGAGGTACATTTATAGCTAGCTGTGCTGCATTTTCTAAGTGCTGCTCCGGTGCTGGCAGGTTATATATTCTGTATGAGGGTGGTTCAGTAAGTACCCATGTTAGGAAGATGGCCATGTTTTCAAACACAAATTATTTATTTCTGAGCATAGTCCCCTTTTAGGGATATACACTTCTCTCAACGTTCCTGACAATTTAACCCCCCCTCCCCCACCCAAAAGAATAGGAATTGTCGAGCTCTGAAAAATACACTTCAACCTCAACGATGATCTCCTCATTTAATCTAAATTTTGTTCATGCAAGCCATTTCTTCCTGTTTGAGAACAAGAAGAAATTGCTGGGAACCAGGTCAGGCGAATATGGGGGTGCAGCAATTCATGAAGTTTGGCAGCAACAGCTCCAGATGAATGTGCTGGTGCATTGTAATGGTGAAACAACACTTCCTTTTTTGCCAAAAGGGACCGTGTCTTCTCTACTTGTTGAATCGCTCCAATAACTCACTGTAGTATTGTCCAGTGATTGTTTTCCCTTTTCTAAGAAGTCAATGGGTGTGACACCCTTCGCATCCCAAAAAATCATCACTATCACTTTTCCGGCCAGTGGGACTGTCTTTGCCTTCTTTGGAGCAGATTCACCAGAAGCAACCCATTATTTTGATCGTTGCTTGGTTTCCAGAGTATAATTATGAATCCAGGTCTCATCAGCGATGACAACTCGGATTTCACTTAGATTGCTCAAAGCACAGCTTGGAAGTTGAGAAGTGCACCTGCTTGTTGTCCACTGTGAGCAATTGCAACACCCATCGGGCCGACAGCTTTTTCATCTCCAACTTATCATGCAAAATATGAATTGCCGTTCCTGTTGACACACCTATGGCCTCTGCCAATTTGCAAACTTCCGTTCAGTAATCAGTGAGAATCATATCATATAGACTTTTTCAATAGTTTCCTCAGTAACCACATCTGCCAGGTGTCTGGGCGCTCCTCATCAAAAATGAATGTTTGACTACGTTTATAGTCGGAACTAATATCTAACTGTTGTCATAGATGGCGAAAGGTCCCTATAAACAGCATCCAATTTCGCTTTTATCTCCTCTTAAGTTTTCCCATCTAAAAGTAAAAAGTGAATCACTGAAGAATACTGCACTTCTTCCATTTTAGCGAAAACACATTAAACAACTAACTGAAATGCCTGCCAAATCCAAACTAACTTATGAATCAGTACCAAATTTGTTTTGGCATTGTCTAACAATGACAGTACATGATGGTAACACCAACTTTCCATAGCAACACGATCTATTTTGAAACATGCATACTGATTGGACCATCCTCGTATTACTGCAGCATATGTTATGGACAGCAGCTGTAGCCACTGTAATGCTTAAATGTAGGCACTTTGCTTAAATATAAGCGAATGTCTGTTGAAAGTATCGGAAGTCTTCCTTTCCATACACGTAGCATCTATTGACACAATTCCTTGCTCTTGTAAGGGATTCATTGAACAAATACTCTTCATGGGAGTTAAGGTTGGCAAAAGGCATTATTAAATATGGCTTGTTGGGGTAGCTGCTATCTCCAGTAATCAAGCTACCATAATTTATAATGCCACTTTCAAATCGAGCTCTCAGGGAAGAATTTACAAAGATTGTTGAATCATGTGGTGGTCCTGGCCACCTAGCCACAGTATCTGAGATTTTCAAATCTGGCACTAAATATTGTTTGGACGTTTATGGAAAAAATTCTTTGATCTTTCGAAAAACCTCTGCATTTTCTCCTCCTGTAACAAGCAGAAAGAAATCATGCCACATATTCAGTAAACACTTGATTCAGATTTAATGTAAACATTTTTTTATGACAGAAACATATATTTTTTTGAAAAAGTATATGTATAGGATGTATGTGCAGTCATTGGAAGTGAGTTCATTTGGAATTTTCTCTTACCTGTATTAAGGATGGCAGAACATGTTTTCAGTGCTGCTGTGAATTCAATAAGGAAATTTGATGTTTCAGCAACTTTCATCAGGAACAAAATATTTATACAAGTGAATTAAAAAAAGGTATCTTAAAATGAAAAATTGTTACAGTTTTCAAGAAGCAAACTCGGGCCTTCAGCCTAAGAATATTTTTGTTGACTATTGAACCAAATTATTTGAAAAATACCCTGATTTTTCAGCATTTTGTATGATGAGTGTTAAACCTTATTCTTAACATGTTCATACTCATTTATGCATGCAGCTTGATAATATTTAGTCGCACAACCTAAAGCTTTATTCATGCTATTATGTTAAATGCATAAAACGTTCCTACCTCTCCCTTTCACTTTCTCATCATCTGTCCCCATTTCAATCTTTCAGCCCATCCCTCTTTCTGTCTCTCTCCCTCATTCCCCACCACATTTGTGTACAAACTATATATCATAATTTCAGAGACGTTAATACTTGTAGAAAAACCTTTTTCTGGGATAAATACAAATTGCAGCATAAAACCTATGACATACCTTATTAGCAATATATTTTTTTACTTTATGCAACAAAACAATACCTAACACACTTTAATATTAAAGCAGGTAAATTACTTTGTATCTCTTGTATTGACTATACATGATTGCAGTAAAGGTAATACGAGTGGTTACTGCAATATTGCCCTTTATACAGGACATTCAAGCTAAACTAAATAAGCAGTATAGACTTCATTGCTTTATGCTGTTGAACAAGGAAACAGTCTGTGAAACTACTTTCAATGGTGCTATTTGTCACGTCAGTATCATTTGATTTTCTAATACCTGGCTTTATTTTAAAACTAGATAATTTTTACTGCTTCATTTAGATCTAAAGTACATTATCTATTAATATTAATTGCATTCCTTACATAATGTGTGAACATAAGCCAAAACAAAACTTTGCAGCTTGTTTAGGAACAGATTAATTTTGATCCCTTATTAATTATAATATAAGGTATGAAAAGAACTTACTGAATTATTAATTATTTTGATTGTATTTCTTTATATATATATTTTTTTTTAATTTGACAAAAAAAAGATGTGTAGTTAAAATAGGTAATAACTTGGACTGCATTCTTTAAGTAATGTTTGAAAGTATCCTCCTTAACTACAATTTTGATTGCTTAAAATATAAGGTTTGGATTTGGACATTTCTCAAAGAAATGGTATGTACCCATTAAAGCAAGTGACTGATTTTGGTATTGTGTAAATAATTGGTTTGGAACATCTTTCTGAATTACTGATTTCATTGTATCAATTATTTGTCTAAAAATCAAAATTTAAGCATAAATTCTTGCATTATTTCTGTATAAATTTGTTTCAAAACACAAGTTGTCCCTTTGGTTGGTGCAAAATCAAAGAAGTCCACAGATTTTCAAAATTCAATTAGCAACTGTGCCTTTAACTAAAGAGTGAGATTTTTTCCACTTATCCTATTTTTCTATATTCAGAATCTTAATGAATGCCCATACTTAAATTATAAATTACTATAAAACTATACTCAATATTAGCTTTTGGCTTTGTAAAATTTGTATTTGTTAACTAATTGCATTTTAAAGAGTTACTCAGTTGATAAACACATAGTAGGTAACCAACCCCTGCATTGAACTGCATCTGTATCTTCACAAAGGTTGCTAGATTTTCTAAATTAAAAAGGCACTTTACCTACAATTGTGAGTACAGATATTTGTAATATTCATAAACATTACAATTACAATACCATAAAGACAAGCAATTATCAAGCTTGAAAGTAAAAGTTTTTTGGTTATTATGTTCACTTTTGAATGCATTATATAGTGATGATGAGGCCTTTGTAATCAATGGGTGGGATTATATTGAAATTTTCCCAAGTCACATTTTCATAAGAGTTACTAGAGGTTCTGTTTGAATTAAGTTAGAGAACGTATTTTGATATCCATCTGTTTTTCATGAGCGAAAATATTCTTTCTACAAGTGCATTAGAGCTTGGGGCACTGAATGTAGGGCCTACTACTTTACAAATGTTTAGAACATATGTTCACACATAAGCAAAATATAGAATCAGATTTCAAACATCACCATATGCTTTGTTAACACTTGCAAATATAACACCGTTATTAGAAAACTCTTCATAACCTCATCAATACATGCTCATTCATGTAACTTGAATACTATAGCTAAAATACCCAATGATATCAAACTATTTCAAACATGTTCCATTAATTTGCCTTGTATTAGTGAAGATACAAAAATACTTCTCAAAGCATGAGGCACTCCAGTTAAGTGATTAATTGGGGAGAAAATCCTTGCCCAAACACAGGAGTACCTATCTGGCAATCCTGTACTTCATGCATGCCATTTCCTATTGAAAGTACATAATGCTTTCTTAGCTACACATGAAATCTAGAAGCATATTTTATAACCGAGCTAATTAAACTGAATTTTCGCCCCTAACTGCATTTAGAGTAAGGTATTTTTTATTTTTTTCCAAAATCAAATTCAGATATTACAGCCAGGAGACTACAGCAGCTAAGATAAATGTGAAGAAGGGAGCAAAAATTTGGTAATTTTCATTCATAATATGTGTGCATGGAACCAGTGGCGGCTCGTGACCTGTTGCAATGGGTGTGCAGTTTGTTACATGCTCTCTTCCTGACACACGCACGCACACACGCACACAATGCAAAAAAGAAAAGTTGACTCACCAAAAATCTCTTACAGCTTCCAGTCTCTTTCACTGTTTCACATCAGCTTACAGGACATGGCGATGCATGAAGTCCATTCGACACTCCTTTTTAGTTGCAAACTTGTCCATTACTCTCTCATTGAAGTCTGAAATATCCCTTACAAGGCTTTTCTCTATTGACAACATGGCTAGAGCAGCCAGGCGTTCTTCTGACATCGTGGACCGAAGGAAGGTTTTTATGCGCTTTAAACTTGAAAAACATCTTTCAGCTTCACTAGTTGACATTGGCACTGTTACAAGTATTTTCAGTAATTTAGAAACCTCACTGAACATTTTCTCTAGATTATTTTCCACAATAAACCCTAAAAGATCTACAGCACCCGATACATTTCTGAATTCTCTGCGCATGTACATCAATTGCAACTCCGTTCGTAATCTGGTCGTGTCTATGAATGGAAATGCTTCAGTTAAGGTATGCATGTATTTCTCTGGATACGTTTTGTTGTATTCGTCAAATCTTTCGGAAATTAAGAGATTTGACGTGACAAGATGATTGTGAAATGAAAACCTCTCCTTTGCTTGTGGCAGAATCACGTCACACACCTCTTTCGCTGCAAATTTTCTTGACAAATGGTCAACCTTACGTCGTTTTATAGCCTCTGCTGAATAACATGGGTTCTCGGCTATATCATCAATCTTTCGTCTAACTTCCTTTATTGCGCTTTCAAATGTTTCAATGGCAGATTTTGCAAATACTGCATCAATGGATCGTCTTTGGAACTGATTAGATAGCACATCCACATGTGGCATTATAATGAATATTTCTAGCCAGAACAAGAAGTGTGGCTGTATCAGTTTAAGGCGCAGTCCTCTAGCCTGAACTATTGTGTTGCTTTGTTTACTGCTTCTGTCTATGGTCTCTAAACATTCGGTAATTAATTCCTTATGCTTGAAAACTGTTTGCACTAATCGGGATTTGAAATTCCATCTTATTGTTGAAACTCCAGGTATCCTCCTACCTACAATCTCATCCAAAACACGAACTCGTTGCGGAGAATTAGAAAAAAATGCAGGAATTTCATTTAAGTCCGCGAAAAATATTTGAACTTCCGTATTTTGACTTGCTGCTTGCGCCATAATTAAATTCAGTTTGTGTGCATAGCAATGGATGTAGTGAGCGAAAGGGTAATCTTTCTTCACCAATTCTTGTACACCAGCATGCTGCCCACTCATAACATTTGCGCCGTCGTAACTGAGACACGACTTTGTTTTTTTCAGTTTCAGATACCACCATTGAGAGCGCGTTTTTTATACATAGGGAGAGAGCGTTCGCATCTTGTCCATCTGGATTTAAAAATGTCCAGAATCTTTCCACTGGCTTACCATTTGGTAGGAGGTAACGAAACACAACCACCATTTGAAAAAGAGATGAAATATCAGATGTTTTGTCTGCAATTACCGCAATATAGTCTGCTTTAGAAATTTCTCTTTTAATTTCTTCCTGGCATACATCAAGCATGCACTGCAACAGATCATTCTGTATTTCTTTCGACGTTCCTCGAAAAAGGCTGGCCTGCTTGAGATGATCTTTCACCGCGGAATCTAATTCTGCGGTGAAGTTTATCAGTCCACGAAACACTTCAGGGTTCAATGAACTTTGACTTTCATCATGTCCCCTGAGAGCTAACTCGAATGCTCCGCAGAATTTTATGCAATTAATTATCTGCGACAAGACATATCTGTTCATAGTAACTTCCCCATTGTGTTTTTCCACATTATGCCTAAAACACTGTCTAACTGCTGAGATATATTATATTTTCCCAAAACATTTAGTTCTAATTCGCAATTCATATGGCAATTGAGCTCTCAGGTTTTGCCATTTTTTGTTTTAAATGACCAATATCACCACAACCACTATTTGTCCAGGTGCCATTTCTCTCACTCGCAAACAATAAACATGGAAAACAGAAGAGCCGGTTAGTTGCTTCACAAACACATATCCACGAGCAACTTTTATACACACTTTCGTTAAACTTTCTTGTAACGATCTTCCCTTTACAATTAGTCACTTGAACTAAATCGATTGGTGGCAGCAGTCTGCCTTCGTTTTTAATTTGCAGCTTTTCTTCTAAGGATAAATCCGAAAGGTTTATCTCTTTTAGTTTCGCAACGCTATTCATTTCCACACTTACACAGATTCAAATCATCTGCTATGGGCCAATTCAAATGCATACCAATTGCCACCAGGACACAAACATAACAAACAAAAATGAAAACACCCTAAGAAATTAACTAACCCAAACTGAAATATTTACCTTATTATATTATGCAGAATAATTATATGCATTTATAATGGTTTAATCAAAATAGATGTAATGTGTTTGCAGCATTAACATAACTCTCACGTTAATACAGAAAATGGCTAAATTGTGCTTAGAAACGTAAAGTTGGCTAAGTGTGTAGCAGGTTTATCGCAACTTCTGCTAGACAACAGCGAGGGAAATGTTCGTAGCAAGGGAAGCAGAGAAGGAAATGAAGTTATACGGGAACGCAGTGCCCTTACGCCATAACAATCGCATCTCTTGGGCTTGTCAATTACACTGCGTTAACTCGCCGTACTTTCAAATACAAGCGTTGCCCCCCTCTCGCCATAAAGCTTCCTTCGCCAGTTGCAAAATCTTGTTTGTGCGTCTCTACAGCTCGTTGACCAAATGCACTGGTGTTTGGTAAAGAAGGCGCGGGGAGTTTAAATAAGCTCTTCATACAGAAGAAAGTTTGACATTTGCCCTTCTTGTATACATACCTATAGAGGCATATGCTTATTCAGATACAGGGGAAAATTAGTGGGTGTGCATTTGCGAGTATGCGATCACCCAAGAACAGCCACTGCATGGAAATGCATATTGTAAAGTAGGTACATACCAGGTGAAAAATTCTGACATGCATACACTCTAATGCCCCAATGACAAAGAAATCTGGGCCATTCTGTAAAACTTTTCTCTGGTGTTAGTCCTCTGCTCTGAAGTTATGCGAAATTCCACAAATCTTTCACTCAAAAGGGCAATGTGATGGGAAACATTTTCTGTCACTCCACTTGGCATAGATTTTGATACACCAAGAAATCTCCTATCATAATTAACATGTATCCTGTGACTTATAACCTCAATGTAAACAACAGCATTGTCTCAGGCATCAGAGCCGTTGTTCCTGAGAAAAAAGACATTTTATACTACAAAACTTACATTCTACTAGTTAAATGTACAATATTGACTGTCAGCTTCATTTATTCCATTCACCAATTAGTTGGATGTTTCATTTGATTGCCAAAAGAATGTTTGCCAGTTCTTTGCTTAACCTGAATTTTTGATAAAATTCAGTGTTACGCCACATATTAAAATGTTTTAGGCATAATCATGTTCTCCTCTGTCTCCTGTTTATTAGTCTTGAAGCTAAAATATTATGTATTTATTCATCGTTAATATCATCTTCATCAGTAAACATAGCGCTAACAACTAAAAGTTGCAAAGCCTCAGCTTAAACTGTGCCTTTCTTGCACTTAAGCCTCTCACCAGTTAAACTAAGCTTACCCTCTCTCCAGCACACTGTGAAGCCCAGGTGTTGCTTAATCTTTCACTTAACCAGCACGTGAGTTTAAGCTAAGACTGTGAAACTGGCTCTGAGTGTCTTAAGTTGAGATCATTGTATGCACACATAACAATACTACTTTTGGACCACTGTTGTGTTTTGCTTGAATATTTCCAAATAATATCCACCCTAGGACTGCTTCTTGTATGACTGGAAGCCCTGGTACATTTAATCTGCCTTCTAACAATAAATCAAGGAATAAGTCTGCAACAATCAACACATCTATTGAACTCAGTACATTGAAGTTTGGGTCTACAAGCTCTAAATTGTCAGGAATGTTCCATGCTTTGCTTTCTGCATGTCTGATAGGCAAGTTACCTATTATTCTTGGAAGAATAAAACATGTGACTTGTGAAGTGAAGTCATTGACTCATCAATAAATCTGTATTGTCACATTTTGTGAGGTTAAAGTGTTAATTCTGCTTATTAGAATTAAATTGTTCATGCACTTAAGCTTTAGGCACTGAACATAAGCTTTGCATATAAGATTTGTCTGTGACATTGAATCTAACAATGCTCTACAAAGCTGTAAATTGCCACTATTATCCCATACCTAAAGCACTGCTGTGGACAATACTTGACCTTGTAAATCTTGCTTATAAACACAAAACTAAAGTGTTTATGCATCTACCAGGCGTGTCAAGGCCACATCGCATCATTCCCATTCTAACTACTCTCCCTCCTATGCAAACACAGTTGACTTGTCACAGCTGATATGTGAATGTTGCACTAACAATGAGTTATCAACAATATTAAGCTTTGTCAGCTTTTCTAGAATTAACTTATTATTTTATTTTCACACGTTTGAATAAGTTTATACACTAGAGACCTGTTCATTAAAATAATTATAATTTGAAGGGGAAGGAAAAGGAAAAAATACAAAAAATGACGTAGTGGACAATATCTTCACTGCATTCTTCATAACTGGAACTGTCATTGCTATCTTCACGTAAATTTATCACAATGTTGTAAATGCATTCATCTCATCCTTCCTTCGTGAAGCCTTCCTCTTGCAATCACTCTATGTGGGCAATGCATTTCTGCCAATCTTCTATTATCGTATATTTAATGGCATCCTCCAGTAATTTTTCGTTGTCCTCTGTGGTGTAATGGTTACCATGCTAGCCTCTAGTTCCTGAGGTTGTGGGTTCAAACCCGGTGGGGGCGATGGATTTTTTGGGTGAAAATCCTTAGCATGGCTTCCTTCGGAAGGGAAGTAAAGCCGGTGATCCATGTCGTAGATTTATGTCACATTAAAGAACCTCAAGCCTGATAGAGACCTCTGAGCAAAATTTCCGGTCTTTCACGCCCAATATAGAATGGGATGCTAAGAACCACAGCAGTTAAAGAGCATCCATAAATAAAACTAAATTTAATTTATCAATTCCAGTAATTTCCTCACATCTTTGATTTTGAATGCATAATTCTTGTCTGCTACCTCTGTTTTTATTTAGGCCCATATGAGCTGAACAGGGTTATATTGACAGTGATGTGGAGGAAGCCATATTACTTCATGTCCCATTTCTGCATCCAGATCATCAAGCTCGTATCTCCTATAGTTGCTGCTGTGTTGTCTAACAATGCAAAGCAATTCAGCTGTTGTATGGTGTAAGATTATGAAATCTATTCTTGCTTCAATGCCATGATAAAATTTCAGCTTTCCTAGAATTTGTATTAGGGATATTTTCTTTCAGCATAGAGTGATAGCTCATATTGTCCATCACTATCACACATCCTTTCAGTCTCCGAAGGAGATCGGTAAACCATTCCTTAAACACTACATTATTCATCTCTTGAGGATAATCACCACCACGTTTTGACTGAAACACTAAATCTGAAACCATATTTGACCAATATGGCATGGCAGATTATAATACATGATCCTTTACCTAATGGAATCATTAGACAACCATTTCTTTTAGAATCCTGCCAGATAAAACTTTTAGCATGGTTTTGGTTTGCCTAAGTTATGTCAATGTAAATAATAGGACAAGAGTGGTCTTCTTTCTTTGTCATGCATTGTTCTTTAAAATGAGACCCTAGCCACAACAATATTTCCATCAAAAATCACCACCCAACATTACATTTTTTGTATCTAAAGCCAAGTTTTCTCAAAATGTAAAGAAATAATACCCCCTGTATTGTCTTATTTTGTCTTTGAAAACCACTTTACATTTTTTAGGCATAGGACATTCACCATAATAAAACTCCTGTACTGAACAATGGAGTGTATCTTTCTGGAAATCATCTAATTCAGTGACAAGTTTTAGACATGTAATATTTTTTCTTGGAGAGGAAAAGTGTGGCACTGAGGCCTCTACATTTTCATTTGCACTTTTCTAGACTTCCTCACATATATGTTTCATGTTCTTACACACACTTGACACACCTCTGCAGTTATTGACTGTCTGTGGTTCTGTGTTGTACATTTACAGCACATAAAAGAACCTCAAGCCTGATAAAGAGGGCTCTGAGCAAAATTTCTGGTCTTTTCATGCCCAATATAGAATGGGATGCTAAGAATCAATATAGTTAAAAAGCATCCATAAATAAACAATTTAATTTTAAGTTATTTTTTGCATATCTCTAAAAAAAATCACAAACCTTTTCTTGGCAGTTTTCCAGAGCTTTAAAAAAGTTGTACACTTTATACATAATGTCTTTCAACTGTTGTATAATGCCACTCAAATTTCATGTCAATATGCACAAGTATATTACTCATAAATTCACACACAATTATTATTAGAGAAAATTCTAATGACACCACTACAGAAGGGAAGACTGGTGTGCTGGGAGAGGGAAAAAGCATTGGAGACGAGTGGTCAAGTGAGGTGCGAAGTGCGGGATGAATGTCCTTGAGCCACCTGGTCAGAGTGAAAAGACCATAGCTGTGAGTGGTACTAAGTTTTGCTGTCTTCTGAACTTGTTACTGAACTTAATTCCTTATTATTGCTCCTTTGACTAGGTTCATCAATCATACTGTCAATAAGATGTCCTCTTTCTAGGCAGTTAAAACATAACTTATTCTTACAAACTAAGACTTGTCTTTTAGTAACATCATCATTCTTAAATGATTTGCAATTATATAAAGCAGCCATGGCAAAACTGTGCTTCGCAAGTTAATTTGCGCTTCAGTTGACTTGCGCACTACCTCTCCGTAGCTTCTCCCACTCCTCCTCCTCGTGTCAGCGTGGTCAGTACTACGTCAAACAGTGGCGGTTCGCAATGGCGCTTGCAAAGCAACGTTCAAAGAGCAGAAAATTTCATCTGAGTGGGAGGAGAATTCTTCTTTGAGGATGGTGACAATGCAAAATGCTTAATATGTTCCAAAGTATTAACGTGGAATAATGCAATTCAACATGAAATGCCATTACAATGCTTATCATCCCGAATATGCAAAGTTGCAAGGTAAGTTGAGCCTGTAATTATTATTATTATTATTATTATTATTATTATTATTATTATTATTATTATTATTATTATTATTAAAGATTTTATTTAATGATATTTTAATTCTTATGTAAGTTAAGGTCAGATTGCTAATTTTGAATATGTTCACAGGACGTGAAAGAACACAAGAAATTTTGAAATTGAAGAAAACAATGGACCTAAACCAACTACAAACACTCAAACCACAGCAGAGAAAAGAAATCACGCTAGTTATATTGTAGCCTGGGAGATTGCAAAGAACTTAAGACATTTCAGTAAGGAGAATTTATTAAAACATGTTTAATAAAAATTGCTGAGATTTTATGTCCTCAAGAGGTTCATAATTTCCAGTTTTGCATATTTCCCGACAAACCATTGCAAAGAAAGTTGAAGTACTTTCTGCCGACGTAACAAGGCAGATGAATTTGAAAATGGCTGACTTTGTGAAGTTTTCTCTTGCACTGGACGAGAGTACAGATGTAACTGACATGGCCCAATTGGCCATTTTCATTCAAGGTGTTGATAAAGAACTAAATGTTGAAGAGTATTTGCTCGATTTAGTCCCTCTAAAAGGCAGTACTACTGGTGAGGAGATATTTAAAGCCCTAGAAATTAGTATTGAAAGACGTTTACAGTGGTCAAAATTAGTATCAGTTGTAACAGACGAGCAAAGGCTATGGTTGGGGAAAAAAGTGGGTTGATTGGCAGATTAAAACATTTTTCCAGTGATAAAGGTATTTCGAGCAATTTTTATGCTTGGCATTGTCTGTTGCATCAAGAAGCACTTTGTGCCAAGTCAGTTACACTACAATCAGTGATGTATTGTGTTGTGAACACTGTGAACAAAATAAAAGGAAGTGCTTTGAAACACTGACAGTTTCGAAATATACTTAAAAATATGGGAGAATCATCTGAAGATATCGAGTATTTGTGTGATGTTAGATGGCTTAGCAGAGGCGCAATGTTACATTGGTTCTTCGATCTCAGAGATGTAATCGCCGAATTCATGAAAGAAAAGGAATTTATTTTAACTTTACATTTACAGTATTCCCACATGCTTTAACGTCACTTTAGTCTAATTTTGTTGTTTTCTTATTTTAGGGAATGGAAATTCAGGAATTAAATAACGAGGCTGGGTCTGCGACTTAGCTTTCTTATGCAATATATGTTCGCATTTAAACAAGCTGAATTTTGCATTGCAAGGACGCAATCAATATATTGTTGATATGTACAGTTTGGTGCAGGTGTTCGTAAACTCACTTTCACTTTCACTTGAAAGAGGGACAGTTATATTATTTTCCATGTTTAAATTCCCTTTCATATGTCTCCTCAGATAAATTCAGTGTTTACATTAGCATTCTCTTAACACTTAAAAGTGAATTTTGTGATCCCAGATTTCATGATTTCAGGGTTTTGAAAGATGATATACCAGTGTATGTCAATCCATTACAGGCAGATATAAGGAAGGCGAGAATCGATTTACAAGAGGAGCTAATTCATTTACAGTCTGACGAAATCATGAAAGTCAGATGCAAAGATTTAATAGGAGTGGAATTATTTAAAATCTTATGCGACAACACATATCCGAAGCTTCAATCATATGCAATTTCCATGGAAGCAATGTTCGGTACAACGTACGTCTGTGAACAGTTCTTTTCCATGATGAAATTAGTAAAAAGCAAATGTAGATCCCGCCTGATGGACGAACATCTTCATGACCAGTTATGTCTAGCTGTAAACAACATAATTCCCGATTTCGAATCTCTCGTAAACGACACCGTAAAAGCTTAATTTACTTTAAATACAGAGTACAGGACGCCACTGAATCAGTTCGTTGTGTACCACTACCCCGTCCGCCTTCCAAATTCTCCCCCTTCCATAGCTTTGTTATCCAGGTTGTATCAAGGTGCCTTGGGGCAGGCTTACAGTCTCGCCATGCATGATATAAAGCATGCTTTTGCTGACACCTTAGAAAACCTTGTTAACAAAGTAAATAATTCTTCGGAAGTTAGTAGCTTCGTAGCTGGGGTGTGAAGTTCCCATTTCATTCTAGAGATAGAGTCTAATGTATTGAAAACTAATTGCAGTACAACTGCTTCCATAATTGAGCTACCTGTAATATTGTGTGTTTCTAGTATAATTGAATGATCCTTAACTGAATTGATTAGTGACTTCAAATCTCGGGCAGACTCCTTACTAAGTACACTAGCTTTTAACAATGTTTTTAAGCATTTGCTAACAATTAATCTTTACCATGCAATTGAACCATGCAATTAATGCAGCCATGTAGCATGACAATTTTCATCAGATATAGGAAATATTTGTACTGCTAGGAGTGATTCTGTCTTTAGAGATGAATTAAAATAATGAAACTTCTGAACATTTGTTAACATTTTATTATTGGGAATCATAGCTGCAAAGGTGTCATGATATTCCACCCATATTGTATAATCACTGCCAAAAACTTGAACATTTATTGGTGGGGGGGTAATCTTATCTTTTGTTTTGCTTTAGCTAAATTTGAATTAGTTGCAGAATGCCTTGATACATTATTATTATTATTATTATTATTATTATAATAATAATAATAATAATAATAATAATAATAAGTTTCTAGCGATGGTTTAATTTTTGCCACAATTCCCCAATATGTGGATTCTTGTGGTAATCTGCATACTCGTCACCATTCTTCTGTCTGATTGAGTGCCCTCAGATTCATTGTATATTTTATTTGCAGTTTCTAGCCTGCCTCTTAGTAGCTCTAAGGTTTGCATGTTATCATATTGCTCAGCAAATGCCTAAATACATGTTAGACTGCCTTTCAATGTGCCTCATTTCCGTTTTAGCAAAGCCAAATTTAAAGTCTCCATGATTAATGCAACAAAGAGGAAGCATAAAAGGAAATGCCAGATGTTACACATGCCTTGTATCTGATGAATGATGTCGCTACAATCCCTCTTAAAAGAATCTGGGCCATAATTCCAGAGAATGAGTCGCATACACATTGTTAGTTCATCCCTAGACAGTAGAGGGCAGTGCAGAGTCAGAGCGCTTATCTGTAACCTTCAGGCTACTGACCATTTTTTGACTTCTACACTCTACATTGCTACTTAACGCCATTACTGTATAGGATAGTAGTCTGCACTGATAGAAACTTAATATAAGAAACAATGTTTTTGTATAAACAATCACTTGTTTTTAAATTTGAAGGGGGATCAAGGAAACAAGAACTGTGCACTTTTAGCACAGGGCACTTGGACATTTGAAATATGTCAGATGACACATTTGCTAATTTAACTAAGGATAATAATTGCGGCTAGGATGCTTCTTTTTAGCAAGTGTTACAACTAAATTGTGTTTAAATACGTATAAAATTAAATTACATAATGGTCATATTGACTTTTTGCTCTTAACAAACAAATGTTAAAAGTTACGATAGTGATGGAAGTAATTTAAGAGCGCACTACTCCAGGGTTTAACCCTTTATCTTGCACTTATGAAAAGAATGAAGCAAAACATTTTTTGGGATAGGGAATGAAGCAAATAAGTTCTCCTCAACACTTTGTATGGTTTTTAAATATTTCAATTGTTTTTATAAGGAATGCAGTATGTTGCTCAAGAGCAGCATTACCATACAAAGACTAGCCAGAATGCTTCACTATCACTTATTACTTTGTGTGAAAGGACCTAAAATAATTCTTCTTGGGAACAAAACGTATTTCTTGCATAAAGCACATGATAAACTGATGTTGCTTGTGAGCAACATTACCACATAAAGGGTTAATAGCAGCCTCACAGGTTAATAACAGCGTGTTTTACTTTCTAAGCTTCCATGAGTGGAAATGATATGAAGTATACGACAGACGTAAAAGCGATGTTTTGCTTACATTTATAATCAGCTGTTCGATTACAAATGAATATTTGGTTTATGCCTGTAAAATGAGAGAACTTCAATTAATTAAGCAATTCTATCGTATACTTTTCGAATATTTTAAAACACTATTGATCTGAAACAAGCTTGTTGATTTAGGTAGAATCTTGAAAGAAAGAAAGAAAGAAATAAATGGAACATCTGTCAGTATTCAAACCTCTGTATTTCAGTTTCAGAAGCCAGCACTTTACCAAAGAGCTACTGTGGTGTCGAACTTGCATATTAATACATTTCATGCTCAAGAGACTTACTTTTAGACTATTTCAGGTGCTTGAAATTAATAAGGAGCACTAGAAACATCTGATTGTCTCTTTTCTAGAACTAATCCATCTACTAGGAAGGCCAGGGACCCATGAATCGAATATTTGGTATGTTCCCAAATTTCCCCCCACTTTACTTCTTGTGCAGTAAGAGTTTAGAAGCACATCACCAAATTACGCTCTATAGTGCTTGTTCTCAGTCAAATTAATGAAGCAATATACTTTACTCTTTCGTTCAACCAGAATTGTTTTATGCTTGCCATTAACTCTTCCTTACTCTTCGGTGAATATGAAATAAACATAATTAAAGGTCTAAAAAGTTCTCCTCCAGTCGGGAACTGAACCCGGAATCCTAATTTCATAAGCCAACACTCTAACCATTACTCCAAAGAAATAATCACATTAACTGTTCTAAATTCCTTATGGTTTGTTATAAACTGGTATGGTGAAATCAGAAGACCTTAATATCCTGTGACATTGTCATCACTTTGTATTGACCTACAAACTAGCAATCACCAAATGAGGAATAGGGCATGTTAAGCAATATACATGGACAGTATTGGAAACCCACACTCTAACAAAACTCCTTTCACAATGCCATACACAAGCAAAGTAACCAGGGGGCACATTGTAGGAACGTGGCCGCACAGCAGCTCAAATATGACAAGCAGTTGGGCATGCAAAAGAGACTGTGCGGTTATGGGTGTAAAGGTTTCAGAAGGAGGGTGAAGAGGGCCTTAAGACAAAGCAAAAAGCAAGGAAGGCCAAAGAAGACCACGGCAGAGGACGACAGAGCTATTCTAAAGTCTGCAATGAGAATCCCTTCCTTTCAGTGACAAGAATAACAAGAAGTTTAAATCTCTCAAAGGGTGCTGAGACAGTCCATTGATGATTCCATGCTGTTGGCATATTGTGGGCCTGCGAGAAAGGGTGGACTTAAGCAAGAACACAGGGAAGCTTGTGTGGCCTTCTGCCTCCAGCATCTGCTAAAAAGTCAAGACTTCTGGGAAGTGGTAATATGGTCTGACAAAAAAGTGTTTTTGTCAGACAAGATGGGAGACTGTCTTTGTGGCAACCTGACAACACTCGCTTCAACCCTAAACATGTTGTCATTGCACAGAGTGACAGGATCAGCTTAGCTGTATGGGGCTTAATGAGTGCTGGTGGAGTAGGGGAGCTTTTGAAGTCTCTTCTAACATGGACTCCTAGGAATACGTTGTAGCCCTGGAAGAATGCGTGCTCCCAATGGTGCGATCTATCTACCCAGAGGAGGAAATGCCTGTGATACATTTCATGCACGACAACAGTGTGCACACATTCCGGACCACAGAGGCAGCACCCAGACATTTCAGTTTCGGAATGGCCTGTGAAGTCTCTGGACCTTAATAATCCAGTTTAGAACGTCTAGGCATTAATGGTTTGGGACTGGAAACATCAAGAATGCACCAAAGAGGCACTGAGAGGACATGTCTGGAAGAGCATGAGGAGACGACCTGAAATTTTCAGCCCTTTAGTTTCTTCATTGCCCTAGGAGATTAAATGAGGTGATTGAAAATAACAAAGTCACCCAAAAATGTTGTTTATTATTATTATTATTGTTGTTGTTGCTGCTGCTGCATTTATTGTAAACACATTGCTATTGCACTTCACATTTGGTGGATTTGTGTTAAGGAAAATATGTTTAATTTCTATAAATATATACAGTTTTGTTTTTGTGCTACTAGTGCTATTAAAGTGATATCCTTGATGTTAATCTTTGTATTTTACACAGTTTACTGACTCTGTAAGCTATTGTAGTCAAAAGGAACGTTAAATGCTATAAATAAATAGAAAGAGTTTAACTTTTATTTAATTCACAATTATGATAATGGTACTAAATAATAACAACTTTATTATATTATTATGGAAAACATTCGAGATCAATGCCAGGATACGAGCCACAGATCCTTGGCTTTCCATGCTGACACTTTGCCACTGAGCTGTTGCGGTCACCTGCCACCAACACTACCTAATCTAATGCACCTGATTCTATCTCTAACCCTTGTCTACACACCAATAAATTCTTTCCACTTTTCCAAGAAGGGACTGCCAAATGTGACAAAGCATGTGTTTAGGTCTAACACACAATGTAAATGAGAAAATGTTATAATCAATTGTGATAAAACAGTAAAGTGAAAGTGGCAAACTGCTGCTGCTGCTGCTGCATTGATATGTCAAATTACTTATATAATAACATCTACAATGAGCAAATATATACTTATAAAAGGCACAGAGGCAGCTTATGTAGCTTAAAAAAAAAATACAAATCCTATCCCCAGACTTGAACATATGACCTCTGCATTGCCAAACCATAATGCTCTCCTTTGCACCAAAGCGTACAGGGCTAAAACTGTGCTTATTTTTGCATTTGATGTCTCTGGCACCCCGTTTCTCCTCTCCCACACTTACGTTGAAAGATTCAACAAAGTACATGGAACAGCCACGTGTGTTTATGGCCCCCAGATACATTTGAGAGACAGTGTACCTCACAGTTTGCTTGTAATCTGGAATTTGTCTGCTGCATGAAGACCACACTGCATCACCATAAACACAAGTCAAAATTAAACTCACTTTTCACTGTAAAAACCCAATGTCATATCAGATATTCAGTTGGAGGAGCATAAAATGTTGTATAATTTATTTGTTGTTTTGTCAATACACATGCAGGATTGCTGTAGAATCACAATACAGTTCATCTGACAGTTGCCTGCTACCCTCCATCTTTGTCAGTTCTGCCAACACAAACTTGACTCCCACACTGCACAGTAGAGGGCAAGCTGTTGCTCCACCACAAATGTCCACCATCTACAATGAATGCATTACCCACTAAACATTGTTCATAACACCAAATTTCCCTCTGATGTTAAACATTCTTATCTTGTACTATTTTTGGTATGATTTTGACAAAACTGATTACACATGGGTTTTAGAATCTGGAAAAAATGATAAGCTTTGCTATCAGTTTCAAAACTTCCATAATTCTTATTTTGAACCCCTTAAATACAAATCAAAACTCTCTGATCTATCAAGAAAAAATATATTGCTTACACTGTATGACCCACTGAAAATTACAGGCTACATTACAACTTTCAAAAACTACATGAACCATATATGCACCCCCCTCACTAGAAATCTGTACTGTATAATCCATCTTCACATAATATTTACAATAAAAAACTGCCCTTACCTTTCTTTTCAACTTCTGAAATACAAAACTGCAGAGTTTGACCAATGAGAATAAAATTTGGACACCTATGCTCTAGTTACCAGCAAATATATTGGCTACTCATGACCAAATACTACCCTTATCCTTATTTTTGCCATTTACATATTTTCACTGTTTGACTTATATAGATAAATAAGCATTAAATTGAGTTTTATTTATGGACGCTCTTTAACTACTACGGTCCTTAGCATCCCATTCTATATTGGGCGTGAAAGACCAGAAATTTTGCTCAGAGGCCTCTTTATCAGGCTTGAGGTTCTTTTATGTGCCATAAATCTTTGACATGGGTTCACTGGCTTTACTTCCCTTCCAAAGGAAGCCATGTTAAGGATTTTTACGCTCAAAAAAATTCATTGACCTCCGCCAGATTTGAACCTACGACCATGGCAACTAAGGTCCTCCCTAGATCCGGAGGACGACATATATATAGAAATTTTGTACTCAAGCCGTAGGACGCTACAAAATGGCCCTTAAAATTCTCATAACTTACCTCTATCCATATTTTCAATGCCTAATGTACAGTAAAACTTTGCTTTGAACTGCACTTAACTGAAACCCAGCTTAACCAAAATTACAGAGGAGGAGGGAAGTGAAAAAAGAACTAGGAAAGAATGAACAAAAAATTGCAAGATGCACAAATTTGTGCTGGTAACATTCTTTTACCCCAACACTTAATTTCGGTAGTGGTACTTGGTATCTATTGTATGCAGTTTATCCTCACCCCTTACCCCACAGTCCAAGAAGTATTGCACTGTTATAACAAGTATTAACTGGTTGTACATGCATTCATTATGGAGGTCCACTGTTGTTTTACTGTTAGTGTTGGTCAGTGTGGTGTATTTGTGTTTAAGATATCTGTGAAAAGAAAGCATGTTGTAATAAGCATTGCACAGAAACTCGAAACCATTAGCGATATATTCAAAGCAATAGAGATAAGAAAGATTACAAATTTGCATTCAGATCTTAATAGGAAATATTGAATTACAGCTATATCAATAACACCAAACTTTTTGTTTTTAGGTTGCCTTGTGTTTTGTGGAGAAAACCAGTGAATCAGCAGAACAGATGCAATGCTTATCAAACAGTGACGTGATATAGCTGCTTGCAAGTGTTGCAACAACAAAGTTTAAAAAAAACTGTTGATTTTATGAAATAATCGCTGTAAATACTGTATGTAGTAGTGGTTTTTATTAAACATTATTACATGCATTCAGAATACAATTGTTTTCTTCCTTTCATTGCTGAAAATCATTACTATCGATTATCCGAAGAAATGTATCATCCAAAATGTCTCTGCCCCCTTTAGTTTGGTTAGGGTGTTCTATTGTGTATACATACTTGCCAACCTTTACAGTTTGCCCATAAAGTGTACAGGAGTGAAAGCCTTTTTATGACTTTACAATAAAGGTGGCATGTTTACAACTTTATGGGCAGTTTCAAACTGTAAATAGATTTTCACCTTGGTCATGATAAAGCATTAAATTCTATTGCATTATATTGTAACTTAAAGTTTAAGGCTGAATGTGTACAGGGTTAATTGTTATACAGTGCTATAATAGGCCAGAGCTTATGTGTGTGTGCACCTACCCTTCATCATGATCAATGTACCCCTTCACTGGATTGCAATAAAATGCATAGGATGCAGATTTAAAATTGATTGCACCATTAGTGACCTTTGGTAACTGATTGAGCAGTAAATGGTGCAAACATTCAGTAATGGACAACATGAATTATAAAGCCAACTCCCTCATATAAATTATTCACATTATATGGCTGTGGGATATAAGTGTCATGTTTTGTGACATTCTTTGTTTATGGTCCGTGTTATGAAATGTAAAATATGGACTAGAAATCTGTATTATAACCTAGGAGGTGGTCTTCCCCTTGCTGTAATACATATTTATTATGGTACAAGTAAGGATTTCAGCAGACAGAAAGAAGCAGTACTACCAGGTTTTCAAGGATTCTTGTGAAACAGAATTCTCTTCTATGTTAAACGTAATTTTTGTACATTTACTATACTGAAGATTTTACACATTCTAATTTTCATCTCATCACAAAATTATTACGCTTTGCTGGATGAAGGAAAGTTTTGTGGGCTTAATTTTCAGTCAATTGGCATGTATGTATACACCTGCACAATTTAACTGATTTTGACAACAATTTTTCACTTACACTGTTGTACTGGACTCAAACAATGGGAAATCTAAAAGTTTAAAATCTAGCCACTGCTCCCCAATTATTTTTAACCTCTTGCATCCAAATTAACATTATCTGAACTATCAGAACAAAACTTTGGAAACCTGTGTTTTAGGAACCAGAAGAGCTACCCCAGTTCTTTATTTTCAACCATTTAATTGCAAATCTAAGCTGTTAACCAGTTTTTATGAAACTTTGAACATTCATACACAGCAAATGTTGCAACTACATACAACTTTCAAAATCCTTCTCTAATCCTATTTTTCTGCTGCTTATTAAAAATGTACAGCTGTTTAACCCTTTTAAATAAAACATTTTGCACTTACATAGGACCTAACCATGCTTGCTGCAGTATTTGGTGTTGCCAAGCTAGCACTAGAAAACATAAACACACTACAGGTGAATCGACTGTAGAATCGTAAGCATTATGTTGATACGGGTTAGGCAACATGAATACAAAAAAATTATGCAGGAAAGTCAGTAAGGTTAATGTGAAGTAGTTAAAGGAAGGAATAAAGGCAGTCCAGGCAACATTGAAGTGTTAAAACTGAGGCTCAGGGCAGTACATGCTCTAAGCAGTGCTATGGCCACTATCTCCCTATCCTTGAATGTATTTTCAAGAGGTGAGATGATACAAATTTGATATTTAGAGGGAGAAAGTTTCTTGAATTACAAATTCAGATTAATAATTCACTTGAAACACTTATGGCATGGTTAACAAATAATAAACTAGTACTGAACACTAAAAAACTCAGTGGGAATGTATTTCAATACTTCCAATAATGATAATAGACCATTAGCAATTATAAATGTAAGCAATAATGTTATTAAGTATAATGAACAAACTAAGTTTTTAGGGATAATGACAGATGCCAAGTTGGAAACCACA
This sequence comes from Deroplatys truncata, assembly GCA_030765065.1. Taxonomy (NCBI): domain Eukaryota; kingdom Metazoa; phylum Arthropoda; class Insecta; order Mantodea; family Mantidae; genus Deroplatys; species Deroplatys truncata. The sequence goes on along the minus strand of CM060990.1, from coordinate 529,919,923 downwards.
CATCACCAACACAAAAAAACAGAATGTACAAGGCTCTTTATGCAATTAGAGTACCTGTTAAGAAACATATGTAATATAAAAGCTTTACCAGTTGTATATAGTGCATATGTGAAATCTATAATGTATGCTATTATTTTATGGGGTTGTAGTACAGAATTAATAAAAATGTTTCTCAAACAGAAACGCATAATAAAAACCATAACAAATATAAGGTCACACATTGTAAACCTTACTTCATTGACTTTGAAATGCTGACGGTGCCATGCATTTATATCTTAGAAACCACCTGTTTTATACATAAAAATATTCACCTGTATAATTATAACTCTGAAATTCATACTCATTTCACTTTTAATTGTAATTAGATTCATATAGAAAATAATAGAACTTCTAAGAAACATCAGTCAATTTTCCACATTGGAATTCTACTATACAACACAATAACAAAAAAAAAAAATACAAACCTAAATGCAAACGATTCAAGCATGTAGTAAAGAAATTCTTAATATCACACTGCTTCTACAGACAGGAGTTCCTTGAACACCTCAACAACTCCAGCAATAATTGTCAAAAGTGCAAACCATGTATTTGTAAATTATGCTCTGTGCAATGTAAATAATAGTGTGTTTTTCTTATATATCCAAGCTATGTAAATATATGTATTCTATTATTGTAACCAATACCTGATGAAACCTAATTCTGTAAAAGAATATTGTGGTGAATAAAGATGACTATGACTAATGCATCTGCAAATATTAAATTGAAGGCATCATCAAATAAAGTGTTGTGTGCTATGACTCAGTGCCTTACTTGCAAAGTTGAGTCAGCCTTAACAGAGCATCCATCTTGATTCATTCATAGGAAAACATGGGTGGATGTTAATATAAAAAGCATCATATTGTTTAAATTTTAGCATGTACGTGTACATTATAAAGCTGATTTATTTTCTCATTTCTGTCACTTAGCACCCTTAATAAAACAGATATGCTTCATAATAGTAACGTGATTTCTTAGATTTACTTTCATGGTTAGTCTCAAAATTGTGCATACAAAATTTAATTTTTATTTTTCTATCTAATTCCCTTTACTCATAAATATTCACAAGATGTGATTTCAAATTGTTAATACCATGATTTATCTGCTGAGACTGCTAAAAAGCAAGTTAGTGTAATTATGTTAGTCATGATGTTACAAACACTGCTTGAACTAATGAGAAACAAAGGAAGTAAATGCTAACAATTGGTCTGCAACCCAAGGGAAATAAATATAAACATACATTGGGGTGAACCCTCAAAGTTAGTATGCCCGATTGCTTTGTCATATTGTGAATAAAAGTTCATAATGCACATATATATTTAGTTGAAAAATATGCTATTAAGTTAAATATAAAGCACAATTGTGGTTTTGCTCAAAGTAACTCAAGAAAATATTAAGTTGGAAACATACGGGGATGCCGAAATTATGCCTATGCTAGCCTTAGTACTTTATCAATATTATGTTATTCTTTTTTCTGTATTAATTTAAATCTGTGAGGCAATCAGTGCTGCTCACTACATGGTAAGCATTCTTATGTATATCTTGCGAAGAACAGCATGCTAGACTTTGAACATGCAAGAGCGACTCTAGCCATATGCTTGCTACCTCCTGTGTATAAAATAAGTCGTTTAATTAATTGTTTTTGGTGAATCCATGTCAGATACTACTACAATCAAATATATGTTTGATTGTATTTAAATCACAATCTTACAATACATGTTAAAGGTAATTTTTATGTTCAAAAGAATGCAAATATGAAAAAACCAGAATTGCTTTTACTTAAATAAAAAATTAAAACAGCATGTTTACATGTCAGTATACAATTAAGGGTTTAGGGATCAAAATAAAAAGCTTTAAATAATTCAACTTTGTTTCAAAACTGTAACAGCTTAAAAGTTGGAAATTTTAGGAAGATGCAATAAATTTGAACATTTTCAGGTATGAAACTGTGATTCTTTGAATATTAAGATTTTTTATATAGCAGTGTTTGAACTTGTCTCAAAATACAAAGAATTTTATTTTGTTCAAGAAATGCATAGTCAATTTGGCCTGCATTTTGGATGATTTGAGATGAAATAGGCCATGTATGTTTTATATATACACAGGAGAGTTGCAATTCAGCAAGTGTAGCGAACGGATGTGTCAGCAAATAGCTCCATATACGTGACACAAAGGAAACATGGAGATATCTACGGAAATTTACCGAGCAAGAATTAGAGCATTTAATGCAAGATGTATAGACTACCAGGAGAAGAAAATTGAAGGAGATACATCAATGGTTATGCTGTTAGTGGTAGTGACCATACTGCTAATAATTGAAGGGATAGAAGTGAACCCAGGGCCTGGATCTTCAGAACAGAATGTGATGGGCTTACTGAAAAAAATGAACGAGGAGTTGATAGAGATCAGAAAAATGGAGAAAAGACTGGAATCCAAACTGGTGGAGAAAATAGACAAACTAAAAGAAACAATAAAAGGATTCGAAGAAGAATGCAAGAAGGAGCTTACAATACTAGAACAGAGAGTAACAAATTTGGAGAGAGAAGAGGAAAGGCATAGGAAGTTAAATATCATAATTTTTGGAGTAGCGGAAGAACAAGGAAAAAGAACATGGCAGCAAGTAGAAGAAATTATAGAAATGGAACTAGAGTTGCAGATACAAGATTTCGAAATAATTGATTCATTTCGATTAGGGAGAAGAAATTTGAACAACAGACCGATACTACTTAGCACCATGAATTTTAAAATGTTAGTCCTTTCAAATGCAAGAAAACTTAAAGGTACCAAAATATTTATAGAGCGGGACTTTGGGAAAAAAGAAAGAGAACAGAGAAAGATTTTGTTAAAGGAAATGAGGAAGGTCAAAGAAGAAGGAAAAAAAGCATGTGTTAGAGGACTGATACTTTGGATTGATGGAAGAAAATATGTCACGACTCACCAAGGAGAGGACATTGACGGGCAAAGAATTTTACATCAGCATTTGGCAAAACGAGAATCGGGCAGGGCAGCAAGAGAGGAGAAGCATCAAAAGGAGGAGGAGGAGGAGGGGCAACAGTGTGTGATGTCACCAAGGAAGGACATCATTCCTAGCAGTGAGCTAAAGGATGACTCAAAGAAATTCGCAGTAACAGCATCAGCAGGTCTAAGAATTCATGACGAGGCAACTGGATTGAGCATCATGTCATCACCAAGTGAAAATATAGTACAACTAGAAGATCAGTTGAGAGAAGACAAGGATTCATGGAGGACAAGAAAAAGAGGAAGAACAGACCAAGAATAGATCAGAGGCTGTATAGGGATCAGTGTTCTCGCTGTGTGTATGGAACATGGAGGGGCTGTGGAACAAAATTGTTAACGGAGAAATATTCCAAGTGTTAAAATTGGTTGATATATTGGCAGTAGTGGAAACTTGGTTAAATAAAGAGGCAAAGCTGACTATTATGATTATGAATTCTATGGCAAAGAAGGAGTGAGGGAGAAAGAGAAAGGGCAGATGTCGGGGAGAGTAGATATACTTGTGAAGAAGAATAAGAAAATAAAAGTCACTAGATGGAATAGTAAGAGGGATGGTATTCTGGTACATAATGGAAGTAAGAAAGTTGTGCTTAGGAGTAGCGTACAACCCACCAGGTGTTTTTTGTGATCAAAATGTGTTCAAGAAAGTGCAACAGGACATAGAAGAAATACAGGGTGAATATGTAGAAGTATATATAATAGTTGTAGGAGACCTTAATGCAAGGATAGGGGGAGACCAAGTCAGAATATGTGAAGTACAAAACAATATAAAGAATACAGCAGATATAGAAATTAGGAAGAGTAGAAATAAAATATGCAATTGCGAGGGAATGAAGTTGATCAACTTTTGTGAAATGAATAATGTGATTATGTGTGATGGATTAAAAGGTAGGGGTAAAGAAGGGGAGTTCACATTTACAAATAAAAATGGTCAAAGTGTGATAGATTATATACTATACTCAACAGAGTTAGATGCATACTCTGCAGATTTTGAAATCATGAACAATGGTTTTACTAGTTGTTACTTCCCATTAAAAGTAAGATTTAACATTAAAAGCCAGATTAAAAGAATAGAATCAGATAAAAACAGTAAAGAATTCAGAACATACAGATGGAGGGATAAAGATAGGGAAATATCTTGCAAAGAACTAGAGAAGGGAGTGGAAATAATAGGGTTAGCATAATCTAGAAAGGTTGATACAAAAGGGTGTGATAGAGGGAGCTAAGTTGTGAATGGAGCAGGTAATAAAAAAGGCAGGGTAGAAAATGAAGGAGAATAATACTTATTCACAAAATGGAGAAGGATGGTGTGATCACGAATGTTATGAGACAAAGAAAAAGGTAGAAGATCTAAAGAAATGGGAGTAGAGAGGAGAACAAAAAGATAAAGAAAAGTTTTGAATACAAAGATGGGGGGTATAAATGTCTATTGGAGACAAAAACGAAAGAATGGGGGATAAATTATTTACTAAAATGAAGTAGCAAAAAATCAGGATATGGAGACAATATGGAAGATGGTGAAACAGATATACGAGGGTTGGAACTTAAATAGTGGTAGCACTGCTGTAGAGATGCAATGCAACGGAATCCAATATTGTCGCTGATAGCACACGTTAGTTACATACCGACCTTACCTCAGAGCAAATGGACTCTACTTTCCCACTTCACCTGCGTGCGCACAGTCGAGAGAAAGAGAGAAACAGAGTCACTTGTGAGCTAGTGGTCTAACGTAGTGTTGTCACGATGTTTTCGAAACAGGAACAACGGAGTTGGATCAAGATTGAATGTGCCAGAGGTTGTACAGCACGACAGTGTCATCAAGGTCTTGCGGGGAATCTGCATTGCCTTACAGAACAGTGGCACGTTGGGTAAAAGCCTTCAATGATGGTCGGCAAACTGTGGCAGACATGCATCGGGCAGGTTGTCCTAGCATCAGTGAAGATGAAGTGCATGCTCTTGCCACGTTGCTGGACAGTGATCGACACCAGACGATTCTTGAGCTCGCCCAAGAAACCAGATTAGCGCATACAACTATGCTTCACATCCTGAAGGATTGCCTGGGCATGCGAAAAATTGCATCGCGATGGGTTCCGAATGATTTGACGAAATGCAGAAATGGTTGCATTACGATGCTGCTAGGGCGCATTTGGAGCACTAAGAGCGCGAAGGAGAGGCTTTATTACGCCATATGATAACACTGGATGAGACATGGGCCAAATCATATGAGCCAAAACTGAAACGTCAGTCGAACGAATGGCATCATTATGGATCGCCACGAAATTCAAAAGTTTCTCAGAGCCCCAGCAATGTGAAGGTTATGGTTATTCTCACGTATGACTGTGATGGTGTTATCCTAACGCATTACATTTCTCCACGGCAGACCGTCAATGTACAGTATTACCGTTCATTTTTGGAGCACCACCTGGACCAGCTGTGAGAAAGAAGCGGCAAAACTTTCTGCAGAATCCATCCATCATTTTGCACGACAATACTAGAATGCATACAGTGCAAGCTGTGGCTGATTTGTTCGGTCGATGGGACTGGGAAGTGCTGTACCATCCACCATACTCCCCTAACTTAAGTACTTGTGACTTTGATTTGATTCCGAAGATGAAGGAACCACCTCGTGGCATTCGCTTCAGAACTGTTCCAGAGATTCGTTAGACAGTAGACCTCTCCAGTCGCACTATCAACAGAACAGACTCTGCTAAAGGTATACTACGACTTCCACATCGCTGGCAATGGGTTATACACAACGCTGGTGACTACGTTGAAGGGCAGTAAAGGTTGCTAACATGTAACTCTTTTGTATCGGCTGTAAATAAATAGTTACCACTATTTAAGTTCCAACCCTCATATAAGAACAAAAGTTGGGGGAAGAACATACAGGTGGAAACATGGTGCAATTACTTTAAAGGTTTATACGAGGTGCAAACATTAGTCAAAGTTCAAGAGAGTTTCAAAGAATGAATACAGTGTATTGAGGATTTAGATAAAGAAATTAAGATAAATGAAGTAAAAACACAAATATCATTTTTCATTCATTCATTATCTGTTTACCTTCCTCTTATGTAGGACTTACATCCCCCAGGACTTACAGGCGGATGCCTGGGGTCAGAGGCCCGTCGAGGAGCAGACACTCATGGATCAGACAGAACATCCAGGATGGGGGATCAGCCCAATGCCTGGTATGGGATGAAGGAAGTAGATGAATCGAAATGTTGGTGAAATGGATTAAAGGAAAGGTGATGATGGAGCAGTTGGTGGAATGAATGGCGGGGGAAACCAGAGAACCCGGAGAAAACCCGCCCAGACGCCGCTTCGTCCACCACAAATCCCACATGCAGGTCCCTGGGATTGAACCCGGGCTGCCTCGGTGGGAGGCGAGCGGTCTAACCACTCGGCCACGGCGCCGCCCAAAAACACAAATATCAAAATTAAAAAATAACAAGGCCTGTGGAATCGATGGGTTACCAGGTGAATTCTGGAAAGCATGGTGCAAAAATGATAGACTGAAGTTAATAGTGAAATTGTTTAACTTAATACTTGAAAGGGGTAGAGTTCCAGAGAACTGGAAAAAGCAAATTGTATTACCAGTATATAAAGGCTAGGCAGATTTAGAGGATCCTACAAATTACAGAGGTATTACCCTTCTAGTAGTGATAGTTAAAGTATATACAAGGATACTAGCTGACAGAATGCAGAGATGGGCAGGGAGAGAGGGGAAGCTATCAGAATTCCAAGCAGGATTTAGAAAAGGAAGGAGAACAATAGATAATATATTAATCATAAAGACAATGGTGGATAAGTACTTAAGCATAAAAATGGTTAGGGTTTACATGAGTTTTATTGATCCAGAAAAAGCATTCGATACTTATCAACAGGGATGCACTATGGTTAAAACTAATTAAGAAAGGGGTGAATCATTTATAAAGCATTTATAAGTAAATAATGAGTGCTGTGTGAAAATAGCCAAGGGAAGAATTACTGAAGAGAATGCGAATAATTCAGGGCTTAGACAAGGATACAAACTTAGTCCAGTGTTATTTAACCTATTTATAGATGATATTATAGAAGGGATAAAAAAAATTAATAAGCATTCCCACTTATTAATAATAAGGAAATGCCAGGATTATTATAAGTAATAATGTAGAAGCGGTTGATAGTGAAGTATTTCAAATGAAAATGAACGAGGAGTAGGAAAACTCATTTACACTCTTCACTTAAGTAAAATTACCTGAACATGTTTCGAGAGTCTCTTGCTCTCATCGTCAGCTGCTGACCTACTGGCTGGTGGTTGTTTGATTGTCCTGTATCTGCCTGTGGTGGTATCTGGTGAGGGTTTGATGTATTTGCCGAGTTTGTCCTCTGCTGGGATATCAAAATTAATTGCAGTATTCTTGTTCTTCCAAATGTAGATTTTCTCCCAAGTGGATAGTTCCATAGTTTTTGAGACTTATTTTAACAGTTTGGCATCTGGGTCTATTTCATGGTTTTTCTCCCAAAAATGATTCGCAACAGCAGATTTTTCAATTTGTTTTTGGTGAATGTTCCTGTTCAAACCAATCAAAACGCAACACAGTTTCCGCAAATTTACATACCATCCACACTTTTAATCACAAATTTGGAAACATATTTAGAAAATTCCACGTAAAACTTGCACCGTATAACAAACACAGCATTAAAAACCTCCTAAGTTCAAAGTTGAAAGATCAAGTCCCTCCAGAACAAAAGTCCGGAATATACGCCATAGAATGCCTAGATTGCAACTTGAAATACATTGGGAAAACCAAAAGAAATATTGAAGCATGCAAAAAAGAACCCTTCAGGAACAGGATACCAGAAATGCAAATTGTGTGGCTAGAAAGGATATATAGCATAATGGTGGAAGCAAGGATGCTATCAACAGAGATATGTGGGCTGGAAAAAGAATGGGAAAATGTAGATACTGTACATAGGAAGTTTTGCAAAATAACTCTGGAATTGCCAAGAAGTTCACTGAATGGAGTAGCACAAGCAGAACTAGGGAAGGTGGGAGCAAAAGGTAAAATGGTAGAAAGGGCAATCAAATACTGGTTCAGAATAAAGCTACTAGAGGAAAATGAGATACTAAAGCAATGCTTGGTTGTACAGGAGAAAATGGGGGAAAAAAAACTTGGATGCACAAGATACAGACAACATTGAAAGAAATAGGAATGGGGGAAACGTGGGCAGAAAGAAACAATAAAAGTAAGGGTTTCTGGAGAGAAATTAGAACAAGAGTGGGAGATATTGAAAAGCAAGAAATTATAAGTAGTTCCAAGGAAAAAAGGTCATTAATAGATTATAAATATTTTAAAATGGAATGGGGAAAAGAAAGATACATCAAAGCTTGCAACAAAGAGGCCAGACTGGAGTATTCACAGGCGAGGACATGTGTAATGAATTTAAGTGGTTTAACACAGAGAAGAAGGGGGAGAGATGTACTAAATGTAATGGATTACATGACAATTTGCATTGTATTCTGGAATGGGACGATGCGGATAGAGGAAGAGAGAATTTAACACTAGAGAAATGGAAAAATTCACCTCTAGAGCTAAAAGTTAGGAAGATTTTTAATACAAGATCAAATTAATATATGGAGGAAGCAGGAAGGTATTTAGTATTTATTTAGGAAAAATAAGGTTAAATGGTTAAAAGAAATGTTAAGCAATTTGGAGAAAATGCGGAAAAGGGGTAACAAGGCAAAAGTAAATACTGGATACATTATACTTTCCCATTATATATGCAACAGAATGTTAAATATAGGGGAAGAGAAATAATAAGCAACTCCGTTGTATTGTGTATATTGTATAAATTGTATGCAAAGTTTAAAGCAGACAATAAACCATTCATTCATATACACAGGATGTTAGGGATATGAGTGCACAAATTTTTCATGCTGATAGATTCAAATATGACAAATGAAAATGTCCATATGAAAAATGCAGCTACTGTGAAAGGTAAAGGGGATAATTGAACAATCTGCACAATATGGCAACAGTAGGACTAAAGATAGAATGTTTTATTAATGTTGTTTCCGCTGCTATACATGCATTCACACCTACGACTACTGTTTACTAGTAAGGCAACTAGTCTGTTATCTTAGCTACTGCAGGTAAGAAGGGGAGGGATGGCTTTCTTTTGTACTATTTGTGCATTGTTCCCAAAAGTTGAGGTAATACGTATGCAAACGGGTTGTGTGAAATGATCTACCCACAAGAACAGTGTTTAGTCTGAAGATCAGAAATAAAGAATACTCAAATGCGAATTGTAAATAACATATTTAGAACCTATGCAAGTATCACATCCTTTTAGCCAATGTGCAATTTAAATGTCGAACTGCTGTACTGATGCGTCATACATAAAGCATATATTTTGCCCTGTTTGAAGAGGGACATCCTCCAAATGAGTGGGCAGTGTATTCTTAAGAAACTGCTTATAAGTTGCTCCAGTCAACCTTGTAGGTAATGTAACAGGATCTATCAGCTTATCTCAATTATTCCAGCCCAAATATTCTGTGAAAACTAGTGCTGGAAATGATGTAGTACTACATGGGAATTTTCAATAGCCTATATATGATTGTTGTGAAAATTCAAAACACCATTACATGTGAAACATGCTTCATCAGTCACCAACACCTGTGACGAAAAATTAGCATTATGCAGACACTGCTCTTTCAGCCATTGGCTAAATGCTGCTCTAGGCGGCTAATCTTTTCACTTAGATATTGCACTCTTTGGATATGATATGGACGAAGTAGTTGTTCCCTTAATGTTCTATGAACAATCCAATTTGATACACCAACGTTACTTGTAATACCACAGGTACTAGCACCTGGATCCTGTTCTATTAGATGCAAAATTGCTTCCTCCACCTGCAGTACTGCATTCGAGCATTGTGGATCCCAGTTTTCAGGATGCAGAATCATACTTCCTGATTCTCATACTCGCTGAGCTACTGCAGTAAATGACCTTGGATTTGGAATTCTCCTGTTAGGAAACTTATCCCTATACAAGTATTGGGCTTCACGTATGTTGCACTCAGTGTTGCCTTATGTAAGCAGCACATCCAGATACTCTTCATTTGATAACACTGCCATAGCTCTGAATGTTCTGTTTCAATTCACATAGGCATTCAACACATCTGAAACACTGAAGACCTGGCATGTGGGGCAGGTAGCAATGCAGGTAGGTAGTTGTGTCAACATGCCTGACCTTCCTCTGTAAACACATGCCACTATCGCGCAGTTGCCAAGCGTAACCCCATGAATTTATTTCAGCAGACACACAGGAAACTAATTATATAACATAAATTTGTGGCTGAATGACTCATTTTAACAGTAAACTATAAAGACATTAATGATTCATCTTTTGAAGCCCTACCTAACTATGCTAATTTCAGGAATAAAAGATATAGGGGTGTTGACATAGTGGTAGTCAAACTGTCAACACATTTTATTTTTTATTTATGAAACAATTTTCTAGAGAGAAGAAATGGAAGAAGAATTAATATTTCCATGTAACATCAAGGAACCGCTCTTTAAGTTTGTGCAGTCATACCCCTAACCTTGAGTGGGAGGGGTGAAGTTATCATTTAAACAAGGGAGAGTTCTCGATGAGTACATTGATCAAGTTTCAGCGCAATTCTATCTTTTACATATTTCAGAAAAATACTTAGAAAACAACAGATGTTTGGTAACCAAGTACTTTCCCATGCAGGTGGGTAAGCAATTCACACCTGAAGGGTAAGATGACTGCCCCAAGGTGAAATGTGCAGTTAGTTTTTGAAGGAAAACTGCATTGTGGAAATATTAACTTCTCTAGTTCTATTAAATTCTCAGCGCAGTTCTTTCAGGCAATTAGCAACAAAACTTCTAATGTTCAAAGAAAGCAACCGAAGCCAAAACTCTTGTTTCCTTTGAATGAAATGCATGATAGAAAATAAAGATTGTTTTAGCTGTGCATTAGCTTATACACACTAGCTTTTAACTTGCAGATATATAAAATAAAATGTTCGTTTAAATATTGAAACGGAACTTTGTGGCAACAATGCAAACTAATGTTCATTATTAAGTTTGTAAGTCAGTAGTAACTTTCATTATTACTTAGTAATTTTAAAGGTAATATTTAAAAAGCCTATTGATTTGATTATAAACTACTCAGTTGTCCAACATTGTCATACTGGGCCTGAACTCCTTCCAGTTGACTGTAAGTGCAGCATGAAAGTCTCTGATTAGGCATTCTGGCACATGACACCCAACACACATTACTTATTGGTCTGCAGCAACTTCTCTGTGATGGTCTTCTGTCTGTGTCATAGCAAATGCTCCCTTCTTGGCATGCTTATCAACTAAGCTGCTTCTGCATTCACTGCAATTGTCAACAGTATTTGTCGAGCATCAGGCACTTCTCTCTCTCTCTGCCTTGCACCCAGTCAGTGAAGAAGTATGAAGCCTTCTGGGTCATGAAGGGAGCTGAGAAGTTAATCAATGCCTTCTTCATTAGTTATTCTGTTGCCAGAGTGAATTCTCTAACCTGAAGTTCCTGGTTTCAAATCTTGAGGAACTTGCCTGAATAAGGGTTTTTTTCTGGGTTCTTTACTGTACCTCATAAGACAGATGCTGGGTATTAAACCCTGAGTTCATTGAAGTATCTGTTACACCCAAACATTTGCTGCCTCTGAATATCTGTGTTTTTAAAATGGATGTTAAATATTTGGGAAAAATGCTTATCCCATGCTGTTGCTGGGATTACAGGATCTCTGCTACCTGCCCCTGAAGACTGGTTGCCATCTCTGCAGCTTTTTCCTTGAATGGCCATTTGTTTTGTGCCACAATAACGAAAGGAATGTTTGTTCATTTACTAAACAGTTGGCCACTTTGTAAGGAGATACAGGCCTTGTCGGAAGGTCCTGAGACATATCATGCTCTTTTTCAGCACCTAGTTAATGGTTGTATTATCGTCAGCTCTCTGTCACATGTAACGGAGAAAAACAACATTAGCATTACTGCCATTGTTTAACAGAAGTGTATCAGAGGCAAGATTTTAAGTATTCAAACTTGATTCTAAAAACTGTAGTTGTGTTTTTCCCAATAGAATATTCCAAATATTCATTCACTGAATAGAACCAATATGATTGTAAGAATCGCATATTTCCACCTTCATATAAATTTCTCGTAGTAATAACCTTCAAGTACTCTGCTAGTGATTATATAATTTTAAGCTGTTATACAAATGATTCAAAAAGAAGATGCAGATATAAAATACTAATTTTTAATGAACAATAATAGATAGTGACACATATTATACATCACTGCATACAGGAAAGCTAAAGTTTTAAGCCCCCACCTAGTTCCATTCAATTCTCACAGTGGTGCTGTGGTTTGTTTACGAGAAAATGGCAACACTACAGGAAAAGTCATTTTGTGTGCTGTAGTATGCAAAGGGTGAATCCATTGCTTCAGTGCAGTGTGCATTTCATTGTAAGTGAAACAAAGAACTGCCCCATCATATACAGATTTACAATGCATGCAAGTAATTCGTAGAAGATGGTTGCATACGCAAAGGGAAAAGTACTGGTCACTCCCACATAACAAATGGTGCTCGTGTTGAATATATAAAATAAAACTTTGAACCTTCCTCTATCCAGTGATGTATCATATGTATATCTATTGTCACTCATTATAATTATATATTTAAACTCTGCTCCATTTTTAATAACCCTGTGTATGAAGGATATTTCAAATAGTTTAGTTTGATGAATGATTATATGTAACATATTCTCATCACACCTGTTATGTGAACGTACTTCAATAAGGCAAAAGACTTCAGAAGTAAAAAAAGTTTTTTTTATTTATGGGCACTCTTTAATTACTATGGTTCTTAGCACCCCATTCTATATTGGGGTGAAAGACCAAACATTTTGCTCAGAGGCCTCTTAATCAGGCTTGAGGTTCTTTTACATGCCATAAATCTATGACACAGGACCACCGGCTTTACTTCCCTTCCAAAGGAAGCCATGCTAAGAATTTTTATACTTGAAAAAAAATCCATCGCCCTCTGCCAGGTTTAAAACCACAACCTCGGGAACTAGAATCTAGCATAAGTAATCATCCCATCCTATTTTGGCAGCTTGACATGTGTTGTTTCATGTCCTGGTGGCTTTATCTTCAGATCTTGAAATATCCTGCCAACCATTTCTTCAATGAGGTCTTCTGTTTATTGATGTTGCCAGCGTCATCACTGGAGTCTGCTTTAGAATTTGTAGCACCTCCACTTCTAAAACATTGGTGTCCAAAAGAAACATTTAAATGCTTCTTCTTTTATGGCAGAGAATCGGGCTGTGCCCAGGATGACATAATAGAATTTATGTCACTCTCACTATTTGGTAACAACTCATTGACATTTACCTCACACTGTTGAAATATTCTAATAACATTTGATTATCTATGCCTGCTGCAAACATTTTGCAAGAACCACTTTCCATTTTCGTCAGGACTGAGTGATTGCTTAGTATTGTGTAAACCAGATCTATTGTTATAAATCTCCCTTTGGAAAGACACATGATAAAACCTTCCAAGGGTTTGCATTTTGTGACTACGTGATGATGCTTACAAGTACGTTTTTGCAACCTACATATTCAGCGATGGCACTGAACAGGGCATATTGGCAAAGCTGACCAGTATGGCTCTGGTACTTAAAATGATTGGCTGCTGATGCAACACTTAGCTCTAAAGGGCTAATATGAACATTGGTTTATAAATACAGCAATATAAATAACCTAGGAAAAATTTAAGTATAGAAAAGAAAATAGGCAATGGTATATTGTACATTTATTTATTATGTATGATAACAGCAAAACTGCATAATACTGCATTCACATTGGGTGCAAGTTCATCTAATACTGTACATAATAGTTGGATAATATGCTAATCTGGATTAATTTCATGTTTTCAGATTAAAATTCTTTAAAAATGGAGATCCAGAAGCTGTAAAATTTCGTGGAACTCGTGACCTGGCATCTCTTAGTGTGTTTATTAATGAACAGCTGGGTATTCAAGAGGTATGCAACTATTGAAGTATTCACTGTATATACATAATTCTTTTATATGCTACAAATACTACTATAGCATGCATGGGATACTGCTTAGTGCACCATACAGTCACTGTTTCTCTATTTATTGAATATAGTTTGTGTTTTCTTCAATCTGTATAAACTTGCTCCTAGCTACCTTTCCAACTTCTCCGTGGTTCCTTAATATTTTCCTTATAGTAATAACTTTTCCATTTAACTTTTTTTTTATTAAACCCTTCCATTGATCAACACCAGTGAGTGCTCACAGATTGCAAAGCTGTGAGGACACTAGAAGATAATTTTTCATCCAAAGCATGGTTTTATGTGACTGATTTTAATGTATGTTTAAGTACATCATGATAAAATATTTACAAATAAAATAGCACAGTCATGTATTAAGAACTTTTATGTAAATTGTATTGTACCCATTAAAATGTGCACTAAAATGTATCAGGATATGTGAAACTATATTAAGTAACTATTATACTGTGCTCATAAGTACAGGAGAAAGAATCATTTACTTTGAGACTTTTAAACCCCATAATGCTCACTTGCATTATTGATTTTTTTTTAATTCCACTTGAAATTTAAGGTAGTGCACTTTAGTACCAAACAAAGTTTGTTTCATCAGACCTACTTTAGTGTTAAGTCAATGTCTATGAAAATATTCTTCATAATATTCCATTCTTGACAATATTTAGGAAGATTTAGAACAAGGAAGTGGTTTTGTAAGTGGAGGTATGCACATTTCTTTACTTCTGTTAATACAAGATACATTTATTTACCTCATTTCCTTGACGTAAAATTGCAAGGCAAGCTTAAACTGAATGAGTCAGTAACTGGAATGCACAGGTATTACAGTAGCACTTTGCAGGTTATTTTAGCTAATTACTGTTGAATATTTACTTATAATGATTTGACAACCACCTTAAAGGTTCAAACCATTTAACCAGTGAAAACAATGGTTGAAACTTAAGTTTGGCCAGGGTCAAAGTTCAGTAGACAATCAAATTGTAAATCTCTTAGCACAATAAATAAAAAAAAATAAAATAAAATAACACATGCTTGTGATCACCATGTGAAACTAACAGGTGTGGATTGTAAATGTGGCAGCAAGAAAACATTTACCAAAATGAGCCATAGTAAGAAAGTCAGATATGCTTTACTCTGCGGCATACTGTGTTTTTCCAGTTGGTGAATGCACACTCATTAGCCACTTGTGGACCAAGATGATAGCAGGGACATAAACCGTACAACCTAACACAAACAATGTTAAGAAGATCATTATTTACCAGATTATGAAAGGAGGTTTTGAAAGTACCTGCCTTCATTCTCCACACATTTTTGGCACTTCTTCTGGAAATTATTCATCTCTTACTGTAGTTCACTTTAAGCAATCCCAACAGTTTCCTGCCAAATAGTATCTTTCAGTTCTTGTATGGTGTGCAGGTTCTTTTACACATCACAGATTTTAATTTACCTCAAGGATAATAATTGCAGGCAGATAAATTGTGAACCAAAAGTGTCACAAATCACTCTGTATGGCATGCTGATAGTGTGTCAAAGGTATTTTTTTAGGGGAGGGGTGTTGTGGAGGTGCATTTCATGTACAAATTCAGGTTTAACAGCACTCCAATAGCAAGTTTTTGAGTACACACAACCATGGAGGTTGAACCTGGCGTCATCCAAGAAGACTATTAAATATAGATCTATTTGTCCATTGCACACGTTTTCCAGAATCCACTCATAAAATGTCTGCTTACATACAGGATCACCTTGTTGAAAAGCATGTGCTTTTATTTTATGTGGCTTAAAGTGCAATAACTAAGTAGCCTTTTGCACAGATGCATATGAAATTCACACTTATGCAAGAGGATGAAGTGATTTTTTGGAGAATTTTCCAGTGACCAATGGCGTCCAATTTTTCTTTGGTGAAAAGCCTATGCTCTCTTGAAACCATATTTGAACTTACAAAAGTTGATTGAATTGTACGTAAAGACATCCTATGCTGTTGAAAATGCATGAACTATAATATACTTTACATACTGTACACTGGGCATATACACCTGTGGACAAATAGAATGAGTCATTCCCAGATTCCATGTGATGATCAGAGGGCTTCGTATACCTTCGTAACAGCTGTGTTCACAATGCACCTGCAGGAACTGTAGAATGGTTTGTGACGTGAGTGCAAAGGTCACCATATAACAGTGTTTCTTGGTGGTGACACTCATAAACTACTGAAAACAAAACATGGAACAACGTTTCATTGGCCGAGAGGTTAAGAAGGCATTGCTTGTGTTCATAAGCTCCTCAATTCAAATCTCTCATTAGTTATTATTTTTTGTGTTAATTTTATGACTGGATGTGTACAACATAATATTGCATTAATATAACTTAGGCATTTTAAGTTTTAGGCATACCTATGCACACAAAAACATAATTTTACTAAAACACTCATTTTAAATAACTAAAGAAGCAAATGCAACTAAACTATTATCCTCTAAAGCCAAAACACAAAAAATAAACAAAAATTAATATCTGGTGTATGAACCCTGAGCACGTATAACTGCCCTCAGTTTTCAGGTTATAGATGAAATTAAATCCCTGTGGTAATGTGGATGAGAAGATACAACATCCCAGGCTTCTTGAATTTGTGCCCAGAAGTCATCTTTTTCCTTCGCGCATCTGCAAGGAAATTCAAGCGCAGCTCCTTTATCGCCTCAGCCCATTTATATTCAATAGGGTTGAAATATGGTAAATAGGGAGGCCAGTCTATCACTGTGATACCCTGCCCCTCTGAGAACCAATTTGAAACCTTTCGACATATATGTACAGGATGATTGTCCTGTACGAATTCAACAATTCCATCAGGATATCTGATCCTCACAGAGAGAATCAAAATATTCTGAAGTATTACCGTGTATTGTGCACTGTTCAGTGTATCATCAAGCTGCCACAATGCACCTAGACCGCCCCTTGATATCCAACAAGATACAGATATGTGACCATGATGAACTTGTGAAGCCATGTATTTTGCATCAAAATAACTATTCTATTATGAACTTTAACAAATGCTGTGTATGAAGTGCAGTATATTGAAAATAAGTAGTCACTATGTGTTGATTAAACATTATTAACAGAAGAAAAAAAAGTGTATGCTACATGCTAGAAGCGAACCCGTGTTCTTAACCACAGAAGTACCCTATGCTTTGCCACAGCACTACAGATAAGAGATGTGGAAAGTAGCATGTTTAATAAAGCTGTAGAACAACTTGTTTCAGCAGCTACATAACTGTATTGTGTGTGAGGTAAACAAAGTGCTGTGCCGTCTAGGACTTAGAAAAATTTGGCTTTCAAGACATGACTCATTTTTTTGTCCATGGGTGTATATGGTCAGCAAGCACGCAGGCTTACTTGCTCCCCCACTCCTCCTACACATAACAAATAAGAGGGGAGCTTGCCTATAGGGAAAACACTGCACACTACAGAGTAAAGTATATCTGATTGGTCTATAGTAATGTTATTATTATTATTATTATTATTATTATTATTATTATAGTACAAATGTTATATTTTAAATTGCCTTGTAATCTAACATAAGGTGTGTTTTTCAAACTAAGTACTGTTAATATTTTGCTGCCTCAGTGCTGCAGTCACAATTTTGAACATGTGCAATCACTTCCTCCATTCATTAGGAAGCCAGATGCAGTTGTGAGCGGTCATCTTTTTGTGTTTTCCTGTTGTTAGAGCATTTCAAAATGTTCAAAATAATTAAATGACCCACCAACAGTGAATTCAGATCAGTGATTCGTTTTTTCAATGTGAGAATTGTGATGCCAGCAAACATTCATTGCCAATTGTGAGAGTTTTATGGGTAAACAATAATAAGTGACAATTTCTGGTCATACACAGCCAAACTCAAGATCTGATCATATCATTTGGTTGGGAACAATTCCACCACCCTCCCTATAGTCTGGATTTCACACCAAGCAGTTCTCATGTTTTTCTTCATCTGCTGAAATTCCTTGGTGGAAAACATTTCAATGATGATGATGATGATGGCGGTGGTGGTGGTGGTGTGAAAAAAGAAGTGCAGACTAGACTTCCATCGCAGGCGGCATCATTCTTTGACAAAAGCATACAAAAACTAGTTTCCTGTATGACAAGTACATGAATAATGGCGGCAATTATGTGGAGAAGTAGTATAAGGTGTAAGGTAATGAATGAATAATAAAATTATTGGAAAATAATGTTCTGTTATTTTTTAAAAAATTATCGGCACGTACTTTAAAAACACACCTTGTATCTGAGCTTCATTTAAAATCAATTCACTTATTGTAAAGTATATTTTAGGTTGGGCTGAGTTAATTTTTCTCACTTCTGTATATGTGATCGCAGTGAAGTTGAATTGCTTCAAAAGTCCCATGTAGGTGATAACAAGTGAAACACCTTAGACTCTATCAAAGTTTACCTTTCTTCCCTACACCCCTCTGCTCCATTTTGGCATTTCCTTACATTTGTTTCACCCCTAAAACTGCCTTCAAATTAGGATGCCTGCTAGCAGTGCTGCAAGTAAGAACCATAAGAAAGTCGTTTAGCTTCTCACACTTGGCAACACTGCCAGTTCAGCTGTAGAGACACTGTTTATGCTGGTATCTCCACTGGCCTAGCAGCGCTGCCAATAGATTACATGCTTATAAGTGCAATATCTCACATTCAGGCACCAGCTGTGATACCAGTTACCTCAGTACGCACGTCTCGCTTCTGCTTTGATTCTTTGTTATGCATTTCTTAATACAAAATGGAACATTTTAACACAGAAAAGTTCATTGTAGAAATACAGAACAAAGCTTTGATGTGGGACTCGTCATCTAATGACTACTCTAACTGCAAAATGAAGCAGAAATGCTGGGAAGGAGTAGTGGAAGTATTTGGAGGAGTGAACCTGGCAATTGCACAGAAAAAGGAACTTGGTAAGTTTGGAATATATTTATTCTGGTTCCAAGATAATTACACATGTCTGAACACACTTATCGCAGCCATAATAACAATATTTGTCTCCTGAATAAGGAGCTGTTAACTAAGATATATAAATATTTGGCCAGAGAAGTAGACCATCTTTACAAAAATGTTTAGCAAAATGATCTCTGAAAGAGATGATCTTCCCCCTTGTATTGCATTTATTTACTATGCATTATGTTCTCAAAACCTCTCACAGTTAAAGGGTCACTCCATGTGAAACAATGCGATAATTGGAAGGTTTTATTTCTCTGTATTGTTCCAAAAATAACTCTTAAAACAAATTGTGAATGTTTATTTTATTCATAACAGAGCATTTCAATCCTAAGGTTAAACAAAAAGCATAAAGGAAAAATATCTTGTTAATTGAAGTAAAATATGAAGTAATTTTCCTGTGATGGAAAGGGACATTGGACAAAACGGAAGTTTCCTCTGAATTAAAACAACTGGAGTTCTGTGAAACAATACAAATGTACTGTCTCATCATTTCAGTAATAAATAGCCATATATCAGGTATTAATATAAGAGATGGAGAATTACTTGGAAATCATCATTTTCTACTTATGTGACAGAATGAGACAGTTAGTGTGACAGAAAGGGACATGTATAAAATGAAAACTGCTGAAACTGCTTCTTTCATAAAATAATTACCATACTAGTGTTAATACGTTGCATTGTTTATCAGAACTCGCATGGTCATATATAAGTGATGTCCATACCAGGAAATGAAAATCTCTGGTGATTATCTACATCAGGAACTGGAAGTACTTTTGGTACATCAGAAATTGCAATCCATTAAATGCCATTACTTTTAAATGCAAATTCGAAATCTGTGTTAATTTTTCTCATGAAATTAATCTCACATTCAGTATTGTCAACTTTTAAGATTTGTCCTATGAAGGTTTTAGCCGTCTTTTTTGTCATAAACTTCACCACTACAAAAGCACCTACTTGAACATTTGAATTTCCTTCCATTGTTTCAATTTGCCAGTCATTGTCTTCTTCTGCCAGTCATAAAATCAAAGTTGAAACTTTTTCTGTATAAAACATGCTCTTTGTAAACCACATTATAAGGGGATACAACTTTAATATAGTGCTTAGAATGAGTATTAGGCATCACTCATTAGTATCAAATTGTGTCTTTTATTGATCCACTTCACATTTAAAACAAAATATCACCTCTACTGATTTTGTCACTTTCCTGGCACACCAGTAAAAAAAACTCAGTATTGGTAACCATGTGTTTTCCACCTAATACAGCATATCATACTAATCTCTTCAGTTCTTCACCAACACCATCAACACTGCCCTTCCCATGACCTGTAGCTAGAAAGTTCCATGTTAGCAGAACTTCAAACTCTTTCCAAAGTTAAATTACATAGAGAATAACGCTGTTTAAAGTGTTAATTTTTGAGAACTCTGGGTAAGTTTTCCTGATCTGAGAAACCAACCTTCAAAGGAATGTGTTGACAGCATACTTGTCATGTGATATTTTGTCACTGGCAATTGCATAACATAGTACTATTCCAGGACTTATCCAGGCAACAGCTGTGAAGATTGTGATCTGTTGGGAGTTCCAATATGCCAATTAGCTTTCATTTTGAAAACTGGCTGTGTAATTTTTGGCAAAATCAGTCTGCACTACAATTCCTTTGCCATCTAGAGCGTGTTTCTTCTCTTGGAAATATGTACACCGAGGTTTTGTCAGGAAGCAATATTTTAAAAGCTGGGGTATTTTTTCAATAAGTACTTCAAATGCATCACAGACAGTGTTCTCCTTCAGAACTTTTTCAATTTTTCCATCAATGGTATTTCAAACAATCCACGCTAATTCATCTGTGTCATCTGTTAAGGTATTATGCTGACTGAGTAGGTTTCTCATTCCATGACTATCACATGTGCTTGGCAAGCAGTTATCATTTTCAGAATTGCATACTAATGTACTGATTAGGTGTGATGATGTTTTAGGAATATCCTCCTTATATCCACACAGAGCAGTCTAAAGTAAATTGATGTTCTCTTGATAGTGACATGAGCAGCTGTAGTGAGGCATTTCACTTATTGGGTCGCAATGAAAAGAAATTCAATTTCCCACTTTCTTATCAAAGTTTTCCTTTTTTAATATCTGATATGCCTTTGCAATAGTGTATTTAAATCTCCTCTGAAATTTTTCTTTTTCTTCATTCTCTCTCACTGTCACAACATCCTTTTCACCAGGAGCTTGCAGTGAAATATAGTCCTTTTGATAAAATTTCTTAACTAAATCATTAATCTCACACAGGGCATTTTATAAGATATATGCCTACAGTTGGAAACGCATAACCTACGTATTTTAAAATATACAGTGCTTTTACAAAGGAAGTGTTTCTCAGAATCTAAATTAAAATAGCTATGTTGAACTTACTGATGCACAAAAGCTTTTCCCATTGTTATGTTTTTGTCTTATTTGAGGTTAGGGTGCTGTTGTGCATTTGTCACATAAAGTTCACTGATCATACATATCAGCATTGAATAAATATTAATTGCTTCAAAATAATTAGAGAGGTCCGAAGCTACATGGTAACTTGGTAAGGTTAACCAACTGTTTCAACAATGCATTGTAACCCGTGAATACACAAAACAAGAATACAAAATATACACTTTTTCTGTGACAGAATGGGACATTTAAACAATGATAATTTAAAGTTCCAATGTGAGATATAATATGAAGTTGCAGTGACCAATAAATTCATGTAAATCTAAGTAAAGAGTCTATATGTAAGTAAAAGCTATTAATTTTCAAAATTATTTAAAACTTACCCTTAAGAAACCTTTCTAAAATATAGTTGCCCAAACATTTCTTTCAACGTTTGTTGTCACCTTACAGTAAAGTCACAATAATAAAGAGGTAACAATGTTCCCACTTGTTGTTTATACAATTTCTCACAGTTAGGTATATTTTACTTCAAATAACACCTATCAACCTTGACTTATAATTGTCCATCTTGGTTTAATTTTTCATTGAATGACCCTAAAGTATCTTCATACTGAAATACTCTTTTCTGTACAGAATTATGCAAGACACAGGAAGCTTTTACAATGCCTTGCAAAATGTATGTTTACATTTAACAGTCATTGAAATATTCTCCATTTATTAGACAGAATGCCAGAGGTACACACTACCAACCGTCAAGCTCTTGACAACCTGTAGTTGAATATTTTCTTCTCATTATTTAGATTGTTCCCTCCATATGCACACATCAAATGCTCATGCATTTCAAAAGCCTCATCCTCTACTAACACATGGTAAAACCATCAATGGTTTTTTTGGCAGTGGTGAGGAGCCAGGTAAGTTAAAGGAATTTTGGATGAGGCTTTTGTAAAATTCTGTGTCTTTGAAAATCACCGAATCACAGCATTTTCCATAAGCACCAACATTTACAAATAGAAATTTATACTTAGAATCGCAAATAGCAAGCAGCACTATAGAGAAAAAATGTTTACAATTGAATAATTATCCTGATCCAGTAGGCTTGATGATCCTGATGTGCTCTCCATCAACCCCCAATACAGTAAGGGAAATTGGCAATTTTAAGCACATAATTTGTAATTTCCTCCAAAGTACCACACACACCTTTCTAGTTCTAGTTCGAAAAGGGGTGGATTTTATGCCCAAGCACTGCGACCTTAAGATCTATTGCGCATCCCCCCTTTCATCAGTTAAGTAGTCTGTTGCTCGATATGAACTTAACCAGACTGCTAACTGAGGCTTTCAATAGTTCATCTATCTTTGGAAAGCGATTGCCAAAAATACTTGCTCTTTGATTCGCAAGAGCAGGGCAATCACATAGTAGATGAATAACAGTCTCATCTCCTTCTAGACATCTACTACAGATAGGTTTGTTAAACAATCCCATTCTGTATAGATTAAACTTTAGGGCACAGTGTCCTGTAATGAATCCTTTGCCCATGCAAGCCTTCTTCTACTAAGACCGCGCAAGTATTTTGCCCGGCTGTTATCCAGGTCTGTAATAAACAACTTGGAATGTCTGCAACCCTCAATGGAGTTCCAGTATTTCTTATGTTCTGCTTGAGCCCAGCACTTAATAGCCTGTTTCACTGGTCTGTAGGACACTCCCAGTACAGGCTCCGGACCAAAAAATGGGATTTCACTGCCAATCTTGGCTGCTTCATCTGCTTTCTCATTGCCTGGTATACCTATGTGTCCTGGCACCCACATAAGTTGAACCTTATTGTGTTCAGCCAGTGTCATTAAGGATTCCCGGCATTCTGAGATGAGCTTTGATTTTATTGATGGTGATTCAAGTGCTTTAAGAGCAGCTTGACTGTCTGAGAGGATAAGAACACTTCTATTCTTATATCTCCTTTTAATACTTTCCATGACACTGGCTAGGATTGCATAAACCTCAGCCTGGAAAACTGTAGCTAAGGTACCAAGACTATAAGAAATCTTGGTGCCATTACTGTAAAGCCCAGCCCCCGTTCCTGATTTGATTCTAGAACCATCAGTATACCAGATTGGGCCTTTGTTATTGTGAGGTTTTACCAGTCTTTCCCATTCACTCCGCTGTGGATAGGAGACCGTAAATTTCAAATCAAACTTGAATCTTGTTTCAAGAATATCAGTCCCCATGTTGAGTATCTGTTGTACATTCTTATCCCAAGGAAGCTTGAGATGATTAATATGTCCAGTATTAGACACTTTGGTTTGGCGACAAATACGGTGATACGCGATCATGGCTTCTGCCTTCATCCATATGTGGAGAGGTGTGAGCCCAATCAGCATCTCCATTGCCGCAGTTGGAGTAGTTTTGAAGGCTCCCATAATTGAAATGCAGAAGGTCCTCTGTAATTTAGATTTCCTTTCTGCACACCTTTAAATTAACTCTAGGCCACCACATCAGTGCGGCATAAGAGAATATAGGTCTCACCATGACAGTGTATATCCAATACACTATGCTAGGTTTCAGACCCCATGTCTTACCAAGCATACCTCTACATGTCCAAAAGACTCTGTAGGCTTTGGTAATACATAATTCCATGTGATGTTTCCAAGTTAATTTCTTGTCTAAAACAAGGCCAAGATATTTAACTTGTGTTGAATAGGGCACTACTTCACCAAAGAGAGAGAGTCTGGTTAAATCAGGCCCCCTTCTCCTGGTAAAGGGTACCACTACTGTTTTGCTTGGATTAACAGTTACATTATTCATCTTGCACCAAGCTTCCACTTTCTTAAGCGCCATTTGTAGCACTTGAGAAACTATGTGAGGAAATTTCCCTCTTATGATTATTGCAAAACCAACTGTGAAGTAACAATCACTATTGAGTGCGCAAAGAAGTGTGTCCACTACAAGGTTCCATAGCAGGGGTGATAAAACACCCCCCTGCGGGCAGCCCCTCTCCGTGGATACATCCAGCGTCTCCCCACATAGCCTCATGGTTATCTTCCTATGTTGTAAGACAAAACATATCCACTCACAAAGAAGTGAAGGTACATCGTGTCCATAGAGGGCGTTCGACACGACATCACAAGATGTTCTGTCAAATGCACCTTCAATATCAAGAAAAGCACCAATGGCTATTTCTCTGGTATTAAGCGCCTTCTCAATAGTCGAGACCACTTGATGAAGTGCTGCTTCCGTTGATTTCCCTATTTGATAGGCAAATTGGTACTTGTTTAATGGATGTTCCATTAACACATAATCCCTAATGTGCCTATCCACTAACCTCTCCAGATTTTTAAGCATAAAAGAGGAGAGACTTATAGGGCGATAAGCCTTGGCCTGGGCATAACTAGGACGCCCTGGTTTAGGTATAAACACCACCTTTGTTTGTCTCCAAGCCATGGGTATATATCCATAGGCTAGGCAAACTCTAAAAATACCACAAAGTAGGGATTGAACTGAATCAATACCATATTGTAGAAATGCAGGAATGATTAAATCAGGGCCTGCCGATTTATATGGTCCAAACGACTTGACAGCCCATCGTATTTTAGTGACATTGACTACGCTCCTGATTAGGTTCCAATCCTCTCTGTCCAAAGAAAGATGGTCCAGATTTGGTTGCCCCTTCACAGAATTGCTGTCATTGTCTACCTTAAAGTCTGGAAAGTGAGCCCTTGCAAGTTGCAGGAGCGTCTCAGAACCAGACTGTGTGTACGTGCCATCAGGCAGTTTAATAGTGCTCACGATTTTTTTAACACCCTTTGCCATGTGTTTCATGAATCTTGCACTGCTGGGAACATTCTCCATCCCCTGGCAGTACTCCCTCCACGAAATCCTTTTGGCTTTGCGTATTTCTTTGTTATAATTGGTGAGGGCTTGTCTATATGAATCCCAATCACCAGTTCTTTTTGCAAGTCTAAATAATTTCCTTGCTTTCTTCCTAAGTCTGCTTAACTCTTTAGTCCACCAAGGCACACGCCTTGGCGAGTAACCTACCTTAGGCTGACAATTTTGATGATAGGATAGGAGAATTGACCGTTGTAATTCATCAACGGCAAACTCCACATCCAATATCGAACGAATGTTCCTTGAGATACCCGATGTTAATGCTGATAGGTCTCATCTATATCCGTCCCAGTCAGTTTTCCTCGGATTTCTATAAATCACTGGTAAAGTGACTTGTGCTTTGATATTGAAGCATATGCATCTATGATCAGATAGAGTGATCTCCGATGATACATGCCAACTTGAAATTAGGTTCTCAATAATATTAGTCCCTATCGTTATGTCAATGACTTCCTCCCTTCGCAAAGTTACAAAGGTTGGTTCATTACCTCGATTTAGAATATTAAGGTTTGTACTCACCAAGTACTCCATTAACTTTTCTCCTCTGGGATTGATATCAGTGCTCCCCCACAATGTGTGGTGTGCATTGGCATCAACCCCCAGGATTAACTCCTTTCCATTCTCTCCGCAGTGGGTCACAAGGTCCCTCACCGCTATATATGGTGGATCAGAGTCTTCGTAAGGGAGGTAGACGGAAGAGAGTATTAAAACTCTTCTCTCTCCTGCCTCCTCCACTGTTGTTTGGATTGTAGTTACATCCCTGGAATAGTGCTCAATAAGAAGCAATGCATTTATCCAATTGCTAGCATAAATGCATGATCTTGGATTATTATTACTAGGTCTATATATAGTGCCCTTAGTACAGCTGATCCCTCTGCAGTTAAGGTTCCTGTATGAGAGCAATATCAACATTGTCTTCAACAAGTCTCTTACTTAGAATGGCTGAAGCTGCCTTACAGTGCTGCAAGTTAATTTGAACTATTTTCATAATTAGATTAACCCACAACACTTACCTTAAGCAGTACCCGATGCGGATCCTCCAGAGTCCCCTATCTCCATCGTCTCCGGACTGTCTCCGCCATCGCTGCCTGCCTTCTTTGCTTTGTCTGCTTCTGCCTTCCTCTCCGGGTCAGACAGGATCTTAAAAAGGGCCCTGTCTACCCTGATATAGGCCGACATGCCAAGCTCCTTTATCTTCTTAGCAGACTCTTGGTCCACCATTAAGATTAGGCGTTGACCAGAGGAGTCTGCCTGCTTGTCAATGATTTTCCAGTGCTCTATATTCAGCTCCTGGTTTAATCTCTGGATGCGTCTTAGCAGCACCTTAGGATCATCGGTTGTAATGTCCCGAGTCCTAAGGGCCACCTTGACTGGCTTAGGTAGATCTTTTGGATCTACTACTTTGAGAACTAATCTCTCCTTGATTTTAGCTCCCTGAATATGTTTTTGGAGCCAATTTCATGACTGCTCATCATATCACAGTAATATATCAGAGCCCCATCCTGTAGAGACAAGGACCTGAGTTTAGGTAGAGATTCGCTAGTTGGCGCCTCATCAATCTTCCTCAGAATCTCAGCCTGAATGGGTCAAATGTCCTCCCCAATCAGCTTTCTCTCAGGATAGGATTCTTCAACAATTGCCATCTTGAAAGCGGCCAAAGCTTCCCTGTAAGTGACACCAGGTTCAGTACCCTTAGGTCTCTTAACAGGTTTGGCTTTATCCGAAGGAGTATCCACACTTGTCGTGGTTCTTTTAGAAGTCCCTGGATCAGTACGGACCTCCACCCCTCTACTTTGTGGGTTTACATTACCTGTGCCCTCACTCATTTTTTTAGCTTTTTTTATTCTTCTTCTAGCTGTCCCTGACAACTTCTTAGTGTCCAGGTGCATTCTATTAATTTCAGATGCTGTTGCACCCATTTGTTTATCTAGTGACAGATTTCTCTCTGCTGGAGAGTCTCTGTCACTTGACTTTTCTTTGTCAGGTGAGAGATTTCTCTCAATTGGAGAGTCTTTCTCACCCGCCTTGATAATAGTTGTTTTATTTTTGTCCATGTTGGTCCCACGAGTAGCAGGGAAATAAAAGTCACCCAATACAGAGCCCCGTATATATTGGGAAGGCTTATTACTTCAGGGTGTCGCCTGGTGCCCTGAAGAGATCGTTCATGACACTGCATTTTTTTACCACCCCAGTGCCATTCATCCCTCAGCACGATGCATTCCCACCTTGGATTGGGTGGACCAGAGCCCCTGGAAGGTCTTCCAGCTGGGAGTCCCTCAAGGTTCTCCAACTGGGAGTCCCTTTGGGTTGGATTTTCTGTTGAGCCACTTCTTAGTCTGGTGCCTCATTACGAACCTCTCTGGCATGAGTACCTCTACCAGCACAGCTTAGTAAATCACTGGTACACGGAAGCCTCCCCACCAACTACAAGGTCCTGCCACACACACCTTACAGACAAACGTTGTTATTGTTGAATATCCCAGCTGATAACCGTAATGGAAATCTTGGAATGACTATCCTCTTGCAAGATATCTAAAACAGAAACACAATAAAATATATAAGTTTGTGTTTGTGTTTATATACACACACGAAAATGTGACTTGGTACACTTATAAAAAGACTTTTAACATGGAGCATTGAGACAGGTACCCATTCAATAAAAATGTCTTAGGATTCTACCTAACCCCAAGCGGAGAAACAAGGAATCCAGAAACCACCAATACTTATACATCCCCACATTTATATGTTTATTTATGCACTGTGTACTTTATTTAAGGTAATGTTAGTGAAAACTCGATAAAGAGAATTCACTTGTATTATTATATAAATGCCAGCTGTGAAATTCTTAGTTCATATATTAATTGCTTTCTTAGTTTCAGGATTGATGCTCCAAAAAAGGTGGAAAAATCTGAGTTCTTTTACATGGGAGTACAGTGTCAAAAGAAAATTAAATCAGGATCTGCCGGTGGAGCAAGAAAAAGTGAAACAACTTCTTCAAGCAACTGCAGTTTCTTCGAACAATGGTAGCAGTTAAGCCATCCAAGGAGGAAGAGTCACGTGAGCTGGATGACACTTGTGCAAACTCCAGATGCAGATGGATTCCTTAGATCACAAGTGCCAGAAAATGTAAAAAGCAGAAAACACAAAGCTAAAGATAATGAGGATCCATTGACTGCCATACTAAACAAAACAATTGCAGACAGAGGGAAGTAGAAGAAGACAAAGACAATGTATTTACTCTCCCTTCATCAGGTGCTGAAATCCATTCCCAGAGTAAAGAAGATGTCTGTAAAAGTAAAAATTATGAGCATTCTTGATGCACATAGCCATAAAGGTCATTCGCAACATCGTGGTGGCCTAGAACAGCATATGGAAAGAAACATTATTGTTGGTACCCTGCATTTTCTCATCCCCATTCCAGTTTGCACAAGAGGTTTATGCATGCACTGGCAAATTTTCTGGAACCGATGGAATACGAAGTTGCTTAAGTGAATCTCCTGCTGTTTTGTCTCCCAATTCAACAGAAGCCTCATTTGATTTGCAGTATTCACAGATAATGGAACTATACAATTAAAACAATGTCCTTTTGTCATCTTGTTTATATTACTGTTGTATAAGGAATAATAAATATGTGTTTAAAAAATATTGCCTTTTTTATTTGCTAATGTTTAGTTTGTATCATTTCTACATATGGGTCCTTCCTGCAACAGTTCCACTGCAGCACCAAACTGGTAGTTTTTTTATTTCCACCTAATTTCCAGCTACTTCATAGGAAAGGTGAATAATAATTAAAGCGGCTTACCTTAAAGTGACAAACAATTTTTGTTCTGGAGTTATAGCATCTCTGAGGACTGTGTTTCTTATTTCTAAATCAGCTCTACACAGGTCAAGCAATTCATCAAATGAGGTTCTGGCATTCTTACGTAATTGAAAAACGTTTCTTCGTATTTTCTTAAACCACTATATAACCAAAAAACAAGCCACATATGCTAAGATTAGCAATGGACGGATGCACTCACAATCTTCTCTTTTTCACTTTGCTTTTTCTTGAACGTCTGCGACAAAAACAAGCAATGAGTATTAACTCTTCCACTTCCATGCTGAGTCTGCTTTGTAAGCTTGCATCTCAATTGGCATCTTGGAAGACAGACCTACAAATGCCAGCAGCACAGCCAGCAAAGTTGCCATAGCATCTCAATGTGATAGGAGCCTAACCGTCATTACAAACATGAGGTTCCCAAAATATAAGCATTGCAAAACTTTTTCACATAAAATACAGAAAACAAATTTGGAAGCACAGAAGCATATGTTGCTAAGATGGCTAATATTGCTTTTCCTTTAGTGTATTTATTTATCAACAGAACACCACTTAGATTCATTATGACCAGCTGCTACTGATCACTACCGTCATATTTAAATATGTTTATAGTATTCTCTTTTTTACCACACATTGGTCATATTCCCTCTTCTGCATTACCTCTCAAAGCTCTTAGCCTCCATATGTCTCATCAAAGCAAGCTGAAGTTTCTCTGTCATTTCTTTTGCACTTTAACATATTTCTGTCTGCTTAACTCATCTTCCATTTCTTTGTAGAGTCTTAATGATCTTTGGCACTATGGACAGTAAGTTTTGTATATTCTCCTTTCTAGCTGTAATTGCTTTTGAAAGAATTGACTTCCTAGCCAGCTTTCTCCCAATAATTTTTTAAGTAACTGTTCATTAATCAAATTAATGCATTTGGTTTTTTCCTGCTTTCTCATGGTATAGTAAACAGTCTTTCAATTTATTTAACCTGAACCAATAATTAATTACTGTTTACAAAATCAAGCCTCTTACATTAATGATTCCTAATTGTAACTTCACCCCTTCTCCTTTAGAGCTCTGTAGTACAGCAAGGATTATTCCATGAAATGGTTTTAATAGTGTGTCCATCTTTTGCTAGCCTACTCCTACAACATAGATTTCTGTTCCATATATCCATTGAGATTCTACTAGTACTACTTTATATATCCTCCTATTCCATTTAGCATCATTATCCTACAGTGTGCTCAGGGTTGGGTCCATAGGAAATGTGTAATCTTACTATAGTATATGAAATAAAGAATATTACCTTCTATTGCATAATATAAATGTAGAAAATTAAGCTTGTTAAATCTGTGGATTACAGAAAAAGAATACAGTTTATATTAATTGACAGTAAGAAAATACCTCAGATATTTGTGTTTCAGTTTACTATATATCAATAAAAATCAGTTCTGTCAGAGCTTTTAGAGTTTTCATTCAGCTTATCAGTATACATTTTGCAAACTACTACAGTGCCATAATTTTTGCACAGTGCTGCTGGAGCATGCCAGCTCTCTGATGTTATAAGAGTGGGTCGATAGCCAGCTCCTTTGACCTACACTTCCTGGATATCAACAACACTCTTAGAGTAGGTTGGGTTTTACGAAGCTAGTAATAATGCATGAACTTGAAAAACAAAAATGTACAAAAATAATTTGCATACATTAGAAAAAATGAAAAATAATATAACAAGAACAGTCTGGGCAACTTCACAAGATGAATTAATTTGTGTGAATGCAAACTTTATATCAGAAATGTGTGATTGTTCAGGATATTATTTTCAACATGTATTACAAAAATAGGAGATTATTGTAATATAAGTTGAGAAATCCAGGCATATGTATTGACAGTTATGTGCAACTGATTGTGCTGGGCAACAACTTCTAATCTGCCAAGCAGGCTATGTTTCCTTAGCACAACACAGAAATAATGGCAATGTAGAATACCTATCTCAGTTTTCATTAAGTTTATCAGATGAAATATCTCAAGTTTTAATGCATTATACAGATGCAACAAATTTTTTGACCTGTCAAATGTTTCCTCACAGACAATGAACATAAGAGTAATAGCTGAGAACTATCTCAAACTGTGTAGAAGTAGCAGTAATGTTTAGTAACTTCCCTGCATGCTTAGCCAAGATTGGATGTCTGCATCAGCAAGGCACCTCAAAACATAATGAACAAACTACAAGAGAAAAATAACTCACTATGGTACAAACTATAAACTGTGGTATTGAAATAAATAAATAATGTTTTGCATAATCTGTATTATCCATTGGTGAATTGTATGATTTTTCTAAATATTCTACATAGTGACCCATCCCTGGAGTAGTACACTTTCTCTGTAATTTCATCATTGATTTTCCTGGACAATTTCACTGTTTCTCCCACTGCCACTACTGCATCTTCACTACATTATCAATCTGAGTTTGTGTTGACTGAACTAATTTTCATCTCTCTTCAGTGTGTTCTCTTTCTTAAGCACCATTATGTGTGTCTTATAAATATTAATTTTTAGACCCAATAACTTACATTATATTTCACTTTCCTTTTTTGGATGCTGTAGTCCTCATACAGAAGAAGAACTTAATGAACCTAAAAATAATAACCCTGAAATTTCAATAATAGTACATACCAACTTCCTCCTCCTCCTCCTCCTCCTCCTCTTCCCCTTCCTCCATGTTTTTCTTCTTAAGAACCTTCTGTAATTATGCTATCATATGCTCTTTTATACATCTACCATTGGCATATAGACTGTTCATTTTCTTTCTAGATATTTATCTATTGTCTTTAAAATAAATATAGTGTATATGAAGAAATTTAAAGCCAGGAACAATGAAATGAGACTGAAATAAAGAGTGACAGTAACTTAAATTACTTAGATGCTGAAAACATTCAGGGCATATTTTAAGAGGGCCTTTGCCCTCATTAGCTGTAGACTGTCTGGTGGAAATAACTTTAGCCACATCCTCTGTATTTTGGAAGTCATGATTACTGGATTTACAATCAAAAAGCCGTATAAAAATTATTGTTTAGAGGAGGTTTAAAGGAGGACCATTTTACCTGATACGTATTTTTGAGTCTGTTCCAAGAAGTAAAAGTAATGCTGGATTTTATAAAAATGGTAGTTAAATTTGATAACAGCACACACAAAAAAATCTGCAGGTAGAAAGGATGCATGAAATCTTATGGTACACCCACCCACCCCAACCCAACCAAAGGGATGCTAATTTAAGTGTTAACAATGCTGCTTCAGCCTTCCTCCATTGATATAGCTGATGTTCCACCATCAGGTGGATGAGTGACTTTGTGGTGTTGGAAAAGCTATCTTCAATAATAGCTCCATAGCCCCAGAGATCTGCACATCTCTCATCTGCTTTTAGAGTGAGGAAATTCATCACATGCATCTCATCTGGATCAGTGGCCAATTTGATGGAGAAACTACATAAACCAAGGAATTAATTTCCTTACAGAATTGGCACTGGTTTGCTTTATTTTTCAGTACTTTCAACTTACATCATTGTTAAACACTGCTCAAATTCTCCAAGTAGTCTTCAATGTCTTCCTATGATTAAGATGTTGGGCTACAGCAATCAGGCACCATGGGTCATCCACTTTGTTACCAATCCTAAGAACCATTGAAAAGTAGCTGGCTTACTGCATAGATCAAAGGACATACTCCAGAGCCCATATCAGTCGAACCAGAGTCTAATGATGTTTGCAAGTAACCATATTTGGATCCAATGTTGGGAACCACATCACATTGGCAAGGACATCCAGCATGATGTCAGTCTGGTAGAGGGGTAAGCAGTCCTTCATGGTGACAAAACTTTACGTATCCCACCCAAAAATGTAACTCACAGCTTCTCTCTTCACTAGGATTACAGAAGAGGACCAGTTTGTATACTCTGGTTTTAATCCATAGCACATCAAGAAATTGTTGTGGAGCAATAGGTATGGATTGCAGTCCAAGTAGCATTCTTATGTCAATTGAAGTTGTGAAATGCAAAACAGCTTAACTTACTTGTGTTTTGGAAATTAGGGTGAACAAATATTTAAAACAAATGTAACTTCATATGCATGTGCCATCACATTTATAGCATTTAGGAATTATGTGAAAGATGC
This sequence comes from Deroplatys truncata, assembly GCA_030765065.1. NCBI lineage: Eukaryota > Metazoa > Arthropoda > Insecta > Mantodea > Mantidae > Deroplatys > Deroplatys truncata. The sequence continues at coordinate 529,886,496 of CM060990.1, read as the reverse complement.
ACATAAGAGATGAAGGCAGAGAATTGGGTACAGTGCTACTGTTACAGATAGGTAGAAAGAAAACTGTAACTACAGATTTAAGAAAGAAGAAGGAAAAAAAAAACATAGAGGTTATGCATATGGCCTTTAAGTAAGGAATGAAAAATTCTATAAAATTGATAAACCTAGCTTAAATTGAACAACATAGAATAAAAGCAGAATGCTAATATTTGGAATAATAATCCTGTCCTCTAGGACAACTTTTAAAAATGTTGAAATTAGTTCATCTTTTACCCCATTACAGAAATTTTGTAAAACCAGAAAAAGGAAGAAGGTAAGGAAGGTTTGTGCTCCTGCTGCAAGGTTTTCACATTTTGAAATTATTCAAAGTTCTGACATATTTCAGGAGATTTAGAAAGCAGCTACTAAAATGGCCTTAATGATTTTTAAGTTGTCTTGGGTGCATGTGTAGCAATTAAATTATGTAAAAGCATGTTGTATTAAACTTCATATGTATAACACACAGCTTTTTATATTTTTATTGATTAATTTTATATTAAGTTGGTATGGTAGAATCAGACTGAAAAACACAATGCCTTAGTCAGGATTCGAACCATGAATCTTCCAGTTTCCATCTGGTTGCTCAACTAACTGAGCTACCATGGCAACATGCCAACATGACATTAAACTCCCCAACTGACTCACATTTTTTGTGGTAAACCACAAGATGATCTCATATTCATTTTTAGATGATATATCCCAATGGTGACTTAACAATGTTGTAAGCACTTTAAGTCTTGGGCTTCATTGTTTAACCAACTATTAGGTCAAGCAATGGTAATTAATTGCTCTTTCACACAAGCTGTGTATAGGACAAGGTTGGAAAGATAGAATCAGACTGAAAAATTCAATACAATAGTCAGATTTGAACCACAGATCTTCTGGAACTGAGCTACCATGTCTAAGCAGGCCCTGAAAATCTTCACCATTACTAAGAGGATACAAGCCCCCAGCACTCTTGGAGGAGAGCTAGGAAACCCCATCCTCACCCATGGTTTTATAGGGCTCAAAAGGAAAGATTGCCCATTTAACTTTTCTAAAGTTCACAATCTCAAGAGACCATATTCCAGCCTTCTTTTGAAGGCCTGCATGCCATGACTGAGACTGGTTCTTGTTCATTATGCAAGTCCCTGGGGAGTGTGTTTCAAAAAATAGCCTCAAGGTTCACCCTCTGATTGTGTTTTAGCTCCAGAGGGAGACTCCAAGAGGTCAGCATTCCTTTACCTCCTGAGACCAGTAGTTTCCGTAATCAAGTAGCGCTAGACTGCTTCTGTATATTATTACAGAAAAGCCTCCATCTTTCCTCAGAGGCCCTCTTGATATCTCTTTTATATGATCTCTGGGATTGTTGCTATAAACCTTAAGTTACTGACACATAGTAGTCATAAATACATTATATAGCTTTCATGTCATTTTTTTATGGATTCCAAATACAAATTCTATGTAAGTTTTGTTCCTCCCATTTCTCTTGAATAAGAGAGCAGCTCCTTCTATAGGCAGAGACCAAGGTGTTCGTAAAAATGTCCACCAATAACTCCAGTCTTCTGCATTCCTGATGGAAGTCTGTCCTGAGCCTGCCCTCTAGGCCTTTGCTAAACAAGACTCAATTGGTCCTCATGAGGTTCCTGTATAGGCATTCCCTTCCTGTCCCATCAACATCAAAATACTTATGATTGGATAGGAAAGGTTCCATACATGACCTCCTCCCTCTAATAGGTCACGAAGGTCGAAATGCCCTCTTGGTTTAAGATCTCAAGATTGGTAGTTAGTGCTCAAAAACTCTATTAATGCCTTACCTCATGCATTGATGTCCATGCTTCCACAAGTGCTATGGTGGGCATTTGTGTCACAGCTGATCAGTAAGTTAAGGTTTCTACTCCTGCAAAATAGCACAAGATTCTTGAACTCTTGAGGAGGTGGAGATTCTTCAGAGTCATATGGGAAATAGGCAGAGCACACTACACCTGTTAGTCCCCTTTCCTCCTACCTTATTCAGACCACCGCCACATCTCTCTTAAGAAAGTCTGGTGGAGCCAAGTATTGTTATGTCTTATCAAGATACAAGCTCTGGAATTATCAGCAGAAGTGCTGAAAATACCCTTTATATTTAGTTCCATAACCTGACCTTGTTGTCCTCTGTGGTGTAGTGGTTACCATGTTAGCTTCTAGTTCCCAAGGTCACGGGTTCAAACCCGACGGAGGGTGATGGATTTTTTTGGGCGTATAAAAATTCTTAGCATGGCTTCCTTCAGAAGGGAAGTGAAACCAGTGGTCACATGTCATAGATTTACGGCATGTAAAAGAACCTCCAGCCTGATAAAGAGGCCTCTGAGCAAAATTACCGGTCTTTCATGCCCAATATACAGAGTGAGTCAAAAGACTCCGAACCGCCAGCGCAGTGTTTTTCCTGTCTGCATCCTCGGCGCTCATTGCCATCTGCTGCTATCATAGAAAGGCACGGATGAAACCATACAACATTTTAAAACTACTTTTAAAAGCTTTACTTACCAACTTTACGAAAGGAGATGCTGAAACTGGCCACCGCCGTTGTCCATACATTTTTGGCACCTCTTTAGGAAACTATCCATCACTCGCCGTACTTCATGTTGAGAAATTTTCTGGCGGATATTTTGTTTTAATTCTTCCAGGGTGCGTGGGTTTGTCTTGTACACTTTATGTTTTAAGTTACCCTGGAGGGGTATTTTATGAACAATATTACCGGCTGCGCAGTATTTTTCCACTGGGCATGCGGAAATATGATAAAAACATGATAACGCACTGCTGCTATAAACAGAGTTTATATTATACACACAGCATATATTTATTTATGATTCGTATGTGTTAACTCGGCCAGCTCGCCAAGTGAAAGTACGATTTGCAGAAAGATTTCCAGGTGTAAAAGTTCCAGGCCGTACAACAATCCATGAACATTACAGTAAATTTCATGCCACAGGAAGTGTTCAGGCTAAGAAATCTAAAAGACGGCGTTCAGTTCTTACTGAAGAAACATTAGATGACATCGGTCATTGTTTGGAAAATTCCCCCCAAAAATTCCATGATGGATAGTTTCTTAAAGAGGTGCCAAAAATGTATGAACGACGACGGTGGCCAGTTTCAGCATTTTCTTTCATAAAGTTGGTAAGTAAAGCCTTTAAAAGTAGTTTTAAAACTGTTGTATAGCTTCATCCATGCCTTTCTATGATAGCAGCAGACGGCAATGAGCGCAGAGTACGTGGACAGGAAAAACACCGCGCAGGCGGTTTGGAGTCTTTTGGCTCACCCTGTAGAATGGGACATTAAGGACCACAGCAGTTAAAGAGCATCCATAAATAAAACTCAATTTAATTTTATTTTATAACCTGACCTTGCGTCATTAAGCTATTACATAGCACTCCAGAGGCAGTAATATTTTGTTGTAAGTTAGCCTGAATGAAGGATGTCATTGGGGCCCATTCTTACTACACTTTAAAATGCTCTCTTCAAGAAGCCAGTCCTCAGGGGAACCCTGGGCATCCCTTTTGGAGTTTACGAGATATTTACATTTCCCCTTACAACTAGGAACCCAATGATAATTATCATATGAAGACTTACAGTTATTGCTGGATTCCCGACCTCTTCTTTTCCTTTAGTGGCACCTCCAACCAGCTTGAAAGCAGCCTGGGTCATGTTGCAGCAGAGTTTAGAAATCCTACGCAGGATGAACTCAACAGAATTGCTTTCCACACATACCACAATGCAGACTCCTCTCGGCTCCACCTTGTGGTTGTAGACCCTTCACTACTTAGTACTGATTCCTGGGTTGTGCTTCTCAAACCTTTGGAAGGAAACCTCATTCTCCACCTCAGGCGCTGGGAACCAGGCCATGAACCTTTTATAGGTTGAGAGAGCATCTAGTTCCACAATTTTGAGCCTAGAGCCATCCCCACCTTCATTGTTGGTATAGCTGTTTTCAGTCATGTCAAGGTAGCCTCGCCATGGCAGACCACAATTAGGGCTCCCTTTGCCAGGTTGCAGTCATCAAACCTAAGAATGTCCCCACTTTGGGGAACCCATCCTTAAGCTCATCAACTACCTTAATTTCAGACTGGGCTGCTTTAGCATAATAGAGAGGCCAAGTGTCTTTTTGGCCTCTCTTTTGTCTTTAGGCAGAGAATCATCCTATCTGGTTCTTTTTGAGGAGCCAAAACGGCCTGATTTTGCCTCAGGTAGGGCTTCTAATGTGTCCCTTTAGCCAGGGAGCCAGTTCTTTCCCCCACTCTGTGCAAGTTTCCTAGCCCTCCCCCTCTTCTTCTCAGCACCAGACTGATTCTTTGACTTCAGTTTCAGGGAACCAACCTCTTTGGACAATGCCCCTAAATTAACCATACTTTAAGCATCCTATGTAGGTGGAGCCTGATTCTCTGCATCTCTGGGAGATTCTGTCCCAACCTTCACTGAAGCACTCAGAGTAGCTGGTTCCCTTTCAGAGCTCTGCTATCTCCAGTTTTGTATATGTATCATCAGATTCCCTAGTGGAGCTCTCCAGGTTAAGGGGTATATTGGTCCCACAAGTAGCTAGGGATTACTTTGACCTGCCTAGACAGAGCCCCACAGTACCTACTTAAGGCTATATACTCTGAGAAGTGTCAGGTAACTCAGAGGCTCTATTAATGACTCATCCCTCATGTGCCATGCACTCCTTTAGCACAGATTGCTTAACGCTTTGGGGATGTGGAGTTGGTTAATGGTCTCCTATTTGATATTCAGAGACAAACTGCCCAGCATGTCGGTGGTCAGCCAACTCACCAAGCAGGTCCTGGCAATCCACCACCCATTGATGCGTTTGGTACCTGCTCAAGGTCCAGCTTTAGGGGCTTGCAGGCTTTGGGCCCTTAATATGCCCCCTAATGTGAAAATAGTTAATTTTGTGAATAGTGCTGTCTTAACGAAGTTGATCACTACAATATGCAGTATGAGTATATACTACAGTTGTCTTCTGCATGAAAAAGATTAGTGATAAAGTTTTGTTCTTACTTCAGTGTTTTGCCTTACATTACATGTAGTTTTTGTACATTTACAGCAGTGAACATTTTAGACATTCTAAATTTCATGTGAATGCAAAATTATTGTGAGGAAAAGCTGGACAAGGAAAAGTTTTACTGGTTTAAATTTCAGGAACTTGTCAAGTATGCAGCTGCTACCCGGGCTATTCACTTCACGTACATAAGGTCGTCGCAGTTTAAGGATCCCCAAGCGGCGGCCTTTGTGCAGTAGCCAAACACTTGTTCCCTACCCTCCCTAACCACAAACATCATAAACATATTAGTGACATCCATGTGCACATACGCGTTGTTGCCACAGTTAAAAATAGTATTTAAAAGCAAAACTTTGTAGCTGATTTCCATATGTACAGAATACAATCATGCAGTTTGTCTGCTTGCTTTATACACAAATGCAGTAAATAACTATGCATCGCATAATGATTATATTTATGTTACAAACGCTTTAAAATATAACTGAGGATGACCTGAACTAATATACTACGCTACAAGAATGGAAATGCATGTTAATATATCCGAGAGAAACTTAGAAACATGTTCCGAATGAACTATACATTGTTGGACTATCATTAAATAATTAAAATACATAAATATGAATTTATTTTGAAAAGAACTCTTACTCCCAAAACAACGCCTCATTTTTGATTATGCTATTTAACCTAAAAGTTAATTTTGATAAATACGGGTTGCATGTTTGCAGTTTTGCTTACTGTAATTATTATGTGCGTGGAGCTATGGTGAAAGTATTTTTTATTTTGTTTGTCCTGCAACCACAGAATGTTAGAAAAACCAAGTTCCAGAAGATGTAAACAAAAACAGTAAATATGTAAAATTAAAAAAGAAGAAGCAGGTGAAAAACGTAAAGCGAACGCAGGTCTTTGTATTACTCTTGGAAGATAGGTGCTTTTTTACGTAGCTTTGAAAACATGATAAATTTGCTTCACAACAATGTTTTTATTAATATGAAGCTAATATAATAAGAGGTTGTGTATTGTTTAAGATGTAAGATTAATAAACATGACAGCTTCTGTTTACTTAAATGAATAACTTTATTATAAAATACAGGATAAGTAAAAATACGGAAGGCAAAAGAAAGAAAATAAAACAGAAATCTTATGTGTTATATTCACATGATTATCTCTATTCACTCTTCTACAAATTACTTTTACAAAAGCTTATTCTTCCATCTACTTCTTCTTAAACGAGATAAAATTTCATTGCACATTTCATTGTAAATAATAGGATTCATAGGCCAAAGGGATAGTCAGATTTTTAAAAACCAGATGATGACTTTGAAATGCCATGCTCTTAGCATGACTTCCAACTTGTATTTCAAAATTCAAACCAATAACAAAGATTTTCCCGGAAATGATTAACATAATTTGACCTAAAATATGTCCTTTACTGAGACTGCATTTTACGCACAGTAAGATTTTGCCTATCTCTTACGGTGTACCAGTTATACAAAAAGCTGAGAACGAGGAAGAATTTACAAGTTATTCCCAGAACATAAAATTCAAGATACAAATTTTATTTTTATGCAAATATCTTAAACATGCTGTATTTTACTAAAAACCGTTATAGCTGTTTTTGGGAAATTCAAAACAATAGCAAACATTTTCCACGCAAAGGGTTCTTTTCTACATGTTCGTGAACATTACACACAAATATCTGGCTTCGCTTATTCAAAGCTTTTGTAGCCCCCTTTCTTCGTGGTCTTGGTACTACTCTCGGCAGTCATTTGTTGGTGCGGCCGGAGGGTCGGCAACTTGGTTCGTTTAATTAAACTATTAAATGCTAATAACTATTAAACACTGCTAAACATACAAAACTGCACTAAGTAAAACACTATATAACTTCTCTAAAGAAGTAAGATATAAGCTTAACTGTCACAGCTGCTAAAACGTACTGAAACCGAAGTGACAACAGAAATGACATTGCAACAACGCTTTGCTTTGGTGGAGCTCAAGAAAGGACCACGCATTGTATTTGAGGGATGGGTAGACCCTACTAATCCTTTACTGATGGGTTTATGGTCAGGCTTCAAAGATTTCTGTTCGCTTTGTAGCCGACTGGGGAAACGTTGACTGCGACCACTTTACGAGGGTGGTTTGATAAGTTCTCAGAATCAGCGCAGTGGGTCAGCACTAGCGCAACGAGTTGTTCATGTGATATTCATTGGACTGTTGCCTGTAAACACGTGCCACATCAGTGCTCTTGGAAGAAAGCTGTGGTGGTGACGTGGCTCTGTTGTTGTTCCAGCATAGTGATTTGCGAAGATGGAAAAAATCGAGATTCGAGCAGCGATTAAGTACTTCATAAAGAAAGGTATGAAAGCAAAGGAAATTCATGCCGACTTCCAGAATACACTGGGGGACTCTGCTCCTTCATATTCAACTGTTGCCAAGTGGACAAATGAATTTAAATTTGGTCGGGAGAGGTTAGATGATGATCCGCGCAGTGGTCGGCCAATATGTGTCACTACTCCAGAAATCGTTGCAAAAGTGCACAAAATGTTCATGGAGGATTGCCGATCGAAAGTGTGTGAAATTGCTCATTCTTGCCAGATGTCATCTGAAAGGGTATATCACATTTTAACTGAAGAATTAAAGATGAAAAAATTATCTGCGAGATGGGTGCCGCGACTCTTGATGCTGGATCAAAAACGCATGAGAATGGAAATATCGGAACAATGTTTGGCCCATTTTAGGAAAAACAAACAAGATTTTTTGCGCCGGTTTGTGACCACAGGTGAAACTTGAGTGCACTACTATACTCCAGAGACAAAACAACAGTCAAAGCAGTAGAAACATGCTGATTCTCCACCACCAAAGAAAGCAAAGACAATTCATTTGGCTGGAAAGGTCATGGCATCAGTATTCTGGGATGTCAAGGGGATTCTGTAGATTATCTCCCCACTGGGCAAACAATTACTGGAGAATACTATGCTAACCTCCTGAACAAATTGCAACAAAAATACGCGAAAAAAAGCCAGGTTTAGCAAGGAAGAAAGGCATCTTCCATCAAGATAATGCACGCCCACACACATGTGCTGTCGCCATGGCAAAATTACACGAACTAAGGTATGAATTGTTGCCACATCTGCCTTATTCACCTGATATGGTTCCGTCAGACTTCCATCTCTTCCCACAACTGAAAATTTTTCTTGGTGGACAAAGATTCACTTCAAATGAAGAATTGATAGCCGGAGTTGACAACTATTTTGCAGGCCTGGAGGAATCTCATTTTCGAGATGGGCTCAAGGCACTGGAACATTGTTGGACCAAGTGCATTAATCTACAAGGAGACTACATTGAAAAATAAAAAAGTTTCAGTCATGTAAGTACTTTTTTTCTATTCTGTTCCTAGAACTTATCAAACCACCCTCGTATGTAGTTTTGAATTCCACAATGATCTTGTAAAGAAAATGGATTGTGTTATCTTTAGAAATGAATATGGAATATGCTTAGACTGGGCAGAAGCAATTAAACAAATGCCTTGTGGCTTAGGTGTTAATGAAGTGACTATAGGAGAAATAGAGCAGAAATCGAAATGTAGATTTCACAACGAGCATCAGTGAGTGGAGGTGTAAGCTGAAAATCCATAAAAAAAAAGAGAACAAAAAAAATGTGAAAAGCATTATTTTCGTGGTTTAAGCATTTTAGAAAGGTAGCCTTATTTTGGGGCCTTTCTATTGAGACAGCTGAGCATCAGTGAGGAGAAACTGTCTGCCAGCACAGAAGAGATAGCAACATTTGTTACAAAATTGAATGATATTTATCAAAAGTGAAAATCTAAATTTGCAACAGATTTACAATTGCAATGCAACCGAGCTTAACTATAAAATTCTCCTACAAAAGCAATTGCTTACAGAGAAGTCAGCTGGTTACAAATGAAGCAAAAAAAAGCTTAAAAGTTTTAGCATGTTCAAATAAATGAGGGTATTATAGAATTAAGCTCTTTCTTATTGGTAAATCAAAGCGCTCAAGAGCTTTTAAAAAAGTTATACAGGATAACCTAGCCATTAAGTCTACCAACCCAAAAAAATACATGGATGGATTCATTTTATCTTATCAAATGGTTCTATGAAAACTTTGTTCCAAATGTGAAATGATTTTTCAAACAAAATAACCTTCATGTAAGGCTATGATATTCTAGACAATATTCTGTGACATCCAGATGAAAGTGTGTTACTTGCTGGCAATATTCAAGCTGCTTTCTTAGCCCCCAATGTAGCATTTCTCATTCAACTACTTAATCAGGGTGTACTGGAGAACTTGAAATTACCTTAAGACTTCTGAAACAATTACAAGGAGAAATTTGCCACACACTGTTTCAGAGCCTTAAGACGGTAAATGTAAAAAATTCAATTTACTGTTTGGCAGAATCTTAGGAGGAAGTGAAAGAATCAATGCTAGTTAAAGCTGGAATAATATTTCTGCTTAAAAGCAAGGAAACCAAGAGAGTGAATTAGCCAATATGGGAGAAACTCTTCTAGACCTTGCTAACAATCTACCAGTTGTCAAGGTTCTCACTGAAAAAGTCATTGATGAATGGAATGAAATGATTGACAATGTCATTAATCTTGTGACACACAAAAATTATGAAAGTATGATGCTGACAACACGGAAAATTGCCATAACATTTTACATACAGATGGTTTAAATTCTATCAAAAGATCTCTTCTGTATAGTGAACAACAGGATGACACTACAGCTGCCAACATTTTGATGCTGGGACGACTGCAAGATAACTCAGTAAAGAAATGAGATACCTCTATGAGACAAAAAGACTTAGGACTTTTTTCAGAAAGTTTAATGTTAAATGTTATACAAAGTGCTGCAATATGCTGCAGCCAACCACTGGTGTAAATAAGCTTCTTCAGCACCTTCCAGATGTTTCTCCTGATGCCAAGACCACCTTGAGGATTTCTACGACTCTCCCTTGAAGACAGCTACCGCTTGAGTGCAATATTTTGGCTGGCAGTTTGACTTGTGACATTGCAGTTGATGTTTACCATCCTGCTGCTCCTATCTGCAAATCTTGAAGTTTTCACTGGACCACTTATTTTCTCTACAACCTTGGTTTGCCAGCAATCATCTTCCCCATAATGATCATACTTTCTACTCCAAATAGTGTTCATTCATTCTCACCTTTCAGCTCCTGGTTTATATTCATTTTTTTTCACCATTCCATTATTTCCACACTAATCTGTTCATTCATCTTTGCATTTTCTGTATCATTCAGATGACTCATGAACATTGCCCCATCTTAAGTCTATCTCACTTCTGACACCAAAATATATGACAAATAACTAAAGCAGTTTAATTTTCCATCATCTTTATTTCACAAAACAAACAGAACTTTTTTTGAATGTTTTAACAACAAATTTCTCGTCTTTCAGCTCTCACAAATAGCTGGAATCTCTTAATCGCTCTGCTCTTATGGATCCGCTTTTTATAGCCTCATTATGCTTGGGAAATTACAGAAGTTAACATGACAAATTCTCTGCAATTATTTTGATCTTTTGAGAGATAAATCTGATGGAGCTGTACAGCCCATGCCACCCACCTCTACCCATGATGTAAAGATTAACGGAAGAAGTGTGACACTCTTTATATAGCAATATATTGTATAATAGTTTTCTTTTCCAACAGAAAGAAAATCAGGCACAAGTTCCCAAAACTGTTAATGGACTTGTGGAGCTAACAGAGGACACTTTTGCAAAGCATGTAGCAAAGGGAAGACATTTTGTGAAATTCTATGCACCATGGTGCGGGCACTGTCAGGTGAGTATTTTTTATGCTTCTAGACAATATGTGTGGCAATCATTGAGATTTAATTGGAATTTTAGATGTAAGATTAAATGATAAAAAAAGATAATCTGATTATTCCAGGCTTTTCACCTTTCTTTTAAATTCTTAAAATCACATTACAGAGCACAGGAATGACATCACGATAAATAGACATAAGATTTTTAGGACCAATTTAAAAATGCTTAAAATAGCCTGTAAAACTATCAAAGTAGGCACCAAAGATAACATTTTAGGCACCTCAAAATATATTTTACACAAGCTAAATGTTATATTTTATTAATCTAAAATGCATTTCTATTTTCTAAAATCATAGTGTTTAGACTACACAGTAAGAAAAGTGACGAAATTGCTACATTATTTTGTCTTAAATTATGAATTATTATGGTTAATAATACATAGTATGAACTCTCAAGTTGGAACAAGATCCTCAAAACTTATTGAATATACCACTCATTCACATTTAATCATAAATTCTACAAACAATCAAAAGGACTAGCAATGGGAAGCCCACTGTCCCCCATTCTGGCAGAACTATATATGAGCCACCTTGAAGTCCACATAGTGAAAGCTTTCCCCCACATATATAAATTTTGGCGGAGATATGTTGATGATATTTTTTCCATCATACCACAGAAACTAACAGAAGACGCTTTGAAACTGTTGAACCTTCAGGACAACAGTATTAAATTCACAATCGAAATTGAAGAGAACAACACCTTACCCTTCCTGGACCTTATTATAACCAGAGATCAAAATAGCTTTAAATTTGGTATACATAGAAAACCCACACATGTGGACAACTACATAAAGAAAAATGGTTGCAACCCAACTTCGCACCAACTAGCCGTCTTTAGAAGTTTAATCCATCGGTTGCATAGCGTCCCCTTGAGTAAAGAAGAATTTTTAAAAGAACAACAACATATAGAAAAAATAGCAATAACTAATGGATTCAACTCAGATCTCATAAGCAACATGATATACAAGAAGAAAAAACTCAAGGCAATTTCACATTCCACCACTCTAACGCCTCTCTCAAACACAAATTGGAAATACAAGAAATTCACATACCACCCTTGGGTCTTTAGAAAATTTGAACGAATCTTCAACAAATTTAACATTAGACTAGCTCCACAGAACAAATTCAGCTTGAAGAACTTACTAAACACACCTCTCAAAAATACCATCCCAAACACACTAAAATCCGGAATTTACCAGATCAGTTGTGAGGAATGTGAGAAATGCTACATAGGAAAAACTGAAAGAAACTTGGAAACCAGACTTAAGGAACACCAAAGAAACATAAAACTAAAACAAATAGAGAAATCCGCTGTATCACACCATTTTTGGACTGAAAACCACAACATTGGCCAAAGTATAAAGTTGTTAAAACCCCTCACCACACCAATAGAATTGAACATCTGGGAAAAAATACACATCGTCAAAAACAGCAACAACGTCATTAATTTTGAAATCCCGCCTGTAAGCAATGTGTTAAAACTTTGTACCCCCAACACCAGATGGCAACAGGGTCAGAATTCGTAGGCTGAGGAAGAAGAGGACACGGGAGAAAGCGACCCTTAGTCACCCAGTCGCTGATGATGAGGACGAATGCCCTCGAAAACGTTTCCTGTTTTATGTAACTTTAATTAGTGAAGGTGAGTGTAAAAAAGTGTGACTCAATCTATATCAAGATGCTCTAAAGCTGATAGAGACACACCCCTGAAAATGATGTTAGCAAAACACAATATAGTATTAAAAACAGCAGTTTAACATAACTGTTTGAACTGTAGTTGAAACAACAACAGAGAAACCATGAAGAAAAGCTTGCAAACATGCGCATAAAGTTCAAGCATTATTGGGAGATGATACTTTAAGAGACGAGGTTAGGTTTTTTTGGAAAACTCTGATAGTGGCAATAATGAACATTAAGATTAAGAGAGGGGGATAAACAGTGAGTGAGCAATGCACCTGGATCGTAGATTGACCTATTGTGCTTCCCCTTTGATTATTAGTCCATTAGAATCTTGATATCCTTAATAAGGAGTGCTAGTTTCATAGCTGAGACGTCAAGTTTGTGCAGTTGTACAAACCATTAAAGTTTTAACCTCAAACCATTGAAGTTTTAACCTTGTGGACTGGTAATGGTTTGCAGTACATAACAGATGATGTGCTGTTTGATCTGCTTTTTTTTTTTTTTTTTGCATTTTCTGTAAATTGGATTGAACTGTTTGCTTATCTTATACAGATGTCCGTTAATTTATCAGTGTCCTATAAACAGTTGTAATTGTCCCATTGAGTTTAGTTTTGTCCATAGCAAGCAGTTCTTTGCTCCTGCTCTATTAACATAATTAACAAAGGCTTCAAGTATCTATGGCCACCAATGATACCAGTATTTTCTACATCCCTTTTCAGTCCATCCTCCTATAATCCTTCAAACATATCCTAAGGATAGTGAAAGTTGGGATTCAGGACCAATAAATGGAGTTGCAGCTCCTTTTTGGCCAAGTCATCTGCCCTCATTGCCAATGCACTCCCTCATGCCGTAGTACCCACATAAGCGACACTGAATTTTGTTCACTCAGTTTTATAAGGTACTCACAGCATACCTAGTTTAGTTTAGATTTTACTTCACTTGCTGTAAGGGCCTTCAGGGCTGCTTGACTGTCTGGAAGTATAGTAATCTGCCTGTTCTTATAGCTTCTACCTATATTTTCCTGTGTGCTGGCTAATATGGCAAACATTTCAGCTTGAAAGACAGTATTGTGCTGGCCAAGGCTAAACAATAGGCTTTTTACCCAGCTCTATATGCCTGCCCCTGTCCTTTGATTGCTTTTAAATCCATCCATGTACCAAGCTGGTTCACAAGGGACCTTAAAATTAACCCCTTGCTTCCATTCATTACATTCAGGAAATGAAGCAGTAAAGCATGTTTCGCCTGTTCTCCTAGTTATCATTCTGTCAGATCATTGCCAGGTTGTTTACGAGACAGTGATCCCTTGGGAAATTCAGATGGCCATGGCATGTGGGATCTAATTTCCCTACACCATTGCACTTAAGTCTGTAATAAATGACTCTCATCTCAGCTTCTATCCGGAGATACAGGGGAAGAAGATCTAACAGGAGCTCCAAAATGGCAGCAATAGTAGTCCTAAATACCTCTGTCACCCCAAAACAGGCACCATGCCTGACCAGTTGGAACCCACATATCAACATTTTGACTCTAGGCACCAGATGTAGATCTACCATGAGTATTATGATTATGAACATCATATAAATAAGAAGGTAATTTGAATCAAATCTAAAAAATTCAATACTATTGTCAGGACTCAAACCACAGATTTTTGGTTCTTCATGCTGATGCCCTTACTGCTGAGGTACCATGGCAAGATTGTACTTGCATTAAACCTCAGTTGATTCAAGCATCCCAGTAAACCTTTAAGGTGATCTAAATATTCAAGATATCATACTTCAAAGGTGGTTTGTAGTGTTACAAGTTCTTTTAATTTTCAGGCTTTATAGTTAACCATGGAGAGCAGAAGATCTCTCCAGCATGGCATTACATTTTTCAAGCTTGTTATAACCTTCCAACTTAAGTGTTTATATATAGTGATTGTAAAAGAACACTTATCAAACATCATATAAATAATGTAAGATTTGAAGCTTTCATGGTCATGTTTGTAGATAAGAGCTTCACAGTTTCACGTATATGTATGATGTTCATAAAGTCCCTTGAGCTTTCAACCATGAAGCGCTTATCAATCAAATAGATACGTTTGTGCATAAACATTCACATACATAAATACTAAATTGAAATATACATACAGAGATGGTAATGTCAAAATATTGAATTCAAAACTGAGTGAGAATTGAATGGACCAGAACATTTAATTTTGCATAATGACCTGTAACTGAAACACATCCTTGGCACCAGAGCTTCTATTCCACAGCATCACACCATAAGTTAGATGAGGATTAAAAAAGCAATGATAAGCACAAAGTATGACATATGTACTTAAGATGAGTCAGAATTAGTTATACTAACATCACTTGTGTTGACTCACTTGTAATAGGCGAGTAAACATAAGTGATATTAGTGTAACTAATTCTGACTCACCTTAAGTAAATTCAAAAACACATCACTGTTTGTAGCTTCTTTTCATATATTAATATGATATTGCTTATCTGAAATGCGTAGTGTGAAATATGTATGTATGTAATGAATGAATGTATGTGTGTCTATCTGTATGATTTACCGAGAGAATTTTCTTAAAAATTCATGGCTTCATCAAGATTCAAGTAATATAGTGAGGAATATGATAGATGTATACAGGAAATATACATTTTACAGTGTTATATACAGAGAATACATATTAAGTAATGAATAATAATAGTAATAGTAAGCTAACTTAGATTAGTTTTTGAAGTATTCAAAAAACTCTTGCATACTATAAAAAATTTGCTTAATTAAAAATTTTTTAACATTGTTTATAAACTTAATTTGATTACAAACATTTACCTTATTTGTAATGAGGTTGTACATTTGTATGCCCTTATGCAGTATTGAGTTGGCCTTTTTCGTTGTTCTGGCTGTCTGTAAGTGTATTTTATTACTGTTTCTAGTGGAATGTTCATGTACAGTGTTGTTCATATTGAATAGATGAATGTTGTTCCTTATAAAGCATACAGTTTCTAATATATACAGACTTGGTAGAGTAAGAGTATTATGTTGATAGAAGTGTGGTTTACATGATGTCGTCCTACTTAGGTTTAGCATTAGCCTGATTATTTTCTTCTGTAGTATGAAAAGAGTGCTTATTTCACTGCCAGATCCCCAAATAAATATACACAGGCAAATGCAGATTGTACATAAGAGAAGTATATCATTTTTAGTGTTTTTTGGCTACAAATGCTTTTTAAAACAGATATTACATAGTGTGCTCTATTTATTCTTGTTGTAACATTCTTAATATGGTTTTTCCAATTTAAGAGTTCATCAATTGTGATTCCCAAGAATTTTGTTTCAGAGACGTATTGTATGGTTTCATTATTGTATACAATTTTTGGTCCTACTGATTTACTACCTCTACTGGATTGTGTAATGCACATACAGTGAGATTTTTTCCCATTTAATATTACTTTATCAGCTTGACTTTGCAGGTTGGTGCATGTATTGCCCTGGAGAATAAGATTGGTATCATCAACATATAATATAGTCTCAGCATGTGGTATATTGACAGGCAGATCATTAATGTATACTAGAAAGAGTAAAGGTCTGAGATTAGAGCCTTGGAGAACTCCACATTGAACTATCTTTGTCTCAGAGTTTACATGGTTAATGCCACCATTTATTACTGCAACCTGTCATCTGTTAGTTAAGTAAGATTCGATCCACTTATAAGCTACCCCACATATTCCATAGGTTTCTAATTTTGACAGTAATATAGCATGGTCAACTAAATCAAATGCCTTGCTCAAGTCCATAAATACACCAACTGTGGTGTTTTGAGCATCAATTCCTTCCAATGTCCTCTTTATGAATACATAGAAGGCATTTAGCATGGATTTGTTTTTTCTGAAGCCAATTTGTTTATCACTAAATGCATATTTTTCCAAGAAGGGAGCGATTCTGTTGTACACAACTGTTTCTAGAATTTTAGAAAGCCCAGACTGGATAGCAATAGGCCTATAATTATCAACAATATTTACATCATTTTTTATATACAGGGACAATTTTTGCCAGCTTCAATTTATTAGGAAATAGCCAGTTGACAAGGAGGTATCGCATATATCCTGTATGGAATTAACAATACTGACCTGACATAATTTAATTACACACTCAGGTACCTCGTCAAATCCTGCAGAGTAGTTATGCTTTTATGAGTTAATTATTTTGCTTATTTCATCATGTGTAATTGGCCTAAGAAAAATGGTTTTTCGTTTCTGTTTAGTTTAGCACATGGACTATTACTATTATTTTGTTGTAATGATACTCTATTAGCATCAGTAATAAAATGGTCATTAAAGATGTTAGCAACTTCTGTTGTATTCTTACAATGACATTGTCGATTTTTAATGAGATTTTATTATCATGGCATACTTTAAAACTGGAGGTTTCTCGTTTTACTACATCCCATAATGTTTTGTTTTTATTTGACGAGTTACTAATGCATGCATCAATATAGGTACTGTTTTTGCAGCCTTTATTACTTTTATCATAAATTTGCCTATATTGTTTTGAGATATTTTTGGAACTGTTCAGTTTTGTTGGCTTTACTTAATTCTAGGAGAAAACGTTTTCTATTGCTAGAGTTTATAATTCCTTTAGTAATCCATTTTTTCCTTACATTCATCTGTCAATTTTTTGTTGTTTTATATGGAAATGCTGTATTAAAGTGGTGCATCAAAGTTGTTATGAAGTTTTGATATTTCATATCTACAGAGGACAACACACTATATACATCTAACCAGTCTTCATTGCTTAATAGTGTGTTAAAATATGACATGTTTTGATTAGAAAAAATTCATTTATATTGTTCTTGGCGCTTAGACTTATTGATAGCATTTAATTCGTTTATTAAACTTAATATTATGGCGTTATGATCGGAATAACCTGCATTAATATTTGTGAGTTTGTAGTTCATGCCTGTTTTGTCGAATAACATGACATCAATTATTGCACTGGAGCTACCCGTTTCTCTGGTGGGACTTTCTATTGCATTTCCCAGATTAAATGAGGCAAGTACAGTTTTTAATTTTAGAAGGGAAGTGCTTTCTTTCTGAAAATCAATATTGAAGTCTCCACAAATTAAGATCTTTTTTGCATGCTTTTTATGAAGATAATTATTATTTCTAATTTGTCCAAAAAGCCTTATAGTCTCCATTTGGTGAGCGATATATGCATGCAATGAATAATTTTAAATCTGTTATTTCTACTACAGTGTGTTCAAACACTTTCTCTTTATTTAGTGAAGATGTTTTACCATATCTTTTATATTTAATGTCCTTTTTTATTGCGATCATAGTACCCCCTTGAATATAATTATCCCTACAGTAAATGTCTCTGACTACAAAATTTGAGAGAATGACTGACTCTGTACTCGTGGTTGTATTTTTAAGCCAGTGCTTGGTGAAACAGCAAACTTGTACATTTTCAAGTGTGTTTATAAATATTTCTATATCTAAGAGCTTATTGCTAAGACACTGGACATTTTGATAAATTACATTAAAGTCCTTTTTTGGTATACAAGGAAAATGTTTATTACCACTGTGCTCTGACATCGAGAAACATTGGGTTTCCACGATACTGCATCCACCACATGGTTGATTAGTTTCCATGTCCCTGGCATTTGCTGATCCCCTCATACAAGAACCTTCCAAACTTAGCTGCTCCTCTTCTGTTGAGATGAACACCATCTCTACCGAGATCCTCTGTCTGCATGCACCAGTTACCATCCAGCTAGCTCTTCTGTTGAGATGAACACCATCTCTACCAAGATCCTCCGTCCGTATGCACCAGTTACCGTCCAGTATCATACACTTTCGAGTATAGCATAACCATTCCAGCTCTGCATGAATTCTTCTCACTTTTTGTGTGGTCACATCTCACCTGCATAATATTCCACTGATCACAACTTTGGTTTCTGGGCTTTGAGTTCTGATTTGACTTATTAGGTCCATGGTATCGCCCATAATTTCTTCAGCCATAATTCTTCTCTGGATGTTGTTCATTCCCATGTGAATAGCAACCATGTCTGGCTTTATTTCATTCAGTTTTGCATTTTCAACTTCACGACTTAGCTCTTCCACTCGCATCCCTGGGTAGCATCGTACTTCGTAGCCTGCATCTCTGCATTCATTACCAACAAATTTCAGTAGCGGGTCCCCAAACACCATAACTTTTTTTCCATTGCTTCCCTTGCTGTTTCTCCTTTTTGCTGATCCCAATTTCTCTTCCATTGTTCACTGGTGGGTTCGTTTTCTTTATACAGTATGCTAAATTGCTTCGTGGTTTTTACTGCACTACCACGTGGATCACCTGGTAGGTCAACTGCTTTGTTTGTTTTCCTTCTTGCGACTGTAACATAAAATTCTTTTTCGGTCTGATGTTGGATTTCGTTTTTTAACTCTACATTTTTTTATTTCAGTGATATGATCTCTATTTGTGCTTGTTTTCTCTCTTGTTTCAGTGATATGTCTTCCTCTTGTGCTTGTTCTAAGTCCTTGTTCAACATATCAATGATTATTTGTAGTCACGCTATCATCTCTGACTCACGTGATGCTGTGCGCATTGCTTGTGCCATAAATTTATTTTGGTTATTCTTCGGCTCAGGGTTTCGGATCTCATCTTTATTTACACAGATTCCTGTATCACAAATTGATATGCCACTTACTTCATTTAACACTTTTCCACTATTTTCTCCATTATTCTTGCACTTTTTCTGTAACATGCTATGGGTTACCACTTTACATGCCGCCAACTTGAATGTTGGCATATATATTTTTCTCCAATCGAGTTTATTATGCAGGTGAAAACCAGATATCTTGATAGGTCCAGAGGTTTGTTAGTGATAAGACTAAGCACAAGGTACTGGGTTTTGTTAACATTTGTACAAAGTTCATTAGCACACATGAATTGATTCATTAAACTGCTTAGCCCTTCAACACAATAATTTGCTGACACAAACAACAGACTGTTGCAAACTAAACAAAAGCAGAGGTTGTGGAACTCAACTTCATTTGTTTCCAATAGAATGACAAATACAAGGAGTAAATCAGTGAGAAAACCTATAATAAGCTATTCTACAGCTTCAATATGATACACAGCTGTCTGTTGTGTTGCCTACAAGAAAGGAGATACTGCACTACATTTACTGCTGCAGCAGTGTACTACTGGACTCCAAAATGACCCCAGAATAAGTTAATGTTTTTCCAATGTATTTTAAATAATTGAGTTTTATTTTCACAACACTTTAATGTATGTCAAACCAAAATAAACTACTTGTGGAGAATAAGGTATTTGACTGAAACATAAAACTTGGGTGACAAAATGCAATATTACAGCCAACAGTGTGTCATTCTTGTACATGTTTTTCATTAAAATATATAATACACAGTTTAGTTTGTTCTGGGCTTCTGTATAAAAAGTGGTGACCCTTTTGGTTTTGATGTTTGCTGTTTTTTGTCCTTTTGTGCGAAGATGTGCATGTAATGTCACAAAAATTTCCTTGCAACTCCCCAAAGTATACACTGTTTTTCTTGAAGGAAGAATGATATTGCATATCGGATTAAATGGAACATAAGTAATTCTTTGAACACTTAGCAACACTTTTTATAAAAATGGGACACATTTCGAGAGCTCAGTTGTTCCCATAATCAACCTGTTGCCAGTTTTATAAAAAGTAAGTAATGTAGTGTCAATAAACCAACTCACAATCATGTTATTAATTTGTTTAATACATTGCTCTATATAAACTTCCACTCAAGAAAGTGGAATTCTTTGAAATGTTGAATTGTCCTTTTTTTTGCTAAGGTGTTTTATTTGTTGTACAGAGTCCAAGTGGACAGTACAGTGGTTCCCAGGAACTTTCCTCTACCATTTCACCCCTTTTCTTAATACTTAGTAGTATGATGGCATCTGATCTCTAAGCTTAACAACTTTTCTTACTTTGTTGTATTCCAACATTGTTTTTGATTTTAGGATGGTTTCCCTCTTTCTATTCTTCTTAACTGTGTCCTCATGGGCAGCTGCATGTCTCAGATTCTTTAAATCATCAAAACGTTATGTTTATTCATCCAGATATTCTAGCCATCCATCATGTTAGATGAACTTGTATTTTGTGAATTAAATGTTGGATAATCATCAGCTGCAGCTTAAAAGTTGTCACTTTCAACTGGTTAATCTAGCTAATATTTCATTCCTTCATCTAATGGTGTGTTGTGCTTTCTTTTCCTTGTTGTGGCAGGTGTGCTAGATGTACCTGAGTCCATTCTGAATGTAAGTAAAAATCAAAAATAATATAAATTGTTTGAAAAAGGATTTTAATGAACAACTTTTATCTTAAAATCTGATCAAATAGTAGCTTCCACAGATTAGGGAAGTTCTTGGAATAGGTGTTGATTTGGGGGAATGAAATTCATGGGGTCATATGGTGGATTGAATGAAAGAGAACATGCTCAGAATTTTACACTTACAGTGAACAGAAGTTTTCAGGAAAAAAACATAAACATAAACCTTAATTATGATTTCACTGGGATTTCTGTATTTCACTGGAAGGTAGGTCATTATTGTCCTGATTTTCCTACTCTTTCACAAATGTACATGACAGAACTCTCCACTCAGAGTATTACGGAAACAGGAATGTACCATAAGGTGTGTGCAAGATTGATGGTTCCTAATTTATTTCCAAATAAATTCATATTTTAGTTAGATATATTAGTGTTATTGACAAAACAAGTACACTGCAATATATTCATCTAACTTAATAATGAGGTAAAAATAAATACAAAAACATTATGTAGATAAACTATAGATAAGGAATATAATGATACAGATATCAAATAAGAAATAAGTAAAAGCAGCAATGAGTATTCTATGCAAAATTTTAAATTTATTTGCTAGATAAGTTAAGATTATTCTGAAACTCTAGTACAGGATTATTTTATTCATTATGAAATGTCAGATACAAAATTAATATCATTGGAGCCATTTGCATAAAAATGTTAACTGTAGTTTTTTTGGCAAGGTAGAATTAGACAACTGAAAAATTCAATGCCATTCCCAGGATTTGAACCACGGATCTCCCGGTTTCCATCTCTAACCACTAAGCTACCATGTCAACATGTAGGTACAACATTAAATTCTCCAACTGATTCACATTTTTTCCAGTAAACCACAAGGAGATCACAAATTGTATTGAGATGACATACCCTAATTGCGACTTATAATGCTAAATACTTTAAGTCCCAGGATTCATAGTTTCAACCACTATTAGATCAATTAATGGAATTAATTGTTGTTCCATCACGAGCCATGTGTTGGACAAGGTTGGCAAGGTAGAATCAGATAACAAAAATTCAATGCCATTGCCGGGATTTGAATCACAGATCTCCCGGTTTCCATCCGGTTGCTCTAACCACTGAGCTACCGTGGAAACATGCGGTATGACATATCAGTTGGGGAATTTAATATTGTACTGGCATGTTGCCATGGTAGCTCAGTGGTTAGAGCAACCAGACGGAAACCAGAAGATCTGTGATTCAAATCCCAGTGATGGCATTGAATTTTTTAGTCATCTGATTCTACCTTGCCAACCTTGTTCAACACATGGTTTGTGTGGAAGAACAATTAATTCCATGTAGTTCTTTTGTTTTGAAGTTCCCTTAAACATAGGAGCAACGTTGTATAATAAACTCCCAATGGAACTTAAATCTCTACAAATTAATTCCTTTAAATCTAAGTTAAAGAAGCATCTTATAAATAAACCTCTGTACAGACTTGAAGAATTTGAGTAAAGAGGTGTGTGCATGTGCGTGCGTGTGTGTGTGTGTGTGTGTGTGTGTGTGTGTGTGTGTGTGTGTGTGTGTGTGTGTGTGTGTGTGTGTGTGTGTGTGTGTGTGTGTGTGTGTGTGTGTGTGTGTGTGTGTGTGTGTGTGTGTGTGTGTGTGTGTGTGTGTGTGTGTGTGTGTGTGTGTGTGTGTGTGTGTGTGTGTGTGTGTGTGTGTGTGTGTGTGTGTGTGTGTGTGTGTGTGTGTGTGTGTGTGTGTGTGTGTGTGTGTGTGTGTGTGTGTGTGTGTGTGTGTGTGTGTGTGTGTGTGTGTGTGTGTGTGTGTGTGTGTGTGTGTGTGTGTGTGTGTGTGTGTGTGTGTGTGTGTGTGTGTGTGTGTGTGTGTGTGTGTGTGTGTGTGTGTGTGTGTGTGTGTGTGTGTGTGTGTGTGTGTGTGTGTGTGTGTGTGTGTGTGTGTGTGTGTGTGTGTGTGTGTGTGTGTGTGTGTGTGTGTGTGTGTGTGTGTGTGTGTGTGTGTGTGTGTGTGTGTGTGTGTGTGTGTGTGTGTGTGTGTGTGTGTGTGTGTGTGTGTGTGTGTGTGTGTGTGTGTGTGTGTGTGTGTGTGTGTGTGTGTGTGTGTGTGTGTGTGTGTGTGTGTGTGTGTGTGTGTGTGTGTGTGTGTGTGTGTGTGTGTGTGTGTGTGTGTGTGTGTGTGTGTGTGTGTGTGTGTGTGTGTGTGTGTGTGTGTGTGTGTGTGTGTGTGTGTGTGTGTGTGTGTGTGTGTGTGTGTGTGTGTGTGTGTGTGTGTGTGTGTGTGTGTGTGTGTGTGTGTGTGTGTGTGTGTGTGTGTGTGTGTGTGTGTGTGTGTGTGTGTGTGTGTGTGTGTGTGTGTGTGTGTGTGTGTGTGTGTGTGTGTGTGTGTGTGTGTGTGTGTGTGTGTGTGTGTGTGTGTGTGTGTGTGTGTGTGTGTGTGTGTGTGTGTGTGTGTTTTTTTTTTCAAAATATCCAGTCTTTTTAAAAATAGAGTAAAACATTACCTTGTAAATATAATATTGTACAGACTGGATGAATACTGAAGTATAGAGTAAGTATTTCTGTATGGATGTGAGTGTTTGCATATGCCCGCTTGTGAGTTATTGTATTGTGGGAATGTGAAGGAAATTTTGTAAACTGTAGTGTTAATGTTGTCTTGACCATGCTTTTAACCTGTATCTCCAAGTACACAAGCAATAAAGAATTATTATTATTATTATTATTGTTATTATTATTATTATTATTATTATTATTATTAGTATTATTATTATTATTATTATTATTATTATTATTATTATTCAGTAATGATCTTGGTGCTTTTCTCTATTTGCATTGTAGAACTCCAATTTCAGTCCATTTGAAGCTTGAGGGAAATGTGAGGGAAATTGCAATTACAGTAAATCTCACTATAAAAGGCCCTCTATAATGTTAACCCACATATAGCATCACAATTTTTTAAGTCCCAACTTTTTATTTCTTTTGATTATTGAATTTTATAATTCGATATAATGCATAGGTGTGCTTCGCAAATTCAGCATATAATGTTAAAATATGCAGAATATCTGAATAAGTGATCACATTTTTTTACAATTCATTCAAAATTATTTATATATTTGAAAATATAAACATTTCAACAGTTGCTTTTCTTCGCGATTTGTTGTAAATATGCAATTTGGCAGTGCTGCTTCTGGCTGATAGCCATGGCACACTCACCTCGTATCCATTCACAGCAATCTAATTGGCCTTGCCATGGACTCCACACTGATTCAAATGTTCAAAGTATTGCGAAAGTACCATTAGCCATCTTTGGTCACTGTGACCGCATACATGGCTACACTTTTATTGGCATCATTAAAGCAGAGTTTAAGATCAACTTGTGCTCATTTACAAGTTTAAACAAAGTGTTTTGTTTTACATATGTGCGTGAAGAAGATGCACTTTTTATATCAAATGCCAGCAACAAAGAGATAAACGATATCTCTTTCTATATCATTCAGGAAGTTGAAAAATATCCCAAACTAACAACTGCAAAAAGGCTGGAAAACTTGGAGTGCCCACCTCAACTCTTATGGCATTCTGAAAAATAGCGGTACAATTTTGAGTGAGGAAGCAAAATCTGGTTTGAAATCCAAAAGCACAAGAAGATTAGACTTCACAATTTGAGAAAATGAAAGAAATATTAATGGAATGGTTTAATGAAATATGATCTGCTGGCTTGATGGTAGCTACTTGAAGGAAGAGGCATCAGTAATTGCTTTAAGGCTAAGTTTTATAGACTTTAAGGCATCAAACGGATATTTGGAGAGTTTTAGAACAGAAATGGGATTTCCAGTAGGGTGATATGAAGTGAAAGTGGTGATGTAAGTTTAAAAACTGTGCAACATTGGAGGAATGTGACATTACCAAAACTTTTAGAAGGCTACAATACTGGCACATCTATAATGTTGATGAAACTGGACTGTTTTTTCAACGAATATCATCAAGAACATACAGTGTAAAACGTCGCCCATACCATGGTGGAAAACAAAGTAAGCAAAGGCTGACAGTGTTATTTTGTATAAATGTAGATGACGGTGACAAATTACTGCCACTTGTAATGGGCAAATTTAGGAAACCAAGATGTTTAAAAAATAGCATACTGCCATGATGTAAATATTATGGTATTAGGAATACATTGGATGACAACAGATATATTTACAAAATTCTTAGCTATTTGACTCAAAAATAGGTGCTGCAAACAGGAAAGTTTTGCTATTCATGGATAGTCCTGCACATCCACTTAAGCTTTCTTTTTTACGGAATATTACAATTCATTTCTTTACACCAAACTGCACCAGCAAACTCCAGCCTCTAGATTTGGGCATCATCCGCAGTTTTAAAGCAAAATGCAGCAAGCCACTGATCAGAAAAGCTTTGGCATACTCCTTCTCCCCCTCCAACATTTTCAGAAGCTGCGGCCAACATGAAAATACTTAGAAATTATATAACTTCATTTGATGTGGATGCAGCGACACTGACAACGATTAATCTGGTAGAACAAGACCTGCTACATCTTCAAAAACAATGTCCCAGGAGGCAGAACACAAATGGACTTCTTCAAGAAGTAGAGGCATTATTTATCTAGTACACAAATTATTGTTTTATTTATATATATACACACACTACCACTCATTAATTTAAATACGCCATGACTGCTATCTGGTATTTCAGTTATGAACACAAAAGAAACTTTATTTCTTCAAAATTATATAAACTTAAACATATATAATACAAACAAAATAATTATATGTTACTTACATCAAAGTATCCTCCCTTGGATTTAATGACTGCCTCACAAACTTGAGGCATGTGGTCAATCAGTTTTTGTAGCTATTTTGAGTCTTTATGATTCCACACACCCTTAACGTTCCAGAGATGTTCCTTGCTGAATATATGAACTTCCCTGATAGATCTGTCCACTTCATCACAGACCAATTCAATCAGGGCTTTGGAACGGCCAGACCATTTCTTTCAGTACTTTCTGTTTTTACTTTGATGCAACGTACTGCTTACAGAACGCTGACCAATGTTTTGGGTCATTATCCTGTTGTAAGGTGAACTCTTTCCATATTAAGCACAATTCAAATGGTATTATATGACACTGAAGTATGCGGTGGTAGTGCTTCTAATCCATATATTCCTCAATTTTCACACTCTCACCAACTCTATCCCCTGAAAAACACCCCAAACCATAATAGAACCCCCACTGTGTTTAATTGTAGGTAGAACGCACTGCTAGGCCACCCTATCTCCTTCACATCAGCAAACAAATATCCTCCTTCTGGTTCCAAAAATCTCAAACTTAGATTCAGAAGTGAATAACACTTTCTTCCACTCTTCATGTGTCCAATTACGATGTTTCCTAGCCCATTCGAGTCTCTTCTTTTTATTTATGGGCTTCAGAAGAGGTTTCCTTGCTGCTGCACATCCTTTCAAGACGGCTTCAATCAGTCTCCTTTTTACTGTTGTAACAGATATTTTTTCTTGTTCATTTCTACCAATTCTGCATGAATTTGTGGTGCTGTTTTGAACATATTTCTCTTACTAGTAATTCTGATGAATTTTATAATCACTTTTAGTTGTTTTATGAGGTTGTCCTGGTCATGGTGTGTCATTGCTACCTGTTGTGAAGGATGTATTGCACTCCCCCTATAGACATGCTACATTGTTTTTCAATTTGGCAAATTAATAAACCTGCTTGTCTGAGTGGTACAATTGCAGCATGTTTTTCTATGGATATCTCCACTCTTGGAGCCATAATAATGATGTGCACACTGTCAACTGTTACTAAGAAACTGAAATGCAGGAACCAAATAGTATGTATCTTAGCAATGCTTGAAGTACACTGTGTACATCATAACACTACAGGGAACAACAGAAGGGCATCGAATGGGCCTTCAGTCATCAACTAGGTAAACAAACATACCAGTTCAGGTAGCTGTTGTTTATGTATACAACATTCTTTTGGGTTAATATTGCATCTAATTGAAAACAAACACCTAACCCTGACAAGTTTACAAATGTTGTATATTCCTTTGCTTACTGAACCTTAACCATGGTATTATACCATATATATATAAAATTAAAAAAAGGATAAAGTTTGCAAACCTAGTAATGTTTTCTTTGAAAAGAGTATAAACCCCTATATAAAGTTAATTTTTTCTGAATCCCCAGAAAAAACATCATAAAGGGGTTTTACTGTATACCATATCAAATGCTAATCTTCCATGCCATTTGATTTTCATTTGTCTTATTTGTAGCAGTATGTAAAGCATAACACTGCAGGTTGAAGAAAGGAAGATAAAGTTCCATAAAGGGATAAAAAAGATGGGAGACATGTTAATTGTTTTTCTCAAACATGAAATAGTAATTTAAGGAGTATCAACAAAACCTCATATTACCCATCCTATATGTTCATCCTCTTCAGTAGATATCCTGATGAAATGAGGTTTTAAGGCTGTTAATTCTCTTGAAACTTTATATGAGGATTTATCTATAGTTCCTTTATTCACACAGAATATATCTCCAATTACCATTTAAAATCTTCCAGTTTTGCAGAACTGAGTGACAAGAAAAGTAGAGTTCATTAAATTATGTCTTTTACATTGTGTTCTTTCTTATGAATGTAACCTTGGTTCAATCACCCTAATCTAGGCTTTTTTAATCAAAATATAATTTTCCTCTATACTGCATTATACTAGCAGCCTGCTGAAGAAGAAAACTTTGGTTTGTGGAAAAACATAAGATTAACTTTAAATTTGAAAACATGTGACCTACAAACATACAACTATTCATTAAACAAATAATTACAGTCAATGAGTAGTTTATGCTGAAGGGGGCAAACATGCTTGACACATGTCCTAGAAAAACAGGTAAGCACAACAAGAAAGAGTGTATAAGTTGACTCCTTATGAAAGTTTTATGAAGAGAAAGTACATTCAAGTTGCTTGTGAGAAAATAAACACCTTTTGTTTAAACATCATGTTCTGTTATTATGTAGTGGTGTGATGTTTTATAATAATGATGTATGTAACATATGTTAAAACATAATATTATGCATAGAAAATCCAAATCCCTAAACTAAGCAATATAAAAAATATACTGAGTTTTATTTATGAACACTCTTTAACTGCTATGGTTCTTAGCATGCCATTCTACACAGGAAACAGTATACTGGAATTCACCAAAAACCAACTGTGACATTTTTCCCCCATTATAGTGTTGTCTGATTATATTTGATGATATTTGATCTGTTATATTGCATCAGTACCACCAACTTTTCCTAAAATAACCCAGGGTAAAGATATGCCCATATTTGGTGCTATTGCATTTGTTATGTTGCCAAAGAAGTCATTATTTTGGAAGTAGAATCAGGCGAGGAAACTAGTAGATTTTAAAACAACAAGATTCTGTTGTTTAGAAGATGCCATTGTATTTCTGTGTGTGCATGGTTTTGTTTTGGATTGTTTTAGAGCAAACAATTATTGTTATTGTTGTTACTGTGTTCACAACATGGTAGCGCATTAAATATATTATGATATTTAGCATTTGGAAGGGATTTAATCTAAAAGTACTATTGCAGAACAAGATTTGCCAAAGGTGAGTACATCATGTTTTGTATCATAACGATGCAAAAGCACTATTAATGTTTAAAAAGCATGTTATCTTAACCCTATGATATTTGAGGTTAAGCTAATGCATTTATTTTGATGAATAATGGTTATTTTATTTCCTTTAAAAGCTGTATATAAATAAGACGAGTAAGAGGAAAAATAGTGAGGAAAGCAGTCATCTAGTTAAAAAAAAAAATGCGTGTGCTTAATAGCAGTTTCCAAAAAGCAATTCTTAACATGTACCATAAATTGCAGGCTGAAGCCAAAGAAGAGAACGTCTGTGTAAGTAAAGTAGCTCTCATGACAAGAATTTCAAGTCTTTTAGGGGTAAGTAGACAATATGTTTCTCATACTTTCTACATAATGGGTGCTTGAGAACTTTGTGCATTCATTTAATAAAAACAATTTATTTTTAATGTTAAACTTCATTATAACTGGGCAACATTAAGGTGGATTTATAGTTTCTCTGCTAAGGTAGCATTAGTAAAAGGTGCTTAAGAACTTCAGTGCAATAAGTTTTAATGTGCAATTAATTTATACATACATACACACACACGCACGTACACACTCACACTCACACTCACTCACACATATGCTGGGTATTATAATATCTGGGCAAGCTACACTTATTTTCTTTGCTGTATTTTTAGGAAAGGTATGTTTTTGTTTTCAGCTGGTGTTAAAAACCTAATATTTGTATGCTTATTCTATTACAGCATGGATTTTGTTCAGTACAAAAAGTAATAAGGACATTTGAAAAGGGAGAGCCATTTGTCACACCTGGTAAACATAAGAATAGACCTCAATCTGTAACCGGTATTGATTATTGCTAAGGAAGCTATCAGACGACTTATATATGATAGACTAAACCATGATAAGACAAATTCTATTTATGGCTTCTTTATGGTTTTCAAGCACAAATATACTCATATTATATTCTTCTTTGATATATGTGCAGGAGAAAGAGTAACAGCTAAGCTTGTGCTACGACATATGAGAGAGAATTATGAGACATACCTATATAATGGATCACTCACATCATTAAGGATAATTTTAAAGGAAAAATGGCTTTAAGTAGACCAAGGAGAATGCTCTTGTATATTAAGAGAAGCTCCAGAGATTCATTTCAAGAGATATTGCTTTTTAAGAGAAAAGCGAAAGACCAAAATCTTTGGTCTTTCTGAATGAAACATGGATTTTTATGAATGGTAAGCTTGTAAAAATGTTTAAAATAAGATACATGGATGATAGCTTTTAAGAAAACATTTAATGTTAAGATATTAGTCATAATTTGAATTTCAGTTATATTTTATATATATGAATGGTAAGCTTGTAACAATGTTTAAGATACATGGATGGTAGCATTTAAGAAAACATTTAATGTGAAGGTATTACTCATGTTTATTTGAATTTCAACTATATTTTATAGGGTCCACGACATATTCATGGAACAAACCCGAGATTGCTTATGGTAAACTCTAGGGAGTCATGCATCGATCTGCTGAGGGAGGAAGATTGGTTATTCTACATGCTGGAACAAAAGTTGGCTTTGTTTCTGCTAAAGTAGTTCTTGATGAATTATATGGTGCTTCAGAATCATATTCTTTTGTTAGGTACTGTTTTTCTGGATTTTAATAGTATCACCTGTATATTCTTAATATCAAAGGTGCAGAGTTGATATTTTCTTGCAATCTGAAGACTCGCCAAGATTATCATGCTGCAATGAACAGCGAAACATTTCAGAAATGGTTGTTACAGACAATACATCATACCACAGCAAAGTTACAGAACAACAGCCAGCATCAAAAGTGGAGAAAAGATCAGTTAATGGTAGGTACTTATAGTCTTTATGCATTTTAAGAAATAAGCAATGTTTAGTAATTGCATTTTGAGTATGATTATTTTTTTTTTCCCAGACCTGTTTGAGACAATGTGAAGTGTCAGGGCCACACAATGTAAACAAGAATGAATTGCATCAGTTATGCAGAATGAATTGAAGCAACCTGAAATGATAATTCAGTTTCTTTCATAATATCAAAGTGAAATAATTCCTACTTCAGTTGAGCCTTATAGAGTAATAAATAATAAAAATGTTTCAGATATGTCAACAATGAAATATTAGTGAAAGAAGGCCATACAGTATTGAGGCTTTCCCCTTACCACACATTTTTCAATGCCATAGAGCTTGTGTGGTCAGTAACAAAGAATTATTATAATAAGTCAGTAGCTTCATGGCCAGGACATGGACTGAATCAAGCTATAATTGTGCGGAAGGAAGCACTCAACCAGGTGTGTAAACTGGAAGATAGTTGGTATTTGAACTATAAGAGTTTGATGATGATAATAGTAATAATAGTAATGCCAATATTTTAACAGGTAACACCAGATATGTGGAGAAATGAAGTAAAGCATGCAGAAAATATAATTATGAAATACTACAATGAAGAAGTGAGAAATGCACCAGAGGTAGAGGAATTTCTTATAGAAGACCTGAGAGAAAGCAATGAAGATAATCTGGAGGAAGATGAAGAGGAAGAAGAATTAATCATACCTTTGGAATCAGTTGCTGGAGCTTCAGGACTGCATTAAAATGTTTGTACTAGTATTGCACGTCATAAATGCTAATATTGCTTACATAAATGTGATTCATTGTAGCATTGTATTGAATTAATTGCAGCAGTAAATTATGCTTTGTTTTACAGATTACTTCTTACAGCAATCCAAACAGAGAACCTAAACAAAGCTGAAGGGTATGATGAATTGACTGCACTTTTGGAACTAGTAAACATGTAAGCAAAGGTTAGTGATAGCATTAATGGGGTGGAAATTAATGTTTACAGCAATTAGCAGCAGGCTATAAAATGAATTGCTACAATTACAACGCTTCCTTCCATTGTGGTGTTTAAAGTACAGCATTTTGATGTTGTTTCTTCCATAGATTTCTAATCCAACAAAGTAATTACTTACATTTTATCAGATATTTCAGTTGTCTTCATGATATGAACTAAAACAGGAAGAAGAGTAGTTGATCACCCTTTGTAGATTAGCACATGGGATTTTAAGTTGAGGTCAGTATATGCATTCATGCTTCTTGCTGAGTATATTCTATACATTATATTTGCATTTTTTGTTTCATCTTAGCATGCTGATTGTTGCAGAAAGTTAAAACTAGTGTTAAAAATCAAGAACATTTGTTTCTATTTCAAAGTATTATACTATAAATGTCAGTATATGCATTCATGCTTCTTGCCCAGTACTATCTCTACATTTTATTTGTATTTTTTTAATTCATCTTAGCATGCTGATTGTTACAGAAAGTTAAAACTAGTGTTAAAATTCAATTAAAGTATTTGTTTCTATTTCAAATATTACACTATAAATTATGTCAGTATATGCATTCGTGCTTTCTGCCGAGTATTGTCTATACATTTTATTTGCATTTTTTTGTTTCATCATAGCATGCTGATTGTTACAG
This sequence comes from Deroplatys truncata, assembly GCA_030765065.1. Classification (NCBI taxonomy): domain Eukaryota; kingdom Metazoa; phylum Arthropoda; class Insecta; order Mantodea; family Mantidae; genus Deroplatys; species Deroplatys truncata. The sequence goes on along the minus strand of CM060990.1, from coordinate 529,854,459 downwards.
AAAGTTAAAACTAGTGTTGAAAATCAATTAAAGCATTTGTTTCTATTTCAAAGTATTACACTATAAATTATGTCAATATATGTATTTGTGCTTCTGGCAGAATATTGCCTACACATTTTATTTCATCTTAACATGCTGATTGTTACAAAAAGTTAAAACTAGTGTTAAAAATTAAGTGAAACATTAATTTGTTTCTATTTCAAAGTATTATACTATAAATTATGTCAGTAAATGAATGCATGCTTCTTCCTGAGTATTGTTTATACATTTTATTTGTATTTTTTATTTCATCTTAGCGTGCTGATTGTTACAGAAAGTTAAAACTAGTGTTAGAAATCAAGTGAAACATTTGCTTCTACATATAATTTCTATAAATAATATATCTTATTTCCAGTTGTTTATGCCATTTATTTCATGAAGAATATGATTTTAGCCTTCACTGTCACACAAGATATTTTAATAAAACTACAAGATAGTTCAGAATTATCTCATTTCCATTTAATAATCATATTTATTTAACCAAAAATATGTTTTCATTCCTCACTAGCACTTAATGCATTATTATTGTTCACAAGGAAACTAATCTTTTAAAAATATTTTGCTCGCTTATTTTAAGGCAGATAGTGTATGGAAGAATCACTAGGTCAGCTACAAGCACTGATGGCACTGTCCCTATTAAATTATTGAAAGTAACTTTATTTTTGCTGTACCTACTATACTAATTTATAATACAATATCTGATTTATTTTTGTACTCTTAAATGATAATGGTGCATTTTAACAGACTCAATTATTATATTTTTCATAAAGTAAATATTTCACTCAATGTTGTAATTACCACATTGTTTATGCATGACATCATCAGATCTAGTCAGCTAGCATGAGAGAATATGCTCAATGAAGTATTGATATAATATAATCAGTTAAATCTTTAAATGCCACAATTTTTTTTTCTCAGTTGCGCACCTGAAATATTATGCTATGTATATATTTACAATCTTGTTTACTGTTCTGTTTCATGTTCCTGAGAGCTAAGGACTAACTACAGTGCATGAAGCTTGTGAAGACAGCCTGCCTATTGCCTTTGCCGAATATAAGAAGCTAGTATTACTCAAGTGTAGCAAAAATTGTTTGTAGATATTGTATTTATATACACATCTATGTTAAGATTCCCGTAACCGTTTACTGTAAGTTTCCATCGTGATTTTTCCTACCATTAAAATAAATTAATATTGTCACAATTATTGTTGCTGTATTTGTGAAATAATATTTCTATCTTAACATTCTCTGAAATAAATGACCACAGTTTATTAAGTAATGTATTAAATAAAATCATTATAACAATATTATTCTCAAGATTCTTACTGCTTTCTAGTAATTTGTTTCTAAATGCTTTATTGTCTTGTACTGCATTATTTTTGGTATTGTGTGTCTACCATACAAGATAAGATATAAGTATCTATCTTCATTCCTTCCCAATGTATACTTATTTAAAGCTTGTATGACATAAAACAAAATTAAGTTGCATGCATTTTTTTATATTGAGAGAAACAGCTCAGTCATCAAAACCTTGTTAAATAGATAAAATATGTGACTTTTAATAACCAAACAAATGTCCCCTCCAAACGTAATTCCCATCTTGTTTAGGAAATCTACATATGCATTTAGATTTAATTTCTCCTAAGCCTGCTTGAAATACCGAATTAGCTTTTCTTTGGCTTCCAACTTGCGGAATCATCAAATATGTAGACTTTCAGGTGTGGACTTGTATTTCTTCATCAGAGGCAGTAAGTAATGTGTAATTAGTAATTATTGAGTCGATTGTAACACTACAATACTTACTTGTTTTTATAACGAATACATGTTTCAGGGGCTAATTGCTCCCATCCTCAGTTCCTTGTTGACTGCCTGCATCATTCATCTTAGTTGTTAGCTTGATCTCTGGTGGTGGTTGGAAGAACTTCTTCAAAAGTAAGTCTCCTGGCGGGATTTCAAAATTATAAATGTGGTTTCTGTTTTTCCAGATATAAATGTTTTCCCAAATTGTAAGTTCTGTTTTTCTTGAAATGTTTTTTAGTATTTTTGGGTTTCTGTTTATGGTGTGTTTGTCTCTCCAAAAGTGCCAAGCTACTGCTGATTTATCTTTCTGTTTTTGCTTTATGTAACTGAAGTGTTCTTTTGCTCTTGTTTTTATATTTCTTTTGGTTTTCCCAATGTATATTTTTTCGCAGTCGTTGCAGCTGATCTGGTATATTCCTGGTTGTTCTCCTGTGGGATGTCATCCCACAGGAAAACCATTTTCCATTGGGAAAACCAAAAGAAACATAAAAACAAGAGCAAAAGAACACTTCAGTTACATAAAGCAAAAACAGGAAGATAAATCAGCAGTAGCTTGGCACTTTTGGAGAGACAAACACACCATAAACAGAAACCCAAAAATACTAAAAAACATCTCAGGAAAAACAGAAATCACATTTATAACTTTGAAATCCTGCCAGGAGACTTCCTTATGAAGAAGTTCTTCCAACCGCCACCAGAGATCAAGCTAACAACTAAGACGAATGATGCAAGCAGTCGACAAGGAACTGAGGATAGGAGCAATTACCCCTGAAACATATATTCGTTATATAAACAAGTAAGTGATGCAGTGTTACAGTGGACTCAATAATTACTAATTATAAACACATCACTGTCACAAAGTCCACCAAAGCAGTTTTATTGTAAATTAAATGTGTAATTATTCTGGCGAAATTCCAAAGCCACAATCCAGACTGTGCTCAAGTTAAATAATTGCATAGGCACATATTTTAGGGGTTGTTCTTTGAGCAAACTTTTATATAACAGTTGTAATTGTTTGTAGTATAAAATTGCTTTAGCACGTTATTTTTGGAAGGTTTTGTGATTTGCTGTGATTACGGGTGAAAGCAATTAGGGAGGGGGCTCATCTCTTTGTGATATGGAAAATACTTGACCAGCTTTAATTATTAAAGGAAACTAACAGAAAAGGTTGTTTAGGCAGTCTTAGCCTTAGTTGCAGCTTTATCAGGGTCCATATACATTTAAAAAAATGAAAAGAACGAACAGTAATAATAGAAATTTAGAAATGCATCACGCTCATTCTGCAACCAATATTCATATATGATAATCTTTCCATAAGTAAAGGAGTCCAAAGTTTGAGAAATGGATCACAGTCCAAAATAAACTTCATCTCTACCAGAAACAACAATGTTTAGGCTACCTAGTTCATCCATATCATATTGAGATTTATGTTGTTTTTCACTGATGTTTTCTTTCAATGTAGAAGTGGAGTAAAACCTTTGTGTAAGCAAAGGATTTAATTTATTTGTGAATTCAAATACAAAATGTTCTTCCTTTAATCAAACAAGATGCATACCCTTAACTATTTAATGGTTTCAGTATGAATGTTGCTTATGCAACTTAACGCTTTTTATGGATCATAGTATTATAGACTTCAATTTATACCTTTTTCAAAACGGGCCTTGAAAATCATGTCCTCTTTCCCTAGGGCTTAGTCACTGGCTTGAAATTAGTAAATTGCAAGGTAGGTTGGCAGTACTGCAGTTTAGTGTAATGTTGGCCATTTTGAATTCTTGGGAACTGCCATTAAGCTGCTTCCCCTATATATTGGGCATGAAAGACCGGAAGTTTTGCTCAGAGGCCTCTTTATCAGGCTTGAGGTTCTTTTACTTGCCGTAAATCTGGACACCGTAACACTGGACCACCAGCTTTACTTCCCTTTTAAAGGAAGCCATGCTAAGGATTTTTACACCCGAAAAAATCCATCGCCCTCCGCCAGGTTTGAACCCGTAGTCTCTGGAACTAGAGACTAGCATGGCACCTCTAGACCATGGAGGACAACTACTGAGCAACATATAAGCCTGTGCAATTATCAAGAAGTTGATAGAAATTTGTGATATTCACCCATAATCACAATATTTGCAACAACAAATGGCTTTTAATGGATACTACAAGTGAAGTATTGTATTTTTTCAAATGGTAAACTGGAATTTTATTTCTGTAAGAATGTGTGTCCACATATTTAATCATTCAGCATCACTGTGAATGGAGGCGTTGATGACCTCTTAGTTTTGCAGCACTCAAAAGCTATTACTACTACACTGAATGGTTTCTGTCAATGATGTTTGAAGGAACAATGTCCAGGAACAGGCAACCTGAAAACATTCATCTGTTTCTTAGATATTATTGCTGCTTACTGCTTTCATGAGAACATGAAGGTTGCGTTGGCTGTTCTGTCACCATCTCATAATCACAGAACACAATTGGTCACTGATGCTCATAGCCATTTAAAGGAACTGGCAAGCCATATCCGGTTCCTGTGAAAACCACGGTAGAAATTTCAGAGCAGATCATTGGTGAAAGAGTTACATGTGTTATCTGCTGTAATTGACTTTAGGTTTGCATTTCATCATTTCAACATGGGGAAACCTTCTGCAGCTACAGTGCATTCTAGTGCATTAGAGTATGCGAAAGAGAGCTTTTATTCTTTTCAACACTAAGAATAAAATTATGATGTGCAAAGTGTGCAACATATTCATTTGAGGTTGAAAAGATTTGTGTGACAAACATCATAATAGTGCAGTACATAAGAAAAACAAACAAGTTCAGGAGACAAAAAAGGACAATTATTGATTAGGCGACAGCTTCATAAATGCTAAACACATTAAAACTGAGAAAGAATTTGTAGCAATACACTGTAAGCCTTCTTGGAGCAAACATTCTTATGAGCAAATTAGACTACTCCAGCATTTGTGGCTGGATGAATAAATATATTGAAGGTAAATTCGTAATTAGTTAATTACTAGTAGTGAAACAACTATGGGAACGGGATGCTTTGTGTTTCTATATTTAAATTAGTGGCATCAACATGTTTGTTTTTGGAAGTTTTTGAAGTATCAGAGACAGTTTATTTCCTTCCAAACTTATAATAAATTTGCAGAACTGTATAAAGGTGAAGTAGTTTTTATTGTTCTCGGATTTCCGAGGAGAATGATTTTCCTTTAAAACTGCTTGTGGCAGGAGTGAAGATGCTTGAAATTGTGTCTGCAGTTGAATGCTCTCAGACACTGGTGTCTGTCTTCACATGTTTCACAGTGGACTACAAGAACATTATGGCTGTAATGACAGATGGTGTCAGGTGTACATGTCAAGCTGTCTGCATGCAAATAAGGACCTAGTCTCAGAAAGTCTTAATACATGTTAATGCTGGATTCATAAGCTAGATAGTATAGCTAAAATATATGGTAAGAAACTCAAAGACCTTAATGAGTATGTTCTTCAAACAAATAATGCATTTTTAAGCACAAGAAATTGAAAACATGGTTATCCTCTATATTTAAAGCAGAAATACCTAAACACTGATAATTGATAAATATGGAAGGTTGTTTCCTGCACCAGTAATTACTCAATGGGACTCTTGGATGATATTAGGTCTGTATGTAGAAGAATATTTGGAGGACATTATGGGATACTTCAAAGAGCTAGAAGACAATTCAGATTCAGCAGCTCTTCAACAACCTCACTTCTGGAAAGCTAAAGTCCCACCACAGTTTGAGGTTACATTTGCCAAGGAGCACTGTTCTTCTGTTATAATTCTGATAACCAATTGGGAAGGAGTACCCTAGCCACTGGGATTCTTACGTAATCACATATTTTTTCCTTGATATATACTTTTGTAATAAACTTTTGACGATTTATATAAGTACAAACCATATACATAAGTTTTATGTTACCTATTTGTATATATTTTGCTCAGTACTACATATTTATTGTATTAATAAAGTTTTACATAAAATGGTCTTCAAAATATATGTAAGTTTGCTAAAATTGTTATGTACACTGCTACAGGCTATGAGACAGGTAAAATTTCTGCATTCATATGATGTCTTTTGTTCTGAACTTCGTTGGGATGCATATGATTGTTAATTGACAATGTGTTAAAGGCCCTGTTTTCCTCAAATTCAGGTAGCACTTTGTTATTCTGTGGTGAGGTGTGGGGTGGAGGTGCACGAATGTAATGTTTGCTAATTGGTTTTAAATGTGGCTTGAGTCTGGAATATTCTCACTTTGTCTGACCATTTAAACAGTTCAGTTTATTCAAATTGTCCCAATAAATTGCTATGACAGAACATCAGTGAACATAAGTAAAAAGTTACAAATGGCTCTGATTGCCTTGTTATATGCCAAACTTTGGTTGTGGGTAACTATAGATGATGTCTTTACCACTGATGGTAAAGTGGTGGTGTGCCAACTGTGTAATAAAAAAATTAGGTGCTCTATGAAACCTCAATTAGAACTATATATCCAAAGTGCACTTCATGCGGGAATTAACTGCAAGCATCAGAAAACAAGTTCTCTTGACCCAGATGCACCAGGATTCTCCAGTAAGTGAGTTTGTCAAAGATATGTGTCCAGCAGTGATAGCAGCAAACATTCCTTGGAACAAAATTCAAGTACCAAAATACTGCGTTTCTTGGTGAAATATTCCAGCTGTCAAGTACTTGAGGAGTCCACACACTGGAAGGGTCCACACAGCATTTGCTATGAAGAAGCTCTGGCGACCATTAGGAGAGAAATAGTCAGTTTTTACTTATGGATTTCTGTATATGAAACAACTGATGTCTTGGGGTGATATGTAGCAAATTTAATTGTGGCAAGTTAAGTACAGATGCTCCATCTAAACCATATATCATTGCAAGTGAAGTCTTAGACTGCACAAACCATTCCACTATTGCTCAATTTGTCAATAATGGTCTCAGAAGTGTTGTGGCCGGGAAGTGTCCAGGAAAAAATAGTTCTCATTTTATACACAGACAGTGCAGCATATATGTTAAAAACCGCTACTGCACTTAGGGCCGGTTTCACAGTTCAGGTTAAGTCGAACCTTTACTAAGCTAAGGACGCAGCTTAAACAAAACTTAAGCTTTGGTTAAAGCTTTGCGCGTTTCACAGTAGGGCAACCACGTTTGGCTTTACTGAGCTGAACAACTCCTTGGAACTTTAAAGTTGGTAATGCTTGCGCATGCATATCGAGCGAACTCCCATCATTTGTTTATGGCGGTGCTGTTCCTGAAAGTAAAGTTTTATAGGTTATTCAGATACACACACTAAAATGATGGAAAAATCAGAGCCAAAACGTACTGCTAACTTCACTTCTCAAGAAGTTAGCATTCTGTTAGCAATTGTAAAGCAGTATAAACACATAAGGTACTGTGGAGCAAGAACAACCAAACGTAGGGGAAAATTGCGGAGTTATTCAATGCAAAGAGCGGAATAATATACAGAGATTCTACTGTGTTGAAGAAGAAATATGACATTTTGAAGAAAGTTACAAAAAAGAAATACGCCGACGAGAAATGTGCTATTCGGGGTACAGGTGGAGGTCCATCAGTGCCATTGTCAATTATGCCAATCGACGAGGAAATAAAGGAATTAATTGGTGTCCAAATTGATGGATGTGAAACAATTTTCACAACCCTGCATGCTTCCACTTGCATATAACCTCAACATCAAAAGAAGCATTGCTTCTGACAAGAGGGCTTTGTTCCTGAAATATAAATTAATAATACCTTATAAGTGATAAAGTATATTATAAAGGTGTAAGAATAAATTTAATATTAAATTTTACTTACCAGTCTATTTTATGTTTAATTGCATCATCAATAATCTCTAGTACCATCGTCACAGACTGTTTACTTAACCGAAACCTCTCGTAGAATTCTCAGTCATTCCATATGTGGAAATGATTTGGACGCATTCTAAACACTAGGCCGTCTTCTGTTGTGGATATGGTTTAAAATAATTTGCATTTCCTTGTCACTAAAATCATCGTCCTCAGATAACATGGCGACTCCTTAACTTAAACACTGTTCAGTACGGTTTAAGTCGAGTCCCGTATAATTTCGGCTTAGCGCTTGAACTATGCACTGTAAAACTCAGCTGAAGCTTAACTCTCCAGTTAAGCCCGATTCGAAGTTTAAGCTTATACTGTGAAACCGGGCCTTAGTGTTTTACCCTCACATAGTTCACCTCACTTGTATAGACCATACTCTTCAACATATTACAGAAACAGCAGTGAGAGCCAGTTTTTGTGAAGTCATCAACTTGTGTCTTCTATGAAAAAAGTGTTTGTAAAGACACCACAATGTATACAAGATTACAGGGAGCAACTGCCAGAAGTGCCACTTCCTCCAGAACCTGTACTAACTCTATGCGGCACTTGAATACAAGCAGTACATTTTTATAATGAATATTTTCAGCAAATTAAAGCTGTTGCTGGCTCATTCTCATCAGATTGTGCTGTGTCAGTTGAAAGTACTCAAAACTTAAGAATTCCAAACTAGCTTGCAACATCGCATATATAGACAGTAATTTTGGTGGATCGCTGACAGTATCTGTTGGATGTCTCCCCTGTTGAATCCCTTGATGCAAAGATGCTGCATACTGTTTGAAGAGTTGTAGGAATGGGTTACAACAGCTTATTGACAGTTTTGTAGATTCTCAGTGGTGAAACAAGGAATCCTGAAGACATTTCTCCCAACCACCTCCTGAAATATACTCTTGTTACTTCTTGCAATGTAGAGAGAGAGTTTTGTGCATACAAGAACATTTTATCTGATCTTCAGCAAAATGTTACCTGTGATCATTTGGAATATATGTTATGATACATTGCGCATTAAGTAATTATTGAAGTGCAAGAGCACTGGAAATGGTTTATTTTGATGCAAATTCAGATTGTGTGTTACTATTAGTTATTAATGAACATACACTAACATCAACATTCTCAGTTCAATTAGTACTTTTTAAGAGACATATTTCCCTTTATAGCAAAAAAAAACTATGAAAAATAAATAAATATTCTATTATAAATTTTGATACTGCATAATAAATTGCAATATTACATATTTATTACATTAACTACTTCTATTATAAGTTTATGTACGTATTTGAAGGTTAATGTTGAATAAAAATTTGGACCCTACTTATAAGCTGTACCCCAAGCTTGAAGGACTGTTAAGCAAGTGGCAAATTGTGGAAAAGGGTGTTGTGAGTGATTCTGTCATAGATGTCCTTGCAAAACTAAGGAAGGATAGGAATCAAACTCTTAAAGCCAGGTCCCGGCAAGTGGCAGCAAAAACCATTGCAAAGGTGATGTTTTATGAAGGATGATCCAGCAGGTAAACTGTTCAAGACCATTGTAGAACTCTTATCTTCCTTCTCTTCTAAGCAGCACAATAGACCACACTCTGCTTGAGAAAGTTTAAAGCATTCCAGGAGTAGACAATATTGCGAAACAAGATCTCGTAAAATAACACCAAGCACTCCAGAAGTGTACAAAGAAAACACAGGGGAAAAAAAGTGACTGTGTTAACCATGTTTTGGCAGAAATTCTTTAAGATCATCTTAGCTTTCCAAGTGTCTGCATCTTCTGTGGCTTTCAATGGTAAATGTGGAGAGTGAAAGAGCATTCTCTGCATATAAAGAAGTTTCATCTAACTGTAGGATAACTGTCTTGTACAAGTATCAAAACTATTCTTAGCTTGTACATAGATGAAAATGAAGCATGTAATTAATGTGTATAATTAAAATTTTCTGTACTGTTGAAAAGAGTTTCAACAACTACTTTTTTAAAATAAACTTATACTTAATTTCTTATTTATATTTCAAAACATTTTTATACCAATTTCACTTACACCTTTCATAAACAAACGAGTATCTTCAGTTGCCTTCATTTGTCTTTGGTTGTTTATAATGATGCTTATATAGTTTTTATATAACAGGTTACATCCTGGATCTGCTACAGTTAAATTTTACCACTTTTTCAGAGGTGCAAAATATTCACTGAAATACATGTTGTTTTTTTAATGAAACAATCACTGAAATCAAACCATTTAAAGCTATCTGAAATAGGAAAAAATAATCACCATAAAATCGCACACCTATATATTTAAAGTAAAGGGGGGGGGGGGGGGGGGGGGAAATGGAATGTATTACATTCACATGACTTTCTCTACCTACTATCCTTTATTTTTATATAGCGTCTACAAACCATTCTAAGAAAGCCTATTTTTCTATCTGCTTCATGTTAGTTTAGATATATCTTGCAGAAATAGATTCATTACACATTTTGTTGAAGGTAAAAGGGGGATACAGGGAACCGAATTGATGTTTAAAAGCTAGTTGCTGTGTACTAGCCTAAAAATTCCATACTCTTTGCATGCCATTATGCGAAACAACTGAATAGCAACAGCACTAAAATAAATTACGGTGTGTAGAAAAGTTCAAAACAATAGCATATATCTCAGAGATGGCTAATACCACTAAAAAGGTTATTTGAAATAAATTGTGTTTTTTCGTGTAGTACGTTTTTGTCTAATCACTTATGGTTTACCAATTATGTGAAGTTCTACAAATTTCCTTCCAAATGAAGATGACTTCACAGGCTATTCCCAGAAAATTCAGGATATGTGTTTTATTTGTCATGTTATATATCTTAAACATATGGTATTTTAATCAAAATCGTTACAGCCATTTTTGAGAAAATTTTGAAAAATCTTCCACACAAAAGGTACTTTGGGGTGGGGAATCTCTTGAAAATTCTCTTGTTGCAACCCTTGAAGATGCTGAACCCAAATACCAGGCTTGGTATTTGTCAGACATTTCAGCTTTGGGCTATGCTACTCAGACTCACCACACATGGATCCTTTTCTAAAACTTTTTTTTTTAATTCAGGTTGCCTCAAAACATGTGTTTCCAGTGAAATATCAAGTTATAATTTTTGGGTGGAAGGCAATACCTTCTCTACTAGGTGAGAAATTCTCTCTAGGTGAGAACTAGAGAAATTAAAAATATATTAATTTAGAATATCAGCAGCAATAGCACCAGAACGGCTGCCACCACTGCTGCCGCCACCATCATCATCAATTTTATGAGAATTTTTTCAATGCAGTTTATCAAGAAAATTCAGGTTAGTTGTGATTTTGTAAGGGGAAAATATTTCTCTAATAATAAATAGGCAAAACAATTTATTATGTCAACATGATTATTTGCAGTTTTATTATTTTCATATTGTGTTATCTGTTCACTACATTTTAATAAAATAATATAATCTACTTTTTTCGATAAAAATAATTATCTCTATTATGCATAAACAATTAATTAAAAATGCAAAATAGGGGAGAAAGTATGATGAATGCATATTTGGTATAGCATCAGGTATAATATTTATCATTAAAATTTCTAGTAGACATGGACATGCCTTACACCACAATGTGCCCTAATGCTTAGTTTTGTTCCATTTGTTTAATATTATGCCACATAGAAGATTAACATTTTCATGGTCACAATTAAAGAGCCATTTCTTTTGCATTTATTTTAATAAGTATAAAAGTGCAATGCTATGAGTGTTACATGGTCCCAATTTCAAACTGAAAAATAATTTCTTATATCCTTTCCCTTGAAATAAATGGTATTGTAGACTGCACAGTTTCTGGGTTTGTAGACCTTGGTCCATTGGAATTTCTTCTAATTCCAAACATTTCATTCACAGCTGTGGCAACATCTTCAGTTTATTCTTGTATGGCTCAGCAACAACTGATGCAGTGAGTGGCAGTGCTGCTGTTTTTATAGTGGGTCAAAGGGAGGCCATTTGTCTCTGTTAGGTCAGGGCCACAAGCAGGGCCTCTGATAGGTCCGGGTTGAAGATGGGCTGGCTCTGAGCGAGGGCTGTTGTGAATAACTATCCTCTTAGCTTGTGCTGCCTTATCAGTTGCAGATGCCGCTCTGATGGTTTCAAGCACTGGTAACAAAGTTTTGCTCACATTTTAAGCTTCTTCTTTTGTCTTTATGTTGGCTGGGTGTGTATAGATCTCAGTGGCCTTATGGTATAGGCGGGCAAAGTAATGTTTCCCAGTCAATGATATTGCATTATATGTCTGTCTTCTGTCAGCAGAGAATATTCTGCCCCCGTAGACTTTTCTAGCTGGCCCATGCAGCAATTTCTCTTAATGTTCAGCGATGCTAGTATTAATGCTTTGCTGGGTAATGCCAATGTACACTGCACCACAGGAACATGGAATTCTGTAAATGCTCACATGTGCAAGCATATCTCTGGGGTCCTTTGCCGGGTGAAGTATGTTTCTTGTTTGCCTCTGCTTTGAAAATTCTGTATGTTGTGACATTTTAGTAATCGGCTAATGGGTTTGTTGATGCCTTTAATGTATGAGAGAATGACCTTCTTTGCCAAGTCTTGCATGCTAGTTTGCAACAGTGGTCTTTTTGGGTGTAGAGCTCACTTGATCTGTTTGTGTAAGCATTACTTTGCAGGACCTGCTTAGGTATTGTCTTTCCTGTTTGAGATACTGAGGTTCACAATAACAGGTGGTTCATTTTATCAGTGTGTTAATCATGACACTTTTGACTTAGATGGTTGGAGCTGCAATGAAGATTGTGGTCATATGTGTGGGTTTCCTGCAGACTGTATGGCCTCCCTTGTTTCCACTAGAACATCAAGGAAAGAAAGATAGTTCGGCATCTTTCTCCTCCATTGTAAACTGGATATGTGGGTTGAGGCTATTCAGATGAAGCAAGAATTTGGTGATAGGCTGTTTCCATGGTTCCTAATGACAAACGTATCATCTTCATAGCATAGCCAACAGGAAGGTTTACACAGTGCAGTCTCTAAAACCCAGGTTTCTAAAGTCTGCATGATAAAGTTGGCAATGACAGGGCTCAATGGGCTACCCATCACAACTCTGTCAACTTCTTCATAGAAAGTACAGTTCTATGAGTAAGTGTCATCAGTATATGATGGAATAAAGCTACACTGTCATCTGCAAAAAAGGTGCTATAGCAGAGTAATGGATTCCTGTACCAGTACCATAGTAAACAGTGATGCAATATCAAAGCTGATGAGTTAGTTTTGTGGTCCTAAGGTAAGAGGTTTTATCTTCTCAATGAAATGATACAAATCCAAGATTAAGATTTTGTGTTTCCTACATGTGGCTGTAGAAGACTGGCGAGGTACTTGGCAACATCATAGGTTGGCGAACCAATGGCATGCACTATTGTTTCAAGAGACATGTTTCATTTGTGTATTTTTGGAAGTCCATAGAGCCTAGATGCTCATGGTCTTGCCCAAACAGAGACAAGTAGCCTCTGATCACCCTACTATAAAACAACAGCACCGCCACTCACCATATCAGTTTGTTGCCGAGCCTTACAAGAGTAAACTTCAGCCCTGCCACTGAAGATATTCACTGCAGCTATGAACAACATGTTTGGAGAGAAGAAATTTAATGGGCCATGGCCTACATATGGCTAAAAATTGTACAGTGTAATTATGACTCTAGTCATGAAGGCCTTTCTTTGTATTTCTAAAATCAATTGTATAAATTCAATGCAACAAATGTGTTTCATAGCAATAGGTATTTCTAAAATATTCAGCATTTGCTTAGGTTTTCTCAGGTTGAAGTCGACTTGGGTCACCATCCACAAACATTTTAAAATACGCAAGTTCTCCATTTTTAGCATGAGCACACAATAAACAAGTGCTGACCTGTGATCTAAACACTTGAACTTTGTTTCTACATCTTGCATATAACTAAGTCTGTATTACCTAATTTGAAATCATTTGTAGGGAAACAGTGTTTTTTTGTGATTTGTATAAAGTGGATTGCACAATCACTTTTTACATGAATGATATATACAGAATGTTAAAAACAAGTATTCCATATTTTGAGAGGTGGTAGTATGGACCAAAACAAAAAGAAAATGTCCAGTAAACAGGGTCTCTAAAATGTATACCTTAAGAGCTATGAGCACTTGTTCATCTTTGTTACTGTGAAACATCATCTCTTCCACTGCAAGCTCTTTTCTGTTATGTATGACCTACAGAATGCAGTAAATAAATGAGGACACATTACTCTGTTACTGAAACAGCATAGCTTCTAATGTAATCTGCTTCTAATGTAATTACATACGACCTGCACTTGTGAACCATCGCTAAGGTGGTGTTCAATATGGTGCCCATTCATAGTAAGGCATGCTTCTGGTCGATGTCTTAGGGAATCACACTCTCTCTGAAAGACTCCAGTTTGGCCACGGATGCTCTGGCAGGCATTGATGATGCCTTTGTGTAGTATTTGTAAATCGTTAATGGGGGTTGCATACACCAACGATTTCAAGATAAAACTACAATGTAAAAGCATTTCACAAACTTATCAAAATACAAACTGATTCCATTAGAACTAATAAGAATATGCGTTGCACTTGCCCAGAACTGTGAACAGGGTTTACAATAACAACACTAACAGATGATTACTGCATGCTGTATCCATGGTCAATAACAGAGTATCCTCATTTGTTTATTGCCTGCTGTAGGTTGTACATAATAGCAAAGAGCTTGCAATAGAGGAGATGTTTCACAGTAGCAAAAATGAACAAGTGCTCATAGCTCTTAAGGTATGCATTTTAGAACCCATGTTTACTGGACTTTTTTTTCTTCTTTTGGTCCATACTACCACCTCTCAAAATATGGAATATTTGTTTTTTAACACCTGGTATAAGGGATATTTGTGAAGTAGTAATAGGTAGGGAAAGACATATGAATGTTACACATCAGATATATTCCTTGTGTATTTGTGGCAGAGTAAAGTTGCATTACTTTCTATGGAAAATGTGGCTCATAGCAGGAACCAACTATATGCACCTTCAACTCTGCCAGTGTACCCCTCCCTAAAATTGAGACATTTTCTCTCTGCTCATACCTCTCTTAACAGTGTCACTAAACACGGATGCTCCTGTACAGTCTTGGCATAGCCTAAAATACACACTGTAATGATAACATTTCATCTTCCCAATATGCAAGTATCACAGGGGAGGGGGACGGGGCAGCAGTGGAATGTACAAGCCAAATCAGTAAAAAGAAAGAAAAAGAAAATGCTATGACTTCTGACATTATGTTCCTTTCTGTTTTTGTTTATTATGGAGTTGTCCTGGAGTCCATAACCAAATCACTCTGGATTTAGAGAGTGACTTCCCCTTCTCATCCTTCAATGCCTCAGTAAGAATGAACACTAGACATAGTGTAATTGAATGACAGTTCAGTTGCATTTGGAGTAGCACTGATGATAAGAATCACAAAAGCAATATCCTTGAGTAAGTATCAGGAAATATCAAATGTAATAAAAGGATAAAAATTTCATTGAAAAATGGACTATAGACATAAAAGTCAAGTAACTCCGTTATAAAACCAAAACAAATTAATTCCTTAATATTAGCAATTTCTGATAGTTCATCCTTTAGTAAAAGAAAGCAGCATTTAAATGTTACTAAACATATGATGTAACCAGGCAGCAATAAAGATAGTCATGGCAATTCCTGATCTTATACTTGAAAAAGTCTTAGATTAACTGCATCAATGACAATAGGTAGAGAGATAGACAGACAGATTATACTAGATACCTGAAAGACACATACAAATTTTTAAACAGTGAGTAGGTACCCTAACATCAAAATAGAATTTTCAAAATCTTCTGAACTTAAGACCAAAGGAATATGTGCTTACTGCAACAAGTACTACCCCATTCAGTTTACGTTTGCACTCCTCATAAAAATGTGAAACATATTATTGATGGCATTAGTATTGATTGCCTCAGCACAAATTCATATCTCCACACCTGAGAAGCAAAAGGTTGCATGTCCATTTTTGCAATTTTGAGTTATTCATGCTTTTGTACAAGCATGAATGAATGCACAACATGGAAAAAAGATAGTTGTCCTCTGCACACCCCTTCTTGTGATATCCATGTATCTTAAAGGTGGTTTTCCAGAAACATTTAGAAGAAAACAGGTGTATGTTGGACATCTGCCCAATGCTTCCAATTTGCAACATTTTTTTGTGCAATGCAGGGCATATGTGGAAATCCACCTGTTTTCCTCTCAACTCTAGATAAGATAAGATAAGATGCTTTATTGTCACATAAGCTTACATACAGTGAGTAAAAACTCCGTAAACAGGTGACTCGTCAAGTGTACAAGAATTAAGTTAGCAATAATTATACAAAATATCTATAACAATAATACTATAATTACAAATTTACATATGTGATATAGTATATATAAGTATTGATATAATTATGGTAGTGGCTTTGTAATGTCAGTTTTGGTTTATAGTTTAACTAATTACAGAATGACAAAACGTTATTATAATTCAATTTCATTATTCATATATTCAGTATCTGAGTAATAGGCTTTGACCATTAATAGGTTTTTTTATTGCTTTATTAAAGTATTTGAGGGTTTTCATTTCACAGAGTTTTATAGGGAGTTTGTTATAGATTTTTATTCCTGCATATAATGGACTTTTTTCATATAGTGCTAATCTGTGCATAGGTGGTTTCAGATTATTTTTATTTCTCATTCCATGATTATGTTGCATTTGTGAATTATAGATTGTATCAAAAGTTTGAGTGGATGTATTTATTTGTTTCATACAGGAACTTGGGATGGTAAAGTTAATATTTTCAGGTTTTTGAACAAATTTCTGCATGAATCTTTTGGTCTGGAGTGAGTCATTATATGTAATACGTTTTTTGACTTTTAAAAATCATTTCCCATCCAGTATAGTTCCCCCATAGTATTATTCCATAAGTCATCAAAGAATGAAAGTAACTGAAGTAAACTATTTTCCTTGTTTCAAGGTTTGTTATTTTAGCTATGCAGCTCATATTGAAACATACACTATTTAATCTTTTAGCTAAGTAGCGGATGTGATCGTCCCATTTTAATAGTTGATTTAAGTAAATACCCAAAATTTTTTAGTTTTCTGTATGATTTATAGCATCAGTTGTGATAAAACTCCTACAATTCTTATCTTGAGTGCTGAGCTGCATAACAGATGTTTTGGAAGTGTTAAGTTTGAGGCCATTACTAGTAAACCACTTCTGTAATTGAGTTATAGTTTCGCTTAAGTTATATTTTAACTCCTCAAATGTTATGCCCATTTAATAAGATGGAAGTATCATCAGCATACATAATGGTTTTCCCTTTTATGGAGTTAGGTAGGTCAGTTGTGTAGATTATATACAGTAGAGGTCCTAGGACACTTCCTTGTGGGACTCCTGTTTTTATTTGTTCCCAATTTGATTCCACTGTTCCCTTTTGATTCTTAATGATTGTTTTTTGTTTACAACAATTAAGATAATTTTTGAACCACCTTAAAGCAGTGCCCTTTATGCCATAGAAATCTAATTTTTTTAGTAATATATCATGGCTGACACAATCAAATGCTTTGGAATTATCACATATCAGAACTGCTGTCTGTTGTTTCCTATCTATCATTTTAGAAGCATCATTTACCAAGGTTATTAGGGCTGATATTGTTGAGCACTTTTCACGGAATCCATGTTGAGAGTTGTTTAACTTGATGAAATGTTCAAAATAAGACATGAGTTGTGCATGCACAATCTTTTCAAGCATGGTGGAGAATGTAGGAAGGATAGAAATAGGTCGAAAATTTTTAAATTCTGTTTTCCCTCCTTTGTGTATAGGTTTAACTAGGGCATATTTCATTCTCTCTGGAACAGTACCCGCAGCTAGGGAATGATTAATTATCTGGCTGAGTGGTCCACTTATTTCATGTTTTATTTTCTTAATTAGATATGGGGGCAGTTCATCCCAGCCATTGGAGGTTTTTGATTTAAGTTTACTGATAATTTCAATAACTTTTTGTGGTGTAATGCTTGAGAATTGAAATTGGGGGGTTAGCATTAGGCAATTGTTGTTATACAATTCCGTAATAGCATCTTGCATTGAAGGAGGAGTATCTCGAATTTGATTACCAATATTTACGAAGTAGTTATTTAATGATTCCGCTGTGTTAGTACTCAAATTATTTAAATTATCTACATTATTTGGATTGTTTATTTCTAATTCCACCGTTATTATTTTCCATGCTGCTTTGCTTTTATTTTTCGCGTTTTTGATGAATTTTTCAACTGCCATTTGTTTTGCCTTCCTGATTGTACGTTTAAAGATTTTGCAATATATTTTGTAATACTTAATGAAATTAGTATCTGTAGTGTTCTTATATATTTTGTGGAGCAGCCTCTTATGTGTGCTGGATATCCTAATGCCCTTAGTACACCAATTTAATATATATTTTTTATCTGCTTGCTGCCCATTGATTTTTGAAAAGGATTCGTTATAGCAGTTTAGAAGCTCCCTAAGAAAAGTGTTATATTTTGAATCAACTGACTCCGCTCTGTCCCAGATCCAGGATAAATTTCCAACTTTGTCTTTAAAAGTCAAAATGTTTTCTGAACTAAATATATGTCTGGCAGCTGTTCTTTTAGGTTTCATTTTCATTTTGTACATTGCTGGTAGCCTTGAGAGAACAGCTCTATGATCAGCTAGTCCCGTATCCAAAACAGTGCATTCGTTATCGCCATAAATTTTATTTGTTAGTATGTGGTCAATACAGGTTGTTGACGCTTTGGTGACACGTGTGGGGAGAGTATGTCTAAAAGCAAGACCATGGGAATCAACAATATCAATGAACTTTTATTCAATTTGTTAACAATTCGTGTCTCTTCAGAGACAATGTTTTTTAGGTTATTGTCTAGATTTAATTTAATTTTATAAAGATCAATATTACAATCCATGGCTATTATTAGTTTTTTTCTTTTTGTCATTCTGTAATTTAGTGAGTAAGTGTTCAAATTTATTTAGGAATGGCTTGAGTGTGTCATAGTAAGGTACCCTATAAATAGAGATCACAATTAAATTCAATTTATTAATTTCGATGGCAGATAATTCAAAACAGCTGTCTGTACTTAACACCTTAAGATCATGTCTTTGTTTTGCATGTTCAATTAGGTAGTGTCGAACTATAATGCAGGAACCACCCCTCTCAGAATGGCTCCTGGTATGAAAATCAGCTAGAGTGTATCCTTTTAATTTATTTAACTGCCATATTGTATCTTGATTCAGCCAGCGTTCATTAAAGAAAATTATTTCTATTTTCGTGTCCACCATTTCATCAATTATTAAGAATAATTGTATTCACTTTGCTGGGCATATGTGAGACCTCGGTCTTTCTCCTTCTAAAATTTGAATTTAACAAAGGGAACAGACTCCATAAGTGGCAACATCAGGCATTACTAGGAGGGCATCACGCTTTCCAAACAACTGGTTGCTAAGGAGTATGTGCTGTATATTCCTCAAATGCTTTGCGAGAATATTGTTTTGAAATGTCTAGATTAATTATTTATCACTCCTAGATAAATACCATTGTTAGGAATATATGTAGTTATACTTACACCGTTAGGAATTATAGCAGTAAATATAGACACCCTAAGTGGGTGTTAGAGGTTATAATTTGTTCATGAAATTGGGTGAATTAATAAATATTCTGTAGATGAATTGAGCCTGGTAAAGAAAGGTGAAGATGCTGTTGATCTTAATCATGTCTTAGCTGTGACATATGATGTGAAAGTTTCCTATTTGCGAGGATAGATTCAAGCCAGCATGAAAAATAAATCTTATAATGTCCAAGTAAGAAAATTAAAGAACACTTTTATAAATTTGTCCTACAAATGAAAATGAGCAACGTCATGTAAATATTTTACTACCCATAGACTTTACATAAAAGCATAGAGCCCAAGATGAACTAATCTCACATTTGCATAGTTTTAGGATACATGTCTATGCAATAAAACTTTACTTCATGGCCCGGTGAAGGATTTTGCTAAACTTCTTTAAATACATAAAAAATAATGTTATAACGATTTGAACTTTTTTTTTTAGGTAAAGGCCTAGTTTCAACGAAAATAATTAAAAGAGTTTTCTTGTGTGCATGTGTATTATTTGCTCAGGGCTATAATGTAACACATCCAAGGGTGGTATATAACATAATAAAGTATAACAATTGTATCTGGTATAATCAGTGGTTCTTCAAAACCTTTTTTTTTTAATTTCATTACTAAAGCACAGCTAACAGCAAAAACTGAAACGTAAGTGCAGCAGTGTATGCTTGCCATCTGATATACCAGAATGTGAGAGTTAATACTTAATCTTGTTAATGGAAATAGAGTATAATACTGCGGAAGAGATGAGTGTAGTGCAGGCTAAGCATAAAATAAAAAAAGAGCAACCTTTCTTTTGGTTTCCTTTTCTTGGATTATGCATAATTTTTTGAATTCTTCAAACAGTGAGGTGCTATTTTCCTTAATCCCATATTTAAAGTGGCAACTGCAGACTAGGGAGTGTTTTGAAGGTTTGCTGTCAAATTAAATTAAATTGAGCTTTATTTATGGACGCTCTTTAATTGCTGTGGTCTTTAGAGTCCCATTCTATATTGGACGTGAAAGACGGATAATTTTGATCAGAGGCCTTTATCAGGCTTGAGGTTCTTTTACGTGCCGTAAATCTATGACACGGGACCACTGGTTATACTTCCCTTCGAAGGAAGCCATGCTAAAGATGTTTAAGCTCGAAAAGATCCATCACCCTCCGCCGGGTTTGAACCCGTGACCTCGGGAACTAGAAGCTAGCATGGTAACCACGGAGTATCAGCTCTCCTGCAAAACAATAAAGAAAATCATTCAAAACAGAAGCACTGCCATATGCTGCTGTTTTCTTTGTTTTCGGTATATTTCTATATATAAGTGTTTTTATACAAACCTATTAGCAGCTATTCACTTCTTGGCTTAATTTTTGTTTTTTTGGAAATATACATATCAACACGTGTCCCTATCACTGTAGTGCTTGCACTCGAGGACGAAAAATACAACCATCACGAGAGAAATGCTCTGCCTCAACTACTCTACCTTGGCTCTGCCCAAAGTAATTGAAATTAATGTATTACAACACAATTACACTAAAAACTACTAATTATATTAGAGCCTTCCAATATTTTGCTATAGGAGTCGGTGTTTAGAAAGCAAAACGGCAATCTCCATGGCAACGGCTAGCCCTGACGTCAGACTTACGGAGTGAATAGACGAGACTGTAAGTTTATCATCATGCTGTTTTCTTGTTTAAAGTGTTTTTTTTTCCACATCGACAATCGAAACAGACTAGTTTGATGCATATTAGTGATGAAGAGGATTACAGCATATACGTGATTTTACAAAAATGGGTTTTTCAGGAGGAAAGATCGTGATGCAGCTTGTCAACAAGCTTGTTTTACAGAGGAAGTATTTATCAGAGGCGTTAGAGGACGCTGAGCATTCTCCTTGGTTTTGTGTATTTAAATGCTTATATTTATTTTGTTTTATAATAGCTTTAACCAGGGCACATGTTTTCTACAGCCATTTAATAGTAATTTTTTTCTAGATCGTAGTGCTGACCAGCTATAATTACCTAAACTAGCATACACAGGATTTTCAAGTCAATCCGTACCGTTCGAAAACAGCGGATTACGCTGAGATGTGCCAGCGTTTTACTGCTTGCATGTGATATGGCTAGGATGACTTCCCCCCCCCATATTCCTCACCTATCTCCTGCCTACCCTCTCGATTGCACAAACCCCTCACATACCCACCGTATATACCTTGTAAATCTTATGTATGCTAGTTTAGGTAATTATAGCTGGTCAGCACTACGATCTAGAAAAAATCACTACTAAATGACTATAGAAAATAACTGTCCTGGTTAAAGCTACAAAACAAAATAAACATAAACATTTAAATACACAAAACCAAGGGGAATGCTCGTTAGTTCTTCCACCGCACATTTCAATTTTCTTTGTGAAATGTAGTAAAGTCTATGTAATATCATAACAATGAATGGCTAAAACATTAGACTTGTTAAACATCTTGCGAATTGATTAAACTGAAGAGCGATGTGAGTTGAAAGCGAAACTGCCTACTCCAAAATTAAATATGATGGAGTTAATAAAAGACAAACTTGCCAATTCCAGTCTTCATGGCATGAGATGTTCTGGCTAACGGTAGTTGTGAAACAAAATGTATTGCTACGTTTGCATCATGTTTGCTGAAAAAGATTTAGAGTGGTTCACTAAAGACATATCTGATTTAAGTAACTTTAATAAAAAAAAAAAAAGCAATCAAACATCAAGAATCGAAATTTCAGCTCCTAGGAAGATATCAGATTGGCCATGGTTTTTCAGAAGCTGCACGTCAGGCAATAAAACACAATGGAACAGGTAGCATTAAATAGATAGGTTCTTGGACGTATAATTAACCTATCATATATTTGTGCAAACAAGAATTGCCATTGCATGGCCATCGAGAATATAACGAATCCAATAGCAGAGGCAGTTATTTAGAACTTTAAATTTATTTGCTCAAAATGAATCGGTTATACGATACCATTTACAGTCGGCATCAACATTGAAAGCGACTTCACCAGAGATTAAAAAATGAACTTATTGAGGTCGAACTTCTGTTGTTCAGGACAAAATTAAAGCAGAAATTCAAGAGAGAGCTTTTATTTTAATTCAAGCGGACGAAACCTTAGACGTGTCTTGTAAGAGCCAACCAAGCACAATTTTCAGGTACTATGTTTAAGGCAGGATAGAAGAAAGGTGCCTACGATGTCTCAAGTGATAAAAATGACACCGGTTTGACAGGTATTATTCAGGGCCGTATTTAGAGGGGCTTTTTAGGGTTCAAACCACCCCCCCTCCCAGAAACTTCTGGCAGTTTTATTTATTTAAATTTCGTTAGATAACTGCAGATCTACTGCTAATAGCACATTTACAAGAAGGGAAACTTAAGAATTGTCGCCTTATATAGATAAGGTGACCATACATCCCGGCTTTCGAAGCAGTCTCTATGTTTTGCGCTGTAAGGTAGAATATCTTCATTCTAGTGAGATTTTCCTGTCTGCATAATGTCTCCAAGCAACTTTCTTATCCACATAACGTCTATATACTACAGAGTAGGTACATAGTAACTGTGCGGGCTACTGTTAAGTTTAGATCTAGTTATGGAAAACCCTCCCCGAAATTTTTTTCTGGATTTGTAATGTTTTGGAAGAGTGGAATATAGTTAAAAATAAAGTGATAAGCCAAAATATACGATGATTGCTTGGTGATAGCATTCCAACAAAGGGGTGTACAGGATGTTAATAAGGAGTTTTGTCCTCTGCAATGTTTATTCACTGCTGCTCGTACCAGTTGAATGTAATGGTTCAAAAACAATAAAAGTACATTTGTTTGTTTCTGACTTGATAGCATTCAGTAGTTTTTTCTTTTTTTCAGCAAGTCCAAGCGCACTGCATTGCTTACTGAAAGGGGATTTAAGTTGTGGCAGGCCTATTCAAGATGGAACCTGGCTGGCCCCGTAGCTCAGTCGGTAGAGCACCTGTCTGCTGTGATAAGGGTCCCGGGTTTGATTCCCGGCCGGGGTAGGAATTTTTCTTTAACCAAGATTATTCCTTATCCCCCCCCCCAGGCGGGGTATAAATGGAACGCAAAACAAAAAGAAAAGGTGGAACTTTCACTCGAGGCGACGGCCGTTACAGCTATAATTCGTGCAAGGGGACTGATTAAGCACATGAATGACGTAAATTTTTACCCTTTGTTTAAAGTTTTGTAATCATTGGTTAATATAAATGCTTGGCATAATGAAAACCAACTCGCCAGTGCAAATGTACAGAACCTAAGATGCGAGGCTTTCATTGAAGAATGTGTACAAAAAAGTATCGAACTGAATGGAAATTTAAGTTTCAGTGACTCTCAAAAAGGTTAGGTTGAAAGCGCTGACATACGAACCCATCGACTACCAAGTTGTTCAAATGAAATCCAGAATTGAAGATTTTCCACAGCTCGAGTAGAATTAGTGAATGAAAAAAAAAATTGTAGAATACAAGAAAGAATTTCCTCAGAACAAAATTTCTAAACTAATAAAGCAGTACCCTGGTTATTTTAATTCAGACCAGCTTGAAAATGAGCTATTCAATATTTACGCTGCTGAGCAAAAATTTTAGCACCACAAAATCTACTAAAGTATTTGGTTGTAAATGACTTGTGATTCGGTGTACAAGGAGATGAATAAGCTGTTGTATTTAGTAGTAACATATCCTGCTACAGTATGTAGTGAGAAAGTAATGAGTACACCCAAGAAGATTAAAAGGTACTTAAGAAGCTCAATGACGAATCATCGTTTGTGTAACGTAAGCATAAAATGCTGTAGAAAAAAATATTTTAAGAGAACTGTCCTCTGACGCCGCCTTTGCATAGGTCAATGACACGTTCGCAACAAAGGAAAAACAGACTGGTGGATTTAGTGTATAAAACAGCGTAGGTGAGTGTTATTGTTTTCGATATAATCATTATTTTAACATTGTTATCTTTATTGTTTTTATTGTCAATCTTAAACGTAATTTATAAGAACACTTCCAAAAAATGTGCGAGTGTTCACGTTTAATTTGTAGCAGTAGGGCGTTTAAACTATAGCGTCCCCATCTTTTTATTTCACGCTACGCCATTGATATTTATTAATAATGTATCATACATTCTATTTATTATATTTTATTTATGTAATTTTGCTGTTTAATTTTACAACTTTAATTTTTTACTTAGTCTGCTGTTTCCTGTTGGCAGCCTGAAAGGTTTTGCTACAAACCAATTTCTTATAAATTGTGCATTATCACCGTTTTCAGTAAAAACCGGGAAACTACAGGGAAATCAAAATACAGAAAATATACAGGGAAAACGCTTGTCACGTCAGAATATTTTATGATACTGTACCTGAGCGGAACGAAAGAACGGAGTTACACCGAGTAGGGTTGCGCAAACCGATGCGTTCATACATCGGGAACTGCTTCACACGAACCCCTGCCGGTCACCAATCGCTGAACTTGGAGGGGTAACACGTAGTTCTACTGCTCATTAGCGTTAATGTGTGTTCCCTTTATTTGCGTTGTTTACTGCTTGTTGTTAAGTGGTTGTGTGCTTGGAGAGAATGACAGTGTATAACAATTATTAAATAGCCTTTAGCGTGCAATAAGTTAAGAATAGCGCCGTGTAAAAGTCAGCTTATTGCAGCACTTGTACCTGATATTTTCGTACAGAATCTCAAACATCACGCAAACGAGGAAAACCTGCAACATATAGCCCTTGAAAAAAGCCGAACATTGGCGGAAGGCATGGATGGGCACTACAAGGTCAAGTTTGTGAAATGGTGTTCCCTGCGTGATTACTTCGAGCAGGAGAGAGAAAATGGTGGACCTTTAATTGATATCAACAAAGTAGTGGAAAGAACAGCAGCTGCACTTAACGTTTCCAGGTCTACTGTGATGAGAATAGGAAAAGAAAAGACAGTTCAAGTGCTTGGCGATTGGGGAGGAAACAGAGGCAGCAGCTGAAACATTCCAAAGATTAGAAACCCCAGGCAAAACCTGAAAATATATATATATAAATAAAAAAAAGGTCGCCGATCTAGACTGCTTCCAACAAGATGCTATTTGGCGGCATGTCTATGCCTATTTTGAATGAAAAGAATACCCGACATTAAAGAAACTCACCAGTAGCCTTAAAGATACGAATTTATTCACCGGCAGCGAGAACTCTCTCTTTGCACCTGTTTGAATGATCTGGGGTTTCAGTTTCATAAATTCTCAAATGGCTCGTTGATAATGGAAAGACAAGATATTGTTGCTTGGCGTTGTCGCTACTTGAGAGCAGTGAGAAAGGAAACGTATGAAAACATTGTCTGGCTGGATGAGACCTGAGTGAATGCCGGGCATTGTTTAACTAAAGGATGGATTGACCATTCTGTAAAAGCAACAATGAAGATGCCAATAGGAAAGGGAGGGAGGGTCATTGTACTTCATGCTGAGACTTCCCGTGGTTTTGTCCCCTACTCTTTCCTTATGCTTTGTTCAAGGTTTTAGCTTTTAACTTAGTTATTTCTTTTATAATTAATTGTGGTGAGACATTAGTGAAATTGAACAAGGTTGTTAACATGATGTAGCTATTTTTTAAGAGTGCTGATTTGGAATCTTGCCTAGATAGAGGTACCTCCCGAATAAATATTAAATTGAGTTTTATTTATGGATGCTCTTTAACTGCAGTGGCTCTTAGCGTCCCATTCTATATTGGGCATGAAAAACCAGTAAT
Source organism: Deroplatys truncata (assembly GCA_030765065.1). Classification (NCBI taxonomy): domain Eukaryota; kingdom Metazoa; phylum Arthropoda; class Insecta; order Mantodea; family Mantidae; genus Deroplatys; species Deroplatys truncata. Next base: position 529,828,332 of record CM060990.1, on the reverse strand, counting down.
TTTGCTCAGAGGCCTCTTTATCAGGCTTGAGATTCTTTTACATGCCGTAAATCTACAACATGAAGCCACCGACTTTACTTCCCTGCTAAGGGCTTTTTTGGCGGGGGGGGGTTCTTTTTTAACCTCCCGAATATTGTTCCTATATCGACAAAATAATTATTTAATGCTTCCACCTTTACACTATTTACTGTATGCATCTTGTCACTACTAGTATTACTCAGTCCCAGTTCCCTTTTTATTATTCTCCATGTTGCCTTGCTTTTGTTTTCTGCATTTTTAATAAAATTTTCATTATCCTATGTTTTGCTTTCTTGATTACACGCTTATAAATTTTACAGTATGTTTTATAATATTGAATAAAATCCAAATTAGTTGTAGCTTTATACAGTCTGTGTAAAAACCCTTTGCATGTACTACCATTCATGCACCAATCTAGTGAGTATTTTATAGTTAGCTGAGTAATTAGGATTTTTAGAAAACATTCATTGTAGCAGTTTAGTAGTTCTCTAAGAAAGTTATTGTAGTTCATGTCAACGGAATCCATTGGGCAAAATGACCAAGTTTTATTGTGTAATTTTTCTTTAAATTTTGAAATATTTTCAGTCATAGATATGCTGGATGTTTTCATTTTAGATTTGTTTTTTTTTTTTATTTTGGGCTTTACTGGCAGCATAATGAGGACTACTTTATGATTAGTGAGTCCTGTTTCCAGTACTTGACATTCCCCCTATTCATATGTTTTATTTGTTATTATGTGATCTATACATGTTGTAGAGGACTTTGTGATCCATGTTGGATCCGTATGTTTGTATTCACAGCCATGGCTCTGCACATTACTAACATACAAGTTGTTAATATTACTACCTTGATATTCACCCATGGTATTAATTTTTAACTTTTCCTCTGTAATTAGATTTGTTTTATACAGATCAATATTGCAAGCCATGAAATTATGATTTTTTGTTTGTTTTGTAATTTGTTCAATAAATATTCTAACTTAGTGAGAAATGTTTTAGTGTATAATAATAGGGTACCCTGTATATAGAGATCACCAGGGTATTCAGACTATTGATCTCAATTGCTGATAATTCAAAGGTTTTGTCAGCACTTAAAGCTTTTAGATCATCTCTAGTTTTAGTGTGTTGTAAAATGTGGTCCCGTACTAATATGCACGACCCACCTTGAGCTGATTCACTCCTAGCGTAGTGGTCTGCTAAGCAAAAAAGCTTTTAATGTATTTAATACTACTACTTCATCATGTCTTAGCCAATACTCATTTAAGCAATTACTTCTAGGTTTAAGTCTACTCCTTCTACAAATAAGTTCATCAATTTTTGACAATATACATTGTGTGTTTAAGTGTAACAGCCAATCAGGGGTCTTGCCACCTTGTGATTTTTCTATGGGTACTCTAGAGTTTACATTTGTCAAAATTATTTCAGTTTTGCTTTCCAAATCATGACATGCACCCCTTTGCTTCTCAGATACGAGTATTATCATTAATTATAATGGCTGTTACAAATCACCTACAATCTATCAAAGTGCTATGCTTGTCCAGGAATTAGCATTTAGTACACATTTTTGACTAACCTTTGAGATACAATCTGTAGAAGAAATTTCTGTAGGCAGTATGTGACCACGGATCAGAAAAGATTACATATGTAACTAGAGGAAAGCTTTTGAAGTAGTATTTAAATGTGTGAGGCAAAAGCTAAAAGTATAATTGTAAAGACAATTACATAAAGCAAGTAATATACAAACAATGGATATTTGTTCTTTATAGTAGTGAGGAAATGTTATACTCAACAATAGTATAAATCAAGACATTTCTAATATGGAGATGAAGACTGACAACCAGATCAAAAGCATAAATGCCATATCTTATCTTGCTAGGTGTTCATTGTCATTTGTTGTTATTTACAGATTGAAGTGATAATTTAAAATTATATCATATTTAATATATAGCCATTGGGAGTTGGTTTAAAGTACACTATGGAATCAGAAGTATCTGGGCATCAACTTAAAAATGAAGTATAAATTTGTCTGTTCTCCACTAGGAGCACCAGAATTAGTCAACTAGGTGTTGGAGCATTCTTAACTTTGATGAGAGCCTTCACTCTCATGGGATATGTTCAATCAGGCAACAGCAGATTCTCTGGTGAATGTTAGACCATTCCTTGTAGAGTGCCAGAATGAGAAGGGGTATCAGTGAGAGGCCAGAGTGGTCTAGTAAGCAGTTAGCATTCCAAAGCATCCCAGAGATGTTCAATCAGATTCCAATGAGGTCTCTACACAAATCAGTCTTAGTGGCTTGTTGTACTGATAAAAGTACAGTCGTGCAGTATGAATAGGGGCTTGGTCATGTACAAAGACACAAAGTTGTTCCCAAACTGGTCTTGACAGGCACCATGAAAGTGATTAAAATGTCAACGTAGGCTTGTGCCATGGTATTATCATGTAAATTGACAAGGGGACCCAAACAGGATCTAATCTTGTTGGAGTTAATAGAAATATTGATGAAATCTCCTTCCATCTGTATTTTACATTTAAGGATATTCTAGGATTTATCGTTGTATTTATACTTTCATGATTCTTATCCTTCAAGAAGTAACATGACCACACATAACCCTGCCACCCCTCTCCCCTGGATTTCACAGTCAGGTTGGTCAGTCAGTCAGTGAGTCTATAGGGTGGAAGATGATGTTCATCAACTTTCACCATACACCTTACGATCAGGTCACCACATTGTATACCATGATTACACATTACTTTTCTACTGTTCTATGGAGCTGCTTACACCACATGAGGCAGCATTTGGCATTTGCCTGTGTGATTTGTGGCTTACAAGCAGCTGCTTGACCATGGAAACCAAATTTCTGCACCTCATACCAAGCCGTCATGATGCTTGTAGTAGATTCTGATGCATTTCAGAGTTCCTGTGTGGTGGTGGCAAAGGATGATTGACAATTACACTGTATAATCTTCTCCAACCTCAGCAGTCTCCAGAGATTAGCATGGGAGTTCAGCCTGCATGCTTTTGTATTGTCACATCCCTTCATGTTTCCACTTCACTGTAATATTGGAAACAGTGGACCTATAATTGCTCCACTCTTATAACACACTTGATTTAAACATATAACATCATTAACCAACCCACAATAATGCGAGAAACCAAAGCACACCATAGTATATACTACCTTAAATATGTGTGATTACCTGTAAGTTTACAAGAAGTATGTGAATCAAATATAGTTTGAAACTTTTGATTAATATGAAATAGTAAAACTAAAGAAAGTTGTTTCCATTTAATTCTGTGTGGTGTCATTCATCTCTCTTCTGCATGTATGTGATAATGAGCAGTTTGTTATAGCTGATACAAACATGTGGCTAATGTGGAGGGATACAAAATGTTTTGTTTACATCGTCAGACATCAAGTATTTATATCGTATATACAAACACAATATCTATATATAAAGAGAGATGGCAGTTTGTATAACCAGTCAGAAGACATTTCTTATTGCTAGATGATGTAATTACTGATTGCATAAAAGATTTTGTCAGAGGAAGACTGCTAAAATTGTTCATTTGGTGGTGAATAAATGGAGAAGTGCAGCTAAGACGTGTAGGTTGTTGTCATAAGTGATTGAGGATTTAGGGAAAACATTCACCAAAACTCTTTATATTGAGAAATGTTTCAGCTAAAATGTGTATGGGATCACAAACTGAGACAGTCATCAAGCATACTGATATAACCAAGCTAATATCTATCCTTTTTCATTAAGAAACCCAGAATATTACCTAATTCAATACCATCACAGAAACTGCAGAACTTCCAGTCACTAAAAGGCTGAATGCTGTGTTAGAAATATTCCATTAATGTTGCTCAAGTGTGGGACAAAGCCTGCCTAACCTCCTAGACAAATTATATCATTGAATCTTGAGTAGGTGGGTACACTAAAACTTCACTTATGTTAAATTAATGGAACATGTTTCGAAAGCACTGCTTGTGGACCGTTGACTGTTCATTGGGTTGTAGCTTCTGGGTGGCTGTTCAATTTTTGCGTAAATTTCTCCGTAAAAATCAAAGACTACGTAGCAGACATTGAAATAGCCACCCAGAAGCTACAACCCAATGAACGGTCCACAATTAAACAAGAATGTGAAAAAGTTTTGAAAAACCTCAGTCAGGACCAACATCGTAATAACCACTACAAGAAAACCATAAAATTGTTGAAAGAAAAACCCATCATATATACGAAAGCCGACAAAGGGAACAAAATCGTTATTTTGAACAAAGAAGATTACATCTCTAGAACGGAAAACCTTCTGGACGATAACTATGTGTAGATCAAAACTGACCCCCTAAAATCCTGCATCAAGTCTTTTACAGAAACAATTAAAGATGTCAAAATTCTATCAAAAACTGAAAAATTCAAAATCAAGCCAGATAACCCAACTCTTCCAAGACTGTATGCCCTTCCAAAAATACACGAACCAGGTAATAATATGAGACTCATAGTTAACAGTATAGGCTCCACTTCATATAAACTTTCCAAATGGCTGGTCAAGAGGTTCAATTCTCTTAAAATATTTGATAGCAGGAGCACCAAAAACTCTTTTGAATTAGTTGAGTATCTCCAACACACATCCATCAACAAAGAAGATTCTATGGTGTCTTTCAATGTGAAATCCCTTTTCCCCAGCATTCCTACTTCCAAATTATCATCTCTCCTAAAGCTCTCACTTTCTGACATTGGAATCCCACAGGAAGAAATAGAGGACTACTCCACTCGCACTAATCTTTGCATCCAACAAAACTTCTTTCAGTTCAACAACAAATTTTATAAACAAACTTCTGGACTAGCTATGGTAAACCCACTCTCACTATTCCTTGCTGAACTTTTCATGAGCCATTTGGAAACAAGAATTACCAAAGCCTTCCCATTGCTGTTCAAGACCTGGTTCAGATATAGAGATGATATTTTTGCTATAGTACCTATAAAACTCACAGATGATGCTCTAAAACTCCTTAACCTACAAGACAGCTCTATACAGTTCACACTGAAAATGGAGAGAAAGACGGATTCCTCCCATATTTGAATTTAAATATCTCCAGGAAACAAAACCACCTCTTACTTTGGATTTTTAGAAAATCCACACATACAGATAATTACATATTTCATCAACACTCCACTTTCAACAGCCTTGCCCACAGGCTTGTGTATCTTCCCCTCAGCAAAGAAGAATATGAACATGAATACAACTACATCCTTCACATAGCAGAAGTAAATGGCTACATTACCAATATAGTCCACAGCAAAGTAAAAAAGTTCCGAAAATAAAAGAACATTACAGAAAATACAACCCTCTGTATGCAGGAGCCAAGGCATCAATTCAAAAAATACACATACCTTCCTCAGCTTAATCACAAATTTAATAAAATCTTTAAAAAATACAACATATCATTGGCATCACAGAATAAACACACAATTCAGAACCTACTAGCTTCCCCTGTCAAAGATAAAATTCCACAAGTACAAAAATCTGGCATCTACCTAATAAACTGCGAAAATTGTGAGTTGGTATGTGCTGGTAAAACTAAAAGAAATTTTGAAACCAGAAGGAAAGAACACCTCAGATGTATACCCAACAAACATATGGACAAATCTGCCACAGCAAACCATTTTTGGACCACAAACCACGACATTAACCCCAAAGTCAGACTCCTGAAATGCACCATCAATCCAACAGAACTTAAAGTTTGGGAAAACATACATATAATCAAATGCTTGAAAACGGTAATGAACTTTGAAATCCCGCCACTCAACAATCTAAGCAGCTTCATCATGAACACACCAGATGACACCACTTCCACGTCACCTACGTCTATGGACCCGAATTCCCGTCATGCTCAGTCGGAAAAAAGCCGTGATGAAAGCAAGTGGTGCTTTCAACATGTTCCATTAATTTAAAGTAAGTGAAGTTTTAGTTATCCACCAACTCAAAATTCAATTATATTATTGTTTCGCTTCACTGTCTATAACTTCTGAACAACACTTTCTATTATATCACTGAAGCTTAAACATTTACTGCCACATGCACTATAGCTTAACAACAGAACTTTCTTTTGAAGGAGTGCAAAGAAATCTGTGGCCAAGGGAGCACATAGTGATATGAAATTTTTAAAAAAAAATGATGTCATTGTTATCCAAAATGCAATTCACTGAAACATTAGGCTTAGTATTAACCTTCCAGTATATGTGCTTAATTCTGCCATATGAGCAGGCACACATTGTAAAGCTTATAATCAATGTTTTTAAATAATAGCAAGATATATTGGGGAAGTTGGATAATGTATTGAGAGAAAACTTAAATTTGTTGTAGGAAGCTATACCAACAACATTAGTTACCTATTTGATTTTGTGACACTATTTTGACCCATTATTCCGAGAAGTGTTCATTTTCAACACGTCTTTTACTTGCTGTGTTGTGTGCATTTTGCAAGCAAAGTTTTGCATTTGTCACATTAGATTAGTGAATGAGTTTCTTTGGTAGCCTTATAAGATGCAAGTCCCTCATTTCTCTGCTGAAGGTTGAGGTAAGTGATCTACAGAGGCTGTTGATTCATCACAGAACTGTGTAAGAAATACTGTGAGACCAACGACTTGCAAGGATTTGAGTTGTGCTCTAGATATGAGCTGTTATATAAGACCCCCCCCCTGCTAACTTCTTGAGATAAATATGTCTTCATGAAGCTGCTTACAGTTTCATGAAGGAAAATGATATCTGTGAATTGATGTCTACAATGTTCAAAAATATGAAAAATAGAGCCAGTGGCCATCTTGGAACAGAGTAAGAGGCACACATTATATCAACATTGTCAACTCCACCTTTTGTCATATAATCAGTGATGATTTGTGACTGTTTTGTTCCTTTATCATTTGCTGCACTGTCATGCATAGTAGACAGCTCAGTTTTTACAAGGCACATATGAAACTAAAATCTTATCCTTCTGAAATCCAAACAGTGGTTTTTCCAATTTCTCTGCCTGCTAAGCTGAAATTCTGGAGGAATTCCTCATTTATTCTTCCTCATTGTTCCAATATAGGTGATTTTCTTCTGCAGCAAATATTTGGAATGAGAGTGTTTTGTGTACCAATTGCCAGTTGTTAGATTTCTGTTGGGCTTTCATAACTCATTACATCTCTAAATAGTTGTATTCCTCTTCATCTGCTGCCAAATGTTCCATTACATTTGCATGATGTCCCTAGTTCCAATCAAGAAAAGAATCCCAGTACTGCCATTATTTCATGTCTTGATGTCAACTTACTATACCTTTCATGCAAGAACTGATGTATGCCTTGCTATCTATTTACATACATATTCGTATAGTTTAGGATTTCATCAATGATGTCAAGATCAATTATTTTCAGAAATGCACTAATTTCATCAGAGGTACTTATTACAATTCTCTTTGCACCTGGAAGAACTGTCATGATGTTTCTTGTCTTTGAAGTTTCAGCACACTCACTTTTACAGCATTGTGCAACTTTGTCTCTTCCAATGAAGAACTCCTGCACTTCTTCTAGCGCATTGAGATCATTGCCATCCACTCCTTTCTGTTCATATTCATTATTGTGATTTTCTGATTTAATGCTCTCATCACTTTCCTCCAGCTCTGTAAAATCTGCATAGGTTTTATTAGAGACCAAATGTTCAGGCACTAAAAAAGATAGAAAAAGGCAGGCAAAAAGCCACTCAAAATATGTAATCAAATAAGTCTCTTGTATCTCCTTATGAGGAATATAAGACATTCACAAAGTATTTCTATTGGACCCTATTTCTTGCCAACTTCTTAAGTTCATTCCAAAAATATGTAATACAGGTAGTAAAAAAGGACATTTATATTTTTTTAAAAAAAAAACATTATTTAGAAAGAAAAGTCACAAAAATACTAGACATACCCTTTTAATGCTGTTTATTATTTCTTGCACATAACTACAAAAAGTTTCTTCAGATTGTCAACACAGAAATTTTGTCATCTGTAAGCTAATATTCACTGCCTGATAAAAAAAGTTAAGCACCTAGAAGGAGTGGAGGAAATTAAATGAAACTACATATGTTGAGGGGTTATGTGACTATATTTCAGTGACTAAAAAATAGAGTGACACATATGAGGTTGGCAGTACAAGCCGAAATGTCAGTAAGATATTGCACCTCTTCTGGCCTGGGTGTATGCACAATTTGATTAGGAGGGATGTCATGTAGCCACCCTATATTCTCCTGAGGGCAGTTGGCTCACAACTGTTGTAACTGATTCCTTGATATCCTGGATATGGGCACTGGGACGGAGTTGATGTGTGAGCTGTTCTATTGGGGACAGATATGGGGATCACTAAACACAATGCGATGCGACTCTCTGTGGTCCGTACTTCACGGATACAGCACCACTTCAAATGTAGCTGTTTCTGTCATGTTGTTAACGGCACCTGACGTATGGGACAGTAATTCCATAGTCTGGCTGCTCCTAGTCTCCGACCAATGGTGCGAGATGACACAATGTTGCAATGAGTCCATTACTTGTTCCCAGATGTCAGGAGCAAATCTGAAGGGGTTACAATGTGCCTGAAGCAAAATATGGTGATCCTCCCTTGGTGGTGGTCAGCTGTGTTGACAGGAACCATCAGATGTTGATGTACACCAGATTAGTGATTTTCTTGGAATCGTGTTTCCTTATTTCCAATTCACAGTATGCTTTTTGAAAAAAACAAAACTATTAGTAGTGCTTTATTTTCATTTCTTGCTCATATCTTGACATTAAAAATCCTTAAAAATCACTAGTTGGATTTATTCTTAGATCTGTCAAAAGCTTTTGACACTGTAAGTCATGGGTTACTACTTAAAACTTAATTCATATGGCTCAGAGGAATGGCCAATCCATGGCTTCAATCCTATATAAGAATAGGGAGCAGTTTGTGGAAATAGACTCATATAGATCTAATCAAAGGCCTATTGATCATGGTGTAACGCAAGGTTCAATTTTAGGGCCAATATTATTCGTACCTTATATCAATGACCTACCAACTGAATTATCATATATAAGCTCTCTTCTGTTTGCTGATGACACAAATTTTGCCTTCAGTGGTAAGGACTTAAATATTCTCCAAGATGGCAGTAACAGGTCAAATGCAAAGTTGAGTACATGGCTAAAGAAAAATAAACTGGTCTTAAATGTTGGAAAAACTATGCATGCACTTCAGCCCCCAAGCAATAAACAACAGTCTGATGTGAATATTAGCATTGGAAATGCAAAATTTAAGCAAACTGACACCACAAAGTTTCTAGGAGTATGGATTGATGCTGACCTAACATGGAAGACTCACATAAATTTTATAATTACAAAACTCTGCAAACTAAGCTATGCAATAAGAGTCCTCAGTTATAGATCTTCTTCTGAAGTCTTAAAGCGATCTATTTTGTATGCATACATTCCTTACTTTCTTACGGCATAATCTTCTAGGGATCTTCAACTAAATTGATAAATATATTCATACTAAAAATGCAATGTAAAAATCATGAAACATCTTCCTATGAATTCACCAACTAAACCAGTGTTCAGAGAATATTAGCATTAGCCTGTATTTACATTTTTGAGACTGTTGTTTTTATTCATAAGAGTCTATCATATTTTAGCAGAAATTCTGAATACCATTCCTATAATACCAGGGGATCACATAACTTGCATCTCAATCGCCAAAGCAATAAAATCTGTCTTCAAAGTATGCCACACCAAGGATTATCTCTTTACAACAACTGGAAACTATCAGAAATGGTTGAATCATTAAGTTAAAAATCATCTCTTAACTCACCAGCTTTACACTCTTAATGAATTCATGACTACTGCATTTTCCTAAGTTAATACCTACTCTCATGTAAATAATTTGCAACCTTGTTTAAGTTTCTGTTTAACTGTACATATTAATTGTAAGTTGTATATTAAGAGCAATGTACGAGGGCAGATCGAAAAGTAACACATAATAATTTTTTTCTGCCTTGGTATTGCAGCTGGAATGTTGCAATTTCACACAGATATAGTTTGAGGTTTTCACTACAGAGGGTATTTTTTGTTTAATGTGCAGCTCTAGTGAGAGAAATGTGAACTATGCAACAAAGATGGCACGTATGTTACTGTCGTCCATGTGTGAAGAGTAGAGATGTGTGGTTTGATATTTGTGGGCCAAAGGGCATAAACCGAGTGATATTCACAGGGACATGTGTGACATGTATGGGGATGATTGTATGAACTGTAACAATGTCTCCAGGTGGTGTGCATTCTTCCTAGAGGGTCATGTGAACCTTAGTGATTTGCCACGCTCCGGGAGGCCGGTAACAGCTGCAACTCCGCAGAATGTCAGAGGCATTGAGGTGACAATTTGGAACAACCGGCGTGTGCAACTGCAAACCTTATCGCAACAGTTCAACATTTCCTATGGTACAGTGTACGATATTGTTCACGACACGTTGAAATTTCGTAAAGTTAGTGCTCACTGGGTGCCTAAAAACCTGACAGACAACCACAAGGGCCAGCAAATGATGACAAGCTTGGATCACCTAACGTGGTACACTGCAGGAGGACATGACTTTCTGAAAGGAATCATCACTGGTGATGATTGGTGGGCATATCACGTCCGAAACCAAGCAGGCAAGTATGGAGTGGAAACATGCTGGTTCCCCAGTGAAGAAAAAATTCAAAGTGACTCAATCTGCTAGGAAAATGCTTATGATGGTGTTCTGAGTTATGCATGGTGTTGTATTGGTGGACTTTGCTGAGCACGGGACCAATGTGAATGCTGCAGCCTACATGAAAACTTTGGTGAAGTTTTGTCGTGCCCTTTGTGCTAAATGCCACAACATAAATGCTGACAATGTCAAAATTCCTCATGAGAATGCTCGCCCCCATGTTGCTGCTGCTGTTAATCAGAAAATCACCAAATTTGGTTGGGAGGTGCTCCAGCATCCACCACACAGTCCGGACCTTGTACCATCAGACTTTCATCTGTTTGGTCACATGAAAAAATTCCTGGCCGGCCAACGCTTTGCGACAGATGCAGAAGTGAAATCAGCAGTCCGCAGATGGCTATACTCCAAGGAAATGGACTTCTACGAACAGGGCATATTGAAACTGGAATCACGATGGGAGAAATGTGATGAGAAACTTGGTGACTATGTCAAAAAGTAGGTAAAAGGTGTAAGTTCATTTGTGATTTTTTTTTTTTTTTTTTGTTATTTTAACTATTAAACTTTTTTGTAAAAAAATTGCTGTGCGTTACTTTTCGATCCGCCCTCGTAATTTGTTACTTGACGAAGTCTTTGAACTATTATAATTCTTTTGGGAATAAATATCTTATCTTATTCACTGCACATTTGATCAATAACTTCCATTAACCCTTTGATCATTATGTGGAACCCTTTTCTTTCTCCACATAGTATACCTTCACCAAGGATTGTTGAGATGAGTATCTCTGCTTTATTTCTTTTCATTACATGCAATATCATTATATTCTTCTGGTGCCCAGATATTGTGAGTCCAGCTTCCCTTTTCTCATCAGAAAGTAACAATCTTGGAATTCCCATTTATCTTCGGAAATTGTAAGATAAAGAAGGACCTATTTCAGGCAATGATATAGTCAATTAGACTAAAAATTGATTACAGTAGGGTAAGAAATTAATATGCTGATAACAAAATGGTTGGTGCTATAATTAATAGTTTTGAGAATGCTTGAATAGAAAGGAACATATCGGTTTTCCATCTGAAAACCATTAACTGTTTCATGATTAAGCATTAAATCCTAAAGTATTAACATATTTTCATAAGCAGTTTAATAATCATAAAGGTTTTAATCAAACATATAACAGGACAAAGTAATATTCACAGCAGAGTATGATCATAAAATATAAAGAATCAATAAAGATGGGTTTATTAGCTCCACTTACATAATTTAAAGGAACACATTCCACCAAACTGAGAATTGGGGAACCAAAAGCAGTTGTCAGAACAGCATCAGAAATTAAAAACTCCCGAAGACATTCATGAAATTTGCAGCAAATCTTTAAAGCAAGTAATTATTAATCTGGTACAGCTTGTAATCTTGTATGTAAATTATTGTTTACAAGAGGGTAATTCTTCAAGTGGCTTAAAATAGTTACCCCCAAAAAAGACCTACTAGCTATAGATCAATTTTATGAACTCCTTCCATAAGTTAGGTTTATATAATGTGTTGTTTTAGATCAGCTAAATCAGTACTGTTATAGTTATTTCTTCTTCAAATTCAACAAATATGTGCTGGCAACAATTATTGGTAATACTTCAAATTTCTTGGCCTTTACACAATAGGAAAGATGCATCAAAGGTGTTATTGAAAATGTATTCACATTATTTTGCTCTTATTTGAGAAAGAATATATTATTATTTTTGGAGCTTAGAAAAGCAGGGATACTGTCGATTATGAGCTATTAGTGTTACAACCATGAGAAAAGATGATTGTGCACTAATAAAAGAATCTGCTGCATGGTAGTAGTGTGCTTCCTGGTAAGTCACCAATAGTTCATTGTAGAATTGTTTTATATGAAGTCATTTAATTGCTAACAGTTTATTTCCAACATCATCATTAATGAATTTGTTTGCAGACCACTATTATAATTACAACTCGAAGTCTTAACATGAGCAGCGTAGAGAGTGGATGTGATTGTGCAGCACTCCATTGGGTTACAAAGATGGGAGATGATTTGGAAGTTTACTGGGCAAGAATTGGAAGATTTAGCAAAAGGAAATTTTCAAATGAAGGAGAGTGTATATTGATTATGAAAGAACAGTTATGGATAGCAGCGGTAATAGCTGTATTGCTAATAATTGGAGGAATAGAGCTGAGTCCTGGACCTGAGTATTTGAAAGTGTTGGCAATGTTTTGGAAGATGTAATCAAGCTAAAGAAGATTGAAAGAGTTGATAACAGGATGGAGGAGGTCAAAGGAACTTTAGAAAATTTAATGAGAGAGGTTAAAAAATGAACTGACAGTTTGTAAAAAAAGAATGGATAAATTGGAAGATAAGATCATGGCAGATCAAAGAAAAAGGAATTTAATTATATTTGGAGTCGAAGAAGATAGAGAAAGGTGGTTAATTTATCTAGTGGAAGAAATATTTGAGAGGAAATTGGAATTGAAACTAGATGGATGGGAAAATAGTTTGGTCTTACATAGGTAGAAGAGGAAACAAATGCAGGCCGATAATTGTAAACCTAGCTACAGTGAGTTTTAAATGGCAATTTCCGGGAAATGTGATGAAATTAAAGGGAACAAACATATTTGTTGATCAAGACTTTGCCAAAGAAGAGCGAGATGGATGGTCACTTTTATTTGAAAAAATAAAACAGACTAGAGAAGGAAATAGAGCTTTGTTAGAGGAACTAAGTTGTGTATTAATGGAAGGAAACAGGATACGATTTGGCATGAGGAGACTGCTGACTTCGGAGAGAGATGATGAAAGGAGGAAATGGTAGACACCAGAGAGATCAGCTGAGGAAAATACACATGGATCAGGAGGTGCATGTGGTGGACATCACCTAGAAGGTGTGTGTCACTAGATGAGCAGGAGAGATTGGATGTGGCAGCCTTGAAGACAGCTGAGGGGGTGAATGTGCAAATGTAGGCAAGCTGAGTATTGTCTTAACATCGGAAGGCAGTATATTAAAGGTACTTGACAGGAAAGAGGATTTACCAGCAGGAGATGGAGTAACAAACAGATATAAAGCAAAGTTAGAAAAATTAAGGCAAGGAGGAGAGCAACAAGATAGGGATGGGGTTGCATGTAGTTTTTTAGGAATATAAAGGTTTTAAAAGTGAAGATAAAACAGTGGAGAGGTGTAATAGCAGTTGTTGAAACATGGCTTGATCATGGTGACGGTGTGGAGTTGAGTGATTTTGTGTTTATAGGGAAGTGTGGTTCAAGGAGAAATAAGAGAGGTAGAGTTTCCAGTGGTATAGATGTATTTCTGATGAAAAGTGTCAGAGTAAAGGTCTGTGAGGAATTAGGAAGGGAAGATAAACAAGTGATATGGTTGAAAATAAGGACAGTTAAAGGTGTAGGGTTTGATGTTGGTTGTAGTGTATAATCCACCAGCAGCATCGGAATTTTATAATGGTAATCTATTTGTTGAGCTTAGTGAAGATATGGATGATTTAAGGGGAAATTATTGTAATGTAGAGTTTATTATGATGGGTGATTTTAATGCTGGGGTAAGGGAAAATCAAATAAGGTGTGTAACTATGAGAAGTGACTGTGAGTAGGGGAAAGAAAGAAAAAAGGATGGATAAGAAGGAGCTATAAGGAAGGGGTTAAATTAATTAATTTTTGTGAAGATAACAATTTGTCATTGTGTAATGGTGTGAGGGGACAAGATGTTGATGGCGAATTCACATTTATGAATGCAAATGGAGAAAATGTATGAATGCAAATGGAGAAAGTGTGGTGGACTATTCTTTGTGTATTGAAGGGGTGGATGAAAAACTTGTTGTTTTTATAGTGATTAATGAAGTGGTAAATAGTTGTCATTTTCCTTTACTAATGAGTATTAGTTTAGGGGAAAGTAGTAGATGTGATGAAACAGTAGAGGAATTGAAATTTATAAATACTTTAAGTGGGGTAAGGAGGAGAAGGAGTTAAGTGAGGTATTTAGCCTCAGATTAAGATCAGCAGATACTCAGTTGATAAAATATGAATAGAAGAGGTGCTGATGATGGGAAATGTGTAGGAAGGGCAGTCAATGGATTGGAATTGACAGTGAAAAGAGCTGGTATGATGATGGAGGTGAAACAGAAAAGCAATGAAAGGTATACAAACTGTTTTCATGAAGAATGCATAGTGTCTGGGAGAGAAGTATTTAAGAAAGTCTATCTAGATGGAGAATTACAGAGAAAGATAGGGATAGGCAATATTTTTTGTTAACAAATGGGGATACAAATGTTTACTAGAAAGAAGAAAAGCGGAATGGCAACCAAAAAAGAAGAATGGTAAGGCAAAGAAGGCAATAAGAGATATAAACAAAAAGAAATATGGGCAGCTATGAAGAGTATTTACGAGGATACAGACAAATTTATTTAATAAGTTGAAAATGAGCAAGGTAATGGCTGAAAATTAGAAAATAAGTATGGTTGTATTTAAGGGAAAAGAAGATTTGAATAGCCCAAAGGAACTATAGAGCAATCAGTTTATCCATTTTAGGCAACATTTATACTGGCATATAGGCTCTCAGATTACAGGAATGGCTAGAACTAGAAGGGAAATTGAGTGAACATCAGGCAGGATTTAGAAAAAGGCAGAAGAGCTGTTGATAGTATAATGATAATCCAAACTATAGTAAGCAAGTATTTGAGGAACAAAAGAGGTTGGGTGTATATGCTTATTGCTGATTTTGAAAAGGCATTTGATACAATTAGAAAAGATGTACTAAAATGCAGAGTAAAGGCATAGGTGAAGGCTTTATATCAGAGGTCCTAAAGTTATATGATGGAGTTAAATTCTGTGTTAAGTGTGCAAGAAATGGAATTACAGGGATGGTGTATCAGAAGATTTATTTGAGACAAGGTTGCAAATTGAGTCCAATTTTGTTTAATTTATTTATTGATGATATAACAAAAGATAACTTCTATTGCTGTCAAAGAACTTGTTTTTCATCGCTTAGATGCTCAGCAAAGTCCAACTCTCTCTGCTCAGCTGTTGACTGCATTCGACTCTCTCTCTCTCTCTCTCTCTCTCTCTCTCTCTGACTGAATTCAACCATAACTACCCTAGCAATCCCCCTTATATAACCTCGCAACAAAGCAGGAGTGCTCTTGATGGGGCAACTCCTCAGTTTGCTGCCAGGGAAATTTCCAGAAGGGCAGAGGGCGCACATAAAGAGTTTATTGCTTGGACCATTATAGCACGGGCCATTTGTTCTAAAGACTATTATTGTGCAGACCATCTGTTTTTAAAGGCCAACCATATGCATTAGCAATCAGGCTGCCAGGTAAAGGGGGCTGGCATGCTCATATATGGCGCGGCCCGCTGTCACCTTCGCTCATGTGGTCACATTGTTCCCTCCTCAGGACTGGTCGTCCCGACCAGCACCGTCACAGTGGGCTAGAAGATCTAAGTGTACTACCAGCTTCTCCCTCAGGGCAGCCTTTGGAAGCGGTAGACTACATCATTAATTTTCTTCGCCACAAGGTATATGGCCCTTGCCATGGTTGTTGAAGCTTGGGGCAACTTCCCTTGGTCCGGTTAGGCGATACAACCACAACAGCTCACCCTGCTGGAAACCTCGGCTGTTGGCTTGCCGGTCGTACCGGGTCTTCATCCGGTCGCTCGCTACCTGGCCATCTTATGCGCGTCGTGAAGACGGTCCACGAGGTTCCCCACGCAATCGGTTGCTGGCTGTTCTGCTCCAGGGGGGCTCCCATACATCAGGTCGCATGGTAGACGCAGCTCCCTGCCGAAGACCAGGCTGGCTAGTGTCAACCCGGGGTGTCGTGTGTAGACGAGCGGTAGGCCAGCAAGAAAAGCGGCACTCTGAAATTATCAGTCCCTCTGGTGATTGGCCATGGTCACCACCTTCCTCAAAATGCTCTTCTAGAGTCTTGATATACCGCTAAACCATGCCATCTAACTACGGATGGAGAGGTGCTGTGCATGTCTTTGCACTCCAAGTCGCTCCAGTATTTCCTTCGTCAGGTTCGACTCGAAGTTGGTGCCCTGATCGCCGTTAGGCTCCAACGGTACACCAAAGCAGCAGAACAGTTCTTCCACGAGGCAGTTCGCGATCGCCTTGGCCTCCTGTTTAGGGATGGCGTACACCTCCGGCCACTTGGTAAAGTAATCCATTACTACCAACAGCTACTTGTTTCCCCTATCGGACACAGGGAACGGTCCAGCTACGTCGAAGGCGATGCATTCGAAGGGCGCTCCCACGTTAAACTGCTGCATGCCACCCCAGCCCCTGTGGGCCGCGACTTGCCGCACACACATAACATTGGCGGTACCACCTCTCAGCGTCTGCCCGTAGCCTCAATCAGTAGTACCTTTGTCGGAGCTTGTCGATTGTTCGGTTAGGTCCAGGATGTTCTCCTGAAGTCCCCGCACGTACTATATCCAGGACTTCCGTCACCTTACTCCGAGGGAGGACCAGCTGCTCTCTTTGGGTCTTCCCGTCAGGTGACTCCAAAGCTCTGGACAACACACCTTCCTTGGTCTTCAGCGAGTCCCATTGGGCCCAGTAGGACTTATAGATACTACTTCAGGGTGCGATGTCTTCCCAGCTTGGCCTGGCCCATACCTCTACTTTCAGGAGCGGCCCCAAGTCGGCATCCACGAGCTGCTTCCTCCTCAGGCCTGCACTATCCTATCCACCTGCAGATACCGCCGAAATCACGCAGACAGCTGCAGTATGCTCCTCAACCTTAGTGCAATGGCCGCACTCCTCTGATCAGGGTCTTATTAACATGGCATCAGCAGGCTCCTTCCTCTCCGATGTTCTGACGTGAAGTCGTACTCTTGGAACCTCTGGACCTAACGGGCTGTCTGGCTCTCTAGGCTCTTGAAGCTCAACAGCCAGGTGAGGTTGGAGTGGTCAGTCCCAAGGTGGAATGGCTGACCGTACAAATACTTACGAAGGTGTTCCAGCGCCTTCACTACTGCCAGGAGCTTCCGCCGGGTAATGTAGTGGTTCTTTTCCACCTTGGAGGGCGTCTTACCGTAGTACGCTATTACCCGCTCTTACCCATTCTGGACTTGAGGTAGTACGCCTCCAACACCATTGTCGCTGGCGTGGGTGTTGACAATAAAATCGCCGCCCAGTTGTGGAAAGCCTAAGTCGGGCGCACTCCAGAGTGCTGACTAAGCGCCTGGAACGCGTCCTCGGTCCCTTCTGTCCACTTCCGTGAGACGAATGAGAGGCTTCGCGATGTTGGAGAAACTTCTGACGAACCGGCAGTAGTAACTGTATAAGCCCAGGAAACTACGCACCTGTCGTTTGTCCTTCGGGCTAGGCCAATATTTCACAGCCTTTATCTTCTTCAGGCCCGTGGCCACCCCAGTTGAGACTTTGTGATACCTCCTTGCAGAAGAGTTGACACTTCTTCGCATTCAGCTTCAGGCTGGCTGACGGCAATCTCTAATATCTTGACCAGATTTTCCAGATAGTCTTCGAAGGTGCTGCCAATGACGATGATGTCCAGATATAGCAGGCAGGCATCGTAAGTCGAACCCCCATCACTAAATCTGTGAAGCGCTGGAAGGTGTATTGCAGAGGCCAAAGGGCATAACCATGAACTACCAAAGCCATTGGCCTGTCGAGAATGCGGTCTTCTCCTTGTCTCTGGTATCTAGGGCCACCTGCCAGTATCCTGATTTCAGATCCAATGTCGAGAATCACTGAGCCCAGCAAGAGTGTCCAGGGTGTCGTCACTCCGGCGTAAAGGAAAAAATCCTTTCGAATCTCAGCATTCAGTTCCTATAATCCACACAGAAGCGCAGCTCGCCGTTCTTCGCCAGCACTACAGAAGAGCACCAAGGGTCGTCGGGCCCCTCTGTAATTCCTCTGGATCTCATGTCCTCCAGCATATCTCGTACCTCCGGTTGTTTCGCCAGAGGAACTCGTCTTGGTGGTTGCCGGATAGTTCGGGCATCTCCGGTGTTGACGTGTTGGAGTAATCGTTGGTGCGGCCATAATCGGCGTTTCCTTGGATGCAGACAGACTGGTATCTTCTAAGTAGATGCCACACCCTCTTCAGTTTCCGCGGTCAGATGGGCGATCGCCCTCTTCAGCAAGTCCGGGGTCCCCAATTTTGCGACGTGTTGGCTCCTCGATCCGTCGCACGGCGGTACACTCGCAGCTGGCTCGCACTTCCCTAACTCCGTTCAGGTCCGGATGTCTTGATCGGTGTTATACGGATTCAGCAGCCTCACCGGCACTTCCTTGCGGCAAAGAACAATGCCCTGGCAACGCATAATCCGTTCAATGGTTTCTGCCGGTCCAAAACCAGGTTCCTTGACCGCTGACCTTCCAAGCCCGCCTTCACCACCACTCGCTTGCGGGCACAACCAAATATATTAGCGTTATAGTTTTCTTCTTCTTTATCGGATTATCGACCTCTTTGTAGGACTTACATCCCCAAGGACGTACAAGCCAATGCCTTGGGTCAGTAGCCTGTCGAGGAGGGTTATAGTTTACAATAAAATAAAAATTAAATGCTAAAGAATAATAACTGACATTACAATTTAGCATGAATGTGTCAAATAAAACTTAAGAAAATATTAGAACAACATTGCTTTTTTAAATAAATGATACAGACCTGTACAAGATGTACTATTGCAGTAAGATAAGTGATTAATAAAGTAGTATCTTTTAATTTCAAAGACCGGACAGTCAAATAATAAATGTTGCTCTCTCTGTTCATTGATAAGTACCTTCAACACTGAAGTCAGGTTCAACCTGTAGATTTCCGGATATTCGTTGGGGCTCCCGAGCATCACCTCGTCTCGGCCAAGTCGCAAGATCCCTCCTGCCGTCATCGACCGTCGCCCCATGGCCCCTGAGGGCATCCAGAACCAGTATCATATCCTCGACCACTCTCGTGATGAACACTCATAGGCAAGGTATCGCTGGATGCCGTCACTAGCTGGTAGGGCTGATTCGGTTTTCTTGACAGCAAGCCCTTAGCCAAGTCAGGTCTGATCACGGTCACAACTACACCTGTATTCACCAGTATCTGGCACGGCTTTCCATGTACCCAGCCATTCGCGATGATGATGCTGTCATCCACTCTTCTGTCCAAGGCACAAAGCATCATTTGAGGGGGTGGTGAAGACGATCCCGACGTGTCCCTCGTCATGCCGGTCCTCATTCATTTCCAACCTGCTCCTCATCTGGGTTGTAGACAGTACTTCACAAGGTATCTTGGCTGGCCACAGTCCCAACACACATTACCTGAAGATCACCGTCGTCTCTGGGTTGATCCTCTGTATCCCTCATATTGGATACCCCTGGCCTTCAAGGTGGAGGCAACTGTTACCTTGGCCGCTTCCATTCTCAATGTGGCCGTCAATGCCTCCTGGATGGTCTTCTAGTTGCCGAGTACATCCATGTGCTCATGCCAGCCAGTTGCTCATCAATTTTGGTCAATAGCCCCGCTTTCATCTTGGACATTTCCGTCTGCATCTTCTCCATTCCGGACTCCACTTTCCCCATCTTCTCCATTCAGGATTCCATTTTCTCTATCTTCTCCATTCTGGAGTTCATGCTCTTGATTTCAGTTAATAAGTCTTTAATCATTGCCTTCATCATGGCATTCATTCCCACTGTCGATACCAGTGTAATGATGATTTCAATTGCTATCAAAGAACTTGTTTTTCATCGCTTAGATGCTCAGCAAAGTCCAACTTCTCTCTGCTAAGCTGTTGACTCGACTGCACTTAACACTCTTTCTCTCTCTCTCTGACTGAATGCAACGACAACTGCCCCAGCAATCCTGCTTATATAGCCCCAAAACAAAATGAGAATATTCTCGATGGGGAGGCTTCTCAAACCTGCTGCCAGGGAAATTTCCAGAAGAGCAGGGAGCGCACATAAAGAGTTTGTTGCTTGGGCCATTATTGTGCGGACCATTTGTTCTAAAGGCTATTATGGCATGGACCATCTGTTCTTAAAGGTGTCAGTCATATGAGCTAACAATCAGACAGCCAGGTAAAGGGGGCTGGCATGCTCTCACATATGGTGTGGCTCACTGTCATCTTTGCACGCTTGGTCACAACATTGTGGAAAGAATTCTAAATCTTAATTCAGACTGTCCTGTTGTAGGAAAGAAAGAAGTACCAGATTTTTTATTTGCCAATGATTTAATGGTAGGTTCTAATACAGTAATTGCATTGCAATGAACAATAAACAAAATAGGTAGATTTTGTACAGAATGCAGTTGAAGAGTAAATGTTAGGAAGTCGAAAACAGCAATGTTTGAAAAAGGGGGTAAAATAAAAAGAGACGAGAGATGGATTTTGAAAGGGGAGGCTTTGGAAGTGGTTAAGGAATTTGAATATTTAGGGGTGAGGTTATCAAGTAGTGTAGGGTGGGAATCACAAGGAAAGTATGTTATCGCTAAAGGTAAGATATCCATGAGAGCAATTGGAATATGTTTGAATAAAATTCCAAATATGTCAGTAAAGTGGTTAGAGAGATTGTATGAAGCAGTAGTGGAATCAAAATGTTATGTGTAGTGGAAGTGCAGGGAACTTCAAATGGGTGGTTAAAAATGAACTTAATTCACAGCATGTTTTGTTGAGAGATATTGGGATTGCCTAAGGCTTCACCGAAAGGGGTGGCATTAGCTGATTTAGGAAGAGTAGGAAGGAAGGGTCTGGTGATGGAGAGAATTTTAAAATATTGGCACAGGATTTTTAAATTAGGGGATGACAATATTTTAAAAGAGTGTATGAAATTTCTAATAGAAGTAATAAGAAGTAACAACTGGATGGGTTAAGTATGGGAAATTTTACAAGAAATTGGGATATTAGAAATTTGGTGATCGAAGTAGAGTAGGATTTTGGAAGGAAGTTAGGTAAAGAATAGAAGATTCAAATAGGCAAGAGATTTGGTCTAGGTTTAGAGATAATAGTTCTGTAAAATTATATAGAATAATTAAAAAAGAATGGCGGAAGGAGAAATATATGGATTATTGTGATAAATTTGGAAGGGAAGGATTTGCAGCATGCAAACAGGAGCACTATTTTTAAGGGGTTTAAGAGGATATAATGGGGAAGGGTGCATTATGTGTGGGGAACTAGAAGGAATGTTTCATTGTTTATTAGAATGTAACGGTGTGAAGAGTTGGCGGGAGGGTTTATGGGAAATAAAATGGGACAAATTAAGAAAGAAATTATAGCACTTAAAATCTTAACTGTTATAGGGAGAAACAGGAATAAAATGATTAGAGAAAATTTGGGAAAATTAAAAGAGAAATGGATTAGAGCAGTTAAGAAAATTGAGAGAATTAAGATATAAATTGATAAAATAGTGAATTGGAAATAGTAGGGGGGGCCTATATTATACAGATAACACTGGGTTGTGTGTAAGGAAGCCTTGAATAGAAGGATGTTAAGACTTACTAACTTGTAAATCTAGGTTTAGCACTTAAATTGTAATTATAAAAATTGTTTCTGTGTTTTGCTTGTATTTGTATATTTATAAAAATGTATTAAGCGTTACAATAAATATGTGCAAAATCATCATAATTATAACTATTACTTAGTGTAATAAGAGTACAAAGTATAGAGATTGTATTCTTCATAGTGAAGTTAGGGAAATTATGTGCGTTGGGAAAAAAAATGCATGATAATGAAGATGAAAAATATAGAGAATGTTAAACATTTGTTACCAGTTTTCTTCTGAGATAGAGGCTTAGCTTGTTGTAAAGTGTGTAAACAGTTCCTGTGGAGCAGATTCTTGTATAACAGCATAATGAAGAAAGAATGTAAGGCAAGATACCTTACCATTTTACAGCTACACCAGTCTTTCCAAACAACTTTCCCATGCTGGCAACCAATTCCATCACATTTCTTTTGAGAAAAGTGCAAGTCACAATACAGGATGCAGATTTATTAATCTTTTATTCCTATTCACGTAATAAAGTGTACACATTGATGGCTTTTACATTACTTAATTTGTAGTTATGTTTGTATCCTTGAGGTTTGGGGACATTTTTGTTTCTGATTGTATTGAATGACTAATCTAGTAATATGTAAGCTGAAATTTTTGTGTATGCTGATGAAAAAGTTGTATTATATCAGATAAAACCTGCCTATATAAACTGAAGTATGGGAATCAAATTGCTGCTTCATCTTGGTTCAGTTGTAATAGCTTTATTTTAAATCAGGGAAAAATTACTTCAATTAGTTTTACACTAAGACAGATTGACAAACTGCGTTGTCATAGTGTTTGCACATTTTGTTTTTGCTTCTTAATGTGGATAATGAAATGAGATATCCGTATTGAATGCTCAAAAGAAATTATCTCAAGTTCATCTAATTAAGAATTTGAGCTTTTTTGGCTGCATTACATGCACAGTGCATTTACTTCCCAAACAAAAAAATTCAAATTGCGTTTACTTTGCTCAGTTTCAGCGAGTACGTGCCAAATTTTACAGTTTCTCTGTAAAAAATATATATGGGAGCTGAGGCCTTCTTATGGCTTAATGGCAAGGGAGACATTTTAACACTTTTGTGGGCAGGTTTGAAGTGTCTCAGAGTTTCACCACTTGCATGACAAAGCATTTATTGCATTATATTGTTATTTGTTGTTAATAATAGAGAAGACTTCTTGCTGACTTAAGGTTACAGCCCGAATGTACTGTGCAAGTTAGTATACAATGCTATGATAGGCCAGGTCTTGCATGCCTATCTTTCATCACCAATCATGGCCTCCCTTTCACTGGGCTGCAATAAAGTGTGTAATGTGCAGACTTTGTTTTGTAGAATTTAAAATTTATTTGCACCACTTGTGACCTCTAATAATAACCAGCAGCAACCAATGAGGAGTAAATAGGTGCAAACATTCAGTAATAGATAATCTGAATTGTAAACTCCCTCATGTAATGTACTTATCTTATCCGCATTCTATGACTGTGGGATATGTTTCCCATTTTTATAACGAGTTTTGTTTACAGTTCATTTTATAAAGCATAAAATATGGACTAGAAACTATGTTTACAATAGGAAGTGATGTTCTTTGTTATTTAATACATGTTTATCTGTGGTACCAGGAAGAATTTCAGCATGTGTGACAGAAAGACGAAGTGCTACCAGGTCTCCAAGGATTCACTTTCATTTTAAAATCAGATAAAGGGGTAATATTTGCATTCAGATCACTTTTTTGGAACTAGAGGAAGGTGTTAGAGTTAAGAAGCATAAACTTCCAGTAGGAAGAGATGAGGCAAGAGAGTACAAAGAGCAGCACAGTGGGACCCTTATTGTTTTCAGATAGAGCAACCCCAGATGCCCTTGCAATACCTGCTTTCCAGGAGAGTGGACAGACAGATTCTGGTGGAAGATTCTGTGCTGAGAAGAAACCGTTCTCTTGTTAAAGCACATGTCACATAACATCAACCATTGTTCCAGGCCCAGCAACCCCTGAAAGGAAATGAAACAGAGGAAATGGAGGACAGGAAAATATAATGTAATATAAAAATTACCCCAGGCATTCACCTATTGACCTGGAAAAGGCATGAAAAACCCCAAAGCCATGGTGGTCAGTCCAACAGGAATCAAACCTGGAACCTCCAGAATGCATGCCTGAGACCTATCACCTGAGCCATCCCACTCAGTGGGGAAGACAATAAATGGGCAAGATTAGCTTGTATTCATGGGTCAGATGAAATGTTAAAATATGTTAAAATAGCATTCATTATTTTGGCAATTTTAACTATTCATTGCAGAAATACTGAATGTGAACATGAACATGTTTTCAGTCTTATGAGAAATAATTGAACTAACTCCAGGTCTCTGATGCCCAATAAGGTATTAGAATAAATTTCTGCAATTTCAAATGTAGCAACATTACTGTATACTATGAACAGAGTTTCAGTAAAGACTTTCTGACAAGCTAAAGCAGAAAGCCTAAAAGGTTCTCTATCCATTGCTGCAGCCTTAAATGAAACCCTAAGTGCCATGATAATGGATGATATCAGCAAACAGCACTTCCAGATTAGTAGTTTAGTTAGTTTTGCAAATAGTGCTGTCTTTCAGTGTTATGATGTCTTACATCACATGTAATTTTTGTATATTACTGTTGTGAACACTTTAGGCATTCTAAATTTCATGTCATTGCAAAATTATTATTTTTGATAGATGAGGAAAAGATTTACTTGTTACAGTATCAGGAAGTTCGCAAGTATGGTATTGTGACTTCATCTGCTCTTTCTCTAGTCTTTATTTGGTTTTATCTACTCCCCATGTGCACAGCTAAGTATCTTCTCTGCTCTGGTAGCTTGTAATGTGTTGAATTCAGGACCATCTTTCTCTCATGTAGACAACTACTACTCACACACTTTAAACACTCGCTGAGAAACATCAGAACTGCACTGAATCAAACCCAGCAACAATGCAGGGTCAGCTATCAGCCTTCCTTTTATACTCAAGCAGTGTCTTCTCAAAGATTCATTCAATACAGAAGGCAGAGAGGATTCTGAGGGTTCTACCCATGTCCTTATAGTTCTGGACAGTTCAGTCAGCCAAGAGCAACTCCCCCTCCCTTACTCCAGCTAATAACATGCCAGCTGGTGGCAAGAACATGCTCTGCCTAAAGCAGTGCAAGCATCCAGTGGCAACTGTCACAATATTCTGCTAGGGTTGGTTCATTTTGTGATAAATAACATTCTCTTGTTATATGAGAAGCTTCAAGAATTTTTAACAAGTGTAATTTTACATCACATTGCAAACTGCTGTTCATGGATTTAGAAAAAAATTTACAGTGGTTTATCTCTTTATTTGATTTCTTAAAAAAAATATGCATTGCAATATTCATTATTGTTTATTGCAAAAAGATGTACATAATCATAGCAATAGGTTTAATACAGCTCTGTTTCTTAAATACACTTCATCATCATCATCAACATCGTTTGTTGATGTATGTCTACATCTTTTGTATTCTCAATCTCCAAGCTTCTTTATCCTTCCAAAGGTTCTCAGGAATGTTTTTCTTCTTCTTCATGTCTTCTTGTACTTCATAAAACCTTCTGTCTCTGTCTTTCTGCCTGCAGGATTCCATCTGAAGATCTTCTTTGATAATCTTAAATACACTTAAAATAGTTAAAAAATAAAATCTTTTTTATGACTTGGTTTAACCCTTCCCAGGCAAAAAACACATATATTCACTATTGATGGCTACACAGGTTCATTTAGATACTTAATGTCCATTCAATAAGCCATTGTAGCTGACATTTTGTTTATCTAAATGGTCTCTAGGTGTCACTAGATTTGTACAAGCATGTTTCTGTGCCACTGCTTTTATTTTGTTGGTGGCAGGAAGGTAATAGCTTGCAAAACTTAAGAAATCCTGAAAATAATTTTGCCCATGAAGGGTTAATTGTTTGTTCTATTATGTGAGTAGCTTTTGGCTTTAGTAATAACTGCACTTTTACTGCTGTTGTTGACGTTGTTAGTGTTTTGCAATGTTGAAATACAGAATACTGATTTTATTCTCAACAATAGACAAATGGGTTTGAAATTAGTTAAAACTACTATTTTGTTTACAGAAGCTAGCTCCAACATGGGATGCTCTAGCAAAATCATTAGAGCATGATACTTCAGTGACAGTATCGAAGGTGGATTGTACCATGCACAGGGCAGTGTGTAATACTTTTGATATAAAAGGGTATCCAACTTTGTTGTGGATTGAAGATGGGAAAAAAGTAAGTTCATTGATATATATAATAAATAGTAATAAATAATAGTAACAATAAAAAGTATTAGGGTCATCTGAAAAATTCTTGGCCTCGAACAGAAATGGCAGCACTAATGCAGGGAGTTTTTCCATTAAGTTGGTAGATCTGTTATAAGCATTTCCGATAAATTTCAAGCCTTTTTATATTGTTGTTTGTTGCATACAGCTATCTGAAGCAAGATATATTATATTACATATATAATATGTATATGTACAGTGGTATGTAGTTATCAAATTCTTTGTAAAAGTAGGTTTGACACTAAAAAAACATCCATGCGAAATTCACAAAAATATATGGTGGAGCCTTGCCTTCATTTTTTATGGCGAAAAAGTGGCCACCGCTGAGTTTAAATGTGGCCACAATAGTGAAGAATGCCCAAAATGTGCTACAACGCCAGGAGTGGTTAAAAAAGTGCAGTATATGGTGCTGGACAACTGGCAAGTCAAGGTGCACAAAATGGCTGAGGCTAAAGGCATATCTAAAGAATGCATGGGTTATATCATGCATCAAGCTCTGGGGATGAGAAAGCTTTGTGTAAGATGGGTGCTTGTTTGCTCACAGCAGATCAAAAGAGAATGCACGTGAGAACCTCTGAGCAGTGTTAGAGACTGAACAAGGACAAAATTGACTTTTATTTGCAGATTTGTTACAATGGTTGAAACTTAGATTCATCATCATACACCAGAATCCAAACAGCACTCAAAACAGTGGATACAAGATGGTTGTTCAATGCCAAAGAAGGCAAAGTCAGTTCCATCAGCAAGAAAGGTCATGGCATCGGTGTTTTGGGATGCTAAGAGCATTTTGCTGATTGATTATCTTGAAAAGGGTAAAACAATAACTAGGATGTATTGCTCTGATCTTTTAACCAGGCTAGATAACAGTGTTTGAGGGAAAAGGCTGGTTTGCAGAGGAAAAAAAGTATCTTTCACCAGGACAACACACCTGCCCACAAAGTGTTCTGGCAATTTCAAAACTGAAGGATTTGCACTATGAATTGTTGCAAAATCTGTCCTACTCCCCGGATCTGGCCGCCACCGACTTCCATTTCTTCCCGAAGGACTTCCTTGCAGGACATTTTTCTTCAAACCAATAGGTAATTGTGGCAGTAGTTGCCTACTTTGCAGATCTTTCAGAAAGCCTATAGAGGGATGGAATAATGATGCTAGAGCACTGTTGGAATAAGTGTATTGTTCTCGAAGGGGATTATGTTGAAAAATGAAAATACCACTAAAGCAATAATTTAACATTTTCATTGTTAGGCCAAGAACTTTTCAGATAGCCCTTGTAGCAAATAAAGCTAATAGCATTAAGCAAAGACTACAACTGTCTAATTTGTGGTACATCAATAGTGTATAAACTTCACATATTTTTAAAGAAATATTTAAACCAGTGAACTTGTTACATGAATTCTGACTTGCAACATCAGCTGTTTACTCTTTCTTGATTGACATAATCATGGCTATGACTGCTAGGTGACTAGTTGCTCATGATATTTGTAGTCATCTACTGTAAGCAGAAGAAATTCAATAAAATCAGTAGGCAGTTCTAAAATTCATTACATGCATTCTGTTTGTTTATGTTGAAGACTTTCTGTAAAATTAGTTGTTGGCCTATTTAGATGATTTTTTAGCCCCATGGTATGTTCTATGATCAGAGACCACAAATGTGAGCGTAACACTTAGGGCTAGTTTTATATTTTAAGTTTAAGCCTAAGCTTTAGTAAGCTTTGGTCATTTAAGCAAGACTTATGCTTTGATTTAAGCTTTGTGAGTTTTGCAGTAGCACTACCACATTCGGCTTTACTAAGCTGAGCAACTCCATGGAACTGAAAAGTTTGTATCGCGTGTGGAGCGAGTGAATTCCCATCATTTGTTTTGCCAACTATGTTACAAAAGTAGATTTTTGTAGGTTATCTGACAATATGTTAAAATGACTGAAAAATCAAAATCAAAACATGCTGCAAATTTCATTTCTCAAGAAGTAAGCATTCTCGTAGAAATACTGAAGCAACATAAGTATGCAATAGAGTGCAAGCAATTGGGCAAATTACTGTGGAGTAAGAAAACCCAAACATGGGGAAAAAACTGTGAAGTTGTTTAATGCCAGGAGTGGATTAGTTTACAGAGGTGCAACTGTGCTGAAAACAAAATATTACAATTTAATAAAGTTACCAAAAATATAGATGCTGATCAGAAAAGTGCTGTTCAAGGTACAGGTGGAGTTCCAGACATGTCAACATCAATAACATCCATCAATGAAGAAATAAAGGATTTAATTGGCATCCAAATTGATGGGTGCAATGCAGTGTATGGCTTATAACTAAAAATGCTGCATGGTAAGCATACTCCAATTATAAAACAAAATTAAATAAGCACCTATTAAATACTTATCTGTTTTCTTCTCAAGCTTACAATCCCATAGTGATACATATGTACCTAGATAAGCTATATAGTGGGTTAACATGGAAGTATACATAAATAGCTAAAATGTCAGTACATATACTAAAATATTCTCCATTTTGTTTTGTTAGTTTCAGATTCTTGTGATATTGCCCATGTGGCAAGCAGTAACAATGGAAACAATAGCGGTTTTCCAGGTCAGTAACTACTTGGTTGATTATAGCATTTTAATTTAGGGTTGAATTGAATAGGCGTAGTCACTGATGTTGATTTGTAATGAAAATGTTTTGTTCTGGTTTACCGGCTTGAGTAATATAATTTATTTGTTTTTGTCCTTAATTTGATTGCATTTTGTGTTTTAAATGTTGGAACATTTGTTTTCAAAAACATTAACCACATTTCAGTTTGCATGGAATGTTAACACTTAATTGGATCATTGTTCCTTCAGTATTGTATTGGTCAATTTTTTATATACCTTAACCTAGGCTAGCTGTTGTACAAACCTTTATTATTTCAGAAGTTGAAGTATTTGTAAGATAGTATGTATAAAGTATACTATATATATATTATGTATAAAGATATATTTATCCATTTTCTAGGATATTTTCCCATTGCATGCAACAACCGTGGTTATTCATATATTCACCAGTATGTTGCTGTAAATCCAACACTGATATTTCAGGTTCTCATGATACTGCTGCTGCTGTTGCAGAATATAGCAATAGTGGGTCAAACAGTTGTGTATCAGGTTAGTGAATTTTCTCTCCCTCCTCCCACCTCTCTCTCTCTCCCTCCCTCCCAGATATATATATAATTTTAGATACTGAAATCATTTTATTTCATGGGTATATAAAAATTTTGGTTATCAATGCTGCAATGATATAGAGGAGAATACAGTACTTTTCCTCCATACTGCAGCCACTGCACAGCTGCCTCGCATGCCGGCCTCTGCAGCTCAGACTCCTGCCAAAATAATTATGATATCCCTGCAACAGCCTCACATTTTCATAGTTACAGTTAGAATTACGATGATATTAAGCACATAGATTATCATAAAAGTTGTTAGAAATGTTGTCCTTCTCTATCTGCATATTTCTGGTATTTTCTCAAGAAATTTTCATCCACACTGGAGAGTTCAATAAGGTTTACTGTTAGTCCTTCCAGTATTTGGGGTTGGTCGCACACACCTATTTTTCAAATTCCCCCATAGATAAAAGTCACATACAGTTAAATCAGGGGATCATGAGGGGTATAATTCTTTACTAATTACACTATATTAAAACATTTCCTGAATTAAATTTAATGACTCACCAGCTGTATGCGTGGTAGCAAAGTCTTATTGGAAAAATCCAGACTGATATTCAACATCTGTCAGCTGTTCAAAATGGCATGAGTAAGTCATTCCTGTACCATTTTGCATTTCTTGTTTGCTAAAATAATACAGGTGCTATTATTCTATATGGTTTTACTGCACCAATATTCACATCATGCAAGGGAATCTCATGTGTAAAGAAGAATATTAAGTGTGAGTAAATTTTATGATAATATTATAACTCTCATAATTTTGCGAAATCCAGTTACAGAAATTTACCCGACTCTGATGATCACATGAAATATGAAGTGTATGCAACAAAACCCCATACATTGGAATAACTAAAAGAAAACATTAGGTGAGAAATTCACTTATTTTCGGATATTGAACCCTTGAGTGTAAATGAAAATTTTCTGAGAAGATCCCAAAAATATGTGGATAGAAAAGAACAACATTTTCAACATCCCTTATGATAAGGTATGTGCTTATTATCATTGTAACTGTAACTATGGGAACGTGAGGCGGTTACAGGGACTGTTTCAGCAGGAGTCCGAGCTGCAGCAGTTGGTGCATGAACAGACGTGCAGTTGCTACAGTGCGAAGGAAAAGCACTGTATAATTTTAGATACAGTAGTAGTTTTATTTCATGAGCATACCAAAGATGTAGGTAATCAATGCTGTAATGCTATAAAGGAATGCATCTGTGAAATACTATAAAGCCAACATACTGTTTATTTGTTTACAGTTTTGAATATGATATTGTTATTCCACACATGGTGTGTGTAGGCTAATGTTGGAAAGGTTTTCTTACCTTGTTGCATTGAAAGTAATAATCACAAATGCTTGGAAAGCATTGAAAATTAATTTCTGAATATGAATACAATAATTTATTCTCTAGGTATCATTACATCACTGGAAAGAAAATAAATATCGAACTCCCAACAAAGAAAAGTGCAGATATGTTTGTTTTAATTAGACTACTAATGATAAAAAGCAGAATCTAGAAAGCTTTAAAAGGTGTTCCAATTTGTACTTCCACATGTTTTGCCCTTCAAGCTTGTTTGGATTTGGTGACTGCATTTTACCTACTAAATAGGATGAACAGCTTTCTAACACATGCTATTGCTTTTTCAGGTAAAGGATTAAGTACTGAGAAGTGGGACATCTGACAGAAGCTAAGCTAAAACTTGTTCATTTAAAGCCTAGTCTTTCCCAAAAGGAACATGGTTTGAAAGAATAAAAAATGAATGAAGAGCAGGAATTTGTAAGGACTATGAACAAAAATGCACCAAAATGAAGAAGAATATAATTTGAGAATGCAGAAGTTGAAATATGATTTAGACCTATTAAAGAAATAAACCTAAATTATTTCCTTTCATTTGCATAAAGCATATAATGTATGTATACGTTACCTTTGAATAATTAAAGCACACTTTATTTGAACTTATCTTAAATTCTTGAATTTAACAATTGCATTCCTTACAGAGTATTTGAAATGCTGAGTTTCTCTACCATTGTATAAATAATTAGCAAAGTCCACTGCATTTTCAATATGTGACTTCAGTGTTGATAAGTTTATGCTATTGTTAAGAAAGCACGGTATGCTTTGGACTTTGCGGAGGTGCAATTTTTTTTTGTTTTATTTCTTTTTCCTTACATAAATTACATCCTTGATAAGTAGTACATATTTGAGATTCTAACACTGTAAATTATGCTCCTCATATTTTAACCCCCTGGTTATACGTGTGGGTGTAGAGCCTCTAATAAATTTCCATCATTATATAATTGCCTTCTCTCTCTTGCTCCTCCTTTGAGCTCCTTGCCCATTTATCCCTCTCTTCCTAGGAACTCCCCCATCCTACTAATTTCTTCTCCTGTGTTATCTGCTAACATTTTAATTGCTATTACATCTTTTTGTAATTTATTCCTCTTCTCATTCCAAATACTATCCCTCCACCTTTTAACCATTTTGCATCCAATTAGGCAGTGGTTAATGTCATCTTGTTTCCTACACATATTGCATTCTTCTGTCAAGTTTGGCCTTAATGTTTTAAAAAATTGTACACCTGTTCACATCCAAGTATAGCACATTCTAAGTACTTTGTTAAGGGTTATCCATGTATTCCTCCCTACCCTATTTCCTTTTTAATTTTTGTATATAGTTCCAATGAGTGTTAATCCTCAAAACTAGCCCATATCTCCTGTTTCTCTATATCCTCAACCCTCTGCCTCACCTCCTTCCAGAATCCATCCCAATTTGGGTGTTTTACCCCATTGCCCAACTTCTATCCCAATTTCTTCACCTCCCTAAACCAGCTCTTCCCCCCCTCCCATTACATCTCTTTGATATTTTATATATTCTTTTAGTGCATTATCATCGTCTAATTTCAGAAATATACACCAGCATTTCAAAATTCTCTCAACTATTACACTCTTCCTCCCTATTCTTCCTAGTTCAGCCAAACTTACACCTCTAGGTGAACTTTTGGCAAGCCTTAAACCTCTCTACAAAACATTCTGTGCATTATGTCAATTTTTTGCCATCCTTTCGCCTCTCCCAATATTTTTATGATATACATCATCTTTGCTTCCGCTACTGTTTCATATAATCTTTCTAACCATTTCATTGATAATGTAAGTATTTTGTATAAACATGTTCTGGCTGCTTTCGTTGCTAATTTTCCTTTCACTCAAGCAGCTTTGGCGCCTGTGCCTCCCAGCTTCCATTACTTGAAAATCTTGCACCCAAATAATCAATTCTTATATTACCTCTGTCTGCTTTGCATTTATACAGGATGTTAGGAGTATAAGTGCACAAATTTCATGTGCTTATGGATTCAAATATGACGAATAAAAACTCCATAAGAAAAATGCAGCTACCATGAAAGGTAAAGGAGATAATTGAACATTATTGAATACATAATCTACACAACATGGCAACAGAATAGGACTAAATAGAGACTGTTTTGCTTACTAATGTTGCTTCTGCTACCATACATGTGTTCACACCTACGACTGTTTACTAGTAAGGCTAGTAGGTGTGCACTTGAAAACAGGTTTCGCCATGGTCTGTTATCTTAGCTATTGCAGGTAAGAAGAGGAGGGGTGACTTTCTTTCATGCTATCTGTGCAGTGTTCCTGAAAATTGAGGTAATACTTACCTGAGCGGCACGTGTGAAACGATCTACACACAAGAACAGCATTTAGTTTGAAGATAAAAAATAAAGCATACTCAAATGCGAGTTGTAAGTAATATATACAGGTGTAACATTAATATAAAAACAGAGTCAACATCTGTAATGTTCAATAAATTTATTATAAGGAATTGTTGGGTAACATGAACACTGTGGTATTTTTATTTAGAGAAAATGCCCAAAATCTATGCAAGCATCACATCTTTTTAGCTAATTTTGTCCTACCCTTGCTAGAACTCTGCATTTTGCCCAATCTCTAGGGCTGCTTCAAACACAGTGTGTAAAGATTATCAATGGTAGCAACTTCATCATGGTACACCTTGCTCTTCGAATGTTCCCAGGAATAAAAGTCCAAAGGATTAAGATCGTGGGATCTTGCAGGCCAAGGTACTAGTCCAAATCCTCCTATGCAGCAATCAGGAAACGTGCAATTTAAATGTCGTCGAACCATTGTACTGATGTGAGGGGATGCCCTGTCATGCATAACCCACATATTTTGCCTTGTTTGAAGATGGACATCCTCCAAATGAATGGGCAGTGTATTTTTAAGAAACTGCTTATAAGTTGCTCCAGTCACTCGGTAATGCAACAGTACCTATCAACTTATAACCAATTATTCTAGCCCAGATATTCAGTGAAAACTGTTGCTGGAAATTATATTTTTGTATTGTATGGGGATTTTCTAAAGCCTATGTATGATTGTTGTGAAAATTCGAATACCATTACGTGTGAAACATGCTTCATTAGTCACCAGCACCTGTGACTAAAAATTAGCGTTACACAGACACGGCTCTATCAGCCATTGGCAAAATGTTACTCTAGGTGAATAATCATTTTCACTCAGATGTTGCACTCTTTGGATATGATATGGGCAAAGTAGTTGTTCCCTTAATGTTCTATGAACAGTGCAATTTGATACACCAACATTACTTGCAATACTGCAGATACTAGCACCTGGATCCTCTTCTATCAGATGTAAAATTGCTTCCTTCGCCTGCAGTACCGCATCCAAGTGCTGTGGGCCTCAGCTTTCAGGGTGCGGAATCACACTTCCCGACTCTCATACTCGCTGAGCTACTGCAGTAAATGATCATGGATTTCAAATCCTCCTGTTAGGAAACTTATCCCTTTACAAGCGTTGGGCTTTATGCATGTTGTACTCAGCTTTGCCATGCATAAGTAGCATATCCAGATACTCTTGATTTGACAACACTGCCATATCTCTGAATGCTCTGTTTTGAATTGCATGAGGATTCAACACATCTGAAACACTGACACACCTGGCACTTGGTGCAGTAGCAAAGCAGGTAGATAGTTGTGTCAACATGCCTCACCTTCCTCTGTAAACATGCACCACTGTCGCGCAGTTTCCAAGCATAACCTCATGAATTTATTTCAGCAAACATACAGAAAACCAATTACGTAACTTAAATTTGTGGCAAAATGACTCGTTTTAGCAGTAAATTGTAAAGACATTCATCTTTTGAAGCTCTACCTAACTATGCTAATTTCAGGAGTAAAAGATAAAGGGGTGCCAACGTAGTGACATTCAAATTGTGAATGCATTTTATTTTTTATTTATGAAACAATTTGCTAGAGCAAAATGGAAGGGAAATTAATGTTTTGGTTTAGCATCAGGAAGCCACCCTTTAAGTTTGTGCAGTCATACCCCTAACACGTCGTATATCTTCTTCTTTCCTCTCTTCTTAGTTTTACTCCCCTTTTGAAAATGATTATTTTTTATTTCTTCTTTATTTATTTAACGTAAATATGACATACAGCACATACATAAAACCTATTGTAAAATAGTGTGGTGATGTATTAATAAGAGCATCTGAGGCTTGTAAAAATGAACTAGAGAAAGCTCAAAGCCAGGCATTACACTTAATAACAGGTGCAGTTAAAACCACCCCAATAGAAACACTTAGCTTTGCAATATCTAATAAGCCAATAAACCTAGAACTTGAAGAAAAGCTCTAATAACTTCTTAAAAACTTATAAAGAATTCCAAATTTTAATAAATTGGACAAACATCAGAATTTTAAATTTACACCAAAAACCCAAAAAGGATTTGTGCAGAAAGTAAAAAAGCTAAAAGAAAATTTATCACATCTGATTAACCCAATAGAAAGCTTTGAAATAGAATACAATTTAGATCTTTGCAAAATCTTCAAGAAACAAACAATAAATCCAAATATTGCAAAAATGATACCATTAGAAACACTGCAATTTAGTTACCCTGCAGAAGAATGGACACATGTATATACTGATGGCTCATTTTCATTTTTTTAAATGGTGGTGGTGGTGGCGGTGGCGGCAGCAGCGGCGGTGCATGTCAGTTTTTCTCCTTTTACAAAAATGTTGGAAAGAACAAATTTTGACAGAGAAATCAATGCAGTCCACACTGCTCTTAAATATCTGTTTTTTGGGGTTTTTGTTTGTCTGTTTGTTTGTTTTTTGTTTTTAGAAAAATGCAGAACATTGTTATTGCATCAGCTTCCAGAGTTGCAATCCAAGCAATAGCAATAACTCAGGATCCAAAAATAGAAAAAAATAAGGGAAATTCATTGCTTGGTTAAACAGATGCAAAATGTAAAAAAATAACACAGTCTTCCATGGATTCCTGCACATTGTGGATTGAGTAACAATGAGAAAGCAGACATGTAGGCAGAAAAGGGAACCAAAATTCAAAATAAAGTACAACCAAAGTACCACTGGAATCAGTTAAATGCATCATTAGGAAGAAAATCAGTAATGATTATAATTGGGATTTTCAAAAATACTAGAAACTGTAATGTATAATCGAATCTCGTCTTTTCTAGAAAAATATGTTTGGTGATCAGCAAAATGGCTTTAGAAAAAACAAAAGTATAACAAATGCACTGCATTCCTTCATAAAGCAAACAAATGAGGGAATTGATGACAATAAATCTACAGTTGGAGTATTTATGGATCTAAGTGAAGCATTTGACTTGGTTACCACAATATCTGATTATCTAAATTAGAATCGTATGGAATACGTGGTTTAGCACATTCTTGGTTCAAATCATACCTAAATAAAACGATGCAGGTGACATCTTTAAGTAACAAAAATAATGGTAGAACTAACCCTCTTTTGTTTCTAGTTTACATAGAAGATTTGCCAATTAACATACCTCACGCTACAACAATATTGTATGCTGACGATACAAGTTGCATACTAAGGGAAAACTCACACACAAAATTGCAACAACAAGCAGAAGTAGTTATGACTAGTTTAATGGAATGGCTCACCACAAACAAGCTGATATTAAATACTAATATATGCTAGTGTAGAGAGACTAAACGTTGATCCAATGATCACCTGTAATAGAAAATTAATTCAGTACACATCAGAAGCTAAATTCTTAGGAATATCTTTAGACAAATCTTTAAACGAAAATCACACATTCGCAACATTACAACAAAAATTAACAGAAATCATTATATAATCTTTGTACTAAAAAACGTATGCAACCTCAGTACACTAAAGATAATTTATTTTGCATATGTTCAGTCAGTTCTTGCACATGGCATTATCTTGTGGGGAAATTTAGTAGACATTAATGCTCTCTTTGTAACACAAAAGAAAATCATATGAAAAATGTTAATCTAAATAGGTCTGCCCACTGTAAAATCCATTTTAAACAAAATAACATACTCACCTTACCTTGCATATATATACTAATACTAGAAAGTGTTTGCTTCATAAATAGTAATATACAACAATTTTACTCAAATAATGCAATTCATAATTACAGTACTAGAACCAGCAGTAAAATTCACCTAGGAGCAGCCAGAACAATTAAAAAGATTGATTCAATACTGCATACTGGCATCCAAATGTATAACTCGATAACCAATGAAATCACAAACACCCAGTCAAATGCTCTTAATTGACCAATGTTTTTATAGTATCCAGGAATTCAATGAATATTTCACTAATTGTAAATAAAATTATCTCTATAGTTAATTTTAAGTCTGTAATTGTAAAATTTTGTGATGACGAAGCCATGTATGTATGTATAACTCAAAATTAACTACAAATATATTAAATTCCAAAGGATAAAAATACATAAAAAGCCTGAAACTAATTCCTGAAGTACCTCGAAAAACAGCTTTCACCATGTTCAGACTTACCACTGGACATGACTGCCTCAGCAAACACCTATGCAAAATTGGATTGCTACACCATCTCCAAATTGTCTGTTTTGCAGTAAGGAAGAGGAAATGACTGTGGACATTTATTAATCTATAAACAGCTTGGGTAAATTGTCATACTGTTTCCCTCGTTTGTGTCACTTTTGCCCGCATTAGGTCTTACGCTGCTCTACGTAATGCTGCCAACATATGAATAATGCCCCCGAAGCCGGTAAGATACTCAGCCTCAAAGCGTAGCCGAGAGATTGAGGGCCCTCAGCCTCAAAGCGTAGCCGAGGGATGTTTTTTAGAAGGAGAGGAGTGCAGCAAGTTGCGGCCGATAGGCCGCAACTGCGAAGCGACGACAGAGCGTAGCCCAGGGATCTGCGCGTCTAAAACTCCAATGATTCACATTCACAAAACAACACATCGCATATTCAGTGGATTTCACTGATTATTTAGGTTGGCAGCACCCACTTTGCATGAAAAAATGGCTACGTTTGTTTTCTTCCTAACGCTATTTGCCTATATAAATAAAACACTTAAAATGGGTGGGTAGGTGGGTACTAGATATTGGAGAGACCATATCATGTTCTAAAATCACTCCTAAGGTAAGTAATTTCATTGCTTTTTCACTTCCTTATTCCTAATTTAGGTGGGCAAAAGAAAGACCTAATGCGGGCAAAAGTGACACAAACGAGGGCAACAGTATGACAATTTAGCCAACAGCTTAAATCATATCCAGACTTGACTTCAAAATATTGGGAAGCAAGAAGGAGAGCATTAGAGAGAGATGCATACACACTCACACTTACCTTTGATTTCTTGCAATTTATCTTTGTCTCATTCATTATAAAATCGTGTTGTTTCATTGATAGCCTGTTGATGCCCTACCATGGTTTTAGCTGCCATAATCAGATCATCTGCAAAGAGCAGTCCTGGGGTTTCTTTCTTTCCAATAACTGGACAACGGCTGTTACTCTTCTTTGTCTTATCTATAATATCATCTATAAATAAGCTGAACAAAATTGGACTCCGTTTACAACCTTGCCTCAGACCTAAATTTTATCCCATGTAATCTGTTCTATTCGTTTTTCCCATCTGATAGAAAATTGAATTCCATCATGTGTTTTTTGTAACCCTTGAACAAATTTTTCACTGACCCCTTTACATCTTAGTTTATATGTCAATGCATCTCTATTTATCATATCGAAAGCCTTCTCAAAATCTGTGGGAAAAAAATACATACACTTTCCCTTTTACTTCTCAGGTATTTATTTATTATAGTATGTATTATCATAATATTGTCTATCGTTCTCCTTCCACTTCTAAAGCCTGACTGGAATTCTGCCCATTTTTGTAATCTTACAGCTAAAATAACTGTGTACATTTTACCTAGAACAGCTAGTAGGCTAATTCCTCTATAATTATTAGGATTATTTATACCTCCTTTCCCTTTGTATAATGGTACAATCATACTTATTTTCCAAGACTCTGGAATTGACTCTTTCTTTTTAATCTTATTTAATAATTCAGCTATAACCTGCTGTCTCCAACCATCTTGCAAAAATGTTTCCAATTCCATTTATTCCTGGTGTTTTTTTTTTCCTTTTTAAGTTTTTAATTTGCTATTAATATCCTTATCTAAATATTCCATTCTGTTCTCCACCTGTCCAAATTCCATTTGTACATCTTGATCCTTCCCTCACCAATCAGAGTTTTAATGCAATGCTTTCTCTTCCCTGGTGGGATTTTACTGTCTATTAATTTACCTGTGATATACCAGGTGAGCCAGCTGAGCCTATTTATTTTTGAATTTATGCAACATGCTAAGCGACATATGTGACTTATGCCTTTCTTAAATGCCTTCTAATGGCTGATTTGAAAACACTTTATAGAGGAGGGATACATAACTCAGTGCATAAGTGTTTTACGGGACAGAATGCAATCGCTGTGTATGTCAATACAAAAAACATCCCACCCTGACACTGAGTGCTGCAATAGCAATTTTACAAATTTTTATTCTTTAGCATACATCAATGCACCCCTTTGAAAACACCCCTGAAGGAACAACCTATCACATGCATCAGTTGACAAAACCATTTGAAAACAAAATGGCATATCTATGCAGTGTGACCAATTGGATTTAAGCCGATAGTCAATGTACAGCCTTATCAAAAAATGCTAAGCATTAGTTAGATAATTTCTTTTATTTCACAAACTATGGCGTATTTCAGATCATACAGTAATTGTAATGACTGATGCAGTTTATTTGTTTGAATTAAAACTACCAAACCGAGCTCAAAACACTGTATGCCGCTGCAAAAAGCGTGTAAAGATTCGAGGTGAGGTCTAGTTGTGCAATTACTAATTCCTATAGGAATCTTAACTTGCAAGGTAGCATTTGTCGAATGGTACTGTCATGGTTGCTTTAACACTGTGCCACTTTAATTCGGGTTCAAATCCTTTGCGTGAATTTAAAACTTTTTATTACCTTTTGTTTTATCTCTTTGAGCCTATAATTGGATATTATGATATAAATAACATTTTTGATAACATTATCAAGTGTGTATGAAATAGAATAATCGACATGTTTTCCACTGCAAAGAAGAAGAACCGCAAAGCCCAAATCATATACGGGCGCACACGTACATGAAGAAGGCAGGCAGATTACACCGTGCATGTTACAGCATGCAAGAAGGTCTCTCTGGCAATGTACACAAATGTGCATTGATGAAGGGGGTTGTCTTTTTGAACATTTACTTCCTTGATGAAATCCACGCTCTTTAACAATTTATTATTCTGTTTACCCGTCAACTTAGCACATTTACAACTCCTTTGTCAATAGAAGATGTGAAACATAAGGTTTAAACATGAAACAAAAACTGTTATATTTCCGTCGATATGCATCCAAGAGAATGAGAGCTAACTATGTAACATGGTTTACAACACCAGATACAACACAGATTATTAGGGTAAACATGATACGCAATTATCTGATTGTAATTCCTATGTCTTTGGCTCACAGGAGAGCCAGTAACAAAAATAAATAAATTAGTGTGCTAAAATACAGAAAATAAACACAAGGAGAAAAAAAAAGAAGCAAAACAATTTTATGTTTGTATCAGATTTAACCTCCGAAGCTAACCTTTGCTTCACCACATTCTGGCAGCTAACCCACTTTGCCAGAACCCACGTAGTTTATCCCGCTCTTCGGGAAAACGTTCCTCTATCTCCTTGCAAGCATTATATCCATGAAACGCTGTCTTTTTTAAGGCTTTCCCAGCTCTTTGGTTCTCATTCAGGCCTTTAATCATTAATGGGGATTGTGTGTAGTACCAAATAGAAGGGCAGAGCTACAATAACAGTTTATTTGCTAAAAGGGTCAATGTTTTCACATTAATCTATAAACTGTGGGTTGCATAGATACGAATACCTAGGGGCAGCTGACTCACCTGGTATTTAACAACTGACCATATACATTTATTATTTTTCTCTCTAACCGCTTGCTTAATTTTTTCCTCCATTCTGTTTTGCCATTCCTTCCTTTTTGTCCTCCAGGAGATTCTTATAGTCCCACTCTTATAGCAAAAAAGTATGCTTATCATCATCCTTCTCTTCTTACTTTATTCACTTTAATAAACTCTTATACGCTTCTTTCTTTTCTTTAGTGTACCATCCACTATCTTTTTGGTTCCCTCCTGCCCTAACTTTCATCTTGCTTCCTGCCCATTTAATCATTTACTCTAACCTTTCCAAAGCCAGCTCTACCCTCCCTGACCTCACATCATCTATAATAACATATTTTCTTATTTCTCCAATTCCTGATATCAAACTACTAGTATTATCAAAATCTTCAGCATACTCCTCTCTCCATTTGAAGATTCTAAATATTTTAATTCCATTATTTCCTCCTCCCTAATGTTCCCGTTATGTTACTACTCATTCCTAAATGGAAATGCCCACTATTAATTATTATGTCTATGACTTTAAAGTCTTTCATCATTTCATCAATTCCTTCACTATACAACATATAATCGATCACACACTGACTCATTGTGCTCATGAATGTAAATTCTCCCCATATGTCCTCCCCTCTCAAACCATTACACATAATAAGGTTATTACATTCACAAAACTCAATCAGCTTTCTACTTTCTATATTTAGCACTTTATCCTTACTTTTTCCTATTTCCTCGTCGTTTTTGTTATCCATACACATTCACTTTCTATACTCATGAATCTTATTCTACTTTCACTTACTCTAACATAACAATAATAAACTTTATATCTTGGTTCCCCCTTCTTAGTTTTTCTAAGTTTTCATTTAATTTTATATATAAGTTTTCGTCAGAAAATTCTGATGTCTCAGGTGAGTTATGTACTACACCTAGCCTTATGCACACTTCACTTTCTTTCACCTTGCTTATTTTCAGACACATTGCTTGCCCTTCTTCTCTAAACAACCCTTCACTCAGTTTTATTCCACTATTTTGTTGATAAACACTCCTACACCTTCCAAAACCGTCCCTCTATTACCCTTCCTGACACCTTGCATGCATTTATAGACATAACCTTCTACATCTGTGTGCTCATCTTTAACTATGTTTTGGCCATTGCTATTATATCCCCTAGACTTAGTACTTCAAACACTTCACCACTTGTTTATATTTTTGACCGTAAACTCTCTGCATTCCATAACACCACCTTCCAATCCACTTACATCTGCTTTA
This sequence comes from Deroplatys truncata, assembly GCA_030765065.1. NCBI lineage: Eukaryota > Metazoa > Arthropoda > Insecta > Mantodea > Mantidae > Deroplatys > Deroplatys truncata. The sequence continues at coordinate 529,786,007 of CM060990.1, read as the reverse complement.
AACTTCTCCAACTTGTTCTTCTTTCATTTGCAGTGTGATCTTCATTTGCTGCCACCTCCAACATGCTACCCTCTGACATAGACATTACTCTCAATGCACCTACACGATTGCTATGCCTTTTTTCACTATCAGCTGTAACTAAAGCTTTAGCGTCAGCCTTTTCATTTAAGTTTGGTGTGACATGCCTCTTTGGTGTCATACAACTTTCTTCTCCTGCTTCCTTCCTGTCTTCATAATTTGACATCATCTGGTCGGTTTTCCCTTCCTCCCCTCTCTCCCCTCCTCTAACTGGCCTTAGTGACATCACTGCTTCTCTCCCTGCCACTTCTTTCTTCTCCTGTCTCTCCATCTTTGACATTCTTTCTAATCTGGCTGATTTTAATTCTGCATTTGTTGCATTTTCAGCATCTTGAGAGTTAATCATCCTTTCTGCATGTGTTGTTGCTGAGTCATATCCCATTTCTTTCAATTGATCCATAATTCTAGGTCTTTGATGAATGCTTTTTTTACCTTCCTGTCTTGTTTAGTTCATTTTCCTTATTAATATGATCCTAATTTCTCTTTCTTTCTTACCATGATCTTGTTCTATATATACTAGTGCCTTTCAGTTTCCTTGCATTACTCAGAACTAACCATTTAAATTTATTTCTGCCAGTTTTTCTACAACAGGTCTAGTTCTGTTACCTCTTCTACCAATTCTGTAGCACATTACAATTTCATAACCATTTAGTTTTATCTCCATGCTCCTCTCCAATATTTCCTCTATCAATTGAATTAGTCATTTCTCTCTCATCTCTTCCACTCCAAATATTTCCAGATTCCATTCGGTCTTCTTTACTCTGAGTCCATTTTTCTCTCCAGTCTTTCCATCCTTCCCTTGTAGGCATTTAGTTCTTTGTTAGCTTCTTTCCCCATAGCATACAACATTCCTCTGACTAATTATGCAATTTATGTTCAATCGTTTTTCCAACTTTTTTTCAATTCCACCATATCTTCTGATATGATTTAACATTGCCATTATCTGCTTCAGATCTTCAGGAGCCGGGTTCATTTCCACACCTCCAATGATTCAACATTATTGCTATCACCAATATTAGCCACAGATGCTCATTCCATCATATTGTACTTTTGCTTTCTTCCTTTTTTTCTCCAGATTACACTTCTCCCAATTCTAGTGCAGTATGTCTCTAGGTCATTAGTCATGTTTCACTAACTCTTTACAGAGCTCTGTGTACTCACATCTGTTCTCTGCTGCTGCCCATACTAGACTGCTGAGGTACAGTTTTATTTCTGTGGAAAGTATTGGGAATCTTCTTTTCATACATCATAACTCCTTTCTGCACATTTTCTGGTTTGAGTGTGTAATTCATTGAAAAAATGATCTACAGGTAAATTGGGTGCAGCTAATGATGTTATAAATATTGCCTATTTGGGAAGCCACTGTCTGCAATGATCAGACTACCTTTTCAGTGAACACCATTCTCAAACCTAGCTCTTAGGGCAGAGCTATAGAAGATAGTTGAATCATACATTGAACCTGGTGAACGAGCAAGAGTATCAGTGATTTTTAAGTCAGCATTACATAAAGTCTGAACATTTATAGAAAAAAAATCCTTTCCCGTTTCAGAAAACCCCTGCATTCTCTCCTCCTAAAATAATACAGTAACATGACTGGCAGTTAAAACAAAATATAAATAGAGCAGAAAAGGATACATTCACACATACATAACAATAGAAACTAAACTTCACTATCAGAGTTTAATCTAATCTAACTTCAACATACAGGGTGTCCCAGAATTCAAACCACAAATTGCAAGGATTACAGAGGGGCCCTAGATATGCATTTTGAGATAGGGAACGTATGATTTTCTATATTCCATGCAATAGAAATGCTTGGAATATTTCGTGGCCACAATTTCAAAACAGTGTACATTTGAACATACTAGGGGCAATGTACAAAATTTCATCTTAAAGAGTTTTTGTTTTTTAACTTGCAGCAAATCGCGAATTTATGTCTTATTTGCAAATTTCACTGAACTTGTAAAAATCATTAACAAATTTTGAAGTTTTAAGCTTAAGCTTATTTATTTTTCATAGAATATTAGAACTGAAACCAGAGTGAAAGTCCCGTCGATATTTCCGTAAGCAAATGAATGTGCTGGAGTAGTTAGGAATGCTGGCAGAAACAAACGAACATAACAAATCAAGGTAACAGTGGAAGGTATTCTTTGTCACAAACTACAGTTAAACTTTATTTATTCCATGTGGAGTCAACAGCATGCCCATTCACAACTTCTTAGCTCTCATTGGCCGAAGTGACATGCTCATTGGCGCAGTGCGAAAAAGCACTGAGTATTTTATATCAAAAATTAAACAGTGCACATGATGTCTGTTGACACATTTAACAACACTCTAGAATGCCCTATGTGCCAGAATCTGAAAGCCAATCAAAACCTAATGAAAGCATAGAAAGCTAAATGAAACTCTGGGCACACATTTTTGGATTGAGCTCATTGCTGTAGTTCGTTGTGTTTGCTAGTGTTGGTTCGTTGTGCTTATTTGGCAGAAACAGTCTGTTGTGGTTTTAAGGTACACAGTTTTAACTTTCTTAAGTTTTCTAAGGCTAAGCAATGCCTAACCCAAAGATAACAGCAAGGGAACAGGCTTTTCAGTACGTAAGACATGGATTTTATGAGTTAGACAGAAGCAAGGTTATGTGCAAATTTTGCAACTGTTATGTGGTATGGGAAAGGAAAGATTCTATAGAAAAACACTTGAAGTCAGCAAAACATATTGCAGCTATAAATAAAAAAAAGGAACAAACATGGATTTCAACATTTAAATAGTGTTGTGCAGAAGAAAAAAGACACACAGTATCTAGGAAGATGCCTAGCAGAGACTATCATGAATGCCAATAATTCAATTTACAAACTGGAGCAGGTGAAATCATTCATCAGTGAATTTGTTAAGGGTAGGTTGAATATTTTTTTTTTTTTTTTTTTCCCTGTTATTTTTCTGCAGTAAGTAGCAAACTGTTTTAAGCTGGAGTTCCTATGAAGCGGATGACACATGCAGCTGACACATTGTCCGTGAAGCAGAATACTGCCACAATGGGATGTTGGAAAAAAGACTCCTTTCTTGCATCAGCATTTTGCATCGATCGTTTATCAAGTTGAGCTGCTCAGTCTTACTCCTTCGAGAGCAATATTGATGCAGCCATTGAGGAAACAAGGCCTTCAATTGCTTTTTTGTATAAGAAAATTTCCTTAACTTGCATTGTTTTGTAACGTCAGGAGGCAAAGTTACATTTACAGTTACTGAGGATGAAAAATTAGCAGGAACAGTATCGCAGTTCCTGCATTTTGTATAGCAAGGCTGATATTGTGCCCTAAAATGGCTGTTGGAGCCTAATTTGTTAATATTCACCTTAAAATGTTTAAATCAGTGCAAACTTTTATTGTTTTATTATTTACTCACACATTTATTTATTCTCAAAGATAAAAGAAATACATAAAATAAATTCATACATCTAAGATATTTCATAGGTAAGTTTTTCATGGATTAACACCAAATAGAAATGCAACAATGGGTGAAGCATTGTATTATTGTCACCGTCAGATAGAATTTCAACAACAGTGCTGTATAACAGTTATGTTTAATATCTATTAACTGTGGCTCTTTCCCTAAAAACATTTTAATATGGAAGCACAAAGACCAGCTAACAAATTCTGAAATCTCCTTAGTTGACACCTTAGCAAAGAAGTTCATCGCTTCACCACCAGAGAGAAGGCTACAATCATCTACAACTAGCAATGGCATTTGGACCCCTGAGGTTAAAAATGGAAGCAATGGCTCCCAAATTAGGTCCCTCAAAAATGAAAGTGTAAATGATGTAGTGTCAAAAAAACAACTCCACAAATATACAAGCATAACTGTCACAGCTTTTGTTGAAATTAACCCTCAGAATATTCATATGGTTCAGTGGTGGCTCCAACCAGTAAAATAAGTATTACCTCATAAATGGTCGTTGTTTTTAATGCTCCCCATATGGGCTATGATCTTCGAGGGGTTACACCTCATTCCACCAAGCTATGACTGGACCCATTTCTGAGGTGGAGGCATCCAGTGGGTGGAATCAGCTGCTTCCGTTGGTAGGGCAAAGATGAGGATGGTGGTGGAATGAGAGTATCTACAGGTTTTACCATGGACTCCAAACCATGTTGGGCCCTGGGTATACTTCACATGAGCAAGTGAGATGTAAAGGCGTGGATAGGGCCAACTTGAAATTGCCACCCTAAAGCTTAGAATCAAACCCTGGACCCTCAGTACAAGAGCTGGAAACAAAATCACTGCACCACCCAGGTGACCACCTCATATGTGGTTAAATGGTAGATTCATGTTTACTGGAACATTTTTGCTTCTTTTAGCTTGTTCTTCTCACCCGTAGTTTTTTGCCATTTTTAGACACCCCATGCTCTATATATATATAGTGTGTCCTTGTGTGTGCATGCATGCATGCATGCTGCTAACATTATTTTCCATTTATAAGTTTTCCATATTGTTATTTATAACAATATTGGCAAAACTTATCCTAAATTGTTGTTAATTTCTACTATTGAGGTTTGAGTTGCAATCTATTGCATAATAATGTTGGAATATTTTGTATTATATTTACATTGCATACTTGAAATTATTTAATATGTAAGGTGTACAGTAAATCTAATACTATTGTAATGTTTTCCCTAATAGTTTTTTATTTACAAATCTTAACATCTAGTTTCTATTTACATGATTGTACAATAGTGCTTTTTTATCTTTCATCTAAGTCTATGATATTTACAAAGTCACAAAATTCCTTAAGAAATTCTCCAGTCAAGTCTAGTTTATTTGGCAACCAAGTTCCACCTTTTCTAACTATACTTTTTCCTAATACTTCCCTTTCTCTGTTCGTATTGGTACACTGTAAAATCACATGGTCAACTGTCTGCTCACCTTGATTGCAAGGACAGAGCAAATCTTGTAAGATGTGAAACCTATGGTAATAAGATCTCAGTTTGCTATGTCCTGTCAACAGAGTTGAGAGGTTCGTGTAAATTTAATTCTTTGTTTGAGGCTGTGTTTCATAGTTAAAAAATATTTTCTTGTCTCTTCTCCTTTCTTGCTATCTGTCCATTCATATTCCCATTTCTTCCTGCTGTCATGTTTAAGGTTATGCATTAAAGCACTCTTCGGAATTTTATTGTAGTACTCGGCTTGATCGATTATTGTTGCCATTTTTGCAAGTTTATCAGCCTTTTCATTACCTTTAGTCCAACTTGTGCTTAAACTCATCCAATTTAACTGACCAGTTTTCTCGTGTAAGTCTCTTTATCCTTTGCATTATTGCCTCTATTAATTGGTTATGGTTTTTAGCATTTCTTATAGAATGTATTGTTATTTTGCTATTTGTGTAAATGGCTATTATTATTTGTTCTTGTTTATTGATATCTAAATACTTCAGTTCTAGGGCCTTCAATATTGCAAACTGCTCTGCTTAGTTATTGGAGCTAAACTGTTGAGTACGTACTGCAGTTTATACGTGAGCTTGCTATTGACATAGATTGTTGGGCAATCTGCTTTGAGAGGTCAGTTCTTATAAGCTAGTGATTTGTCCATTGTTCATGTAGAGGCATCAGAGCGTGAGTGAGAGTTTTGAAAAGTTTTATAACTTAATAGATGTACCATGCCCATTTCTGTGTTGAGAATTTATAATGCAACATAGTTCAGTAATAAACTTATAAGCCTACATTTAAAAATGTCTACACTCTTAAATGAATTTGATAAATTACACAGTTTTGAACCTGTAAAAATAAGATTTTGAGCAAACAATAGTGCAATCTGATTGATTAAACTTGGGTTATTCATGCTTGTAATTCTAAAATAGTTAACATCAGGTTTTTTTTAAAGACTTTTCATTTTGATTGATAACATATTAATACACCAGGTATACATATGCATGGTAATGGTAAAATGTGAGCCTATTTAAAACAAAATCTTTACAACTTGCTGCTAACAATCAAGGGCTTAAGTCAGTCAATTTCTAGATAACAGTTATCTCAAAGTTGGATGTCATTTGTAGAATGCACCATTACTGCACAAGGCCAAATACAAAATCATGCTGTTGCTCATCAAGTTGGTAATTCTGGATGAACATCAACAGTCTGTCCACTAGCTTATACAGGAATGCAATCAGTAGGCAGTTCAGTAAACAATTCCAGCTACATCATGATATATGATGCCAGACTCACTCTTCCAGTTACACTTATGGCAGTAATACCAACTTTGGAGTACGCATTCTCACTATATTACAATGAAGTCACTAAATAATTGCAATACTCAACAGTTATTGAGCTTGATGCACTATATCTAGCTTATAAAAAATATGTGCTCATTTCAAACAAGTGGATATTCGGAGCTGAACTCATTTTCACTGGAGGAGGAGGAAGAGGAGGAGGAGGAGGAGGAGGAGGAGGAGGAGGAGGAGGAGGAGGAAGAAACTGAAGAAAGGTTGTTGTCTCTCCCAGTGAAACAAATACTGTCATTGACATCTTCCACTATATCATCCTTCTCCCAGTAATAATTCTTTTATATTCTGTACATGTTTGCAAAAACCTTGCCAGTCAGTCACAATGGATATACCCTCAAGTATTATATTGTGTAATTTCTGCAGCAGTAAGTCACCTGTTGCTTTTCTTTCCATAACCATTCCTTTAATTTGGACCATATCTATGGGATTAACACACTAGTGTGAGGACTAGTGAATAACGGCATGACCCAAAGAGAGCAAATATGTGTTCACTTTAAACACCTCTTTAGGTTTGTTCATTTCAATCAGTTATACAGTTCTGATTTATGCATAGAACTGTCTCATTGAAGCTCTTTGTTTTGGAACTGTTATATCACAGGAGATTCCATGGAACTCCTAGAATGGGATTTATCCTACTTTACAATGTGATATTATTTAAAACTACAACAGAAGAAGGGAGCAAATTAAAAGCTAGTTTTTCTCGAATCCCGTAAAAATAATTCCGTGGCACTACAGCCCATGAAGGGCTTGGGCCTGCCAACCCAACTGATGACCTCATGCCCACTTATGCATGGAAGGGGTGGGCGATCATTCAACCGATTCAGGGAGGTGATGTGGCCAGCCTCACACATTCCCCTACACGAAAGTTGGAGGCCAGGACAGCTGCCTATTGCAGCTCCTCACTTTCGTCACAATGCTGAATGATCACCGGTCCTACACCCAGGACTTAAAATCTGTACCCCCATGAGTGGGATCGTACCCAAGCACATTCTGTAGCCAGGAACCAAAGTTCTACACTCTAGCCCACAGTGCCATGGTGCAGGACCTTTTCAAAGTTTACATCCTTCATTTATCCATAGTAGTCACATTTACTTGTTCCTGCCAAGTAAACAATAAAAGAATACTTCAGAAACCAGCTTACACTGAATTATTATGAATCTAATCCTGCATTAGTGTTGATATGAATGCCAAATTCCTTCTTACTTTACCAGCATTGCTGGATTCTATTATTCTTGCACTAGGTACTTTTAAGAAGTTACAAGTAAAACTGAGAGATAACAACTATGAGCGAGTAATTACAGTGTTGCAGAATTGGAAATAAATGGAGTTTTATTTATGGACGCTCTTTAACTGCTATTGTCCTTAGCATCCCATTCTATATTGGGCGTGAAAGACCGGTAATTTTGCACAGAGGCCTCTTTATCAGGCTTGAGGTTGTTTTACATGCCGTAAATCTATGACACAGAACCACCGGCTTTACTTACCTTCCAAAGGAAGCCATGCTAAGGATTTTTACGCCCGAAAAAAATCCATCACCCTCCGCCTGGTTTTAACCCGCAACCTCGGGAACTAGAGACTGAATTGGCAACAGTAACAATAGTAGTATAACAAAGATAACAGAGATGTTTATCAAATCTTGGATAAGATTATTGTGGAGTACCTCACTTCTCCCCTTTATACCTGGAGATGTTAACTTTTCCATGTGGATGGAAAGTTACATAGCTTCATGCATGACCTCAGAAATAGATTCTGTGACAGACATTTTAGATATCACATTTGCCAAATTTTCAAGAAACATTTTCATTCTTTATCCTGTTTAAAATAGAAGGTAATGACATCTCAATAGGAATTAAAGTCTCCAAAAGGTCAAAGTAACACCGTCAAGACCATTGTTTTATGTGAGAGTGGACTAAATAAATTCATTCGTAATAGAAAAGATGCTCGGCGAAGTAAATAGATGTGTAAAGTTTGTGTTTGAATCTTTACTTGCCCTACAAGGAGAGCAGTCTAAAAGTAATATTAGATATCTCTACAACTGCATGCATTCATGGCAACACTTAGTTACTTTCATTCATGTAGCTTCATAGCAACAATGGTACCAACTGTATTCATACAAGAATACAGTTACAAAAGCTTCAAGAATTCCTGCTGGATGCTGAACAGTAGAAAATGATTATTGAGTCTTCTTTACAAAGAGGAATGACCTGGCACTTCATCCTCTGAAATTCAGGTACTTGGAAATGCATGGTAAAGCTTGTAAACATCTTGGAAGAAGAATCAGTAATGCAGTTCCCAACTCTGAGGAATTGATTATCCTTACTACATAGATAGTAGTATGCTTAAACTGTCTCCCAGTTTAAGCATTAAAACATTCAATGATTATCCTGATGATTCATCCTATTTATCTATACCTCATTTTCAAGTCACCAGAGCTTTATCTAATTATGACCTTACTCAAGTGTCTGTTAACATAATTTCATGTAGCAGCATTTGCAAAAAAATGGATTTTCTAGGACAAATTGGGGTAAACCTTTTTTCAACAATCTTCAGCAACAGATGGTCAGCAGAATATCCTAATAGTCACCCTGTAGATCTGGTCTTCATTAAGAATGCCAATGTACCACCATTACAATGGAACAGAGGCCTGATGCAGAACCACCAATATAACAATGCTCTCGCATGTGTGATGGTGTTATGGTCAAGACTAATTCCAGCCTCATAAAACCACTTCACAACCCAGAGACTCATTTTTCCTTTTGCCCGAAATTTCACTTCTCAGGATATGGGAAAATTCTTACCCAAGTAAGTCAACTCATTTTTACATAAGTACCTTATAAGTCTTCAATCTCTTTGTAAGCTGGAAAATGTCTCCAATAGAATGTTGTTTTTCATAAGTTTCTGTTACTTTTGTTTGTTTTTTTCTCATTTATCTCAAATACTTTAAAAAATTTGCATGCTTTTACATGTAATTTTTTTGTTTCCAGTTAATGCACACATTGCAATATTTGCATGCTAGTGCACATTTTGTCAGCCTTATCTTCATCTTTGGAATGAACTGTCACCATTTTTAGATTTCCCCATTTAAGGTTACAGATAAATACAACAATAAAATGGTGTTGTACTCTAAAGGATAAAAATTACATGAGATACAGTTTTTATGAAAATAATGATCAGCATACCTGTTTATTCCAATATGTAATACAACTTATACCATGCAGCTGTTCCAAACAACTCATGATTCTCTTCAAGAGAGTGATGCTATCTGTAAGGAAGTAAATGAAATTAATGTGCTGAATCAAAATACAAGAATGCTATATCTGAAAAACTCCAAACTTTGAGGCAGTTATGGGATATATTTTGCTTTTTGTTTATATGTCCATTTCATGTTTGTGATCCATTTTGCAGTCTCAACACTTATTACTACATACTCTGGACAATAATATGAAGTTACAACCTGATATATGATTTAAAAAAAAGTTCCCAGATATTGTTAATAAGAAAATTTGTTGGCTCTGGATATAGGAGATTAAGTTGAGCATTTTCTTGATTTGACAAAAGACTTTGACAGTGAGTTGTAAAATATCTTGCTTGCAAAGGTTTAAGGCTATGGTATAAGGGTTAAAAAGCAGAACTAATAAAATTTGAGAAATCACATAAGGTGTACAAAAATACGTGGCGGAAAGAATGTGAAAAGTGTTCAAAGCAATATTCTAAAATCGTGACACACAGTACTTCAGGTGCAGCACTTAGTCCATTACTGTTTTTCTTATATACATAGTGACTTTCCTTGTTCTTAAAAATGCAAAAGGTCATTGTGTCTGCAAAATCTGCTATGTGATGTAAAGGTAATTTTACAGGAGACAGAAAAACCTTTGTCAAATATTATTTTGTTAACAGATCTGAATGTCATGATATAGTTTTATTTTTATTTGCGATTTCTACAGTATTGTTGCATGAAATACATATTTCATAGAGACATTCATACCAGCGTTAAGGAAATAGCTACAACATCTGCACATAGCCGCTTTTAACTTTACCTTTTTTCTCATACCTTATTTCAGGAAGCATTTTATAACTTTTATTTATGTAAATGGCACGACATATATAACTTAAATAATATCTGAATACACTGAAATAAAATAAAAAGTGTGAAAGTATAATAGTTAAGTGCACCCAGTCACGAGATATAAATCTTCCCTCTGTCAGACGGAAATTCCTTTTGATAATCACTACTTGGTTATAAACCAATTAAAATATCAGGATATAAATTAACATCATAGGTATAAGTGTTCAAGTGAAATAGAAAAAATTGATGTTAAATGTGTTTAGATGTCACTACAAAATAGCACAAACAAAATAATGGTTAATTATTAAGTGGATAATTAATTCAACTTCAAATAATGAAGACACTGAAGTTCAAGATTATTCATATGTAAGCTTGTAAAGCTAGAGCATAAGACTCAAATTTAATTTTGTCTGTTTGGCATTGCTCTTGGTAGAGTTGTTCGGGGCTTATTTGATTCAACTGCGTTCTCCGCTGTGGAAGTGGATACTATTCATCCCTATGATTTACTTTATAAAGCACTTTCCCTTCATTGTATACAAGCGCTCTTATGTCTGCAACAGTCGGATCACCTACTTTCTTTCCAGGTCTAATAGAAGAGTAATTGAAAGTGGGAGCTTCATAGTTCTTGAAGAAAGCATGGGGGTGGGCATCTTTCTTCTTCATTCTTGCCAACTCCATTTTACTGATATAATGGGTCAGTGTATAAATGGTGAAGAGACATTCCAGGGTGGAATTACACTGTCTACTGCCAACATCGTATGTCTCCTCTCTAGTACCAGGCGTTCAATTTCAATTCCCAATCATTTGGATTTATTGGCTAAAGTGCTCTCCAAAACTTTGTCTTTGTTCTGATTGGAGCAACAATCCAAAATGAGCACTATCTTCGTGTACAAGCTGCTCTTTCAGTGAAGTTTGCAGTACAACTTGTGAACTCATTGGCCATCACCCCCCTTTTCCCTTTGTGCTGCACATATAGGTGAGTATGTTTATCATTTGTCATGTAAATTGTAAAATTGTGGACTTGCAACTTTTGGTTATAATACTGTTTCGAGACTTGAAATTTTGGACACAACAACACACACTGTACATCCATCGTGGCAACAAGGACAGCTTCTTGTGCAAAAGAAACAGCATTTTCCTCTACTTTATATGCATCATCCTTTTTTTTCAGTATGCAAATTGTGTTCTTTCTCACTAAAATTGGCTTCCTTAAATGCTACACAAATGTCACATTGATCCTTCCTTAGTTTAAAAATTGAGACCTTTTTCCTTCTTCAAAACCTCACAAAACTTTTTTTTTCCATGGATTTGTTGCATGTTTCATTGCACTATTCCTTGTATATTTTATGCATATTGTTTGCAGATCTAAACTCTGAATCTACATAGACTTGTGAACTTGATGCCCTGCAGTAATGGCTGAGTACTTTGGGAATTAATTTAAGCCACCTGATGACTGAATTTGATTTCAGAATTCCCTTTTTAGTTTGTGGATCTTCTACTATCTCTATTTTCCTTTTTAGTTCAAATTTTTAATCACTGCTTTTATTTTCCACATCCCTGCTTCTGTTATTGAAGTTTTTATCCTCGCATTGAAAAGGGTTTTCTTCAGTCCTAAGGTTGCCAAGAGGAAGTTTCTGCATACCCTGATTTTTATTCCATCTTCTTTTAGTAAATAACAATCAAATCCATAATGTTTGAATGGATTCACTTTTAATGTGTTTTTTCTCCTTCTAAGTACTTATTTCATGTCCACCAAGCCTTTCACATAATATTTTTTTTTTATTCCAGGTGTTTAAGAGCCCAGAATTTCTTGCGAATTTGTTCTCTTACATTCTGTGCAACTTGACCACACATAAAGCTTCTCTTTGAAGGCATTCCTTGTTTATGTGAACAAGTCTTTGGGAATAGTTTTCTCTTCTCCCTCTCAGTTACAGTTGAGGTGCTCCCAACTCTCTTCAGCCCATGATATTTTTTGCCTTGAACTCTAAAATTCTTATTGTCCTCTCTCATGTCTTTGTTCATTTCCGTACCATTTCTTGAATCTGCTGGAAATGTATTCTTCAATACAATCTGTGCAGAAGTACCCAGTAGCCACGCATTAGTACTTTCAGTAGTCAATTCACCTTCATTACCTTTCCTAGGCAGTAAACTCATCTTTTTGGATGGCGCTTTCATTGAAAAAGTTAGCAGAGTCTTCTACAACTGAACTTTCGTTTTCCAAAGTTGTATAAAGAATGGGCAGAACATGCTCACCAATATGTTTCACTGGAGTATTTTTCTCTATTGGATTTTCCACCACTACATCAGAAGTGCTTAGTAAAGTTAATGTAACATAGTCCTCTGGAGAAAAAAATAAGAAATGAAAATGATTACTGTATAGTTACTGAATTCGGTTCAATACATTGGCTGAAGTGTATGAGAAAGAAAATATAGGTGCCAGAGAAAGCAATATAGTCCTGGAAAATTCCAAAGAGGCATTTTGTGGCAAGCAAGACAAATACCGTTGGCAAAGTGTAAACTACAGGGGGAAACATGCAAAAAAGAAGCTACTGCTCATAGGCGACTCCATAATTAAGAACTTAAAGGAACCGAGAACCAAAATAGAAGTGAGAAGAGGAATCAGGACAGATCAACTGACAAATCGACTGGCAAATGGAAAATTTGAGGCGGCGAAAGAAGAAAATGAAGTGGACTTCGAAGCAGTAATGTTACATGTGGGAACAAACTCGGTGCGAAACGTGTTACCAGAAGTACTCCAAAATGACACAAAAAACCTTGTGAGGGTGGTGAAGTCTCAGTTTCCAACTGCAAGAGTGTTTGTAAATGGGATTTTACACAGAAGAAATGTTAGTAATTCGTACATTGACAAAATAAATAGTGCGATAAGTGGTATGTGTGATGAACAAAGAGTAATATTTGTAAACCCAAATAAGTTCTGTGATGATAGCAGTCTTGGAAGAGATGGTTTGCACGTAAACAGAAAGGGTACTTATGCGCTTAGCAAAATGGTTGCGAGAGTAGTTGATATTATACAGGAAAACCACTAAAACAGGTAGGAGGTGAAATAGATGATCATGATACCAAATCTCATAGCCTATATGAACAAAAAGCACGGTCCCATAACAATAATTATAATAGCATTAGGTCTAGCCGCAGAAATAAATCCAATGCAAACAATCCTACGAATACAAAGTTGCATAGGTCAGAGTCTATCCCCAGCAATAAAGGAGCTATTACTCCCTTAAGAATTATACACCAAAATAAACCTAATAACTACAGAGGTATTGCATTATTATCGAATATAGGAAAACTTTTTGCGGGCATTTTGGCAGCGAGACTACAATCTTGGGTTGAAGAATATAATATCCTTTCGGAATTACAGATGGGCTTTCGCAAGGGAAGGAGAACAATTGATAATTTATTTATTATAAAGACATTAGCAGGCAAATATTTAAAAGAAAAAAGGGGTAAACTGTATATGGCTTTTGTAGACTTAGAGAAGGCTTATGACCGAATTGAGCTACAACTTCTGTGGCATAAATTAGTGTGTAAGGGAGTGAGTCAGCAATTGGTGAATATTCTAAAAGCACTGTATTTTGAGAACACCTTCTGTGTAAGGGTGGAGACAGGCTGTGTAACAAACGAAATTCCACAAAAGAAAAGCCTTCGGCAAGGATGTAAGCTAAGTCCAGTTTTATTTAATTTATACATAGATGATGTCTTACTAGAAATTGGAAGGAATAATAACTGTGCACCATTAATTAACAACATCCAAATTCCAGGACTTCTTTTTGCAGATGACCTAGTGGTAGGATCTATTACAGTAAGTGGTTTAAAACAATCATTACAAGCAATTGATGTATATTGTAAAGAATGGAGGTTAAAAGTGAATCAAGAGAAAACACAGATTGTGGTTTCCAAAAAGGGGGGAAAATTAGGCAAATATGAAAAGTGGAAGGGAGAGAATAAAGATTACAGGGTAGTGCGTGACTGTATCTATTTAGGAGTAAAAATAGATGGAGGTAGTAAATGGGAGAAACAAAAGAAGTTTGCATTGGCAAAAGGTAAAGGGGCGATGGCAGCAATTAGAAGCTGCAAATATAAAGTACCTAATATAAATGTTAAATGGCTGGAAAAAGTTTATGAGATGGTTGTGGAGGCAAAAATGATGTATGGTATAGAAATATGGGGATTAGATAGAGGATGGGAATGTATAGATGTGGTGCACAGGATGTTTTGTAGAGAAATACTAGGGCTACCGAAGTCAATTGTAAGACAGGTAGCACAATTAGAGATGGGCAGGGTGACAACTAAGGGGAAGATAATGGAAAGAGCTTTGAAATTTTGGTTCAGAACTTTAAATCTAGGAAAAAGTAATGTGTTAAGACAATGTATTGAATACCAAGAGAAGAGCTTAATGAATGATGGATGGGTAAGTAAATTACGGAATATTTTGGAGAAAAATGGGTTAGGAGATATATGGAGAAGGAGAGAAAATAACGTAAACCATTTTGGAAAAAGGCAAGGAAAAGACTGGAAGATATAGAAATACAAATCATGTTCAGTGAGATTGCCGAAAAGAGCTCATTAGTTTATTATAGGCCAATGAAAAATACATGGGGTAGGGAAAAATATATAGACATAGTAAATAAAGAAGAGAGAGAATCTATTGCATGGTTAAGAACCGGAGCATGGAGGCTAAAAAGGCTAAGACAGGGTATTCCTCAGAACCAATGTCCGATATGTGGTGGTAATGAAGACATTAAACACATAGTATTTAAGTGCCAAGGAACAGAAAATTGGAGAAAAGAATTTTTTAATAAGAAGTGGTTGAAGGGGGGACACTTATAATTGAACTGATATGCAAGGACGCTAGAAGCATTGGGCAGTTTTTGTGTAAAGTAAAAAATAAATGGCTTTGGACAGTGGAAAGAGAAAAGTAAGAGGAGTGCATCTTACTTTGAATGGAAAACTATAGTGAATGTGTTATTTTAGTGACAAGAGATTGTAAAATGTAAATAAACTGTAGTGATTGTGTACTGAATAAGTGACCAGGGTCAAAATGCAGTAGACAATCTAATTTGTAAAACTCTTAGCACAATAAATACTAATACTAAAATACTAACAAAATAGATGAGCTTTCTATATTTATACATGATAATAAACCAAATATCCTTGCCATCACAGAGCATGGTCTTAAGGAAGACCAGATAAATGAGTGTAATTTTGAGGGTTACAACAATGCAATTAGTTATTGCAGAAAGACATATAAGGGTGGTGGAACACTTATACTTGTCTCAAACAAAATAACAAAAATCAAACCATTAAAGTGGATTAAAGCAAAAAGTATTGAAAAAATATGTGAAATTATAGGCATTGAAATTCAAATTGAAACTAGTAAGATTGTAATTATTTCATGTTATCGATCTCCAAGTAGCAAACCAAAGGAATTCTTCCAAATTCTAACCGTGATACTCGATCAACTTGATAATGAAAATGTAGTGTTATTGAGGGATTTAAATATAAATAGGGATGAAACAAATAGCGATTACAAGTCACTGGTTGACATCGCTAATATGCATAATCTTAAAATCACAATAAATGAGCCAATGAGAGTCACGGATACCACTGCAAGTATTATAGATCACATTCTTACAAATTTACCTTCAGAGCTATATAATGTAAATGTAATAAAAAGTCATTTGTCAGATCATTTTGCACCACAAATAAATGTTTCGCTCAAAATCCACAATTCACAAAATTTAAAAAAACAAGTTCGAGATCTTAATGATTCTAATATAATGACTCTCTGTACTATGTTGCAAAAGGAACAGTGGATTGAAGTGTATAACGAAACTGATGTAAATAAAAAATGGGAACACTTTTATGCAACATTTAACTATTATTTAGACATTGCATGCCCTTTAAAAAACAAATTAATTAAAACATATGCAGGAAAGCAGTGGATCAATAAAGATATAATTTTAGCTAAAGACCAATTAAAACGTTATTATGATAAATACAGTTTAACAAAGCTAAATAAAGATAAAGAAACTTATATAACTTATAAAAGAAATTACTGTAGTTTAATAAAACAGGCTAAATCAGATTATATAAAAACTTTAATGTGTAAATCAAGCAATATCACTAAAACAGCTTGGGGTATAATAAATAAGGAGTGTGGTAAAAGCACAAAACTGCATGAGAACATTGAAATAAATGTGAGAAACAAAAAAATAAGGGATCCATTAGATATAAGCAATTTATTTAATGAAAGTTTTATTGAAAACATAAATAATTTAATAGGTAAAAGACATACAATTTTAGATCAAATAAAAGTGGGTAAAAATATTTGCGATTCAGTATTCCTACCAGAAATATCTGCAGATGAACTATTAAATGTAATAAATAAAATTAAAAGTAAAAAGTCTTCAGGTAAAGATGGCATATCAACAGTTCTTCTAAAGCAGTGTTCACACAGTATTTTGAAACCATTAGTAGAACTGATAAATGCTTGTATAAATTCTGGAATTTATCCCAACTGTTTAAAGGAATCTATTGTAAAACCGCTATATAAAAATGGTGACAAGCATTCAACAGATAATTACCATCCAATAACTTTGGTCTCATCTCTATCTAAAGTTTTGGAAAAAGATAATTACTAATCAAATCCTAACTTTTCTTGATAAACACAAGATCTTAAACAATTTTCAGTATGGATTTAGGAAAGGGAGATCAACTAAAGATGCAATAATTGAAATAATTGAATATCTAATCAACAGTTTAGATAAGGGTGACATAAATAGTTGCCTATTTCTTGATTTAAGTAAGGCTTTTGATTGTGTTGATCACGAAATATTGTTAACCAAACTAGAGCAGTATGGAATACGGGGCATACCTCTCAATTTAGTAAGTTCTTACTTAGGTGATAGAACACAACAAGTAAAAATCACACATAAATGTGGGCAGCAAATTAATACTTACTATTCAAAAATGCGCAGCGTTAAATATGGTGTCCCGCAGGGCTCAATACTTGGTCCCCTCCTATTTATAATTTATATGAATGATCTAACGATAATAAGAAATGGTAAAATAATTTCATATGCTGATGACACATCAATGGTAAACACAAGCTTAAATCTTCAAAACCTCGTAACTTGCAATAATCAAAATATCAAACAAATCACACACTTTTTCATGTTACATAATTTGTATATTAATACAAAGAAAACAGTTCATATGGAAGTAAAGCCGGCCCAAAACAGAAAGGACATTCATCTAAAAGTTTATATAAAGGATGAAGAGATTAATGAGGTGGCATACACCAACTTCCTAGGAATAATACTTGACAATCATCTCACTTGGGATAAGCACACTGATAAAATCTGTAATAAAGTAAGTACAAGCATTTTTCTACTAAAAAGAATGGCAAAAGTTGCAGATCTAAGAATATTGATTAACATTTATTATGGATTAATATATCCACATCTGTCTTATGGAATCACCGTTTGGGGACAATGTGCTGACAAGTACTTTAAAAGACTATTTATATTACAAAAAAGATCAATCAGGATAATTATGGGTTTAAAGCCACAACAATCCTGTAGGGATTATTTTAAAAAATTAAATATTTTAACGCTATACTCATTATATATATTTGAAAATGTACATATTGACGATGTCATGAATCTATATAATTTTCAATGACTGATGATAAATGAAATGAAATGAAATGAAATTAATTTACTTTAGATTTAAAAGCAGGCATTTTTCACTGAATTAATAATCAAATGCGTTTAGTGATCACATATGCACTGAAATGTTTCCTGCCAAGTTCAATACATATCTAAAACCATTTCTTTTCCTACATCACATCTTTTAGGAACAAGAGCTTCATTAAGTTCTGTTGCCTTTGTGTTGGATTTGTTGTTAGCCGCTTATCGTAAATATTCTCTGATGACAATATATTGATGGTGTCAACAAATCAAATTTAGAAAATACCTACTATGCAATCCAGAAAACAGGCCTTTCCTATGAACTGATGATAAAATAATGTTTATGTGAAATGTATATTTATTTCAGTTTGCAATAATTACAGATGAATTACTTTCTACTGATTGTGAGATGAAGTTCATACCTGAGGCCATGATTTCTATTGGTACTTTACATGTTTTAGCATTAAGTCTTCATTTTCTTGAAATTCTAGAGCCAGTTTCTCTAAACGTTTACCTCTGCTTTCCATGTTTGAAAATCAACTTCTGAAAGTATGGAATAATTGCTACAGTGTTTTACTGTCATGCACCTAACAATATGATAACAGTGCAACTTTGGCTCTATGTACATGAAAAGTGCATGCTAATGTACGTTAAATCCAGCCATGTACCTTTTCATCACATAGGTGTTTCAAAGGCGCAATTTTGTGCATTAGCACATGGCTGGATTTGTTCAAATGCCTGCACAAGCTTAACCTTGATTTGTTCACATTCCTTATTTCGAAGAGCAATTCTAGACAATATTCTGCTCTTTGTAGTGCACATAGCTTAAATTTGCCAAAAAGTCACATAGCTGGTTTTGCAGGCACGGCAATAAAAAATGTCTCATATTCAAATGTAATATCATTGTTATCTTGGCAAAAATCCTGAACACCATTAAAAATTTAAAATGTGTCAAATGAAGTGCAGACATATATGAAGAGTAACGGTCAAAATGTATAACCTAAGTTTTATAGGGATTATTTTGTGCCTTCACTTCGGTATTCTATAGAGGAGGACAAAGAGAAAAGTCTGTTTTATTCGTGTAACAATAGGGCTGCCACTTTTCTCCATTGAAAAACTGAAAAGTAAAATATGAGTGCTTTCTTTGATCCTCACACTTCCAGCGATTTGGCAGTCCCTTGTGATGTCAGAAGTTAAGATTCTCAGTGGTCCTGTTATAAATAAAATCGAATTTAAGCATACCTACCAATAATTATCAAAGCACTAATTAATAACCTACCGTTAACTGGGGACAAAAAAAACAGTTTACTATGTTATACAATTTTCTAAATGCAACTAACAAAACTGCCTTATGACTTCCCAGTTAAAGATTGCCTAGAAAGAATTAATTGTTCTTCCACACAAGCCGTGTGTTGGACAGCGTTGGAAAGGTAGAATCAGATGACTGAAAAATTCAATGCCATAGCGGTATTTGAACCACGGATCTCCCGGTCTCTGTCCGGTTGCCATGGTAGCTCAGTGGTTAGAGCAACTGTACGGAGACCGGGAGATCCGTGGTTCAAATCCCGGCTATGGCATTGAATTTTTCAGTTGTCTGATTCTACCTTTCCATTGCCTAGAAGGTTTAACAGAATACATGAATCAGATAAGAGAGTTTAATTTGGGCATCTTGCTATGGAGCATAGTGTCTGATTCAACTCTCCAGTTACATTTAAATCATACATGTAACAGCATAGTTTCAGATGTTTCTATTAGAAAGGTATACAGTTATTTAAATTCATTCCCTGTCTCTCTCTCTCTCTCTCTCTGCTATTTTGAAAAACCACATTTAATTTATTATATTATAATCCCTGTGCACTTCTTGATCCTTTAAACCATGAGAAATGCTCAATCACAACAAACTATCATCAGAGATAATAGTTTGCCTCATAGTCAATTGTCACATGATTGTCAGCCATAGTTAACTTAAGTGCATGCCATCATGTAGTAAATTAATAATAATTCATTAAGGCTGCAGTATTATATTTTTGAATTAAAGCCATTTCTGATGCCTGCATGTATGTAGTTTTATAGTGACACCAGATACTTTGGATTTATAGATTCTTAAAAAAACAAATACAGAACTCCAAACTTAAACATTATTTTGGAGAAATGTAACTGTATGACACTTAGTTCAGTATGGCTTTACACTGACCAGATGGCAGTTGTATTATCTACATAGGATATTTACATTAACATTATCCATATTTGCTAAGTCATTTATGTAAATGATATAAAGTATCCTGGTAGTGACATACTATGGTTTAGTATGCCCATGCATGCAATATGGTATTGAAATGTGGGGTACTAAAATCATTAGTAATAATAGTAATAATAATAATAATAATAATAATGATTATGATGATTCTAAGGGGTTCACAGTGCTAGAGAGTAAAGCTGTCTACCATTCTTGCTGTATAATAATAATCTTAAAAGTTCTCAATGTTAGACCTGAACTACTTTTGCTGTGAACTGCTTATATATAAAGTGTTACAGAATTCAACCTGAAGTATGATATTTGTTGGTTGGAAGAAGATGCTTCATGTTTATATGCCCCATGTATGGAAGCCAATTTGTCGCAGTCACTTTGTGTTATCTTATTGCTGGGCGCCTGTTATTGTTTTATTATTTTGCATTTTGGGTTCATTGTGCTCCGGCTAGCTATTATTATTATTCAGTCGAGCAAATCTCTTAAACAGGGTGTGTAAATGGAAAGGATTTTGTTACTCAAAGATAACACTGATAAAAGAATTTGTTTTTACACTTTTATTACCGTCACAATTAAGTTCACATATTGATTCGTGATACACGCCAAACTGAAACTGTTATATTTTCTAATATCACTATAATCACTTATTTACTGCACATTATTAATTCGCGTGTTTCACATTTATAACAAAGTTTAAGACGCGAGACATTCTGTAGAATTGCGACGTGTACTTTATGTATGCTTCCATTGAACTACGCGACGTGTAACCCGCGAACGATTCTGATGAACTAACTGTGCGACGTATAACGCGTGAATGCTTCTGTTGGACTGACGAAATCTGCCTCTGACTTTAGCTTTTTATACTCCCACACCCCGATATACCTAAAGATTATAACCGAGCTGCTATTGGTTAATAAAACGCACCAACATTAGCGTTTATTTTTATATCCAATCAAAAATTACGAAAACATATGCTCTAGGGAAAATATTCCCGCTATTTCTAAGAAAAAACGCGCCAATCTGACGTCATTTGTTTGTCTCTTCTAATTAATATTCAACTCACCCCCTCGCACATTGTTATCTGCTCCTATTGTCAGTTTCAGTGAGGCCGTGTAAACTTATTTCCTAATAATGCTTATAATTAACAAACATCTCAAATCAATGTCATACAATAATGCTTATTTACACTACAATCACTCTGGCATTTACATTATTGTGATACAAATTACTGCCACATATGCCCCACTAGAAACATAATTATAAATATTTACAACTTGTTTGGAAATTTTATAATTGGGTTTTTAGTATCCTGAATCTTGGAACACACGGAATTTATCACTTGCACTTAACACTGCACACGCATTTAACACACGACATATATTTTGCCTTTATCTCGCCACTATTTACTGGCTCTGGTTTAATGTGTGTATATACATACATCTGACATTACAATTTTTTTATAGCAAATACTGTACCCTGAGTTATTTAGTTACTGTTACAAAATGGTTTACTTTCTTAGGTTGTTGACATAAATTTATACATTCAAGATTTTTAACCTGGTTCATTTTGTAATTTTTTAACATATTTACCAAAATATTCATCCTCTACACAAATATATTTACATCTCTTAAATCTTGACACAATTTCACATTATCTGTGTGCCACATAAGTATTTGTTTTAATTATCTTTACCCTTTTTTTGTTGTTTGTACTTTATATTCACAATACTCTTTGAATTATATCTACATACTTTTACTTTAATATGACATTAAGGTTTCATTATTACATGCTTCATTTCAAATGCTATTACAGTTTACTAAGAAAATGTTCGTTTTCCCCTTTAAACATTTATTTTTGTCCAGAATTTATTTCTCCTTTCTTATGACATACATACATAGTTAACCCTCTTACATTCCAATACTTTGTTCTGCAGTTCAGCTTTAACTATCCTGGATTTCCTTACTTTTTTTTTCTTCTTCTTTTTTTTTTTAGCGGTCATTGCTATTCCCCCTCCTGGATCAAATTGTCTATGGCTAAGCATTACTCGTAGCTGTATTGTAACCTTCCAAAATCTGTTCATGAATAGCCTCTTAAAGGATTCATATGAAATTTCACCCCCTGATACCATTTGAAACCAATCTAAAGTTTTCTGAACCACACATCTTTTAACAACTATCATTTTCAATTCTTTCGGTATCTTTTTAATTTTAGAGTACTCTGATATGTCTGTAATAAACTGTACTGGATTGGAGTTTTCATTCTGAATAGCTTGGTGTTTGTTAATTTCGGAAGTTAGTTTTTGATTCAAATCTATAGACAAAACTTGAACTTCTTCGGACAATTTATTTCTTTGTGTTTCTGACTCCTTATGTATTTCAGATATCTCCCCTCTGAAATTAACTTGCGCCTGATTTAAGTCTGCATTCGTAACCTCATTCATCTCTCTTAGCTCACTTGAAGTGCTACTCATTCTACTTCCTAACTCTGTACATTCTACATCAACATGTTCAATTTTATTATTAACCTCACTTTTTTGGTTAGATATCTCCCTGCTCATGTCTGACATTTTCTTTGAAACATTTCCTATCTCACTTGCTATTATTTCCTGATTCTCATTTCTCATTCTTGGCATACTACTATCTAGCTTCATAACTTTCTTTTCAATTTCTTCCCTGCTTTGATCTAATTTTTGCTCTAATATCTCATTTCTCTGAGTTAGTTGTTGTTCTAAGCTCCTACCAATATCTTCCCTTATTTTCCTATTTCTATTTTCCATATCTTCCCTTATTTTCCTATTTCTATTTTCCATATCTTCGCTGTTTTGATCTATTATTTGCTCTAATTTCTCATTTCTCTGAGTTAGCTTTTGTTCTAATTTCTCATAATTCTTACTAATATCTTCCCTTAATTCCCTATGATTCTTTTCCATATCTTCCCTGTTTTGTTCTAAACTCTTTTCAATATTTCTCAGCATTTCCATCATTTCCATCATCATACCAGCATCAAAATTAACATTTCCTGCTATTCTATTCTCATTTTCTTCACTAATATTTCCTCCTTCAAATCCTACATTGTTTGAGCTATTTTCTGTAACCTGTATTGAACTACAGCTAAGTGTTACATTATCTCCCTCCATAATTGTTTCTTCAGTATTATTAGTAGACATTGTTTTCTTAATCCTACCACTTCTCAGCAACATTTAATTTCTCACAATTTTTTTTTTTAGAATAAAAAAAATTCACAATATTCTAACCTTTATGATGCTGTCTGGTGATGTTGCTTTGATGTCCAGCTTCCTGCCCCCCTCTCCTAGATATATATGTCACCTCTGCGTCGTACTCTGATGAATCTGCGTCGTCTCGCTGTTTTGGTATCGTAGTTGAATTCCCCTGTTGCCTTCTATTCTCGTAATTTACGATGTCCACTCATCCGCTTCGACGGTCGTTCTTGTGGTTTTTTCTGGAATTTGCGTCTTGTAGTTAATTTCACTGCTCCATTCGCTCCATGTCCTGGTTCCTTCGTCCCTTCCTGGTTATTTTGCTCCTTCCTGGTTAATTCGCCCCTTCCTGGTTACTTCGCCCCACGTTCTGGGTGCCAATTTGTAGTGTGATATTTGTTGGTTGGAAAAAGATGCTTCATGTTTATATACCCCATGTATGGAAGCCAATTTGTTGCAGTCACTTCGTGTTATCTTATTGCTGGACGCCTGTTATTGTTTTATTATTTTGCATTTTGGGTTCATTGTGCTCCGGCTAGCTATTATTATTATTCAGTCGAGCAAATCTCTTAAACAGGATGTGTAAATGGAAAGGATTTTGTTACTCAAAGATAACACTGATAAAAGAATTTGTTTTTACACTTTTATTACCGTCACAATTAAGTTCACATATTGATTCGTGATACACGCCAAACTGAAACTGTTATATTTTCTAATATCACTATAATCACTTATTTACTGCACATTATTAATTCGCGTGTTTCACATTTATAACAAAGTTTAAGACGTGAGACATTCTGTAGAATTGCGACGTGTACTTTATGTATGCTTCCATTGAACTACGCGACGTGTAACCCGCGAACGATTCTGATGAACTAACTGTGCGACGTATAACGCGTGAATGCTTCTGTTGGACTGACAAAATCTGCCTGACTTTAGCTTTTTATACTCCCACACCCCGATATGCCTAAAGATTATAACCGAGCTGCTATTGGTTAATAAAACGCGCCAACATTAGCGTCTATTTTTATATCCAATCAAAAATTACGAAAACATATGCTCTAGGGAAAATATTCCCGCTATTTCTAAGAAAAAACACGCCAATCTGACGTCATTTGTTTGTCTCTTCTAATTAATATTCAACTCACCCCCTCGCACATTGTTATCCGCTCCTATTGCCAGTTTCAGTGAGGCCGTGTAAACTTATTTCCTAACAATGCTTATAATTAACAAACATCTCAAATCAATGTCATACAATAATGCTTATTTACACTACAATCACTCTGGCATTTACATTATTGTAATACAAATTACTGCCACAAACCATACTAATTAAAGGGATGTTGGAGAAACGATAGAAAAGCATTTTGAGATGGGTAACTAATGATCTGTGGTTGTAAGGTTACAGGCAATAACGGACAGTATTTCCTCAATCACTTAAATCTTTACTCTGATGCCACGAAGTAAGAAGAAGTGTAAAGGTGTACAATAAAACGTTTTCTCTGCAACTTCAACTGGTTGGCAGAGGATTTAGATCCTTAAATACGATATCTTCGACTGTTTTACATCTAGTAATTATACAATGTGGAGTGCATTACAACCGTGAAATGGAGGACTGTCGAATTGTATTTGATGGAAAACGTGATTCTTAATGTACTTTATAAAGACATTTTTTCAAGTTGTGTCAACATTGAAGTGGTTTGAATGCGTTCACTTATTTTGCAATTCTAGATTACACTAAATAGTTGTATGGTACAGGAGAACTGAGCATCATGAATATAAACATGTGATGCAAATATAACAAAGGGAAATAGTGTTGGTTACATTGTTCTGAGGCGTAATGGAGTATTAATTATCACTACAAGGTAAGGAACTCTTTACCATTAACAAAATATGAAAGATGTCATATAAACCCTGGATCTGAAAGTATACAGGTCCATACAGCAATGTTATGCAACTCAGGAAGCTGTATAAACCTCTGAAGTAAACACTAGGCTTTTTGAGGTTAGATGGATGAAGTTAGATTATTAATGACATTAACTTAGAACTGTGATACACATATATGTTTTACTAATAGATGGTGACAAGGAAAATGGGAGTGGATGTTCAAACGTACCAATGTAGAATTGGAAGTTTGGCAGGAAAAAAATAAGAAAAGACGGAAAAATCAAAATGGAAACTCAGATATGGGGAGTTATCATGATGGTAATCTTGATATTATTGATAATAGGAGGAGTGGAACAGAACCCAGGACCAATGGAAATGAACAAATTAATGGAAGAAATAAGGGAGATGGGAACGCAACTAGGGAAAAGAATGGATAACAATACAAGAGAGCTGAAAGAAGCAATAAAAATTCAGAGAGAAGAAATGGAGAAACAGATATCAGAATGTAAAGAAAGAATAGATGGGATAAAAAAGATATGAAATGGATAAGAGAAGAAACAATTGCATAATATTTGGGGTGACAGAGGACAGCAGAAATCTGGAACAAATGGTATATGAAATTATAGAAGATGTGATGAGAATATGGATGTATGGATGGGAAATTGAAGATATGTTTAGGATAGGCAAGAAAGGAAGAAGACCAAGACCTATCATTTTGAAATTGACAACATGAGAAAAAAATGGGAGATTTTAAGTCAAACAAGAAGACTAAGGGGGACAAAAATATATATAGAGCAGGAGTACACAAAAGAGGAACAAGACCAAAGGAAAGAATTAATTAAAAAAATGAATGAAGCAAGGGCGGTAGGAAAAAAAGCATATCTAAGAGGTCTACAATTAATAGTGGAAGGTGAAAATTGGAATGAGTATTAAAAGAAATGCATCCAGAGGAACATATGCATTGCAGCAAAATACAGAATGGCTGGAAAATACAGAACAAAGACCTGAACAAAGGATGAGACTGTCAGCAGGATTTCAGCAAAACCAAACATGGGTAGGAAGAGGGCATCAGCACGAGAGAATGATAGCTGAGCGGGAAGGCAGAAGGAAGGGGAGAAGCAGATCCGGAGAGAGACGAGAGGAGGAGACAAGGGAGATACACCAACAAGAGACAATGAGGGAAAGACAGGATGAAGAGTTGAGAGTGGAAAGAGAAGGCAAAGAAGCAACATTGGTGAGCGAAATGATTGAAAAGGAGGGTCCAGAAGAAAGAAGAGGGGAGGCAGCAGGAATTGTGAGAAATGAGGGAAGGGGGACAGTAAGAAGTGAAGGTGCAGAGGGGGGTAAAATGCAAAATGGCGAAGTAGCATTGGTAGGGTCCATGAGTGAGGCAGAAGAAATAATAAAAAAGAAAGGATTAGAAATTATACCCAAGGATTACATACAGTTTGGGGATGAAAGAGAAGAAAGGGAAAGGGAGCCTAGAACTACGAGATACAGAAAAATTATGGAGAGTTTTAAATTCCAAGAGCAGCCAAAGAATAAATAGGGAAAGGAGTTAAGAGTAATGTTTTGGAATGTGGAAGGACTAAGAAGTAAGATAGGTAGTGGTGAAATGAAAAACATTATGTGTTCTATGGATTTAGTAGGAGTAGCAGAGACATGGCTGGGAAAAGAAGAGATAGTAGAGATAGAAGGTTGTAAGTTTATAGAGAAAAAGGCAAGAAAAAGGTACGACAAGGGAAGAGCATCAGGAGGAGTAGGTTTGTTTATAAAGAAAGATATCGAAACAATTATTGATATAGAAAAAATGGAGAATAGAGGTCCCAATGTGTTATGGTCAATAATTAAACAGAATAATGGAGTAAGACTAGGAATAGGGGTGGTATACAACCCGCCAGAAGTATCATATTTTCATGACAGTAACTCTTATAGTAAGTTCGAAAAGACATGGAAGAGATACGAGAAAAGATGCCAGAGATAGAATTTATTGTGATGGGAGATTTGAATGTGAGAATAGGGGGGTGAATGGAAGGTCATTAGGTAAAGAGCAGGAAGAGGATGGTAGGGATGTGATAAGGCCAAGGAAAAGTAGGGACGGAGTGATTAATAGGGAGGGAAATAAATTACTAGAATTTTGTGAGATAAATAACATGTTAATATGTAATGGAGTAATGGAAGGAGATGAGGAAGGGGAGTTTACATTTGTAAATGCAAATGGACAAAGTGTAGTAGATTATATGGTATGTAGTGAGGAACTAGAGAACAGAAATTACTATATTTAAAATAATAAATGAAGTAGTAGGTAGTAACCACTTTCCATTAATGATGGAAATAAATGTTTTAGAACATAAGGTAAAAGATAAGGAAATAACTAGAATAAAAATAATAAAAGTGTATAAATGGAGGGAGGAATTAAAAGAGGACTTTTTAAAAGAATTAAATACAAAGGTAAGTCAGATTGTCGAATGTGGCATAAAAATGGCTATGGATGAGGGGAACCCAGAAAATGTATTAGAGCTATTGAAATTATTATTAACAAGAGCAGGAGTAGGGATGGAAAGAAGGCTCGGAAAAAGGTCAAGAAATTAAAGGGTGGTTTGATGAAGAATGTAGAGCAAAAAAAGGAAGGCATTTAAAGAACTCATTAGATGGAGGAGATCAGAGAAAGAAAGGGATAGACAAAATCTGGTAAAACTTAAGGGAGAATATAAAGGTTTGCTTGAGGCTAAGAGGAAAGAATAGCAAGGAAATATAGAAAGGAAATTAAAGACTGCAATAGAGAGTAAGGATAGTAAAACAAAATATGCGAAATAGTGAGGATGATGACTAAGAATAGAGAGGAGAAAACGAAATTACACCGAGTGAATGGATAGGGTACTTTAGAAAGCTAATAGGATAAGGGAAGTGAGTAAAATTAAACACAAAAGAAGCAAGACTAGGAGGAATATTCAATGAGAAATTAGATGGTAAAATTATGGAGAAGGAAGTTTACCAGCAAATAAGGAATATAAAAAAAGGCAAGGCAGTAGGAATAGATGGAATACCAGGGGAATTTTGGAAAATGTATGGGGAAAAACAGAATGGTTTAAATGTGATGACAAAACTATTAAATAAAATTAAAGAAAAAAATGATGTGCCAGAATGTTGGAAAATAAGTATGATGGTACCAATCTTACAAAGGGAAGGGAGGAGCAAATAGACTAGAAAACTATAGGGGAATAACTTTACTATCAATATTAGGGAAAATATACACAGGTATATTGGCCGATAGATTAAGAAATTGGGTAGAAGAGGAAGGAAAATTGTCAGAATATCAAGTAGGATTACGAAAGGTAAACAAACAATAGATAATATATTTGTAATAAAGACTATAATAGATAAGTATTTGAGCAGGAAAAGAGGAAGGATATACATGTTTTTTTGCTGACTTTGAAAAAGCATTTGATACAATAAACAGAGAAGCATTAACTTATAAATTAAGCATGAAAGGGGTAGGCGAAAATTTTATAAAAGAAATCAAAAAAATTTATAAAGACATAAAATTTTGTATAAGATGTAAAAATGATGGAACTACAGAAATGACTGAACAAAAAATGGAACTAAGACAAGGATGCAAATTGAGCCCTATATTATTTAATATATTTATAGATCACATATTAGAAAGAGTGAAAGAAAGAAATGCAAACTGTCCCATAATAGTAAATAGAGAGATATCAGGTTTACTATATGCAGATGATCTTATGGTTGGGGCTATAACGGTAATTGGGTTGCAGAAAGCAATCAACAAAATACATGAATTCTGCGAAGAATGGGGAATTAAAGTAAATATAAATAAATCAAATGTTATGGTATTTAAAAGAGGAAATAAACCTAAAAAAACAAGAAAAATGGCAGATGGGAGGTTTAAAGTTAGAAGTTGTCAAGGAGTTTGATTATTTGGGGGTAAGAATGAGCAGTAATGGTGAATGGGGAGTGCATAGTAGGAAGGTTATGGTTAAAGGAAAGGCGGCAATGATTGGAGAAAGGATGTGCAAATACAAATTAGAAATGCCAACGAAATGGACAGAAAGAATGTATGAAGCATTGGTAGAAGCAAGAATGTTATGTGCAGTAGAAATTTGGGCGGAATCCGAATTAAACAAAAAAATAGATCAGAGCTATAGAATGTTTTGTAAAGAGCTATTGGGGTTACCAAGATCAGCACCAGGGGAAGTAGCATTAGTGGAATTAGGAAGAACAAGAAGAAAGGGAGTGATACTAGAAAGGATATTGAAATTTTGGTTTAAATGCAAGAGAAAAGATGAAGGGGAAATTTTAAAGATTTGCATGGAACAACAAAAAAGTAACAAAAACAAAAATAGCTGGTGGACAGGAGTAGAAAAAATTATGGAGAAGATAGGAATGGGAGACATTTGGAGAGCAGGAGAAAGAAATAGCAATGGCTTCTGGATAACAGTAAGAAACAGACTGGAGGACATAGAAAGACAAGAGATTTGGGGAAGCTTAGAGAATAAAAAGTCACTAGGATTTTATAGATTAGTAAAAAGGAAATGGGGAAGGGAAGGGTATGTGGATTATTACAATAGAGCGGAAAAAGAAACGTTTGCATGGATGAAAACAGAAACATTGTATCTGAGAGGGCTAAGAGGTAGAAAAAACGGAATTTGTGAATTTTGCGGAGGTAGTTAAAGCATGATAGAATGCAAAGAATTGGCAGAATGGAGAAGAGAAGTATGGGAGGATAAATGGGAAAAAATGGATGGAAAAATAGTAGCAATTAAAATGTTAACAAAAAAGAAGAAAGGAAAAATAAGAGTATGGGGGAGTTTCCAAAGAAGGTAAAGGAGAAATGCATTAAAAAAGTAAGAGAGATAAGAAAGGCAGAAGGGCAAACGGAGGAGGAAGTGGATGGGCAATAGGGATAAAAGACAGCAAGGGATGGTTAGATGAGCCAGAAGGCCAGGGTTGTCAATGATGGATGTATGAAATCCGTTGTTGGAGGCTGCCAGGATGATATGTTTGTATTCTAATTGGTACTCATTTGTTTCCATTGGTACATGCACTAATTTATATGCCATTCTGTTTAGAACTGCCTGTTTGTGTGATGTAGGGTTGTAACTATGTTTTTTAATATAGTTATTGGTATGTCGAATTTCTATGTATGCCAAATGTTAGTTTGTGATAGCTTTGGACATCAAGATCGTAAGAAATAAAGCTAACCACAAACTAACATTTGGCATACATAGAAAATCGAAACATATCAATAAATGTATTAAAAATGATAGTTGCAACCCTACATCACACAAACAGACAGTTCTTAAATAGCATGACATACAGATTAGGGCATGTACCAATAGAAACAAACGAATACCAATTAGATTACAAACACACTATCCAGACAGCCCCCAACAATGTATTTCATACATCCATCATAGAAAATAAGATTAAGAAATTTAAGAAACAAAAACACATTAAGGAATCAACAACACTACAAGTTCAACAAGACCCACAACAATTCAAGAAATTCACATACCACCCTTGGGCATACCACAAATTTCAAAAGATTTTTAAAAAATACAACATCACTTTATTCCCCCAGAACCACTACAGCATACAAAAAATACTATGTAGCAAATTAAAAGACCCCATCCCCAACAACAAGAAAGCTGGAATTTACAAGACAGATTGTAATGATTGCAACATGGTATATATTGTCAGAACTAAAAGCAATCTAGAAACTAAACTCAAAGAACACATGAAGTGCATATATCTTAAACAAACTGATAAATCTGCTGTAGCACACCACTATTGATCCTCACATCATGACATTACACTCAATATAAATCTGTTGAAACACACAAGAGTTGGACACCTGAGTGAAGATACATATCTTAAAATACAAAAGCCAAATTATGAACTTTGAATTGCCACCTCCTAACAACCTCTGGAAATTGTCTCTACACTCAATACATATCTACAACATCCTCCAAACAATAACCAGGCCAACCAGTCGGACAAATGCTGAAGATGGAAACAAAACCCATTCCCGAAACGCGTACAGGTAAATATAGAATGTGATGTAAAAGGTGTCCCAACCACTGACCCATATTTCTAATGCATGAAGAAGTTTGGAGAACAGAAATTCTGGAAAGAGTACTGAAAATGTCAGTTATATGGGTAGTAAAACACCATTACAGTGACATAATAATTTAGGTTGCTAATAGTTCATTGCTTTTACTTTACAGACAAGATTTGTCAAGAAAATTGAAAAATGAAGCCAAAAATATTGTAATGTTGTCTTGACTTTTGAGATATTGTGATAAATAAAATGTTGTGGATCTTCCTCTGCAAAGTAGAAAGCCAAATAAAATGAAATGAAGAAAAAAGAAATTAGGTTTTGGAACTTTACATCTGTGTTAAAGAGATGTTTAAGGAAAATAGTGAAGAATAATACAATAAAATAAATCTCAGCTTTTCTAGCTCCCAGTGCAAAAATATTTGAGCATTGAATCAAAAAGCATTAAAACAAAATGTTTTAGATTTTCCTCTGCAAAGTAGAAAGCTAAGTAAAATGAAATGAAGACAAAAGAAATTAGGTTTTGGAACTTTACATCTGTGTTAAAGAGATGTTTAAGGAAAATAGTGAAGAATAATACAATAAAATAATTCTCAGCTTTTCTAGTTCCTAGTGCAGAAAGTATTTAAGGAGCATCGAATCAAAGAGCATTAAGTGCAGAATAAAGAAGTTTTTATGAGAGAGGAAAAACTGGTATCTTCTAACTCATTGCACATTTTAAAGCTCCTCATACCTAACTGTAGTGCAAATGCCACTTTCCTAAATACTGTTATTACTCAAATCATTTTTTGTTTAATACCACATTTATAATGAAATATGCTCAGGACTTAGTGCATTTTGAACTAATTGCACTGAAAATATTATAAGCATTACAAAAAAATGGCAAAAGGTTATATTTAATGATATTTTAATAAACAATTTGAATTCTATGTACAAAAGCAGTTCTATACTTTGCTTTGTGCCTGTTTTTGGAGAAAAAAAATGAATCTTCAAATTTCATTTGTCACTCTTTCTGTAGGCACCATTATGTCAGTGCTTCTTTCAACAAATACAACTGTGTTTCTGTATTTAAACAATGCCCATTTCCTCCTCCAAACAGTCAAATTCTTCTTTATTCTGGTTTTTGCTACAGAATGCAGATCCTTCATCCACAACCATCCATGAACCTCTGAAAGAGTCCGTCGTCATCCTTCTTCGCTGTATCTGAAGAATAATGCTAGAAAAATAGAACTTAATACTTCTCGCCATTTTTAAAACTAGCATGAAAGACAAAACAACACAAAGTTGTGTATCAGTATCTTTTGCAGGCATTCCGCTGCATTTATTTTCATGAGGGTAATACAGTAAATTCATTTAATGGCATGGCACAAGCTATTTACCTCAGTTTTACTTCTAGATCTACTATTAGTGCTTCTTTGACACAGCTCCCTATATCAGACCTTCAAGTAAGCAGATTCATTTTCTTCATTCATTCATTTAGCATGATGTAATATTGCTAATTAGACCCAAGGAAGTTATACCTGATACTACTGTTTAGCAGCAACACATGCTTTTCTAGTTCCATGCAATGTAAACAAAGCATGTATGTACACAGTGTCGTGTAAGCAGCCCTTCACTTCTATAAAATGGTGCATTTTGTTCTGTTTGTCTTGGTGGACTAATTGCTTTCTGAACTACATGCTGTATTTCAAAGCCATTTTATAATACGAAGGAGTGCTATTTGAAACAAATGGATTGCATGTATCGATTCAGCGCTATTGAAATTGTGGGAATGTGTATCAAAAAGCATTTTGTTCTGATGCTCCTCATTTATAATAACTGTCGGAACTGTCGAGCTCCAACATCCCTGCAGATGTTGCATCTGTTAGGAAAGAACCATGCACTCTTTCAAATAAATCTAGAGTGGCAGAGATTGTGTCACAAGCAGCCAGTATCTCTGCCACCAACTCCTCATCCGAAGCAAATGGTGTTTCAAACTCTTGAGCCCTTAAGTTGTCCCCATAGGAAGAAGTCTAAGGGAGTGGTGTCAGCAAAGCAAAATGGCCAAGCTATAGGACCAACATAAATCCATCTCAAGTGAAAGTTGCCTCATCTGTAAGGAGGAAAGAAATCCTGCTTCTCACCCTGCCGCTGTATAGCCCAGTTATAAAATTGCAACAAGGGCGAAGTCCATCAGTCTCCTAAGGCCTCTGCTTTGAGCATGTGATAAAGGTGTAGTTGTTCATTATGCAATACCTGCCATACAATTAGACTGTTTGTGCCATGACACGTGCAATTATATGGGTACTAGCAGATGTATCTGCTTGAAATTTGTTCATCAACTCTTCTTCAAAGCAGGCGGTGTGAAGTGTTCATAGCACCTGCAGTAGGTCTGTGTACTGACAAGTTTCCAGTTTCTCTTAGTCACTGGTAAAGATATTGAAATGTTGAGTAATACGGGCAATGTCTCTGAGGGTATCTTTCACAATACAATAATTTTTCTGCAGCAGATACATGTCTTTCAACTTCTCCATACACAATTGGCATCTCTGCAAATGAATAATTCTATTATTTTCATGCTGCTTATTGTACAATAACAAGAGCTTCAACAGAATGAACAATACAATCATATGACTGACCAGTAGGCAACACACACAAGTTTTTGTTGTCCCATTTCATCACTCAGCCTTTAGATAGAGACTTGTGCCTACTGAGTCATCACTGCCAGGATGTGGGCTAAAGGCTGGCAGAAACAGGTGATGTACTGTCATTAATGGCCATGATCTTGTACTATCATTACTTGTTGCCAGAAAATATTTAAATTCCTGAAATAATACATTTATTACAGTAAAGTTCCTGTGGTTAAAGGACAGGTTTTGTACCAATAAACAGGCATCAGATTATTCATTATTTCAGCATTGTATGGAACATAATCTGTCATATCCGTTGTCTTACATATCTTAAATACAAGGATTTATAAATCTGATAATTGCATTAAATAAACTGAAATTGCATACATTTGAGAAAGAAGAAAGAAAGAAAAAAATGAAAGGGGGTACACAGGTTTGAGCTTGGTACCTAATGAATCCTGACAGCGTACTTTACCACTATGCTAATACTTCAGACAAAGAGAAGAGGTCTCATAAGAGGGTCTCTCTTTTAACGCATGCATATGTCATTAGTGGTGTGCTAACCCTTTGGAAACAGTAAAATATAAAGTAATATAACTTCAAAAATGAATGGTTTTAGCTTACAGAACCAATCCTTTCCCATTGAGACAAATTTGACTGTTTCAGTACTGAACTTTACACAGTCTTTGTTTGCCAATGACTAGTTTGCAATATCTTGTCACTTCAGAAGTTCCTCATAACTACAAACCTTTGCCCCATAGACTACAAGTGTGTTATCTCTTAACTGTGTATCTGTTGAACTCTCAACCATCTCGTACTTTAGTGTGGATGAATTCTGTAACATTCTGCATAGGAAAACAGCTAACACCTGTTCTCCCCCCTCCCAATTGTAATGACAGTTTCTTCATATCCTTTATATTTAATTCTGTTATAATTTATTTTACAGGTGGAAAAGTACCAGGGTCATAGAACTCATGAAGATCTTAAAGCATTCATAGGTGAAATGCTTGAATCCTCTGAAGGTGCAATACCAAAGATAGAAACTGATACAGATACTGGTAATCCAGTCTTATCTCTCTCAGGAGAAAATTTTCAAAGTATTACAGCGAATGGAATTTCTTTCATCAAATTTTTTGCTCCATGGTGAGTTATTAATGTTTCTACATTTTTAAGTGTGTTTCTACAGTTAGATTTCATAATTTCCCAATAATCATAGAATTGTGGTTATTTTGTGTCATAGAATTGTAAAATTATATTGTTTCATCTCCATTGTTTCATAATCGTATTGTTTGCCTTGCTTAATCCCTGTCATCTCCACTAGAATATGTATGCAGTTGCATTAACCTTTTCACTGCTTAAGTGCTTTACATCATGCAGTACCCTTCCTTCTAACTCTTTCCAGAAAAAATAAATATTTTTAAATTTAAAAGTTAGCATGCAAAATAAATCTAAATGTCTCAAAAACTTGCTAATATGTAGAGAATTAATTGCAGATGAACTCAAAAGTTGAAAATTGTCCATGTCTATACGTTTCTAAAATACCACATGCAATACACATCCTAAGGTTTATCCACAAGAGGCCATTAATGACACTTGAATGTCTGTTCTTTAAAATAGTGCATAAGCATAATTTATTCTTCAGTAAAAATTTACACTATTCATAAATACGCGTGCGTATATACACAGGTAGACTTAAAATAAGGGTTGTCCAATATGTTATTTAACAATTACAATATTTTTACAAGCACTAGACTTTCACTGGATTGCTGCAAATTATTCCTGATGTCACTTCAATAAAGCTTAAGGGTGTGATTACCTTTGGAAACAGGAATGTACACATAAAGCTATGCCATACTTGGCACACATGTATCTACTTTCTTTCTCCTTTTTGGGGTTAGATTGCAGTTTACACACACGTGGAAATGCCTTGCATTTTAGGTATCGGTGGCACAGGTAATGGGAAATGTCTTTCTATTAGACATGGAGGGTAATCACCACCTAATGTTCTTTCAGATGTAGCGGTTTGTTCTGCTTGTGTGAAATTTTTGAAAAATTTCTCTGATTGTACTAAGCTGAAAGTCAGCCAATGATTAGATTAGATTGGATTGCATTCTGTGAGTTCACTAGCAGCCATAAAGGCTTGTGAACACAGAACTTGTCAAGGAAATGTACAAAAATTACATATAAACATAAATATTACACAGAATATAGAATATTTGAAATAAAATAGAGACATATTATATGCATATGAAATTTACTGTATAGTTACATATATATACATAAATATTACATAGAATACAGACATTTGAAATAAAATAAAGACATATTATATACAAAATGAAACAAATCAGGTGTAATTTTATACAAAATTGAATACCTCCCTACCGTTATAAGGTTAACATTATATTTATAGACAAGAACATTATTTTAACTTTCACTAGGCTTGTACCTTTGTTCATCTCACCATTTTGTTCTATTTGGTTTATAATGCATAGTATTTATTGTCAGTTCTTGTCAATGTAATGTTTTTACCTGTTTTACATTGTAAATTTTGTCTGTGAATTAAGAACTGTAATGTCCAAAAGGTGGAAAAAGAGCTTTTTATATCATTTCAGGGACTTTTGCACCCATATCCATATTGTTTTCCAGTACAGAAACAGGTTTCATAATTAGAGTATGGGTTTGCCTGCCAGTTTTACCTGATGGTTTTAGGATACATGTGTGCATGGTGGTTAACATGCACACTTCCCACCTAACCATCCTTCTAACAGATAGAATGTTGTTTGTATGCCTAGTTTCTACTTGTCCCTTCTTTAATTTTGTATTTACCTTTGGCATTTGTTTCCTATTCTTTCTTAGTTTTGCATGCATTTGTACCATTTGTATGAAGCTGGAGGGATGATCTGGAATACCAGTTATCTAACCAAATGTCATGACCTGTATGTAAATATTTGCTCATAAGTGTCTGCACTATGCTCCAGAAATCCCAAATTTCCTATCTTGAATAATTTCTGTGGAAGCCCCAGTGTACACAATAAAATCTATAGTGTACCCTGCTTTGCAGTTGCCAAGTACAAACACTTAAATGCCAAATCTACTTCTCTCAGATGGAATGTACTATAAGAAATTGAGGTATCCCTTGAAAAGCACTAAACTCTCATCAGTACACATATTTTGAAAGGGGCTGAATGTTTCACTATAGGCTTTCCTCAGATGGTGTACAATGGGCTCCAGTTTATGTATCTTTCCCCCTGTACCTGATTTTCATTTCATTGAAATGTAAGAGATGAGACAACAAAAGATATCTATCTAGGGACATGTATTCTGTGAATTATGGTGTGAATATAAGCAGATCTTTAAACCAGTATTTTTCTTTAGTTAACTTTTTCACTCTAGCCATTGACATCGTCACTGCAAAAATATGTACATTTTTATAGCCAAGAACTTGGGAGGGTTCAAATTTATTACATAGAAATATGTAGTATTTATTTGTCTCCTCAGCAATGTGTTGCATTATATGTGGGGAGAAAAAAGCTTGAAGCATTCAAATGGGGTTGTGTCATCCTCTAAGTCAACAGAAATACCTGCATTTTGGTTGGTAAATGGATGAACTGTGGGAGTAAAATTGCCACTGTAACAAAGGAGCATCTGTAAAAATCCTTTTCAGTGGTACTGCAGAATCACTGGTGTCATTTTTTACATTCACTTTCACTGACTGCCATTAAACAAACATTTTCGTCACTAAAATGAGATAAATCTGAAGGAATCAAAGCATAAATTTCCAACAAGTCTTCTTCCCAAACTGCGCCACTTGTAGAAGCCATTTTTATCACCCCTGTAATTCTCTGTCATCAAGCATATCATGTAACTGCATGGCCAGCTGTGCATGCAACATATTGCATCGTTTTAAATATTTTTCTCTAGGTAGCACCACAATGTAACAAAGCTCTTGAGCAGTGTTTCTATAGAATCCTAATAGATGTCATAAATCTGCTCAGTTCAAATGCCTTCAGAGAAGTTATTTTCCAGCCTATGCATGCTCAAAGTTAGGATCAAGTTGCTGTTCTCAAGTATACTCAAATGTAGCAATGAAAAGGTTAACAGTAAAATAGTTCAGAGATACATGCATGTGTCTAGGGAGAAAGATGCCTACTTATTTGTCATCTCTGATGCTACCTGGTTCATTGTGTTGCTACAATGTAAACTCAAATACTATACTGGAAGTTCAATGTCACCTCATTGTAATAGAGGAAGTTTTGCATGTAATTACGTGGCAGAGAACTACAAATTGCTTACATACTATATAAGGAACAAAAATCTTGAATACCTCAGGCATTTTTTTAACCAAAGAATGCCACTATACTTATCCTCATGAGTCAAGCCTTTACACAGAAAAGTGAAATGGCTAACTCATCATGTGAATGAGGGCTTTTGCCTCAAGAGTACACATGCTATGCATTCTTCGATTTTGTAAAACCACTGTAAGTACCCATAAGTTTTGGCCTCCTAAGTAAAAAAGCAAAATCTTAACTCCATGCTGCAACAGTCTTGAGATAGGCAAGGGCTTACTGCACAACTGCTACATCTTCCTTCTCCATCCACACAGGACCACTGGGTTGGCATGCTCACTACACATGGGGTCCCTACTGGCTGCTTTGGCATGGTTTGCTAGAGAAGAAACTGCCACTTATGAATCAATTAGCTCCTTAATTTGCCACCAAGGATCTCAAAATGCTAAGTGTATCCCACACCAGAACTCTTCCAGCATGAAAAAAATCCCATGTGAATATTAGAGATCAAATGCTGCAGGCACCACTGCTATTGTAGCATTACAGAAAACGTGCCCCCATAGTACATAGCTTGAAAAATACCAGTCCCACACAAACATGCAGTCCTAAATAGCTTAACCCATAGATTGGTTTACATACCCTTAACAGAAGGAGAATACAAACACATAGTCAACACAGCAATAAATAATGGTGTCCAAATAAATCACTGACAAGAAAATAGGAAAATTCAAGAAACAGGAACACATTAAGAATACCACAAAGCTCACACAACAAAGAAAACAAAATTATTTTCAAAAAGTTCACTTTTTACCCTAGCACTCACTATAAATTCCTCAACATTGTCAAAGAACACATTATCTACCTAGCTCCAAAAAACAAATTCAGTACTGGAATTACTCTGCAACAGTTTGAAGGACCAAATTTACATTGGTAAAACTAAGAGAAATTTAGAAACCAGACTATAAGAGCATATGAGATACATAAAATACAAACAGATGGATAAATCTGCAGTTGCACACTGCTTCTGGATGACCAATCACAACATCATACCAAACACAACACTCCTAAAACCTACAAAATACACAAGAGATTTAGAAAAATTGTGAAAAGATTTTAATCACAAAACATAAACACTGTGTAATGAATTTTGAATTGCCACTACCAAATCCACTATGGAAATTCATCACTCCACAACTAGATGTCGACACACACACACACACACACGCACGCACGCATGCACCCCCACCCCCACACCCACACACAATTTTATTACACATCCATCCCTATTTATATTTAACAAGTCTATTATTATTATTCTAATATCCCCCTTCTTAAACGCTCCCACTTTACCATTCTTGCCCATTTCTCTCTCACTTTACCTAAATAATTTCCTACACCCTTAATATCTTTTTCTACTTTTTACAGTGAAATTGTAATAATAAGTAAGACTTCATGCTAACTTAAGATAACAGCCTGAATGTACCTGGTAATTTTTTTTTATTTTGTATTTGTATTTATTGTGCTAAGAGTTTTACAATTTGATTGTCTACTGCACTTTGACCTGGCCACTCATTCAGTAGGCAATCACTACAATTTATTTACATTTTACAATTTCCCATCAATGCATTCTGTAGACAATCATTACAGATTATTTACATTTTACAATTTCTCGTCAATAAATTATCTTGTTTTTTCAGTTTTTTCATGTCCCATTTCCACTTGTTTTTCACTTTTCACTTATTGATTACTTAACCATCACACATTCACTATAGTACCTGGTAATTGATATACAGTACTATCACGGCCAGATCTTAAGTATGCATC
Organism: Deroplatys truncata; assembly: GCA_030765065.1. NCBI lineage: Eukaryota > Metazoa > Arthropoda > Insecta > Mantodea > Mantidae > Deroplatys > Deroplatys truncata. The sequence continues at coordinate 529,745,727 of CM060990.1, read as the reverse complement.
TTTACTTCATCATCATGGTCACCAGCAGTAATAAATGGGCACAATCATTCAGTAATGGACAATTTAAATTGTAAAGTCAACTGCCTTGCATAAATTACTTATCTTATTCCCATTCTATGGTTGTGAGATACAAATTTCCTATTTTTTGTGACAGTTTCTGTTTATACAGTAGAACTTCTGTTATCTACAACAGTTTTAACTCAAATAATGTTTAACCGAAGCGACTGAAAAAATTAATATTTTTGGTTAAAATGAATTGAAGAAACATTGTTTGTTAACTTATGTCAAGAATGACAAACGGGATGCATAACAGAATGTGTTGACTCTCACCTTGACTGTTTGCATCCCTTTTGTGTTAACAACTGTTTTGGCTCTGTCATTAATGGCAGCTGACCCTTCATTTTTTTGGCTATCAGTCATTTATGCTCATGGACTGTCATTGGGCAGTTATTACTGCAGCTAAAGTATTCTTGATGGTGAACATAGTATTGTAGATAGCGAGATATGGGTCATTCCACCATTTTTACATGGAAAGGATTTCTCAGTTGCCATCAAGTACCTAAATTAACGAGAAGGAAGTGAATTTACCGTCCTCTAAAATCCTTGCCAGATAGCATTATGATTTGTTGAAAGATGTGAAGAATCAAAGCCTCTTGGACGTTCTGTTAATGAAACTGTGGTGTAACATAGCAGCTAGAAAATGAAGTGAAAAGAAAATAGAAGACTTTTTCAAACAAAATTAGTATTGTGTATGTAGTTAAAGGTATTGTATGCACTATGGAACTTTTTTGTAAATATGTACAGTAGCTTGCGATTATTTAATATTTTGTTAACATTGTATTTATGTGTATTGTCTTCACTTACTTTCACCTAAAACTTCAAAAAACGTTTCTTAATCCTTAAAACTTACATTTTTGTTTTATCCAAAATTTTGGTTATCCAAAACCACTGTTTTGTTCCAGCTAACAGAGCTTCTACTGTAGTTCATGTTAAGAAATATAAAATATATACCAGGAATATCTGAACAGCTTGGAAGTGATGTTCTTTGCTATTTAATATGCATTTATGTGCGGTACTGGGAAAGATTTTAGTATGTGTGACAGAAAGACGCGGTACTACCAGGTCTTCAAGGATTCTTATAAAACAGAGTTCTCTTTTATTTTAAAATTAGATACAGGTCTAAAATTTGCTTTCTGATCATTTCATTGGAAGTAGGGAAGATGTTAGTGTTAAGAAGCAGAAACTTCCAGAAGGAAGGGATGAGGCAAGAAAATATGAAGGGCAGTGCAATGAGGATTCCTATAATTTCCAGATAGAGCATCCCCAGATGCCCCTTCAATGCGGAGGGACAGGTTTGGACAGAAGTTTCCTGCTGGGGAAGAAAACGTTTTCTCCTTAGGGAGATGTAGGGAAATTGTGTCATAAAAGGAAATCTTTTCTAACACTTGACGCAGGTAACTCTTTCAGCCCCACGTTTAGGCGCAATATGATGCAGCCACACTACGCCTCCAACACTGAAGCACTACCTTTGCCTCACGGTTGCTGCTTGTCTCCTCCCAGTTGGTTCTTCTTTTGCCACGGCTGCTCCAGCATGAAACCTTAACCTCAGGGTATGCGTGGGTGTGAACAGAGAAACACACAAACGCTGTCTTGGAACACTTTTATTCACTATTTAAAATAATACTGCGGTTTGCCGATCACTATTAAATGCATACGAAGTTACTTTGTCTTTACCAAGACCGAAGAATTATTAACTACGGCTAAGTGTTCTACCCTCTAGCATGTTCGCCGCCAATGTTCACAACTCGACGAGAATGGCGTCCCGTCCTCGGCAGGCACTCAGGACAGACTGAATTTACCCACGCTGATACAAGGAAAACCAAGCTAAACTTCTAACTTCCCCTCTCTCCCCTTAAACATTCTCCTCAAACTTAGCGTCATGAAGCTAGAGTGGCCTTCAACAGGCTCAGTGCAGCTGTACTCGGCTGGTACCAGGAAAAACTTGCTTCAATGGTATTTACACTTTCTACCTGAGGCTGGTGCCTAATTAACAAAACCGGGCATGTCTTGTCTTTCTGTCGCTTTTACAGTCAACAATTTTCACAATGCTTCTCCTTTTTATACATACACTGATTTTAAATATATGATTACTTATTTTTATATCACTATCCTTCTCAGATTATTATGATAATTATTGCCTTTATAATTTCGGCTTCACACTTTTATTTGATTGATTAGACATTTGAGAACATGTTCCCAGGGTGTTTTGTTTGTTTTCCACCTCTAAGTTCATTTAATAATTTAAATACAATGGCAGTGCAAATGTGTCATACCCCTTTTTGAGATACTGTGTTTTTGCTTTATGAGTTTATATGGTTATTTATTCCACTAAAATTGTAAACTCTTATAAATATAATAAGTAGCTTGTTACAAGTAAACCCGAAAATCACCATTTAGAATTCAGTATTAGTTTTAAAAAATTAAGTTTAGTAATAATGTTTTGAAAATTTAGAAAACTGGGTTCATCTACCTGTACTGTCAGCATCCAAGAATGCCGTACCACCAATTATTTAACCTGGGCCCAACCCATCCAAATCCACAGGTGAAATAAAGCACCTGATGCATCTAGCCAAACCCTACAAACAGCCTATATCTAGCCGTGAAATAAATGCTATCTTATAGCAGAGAGCAGTGCCTTGCAGTTTTCCACCACTGTATATATAATTCACCTAGAGCAAAATCAGTCCATGAGGGTTGCCAGTTATAATCACATTAAAAATATGCTGCTGCTTTCAAAGGGTAAATAAATATGCTTTAGGTTAGCATACACTAATGCAATTAAAATATTTGGTGTAACAAAGTCAGGTATTAAAACAATTGTAACACAGAACAAAAATACAGTGATAGGTGTAACTCTGCCATTTATTTATTATAATAAAACCATTCTAGCTAAATAAAACAATGATTGCATCTGCTAACTTGAATGTCACAGCATGGACTAGGTGACATTTCTTGGTGCAAATACTTGCAGGCCAAGGCTAAAGGCACTTTCTATTAATGAATGCTACTTCTCATGAAATTACATCAATTACCAAACTTAAAAAAAGTTAATCTTCATCACTGTTTTCTAGAAAATGACATTTTTCCACAAATAGTTTACCTTTTCTGTGAAACTACGTAATTTAGAGCAGTGAAACTTGGAATTAGCTTGTAAAAATGTAGAATAAACAGTCCTATGCAGCCATTTTAATAGTATTTATGATTATGCATACCAATGAATTACAGGGAGTTCCTTTAAACCAAAACAGTAAATTTTGCATTAAACAAACTAGTGGCTTAATCCAAGTTTTGCTGCACTAATTTCATCACCACTGCATATGGAATGTTACCACAAAGTCTTATTACAATTGAATTCTCAGGGAAAATACAATAAGGGAATTTTAATTCTCTCTCTCCCTCCCTCCCTCTCTCCCTCTCTCTCTCTCACAACATGAACAGTTATTGCATTAAATGTTGATGCTGAGTTTCATTACAGTATGTTAAAAAGTAGGGAAGTTAAAGCTAATTGTGTGTAACTATGCATTTTAGCATGTCCCATCTTAAAGCTCATCAACTGCATGCACCACATAGCACCACTCACTGTGCCCAGTCACTGCAGCCATTGAAAGAAAATTAAATGAGAGGAAAAGAGGTACAGGAAAATGCATGGACCTGTAAAAATTCATTGAGCATTCATCTACCAACCAAGAAAAGGCAAGAAAAACCCCAAAGTCAGTGTGGAACTGAACCCATGACCACCTGAATACATCCTCAGATGCTACTGCTGAAGCCATCCTGCATGGTGTGGAAAATAATAAATGGGCAATATTAGCTTGTTTTTGTTGGTCAGATGGAATGTTAAAATATGATGAAATGTCATAAATTATTTTGGCAATTTTATCTTCTGCTGCAGCCTCAAACAACCATGTGCCATGATGTAGGATAATATCAGTGCACATCACCTCCACATTAATAGTTTAGTCAGTTTTGTGAATAGTGCTGTCTTAAGGGGACTGGGTAGTGATTTAAATGTGCAGATATCCTTACAAAATATATATGTTGTTGTTTTTGATCTAATGTGCAGGATTTTGATCCATCAATTTTTCCCTTGCTAGCCAATATAAATTGTTTATCTTCCCATCTGGTACAGCTTTCCTAAATTCTGAGCATTCTAATAGGTGTTCTCCATTTAAAATCTCGTCAGCATTGCAAATTTTACATGCTTTGTCATTCATAAAACCAAATCTATGTAGATGTTCAGCCAGACAGCCATGTCTAGTGGCTAATCTGAAGTGAGCAATGGCTTCTTTCCATGGGACATTTTTTATTTTTTGTACTATTACTTTTATGTTGGAGTAATTTTTGTTAGTAATTTCCTTTTTAATATTATATTGTTATTCTTGTTCTATATTAATTTACTCCACAAGACTTTATAGGTTTTGAATATAACACTGCACCCTTTTTGGCCAGAAAGTCTGCTGTCTCGTAACCATTCACTCCCACGGGTGCTGATATCCACAGTAATATTATCTGTTGAAATTTTGTTTGTAGTAATCTATAATAAGATCTCACATCCTTAATATTATAAGATTCATCTGGACTATCATATCGTTCTATTGCTTAAATGGCAGAAACTGAATCTGTGAGAACAACTACTTTATATTCTTTTATATCAGTCCTGTAGTATATCTGTTCTAATGCTCGTTGTATTGCAACAGCTTCACCATCAAAATTTGTGGATTGTCTGGCCAATGCAAAATAATGTGAAAAGTATTTACAGTATATACCACCTCCCACATTATTTCTCAATTTATCTGCAGAACCATCTGTATAAACTCTAAGCCACTCTGTTTCTGGGAATTGATTATGTAGATGTTCAAGTGGTGAGTCTTCTTGTTTATTTAGTTGTTCTATCAGCTCTTCATTTGTTACTATCTTGATAAAATCCATTGGATTAGTTCTAGGAGGATGAGGAGTGCATTTTTCTGATAAATTTAGGTAATTATAATTCTTCTCTAAAAAGGATTTGTTTGTAATCTGTGTTTTTAGATTGTATTCTCTAGGTAGTTGTTGAAACCATTGATGTTTACATGGGCTTGCTTTTAATTTTACATATAATTGAGCTTGTATTTTAATGTTGGCTTTCATTGGGTTATTATTTGTTCCAGCATGAAATGCACAAACTGGCGTTGTTTTCACTGCTCCTCTTATAATCTTAAACACTGATTTTGGCATTTCTCAATCATATTAATTTTATCGTCGGTTGCAGTTAATAGTAATTCACATCCATGCTTTAATACTGGTTTTATGTAGCTGTTGTATGTTTTATTTAAAACTGCTATTGAACTGCCCCATTTAGATCCTGCTAATCTCTTCAATATGTTACTTCTTTTAGTAGTCTTTTGCGTGACATTTTGTACATGGGATAAAGTAGTCTGCCTCCTCGTGGTCTCCCCTGGGTAACACTAAATAGGCTACAACACTGTGCAGAAGTCAGCTAATATAATGCACCAATATAGGAAGAGAGAACAGAAAACAGTACTTTTTAGTAACCTAGAACGCCGGTGAATTTACAAAATATATATATAATTTTAAAGATTTCTTCTATTTTTTAAGAGAGGAGGAAGAATTATATTTTGGTAGACTGAATTTAATTATGGGGGAAGACACAAAGAGTAATATAAATGTATTATTACAAAGGAAAAAGTCAGAGGAAGTAACTGGGAGATTGGAGTGGATAGTTAAAAGAGCAGGATGTAAAATGAAACAAAGGAAGGAGTGGCAAATGGAAAGAAAGGGATGGTTGGATGAGGAATGTATTAAAGCTAAGAGGAGAGTGGAACTGGAATTGAAGAGGTGGAAGCTACAAGAGAATGAGGATTCAAGGAAAAATTATTTAACAGTGAAATGGAGTTATAGATGTTGAATTGAAGTAAAAAAGAAAGGATGGGGTGGGAGGTTAAGTAAGAATTTGCTTGAAGCAGTAAATAAAAATGATAACTATAGAGTATGGCAAATAATCCGAGGAATGTATAATAGGAATAAAAGAGGGAAAGTTATTGCGCCAGAAATATGGTGTAATTACTTTAGAAACCTATTAGGAATGCACACCAAATTAACAAACCTAATCCCATTAGCTTTAGATATAGAATACATAGATAGCCTAGATAAGAAAAATATCGGTAATGGAAGTTTAGGAGGAAACTAAAAGGTTTAAAAACAATAAAGCATCAGGGATTGATGGCCTACCAGGGGAATTTTGGAAAAATGGATAGAGAATGGAGTTAAGACTGAAATACTGGCTAAACTGATGAATATTATATTTGAAGGAGGAAAGGTATAACTGGCGCAAAACTTCTGGAATCATGACCTTGATTGCCACCCCAGCTGCCGAGCCTAGGAATGGTTTATGTTTAGCTTAATCAACGAAAGTGATATAATACCTTTGCTTACTCACAGTGCGTAACACATACAGTCTGCATAGAAAGTTACTGCATCTTGTAATTTCAAAGAGATCAGCACGTAAATAGTGCTTATTTTATATTTGTGATATTTATAACCATGGCTCCTACGTTTTCAAAGTTAAATGGTAAGGTATTACGTATTCAAAGCAGGGAAATAATTGCAAATGTCCCCGACTTCATGAAGCAAGAAGCAGAGATGAAGAAAGAAAATATAGATTTACCCGAGTTCCACTAAAGCCTTAAGAGAGTGAAAGAAAGAGTAACCAAAGCAACTGTTGTTTCACTGAGTTCTATTTCCAGATTTCTCAAAGATAAGAAAAACCATATGGATGAAAGAGTACCATTTGACACACCTGTGAAGAAACATAAGGTCCCTAAACATATTACAAAAATAGACGATTTCGACAAATGCGTCATTCGGTGCACGATTCACAATTTCTATGTGGAAGAAAAAACTGTGCCAACAATAAGCAGATTGCTCATCAATCTGAAAGATGTCATAAATGTTCAAGGTGGTGCTACAAGTCTCAAATTCCGGTATGAATCTGAATTTTGCAGTCTGATACTAACTTTCCAAATGACTATAATTTTATATGTACTTATATCAGCATAAATTTTCAAAATGCTGCTACAAATCTCAGAAAAATTATAAAAGATTTAGGGTTTAAGTGGAAGAAAACGAAACCAAATAGAGTTCTAATAGAAAAGCACGACATACGATCTCAGCTCTATAGTGTATGAAGATGAGTTGTACATACACAGCAGTCATACATCTAAAAGTTGAAGTGACGATAGTGAATTAGGTTTTCAGACACCTGTTGCAAAAGGACAAATACTTATTATCGTTCATGCTGTTCGTTCCAAATGCCCTTCTTTTACAAGTCGAAACAAAAAACAGGAGATTTTCATCAAGAAATGAATACAGAAAATTACATGAAGTGGATCAACACCATGTTGATACCTAATATGCCTGCTGGGTCTATTCTGGTTATTGACAATGCTTCACAATGTGGTAACACTCAAATTGACAAACAATCTACCTCAAATTCCTTGAAAGAAGAAATAAAAACCTGGTTGCTTAGGCATAATATAACTTTTGATGAAAGCATGAGTAAAACAAATATAACTTAGTTAAAGCCAGCAAATCCCTTCATAAGTCATAACTCATAATACTTGGCCAGATATTAATACAACATCGCCATAATGTACTTAGACTGCCACCGTATCACCCAGATCTAAACCCAATCGAATTAATCTGGGCTGATGTCAAAAACTGGGTGGCCTGCAGAAATATCACTTTTAAACTAAAAGATGTGGAGCAGTTATGTCGCCAGCGATTTGCAGAAATTGGAAGGCCAGAATGGGAAAATGTATATCGACATGTTGAATAAATTGAGAATCATTATTTCAAAAAATACGGAATTGCAGAAAATCAATTAGAAAAAATTCTCATACAGGATAATGGTGCAGAAAGTAGTGACAGCAGTGATGGCGGCAATGATGTGAGTGATTCCGCAGAAGAGGAAGGGCTGTCAGGTGTGGAAGAACTGGAGGCAGATGGTTGACAGTGTTTTTATATTAAGGGCATTTTACAGCGGTGGATTTAAATATACTGTATATAACTATAAGTTTATCGTGTAGTGCAGTGCATAACCAGTGTGCGGATATTTGACAATGACTGTCCCACGCAATCCCACAGCATGCAGACGACCGGTCACCTCTTGATCTGGTATGTAACTCGCTTCATAGCTGTCATTAAGATTTTCACGTGTCTAGAACTGTTGCGCCAGTTATAGCACATAACTGGAGGGCAAGTATAATCGATTTATAAAGGGAAAGGAAGGGCAAAGATCCAATTAATTATAGGGGTATTAGTTTACTGTCAGTCTTAGGAAATATCTATTCAGGAATTTTAGCAACTAGATTGCAGAAATGGGCAGAGGAAGAAAATAAATTATCAACATTTCAGAGGATATTCAGAAAAGGTAGGAGAACAGTGGACAATATTTTCATTATAAAATCAATTATAGATAAATACTTAAGCATTAAAAGAGGTAGGGTATGTATGACATTTATTGACTTAGAGAAGGCATTTGATACTATATATAGAGAGGCACTATGGATTAAACTGAGAAGTAAGGGACTAAGCTTAAAATTCATTAGAGCAATACAGAATATATATGAATAATAAGTTTTATATTAGGCTGAATGGTGATGAAATTATGGGAAAAATTGGTAGTAATATGGGGTTAAGGTAAGGTTGCAAACTTAGCCATATACTGTTTAACTTATTTATTGACAATATCTTGGAAGAATTGAATAAGGATAGCTTATATTTACCCACAGTAAATAATAGAGAAATTCCAGGACTACTTTTTGCAGATGATTTAGTGGTAGGTTCTATTTCAGTAGGAGGTCTAACAAAAGTGTTACGTATCATATTGTCGTAGCCTCTAATCAAATGCTCAATGGGAGGTAGGCGACTCGCTTGAAGGTACCAGAAAATTAACAAATTGTAATAAGGCGAGGCTACGACTAGGGACGGAGCTAAAGTGAAAGTGCAGAAATATTATTGAATACTGGCAAAAGGACACTTACATGGTTCAAAATAGGTAGAAGGAGCTTTACACTATCATAAATAAGACAATAAAGATCTGGATGGCAAAGGCTTTATTAGATAAAACTTGCTACTTTACCCCATCTCCTTAGTTCCATGCCTGTCGGGCGAGGCTGCCATTCAGTCCTGCATGGAGAGAGCGTAACACACATCTGGTCCGGTTGGCTTCTACTCACTGACTCTCCCAGCCCAAACACACCACAACAGCGTGGGGACGCCATCTAAACTACCCCTACCTAAATTGCTACCCCCACCTAAACTACAACCGCCATCTCCAATCCAGGTGACCAAAGAGACGTATGCGCTACAATGCCTGCATACGCCACATCTCCCCCTGGCCACCTAGATTGACGCCCTCGTCGACACAAGGCGAATTTTGTTTATGAGAAAAAAGACAAAGAAGGAGAAAAAATTACAAAACAGAATAAAACATGACATACAAAAAGGTGAGATAAATAAACAAGCAGTATCTGTGAACATATATGGAGCACCCAAATGAAGAAACGAAAAGCAATGCTAATTGGCATGTTTATGAGTCTCGAGTGTCGGCGGATTATTTTTCTTCAGATCACTTATGCTCGAGTACCCCGCACACGCGCACACACCATGCTGCCACTGTCACATGCACACTACACTGCACCTGGATGGATGTTCCGACGTAACTGTTTGTGGGTGGGATTTCCAGATCACTCACAACGACAAATTGTTTTTCAGCTGTAGTCTTTTGGATGCTCCAGGTCGCTGAAGATGAGGAAGGGGTGGGCAATCGCTGGCTTGGACTGCCCCCCAAAATAGTGGCTCCTTATGCCACTGCAGTGTAGTGGCTGCACGAGAGCTCTCCTGTGGTGTCTCTGGAACCTCTGGCGTGACAGGTGGTGGTACTCTTCTTATACACTCGAACTCCGCAATCAGCAAAGTGACTACAACAGAAACCATAGAACGGTAGAAATGGTGCTCCAAAAGATCATCACACATAAAGAAGTAGTATGTCATTTACAATAAAAGATTTAAAAATGTCAAGAAGGTTTACAATCAATGAATTCTTTTAAGATGGGGCAAAGAGAGAGAAAGAAAATGACATGTTAACATAAAAACTGAATTTTACAGGGGGTTACCATCCAAAATTTAACACAAAATGCTTTAGAATCCAAATACAAAATCACAAAAGGACCAGAATACATAAACATTACATCAGTGACATTCATTGTTGACATACAATAACATAACACAAATATAGAAACTTATTTGGGATCCCAATATTATTTAATGACCAGCTGGTACCACTAATGAAAAGAAAATAAGTGCACTTACAATACATTCATACATGACAATGAAATGGAATCATTCATACTGACCATGGCCCAAATTATACACAATACTCACTTAACTAACTACTCAAAACTACTGTATGCATTACTACAGACTTCAAAAATAAATCCACAGTACATACTCAAACAGTACACAAACTACACCTCATTACATTCTTTCAACTACAATACTCATACTTTACTGTCAAATATATATAGTCTCCTCTACATTACTATCTTATTCATCTCATTATTATCCTCATCATCTCAATCATCATCATCATTATCTTAGCTTTGAACTTTCTCATAAACAGTAATTACTGAGAAAATAAACATCCTCACTGACGTGTCTCATTCAACATGCTGCAAAGTCAAAAAAATACCTGATATAGGCATAAACTTAAAGCAATCACATTAAGATTTCAGGAATGATACAAATAACATGACATTATACTGTTGCATCCACATCCTCCGAATCAAAATTAAGCTCGAAAATAGATGGTATTAAAACTCGCTATATAAGATGGTACTAAACTTGTTGCATAAACACAAAAAAAATTATTCTCATTGCATCCACTTCAATACATTTACTCTCTCGTGTGAATACATCACACACGCTATACTGGGCACGTTACAGCAACACCAATAAGCAAAATCTCTCAAATCATCACATCAAATCGAATTTCCAGGTACATGTAGCCCTCCTGAAAAATCAAAACATTTACACTCCAACTATCGGGGTTACTCTTTGGCACTTCCACCGAAGCTGACATCATCTCATCTCATTTTTCACTTTACCACCATCGGGGTTACTCTTAGGCACTTCCACCGAGGCAAATATCACATATACTTCTCATCTCTCACACTACACCGTCAGGGTTACTCTTACGCACTTCCACCAAGGCAAATATCACATATACCACTCACACAACCTCAAAAACATACACACACACTATTCATGCAACAATCCTCTGCAAATAAAAGATCACAGCATCATAATGAAACCCAAACCAAACCAAATCAAATGCAACAGAAAAAAAATCACATCATTACTCAAAAACAATACTGTCATAGAACATTCCTGAAAATCAAAGCTTAATTAAGCACACGGTACACATCAAACACATTCCTGCAGCATAACATAACAAAACAAATGATTTGCAATGTCCAAAACATAATTCAAAGTTTTAGTTACACCAAATAATAATAAACTTTCAATTTAGCAGAGACATACATAGCACACATTATTCCTGAAACGCAAAGCTTAATTAAGCATCAGTCAGTGAAACAATAAAAATTTAGCATACCTGTGTGAGTTGGGAAACTGTTTCATTCGTCCAAACTTTAGCACACACAATGTACACATACTTACAGGTTATGTTTTTTCTTTTTACCACAAAAATTCCAGTGCAATTTTCCAAAATCTGGTAACACACATATAGCTGATCCATCAACATCCACGTCGTACTGGTCCATATTAGAGGCACATTAAACCTAATTAGGTGAAGATACTGGCAAGGTTGGTAGTAGCTCCTGAAACTTTTACTTAAATGAGTCATTTTGAAACATTTTCCCCCAAAAATATGCATTGCGTAACTAGATAAACCAAACATGGCAACGGTGAAGCAAAATTATCATCATTATGATTACCACTATGCGTACCGCGAGTGTACAATGCACAAATATAAATTTTCAATGTATATACTCTTGACTTCTTTCGTTTTATTATTTTAAATATTTCAAACAGATGCACCACACTTTTTATACACATGCAAGTTTAAACACACAACACGTAAAATATTTGCTGCACTTTCGAGTTGTTAACACTTACAATATGACGCAACCAATAGCACAATGTTACGTAGATCAGCTAACACACGCAACTATATTATCAAAGTTACAAATATCGCCCAATTTTTCCACAATTCACAAAAATAGATACTTTAAAATGACCAGCACGAATGATTTACCATAGTAACAGAATTTAGTAGAAGTGAAGCCAAGGTAAGGGGAAAATGGAGCCAGGAGTTTTAGGGTCACGCCACCGACAGACAATGGAAAAAATATAAAAATGAACTTAAAATTGGAATTTAGACACAGGACTTTCAGAAAACAATGCAATAAGAATTTAGAATACAGAAACCACAAATTATACCACCGAAACCCTTACCCTTAAGCCAAGAAACAGATTTACATTTTTAACAACCACGTGGAGGACCAAAACCGTTATATTTTACAGAAAAAAAAATTTTTTGCACTTAAAAACCTCAGAAAAATTACATTATGCCAGCCAAAATACTCGGCGCCTCACGCCAATATGTCGTAGCCTCTAATCAAATGCTCAATGGGAGGTAGGCGACTCGCTTGAAGGTACCAGAAAATTAACAAATTGTAATAAGGCGAGGCTACGACTAGGGACGCAGCTAAAGTGAAAGTGCAGAAATATTATTGAATACTGGCAAAAGGACGCTTACATGGTTCAAAATAGGTAGAAGGAGCTTTACACTATCATAAATAAGACAATAAAGATCTGGATGGCAAAGGCTTTATTAGATAAAACTTGCTACTTTACCCCATCTCCTTAGTTCCATGCCTGTCGGGCGAGGCCGCCATTCAGTCCTGCATGGAGAGAGCGTAACACACGTCTGGTCTGGTTGGCTTCTACTCACTGACTCTCCCAGCCCAAACACACCACAACAGCGTGGGGATGCCATCTAAACTACCCCCACCTAAACTGCTACCCCCACCTAAACTACAACCGCCATCTCCAATCTAGGTGACCAAAGAGACGTATGCGCGACAATGCCTGCATACGCCACAAATGTGTCAGAAATGCGGTATAAGAATAAATTTTAAAAAATCAAAGATAATGGTATTTAAAAAGGGCTATAATTGAAGAAGGAGGAAAAGTGGTATGTGGAAGGGGAAGAGTTGCAAATAGTAAACAAGTTTGATTATTTGGGAGTAAGAATAAGCAGTAATGGGAGATGGAATGATCACAAGATAAGTGCCTTAGCTAAGGGAAGATTAGCAATGACTGCTATAAGAATATGCTTAAAGAAAATACCAGATATGCAAATTAAATGGTTGGAAAGGGTTTACAAAGCTGTAGTTGAAGCAAACATGGTCTATGGATCAGAGATTTGGGGAAGTGACAAAGGATGGGAGATGATTGATAAAGTACATAGATCGCTCTGTAAATGTATGTTGGGTTTACCTATTTCATCACCTAATGGAGTAGCAATGTTGGAGTTGGGAAGAGTAGGTAGCAAGGGCATGATAGTAGAAAGGATACTTACATATTAGCATAGATTGAAATCATTGGACGAGCATAATATCTTGAGGCAATGTTTAATAATCCAAGAAAAATCTAGTGATGGGATGAACTGGATTCAAGGAATAAGGAGAATTCTACAGGAAATAGGAATGGGTAACTTATGGGATGAGAGAGAGAGAGGTTAGTTAAAGGTTTCTGGAAAGAAGTGAGGAACAGAGTGGAATATGTAGAGAAACAAGAATTATTTCGAAGTCTGGAAGGAAAGAAAAGTTTTAAACTATATAGACAATTAAAGGTGGATTGGGGAAGGGAGAAGTACAAGGATGTAGGTAATAGGTTAGTGAGAGAAGGGTGGGCCTGGTCTAGATTAAGTGCACATAGGCTAAGGGGAGATAGGAAGGGAGCAAATTTGGATAGATGTCCTCTTTGTGGAGAGGCAGATAATGATTTGCATTATATAATTGTATGTGAATAAACTAAGTTGTGGAGAGATCAGTTCTTACCTAAAGAATGGGAGAGTGTTAACAAAGAAGTATTAAAAGTTAGGATAATGAAAATACAAAAGGAGAGGGATATAAAAAGAATACGAGAATATATGGGGAGAGTAAGAGAAAAATGGTTGAGAAAAATAAAGTAATATTAATTTGTTATGACCCACCATGCATAAATAACCACAGTGTTAAAATGCATGATGGGCTAAAGAAAACAAATAGCACTCAAAGTAACGTATTAAAAATTGTAAGATTTTTGTATAGCATTATGAAAATAAATACATACATACAATACATACAAGAAACAGAAAATAAATTTTTTGAGCCCAAAGTGAACTTGAAGTCCACAATCTGCATGTGTATCTGCTAGTTAAATCTTCTGCTTAAAAAAGCTTAGTGAACATGCTTTATTCTTATTTCAGTGTTATGGTTTATATTACATGTAATTTTTGTATGTTTACTGCACTGAACATTTTGTGCATTCTAAATTTCATGTCATCACAAAATTATTAGGCTTTGCTGGACGAGGAAAAGTTTTACTGGTTTCAATTTCAGGAAGTTGGCAAGTATGCTGGTGAATAACAAACTAACGTGAAATGATACGAAGACCTGATTAGTTTTAATGTGAATATTCTTTATTTTGCTAAACAGATCAAGAGTTTTTTTGTTTAAAATGTCAAATTTCTTCAACATATACAGTTTTGCAACTAACCATCTTGCTAACTTATATGTGTGCATATCTATATTGTTAATGGCTGGCCTCATACTATCATCATCCGTATTAATTTTTGACAAAGAGTCTAATTTTGGCAAGATAAGGAATGGTGCTGCTCTCTTAGAATTTTGGTTGTCAATACACGTCTTAACAATTTTATTTATTTATTTAGTTTTTTTTTTGCTTTCCTTGTTCATTTTTATAAAGCAGTGTACTGGTCAACCTACATAATCATCATAGTCCATAATCACAATTTTGTATCCCTTATCTGTTTTTTAGTACACTACCAGGCTTTTTTGAGTTGATGATATGTTTTACGCTTCCTTGATTTATTCCAGTGGTTTGCTCTAAAACTTTCTGTCATTTCCTTTTCTCCAACTTCTTTTCAATAGGTTCTTTTCTTTTTATAGCCTATGATACATGATTTCAACTTTAGTGATACATTCATCTAAATTGTGGGCATTACTAACACAAGTTTATAATCCCTGATTTAAAAAATTGATCTCTTTCTAGAAAAAGAGTATGTCAATAAGTTAACTACATTATTCTGCAGCATTGTTTATTTATCAGCATATTTTGTTTGTTTGTATGTTATTATTCTGGTCTTTTATTTTGTAGGTTAGTGGTTTTGGTTTCCTTACTTCTTTTTCTATTTTTTTCTTTTATTTCCCAATTTTATTTTTCACATCTTTGTTCTGTTTGTGGTACATGTTAGATTACAGGCTTTTCCAGAATGTTTTCTAAGTATGCTCCTACATCCTGTATAAATTATGTAATTATGAATCAATTTTTTCTGTTTTAACATAATTATCCTCTTTTTTCCAACATATTACTTTGTTCCCTTAATTCTTTTTCGTGTTTGCTACTACCATCACATTTCATTATTTTTCTCGGTAATGCAGGTGGAAGTTGCTCCTCTTGCAAATGGTAAGACATTTTATATTAACTGTAGTGTACTTTTTATATGAAATTTAATGAATGACATGTCTTTCTTGTCTTTATAAATCTCAATGTTAAAAGGAGGAATGATATCTCTTACCTCCATCACCATCACCTTGGTGTAAGTTAAGCCAGTCTTAACTTTACTTCTTTGAGTTGTTACCACGCAATCACAAATAATATGAAGTAATAAAATATGGAGCTTAATCATATTTTAAGTAACAGCCAATCAATGTAAAAACATTGTTTTGCTCCCCCATATACAATATAATTTCATACTATATCATCAGTTTTGGATGGTAGTCTCGAAACATGTATTACTAAAGCTTTTCTTTTCCACCTATATTTAGATTTTGACAATGTTCTCGCCATCATAACAAAGAATTTCATAGAGATGCAATAAAACTACTAAATCTACAGGATATATAAATTAAATTCTCCATCAAAGTGGAAAAGGAAAGTTGGCAACATTTTCAGATTTGAAAATCATCAAAAAAGAGAATAAGCCTAGAGTTCAGTATTTACAGGAAACTTACTCATGAGGATAACTAAATTAAGAAAAGTAAGTACTTCCCAAAATGTCATCAATTTGTAATATTTCATAGTTTAACCCACAGATTGGTCCATATACCACGCTAAGAAACTCAGAATATGACAAAGAGTACAAGTATCAATAGGAAGTTGCCACCTTGAGTGGTTTTAAAACTAATTTCATTCATAGGATGATCAAAAAGCATAAGAAAATAGGAAGAAGTTAAAGATACTAGTACATTGGAGAATATAACAAAAAAGTACACATAAAAATAGAGCAGGTTTACAATCTGCTGCAATCTGTTTTAAACTTTGCCAGAATTGAAGATCACAATATTAGTCTTGCACTACAAAATCAATGCAGCATGAGGAATTTACTGAACCATTCACTAAAACATGGATTTCCAAGTACCAAATCAATGGAGATATATCAGTTGGATTGTCAAGATTGCCAGAGAATATACAGGTGTTAATGAACTACATCAAAATAATTTCAGAGAGTGTAGAGATGTCTTCTCTATGCAGTTTTAGACAGACAATGTATCGTCCATGGCAAAACATAACTCAATTTTATGGTGTTAAATATTTTTGCTGATAAGTCGGTGTTAAAGTCAAGCCAGGTAAAAAATTGGTTTACTTTGTCTTTAAAGCCACATTGCAAGCATAGAAATGTTGATTTTCAGCAACCCATTATCAGCACTTTCAAGATTTAGTGCCATAAAAATCTCACAAATCTCAATCTAATCATCTAACATTGCAATACTGAGCATTAAGTACCTTCTCGCTTTACATAGCCTGCTCTAGAGGCAGCTTTTTATTTTCATGTGGCATAATGCATAACACACCACAGCAGTTAAAGAGCATCCACAATTTAAAAAAAAATAAAAAACTCAAACTAATGAAAAGCTGATGTTCCGCAGGTCATGGGTTTGATTCTTGTCACGCAGTTAATTTGAATTTATTTAATTTTTTTTTCCTCTGAAGTAGTGTCGTGATACACTTGTACTCAAGGACATGATTCTGATTACTTACTGCAATAACCAATAATATCTTTTCCTTGTTTAGGTTAGCTGTTGTTTGTAAGCTAAGAATAGTCTCCGAGGCCACATGCAGAGCATTTACGTCTTCTCTGAACTGCAGATATGCATCTTATTTGTGGTGAAGAAAGAAATAATGGTTTAGCAGCTACAGCCCTGTACAGGAAAAGATATCCTGATAAGAAACCAGCCACATCATTCCACTTTCCAGTCCATTTATAGGCATTTGCGAGAGTGTGGAGCCTTCAAGGTAAATAGTGAAAATACAGATAGGAGATGAGATCGACACACAGTACACTATGAAGAAAATATTCTGCATAGAATTGCAGGAAAGCTGTTATCAAACGTTATCTGGGCACTAACCATGTTAGCAAAATTGAAGTTGAGTTTCTGTTTCTGGACACTCTTTAACTAATATGGCTCTTAGCATCCCATTCTATATTGGGCATGAAAGACCAGAAATTTTGCTCTGATTCCTCTATCAGGATTGAGATTATTTTACGTGCCATAAACCTATGGCATGAACCACCAGCTTTACTTCCCTTCCAAAGGAAGTCATGCTAAGGATTTTTATGCCAGAGAAAATCCATTGCCCACCACTGGGTTCAAACCTGCGACCTTGGGAACTAGAGGCTAGCATGGTACCCCTATACCATGGAGGACAACACCATGTTAGCATGTGGCAAGCTGTAAACAAAGAACAACTTCCTCCCTTTCATCATCAAAAGGTGAAAGCCCTAAGTCTGGCAGACTTTGGCCCTTGTGTTCTTTCGTAATTAGGCAGCTACTGCAGCAGCAGCCAGAATTTTCATTGGTATTGTTCACTGATGAGGCTATGATAAACAAGTATGGATAGTTTTAAACTCAAGAAAGAGCCTTGTGTGGGACTGTGTCAATCCACACGCTGTTGTGCACCTCAGGAACTAGAGGCTAGCATGTATCCCTATACCACGGAGGACAACACCATGTTAGCAAGTGGCAACCTGTAAACAAAGAACAACTTCATCCCTTTCATCATCAAAAGGTGAAAGCCCTAAGTCTGGCAGACTTTGGCCCTTGTGTACTTTTGTAATTGAGCTTTGCTGCTGCTGCTGCTACTACTTATTGGTGTTGTTCACTGATGAGGCTATGATAAACAGGTCTGGACTAGTTTTAAACTCGAGAAAGAGCCTTATGTGGGACTATGTCAATCCACACGCTGTTGTGGACATTATCTGTGAACTTGTGGGCTGGAATTATTTCAGGTCATGTCATTGGCCCATATGTGCTTCCCCATCAGATAAATGGGCATGTTTATCATTTGTTGTGGAATGTTTTACCCATACTTCCAGATATGCCTATGCATATTGTAACAATTGGCCACTTCAAATTGCTACTGAAGAATTTTTTTGTTGCTCAGATGCTTAGCATAATCCAACCTCTTGCTGCTCAGCTTTCAACTGCACTCAGTTTTCTCTCTGACTCAACTCAACTCAACTCTGCTGCCAGCCAGCAGCCCCCTTATATATCCCGTAACAAAGCGTGAATGTTCTTGATGGGGCGGGAGACTTCTCAAACCTGCCACCGGGGAAATTTCCAGAAGAACAGGGAGCGAAAATTAAGAGTTTGTTGCTTGGCCCATTATTGCACGGGCCATTTGTTCTAAACGCCATTATTGAGCGGACCATCTGTTCTTAAAGGTGGCGGCCGTATGCGCTAACGATCAGGCAGCCAGATAAACGGCTCTCACATATTGCGCGACCCACCGGCATCTTCGCGCACGTGGTCACACTGCTCCCTCCACGGGGCTGTCCGGCCCGACCAGTACAGTCGTAATCGATCTAAGTGTACCACCAGCTTTTTCCCACGGGGCAGCTTCTGAACGCGTTAGACTACATTAAGGTATACGGCCGTTGCCATGGTCGTTGAAGCTTGGGGCAACGCCCCATGGTCCGGATAGGGCGATACAACCACACCAGCTCACTCTACTGGAAACCTCGGCTGTTGGCTCGCCGGTTGTAACGGGTCTCGCTCGATGTGTTGATGGACTATCTCATGCAGTCGTGAAGACGGTCCACGAGGTTCTCCACGTAGTCGATTGCCGGCTGTTCTGCTCCAGGGGCCTTCCAAACATCAGGTCGCACATTAGACGCAGCTCCCTGCCGAAGATCAAGCTGGCTAGTGTCAACCCGGTAGTGTCGTGTGTTGATCGGTAGGCTAGTAAAAAAAGCGGCACCCTGACATCCCAGTCCATCTAGTGTTTGGAAATGATCTTCCCAAAGTGCTCTTCTGGAGTCTTGATATACCGCTCAACCATGCCGCATGACTGGTGCGCGTCTTCTGCACTCCAAATCGCTACAATGTTTCCTTCATCAGGTTCGACTCGAAGTTGGTGCTCTGATCGCTGTGTACCTCCAACGATACACCAAAGCGGCAGAATAGTTCTTCCACGAGGCAGTTCGCAATCGTCTAGGTCCCTTGGTTAGGGATGGCGTACACCTCCGGCCACTTGGTGAAGTAATCCATTATTACCAACAGATACTTGTTTCCCCCTGTCGGGCGCAGGGAACGGTCCAGCTGCGTCGATGGCGATGTGTTCGAAGAGTGCTCCCACATTATACTGCTGCTGCGACCCCGGCTGCTGGTCTTTGTGCCGCGACTTGCCGCACCCACAAGACATTGGCGGTGGCACCTCTCAGCGTTTGTCCGTAGCCTCAACGAGTAGTATCTTTGTCGATTGTTCGGTTGGTCCAATATGTGCTCCCGAAGTCTCCGCATGTACTTCCTTCAGGACTTCCGTCACCTTACTCCGAGGGAGTATCAGCTGCTCTCTCTGGGACTTCCCGTCAGGTGACTACCAAACTCTGAACAACATACTTTCTTTGATCTTCAGTGAGTCCATTGGGCCCAGTAGGACTTAAACACACTACTTCTGTGTGCGATGTTTTCCCAGCTTGACCTACCCATTGCCTCTACTTCTCTCAGGAGTGGCCCCAAGTCGGCGTCCGCCAGTTGCTCCCTCCTCAGGCCTGCGCTATTCATTCATCTGCAGGCATCGCCGAAATCCATAGACAGTTGCGATACACTCCTTTTCCTCAACCTTAGTGCAGTGGCCGCATTCCTCTGCGCAGGGTGTTCATGGCATGGCATCGGCATTTGAATGAATCCTTCCTCTCCGATGTTCTGATGTGAAGTCGTACTCTTGGAGCCTCTAGACCCAACAGGCTATCTGGCCCTCTAAGTTCTTGAAGTTCAACAGGTGGGTGAAGGCGGAGCGGTCAGTCCCCATTTGGAATGGCTGACCGTACAGGTACTTATGGAAGTGTTCCAGCGCTTTCACTACTGTCAGGAGGTCCTGCTGAGTAGCGCAGTAGTTCTTTTCCACCTTGGAGGGCGTCTTGCTGTAGTACGCTGATACCCGCTCCTGCCCATCCTGGACCTGGGACAGCACGCCTCCAATTCCGCTGATGTCTGTGTCGACGATAAAATCGCCGTCCGGTTATGGAAAACCTAAGACATGCGCACTACAGAGTGCTGACTTAAGCGCTTGGAACGCGTCCTCACCTCTTCTGTCCACATGGATGGCCGGTGTTTTTCCGTCAGACCAGTGAGAGGCTTCGCGATGTTGGAGAAACCTCTGACGAAACTGCGGTAGTAGCTGCATAGGCCCAAAACTACGCAGCTGTCGTTTGTCCTTTGGACGTGGCCAATCTCTCATAGCCCGAGCCTTCTCCGGTTCCGTAGTCACCCCAGTTGAGACTTTGTGGCCCAAGTAGTTAACCTCCTTATAAAAGAGTTGGCATTTCTTCGCGTTGAGCTTCAGGTTGGCTGCCTGCAGTGTGCAATATTTTAACCAGGTTCTCGAGATATCGAAGGTGTTGCCAGTGACGATTACGTCCAGGTATAGCAGGCAGGCATCGTAAGTCAATTCCCTTATCACGGATTCCGTGAGGCGCTTGAAGGTGACTGGTGCGATGCAGAGGCCAAAGGGCATAACCATGAACTGTCAAAGCCCTTGGCCTATCGAGAATGCGTTCTTCTCGTTGTCTCTGGGATCTAGGGTCACCTGCCAGTATCCCGATTTCAGGCTCACTGTCTAGATGCACTGAGCACCAGCAAGAGTGTCCAGGGTGTCGCCAATCCGGGGTCCTTTCGAGTCAAGCATTCAGCTTGCTAGAGTCCACGCAGAAGCGCAGCTCGCCTTTCTTCACCAGGACTACAGGACCGCAACAACGCTTCTATAATTCCCTGGATCACATGTCCTCCAGCATATTCCGTACCTCCACTTGCTTCGCCAGAGGAACTCGACTTGGTGGTTGCCTGATACGTAGGGCGTCTTCGGTGTCCACGTGATAGAGTACTCGGTCGGAGCGGCCATAATCACTTCCCTTGGCTGAAGACAGATTGATATCGTCTAAATAAAATGCCGCACCCTCTTCAGCTGTGCCGCGGCCAAATGGTCGGCCGCCCTTTTCACGAAATCTTCCAGCTGAAGCCTCAAGTTTTGGGACGGTACTGGCTCGGATCCGTCGCACGGCGATACACTCGCAGGTGTCTCGCACTTCTCCCAACTCCCTTCCGATCTGGATGTCCTAATCGCTATTATACGGGTTCAGCAGCCTCACAGGCACTTCCTTACGGCTAGGAAACAGTGCCCTGGCAAAGCGCAATCCGTTCAGTGGTGTCTTCCGATCCCAAAACCAAGTTCCTTGACCGCTGGCGTTCCAGGCGCAACTTCACTACCATTTGCTCCTTGCGGGCACAACCACATCCTCCGTTAGGATCACACTGCAAATCCCCAGATGTTCGTTGGGGTTCCAGAGCGTCAGCTGGTCTCAACCGAGTCGCAAAACCCTCCTGACGACGTCGACCGTCGCCTCATGGTTCCTGAGGGCATCCAATTCCAATATCACATCCTCGACCACCCTTGCGATTAACACCCAAGGACTCACAATGTTCCGCCCCATGGTCAACTCCAGCAGGGCCTCCTCAGGCAAGATATCGCCTGATGCCGTCATTAGCTGGTAGGACGATTCTGTTTCCTTGACGGCAAGCCCTTAGCCAAGTGTGTCTGATCACGGTCACGGAGCCGTCCGCTACGAGGCTGTCGTCCACTCTTCTGCCCAAGGCACGTAGCGTCACTCGAGGGGGTGGTGATGACGGCCGATGTGCCCCTCGCCTCACTAGTCCTCTTTCGTTTTCCGCTTGTTCGTCGGCTTGGTTTTTCGTGCTCGGCTCGATGTGTGTATTCCCTCACAAGGTGTCCCGGATGGCCACACCCCCAACACACATCACCTGAAGATCTTTGTCGTCGTCTCTGGTTGATCCTCTGTCCCTCGTATCGGATACGCCTGTTCTTCAAGGTGAGCAGCTGTTACCTTGACCACCTCCATTCTCAATGCGACCACCAGTACCTCGTGAATGGTCTTGTAATCGTCGAGCATCAGACGCTGTCGTACTCAGCAAAGGAGTAGAGCTTCCTGGGAAAAGTAACAGGACGCAAGATTCACTAGAGCCTTGTTCACTAATTGTTCAATTGCCAAGGCGAACTCCTAAGCGTCTCCCCTGACTGTTGCAGCCTTGACTTGAGCTGACTACGGTAGGCTACGGCCAAGCGATGGATACCGAAATGGTTTTCGAGGGTCTCCCAGATGTCTCCGATCGTCGCCGATGTCAGGATCGCATTTAAAATTTCTACCGCCCGTCCATGTAGGCTGGGTATCAGCTGTGCGGCTTACTCCCCTGCTGACCATTGATTGTGGGCGGCGAGGGTGGCGAATTGTCGGCGGAAGACTTCGAAGGTTGACGTTCCGTCGTATTTGGGTGGCTTGACGCGCGCAGATGTTATGTCGCGTCCTGGCGTCTCGGCCTTAAGTCCCTGAGTCTCACGTCAAGCATTCCCTTCTTGGCGCTTCCGTCTACTCTTCCTTCCAGGACGTTAAGACGTTCCCCCCAAAGTCCTTCAGGGCGTTAATGTGTTTGCCGAACTCTTCCATGGCCTTCACGCCGGCCAGTTGTTCATCAATTTTGGTTGATAATTCCAGCTTCGTCTTCTCTGTTCCAGACTCCATCTTCTCCATTCGGGATTGTATTTTTTCCTTAATTTTCTCCATTGAGGAATTCTCTGACGTTATTTCATTTCTCATCATCTCCATTCCAGAGTCCATCTTCTCCATTCCAGGTTCCATTTTCTCCTCCGTCCTCCCCATTCTGGATTTCATGGTCGTTATTTCATTTCCCATCTTTTTGATTTCAGCTAAATCTTCTTGATTTAATCATTGCTTCCATCACGGTACTCAATCCCACTCCTGACACCGGTGTAACAATTAACTACAAATTGCTGCCAAAGAATTTTTTGGTGGCTTAGACGCTCAGTGTAATCTAACTTCTCCCTGCTCAGCTGTCAGCAGCAGCCCCCTTATATGGCCCCACAACAGCATGAATGCTCTCAATGGGGAGACTTTTCAAACCTGCTGCTGGGAAATTGCCAGAAGGATAGGGAGGGCACATAAAGAGTTTGTTGCTTGGACCATAATTGCGTGGGTTATTTGTTCTAAAGGTCATCATTACATGGACCATTTGTTCTGAAGGCCATTATTGCACGGACCATGTGTTCTTAAAGGTGCCGGCCGTATGCGCTAACAATCAGGTGGCCAGGTAAAGGGGCTAGAATGCTCTCACAAACGGTGCAGCCCGCCGGCATCTTTTCGCATGTGGTCATAATATCTAATGTCAAATGTGGCTGAAATATGATGGTGCTCCTCCCCATTTTTTTTTATTGTGCAAACTTCTGAACCACTGCACTACACTCTGATAGTCTCGTGGTGAGCCTAAGTAATTTTTACTGTGTACCTGTCCTGGGTAGGGCTTAACCACAGAGGTTAGTAGGATGGTTGTAGGGTGGTGATTTTGTGGTTTTAAGGTGGCGGTTTGATAGGGAGCTTCTATATTTTTATAGGCTCCTCAGCGGTTGCCGTTTCAGGAGCAGCATCCATCCGCTGCTCCGCTGGTGTATGTGGTTCCAAATGGATTGAATGTGTTAAATTTCGAATGACCACTCTTAAGGGGAGGGGGGAGTACTTACAGCCAGCATTGTGCTGTTGGGGCCTTCATTACCGGGGGTGTCTACATGCCGCTAGCGTCTTTATCGATGTTCTGTGGGTAAGTAGTCGCCCTGGGATCTTGACAAGGGCATTCTCATGATAAGTCAATCTGGTGAAGAAATTTTGAGCCCTGCGCCTAATCACATCCTTCACAAATGGGAGGGCGAGGTTTCATGTAGTAACCTCACTGGAAAATGATGGCAAACAGAATAGATGGACCGAAGTCCCCTGTTCTGTATCCTCTGCAAACAGATAAGCCAGGAGTCTGCTGCCATACTCCACATCTCACAGGCATAGAGCATCAGAGGTAGTATAAGCACTTTATAAAGGTGTAACTTTAGGTGTACCGGCATGGTGGAAGCCAGAACCGGGTATAAGGCAGCTACTGCCACCTTAGCCCTGTTCATTGTCTCCCGCATGTTTTCACGAAAGGTTAGGCCCTTACATAGAGTGACACCTAAGTAGCGGATGGATGTTCCCCACTCTATCCTCTGACCCTGATATGGTGAATGTTGGTAAAACTGCTGCTGGGAGTCATCACCTGATGAACAGGACAGCATGGATTTTGCCCTGATTTATGGACATGCGCCACTGCCTGCACCAGAGTTGGACGAGATGGAGGTGTCATTGGATAGGTTTGAAGGCTCTGAGAATGTGTCAGTTTATTGTGTATAGCAGGATGTCATCAGCAAACTGGGCCATATTAACGCCCTGCACCACTGAAAAGTCTGCCATGAACAGACTAAACAGCGTGGGAGATAATACAGAGCCTCGTATGGGTTTCAGTGTTGATGTTTACCCCACAACAACTACTGTGAAAGGAGTGTTGGTGTAGAAAGCTGTGTAGAATGTGAATTAACTGTTTGTGTAGGCTAATCTGGATAAGTTTGTACAGGAGCCCCTCATGCCTAGTTCTTGAGAAGGCCTTCTCCACGCCCAGAGATACCGCTGGCTGGGGTGAAAGCCCTGTCCTGGAAGTCCAGGGCAGCAGCTTCCATCACCCTCAGCAGCTGTTGGATGGTCGGATGCCCAGGACGAAAACCAAACTGATGGGTTGGGATGGCTTGAATATCGGCCAATAATGGTGACAAGCGGTACAGTACAGCTTCTCAAAAACTTTCGAAGGGTGGGTAGGAGGATAATGGAGCACTAGCTGGAAGGAAGAGCCGGGTCCTTACCAGGTTTCAAGATGCATACAACTTGGGCCACCTTCCAATCGCACAGGAAGTTTCCCAGGATGACGCAAATATTAAATACCTTGGTAAGGAAGAGCACAGCTTGGAAGGGAAGATTGCGAAGCATGGTGGATGTCGGCCCTTCCTGCCCACTAGCCTTTATAGTGTTGAGACGCTGGAGTGCACCCTGGACTTGACTGGTGTGGATGATTGAAAGGGGGTTCACCGTACCATCAGGGGGTAGCCATAAGTAGCAATCAACCTCCTGGTAGGCACGGGCAGTAAAAGCTACATCCTGAGGATCTTCTCTCGCCCTGCAGGTGTCCTCAAAGTAGTCGGCAAGCACATTTGCTTTGGCAGTCATACTGAAGGCCTAGGTTACCTTGAAGTGGGGAGGAGTATTGGTTTCATTGGCGACGGAGGTTTTTAGCTATCTCCAGACGTCACCACCCTTGAGATCCTGTTGGGCCATTGTAGCCTCCCACCCTGTCGTAGGTGCCTTAGGAGTCCTCAATTGTGTGGTGCTGGTATAGCCTTCGGGCTGCCCAGGAACGGCAGATAAGGAGTTAAAGGTCCAGTGGTCGGATTTTGGGATGAGGGAGTGGAGGTGTTTGGATGGTAAGATTGTGAACTGTCTGTTCCCCACTGTGGTGGTGAAGGATTTGATTGCTGTCTCCAGGGAGGGTGTGTCTGTTATCTTAGGGTTTGGTGGGATTTATGTGTTGAGGCAAACCTTGACGCATTCCCAATCGATTTCTCTGGAGTGAACAGAAAGGTCGCTGTTGGCAACCTGAGTGTTGATCTCCGCCAACACAGGGTTATGATCGGAATGGAGTGCTGTGAGTGATGTGATCATGATGTGGTAGGGGTAGTGCTTGATAATCGCAAAGTCGATGACAGGTGGTAGCCCTCGACCTTGCAGATGCAACTGAACCATCTCTTCCATCCAAATAGATTGGTAGGGGGAGCACAACTGTAGCTTAGTAGCTTAGCCACCATGCTCTCTGAACCTCAGTCCTATTGATCTCTCTTTTTTGGGGAGGGCAGATTTTTAGTTGGAGTACGGCTATCGTTCCTGTGCCATAGTCAATTTTGCTGTGAAAATGCAGGTCACCACTAGTAGTAGTTTCTTTAAAAACTGCTGTAAAATCTTCAATTTTTTTTCTTTTGTTTTTCTTTTACTCCTTAAACCACTTTCCATTTTTAAGTACAGCATGTGAATTCTGTAGCATTAAGTATGATTATCTTTTGTAAGCAGGGGTTGTAATTAAATGAATTGATATGTTAAGATTTACTTGTATGAATTGAAATATCAAATTAAATCACATAGGCAAAAAAAGCTGTATTATTATGCCATATCAAAAAAAAAGTGAATGGCACTTGAACTCGAAAACAATGACCATCTCTTTCAGTTCATTAATGACTGAAAAACATAGAAACTAAATTAAGGAGCATCTGAAGAATGTGAAGTATAAATAAATAGATGTATAGCAACAACCATCAGTTTTGCTCTTGTAATGTCAACATTAAATATTAAATTAAGGTTTTAAGCATTTAAATAAGCCACTTGAGCCAAGTAGAAGAAACCCATGAAGAATGTGGATATGCTGATGAACTTTAAAATACAAGCTGTTGATGAAGTCATCAGACTCACCACATGGATGAGAGAGGGCAGCAAAATGCAGAGGAAAACACCCACGAAATCATATAAATTTATTTAAGTGAAGAAAAATATGTGTTACTAAACTGATTGGTACATTAGTACTTTCTACCCTTTTTTTCTGTATATACATAAGTTTACATTTCACTCATCATTTACAGCACTGTATGACAACTTATTAACATTTCATACCTTGCAATAATCTCTCTTTCTCAAAATAACACTAGTTAGTTTTAAGACATGATCGTTAAATGTGTACATACACACACTAAATACATATTTAGTTCATAGATGAACACTTGCTGAAGCCAAACACAGTTTTTCACCTAATGATTCAGATCTCATAAATGTACACCTTTTATTACACTATATGTGGTTTTACACCACTTTATACAGAGAATTGTAAAATGGCAAATATTTAGTGTTTTTTCATTACTTAAAAACAGAAGTAAAGGTATTTTGTAAACAACAGGTTTGCAGTATGAAAATAAAACTCAAATGCCCTAAATGAGGACATGAGCCTTAAGCATATTAAGCGAAGTTGTATAATATTGAATCATTAGATCTTTGTAGACATTATTGGATTTTTCAATCAGGTTTGAATGCTTTGAAGTGTATTATGGAAAAGTGATGTTTTGAAAACCATTATTGACTTTATGTAATTATTATACTTGTAACAACCACTAACACCACCACCACCACTAGCATTGCTGCCATAATCAAGAGGTTGCTTATATAGCAAGCTGACTCAATGATTCTTTCTTGCAAATATATTAATAAGAGTGTCAAAGAATGGTCGTTTTTCTTCAGTATGTTCATTAGTTTTATTATTATTTTTATTTTTTTCTATTAAGATAAAAGAAAGTCTACTACTCTTCCCATGGGTATTATCTTAAGCTGTGTGTATTTGTCACAGAGACATTGTACTTTTGAGCAGAGTTTTAGAATATATCACTTAATGAAAAATCAATTTATCTCACAAAACATGGCCAATGAGCAAATGAAAGTGATTTGTTGCCTTCCCCCCCCCCCCCAAATGTACACACGTGCAAGAGAGAGCAAAAAAAACCTGATTCCAAGATGTGCCTCTTATGAACACCAGATGTCTTTATCATCTTATTTATAAAATGGGAATGGAAGTTTCATTCATTGCAGTATGTTTCTTTACTGCAAATGAATGTGAAATGGAAGGTTGTTTCTGAATATTTTAGCAATACAATTGCATTCATTTATATGGAATGATGGCCTTTCATATATAAAAGTGGACATCACTGTTTATGCACAAAACTACCCTCACTTGACACACATAAAAGCAAGAAGTATATTGCACAGGAAGCAAGTGAAGTGCACTATTTCAGTAATTGTCACTGTTAACACTGGCATCTACACACTGCTGTTTTATCTGCAAGACTCAGCATTTAGCAGGCAAGGCTTTCTGAATACTTAGAATAATATGCATCACTTCAGCTGGATAGTAACACTTCTAGGAAAATCCTTTCCTTTATATTTGTGAGAACTGCTTCCCAAACTGGATCTGCATTTCACAGTGAGTATATTTATTTTTAAAAATATTCACTGTTAGGGTTTTACTGCATAATATAAACAATATTGTGACTTTGTCCACCTTTCACTGTCACTTCATTATGTTCTCAGTGTCACTTTCCTAATGTGATCTGGCTCAACCTTTATTAAAGTTCTCACTGTCACTTCACCAATGTGATCTAGTTCAATTTTTTCTGTCGCTTCACTTTTCTTTGCAATGTAGCAGCATAATGAAATACCCACAAAGCAATTCTTCCTTCAGCTTCACACACTGGGGAGCTGAACACAAAACCTC
The DNA here is from genome assembly GCA_030765065.1 of Deroplatys truncata. Lineage (NCBI taxonomy): Eukaryota > Metazoa > Arthropoda > Insecta > Mantodea > Mantidae > Deroplatys > Deroplatys truncata. The sequence continues at coordinate 529,716,556 of CM060990.1, read as the reverse complement.
TCTAGTCTCATAGTAGCAGCACTCATTGTACACCACAACCATCGTGGCAACCTCACTCGTAACACACTTGCTTATATAGCTGCTGGAATTTCCCACAGGGTCCCAGAATGTTTGGGAGGTGGAGAGAAAGAACCTTCCAGAACAATCCCGTTATCTTCCAATAGCACTTCTCATGTTAACGCTGGGTGAGATTGCTGTCCCATTGGGTTATCTATTCCGCGGCCAATCGGTCGTTCAGCACCTTCTATTGATAATGTAGGCCCATAGCTATGAGATATAGTTCCCTCCTTAGAGCTAGTCACCCGAGTAGCTCCGCGATATCGAGCGAGCCGATCAATGTGCACCACCATCAGCTTCCCTCGCTGAATGCGGTACACAACATAGTTGATGCGGGTGACTACCTTGTACTGGCCGTCCCAGGAACGCTGCAGTTTCGGCAAACTTCCCTTTAGTCCTCGTGAGACAATAAAACCATATGAGGTGACCCTCCTGGAACTCAGTACTGTTCGCCAGACGATCATAGCGTGCCTTTATCCGGTCACTTGCCAGCTACAGGTGTTACCTGGCAAGATAGTGGATAGGTGCTAATCTGTCCGTTAGCCCCAACATAATCCTTTGCCGGCTGCTCAGCATCAGGAGGTGTACCGTAAAACATCATATGGTTGCCGTAGCTCTCGTCCGAATGCCATGTTGGCCGGTGTCATGCTAGTGGACTGTGTACTGACGCATGGTAGGCCAAGAGGAATAATGGCACATGTACATCCCAATCTCGCTGTTGGCTAGATACCACTTTCCAGAAGTGCTCCTCGGCCGTCTTAATATAACGCTCCACCATTCAGGCCGACTGGGAATGAAGGGGAGAGGTAAGTGTGTGTATCCCGAGGCGCTGGAACAGCTCCCGCATGAGGTTTGAGTCGAAGATCGTCCCCTGTTTACTGTGGAGCTCCCGGGGAATCCCGAAACGGCAGAAGTTGTTCACCACTGCGTTAGCCAAGTCGATTGGGGATGGCTTAAACCTCCGGCCACATTGTGAAATAGTCGATGGCCAAGAATAACTAGCGGCTTCCTGCGTCTGTCCATGGGAAAGATCCTGCCACGTTGATGGCAATTCATTCGAACGGTGCTCCCAAGTTGTATTGTTGCATCCTTCCCCGACTTCGAGTCTGGGACCCGCGACTTCCCACGCAGATGTATTCTTGGCACCACCTTTTCACCTCGCTTCGAAGATGCAACCAATAAAATCGTCGACGTAGCTTCTCCAAGGTCTTATTTACAACCAGGTGCCCTCCGATAGTGCTGACAGGTTTCCTCGAGGACTTCTCTGGCCTTGTTCCTCAGGAGCGCCTAAGTTGTGCTACCCTCGTTTTTCTATTTGCGGACTCCCATACTCTCTTCAACACATCGTTCTTGACATGTAGGGAGTCCCACTGATCCCGCTAGCTCTTATAGATTGGACCCTTTGGAGCGATGTCTGTCCCCGCAAGTCGTTCGCTAGCTTTTTATCCTGCAGGACCAGCTTTATGTCTCGATCCTGTAGCTCCTCCCTCCTCAAGGTCTCTTCGTCCCAATCAACTACGGCTTGCACCTTAACCGCGCGAAATTCTGCAAGGCTCTCCTTAACCTCGACCTTCACACGGTAGTTGTAGTTTCCTTGGTACAGTCTTCGGAAAAGGGCGTCTGCGTTAGAATGACGCCTTCCTGCCCGGTGCTCTGAGGTAAAATTGTATTTCTGCAGCCGTTCTTCCAAATTGCGAAAGTCCAACATCCAAGTTAGGACAGAATGGTCCGTTCGGAGGTGGAACTCATCTCTGTAAAGATACTCTGAAAGTGCTTCAGGATCACCAATAGCCAGGAGCTCTCGTCTTGTCACGCAGTAGTATCGTTTGGCCTTGGACAGGGTTCGACTGAAGTAGGTCATTACACTCTCTTCCCCGTTCAGCTCTTGCGACAGGATACCCCAATGCCGAACTCACTGGCATCCGTGTCCACGAGGAACTTCTTTTATCGGGGTGGGGTATCCTAATATCAGGGACGTGCACAGGCTGTCCACCAGGGTCTGGAAAGATTCCTGGACTTGGTCGGACCACTGGAAGTCTCGTTCCTCTGCCAGCGTTTTGGCGATGTTTGCATGCCTCGCCACGAATTTCCGGAAGCGTAGAGGCCCAGGATCAGTCTCAATTCTTGTTCAGTCCTTGGCATGGGCCAATTCTTGACGGCCTCTAGCTTCTGGGGTTCGGTAGCCACTCCACCAGGGCTTACGGTGTGTGCTAGATAGCGCACTCCCTTTCTAAACAGCCGACACCTCTTAGGGGTTGAGGTTGGTTTGGCGAAGCCTGTCAAACACATTCCTCAGGTTGTTCAGCTGATCCTCGAATATCTTGTCTATGACAATGAAGCCATCGAGGTAAAGGAGGCAACTGTCATGTGTGATTCATCAAAGATTCCATAAGTCTCTGGAACGTTGCGGGATCGAGGCAGAGTTCTAAAGGAATTGCCATGAATTGCCACAGTCCATGTTCAGCAGAAAACATTGACTTGTCCTTGTCGTTGGGGTGAAGTACCACTTGCCAGTACCCCGACTTCAGGTACAGGGTGGAAAACCACTGGGCCCCCGCTAAAGTGTCCAGAGTGTCGTCGATCCCTGGCAGCGGAAAGCAGTCTTTTAGTGACGTCGTTTGGTTTCTGGTAGTCAACGCAGAAGCGCAGATCTCTATCCTTCTTTTTCACTAGCACTACCGGTGAGGACCACGGGCTCTCGGATTCCTTTGTTATGCATCTGGTCTGTATGTCCGCTAATCGGTTGCCTTATTTCCTACTGTATCGCTAGCGGGATGCAACGAGGCGGCTGTAATCGGTCGATGCGATGCATCATCCGTACGGCGATAATCATCTGATGGGCTGAAGATGTCCAGGAATTCCGTTAGCAGCTCGAAGATTTGCCTCTTCGCGACTCGCAATAGGTTCTCAACCGTCTCCTGGGCGAGGTCACTCAGACGTCCATCCAGTTTCTTGATGTTCGGTTGGTTCTGTGTGTCTCTGGCTGGAGGTATTATAAAGGCGACCGCTTCACAATTTCCTAAGACGGTCCCGCCATGGAGTTCCTTGTCCCGGTTGGTGGCACTTAGAACGGGACGGTCTCTCGAGCCGGAAGCAGCGTTCTCGCGACGTAAAGCGCATTTCGGTAGAGTCCTCGTCCAGAATCATATTCCTCGTAAGGGGTTCCTCTGCCCGCGCCGTCAACACTCTTTCGTTCCATGCTGGAACCACCTCTCGCTCTGCAAGTAATAGCCTCACCGACTGCAACCTCTCTTCCGGACGGTTCAGAAGGATCACGTCGCGGCCCGGGTGCAATATGAGGCGCCCGATGTCCACCTTGGTATCGAAGAACCGAAGGACGTCCAGGCCCAGGATAAACTCAGTGATTTCGGCAATGAACACTCACATTTGTAGCATGCCCCTGCCAAGGGTCAATACCAGGTAAACTGCCTCAGTCACAGGCAGGGTTTTGCCCAAGGCAGTTTGTAGCTCATAGCGCCTGACCGTCGTCCTTTTGGTAGTCTCCGCACCATATCGAGACTGGTGATAGTGAGGCAACCTTGTCCACAAGCACCCTAGGGACGTCCCGAATCCATCCATGTGCTACCAAACCATCCTCGCCGTCCCTAGCCACGATGTTAGGTGTGAAGCGAGGGGAAGGTGATGACAGCACCATCATGCCCCTCTTTATGCCGACCCTTAATAGTTTTCCTGATCCTCGGCCGGGGTGCGCCCACAATTCTCGTTTAGATGTGCAGGTTCTGTGCAATTCCAGCATGTGGGTCTCCTGTCCCCAATTCTACATTGTTTAGGCTGTTGTGGTTGGCATCTGTTATCATTTTCGGCCATCACATCTCTGGTCTGCACCGCGGTGGCTCCTCCGTCATTTTTGCCGCTTCAATGCAGAGGGCAACTGTCATCATTGACTTAACGATGTTTCACCTCCTGGTCTCTTAACCCGCTAATGAATGCATGGCTGCCCTTCTGGTAATATAGTCTGGTGGTAAATCCATCAGAGCACAGTGCCCGGCTGATCCACTTCCATGATGAATTCTTGTAAGGCCTCCCACAATTGTTGCTCTCTTGCCTTCAGCTGGTCCCGGTAAATGACAGTCGGGATATTCTCCATTGAGCCTTTCCAACAGTTTAAGTAAATCTTTGGCTGAGCCTCTGGTGCAGAAGGTACGAAAGGTTTCTGCTGCTTGCCCCTGCAGGGTAACCAAAAGCTCTGTCGTCCGTTTAGCTGGCATCCATCCATTGTGAGTAACAATTGTCTCAAACTGTCTCTTAAACACCTCCCAGGACAAATTACCAACAAATTTTTGTGGCTTCACTGCTTTTGCATTAGTTCATCTCATAATCTCATACCTCAGTACTTGATGGTATCAAAGTATGTCTAATACTTTGAGATAAACCTTTGATACTTTTAATTTTTGCATTATTGGAAGTTGTTGCGTTTAACTTTATGCTATGTAGGGAATGAAAGGAGTTGAGACTTCACATTACTGCCTTGCAACTGTCCCCAAAAAGTTGCTGGACTATAATTCTTGATAGACTTTAACTGCGTTGCATGCAACATTTCATAGACTCTTTTGTCTAAATGAAAACATCCAAAATAAGGGGAAGGATTAGAGGGACTCATGTAACATGCAGGGTTAAATTAGCTGATGCACTAAATCACATTTCTGCAATAGTCTGCCTTGGTGACTCACTCTCAACATTAATTTAGCTACTCTGGTGACCAAAATCTGTGAACCCAGTGGAAACAAATCAGAACTTAAGACATGAGATAATACAGTGCATGAAATATTTGTTCTTTCCTTCCATCTGTTAGTTTGTGTTTACGCAAGTCAAACTTGGGTCACGAGTGTAACTTATAGTCATACCATACGACTAATTTCCATAATTTGGATAGAATATCCTTTAAAAGAAAGTTTTCAGCACAAAATATAGTTGCATTAAAAGGGAAGCAAAGAAATTATTATTATTATTATTATTATTATTATTATTATTATTATTATTATTAGCAACCTTGAATAACAAAAGGAGAAATATTATATCTGTGGCATTATCAAGATAAAAAAATTGCTGTCAATTGGAGAATGTCAAGCAGGAACAATTCCGCAATTAGCACATAATTCAAAATTTGTTACATGTGTTTATACACAGAAAACTACTAATAAGAACATAATTCAATGAACAAGCTTTGCCTTTGCAGTTTTTTAATTAATCGAGTAATCAGTATCAGTATCGAGAAATAGTGGTATCATCCTATCACTAGTATAAACTATAACCAAATCATATTGTACGAAATGTGATGTTTGCAAGTTATTATGAACTTTTTATTTCTTCTGTATAACAATGAAAAGGGCCTTCTAGGATGTGAGAATATTATACTGTGAAGTAGTGATCTTTTGGTTTTTTTATAATTTGTAGTCATAACTGAGTTTATAACAGTGGTATTTATTACTTTTTGTGTCTATAATTCATTTTAAAAGTCTAAAAAATTGAAGAGGTGTGAAGAGTTAAGTCAACTGTTAAATTTGCAATGAAAACTTCATGCATTCAAGGTTCAAACAACACTGGCTATTTTTTGTTTATTTTCTTATTCAGTGTATAAAATTGTTGGGAAAAGGACATCATCACCTATGTAAATATCTGCCAGTCAAAGATGCTCTTACTTTTTTCACAGTTAGACATCTGTAAAGTGAAATCTAAAAATCTCTGACAGTATGGCCCAAATATGTTAGTACAACCATGTGCCTTAGTTATTTAGCAGTGTCCGAGTGACAGTCTTTATATATAGTTTCCAATTTGAAACACTTATTTTTCTACACCATGCCTGGTCAAACTAAAGCTACAGTAGTTGATGGCAATGTTTGGAAAAGTCAACGTGGCTGCAGTATGAATAAAACTACCTCAAAATCTGGAACTCTGATGGCTTAAACATAAGATTCAGGTTTGTACAATCTTTTCCTAACAAAGATAATGCAGTAAAGTATGACTCAGTTGATGTGTTATTTAAAAGCATGTAGCATTCACTTAAAAATGTTGTGCAGTTGATATGTCCCTTCCACAAACACTGCAGAGCATAATGCTCTTAAGTTAGATGCACGTGTAAATTTGGCTAAATTTTCCTATATACAGAGAGAGCCAAAAAACTATGAACCGGCTCCGCTGTGTTTTTCCTGTCCGTGTCCTCAGCGCTCATTGCCGTCTGTCACTATCATAGAAAGGTGCGGATGAAACCATACAATATTTTTTAAAGGTTTTACTTACCAACTTTATGAAAGGAGATGCTGAAACTGGCCACCGGCGTTGTCCATACATTTTTGGCACCTCTTTAAGAAACTATCCATCATTCGCCGTAGTTCACGTTGAGAAATGCTGGCAATTTCCTGGCAGATATTTTGTTTTAATTTTTCCAGGATGTGTGGGTTTGTGTTCTACACTTTATTTTTTAAGTTATCCCAGTTATAGAAATTGCAGGAGGTTAGGTCGGAGGACCGAGGGGTCCACAAATGCCTACTAATAATTCTGTCCTCAAACACATTTTCAGTTGTTCTCATCGAAATATTGGGCATATGAGCTGTTGCAGAGTCTTGTTGAAAAATGGCAAAACCACACTCTCTGTATGTTAATTCTCTAAAAAGGGGGGGGGCAAAATTGTATTCACGTATGTATGGGCGTCAACTGTTGACTCAAAAAATAATTGGCCCTATAACACTTTCTCCGCTCATGGCACATCATACACCAATTTTTTCGCCATGAAGAAGTACTTCATGAACAATATTAGGTTTATCAGAGCTCCAATAACGATTATTTTCTGTATACACATATCCATGAAGGCAGAACCAAGCCTCATCCATGAAAAATATTAAATATGGATCTATTTCGCCATTGTGTACACTATTGAGACTCCACTCACAAAATGTGCTCCTAATTACAGTATCACCTGGTTGAAGACCATGTGCCAAAGTTATTTTATATGGTTTTAACTTCAGCAATTTGGTAGATCTTCGCGCAGAGCCGTAAGAAATGCTTGCCTGTTGTGAAAGACGCCTAAGTGTTTTTGGGGGGAATTCTCCAAACGATGGCCAATGTCGTCTAATGTTTCTTCAGTAAGAACCATAGGCCGTCTTTTAGATTTCTTAGCCTGAACACTTCCTGTGACCTGAAACTCATTGTAAAGTACATGGATTGTTGTACAGCCTGGAACTTTTACATCTGCAAATCGTACTTTCACTTGGCAAACTAACTGAGTTAACACATACGAATCATAAATTAATACGTACTGTGCAGTAGAAAACATGTACTGAGCCATAATGTACTTTGTGGCTGAGTACAGGACAAAATAATAAATAACTCGTAATAACTGAACTACATCACATCACCGTCAACTCAATACTGCACTTCACACTGCACAGCAAAACCATGTCAATGGCGTGACCTTGTTTATAGCAGCAGTGCATTATCATGTTTCCACACGCCCAGTGGAAAAACACAGCGCAGCCGGTTTGTAGTTTCTTGGCTCTCCTATTACTATTCACTATCAAAATGTTTTCCTCTGCATAAGTTTTGATTTTGAAGGTATTTAACACATTATGCATATCCTCTATAGTTTTAGTTTTAGACAGAGAAGACTATAATGTTCTTGTACAATGAATTCATATAATACATTTATCTTAGTAGGAAAATTCAGTTGTGCTTGGCTTAGCTCTTTTTGAATTAGCTTCCATGGTGGTTCACATATTGTCAATGGTTTTCTTTTTAAGCGAGTTATAATAATTTGTCTTGTTAATATTTTATCTATTTCACAGTCATTGCTCTGCAGGAGACTTTTTTCTATGATCACTTCTTTGAATCAGTTATTAAAATAACTTACAAGTTTTCAGTACACACATCCATCTCCAAAAACAATCCTTCAATTTTTTTCCCACCAAATCAAATTTGTAGTGTCACAACACTAACAATTCCTTGCCCCTTTTGCCCTCAGGAGTCAAAATTTGTAGGTCCCACCAATGGTGAACATGTCACACACATACTGGTAACTAGGTGATGGTTGGAGAATAACTCCTCTGGATATTCGAGTTTAGGCCTAGAGTCAGTGATACAGATCTGTACAGACCGGAAGATTTAAGTGTCATCCCTTTCAGCCTCCTGAATGGCAGACTACCATGCTGAGATTGAGGTTATGAACATTGCAGAGTTCATGGGGGCAGGGAGCTTTCGGACTCCAGTATTCATGAACCATGGCATTAGACGTCAACAGTGCCAGGTGGAGAACTTAAATCATGGCTCTTTGGCACTAACCCCCTTTTGTGTTATGCAGCTTCATTGTGAAAACTTAATGACAATAAAAGGTCTGAATCCATTTTATATATGGAAGAAAATTGATAGCATGTGCAGTCCAGTGAAAAAGTCACGCATTGTCAGGTTCGGGACACAATTAATCCAAGCATACAACTGCCAACCTGCAAAACTGTTGAGTGCCACTCTTTTGGATGCCTGTTTGTCCCTATATACCCAGCCATGCATTATCAGTCACCGTTGGGCATATGGAGCAATGTTGTTACAGCCCTCCAATGTGTTCTCGTGGAATGGCAGCTCATTTTGAATCACAGTGCTCAAAAGACCCCATTTGTGTCAACTGTGGGAGTGGGCATCCATCTAAATCAAGGCAGTGTTCTCAATTTCTGCAGGAACAGATATACAAGAGCCAAGGGTCAAGAAAAGCCTCACTTTTCCAGAGTCCAGGAGCTACTCTCCTTTCCTTCCACCAGCCTGTACCAAAACAGAGACTTACTCTATTGCTTGTTCACATATCTCTGTGTCAATTCAGACCAGTTCTTTTGTAGTTATAACTCCTGTGGATAAGCATGGACACTGTTTTACCTTGCCAGCAACAGCTTCCACATTTGCTAGCATCACTAATGACCAAGTCAGAAATACTCTTTTGGCCTTTCTGCAAACAGATAACCTTGAGGTTGTATGCCGCACTAGACAGGAATGCAGTCCTTCTTGTAAGAAGAAAAATAAAAGGTTAAGATCAACCGAACCACACTGGTAAGACATTAATTCTTTGGTTTTTTTATCGATGCATGTGTTCAATGCAGTTTGTGTGGGTTTTTTTTCTCTCTCTCTCTGTCTCCCTCCCTCCTGATGGCAGTTATCTGCTGGAATATATGCAGTCTCCACTCACAGTGTGCAGAGCTGGCATTTCTCTTGGGTTTTTAAACTCTTGTCATTTGTTTCCAGGAGACCTAGCTTGGCCCTTAGGATCCCTTTGGTGTACAGAGATTCTCTCCTGTGCACTTTGATCTAGCACCAGAGAAGGTCTCTTCTGCACATACTGGCCACTCCACTTCTATCAAGTGGCTTCTTTGATTGCTAATTTCCTATCATCAATACTATGGTGGAACACCTAACTTATAGGTTCTGGCCATTGCCAAATGCTCCGTTCCCCAGATGTCTTCCTACCCCAGACATTTACCAGTTTCTTGATGGTCAAAGGAATGCAGAAACAATATTTGTTCACAAAGAGGTGCTCTTGGGATATTTAAGATTAATCCTACTTTTGAGTACTTGATAACTTACAAAACAACTGCAGACCAGGGCCCAAAGGTTTATTCGGAATAATAAGAAAATTTCTTGAACATCCTATGTGGCGAGTTTTAACAATTCTACACCAACATCAATTGTATGGGCAAAGCTTCGAGCGTAGCTGGCAAGGCACTAGTTTTTTCTCTACCCAATATCCCCATAGCCAGTTGTACCAACATGGAGCTGCATGCTATTGCAGACACCCTTGGTGCCAGACTTTGAGGCAATTTCCAGCTCTGCCTAATGCCATCTGGAGTTTCTTCCTCACAAAGTTGCAATGGAAGCTAAGAACTCTCATCCCAGTTCAACAACCACAAATATCATAACCTTGTTTTTAATATGCGATAGTTGGAGTGACAACTTCCCGTCATTCCACTCTTGGGCCTAATGAAGTGTATATGCCAATGCTTCAGCATTTGTCTGCCAATGGTAAGCGCTTTCTCCTCCAGTGTAATACTCTATCTAGCAAGTCAGCACATTTCTCACAGTTTGGCACAAAGCCAGGATCATATAACCAGGAATATCCCCAACTCCCCTCCAGTCATCACTTGCTTTCCCTCATTAGTAGCGTTTGCAGGGTTTAGGAATGCAGGATTAGCTAGCAGTTATTTTGGTGTCTTGAATATGGAAAACTTTTAGGAAATGTGCAGTGGGCTTTTGACAGCACTGATCTACTGTCAATCGCTTAGTTAAATCTTTCGACACATATAATGGACAGATTCCTTAGAAAGTGCCAGTCAGTGACATTTATTGAGGAGGACAGGTTGCTGTGAAAGTATTTACTCTGCAGCGCTTATGGAGGAAAGCTTATGATGCTGTTATAAGGGTGGTATCTATCATACCGTGCATCACCAGGGTTTCCAGGGTTGTTTGGCAATCTTTATTTGGGAATTTATGAAGGACCAGGTATTTCTTGTGCGTGTGGTTTCGGTTTTCTGTAGATTTTGTAATCAAGAGAACAGAGCACCTCAGGGCTCAGTACTCAGTGTCACATTGTTAGCTGTAGCCATCAAACCTATTTTCAATTGTGTTTTGCCAGGCATTTCATCATAACCTTTTGTCGATGATTTTGCCATTTACTTTAGTTCTTGGCAGGCTTGTTTGTATATTGAAAGACCATCTCCAACATTGTCCTGACCACCTTTAGCCCTGGAATATTGCAAATGGGCTCCATATTTGCATCGAGAAGACCATCTGTGTCAACTCCTGGTGCCAGAAAGATTTTCCTCCACCTGTAATTTTAGTCATCATCTGTAACCTTTGTGAGCAAATTCTTTCTGCTTGCCATCTGCTACCAAATCCTCAGTTTGAATGCACTTCTGCATTCTATTCAGTTGGCCTCCACCCTCTCTGGCATTCTTGCGAACAATGAATCTAGTTTGTAAGTTCTGTGGCAGAATTTAATTCTTTTATGTACTCTGTTTGTGTGGATTCTTCATACAATTGCCATTTTAGCTCCATCAGTTTTAGATCTTTTATCAGGTCTTAGTCAGAGTTTCGTCCTCTTTTTTATATATTCCAGACAGGATTAGTACCTGAAGTTTTACTTAAATGATTTTGTCAGCGTCCTAATTATGCAAGCAGTTGTGTATCGTAAAGCCTCACTGGTACTGCTGCTGCTGCCATCACTAATGCATGCCACAACCCATTTATGTCAGTGTAATTAACATAATATGTACACCATATGCAACCAAATTGTCATTATTACTATCATCAATCACTGACATGTATAATATAACAAGTCAATAATGGAATGAAGGACATTCTATGAGAGGGAATCAGTGCATTTAAATGTAGTTACTGCTTTTTGTTGCGGAGGGAATCAGGAATAAAAATTTATCAAAAGAGTGAGTTCAGAATAACCCAGTCAATTATTATTGATTGTTATCAAAAGAAAGATGAAAACATTGATGATGCTATTACTGGGAATTGCATTACCAACACCAATTGGTACATGGTATTGCAGCTGCTACACAGCATTAACTGTATGTAGCCGTCACTGTAATTTAGGATCCTAAATGAAATATATAGGTAAAAATGGTTTTCACATGGTTCATGGTAAGTATTGCATAGACTTTCAGAGCTTTTCTGTAAGGACAATAAAATTGCCCCTAACATTTTCTACTCTTAGGTGCAAATCTGCGCAGTTTGATCAGTCTAAATAAAGCTTTGTAGATGTAAGATTTACACCTCAGAACTATAAGCTATAATTACAGACTACCCTTTACTTTGATTTTCAACTCCTTATAAACAAACTGCCATGATTTGACCTGTCTACACAAAAAAATGCATCTGATTATTTAGCATATAGAACAAAATTACAGGCTTTCTTACAACCTTCAAAAGTTACCACTATTCTTGTTTACAACCCTTATAAACCAATCTGCATTGTTTTACCAAAATAGTAAACGCTCCGCATGATCATGCATTACCATCTTGCAAAAATTATAAGCTACTTAAAACTTTCAAAAACTGCCCTTATATGCAAATCTGCATCACTTAATCTAATGGAACTGTTCATTGGATAGTTATGCCTAAATCCCAGACAAAATTCTAGTCTACTTAACAACTTTCAAACACTATCTCTACCCATATTTTCAACTGCTTAGATACAAATCTGCATAGTTTGAGCTACCTGAACAAAACTAGGTCACCTAACTTTAACACTTGGCCAAAATTATGGGCTGTCTTACAACTTTCAAGAATCACCCCAAACTTATATTTGCAGGTCCTAATGTGCGAATGTGCATTATGTGGCCTATGTGGAGGAAACATGGCACCCTTACACTTTAGAGCCTAGCAAACAATGACATGCCATCTTGCAAACTCTAAAGCATCTTGTAATATATTCTACCCCTTAGGTAGAAGCTTGCACTATCTAACCTTCTGGATAAAGCTTTGGCCACTTGTGCCTTCAAACATGTAAAAATTACTGATAACCTTATATTTTCCAAAAATTGCCCCTGGCTTATCAAGCCCTGCATATATATACCGGATGAGTCTCCTCAGCCTGCAGATTGAGAAGTCATGCAGTCCCGGCATTGCACAGACTATGCCGTAAACACCGTCCATTGCATCACGTCATATCAATTTCGGCCAAAATGATTGCTTTTCACCACTGTGCATGCAGTAACTTGCGCTCGTAGTGCAACAATGTGCACATTGGCCTTCAGTGGTGAAGGTCCTAGGTTAAATACTGCCACTTGAGGGTACTTTTTATGTTTAGTAATTTAGCGAGAACTGGTATTTTGGCATGGAAGTGTCGTTTCACTTAATTAGTTTAATTATGTGAATTTCATTAAAACACAAATTGTTACTTGTTGGAATATGCTTTAATGAACATCATAAATAAATGCATATAACATTGTAATCATAAATTACAAACACAAGGCATCATAAAATAATATTTTACTATTTAAAGCTTATTCTTTCATACAAAAGAAAGCCAATAAATTGTTCTGAGAGTTTACCAAATGCAATACGAACATACAAACTAGATAACGTTTGCAAGTCCATATTATGATCGTTGTGAACCTCTCTGGTTCCCTAAGTACTGCATTTAACAGTGACTATAACATCATGCTGGACCATCACACACATAAACCTTTACAATTTACCCGTTTCCTTCATGTGGTTGTAATAAGCGTTCAAACTGGCCATGATGGCGGATGCAAGATCTCAGTCTAACCACCATCGCCAGCCTAACCCAGCACAACATGACCGGTGTGATGTCATGGCAAGCTATGATGATGCATTCCCTGAGCTGTTGAGGGGTCATTGGCCGCTCCCGGTACACGATATCTTTAAGATAACCCCATAAGAAGAAATCTAATGGGGTTAGATCTGTTGAGTGTGCTAGCCACCCTATTGGTCCATGCTGTCCGATCCATCATTCAGGGTAGATGGCATCAAGATAAGCCATTATGAGCTGGCGCCCCATCATGTTGGTATCACATAGTCGGTTCTGCAAAGGCACTTCATCCAGTAGAGTAGACAGCTGGTGTTGTAAAAGTGGAAATAGCAATTCTCAGTGAGTTGGCTATCATAAAAATATGGGCCCATTAGATGATCACCGAATATACCACCCCAAACGTTGAAACCCATCGGACTTGTAAGGCCGCCTCTCACATCCAATGTGGGTTTACAGTGCTCCAGTAATGCATGATGTGGTGATTTATATGGCCTGTGTTCTGGAACCCTGATTTGTCTGTAAATAACACAGTTGCCAAAAAATGTGGAACTTGTTCAGTTTGTTGTATGATCCACCTAGCGAACGCCACTCTCTGTCCATGGTCTGGCTGCAGTAGCTCCTGGTGTAGTTGAAGATGATAAGGGTGAAACTTTGCATGATTTAGTAGTCTCCACGCAGAAGATTGGCTAATATTGAAATGTCTGTGAATGTCCCTCATACTACAATGCGAATGCTGAATGACATAGTCACACGATCTGTCGTTGCTTGGTCACAGACAAGGTGATCTCTTCATGGATGTGGTGTCTTGTGGACTGTTCCTGATTCCAGAAGGCGGTTCGCAACTCGCAAAATTGTGTGATCTGTAGGAAGTGTTCTCTGTGGATACCTCTGTTGGTATAGATGACGCTTCCATTGCATTCTGCTGCGCTTCCCTGTATACTAACAGCATGTCCAGATACTCTCTATTCGAAAACATTGTTCCACAGTGAGCACAAATGACTGGAACTTCGTATTTATAGGCAAATCCACTTTCTAGTGCATTTGGAGAGAAATCATGATTTGCTAGAATGTTCTCGAAACATGAACAGAAATTAATAAAAAACTCATTTATTTGCAGGCGTGTTTTGAACTTCTGCTCTTCACAATGATTTTTCAGCATGTTAACCATTGCGCTACTAGAGCAAGTTAGCAACGAGCACCACCGTAGCCCTAATCAGCGGGCTGGTTAATGTGGTGTCAGCACCTGCATTTCGCATCATGTGCAAAATGTAGGGTTGCCTAGTTACCAATCCGCAGGATGAGAAGACTTGCGCGGTTTACACACACACACACACACACATGCTGTTTCAGCAATCTGGACAAAAGTTTGGTCACTTATATGTTGGGAGCTAGCAAACATCATGAAATACTGACAGCATTCTAAACCAACTCATGTCGTATGTTATCCCCATAAATACAAATTTAAACCAGGGCTGTTCTGGACAACATATATGCACCATAAATAGCAATATTTTCATAAATAAAATGGCTTTATTAATTAAAGTCACTTATTGAAACAGCCTTTTTAATTAAAGTCACTTATTGAAACAGCTTTGAATTTTTATTATTATTATTATTATTATTATTATTATTATTATTATTATTATTATTATTATTATTAATTATTATCTTTAGTGCTAGTGGTGGTGGTAGTAGTAATATTAGTAGTGGTAGTACAGAAATGTTAGTAGGCATATTGACATGCATAAAATGTCGCCCATAATGGAAAGAAGCCATTTATCTGATTACTGACAAAATCTAGCCCTACCCCCTACCAGCATGGCCACCTCTGTTTTTTTAGTATAATTCTAGCTACTGGATTGGCAGGGTACTTTACCTCCCACAAAGTATGGCTGAACTGCCGAAGGGTAACATTACAACTTAAACTTTATATTTTCATGCTGGATTTCTTATTGCCATTTAGTAGTGGCAACAGCTTAACCTTCGTGTCCATGTTGCTGATGGAAAGCTATCATATATGTAAATGCTGTAGCTGTCATTCAGTTTAACCTCAGATGCAATAATGCTTCACCCCTTCCTCTAGAAGGCCAAATTATATTGTAATCGGTTTAGCCTTTCCTTGTGTATCAGTCGTAGCGAAACTCTTTCACAGAGGTGGTATCCAGACCACCCCTTCATTCCACATAGATTATAAGCATCATTCATTGGTAGTTTGTCCCTGAATTGTTTTTCAGGTCAGTCACATAGAGAACTGATATCAGCGGTTGGAGTCAAAAATTGGTTACCTGAAGGTGAAAACCTTATGGAGGGAATAACATATGCCGATCTAGGAGAATGGGCCACTTTTATGCCCGACAGTGTATCTGCTGGAGTGTTAAAATGTTTAAAAATTCTTAAATTGAAATTTGGGCAGGATGAAATCATCTTGTTATTAACCTTTATGGCTAATTTATAATTCCGACAACTAATTTATTTATAACCAATTCTTTAAATGTAAGTTTTCCTCTCAGCAAAGCAACCACATAACATGCACTCAAAGCATAGTTGGCAGCTATGACCACTGTATTTCAAGTGCATATGGCAGATAAGTAGCTATCAGGAATGTAAAGTGTCAACACTACTGGGAGATATGGAATAGCAGGAATGTTCAACAACAGAAGTGTGTTTGACTAGCTCTAGCTGACAAGCTCCATAAATTGTATGATTTTTGGAGTTTTGAGCCATACATTTTTATTTTTCCTGTAGCACTATATTTTTCATTTATTTCCCTTCCAGAAAGATGAATTTACTTTTCAAAAAGATGGCTTTAAAATGTCTGAAAGAATGTGATTTAAAATTTTGTGATTGATGGCAATACTCTCTTTCATATTCAAGTTGTTGGCAGTAGTAAGGATAAAGATGCAGTTTGTTAAGCTCTGTTCAGGATAATACACCTTACGGTTTTCAATTATTTCTTGGACTAGTTGAAGCTGAAGTACAGGGTGCAAAAAAATTATCATGGGAATTTAAAATTTATATATTTTCTCTGTGATTTACAATATAATCTTTTGACTTCAAATTGAGTTATAGGGGTACTGTATAATGAAGAATTGTGTTCTGCACATGCTTGGCAATTAGAAAGGACACCTCTCAGATGCACCCATATGGAGGGAGGGCATTTATGCAATTATTGTTATGGAATGTGGTTTACATATTTTTAGGTTTCTTGCAAGAGAAGATTTATTTGCTTTATTACTTTTTATTGCTCCTAGATCATTATAATCTTTGAGGGTTTCTGGAGACCTATTAGAGATCAAGCTCGTGAAATAACGTATGAAATGGCACAATGTTTGAAAAGAGTTAAAGAAAGCCATAATATAGCAAATGCAAATATTTACCAATGACAGATGAGGTTACTGTTGTTCTAGTGAGTAGTGTGGCTAGAATTTTAAAAGTAGGTAGGAAATCTGCCGTAAGAAACCTACTCAGGTTTTCCACTTCAACTAGGAATAATGAACCAAGAAAGAGAAGAATTGGGGTGGATACCTTCACAGAATGTGGTATTAGACAAAAGATTCATTTGTTTTAAATAATTAAAAAAGAAGCTCCCACCATAAGTAAACTTCTTAATACACCCAAAGAGGACAATTTTGTTGACTATAGTAAGGAATTTTTAAGATGAAAAATTAAATAATTAGACTTTAGATGACAAAAATGCTAATCTAAGAGGAAGCTAAGCTTTGAATGTCATGTGCACCAAATTAGAGAGTTTAGGCGGGAAAGGTGGAACATCATTTATATCAGTGAAACCTATATTGAGGAGTGTCATGTTGTGTGAAAATGTTGGCATTTAGAAGAAAAAATTGGGACCACTAAAAACATTGGTGCAGGACAAAGCTTATAATTGCTCATCGAGGCAGTGAGAAAGGTTTCATTGATGATGCTTTCCTGATTTCTAAATCAGGTCAAAAGTCAGGTAATTATCATGCCTCCATGAACTTTGAACATTTTTGAAAATGTTCTTCTAGCTCTTTCTTTCTTCTCCAAATGTCATTGTAGTGAACAATGTCAAATAGCACTGCAGTTGCTGACTCAAGCATGCCTAAAAGCTGATATTATTCAATGGTTACAACTGCATGAGGCTAGAACTGTTAAAAAGTAAAGTTGAACTTATAATAGCACAAAGCATCCCACATGAAAAGCCTTATTTAGTGCACAAAATTATATATAGCCATTTGTCGTGCTCCTTTGCATCTTCTGCCTTATTAGCCACATCTCAATACAATTGAACTGGTTTGAGGATACATTAAAGGACAGGTTGCACCGTAGTCAGTTGGAAAATCTTTATTAGAAAGGGATACTTTTTGCCAGAAGCTTTTCCGAGAATATACTGCTGAAAAGTGGAAGAACAGCTGTGAACATGCCTATGCTATAGAGCAGCAATACTTGCATCATAATAGTAACATAGACTCAGAAACAGACAGAATCATTTTCACTACAAATGAAGAAGATGAAAAAGACAGTAGTAGTGCACGGGCACGAGACAGATGGAGGGAGAGGCAGACAGGGAGGGATAGCAGCAGTGGGGTTGCAGCCTGCCAAGCAGCCACAGTAAGTCCTGTCTCAACCATCCTTTTCTTTATGGTAAATCTATAATAATTATACACATCTACTGTGATTACATTCATTTACTGCTAAACCTGGAAAACTGGTGAAGCTTCCCTTTCCCATCAGGGTTGATAACACTTCACAATGGAAAGAAAAATGCAAATTAGATAAACATATTTGAAAAGCCAGAAACAAAATTTAAATGGATGGCTCCAGCTTAATCACAGATCATTTAATATCCGTGGCTCCAAGGTATCTGTTACCAGAGGTCTGTTACTCTGTAATGAAGTAGGAATGCAAGGATGTTGAAAAATCAATCTATGAAGAACTTGGTTGAGTCAGAAGTACAAGTTGCACATTTTTACTTTCCATACCAATAGTTATATTGCTAACAATAGCAAAACTAGTAAACAAATATAAATAAACCATGCAACCCTAGTACAGTGGGATATTACACCCTCTGATTGATTAACTTTTTATAAAAGACATTAATGAAAGTGGAGTCAACCTGAACACTCTTACTAGCTGCATTCGCCTATCTATTATGCAGAAGATGTAGCATGAGCATAATAAATAGATGAGTGAAGCTAGTAAGTGTGTTCAAGTTGACTCCACTTTCATTAAGTGTTTTTATGAGTTTCTTCACTGTGTGTGATTTCCACAACAGTTTGATAACTGTTTATAGTTGTAACATGAGAGCTGTTACCCTTGCATAAGAATTCTGTAATATTTCAGTTTCCAATTTGTTTGTAGAATATGACCATGTGGTGCACAAATTCAATGACAGCCAGTGTAATATGTAAAATGCGAAATATAAGAACAATTTTTATAAGTGTAGATAGTAGGTGTTGTGTTTTTCTCGAGTTTTTAAATGTGTTTGTATTCCAGAAATACTAATTACTCATTTATTTCACTTGTCTACCTCAATATATATTTTTCTTTTGTTGTATCACATGTGAAGGATAACCTTTGAAGTCTTTTTGTCTTTTTTAAGGTGCGGTCATTGTAAGAGACTTGCTCCTACATGGGAAGAACTAGGAAAAAAGTTTGTTGGCAGCCCATTTGTTAAAATTGTGAAGGTTGACTGCACATTGGAAACAAGCAAGGAACTTTGCAATCAACAAGAGGTAACATAGATGCATTATTTCCAAGCATGCATTAGATAAGTGAAAAGCAAGCAGGATTTGGAAATAAAGTGTTTGTTGCATTATTTATGTTATGTTGCATTTTGCTTGAGTCAGAATTTAAATAGTTGTTAAGTTGGTAATAATACAAGTCCTGGAGAAAACAAAATTATAAAACAAGTTATACTATTACCTATAAACATGATACAATCATCCACAGAGCCTTCATTTGGATGTGTGTCCGGCCTAACAGGAATTTTCTTGGTACCAGGAAGCTGCTGTTTCCAGCAGAATCATACCTTCCTCATAGAAGATGTAAATGATATACTTGTGCCGTCACATTTTTCATACCTTTTAAGAACATTTTCATTAACTGTCATTAATTCTTCATGACCATGTAAATAAAACCATGCTTCATCCATAAAGTAAGTTAAATGTTGCTCAATGGAGCAATCATTAACATTATCTAACATCCAATTGCAGACATACTCTATTCACATTATTGCATGGTTGTAGTTTCTGAATTACAGTCATCTTATAGAGTTTTCATTTTAAAACTATAGTGGCATTCCAAGTCAAGGTTTGTGGAATTTATGACTCTGTGCAAGCTGTCTAAGAGATTTCTTTGGACCTCATTCTAACTTTTCTCCAATGTCATCAAGCTCTATAAGAACACAACAATTTAATTTCAGTTTCTTATCAAGAATAGATCTGTTTCCCTAGATCTATTCACAAGATTATTAACCATTTCTCTGTGGGGCACACAAATAGTAAGGAATCTCTATAAATTGCTGTCTTACTTCTCTACAAGAATTTGTTGTCACATAGGAATCCTACATGAGGATTCTGTTTGCTAAACTATACAGACCTGTTGGCATTATAACAGCATTAATACACTATAACACATGGCCATGCATTAAAACAAAGTCTCTGTATAAACATTCTGTTAGGAATAAAGTATAAAAATAAAAATTAAAGTTTGTGACACATGTTTCTCAATTCAAGTAAGAAAATGAGTTTTAGAATAACAGTTTTGATAATTAGAGCAGGACTGAAAGTTGTTTAGTAAAGGTTGTAGGTAACAGATATGGTTAAGATTGTTTAAGCAAAGAAGCTGAGACATGTTACATTCATGAATACCTATAATAAAATGTTGAAGGACCTGTAAACAGTTTCCCTTTACTCCACATGTCAATGGTAGCACATACTACTTGTCTTCTCTCATTAGCTGCTGGACACATAATTACTAACTGTGGTATAAATAATTTCTCTATTTAAAGCAGTAATTTGCGTAATCCATTCAACGAATCTCAAGAAAATATATTTTTCATAAGCTTATATGTGAAAACATTAAGATTAATTTTTATTCATAAGACAGTTGAAAGTATGTGACTTTTTCAAACATCTTGGTTAAGGGCAGAATCTGTGAGGGCAGTGTGCACCAACCTAAAGTAAGCTACTAAGTCAACACTCAGTGATTTCCGTATGAGAGTAGAATTTTTCCGAAGTATTTTACTCCTTTCAGATACTCCTGGAGTAAATTACTACACAAGTGAATTTCGGAGAATACCATCATATATTATGTTTTTACAGAAGTAAACAGAGCACAAATATATGTTAGAATACACCCTCATGACTTGATTGCAGTAAATCATCTGTTGATTGAACTACAATATTGTATCATATTTGGAGGAAGGTATTGTGATGCATTCATGGATTACTTAGATTGCATTGATAATCTTGGCAAAAAAAAAAAAACAGTGGGAATGTGATAGTGCATATAATATGGGAAAGGGGAGAGCATATGGTACTCAGACAGAGAGAGAGCTCAAGGAACAAAATCAGTATTAGGAAAGAATTTTGCACTCCTTTTGAACCTGCTTGGAGAGCATTTACAATAAAACTCACAACATGAATTTAGCTGTATCGCCCAAACTTCAATTGTTATGTAATTGTTATCCTGTAAGTGTTTCATACCAGAACAAGCAGTTAAAAGCAAACTTATGAACATTCACTGTACACCTGCTGGTTGTACCTTTTATCGCTTTGTTAGAGTGTTTTTGAGGTTAAGAGCAAGGTGCTTAAATAAATATATGAGGGCTGATCAACAAAGACTGAGACTGATTTTTTCCTGTAGCTTCCGTGATAGTTTCGTATCTGTAACATAAATATTTGAAAAGAGCGGGTTTTTATGTATAATGTTGGTAAGCAGTAGCACTCTCGTATTGGTAGATTGGTAGTAATGCTCTATTTTGTAGACCCTACGTGCATTTCACATACCAGACAATTGAGGTGACGCGAGAGGAGCAGTACAGCGCAATCAAATTCTGTTTTCGTTTAAACCATACAGCCACCGAAACTTATGAAAAGCTGAAGCAAGCGTACAGTGAAGATGCACTACCTCGTGCAACAGTGTTTAGGTGGTTCAAGGACTTCAAAGAAGGCTGACTTGTCAGTGTTAAGCAAGGTGGGCCTGGTGTTTTGGCTTCTGCTGTGACTGAAGTCAACATCAACACAGCTGCTGTGATTGTCCGAGAGGATCGGCGTATAACATTACGTAACCTGAGTGAAGTGTTCAGAATTTCATATGGCAGTGTGTTTACAGTTATGCACGACCATCTCCATATGACCCGAGTTTGTGCTCGTTGGGTGCCACGTCTGTTGACTCCCGAACAAAAGGCTGTGCGAATGGAGACAAGCCGTGAGATGCTGTGTCTCTTTGCTGATGGAGGGGATGCATTTTTTAAATTGATTATCACCGGTGATGAGTCATGGCTGCATCATTATGATCCTGAAGGAAGACAAGCCAGCACAGTGTGGAAATCGCCAGGTTCTCCAACACCAAAAAAGGCAAAAGTTGTTCCATCTGCAGGGAAAGTGATGCTGATCACATTTTATGACTGTAATGGAATGATATACCAGCATGCAGTCCCCCTCACACTACTGTTACAGCAGCATACTACTAGACTAAGGAAGCACATTGCAAAGAAATGACCAGAGCTTTCTCGGACTGGGTGGCGACTTCATCATGACAATGCACGGTCTCATGTCGCAAATCAAGTCATGCAGTTTCTGGCTTGATTCAACATTACCTGTGTACCACATCCTCCTTATAGCCCCGATCTTGCACCCTGTGACTTTTTTTTATTCCCATCACTAAAGGCAAAGCTTAGGGGTATTCGATTTGAGAACTCTGAAGCAGTGCTCAAGAAAAGTGAGGCGATTCTCAAGGACCTGACAAAGAATGGTCTGCAGCACGTGTTCAAGGACTGGCAGAAATGCTATAAAAAGTGCATTGAAGTAGGAGGGGACTACTTTGAAAAAGATCATGTAAACATTGAATTGGAGTAATAAACATCTGTGAAAAAAAAATCAGTCTCAGTCTTTGTTGATCAGCCCTCGTGCATGAGTGTCCATGAATACAACAAACTCTGAGAACCTCTTGCTAACACATTTGTTACATAACAGATTTGCATAGATGTCATTTTAATGCTACTGTAAGAGCAAAAGAATGATAGAAATTTGATGTTTTAATTATCAAATATTTACTTATTTATTTGTTGTAGCATAAAATATAAACATTGCAATGTTATGTGTGATAGCATCAGTAAGTGATGCTCCCAACATAACTTTTAAGAGACAAATTTTAATAGCAAAATAAATGTAGTGTAATCTCATATCCTATTAAGTTATTGATTTAAGAAGTATAGGTTCAAATAGTGATTAATCTTGTTTTGATTTGCATGGTTCATGAATATATTTGCCTCATTTTTAGGTTAAGATTAGGGAACTGAGCACTTTTGAGAGTTGTAGAATATTACAGCAATATGTTTTCATCCCAGAATCATTTTAAGATAATTTCCAATCTGCTAAAAGAAGTGGTTAGCAGAAAGCTATTTACCAGGTTCTGTAACCATAGAAAATTTAATTTATACTGATGCCTCTAGAAGAAGAGGAACATAACAGAAGGTAGTCAGTTGGGTTATAAAGTGATAATTTATACTTAATAAATTTGCATATGAAAAATAATCCAAAATAAAATACTTATAACTGCAACATTCCCCCAGATAACACAACTAGTGAAACTTGCCTTTCTTTTCACAACAACCTTCCACATAACGAATACCTAAAACAATATGAATATTATCAGACACCAGTTATGATTTTCATTCAAAGATTGTTAAAATGCAAGAACATTTCCACAGAACTGAAATAAAGCTGAACATTGCCAAATCATGAATAAAAAAACAAGTACCTACTTATGCTTGATGGTATACATTAAAATTTCAGAAAAATCTACATGACAACTGGTATCTTTAAAAAGTATTATTAAAAGCCATGCAGAAAATTAAGCAGTAATTGCAGGTTCATATGGATTAGTGAAACTTGCATCAAAACAATATGAAACTGCACTGCTATTTCTTTTGTCTGTCTTTCCTAACCTAAAATCCAAATTCCTAACCTAAAATTGCCACTGCCACAGCTATTCAGTAGCTGGAGAGTTTTCCCCATAAAAAATTCTAATTCTTTGGGATGACAAGAAGGTGCAAGTGTTGCTATTCTAAGCAATGGTGCAAATTTTAAAAATCCACATATATTGTATATCTTTTGTGTGATGTTTTCACAGCACACTTTGTCTCCATCTCAGCAAGGAGCAAAGGAAAACTTACAAAAGCACTGGGTAGTTGGTATTCTGGCATTGGTAGCAGTGCGAAAACAAAATTCTATCACAGAGCACATGAATTTTTTATTAGTAACTCCAATTGGCTAACAAGCTGCAAGAAAACAAATTGCATGATAACAAACAAGTTACAAAATGCCAAATAGTGGCATATTTGTTAAGAACGGTTCTTTAAGCTTAACAAATAATTTTAATCGCCTTCTTAACAACAAAGTTACGAATAGCCCTGATTGTGGGTGCAATTGACAGCATGCATGTTTCTGTTTTGTGCCCATCAGGTGAAAATGGTGAACTTTTCCAAAATCAGAGAGGGTATTTCTCCATCCACTCGCAAGTGATCTGAAATGGAAATATGCAGATTAGGAACATTATTTCCAAAGAATTTTAAGCTGCTCTTCAGCACGTTTACGGTCGCTTGAAGCTTTAAACTCGTCCGTCACAGCTTTCCAGGCATTTCTCTTCCAGCACCTTTACACCATGTTGTTTGCACTCTGTATCGTATAAATGGATTTTAATTATCTCTACCAATAAACATTTATCTCTTTCACTGACATTTTCCCCGTCACACATAACCTTATGCATGATTGCTTCAAGCAAATCGCACAAACAAAACAGTACTCTGGGAGTAATGAGCTCTTACTTCTGTAGTGATAACTAAAAGAAGAAATTCTAATTGAGCTCTCCAACATTACTTCTGGAGTAAATTACTCCTAGTGACCTACTTCCATAGTATAGATTTCTTTAGTAAAACGTTACTTCCAAAGTAATTTACTCCAACCTGGTGCACACTGCCCTGAATGTGTCTCAGCCCAAATATCACTAATGAGAAAAGAATTGTGTTACCAGAAACATGTACAAGATAGTGTGTTAAAACTGATGTGTGCGTGCATGTGCAGGGGCTTTTTAAAAAAGACGTTTTACAGTGGAGAATCAAGATTTTTGAAGTTAACTAGTTTCTGCAGAGGAGATTTACTCCATACAGATTGTTTAAGAGTATGTAGCATTTCAAGCATTTAGGTCACAAAGCCCTGCACATACAGTTTGCTACTCCTTTGAATTTATTATGGGTATTTACACCTTTAACTTTGTATGACAGTGGAAAACAAGGCACCAGCAGAAGCAATGAGCAAGAAGACCACAGGGCCAAATAAGCGAAACTATCATGGAATCAGACTCTAACATGTATTGGATTGTTTCACTATCTAACACACTTATTTTGAGTGGAATGCTCTTAAATATTATGCAGTTACATGCTTCCAATGCCTCATTTGCATGAGTGCAAGTTTGTTATAATTATGCTGTCTGTTGTACTTATATGCAAACAGCTTTAGCCAATCAGGCAGAAGGGAACAAGAACACATCTTGTAATATTAATATGCTGAGAAGGCTTAGAAAAAACAGACTATAGAATTAAATGTTTTAAACTCCAAAGATCAATTTTAGAATTACAGATATTAATGATGTAGGAAATTGCTTCTTAAGAGTAGAGACAATTTAAAATAATATAGCTATTCTAGGGTTACATAAAAGTGTTTATCAAGGATAGGAAAAGCCAGAATGGAAGGAAATAAGGTTGAACTGTCACTGGACTATAGACAGGAGGATCGCAGTTAACAAACCACTCCCCAACCCTCTTACAGATTTTTGGTGTTTTCAGACAGCTCTCAGACCAGTTTTTACCTGTCTGCCAGTGACCCTTGGCCTCTGTTGTTTTGCAGTCTTTGGTTTGAGTGTACATAATTTAAGCCAATTGCTTAAGAATTTCTATGCCTGGTTATCATTTTGGAGCCAGTTCAGTAGAATTTGTGATATTGATTTACAATGAATGAATGATGTATTGTCTACTTTGTACTTACATGCAATTTATACAATGTTTACAATACAATGGAGTTGCTTATTATTTCTCTTCCCGTTATATTTAACATTTTGTTGTATATATAATGGGGAAATATAATTTTCCACTATTTACTTTTTTGCCGTGTTACCCTTTTTCCATATTTTCTCCAATTTGCTTCACATCTCTTTTAACCACTTTAACCTAACTTTTCCTAAATATTTTCCTGCTTTCTCCATATATTCATTTGATCTTGTATTAAAAATCTTCCTAACTTTTAGCTCTATGGGTAAATTTTTCCATTTCTCTAGTATAAAATTCTCTCTTCCTTTATCCGTGTCCTCGCATTCCAAAATGTAATGCCAATTGTCATGTAATCCATTACATTTATTACATCTCTCCCCCCCTTCTTCTCCCTGTTAGACCACTTAAATTCATTACACTGTCCTCGCCCATGCATACCCCATTCTGGCCTCTCTGTGGCATACTTCAATGCGTCTTTCTTTTCTCCATTCGTTTTTAAATATCTATAATCTATTAATGCCCATTTTTCCTCAAAACTACTCATAATTTCTTGCTTTTCAATATCCTCCGCTCTTGTTTTAATTTCTTCCCAGAAACCCTTACTTTTGTTGTTTCTTTCTGCCCATGTTTCCCCCATTCCTATTTCTTCCAGTGTTGTCTATATATTGTGCATCCAAGTTTCTTTTCTCCCCATTTTCTCCTTTACAACTAAGTATTGCTTTAGTATCTCATTTTCCTCCACTAGCTTTATTCTGAACCAGTATTTGATTGCCCTTTCTACCATTTTGCCTTTAGCTCCCACCCTCCCTAGTTCTGCTTGTGCTACTCCGTTCGCTGAGCTTCTTGATAATCCCAGGCTTAGTTTGCAAACATTCCTATGTATAGCATCTACATTTTCCTATCCTTTTCCAGCCCCCATATCTCTGCTGCGTATAACATCCTTTTTTCCACCACTGTGCTATATACCCTTTTAATCCATGCAATTTGCATTTCTGGTATTTTGTTTACACGTGCTCTGATTTTCTGTATTGCTTGTTTCCCCTTTGCTAGTACTTTTTTTCTTCTGTTCTCCCCAATCTCCTGCACTATTGAGCCTTACTCCTAGATAGTCAATTGTCCTCACTACTTCCAGTTCCGTTCCTTCCCAATACCACTTTTCGGTTTTTTTTAGTTTATATCCTTTCTTGAAAATCATGATTTTCGATTTCTTTTTGTTTATTCTCAACCCCCAATCTTTACAGTATTTGCCAATTGCTTCAATACCTTTACTTAGTCCCACAACTGAGATGGAACCTGCCACTAGATCATCTGCAAACAATAATCCTGGTATTCCCTTATTATTGATAACTGGTGAATGCTTATTCAATTTTTTTATCTCTTCTATAATATCATCTATAAATAGGTTAAATAGCACTGGTCTAAGTTTGCATCGTTGTCTAAAGCCTAAATTATTCGAGTTCTCTTCAGAAACTCTTCCCTTGGCTGGCTATTTTCACACACCACTCATTATTTGCATATAAATGCTTTATATTCTTTATAAATGATTCACTCACTCCTCTCTTAATAGTTTTAACCATAGTACATTTCTGTTGACAGTGTCAAATGCTTTTTCTAAATCAATAAAAATCATGTGTACCCTGCCCTTTTTTATACTTAAGTATTTACCCACCATAATTAATATGATATTGATTTACAAGTAAAAAATAAATTCCAAATATCTCATTTATCCTGTATTTTATGGGACAACCCCATATTTAGGTCTATAGTCCTTTTGTTTTAGATGTCCAGAAAAGGGGTATGCCTTGTATTTTACTATGTGTCGCGTACTATAGAAATTATGCAACATGAATAAATAAAAATTCATCCTCTTCTGACAGATTTTGCAGGAAAGCTATGGCAGCACTCCATATGGCTTTCATGTATGCAGCTTTTCCAACTGGTCAAACTGTGTGAGGAATGCAGTCTCTCAAAGCCTCATGAACACTTTGTGGAAATGATGTTTAGATGCAGTACAGTTTTGTATCAGCAGTAACTTAGGAGACGTCTACAAATTCCTCTTCCCAGTCTTTCAAATGCAATTATCATGAGCTGTCAAACAGTATGATTTGGATTCATCAATAATAATGAGGCACAAAATATTGCACCATATTTTATCATAGTTTAAAATTGTGTAAGAAAATTGTAAAGAAAGCATACGTGTTTTAATATAAAGTTGCTAAAAGAGTTTCTGTTTCTAAAGAAGAAATAAGAGCATGATAATCGTGTGAAGTACAGTTCTAAATGTTCTGTTGCTTATGATGGGTCACAGGTATCGTTCAGCATGTAAAATGTATTAGGTTTAAGAATGCACATATTGCAGCACCTAGCTCTAATGGTCAAATTACTGCATTTTTTATAAAGAGACGCTTTTAGGAGTAGTCAGGTTATTTTAGCAGCTACAAAGAACAGTTTTGCATATAAAGTAGCACAGCATTATTCCTTTCAATCCACTGATTGCACTTCTAAATTGGATAAGAAGTGTTTTGAGCCAAAATGTGTATGTGTAAGGGTGGCATATTGTAGTTTGACATTTTAAATCGAGCTATGGAAAAGGGATTAATTTGCTAGATCTGAAATAATTAATGAAAGAAATGTTGAATATATACCATGCGGGTGTTTTAAGGTGAAATTACAGACCGGCTAGATGCCTAGCAGGCTGTACTGCAGTGACCCTGGTATTTATCTGATGTGCAACTGTTGGCACATGATGCGTTCAAGGTTAACTTTATCAGTTGTGCTTCAGTCACTGCTTTGTTTTTCATGCTGTAAGGAGAGTTGTGCTTGTACATCTTGAAGGTGAAAGTTTATCCAAGACATATGCGTTATGTATAATTAGCTTAAGAGTGATAATCTTTTGATGCTAGTCCACTGCAGTGCCTTCTGACAAATTCATGCTTTAACAATGAACTTTTATGTATGATACCTAGCAAAAACCAAATCATGTAGACAGGTGTGTCAGGAGAAATTTCGCAGTATTCCATTTCCAAGTAGAGAAACTGCTAGGCATCTGGTTAATAAGTTTAGGACAACGGTATCACTAAATGCTGAATGTAAGAAGCAAAATATAATGTTCTAACCAAGGAAAATATTGAGGAAATTGGTTCATCTATTTGTGAGAACTGTAAATAAAGTTTATAGAAACAATCCCCACACCAGACAAACTTAAGGACAATATAAAAACAGAAATTATGAACATTATGCAAGAAGAACTTATGTGTGTGAATGGAAATTTCATTTGAAGATGTCAGGAGTATCTTTACAAAATTGGACACCACTTCCAACACCATTTATAACAAAGTTAGTGCTCATTATAGTGCATGCCTGTGAATAAGTAATGCGGTAGTTACGGAATGAAAAACTCCCAGATAAAGTGATCGCACTGTATTATCTGGCCTACATTCTAGAGAACTTGGAGCGTGGGCTTTCTTGGCCATTGTTCATAATTAAAACTTCTTTGGTTATCACCAGGGTTAGATTTTTAGGTGCGCACCTTTTTTCTTAGGGTAAGTTAAAGCTATGCGGAAAGATATCACAGTGTGAAATTTTGTTCCTAGTTGCAAAAAGAGGCATTTTTTCTCGCACCTTTATCCCTTTTTGGGACCTTTACCCCTTTTTGACACCTTTATCCCATTTTCCCCAACCATGCCCAAAATCCCCTTTTTCCCCCTTTTTTCTTTAAGTTCCATTCCAATTTATTCTTTAACTTTCAATTAACATCTCCTCAGCTTGCTGTGTAAGTGTGAATTGTAAGCCTACCTCTTTCAGTAAACGCCGCGTGGGAATTGAAAGCTCACCCGCAACAATGGAAAATAATTGTGCGTTCAACAAAAACCTCTTTCTCTCACTTTACCGCTATAAAGTAGCCCGCAGTAATGCAATTGACAATGAGTGATTCTATCCCACCAGAATCAATAGCCTGCTGTTTGAGAATGTGAGTTTGTTACTGTGAGAGACGTCATCTGTTTGTGTGGAGGCAAAGGCTGGGCACGCAGAGATGTCAGTAACCTCACCCACGCAGTTCTGAGAATTATTAAGACTGGGTTCTGCTTGAAACTACTAGAAATTGCTGAGACTGAAGTTCCAACATGAATGAGAACATTCTGGTAATTGTTGCAGTGTTATAAGAGAATGTGGACAGCGAATGGGTGCAAGAGTGAGTTGTGTGACAGTCGCATTGTGTTAGCAAGTGAAATAGTGTTAGCAATGAGTGTACTAGTACTAGATTTTACCATGCCAAAGGTGTCCAGTGCTCGATTTATTGTTCTGGCTGAGGAATTCAAACAAGATTTCATAGACACTGATAGAACTGTTATGCGATATACTATTTGTGATTCAGGAATTTTGTTAGATGAAAAACACCAGTGAGATCGCATCAAACAACACATTTCCAGCTCTAAGCATCAAATGAACAAGACTCTTCAAGCAAACAAATCACGGCAACCTCTATTACAAAATGCGTTTCAACAGAGTTCTTCAAAAAGCCAAAATTTGAAGGAATGAAACATTGATTTGTGTGCAGCTCTTACATAAGCAGAAATTCCACTCAATAAGGTGAACCATCCAGCCTTCAAGGGATTTCTTGAAAACTACACAAAGATGTCAATGCCTGATGAGAGTACTTTAAGAAAAAACTACATGGAGCCTGTTTACCAAGAAACCATAGAAAGAATCAAGGAGAAAGTGTCTGATTGCGATGTGGGAATCATTGTGGACGAAACCATAGACTCACTGGAACGATATGTTTTGAGCATTTTAGTTTTTCCCTTAGCAGGGGACAAAGTAAAGCCCATGTTGTTAAAAATGTACGAGCTGCAGAAAGCCAATGCCAGGACAGTAATGGAATCCATTATGGACTTCTGCCAAAAACTCTGGCCTACTGGTATCGAGTTTGAAAAACTTCTTCTTGTGGTTACGGACCAGGCTCCATACATGGTTTCAGCTGTTAACCAATTGAAACCTTTATTTCCTAACTTGAAGCATGTGACATGCTTGGCTCATGCCCTTCACAGGGTTTGTGAATCCATAAGGAACAAATATGACATCAGAAATCAATTCATCTCTGCCCTGAAGAAGATTCTACTGAAAGCTCCGAGCCGTGTTGTTTACTACAGGGAAATCACTGCCTGTCCCTTGCAAATTTCCCGGTCATTACTCACTGGGGATGTTGGATTGAGTGTGCTGCTATGTTGTGTGAGAATTTTGACAAAATTAAAGAGTTTGTGCCTTCTTTGGATCCATCCAATGCAGGTGCAATTTCCAAGGCACCGCAACTTCTGTTACCGGAGAAAATACATAATTTGCAGACAGAACTATATTGTGTCCATAGTTACAAGTACTTGCCTGCAGCTATTAAACGATTGGAAGAACAAGGTCTGGAAAAGGAAAAACAATGGGATATTTTTACTTCCGTGAGGGAGCAGTTAGAGAGCTTTGCCAAAGACAAACTTGAATCTAGTCTTCAGAAGAATCCAGACATTGAGGAATTTGCCACATCTGTAGAGCTGTCATTCCAAGTGAATACAAGGTTTGTCCCACTGGTTTCTGTGGATGTTGAAAGAAGCTTTAGCATCTACAAAGACATTCTATCTCCTAATAGAAACAGACTTACTTTTAAAAATGTGGAGATGCTTAATATCTTGAAGTACAACAGCTTCATGCTTTTTCCTTCTTTTGATGAGTGATAATTTGATGTACTTGTTTGTAGTTCAATAAATTAGAATAGAGGAAAGAGAAATCATTGAATTAGTTAAGGGAATGCACAACTAAAATTAACCCAAAATCTCAAAAAATCTAAAAAAAAAAAAAAAAATTATGTTCCCAAAAAATTCTCCATTGCTTGTAGTTTTAGAATCCACTTTTATTTTTGACCTAACGAATGCTTCAGGATCGTAACGAGACTTTTTAAATAGCCTTGCACATTTGGTTGCTAGCTGTTTATATTTTTAAAACTTGATTTTAAGGCATTTCTTATTTTCAGCATTTCTGCATATTCAAATGTTCCACACGATGTAGTTTTCATCCATTCATATTGACATTTTTTATGCTTATTTCAAAAACCCAAATAAATAAAACTGTCATATAATTTTTCTGTGTAATAAATAGTTTTTGCGCTACTAATTTTTGGAGATAACAATGTATACAAAAAAAAATGAAAAAAAATGCAAATACAAAACTGCAAAACTTTTTTTTCTCTTAAACTAAGAATGGTAGAAAAAAATTATATGACAGATTTGTAGTTCCTTGACATAGAAGCAACATAAGTTTTTTTTTTTTTTTTTAAATGCATCATATTTTGCATTTTGCATATACCCATAATTTTATATTTTGAAAATTAATAACTTGAAAACTAATTAAGATTTTGGATTGAAATTCAGAAAACTATTATATCTAAAGAAGACTGACATGTGGTTAAAATTGAATGGATAGTTTAGAAAATAGCAATTTCAGTTGTGCATCACCTTAAATAAACCAGCACCTTATTGTCCCTTTTTTCACCTTATTTGAGCACCTTTTCCCTTCCTTTTTTCATCTGAAATTTGTATCCTAACCCTGGTTATCACCATATTGGTGTTGTTTAAGTACAGTTTCAAAGACATTAAAGTCCTCATTAGGGTGCTCTTACTTTATTCATCTGCAATAACTTATAACTGTTGCAGATTATTAATGCATGAGTATCCTGAAGAGAAGAATGTAATATCTTTGAAACAGTACTTATATAATATTGACTTATGTTATAATTATATACATTTCAGAGACATTACAAAAAAGAGGCATAAACCACAAGTTGTTAACTTTGTATGTTTGGACTATTATATTAGTTATTTTGGTGGTGCTTTTAGTTCAGGAACAAATAATGTTTTTTTTTAAAATAGAGCAGCATTTAGGGAGAACTTCAGCTACTGGCATAAACTGTATTTCCCTTATGATATGCAACTCTATACAGATGACAACAAATTGTCTTCAGACATTTAAACAATTCTAGTGAAGATGCACAGTTCAGTTTGAGAAGCTAGAGGACTTTGGTGACACTTGTAGACACAGATTACAAGAAATTAAAAGATTACAGTAAATGCAGGTGACTGATGATGATATTGCCAGCAGTGAGTGTATATTAAAAATGTTCCAGCCACAAAAAAAGCGCCCTAGTGTGATCCAATTTTTCATTAAAAGTGTGTATTCTAAAGCATGACTCTTCATCCATTCATAGGCTTCAACTTTTCTCAAACATTTACCCAACATAAGAGTTGCAAAACATTACAATGAATGGAGTTTATATTATCTTGTAATATCTAAAATTGAAATACATAGAAAGGATGAAAGAACAGCTTCTAGTAATTAGCATACGATGCATGTTGAAAAGCTACAAGAAATTGGAGATATTGGCGATGTATATTGTTTCAAAGAACCTGCTGTATCTTACTTAGAATGCATTGAATATTTAGATTGATGTACACAGCAATTCAAAGAAATAAACCTTTTTCATTGGACATTTCTTAAAATCTATTCTAATGTGGTCAGAAATTGAGGCCAGTCTTGGATTTCTTCATAACCATAAAGTGGAACAGAAACATAAAGGATGTGGATATCAAGTTGATGAAACAAACTGTAAACATTTTGTTGCCAAAGATAAGCAGCGGATGGAAATGAGCACAACCAATTTTTGTAAAGGCTTCCATAATCAAATTCAATGTTGGCTAGGCTGTCCAGTTGATACCATATCGTTTCTTTCTTTCTGACGTTACAACCATCATGTTGTGGTCCTGCTCAAGGCAAAACAATGCTGCATGTTTATTTCTTAATCTCCCTGAAGGGGAGAAGATTGGGGGCACCCCTTGTCCTCTCTCAGTGATGATCAGCCTAGAAAGCCTGTCTAGCATCCTCATGCAGAAGGTGTATGGGTACCAACTATCAACCTGGACTTACACGGTGAAAGATTGAAGGGCTGCTATGGTTTAAGAACAATAGCTTGTGCAGGGTATTAGATGACATACTTAAATACTAAGCCCAGTATGTGTCGGGATTTCATGCAGGTGTAATGCACCTTCACATATGGAAATTGGGGTGAGGAATTTGCGTTCTGAGTGGGCAGATATGTTAGAAGGTGTTGTTATTATGGGATTAGTGTGGTGGAGTTAAAAGTTTTTGGGAGAAAAATGGCTTGCAGTCCAAATATTGGGTACTACATTAATAATGAATTACAGTGTATTATATTACTTAGGCTGCACTCTAGCCTATTTGAAGAACTGCATTGCCTGTAATGTCCAACTGAGTCTGAGCGCTGTATTTATTTTAAATAAAGTGTGTGGTTACAACTACTGCACCCTGAATTATGGAGGTGAAAGATGGAAGTGATCTCATGCATAGCATACAAGAGCAATAGATCATATAGGGTCCTAGGAGGTATGCTTGACCAAGGTCAAGCATGTTGTCTTGAGAATTCATGTAGGTGCGATTAGACCCTATAGATTGGGGTTGTGAGATTTGAATTCATAAATGATAGGTTGGTTGTAGTTGCTGTTAGTATGTGGTTAGTGTGGTGAAGTTAAAATTCTAAGAAGATACTGGGCATGCAGTCATGTTATTGGTGCATTAATTGGAGTTTGTTAATGTACTTAACCCAGTCTGCTTGCTTAGAGATAGCTGGGTTTACAGTAACAGCCACCTTTACTGAATGCTGCATTATACATGCGTGCTATAACAAAATAAGGTTAGATGTGGATCAATTTGGTATTAAATGTTTTCTCACTAATGGGCATCATTTTTAGAAATAGATATATTGGTATTATCTGTATGAAACGAGAAGGAATCTGAAGCAAGGAGCGTCAGCAGGAGTGCTGCGTTGGCAAATGGTTTGTGAGTGTGACAGAGAGAGACAAGACACACAGTGTGAAGCAAGATATGACCAGTGTAGCATACACATTCACCCTGATCACTTGGCGCAGAGTCCAGTGGGCATGCTTTCGTCATTGTTATACACTTAATTAAAACCACTACACTTATAACAATATCTTTGAAACTTTAAGCTTATATAAAGAATACTTTTGCATGTAAATACTCTGTGTAAAAGCTAAATTACCAGCAACAAATTTAAAACTGAGGTTGACACGTCTTCACTTCGCTAATCTCGGAACCCAACTGCTCTAAGCTCTTGCAAACAGAAAGCAGACCAAACGTAAACACAACACTGCTGATGGTGGTGCATAATGGTCAAGGTCTTTCAGCAATCCTCATAAATATCTGCTTTGACACATAACTAAAGAACCAAACATTCTAGAGACACGGTTTTTGGACAGTCTAATTCAAAATTTTTAGCCCTTCTCAGCTATCATACTATAAATGATTAGTACTTACAACTTTTAACAGCACAATTGAAAAGTAGAAACCGTAGCCTACAGCGAGACCACGTGGCACTTGTACTAGGCAACCTCACTCTATCGCTATTGGCTGAGGGACTTTCACCAGTGTTATCTAGCTCTGCCTCAGATTCCTTCTCATTTTGTACAGATAATAAATCTGGTTTTACATTGCTACTGCACCACTATTAATAGAAATAATGTTTGCATAGTAAATATTTTCCTTCCTTCCTCCCTCCCATCCTTTCTTTCTTGCTTAATCTTAATTACCGGGTAAACATATTTGTCAATACTATTGTTGTGGGTGGACCCCTTTTGGCGGCAGAGCAGCCTTGATTCAAAGAGTAAGAACTTCAACGGCTACTATGATGTTTATAGTAA
This sequence comes from Deroplatys truncata, assembly GCA_030765065.1. Lineage (NCBI taxonomy): Eukaryota > Metazoa > Arthropoda > Insecta > Mantodea > Mantidae > Deroplatys > Deroplatys truncata. The sequence continues at coordinate 529,681,203 of CM060990.1, read as the reverse complement.
GCGTGAGTACAAATATAGTTCGTAGAAATAGCCACGTGGAATCTTATGAGCCGGGCCCAGATTTTGTGGCCTAAAAATACTTTTAAAGATGAGCTATAAAATTACTGCAAAAATACAAAAAATGACCCAAAGATTTGCATGAAAATACTAGTTTACTTATCAGATTTGGCCTGTTCTACATGTATGTTGTTGACCCAATTGTAGGCTTAGAATTACATACAATTAAATTTAAGCACCGTCTTTCTATATCTAAATTATAATTTGTAACAAGACTGAGAAAATTTCAGACAATTATTGTTAATTTCAGTCCTTTGATTTATATAGTATGTGCGGAACAGTTCTTGCAAGAGAATAAGAAAGGAACACCTGGAAGGGGAAAAAAAAACTACTGTTGGATAACTGAATGCATTATTGGATGGAAACATTAATGAAAAATTACATACCTATTTACGTATTATGATTTACAGGCTTACCTCATTTTGCATTACAGTAGATAAAAGAGACCATCTGCAGATTCTCAAAGGTAAACAAATGTTGATTGTCCGCCAGTATGCTCTGGTACATTGAAAAACTCCTTTCAACATCTACATATGCTATGGGAGTATACTTTAAGTGCACAAAATCACTGGATGTAAGTTCCTCTTAAATGCCACACAGACTAAAATCTTCCCCCGTCAAGACCCGAGAGATTGAGTGCAAAACATAGCCCAATTTTTTGTCAATAACACATTTCAATTTGTCTGATAGCAACACACCAATATCACCTCAAACATTTTTTAATGCGCCTACACTTGTGACTACATAAATCATGTTTTCCAATGCCACACCCTTTTCTTGAAGATGGACAATAGTTTTAGACAACATGCCAAAATTTGCCTTAATGTATGTTAATATACGCATCATTTCACTCTTTTGAAAACAGTTCTTGGGTAGTTTGAATGGCCTTGGCTTCTTGTGCTTCAAGGGAATTGACTACATGCTTCACTGTTTGGAAGTGGTCACAATAGTACACACAAGAATCAATCCATGTACCCCACCATGTGATGATGGGCTGCGGTTGCAACGGAATGTCAGGAGCTTGGGATTTGAAAAGTTATCTGGTGATGGAGCTGTAACAAATATTTTCTTGGTGTGTGACATCAGTTTGTCAATTTCAGGGAAATTTGCTCTGACTTCTCCGGCCACTCTGTGAAAAGTGTGAGCTAAACAATTCATATGTATCATTTTTTAATAAAATGCTTTAATTGCATTGCCAGCTTTTGCTATGTAAGGCGCTGCGTCAGTCACGAAGAGCAAAATGTCATTGTGTCTTATGCTCTCAGGCCACAGAAGCATCATTGAATTGTTGAAGAGGTGACATGTTGCCGAGTGGTTAACATATTCCAAGACTTCTGTTGTGAGTAAGAATACTTCACCAGGTTTATCAATCTCCAGTATACCCACAATTACATTGGCAATGTAGTGGCCCTCCACATCACTGGTTACATCGATGGAGACAAACATTTTCTTTCCACAGATCCATTCTCGTATTCTTCTTCTCACATTCTTGTAACGTAACATAAGATCTCAATCTATAGACCCTATAGTTAGCTAGACCAGCTTAAAGAAAGCTAGTCTACTCTAGGATGTAGATTACGTCATAAACACATAATTACATTGTGTACTTGTAGGTAAATAAATTGTAGTTCTTATGTAGAGTACGTTAGAACCAAAAAATTTTAAAACAATATTATTTATACTTAATGTAGTTATAAAATTTGGTAACATTTTATAGTCAGTTATTTTTTTGAATGAAAGAAATTCTCCTCTGTATAGAAGGTGTGAGTGATGAGATATCTTTTTAATGCTAACTTGAATTTATTTTTATTAGTTTTCAGTTCCCTAATATATGATGGAAGCGAATTAAATAATTCTATACCATTGTAGTAAGGCCCTTTTTGGAATACTTGTAGGTTATTGCTTGGCCTGTGTAAGTCCTGCCCATTTCTGATTTGTTTGCTGTGTATGTCTGAATTTTTTATGAACACTTCTGGGTGGTCAACCACGGTTAAAAGTACAGCTAAAATATACTTACAGGCTAATGGTAGAATTCCAAATGTTTTGAATAGTGGTTTGCAGTGAGTTGATTTCTTTACACCTGCCATTATTCTTATTACCTTTTTTTGCAAAAGAAATATTTTTTTTGTGTTTACTGAATTTCCCCAAAATGTTATTCCATAAGTCATAATTGAAGGAAAATAAGCATAATATACTGTTTTAGGATGCTTTTATTTGTAAAATGAATTAATGATCTAATTGCAAAACATGCGGAGCTTACTTTTGGTAGGATGTAGTCAATGTGGTCTTTCCAATTCATATTCTGATATATAATAAGACCAAGAAATTTTATGATACGAGTTTCAGTAATTTCATTGCCTTCATGTTCAATTCTTATGTCTGCAATACTTTTATTTTTTGTGCGAAAATTGATATACTTAGTTTATTCAAAGTTTATATGAATTTTGTTACTATCGAACCAATTATTTAGCACACTGAAAATACCGTTGGACAACTGTGAGAGGCGACTGATGTTGTGTTCTTTAATTATAATACTTGTATCATCTGCAAAGAGAACTGGGTGAGCATGTTCATTTATTACTTTGGGAAGGTCGTTGACATATATTAGAAACAACAATGGACCCAAAATCGAACCTTGTGGTTTATTTCTGACCATTTGGAATATATTTTGGAATTATCTGCCATATTTATTATGACCTTTTGATGTCTGTTTGATTGGTAAGATGCAATCCATTGATATGTTTTATTCTTAATGCCATAATATGATAATTTTGATAAGAGTATATTATGATTCACACAGTCAAATGCTTTTAATAGGTCACAGAATATTCCTAGTGTATTACATTTATTATCAAGTGATTTCAAAATTTCATTTGTTAAGTTGAAAGTGGCATCATTGGTTGAAATGTTTTTCCTAAATCCAAACTGCTCCTTTGCTAAAATATTATTTTTAATTAGGTGGTGACATATTCGTTTTAACATAAGTTTTTCAAATACTTTGGAGAAAGCAGTTAGTAATGATACTGGTCTATAGTTTGACAGTTGTGACTTATGCCCTTTCTTGTATAGTGGTTTAACTATAGAATATTTTAGCCTGTCAGGAAAAGTCCCTGTTACAAAGGAGAAGTTACATATATGCCTTAAAGGTTTGCTAATTTTATCGGTTCATAGTTTTAATATCTTAGTAGTTATTTCATCATAACCCGATGAATTCTTGCTTTTGAGGGATTTTATTGTTTTATTTACTTCTATCGTGCTCGTGGGCACTATTTCTGTACAAATAGACTGTTCTAAGCTTGCTTTTTTTAAATATGAAATAGGGTCCTCCACTTGTTGTTTGGACTGTAACAGTAAATTTTCTGCTAACTGAATATAATACTCATTAAATAATGTTGCTATTTCTTGTGGTTCCTTTGTGGTGATATGATTTACTGTAATTTCTTTTATTTCATTTTTTGTGTGATGTTTACCAGTCTCTTTTTTTTCCATATTGTATTAGGCTTGTTATTTGAGGACTCTTATCTGCTTTTCATAGCAGAGTTTTTTAGCTACATTTATAACCTTTTTTTTTTAGAATTTTACAATATTCTTTATAGTGTTGTCTATGTTTCTCACAGTTGCTTTCTCTAGTAGCCAAGTAGAGTTCTCTTTTGTTTTTGCAGGATATCTTAATACCTTGTGTTAACCAGCCATTTGTAGGTGTGTTAATAATTTGCTTTACATGAGATGGAAAACTTGAGTTATGAATCCTTATGAAAGTATTTAGAAAAGAGTTAAACTTGTCATTCATATTGTTATTTTTGTATATTTCTTCCCAGGTTTGTTCTGAAAGCTGGTAATTAAAGAGTTTTATGTTCTCACTGTTAATGACTCGGTAGTTGGTTACAAGATTCGTTATTTTGGAATGGGGAATGTTATAATTGATTTTAAGCAACTGTCCATCATGGTCTGAAAGTCCATTAGTTAAGGTTTGGATTTCGTGGTACTCATTTTTAGACATATCTATGAAAATATTATCAGTAGCTGTTTTGGAATTTTTTTGAATTCTAGTTGGAAAGTTGACTGTATGCATACGGTTGTATGTTCTTAATAATGAACAAATTTGTTTCTTTTGGTTGCTGTCTTTAATGAAGTCTATATTTAAGTCACCACAAAGTATAAATTCAATTTTAGGCTTGAATGGATATTTTAGAGCAGCATCCAGATTGTATAGGAAGTTTTCAAAATTGGCAGCTGGGGCTCTGTATACTGTTAATATAATTAGTTCATTGTCTGGCATTTTTATATGAACCGCACATCACTCAAATGTTTTAAAATAAGGAGAGTTGAAGGTTGTTACACTACATCACTAAAATATTCTTACTTGAACGCGTTTCGGGAAAGGTTTGTTCCCATCATGCTGACGATGGAAACAAACCGTCTCCTGAAACATGTTCAAGTAAGAATATTTTAGTGATGTAGTGTAATAACCTTTAACTCTCGTTATTTTAAATTATGACACATCACTGTTACTAGCTTCTAAATCTTCAAAATTAGTCAACTCAAATGTTTGTTCTATACAGTATTTATCCAGATCAATATTGTCAAACTGTATCTTTTCTTAACCAAGATATTCACACCTCCTTTAGAGAGTTTTTTTCTACAGTAATATGCTGCTCTGCTGTAGCCTTCCATTGAGATATGTAATATTTCCTGTTTGTCCATGTGATGTTACGTTATGCATAAGATATCTGGGTTTTTACTTTCATTTTTGAAACTAATTAATAACTCAGAGATTTTATTTCTTAAACTTTGAATATTTTGATGAAATACTGTTAATGAGTAATGTCTTTTTGTTGATTGTGTGCAATATTTGTCTAATTTCTCTGTTTCAATTGCTTGTAATGTCCTTCCATATCTCTTATTTAGCCTAAAAAAAGGGGAGACTCTACTGTTAACAATTGCAGGAAATTGCTTAACATTATAGTGGAAACCCACTGAGGCAAAGCGGACATAGTTTAGAATGCATTTACCCTAAACCCAATAAATGGGAAAAATGCATTCATCCAGGAACTTGAAGATGAATCATAAAACACTGGCAGAATGACCATGCACAGCAAAATGCATAAAACAAACTCCAATAGAATCAACTGGATTATAAAGCCATCTACTCACACTAAAGCACCAGAACCCGACAAAATACCCAATATAATTGGGTAATACCAGAGAAAGTAATTGTAAAGTGAATAAATGCATATATCATGAAACACAATATACTAATATCCAAACAATAAGAATTCAAAGCACTCTATCACCTTACAAATGTTATGTATGATAGAACACATTACTGAAGGTTTCAACATAAATAAGTTTACAGGAGCCATCTGCTTAGGTATTGAATGCAGCTTTGATGGCATGCTGGGCTTATAATAAATCTAAAGGAATACATGTTTTGAGACTCATCAATAGCCCTCATTATCTCCTGAATCAAAGCTTCAGAAAGAATGTAGAGGACACAGCCTCTAGTATCAAACCCAGAAAGACCAGGGTTCCACAAGGGAGCCTGTTGAAGTCTACATTATTTAATCTTTACATCTATTACATGCTAGACTTCCCAAGGAAAGACTGCCTTGGTGAATCAATTCACATAACCTACAATCTTGCACCAATGGTTCCAAGTTAAACTGAACAAGCTAAAACTATGGCTAACAAAATGGGCCATCTTAAGTTAATACAAGAAAAACTGTTTTTGCTACAGGAGTATTGTACTATAAGGTTAAATATGCGCCATCACCATTAACCTACCAGGGCAAAAGAATTGGGTGGAATGACCAAGTTATTTATTTATACATGGCAATTGATCAAACTCTCACATAGAGCATGCAAATAACACGAGTGAAAGCAAATGGCCAATTAAACTACATCACATCATTAACCTAAACTCCCAGCTACACTTAAACATGGGCCTCACCCTTTATGGCACTGTAATTATATGTATTATCTCCTGTGCAGCATTGTGTTGGGACTACGATACAAAGATGTACTTAACAGACTTCTAGCCCTCTAAAATAGAATCATTAGATTAATAATGAACCAGCCACCAGTACCTCTGGCATATCTCCTATATCAGGAATTGAAGTTACACACTATAAGGGTTTCACAAAAAACCTAAAGCCTAAGCTATTAATCTGTACATGTGTAGAGGTAACAACGAAGATAGGCAAAAGGTAAAGGAGCGATGGCAGCAATTAGAAGCTGCAAATATGAAGTACCTAATATAAATGTTAAATGGCTGGAAAAAGTTTATGAGATGGTTGTGGAGGCAAAAATGATGTATGGTATAGAAATATGGGGATTAGATAGAGGATGGGAAAGTATAGATGAGGTGCACAGGATGTTTTGTAGAGAAATACTAGGGCTACCGAAGTCAATTGTAAGACAGGTAGCACAATTAGAGATGGGCAGGGTGACAACTAAGGGGAAGATAATGGAAAGAGCTTTGAAATTTTGGTTCAGAACTTTAAATCTAGGAAAAAGTAATGTGTTAAGACAATGTAATGAATACCAAGAGAATAGCTTAATGAATGATGGATGGGTAAGTAAATTACGGAACATTTTGGAGAAAAATGGGTTAGGAGATATGTGGAGAAGGAGAGAAAATAACGTGAAAATATTTTGGAAAAAGGCGAGGAAAAGACTGAAAGATATAGAAATATAAATCATGTTCAGTGAGATTGCCGAAAAGAGCTCATTAGTTTGTTATAGGCCAATGAAAAATACATGGGGTAGGGAAAAGTATATAGACATAGTAAATAAAGAAGAGAGAGAATCTATTGCATGGGTAAGAACCGGAGCATGGAGGCTAAAAGGGCTAAGACAGAGTATTCCTCAGAACCAATGTCTGATATGTGGTGGTAATGAAGACATTGAACACATAGTATTTAAGTGCCAAGGAACAGAAAATTGGAGAAAAGAATTTTTTAATAAGAAGTGGTTGAAGGGGGATAGAAATACACTTATGATTGAAATGATATGCAAGGATGCTAGAAGCATTGGACAGTTTTTGTGTAAAGTAAAAAATAAATGGCTTTGGAATGTGGAAAGAGGAAAGTAAGAGGTAGCACATCTTACTTTGAATGGAAAACTATAGTGAATGTATGATGGTTAAGTAATCAATAAATGATAAGTGAAAAACAAGTGGAAATGGGACATGAAAAAAAAACTGAAAAAAAAAGAGCAAGATAATTTATTGACAAGAAATTGTAAAATGTAAATAAACTGTAGTGATTGTCTACTGAATGAGTGACCAGGGTCAAAGTGCAGTAGACAATCAAATTTGTAATACTCTTAGCACAATAAATACAAATACAAATATCACTCAGTGACAACAAATGCAAATGACTGCTGTTTCTATTTAGCAGCACCCTTGACTTTAGGGTACCAAGAATCAACATACAGGAATAGACACTGTGCATACGTATAAGCAGGGCCCAGATTTTAATGACAAGTCATCTTTTAACTAGTACACCATGGACGTTGCCCACTAGTGCAGATATTCTGATCATGACTCCTAGATTTAAAAAATGGTAATTTTTATGGTCATTTTTTGGTGATTTTGCCCCCAATTTGTATTTTTAGGCAATTTTTTAAAATTTAAAGTAATTATTTTCCTTTTTTTGTCATTTTGTGTGTTTCTTGCATTATATAGTCTTTTTTCTCCATTCGATTACATTGAATGTTATTGGAACTCTAAATAAGCATAAATACTTAAAATCAACCAGATTATTCACAATTCACAGCCTCACTGAGAATTCAAGTACAGTAACCTTGTCCACCCCTTACCCACTTTTAACCATTTTCCAGAATGAAGACGAGGGTTGTGATTGTCACTGAAGGAGGTACTTTTACGGTGCAGCATAAAAACCCACTATTACCTATCCTAATGAAATGACCAGCAAGAGAAGACTGCTGTTCTTACTGTTTATGGTCAGTGACTGAATAGTGAGACAATTGCAATTTTAGTTTTAGCCTGCTTTCGTGGAATTGAACTGATTCATTCATACAAATGATGTCACTGACCAGCCAAGTGGTAGACTACCCACTGCAGTTACAAGTTTCTGTGTCAGTCTGATCAGTTCATCAGGTGTAAATATACGTAAATTTGTTATATGTTGGTGATTCTATTTACTGTAATTTTTGTTTTGAGTGATTTAGGATGCCTAAGTTAAAGACATGTAAACCTGTTCATCTTAAACACATTGTTTCTGAATTTGGCGAGGATATTTTCTCTACTGATGGTCAAATTCTTTTTTGCAAAATGTGTGAGGTGAAGGTGGCAGTGGATAAAAGATTTACCGTACCGCAATATATCGGCCATGACGAGTGTGCACGCATAGTTCAAAATCATAGTAAGAAGAAAACATCCCAATTGCTCCTCACACAAAAAGCATCAACAAGTGAAGAGGAAGACAAATCCTCAGCATTTTGTATTGACTTGTGCGAAGGTCTTGTTTCTGCAAACATTCCTGTCTGGAAGCTGACCAAACCTAAGCTGAGAGATCTCTTGGAAAAGTATACAGGCCATAATATTCCAGACGAGTCTACTCTGAGAAAAAAACTTATACCCACTGCTACAAAATTCTGCCTTATGTAAAATTCTTGATGTTTCGGATCGTATTTCATCGGCCACACTCGATGGTAAATGAACTAATCATGCTTCTACATTCGCAATAATGTCTTCAACAGGCAATGTGATGGGTGTAAGAGCAAAATTTCCACCTTTGACAAGAACGTTATATTCATCTGTGGAAAGTTGTCTATCCAATAAGTTGTGAATGGTTTGTTTACATTCTGGTGGTTTGACCTTAGATGGACGAAGAGGGTTAAACTTTTTCTGTTGTCGAACGGAAGAAGAAATCAATACTTTTTCCATCGAGCAAAAAGTAAGCGCGTCGATATTATTCCAGTTGCTCTTTTGTACTGAATTACTAATTTGTAGATGAATGTTTAATAACTGTGTAAGTGTGCAAGGTCTTTTCCGAAACATCAAAAATTTTATGTAAAGCTAAGCCTCCAGTAAGCAATATATCCTCCAAAGAAAGGAGGGCTCTCAAATATTTGAGTGCTGATACCAATATTTTAATTCTTTCCACGGATAAAGGAAATGCCACCGTGATAATGAATAAGTCGGACTATATGCAGAAGATTAGTGATCTCCTTGACCCTCAGATTTATAAAATGCTTACACGGGATCCAGCTGTGGGTATCCTGAGAAAAACAAATAAACTAATTAAAGAGTCTACTTCACTAAACTCAGATACAAAAAAGATACTTTGTACATCAGAAGCTTATGCGCCACATCTATATGGACTGCCGAAGATACACAAACAAAATATTCCTATTCGTCCTATAGTAAGCACAATTGGTTCTCCAGCTTATGATGTTTCTAAACATTTGACGGCTTTACTACAGCCGCACATTGGACAATTCGGCAGCTATATAAAAAACTCAAAACATTTTGTGGAGAAGTTAAGATTCCTTAAATTGTACACCATCCGACATTTTAGTCAGTCTAGATATAACCTCTCTTTTTACTAATGTACCTGTAGATGAAGTTTTATCTCAGATTGATGGCATTTTTCCTACAGATATTTTTAACCTTTTTAAGCACTGTTTGACGACTTCCTATTTTCAATGCAACGAAGCATTTTATCAACAAAAAGATGGCGTCGTCGCTATGGGAAATTCTCTTGGGCCTGCCATTTCTAACTTTTTTATGGATCATTTGAGGCTAAAGCTATAGATACTGCTCCCTTAAAACCTAGCTGTTGGTATCGGTATATTGATGATGTCTTCCTCCAGTGGTCTCTCTCTTGCAAACTTTCTGGAACATCTTAATAATATGAATTCCAAGATTCAATTTAATATGGAAACAGAAAATAACAATCGGATAGTCTTCTTGGATGTTCTGGTAATAAGAAATGCAGATGGATCATTGTCTCACATTGTTTATAGGAAACCCACACATACCGACAGATATTTAAATAAATATTCCAATCACCACCCACAACAAAAGAGAGGAATAATCAAAACCCTAGTGGACCGAGCCAAACGTATTTGTACAGGGCAATACTTAAGTGAGGAGATACAACACCTTAGGCTGGCTATGTTACAAAACGGATTTACGAACAAAGATTTTAACAGAGCAATTCACCCTAAAAGGAAGTCACATCAAGGGCACGAATTATCTACATATAAGGGGAAAGTTTTCATACCTTATGTTAAAAACATCACAGACCACATTGGAAAAACACTCAAAAAGCACAAAGTAAACACAATATATAAACCAACCAGAAAAATTCAACAAACTTTAAAATCTGCCAAAGATAAGAGAGACCCGTTATGTGTTCTAGGTGTATATAGAATACCTTGTACATGCAGTTCTGTTTACATCGGAACATCAAAACGTAGTATAAATACCCGAATAACAGAGCATAAACGACATTGTCGCCATGCACAAACAGATAGGTCTGCAGTTACTGAACATTTATTTACTATGGGTCATTGTATCCTATATGAAGACATGCAAGTACTATCTTCAACAAAATATTATCATGCTAGACTTCATAGAAATTTATAAAACTCCAACAACTTTAATAAAAAGGAAGAAAAATTTAAGCTCAATCGCATGTGGATACCAGCGATAGCACGCCACTGCAGACCCACCAATCATGCGGCAGTTTTGACCTTGGCGTGAGCTATAAATTGCGGAACATCTCTTGCCTAGTTACCTGCACTTTCAGCAGGCAGCCCGCTGGTTGTGCACTCTACACGATCAAGCTTGAATAAGGACACGATAAATGTAATACGACAATGCCAAAATGGCAGAAAATAACAGAAAACCAAAGAATTATTTAATTATGTGACGACATCATTAGGCAAACAATTAAAATACTACAGTTATATAATGACGAAGCCACACGGCATTAACTAATTAAATTAAATAAATGATATACTGAATTGCGAATAGAAAATCATAAATGTACTAAGAATTTATTTATAGATAAACTAATTTATGTGTATGCATGCCTAAGTACGTTATTCCAGGGATGCAGCCACTGACTCAAGAACCTGGACTCGCGAACAAGTGTAGACTTGGAATGCACAATGCATGGAATATCAGAGGATGCAGTGCCTCGGCGCAACAGGACTTTTGACACCACCCAGACCATCCTAACTTCTCTCCAGAATTCGTCAGGGAGTGTTCAGGGCCCCGGTCATGGATACGTCCTGGCTCCTCACCTTCACCCGGCTTAGGCCCTAGTGGCCGGCCAATACACCAGCTCCTTGAATCTGCAGGTGCTATAAGCGGTACTGCTACACTTCACCTTAATGCTCTCTGGTGGAGACTTTTTAGTGGGTAGGGCCACGGTTCGCGCCGTGGTGGATCCCCACACTCCCGCAATGGGGTTAGTATGTAAATGTATTTTCCCCCCACTCAAGAAAAAAAAGCCTAGTTGGCAGTCGTTATCAAGCTGTCCTGGGTGTTACACTCTTGAAGATGGCAACCAAAGAGTTGGCCGAAACGTTGGGTGCTAGTAATTTTACCCTTAGACCATGGCTTTCCAGCCCAGAGGATTTTAATATTTTATCCATTAACTCCGGCCATGAAAGCCTCCGTACTTATGCTCTATTTGGATTTGTTGTAATAGTTTTAGTCTGGGGGAAAACAGAGATTGATTGAGGGTGATATTTTTAGGTATGTGCATGCTGTGGTGGCCATCTTTATCACATTTTTAGGTTTTCAATTGTAAATAATGATATACAGTATTTTTAAATGCATCCCAAATGACCTAATTGTAGTTAGACTCGAGGGCTCCAGTTTGAATGTAATGGGTGCCATTATTTTCATTAACACTGGCAGTGATATGAAATGAGTTCATATATAACCCGCATGTCTGTATCAAATAGTACCTTATTTAAGAAAGCTATGTTTAAAATACATGGTGTGTTTATAGGCATGTGGAGTACAAAGGTCGGTTGATTTGGCCTGGTGATTAATTAGGGCAGTTATACTCTGTGAGATTTAACTTGTCATACCCAAAAAAGTAAGAGACAGAAACACTTACCCTCTTGTTGTCTCTCTCTTTACAGTGACAGGGCAAAGCTGAAACTCCTTCCATTGAGCCGGATTGTTCAGTGGCGGTACATCCTTCATCTTCATCTGCGGACTCTGGTTCATTTTCTACATGGATGTCACAAACTTTGATTATTTCAGAATGTTCATTTTCTTCTCAAGTCTTCCAAATTAATTATAAAGTCATCACAAACATTACCCACCGAAGCATCTTTTTCCCAATAAAATTGTTTGAGATTTTTAACATGCTCACAACCATTTTTCCAGTTTTCTGCTCTAACTTTTCCAATAGCCATATCAAATAATTCTTTTACATCACTAGATTTAAAAGATATGTTATGCTTTGCAACATTGTTCTTTAGCTGTGCCCAGAGTAATTCTATGGCATTCAAATCACAATGGTATGTAGGGAGCCTTACTACACAATGTTCATATGTTTCAGCAATACAATCTATCTCATACTGCTTAAAATTGCATTTTTTTTAATTTTATAAGCTCATACTATACTGGTTTAGTTGCTTGCGGGTCAAATTCTATATCGTTTTTCCGGAGCCTATTTCTGCCTTCAATGCTGAAACAGTAGGAGCTTTATTGAGCTCAACGGAATGGAAAGAAGCATTGTCCATTACATCAATACTGTTATGAGAAACATTAGGTAACAATTTATTTATTAACCAATCCTTAAACACAATGCTGTCCATTTTTTTGTGATAGTCCTTTGTTGATTTTGATTTGAAACTCAAAAGGGCATTATGAATAAACCCAGCAATACATCCTGCATGTAAAATAATAAAATGTTGTCCTTTTCCAATTGGAGTTCTTAATGGAATTGATATTGTTCTTTTCACTTTCCACACTTTGCTTTTCGTGTGGCCTACGTTTATCCATGTTTCGTCAAGGTAAACAATAGTTTGACCCGTGGCTCTCAGTTCCTTCTTATTAAAAACTTGATGTCAGGCCTTTCCATTAAGTACTTCCTGCCTTGTTTATTTTTAACAAATCTCAAATTTATTTTTTCAGAGTATGCCTTAAGCTCCAAATGCTGACACCCGATAAGCCCTCATTTCTTAATGCACTATTTACATCTTTTAAGCTAGGCAGAACATTATTACGATACTATGAATAAATAGTACGCCGTATGACAGCAGCAGTAAATGAATTGATTGTAGTTTTTGTTGGAGTTCTGTTCAGGCATTTCTTACCCGGAGTACATAAAACAGCTCCACTTTCTTGAGCTTTTTTTCTGTCTCTTTAAGGTTCTGTTAACAGTGCGGGAAGAAGCGCCTGTGGCTGCCGCAGTTCTTTCGACCACACTGGACACAGATATAGTTGGCCTACCATATTTTAGTGGCTCATATTCATCACAAAAAACTTGTGAACATTAATTATCACTTCCCTGCCATCCAATTTCACAGCTTTTCCCTGTCTGCCAACACCACTTTGAATTATCACTAAAACAAGTACAAATCCGAGAAGGAAATTCAGAATTAAAGCTAATTTCTTGTATTCAAACATTTTTGCTTAGCTACACAGCAGAATACAATGTGCACAAAACCACTAAAACGCAATTACTTGGTTCTCGCACTTCTTTGCTTTAGAAGGCAATAAATGCCACTGATGTGGATATTATGTGATGGGTATTTGCAATGTGCATATAGCCATTTAACAGACAATAGAGGGCTGGGAGGGAGGCTGTGTGCTTTCCAAGAATTTAGACAGAGCAGGTAGAGTGCCCCAAAGACAAGGACAGAACCAAACCGGACAAGTTAAATCTCATGAACTCTATCAAAGTTTAGTAATTTTGTACCTTGTGAGTTTGGATGTGCAAAATTCCATGAGGAGCATTTATAATCTCCCACTGCCGTTAATCTATACTTTATCATAATTTATCTACATCATCTGTATCTATGTCCCCAGGTGGGTTATGATGCTAGCACCATTTCAACATTGGGTGTTCTAATGTTAATTGTGGTAGCTTCTAATCAATTTAATCTTGGAGTATTCAATTAATGGTGTTCAGTGATTGTTTGGATAGCTACCATGGTTCCTCCTCTGTTGTCGATACCATTTTGGTATATTTTATATCCGGGAACAGAAAGAAAGTACCTTTTAAATGTATTTTGCTTAAGAGTGCTATCTGTATTCAGTGATTTGGAGAAAGCCTTTGGCTTTCAGACCATGATGGACAGTTGCTTAAAATCAATTACAACATTCCCCATTCCAAAATAATGAATCATGTATCCAACTACAGAGTCATTAACAGTGAGAGCATAAAACTCTTTAATCACCAGCTTTCAGAACAATCCTGGGAAGAAATATACAAAAAGAACAATATGAATGACAAGTTTAACTCCTTTTTAAATACTTTCATAAGGATTCATAACTCAAGTTTTCCACCTCATGTAAAGCAAATTATTAACACACCTAGAAATGGCTGGTTAACACAAGGTATTAAGATATCCTGCAAACACAAAAGAGAACTCTACCTGGCTACTACAGAAAGCAACTGTGAGAAACATAGACAACACTATAAAGAATATTGTAAAATTCTAAAAAAAGGTTATAAATGTAGCTAAAAAACTCTGCTATGAAAAGCAGATAGAGTCCTCAAATGACAAGCCTAATACAATATGGAAAATTATAAAAAAAGAGACTGGTAAACATCATACAAAAAATGAAATAAAAGAAATTACAGTAAATCGTATCACCACAAAAGAACCACAAGAAATAGCAACATTATTTAATGAGTATTATATTCAGTTAGCAGAAAATTTACTGTTACACTCCAAACAACATGTGGAGGACCCTATTTTTGAAAAAAGCAAGCCTAGAACAGCCTATTTGTACAGAAATAGTATCCACGAGCACGATAGAAGTAAATAAAACAATAAAATCCCTCAAAAGCAAGAATTCATTGGATTATGATGAAATAACTACTAAGATATTAAAACTATGCACCAATAAAATTAGCAAACCTTTAAGTCATATATGTAACTTCTCCTTTGTAACAGGGATTTTTCCTGACAGGCTAAAATATTCTATAGTTAAACCACTATACAAGAAAGGGCAAAAGTCACAACTGTCAAACTATAGACCAGTATCATTGCTAACTGCTTTCTCTAAAGTATTTGAAAAACTTGTGTTAAAATGAATATGTCACCACCTAATTAAAAATAATATCTTAGCAAAGGAACAGTTTGGATTTAGGAAAAACATGTCAACCCAATGATGCCACTTTCGGCTTAATGAATGAAATTTTCAAATCACTTGATAATAAATGTAACACACTAGGAATATTCTGTGATCTATCAAAAGCATTTGACTGTGTAAATCATAACATACTCTTATCAAAATTATCATATTAGGCATTAAAAATAAAACATATCAATGGATCGCATCTTACCTATCAAACAGACATCAAAAGGTCATATAAATTCTGCAGATAATTCCAAAATATATTCCAAATGGTCAGAAATAAAGCATGATGTTCCACAAGGTTCGATTTTGTGTCCATCATTATTTCTAATATATGTCAACGACCTCCCCAGAGTAATAAATGAACATGCTCACCCAATTCTCTTCGCAGATGATACAAGTATTATAATTAAAGAACACAACATCAATAACCTCTCAGAGTTATCCAACAGTATTTTCAGTGTGCTAAATAATTGGTTTGATAGTAACAAAATTGATATAAACTTTGAAAAAGCTAAGAATATCAATTTTTGCACAAAAAATAAAAGTATTGCAGACATAAGAATTGAATATGAAGGCAATGAAATTACTGAAACTTGTAGCATGAAGTTTCTTGGCCTTATTATAGATCATAATATGAATTGGAAAGATCATATTGACTACATCCTACCAAAACTAAGCTCCGCATGTTTTGCAATTAGATCATTAATTCATTTTACAAATAAAAGCATCCTAAAAACAGTATATTATGCTTATTTTCATTCAATTATGACTTATTGAATAACATTTTTGGAGAAATTCAGTAGACGCAGAAAAAATATTTCTTTTGCAAAAAAAGGTAATAAGAATAATGGCAGGTGTAAAGCAATCAACTCATTGTAAACCACTATTCAAAACATTTGGAATTCTACCATTAGCCAGTGAGTATATTTTAGCTGGGTTGACCACCCAGAAGTGTTCATAAAAAACTCAGACATACACAGCAAACAAACCAGAAATGAGCAGGACTTACACAGGCCAAGCAATAACCTACAAATATCCAAAAAGGGACTTACTACAATGGTATAGTGTTATGTAATTCACTTCCATCATATATTAAGGAAATGAAACCTAATAAAAGTGAATTCAAGTTAGCATTGAAAAGATATCTCATCACTCACACCTTCTATACAGAGGAGGGTTTCTTTCATTCAAAAAAATAACTGGCTATAAAATGTTACTGAATTTTATAAATACATTAAGTATAAATAATATTGTTGTAAAATTTTTTAGCTGTAACGTACTCTATATAAGAACTACAACTTATTTACGTACGAGTCACAATGTAATTATGTATTTATGACATAATCTACATCCTAGAGTAGGCTAGCTTTCTTTAAGCTGGTCTAGCTCACTATAGGGTCTGCAGATTGAGATGTTATGTTATGTTTTATGATTGCCATTGCAATTCCAGGAAATGAGTTGTATCATGTAAGAATTACGCATAGCTGCATCTTGCAAAAAACAGTCACAAACTCTGTAAAAAGTGTGTCATCAGGATTTTGTTTTTGGGCATGCCTAGCATCTCCACTGATTTTCCCAGTGCCATGCCTGCAGCTGTGTGAGGTTTAGTATTTCGGGCAGGGAGCAACTTAGAGTCAGGTGGGTGAGGCACCTTTGCCCTATTTTTTCGAGTCTGAATTCAGAGGTACTAGGTGTTTGTCAGGGGTGTTGCTCATTCCTAGCTGGGTCAGCCTCATTGTTGGGCTGAGGATTCCCAGCTTACTAATGGAGCTGGTCACATCAGATCTCCACGATCCCTAATGAGCCACTTTATTGTTTGGCAGCTTCAGTATTCACTGGTGTGCTGCCTATTCTGAGATTCCTAGAAGGCTGTCCATGAACATGATATTTAGGTGCTGCATAGAATGTGGTGCATCCATGCCAACTTACACAATGGCCCTTGATGTCACATAGTACTTGAATCGGTTTCTGGCACTGAGCGCGTGGGCCCTCCCTTCGAGGAGCCTATGGAGTCTGACCAACTCCATACCAAAAGCCCGAGCCCAAAGGTTAAGCAAAAGATTATTTTAAGCCGCCCTTCTAAGTAGACAGTTTATCCCTTTTATTCATGGCTATACTGAGCTGGAATTTACGTGGTGTTGGATCGCATAGGGCGGAACTGCAACTTTTATTGCGTTCCCATTCACCTATGGTCGTGTGTTTGCAGGAGACCAAGCTTCGCCCTCACGGCCCTTTCGATCTCCGAGGGTACACTCCGGTTCGCTACGATCTTGAACCGGAGGAGGGTGCTCCTGCTCATGGAGGTGTCATGTTGTTAGTGCGTAACGACGTTCATTTTCAAAGTCTCGCTCTTACGTCCGACTTGCAAGCTGTTGCAGTTAGACTTCAATTGCCCGGCTTTTTCTTTTCTGTTTGCTCTGTCTATTCACCTCCATCGTCTCCCCTCGCTCATGCGGACGTTCGAGACCTCCTGTCCGCTCTCCCAACACCATTTCCTCTGTTGGGAGATTTTAATGCCCATCACCCCCTTTGGGGCTCGCCAAGGGCTTGTGCGAGGGGAACTCTTCTTTCCGACATTTGTATCAGTTCAACCTCTCTATCCTCAATACAGGTGAACCTACTTTTATTTCTGATTCTTCTGGCTCATTCTCTCACTTAGACCTTGCCGTTTGCTCCATCCAGCTTGTTAGTCGTCTGCAGTGAAACGTCGTCGCTGACACCTACTCCAGCGACCATTACCCCTGCATCGTTTCTCTTTTGTCTCACCACGTCCAGCATTCCAGAGCACCTATCTGTTTATTCAGTAAAGCCGACTAGAGATTGTATTCCAGCCTCGTGCATTTCGACGACCAGCCCTTCACCGACGTTAACCAAATGGTGCAGCACCTTACGTCTACGTTGCTATCTGCCGGCGAACGCGCCATTCCCCGTTCGTCCTCCCACCCTCGGCGTATCTCTGTTCCGTGGTGGAACGAGGACTGTCGGGACGCCGTTCGTGCTCGTAGCACTGTGCTTAGGTTGTTTCGTCGACACCCTACACTTGATAATTTGGTTACTTTTAAACAATCGCGCGCCAGGGCTCGTCGCATTATTCAGGATAGCAAGAATGCGTCTTGGACTCGTTTTTTCGAGTCTTTTAATCGCTTTACGCCTTCATCTGTTGTTTGGTATAAACTTCGTCGCTTCTCAGGTAAAGTGTCGCATTGTACTGTTTCTGGCCTTCGGGTTCCCAATGCCACCACAGTGGATACGGCTGCCATCGCTAACACTCTGGGTGCTGCCTTTGAGGCGGTTTCCAGTTCAGACGATTATTCCGCCTGCTTTCGCTCTATCAAAGACCGGCTGGATTCGGAGATCTACAATTTTCGGTCTGCTAATACCGAGTGTTATAATGCACCTTTCACAATGCGGGAGTTGGAGCACGCCCTCCATTGCTCTAGGCACTCCGCTCCTGGGCCGGCCGGCGTTCATGTCCTGATGTTAAAGAACCTTTAGCCGACAATAAAGTCTTTCTCTTACAGGTCTATAACCGTATTTGGCAAGTCGGCTTTTTTGCTTCCGTTTGGCGCGAAACCACCATTGTCCCTATCCTGAAACCTGGGAAGGATCGCCAACTACCTTCCACCTACCGCCCTATCTTCCTCACCAGTTGCATTTGCAAGGTGATGGAGCGCATGATCAACGGGCGGTTGACATGGTGGCTTGAGTCTCAGAAACTTCTAGCGAACGCTCAGTGCGGATTTCGTCGCTATCGCTCTACCGTCGACCATCTGGTGTCTGTCGACGCATATTGTGAACGGACTTCTGAGAAAGTGTCAAACAGTGGCAGTGTTTTTTGACCTGGAAAAAGCTTATGACACTTGTTGGAGAGGCGGCATTTTACGTACACTGCACGCCTGGAATCTCCGCGGTCGTCTCCCCATATTTCTTTGGGAGTTTATGACGGACCGCGTCTTTCGTGTACGTGTGGGCTCGGTTTTATCTAGTCGTTTTATTCAAGAGAACGGAGTACCGCAGGGCTCTGTACTCAGTGTCACACTTTTTGCGATAGCTATCAACCCCATTGTTGATTGTATTCCACCTGGCATTTCATCGTCCCTTTTCGTTGACGATTTTGCCATTTATTGTAGTTCACGGCGGACCTGTCTGCTCGAACGCCGTCTCTAGAGCTGTGTCGACCGTCTCTACGCCTGGAGTAACGCCAACGGCTTTAATTTCTCCGCCGAGAAATCCGTCTGCATCAACTTCTGGCACCGGAAGACTTTCCCTCCGCCCTCTCTCCATCTTGGGTCGGAGGTCCTTCCATTTGCAGACGAGGTGAAATTTTTGGGGTTGATCTTTGATCGAAAGCTGAGCTGGACTTCCCACGTTTCCTTTTTAAAAGCAAAGTGTGAGCGTTCTCTTAATCTTTTACGTGTTTTAAATGGCACATCCTGGGGAGCTGATGGGACCGTTCTTCTGCGCCTTTATCGCTCCTTGGTCCGATCCAAGCTTGATTACGGGTGCATTGCCTATTCATCGGCACGTCCATCTGTGTTACGTCGCTTGAATACCATTCATCATCGTGGTATAAGAGTCGCTACAGGGGCCTTTCCAACTAGCCCTGTACCCAGTCTGTACGCTGAAGCTGCAGAGCCTCCGCTGTCCTTCCGGCGTGAGATGCTTTTGTGCAGCTATGCTTGTCGGCTCTCAAGCTTGCCTGACCACCCGTCCTTCGAGGTGTTTTACGAAGATTCGCTTGATCGGCAATATTTCGTTAGCTTCTCTGCCTTGCTCCCTCCAGGGGTTCGATTTCGAAAGCTTCTTCGGCATTTGGACTTCACGCCAGCACCGGCCCTTCCCAGGGGGGAAACGCGCTTTCCTCCATGGTTGCGCGTTGAGGCCCACTGTCACCTTGGGTTAACGTCAAATGTCGAAGAATGGGACCCCTTCTTCAGGTCTTACATCGGCTTTATTAGAACTTCAGGCGCAGTTCGGGGACTTTCAGTTTATATATACTGATGGGTCTAAGACTGATGTTGGAGTAGGGTCTGCCTTTGTTTATGGTCAACGTAGTTTTACATTTCGTTTATCCGGGCAATGTTCGATTTTTACCGACGAACTTTTTAGTATTTATCAGTCACTTTTATACGTCCAGCGGTACGACCTACGGCACGGTTTTATTTGTTCAGACTCCCTGAGTGCTCTTCAAAGTATTCGCGCGCTGTACAATTACCACCCCCTCGTACAGCGCATACATGACCTGGTGCACTCGCTTGGTGCCTCTGGCATCCGCGTCTCCTTCATGTGGATTCCAGGTCATGTTGGCATCTCAGGGAATGAGTCTGCCGACGCCGCTGCCAAATCGGCGATTTTATTACCCAGATATTTTACCTCTGTTGTTCCCTCCACATATTTGTTTGTTATTTTACGTAGCCGCATCCTCTGGCTTTGGAGGGATGTAGGACGGCCCTCCGGGGAACAAGTTGCGGGAGGTTAAGCCTCTCCCGTTAGTCTGAGGTACCTCTTCTCGTTCGTGTCGTCGGGAAGAGGTACTTTTAGTTCGTTTACGAATCGGACATTGTCTTTTTAGTCATAGATACCTGCTCAGTAGTGACCCCGCACCACTGTCTGAGCAGTGTACTGCACCCCTAACAGTGCGTCACATTTTAACAGAGTGTCAAGTTTTAGCTCCGTTGCGCGTTCGTGTTGGTCTGCCTGTTGGCCTAGCCAACGTTTTGGCGGATGACGCGCGTGCTGTAGAATGTCCTTTACGTTTTATCAGTGACATTGGTTTTAGCCGACGCATTTGATGCGCTGAGCTCTTTTGACTGTGTGATTTTATATTATGTTTTTAATGGGGCCTCTACTCCCCAGTGGGCATCTGGCGCTCATGTCCCTCACATTCTACAGTTCTTGACACGATGTTTTACTCTTTTGTTGACCATGCTTTTAGTGTGTTCGTGTTTGGAATCTGGCGTTTTGTTTTTTACCTTTTTCAACATCGCGGGTTGTGTCCCGTTTTTTAACCATGCTGTTTTTTACCCGTCTTTTATTTTTTGGACTGTAACTTTTTTACTTTGTAAGGGCACTGATGACCTTAGCTGTTTAGCGCCCTTAAACCGCATCTCATCATCATCATCATCTCTTTGCAAATGATAAGCACTATCTGTGTAAGGTTTATAACCATATCTGGCAAGCTAGTACTTTTCCCACAATTGGCCACAAAGACACCTCATCGTCCTCTTGAAATGCAGGAAGCATCGCCAGCACCTTTCAGTTACCACCCAATTTCCCTAGCTAGTGGTGTTTGCTAGGTTATGGAATACAAGTGAGATGATGTATGTTTATCATTATGTTCCCAACCCTTTTACATTGTTTTTCGTGTCAAAGGTTTTGACATACAGCGACAATGTGTAAGCAGCAGCCTGTATGTCTGTACTGTTGAAAAAATCTACACAATAGATTTCCTTGCACCTCATCCTCCAAATGTGTAAGCTACAATGGTGCTCATCCTGCATACCCTCTTAGCTGCCCTGTATATAGAGAAGAGAACACTATTCAAAAATTCCAAGTCAAAGATAGTATTGTCTATCAAGAGGTGAAAGAGGAACTTTGCCTGCTATTTCCAACAAAGTTGCCCTGGGATCCTTCAGGCAGGTTCTTAGGTCTGCAGCTTCTACTGCCCCTGTTTCTTTGATGCTGGATTGTACTTGCCTTTGTACATGCAATGCCCATGTTAGTCAAATTATAGGTTCTCCTATCAAAACCACCTTTACTTTCTTGTCATCAGCATCAAGAAATTTCCCCATTCCAACCTTCACTTACTGCAACCATTCGTTTTGGTGACTTACCTATGGACAATCCAGCAAATCCATCGATGGATACTAATCAAGCTCTTAGTGTTCCTTGTATCTCCAAGGCTACCTGTACACCCCATCCATGAATCAAGGCAGGAACTTATGGAGTACTCCTTGAGCAATTCATCTGTCACTGCTTCAGTGTGTTCCAAATCATATACTCCACCACCAGAATCCAGCAATTTTTAGAAGCTATACCCCCGCCGCTGTATCTTTGCACTTGACAGTTCGTGTGGCTTCGCGTAAGGTTGGCTACATTGTGGTTGCGATGTTGCCAGAGTGGTTAGTAAACAACAACAGCTGATTGATCTCCTTTCTATTGTGTGTAAGCCGCATACAAAAAGTGTACGTAAGTAGCGAACGTCAATGAATAATAACTGTTTCGTATTATTATTGTTAATTGAAAATAACTCTGCATAAACATTGCAGCGTATGTAGAATAAATAACGCACTTTTGATAATATAGAAACAAAATAATACAAGCTTCCTGCTACAATGAGGAGAAATAAAACAAATTATAAGCATGCCATAACAAAGTTATTTTCACCCACCCACTTAAAACTGCAATGGCTCAATTCCATCCAAATCCCCGTCGTCGTCGTCGTCATCATCCTCGGAAGCATCATTGTCATCATCATCTTCACCAAGGCATATCATCAATGGTTCACAGTCACTAATAATTCCGTCTATTTCTTCTGCTTTTCGTATTAGCTTATTCACATGATCTACTTTCTTCTTCCACAAAGCCGCATCCACCATAGCCTTGTGAATAACAGTTCTCGTGCTTAGTCCAAGAGCTGCTGCAGTTCGTTGTACGGCTTTATCAGCAGAAATAGAGGGATTGTCATGAAGCTTCACCTACTCCTTTTCCTGTTCAAAGAATCCCCAGGTTCTCCTTAATAGTTCCAATGCCTGACTATTAAGTGGCACACCTCGGCGCAAAGGATTTTCACTTCGTGAATCATCACTTGACGATCAGCGTCCTTTTTCAGACATTGTCGCACTTAAGTTTTGTTTAAATATAGAATATGAATGAAATATACATATATATAAAATAAATACATATGTATAAACGAACAATAACAAAACTATCGAACAATAGCCACAAATATAAATAACAATGAACAATATGTAGCTTGCAAAGAACAACTCAACGCTCGTGCTAGAGATTCACAAACTGAAGCACGTGTTTGGGAATAGTTACATCCGGCAACAGAGCCGATTCTAGTTCCGGTTCCGCTTTGTCATCGACCATCCGGAATGCTGCCTTGTGATTGGCTTAGGAAGTCAAACGGTTGAAGCTTTTCATCTGGTTTTTTTTGCGAGTGTACCAACTTAAATGCTAGCTGTTAAGTGCAACATTACAGCAGCGGGGGTATAGACAGGCTGGATGTTCCTCGTACACCAGTGACTTCTCCTACAACTTCATCCTCCACTACTTCTAACAGATCTAAGGAACCAAAATCTCCAATTACACCTGTTGCCAATTGGGCATTTCTCCAGAACCTCCTCCTCTTTCATGGTCCTTTTTCTGGTATGTTGCTCACAACTGCTCCCTCACCACTACCAACTTCACAGCAAGCAAACTTTCTCCAGTCTCAAATCAGATCCAGAGACACCAACAACTGCTGCAAGGTCAGCCTCTGCTAGCGCCACTGCAGATAATTCTTATAAAAAAAGCCTCCTAAACCACCTCCCATCACCAAACCACAGGAAGAAGAATTGGCATCTAAGATTAAACAGCGGGAAAACTGACATGCTTCGAAACTTCTTGGAAATATAAAGACAGAATCTTGTCTTTTAAGCTTTTCCACATTTTTTCCCCTCAGCTTGTATTTTTCTCATTTATTTCCCATGGCCATTTTACAATGGTGTCTATGTGGTTACCCTTCCATAAGAAACAGCGAGAACTTCTGCTTTCACTTATCAGTCTTTGAGTTTGTGTCTTCAGAAGACTAGACCGTATCCTGAAGACCACATGCACTTTAATCACTGTATGATTCTCCAGAACAATACCACTGTTTCCTAATGGCAGCCATGCCCATGGTGGGACTTGTATTTTAGTTCATAGAAACCTGTATTGCACTCCTCTTCAGCTAACTACAGATTTATAAGCTGTATGCTCCTTATATATTACCTCTACACATCTCTCGTTCATCCTTTACTCTTTATACCTCCTGCTTAATTTTTCTGCAGGTGGAATATTTTCTAGATTTGCTCCCTCAACCATTCCTTATACTTAAGGATTTATAAGCACATCACCCTTTATGGGGCTTGGTCCTCCAGTCTCCTAGGGCTAAAAGGGTTGCTGCAATAGCAAACCTCCTAACTTATGCTAAATTTGGGGCTTCCCCTGTTTCTTTGTGATTCTGCTGGTTCCTTTTCCTGTCTTGATATTTCCTTCTGTTTGCCACAGCTTATTGCCTTTTTGTGACGGTCTGTAGTTTATGACTACCCCATTTTGCTTCACATGGTTGTTCGCAAAATCAAATCTACTTGCCCGCTAAAGTGGGGGTTAAGTAACACCGATTGGCATCTTTATTCTGAACTTGTGACCCTTGACAACAATGTCTCTTTTCCTCATGATTGATGCATGGACCCAACATCTCTGGCACACAATATTAGACAGTGCTGAGCTTTCCATTCCTCGGATGTGGTTTACTGGATGACATACTGTGGTTTCCTGGTGGAAGGAGGAAGTTCATGCAGCTATATGAGCCCATCGAAAGGTCTTGAAAGTGATTGAGCATCGTCCAACACTGGAGAATATGATCACTTTAAAAAGTTACATGCTCAGGCTAGAAAATAATTAAAAGTTGCAAGAAATCTTTTTGGAAACATTTGTGTCCAGTTTTGTCATGATGCACTTTCCCCTTCTCCAGGGTGTGGAATAAAATCCAAAGTATTTGTGGAAAACCTTCTGCTACATCTATCCCTGGACTTTTCTGTTGATGGCAATATTGTTTTTGATTCCAATCATACAGCCAATTCCTTGGATGGAGTCTTTGCTTCTGTCCTTAGTTCTGCCAACTATGACACCCAAGTTTTGGTTGTCAAGGGCAGGGTAGAGTCTTCGGATTTTAATTTCACCTTCCAAAATCTCAGCATATAACCTATCTTTCTCGTTGCACAAGCTGGAATCAGCTTTACTGGCTACAGATACTGCCCTTGGCCCAGATGGTATACCTGCACAAATGCTTAAACACATACCTCTAGTAAGCTTTTTCTTTTAGAGATCTTTAACTAAATAGGGTTGTGTTATGCAACATTCGGTCACTAGATGGTAGGACTGTTCCGTGCTGTGGGTGCTGCTTTGTCTTCTGCTAGTGGCTCTTTTGCATTATATTTAAAGGAACATCAAGGCAACAGTTTTATATCTTTAAATGCATATGGCTAGCCCTAAAGTGCAGTCAGGAGAGTACCAGACTGCTTTAGGAGGGGTATAAGGTTTGATTCTCCACCGAAATCTAGCAATTTTCATTTACCTACAAGGTTTCTCAGTATGCCCAGTTTGGTGTGTGAATGCGAATGTGTATGGATGTGTGTCACCTTAGTTAAAGCAAAAACCCCTACTGCTACCACTACACCAAAAAGTGAGGTCTTGCCTCCTCTGATCAGCCTCCACTAGCTGGTGGCAGTAGCATGGTGGTGTTCTGCAATACTGTTATTGCCTCTGCTGGGGAGTCATAGTACTTTTAACTTTGGTTCAAAGCATATTACAAAGTGGACTGTCATCTGTTCCTTTTAGTGACCTGCTACTTACTGAGTTTCTCCATTGCAGTGGAAGTCACCACAGATTATCCATACCGCTGACCTTTATATCCCTTATCCAAATGAATAAATACATCAAGATCTTTGTTCAGATAATGCAGAGCTACTCTGCATTCATTACATTGACAATCAATAGGAATAAACATCACCTTTGGTTAATTAATACTAAGATCCTTTTTGCTGCTTCTCTCCCCCACAAAAGCAGTTGAATAATATGCTTTTAGATAGTTTAATATGAAGCTTTGAAAGGGACAGAAGAACAGTAAATTTATTACCAATATACTCATGTATGAACAAGTGTGCAAAAGTTGTTTTTGAAAGTTACATAGGTTTGTATTTACTAACCATATTGCAAAAACTACTAATAGCCTTAATAGTAGAGTTATTTTTTATTTCATTCATTGTAGTTTGTGTTTGTAGTTTCTACACAAAGAAGTTCTGATATACTTAAGCTTAATCTATATATTAAAATAAAGAACTGTAGCCTAGGATCACCAAACATGGAGCAAATAATAGAATTACAATATGTTGAGCACTAATGGAATTTTATTACAAACCTTTCCCAGATTGTTCACTATGATAAGTACCAACATGGGTGGCTGAGGTGGCTAAGGCATGGACTTATGAATGGGAAGTTTGCAGCTCAAATCTATCCAGGATCATCCTTCCTGACTGGGATGTTTTCCAGATTTGCCAGTCCTCATAACTGGAAAATGCCAGAGAAGTGTCACCCTCTGTGGTCTAGGGGTACCATGCTAGCGTCTAGTTACAGAGGTCATAGGTTCAAACTCAGCGGAGGGTGGTGGATTTTTTTTGGGCATAAAAATCCTTAGCATGGCTTCCTTCAGAAGGGAAGTAAAGCCGATGGTCCCATGTCATAGATTTATGGCACGTAAAATAACCTCAAGCCTGATAAAGAGGCCTCTGAGCAAAACTTCTGGTCTTTCATGCCCAATATAGAATGGGACACTAAGGGCCATAATAGTTAGAGTCCATAAACAAAACTCCATTTATTTTAATTTATGCCAGGGAGGTGTCTTAAACTTACGCCTGGAATATTTCCTTTTCAAATTTATTTTTGCATGTATCATTTTGTTTCATGTATCTTCAGTGCCCACTGCCTGTGGTGTCACATGTATTAAGAATGGATGCTAAACACTATTAAAAAAAAGTGTATGATCTGAAGTTTCTATTCAAATTCCTCCATTTCTTAAATACCTTGACTCCTCCTCACTTCAATATATGCAGACTATGTGCACAAGTGCAAAAATATAATGGAAAAGACATTGCTTCTTTGTCTACAATTCATATATAGTAAAAATGGGTGCTAAACACTATTAAAAAAAATTATTATGTGAAGTTTCTATTTGAATTTCTCCATTTCTTAAATTCCTTGACCTTCTCCTCCTCACTTCAGTATATGCAGACTATATATACAAGTGCAAAATATAATGGAAAAGGCATTCCTTCTTTATCTACCAACCATTTCATCACTTGTCTATTTATGCTTGTTTCCATTTGAAAAAAAAATGAATGGAGAAATTTTATTCAGTTAGTTGGAATGCAACTCATGGCAGTAATTCAGGTTGGATTATTATAAAATCATATATTAATGCATCATTCCAATGATTTTGAGAGATTTATACAAAATATATTATTCATATTATGTACTGTGTAACTTGCAATATAATTGTTGGAATATAGCTAAATTCATGTTACAGAGCTAGCAACATCTGTACATAGAGAAGTGAAGGTTTGCAGTAGTGTGTGACGCTTGTGTGTGTGAGAGACAATGCACCAAGAAACATGTAGGTTGCCGGCCAAGCAAACTGTCGTATTTTGTAATAGTTATTATAATGTTCACCAGTGATTGTATAAATAAATGTGTTATTATGTTAATCCATGTTCTTTATCAATCTACAACCTCTGAGAGGGTATGGTTATCCTGTAATTCTAACATGGTAGTGGAGATGTGTGACTTTTTTCATCTTATCTCCACGTGGGCTTTTGGATGTCTTGGGATAGCAAAATATATGCAAGTATTAAATAGTTGCTACTTGTGAAAGTGCTGAGCAAAAGGTGAAACTTTTGATAAAAGTTATTGCAAGAAAATAACGGATATTTTAAAATGGTGTAATTTTGAAGAAAATCATAAGGATAGGAAAAGTAGCTAAGATGGCACATGAAGTTAAAATTCCTGTTTTCGATGGCAAGGACTTGAGTGCTGGAAAAGAAGAATCACAATGATTTTAAAGCTAAAGAAATGTGAGGAAGTAGCAATGAGAGAAAAATTGATGACAGATAAAGAGCCCGATTAGACAGAAAAAGATTTGAAAGCTATAAATGTCATATATAGTGGTATTTCGAATGATCAGCTACAGTTCGTAAAAGACAGAGACGGCATATGAAATTATGAAACAGTTCGACAAAATGTGTTTAAAGGAATCTACCGCACTGCAAATATGCATAAGAAATAAATTGGAAAAATTGAAGTTGAAGGAGTTTGAAGATTCAAGTGCCTTTTTTACTGATTTTGAAAAGTTAATTAAAGATTTGAAAGGTGCAGGTGCAAATGTTAGTGAAAAGGAAAAATTAAGTTATATGATTAAAATGCTTCCAAGTTCGTTATGTTACGTTGATGACTTAGTTGATGTGTTGAAAGAAAGTGATCAGACTGTTGAATATGTGAAAGGTAAAATAAAAATGGCTGATTTAAAAGAAAAAGAAGGAAGTAAAAACAGTTTGAGTATATTTAAGACTGAAAGAAGAGAGGATAAAGCGTGCTTCAAGTGTGGAAAGTTTGGACATTTTAAGGCGCAATGTACGAGCACGAGGCCAAGTGAAAATTTGTGGAAATCCAGAGGCAGTGCGCAACAGCAAGCAGGCGGGCACAAGCAACATTACCACACTGGCAACATTGTGGCGGCCGTGGAGCTGGTCGAAGTTGGAGTCAACATTGTCAAAGTGGCAGTTGGCAGCAAAATCAAGGACAGCGAAATGATGGTGGTAAAGCAAGTAATTTCAATACGGAAATTGAGGCTAGGCCTGGTTTAGGAAAACCGAATGTTGAAGTAAATAGTTGCGTAAGTAAAGTAGATTGGTTACTCGATAGTGGTTGCTATGAACATTTTGGAATAATGATGGATATTTTCATGAATCTGTGGAACTTAAAGAACTGATAAATGTAAAAATCGAAGATGGTCGTTGCTTAAAGGCAATGAAAGTGGGAAATGTTTTGCATAAATTTAATGTTTATGGTCAATAAGGTAAATAAAATTTAAAATGTTCTTTATGTCAAAGATATAGGCAGAAATTTAATAAGTTATGAAAAAGTAACTAAATTTAATAAAATTGTGTCGGTAGGAAATATGTCAAAAGTTTATGACCCAAATGGAGATTTAGTTGCTTTGGCTATTAAAAACAATGATTTGTATCATATGACAAGTGAAATTATAGTAAGTGAATCAAATTTGATACAAATGGTAAATTGTCCGAAAAAGAAAAATTACATAGGACACTGGGGCATGTAACTTTTAATTATTTGAGAACAATGTGTGACAAGCAAATGCTTGAAGGTTTGCCAAAAGAATTGGAGTCTTAATATTCTAAGTGTGGGATATGCTTGGAAAATAAAATGCATAATTTGCCATTTAAAAATGAAAGAAAGGAAATAGAGATAGTACATAACTGGCTTGAATGGGGAAACATATTTTTTACCTTTATTGATGACTACAGTAAAGTAACTAAAGTTTATCTTATCAAGTCATGAAGTATATACTTGTTTTGTTGACTATATAAATTTAATTGAAAGTGAGACAGGAAAAAGGGTAAAAAGATTGAGGTGTGACAATGGCAAGGAGTACATAAATAGAGGCATATATAATTTTGCTAGGGAAAAGGGTATATCTATTGAACCTTGTCCACCATATGTACATGAATTGAATGGCACATCAGAAAAATACAATCGAGACATTATGGATATGTCTAGATGTTTATTGGCAGAGGCTAAAGTAGATAAAAGGTCCTGGCCTGAAACAGTTAAAACAGCAGCTTATTTAAAGAATAGAATTATTGCTAATACGATAGTAAACGACAAAACACCCTATGAAATAATGTTTAAAGAAAAACCTAATATAGAACATTTAAGAATCTATGGAAGTAAATTATTTGTCAGAGTGCCTGAACAGAAGAGAAATTCAAAATGGGATAGAAAAGCAGAATTAGGTACTTTGTTAGGGTATGAAAATGTTGGTTATGGAGTTTTCATTAATAACAGAATAGTTGTAGCAAGATTGGTATATATAATTGTAGTTGGTACAAATTATATAGACTTTAAAGATGAGTCAAGAGGGACTCATGATAAAAAGGAAAGGGAAAATGAAAATTATGAACATGATAATATAATAATGTTTATGCACATTATGTTAATGCTGAAAATCCTATTTCCTATAATGATGTTATTAAGAGTAATAATTCTAAAAAATGGAGAAATGCAATAGATAAAGAAATGAGTTGTTTAAAATAAAAACAAAACTTGGATGTTTGTAAATGAACCAAATGATAAAAAGATTCTAGCTGTAAAATGGTTCTATACAAAAAAGACTGATGATATCTATAAAGCTAGATTAGTAGTAAGAGGATATCAACAGAATGTTTAATTGCTGACATTTACTCTCGGTGGCAAGAACGCAAACTTTAAAAATTTTAATGGCATATTGTTGCCAAAATGGTTTAAATATTGAACAAATGGATCTAGAGGCAGCCTTTTTTAATGGTAAAGTTAAATCAGAAGTTTATATAAAACAGTCACAAGGTTATGAGGATGGTACAGATAGAGTGCTAAAATTGAATAAAGCATTATATGGTTAATAGAAAGTCCGAGAGCTTGGTATGAATGCTTTGATACTTATTTGAGAAGTTTAGGCTTTGAAAGAAGTGAAAATATTGCTGTTTATATACATTAAATGGCAAGGAGAATGAGAACAATGTTTATCTAATTCTATTTGTAGATGATCTACTTATATGTTGTGAAGATGATACAAAGATAAATTTTGTTAAAAATGTATTACTTGAAAGATTTCAAATGAAAGATTTGGCTAAAATAAAAATCTACTTAGGTATTAATATTAATCATGATTATAATCAAGGAAGAATGACCCTAGATCAAAGGGATTATATCTTGTCATTAGAAAAGAAGTATGACATTGCAAATTCTAATTTGTATGCTACTCCTATGGAACAAAATTTGAAGTTAGAACCTGCGCAATCAGCAAGTGATGAAATCAAATATAGAAATTTAATTGGAGCTCTTTTGTATATCAATTCAGGAGCAAGACCTGCATATTAGTTTCAATGTAAATTATTTGAGTAGATTTCAGAATTGCTATGGTAGTAGCCATTATAAGTATGCTTTGAGGGTTTTAAAGTACTTAGTCTTAAACAAAGACTTAAACTTAACTTTTAATAAGAATACAAATGATGAAATTTTAGATTGCTATGTAGACACTGATTAGACAGGTGATATTATTGATAGAAAATCAACAACTGGTTATGTAATTAAATTATATGGAAATGTAATTTATTGGAAATCAAAGAAACAGAACAGTGTAACAAAGTCCTCCACATTAGCTGAATATGTGGCATTATCTGAGTGTGTGAGTTAATTAAAGGTTGTAAAAGATATTTTGCTTGATTTTAATATGGAAAATTTTGATCGTATCAAAGTTTATGAAGATAGTTCTGATGCGATAGATATAGCAACGTTTGGTAACTTTACAAAGAAATCAAAGTATATAGAAACTCATTACCACTTTGTAAACGAAAGATGTATTAATGGTGAAATTGATATTGTAAAAGTGAATTCTGAAGAAAACATTGCAGATATTTTTACCAAGTCTTTAGGACGAAACAAATTTGAAAAGTTTAGAAATGTGTTAAATGTAAAGTAATTGGTAATAGTAAATTTTGGAGTGAATTTAAGGAGGCATGTTGGAATATAGGTAAATTCATGTTACAGGGCTAGCGACATCTATACATAGAGAAGTGAAGGTTTGCGGTAGTATGTGACGCTTGTGTGTGTGAGGGACAATGTACCAAGGAACATGTAGGTTGCCAGCCAAGCAAGCTGTCATAGTTTGTAATGGTTATTATAATGTTCACCAGTGATTGTGTAAATAAATGCGTTATTATGTTAATCCATGGTTATTTATCGATCTACGTCTGAGAGGATATAGTTATCCTCTAATTCTAACAACAATAAAGCAGTAGAGCTACCATTAAAATCTCTCACTATGAAGAAAATATATAATTGTGATTGAGAGAATAACATTTATTGATTTCTTCATGTAACATTGCTTAATGACTCATTTTTGTTTGTGAATGGTCTTATTTTTATGCATGCAAGAATTGCAATTGGCATAATTACAAATTCTGGTTCTTAAAAAAAATATTTTGCAGTGAAAATAAAGCAATACAGCTGCATTTTATTTCCCTATTTTGGAGTATGGTGAACAACACAGATTAAGCACACAAATTAAACCTTGAAGCAGAAAAAAATATTAAAAGCATACTTTTCTTAATTTTTCTGCAGGGCTGAGTGTTGGATAAGTAATAATCCTTTTCCAAGATGATAATTAAACATAACTGAAAACATTTTTTCCTCTTTTCTTGGTTGCCACATACACTTTCTTTTCCCTATGTTTGTTCTGTTGATGATTAATTACAAGTTTAGTTTATTGTCTGAGAACACCTTCGATGCTTTCATTTTCAAGAAAAATTACCGTGAGTTGTAGTTGCTTATGCTGTTGAAAATGGCAAATAAGACAGCCCAGATTGCACTTTTTCAATATTTAGTTCACTGCTAACAAAGGTGGTGGTGATGTAGCCACCTGTGTATTTTGAATTCTTATAATAAATTTTCATTTATATCCATTTTTTCTAGAACCTGAGTTACCAACATTATTCTTTTACAAATAAGATTGTCACATATGTGCATATTTTGAATTCTAACAATAAATTTACATTATATCATTTTTTTTTATTTCTTATTTTTTTCTAGGTGGATGGCTTTCCAACATTGTTCCTTTACAAAGATGGGGAAAAAATAGCTGAATATAATGGTTCTCGCAGTTTAGATGACTTATATGAATTTGTTTCAAAGCACATGCAGCATGATGAGTTATGAGCTGGTTTGTACACTTAATATTGCTTTCTTGGTGGTTTTTTTTTTAAAATTAATAAAAAGTGTCTTTATGTATCTTTATGATCCATTTCCACTACTCTTCACTTGACAGTCCATTATGCCATAAGTACCTATGGCTGACTAAACAATCTATATGATCACTGTAGACTAGTTTAATTAAATACAGGTTACATATATTTTATTTCTGAAGTGAAATTAAAATTGTACAGTTCAGTTTGGTTCAATACTACAATTGTTACTGTTAGCATTTTTTTGTCAATAAATCAATTATCAATAAATATATCCTTGGTTAATGGAAAGAGTTAATCTTTAACCACATTTCTGATCATATTTTTCACTACTGGATCATTTTTATACCATAACTGTAAATTAATATTTTCTCTTTAGTTCTTTAAAATGGTTTGTTTTAGTGTTTGGAAGTTCCTATTGCCCCTTTTACTTTAAGACTAAACATACCTATGCCTTCACCAATTCTTGTGTTTCTGTGCAGAGCTTATGAGCATTTCTTTATTCACTCAGTCATCAGTGCTTGGCATTTTGTTTGGTGAAGTGGGAACATTTTCAACTTTGATTAAGGGTTCTTAAACACTGATGAGCAAACATTGGAATTTCTAAGCACTAAAGCCAGACTGAAGGAAATAGGGTTGAACTGTCACTGGACTATAGGCAAGGACACCATAGATAACAAACTGCCCCACCATTCCTCATACAGTCTTGGCATTTACAGGAGCCAGACAACACTCAGACCGGTTTTTACCTGCCTGTCACTAACCCTTGGTCTCTCTTGTTTTACACTCTTTGTTTGAGTGTATTTAACTTGAATTCATCTGCTTAAGAATTTCTATGCCTGGGAGGAGTTAAGGAGGAATACTGTTTAAATTAGTGCCACTAAAAGAAGTTAAATGTTGTTTTATTTGTATTGTATCTTTACATTTCC
Organism: Deroplatys truncata; assembly: GCA_030765065.1. Lineage (NCBI taxonomy): Eukaryota > Metazoa > Arthropoda > Insecta > Mantodea > Mantidae > Deroplatys > Deroplatys truncata. The sequence continues at coordinate 529,647,085 of CM060990.1, read as the reverse complement.
ATTACATTCACCATAAAACTTTCATATTTAGGTATACAGGAAATGCCAGAGTTCATTGGCCAAGGATCCTTCCTATACTGATATAATGCACTGAATGCAAAACAGTGTTACACATCTTCGAGGTATAAAATGGTGCAAAAGATGTTGTGGAATTACATAAATTAAAAACTTTTTTTAAATATAATACTATGTGAAATTGTTTCTGGTTCTCATTGAATATCCAGGAATTCAAGATTAACCAGTTCGCAATAGTTTTAAATAATGTGTAAAAGGACTGGAAATGTTGACATACATGTACAGAGTTTTGTAATTTCAAGTAATGTTTTCACTGAGATTTAATAAATTTTATTTGTTATATAAGTACACCTGTAAAGTGTTGCTCTGTATTCCAATTAAGAAAGTGAAACTGTATTTTCTTTGCTATTATGAACAGAGCTCATATTTAGCTTGAAAGATAAAGTAACTTTTAGATGCATTTAACAAAACATATGAATTTAAACTTTATTGCAAATAAAATTTGCATGAGAAAAATAATTACAATGAAACTTGTGTAATTTAACTTTTCCTTTGTTCCCTTGAAAGTTTTATGTAAACAGTGCATAAATCGTGTCTTTTATTCAAACATAATTTTGTTAAATTAGAAGAAATCTCCAGAGTGACACCAGGTTACAGAATGTGGCAGAGTGAATCGGGATTCTACTATGATAATGGGCAAACTTCTAATTGTAAAACTGAAATCTTATACAGTTAGTGCTATTTCTGCTCTCAAGAAGTGATAAACATGACAATGAACTATCTCTAAGGTGGCTGTGTATTGTGCTCCGTTCACAAGGATGTCTCTGAGAGTAATTTATAGAATCAGCAGCTACAGTGATAGAAGAGCTCGAGTACAGCTCAGATTCTGATATATTAACAAGGCTTATGCATCTCTTAGAAAATATATGCTCTTATGCCTGCAATGTTCCATACATTATGTACTCATGGCAAACCTATGTTAGAATGATTCATGACATCATTAGGCCTATAATTGTGTACTGTTATTACTACTGCACTGTATTTTTTTGTATTACTGTATAATATACTCTGTGACTTAAGAATGCATGTTATGTAGATTGCCTCTACCATTTTCTTTAGTTTGAATTCTTGGATAATTTAAATATTTTCTTAGGCCCTTCACATTCAGATTACACAAGTTTCACTGTATTTCTGTCTTTGCATACAGCTACAAAGGTCTTAAAAAATCCTGTTAAAAATAAAAAGATATAAAAAGCTAAACGCTACATTTATTTTGGAGAATAGTAATAATTTAGTTTATTTTCAAATTACAGAAGTATTTGGTTTCATTTTTGCCATGTTAAGGGCTTCAGTATGCAAATGACTCACTCTGAAATTAAATGAAATACTTAATATCAGAATTATTTAACTACATATGGTGTTCTACCTCTAATTCCTAACCCAGCTTTCATATCCCTTTCACGGGTACCACAACCAAAGTGATTTGAATAGCCATGGTCTTTTAAGGTGAGACAGAATGTATTGGCTATTCATTCAAAGCCAAACATTGCAAGTTAAAATCCCAGCGACTGCAGTCAAATGTGCTTATGGTAAATGACAGGGAGGGCGCAAGTAAAATAACCAGTGTGATGGCAAGCTTGGATGCTGATGGGATGACATTTGACTACAGTTGAATGGAGTTTGCTTCTTATTCTTGTAAAAAAATTACAATTTTATTGAAAAAATTTATTATTTTTAAAATATGAAACAGCTATGTATACTTGTATTTTATTTTTGAAGGTTAGTAATAATAAATTAGTAATTAAAAAAAGCCATTAAAAAATCTAAAACCTTAACAAAACCCCTTTTTATAAAATTCACTACTAAAAAAAAAAGTCAGATAATTTCCATTATCATTAATGTGGTATGAAACAAAAGGATTTCCTATACTAGTATATGTTATATTTATATCAGCTTGGCAGTTCAGCAACCACTTCTATTAGAATAAAATATGACTTATCAAGTTTCAAAAATGTTTTTGTGGCAGTAGTTTAAGAAAGCTGGTGAATGTGTTTATTTCCATTAGAAATCAAGTAGGTGGTTAACCAAAGTGTCTCAGCTGTAGTAAAAATTGAAGTAAATAGGACCAAAACAGAATATATCTGGAGGAGAAAGGGCATCATACATTTCCAAAAGTCATGAACCCTTTAGTTGTAGCAATTCTGAAGAATATATTTAAATTTAATTTATTGATGCTTTTAAATCACTTCTGTGGATGGTATACTGATGCAGGACATGTTCAAAGGTGATAAAATATATTGTGTGTACCATTGTAAATCATAAATCGCTACTACAAATGGGATGACAATTGTAATTAATGCATACATTGGGTATCAGTATTCAAGTTGGCCAGCAATTACTATAACTAAATTAATAATGATTAACAAACATATTTTTGAATTTAAACATATTATACCATTCTCTACTTTTAATTGAATTAGAAAGAGAATTACAGAGTTCATGTTGAAATGCAGGGGTTCCTTTTTGCAGAGAATGTTTCTAATGAAGGCTAAGTGCATATTGTGAATATTCTTAGCAAAATGTGTGTGGGCATTTTAATCACTTTGCAAATGACACTTGTTTTTCTTTACAAATAAAATTAACTCAAAAAATAAGGACATGCAAATGAAAGTGTACCTAATTTTTTTGAACCGGGGTTTACACGAACTTAGCTTTTTTACTTTCTCTACCACATACTAGGTAGAGAAGGTAGTTCATTCCACCCAAAAAAATTTATACCAAGATGTCACCGGAAATACATGTTTTGAGGCCCCTGAATAAAAAAAAAGAACATTTTTAGAAAAATTTCTGTGTGTGACTGAACAGCATAACTCAAAAACATAAAGTTGGCTAAACACCAAACTTTGTATTTGAGTTAAGTATCTTCCAAAGATGTGACATAAACATTTTCATGAAAATCCCCCCATCCACAACTACCCTTTACATGGAACATTTTTTTAATTATTTTTATTTTCTCAAAAATGACTTTAATGATTTTGATTAAAATACCGTATATTAAAGATATTTACATGACAAATAAAATGTATATCATGATTTTTCTGGAAATAGCCTGTGAAGTCCTCTTCATTCGGAAGGAATTTTGTATAACCTTGTATAACTGGTAAACGTTAAGCAATAGACGAAAACACACTACACAAAAAATGTAGATCTCTTTAAAACACACAATTTATTACAAATAACCTTTTTTGTGGCATCAGCTATTTCCGAGATATCCATTGTTAATTGTTTGAATTCTTCAATTCTTTGTCATTCAGTTGGTTCTCATGGTTGCATAGAAGGAGTATGGCGTCCAGTTCTTAAACATTTGACTATTGCTATTCCCTTTGTATCTATAACAAAATGTGTAATGTAACTGATTCTGCAAAGCTTTATCTTGATTAAAATGAACTAAATAGGAAAATAAGCTTTTGTAAAAATAGTTTTTATGCCCATTAATAAATTATAGAGGGTAAAGAAAGTCATGTGAATGTAATGCATCAGATTTTTTACCATATATTATCCAAATAGCCTGCTTCTGTTTAATAAGTATCTCCTTGCTTTTTTTATGAATTACCCCCAAAACATTATTTCATATTTCATCATGGAACAGACAGGAGCAAAATAAACTGTTTCACCTATTTGAAGGCAGATATTTTGCCTTAATATTCTCAAGGCTTAATTTGCTTGAAAGATATTTAACATGTGTGCTATTTTAGATTGTCCTGTATCAATAGACCTATGCATGAAATTATTTAATCTAATGCTACTTCACAAATATAAGCATTTATGTTCTCTACAATAAGAAAGATTCATGTTAATGCTACATTGTTATTATTTTTCCCATGACACCAGATCATTAGTAAAATGCTTCAGTGAAGTGTTGAACAAGTGTTGTGTTATTCGTTTCTGTAATTAGCAAATTAGTACCATCCATAAATCATATGGTATCATGTACTCGTATGTGGTTGCTCATATCACATATATAAAGCAATGGGCCTTAAATGCAAAATTGTGTTATCTTTAAAGTATGTTATCTCTGTTATTTGTTTCTGATTCGTAAGTTATGGCTCAAATTAACTTTAAGCTCTACCTCTGATACCAATATTAATAATTTCTTTAACAAAAATTGATGGTATATAGTACCAAATTCTTTACTTAAGTTGAACATGCTAACAATTATATCTTTAATATTTAAAACTGTTAGAACACTATTTAAGAATGAGTATATTGCCATTTCTGTTGATTTATTTTATCTAAAGCCATGTTGAGAATCAGTAATCATACTTGCCAACTTTTATGGTTTGCCCATAAAATGTATGGGAGTGTGAATGTGCATTTGCCTCTTTATGGCAATGGAGGCATTTTTATAGTTTTGTTGTCAGATTCAAAGTATTACAGATTTTTCACAAAGGATATGACAGCACTAAATTCTGTTGCATTATATTGTAATTTGTTGATGATAATATGTTAAGACTTCTCACTAACTTAAAATTACAGCCGGATGTACCATACTAATTGGTGTACAGTGCTATGATAGGCCATAACTTATTCCATGCATGTATCCTTCATCACCATCATTGTTCCACTTCACTGGCTTGCAGCAAAATGCATAGCATGCAGACTTAGTTTTGTGCCATTTAAAATGTTATTGCACCTCTACTGATTACCAGCAGTAAACAATGAGCATTAATTGGGCACAAACATGCAGTAATGGACAACGTGAATTGTAAAGCCAACTCCTTCATGTAAATTATTTATCTTATTCATGTTCTATGGCTGTGGGATATACATTTCCCATTTATTGTGACAGTTTCTGTTTATACTTTGTGTTATGAAGTGTAAAATATAGACTAGAAATCTGTGTTTACCTAGGAAGTGGTATTCTTTGCTACTGTTTAATATGTGATTATCTGTGAAACCGGGAAGAATTTCAGTATGTGATACAGGAAGAAGCAGTACTGACAGGTCTTAAGAATTCTTATAAAATAGAATTCCCTTTTATTTTAAAATCAGATAAGGAGTAGAATGTGCATTCAGATCACTCATTGGAGATAGGGGGAAGATGTTGCGGCTAAGAAGGATTTCAGCACCTTGGCCAAGGCTACACCTATTGTGAGTACTAAACCTTTGGGAGGAAGGAATGAGATGAGAGAGTACCAAGGGCAGTGCATTGCAGGGGGTGTCCTTATTTCCAGATTGAGCATCCCCAGGCACTCCTTTGATGCCCCCCTATGATGCCACTCTATTTGGAAGAACAGACAAACAGCTTTGGGCAGAAGGTTCCATACCAGGGAAGAAACAGTTCTCTCCTTAAAGCACATCCACATGTGCCACACACCACTGTCCAATGTGGTAGGCACTGCAACCCTGAAAGGAAAATATTCAATAGAGTAAAATCCACCCCAGCATTCACCTACCAAACTGGGAAAAACATGAAAAACCCCAAATTGAAGGTGGCTGACCCAATGGTAATCAAACCCATTGACTTCCCAAATTCGAGCCTCAGAATGCTATGGCCTGAAACATCCCACTCAGTTGAGAAGATAATTAATGGGCAAGATTAACTTGTATTCATGGGTCAGATGGAATATAAAAACAACATCCATTATTTAATTCACAATAAATTCCTTTGCTGGACTTTGTCACAGTGATGTGTCTATAATTAGTAATTATTGAGTTGATTGTAACACTACATCACTTACTTGTTTTTATAACGAATGCATGTTTCAGGGGCTAATTGCTCCCAACCTCAGTTCCTTGTTGACTGCCTGCATCTTTCGTCTTAGTTGTTAGCTTGATCTCTGGTGACGATTGGAAGAACTTCTTCAAAAGTAAGTCTCCTGGTGGGGTTTCAGAATTATAAGCGTAGTTTCTGTTTTTCCAAATATAAATGTTTTCCCAGGTTGTAAGTTCTGCTTTTCCTGAGATGTTTTTTTAGTATTTTTGGGTTTCTGTTTATTGTGTGTTTGTCTCTCCAAACATGCCAAGCTATTGCTGATTTATCTTCCTGTTTTTGCTTTATGTAACAGAAGTGTTCTTTTGCTCTTGCTTTTATATTTCTTTTGCTTTTCCCAATGTAGATTTTATCGCAGTCATTGCAGCTGATCTGGTATATTCTTGGTTTGTTCTCCTGTGGGATGTCATCTTTTACTCTCTTTGGCCACAAAAAACAATTACACCATCAGAAATTTATTAAACTCCAAATTAAAAGATGACATCCCACAGGAGAACAAACCAGGAATGTACCAGATCAGCTGCAATGGATGCGGAAAAATCTACATTGGGAAAAGCAAAAGAAATATAAAAACAAGAGCAAAAGAACACTTCTGTTACATAAAGCAAAAACAGGAAGATAAATCAGCAGTAGCTTGGCACATTTGGAGAGACAAACACACAATAAACAGAAACCCAAAAACACTAAAAAAAACATCTCAGGAAAAGCAGAACTTACAACTGGGAAAACATTTATATTTGGAAAAAGAGAAACCACGCTTATAATTTTGAAACCCCACCAGGAGACTTACTTTTGAAGAAGTTCTTCCAATCGCCACCAGAGATCAAGCTAACAACTAAGACGAAAGATGCAGGCAGTCGACAAGGAACTGAGGATGGGAGCAATTAGCCCCTGAAACATGCATTTGTTATAAAAACAAGTAAGTGATGCAGTGTTACAATCGATTCAATAATTACTAAGATCCATTATATTTTCAGTTTTAACTATTCCTCACAGTAATGCTGAATGTGTTTTCAGTGTTGAACAAAGAAATAGAACCAACTGACTTCAGGTTGCTGATGTGTAATAAGACATTACAATCAATTTCTTAATTGAAATGCAGCAGCGCGACTCTATGCCATGAACAGAGTTTCAATATAGACTTTCTGAAAAGAGCTAACAAAGCTACAGCAGAAAACCTAAAGGGTTCTGCATCTATTTCTACAACCTGAAACGTAACTCTTATGTGCCATGATGTTGGATGATATTAGTAAACAACACCTCCAGATTAATAGTTTAGTTAGTTTTGTGAATAGTGCTGTCTTAATGAACTTGATATACACAATCTACAGCATGTGTATGTACAAGGGGTAGTCACAAAGTTTCAGTTATCACCTGGGAAAAAATAAAGTTCATGAATTCATATTTTTGTTTGGTTGCATGTACATGCCTGCAGTCCTGGTACACATTGAAATCCCTACACCACAGTACCATAGTATGCTGCTAGAAGAGCCAAAACAAAATGGCGCAGCCCATTAATAAAGTGGAATATCATGCAGTAATTCATTTTCTACATTTGTTGGGGAACTATGCTGCAACAATTTATGCTGAGTTGGTGGAAGTGTACAGTAACAATGCACCATCATATGACACAGTGACTAGGTAGCGCAGATGCTTTCAGTGTAGTCAAATAAGTCTGAATGAACTAAAAAAAAAAGCCGGAATGATGAACAAAGTGGCAAACCATCTCTCTGTGAAGAGCTGGGAATCGCAGGAGAAATGGAGGCCCTGTGTTCGAAGACCGGTATATCATAATTGAGGCATAATTAACAATTTAATAAATGCAATAAAAGGAAGTAAATAATTTTATTTAAGCATTTATTAGATAAGACAAACAACTAAACTAGTTTTTTGTATTTAAATGTTCAATAAAAGAAAATAAAAATGATGTACAATGTTGGTAACAATATTTATACCAAATATTTATACATGTGATAGCAAGTGGGTAGGGATATAACAAGTATGTATGTGTGTGTGTACGCGCATGTACATGCATGCATGCGAGGGAGATTGATTCAGCCACTGTTGCACTGTCCCAACTTGCATAAAATAGGATATGTACAAAACAAAAACATCTATTCCCCATTCACCTGATGTGTACATGTATATATGAGTGCTGGGTGGTCAGTTATTTAGCCACCGTTTTAATGTCCCAACTTTGACATAAATTAAGATATGTGCAAAACAAAAACTGTCTTGTGTGCATGCATGAGAGAGATTACTTGGTGAGTAACATCTATACTGTTTTTTTAAATAGGCAAAAATAATGTCCTTTTAGAAAAGGTTAAAGCTGGGAGGAATAAAATGAGTTCTATTTCATACATAATGTAATGAGCAGTGTTTACCTTTTGCACAGCACCACTTTTAATAGGCTCAAGGAACAAATAAAAGCAGCCATTGAAATTTGGACTTTAATAATGAACATGCTTATATTTATTTTAGTGTGAGAAAGAAAGTCTCATGAGTAGCTAATCACAGATTACTATAAATTGTGTAATCCAATAATAAATGACTAGATTTTATTAGTTTTATTTTTCACATATTTGTATTGGAACTTAAGATCTAGAATTCCTACGCAGAGAGAGAATGAATGTGTGTTTTGGGGAAAGGGAGGGAGACTGTATAGGTTGTACTCATTTGTAATAAAATTTTAGGATTTATAGAAGATGGAAAACATATCTGCCACTGAAACCATCATAAACACCAGCTTTCCTCCTCCTCCTCCTGCTCTATCTCCTCATTCCTGTTTCTCTTCAGTCTTCTTCTTATTATAATACTGTCTATATATCCTTCTCTTCCTTTCCCCTTCTGTCCACATCTTTTTTCCTTTCCCCAAACACTTTATCTTTCCAATTATTTCCTGTAATAAAGTTTCAGCCTTCCTCCTGTTATTTTCTTGAAGACCATTAGTATTTCTATCAACTGAAAATCAACTTACTGTAAATGGTTCATAGATCTTACCTAGAATATGGCTTTACTCACAAAAATGTATGGCATCAAAGAAAGAAAGCAGACAACACTTTTCCAAGGAAATTAATACAATAAATTCTGGTGAATAAAAAATAGTCATAGAGATAACACTTTTAACCAGTCTGTTTATAACACAAATATTTAAGACCTATACAAAAATGTTTTCATCATATACACTAAAATTACCACTTTAGAACCATGAGAGTTTTAGTATGAAACATGCCTAGTAGTGAAATTATGAACCTTATATTTGTGACCTTCTCAAAAAAGGTTTTAGAACTAGTTTTATAGCATGTATTTCTGGTGAACATTAATTGACTAACAATAAGCCAACCTTCTCTGTTCATATAAAATATAATATGTAGAGAGCAGAAGGAGAGGAAGTTTGATGTCAGTAAAAGGCCTACATTTCAGTGAAAACAGCTGACCTTAACTCAACTAGCTTGTTATGGTTGACCGTCAAAATGAATGTGTAGATGATTGTATATTTATCAGGCTCAACTTCTTTGCTCCCTTATCTCTCCATTCAAAGCACTTCTCTTGACCGAGAGCTCACAATCGACTTGGATCCTGGGGTTAACCATGGCGTCTCAAAACTATGGCTAGTCCAAGCAATGACACTGCTTTGGACTGAATAGGTGAATGAAGCAACCGTGATGTCAGAAGAATGTTCATCTTTACTAGAAAATGTGTAGCTTTATTTAGCTAGTATCGTTTACTTTTGACAGTTTTTTGGGCTGCTCAGTTTACATATTTTGTTGTTATTTTATCTACAGCTTAGCTATGGTAGGTAGAGGAAGCATTGTATTCAATCCAAAAATTCAATATAGAAGTTGTACTGGAAATACATATATTGAGGTCCCCTGAACCTAAAGAAGAATTCTAAGAGATCCGCATGTATATGTTGTGTGTCAGTGTCAGTCATATGTTTGAGATACTGACACAACAAATAAAATGTATATCTTGAATTTTCTGGGAATAGCTTATGAATTCCAATTTATTCTTAGTGGATTGAATGTAACTTGAAAACTACAAGGGAGAGGCAAAAAACTGATTACAGAAAAAATGTAGATCTGCAAAAGAATACATAATCTGTTCAAAATATATTTCTATTTTCATAACATCAATAGTTCCTTTTAAATATTTCATGCTGTATGTTTGCATTTTCTTAAGTGTAAGTAAATATGAAGAAGAACATGTAAAGTTTTGCGATGCTCTTATTTCTATTTTCATAACATCAATAGTTCCTTTTAAATATTTCATGCTGTATGTTTGCATTTTCTTAAGTGTAAGTAAATATGAAGACGAACATGTAAAGTTTTGCGATGCTCTTTTTTTCTTCTCACAGAAGCTTGATGACAACAACTTAAATCAGTTGAGTGCCTGTTCCACATTTTGTATGTAGGTGGTGGTAGTTGTAATTTGTACTGGCAGTAGTTGCGGTATTAATAATGGTAGCAGAAGTATATTAGTATTTTTATCATCATTAATACTCAAGATTAGGAATATCATCTTTGTATATGCAAAACACACAAAAACGGTTATACCCCTTGCTTCTGTACCAACTTATTTAGAATGCACATCATAAAATGTGTTTGGAGAAATACATTTCCTGTCAACATCGAAAATAATTAATGCTTCAATCCTGTTTATGTCAGAACCGATCCATTACATGCTCAGTACCGATACATCTCTAGCCCTAATTGAGCCTGTGCACTGTAAAATGCGGCTATACATGTACTGACAAATGAAACGGACTGCTCTGTTCCCAATCTCCAACCTTACCTGCTTTTGTAAACAGAGCTGTCAGTCTTTTGTCTCGAGTATCTTGGAAAGGTTGCTATTGCAGTAGTGATCATTTATGATAATAAATGTAGTTTAATTGTAAGAGTAACACTTTAGAATTGGAGAGTCCATTTTTTATAATTAAAATAAAAGATCTACCTGTTGTAGTACCTTCCATAAAAAGAACTGTTAATTTTTTTTTCTGCATAATCCGCCCATAATTACTATCACAATTAATATTACTTAACTAAAGTTCCTGCCTCATCTTTTTCTGTTACCTTTTCCTTGTTTGTTTGTATTTGTACATATAGACAAGTAGTAATAAATATATCAGGCTGTTCTATTATGCTCATGGTCTTAATTTTTAAGGTTATTCTAAAGTCGTGTATAACATAATAATGTAATCCTTATATGTAGTAAGTAATTCCATAGTATCATCAATACTTATTAGCATTGAAAACTATAGTTAAACTTATAGACACTATAAAATACGTTTATTTAAAATTTGCAAATACAAATTGTATTAATGGGAACAATAAGGACTATTTCACCTAATAACATTGTTTAGTAACAAACACTTTTATGTTAAAACCAACCTCTCTATGTCGCCTGATGTGGTAAGACTTTGTTCAAGCTGATTTATTTTTTTATTTCAATGCAGCAAAAGATACCGGAAATTTGCTCGGATTTTGAATCCCCTAAATATCTTCATTATAGATGTGATTTCTGTAAGTAATTTTTTAGAACGTACACAAAACTGCAACCCGTCAAATGTGATCTACGCTATTAATAAACTTATAAATGAATAATTGCAATGTAGAATGTCGGATTAGTCCAGATAATAGATTATATATGAGCAATAAATTGGGTATGTAATACCCAATGATTTGTGTATATAGTAATGTTATAAAATAAATGAATCACTGTAGTTTATAAAAGAGTGCAACTGTTCTATAATTCAACACCCCCAAATATTGCCACCTCCAACAAAATCTCTTGTTTTGCTGTAGATATCTGTTCTTGAATGTAGTACTTTATTAGTGTTTCGTTCTTATGAACTACAACTCGCTGGCAGTTGTATTACAACTGGGATGCACCAGAGAGCGGCAGCATTACAGTTGCTTGCAAGCGACCAAGACTTTACCGTAACTGCCCACTAGCTAAACCTGTCTCGGCTGCCATATGTGCCAAGCAAAGGTAGCCCAGTGAGTCACAGTCAGTCGTTTTCATGAGAATGCAGACCACTAGTGGTCAGTACTTCAGAACTTAAACATTCTGAATCTTCCTGTTGTGCATACCAGTAAGGGTAGCTGCTCCTGGTCTCCAAAGGGGTTTAAATCACACATTCTGACAAGGGTAAATTATGAAAGGGTATGTTGGACTATTAGAAGAAATCTGTTTAAAATGACTGTTTTTACCTTGAAATGTTACTTGTCACTGAACTTCAGTCTTACAGTTCCAGAAGGGTTGAATTTATCCCTGATAGGGAAAAAATTCATGCTGTTCCTCACAGCTTTCCTCTCCAAGAGGAATAATGTTGTTTTGTGAGCAGTATTGTGGCAGATAAGTAAACATACCTAATTTAAAATATTGTACCACTATTTGCTTCCAAACTAACGAACAACTTTCTGCATCATTTTCATCCTTAAGCTGTCTCCTTCCACATTCAATGTAATGCTTCTTGTATTGCTGCTGGAACTGAACTAAACTGATTGACTGCAATGGTATCTCTTATATCTCCCTTTTAGCATTGTGATCCTTCTAGAACGGTTGATAAATGCAGCTTTCTTCTGTTTCTGTACTTTCAAGAAACAAACTTCCGTTTGCCCATGAAACCCGAACCTGTCTGTAATGTGTTCAATTTCAGCACTAACTCTTATGTGAAGAAGCTAGAACTATGTATCCAAGCTGAGGCTAGACTAACAGGATACAGAATCATCCAGGTAGGAATGTGGAGAGAGAACTGGTGTAAAGCAAGCCACCCCTCCATCCTCAATAAAATGGAAAATTGTATATTATCAACAAAATCTGATTTCATGTCAGAAGTAACTTCATTTTCCCAACCCTTCAAAATAAGTATTGTGATAGAAACATTGAAGAGAAACCCCATTTAAGGCATAAGAACCACCTGGTAATATACAGGGTGAACCATTTAAGTTGATACTGTACAATATCTCCAAAACTAAGCATTATAGAAAGAAATGTCTTTAATAAAAGTTGCTTGATATTATGGGGGAAAGTAAATGCCATTAGTCCTGTTTTGTTTGGAGGACGTTATGACAGTCATTTTAGGGTCAATTTAATTTTTTTAAATGGGAACCTACAATTAGGGTCAAATTAAATTGACTCTAAAATGACCATCACAATGTCCTCCAAATAAAACACAACTAATGACATTTACTTTCCCCCATAATATCAAGCAACAAAAGACATTTTTTTTTACAATGCTTAGTTTTTGAGATATTGTACAGTCTCAACTTAAATGGTCCACCCTGTATACTGATGGTTCATGCATAAATGCAAAAACTGGTGCAGTTATTTATTGCGAATCAACAGGTAAATGCTATAGCTTAAGCCTAGAAAGATATACTTCTGTTTTTCAGGGAGACACTTGCTATGCTTGTAAGTGCACACCTATACTGGTGTGAGAATCGTAGCATAAGAGAATCATAGGGAAATATATCCTTATAAACTCTAACAGCCAGGCTGCACTAAAAGCTCTCAGTTCCCATCACTTTAAATCACAATTAGTGTGGGAATGTTAACAATATTTATCAAACCTTTCCACCCACAATAATTTCTTAAACCTGTTCCTTAATCTACTTTTAATATTTACACCACTAGTTTTTAACGTATTTTTAAGCTTCTACTTTTGCCTTGTAACACTCTCTTTATTGTGATAAAACAAAAGAAAACCAGAGGGAGAAAACATATTGGAAGCTTACATATTTTTACTCTTGTCATTAGTGGTAGTAAATGTTTAATTTTGTTTGTTTGTTTGCTTGCTTGCTAGCTTATTAATTAGTTAATCTTATAAAATGTTCATACCTTAACAATATTTTATTTATTTTGGAGCATTTCAATTTTTAATAAGAATTGAAGAGCATTTTTTTCAAAATTCAATAAAGCCTAAAAGTACATCTTTCAGGAATTGCATTTTTTAAATACCATACTGAAATACTAATTATAGGAGCAAAATAACTCAACATTTATACTACATTTTTTAAGTATGTATTCAATTATGTGTTTGAAATCCTTAAATTTTTATTCCTAATATCAAAATGGAGCGAGACAAAATTTCAGTTTTTTTTCAAAAGTCAATAATGCAAAGCTGAAAGGTAAAAATTTTATTAATATCCACATTCAAAATGCAGGGGCATCGCTTCAGGGGATGCTTGTACGCTGAGTGTTCCGCTTGGTTTTGTGTGTTTAATTGTTAATATATTTATTTTGTAATAGCTTTAATGCAGGACAATTATTTTCTACAGCCATTTAGTAGTGATTTTTTCATAGATCGTAGTACTGACCAGCTGTAATTAACTAAACTAGCATACACAACATATACAGGTCAATCCGTACCATTCTAAAACAGCAGCTTACACTGAGATGTGCTAGCGTTTCACTGCCTGCATGTGATATGGCTAGGTTAACATCCCTGCAAACCCCTCACCTACCACCTGCCTTCCCCTGTCGCTTCCACAAACCCCTCACATAACTATGTGTATACGCTAGCATTCACCCATACATTGGCATGGTTCTGACTCTGGAGAGTGCTGTTGAGGTGCTGTCAGTTGTGTTTCTTTGTGAATAAAATTGTAGTACATAAACTCAGTGTGTGTTATTTATTTCATAACAATGAGTGGCATGCTACATCAGTTATAGCGTTAGTGTTTCCACTGCACATTTCAATTTTCTTTGTGAAGTGTAAAGTGTGTGTAATATCATAATAATGAGTGACATATCTGAAACATTAGACTTGTTAAATATCATATGGTCAAAGCCTCTATACTTATAAAGAATGATGTGAGTTGAAAGCAAAATGACCCACTGCAAAATTAAACATTAAGGAGGTTAAAATAAACCAAACTAGTTTCAGTCTTCATGGTATGAGAGGTTCTCCTGGCTAATGGGTAGTTATTAAACAAATAAAATGTACTGCTACATTTGCATCATGTTCAGTGAAAAAGATTAAGAGTGGTGCATAAAAGGCATATCTGATTTAAGTAGCTTTATTAAAAAAGTAATCAAAGGTGCATTTGTTAAATGAAGATAAATTTTAGCTCCAAGGAAGACATCAAATTGACCATGGCTTTTCAGAAGCTGCACGTCTTCGGGCAATAAAACATAATGAAAAGGTAGCATTAAATGGAAGGGTTCTTGGGCATATAATTCAAACTATCATTAGGTATATTTGTGCAAACAAGAATTACTTTTATGTGGCCACCAAGAAGATGACAAATCCAATAACATGGGGCAATTATTTAGAACTTTAAAATATACTAGCTCAAAATGAATCCATTATAGGAGACCATTTACAGTCTGCATCAACATTGAAAGGGGCTTCACCAGAGATTCAAAATGAACTTATTGAGGTCATAACTTCTGTTGTTAAGGACAAAATTAAATAAAAAATTCAAGCGAGTTCTTTTATTTCAGTTTAAGCCGACGAGACCTTAGGCATGTCTTGCAGAGCCCACTAAGCATCATTTTGCGGTACTGTGTTCAAGACAGGATTGAAGAAAGGTTCGTAGGTTTCTATGATGTCTCAAGTGATGTAAGTGGTGCAGGTTTGGCAGGTATTATTCATAAGGTTTTGGAAGAGTGAAACATAGTTTAAAAACAAAGTGATAGGCCAAATCCACGATGGTTGCTCGGTGATGTCAGGCCAACAAAGGGAGGTACAGCATACTGTAAAGGAGTTTTGCCCCCATGCAATCTTTATTCACTGCTATGCACACCAGTTGAATGTAGTGCTTTTATATGGTCCAAAACAATTAAACAAGTATGTTGTTTATTTCTGACTTTACAGCATTTCAGTTTTTTCAGCAGGTCCTCCAAGGCGCAAAGCATTGCCTACTGAAAGGAGATTTAAGTTGTCACAGGCCTGTACTACAAGATGGAATTTTCTCTAGAGGGCCATCACAACTATAATTAAATATTTCAATGACTTGCACCAAGTTTTTTATGCAATAATCGATGATGAATGTTCTCACTGGGGCTACGACACCATAAATCATGCAAGGGGACTAATTATGTACATGGATGATGCAAATTTTGTGTACCTTTTGAGGGTTTACAAGGGATGCTTTGTTCACATTGACACTTTGTTTAAAGTTCTGCAATCACTGGTTAATATAAATGCTTGCCATAATAAAATCCAACTCGCCATTGCAAGTGTGCAGAACATAAAATAAAAGGCTTTCATTGAAGAGTGTGCGCAAAAAGGTATCCCATTCAATGGAAATGTAAGTTTCAGTGACTCTCAAAAGGCTAGGTTGAAAGCACAAAATCAACTGCCAAGATGTTCAAATGAAATCCAGATTTGAAGATTTTTTACAGCTCGAATTTATAGAATTAATGAATGAAAAAAATTCGTGGAACACAAGAAAGAATTTCCTCAGATCAAAATTTCTAAACTAATGAAGCAGTACCCTGGTTATTTTAATTCAGACCAGCTTGAAAATGAGCTCTTCAATATTTACGCCTATGAGCAAAAACGTTTAGCACCACAAAATCTACTAAAGTATTTGGTTGCAGTTGACTTAGATTTGGTGTATGAGGAGGTGACTAAGCTGTTGCATATGGTAGTAACATATCCTGCTACTACATCAACTAGTAGTGTGAGAGTCATGAGTACACTCAAAGAGGATTAAAACCTACTTAACAAACTCAATAACGAATCACTGTTTGTGCAACGTAAGCATTTTAGTTGTAGAAAAAAAGCTTATAGGAGAACTATCCTCTGATGCTGCCTTTATTGAGGTCATTGACACATTTGCAGCAAAGAAAAACAGACGGATGTATTTGGGTGTAAGACAGTTTGTTATTGTTTTCAATATAATCATTATTTTAACCTATTTGTTGTTATTTATTGTTCTCATTGTCAATCTTAAACATAATGTATAGGTGCACTATTTGAAATAATGCGCGAGTGTTCCCCTCCATGTTTTATTTCTAGCAGTAAGGCATTTAAACTAAAGCATTCCCATCTTTTTATTTCATGCTACACTACTGTCAAAATGTCCTTCTTTCTTTTTCTGTACCCCTTTTTATAGATATTATAAAGAAGGCATCTTTATTATTCATGTTGCATTACAATAAATTTAGTATCACATTGTTCCATAACAGTTCCATAACTTATGTTTATAAGTGCAAAATAGTAACTTAACATTATCAAAGTACAAAACAAAATACAGACTTAAGCAATAGAAAACTAGAAACCTAATGGTGACTTTCAACAGTGCGATTAAATTCTTCTGCTCCTGGTATTTTAAAAATACTTTATGAGCTTCAAGACTTTCTTTTTTATCGTTGCTGCACGTTCGTTTTTTGCAAAGTAGCTGCTTTGTTAACTTCCTGACTGCAGTTCTTGGACTTCAGTACCTCAACCTCAACAGGACTTCCAGTATAGGTATCTGATACTGACAATACCTTCTTTTTAGACTTCTCTTAAGTATCATCTGTTGGGCAATTATTTTGAAAGGCATTTTAGATCTTAAGGCCTTTAGTGTATTGGACTTCAGATCATTTGCTTCCCAACCTTTATTTAGTATCTTGACAGTGCCATGGTGTCCCAGCACTTCATAGTATTCAGTTGGTGACAAAATTTCTTTCTTTTTGCAGTAGGCTTTTCCATTCTACCAAACACTCTTACTGGAGGCATATAGCTATGACCACAAATTGGGAAGTAATGGTCTAGCTTATTAAATTTTCTACTTTCTTCCATAAAAGCCATTAGTGTGGATATCATAATGGTATTTTTATTTTGACTTGCACAAGAGTCATAAAACAGCTTTTATGGCTGGGATGTCTCAAGGTCTCTAAGAAAATGTATTATACTAAATGCAACTTGATGTATCCTTTCGGTCCTCCTCTTTCTAGCCAAGCATAGAAAGCAATGTTTTCCTTTGTTTGTTCTCAAGAATGAATCATAATGCAAAAGTTGTAGAGTCAAACCTGTCTTGAATAGAACACTTGACCCACTGAGAGCTTCAGTATTGGCTGATTCTCTAGTATATTGAAGCATACTTTAATCACATTTTGATTTTCTCCCTTCATTATTGCATAGAATCTTTTTACATGAAGTTTGTGCTACTTGTGGTTTATTCTCAGTTGATCTTTTTTTCTCCAAATCTTTTTCCTTTTTGATTTTCAAGGCACCAGTCTTGCATGAAACATGTATCTCTATGGGGAGTTTTAAATGACAGGTTAAAGCATAGATAGAAAATACATTTGTACTTTGACAAAGAGGAAGTAGAAAGGCCTACAGTTTTCCTTTTTTACAGAAATTCTGCCACATTTTATTTATGCTCAGCTCATGTGGTAAATAACTTCCGGACTTAAATCTTAAACAGTGGCTCTCTCTGCATCTATACATTTTGATATCATTCTTGATAGCTTCTGTAACTTCTTTATCTTCAGCAGTCCTCAGATCTCCTCGGTTTTCAACTGGTAACTTTCCTGTTGCACGATATCTACTGGCAAAAGGTGAGAGTCTATCTTTGGACATCCCTGATATTGCTTGAAATGCACTGCGGTACATATAGGTAATGTTTGGCCACCTTTATTCCTTATTCTATACTTTACCAAAACCAAATTCTTCTTTTAGTCTTTTTTTTTTTTTTTTTTTTTTTTTTTTGGTGATGTGATTTCCGTGTACTTCAGTAATAATTTATCCTGGTCAATTTTGTTTACACTATTTATATGCTGATGAAAGACTATGATATCATCATATGTGAGATCAGCTGCTCTGCATTCTTTCCTTCCTAAGGCTTTTGGGTTCACTGGTATGCCTGGTAGCCCATGTGAACATACAATAGTTGGCATTTTCTTGTTCTTACTGGGCTCTGTAGATGCTTTTACTCTTGATCTGGACTTCCTACCACCTGGGCACTCAATTTCATGTATGTCATTTTCTGAATCCATATTATAGTATAAAGACAGCTCTTTTACTGCAATCTTGCAGTGCTAAACCTGCACAAAACTCAGCAATAATCAGGAATTATTATTGTTTGAACCATTAATTTGTATTGTTGCCTCTGGCTGGAAGCGCTTTCCGATAATTTACTTCCCTATGATGTTATTCTCTCTCTGAAGTAAAACAAATTTTGCATTTATTGACTTTTGCTCTAACTGGATGAGAGCAAATATTGAGTTTTGCAAAAACTCAGTGTTTTCAATACCATATAATCATGACAAATATTGGATTTTCACTAAATCAATTAAACAGGTCAATGACAACGAGGTTGATATGCAATCCGAATTTCCAAAATTTGAGCATTTATCGACTTTTGAAAAAACACTCCTCAATTGCAAATAATATGCATGATTTCACAGTTTGGCATTTATCTCAAGAATTATTCAGACTCAACACTAATTTTCTAAGTAAAATATTGGAACAGACTTGAAAAACCCAAAACCATTCCCAAGACACTCACTTGGATCTTCAGCTTATCAAGTCTGATTCAGCTCTTCCAACATCAGCATGCACGTGACAAGTATGAAATTACAATTTAATACCAGATTCCAACAGGGTTCTAACTCACATTTTACACTAATTTGAGGTTCATGCGTGAACAATTCATTTTCTGCTTGCTTATTTCTGGAATGAAAGAAGAAACACAATGCCAAACCTTTATAAGTGGAGACTAATTTAAAAATTCTAGGGATATGGATACAGGACCTAGTGACTTTGTCAGTCTTTGAATCTGGGGCTGAATGATGAAATAAAAATATTATGCTTTGGCTGTATGTAAAATATATCGGAATCTCGTTAACATGTTCCTCATCAACATGTTTTCCCATCTATGACGTTGAATTATAAAAGTTCCGTCACCAAATGTAATAAATAATGTTTGTTTAGTACGTTTTCTTGCTCCCGCTTACTACATTCAAAGTTTGAGTCCTCATTTGCTATTTTGGCCAACCCTTGGTCAATCTAGTGGGAGTAGATGCTTACCACGTTTGAAGTTTCACGTCCTCATTCGCTACATTGGTCAGTCCAGTTATAGTGGAGATTGGCAGCCAATGACATGCATGTAGGCACATATTTCTGGTCGAGATAGAGAATGCTTTAGCTTGGCATGGTAAACGCTGATGATAGTTTCTACTGTTGACTGTTGATCAAACATATGTAGATTGTATTTTAACTTTTTGTTTGCAATGGAGAAAAATAAAGTGCGGCAAATAACCAACAGTGAAAAACTGAAAATCCTTGAAGAAGTAGATCACAATCCAAATATGAAATGTGTGGAAGTTAAACATCCCTCTGTCAGCCTTAAACATGATTGTTAGCAAATGTAAACTGATTGAAAATGCTATAAGAAAATGTAATCGCCTTGGCTAGTTTCCAGAATTAGGAGATGTTCTACTAAAGTGGTTTACACAAACAAGAGCTTCAAATGTGCCAATAGACAGTACTGTGGTTTGAGGTCAGGCAATACATTTAGATAGAAGATGGGAGTGGATGATTTCAAAGCGTCCAATGGCTGGATTGAAAGATTCAAGAATCAATATGGCTTAGTTTACAGATGTGTGCGAGGTGAGGCTGCTGCTCTAGATAATGATGCTACACTGTGTGATAATATAGAAATGTGGAAAAATATAATGCTCCTGTCAATTTTGAAAGACTGTAGCCCTGACGATGTTTATAATGCAGTTGAAACAGGACTATTTCTCCATCTTTTGCAAGACAAAACATTGGATTTTAAGGGCACTAAAGTGTCATGGTGGGAAACTTAACAACGAGAGGATTACAGGTTTGTTGTGCTGTAACGAAAACGGAACAGAGAAATTGGTACCGCTGGTTATTGGAAAAGCATGCAGTCTGCAATGCTTCAAGAATGTGGGATCTTTTCCATGTAAGTACACTTCTAACACAAAAGCCTGGATAACTTCTGCAGTATTTGAAATTTTCTTACAAGCATGGGATGCAAGACTAGGCATAAGAAGCAAAAAAATTGCACTCTTCATTGATTGGTGTGCTGCTCATCCACCAACTGTTTCAAATTTAAGAAACATAAAGATAATTTTCTTCTAGTAAAGGTAAGCTACAACCTTAGATCAAGGCATTATTCAGTGCATGAAGCAAGCGTATTGGAAGAGGCTGGTACAGAGAAGGTTGGCTGCACTGAAATCAACGACAAGAATAATCTCCGTCTTAGATGCCATGCATTTCATTAGGACTGCCTGGGACTCTGTGACGCAAGATTCCATTAGGAACTACTTTAATAAAGCTGGCTTTTGCCAGGGTCTTGGTGATGACATCATGCTGGAAGATGAGTTATCCAAGAGTGAAGAATGGCACCAAATAGCAGACAGCGCCAACGTGTCTTTTGAAACATATGTAAACATTAACAATGAAATTCCATTGTGTGAAACATCAACAATAGATGAAATACTTGAAAAACAAATGAAAGAAGGAGTGTCAGTGGGAGATGAAAGTGATGACGAGCCTGATCCTGAGCCAATTCCTACAATATTGGAAGTGATGGAGGCAATGAACATAGTGAAGCGATATGTGTGTAGTTTCGAAGTTGGTGACAATATAATGACTTTACTGAACAAGTGGAGAGTAAAATTTTGGCTTTAAAACCAACAAAACAGTCAACCATAGATATGTATTTCAAACCAGTGTAAATAGTGTCCATATTTCAGATCCGTTTGGGAGGTAAGATGTAGTATTAGATTTTATTTAATAATTATGTTCTGAAATTGCAGATTTTGTATTTTCGTTAACACGTTTTCCCATCTATGACATTCAAATCCTTGAGTCCCTGCAAAAATGTACTAATGACATTCTACTGTATATTGTTTGCTCTCTTTCATTTAAGCAAAGTAGTGTAATTTTTCTTGTTTTCCAGAAAGTTCTGGTAGTATTATTGTGGTATATACCATGGTAAGACAAAAAAATCTGCTGTTTTCTTGTGTGGCCCTAAAGAGATGCAAAAATGTAACTTAATTATTACATAACATTTACTTATTTGAGTACAAGGTGTTTGTAAACAGGAACTCGTGGAACAATGAAAGTAAACTAAAAATTATAATGTATAGCATATTTTCTCACAAAGTTATTTATAATTTTACAAATTCATCTATAGCATAAAGCCCACGATGTAATAAATTAATGGCACTAAACCATAATGTTACCCACCCCTGGTTGAAATTGAGTTAATAGTAAAACTGGATTGTATGTGCCTCACTCCACTTGCTAGCTTTGCAAGAACTGGCTATAACACTAGCAGTGCTCCAACAGTAAGAAACAAAATTACTGCCAAGTGCAGTTGCTCATGACACTGGCCTTGTGATATACATTTGCAGCAATGTCGAATCATGAGGAGCAGCACACACATCATAACCAGTAGAGGTAAGTTGTTTTCTTAGCCTATTATGGCTGGTATGGGATTCTGTTGCCATTAATGTAAGGCATTTTTCCTGTTCATTTATATTCAAAGATTAAGTAGTGGTGCTGCTATTTTAATGTTTTTAGCATGTAATATTTAAGTAATCTTTGTGTTTGCAATGTTTCAGGTTAATTAAAAATGTTAGTCTTCATGCAGAGTTATTCGACTGGAACACATAGCTGCATTGTTTAGCAACTTTTACATCCTGGGGACCTACAATAATTAACAAGCATACTTAATAGGTATCATCTGTCCCACTTAAATTATGAGGAGACAACATGGCAATATGGAACACCAGCAGATAGCCAAAGACAGAGTACTTTAAGGTATATGATACCAGTATCTGCTAATTGTGAAATGCAAGTATGTCTTAACACATTTTGTCAAATCTTCAGTGTCACTAAAAGAAGAGTTCTAAATTCTTCAGAAAAAACCAATGTCAGGGAATATGGATATGTGTGACAGTCGAGTGGCAGCAGACCAAAAAGAGCTGAAATACAGAAGGAAGAAGTTAAGGAGTATGTCTTCAATCCCCTCTTGGAAATTTCATTATTTCAGACACAGCAATCCCAATAAAACATACCTTTCATTTGACAAATGTCACAAAAATATTTTGCAGTTTCAAATAAAAGGATAAACCTGAATTCAGTGAAATCCCTCATGCTTCTCATCAATGGTTCCATTAGATACTTAATATTTGTTTATCCCAGCTAAGCTAGTACGCGTTTTACTTTGGGGGGGGGGATTACTCCTAAAACATTGTTATATAAGCCAAGGATCCATTGCTTAGAAATGCCCTTGAGAAATCATTAGAACATACAAAGTCAGGCTGAAGCTGTTCAGCAGCGCATGTTGAATGATACTTGAATGGGATACTCCAACTGATGTCTAGAAACCTGGCCCCTTTTAAAACTATACCAATCCTCAGGGAATTTTTCACATGTTTTCTCTCTTCCACAAGATTTACTTCCAGTGCAAGATAAATCATCTGCAACCACATTATGCTGACCCTTCCTATACTTGAAACTGTACTCCTGAAGTCATAATGCCCAGCAAGGCAATCTACCATTGGGATTCTATCAGTTTCAGGCTTTGAGTGTCTGTAACCTTAGTAAAGGTATAACCTTCCAATTGCATGCCATAATGATCTATCACCCATACCACCGTCAGTAATTCTAATTCAGTAGCCAAATAATTCCATTTGCTGGCATTCACTGTATGAGAGAAATAAGCACGGTGACCATAGGAGTCCCAACTTTCATGGGTCCTTCCCGGTGTCCCAAAAAATATATAAAACTCCTGAATTTCATTCTGTTTTAATTGTTCATATACTTTATGCAAAAAGGAATCAAATTTTTTTTTCAATGTAGGTCACAAACAAGGATGAAAGCCTGTATATCTCAAGTGCGGATCGCGTTAACCTTTATAGGCCACACAATATAATTGTTTATATTAACCATCATTCAGATTTACATTAGTTGGGAGAATAACAACTGCAATAATTTATAAGATATGCTTTGAAACTCAATGTATGACCATTCATATGTTTTACAGTGTTGCCTAAAAATCTAATTTTAACACAATTGCTTTGCAGTGAAAATATGAATATCAAGAGCTGCCAAGGCATATTTCAGCTGATTATGATCCAGAGATTCTGAAATAGAACTATGTTCCTTTCAAACCATGCTTAAAACATGAGACTTTGAGATTTTACTTTTCTGTGCTCCCAAGCAGTCTGCAAAAGTTTTTGAATGAAATGCTGTTAGGTCTTCATTCCATATTAATTTTGAATTGCAAAAGAACACACAGTAAAAGAACCTCTGTAACTTGCATTTTGCATTTACCTCTTAAGCTAAAACAAACATTGCAGGCAAAGGCATATTTTGACAATAATATTTCCAAATATTTATTTGAGCAAACAGCTGTAATTTTCCATTTTGTACTTAATTGATTTTAGTTGAAAAGATTATTGCAACTTACCATAAACCTCACCACTTCTATAAAAGATTATTGTCCCAGATTCATGCACTAATTGAATTTATGATGTACCACTTATTTCTTTCTATGTATGACTGCCAAAAATTGTTTCGAACATAATAATTTAAAAAACATTTGAAAAAACTGCAGCTTCTTTAATGAATATACAAAGCAGAATTTTTCAGCAAAAAAAAAAAAAATTTAGTGATTTGTTATTTGTAGCTACAGTTTCACAACATATTCTAATGATTATATGTTGCTGCATTTTATAGGCCCAAATTCCTAAGAATTAATTTCCTTGCATAAAGTAAATTCCCAATTTTGGCAGTCATGAAAGAGGCTGTGTTTGTTTCCCATTATTAGCCATGTATTGTATACTTTCTTTTTCACCTAAAAAGTTAATTAAAGCTTGCAACAAAAATGTAATTCAAATGAAACTAGAAAGGTATTGCTGGATAACACTGAAGTTGAATCAATGAAACAAAGTGGGCTTAAAGAACAAAGAAACATATAAATAGCTTACTTGATAATTGGGCTTTAGTTCTCTTTAGTCTTGAATAAATCATTTTTCTTCTACTGTTCACAATCTGTTTTGAGATATACAATGTTATAGCTCCAGCAAGCATTGAAATAAGTTTCTGAGTATACAAAAGATTTTGAACCTCAGGGGCCTATTCCATAAAGCTTACAAGTACAAATTACAAACTTGTGATTTTCTACTGATTTTGTATTTCATAATCAGCAAATCACAAGTGCACTCTACAAAGGGAGGGATTTGCAGTTTCATTTCATAAAGCTTACTTCACAAGCACAAGTCCTTGTAAAAAAATATAAGTTTCACAAGCATTCTTAGTCTTGTATAAGTGTTACAAATATATCATAGATCATGAATAGGTGTTACAACATTCCCAAGACGACTGGGATTGTGAAACCTGTAGTATTTTTATTGTTGAGTTAACAAAGAATATTGAGGTTAGTAGTGGAGATTTCACTAGAAAGGATTCTGTTGTTCTGAGTGGAAGAACAAATGACATTGCAATAGGACAGCTAGCAAATTATGTGACAAATTTAGATAAAACTCTGTGTAAGTTATAGAATAGAAATGTTGTAGTGGTAAAAGCTCCTTGTAGGTATAACCTAAGGAATGACTCGTGGATAAATAGACATTTACGGTGAGTTAGTGTTGACCTCGGTAAGGTATGTAGTAAATATGAAAATATTGAAGTTGTGAAAGCAGATAAGGTTGATAGGAACATGCATACTAGACATAGAATGCATCTTAATATATTTCTTAAGGAAACACTTGGCAACACTCTATGTAAACTAATGTGTGATTTCATGTATAGGAATGTGACTTGTATCTGAAAATAATGGCACAGCAAGTGAGCACTTTGAGGCTAACATACCAAAAAGCTGTACAATTTAAAAGTCATTCGTCAGAATGTTCAAACATTGTGTAATAAAATTGATCAAGTCATTATATTTACATTTAAGGAAAAACCACTTTAACAGAGCATGGCAAGACACAAACTTAACTTCAATATAATCTTATTCGTAGTCTGTTATAGCAGAAGCAGTAAGAAATAGGTGGGGAAGACTTGCAATTTTAGTAAGAAATGAATTAACAAAACATTGCACCAAAATTTATGTTATGGACTCGTACATGAAGGGCATACAGAGTTAGCAGCATTATCATTATACCACCAATTAATCAAAATAATCATAATTGGTATATACAGACCTCCCAAGGATAATCTAGATATCTTCCTAACAGCAGTAGAGTCTTGCTAGAGAAAATCTGTAATAATTAGGGCTAGGATATTTATGACCTAAAAATCACCATAATATGCACAAAAGAATATGCTGTTATGACCAAACATTTACCAAAATATGCACAATAACATTATAAATATGACCTAACAATATTAAAATGAGGTAAAATTTCTACTGTAAAATAAATTAGTAAGTCAATTTTGATAATGAACTATTTATTTGAGAATAAAATGCACATGAGAAGCAAGCTAAACTATGCAATTTGACATTCCAGTATGATTTTTATTAACATTATAGGAACCTATGTGCTTTTTACATCCTCATTCTACTTCATATAAGCTCTGAGTTGCAATACACAATGAAGACCTTGTGCAAATTTTCAAATGAAAAAGATTTCCTATTGTCAGCCAACAAAGCCTTGTACTTCGAAAAGCTCCTTTCTACTTCAGCTGACACAAGAGGAGCATGTTTAAAATGAACATTATCATTTGAATCTAAATCTGAATGATTAAGAGAGAACTTTTCACCCAACAAAATCATTGAAATGGAACACAGTGTATGATACCCTTCGTTTTTTTCTAACACCTTTTCCATTTTCTTTGACACTTCTTTTCCCACTTTACCACAAACACCCTCTAATTTATTCACAACTTTTTTCACTTGTTCTATCTGCTTCACCAGTGGCACTTCTGATCCCTCCAAAGCAGTTATGACAGCTGGAATAAATCCAAAATTTGATTTTATGTATGAAAGTGTGCCTGAAATTTCACCATTAGACATTAATTCTTGAGCTAGTCCAATTGAAGTAGCTTCACTGCTATCGAATGAATCAATGATCCTTTTCACAACGTTGAAGTTCTGGCAGTAATAGTTGCAGGCATCAACCCAGGACCCCCATCTTGTCAAAATGGGAGATGGTGGCAAGGGAATGTCTGGAGCTAACAACTTAAATGCTACAACACGTGAAGGGGCTTTCAAAAATATCTTTTTGACACATCCAATAAATTTGTCAACATCACTGAATTTACTACGAATCTCCTCTGCAACTCAGTGCAAGGCGTGAGCTAAACAAGTCACATGCACCATTTTACTGTACAATGCTTTTAGAGAATCAGCAGCTTTCACCATATAAGGTGCAGCATCTGTTACGAAGAGAAGTACATTGTCATGCTTAACACCTTCGGGCTATGTGGCACCCATAGATCTGTCGAACAACTTAGAAATGGTGGAAAAATTTACTTTTTCTAAATGTTCACAGTTTATTAGAAACTTTTCGCCTGGACCATCTTCTTTCAAAGGTCCCACAATGACATTTGCAATATATCTTCCCATAGAGTCTGTAGTTTCATCAATTGATACCCAATTTTTTTTTATTTACGAGCTGTTGTCTGATTTGTTGTATTGATTTTTCGTAGCTTCGGCTGACAAAGTTCTTTCTTAATGTGGAAGAATCAGGAAGAGGTTTGCCTGTGTATTTTTCTAAGAATTCACGAAATTTTGGATGGTTTAGTTTACTTAAGGGAATATCAGCACAAAGGAAAGCTGTACAAAGTTCTTCGCAGAATGGTGAATAAGATTGGCGGGATTCCCCTAGGAGCATTTGCTGTAGTGTTTTTCATTTTCAATCCGTTGTACTCCACGTTTGTGTTTATCTGTTGCCACATGCTGCTGAACATTAAATGATTTCTCCGCAGTTACTCTTACGTCGCACAGTTTACAATAGAGTATTTTACCATCACTTGAAAATACTTTCTCACCATATTGAGACACAAACTGTTTTAGTTTTACTTGAACATTTTGCTTCACTTTAGACATTTTTTTTTAACTGTACTGCACATGCTTACAACTTCAATAAGACTGAATAACACAATGAGTGAATTAGACACTTGTCTGCAGTCCAGAGTCCAGAATGACTTAATCAGATACCTGTTCATAGAGTAACAATAGCTTACACAAACTCACTGATGCGTAAGGGTGAAGTCCATATTGTGAATTCAAAGGAAACAGGGAAGGAATGTAGATACTTGCCATTTTCCAGGAAACAAAATGAGGTGCGCAATTCTGGGAAATGTAACACGGAATAAATAAATTGCATGAGAAAGTTCTTTTCTTCTTGAAAGAGTGAAAATATGACGAATATGACGAATATGACCATTTACTTACTAAAATATGCTCTATCAGAGAGAAATGGCCATATATGCAAAAATATGACTTAACAAACTAGGTTAATTCATTTCGCTGTTTCATAAGAAGCATTTATATGTATTTAAGGAGCATGTCAGTCCTACCAAAAAATATATGCCCTATCATAAAAATCCTAGCCCTAGTAATAATATTAACAGTAAGGTAGTAATAATGGGTGATTTTAGCATAAATTTTCTTGTAAACACTGCTGCAACAAGCAAATTGTAAAATCTAATACAGGAATTTAATTTGCAACATGTTATAAAAGGAACCAACCAGAATAACGAATGCTTCAAGTACTACTATTGATAATATAATCACAAACTTTGTTCAAATTTATTTTACTGCAAATGTTATAACAACATGTTCATCAGATCGTACAGCCCTATGCATTTCCTTACATAATATGCCAAAATTAAACAAAATCAGACATTCCAATGTATGGGAGCACAATTTACCTTTGAACAATCTCATGCCTTTAAAAACTCCCTTCTCCACCAATATACAACTAATTTAAGCTGGGTATGTAAAGACAGGTATTGTATAAAATGCTATGTGCATTGAGATGTGCAAATAAGCTCATCAATTCATCTTCATTTACTATTCTTATATCTATTGTATTAGCTAAGGAAGGTAAGGTGGTGGAGGAATTTGTATTGCTCTCCCTTCTTAACTTTCCTTTCGTTTTTCTCTTTTGTCTACAAACTCTTATTTCCACTTTTAACTTCTTATATTGCTTATTTCCTCACCTCCCTGTTGGCTGTTTTGGCATAGCTACCACTGCACGTTTGAAGTTTGCGCTGCAGGTGTGACTAATGGAATGCTGAATTAGAAAATTATTTCCCGTTGCTTTCTCTGTCAATCCTTGATTTGCAGCTAATGTATATTTCTGCTATGAGCAGGACGTGACTTCTTTATTTTAGTTATTTCTTGTTTCGCGCAAGAATGCGGTTGGAGGTTGCATGTTGGTTTTGCGTTATTTGAGTATGAATTTGTTTTCTATACGTCGCTGCCCCTTGTGACTTTTTAGTGGATATACTCTTGCTTGGGTAGCTTGCGAATCTATTTCTTTTCCTTTTTACGTATTTTTTCTTTTAGACAGTGTTAAGGCCTCTTGCTCTCTGGCCTGTTTGTGTTACCAGAATTAAAATTCCGCTTGTTTCTTCATTAGATACTTGTGGCTCCAGGCAGGTGCTATTAATTCTGTTTTGATACTGTCGGCACCACCAGTTTTTCGAAAAAAAAAAATTGTAACAATTATTATTACACATAGCACTATAAATATTATTTTGATTACTTCCATTATTCTTTCTTGTATCATTGAGCCTGCAGCCTGGACCATTGCAACTAATTAATTCCAGTCATCTTATCAAAATAAGACCTATTAATAGCGTTAACAGGGTTGTCCACACATTCAGTATGATTAGCATTGGTGACGTAATTGTTGCCCCTTGTCGTATAGTTTGCGTTATTATTGCCTGTGGTGCTGAGATAAATTTAAATTTGGTATTTGTGAAATTTAAATGTGGTATTTCTAAACACCAATTGGCGTTTAAGCATGTGATATTTGTGAATACTAGTTGATTTTGTGGCACTCGAAACTTATCTTCTCCACGTTGTTTTTCAGTGTTTGGTTTCTTTTGTTGCTAATAGTAAACACTTTAATTTGTTGCTTCTGCATGCATTCCACACTGTGTCTAACCTTTATGTTCTTGAAAGTTTATGATTATCAAGCCATCAGACTGAAACTACAAATTAATTATAACATTGTGATGTCCTGCTTTGCTGAAAATTCGTTTTTCTATAGTTTTCTCATCTAAAATTTAGTATTTGGAGAACTCAGCTCCATCTCACTTAACATGTGCCATGATTCATATCGTAATATCTTAAGTTTTTAGTCTTTATACTACGATAAAGGTATGGCAAACTCTCATAATCCATGCACGTCTCCAAGAATATGCATCTGGGCTACGCTATTAAATTCTCGTACATAACTTCATCGTGAAAATCGTGGTGCCGAACTGAGCTTCTGGGAACACAATATACTCAGTTCAGAGCTCCATATCTGTAATTTAAAATCTTAAAAATGTGCAAAAGAACCAACAGGATTGTTTTCTTGGATTACTTCTTGCATCTTCACTTAAGACATTTGTTTCCCTTTGATGCCTCTAAAAACAACAGTTGGTTCGCGTGGAGTACTACCCGCTCTATAAAAATACTTATATTATGGCTGGAGGTACAAAAACACATACTGCATTGTGAAGACAAATCACTCGAACGATTTTCAAACATTTGAGAACTATCGTAGAAAGAACTATCATTGAAACTTAACACTTAAAACCTTTCTTCTTCTTCTTCTTAATTTCAGTCTTTCATGCTTTTCTTCTTTTTATTACCATTATCTGTTATTACAATGGCTCGAAGGACATAATCTATTTTGCGATTTGAGTTAAGGCCGGTTTCACAGTTCAGGCTTAAGTCAAACCTTTACTAAGCTACGGACGCAGCTTAAACAAAACTTAAGCTTTGGTTAAAGCTTTGCAAGTTTCACAGTAGGACAACCACGTTTGGCTTTACTGTGCTAAACAACTACTGAACTTTAAAGTTGGTAACGCTTGCGCATGTGCATCCAGCGAATTCCCATTATTTGTTTATGGTGGCGCTGTTCCTAAAAGTAAGGTTTTATAGGTTGTTCAGATACACACACTATAATGGTCGAAAAATCAGAGCCAAAACGTACTGCTAACTTCAATTCTCAAGAAGTTAGCATTTTGTTACAAATTGTAAAGCAGTATAAATACATAATAGAGTGCAAGCAATCTGATAAGATACTGTGGAGCAAGAAGAACCAAACGTGAGGGAAAATTGCAGAGTTATTCAATGCAAAGAGCAGAATAATATACAGAGATGCTACCGTGTTGAAGAAGAAATATGACAATTTGAAGAAAGTTACAAAAAATAAATACGCCGACGAGAAATGTGCTATTCGGGGCACAGGTGGAGGTCCAGCTGTGCTATCGTTAATTACGCCAATCGACGAGGAAATAAAGGAATTAATTTGTGTCCAAGTTGATGAATGTGAAGCAATTTATGACTCTGATAAGGTGCTACAGGGTAAGTATATTGCAATTATAAAACGAAAATAAATACATGCCTACTAAATACCTTGTTCGTTTGCTGTTGTTGTGCTTAGGATACCACAGTGATCCATTCACAGCTATGCCTACATAACCTACATTGAACTATGGAAGTATACATAAATTTCTGGATATTTAGATATGTTTACTGAAATATTCTCCATTTCTCATTGTTAGTTTCAGATTCTTGTGAGATTGTCCTTGCTGCAAGCAGTAACAATGGAGATAACATCTGTTTACCAAGTGAGTAACTATTTTATTTGTAAATTTATTGTAACATTTTCATAGGACAGAATTAAATAGGTTTACTTTCTGATGTTTATATCTGATAAAACTGTGATATTCTGGTTTACCAGTCTGAATAATATAAAATACTTATGTTTATATTCTTATTTTGATTCCATGTTGTATTTTAAAGGTTAGAATACTTATTAAAAAAGTTAACTCCCTTTCATTTTGCATGGAATTTTAAATACCTACTTAACTGCATCATTCGTCCTTTATTTATTGTATTGGTTGACTTTTTTTTGTAAATAATCTAGGTTTATTTTGTACACACATTTTATAGTTATTCACAAGTTGTTTTATAACATTTTTCACATTGGTGATTATACTTAAATGTTTATTTGCCTTACCCTATACCATCCCAGTATAGAAATCCTGGGATAATGGATTGTCTGAATATTTAAAAGTGGTAATGAATAGATGGGGGTCACATTTTTAGAGCTACAATTTTTTCTAATAGGAAAATTTGGCTGGACTATGAAACTTGTTTGGCATAATTAAAATAAGCAAAAGTGTTTCCAGTATGAATTTTTTAAGGTATATTTATCTCCTTTCTGAGACATTTTCCTATTGCTATCAACAACCTTGGTCATTCAAATATTGTTCAGTGTGCTGCTCTAATTTCTATGTTGATATTTCAGTTTCTCTTGATATTACTGGTGCAGAATGTGGTAATACTGGGACAGACAGTTGTGTATCAGGTTAGTGAATGCTTTGTAAAGAATTGTTTACTTTTTATTTTCGTCTTAATTCTTCAATGTAATTTTGTATACAGGAAATATGGCTTCATTTCATCAGCATATAAAATATGTAGGTAATCAATGATGTAATGCTATAGAGGAATGCATCTGTTTAAATTTTAAAGCCAATATACTATTTCTTTAAAACATTCATTGTTTGCCAGTTATCAGTATTTTATCTGAAAAATGTTGTAGGTGTTTATATTTGATCTTATTGTGCTATTCTTGGTGCACACAATATGTATTTGAAAAGCATGTTTTAAATGTTAAACATTTCAACATTACCTACATAAATTTCTGTATGTTTAAATTCTTATGATAAATAAAATTAATATTAAAATGTAATTATTATTTTAGGAAATCCAAACAATAATTGGAGCAGGTATATGCCAGCTATGTTGTGGCAACCATTGTCCAATGAATTACAATGTGTTGTGATAGACAGTGGTGATGATCAAGCAAATAATTCATGTGCTACACCTACTACTTCTGGTAAGTGTATGTACATATATACAAGGCAACTACATTTCAAGTGACACTAGAATAATAGGTCATTAATGAAAAATCATTCAATTTATAAGCATGGGTTTCAGGTTTTGTCATGGAATACTTATTTGTCTGGTTTGTTTCTCTGATTACTGAAATAAAAAATATGTAGATTAATGTTAAGTTGCATTTTATTATTTCGTATTTATTTATACCTAACACTTGTTAGTTTTTAACAAGAAATTTCTGTACCCATGTAACTCCATTACCTCCAAACTTAAGCAAAATTCAAGGCAAAAATTACTGAACCAATTACAGGAGCACATGGGCTTTTAGTATACAAAGCTGTTTTTTAAAGTTTTATCAATATAGGAGACTGTGGTATACATTTGAATTGCATCTGACTTTCGTCTCTTGTTGCACTGGAAATAATAATAATAATTAAATATAATAATTATTATTATTATTATTATTATTATTATTATTATTATTATTATTATTATTATTATTATTATTATTATTATTATTTGCTTAGGATTCATATGTATATGCAGTGAAAGAAATGTTTGTAAAGCACTGAGAAGTAAGTTCTGAATATGAATTCAATTTATTTTCTAGGTACCATTACATCACCTGGAGAGAAAAAACAAATATCAAACTCCCAACAAAGAGAAGCCCAGGTATGGTTATTTTAATTAGACTACTAGTGGCAAAAAGCAGACCCTAAAAATATTAAAAAGTGTTACAATTTGTACTTCCACGTGTTTTGCCTTTCAAATTGTTATGAATCTCATGACAATGCACTTATGTATTAAAATAAAACAAACAGCTTTCTAACATATGCTATTACACTTGCAAGTAAAGGATTAAATAGTGAGAAGTGGGAGCGCCTGGCAGAAGCCAAACCAGAACATGTCCATTTAAAGTCTAGTGTTGCTCAAAAGGAACATGAATCAAAAGAGAGACGATTAAGTGAAGAGCAAGAGCTAATGAGAAAAGGCTATCAACAAAAAAATGCAACAAAATGAAGAGGAACACAATCTCAGAATACAGAAATTGAAATATGAGATAGAACTTTTAAAACAAAACAACCTGTAATTTTCCTAAAGCATATGTACATAATATGGACACCTAATTAAAGTACAATTTAATTAAATTTATCTCAAATTTTTGAAATCATTTATAATTGCATTTCTCACAAAATTATTGAAATGCTGAGCATCTCTAGCATTGGGAACATTGTTAGCAAACTGTATTGCATTTTCAATATGTGGCTCCAGTGCTGGTAAGTTCATTTCATTGTTAAGGCAGCATATGTTGTGGAACACAGCTGTTGCTACAATAGCGCTTTGTCTTTGCTAAGGTGTAGTCGTATGCCTATGGAGAGTATTGGGAATCTTCTTTTCCAAACATCATAGCTCCTTTGTACACGGTTCCTGGTCTGAATGTGCGACTCATTGAACAGATGCTCTTCAGGCAAATTGGGTGCAGCTAGTGATGTTATTAAATATGGCCTATTTGTGTATCCACTGTCTGCAATGATTAAACTGCCATCGTTAATCACACCATTCTCAAACCTAGCTCTTAAGGCAGAGTTATTGAAGATGGTTGAATCATGAGTCGAACCTGGCCATCAAGCAACAATGTCGGTGATCTTTAAATCTGGATCACATAAAGTCTACACATTTATAGAAAAGAATCCTTTCCTATTTTGGAAAACCTCTGCAGTCTCTCCTAGAATTAGACAGTAACATAACTGGAGTTAAATGAAACATAAATCAGAACAGAAAAACTACATTCATATACACACAAACAACAGTAGAAACTTAACCTCACTATCAAAAGCTAACCTAACCTAAAAGCATAGTTCTACTAACATTCACTCTAACCATAGCTTGCTTGCAAGTTCACAAGCTAGAAATTTAATATTTCAAACCCTTGAGGTTATATTGACTGTACTTATTGGCCAAAGCATCCATCTGTAGCTGTTGAACAGAGCACAAGGTAATTTCAGAGTGAAGATTTACACTGGATTAATTCATTTATTTTCAGAACGGAAGACCTATATATGTGCATGCACACATACAAAGTTCTTCCTCTGAATGGGCTCAAATTCACTGCAACTATCATGCAATAATATTACAAATTTTAATACTAGTAACAATGAGACATTATTAAATGTTACGAATACATTTACAGTTTCATGAATTATTTCATTTAAGTAATTTACTGTTTCAGAAAATTAATTTATGCTATGATGATAATTTATTAATCCTTAATATGAACTATATGCATGCCTTTTGTCTCTTAAATCTTTGAGG
The DNA here is from genome assembly GCA_030765065.1 of Deroplatys truncata. Lineage (NCBI taxonomy): Eukaryota > Metazoa > Arthropoda > Insecta > Mantodea > Mantidae > Deroplatys > Deroplatys truncata. The sequence goes on along the minus strand of CM060990.1, from coordinate 529,611,979 downwards.
CTTCTGTGTGGGCAGTTTAGAAAACCACCATCCCTGATACTAGGGGCTTTTCTCAAATGCAGTGTTATGAGGCTATGCTTAAATATGTTATTCCTTTCTCCAGTATAATATTTATATTGATCATTATTTTTCACGACATTAAGTTCAGATGGTTGTACAATAATTTTTAATAAATAAATATTGTGCACAGTCAAGGTTTGAAAATTTTCAAGCAATGGTTCACAGGAGACTAGTTTATTCAGTGGTCCTATACATCTCAATGCTGTTTTTCTTTGTTGTTTGTTCTTTCAAACAAACAACAAAGATCGAGCTACTAAATCTCTACTGCATTTGACAAGTCTGAATATTTATGTATGAGGAGAGTAGACAAAACATATGTAAATAGTAGATAAGACTCAAGTGTTATTGCATTACATCAAGGTTATGTGTTTATATACAGTCATTTTGCAAATTTGGAGCATACAGATGCAATGTATTTATTCCACGTTAAGGTTTGCTCAACTTTCAATGCTAAAATAATTTAACTTTTACATGTTATACTTCTTCACTATAACAACCGAAGGTTCAGTCAGATACTTTTTTTTATGTAAAATGTATCTACTAAAACAGTTTTATTTACATTTATAGGTACTGATTTGCATTATAGTACTGTGCTTTTTTGATTGCATACATATTTGTATGTATTTCAAGTTTAGAGAAATCAGTATTACTGCATAATAAGAAAGTATCTTGTATGTTACAAGTTGTACATCAGTACTACACAAATTAATAAATTAGAAAGAGTATAGGGCTTAATATCCAAGCATGCACTCCTCCACTGCTCCTTGAGTAAACTTATGAATGTGTATATCTGATGCATACATTGATTTCTTTTGGTTGGAGATTATTTACACAATCCATATTCTTTACCTCTTTTGTGTTATAATGCTACATTTGTCCAAAAGAAAGTTTATGCACTTGAAAGCTTTTTGAAGAATAAGAAACATGCCAATATATGTATATTATATTCCTCAATTAGTTGGTCAACATATTGTACAATAGCTATAGTGTTGGATTCGTTTTTTTTAAAGCCAAAATGCTGTGGAAGCGGTTGGTACACTTTTTTTCTTTTTAAAGGAGACCAGCTAATCTAATATACAGTGTAACTTTTTAAACAGTTTTAGATATTGTATTGAGAAAACTTGTAGTCTGTGGTTCAATAGACCAGTTTATCCCGTTTCTTAAAACTGGTATAATTTTAGCTATTTTGAGAACCTCGGAAAAACCCCCAATAGTAAGAGCAGAGTTTATTATTTCAAAGAGGAATAGCCATAGAGCTTGAATATTTTTTAAATATATTGATATCTATACTATCAATAACTACAGATTTTTGTGTACATAATGCTTTTAATTTCTAATGATTTATTGCATATAGAATGATACTCCTAGCCAAAGGTGAGTGTAATATATGGAGCAGGTAGATTTTGTATGAATACCAACCACTGAACTAAAATATGTGTCAACTTCTTCAGCGACGTATTTTGGATTAGTTTTAATTCCATTAGTTCCTCTGCATTTGATCTCCTTTATGTTCCAATGCTTGCCTTTCTTGTACCTACTGCCTTATAATTTTCTGTACTGCAGCACTTTTGATTTAAAATGTCATCATTTTGAAATTTACACACTCTTATTTTTGCTTCAAAGAACATCTCTAAATATACAGCTTTGAGTTATTTTAGTCTATCCTTATAGTATTCTTTTATGTACTTTCAGTCCATAAAAACCTAATTACACTATTATTTAACCAGAGCAAGTTCTGGTCTTTGCTTTGGTCACAGTTTGTTTTAGTTGGAAGTTCATAGATAAAATTAAGCCAGTTATTCAGTATTTGTTTAAAATATTCAACTGAGGGAATTTATGGGTAAATTGCTCTTACGAGGTCCCCGACAGCGATGGAAGTGATGTCTTATATGTCCTACAGATGTCACTCTGTGTCGTTCTCTAGCTCTAACGCAATGCTGGCAACATGTGAATAACTAATGCCGCCAAAGCCGTAAGATACTCAGCCTCAAGGCGTAGCCGAGGAACTGAGGGCTCTCAGCCTCAAAGCGTAGCCGAGGGATGTTCTTTTTAGAAGGACAGGAGTGTAGCAGTTGTGGCCAGCGAAGCGACGACACGGCGTAGCCGAGGGATCTGTGCGTCTAAAACTCGAATGATTCATGTTTACAGAAATTCCTTATTTCGCAGATTTCACTTCTTATTTAGGTTGGCACTTCCCATACAGCGTCTGTTTTAGCGGGAAGATGGCTACTTTTGTTGTGTTTATATAGCAATTTTCCTATAAAAGTAAAACACCTAAAAGAGGTGGGCACCAGGTATTGGCGAGATCACATCTACTTATTTCCTAACTTAAAGTAATTTAATCCATTCCTTCTTGCTTTTTTCAGCGTTTTCAATGGGGACCCAAGAAGAGCAAAATAAGCAAAATGCTTTTCTTGCGCCGACATTAGCGACTGAAGTGATGTCCAACAGATGGCACTGTATCTCATTCTCTGGCTTTAACGCAATGCGGCCAAAGGCGGAGATATATCCCCAAATTTCTCGGTTTGGGTTTTTTTATATATAACCTGAATTCCCGCAACGTTAGCCATATTTACGTGTTGTATTCCACCCAAAAATTCGATACCGAGATTTTACCGGAAATATATGTTTTGAGACCCCCAGAATCAAAAAAAAAAAAAAAAAATTGGAAACATGTCCGTGTGTCTGAACAGCATAATCAGAAACGAACAGTCGGATAAACACCAAACTTGGTATTTAGGTTCAGTATCTTCCAGAGATGCGACACGAAGGTTTTCAAGAAAATCCCCCCCCACCCCAGATTACCCTTTACATGGAACATTTTTCGAAATTTTAAATTTCCTCAAAAATGGCTCTAACGATTTCGATTAAAGTATCATATGTTTAAGATATTCTCATGACAAATAAAATGTAAAGCTCGAATTTTCTGCGAATGTCTCCAAAAGTATTCTTCATTGTAAACGACTTTTGCATAAATGGTAAACCATAAGAGATAGACAAAATTTTACTACACAAAAAATGTAGATCGCGTTAAAATACACAATTTATGTCATACTTTTTTGGCGCTCTTTTTAAGCGGCTATAACATGAATAAGAAGAAGAAATACCAACACATCTCTTACTTAGCGGATTCCCAGATTCTTACTTCAGTTGGCACTTCCGATTGAGCGTCAGTATTACTGTGAAGATGCCATGTTTTCTCTAGTTCCTTTCCCAATTCCCCCATTTCAGTAAGGCACAAAAAACTTGCGTTCCGGCGGCGCCTGATGTACAACCATTCGCATCTACTCCTACATTCCCTCATTAGGTAATTTATTTCAGTATTTCTCACTTCCTTATACCTAATATAGGTCGGCCAACAATTTTCACAACTCTGCATGCTGTAGATTTTGAGACGCCGGAAAAATCTCCAGCTGCAATTAGCATGCTTCCACTTGCATAAAACCTCAACGTCAAAAGAAGCATTGCTTCTGACGAGAGGGCTTTGTTCCTGAAATATAAAGTAATAATACCTTATGAGCGATAAAGTATATTATAAAGGTATAAGAATAAATTTAATATTAAGTTTTACTTACCAACCTGTTTTATTTAAAGTTTTTTGAGTCGGAAAATGTAAATTCACATCACATATGTGCGCTAGGTGTTATGGCAGGAGCGCTTTCGAGAGATGTTTCTCTCATCTTCAGCTGAGAATCCGACTGACCCATAACACACTATACTATACATCATATACTATAACATCACTATAAATAATACTTCTGGTTTATCATAAAACCTGTTTTATGTTCAATTGCATCATCAATAATCTCTAGTACCATCATCGCAGACTGTTTACTTAACCGAAACCTCTCGAAGAATTCTCGTTCATTCCATATGTGGAAATGATTTGGATGCATTCTAAACACTTTAGGCCGTCTTCTGTTGTGGATATGGTTTAAAATAATTTGCATTTCCTCGTCACTAAAATCGTCGTCCTCAGATAACATGGCGACTCCTTCACTTAAACCGCAGTTCAGTATGGTTTAAGTCGAGTTCCGCATAATCTCGGCTTATCGCTTGAACTACGCACTGTAAAGCTCAGCTGTAGCTTAACTCTCCGGTTAAGCCCGATTCGAAGTTTAAGCTTATACTGTGAAACTAGGCCTAAAAGCATTTCGTTAAGGCTGGTTCACAACCACCCGAGAACTTGTGTGTGAAGAGAAGTGTGGCGTCAGTACTTTTCACTGCTATTGTGTGTGGAAACCAACTTCTGTCGTTTCTGAACACTCAACGCTCGCTATGTATGCGAAATGTGGATCAGCTGTGTTTCCCGTAATCTTGTCAACGGAAACTATCTTTCAATACAATAAATAAATGGATTTTATGTAAGTCAAACAATTCAGCAAAATTCATAACTAAACTTGGAAAAGACATTGGACTCGCTTCCTGGATATATTATATATACCTGACTTGTAAGGCGACTTCTTAAATTGCAAGTTTCTCTTCGCCAAGCTCTGCTATATGCCTACATATTTTTCTTATATGTCTGAAAATGTGAGGCTATTACTTTGTACACTCCACATGCTTTGTAGTTATACGCTTCTTGTGTCATTTGTATTATATGTGTTATAAATATTCTGGTGATGGCGTGATTTATTTCTCGTGGTCTCTTAGATTTTTAAGCCTAAGGTAACTTAAATAATATTTATACACGGTGAATCATCTAAAACTTGCACCGCAAATATTTCGGAAATGGAAAGTGCTATTGATGTGCAGTTTTCACAGCATTAATTGGTAGTCAGGGACTCGTACAGTGGGCTTCAAATGTTTTCCGATGGGCCAAAAGGTGTAGAGGAAGAGGGGAAAGAAATTTCTTCTCGACTAATCATGCCTGCCTATAGCCAGCGTGCCGGTATCGTCTCAAAGGTCACATTTACTTTTCTGTGTGTGACTCTAAGAAGAAAGAAGACGAAACCAAATACTTTTCTCTTTACTAGAACTATTCAAGCGAAATAAATTAACATATTCTTTGCATAATATGTTGTTTAAAAATCAAATATTGCACTCTTTATGCGGGTGCTACACAAGTTTAAGATTCAGTAATTTTCTTGAGAATCAAGGTTCGCATAATGTATATCTTGTTTATCACGTTTGTGGCTGGTTATAAATAATAATAATAATAGTCTCATAATTATCACCAATAGAACGTTCTACGCGTGCTCCGAGGGTATTTAATACCTTGAATATAAGTTCGTTTTGCTTTTTAATTGTCATAGATATCGATCACAACGTTTAGCGCTAAGTGTGTAGTTCCATACAGTTGGCACATTCAGTTCTGATAATATTCAAGTAATGTTTTAAAAATATGGCAGCAAAAGTAATATTAATGTCAAACTGTTGAAGCACTTTGGAAACAATTAAGTATAACATTAAATTTTCCTCAAAATGAGATATATTTTGCGTTTGTTACTGAAAAATGAATAAAGATTGTCTTATTTGAAACATAATTCCCCTTATATGCACAATCACAAGTGAAAAGAAGAAAAACCGTGCCAGTTGCATACTGAACGTAGAATAAAAACACCTATTTAGGTATTGTATGCAAAATGTTAATAGATACGAGGAAACAACCTTTAGCGCAAAATATGCAGTTTCTATGTAGCTGTTTTATTCGTTTAGGATAACATATAAGCTAAATTTTCAAAATAGTGACCCGAAGTGTTAATGCAGATAGGTTGATGTGCTTTTGTTGCAGTTGGTTCATTTGAAAGCACTCTATTCTGAAAACTAAATTGCTTTCAAGTTACAGATCTGATGATGTTCCCCCCCCCCAAAAAGCTTTGTATTGTGATTCACGTTCTGAATTCTTAAAATGCTTCTCTTCTCTGGTATGGAATGTGTAACGGAGGGGACTCGACCCCGATCCAGTGAATGAGGATATTGTGCTTGTGACCCTCGAGGGTGCACTCCCGGGAGGGAGGGACGAGTTGAGAAACACCGAGAGGCCGGAACCAGGAGTGATGGCACAGCAATGACCGAGTTCCTAAAATTTCCAGATTGAGATGCCCTGACAGTTGGGCAGGCAAACCGGGGACCCCACCCCAAACAGAGGGTCCAACGCCCCCCAAGAAGCGAACCTTATACCCTGGCAACCAGCCGAAGACCGAGAGACGGATAAGGTTCCACAGAGAGAATCCTTTTTCTGTGCCACGCCGCACTGGAATACCATCGCCGACACTTCCAACCCTGAAACAGACCTAACGGGGTTAAGGATGAATGAAATGAAGAATGGAACGATATTCGGGGTTGAGAGAAATCATATCAGCATTCGTCTGACGACCCGGGAAAACTCTCGAAAACAAACGTGGTTCAGATTGGGCGGTAGCCGGGAAGCGAACTAGGGATCTCTCGAATGCGAGTCGCACGCGTTACCGCGGCGCCACCTGGACGTATACTGGAAGATCCGTAGTTAAAATCTCGGCTATGACATTGAATTTTTCAATCTGATTCTATCTTTCCAACCTTGTCCTACACACGGCTTGAGTGAAAGAGTATTCTCGTTAATTGAGATGAAACTGCAATTACAAACTTTGTTGTAAGTATAAGAAGAATGCAGTGTCTCAAACGATAGTCAGATTTTTATGTGGTGTGTTTGAAACTCCACGCTCTTTGCATTACCACGAGAATTATGATTAGGAAGAATTATATTTAAATATAGATTAAATTATTATTTTAAATTGAACAAACTAACTTGTTGCATTCACATAACTTTCTCTTGTCACCATTCTACAAATTCTTTTTTTTAAATCTCATTTTCTGTCTACTTAAAATCCATATAAACTTGCAAATCACATTTAGCTCATCTGTGTGGTGTGGGGGTCTGCCTCACACTCAAGAGGTCCCGAGTTAGAATCTCGGTTAAAGTGATGTATCTGGTAAAGTTTTTTTCCAGGGTTTCCTCTTATCCTGAGAAGATGAATGTTTGATTCTAATTTCTAGTGACTTCGCCCATTTAAGCATCATTTTAACCATTTCGTTCATTCACCGTCCGTAATGGCCTACCCGGTTAAAGGACAAATACCAAAAGAAAAAGTTCACATTTACGCGTTTCGTTGTAGTATATGTAGATAAAGCGATAGTCACATTTTCAAAAAGGATGCCACTACGTGATGCTTTGAAATTCCATGCTGTTTATATGACCGCGACAAAAACAAAACGAATAGCGACTTCTCAGTTACAAAAAATATTCAAACCAATAACAAAAATATCTGGGAATTAGTTAATCTTATAATATATATATAAACAACCTGCTTGCTTTAACGGGATCTGCATTGCTTGTGTATCAAAACCTTGTCCAATCTTTTAGAGTTTACCAATTATACAAAAATTATTCAGAATGAAGAACGCTTTAGAGGCTCTTCTCAGTCAGTTCAAAATGTATATTTCGTTTGTCATGAAAATATTTTAAACAGTGAGTATTTTAATCAAAATCATTAGAGCCAATTTTGAGAAAATAAATTTCGAAAATTGTTCCATGTAAAGGGTTGTTCAGGATGGGGAAATTTTCTTGAAAATCCTTGTCACAACTTTGAAAGATGCTGAACTTAAATATCAAGTTTGATAGTTAACCGACTTTTCGCTTTGGATTTATGTTGTTCACAGAGACGCATGTATATGGAGGTTTTGCCCTAAAATATTGTGTTGCATTCGCATGATTTTCTCTACTCACTCTTCTTACAAAGCTTATTTTGCACCTATGTCATGTTAATACCCATAAACCTTCATCACTTATTTTCACAATTCGTTGTAGGTATAACCAGAACATATTAAGCTAAAGCGATAGCCAAATCCCTCAAAGCTGATCGCTACGTGATAGCTTTGGATTGGTTGGCTACGGAGGGGACTCGGCACTGAACCACATAGTGAATATTGTGCCTACGCCCCGTCTCCGGGAGGCAGGATGAGGCGAGACAAGACACCAAGCATCCGGAACCAGGAAAAACGGCACAGAAATGGCAGGGTTCCTAAGTTTTCAGATAGAGACACTACGTCAGACGGACAGGCAGACCGGGGACTCCACCCATCACAGAGGGTGTCCAACACTCATGAAGGAAGTTAGGATACTCCCGACAGGCAGCCGAAAGCTGAGGGACGGAGAAAGTCACAAAAAAGATTCTTTTCCCCTGCCACACTGCACCGAAACACCATCGCCGACACTTCCAACCCTGAAACAGACCAACGGATGAAAGATGAAGGAAAATTAGATTGGAGATGAAATGCAGGTCCGGAAATTCGGGGATGTGAGAATCCTTCCCAGCACTCGCTGGCGACCCGGGAAAACCCTCCGAAAAAAACCTATGGGTCAGGAAGGTCGGCCAGAGGAATCCAACCCACGACCTCCCGAATGTGAGCCACAGACGTGATAGCTTTGAAATTCTGTTCTCTTTGTATGAACACAAGAAAGAAAGAAAGAAAGAAAAACAATAGCTATTTGCAGTTGAGGGAAGTATAAAGTATTTGAAAATTTAAACTAATAACAAAGAAACTTTCAGAATAGGTACAATATAAAAGTTATTTGACATGAAATAAAAATGTTATTTGAAATAAATTTTGTGCTTTAACAAGATCTACAGTTGTGCGGTAAGATTTTGTCTCTCTTACGATTTACTAATTATCAAAAGTCATTGACAATAAAGACTAATTTACAGTCTATTCCTAGAAAATAAAATATATACATTCTATTTATCATGAAAATAGCTTAAACATATGTATTTTAATCAAAATCCTTAGTCATTTTTGAAAGAATAAAAAATTTCGAAAAATGTCCAATGTAAAGGGTAGTTTGGAGTGGAGGATTTTCTTTAAAATCTCAGTGTCGCATTCTTGGAAGAAGTTGAACTTAAACCAAATTCGGGTTTTAACCAACCTTTTGCTTTTGAGTTATGCTATTCGTGGATACACACACATTTGGACCATTGTCTAAAAATAAATTCATTGGATTCAGGGGTCCCAAACGTGATTTCAGGTGAAATTACGAAATTAAATTTTCAGATGTAACACAATACTTTCTCTACATACTGTAGCTGCGTAGTAGAGAAAGTAAAAATGCTTACTTTGGATTCAGGAGTTTGAAAACGTGAATTCCGTCGAATCTCGATATTCAATTTTTGGGTGGAATGCAATACTTTCTCTACTTACTGTAACTACGTAGTAGAGAAAGTAAAAATGTTTTCTTTGGATCCAGGGAGTCTCAAAACGTGTATATCCGGTGAATCTCGTTATTCAGTTTTTGGATGGAATACAATACTTTCTCTAGCTCCTGTAGCTACATAGTAGAGAAAGTAAAAATGTTTTGTTTGGATCCACGGGTCTCAAAACGTGTATATCCGGTGAATCTCATTCAATTTTTGAGTGGAACACAATACTTGCTGTAACTACGTAGTATAGAAAGTAAAAACCTTTGTTTGGTTTTAGGGAGTCTGAAAACGTGTATTTCTGTTCCGAGTATTAATCTCGTTATTAAATTTTTGGGTGGAATATAATATTTCCTCTACTTGCTGTAACTACATAGTAGAGAAAGTAAAAACCTTTGGTTTTAGGGAGTCTGAAAGCGAGTATTTCCGTTCCGAGTACTAATCCCGTTATTAAATTTTTGGGTGGAATACAATAATTCCTCTACTTACTGTAAGTGCGTAGTAGGGAGAGTAAATTCAATAGGGCTCAAAACGTATGTTTCCGGTGAATATTGTTATTGAATTTTTGGGTGGAATACAATAGTTCCTCTGCTTACTGTAAGTTCGTATTAGGAAAAGTAAATATACTTTCTTTGGATTCAGTGGGTCTCAAAAAGTGTATTTCCGGTGAATCTCGGTTTTTTAATTTTTGGGTGGAATACAACACTTTCCCTACTTATTATAGGTAAATAGTAGAGACAGTAAAAATATGAGTTGTGGAATATATAAGCGGCTGGTTGTCATTACGGCAGCTTGCATGCAACCAAATAGGGAAAAGTGTAACTTAGATTGTAAATTTAAATAATTTCTGGCCTAAATTGTTGTCACGGTGTACAGAAAAATCATACTTCATAAGGACATTATGAAAATAAAGAACATATGTTGATAATGGGTAGAGAAAGCAGTAAATATTGAAAACCAAACCATTTTGTTTTAACACTTGCTTGTTATACAATAATATGATGCCTTTAATTCTTAAAAATGAGTTTGTATACTGCTTATGTCGCTGTGTTGTAATGTTATTGCGGTTTTCTTTTCACAGTTATGACATTCTTACAGCCAAGTCTAAGGGAAATGTGTTGGAATGATATTTTATATAGCCTGTTACATTTCTTAACCTTCCTTGTAGAGCGGGTATGAGCTAAGATACCTGGAATAACCTCTCGATAAGATCCTGCTGCCGGTGCAACGGAAAACATTTGGAGCCATCTGTACATTTAACCTACAAATAGATTTTAATAATACTGAGAAAGTATAATTTTTAGCAAACATACAATTTTTCAAATGGAACAATGCCTATTTAAAACAACAGAATAAAGATAGGGTAAATTAGAATATCAATGGTCTTTGTTGCAGTTTTCCAGTGCAAGTGGTTTACGAGAAATCGTATTTTGAAAAGTTTCCATCCCGACAATTGTTTGTCCCATTCAACCTGCTTAGTAGCTAGGTACGATGTTGTTATGTTTGTTTGCATTGTGTTTTCTGTTCCTTGATTGCATTGCGGCTTTCTGATCAGTTAGTTTGTGACAGCTCAAGCAGTAAGTCGTGAGTGGAAGATGGGATTTTGTAATGCAGAAAAAGCCGACATGCTCATGGTGTATGGAGAGTGTAGGAAAAATGCAGCTCGTTCCTGTACGGTGTATGCGGAAACGTACCCCAATAGACGTCAATCATCTCGGCAATTATTTATCAACCTCTTCAACCAATTACGTGAAAGTGGTACTGTAACACCTAGAAAACGTAACAGAAACAAACAAGTGACTGGAGTAGAGGAAGAAATTAATGTTTTGGGTGTCGTAATAGATCCGCAAATTAGTTCCCGCACAATCGCACGTGGAAGTGGCATAAGTCAGGCAAGTGTACTGCGCATTCTCCATCGATATAGGTTCCTTCCCTATCACATCTCTCTCCATCAAGAGCTGCATGGAAACGATTTTGAAAATCGTGTTAACTTTCGTACATGGGCATTAAGACATGATACTCCAGATTCATCATGAATCTTGTTAAGTGATGAGGCAACATTTACTAATCATGGCAAGGTAAACCGCAGAAACATGCACCATTGGTCTGTTGACAATCCCCGTTCGCTTCCTCAGGTGGAACGTCACCGTCCATGGAGTTTAAACGTGTGGTGTGGGATAGTGAACCATCAGCTCATAGGCCCTTTGTTCATATAAGGAACAATGAACTCGCACAAGTATCGCAGCCTCCTGACAGACCACCTGCCACAGATACTAGAAAATGTTCCTTTGCAGACTAGGATGAACCTGTAGTACCAACACGATGGCTGTCCAACCCATAGTGCACGAAGTACTACAGCTTGTCTTAACGGATTGTTTCCAAATCGTTGGATTGGACGAAGAGGGCCTGTACCTTGGCTGGCCCGTTCACCGGATCTGATCCTTTAGACTTTTTCTGTGGGGAAGGCTGAAAGACACTGTCTACAAGGATGTACCAACTACATCAGACGATATGAAACGACGTATTACTGCTACCTGCTCTGAAATTTCCGCTGAAATGCTCGAACGTGTGCAGCAGTGTTTCCATAGCAGACTGGAAGCTGTATTGAAGTTGCCGGTGGTCATTTTGAACACAACCTTTAAAGGGCTATGTTCTATTTACTTGTAAGAATCCACAGAAGTATTGTATTTTTTTTATTTTTCTTTAGTTTGTGCTACCACAGGTTGTACAAGTGTCGGTGCGTAAAAGTTTCAAATTAAGATTTCTCGTAAACCACTTGCACTAGAATCTTGCAACAAACGCCACTGACATTCTAATTTGCAATACCTTTATTCTGTTGATGTAACTAGGAATTGTTCCATTTAAAATCCTTGTATGTTTGCTCAAAAAACACACTTTCTCAGTATTAATAAAATCTGTTTATAAGCTAAATGTACGAGCCCCTGACTACCAATCAATGCTGTGAAAACTGCACATCAATAGCACTTTCCATTTCTGAAATATTTGCGCTGCAAGTTTTAGATTATTCACCCTGTATATGGTACAGCCGAAAACGATAACTTACACCCTAAGTGTATACAGATACAATTACCAATTTCTCATGCTTCATGCACCTAAAAATACATGTCATGATGCAGGGGGTGGAAATGTTTATCTACTAACTGTGGCATCATGGCAGTGTGTACTATCTATGGCACCTGGAATATTTGAACGTATGGCTTTGAATCTGACGTGCAATTTTCTTATAATCTATAGCGGAGGGTGGGTAAACGAGGAAAAAGTTCATAGAATTTATCCATGGTATGACGGAGGGGGAGAAAAAAGGGTTGTGGGAGTCGTACTCCGCAGCTCCATCATTCTGGCTGTAACACGCAACCAACATCCCCTTGCTTGTGCCAAGTTGTCACACGATACTGCACGTATTTGTGGTGTTTTTTTTCCGACGCTGCTCCCCATTTTCATCAGTGCTTCCAACACCTATACCCAGAGCGTCCACCAAATTTTGCTGGACAGTGTCCTCGGTGGCCCAACCAAATTTGGGGGGACACTATGCCCAGCGCTTCAACCACAATTCTAGGGACCCCTGGGGCGGACCGCACCGATGGTAGCTAACAACAGGTCGTGGTAGCATCAGAGGGAAAAGGTGGTCGATACCGGGGTGATGGGTGCCATTGGGAAGATAGGGGGTGAAATTAGCACAAGGGATTGTATAAAACTGTCTACTATATTTAATAAGTTGGATTAAGGTTATAGGCCCTCCGAAGGGGAGTGTATCCTGCTGGGACTTAGTCGTACATTTCTATTACTTACCTGAATAGCTCTTGCAGGACTTCAAGTACTGATTAAAGATAGACTTGACTAAGTTGAGGTGCGAGATCCAAAAAGGGAGGTACCCTCTGCGTAGTAGCTGGTCGCGGGAGAAATTTAGAAAACTGACGATTTACGTGGACAATAAATACGTTATGGTGAGACAGATCAAGAAGGCATCGTCCTCATTGATAGCAGTTGCCCATCACAACACTTTTTGAAACTTAATGCAACTTCCCAGTCGTGGATCCAAATCCTAGCAGGGTCGTTACAGTATTATAGGGTCTCTGTTACTTACAAAAAGTCATGAACGTTACACACAATTTCCCTAACATCGGATTGCACTGGATTACTATTTCGTCCACCTATTAACAACAAACTTTAATGGAACTTTAATATAATCTGCGGCATCCATTGACTGTTGCACTTCCTTTACGCGACACCTAGTAACGAAGCCGCCGCAGCTCGCTACTGGCTGCCGCCTCAGCGCGGTAATTTGCTGTGTTCCACGGGACCTGCCAGCACGTTTTGTGTTAGCAGCTGCGCAGCACAGTGATCTTCAGCAATGAAGGCCACGCGCATCACGTCACTCCGGGGACCCACGCCTCCGGTGCGTCTGCAGCTGACAAGCAGCGCTTATTTGGAGGCAGCCCTGGCTTCGGACCTGACTTTATTAGGTCGGCGCCTTCGAGTCGAGGTTAGCCGTCAAGAACGACTAGCTCCCTGCCGACGCTGCTATGCTTTCGTGCAAGCAACAACCCTGCTCCTCTTTGCCGAAGTGCCACTACTATGGTGCCAAAACCCTCACGACAGAGTACACCGGCATGATTTTGGCCGTCGCCGCCATTTCTATGCCACCTACGCTGGTGCAGCGTAGTTCATCAACCAGTCCCAGTGCCCTCTCTACCCGAAGAGCAGGTAAACTTCGCACCAGACATTAACCCAGCAGTTGATGGACAGAACACAAGCACCAACAGTCTCAATTGGAAGGGCGATGCAAGCCGCCATACAGAACCTCCATGCGGAGGTACTAAACATGGATGCCCGCTTGGCGGCCATGGAAGAGACGCTCGCCGCCATCCTTAGCGAGAAACTACAAGACGTGTAGGAAAATATCACCGCCGCGAACCGACAACACCAGACTCACCGCCGAGCTGCCAGCACGACTGGACTCCATCGCCAGCCGCCCGCGGACCTTGGAGTTCAACACGAGATTGATTCATGAAATACAACCGTCAGATCAGCACACAAGTCTACCAGCACAACAACAGCAAATACTATTCACCATACCACCGGAACATCAGCGTGTGATAAAGAAGTACCGAGCTTTCAACGAAACACAGAGAACACACGTCACTGACATCACCACAAACTTATCCTTACCTAACCATTCCTTAATTATCACCTTCTAAGCTTTCCTTAATTATCGCCTTTCAACCTCTAGGCTGCAGTTAGGGCAACTTGTCATGGCTCTTTAGCCTAGGACCTTACCTTATGCCGCTCCCGCCCATTGAGCGGTAGCAAAATATCGTTCATTAAAATAACGCGGGTGCTATGCGGGATCTCCCTACCTTTTCCTACGCATTACTTTCTTATGCTATGTTCTATTCCGGTGGAGGAGGTTTTAGTTGGTATGACCTTGTACTGGCGAGATCCACTCTCTCAGTCTCCGACTCCCATCGGGGCTGAGGTAAGTGCCTAACAGCATTTTCTCCTCCAATCGAAAAAAAGCACTTCCATTATTAAAGCACTGTAACTCGCAACCTAATTTTACCCACCAGGACAGCCTTTCAATTTTAGTAATAACAGCTCGCCGTTGACTCTCTTGTTGCTGCAAATGACTGACAGCTAAGCAAAAGAAGCACCTAGCCAATAAAAGGTGTGTTTTATCCAGAAGAAAATCTTACCCTCCACTCCCAAAAATCAGGCCAGGTACATGGTTCACGTAAAGCCTCACGGAATTTAGTAAGTAATGCGTGAGTGAAACAGCTTGGCAAGTATGAGAAAATCAGCTGTAGTAGCCACCAGGAACTTGAGCATTCGGTATCGCAATTTTTCATAGTATTAGTTCCGCACCTGATCACTATGAGCGCTACAACCGAATCGTGTTTCAATCTTTTCGCAACAGTACGGCCTGGGCCGTATATGTACAGACGGCTCCAAATGTTTTCCGTTCCACCTGTAGCGGGGTGTCTTATCGAGAGACGGCTATGCCAGGTGACTTAGCTAATACCTGCTCTACAAGGTTAGGTTATGTAATAGTACTAAAGAAATATCATTCCAACACATTTCCCTTAGACTTGGTTGTAAGAATGTAATAACTGTGAAAAGAAAACAGCAATAACATTACAGTTCAGCGGAATAAGCATAATACAAACTAATTTTTAGGAATTAGAGGCATCGATATAATTGTCTAACAAGCAAGTGTTAAAACAAAATGGTTTGGTTTTCAATATTCACTGCTTTCCTTACCCATTATCAACTAACATATGTTCTTTATTTTCATGTCTTTATGAAGTATGGTTTTTCCGTGCATCGTGACAACAATTTAGGCCAGAAATTATTTAAAGTTACAGTCTAAGTTACACTTTTCCCTATTTGGTTGCATGCAAGCTGCCGTAATGACAACCAGCCGCTTATCTATTCCACAACTCATATTTTTACTGTCTCTACTATTTACCTATAATAAGTAGGGAAAGTGTTGTATTCCACCCAAAAATTAAAAAACCGAGATTCACCGGAAATACACTTTTTGAGACCCACTGAATTCAAAAAAGCATTTTTACTTTCCCTACTACGCACTTGCAGTAAGTAGAGCAAGTATTGTATTCCACCCAAAAATTCAATAACGAGATTCACCGGAAATACACGTTTTGAGACTCCCTGAATCCAAAGAAAGCATTTTCACTTTCTCTACTACATAACTACAGGAGGTAGAGAAAGTATTGTATTCCACCGAAAAATTCAATACAGAGGAAATACACGTTTTGAGCCTCCCTGGAACCAAATAAGGCATTTTCACTTTCTCTACTACACAGTTGCAGTAAGTAGAGCAAGTATTGTATTCCACCCAAAAATTCAATAATGAGATTAACCGAAAATACACATTCTGAGACCCTCTGAATCCAAAGTAAGCCTTTTTACTTTTTCTACTACGTAGCTACAGTATGTAGGGAAAGTATTGTGTTCCACCAAAAATTGAATAACGAGATTCACCGGAAATACACGTTTTGTGACCCCTGGAAACCATAGAAAGGTTTCTATTTTCCCTGCTACGTAACTGCAGTAAGTAGGGAAAAATATTGTGTTTCACCAAAAAATTCAATAAAGAGATTCACCGGAAATACACATTTTGAGACTCCCTGAAACCAAAGAAAGCGTTTTTGCTTTCTCTACTACGTAGCTACAGGAGGTAGAGAAAGCATTGCATTCCACGCAAAAATTGAATAATGAGATTCATTGGAAACACACATTTTGAGACCCCTGAATCCAAAATAAGCATTCTTACTTTCTCTACTCGTAGCTACAGTAAGTAGAGAAAGTGTTGTGTTCCACCCAAAATTTGAATAACGAGATTCACAGGAAATACAACCCCCTGAATCCAAAGTAAGAATTTTTTAGCAATACAATTAGCTACCGTAAGTAGAGAAAGTATTGTGTTCCATCTAAATACTGAATGTCGTAATTTCACTAGAAATCACGTTTACGACTCCCTGAATCCAATGAATTTATTTTTAGAAAAAAATCCATGTGTGTGTGTGTTTGTGTATACGCGAACAGCATAACTCAAAAACACATGTTTAAGCTAATTTTAATGATAAATAAAATTTATGTATTTGATTTTCTAGGAATAGTCTGTAAATTCGTCTTTATTGTGATTGACTTTTGATAACTAGTAAATCGTAAGAGAGACAAAATCTTACTGCACAACAAATGTAGATCTTGATAAACATATATCAAATAACAGTTTTACTTTTATGTCAAATAATATTTTTATATTTTACCTATTCTGAAATATTCTTTGTTATTAGTTTGAGTTTTCAAATACTTTATACTTCTCTCAACTGCAAATAGCTATTGTTTTTCTTTGCTTGCTTGCTTACTTCCTTTCTTCCTTTACTTACCTAACTTCCTTTACTTCCCTTACTTCCTTACTTCCTTACTTTTCTTACTTCTCTAACTTCCCTTCTGCCATTCCTTCCTACCTACGTCCCTTACTTACTTTCCTTCTTTCCCTGGTTTCTTCTTTCCTCCTTTCTTTCTTTCTTTCTTTCTTTCTTTCTTTCTTTCTTTCTGTATGTGTTCATACAAAGAGATCAGAATATCAAAGCTATCACGTCTGTGGCTCGCATTCGGGAGGTCGTGGGTTCGATTCCTGTGGCCGACCTTCCTGATCCCTAGTTCTTTTCGGGGGTTTTTCCCGGGTCGCTAGGCGAATGCTCGGAAGTATTCTCACATCCCCGAATTCCCTCTCCCTCCGTTTCATTTCCATTCTCATTTCCCTTCAACTTTCATCCGTTGGTTTCTTTCAGGGTTAAAAGTGTCAGCGATGGTGTTTCTGTGCAGTTTGGCAGGGGAAAAGGATGCTCCTTGTGACTCTTTCCGTCCCTCAGCTTTCGACTGGCTATCGGTGTATTCTAACCCCCTTGAGGGGAGTTGGACCCCCTCTGTGCGGGGTGGGTTCCCCGGTCTGCCGTCCGTCTGACTGGAAGTCTCTATGTGAAAACTTATGGACCCTGCCATTCCTGTGCAGTCACCTCTAGTTCCGGCCGCCCGGTGTCTCCTCTCGCCTCATCCTTCTTCCCGGAGACGCCCCCTTGTGAGATGTAGGCACAATGGTGCCGAGTCCCCTCCGTAGCCAACCAATCCAAAGATATCACATAGCGATCAGCTTTAAGCGGTTTGCCTATCGCTTTAGCTTAATATGTTCTACTTATACCTACAACGAATTGTGTAAATAAGTGATGCAGGTTTATCTGTATTAACATGAAATAGATGCAAGAATGTGCTTTGTAAGAATAGTTTGTGGAAGAGGAGTAGAGGAAGTCACGTGAATGCCACATATTTTATAGCAAAAGCTCCATATGCTTGTATGTTCTGTAAACAACATAACTCCAGAACGAAAATCGGCCGAATACCAAACTTGATATTTAAGTTCACCATTTTTCAAAGATGTGACAAAGATTTTCCAGAAAATCTCCCCTACCCGAACAACCCTTTACATGGAAAAATGTTCGAAATTTGTTATTTTCTCAAAACTGGCTCTAATGAGTTTGATTAAAATACTCTCTGTTTAATATATTTTCATGACAAACTAAATATATTTTTTGAATTTTTTGAGAAGTCTTCTTCGTTCTGAATGGCTTTTGTATAACTGGTAAACTGTAAAAGATGGACGAATTTTTACTACACAAGAAATGCAGATCCCGTTAAAGCACGCAGCTTATCACGCATATATTTTATGAGATTAACTATTTCCCAGATATTTTTTGTATATGTTTGAATACTTTTTGTAATTGAGAAGCCGCTATTCGTTTTGTTTTTGTCGCGGTCATACAAATAGCATGGAATTTCAAAGCATCACGTAGTGACATGCTTTTTGAAAATGTGATTATCGCTTTACCTACCTATACTAGAACAAAATGTGTAAATATGAACTCTTTTTTTGTATTTAATTAAAGTCCTTTAACCGAGTAGGGCATTGCGGACGGTGAATGGATGAAATGGTTAAAATGATGCTCAAATGAACCCGAGGTCCTTTAGAGCTTAGTTATCTGACATTCATCTTCTCAGGAAAAGAGGAAACCCTGGAAAAACCTTAATCCAGGTAACTCACTGTAACGGAGATTCGAGCTCAGGACCTTTTGAATGTGAAGCAGACCCCCACACCACAGAGATGGGCTAAATGTGAATTGAAAGTTTATCTGGATTATAAGAAGTAGACAGAAAAATAAGATTTAATAAAAATAATTTGTAGAATGGTGATAAGAGGAAGTTATGTGAATGCAACAAGTCAGAATTTTTCTCGTGGTAATGTAAAGAGTGTGGAGTTTCAAAGGCACCACATAAATTTTGAGCTACTGCATTCTTCTTAGACTTAGAACGAGGTTTGTAATGGCAGTTCATCACAATTAACAAGAAGACTTTCACTCAAGCCGTGTGTAGGACAAGATTGGAAAGATAGAATCAGATTGAAAATTCAGTCATAGCCGAGATTTGAACTACCGATCTTCCAGATTTCGTCCAGGTGGCGCTGCGGTAACGCGTGCGACTCGCATTCGGAAGATCCCTGGTTTGCTTCCCGGCGACCGCCCACTCTGACCCATGGGTATTTTAGGAGTTTTTCTGTGTCGTCAGGCGAATGCTGAATCTCTCAGTCCCCGAATATCGTTCCACCCTTCATTTCATTCATCGTTAACCCCGTTAGGTCTGCTTCAGGGTTGGAAGTGTCGGCGATGGTGTTCCAGAGCGGCGTGGCAGGGAAAATGAAAGATCTCTGTGGAACCTCATCCGTTTCTCGATCTTCAGCTGGTTGCCGGCGTATACGGACCGCCTCTTAGAGAGCGTTGGATCCTCTGTATAGGGTGGGGTCCCCGGTTTGCCTGCCCGACTGTCGGGGCGTCTCAATCTGGAAACTTTAGGAACCTTGTTATTGCTGTTCCGGCCGCCCGGTGTCCCTTCCTCCCTCCCGGGGGCACCCTCTCGAGGGACACAAGCACAATATCATTCACTAGATGGGGGTTGAATCCCCTCCGTCACACATCCCAATTCATTCCAGACCACGGAAGAGAAGCATTTTAAGAATTCAGAGCATGAATCGTAATACACAGTGTATATATATCTTCTTTTTGTTTTTTGCTTCATATTTGTAATTTAAAAGCAAGTTTACTTTTGAAAGCAATTTAATTTTCATAATAGAATGCTTTCGAATGAACCAAGTGCAACAAAAGCACATCAACCGTTCTGCATTAACACTTTCGGATCACCAGTTTGAGAATGTAGCTTATATGTTACCCTAACCGAATAAAACAGCTATATAGAAACTATATTTTGCACTAAACGTTGTTTCCTCTTATCTATTAACATTTTCTCCTTTTAGACACAATCGCTGTTTTTACTCTACGTCCACTATATTGTTGGCACGGTTTTTCTTCCTTTGTCTTGCGAATGTGTGAGGAAGGAATTATGTTTGAAAAAAAGAATCTATATTCGTTTTTCAGCAACAAACGCAAAATATATCTCATTTTTAAGAAAACTGAATGTTGCACTTAATTGCGCTCAAACTGTTTCGACAGCTTGACATTAATATTATTAATGAAAATTATGAAACGATTATTATTATTTTTTGTTTTATTATTTTCTTCTTCTTATGATTATGATTATTATTATTATTATTATTATTATTATTATTATTATTATTATTATTATTATTATTAGCAGCAGCAACAAACGTTAAAAACAAGATATACATCATGTGCATCTTGTTTCTCAAGAAAATTACTAAATAATGCATCTTAAACTTCCGAAGCACCCGCAGAAACAGTGCAATACTTGATTTTTAAACAACATATGTAATGAAAATGTTAGTTTATTTCGCTTGGATAAATCCAGTAAAGAGAACAGTATTTAGTTTCGTCTTCTTTCCTCTTAGAGCCAGGTCGCTGAATTATACGAACATACACAAAAGTAAATGTGACCTTTGAGCTGGCACTTCCTGTCGGCTATACCCAGGCGTGACTAGTCGAGAAGACATTCCTTCCCTCTCTTCCTCTACACCCCCTAGTCATTCGGAAAACATTAGGAGCCTTCTGTAGGCTAATATACGGACCAATGCAGGAAATTTGGCGGGAAAAGCGTAGACAGGCAACACTAGCGCTCCTAGTACAGCGGTCTGGAGGTTTGGTACTAGATGTGTAGGGAATATGGAGAATTAGGTGTTAAGGTTTGCTTCATTGAATTTTAAGTAATGATAACCTTCACGGATGGGAAAATGTGCACGGTACTGTTTAACTATATTTGGCAAAGGAATGCCGTTTACATCTTTAGATTTCCTCGAGATAAATATAGTTAAATGCTTTTTTAAAGCACACGACCGATACCACCTTACGAGGTTATGTTTCGCTAAAGGCATAGTATGAAAATACATTGAAGAAACGAAACAACCATATCCTGATTAGTTAAAAAAAATCCACATTTTTCAGGAAGCTGTAAAGGTATTTATCTTCAGAGAATGTTATTTCACAATGATCATACATACAATAATATCAAGTGAAAATTTTCATTAACCATTAAGGAGGATTTATATTAATCATTTTTGTTTATTCAAACAATTTATGTTTTTATTTCCTAGTGGAGAATTGTCTTTATTATATCTTCAAAGAGGGTCACAGATACCTGAGGATCAAAATGTTTTGTGCACCGAGAACCTTATTTCAATAGCTGCTGGAACTAAAGCTATGTATATCTCGGAACATGTTTTGAACAATAAAGGTAAAGAAAAACTATAGGAAATTGATGCCCAATTAAACTTATTTATAGGTTCTTTCGGCCCACTTTGTTTCACTGATTTAGCTTCAGTGTTTTCCAGAAATGTATTTCTGGATTCATTTAATTAAATTTCGTAAGAGAAAGTATAATATATATGGTTAATCTTGGAATTTATTAATGGGAAACAACTAGAGCCTCTTTCGCAATTGTCAAAGTTAGAAATTTACTTTATGCAAGAAAATTAATTCTGAGGTATATTTGACCTATAAAATGCAGTAACGTATAGTTATTAGAATATGTTTTGAAGCACATATGGCTAATTTTTTTGCCGTAAAATTGTGCTTTGCACGTTAATTAAATAGACCCCGGTGGTTTTAAAAATGTTTTTGAGTTATTATTGTCCGAAATAGTTGTCGACGGTAATACTTAAAAGGAAACGAGTAGTGCACCAGAAACTCAATCAATGCTGTGTCTGAAACAATACTTGAATGCTTTACAGCAGTGGTGCATCTTTAAAGAAAATTTCAACATCCTTTCCAATTAAGTAGAATATAGAAAATTGCAGCTGCTTGTTCAAGTAAATATTTCTACGTGATTATGGTAAAATTATGTCTGCTTGCAATCTTTGTTAGCGTAGAGGTAATTTTAAAATTTAATTTGCAAATGATTTTTTCTGTGCATTCTGTAATATTCCAAAAAGAGTCCGAAATGAAGACCTAGTAGTATATGTCCTATTCACGTGTCCTAACGTGACAGATCGACTCCAGGTGCGGTTGATGTTACGTACCATCATCTAAAGGAACTACCAGATATATGGTATACATTCATTGTTATGGCTTTTAACCGACTCCTACGCACGGGTATTCCTCCACTTTCGTGGCCCGAGATAGTCATTTATCCAATACTTAAACCGGGCTGCGCTGGACAGACAGCTTCCGACTATAGACCGTAGGAATGCTATTAACCCTACGTAGATTGTTCGAGAAAATACTGCAAGATCGCCTTATCTTCTATTTGGAATGCCCTAATCTATAGCCTAAAACGCAATACGGCTTCCGTGACAGCTACGGTACGACCTTTCCCTTGTACATACTGTTAACTGATGTTAACATCGCGTTTCAGACTAACAAACACGTTCTGGCTTTATTCTTTGATTTATCTGCGGCGTACGAACATATTGTCCTTTCGTTACTCAGTGATCTCATTCGTTGTTACGGTATCCCGCTCATCATATGTACTCTTCTATATGCGCTCTTTCATGACCGCAGATACAGGATTGCACATTTTTTGAACATTTCACTGTACCGACATACTTCCCTAGGCCTTATACAAGGTTCAGCGTTTAATCCCCCGTTGTACGCTTTGTGTGTCGCTGATATTACGGCGCGGTTTTGCAATATGTCAATAATATTGTTATCTACACGCCGATCCTGCCGACAGGCTAGCCATTCAACAGTTTGCAAGGGACCGTCGACGCGTTCTCACGTACCTGCAAGACCTGGGCATGTGTGTGAATGTACGGAAATACGCTTTGTGTAGTTTCGTAAATCCACCAGACCCTCGCCTTTTACCTTACGTTTACAGGAATACCATCTTGGACCGACATCCGCCTATAAATTTTTAGGTACTGTTGTTCAACATAATCTCTCTACAACTTTACACCTCTTGATTGTTTTGAATAGATTCAAGACTTTATTCCGGGCCATGGCTGCACAACACCGTAGAAGGGACCCACCTACTACTTCGGCTTATTCCACCTCTACTGCACGCATGAGTACGGTCAACTACTAGCGCCACCACCATCTAGCTGGAGTCGCAAGGCACTAGAGACTTACTTTAATCAACTCCATCATATCATTTTTAGTATCCCAGGCAGACCAGCTAAACAGCTCTCGCAAAGCTATTTTCCGACATATGACTTGGACCACCGACCGTTGACCCTCGATTTTCGCTTTATGGCCGATGCTGACACACTTCCATAACCCCTTACTACCAAAATTAACCCATCTATATGACATACTGCGTGAAAACCGCAGAGGGGTCGAACAACTGCCGTTGCCGCTTTTACGGTGTTTATTGATGTTCAGTGGTTACGATAAGATATACCTCATCCCGGTACGCCCTACATATTTGCTAGATTTCGCAGCGCGTTCTATTCACTCTAATGTTCATATTGACACCGACACTTTCCGGACCCCATTTGTGAACCATCAACAGATATGGACTGCATACTTGGAAGAAATCACGTTGGACTGGGCCGACGGAAACACGTTGCAACTAATTACTGACGGCTCGAAAACCCTCAGCGGTACCAGTGCGGCCATCTATGTCGGGACTATCAAGGAGACACTCACCTGGGGATTATATGACATGAGGTCTATTTATATCGCGGAAAGATTGCGATATGTCGGGCCTTGAAATATATATCACATAGGGTGGATAAGTGCATTATCCTTTCAGACTGTCGTAGCCTATTAACAGTGCTCAAACTTTCACGCCGAAATGGCCGAGAAGTCCGATATACTAAATCCTCATTCGCACCATCTTACATTATTTGCCGCAGTCTGTTGATATCTACGTGACCTGGATACCCGGACACATAGGAATACAAGGCAATGAACGGGTAGATGCAGCAGCTCGTGCCACAACGCTGGAGGTAAATGTAGTTTCGGAGCTCCGTACACCGCCGTTGGATATTGCCACGGATATCCTACACAGTGCTGCTGCCACCTGAGCGCACTGGACAACCTTCATAGCAAATCTGTGCCTTTCTGTCCACCTACCGACGCCTATCTAGAATGGCAATCTCTTATTATTTCTGTATTATGTTACACGTGACTTTGACGCCGTGTTATTTATACCACCTCAGATATCAAGAGACTGATCGCTGTGCATGTGGCCACCGGGGTGATATAAGTCATCTGTGTTTTGGCTGGTCTCTTCGCCAAGCAGTTACGCATGCTTTCTTACAAGACGTACACCAATTCCATCGTATCTGCCTATATCAATTGCCATCTCTGTTAATTCCTTTTTCTGGACCCCTGTGTAGGGCGTTATTTCACTTTATTACGCGCACACGCATGAAACTGTGGTCGGGTGTTGCCCCCACCCCTTGTTTTATCTGTGCATTGCGACTAGAATCTGCTAGGGTTGCCAGTTTGGCGGACTTTCCGTCAAAATTCGCGGAATTTCAAGCTGTATGACGGATAAAAAATGACTTTGACGGATTTCTCGACGAAATTATTATAAATTAATCCGTCTTTTGACTGACTTTTCCTAGCTTTTTTAATTTTAAAAAATGTATTGTATTTCCTTTGGAAGAATTGAGACGCATACAAGTCTTTATTTGCATATTCCTGCATGGGTCACAATACCCATATTTACGAATTACTCGAATTGTATTCACATTCGGATTACGCATCAGAAAGTGTTTCATCATGCTACCTAAGGTATAGATTAGGGTATCGTAGTATAAATTTGCTGTCATTCCGTTTATTCAACATCTGCTATCTGTTAGCTGAGTATGTTTATACTACTAGCTCGGGTGCTTGCGATAAAGTTTAAATAATAACACCTGATATAGCATCCACATGAGAGATTCCTTAAGCCTACTTCCCTCAGAACAGTTGCCAAATATACGGCGTTATCGTTTCGTGGGACTGAATGCTATTTATCAACAGCGTTTGTGACTTCTGCATATATTAAATCAGTTTGCTGTTCAGTTTGTATGCGTACGTGATCCCATATTCAAGAATTCATGATCAGAGTTAAGAGCATTCTGTGAGCCCATTAAGTCGCGTTTGAATATTGTGGTGCGTTTATTGTGTACTTACCTATTTCTTAATGCCGGTGTAGGAGTATACTGTAAGCATTTTGCGCAGTATCTAACATTAGATGAACCGTCAAACCACTATGATGGAGAATTAGCAGCTATAAAACCAGCATTACGGAACATTTTATATAGACCATATATAAAGTAAAAAATAGTCATCTTATCAGACTCAAAATCAGCCATAGATGGAATAGGAAATTACAATAATAAAACAACAAGAAATATTAAAGAAATAGGAAGCCTAATTAAAGCAGTTGAAGCTAGAAATCATGTCACTCTACAATGGATCCCTGCTCATGTTGGACTTTTGGGCGAAGAACATGCGGAACAATTAGCAAAGAAAGGTGCAATACAACAAATAAGACCTGTAAGACAAATAGAAATAAAAAAAACAAACAATTAAATAACATTTCAAAAGACAGCAGCGACCTGATGAAGAAGATAAATTAAAGGATAAATATTATAAGAATATTAAAGATAGAGTTGATATACAAAAAATGCCAGGGAAGACTGCAGTGGCCTTATTTAGGATGGCAACTGGCCACGATTGCCTCGCAGAACATCTCTACAAGATAGGATGCCTACCTACAACCAAGTGCACTTTCTGTGAAGATGTCATCCTCAACAAACAGCATCTCGCCAAATGCAAAGGCCTTAAAAGTGATAACTTACAGACTTTATATTGGGAAGCCAGAGGGAAAATGGTGCAGATCAATTAATCCCCAGTGCCATTGGTGAACAACAACAACAACCTATTTCTTAAGATTCAGTATCTAGTGCGTTTTTGTTTTATGGTTTAACATGTCAGATACGGATAAGCGATATGTTCGAAAGTTTAGAAAAGAGTGGTTAAATAATGAACAATTGAAAGATTGCTTGTTAGAAGTGCAGATATTGTCATTGCAATCTGAGTGTGTGCTTGTCAGATTTAATTCTTCAGTGAAAAAGTAAAAACATTTAAAAGCAGTAGAACCCTTTTCAATTTCGCGAGTCAAAATTGCCATTTCAACCAATCAAACATACGTATGAAAGCGCAGCGGCTGAAGCTGCCCTTACTTTTTTTGTAGTTTTTTATTGTTCAATCAGATCCGTTGATCATCTTTCAGATCTAACAAAGAAACTTTTCCAAAGTGTTGACCATGCATCTCTTTTAAGACTGCATCGTACAAAGTGTAGTGTTTTAATAAGGAATATTCTCTAGCAGCACTTTAAATTAGAACTAAAAAATGACATTGGCCTCGGCCATTTTAGTCTTTTTATAGACGAGTCTATAGACATTTCTGTTACTTAACTATTGGCTGTCTGTATTGTATATTCACGGTTATATCCAATTTCTTTGGAATTGTTGAACTAGATCAGGGGAATACTGATTGTATTGTCATTACAGTAAAGTACTTTCAGATTATGGTTTAGACAACAAACAAAAGAGAGGGATAGGAACCAATAATGCTTCAGTAATGTTGGGTATTAACAATGGTGTTTAACAGAAACTGAAATGTGAGGTAACTAACCATGTGTTGATCCCCTGTGTTTGCCAATCATTTCAGTTAGCTGTGTCCTCTGCTGCCGAAATGCTACCAAGGAATCTTGAGTTTTTAATTTCGGAAACACACTCTTGGTTTTCTAAGCCTTCTTCTCGATAAGTCACATATAGGTACTTGTTTAGAGCAATAAATGATGGAGCCGAGCCCCTTAATAGTTGTACAACAATCAAATACAAGGTGGTTGTCGATCGAAGTTGCTGTTTATTGGATTCTAAATCGACGGCTTGAACTACAGACACATTTTGAGATATCCAGACTTCAAACCAAGTGCCACACAGCTGAACTCCTTAATAGCATGTACTGTTATGTCATCAATAAGCTCTATCTTATGTTTTACACCACATTTTGAAGAATGTCAAAAAAAATGAATAAATCATTCCAGTCGGGTACCAAAGCTTTCCAAGACTTAGTTCTACTAATTGTGGGCCTTACGAGACGGATTGATGTTCCCGGCTACAGGGGGGATCTGCTATCCGTGGACGTTAGAAAATATAAATCCCCTAATATTTATCTTGGCCATGAAGAAGAAATTTTGCTAGTGGATTTGATGAAGAAAGAAAGAAAGAAAGAAAAAAAAACAGTCCTGAAAGTGAAAAGGTATTTCGCAGTAGCTGTGAGAATTTTCTGTGTTGCTTAGCGTATGAGCTGCAGTGGCGACTGCCGAATAATGTTAAGATTGTGTAAAAAGTGTCTTTAATTGCGACGGAAAAGTGTTTGAGGGTCATTAAAGAAAGTATAACTCCCTTAGCTCAGAATTTGAATTAAACTGAAATAACCAAAATCGACTTTCAGTGGCCAAAAGTATCTACTGTTCAATAGAAAAATATTAGCAATACAGTAGAATTTTGGCAAGAGGTCACATCATATAAAGATGCAAGTTTCCAAAATCCTTTCAAGAACTCTCAGACTTTGCAATGATGCTTTTGGTCTTACGTTGGTCAAACGCTGATGTAGAAAGAGCATTTAGTATGCCCAATATTGTGAAAATCTCCCTTAGAAATAGGCTTAAAACCAGTATGGTTAACTCAATTCTCCCTGTGCTGGCCGGACTTAAGCGGGTAAAAATGCCTTATGATTATGTCCTACCAGAAAATGTTCTGATGCAAATTGGTACAATGGCTGCGTACCGAGAACTAAACCAACCCAGCACCTCAGCTGAAGTACTAGATACAGAGGACGATTTGGATGAGTTATTCTTTTAGTCAACATGGATGAGTAAATTCGCTTTTTATTTTTACTTGAAATTACTCATTAATGATTTTTTTTCTATTTTGACTGATTTGGCGCATTTTTTGGGTGTTGTTCCGACGGATAAACAAATAACGAGTGGTATATTTAAAGCAAACTTCATTTTTATATGAAAATACGGAGTATGTTTTATTTTAACAATTTTGAGAGATTTTTGCGGACTTTTTGGTGTTTGACGGGAAAGGAATGAATTGTTGGCGACATTGATCACTGCGCTAGCTGCAGTCTTGCCGAGACACGGTAGCCAATCGTTGGGTGTGGCAGTAGCGTCTCAAAAGAACCTACAATTAAATAAACAAACAAACATAACAAAACAAAACATAGGCGCCCGCAAGTGAGACCTCTTTTGTATACTTCGATCTAATTTAATGGGTGAACAAAACATACGAAAGAGAGTAGTTACCAGCTTTCGGAAGGCCATTGATTATGAACAACAGGAAAACGATGTGGTATGATTTTGTTATGTTTTTTCCAAAACGAAAGTGAATTTGCATGCTTTGGACATCCTATGTATAACGTAGAACATTTCAAAGACGTTATTACGTATCTGGGTAGCAGCTATGAAATGTTACGAAACTTACGGAACCGTCATACACGCCTTTAAGAAGTGACATCCTTTCTCGATGTCACAGAAGCACATAATAATTCGTAATGCGCCAATTGCTTAATGTTTTCAGGGCATTTAAGACATATTGCGAGTTTGATTACATTTTCACAAGCAACATACTTTTAGCACAACACGCATCTCAAACGAGGCAATCATGGTGGCGTTACTGTTGTCGTGATTCTTCTGCCAACATTGAACTGAAAAATTAGCGGAAGGTAATATGTGCTTCCAGCATCTGAAAGCGAAATGGATTACAAACAACGAATTTGGCGGTTGCCATTGATTTAATGTCCTAAGCGGCAAAGCGTAGCTGAGGTATGTGTGTGTGTGTGTTTGTTTAAATTATAAGAAGGTGAGGGTACAGGAACCCTTTCGCAATGAAGATGGAAAACACGCACTTACAAAGCAAATGTATTTGTTTAATGGTACTAATACAGAGAATGAATTTTAATGTACTTATTCTTAACGTATTTAAGGTCTGAAAATCGGCGGAACTTAAAAAGCGACAATCTGCTCTTAGTTCTCTTCGTTAGTGATGAAAATGATGTGTTATAGAGAACTATGAGCAGATTTACCGTTATTTGAAATAAATTGTGTTTTAAAGAGATCTACTTTTCTTTTACATTTTATTTGTCATGTAAAAAGCTTTAATACATGGTAATTAAATCGAAACTGTTAGAATCATGGTTTAGAAAATAAATTCGAAAAATGTTCCAAGTAAAGGGTAGTTGGGTGGTTTTTTTTTTCATAATCTTTGAGTCACATCTTTCAAAGATACTAACTTAAATACCAGGTTAGGTATTTATCCGACAGTTTGTTTTTGAGTTATGGTGTTTACAGACACTCGGACCTTTTTCTAAAAATGCTGTCTTTGGATTCAGGGTGCTTGTAAATATGTATTTCCATTGAAATCTTGGTATCCAATGTTTGGGTGGAATGCACTACCTTCTGTACCTGTGTGTGTGATAGAGAAAGTAAAAAAGTTGAGAATCTGAGTTGACATTCATTGCACGTCATTTTAATCCTCACTTATTGCGTGATTTGGTATTTCCGCAAATCTTATACAATATGCCCTTATCACTTCACTTTAGCTACCTTTTACACTGCTTTGTGACATTCCTTTAGCCACAAATTTTTTTATCACGGCACTAGCACCTTACAAGATGCCAGCCATTGCTGAGCGGTTGCCAAGAGGGGTCCAATATTATGAATAAATTAACACTTCCTGTGTTCTTTAAGAACTCAGCGCACTACACAATAGAGTGTACGTATAAAAAAACACTGATTCCATAAGTTTCGTAAGATCTAATACCCTCTACCTGGATACGGAATAACGTCCACACTCTTATAAAACATAACAGAAGTAGCAGTGCAGGTATTTTGCAGGAAGACACTCAGAGAGTGATGCTTGTATTGCACTCAAAGTATTAACCACTTGCAACAGTACATACAACAAAACTATTTAACTATTAAAGGTAAAAAAAACCTTTATTCTTGTCTACTGGCTTCATGAATTTTGCCAGGTGAGAAAGCGGGAAGAGGGAAAACATGTTATTTGTGAGAAGCATCTGATAACAGAATCAAATCAATGCGTAACAAATTTCGTAATGAGTCGTATATAAAACACATTCCATAATAATTTAATTTTCCTGCAGTAATGGATCTGTAGTAATAGTATTTGTAAACTCCGTGAATAAAGTGACATATATCATGGGCTATATTCACTAAGTGCTCAAAATCAGTGACAGAACTCAGAGCTGAAAACTAAAGCTTTATTTCATCCTTGCACACTTGTGTGTATTTCACTTTATTATTATTTCAATAACACCTGACTAATGTTTGTTTTATATTACGTCAAAGCCTTGTCTATTTTTTGTATGTGTATGCATTCCTTCCTGGGTTCACAAGACCAAAACATAGATGTGTTACTATGTGCCAGCAGTGTAAATAAATGCGTCAACAGTTGAAGTCATGTATAGCTGCAGTGATGTGGTCCTTCACTGAGCTGTCACAAGGGACAAGTTATAATACAGTGTCTTTAAGTGTGCATATAAGTTGAGATGTGTGTATATGACTTTAACCATGACTTCATTATAGCCTATGGAGTTCTTTTATTTAAGAGATTGTATAATGTTAATTTCAAACATGAAGGTCACATTCAGTTTACATTCAAGAAGTTCATTTGGAAAGTTGAAAGAACATTAATGCGTTTCCAGCATTGTCATCTATTGCATTCACAAAGAATTGTTAAAAGTATAACCAACCAATCCAGGATTGCGTATAGTTTTATTATTCGCCTTCAATGTTAGTAATTGGTCATTTTTATATTGCATGTGAAAACTGAATAAAACTTGCAATATATTTCATAAATGCCCTGAAAATGTTAAGCAATTGGCACATTAGAATTATTATGTGCTTCTGTGACATCGAGAAAGGATAAGTCACTTCTTAAAGGCGTGTATGATGCTTCTGTAAGTTTCGTAACGTTTCATAGCTGCTACCCAGATATGGTATAATGTCCCTTTTTTTATAGCGTTATTTCTTTCTGTTATAACGATAATTAATATGGCTTCTCATAATAGCATTGGTAGTTACGCAGTAACTTTAAACGTTAACTTATAATTTCTTCTTTCGTTAACAGAAAGTGAGAAAGACGATTTACTTAGTCATGTGTGTACAATAATGAATCAACTGTTAGCATTGTCAACTAAGCCTGCCAGATAGCATTTGGCCTTCTTGTTCCCCAATGTGCAAAAGGTTGCAACATAGCTCCCCACCACTTCATTCAGTCCATGTGGTAGTGGAACTGTCTCAAGGGACAAGTTATATTACGGCAATAATAATAATACATTTATGCCTAGCGTAACATATGCCACATAAGTTTGCCATTGTTTTCTCTTGTTGGCACCAGTATATGCATTTGAAATGCTTATTGTTCTATGTCTCATAGACAAGAATGCTCTATTATTGATATTTAGGCAGATTTCTGTCAGTAGTAAGCAGGAAGAGGTCAGTATCTGGTGCTTCAATTACTGAAGACTTTTTCTGAATAAGATTATGTCTTGGAATAAGAAGTAAGTATTATTCTCTATCACAATATATCATACAATTTTTGGATATACTACAATATTGGATTATGGGTGAAATCACTATACACGTGTAACACACACATACACAGCATTAATTTTATTTCTTTAATATCATCATTACACATAATAAACAACAATGAACATAGTGCTTTAGGTATTTTCATGAATTTATGACATATTTTGTCACTTTTGTTCCATATTACTGAATATTAGAAGTTGCATCACATGCATCTTACCCTGACTTCATGGGAACATAGGTTTTGTCATTCTGCTGCCAACTTTTGAAATGCCAACATAGCTGAAAATATGATTGAGTGTCCTAAGCCGCGAGGCGTAGCTGAGGGATTGAAACCCTCAGTCTCAAAGCATAACCGAGGGATGTTTTTTAGAAGGAGAGGAGTGGAGCAGTTCGGCCACAACTGTAAAGTAACAACAGGGCATAGCCATAGGATCTGCACATCTAAAACTCTAATGATTCACTTTGGCGGCACTTCCTTCAAAATGTTGCCAAAAATCACCAGAAACCACTATATAAGAATGTTCCCATAAAAAGGGAGGTTGAGTAGGCCCAATGATTCCGCCACAGCAACATCTAACATACCAAAACATTCCTCATAACATAAGGATTACTATGGATATCAAAAAACCCCGATTTTGCAAGTAAAAGACCTCAATTTAGCCCTTAATCCAATACTGCAGTAGAAATCAATTTTTACAACTTTTGCTTGATTATAATGTAAAGGTGTTGCAATTTATGATATAGGATAACCACAAAATGCAATTCATTGTTATGGTTCCTAATCCAGTTTGTAATTGTGTGTTGCATATATGTTATGCTAGTAGAAGTCACTATAATGATTCCATCTTTTTCAGAGGCCTGTTTTATTGCATGCAATCCTGACTATTCTTGAGGAGGATGAAGATGCAACAGATATATTTATTGAGCCTCCTGAAGCTAATGTGGAGTTGGATGAAGATTCTGGTGAAGAAGATGGGGGTGGAAAGATAGTCTTGGATCAAGGCGACTTCAGGCTGGTCCAGAAGCGGTTTTGTTTGTTTGTTTTTGTTCATTTGGTCCACTGTGAGCAATTCTCAGAGATGTTGAACATGTCATACAATTATGAAATATGCAGTATAACTAATAAACATACCTAGCACTAAGAACTTTTTTTTAAACTAATAACATACCCAACACCAAGAACATTTCTCCCTCTCCTTCTCTCTCTCCACACCATGCATTATCTAAGAAATGAAAATTTGTAAACCATCACCCTTCCAAGAGTAAACATCATATGCCATCTGCCCTATGTATTGAATATTTATATGTTGCACGACATATTAAAAAATTCCTCCATAGTATTTGGGGAGTGAGTATATAAGAAAGACTTCAACCCTTTCTTAAAGATTTTATGTTGATTAGGCTTGCCTTCTGAATCACAACCATTGATTCTAGTTTTCTGGATCCTATTTGTTAAGTAAGATCTGAACCATTTTATAGTGATATCACTGAAGCCATAAACTTTTAACTTTTGTAGCAAGAGTTGTGATCTATGCTGACAAATGCCTTAGCTAAGTCAAAATATTCCTAATGGTAGTTCCTTTTTATCCAAGACTGTTAATACTTCAGAAGTGGGCATGTATGTTGCATTTTCTGTTGACTTTTATCCTAAATCCGAAATGGGATACTGAGAGAATGTTGTTGAAGTATTTTATAACCCGATTACTTACCGCTTTTTCCATTACTTTAGAAAGGCTGTCAAAAGACAGATGGGCCTATAATTGGAAGCCAGGCTTTTGTCTCCTTTCTTGTATAGAGGCTTAACAATTGTATGTTTCATTTCTTCTGGAAATATCCCTGACATAAGGGAATGACTGCATATATGACTAAGAGGCTTGCTTAACTCTTCTGTGCAATATTTTAACAATTTGGTACTTATCTCATCCCATCCATGAGAGGTTTTGCTTTTCAGTGAGCTAATAATATTTTCTGTTCCTCTTGGTGTTGTGGAGTCCATCTTAAATTCACAATTAATTTTGAGATGTGCCTTTTTTAGCATTTTAAGTGCAACTGGGTTTGGGTCAGATCTGTTTATTTTGCTATTTGCTACATTAAGGAAATATGTGTTAAAGGCATTAGGGATAGCGGAGCAATTACTGACTTCTTTATTTTCAATAGATGTGAGCAATATTACTATTTGAATTAATTCTCCCTGTTTCAGTTTTTATTATATTCCACATTTTTTTAATTTTATTATTGAAATCATCAATGGCTAGTGAGTAATACTTTCTTTTAGCTTCATTAGTTACTCTTTTAAGTATTTTACAATATGTTTTGTAGTGTGCTTTAATGTTTGAATCATTACTTATGTGATATAGTAAGAACAAATTTCTTATATTTGCACAGGACTTCCTTATACCTGAAGTAATCCAGGGTGTGACCATTGTTACCTGTGATGAGGTTATTGTTTACTTAGGGAAAATAGCTTGAAATGCTAATAGCACTATTTTAAGGAATTCATCAAATTTGTCATTTACTTGAGTGCTGGAATAGACAGAAGCCCATTTTTTTCGTTTTTTAACACTAGTTTAAAATTATTGATATGTTCATCATTAATTATTCTTATTGTAATTTCACTTTTTGTATTAACAATCTGTTTGCTGGCTATGACAGGCACCAACAATACCTGGGCATCATGATCTGACGTGCCATTTACAATAGGAATTGTGGTATAATTTGGAATTTTTTCTAAGTCTAGAAATATGTTGTCTATAGCTGTTGCAGTGTTCATATGAATTCTGGTGGGAAAGTGAATCACATATTCCAAGTTAAATGTATGTAATAGGGAAGTGAGATGAGTTTTCATTTCACTGTCATTAAGTGTGTTAACATTAAAATCTCCACAAACTATTATTTTAGCATTTTGAGTGTAAATGTATGAGATGGTTCTTTCTAATCTATTTATAGATCCTTGAAAGTTCCCTGTGGGAGCTCTATATACTGCTAAAATGATGTATGTCTCCCTACCAAATTAAATTTTACTGAACAGCATTCAAATTCCTTTTCCTCACAAAAAGATGTAACCTTTATGCTGCTGAACTTTATTGTGCTTTTAGCAAATATATGCACTCTTCCACAATTTAATCTACTTCTCAAAAACTGGAACATAATGTGTGCTTACTGAAGTTCACACTTTTAAGCTCTGCTTCTCTCATGTGGTGCTCTGTTGTGCAGATTACTGCAATATAATTTATATCTTGAATATGTAAACTTAGCTCCTCTACTTTATTCTTTAACCCTCGTATGTTTTGATGGTATAAACCAATTGAATTTTTTTTATATTGAAGGGGAGGCATTAGTGTTTACATATGCAACAGATTTCACCTGTGTGGACCTCCTTTTTACCTTCTTCTTAAAAAACGAGATCTGGCACCCATAATAACAGGAATATGCCTATCACAATTATTAGACTTCAACTCTTCTGCCAAGAGAGACACAAGCGCCCTCGTGCCTAAGAAGTTGAGATGCAATCCGTGTCGTGTGAAATGATCTCGATGGAGCCTGAATGTTGACAATACATCAACGTGCTGAAAGGCAGTACTTCTCTTTCCACAGATCCTCCTTCACTCGGGCTATCACGTGATGAAGTGCTGGCTTATCATGTCTCTGAAATGGCTCAACAAATTTAATATTAGTGTGTGTGCTTACCTTGGCAATGTGGTTGAGATCTTCCTTGATTGAGTACCCATAATCAGCATCAATGCTGTTGCCACAACCCCCATTGATCACAATATTATCATCCTTATTGAGACCGACAGACAGACTTTTAAGATCTGAGGTCACATTCTCAAGGCTGGCACTTGGCTTACATATGCAATCCACTTGGAAGCTGCTCCTGAGTTCCTCCTGCAGCAAGGGTGCCATCCATCCTTCTAGCATGGCTGCTGCCTAACACAAGCACCTTCCTCTTGTTGACCTTGCTGTCTACTTCAACATCAGGCTCTGCTACTTTTTCCATCCCTGAAACATTATCTTCCAAAACAGAAAATCTATTAGTACTCTGTATACCACCTGTCCTGACTTCTGGTGACTTCCAGCTTCTGTTCTCTTGTCACCTGACTTCTACAAACGAATCATCTGGATGCTTTCCATTTGCATCTTGTAGCTTAGCTTTCAGGGTTCGGATATCATTCTGTGACATACAAATCAAATTTTTAAGTTGCTTAATTTCTTTCCCTTTGTTACACAGTTTGCAAAACCAGTCAACCTTTGGAATTGTCCTCTTGTTAACTCCCATACAGCTGAAGTGTTACCACGAATCGCATCCATCACATTGTATCCCCTCTAGTACTTGTTTATGGCAGTTACCACACAATTCTTCCATTCTGTAAAAACAATACAATCACAACACACAGTTTAAAACAACAGCAAATTACTATATATCTATGCACTTATATAGGAAAACCCAAAACAAACTGGAGTTACAACAGTAACAAAGTGTGACGGTTAATTCAATATGGCTGCTTTAGTGGCGTTTACTTATTAAGTCAAAATAACTATTGTATTATTAAGTAATTGATGACCTATAACACTCTTAATACTAGCTAATAAGATAATATAATACAGCTAAGTAATTAAAAATATATGTGTATATGATGAAAAACTCATTCACTGATGTAATATCCACCACCAGTTAGGGCTGCGAACCTTTTGACCAGCAAAAACAGGTTAGGTGGTTAACCTGAGAATGATTGCTGTCATCTAGATAAATCAGAAAATGTCAATTCAGATGAAACAGAATGGTTACAGATCTAAAGAACTGTAATCAGAGATTGGAGAAGGGAGGATTTGCAAAGTGTTAACGCTGTATTTCTTGACAGTGATCATACTAAATATAGAAGCTTGTCTCCAGTTCAGTGCTTTGAATTGTTTTGGAGTGATGAAATAATTAAGTTTCTCATACTGAATCAACAAAATATCCTTTGTTCAAGAACTGCCCAGATCCCAAAATAATATATGAAGAGATAAAAGGTAGTAGGAATTCTAATTCTCTTGGGCTATAATCCTCTACATAGCAGTAGATGTTCCTGGAATTCGGGGTGGGACATGAGAAATGAAAAGATGATGAGAGACAGATAGGAAACAATTATGAGATTCATTCACTCGTGTGATAACACACAGATCAATGTAAATCATAAAATGTGGAAACTTCATCCATTAATAGATATGCTAAAAAATGAGTTTTCTATGCATTTTCAGCCAGAGCAAGATTGGATTATGATAAGAGCTTGATAAAGTATTTTGGCAGGTATGGATGTAAACAATTTCTGAAAGGTAAACCCATTAGATTTGGATACAAAGTGTGGTGCCTAAACATAAACTTGGGTTATTTAGTGGATTTTCAAATATAGCAAGGAGCTGATCCATAAAGGAAAAGTTTGAGACAGAATTTGGAAAATGTGCCACACTTCTAGTCAAATGATCGACTCACTTTGTAAAAAAAAACTAAAAATCTGCCCTACAGGCTTTATTTTGTCAACCTGTTTACATCACAAACATTGTTGGTTCACCTAAAGGAATAAGGTTATGGTGCAACTGGGACTAGTTGTGAGAATCGCCTGCCTAAAGAATGTCAGCATATATCCTCTTAAGACAATGTTCAAAAGGAATAAGAGAGGAGATTTGGATTACAAGAGCAGCAAGGAAAGTGGAATGATCATTACCAGATGGCTAGATAATTGTGCAGTAACAATTGCTTTGACCAACCATGGCATCAATCCAGTCAGCTCTGTGGGCCGATAACTCCAGACAAGAGAAGAAAAGAATCCTTGTATCCTGACCATATGTTATGGGGGGAACTGACCGAATGGATGAAAATATAGCACTATATAGGGTGAGTATTAGAAGAAAGAATGGTGGCCAATTTTTACGTGGCAAATGGATGTGTTTGTGCATAATGGGTGGCTTCTTTACAGGAAGGTGGGTATGAATATGTCACAGTTGCAGTTTCAGCACTACATATTGAAATTTTATTTGATTTTCAATGCAAAAATCCCTAGAGGTCCTGGTCGCCCTGTAGGTAATTCATTTCAAGGTAAAGTGATGCATGACATCAGATATGATGAGAAAAATTGCTTGGCACCACACAATAAAGAAGATGCTGTGCTGCAGAAAACTGCAGAGGAACTCCAAGAACAATGTACTGCAAATGTGATATTGATTTGTGCATAGTGCATTTTGTACCATATCATAGAAAGTGAGTACTGATGCCTAAACATAATTATAAGCGACATACACTGCATTATTTTATTTTCTGTCATGTATTCCACTTAAAATGTATGTTCTGCCTAGTGTGACATATATGTTACATCCTCCTTTGTTTAAATTATTAATTATTTTTTGTTTTGCTTGGTTTAGGATGTTTCTTTGATGACAATAAACACATAAATATCTAATTTGTAAAATTCAGAAGTGAAAATTAATTCAGGCAGAAATGGGTTAAGCTACTTGTGTAATGAGTCTTTGAAAAATAATACTCCCTGACAGAATACAAGATTAAATTGTTAAAACTTTGTAGAAAAAGCGAAAGAAGTATGAATTATCCAACCACAGACTAATGTGTCTTCTATGAATATTCTGTAAAACATTTGAGTGAGTAATCTCCAACAGACATCAGCATTTTGAAGTAAATAACTTACGTTAAAGGAGCAGTTTGGCTTCAGAAAGAAAACTTAAAGAGAATATGCCACATATTCATGATAAATGAAACATTAATGGCTAAGAATAATAGAATGCATGTAGGAAGAATCTTCTGCAATCTGTCAAAGGCTTTAACTAAACACTGACATTCTTCTATTGTATGGCATAATAAATAACCTAGGGCTACTTGTGTCATATTTAAATATTAGGAAACAAAGGGTGGAAATACAAAATAATTATAAAGCACATAATTACTTCTCCTACTGGGAGACAATAAGTCCCAAAAGGTTTTCTACTTGGCCCTTTACTATTTCTCATCTATATAAATCGTTTATTTTTCCTAACTAAAGACAGGACCTGTGTAATCCTTTTTGAGAATACTAGTATATGTACTGTAAGCCCTATGAGTCACATAGTTAATTAAATGGTGTAGAGCAGTTCCATGAGTAACAGAATGACAGCTCTAACTTTTCTTGCAATTGAAATACAAACACAGTCTACTTGAATATAAAAATTAGAAAACTTCTTGCTGTGTTTCCAACAAAGTGAACAATTAGTTTTCATAACCTGTAAAATTTCTTTTCATAAATATAACAAGAATGACATTTGAAAAGGTCAAAGATAATAGATGACACAACTTGGACAAATACTTTGGTCTCATATACAATATGTTGGTAATTAAGGGGCATTTTTGCAAAAATCGATAATACAAAACTTTCCGAAACGAGTTAGATATTGCATCTGTATGTCTTTTAGCATCTGAATAATCAATTTATGAAGTCAGATTTAGCGAAACTCGATTCATGCCATAATTAAAGACAACCAAACATTCCAGGTTTTTTTAAAACTCGATAGATGCAGTCACTTAGTTAAAGCAAAACTCTGTACATGCTGGACTCCTTATTTGAAATATACAGAAGACCAAGCAAAATGGATGTTTGGATCAAATTCTTCATCTTTTCCGATACGCGGACATAGTTATAAGGCTCCAGATTGTGTTTTTGGAAGAATAGAGAAAGAATACAGAAGAATGGAAGACATCTGAAATCCAGTGGTTATTGCAAGATATTGAAGGATCGTGGGGCAGTGAAGATCATGAACAAGGACTGGAAAATATTGAACTTAAAGGCCAGTGCTTAAAAGGTGTTATGATTCCATTGCCTTTCAAGATGGCTCCGCAGCAAGTGATCACCTACCCGCCCCCCCCCAAAAAATCAACCACGCTAAAAAAGAATGACATTAAGAAAGTCATGCAGTGTTTCAAAATAACAAATGAGGCAAAGGACTTCTACACAAGTGTTCTAGCAGAGGTGTCCAATTAGACTTTTGTGATTATTATAGTTTTGTGCTAAAATAATTAATTTTGTTCACTTTTATTAGTGCTCTAATGAGACTCATATGAATAAAGACTGCATCTATCGAGTTTTGCAGAAGTCTTAGTTTTTTGGGAGTAAAATAGGACAGTATTTAAAAAGCGCACATATTTTTGTTTAACCTGCTTTCATTGCCTCAGAACAAAGGATGATTCGTGCCAAAACTTTTGTTATAAAGTATATGTTTGTGTGTTTAAAATAAAACTGCGATTCCTGTAAAATTTTGATTTCTGCATCTATTGACTTTTGCAAAAATGCTCCTCAATTCATAGAGCAAACTACAACAATGGTATAGAAGAAGAGGGTAAATGAACATGGTAGGTACTTGAAAGAAATATTTTACATTACTATTTAGACAGGGAAAAAAAACACACAGTTCAACATTTATCTTGTTATGGGAAATGTTAAACCTTCACTTTATAGCTTTTTAATGAGAAATTAAATTTCATAAATTTCTTTATGTAAGTCAGCCACCTAACCTACAAAATATGAATGCTTATCATTACTTCCTGTGCCAGCATAGGACATCAAGGCAAATCCCCTTGAGGTAAAGCAGAACGGTCTTCAAATCCATGTAACGAAGACAGCTTTTTGAACAGATTTTTGAGGTGATGATGAATAATATGATATGTGATAATTTAAGGTTTATTAAGTATTATAGCAGTAGATTGATAAGGACTGATGGCGATCAAGTGAGTAGTGGCATTCTTAGGGTGGTAAGTAATCATAATAAACTAAGAAATACAGCAACCAGCACTACTGGAAAAGGTAAATACAAATTTACAACATTGCATTACCCATCGGGAAATGTTAGCATGCATAGAGATTAAAGTATAGTAGAAGTATAACTGTGCATAAAAATAATGACAGGGTTGAGGTTAGGGTAAAATAATCAAAAAGCAGAGAAAGAGAACTACAATATCATGAACCGGAAGTGACATCATGCCACAGCGCTGAACAACGGTCAAAGCGCAAACAAGTTAGCTACCATAAACCATAGACATCAACGTGGTGGTGGAAGAAAGTCAGACCACTACAGACCTTAAGCGACCATAGCGCTGAACAGCAGACAAAGCACAGACATCAACACAGTGGTGGCCAGAAGAGCAACCTCTTAGAACCATTAATGGGCAGCCTATTTAGATGCGATCTGTGGGAACTAGCTAAACATAGCAAATCAGCTTGGGAGGAAGACACGGGGGGGGGGGGGGGGACAACGCCATAGATGAAATGCCATCAAAAGAAGATGAATTCAATCAACTACTAATCGCAGTCCTGTTGGAAATTAAAGAAACAAAGTGACACCTACAGAGAAGAAATGAAGTGAGACATAATAGACCTAAGAAACGAAGTAAAAAAATGTAGAAGAAAAAAGAGAAACTGAAAAGAACATGATTTATACAAAATAGACAACATGGAAAATAGAATAGAACTATGAATGGAGATGTGTCTCAGTAGCTAGCACAAAAAGAAGAGATGAGACAGAAAAAAGGGAGGAGGAATAACATAATCATAAAGAGTGCTGACATTGAAACAAGAAAAGACACCATAGAAGCAGAGGTGAAAGAAATTTTCAAAACAATAGAAGTGGTCACAGAGCATTATTTACAGAGCACGTTACATTGGAAAACAATGGAAAAGAAGATGGCTGGCTCTGGTTGAAATCAAAACATTCAAAGACAGATTAAAGCTAGTGAAAAACAAGCGCAAACTCTCAGGCCATGAATGTTTTATAGAGGATGACATGACAAAATAAGAGTGAGAAATCTAAGCAGCAATAAGGAAAAGGTCTAGAGAAGAAAGAGAGAGAGTTCACAAAGTAAAAGTAGGATACCAGAAACTGCAGATAAGTGGGAAAACTGGAAAGATTTTGAGTCGAGTTCAGCCCATAAGTCCCTGCCCCAATTCACCCAAAAAAAACCCAGCCCAACCCAGTAAGACCTGAAACAATCACAGCACTCATTCTGTCTCCTATAAAAATGCCAATCCCGACCCAACACAACCAACAAAACACTGTTAATGGCAATACTGAATGTAAGAACTTCAGCTGAAGAAGAAAGACTGGCAGAACTAGAAAAAGCACGAGATCATGCACAGATCGATATTCTAGGAATTAGTGAATTAAGGAGACAAGGAAATACTTTGGTGGAAACAAGAACCTGCATACTCTTTAGCTATACAGGAGCGACAAGTGCGCACAATGGAGCAGAATTCTTGCTCTCACCAAAAATAAAATAAAAATTAACGAATTATAATAGGAATCTTAGAAAAAATAGCAATAGCAAAAGTAAAATTTGATGACTCTTTGATGACCATCTT
Source organism: Deroplatys truncata (assembly GCA_030765065.1). Classification (NCBI taxonomy): domain Eukaryota; kingdom Metazoa; phylum Arthropoda; class Insecta; order Mantodea; family Mantidae; genus Deroplatys; species Deroplatys truncata. Next base: position 529,569,743 of record CM060990.1, on the reverse strand, counting down.
TCAGGTATATGCTCCAACATCTACCCACTCAGAGGGAGAAATAGACAGTTTTTATGAAAAACTAGACAGTTTCATGAACTTACGTAAGTCAAGATGGAGTTTTGTCATGGGCAATTTGAATAGCAAAATAGGCACAAGAAGAGATGCTAACAAAGTTAATATAATAGGGCAATATGATCTAGGAGAGAGAAATACCAGAGGTGACCGACTGATTCAGTTTGCATTAGGACAAAAACTAAAAATCATTAACACCCTCTTCAAGAAAGAATTCAAACAGAAATGGACCTGGAGATCACTGAATGGGGAAACAAAAACGAAATCAACTTTATACTCAGTGACTGCTTATACCTTGTTTGCGACATGGATGTCTTGCAGATGCTAAACGTTTGACAGTGACCAGAGAATAGTGTTTGCAACAATAGGTATAAACAAACAGCGCATCAGAAGCAAGAGATTTCAGCATAAACTCCCAAGAACTGCTTCGTTCCAACATGGAAAATTTAAAGAAACACTTGCTCAGCACATAGAGAAACTAAGAAAAACGAAACATTGAATGTTGTGATATGGTCCCTGTTCAAGCGCCTATTTGTGAGGCTCCTTCACTGTCACCATATGGCTGTGCTCCTCCCCTTACCCATTTTAGCGTGGTGACGTAACACCAGGGACAGCGTTTACATTTATTTGCCTAGATATGCCAGCCGTGATCCAGGCTTCTTACATAATTGAATTTCAATGTGATATCCCAAGACAGGATGGCCAGGAAAACTATTAAGTATATAATTGGAATTGATTTCAATTGTACTATATTGACCTCAACTTTAACAAAAGGACGGAAAAATGAACATATAATCACACCCTAACAGTGTGGTACGCTTCAGGTGGAAATATTAATTGTATACTTATCTGCCCCACCCTAGTTGGGGAACTCCCTACAATTCAAAACTCAATCACTATAGATGTTAAAGATTTATTAACTTTCCAATATAAATTCATACTTAATGCAAATTTTAACCACCTGAGGTGCAGCACTTTACAGTAAACTCTACTATTGTTAAAGCTATTCTAAAATTTTTAAGACATACCTGGCCAGGCTATTTACAGTCAGATCCAAAAAAAAAATAATAATAAAGAAATAAATACTCAATAAGAAGTAACACATATGCTGTAAACCCAAAATTTGCAGGACTGAACATCTGTAAACCAATATTGCACTAATAATTATTTTATATATATCTTTCTGACCTCTGGCTCTTGTGAAAAATATGAGTGCTTTTACATTACACATTGTTTCTTTTTCTTTGTCTCTCTTCTTTTTTTTTCTTTTTTTCTTTCTTTTTTAATGTACTTTAGTGTACTTAAGTGTTTGATTACTGTAGACTGGTGTGGTGCTATTTAATAATTGGGATCATCTTCCTACCTTATTGCTGCTGCTTTAGTTACTGTTCACCACCATAATAAAAAAATATACCGTAAAGCTTTACACAAACCATCACTTCCTTTCGCGTTGAATTTCCTTGAACTACCATTCACATAGCCGGAGCCAAAACTCCTGTATATATACAAAACAATGTAGGAAAGATGCCTTCCCTGTCATTCCACAGTAAGCTGGCCGGTAAACCAAACTTGATGAATGATTCAACTCTGGCAGAAAGCGCCAGAAACCCATCACAGCCAAAAAGTTCTCCGATGAAACATACTGCCTAGTGCGAAGAAACGTGGTGGCTTGCAATAACTCGCTTGGATTGGATTTCTCTCCAAACACCCACACTGGCCCATTTGAATCTCGTCGAAACACAGTCCCTTAAAATCGGCTGTACTGCATTGTAAACCCTTAGGCGTACTCAATGTATTTTCCCCTCTGGAAATACTTCACCACTATTCATGCAGCTTTGACTCACTGCCCAACTTCTTGTTGCATAACTCTGACTTCCTGACTGCCTTAATTAAGCATGGGTTACTTACTGCCCTCCTTACTACGTGACTTGCCAATGACTCACCACAATACCTCTCTCCCCTCCCCTCAGTCCACGGTGTCGATAACAGCACCCGATTGGAATCTCAGGTGTACCAATTTAACAATGATCATTACTTATGCCATCACTACCCCCATCATGGCTGCAAGCGAGTGCTGTACGAAGAAAATTTTTCTTATCATTTCTCGTTACAGTATCCCCCTTTAAGAGAAGATTTTCTTCAATGAAGGCAAATGAGTGATATGTCTTAAGTTTAGAGGAACGCCACAATCCAACATCCCTTCTTTGCTCATCTTCTATGTCATCCTCCATGGACTAGTGGTACCGTGCTAGCCTCTAGTTCCCAAGGTGGCAGGTTCAAACCCGGCGGAGGGTGATGGATTTTTTTCGGGTGTAAAAATCCTTAGCACAGCTTCCTTCGGAAGGGAAGTAAAGCCGGTGGTCCCGTGTCGTAGATTTACGGCACGTAAAAGAACCTCAAGCCTGATAAAGAGGCCTCTGAGCAAAATATCCGGTCTTTCACACCCAATTTAGAATGGGACGCTAAGAACCATAGTAGTTAAAGAGCGTCCATAAATAAACTTCTAACCTACACACTCCTGCAGGACTTACTGAGTTAAGCCTATAAGGTCCTACATACTTTGGCATCAACTTAGCACATACTCCACTCATGCGTGATGACGGTTGAATGTTTTGATGTACTAAATTACCCACCTGGAAACCTGGTTGTTTCCTACTTAAGTTATACTTATTGCGTTGGGTCTCATTTGCCTTGTTCCAGTTGAATCCCACTAAAGAAAGATCTCTTTTAACCTTTTCATCCTCGTGGTCCATTCTTTCATAGCTTCACTGTTAGGTGGTTTGAGGTTTCTCTCTTCTTTTGCTAACACCCTATATGTTGAACTGAGTGGATAAATTTCTCTGCCATAGTTTAAAAAAAGCGAGAGAGAAATGAGTTGAATCCTGCCAAACTGAGTTATGGGCAGACTGCACTTCTTCAATATATTCATCCCACAACTTATGAGATTCCTTCAGATAAGCAACTATTATCTGTTTTACTTTCCTATTTGACCTTTCCACTGGGTTAACCTGGGAGTGATAAAACGTAGTATGTTGATGCTGTATACCACGTGCTTTTCTAAAGCTTGTATATGGGCACTAACTAAATTGGACTCATTATCTGACATTATCCTTTTTGGAGCTCCATACCCATTTAAGGACACTTGGTATAGATCACAGGGTATTGTTACGCTTTTTCACAATTGAAAGCAAGCCAATTTTCTCTAGAATTACACCATCCAGGACAAAGGCAGTTACTGCTTATTAAAAGTTTTCTGAGTATATTGGTATCAAGATGTTTTAGCTAGCTTTAAATATTTTAATAATAAAAATATTTAAATATCATAAAATAACTTCTAAAACAATTATTTTAATTTGTAGATAAAGTTTTCTATGAAAATAAAGATCAGAGCTCCATCAATTTTTTATTATGAGTTTATATCTAAGTAGCCTAAGATAGCCCATTAACTATTTGTCCATTTGAGCAACTAATATAATTTTTTAAAATAGTCACAAGAAAATTTTTGGTGTAAATTTTTTTTATATTTATAATTTTTTTCATGGAAACCATGTAAGTTAGGATCAAAATCTTTAACCTACTAAATGCAGCTAAACATTTTGTACAACTGAAAAAAATTGCAAACTTCTAACTTCTGAAATAGGATTTGAGAAAGGTATACCTGAAGTTTAAAAAATAAAACTTATGGTAAATGGCAAAAAACAAGGTGAGCACATTGTTGCATACCAATATACTAGAACATCTCTGGACCATACAGGCCTTTTAAAGTTCCACATAAAAACGATTACATAGGTATGTTCCTAATATCATTTATAACTGATTACAACAAAAAACAAAAAATTAACTGTTTGAACCCAAGTGTCCTTAATATAGTATTCCTAAATTTTTCTACTATCACTTCCAAATTTGTGCTACATAAGGGAACTAATTCCACCCATCTAGAAAACACGTCTTGCAAGACCAGCAGATGAGTATGCCCCTTTTTACTTCTTGGGTATGTACCCATTAAGTCTAAACTGACACATTCCCAAGGTTGCAACACAAATGGAGGGTGCATCACTTCCCGAGGAGGACCATTATCAGACTTTACCCTCTGACATGTAAAACATCTTTTAACATAATGCACTGCATCACTGTACATATTGGCCAGTGATATTGCCTGCTTAGTCTCCAATATGTTTTAGTGATCCCCAAATGCCTGCTTGCGATGGATTATGACTTTTGGCAATAATTCCACTCCTTTGAGGTGTCAGCAGACTAACTCCATTTGTCTCCCTGATTCTCCAGATCCCCTTTATCTAATAGCTCACAATAATAATAAAGTTATCCGTTCCTTATTTGCCAATCAGGAAACTCTAAAGGATGTTGAGAGATCTGCCTTCTTTTAAAATTATACCATTCATATAGGAAACCTCTTGTATCAGCCCTACCTTCTACTACTGCATTCACTTCCAAGCTATGGGATAAAGCATCTGTCACTACATTATCTTTACCCTTATGGTATTCAATCTTAAAGTCATACTCTTTATGACTCTCTTTATGAGATGTAATGCCCAATGATGTCTGCCACTGGAATTCTTTAACTGATACAACCACAGTAAATGGGTAACTTCCAAATACATACAATAGTGATTGATTGCCCATACTACCACCAAACACTCCAGTTCTGTGGCTGAATAATTTCGCTTGGCAGCATTTAAGCTACGAGAGCTATAAGCATGTCCATTGTAAGCGTGCGACAATACGGCTCCCAGTCCATTCAATTTTACTAGCATCCACAGTAAGAATAAATGGAATGGAAAAATTTGACCTAACTAATACAGGAGTGAGATAAGCTGTAATTTCAATCTTTCAAATGCTAATTGTTGCTCATCTCCCCAGTTCTACCTACAATTTTTCCTAAGTAGCTCTGTGAAAGTAACGTTAGGGATCGGTAATTGGGTGTAAACCTCCGATACCATCCTGCCATACCTAAGAATTTGCTAAGTTGTGTAACATTCTTAGGAGTAGGAAATCCCCTCACAGGTGCCATTTTTCTGGATCTGCCATTAGACCTTTGGCATTTACTAAATAACCCAAATATTTAATTTGTGGGCAGCAAAACTCACATTTCTCTCAATTAAACCACATACTAGCATACTTAAGCCGACTAAACACCTCCTCCAGAATTTGAAGGGGGTATTAAAGTCTGAGGTAAATACTAATATATCATCCAAGTATGCTACAACCTTAGAAGCCAAATTCAAACCAAGCAATTTATCCACTAACCTCTGAAAGGTAGAAGGAGTTTCGGTCAACCCTAATGGCATAATGGTGAACCTAAATAATTCCCTGCCCTACACCATAAAGGAAGCAGCATCCTTACTATGCTCATTAGCCAAAGGGACTTGTAAAAGTGCTCTTTAAGTCAATCTTCGACATGAACTTGGCATTATGCAAATTATCCAACAACTCCATTAAATTCACATGGGATAGCTATCCTTTTTAAAATCTCATTAATCTTCCTATAATCCACACAGAATTTGTAAGAGTTATCAGGCTTGCGTACATTACTACTGGCAAAGCCCATTCAGCTCCATTTTCCTGCAACTTAACAAGTCGTCCAGCTCTTTATGCATTGCCTCCAATACCCTCGATGAATATTGGTATGCCATCTGATCAGTAGGTTTATTACATGTAAGCTCTATCTGATGAGTAATGCAGTTAGTTATTCCAGAGTTCCCCTCTAAAGCCTTCATACCATCCTCAACTATTTGGTTCAACGTCCCTCTTTCCTCCTTTGTGAGACTATCACTTAACTACCATTGGTAATTCTGCTATAAACTTGATTTTTACTATGACTTATTTCCTCCAATTTAATTTTCCTCTGGGGATCTTCCTGAAACCAGAAGTTAGAAATCCCAGTTCTTAAAAGTATTTAATCCCATAAGTAAATGGGTATTCGAGTGTGGCATACTATAAACCAACAATTTCTTTTTTTCTTTTTATTTTTATCTGCTACGTGAACTTTCACTTGGCAAGCTTTTTCAATCGAAATGGCACTACTGTTGGCCACCATGCTATAAACGGAAGTATAGGGACTTCAATCATTGCCAGTTCTTTAATAACTCTAATATCACCACACTCATTTATGATTTACTAGATCCTGTATCTACTAATGCAGCAATACTTCTTTTGGAGTTCTAAGTTGCATCATGCAACGGTAAATACCACAGACTTAAAATTCCCTCTCAGATAACATATAACTTTCTTAATAACGTTACATGAATTATCAATTTCATTATTCGCGATCGCGCTGCCATTTAACATCACATTTTTTAAACTCCCACTACTGTAGACTTGTTGCCTTACCAGGGTTTAAGCTAGAAAATAAAACAATGTAAAAAAAAGCACAAATCAAAATTTACATTTGTGTAAAGTATGATAAGTTTGTGCAAAATTCTGCTAGAAGAAAATTTTATAAACTATACTATTAATGAGGATTTTAAAGGTGAAATATGTGTATATTGAATGAAAGCCAACAGTAATCTGCTAAATGAAATTTTATTATTTTTTAAGTTAACTTTTACACATATAGATTCACACATTCCATATCATAACTACAGTAAACTGTCAGTATTGATTTGCATATTTTGCATTATATTATATCACGTTAGAATACGTTGGTTTTTATGCATAATCCACACACTGAATGCCTTTTCAGAAATCAGTCATTGCGAGATGGCACTTCACTATAATCGGAAGTTTGCTAACTCTTTCTACAGAAAGGCGATTTCTGACTTTTGTTTTTATATTGTTCACGCAACTAAATCCCAGCTCACAGTCAACTGTGTGCAGGGGAATAGTAGTGGCATATTCTACAATTAAATCTTTAAGAGGGAATTGTTCACTCATCTTATTAACATAAATAAACTCTCCCAGCTCTTTGAAATTCATTCTATTGAATCTACTGTTCAACACCTTTTTAAGCAATGCACATTCCAATAACAGATCATTTAAATTCATAGATGTGGCAGAATTAATTAGTACATATATTTCTGTGATTTCCTTATTCCCATACTCGTCATTATATCTGTAGTTTTTAGGATACAGTCTTTTAAATACTCCAATCTTATCTAAATCCCCTAGTATCATTTAAATTCATAAGCAAATTATCTAAGAATTTGCAAATCGTGAGCAACACTTCTATGCTGCAGTGAATCTTGTATTATGCTTCCACGAAACTCGAACTCACCTTCTTGAAATTCTGGAGGTACTTAATCAAGAAAAGAACTGTACTTTGGACCAGGTTTCAGTTTAAGGTCCTCTAGCCCTTGTATGCATGAGTTCATGCAAATTTGCATGTACTCTGTATCTACATTGACTTCTGAAAAGTCAAACACAAGTTGTTAACAAGAAACATGTCATCTTTCATAAAAGACAATAGTGGCAAAAATCTTAGGCACTACATTTTTAGTAAACCAGCAGCTACTGGTCTTTTATCTTTTTACAGCACAGATACCAAAGAATTCCAATTTACATATTGTGAATTTGCCGCCTCTCCCAATAAGAGCCAGTAAATGAAAAATTTGTAACAAATTTTTTCCTTGGCTCATTAAGTATTTCTTGCATATCTTTTAATGCTTTGGAATTCTTTGGTGACTGTTCAAAGTAGCTATATATTCTGTTTAGAACATCTAAACTTTACAAGCTCTGAACAGTATTCTGCTGCTTGATTGACTGCTAGAGCTAACCGATGGGACATGCAATGCACAGATATTATATGGGGGTAATTGGTTTTAAAAAGTGTTGCCACCCCAGATCAAGCTCCTGTCATAACAGACGCACCATCAGTAGCAATTGAGGAGCACTTACTCTTATCGATGCCATGCCTATCCAAAATACCTACAACACATGAATATATATCTGTCGCAGTACATCCTGTTAGCAGACACAGTGGTAAGTAATGTTGTACATTTTCCCCTTTTGCACTATTTTCACATACATGATTATAGTTTCTGTTTGAGTAATGCCAATACACTTATCTATCATAATTGAATACGACGTGGCTGACTTTATTTTCGATAAAATATCATCAGTAATTATTTTCACACTGCATCCTCCATATCATAATACTATCATGACTTTCATAATTTGCATTGCCACTAAAAGTTAATTTGATCAAAGAAAGACATCCTAAGTCTATACATAGTGCTTTTAATATGGAAAACCTTTTTGTAGCAATATTTTTCTTCGTTATTGTGTAGATGATTTTCATAGTGGCTACTGCACTTTCCTCAGCATTTTTACAGGATGCAGCCAAGGCTTTGACAAAATTAGGTGCCTCTAACAACTCTCGAACTGAATTTTTATGGTCCGCCGAGATTTCATGCCTCCTTAATGTATCGGCTTTGATAACGTGATATCCTGAATGTAAAAGAAAAATAAGGTACATTTAGTGGTCACGGATTTACTTAGCTTACTAGCTTAGAACTAAAAGTAAGATGCTTGTAATGTATGGAATCGAAACTACTTATTTATGCGGGAATAATTTAGAACTGCATTAGCAAATTACTTAGGTCAACATTTATAATCGATATATTTGAACCGGGAGCATTTTTTTTTTTCAGAGAAACCTTATTTGAGTTAGATATAAAGAATGATTTTATAATTATCATTTGTGTTTCTGTCTATAATAAAACACTGTTTTAAACTGTTATGTCCTTGCATTTGTTGTGAATGTTAATACCATAGCTTGCCTGATGATGATGCCAAACAATTCTTTTGTTTTTTGTGTTCTTGCACAAACTACACATAAATAATGGAATTTCTCCAGAATACTGCACTTTGCACCACTTATATAACGCTTTCCACTTTTCTGCTAATTGTTTATTTGGTATGCCTATTTTAGTATCAGGTTTTGTTGCTTTTGTATGTTCATTTTTACTTTCACTAGGACTAGGACTTCGTTCCCTTTTCTTCTTTAAAACAAATTTATCCATCACTTCTTAAAAAGCACACACATACACAGTGTACATTTGACAAGAATGAGTGTACCATGCAGACCAAATTGGAAATGAGCTCCACTAGCTGGGTGGGAAAGTGGCATATGGTTTGTTTCTGTGGCAGATTGTCGCAGTTTTGCAAATGCTGTTTGAAAGTTTGTCGCATTCTTTGACCTCGAGTAGCAAAAATGTGACAAAAGTGACTGTAAGTTAAACCCTGCTCTTAACCTTACATTTACGAAAAGTCAGCTTCATCTCATTCGCTTCCCCACAACCATAACAATGTTTGCTTTTAGCTTTGCAACATTGTTTAGCTAAATGGGGTCCATTACAATTCCAATATTGAAACTGATGACATAATCCACTTAAACCTTCCCAGGGGGGGATGTCTCTTACTTCAAATTCTTTCCCCTTAGTTACTTTTTGGAATTCAAAATCCTATCGTGCATGGAATATACAGTCTGTAATTTAGACAGTTTAACATTTTCCCTAACTTTCATAGTAGCCGCTGCAGATTCCTTCATTAACTCAACAGCAACACATCACTGAATTACATATGTACTAAATCGTTACACTGAGGAATAACCCAAGGTGCCAGCTCATATTCAAATCCTTTCCTAGTCTCAGGATCTAAACCTTTTAATGCTAATTGAAGTTTCACGTAATCTAAAAAATCTGGTATTTTCATTCTCTCCCAAACAGTAAAATTATTTTCAAAATAGGAAAGGAATCTATTCAACTCTCTAAAAGAGCTATTCACCATTGGCGGAAATTTAATCACCCAGTTCAAATAGATAGAGGCCAAACCACGATTATATTATCTTTTCTTTAAACGTTCCAGAGCCAGTCAGTAATTCTCCAGAACTAGCTCAAAATCAGAAATAATTACAAGAACGTCGCCACTCAACAATCTTTACAAGTAATGAAATTTATCTCATTCAAATTCTCGTTCATATCCACCAACAATTCAAACAAAGTTATAAATTCAACAAATTCCTCTATTTTCCCAGAAAAACACGGCAATTTAATTTTAGGTAACAAACACTTAGCCAAACTTCCCTGAGAACTACCGATATTACTGGCTACACTAGCTACTGAGATTGGCTTAACAAGAGCCAAATAATTACTTCTAGCCTTATTCACTAATTCCTCAAAGGCTACATCCACTGAAACTAATTTAAATTCAGTATTTTCCTGCACAGCACAAAACATATCTTCTCTTGAATTTCTGGAAAATCCTGCTCAATTTGACTGAGCCATTCGTATTGAGGAGTAAACTCATTAATATTGCTCTCATTCAACAATAACGATTTGCTATAAATACTGTTTGCTTTACAGAACACTATCTCTCTCTTAGCCTTGAGATATTTAAATTTTTGATGCTGAGTAAGCCTCTCATAAGTAACCATCGTGGTAAAATATAATTGCACATATATTATATTAACCATACAACAAGCAAGCAAAATCTCAGTGCTGGTCATCCTGAAACTAATCACTCATATTTGATAATTTCACACTGAAATTCACTGTACCAATATAACCATGATTCTCATGACCTTAAATATCAACTTCTAAATTTATCACTTTCCATGAATAACACTCCCATAAGTTGTACATCAATGTGCACATCAAATCACTACAGAAGTTATATAAATTTGAAGTCCCTGTTCAGTGCTATTTTTGTGAGGCTCCTTCACCCTCACCATATGGCCGTGCTCCGCCCCTTACCCATTTTAGTGGGGTGACTTAACACCAGGGACAGCGTTACAGTTGCTTGCCTGGATATGCCAGCCATGATCCAGGTTTCTTACACAGTTGAATTTCATTATGATATCCCAACACAGGATGGGCAAGAAAACTATTAAGTATACAGTTGGAATTCAGATTCAGTTTTATTCACCATTTGCAAGAGTTTACAAGGCTTCGTCAGAACAAAATATAAAAACTGTTTATGTATACATTTTCAGTGCATTAATACAAATTGTTATATATCTATATATACTAATTGATTTCAGTTGTGCTATATTAACCTCAACTTTAACAAAAGAATAGAAAAAGTAACATATAATCACACCCTAACAGTACCCTGTGGTACTCTTCAGGTAGAAATATTAATTGTATACTTATCTGCCCCACCCTAGTTGGGGTACATCCTATAATTCAAAACTCAATCACTATAGATGTTAAAGATTTATTAACTTTCCAAGATAAATTCATGCCTAATGCAAATTTTAACTGCCCGAGGTGCAGCACTTCATAGTAAACTCTACTATTGTTAAAACTATTCTAAAATTTATAAGGTAGACCTGGCCAGGCTATTTACGTCACATATAAAAAAAATAACAATAAAAGAAATATTCAATAAGAAATAATACAAATGTCATAAATCAGAATTTGCAGGACTGAACCCTAAAACATCTGTAAACCAATATTTCACTAATATATTTGTATTTTTCTGACCTTTGACTCTTGTGAAAATATGAGTGCTTCTACATTACACATCATTACTTTTTCTTTCACTCTTTCTTAATGTACTTAAGTGTTTGATTACTGTAGACTGGCCTGCTGCTATTTAATAATTGGGATCATTTTCCTACCTTATTGCTGCTGCTGTAACTATTCACCACCATAGTAAAAAAAAATATCACAAAGCTTTACGCAAACCACCACTTCCTTTCGTGATGAATTTCCTTTAACTAGCATTCACATAGCCGGAGCCAAAACTCCCTCATATATACACAAACAAAGCAATACAGGAAAGATGTCTTCCCTGTCATTCCAGCAGTAAGCTGGCTGGTAAGGCAAACTTGACGAACCATTCAACTCTGGCAGAAAGCGCCAGAATCCCATCACAGCTGAAAAGTTCTCAGACGAAACGTGCTGTCTAGCATGATGCAATGTATCAGTTTGCAACAACTTGCTGGATTGGATTTCTCTCCAAACAGCCACACTGGACCCATTTGACTCTCGTCGAAACACAGCCCCTTAACATTGGCTGTACTGCATCGTAAACCCTTTGACGTACTCAATATATTTTCCCCACTGTGAAATACTTCACCACTGTGCATGCAGCTTTGAGCTCACTGCCCTACTTCTCATTGCATAACTCCGACTTCTCAAGTGCCTTAATCATGCATGGGTTACTTACTGTCCTCCTTACTACATGACTCACCAATGACTCACCACAATACCTCTCTCCCCTCCCCTCTGTCCATGGTGTCGATAACAACACCCGATTGGAACCTAAGGTTTACTACTTATGTCATCACTAACCCCATCATGGCTACAAGCAAGTGTTATACAAAGAAAATCTTTCTTACTTATCAAATGTTTATTACAATGTAAAAGGCACTAAAGATGTAGTTATACAGTCTACAATGAAAAACAAAGAAGAGAAAATAAAATCCAAGCTCAGTGATGAGGCATGGGAAATGATTGAGCTAAGAGCAGAAGTCAAAGCTACAAGATAACAATAATGCTTCCCGAGTACAATATGTAGAAATAAACAAGTTAACAAAAATAATGATAAGACATGATCCACTCAAACATAAAGAAGACATAGTAAAGCAAACTGTCATCAATGAAAATGAGACAACTAAGTAGCGGCAAACCTTGGATAAAATCATTAACATCAGCTAAGGCCAAACTAAAACATTCAGAACAGAAATAGTAAAAACAGCAACAGACAGCAATAGTAATCTTTACAGAATCTCAATATTCCAGTTTTCGACAAAACCACCTGAGCATGTTCCACCAGTTCCGCTGATAATAATAAGTAAATTGAGGAAAGCTATAAGAGACCTGAAGAATCAGAAATCATCAGGCAATAATGGAATCTTAAACAAATATCTAAAAGCTGGAGAAGATGAACTAGTAGAAGTATTGATAGACTGTTGTAACAAAATCTTCCTGACAGAACAAATTCCAGAATCATGGTGAACGACCAATATCATATTACAATATAAGAACAGATTAAAGGACTCTAATTATTGTCCAATCAGCTTAATGTAAACTTTGTGCAACCCTTTCTCAACTGTAATAACTAGGACAATAAATTGATGCTTGAATGAGAATCAACCTATTGAACAAGCAGGATTCTGTGCTGCCTTTTCAACTATAAATGATGTACAAACTGTATTCCAAGTCATGGAAAAAGCACAGGAATTTAACCTGGAACTATACTTGGCTTTCATAGATTTTACAAAAGCCTTCGACTCTAAGAGCATGTTTCAATCTTGATGGCCCTGCAAAATCAAGGATTAGAAGAAAAATAAATACATTAGAATACTTGTCAAGTTATATTCAAACATGAAAGCTAAGATCCAACTAGAGAAATAAGGCAGTAATTTTCAACTGGAAAGAGGAGTCGGACAAAGAGACCCTATATCTCCTAGTTTGTTTATAAGTCTGTTAGAAGTTATCTTTCGGAAAATAAGAATGGAGTGGGGAATCCAAATTGATGGGAAGAAACTCCAGGACTTAAGGTTTACAGATGACATCATCCTGTTTGCAACTTCCGCAGAAGAATTGAGACAAGGCATACAGGAACTATGCTAGCAGAGCAAGGAAGCAGGACTGGAGTTGAACCCCCATAAAACAAAACTAATGACAAATAGTACTGAAGAAATATCAAAGTGAACAACAAAGAACTACAGTACATCAATGAAAACACCTATCTTGGCCAAATAATGTCATTGTGATATGATATGATATCTTTATTGAGTGTTGAGCTAATACAATACATTTGGGCATGATCAGCGTCGAGCCCTGGCTCCTTTTGCCGATTGTACCCAAGCTTCCGCATTTACAAGTCATGTGTGTTGAGTTAGCTTCATATCACTAACGTTTCTCATTTAAATTCACTATACTGCTTACTGTTCTTCTCCCCTTCCCATCTCCTTCCCTTGCTTCCTCCGCCATCTGTAATACTCCACTATCAGCGGGAAATGGGAACTATTAGATGCAATTTAGAGAATGTTTATTTGTACCCCGTACTGATCATCCATAACAACACTTGCTCGTTCATACTAAGAAATGTACCTCTCCCTCCTAGCCCTCTCGTGTTTACTGTCCTTTATATCTAAATCATTCATTTCAGGATTTCATAAAATCTATCACTTGCTTAGCAATACCTTGTCTTTACTTTGCCTAATTTGTTCCCTTCCATACATTCTATAGTCACTCTCCCTCCCTATTCTATTTACTTCATTATTACTGCTTCTGTTTTCCCATACTTCTCACAGAGCCTGCACTATTTCTATATGTATGGCACACTTTCCTACTCCATAAATATATTTCTGTTGGCTCGCTTTGTTTCTGTCCAAAATCCGTAGACTCCCATTAGCTGTCAACACAATGCTTTCTTCTTCCACCAATTCGCCACTCTGAAACCACGCCTCTGCCCTGCCCGCAATCAAATCACGTGTCGATTGAACTCCCTCCCTCCTCGATGATGCCACTTTCCTAACTTTGCCAGCTGTTGTCCATACATCACTCTGATCTGACGTCACTGCCTCGGCTCCTAATCCCCTCTCTAACTCAGCCATCTTCTTCCCTCCAGCCCCACGTAGCAGTGACGTAACTTCCATTTTCCTTGTTTCGCCAGCTGATGCCCTTGCGTCACTTTGATCTGACGTTCTGACAGCATCTTGGCCACGCCTACTCTCTAACATCGTCATCTTCTTTCTGCCAGCCCCACGTGCCGGTGATGTAACTTCCATATATCGATCCTTATCCTCTGGTCTCCAATCGCTCTTTGGACTTCCTCTGCATTCCTTCTCTCTGGTCTCGGATGTATTTTGTTGAATCATATCCTGCTTCTGCGATCTGGTGTTCCTTGTGTCACTTTCGTATCCCATCACCATACGCCCATCGACCCATAATCGTAGATTCTTTATGAAGGCCCGTTTCCCTTCCATTCTTGCCAGCATCATTTGTTGTATTAAATCCTTCTTCAAAGCCCGTTGTTCCACCGATAGATCTCTATTTATAAAGATATTTGTTCCTTTTAATAACTTTGATTTCTTCAATACTTCATAGACAAACTGCACTGATGTAAATCTTGTAACTATCATTCTGGCTGCTCTTGATCTCCCCACTCTAAAAGCTTCTCTAATCTCCCAGCCCTGAAGCTTCAAACCAAGCTTTCCTTCTATAATCTCTCTGACCTCATCTACAGGCCATACTCCATTCCTTTCTTTCACTCCTGCTATAACCAAATTAAATCTTTGGTGTCTCTCTTCCAGCAGCTCAACTCTTCTTTTAACTTTCTATACCTCATTTCGTATAACTTGCATTTCATTTTTAATCTCTCCCTTAATATCTATTAGTTCCTTTTCCATTCCATTGAGTTTATTTCCTAATCTCTCATCCATATCTTTAATGTATGCAAACGTTTGTTCCACGACGTTTCGATCCCCATTTGGCCCAGGGTTAATTTCAACTCCACCAAGTACCAATAGTATACCTATTACACATGTGAGAAGAAACATGTTTACCATCTCTTCTACACCTTTGTTTGTTTTAAAATCCTTCCATTTTAATTTATTAAATGCTCCAATTCTTGCTCTGTGCACCTCAATACCAATTCCCATGGTTACTTAAGCCCTTCTTTCTTCCACTCCAGGAGCTTCCTCCTCACACATCCACTCTCTTCCACTGCTTGCTTAACACTCCATAATGTCATTCAGTAATGCTACCCACAAAGAAGTCTAAAGGCACATTTCAGCAGCATGGTCCAAATCCTGGGGTTTGAAATTTATTCTCACAAACAAGGCATATAGCTTTAAACTAGAAAGACATAATGGACAGCTGCATTCTACCTCTCCTACTGTATGGAGCTCAAAATTGGTCCTTAATAGGCAGAGAAATAAAAATGTTAGAAACATGTCAGTGGAAAATGTAGAGAAGGATTCTTGGCGTCAGTTTTCAGGATAGAATTTGCAATGAAGACCTGAGAACGATGACAGGCATCAAAGACATAAGAGCATCAGACATCTACATCAAATGGAAGTGGGTAGGCCATGTCATGAGGATGGGCTACACCAGATGGACAAATAAGACAACAGCTTGGGACCCAAGAACCAGGCACAGAAAAGTAGGACAACAGAAGAGAAGATGGGCAGATGACTAAAACTCCACTTTGGGACCAACTGGACTACAAAAGCTAAGGACCGACAGGAGTGGAAACTATTGGTAGATGCAGCATTGGAGGAATGAAGATCTTTCCTGTACTGGCTAAGCAGGATTGCCAGAACAGCCACTTTGCCAGCCAAGAGGGCTCCAGGGATTATATGGGCTAATTCTTAAGTATCATAGCATGTATATTTTTGATCTACCTAACTGAAACTATTTAAGTCCATCTTTTGTCCAAATAATCCTTATATACTGTCATTTTAAGGGCAGAAGTATAAAAGATCTTTATACCATGCAAGCTTCTTTCATGTGCAATGCTTGCAAAGTTCTCAGCATTACTAATAGTATGGTGGCCTGCTTTGCAGGCTGTCCACACTGCACACTTTATGGTTCCATCAATCCCATTGACATTTCCTTTACCATGTGAGGTGGAAAGAACTGTTCACACTCCATAGGATTGCTTGAAAAATGTCAAATTGGCAAATAAGAAACACTGTTTGAGTTTGACTGGTAGTGCTATGAACCACAAGAGTCACTGTTTCTGTGCATGGATTCACAAATATAACATGTTTCATAATTTTATGTAAACAGATATGTGCATAATACTACTAATAATAATCACTACTAATAATAGCACAAGAATATCTAGAATTTTCTGAATTCCAAACATAAGCTGTGAGGACATTGATCTGTATCTTGACCAATGTGTGCTCTGAACTTCATTTTGCACCTTGAAAGTGTAGTTTTCTGCAAAATGCACTCAATCATGTTACTGTCAGTTGTAATTTTCTTTATTTGCTCAAAGTTTTATTGCTGTTGTTTAATAAATGTCTACTGTAAAATTTGGGAATCAAACTAAAGAGAACACTGAGACAATATCCGAGCATTCCATGAATTTCATTCAATGTCACACGTTGGTTCATAAGTCTCCCATTGCTCCCACTTAATCTTCTATTTCAACAGTTCTTCACTGAAGCAAAATTTATTCTTCAGATAAAATTTGCACTCTCTTCCCATTCTGACTTCATACAGTCTTCTTTCTCCTGATCACAGACTATGGAACTAATGAAATTACAAAACATTACACTGACTTATGGAACAGCCTCATTAATCATTCTTAAAAGCAGTTTCACTTTTTCATGATAATGGTACAAGCATACATTGTGTGGTGTTTCCTGTATTGTAAATTGTGTTCACAAAGCATCAGACTTTACCAATTTTAGTGGCATGTCTGGAAACTCCTGCTGGTATATAGCATGAGCTTCTTTTAATGCCATATTCATTTACCTCTTCTGGATTTATGTTTTACGCCTGTTTTATCTCTTAGTAGTTATAAAATCCTTGATCCCAGGATCTTGCCATGAAATTTCATCTCAGACATAGAATGCAGCAACAGCAGCTTGTTCTGTGCCTGGATTTAAAAACTGAATTTGTTTTTTCTCCGGCAAAAGCAAGTTCTGTAACAACCTTTTTGCATTTTCTTGGGCTTCTAGGTAAATGAGTGGCAACATGTTTTACAGCATTATTTAACATACAAGGTGATTTATAGATGTTGTGATCATGAATATTGTTTTCAGCTTCTTTTTCTGCATTTTTTCTGATTAATTTTCTCTTTTTCCCTTTCCACCTTTGATTGGGTAAGAATCAAATTTTGGCATTTCAGTTTCTTCCTTTCCCTATGTTTTTTCTTATGTAATTGGCTAAGACTTTTTCCTTAAGTTGCTACCAGTATTGCCTCATCTTCTCAGCTGCTGTGAGGGGCATGGTATACCCTAAGTAGATAAACATCTAATTTCTAATGATGAAAATTAACATAGGTTATAAGAAAAACCAATGAAAATAGTTTCCTCCTTGTTTCATAATATGTATTATATCTCGTTTCACTTTTATTTATTAAAAAGAAATATGTACTGACATACTTTCTAGTTAACTCTCCTCAGACAGTATCCCTAATTGGTTAAATTACCTTTGCCTGGGATTTGCAGACCAATTCTGATGTTTCCCTTCTTTTCTTTGTTACACCTTCACTCCAAAATGTTACTAACATAGCTAAATTAAATTTAGCTGACTAAATAACATGCTGCATGGCTTGTATTTCATAATCTTAGGCATTATTAAAAAGGCTTTGCAGGAATGTCATTCTGTTACCAACATAAAAGAGTGGTTTAAAGCAGATTTAAAAATGGACACTATTGGTATATTACTCCATACATTACACTTTATTTGCATGCTTGTTTTTAGTTTTAAAAAAAAGCTATTGACTACACAGAAAAATTAAGCTTTTTTTTGGGAAGGAGTAATGGAATGACATAATACAGTCAAGAAGTTAACAGCCTGCTTACAATATGAAAAATGTAAAAGAAAATGCTGAAAGCTAACCGTATTATTGAGTTCAGTTATGTGCCTATTTTCTGATAGGCATTTAGTGTTTATATGCTTGTAACATTATTAATTTTGAGGTTTGAAATAATGTCTACAGTTGAACCATAATTGGTTGTTTTCAGAGTGAGCGGGTAATAATAAAAAGAAAAGATGGTATGTGGGAAAATGATGGATATGGGAAGTGCACAAATCATATATAAAAGCACTCAACCAAATTACGAAGTGATATGGATGAGTGCTGACTAGAATGAAATAATTCCTTCATAAACAAGGTAACAGTGTATGGTTGATGCAAGCAATGCACATGTCGGCAGAGGGAGGTGCCTTAGAACTGGATTCTGTATGGAATCTGATAACACAACAATGCAGACAATGAGCGAGTCAATTCCTAAGCTGTAATGTAGTGTTATTAAGATGGAATATGCAAAATCATTAATTACTAAACTCTGTGAGGTTTAACTTGGCAGTTTTCTACTGTCTTTGTCTCACACAGAGTGCTGTCCTTGTCTAGCAGAGCGGGTGGAACAGCAACCACTTCTTTCTTTCATTAGGAAGTCATGCGCAGCTGTGAGCGATTGTTATTTTGTGTTTTCCTGTAGTTAGAGCATTGTGAAATGTTCAAAACAATCAGAATGACCTACTGGCTGTGAAGTCAGATCAGCGATTCATTTTTTGAATGCGAGAAATGTTACACCAGCAAACATTCGTCGCCAATTGTGTGAGGTTTATGGGAAAACAATAATGAGTGATGGGATGGTGAGGAAGTGGGTTAGTTTAACGAAGGTTGTGAAAATGTGCAAGATGAACATGCAGTGACCGACTGTCTGTGATCTCAGATGATTTAGTGCAAGCTGTGGAATAAAACCAAGTGATTTTCATCTGAAGAAATTTCTTGTTGGAAAATATTTCAACAATGATGATGTGAAATGAGAAGTGCTGTTTTGGCTTTCATCACAAGCGGCATCATTCTTTGACATAGGCCTACAAAAACTGGTTTCCCGTTACGAAAAAGTGCCTGAATAACAGCTGTGACTATGTGGAGAAATAGTGTAAGGTAATGAATGGTAATAAAGTATTTGGAAAATAATGTTCTGTAATTTTTAAAAAACATTATCGGTACTTTAAAAACATGCCTCGTATATTTTGCTTTAAATCCTAAACTTCTAACACACAATACTAAGAGTCAACGGGTTAAGAAAATGAGCACTATAGTTTAGAAAACACAACAGAAAACAAACACGATACAATGTGAATAACAGTTCTGCATCACTAAAAATGAAGCTCAGTTATTGCTAAACAATGGCTAACCATGTTCATTGTTGATTAAAGGTAGGTAATTTTGACATAATTTGTTAAACACATTTAAGGCAGTTGTCTTCTCTCCACTTTCTGCTGTTTATGTTTCTCCACAGTGGCAGAAGATTCTCAACCATAATAATCTCGAAAGTAATATTTTCTTAACACGTGCACTGCATGGCAAAGGAGTACCCTGACAGCTTATCCAGAAACCAGAAACAAACTACAGTGCCTGCGCATAGCCCAAACTCTCTCTATAGATGTTTACTTAGTTACAGGTGAATCTCAGTGAACACATTTTGTTAAAAATTGAACTGTTCTACAAAATGGGTTTTTAAAATTTCTCTGCACAAGAATAACTACAAAATGTTATAATCTGAATTGGACTGTTCTATGTAGAGGAAGAGATGACATCTAAGCGGGAAAAGTTTTAATTTGCCCACCAGCTAATGAGGAACTTCCTCGTCATGTGGTATTGTTTACTTTGAACTTAAAACGAAACCACTTTACAGGTGATGTTTTTGCTAGAACAACAATGTTCAGTGGATCTGAGGGACTCATAATGTGTGGTCAGGATGCAGATTTGGTAGAATTTCTTCCAGTTTCATTTTCCCAGTTTGTAACTAGAGAGAGCTCTAGCAGCTGTTTCATGCACAGCTGCCTTGAGTAATTTCTACAGTAAGGAGTCCTGCCTGCGAATGAGTAAGAGAAAGTTAAAACTTGAACAAGCCTTCTTCCCATTCCTGAGACCCAGGAAGGTTTCCTGTTAATTGTGAATGCTCACGTTATAATACATGTATTTTAACTTTGTCATTTTTGGTTCTGATTACTGTTCTAAAATATTGTGAACCAGCCTTTACTTCATAGAAAGAATGGAAAGATGCAGATGGTCGCCCAAAGGTTGTGGAGGTCAATGGCTCAACAGAAGATTAGTTGAATGAAATTCAGTTGAAACTTCCACTTTTTTAAGTTCATTATTTTGTAAAGAATGTCCAAATAAACTATTTCAACCAAAAAAAAGAGCCAAAAGTTAAAAAAAAAATGAAGTAATTTTGCAGGTAGACTTTGTAGAAGATTTTTCAACTCAATATTAGGATGAAATACAATCAGGCCATTGGTTACATGGACAACATATTATATGTTTGGCTTAACAATGGGATGAAAGAAATTAATGCAGCAATAATAATTGATAATATAATTACGATAAATGTTCAGTATGGATGTTCATGAATGAAATATTCAGAAATTTGGTCCTTTTGAAAACATACTTATTTATCTTGCCATCAATTTGCTGGGCAGATTTTAAACAAATAGAGTGGAATTTCTTTGCCACCTTGACATTGCAAGGGAGTTGTTTATTGAAATTGTTGGTCTTGTGAAGAGGGTGGTGTAGCAGTATGTCCAAACCAAAAGATCAGCTGTTACTAATGCTAGAGTTTTATGAATGTGCCTTGATGAAAATTAATGGAATCCAAATGCTGTATGTGTCAACTGAAGTAGTTTCATGTGCCAGAAAGTATGTTGAAGAAAAATAGAAATCGTATCTTGACATTTTGGGTTTGTAGGCTAAGCATTATTTCAAGATTGTTGACAACTGCAGCTTATAGTTGGGCACTCCCCAAGCTCGGGTCTGAATCCTTTGTTTGAATTTCATGTGAAAGATAAGAAACTCAACATTATAATATACTGAGGTTCAAGTGATGACAGTGCAGTGCCTCAGCATGAAATACCAGCAATTGCTGAAACAAGGGAAATACAGGGTGATTCAGAAATAATGCCCTTTTTAGTTGGCTATTGTGACTGTGGGTGTGTGCGCAGGTAGTCGGTGACATACGAGCAGCATTGCAAGGAAGTGGAGATTCAGTTACGATGGAGAAGTGGAGTGTTCAAGATGGTGTTCGCGTGGTAGAGCTTCACATTGAAACTAAGTCAATAGTAGCGACCCAACAAGCTTTCCACAGATTAATCCATCGCAGAAACGTCCCGGATAACTATACTATATGGTGTTGGATAGCTAAGTGGCATGACGATGGGTCAGTGCATGATAGCAAGCCGCTTGGACGACCCCAAAATGTGAGGACATGGGAAAACATCGACTGTGTATGGTCATCCGTTCAAACAAGTCCAGGGCGATCACTCTGCTGCAGATCACAGGCACTAAACTTGAGCTACGGCAGTGTAAAGGGCATTTTACACCTAGATTTGTATGCATGACCCTACAAGAATCAGGTAGTACAATGCTTAAGGCCCACTGACAAGGTTGCACGTGTTCGTTTTTGTAACATGTTTCTGGAAATGTGGGCGGCTGATCCAGGAATTGTTGACAACTTGATGATGACTGATGAGGCACACTTCTTATTGTCAGGGTAAGTTAACAAGCAAAACTGCCCTTTTTTGGGCATTGAGAACCCACAGTAATTCCATGAACAAGTGCTACACAGCCCAAAATTAACAGTGTGGTATGGAGTCACTATATCTGGGATCGCCGTTTCATATTTCTTTCAGGATGACAATGGTGCAACATGTACTGTGAATTCCAAGCAATATGTGTCCATGATTCGGAGTTTTGTCATCCCTGCTCTACAACAACAGCATCCCTAACCAATCCCTGTCCCTGGTATCAACAGGATGGTGCAACTACACACACTGCCTGTCTGTCAATGGAAGGACTGCTTGAACGGTTTCTTGGACATCTCATCTCCCAATTTGGTAATGTGGCCTGGCTGGCTTGTTCACCAGATCTGATGGCTCCTGATAGCTTCCTCTGGGGGTATCTTAAGTCCAGAGTGTTTGAAAATCGCCCTGTAAACCTCCAGGCATTGGATGCCAACATTGTAGAGAAGTTGCCAATATTCCTGTTGCTGTACTGGAGATTGCATACAGCTTCATAGCTCGTGTACATGAGTGCTCCAACAAAGGTGATGCTCATCTGTGTGATGTGATCTTGAAGAAGTGATTGTTATATACCACATGAAACTCCAAAGACTCACTAACACACCTGCATTTGTAAATCATGAAGATCTGTGTTAATAAAGTGTTTGTAAACAGTTGAAAAGGAGCATTATTTCTGAATCACCCATCATTCGGTATGTATTGGTTGAATTTAAGGGGGCAGGTAGAAAGAAACGTGTGCTGTGTAGGTATGTTTGTGTTTGCCAAGGAGAATTAAAAAATGATGGAGAACTGTGCTTCAAAAGGATTGCAAAGGCTTTTAAATCAGATGAATATGGCACATCATTGTCACATTTGAACAAATTGTAGGCCTATTTGCTGAACCAGAAATTAAAATGATTGGAAACATGCTGCTTTATGAGTTTCCCACTGTCACATCCGTAATGGAAATAAAATTTCTTTAAAATTTAAAAAAAGTGAGGTTTTGTATTTGCTTTTTATGAATACTGTTGAATCATTACCTAAAAATAATAAAATTGTGTTTTGATACATCAGTTCACAGACTTATCAAGTAATTTTCTAGGGGTTTCAGTTCAAGGCTTTTCAGGTAATATTCCAGGGCAGGGGTTGCCAAACATTTCATAATGGGGCCATGTTAACTATCAGAGAATGAATGGGCGAAGACACATAAGTTTAAGGGAGTAACAATAAACTCACAGGTTGGATTACTTTTTAAACACATTGTTTTATTAAACTAAAATCTACACTTGCATATTAATAACTGCTGTGATTAAATAATTATCAGTCTTTCATTCATAATCTCGGACATTGTAATTCATAGGCAATACTAACACCTGTTAAATGAAGTATTTTTACATGAGTAGCAGTTCATATGAAATGAGAAAAATGAAATTATCTTTTCTGTGCTATAATTGCAGACATTTGTGGTTCTAATTTTGTGCTGCTTATTAAAATGGACTGTAAATGTTCATCTGTTATAGCAGACCTATATTTTGATTTAACATATTTCATTTTTGAAAATGTCCTCACAGATACATCTTGATGCAAACACTGATATTAGTCCTTGTGCAAATTCTTCCAGATGAATAAATGTGTCACTCTGCAAATAGTCGTAAAAATCAACCAAATTAACTTGTATTTGTCCTTCATTATGTCATTACCAGAGACTGGAAGTTTAGGCATTATAGATAACTAAAATAGGCAGGCAGAAAGGCATTATAAATAGCTAAAATAGGCAGGCAGAAAGGCATTATAAATAGCTAAAATAGGCAATAAAAGGCAATATAGAAAAATCTTACATTATGTCTATTTATTTACTAGATTGCACTATTCAGGCAATGACACAATTCAGCATATTTATGTTAACCTTATGTTATTTATTTATTTATTTTATTGCTGTACAATACAGTGGCTGAGCACAAAAGTACAATGTCAAGATTCATACACACTCACACATAAGAATCCACACATTCACACTGACATATAGACATTCATTCACTATTTACAAATTCATTTATGCTATAATATGTTTTTTCTATTTAAAGCTTTTTAACAACACATTGAATTTATCATTTGTACACAGTGTTATGTTCTCAGATAGTTTATTGTAAAATTTTATTCCCTTATAACTAGGCAACCTTTCAAAAAGCCGTAGTCGATGGCTGGGAATCGCTAAGTCATCTTTATGTCTTGTGTTATAGTTGTGCCTATCAGAATTAGTTTCAGGAAGAGAGTTGAATTTTCTTAAGTGTAGTAGTATAGTCTGATAGATATATAAACTGGGTAGGGTTAGAATTTTCAACTGTTTAAATATTTCATGGCAGGATTCATTGTATTTGAGATTACCAAGAAGTCTGATCGCTATTTTTTGTAGTATAAATATTTTATTAAAATTTGTAGCTGTGGTATTTCCCCATAGTTCTATCCCGTATGACAGTTGTGAATGGATTAAAGAGTAATATATCATTTTGGCCGTGATTATCGGTACATATTTAATTAAGTGTTTAAGGGTAAATAAATTTTTGCTAATGTTGTTACCTAGCTTGTCGATATTATTTGTAAACATAAAAGGTTTGTCTAGTGTGACACCCAGCAATTTTGCACTTTCTACTATATTAAGTGGGTTGTTAACAATGTTCAGTGTTATTTGTAAATTTGTGCTTTTGGTTCCAAATGGCATTAGTTCACTTTTGCTTGGATTCACAAACAGATTCAAATCATTGAAATATTTCAGTAAATTATGTGTAGTGTTATTTAGGGTTTCTTCTAGTGTATGTGAATCTTTATGGCATACAGTAATAGTGGAATCATCAGCATACTGAAAAGGTCTGGTGTTGGTGGGTATAAATTTGTTGATATTATGCATGTAGAGAATAAAATGGAGTGGTCCTAAGATAGAACCTTGCAGTACGCCATGAGTTAATACTTGTCGGGGAGACATAAATTCATCATATTCAGTTTTTAACATTACAAACTGCTCTCGACTGGTTAAGTAGGATTTTAGGATTTGTTGTGCATGACCTCTGATCCCGAGGTCATAGATTTTGTATAGCAGGATAGTACTATCCACGCAATCAAAGGCTTTAGTTAGGTCCAATAGGACTCCAACAGCATAATTACTCGCATCAATGTTGTTAATGATCTCTTCCATACAGTCCGACACGCATTTGATAGTGGAACTATTTTTCACAAACCCATATTGACATTGTGGTAGTAAATTAAAGTTTTCCAAATAGCGCATAATTCTTTTGTATAGAATACGTTCTAGGATTTTAGATAAAGCTGGTAGTATGGAAATTGGCCGAAAATTATTTTTATCTACTTTATTACCTTTTTTTGGGATGGGTATAATTTTTGCAATTTTCCATGCATCCGGAAAGATTCCGGTTTTTAAACATGTGTCTATTATGTCTGTAAGGGGATCTACTATTGACATTCTACACGATTTAATGACAGAAATGGGTATGCCATCGTTGCCTATACTGTTACTGACATTCAAAGATTTAATCACATCTAATATCTCCTTACTATCTGTAGGATATAAGTACATACTAGAAGTGGATTTGGAGCTATTGCTTTGACTGCCATCATTGCCTACGTTATTGCAATTAGTTCGTATATTTGCAGTAATGGACACGAAATGGTTATTAAGAATGTTAGCTATGCGAGTTGGTTCTTTGACAATTTCATTTCCATCATTAATCGCTATGGTATGGGTATCTACAGATACTTTCCGAAAGTTATTTATTATTTGCCAACTAGTTTTGCATATGTTGGCTGAGTTTAATATTCTATTGCTGATGCTGACGCGTTTCGCATCGATTACTAGTTGGTCATATAAGTGCTTTATTTGTTTATATTTATCGGAGTTAAGGGTCTTATCTGTCTTATTGAGCATACTAACCAGCTTAAGCCATATGCGTAATTGTTTAATTTGGGGTGTAATCCATTTATCTTGGTATATATGTTTCGGGATGCCTGCTTTTACTGATCTAAGGGGGCAAAAAATATTAATGTAATACCATAAAATGTCATAGAATATTTTTAGTTTAGTATTAGGGTCTGCTTCCGAAAAAACTCTAGCTCAATTTTCTTTGGTTAAAGCCTTATTCATTGCACTCAGGTTTGCTGCATTAAACGTGTTGACCTGTTTGTGTCTTATTTTATGGGTAATTTTAGAAAATCCTACTTCTCTCAAAGTGATATACTGAGCTGTGTGGTCAGATAAGCATGAGTGAAGAACACGCACATGATAGTGAGCGTTATTGAAATTAGTGATAACATTATCTATCGCAGTACCAGATGTAGCTGTGATTCTGGTTGGTTCATTGATTGCTGCGGTTAGGTTATATTCGTTTAGGATATATTGTAATTTAAGCTTATCAGGGGAGTTCTGTTTTTAAAGTAATTTTAAAGTTTTAAACAAAATGCTAATTGTACTTGTCAGGAAGATGAAAATGTTTCTTGAAGGTATGCATTACAATGCCTTATCGGCTTATTGATTGTACATGACAACGAAATACTTTTTTAAATTTTCTGGAGTTATGATGAGTCTTCTGTCAGATAATACATTTTTCATCTAAGAAAATGACCTCTCAACATCTACAGAGGTAATTGCAGCAAATCTAATGCATTGAACTATTGTAGGGTCTATTTCTACTGCAATAGAATTGTCACCTTATAGAATTTTTGAAATGTTTCTAAGTTTGTCAAGATCGGGTTTTCTCAAAAACACCATTTTACACTTTTTCCTAACTAATGAGCTCCATTTCCCTGGCACACACTAATTTTTGCACTGCGTCGTCCACAATTTTCACTGACTTTCGTCAAATGCTGCCCTCTTTCCTGAAGCTGGCAGATCACTTTCGGTAGGAAATCGAACTCAGCCGCAATGAAAGTTAAGTAATTTCTCAGTTCCGAAGATTCAAGAAGTTTCTTTGCTGCTACAATTGAAGATGCTTCATCCTCCAGAGCAGCGAGCACCTTAGTTATACTCGGGAAATTTGAAGCATAATAAACTGCTGCTGAAATCCATGTCCTCTATCTCATTATAAGTTCAGGGGGCAGAGTTGTATCTGGTGCAATGTCTTTAAATGTCTGAATCCTTGAAGGGGCTCTCACAAAGATCTTAATACTGGAAATGAATTTGTCGACATCCAGAAACAAGCTTCATATCCTTTCTGACACCCTGTGAAAACCATGTGCTATGCAGGTCACGTGAAGCATTTTTGTAAATAGTACGCTTAAAGTTGTCCCATCCTTTTTCATGTATGGTGCAGCATCAGAGATGAAAAGTAATACATTGTGGTATTGAATTTCTTCAGGCCACAGTAACTGCAATGAATTGGTAAATAGCTGTGCGATAGTTGAGTTGTTAACTTTTTACAGACACACTTTGTAAGCAGGAATGCTTTTATTGATTCACTTTCTGAAGGATCCAATGACATTGGCAATTAAATGACCTGTAGAATCAGTTGACTCATTATTGAAATCCATATCTTTTTATTTTTTAGTTCATCTTTAATGATTTTCATTACATCATTGTAACATTCACTTAAGTAACATTTTCCCAAACTTGACTCACTGGGCAAAAATTCATCTGTATACTTCTCCAAAAACTCTTAATGTAGGATTCTGTAGTTTCCACAAAGGGATTCCAGCATCAATAAAAGCTTTACATAAGCTGAGTGCAAATTGCAATTTTCGTCTCGATGTTGCAATTGCCGTTGGAAGCAAAGAGATCTTCCTATTAGCCTTGGAAAGTGCATTTTTGTGTTTGGTTGTACTGATATGTTGAGAACTGAAATATTTCTTTTCCTAGTTCACTGACTGCTCACATATTTTGCACAGAAGTATTTTACTGTCAATGGAAAATACTTTGGATCCAAAAGTATTAATGTAACTTTGCAATTTGCTGCATAAAGGAACATTGAATTTCGGCATGTTACTCACTACCTTGCACAGCAACATCGCAATGAAAACTGAAAAAAGAAATTTAGAACAATAATGTAACCACATTTTAGCTCTGGCACTCATTGTTGCTTTTGAAGAGGTATGATTCAATAGGAAGCCAAGTAAACACAAGCGATAATTAAAACCTTTATCTACGTTACCTCTTTTCACGGAGATACTCAATGAACTGACTGGAAGGCAATAAATAACATAGTTTCAGTGCAGTCACACTCTTTGTAGCGGTTACAGAAATATATAAATTAATACTCATGTAGGCCATTTTTAAAAATAAAGGAATAAATAAATAATAATAATAATAATAATAATAATAATAATAATAATAATAATAATAATAATAATAATAAAAGGTCAACAAAAGGCAACATAAAACTGGGATTTTCAATCACAAAGATATAAATTGTAGAGATTCACTTTTAGATTAAAGATAGATTTACACATTTAAAAAGCCATTCTGCAAAAGCTCCAGTCTCTGGTCATTACTAAGGGGTGAATCTGAATGACTGTTTTTATGAGGTTGACTTACATTGTACTAGATATGCACTCTGTTTGCAAAGCGGAACATCATGCCTACTACAATATATTTCTTTACCCACTGTCTGTACCCAGGGGACACATGCCAAGACATTATGCTCTCTGCATTGGTAACTTGAAATCATGGACCAGGTCACTCTAGTCATTACACTGTATATCAATTACTCATTGCTGCATCTCATATAGCAAATTCTCCACATCACATTGAAATGTACTTTGAAACACACTAAGGATTTCTGCTTTGGAATCGAGATGAGAGAAGTGGCTCTGGAACTGTTGCTGAAGAGGCTGCATGTCGTGCTCTCCTTAGTGAATTTTTCACAGCATGGGAAATGGATGAAACAGCACTTCTTTTTCAGAATTTGGGTTTTAAAAATAACCAATTTCTTTCTGAATGCCTTGACATGAGAGGACAGTTCAAAGATTAATCCTCCTCCTTGCAGCCAAAGGTTGCAGTCACTCATATGCTTAGTTATGTCAGCAAGGAATGCAAACTTTCAAATCCAATCACAGCTAGCAACTACGGACAGGGACGTTTTCTTTTCATTCAAAAACATTTCTATTTCTTTTCTTAGCTCAAAGAATTGCATTAAAACCTTTCTGCAGTTGAGCCATTGTACTGAAGTATGATAGGGAATATCGGGATACTCTGCTTCAGTTTCCTCTAGAAATTTATGGAGTTGACAGTGACGGAGTAGTTGGGATCAAATAAAGTTTACTGTTGACACTACAGACTTGGGAATATCAGGATACTCTGGTGGAAATTCATGGAATTGACATTGATGGAGTCCATGGGCTCATATAAAGTTTACTGTTATAGGCTCCATGACATCTGGTACATCCAGTTTTTTCCCACACAATTGCTCTGGTGATGGATAACACAATGCAATATCCTAGGCAGCTTAGAGCAGCTAGGTATATTGCAGGCTTCAAATATTCTTCCAACTAAATCTTTCTTTGTGGTGCATATGTTTTTACCAGGGTTTAAGTTAGTTGCTTTTGCTGCTTTTTGCTACTCAAGGTTGAAGAATGTGACGAACTTTAGAACAACATTTGCAAAAATGTAACAACAATCTGCTACAGAAACAAACGATATGCCGCTTCTTTCTAAGAGGCTATAAACACAACCTTTCAACAACCGTAACAATTGAGGCAGTATTTTAATACCTAAATAATTTCAATTGTATTTTTATAATAAGTAAATTCAATAACAGCCCACCTTGAAACAATATGTACGTAATAATTATTTAAAATTATGTAACAGTCATTGCATATGCTTATATTTATTGTAAACATGTTTAATAATGTTATGTGAATACATTACATACTTTAATAATGCAAGAGCTGTGAGAATAATAAGTTTTAAGTTGCTAACAATGAGGTAATAATGAGGTAACCTTATGGCAATAATGAGTTTGAGAGTTTGAATGTTACTAGTCATGATTATAGCAACAATAATGTAAATTCTGTAACAGTTTAAAATTAGTCAATCAACAGCAAAGAAAAAGCTTTAAATAAAATGCAGATATTCTATGGGACTAGAATTAGCCAATCAGAGACTTGAAATACCGAAGCTTATGGGTTTAACGGTTGAAACATGTTCAGTTGCTGGCAAACCTTGGTAGTGACCAGATGGAAGATGTGTTCTCTACAGGAATATTACGTGTGAATCGTAAAATATGTCTACGCGTTAGCTAAGTGATAGTATTAAAGAATCTCACAGTTCTTGAAAAGTGTAGTGCTTTATGAAAATTTGCAAAGGATAAAATAAAAAGAAGTTGAACTTAAAAACTTAAAATTTGTGTATGTCTACAATTATTGTACTGCACCCTGCCAAAGAGATACATGACTCCACAAACATTACTGAAGCAGCCGAGGCAAATTCAAACATAAATAATATATATATAAGCAGTTTTAATAACAAAGTTAAATATTATAGTGTAAAACTTGGAGTATAACAACAAAATTACATCTTTAAATTAGCTTCTCGTACGTAGCAGCATATTGCATAACAACAGTAACTATTACGTAATCAACAACTTCAAACTGACGCCCAAAGCGTGTTGCAAACTTCTTAAACAAAGTAAACTCCAAGAACAATATTTCTTCAAGTTAGCTTCCCAAACGAGAAGCTAATAAATAACTTACGTAAACAGATTACGTAACAAAAATACTTCTTCACAATGTGTTGCAGAAACAAATGATATACCGCTTTCCCTCCCATCTAGTGGAGCTCATTTCTGATCTGGTCTTCGTGGTTCACTCATTCTTGTCAAATATACAATGTGTATGTATGTGCTTTTTAATAAGTGATGGGATAAATTTGTTTTAAGGAAGAAAAGGGAATGAAGTCCTAATCCCAGTGAAAGTAAAAATAGACATACAAAAGAAACAAAACGTGATATTAAAATAGGCATACCAAATAAACAATTAGTGGAAAAGTGGAAAGTGTTATATAAATGGTGCAAAGTGCAGTATTCTGCAGAAATTCCATTAATTGTGTGTAGTTTGTGCCAGAACATGAAAAAGAACTGTTAGGCATCATCATCAGGTAAGCTGTAGTATTAACATTCACAACAAATGCGAGAACTTAACAGTTTAAAACAGTGTTTTAATATAGACAACAACACAAATGATAATTATAAGATCATTCTTTATATTGTCACGAACCATACTGTTTCGAAATTGGACTAGTGGATTATTTGGCAGTAATACTTAATTATTTGATAGAAGACATAAATTGTCTTAAGTTCTAAATTCAAGGAATGGAGTTGTCCACGGATGTCACACCATCCGAGGGAAATTACACAAAGGCACTCCTATTCCGACAGCCCACGACGTCCGGGTAGTTCGCCACATTAAAGCGATATCTACCCTTAGTGGTTGATGCCACTTCCGGTTACGTACCAGGCGCACCCTTTTTGGAAGCCTGTGGTACGGTAGTGACGCAAATAGACGGAAAGGCCAAACCACCACCGGATATAGAAATCATATATAAACTGAGTATAGGCATCCGGTGGGGCGCTCAGTTCAGTGTAGCTATGGGATGCTGTAGTAGGGGATGCTGTAGTAGGGGATGCTGCTCGACGCTCAGTCCAATGCAGCTAGGGATGCTACACGGCTGACGCCCGTCTATACCAACCAAGCGTCATGACGGCACCCTCGGTTCGACACGGTGTGAGGGGATGCCGACCGACTGAGGTCCGTCACAATCCCTAAGGTGAGTCACTTATACTTTGTACAACTATCTTACTCTTCAATTGGCTATTAAATAGCCCATCCTAACTAACAGTCTAGCTACCTCTATTTTTGTAATACAACCTGACTTTACATAATAAACAAACTAAATTATTGTTAGCGAGTGTTTTACCATCCGATTCCCTACGCCCTCCTATGTTGCGACCAGGTAGGTCGTGACATATTTGGTGAAGGCGCCGGCTTCTCTAATTCACTTTGAGAAGTATGGTTCGATCCCGTACCTCTCCCTAAAATTTCCTATAGTAGTGTATTTGGTGAAGGCGCCGGCTTCTCTAATTCACTTTGACAAGTGTGGTTTCGATTCCGTACCTCTCCGTAAAATTCCCTATAGTAGTGTATTCATTTATATGGTGGCGGCGCCGGTCCCTACATTTTTTTTTAATGCCAGGGATATGCTTTCGATCCCGACCCTCTCATTTCTCTCTACTGACATATATGTTGGAAGCGCCGGCTTCTTTAATTTTTGAAAAGTATAGTTTCTATCTTGGTACCCTCTAAATTTCTATAATTCTGTCTTTTGTTGGACGGACTTTAATTTTTGACAGGTGTGGTTTCGATTCCGTACCTCTCTACATTCTAGTCCACCAAGAGAAAGTTATGTTGTTGTGCAGGATTTTTAAAATTGTATTACTGAAAAGTAGATTTCAATTCCCTACTTTTTATTCACACATAGTGGAGTTACTCTGATTCTAACAATATGTCATAAAAAAAACCTGCCTTGATTTGCATATTTATTATAAACCTCTGGAAATGTTGTGTTTTTCTACTATAATATTGCCAGCAATGGATACCGTCAATCTCACCTTGTGGCCTGATGTTTAAAGTTATACTTCTGTTTCAAATTTCTTTCAGTTGCTTAAAGGTTCAACATTTTGCAATTAAAATACTTTTGTATTTTTATTTAAGTATAATCTTTGAAGCACATTTAAAGTAATTTTTCTCCTAACCAACACAATATGTATTTTTTTTTCTTTCGAATTAGTTTGCTTTCGATTTTTCAAAGCACCACTTTATTCAACTGTATTTGTCTATTTTAGTAACTGACTTCATGAACCAAGTCTTTGAAAGCTAAAGCCTATAGACATAAAATTTATTGATATCTTTACGATGTTTATTACAACGCTTGATTTCCAGGTGTTCCAATAACACTTCTTCGGTATGACACTGTAAAGGTATGCGATATGCAACATAATCTTTAGAATTTTTTTGGGTGTTCTCTCACTTTAGAAATTTAGTTTCTACTGACCATCGACGTAATCCCTCCCACCCACCCTTTCCATTCTTGTGTTAATTGCCATTATTTTTCTCACTTAGATGTATGCAATACTATGCATACGAGATGTAAAGTGTTCGGTAAAACTCTAAGGTTACCCATGCTTCAGTGGAAGTTGTGAGTATTAATCTGCCCATGTAATTATCCAACTATTTTATTTACCACAATATTTTTATTTCAGCGTTTATTTTCTATTTCTCGGACTGTCACTTTAAATATTAAAACGTTTCTCTGTGGAACGGTACTCTTAAAAGGATGTGTTTGCTTATCTCTTTCTATATTTACCGCCGCCGCAGCAGTAGATAACTAACTCTCTTGATGCATTTACGTGTGTTCCTCATATGCAATATTTGTAACTTGCTTTGCAACTCTTGATTCTGAAAATTTCAACAGCTGTAACAGCAACCCAGATAACTGTGTTTTGTGTTAACAGTATATGTAATAAAACGTTTTAGTGTCATTGTAAAAAATTTTTTTATTTTTTTTTTGAAAATAATTTTTTTGTTGGTATAGTAGATTTTTAATTTTACCCTCCCGCCCACCCTCACCTTATCACACTTGGTATATAGACGTAAAAACTAGACCAACTCGCGGCATACGCCACGTTCTCGGACCACACTTTTTAATCATGGTCCCCGATTTTTGGAATTAGTTTTGTGGTTGATTATCCCCTCTATTCAAACTTAATTTTCCACCGCAACAGTATAACTTAAATGTTGCTTACACTCCACAAATCTTGTTTACGCTTTGTTCGCTCCTCTGAACATTTCCATTGTGCTTACTAATATTATTATATGGTATAATCATAATCACTTTCACGTGAGTGGCCATGCTACTGATACTTTGAATAAATTTTTGCGCCACATTCGAGAAAATTTACTTCGCATTCTTCACAACAGTCATGCAGTATTACTTACTACTTCTGAATTTCAACGTGGAATTGTAAATGCAGTTGACCCATTTATACGTGTACTTTTGTGAACCCCAGTTCCTTTATAAGTGATGTTATTTCTGTTGAATTAACTGCTGTGACTATAGCTCATGAATTACGTCATAGCTTATGTGTGCACTATGATTTTGATTGTTGGCAATGTGCACGCTGTTGCGTTATGAGAGCTTCTATTAGCTTCAATGTATCTATAAAATGGAGTCCTAGTAACTTCCATGAACTAGCTTATTCCCTTGCGTTCATCGTATTGACTCTTGTATTTTGAAACACACCGTAAAAACCCTAGAAGTTCATTTTTAAGCCATGTTTGTAATAATACACTTTTGGAACACGGTGAAGAATGTGATGTAGATAACTATTGCTGTAATATTTCTACTTGCTTGCTTTGTTCTAGCTTCTTTTTTTTTGTCGTTATTACAATGTGCTGTTAACCTTGTAAACCCCCCCCCCCTCTTTTGTGTTGAACACCCTCCCGGTCACAGTAATTTTTTTTGTGCTATTACGCATTCTTTTTTTTTGGAAATTATAGTGTCTTCAGTTTTACTGTTAGTGATTGTTGCATGTTATATTGCGTGAGAATGTATGTTCTTAGCATACATTCGTTTCTCTTAGGGTTAGCCTGACGACCCCTAGGAGGGAATCGTATTTGTTTTACGGGATCTTGTTATTTTGTTGCGCAGCAAGAGGTATATCCGCAGGGATCCTCTGTTGTTGGCAATCTTGTTTTTGTGTTCCCAGACAAGAGTTCTGGATAATATGTTATTGCAGTGCAGAGGTCAATCCGAAGCGACACCCTGTAGCTGGCAATTTTTTTTTATTGTTGTTTTCAGAGTACTCTGCTCCAGAGGAGGTTTCCTGGAGATGAACCAGATGCAGATTCCTGGTATTTTTGTGACGAACCAGATGCAGATTCCTGGTATTTTTGTGATGAACCAGATGCGGATTTCTGGTATTTTGTGTTTTATCCCGTCGTGTTTTTTTCCTATATTTGTGCGTGTGTGTATGTGTTTTTGTGCAACATAGCTAAGATTAATGCTGCAGTTCACTTTTCCCTAATTTTTGTAAAGCCACGCGTAACTTTTATGTTATTTTAAGATTT
This sequence comes from Deroplatys truncata, assembly GCA_030765065.1. Classification (NCBI taxonomy): domain Eukaryota; kingdom Metazoa; phylum Arthropoda; class Insecta; order Mantodea; family Mantidae; genus Deroplatys; species Deroplatys truncata. The sequence goes on along the minus strand of CM060990.1, from coordinate 529,534,401 downwards.
TGATACTTTAGTGTCCCTTGTGAAATTTTTATATATGGGAAGTGTGTACTTATTTTTGGGTAATCTCTAATCGTTGATGTACTGATAACTGTCCACCCTCCCCCTGTACTTGTTAGTAAGACGTACGCGTTTGTAGTTTGTTTTTGAAATTTTTATTATTTTAGTAATGCTATGTGGATTCTTTTGGTCGATTTTTTTTTTTATACATGTCCTTTATAAGCCCACCGAGCACTGAGCACATTGTATTCCCTTTTTTTTATATACCCTACCCCCCCTACAGCTAATCGCTGATATTTCTTAATTGCTTTAGTTCTGTTTGCATTTGCGCTTTGTGTTTTCCTTCTGAAAGCTTTTATTTTGTAAGCTAAGCTTATAGTGCACTGTACTTACATTTCTGGAGGGATGCGCTTGCCTCAGGGAATGATGTTATTGCCTCCCCTACGGAGTTGGCGGCTCAGTAGAACCTGGTGGCGACAACCCCCTCACCGTCGGAAGAACTGCCACATACCGTGTCTAAAATTATAATTTTCTGTGCTTTATGTTTCCACTATTTGCTCTGTTTTTTTTTTCCTGTATCATTTTTGAGCACTTACCATGATCTGTCGGATTAGGGAGATTTGCACCGGTATTAATTTGTCACTGATGCGCCCCACTTCCCCTCTGGCCAGTACCCCTAATCTCGACTGGGTCAGGACACGGCTGGCGACGTAGATCACATAGCGCAGCTCTTCCTTTACCTTCGCGGATAGGCCACCCCTGTCCTGCTCCGCTTGGAGGGCCTCCAGCTCCTTGTTCAAAATACGAATCCTCTGAAATGTCCGTTCATCCATGTTTGCTTCTGACTGCTTATTTTTCTGCAAAGCCTAGCTACTTTGAGCCTTGCTTCTTACGGATTTCCGTTGTGGTTTTCCGTGAGCTTCAACTGTTATCTCGATTAGTGCAGATTTCTGTTCGCTTAACTTTGTATTCTTGTTTCTGTTATTATACATATATAATTTCTGCTGCTATAATTGCTATTTTCTAGACACTTTCTGCTTTTTGGTCAATCATTTTTTGTTTTATCGGATTCAGGATTTCCGTTGTGGTTTACAACTGCAGTGTATAGTGGAGTATTAATGCGGAAAGATTATCTTTAAGTTTCCATGTTCTTAGTAGCATTATTGTTGCAATAATTATTGCTTTGATTGTGCCTGTTTTCCGCCTAGTTATACTCCACATTATTACCGGACATTCTCCCTTATACCCCCCCTTCCTGTTTTCTCCTTGATCAAGAAAACGAACAACCGTATTATTGGCCATTTCAATTAACTTGGGTTTCATTACGATTGCTACAATACTCCCATTTGTTTATAGTTCCAGACTAGTTAAGACTCTCATTGGGTGACGTAAGTCATTTTGTAATTATTTTTTTTTATGCCTAACCTCTAATAGAATTCTCGGGAATCGAACTGAGTCCTGTAATGATTCCTGCTATTACTGTTCGGTGTTTCACAATGCAGTTATCCCTTTTGACGTTTTGATATGGATGCCGACATCGCTTCCACAATATTTTCTCAGCATGTTACATTTTTGTTTATTTGTTTTGTTCTCTCATTGGAATCATGAGCATGAGTTTTGTGTGTTACAGGTTCACAGGATGGCCCCTAGTTTTGCTACTCCCGTCCCTTAGGTTATGAGATAATTTGGTTATGATAGTGATTTAGTTTAATATACTGGAAGCGCTTCCATAGGTTAGGTTCTCTTAGGATTATTTTCTAGATTTATTATTCACTTTTTTATATTTAAATATGGGACACTCCAGGAATTTTGGATTTCTACAGTGATTTTGAGCTCTTCAGGTAAGCTTGATGGCCCTGAAGGTAGGCTGTATTTAGGTTGCATCGTGATGGACGTATGTTACTGACAAATTATTCGTTTCTCTCAGGGTTAGCCTGATGGCCCCTGAGACGGAAACCCATAGATGAGTATTTTCTGAGTTGCATTGCATGCATAATTTGTTTTGTTGGCAGAGTGTATGGCCAGAGTTTCCACGTGGTTGCTATACCACGGATTTGTCGCATCCTGTACTCATATGGTAGTACAAGTTGTGTTGTATTTATAGTTGTATTCCTTGGAGTGGTACTTCGGAATTGTGTTTCCGGAGGGGAGATAGTACTGATAATAAGATGGTAAGCTATAAACATGCTCACTGATAATGTCAAAATGATAATCGGTGTCACTCTAGCAGACACTTATAATTTCTAGGGAAGAGGTATGTGGAAAAGTTGAATTACTAATTTTTTTGTACTCGTGACGTCGTTTGTTTTTCTCCGATTAGCCCCTGATAATTTGCAAGTGCGAAACTCAATTTTTAATAATTATTGGATTCGCTTTATCAAACATTATTTAACTTCCGATTGCTTTAAGATTGCTATTGTTTTCCAATTATTACACTCTATATACATTTTGTTCTTTATAACAATTTTAACCTCTACATTGTCTACAAACTGGAAAATACACAAACCAAAATCACCATGAACAAAATTATGTTTATGCTCCTTACCATCAGTGCTGAGACGCACCCTGCTTAATATCAGGAAGTCACCGATATTAGTTTTAATGCCATGGTGCTGTTGCATAAGCACATAGCATTACAGATGTTCAGATTATAACTTTTATTTTGTGATGTTTCAAATTGTTCAATTATGCATTTGCTGCTTTCGTTTTAATCAACTAATGATTTTGCATATTTACCCTTTTCCACTTACGCCTACCATTACACGGATATTAATAAATGAAGAGATGATATGTAAACAAACAAATAAATAAATAAGCTTTATGTATTGAGATGGTTACGACATAATATTTGATTTTAGTCAATGATGAAGGACTTGAAATCTTGTAATTTTTTTTTTTTTTGCTTTTTTTGCTGAGAGGATTATTGTGATATTTTTCAAGTTTATTTGTGTGTCAGTCCCATTATGACACTTGGTACTATTGTGTTGTATACTTGGGTTAACAACATTTAGTTTTGTTGAGTGAAGAAAACACTCTTGTGGTACATTCATGTTGTATTTAAACTTTGGTTTAAGCTGCTGGAAGGACAGTATACGCAGCAGAGGTGTTTTTTTATGCGTCAAAATGATGAAATTGATTTCAGCTTCACTTTATTGGAATATGTTATGGCAAATTGTCGTGTAATGTTTATGTATGGTTTTTGTTTTATTTTCGATGTAAAGTTTTGTGTTATATACTGTACTTATTATGGTATGCTCTATGAGCCTATAATCAGGTGACGTTTAAAATCGTCTCATGGTCCACAGGCAAGCCAATATTTACAATGTGTGTTTTTCTTATTATTATTATTATTTTTTTTTCTTCTTTTTTTGTAGTCAGAATTGTAATTCTTATTTCTTTTATACTAATTAGTGAAGATTGTATAATTCTTCTTCACCCTTGAGTCATAAGGTTTATGAGTGCTCTTACTTCGTGTGTGGTGCTGTGTATACCGTTCCAAACAAACTTCTACGAATAACATGCGATGTGTTTATTCGCGCTGTGCTCCAGACTTTCGTGTGTATTTGCACCTGTCCGTACTGCCAGTGTCCCACAACTTAATGGACAGAATACATGAACTTACCAGTTCTTCGCTACTTCTACGTGGTACAGTTTCAACGAACCACGTACCCTGAACTGGACGGTAGCTCTGCATTCCTATGCCTAAATAGAATTGGCATTTTCTTACCTTTGAAAGGTGCAACCAAACTCTTCGGTGACCCCAGTTGGACATTGCCGTTGGTCACAGTGCTCATTTACGAACCAAGGACATTCTTCACCGTTATTTTACACCCTTATCCCACTGCACCATCTTAACATTATGACCTATTATTCCTTGACATCAGCTGATCCAGTTGCAATCAACACTGGCTCGGCATCCATTATCAGCGAGAACTTCCTGAGTGTTGTAATAACCGGAACTTTGAGCAGTGAGCGGAAAACAAGCCGCAATGTGTTATTCACCGAGAAGTATTCCTCGTCTACACCAGGATGGGATAGACAACCTGTGGTGCGCGAACCGACGATGAACTTAACCCGCACGCGCTCATGCACTCTTTCTTTCCTGTGACTCAAGGTGTATTTGTTTCTGTTTCACTCTTTAGTTGTTGTGTAATAATGTTCTCCATGTTGTGGTTATAACATACATAGTGGAAGTGTATGCTTTTTCGTACTCTTCTACGTCCCAGTGGCCTCTCCGTTACTTGCTGGGGTACCTTCCTTTCCCTTCATTCCTTCTTCTCGTGTTTCCTCTCTGATTTCTCTCCTCCTACCCCTTGTTCTGTTTTTGGACTTCGCCCTTACCTTTTTCCGATCTTTTCCTATTCTGCCCGTAGGTTTTGGTTTTTTTTAATTTTTGTGTTCATGTATGTTTTATTTTTTTGAATCTGTAACTATGTTTTATTTTTTTGTATATGTAACTGTTTATGGTATCTGGGCCTTGTGTACCTGTGGACCCATTCCTCTATGTTTTTTGTACGCGCCTTCAGCGCTAGTTTACCCTCATGTTTGTTTTTCTTCGCGCCTTCAGTGCTGATTTCTGTTTATGTTTCTTTGTTGTTTTTTTTGGTGCATGATTGTTTTTGCCTTGGGCGCTGTCTGCCCTCTCGCTTTGGTCTCTTTTTTTTTGCAATCGCTGGGGCAGCGATTTTGTAAACTGGCGGGATGTGTCACGAACCATACTGTTTCGAAATTGGACTAGTGGATTATTTGGCAGTAATACTTAATTATTTGATAGAAGACATAAATTGTCTTAAGTTCTAAATTCAAGGAATGGAGTTGTCCACGGATGTCACACCATCCGAGGGAAATTACACAAAGGCACTCCTATTCCGACAGCCCACGACGTCCGGGTAGTTCGCCACATTAAAGCGATATCTACCCTTAGTGGTTGATGCCACTTCCGGTTACGTACCAGGCGCACCCTTTTTGGAAGCCTGTGGTACGGTAGTGACGCAAATAGACGGAAAGGCCAAACCACCACCGGATATAGAAATCATATATAAACTGAGTATAGGCATCCGGTGGGGCGCTCAGTTCAGTGTAGCTATGAGGGGATGCTGCTCGACGCTTAGTCCAATGCAGCTAGGGATGCTACACGGCTGACGCCCGTCTATACCAACCAAGCGTCATGACGGCACCCTCGGTTCGACACGGTGTGAGGGGATGCCGACCGACTGAGGTCCGTCACAATCCCTAAGGTGAGTCACTTATACTTTGTACAACTATCTTACTCTTCAATTGGCTATTAAATAGCCCATCCTAACTAACAGTCTAGCTACCTCTATTTTTGTAATACAACCTGACTTTACATAATAAACAAACTAAATTATTGTTAGCGAGTATTTTACCATCTGATTCCCTACGCCCTCCTATGTTGCGATCAGGTAGGTCGTGACAATATCTAACTCAAATTAAGTTCCCATGAAAAAAAATGCTCCCGGTTCAAATGTATCTGATTATAAATGTCGAACTAATTAATTTTTTAATGCAGTTCCAAATTATTCCCGCATTAATAAGTAATTTGGATTCCATACAATACAAGCACATCTTACTTTTAGTTCTAAGCTAGATACGAGTAAATCCGTGACCACTAAATGTACTTTATTTTTCTTTTAGATTTAGGATATTGTGTTGTCAAAGCCGATATATTAAGGAGGCATGAAATCTCGGTGGACCACAAGAATTCAGTTCAAGAGTCATTAGACACACCAAATTTTTGTGTTGCATCCTGTAAAAGTGCTGAGGAAAGTGTAGTAGCCACTATGAAAATCATCTATACAATAACGAAGGAAAGTATTGCTACCAGTAGGTTTTCCATATTAAAAGAACTGTGTATAGGCTTAGGATGTCTTTATTTGACAAAATTAACTTTCAGTAACAATGCAAATTATGAAAGTTGTGATAGTATTCATGATATAGAGTATGCAACATGTAAAATAATTACTGATGATATTTTATCAAAAATTAAGTCAGCCAGATGGTATTCAATTATGATAGACGAGTCTACTGACATTACCCAAACGGAAACTCTATTCATGTATGTGAAAATAGTGTGGAAAGGGATAATATACACGCATTGCTTAACACTGTGTCTACTAACAGGATGTCTTGCGAGAGATATATATTCATGTGTTTTAGGAATTTCGGATAGGCATTGCATTGATAAGAGTAAGTTTAATGTAAGAGTAATTGCTACTGATGGTGCATTTGTTGTGACAGGAGTCTGATCTGGGGTGGCAAATCTTTCTAAAAATAATTATCCCCATATATTATTTGTGCATTATGTGGCCCATCAGTTAGCCCTAGCGAAACAGTGATGTTTCTGAATTTACTTAAGGCGAGTTGGAATTAATTACACTAATATCACTTATGTTTGCTCACTTGACATGTTTCAGGAAATAGTAGTCAATCAGAATACTGTTCGGAACTTGTGAAGTTTCAAGGTGTTCTAAACAGAATATATAACTACTTTGAACAGTAACCAAAGAATTCCAAAGCATTAAAAGATATGCAAGAAATACTTGATAAGCCAAGGAAAAAATTTGTTGAAGCTTTTGCTATTCACTGGCTCTCATTGGGAGCAGCGGTAAATTCACAATATGTAAACAGGAATTCTTTGGTATCTGTACTGAAAAAAATAAAAGACCAGTAGCTACTGGCTTACTAAAAAATGAAGTGTCTAAAATTTTTGTCACTATTGTCTTTTATGAAGGATGTCATGTTTCTTGTTAATAGTTAACAAATTGTGTTTGACTTTTCAAAAGTCAAATTTTGATCCAGAGTGCATGCAAATTTGCATGAACTCATGCATACATGGGCTCGAGGACCTTAAATTGAAACACTAGTCCAAATTACAGTTCTTTTCTTGATAAAGTACCTCCAGAATTTCAAGAAGGTGAGTTCGAGTTTCGTGGAAAAATAATACAAGATTCACTGCAGCAAAGAAGTGTTATTAAGTCCACGGTTTGCAAATTCTTAGATAATTTGCATATAAATTTAAATGAGAGACTAGGGGATTTAGATAAGTTTGGAGTATTTAATATACTGTATCCTAAAAACTACAGAAGTGATGGCAAATATGGCAATAAAGAAATCACAGAAATATATGCACTAATTAATTCAGCCACATCTATGAATTTAAATGATCTGTTACTGGAATGGGCATTGTTTAAGAAAGTGTTGAATAGTAGATGCAATGGAATGAATTTCAAAGAGCTGGTAGAGTTCATTTATGTTAATAAGATGAGCGAACAATTCCCTCTTAGGATTTAATTATAGAATATGCCACTACTATTCCCCTGCTTACATTTGACTCTAGGCAAGGGCTTAGTTGCATGAACAATATAAAAACAGAAATAGAAATTGCCTTTCTGTAGAAAGAGTTAGCAAACTTCTGATAAGTAATATTGAAGGGCCATCTTGCAATGACTTTGATTTTGAAAAGGCATTCAGTGTGTGGAGTATGCATAAAAACTGATGTATTATAATATGATATAATACAGGGTTATTCAAAGAGAAGGAACAGAATTTAAATATTTATTTCTAATGAATGACAATAGATGGCGACACATGTGATACATCACTGAATAGAGAAAAGTTCAAAATTTTATTTTATGTGTTCAAAATGAACACCATCTGTTATGCGAGGACGACCAATGCTTTTCTGTATGCATATGCAACCATTACGAATTTATTGTATCAATTGTAAATGTTTTATGACAAGGCGGCTTGTTGTTGAACTTGCAATGAAATGCATGCTGCAATGAAACAACGGATTCACTCTTTGTATAATGCAGCAAACAAAACATCTTTTCCTGTGGTGTTGCCATTTTTTCATTAACAAACACAGCACTGCTGTAGGCATTGAATGGAACTAATATGCGGGGCTAAAAACTTTGAACTTTCCTCTAACCAATGATGTGTTACTATCTATTGTCGTTTATTAAAAATGAATATTTAAAATCTGTTCCTTCTATTTGAATAACCCTGTATAATGTAATGCAAAATATGCAAATCAATACTGACAGTTTACTGTAGATATGATATGGAATGTGTGGATCTATATGTGTAAAAGTTAATTTAAAAAATAATAAAATTTCATTTAGCAGATTACTGTTGTCATCAATTCAGTATACACATATTTCACTTTTAAAACCCTCATTAATGTATAGTTTATGAAATTTTTTACTAGCACAATTTTGCATAAACGTATCATATTTTACACAAATGTGAATTTTGATTTGTGCAGTTTTGCAACATTGTTTTATTTTGTAGCTTAAACCCTGGCTTTAGCCCCCATCTGTTGTGATACACTTAAGTTTCTTCCTCTTTAAGTTTAAGTTGCACCAAGAAAGTGTGTTTTCAACTTCATGGAAAACATCTTCACTAATAGTTGTTCTATGCATGCTGGAAATAGATGCCAGTTCTTCAGTGACTTCAAAGTTGCTTTTAATGCCACGAATAAACATCAGTAACTGTGAAGTGTCTGAAACATCTAATGCTGATCCAGAGAAAGTGAAAAATCTTCAAACTGCTTTGTGTTTTCATTCAACTAGCCAAGTTTTCATTTTTTCAGGACAAATCTATTTTACTGCCAAAATTATGCACAGTTTAACAAATTTGTTATCGTAAATGTTTATCCTCTTTTCGCCAGTTCTGGTGACATATAATGCCAGTGTTGCTACCTCATTTTCTGCTCTTTCTCTTGAAAGTGTTCTGTTGTGCAGATAGCTCACATTTCATTGCTTCCATTGTCACTTTGTAATATCCCCTTAAATTATGAAAATTTTGACAAATGTTTGATTTCATAATGCGTGAGAGTATTAAATCCTTTAAAAGCAACTGATTTGTTACAGCTCAGGCATAATGCTTTATTTCCAGTTTCTTCCATAAAGTAACCCAAACTCCAATGTTGTTAAACCCAGATAAGGCTGAAAACCTTTTTTAATGCTTTTTTTTTCTTCTGTTATTTGTTCTTTTAGACATGTAGAGCTCCTTAATTTGATTTGTATTATTTTAATTCGTGAACATCTGAAGAAAAGGGGACCTAATTATAGGATGTCAGCAATGTGTGCCTTCATTACAAGTTTGCAGCATATGCGTTAAGTTATATTTTAGCAATTTAGCACTGATAATACAAAAACTGTGTTGAAATGAAGAATATTACATTATAACAAAACCTGATATTTGTGATTTTAATTCATAAACACCAAGTTTATGGTTTGTTATGATACATAACAAAACGTTTAAATGCAACCCCACATCACATTTCTGCATGTTGTGGTTGTCTTTGTATGGCATTGTGTACAGCATGTTTGTTTTTCTTGAGATACCACCAAATGATCAATTGATCAAAATGGGAATGTTGATGAAATTTTGATGGTCTTCCTTTTGATTTTGAAGCTTTAGTATTGGATTCTAAGATTGATGGTGCTATGTGCCTCCGAAATGCTAAGTGGTCAAGCTTCTCATTCCTTGAAGTAAACAAAGCTGCCACACATTTTGCTCGGTTACATCGATACAGTGTGTAACTAGGCTGAAGTATCATTTCTGGCCTATTATTAATGTCCTATATAGGCTTAAGTTTTGGTCACATCAGTCTACATCACGTCTGTTCTTGTTATATTCATGATTTCTCTTTCTGAGAAAACCTCATAGCATTATGTAGAGGAAAAACAGGTGGCATTAGATGCAATGGTGACAACATTAACGTGAAAGATTGTTGAGTTGGCAGTCCAAAAATGGTTCACCAACAATGCCATCAATCCAAAAATTACATTTTTGAGTTCTTGAGAAACGTCAGTATGTCTGCTGAAATAAAAGTCTGGGAAAACTACTTCTCCAATGGATTACCCTCCTCATTGTAGGAGTTACAAGCCAGTGCCTTGGGTCAGTAGCTTGTTGAGGAGCAAGTAAACTTTGGCTCATAGCATATCCAAGATGGATGATAAGCCCAATGCCTGGTATGGCGGTGAAGAAGAAGGAATTGAAATTTAGTAATGAAAGGGATGATAGGAAAATTTGTGGAGAAATAAACTGCGAAAAAAAAAAAAACTTTGATCAGGATGGTTGGACCTGGGGGCTTTGAACCCAGAACCTCTCCAATTCAAGTCACACATGTTACTGCAGCATCACCTCCCTCAGTTTGGGAAAACATTCACACCATAAAATGAAAAGGACATGTAATGAATTTTGAAATCCTGCCATTAAATAACCTCAGCAGTTTCATTACAAGGAAACCAGATAGCACTCACTACCTCTGTAACCAACACCAGTATTTGTCTCTCCATTGTTGCCAGTTGGATCAAGGTTGAAAATGGAAGCAATTGCTTCTGAAACATCCAAAATCTAATTTTAAGTAAGTGAAGTTTGTGTTACAAACTGTCTCAACAATCTTTCAAGTTATTGTTTCACTTTACTGTTTCCACTTCTGACCTCCAAATTAGTAAAAGGTGACAATGCTGTTGTTATTCCATTTGGCAACAACAATGTTGCTGTTTTGGTCACTTTGGTAGTAAAGCCAATTTCTTCATTTTATTTGTTTCTTCTAGTGGACATTTGCATGTCCAGTTTTCTCTGATAGTCCCTGTTCCTCGAATTCCTTTTACATGCAATGCAGAAGTAAGAGTATGGAAGTAAACAAATGTTCAAAAAATAAATGAAATTGATGTTGTCCTGAACTCAAAAGAGTACCTGCATATGTTAGTATCACACTTGCTACCAAACCCATTTCCTTGTAACAGGAAGACAGGCCCCTTGATATGGATCCTTCCATATAACCTAGGCTTTTTTTGGTGGCTCCTGTCCAAATTTTGTACTCATACCTAATAAGTTTTCTACGAATGAATTGTTAACATCCATGCTTCTCAAGATACAGTACTATTGCCTCATTTATGCTGATTTTCATCAAAGGGTGCATACTCTAATGTTTGTTAAAATGGTGAAACAAATAATGAACTTTTGCATATTTATCAGCTCTGCCTATATTGCAGTTATTGCATAGATGTAGGTTTGACATTATATACTTAAATCCATCTCAAGATAAGGCAGCTCCAGCATCCAGGGCTCTAGTCGGTCGTGCGTGTAGAAATAGTTTAGTTTGTGTGCAATTAGACAATTTATAGCAATAAAATAAGTAATACAGGTGAAATATTAACATAATATTACAGTATTAAAGAACATGAATTAGAATTGAAGAAAAGGGACATTAACAGTAAAAGAATTAGTAATTCCCTACAAAAGCCATCTGTTTTGCTCCAGTGTGGCCAACGTTACATTCTAATCAGTTCGGGAGTGTAAACAATGAGCGGGATGTTTCCATAGAAATGGAAAACCTTTAAACATTGGTGAAAAAATAATTGTTCTAAACGTGTTCAGTAAGTATTTGTGAGAAGTGTCCAACCTCTTCCATAGATAACATTGTGACATAACCTTAGAATTTACTGGCATGTCTAAGACGAGCATTTACAGTGCAAGAAAAGACCGAACTGCTACAAGTAAGGTCTGCACTCCAGGCAAGAAAAGGAAACATGTGAGAAAGGTTGTGGATGTCACTTGCGATAAATTTGTGAAAGATCGGGACTACCATGAAGTACGGATCTACTAACAAAAGTAGGGAACTACCATGAAGAAATGACTGACAATGCTTTCAGAGCTTGGTTTGAAAAAATTCTTTCTAAATTGGAGCCAAACATTATGGACAATGCACCATACCATAGTGTGCAATCGGATCATGTGCCAAATAAATCGTGGAGAAAAAGTGATATTATAACTTGGTTGCAAAACAAAGGCATTGAAAGTAGTGAAAGGTACATTGTGAATGATTTGGCAGAAAGAGCAGGGCGACATATCATTGTTAGACTGCTGCCTTACTATTATAATGCAAGGTTGGCACAACCTACATCATATGTTTGCCATGTGTGCAGTGTAATGATTCACTACTTCATAGTTATAATAAAACCAGTGTAGGTTGTAAGGAATTATATGTACTTATTTAGAAAAGATGCTTTACTTTCAAATTGAATCTGATATCTTTCTGATTATTTTTTTTCTTCCACACAGCAAAGCCTGTAGTATACACCAAAGTAGACAAAGGAAACACATTAGTGATATTAGACCAAGAAGATTATTAAACTAGGGTTATGCAATTACTACATAGCCCAAAGTACATAGAAATCAACAAAAATCCATTAAAAGAATGCACCAAGTCACTCCAAAACACACTGATAGAAACCAAAACAGAAGAAGAAAATGTTTATTTTGCTTAAAACTTACAATTAATCAACTTCCAAGAGTGTGGTATAGAGACTGAGAGTGACATAAGATGACTGGATTTTCATTCTTTAATATTGTTCTCTTATTATAGTGTGTTCTTGTATAATTTAATATTATTTTTGTAAGACAAACTTACTTTATGCTGAAGAAATAGTGCAGATAATGAAGGAGAAGCTTGAATTAGAAATGTACTGATGGGAAATTGTTGAGGCTTTTAGATTTGGGAGACAAGTTGGAAAGAGGGCAATAATGGTGAAGCTAGAAACAATACAGTTAGTGCATGAAGTGCTTAGGAGAGCCAAAAAATTGAAAGGTACAAAATATCTTTATTAACAAAGACCTTTCACCAAATAAGAGAGCATTACAATGAAATTTAATTCAGAAAATGAAAGAAGCAAGAGCTTTGGGAAAAATGGGGTATATTACAAACTTTCAGCTGTGGATTGACAATGAAAGGGTACTTGATACGGCAATATAGATTCAAGAGAAAAGCGACATGAAAGAGCGAAAATGAATCAACAGGTGTCAGCGAAAGCTTTAGGAAATGAAACAGGAAGATCAAAGTTCACAACTCGGCAACTTGCAGCAAACATGGAGAAAGAATTACGTAACGGCAAGGCTAGCCCAAACAGCATAGCTAACAGAGAGGAGAAAATTGATGACTGTGTGATGACATCAAGCGGAAGGAGGGCCCAAGCAGTTGAATCAGCTGAGCGAGGTAGGACTGCAATGGTGGTGACAACAGTGGCGGAGGGAGGAGCCAGAGGAGTGACATCACCCAAGAGAATTGTTTCACCAAGGAGGGGAGAGGCAGAAGTTGTGCGCGCGTTGATGGAGGGGAGAAAGAAGATATGGTATCAAGGAAGTGAGGAGAATACGGAAGAGGGGGAAGAAGATAGTATTGTTTCATCCGAACATGGGAGCATTGTGGTATCAGATAAAAATAAAATGTTAGTTCTGAAAGAAGGAATTGAATTAAGAAGTAGGAAAAGATTAGATGGATTTAGATATAGAGCAGGCTCACAATAGGAAAAAGGGACAACAAGGAGAATGGGCTTCTGGAACTGTGAGGGTTTAAAAAACAAATTATATGTGGGAGTTTTGAAACAGCTGTTGGCTAAAGTGGATTATTTAGCGGTAGTAGAAATGTGGTTAAAAGAGGAACAGATAAATATAAAGGACTTTGAATACATTGGTAGGAAAGGAGAGGTGATAGCTGGAAAGGGAAGGGTATCTGGACGTATAGGTTTCTTTATAAGGAACAGCTTAAGTAAGGAAATTAAGAAACATGGTCTAGTAGTAAAGAAATACTGTGGGTTATAATGGATGTTAAGTACAATGATGGGAATATACTCTGTGTAGGAATAATATATAACCCCCCCCCCCCCCCCCCCGCATCCTCGCGGTTTCATAATCCTGATCTCCTTAATCAAATAAAAAAAGATATAGATTGACTGAAGAAGAGATTTGTAACTGCAGAGGTAATACTAATGGGGGACTTTGATATCAGGATTGGGGAAAATGATACATATGTTGGAAATGATTGGATGAGTGATGAAATTGTGTTTAAAAGTGAGAAATTTAGGCAAAGCAAGGACAAATTTGTTGATAAAGAGTGTGAAAAATTTATTGATTTTTGTGAGTTGAATGCTTTAGAAATTTTGAATGGAAAATATGGGGAAGATGAACAAGGAGAATTTACCTTTGTTAGCAATAATGGGCAGAGTGTAATAGATTTTGTGTTGTGGCCTCTGAATTTAGGACATATTTTAAGAAATTTTAAGGTATTAAATTTAAGCTCAACTAGCAGGCATTATCTACTGATTGTGGATTTTATGATGCACATGGCACAAGTAAAACACAATATAAGAGTGGAAAGCTATTGTAAAAAAGAGTATTAGCGATAAATGGAAAGCAGAATTTTGTGACAAATTTAAACAGACTCTAGATTCAAATTATGGAAAGATATGTCTATGTGGGGTAACATTCATGGTTAAGAATAATCAAATAGAGAATGCAATAGATATCCTTAATACAGTTATGCAAAGGGCGGGAAAGGAAATGAAAACAAAAAAGAGGGTTTACATATATGATAAGGACTGATTTGACGAAGAATGTAGGGTATCAAAAAGACAAGTAAACAACTGTTGGTTAGGTGGAGGGAATTAGGTGATAGAAAGTCTAGGGACGATTATATGCAAGGGAGGAACTCACATAATTTATTGTTACAGCAAAAGAAAAAGGACTGGAGAGAAAGTAATGAAAGGAATTTGATAAAGTGTGTAAATGAAAATAATGTTAATAAAGTATGGCAGGTTCTTAAGTCGACCTATAATAAATGTGTAACTAAACCCAATATTGAGCCAGGACAATGGATGGAGTATTTTAAAACATTATATGGGGAAGACAGGAGTATAGGAATTACGGGATTTCTGGAAATAGGGAATGTTTTTGTAGAGATATTGGATGGTGAAATTAGGAGTGAGGAAATAATAAAACAAGTTACTGAAGAAAAATAAAGCTACTGGAATTGATGGCATCCCAACAGAGTTTCTAAAGGAGTGGTGTACTGAAACAGGAAGAGTGAAAATTTTATTAGATTTATTTAATGTAATTATTAGAAAGAGTTATGTACCTAAATGATGGAGGGAAGCTATCATCCATCCTATATATATATATATATATATATATATATATATATATATATATATATATATAAAGGCAAGGGTAATGTTGATAAACCTAATAACTACAGAGGTATTGCTTAATTATCTAATATAGGAAAACTTTTTGCGGCCAGTTTGGCAGCTAGACTACAATTTTGCGTTGAAGAATATAATATCCTTTCGAAATTCCAGATGGGCTTTCGCAAGGGAAGGAGAACAATTGATAATTTATTTATTATAAAGACATTAGCAGGCAAATATTTAAAAGAAAAAAGGGGTAAATTGTATATGGCTTTTGTAGACTTAGAGAAAGCTTATGACCGAATTGAGCTACAACTTCTGTGGCATAAATTAATGTGTAAGGGAGTAAGTCAGCAATTGGTGAATATTCTTAATGCACTGTATTTTGAGAACACCTTCTTTGTAAGGGTGGAGACAGGTTGTGTAACAAGAGGAATTCAACAAAAGAAAGGCCTCAGGCAAGGATGTAAGTTAAGCCCAGTTTTATTTAATTTATATATAGAAGATGTCTTACTAGAAATTGGAAGGAATAATAACTGTGCACCAGTAATTAGCAACATCCAAATCCCAGGACTTCTTTTTGCAGCTGACCTAGTGGTAGGATCTATTACAGTAAGTGGTTTAAAACAATCATTACAAGCAATTGATGTATATTGTAAAGAATGGAGGTTAAAAGTGAATCAAGAGAAAACACAGATTGTGGTATTCAAAAAGGGGGGAAAATTAAGCAAATATGAAAAGCGGAAGGGAAAGAATAAAGATTACAGGGTGGTGCGTGACTATTTATTTAGGAGTAAAAATAGATGGAGATAATAAATGGGAGAAACAAAAGAAGTTTGCATTGGCAAAAGGTAAAGGGGCGATGACAGCAATTAGAAGCTGCACATATAGAGTGCCTAATATAAATATTAAATGGCTGGAAAAAGTTTATGAGATGGTTGTGAAGAAGTAGAATTTTTGTTACGTAAATTTTATTTAACTTGAAGAAGGTTATTTAGCTCCATGCTTGGGAAGCCAACTTGAAGAAGATGTGTTGTTGCGTAATATATTTTACTTGAAGAAAATGTATGCTTATGAAATTGTATTTTACGTAATATTTATTTAGTTGCATTTAAGGAGTTCCTGGAACATGCTTTGGGTTTAGTTTGAATTTGTTGATTACGTAATAGTTACTGTTATTATGCAATATGCTGCTACGTACAAGAAGCTGATTTTAAGATGTGTTTTTGTTACTACACTCCAAGTTATACACTATAATATTTAACTTTGTTATTAACACTGCTTCTATATATTATTTATGTTTGAATTTTGCCTCGGCTGCGTCAGTAATGTTTGTAGAGTCATGTGTCTTAAGCAGGGCGTGGTATGACAATGATTGTAGACATCACAGAATTTAAGTTTTTAAATTCAGTTCCTTTATTAATTCTTGCACATTTTTATAAAGAACTACACTTTTTAAGAACTGTGAGAATCTTTAATACTTTCACTTAGCGCGTATACATATTTTACGATTCACATGTAGAGAACACATCTTCCATCTGTTCACTACCAAGGCTTGCCATCAACTGAGCAACTTTCAACGATTAAAACTCGTAAGCTTCGGTATTTCAAGTCTCTGATTGACTAATTCTAGTCCAATAGAATATCTGCATTTTACTTAAACTTTTTCCTTGCTATTGATTGGCTAATTTTAAACTGTTACTGAATTTACCTTATCTGTGATATAATCATGACTGGTAACTTTTCAAGCTCTTTAACTCATTATTGCTACAAGGTTACCTAATTATTACCTCATTGTTAGCAACTTAAAACTTATTATTCTCACAGCTCTTGCATTATTAAAGTATAAAATGTATTCACATAACATTATAAAACATGTTTACAATAAAAATAAGCATATGCAATGACTGTTACATACATCTTAAATAATTATTACGTACATATTGTTTCAAGGCGGGCTGTTATTGAATTTATTAATTATAAAAATACAATTGAAATTATTCAGATATTAAAATACTGCCTCATTGTGGAGGCAAAAATGATGTTTGGTATAGAAATATGGGGATTAGATAGAGGATGGGAAAGTATAGATGAGGTGCACAGGATGTTTTGTAGAGAAATACTAGGGTTACCGAAGTCAATTGTAAGACAGGTAGCACAATTAGAGATGGGCAGGGTGACAACTAAGGGGAAGATAATGGAAAGAGCTCTGAAATTTTGGTTCAGAACTTTAAATCTAGGAAAAAGTAATGTGTTAAGACAATGTATAGAATACCAAGAGAATAGCTTAATGAATGATGGACGGGTAAGTAATTTACAGAACATTTTGGAGAAAAATGGGTTAGGGGACACGTGGAGAAGGAGAGAAAATAATGTGAAAATTTTTTGGAAAAAGGCGAGGAAAGGACTGGAAGATATAGAAATACAAATCATGTTCAGTGAGATTGTCAAAAAGAGCTCATTAGTTTGTTATAGGCCAATGAAAAATACATGGGGTAGGGAAAAATATATAGACATAGTAAATAAAGAAGAGAGAGAATCTATTGTATGGGTAAGAACTGGAGCATGGAGGCTAAGAGGGTTAAGACAGGGTATTCCTCAGAACCAATGTCCGATATGTGGTGGTAATGAAGACATTGAACACATAGTATTTAAGTGCCAAGGAACAGAAAATTGGAGAAAAGAATTTTTTAATAAGAAGTGGTTGAAGGGGGATAGAAATACGCTTATGATCGAAATGATGTGCAAGGACGCTAGAAGCATTGGACAGTTTTTGTGTAAAGTAAATAATAAATGGCTTTGGACAGTGGATAGAGAAAAGTAAGAGGTAGTGTATTTTACTTTGAATGGAAAACTATAGTGAATGTGTGATAGTTAAGTAATCAATAAGTGAAAAGTGAAAAACAAGTGGAAATGGGACCTGAAAAAAACTGAAAAAACAAGATAATTTATTGACGAGAAATTGTAAAATGTAAATAATCTGTAGTGATTGTCTACAGAATGCGTTGATGGGAAATTGTAAAATGTAAATAAACTGTAGGGATTGTCTACTGAATGAGTGGCCAGGGTCAAAGTGCAGTAGACAATCAAATTGTAAAACTCTTAGCACAATAAATACAAATGTACCAAATGTACTGTCCCAAAAAGTCATTTTAAAACACAAGTTTTTTTGTGTGAAAGACAAACATTATTAAAAACAATAAAGCATAATAAAGTAAAATCATGAAAAAAATAAAGCATAATTTGGGTTGCTTAAGTTCCTCTTATATGCTTCCTTACATATCAGTGGCAGCTAGTGCCGGAATTGATGGGGTGATGAGATGGGGTTAAGGGTGCTAAACATCAAAGGTCATCAGCGCATTTGATGGGGGTTCACTACTTTTACTACATTATGCTATTTACCTTTCCAAATAATTTGATTTTCTAAATTATTTCAAATACTTCTGTAGTTCTAAAATTACCTTTAAATAAGCCTAACGACATTGGTAATTCTGTGCGAAGACTCTGTTTACTATGGCGATCATGCGCAGAGCCTTATTGAAGTGCCAACATCAGTGCCAACTGTATATTCGCGGCATGCCAGCCGCTACCAACGTAATATTTCACATCGCTAAGTGTTAAACAAGGAAGGTGAACAGAACTGGTTAGAAACGGTGCAGCTCAGGACAAGCAAATTCCCGCTAAGTCAGCCACATGTCCAAATGAAGCCCCTGTAGGTATTAATTGGATAGGTTGAATCACCGCCACAGTTATCAAAGAATTCCTTACAGAATAACAGTCATTTTACATAGATATTTTTAAGAACAGTTAAGAATTTCCTTTTGGTGTCTGACAGTAGTTTAATTGAATCTTGTAAGCTATTAAAATATTTTGATACATTCATAATTAGGGCTCAGATAGTTATGCGTTAAAAAACGTAAAATATTATGTAATTATGTGGTTTAAAACAGCAATATATGCATTAACAACCTAGAAAATATGTGCTATCCAAAATCTCACAGAAATGGTGAAATAATATTTTTAAAAATCGACATTGTGAGTTCATTTAATATCCGTTATATTGGAAAATACAAGTTAACATTATAATCCACCAAAATAATAAATTAATGTAAAACTCACCGAATTTGTGGACTGGAACAGCTGCTGCTGAAGTGAACTTAATTCTTCCCATTGCATTGTATAACAGTAACCATTTTAAGGTTTGAAAACAGAAATGGTTCTCTGTTGCTTCTGAGAATTGATTTGTACTGAGAAACAACGTTCAGCAGCAACAAACGTTATAGGTGCATATTTAAACTTTACAATTTCTTCCAGCGACAATGTTTCTTCAATGTCCAACAATTTGCTCTCCGTTTTACCAGAAATGATATTTGCAATATGTTGTAATATATGATACCCTGGATTTTTTGTAGCACATGTTCAAATTTTTCAACTACTTTTTTTGCAACTTGACCTGGTGCAGATTTTAGCTTTAGTGAGAGATTTTCTATTAAAGTTAAGTTTGTGACAAGTGGTACGTCATTGCATAGAAATGCAGTTGAAATGTGACTTAATGTGAATTAATTCCTCCTCTATCTCATCCCTACATATAACACCCTTCGCTTCAACAATACTTTCTGCTTCATTTTCATTTAGTTCTTGAAGTATGTTCTCGATAATGTCAAAATTGTTGCAATAATATATGGCAGCTTGTAACCAGGTCCCCCATCTCGTAATGATTGGTTCAGGAGGAAGTGGAATTCCTGGAGCCAACTGTTTAAACAAACTGATTCTACTCGGAGATTTAAGGAAAACCTTTTTTTACGCTTGATATTAAACTATTAACAGTAGGAAAATTTAAGTGCATAGTTTCACTCAGGCGATGCATTGCATGCGCCAAGCATGTTACATGAATCAGTCTACTATAAAGCAGTTTTAACCCCCCTCCTACCTTAACCATATATGGGGCTGCGTCAGATAAAAACAAAACTACATTTTCATAGCTAATTCCCTCTGGCCATAATAGCAACATTGCATTATTGAATATTTTCACAATTGTTGAATGATTTGTCGTTGCTATTTCTTCCACTGTTAGAAGATAAGCCTTTGACAGTCCATTTTCACCGAGCGTACTGACAATTACATTACATATAGATCATTTACACACATCTGGAATTTCATCCATGCAAACCCAGATTAGATTATCCTTAATAGAATCACAAATTTCCTGTATTGTTTTTTCATGAAGTAATGGAACATAATGTTTGCGAAGAGTAGACTCATGTGGTATAGCCTGTTTCTAAGAATGCATGTAGTTTAGGATGTTTCTAATTTATAGAACGGAATGTCAGCACAAGTGAAAGCATCATATAGGTCCTTATTAAAGGTTGACAACTGGGGGCCTGAAGTTGAATAAGTTGCTTCATTTGGGATACCCGTATTGACATTTAGCATTGACTCTTAAGCAATTTTTTTTGGTGAAACATTTTTAAAATGTTTTGCTGTTTTTAAATGTTACGTCACTTGGAAACGAGTGTCTGCTCTTATACGCCTTTCACACACAACACAAAAAAAAAAAAACTAGTCCATTTGTAGTAAGCACACCTTCGTTTTCACGTACAAATATATTTAGTTGAGTAGATAAACTCGATTTCACTGCTGGCATTTTATCTGCTATAACTAGAGAATGCTGGAGGTTAACGCAATCACTCTACATGCACAAACAAAACCAAACTGCATCTGTATTATCGTCCCACTGAATAAGTTTACATCGGCAGTTCTTTGATGTAATACTCGCCGTGTTAACAATCGGAAACTCTTTGAAAATGCGATACCTACCTACCGCTCGCCATTTATTGTCTCAGGCTTTATTTTCTTTTATTAATTTGTTTTGAAATACATAATCAATTACATTTTTTAAACATTTTCCTGTGAAAAACCGAAAATATGTATAATTGTAATGACATTCTCTAAATATTATGCAATTACAAAAAAATCGAAAATATGCAAAAACATGTACAATAAAATTTACATTTTCTGACTCAGGAAACATTGTTTTGTGTACATTTAACATTATTCATATATTTTAACCAAATAAAAAAAGTTGTTATTACATAACTATTCTAGCACTACTCATAATACATTCCCATTTGGTAGCAAGTTAGCTTTATTGTTAGTGTAAATTATCTGTCTGGAGGCCCAGGAACTTAGTTACATCAGTTTTCTGAGTACTTCTGACATTATTCCTTATCTTTGGATCTTGCGGCAGTACGTGCTGAGCCTCATTGCATTAATTTTATCAAAGTTAAAAGAAGCTGGTTTGTCTTAAGCCATTTACATCTCTCATTAAGTACTTCATTTAATTTATTGTCTGACTCAGATGGGTTTCCAGTACATACTAATACACCAGCATCATTCTCAAAAATAACACTGGTCATGTCTTTAATTAGGGGAGATAAATAATTAATATAAATAATTGATATAAATGAGGAACAGTAGAGGGCCAATAATTGAACCTTGTGGTGTTCTAATTTGTACAGACTGTGTTGTTATATTCTGAAAACCTTATCAAACAAAGTCACAAGTGTCTGTTACAGTGTATTCTGATTTTATTCACAAAAATAAACCCTGGATTAATGCACTTGGAATACTCCACCTAGTAATGCAATAGTTGGATTAAAAAAAGTTTGGTATATACATTTTGTTTATATCTTAAGGTTACAAGACCATAACATTCTTTTTAAGTTTTGCCAGCCTGGCTAGAGTTCACCAGGGTGTTTTAAGTTGATGACTTTTGCATGTGGTGGTTTGAAACATGCATATGGTGCTTGTGCATTTATTGAGTCTTGAGTCTTACCTTGGATACTACAAAATTTGGACATAGACACAACTTTGGGTGAATCCTAGAGTTCAGAGGACACAGTGGTTTACTATGGCCCCACTCAGCTCATTTTGACAAGCATAAATTGGTAACTTTTATTTTTACTTATGGATGCTCTTAAACTACTATGGTCCTTAGCATCCCATTCTATATTGGATGCGAAAGACCGAAAATTTTGGTCAGAGACCTCTTTATCAGGCTTGAGGTTCTTTTATGTGCCATAAATCTGCGACATGGGACCACCAGCTTTACTTCTCTTCCGAAGGAAGCCATGCTAAAATTTTTCTGCCCGAAATAATCCATCACCCTCTGCTGGTTTGAACCCGTGACCTCGGGAACTAGAGGCTAACTTGATATTGACAGACAGAAATATACAAACTGATTTTTTGTAGTTATAGAAATAGTGTCATGCTGAGCAGTTTGATATTGCATTTAGGAGTCAAGCCCTGCAGTTAAGCAAACTATAAAAATCAGGCATTTTCAGCAGAAATAACTTGTGTTAGAGACATCCAATATGTAACACTTTTTTTGCTGGGAGTTACATTTATCATGATATACTTGGATTGGTGGTGATATGTTACTTTAATGTAATTTAATGAGCATAGTAATTTATATTCCAGGAAGCATATCGCACTTACTTGGAAGGACTTGCATTGGTTGCAGCAGCTCTACAACAAGATGCAGAAAATAGTTGGACACTTGGAAATCCTTCCTTTACAGGAAAGGAAAGGAGGAGTCTGATAGGATTTGCCAAGCAAAGTATTGACCGCATTGCACATCTGCTTGATAAGCAAGGTTAGAATATGTATTGTAACTTAACAATGAAATCTTTTCAGTATTATTTTGTGATAACTGTTTGGGATTTTAGCACATCCATATGCATTTTGTTTTCTGTATTCTCTCTGTTTGCAATATTTATATGAATTATTAGTAAGTGAAATTTGAAACTAGTGCCTCACATTGCTTAAACACTTCCAAAGCTAGAGACTACGAGTCTAGTAGCTGCGACGGTATGTTGCTTGTTTAATATGTGTGTTTTTTGTTATTTGTTAGCCCCACGTTGTGGAGCCAATTTGCGAGAGAAATTGCTTTACGTAATGTTGTTTACATCAGTGTTGAAGCCATCTTGTGACGTCATTCATTGGTTTGGTTTGTAGCTCCATCTGGCGTAGCAATTTGCATCAGTTTTGAAATAATTCACTTTAAATGTCCTCCAGCTAGCTGTTTGGGTCGAACATGTATTTCTTTGCAGGTTGTGAAATGGAAAGGAATCTTTTGTCCAGAAATTATACTGATGAAGAAAATTTGTTTTATAATTTTTATTGCCGAACACGTTCACTAACACTTTTACATATTGATTTAGATACTCGCCAAACTGAAACTGTTTGTAATAACTTCTTACTTATCACTTTTAACTCACGTACTTCAACTTTGTGTATATTTAACTGTATAATACTTTAGATTCTCGTAATTCTGCTGCGCGTAACTTATGACGAACTGACTGACTGAAGACAACGTGTAACGTGTTAGAAATTTAGATGAACTGGGCGACCGACGTGTAAGGTATTGAGAATTTTGTTGAACTGCGGGGCGATCTACCTCGGACCTACCCTATTTATAGGCCTGCATCAAGATACGCCTAAAGATTATAAATGAACTGCTATTGGCTAATAAAACGCGCCAACATTAGCA
This sequence comes from Deroplatys truncata, assembly GCA_030765065.1. Lineage (NCBI taxonomy): Eukaryota > Metazoa > Arthropoda > Insecta > Mantodea > Mantidae > Deroplatys > Deroplatys truncata. The sequence continues at coordinate 529,510,854 of CM060990.1, read as the reverse complement.
TCTATTTTAATATCCAATGAAAACCACGAATACATATGCTTTAGGAAATATTCTAGAAGTTTCTACCGAAAACACGCCAAACATTACATAACTTCCTTGTTCCCAATAACGATAAACAGCTCACCCCCTTCGCTGCATTATTGCGCTATTATTGACAGTTTCAGTAAAGCCGTATATTATTATTTACCAATAATAATTACAATTAATAAACATCTGAAATCAATGTCACATAAAAATACATATTCATATTACAATCATTATTTACATTTAAATAATTTGTGATACAAATTACCGTATCATATGCCCCACTAGAAACATAATTATAAATATTTATAACTTGTTTGGAAATTTTATAATTGTGTTTTTAGTCTCCTAAATCTTGGAACACACGCTATCACTTTCACTTAACACTTCACACGCATTTAACACACGACATATTTATTTTATTTTATATTTTTTTTTTTTTATCTCGCCACTACTACTGGCTCTGGTTTAATTAATTTATATATTAATCTGACATCACAAATTTTTTTTATAGCAAATACTTTACCCTAAAGTATTTAATCACTGCTACCAAATTGTTTACTTTCTTAAGTTGTTGACAAAAATTTATACATTTAAGATTTTTGTAATTATTATACATATTTACCAAAATATTCACCCTCTACATATATTTACATCTCTTAAATCTAGGCACTGTTTTACATGTTCTATTTACTAATAAAATGTTATTTTCCTCTCAAACATTTAGTCATGTCCAAAATTTATTTCTCCTTTCCTATGACGTACATATTTATTTAACCCTCTTACGTTCCAATACATTGCTCTGCATTTCGTCTTTAACTATCCAGCATTTACTATTTATCATCTTTGTCTTTTGTTTCACCATGATCTTCATGGTTGTATGGTTTCAGCATCTCAATATGGAACTTTCCTATGCTTTTTCGAGTTGTTGGATTACATAACTCATATGTATTAGTTCCATATACTTCAACAACTTCATATGGTCCATGGTATTTGAGAAACATTCGCCAATAAAGTTTATTTGCTTTATCCGACAATTTCTTGGTTTTGACCAAAACTAAATCTCCTATTTTGATCCTCCATTCCTTTCTCTTCTTTTCTTCATGTTTAATTTTTCTTTTTATGGCCTTTTTCTTCATCCTCTCGAATGCTTTTCGGAACATCTCTTCTTCTGTTGGTGGTATCGAATGCGCATCTGGAATGGCTTCTGGAATTTTTTTACACATTGTATTGATCTTCTTTCCTAACTTAAGTTCACATGGTTTGTATCCTGTCACATTGTTTACGGTTTCATTTAGTAGATTCTGAACGAAGTTCACATATCCATACCATTGGGTGTGTTTTCGATGACATAACACCCTTAAATAATTTGAAATTTCCTTAATTTCCCTCTCCACTGGGTTGGAGTTCGGTCTGTATCTTGACGAAAAATATTGTTTAATGCCATTTTCTTTCAGTCCATCCATAAATTTGTTTCCTGTGAAATACGAAGCATTATCGCTCAATACAGATTGAATAGGTCCTTCTTCTATCACATATGACTTGAGTAGTCTATTCAAACATGCTAAACCTGTAGGTTTTCTCAAAGGGTAAATTCTTACATATTTGCTGAATATATCATAACAGACAAATATATATTTATTTCCAAATTGACTTGGAGGCATCGGACCATGAATATCAATGCTAATTACACATCTCGGCTTATCCCGTATAACTGAATTAGTTTCAAATGCATATGCTGCATTTATTTGCTTTGCCTTCTGACACAGGTTGCAGCACGATATAAATTTCCGAACTTTCTGACGCAATTTGGATATGTATAAATTCTCTAAAATCATAGAAGTTGTTCGGTCCGTCCCTGAGTGTGCTAACCCTTCATGAAAATTCTTAATTAGTTCCTTTTCCATGCTTTTCGGAACCATTACCTTCCAACTAGGCATTTCTTTTCCATGCTTCTTGTATAATGTCCCATCTCGAATTGCTATAATTTCTTTCTTTGCCTTTTAAATTAGTGGTGCCTTTTCTTTAAGTTCTAACAATTTTGCATCCTCTTTTTGAATTTCCCCCATATTTTTCAATTTTCTCATCATTTCTTTGCTTAAAGGAATTTCAATTGTCAATATTTTGACTTCATTTCTAGGCCTTTCAATATTTTCGGGAATTTGTGGGTTGTAATTCAATCTTGATAGCAAATCACTGAAGGTATTATTTTTGCCAGGAATGTGTATAATCTCAATATCGAATGCAGATATTGCATGAATGTATCTAGCAAGTTTTCCACTACATAATCTACACCGTTGTATGAAAGTTAAGCTGATGTGGTCTGAATATACTTTCACCTTTTGCTGATAAATATAGGTTTTAAAACGAATTAATGAGAAATATAGTGCTCCAATTTCTAGCTGAGTCACTGAAGAATTCCGCTCAATATTTGTAAGTCCTCTAGAAGCTGTACTAATGACGTGAAAGTCATTGTTGAAGTCTCGCTGTCCTAAAATTCCGGCGTATCCTTGCATTGATGCGTCGACATAAATCTCATATTCCAAATCTTCTCTAGGCCTCTCGAGTAATATGGACTTAGCAAAGAGTTCTTTTACTCTTTCAAAACATTTTTGATGATCCTCTGTCCATTTCCACTTATTGTTCTTTCAGAGTAGCTGCCGCAGTGGTTCTATTTCAGCCGAATATCTTGGTACGAACTTACTCTGAAAGTTCAATACCCCTAAGAGACGTCTAATTTGTTTTACGTTCCTTGGTGATGGAATTTTCATTATTGCTTCTATTCTTTTCTGATCAGGTCTTATACCTCGTTCATCCACTACATAACCCAGAAAATTTATTTCCTTGACACAAAATTTTGATTTTAGTATGTTCACAGTCATACCATGTTGTTGTAGTTTATTTAACACATAATGGACATTATTCATGTGTTCTTCAAATGTTTGACTAATGATTAGGAAGTCGTCAATATACTTTATTAAAAAGTCATCTGCAGAATTTCCAAAGATACTGTGAATGGCTCTCAAAAATCCACTTCCTGAGTTTTTTAAACCAAAAGGATTTACACAAAAACGATACTGGATCCCTGAGTACTGAAATGAAGTGTAATCACGCACTTGTGGATCTAATTCCACTTGCCAATATGATGCAGTGAGGTCAATGGATGTCAAAAATCTCCCTCTTGAAAGTTTTGTAATTAGTTGTTCAATTCCCTCACTTTGAAAATGATCTGGTTTCATATACTTGTTGACATATCTACCGTCTAAAGTTAATCTCAAACTACCATCTCGTTTAATACTCCAGCAGATTGAATTTATATACTGAGAATTACTTTGCTCAATAATCCCATTTTCTAACATGCTATTTATTAATTGTCTAGCTTTGTCCTGAAGACTTATAGGTAAATTGTCATACTTGTGCCTATATGGTGGTACGTCTTTTACTTGAAATGTATGCTGATATACATTACATCTGCCTGGGATATTACTAAATACTGAACTATTGTTCATCAAAACATCATGAAGGATTTGTTTTTGCATTATCGTAAGATTATAGGCTTCTTCACACTTGTGTATTATTTCCTCATTTCTCTTCTCCTTCCAGCCGTTGTCTGTCTCGCTCACATGGTCATCTTTTGTTTGGATTGTAAATTCCTCTACTTTCTGTGGCATTTCTGCTAGCTGTTGAAAATATGGCGTGGTATTCCCTTCATATTCTGTGACTACCTGCTTTATCTGACTATTTTTATCAGTTTCTGTTATTTGCACAAAAAACTCTTGGTCACAAAGATTCTTCTCATCCTTTGTCATCTCAATTACAGAAACTTTCTCTTTTATAAATGGTACCCTTATTTCTCTATCTTCTTTTGTTATTTTTAACTCTTCATGTTTAAAATCTATACATGCTTCATATTCATGTAGGAAGTCACATCCTATAATTATGTCACAAATCAGATGGTTTACAATTAGAAACATAACCTCAAAATTCTCTCCACTGATAAGTATGTTAAGTAGAGCTTGTTTTTTTATGACCTGTGTCGTTCTTCCGATTGCAACACGACAAACTAAATTACTAGTGGGAAGAGCCATAATTTTGTTACCTTCATTAATCAAATTTAGGTAAAATTTCTGTGAGCAAATTGAAGCTGACGAACCAGAATCTATAGTTGCAATGATCTTTTTCTTCGCAATTTCCATCCTAACATGAGGTGACTCAAAATTTTCTCCCTTATCTTTTGTTGCTGTAATCTTATTACAGGGTGTATGTGTAGGCATATGATTTGTATTGGTAATGGATACTGAATTATTAAGGACGTCCTGAGAACCTACTACACAGGAGTCTGTTAACAGTTTTCCTGGTTATTTCCATGTTCACGTACGGGACTGCCATTCCTAACAGGCGCTAAATCTATCTCATTGTCGCTACCATTGTTTTGAGTTCCCCTTCCTCGAGTTCGAAATCCTCGATTTCTGACATTATGTCCCCTTGGCACATAATTTTCTTGCCGTTCCTCAGATCTTTCCCGGTTATTATTTTCCCTCCAGTGAGTGAAATTTCCCCTTTGTCTAGTGTACCTCCTTCCATAATTTTGCCCTCTTTCAGGCAATCGTTCTGTCCTGACATAATTTATTTGTTCCTGTCGACCTGGTCTCCTATCTATCCTTGATCTTTCAAATTGTGGAACGTATGATTGATACCGTTGTCTGGTATTAATTTCATGTCTGTCTTGTCCTCTAATTTGCTGATAACTACCTTGGTAATTTCTTCTATCTCGCACATCTAAAAATCTATGCTCCCACTCCCGAGACATATCTTCTTCCTGTTCTAAAGCTGTTATTAATTCTGTCATCTCATAGATGTTCCGTGGTTTTGCAATTAATAAGTAATTTCGTATCCTTATAGGATAATGCCTTGCGAGCAAACTCACAAAATCTTCCTCATTGATTGGAGGTGACAAGTTTCTAACCTGACTTGCATGTTTTAGTAAGTAATCAGTCATTGATATTCCCTCTCGTGGATTAAATTGACCATGATTAAGCATTGCTCGAATTCTTTGCTGTACCGTAACATTCCAAAATCTGTTCATGAATAATCTCTTAAAGGATTCATATGAAATTTCACCCCCTGATACCATTTGTAACCAATCTAAGGTTTTCTGGTCCAAACATCTTTTGACAACTATCATTTTCAATGCTTCAGGTATCTTTTTAATTTGAAAATACTCTGATAATTCTGCAATGAACTGTACTGGACTGGAGTTTTCATTAAATTTTGGAAGTGGAAAATCACTTAAGATATGATTGTAATTTTGCAAATTCCCTGCTCCCATATTTAAATTCTCTAGTGTTACTTGTGCACTCTGAGTTTCAGCATTAGCTATGGATGAAGCTGCCGCATCACTCACATTATTTGTCATACCTGAGGAACTACCTCTATCATTATGTTGTACATCTGATACATTCACATCACATATATTTGCCCTTGAATTCAATTCTAATCTATTTACAGTACCTTGCAGATTTTCTATTGTCTGTTCCAATTTTTTATTATTCTCATTTTGAACAGTTTGGTGTTTGTTAATTTCAGAAGTTAGCTTTTGATTCAAATTTTTAGACAAATCTTTAACTTCATCAGACAATTTATTTCTCTGTGTTTCTGACTCCTTCTGAATTTCAGATATTTCCCCTCTGAAATTAACTTGCACCTGTATTAAATCTGCATTTGTAGCCTCCATCATCTCTTTTAACTCACTTGAAATGCTACTCATTCGGCTACCTAGCTCTGTACATTTTACATTAACATGCTCTATTTTATTATTAACCTCACTTTTTTGGTTAGATATTTCCCTGCTCATGTCTAACATTTTCTTTGAAACTTCACCTATTTCATTTGCTATCATTTCTTGATTTTCATTTTTCATTCTGATCATACTACTATCTAGCTCCATGAATTTCTTTTCAATTTCTTCCCTGTTTTGTTCTAAGCTTTTACCAATATCTTCCCTCAATTCCCTATTATTCTTTTGCATATCTTCCCTTAATTGATCTGTAATACTCTTACTAATATCTTCCCTCAATTCTTTATTATTCATTTCCATTTTCTGAGTTAGTTTTTGTTCTAATTTCTCAATATTCTTACTACTATCTTCCCTCAATTCTCTCTTATTCTGATCTAGTTTTTGTTCTAAACTCCTATCAATATCTTCTCTCAATTCCCTCTTATTCTTTTCCATATTCTCATTCAAATTTTTCAGCATTTCCATAATCATACTAGTATCAAGATTAACATTTCCTGCTATTCTATTCTGACTTTCTGCACTAACATTTTCATCCTCAAATCCTAAAAAGTCTGGGCTTCTTTCTGTAACCTGTATTGGATCACAGCTAACTGTTACACTATCTCCCTGCATAATTATTTCTTCTGTATTACTAGCAGCCATTGTTTTTATTATCCTACCACTCCTAAGGAACATTTAAATTTGTTTACCCTTTTTTTTTTTTTTTCTAAAAAAAATTAAGATACTCTAACCTTTGTTATGCTGTCTGTTGCTGTTGCTTTGATGTCCAGTTTTTCTGCCCCTTTCTCCTAGGTTTGTATGTCGCTTCGATGAATCTGTGTAGTTTTGTCGTCCTGTAGTTTGAATTTCCCTGTTGCCTTGTAATCTCGGAATTACGATGTCCAATTATCCATGTAGTCTGTCCTCCCTGTTGTTTCTGGAATCTGCGTCTTGTAGATCATTTCACTGCTGCATTCGCCCCTTCCTGGTTATGTTGATCCTTTCCTGGTCATCGTGTTCCTTTCCTGGTCACTATGCCCCACGTTCTGGGTGCCAATTTGCGACGGTTGTTGCTTACGTAATATGTGTGTTTTTTGTTATTTGTTAGCCCCACGTTGTGGAGCCAATTTGCGAGAGAAATTGCTTTACGTAATGTTGTTTACATCAGTGTTGAAGCCATCTTGTGACGTCATTCATTGGTTTGGTTTGTAGCTCCATCTGGCGTAGCAATTTGCATCAGTTTTGAAATAATTCACTTTAAATGTCCTCCAGCTAGCTGTTTGGGTCGAACATGTATTTCTTTGCATGTTGTGAAATGGAAAGGAATCTTTTGTCCAGAAATTATACTGATGAAGAAAATTTGTTTTATAATTTTTATTGCCGAACACGTTCACTAACACTTTTACATATTGATTTAGATACTCGCCAAACTGAAACTGTTTGTAATAACTTCTTACTTATCACTTTTAACTCACGTACTTCAACTTTGTGTATATTTAACTGTATAATACTTTAGATTCTCGTAATTCTGCTGCGCGTAACTTATGACGAACTGACTGACTGAAGACAACGTGTAACGTGTTAGAAATTTAGATGAACTGGGCGACCGACGTGTAAGGTATTGAGAATTTTGTTGAACTGCGGGGCGATCTACCTCGGACCTACCCTATTTATAGGCCTGCATCAAGATACGCCTAAAGATTATAAATGAACTGCTATTGGCTAATAAAACGCGCCAACATTAGCATCTATTTTAATATCCAATGAAAACCACGAATACATATGCTTTAGGAAATATTCTAGAAGTTTCTACCGAAAACGCGCCAAACATTACATAACTTCCTTGTTCCCAATAACGATAAACAGCTCACCCCCCTCGCTGCATTATTGCACTATTATTGACAGTTTCAGTAAAGCTGTATATTATTATTTACCAATAATAATTACAATTAATAAACATCTGAAATCAATGTCACATAAAAATACATATTCATATTACAATCATTATTTACATTTAAATAATTTGTGATACAAATTACCGTATCATAGCCAAGACTATGTTCTGATTCCTGAATATCTTATGCATGTTGTCTTAGTTCAGTGGCACTCTAGGTCAGCAGACTCCAAGTAGTATGTAGCTGAACAATTACCTTATTCTGTATTAACAATTGATAGCTCTAGTTTGTGGTTAATACAGCACTGACCTACAGTTAGAGGAGAGCTGGGTTATGCACTTAGCATATGGTTGGGTTATTTTCTAGATAGTTCCCTCTCACTTCTAAATGACAATTAAATTGTGTTACAAGACTTCGGTCTCATTTATTTCATCCTTAATCATGCATTCCACCCAACATTTGTGGTATCTTAACAGTATAGGCATGCATTAAACCCAAGATATAGTTGACAGTACCTACAGCTTTTACACCTTCTCCATTAGTTCTCTTAAGAAAATTATTAGTTTGTTTTATCATACCAGGAAGCTGTGCTATTGAATCTATGCATATAATAAAACCATAACCAAAAGCGTTCTGGTAATTTTCAAATTTGGATGAACAATTAACTGGCATAATTTGCTAACCTAAGGCCAAGAATTGTGTTGTAGAATGGAAAATGTATATATTTATTTTCCAATACATAATTGGCCAAAACAATATGAAACTGGTACATACCATGCCATAGGTCCTACGTAAAAATAGGTTATACGGTATGTTAATTACTTTCCCAAAGAGAATGTTCTAATGGGTGCAAAATAAAAAAAAATACAGTATATCTTATTTTTCACTTTTTTGAAAAGTGTTAGAGTAGAGTGCATTAGGTACGGAGGAGGATTTTGTTGTTGAAGCGCATAGGAGGCTTATTGTGCCTACTGAACCTCTGGAGGAAGAGGTGAAGTGAATAACACAAAAGGGCAGCAGGCTGGAATGCAGACAGCGTCCCTAAAGTATCCAGGTGTAAGATCCTGATGCTGATGGGACCACCCACATAAGCCCCCCTTCCACAAGGGTGTTCATCACACTCTGGATGCAAGGACAGTTACTCAAAACAAATTCCATTGCCATGCCATCCACCTGCCTGATCCTCCAACGCTGAAACTTAACAAGGAAATGAAATGAGAGAAAGTGGCATTATAGCAACCACCCTAACATTCACCTAACAACCTGGGGAAACCCCAAAAAACCAAAGGTCAGAATGGCTGGTCCAATGGGAATCAAACCTAGGACCTCCCAAATGAGAGCCCCACATGTTACCATGGAGCCATCATGCTTGGTTTGAAAAGTGTTACATAACAAAATTTCATAAGCATAATGTTTCTTACAAATTATATGGCTTATGAAACTTCCATACAATGAATATTTAAGAACTTAAATTCATTCATTCATTATCTGTTTACCCTCCTCTTATGTAGGACTTACACCCCCCAGGACTTACAGGCGGGTGCCTGGGGTCAGAGGCCCGTCGAGGAGCAGACACTCATGTATTAGACAGAACATCCAGGATGGGTGATCAGCCCGATGCCTGGTATGGGATGAAGGAAGTGGATGAAGCGAAATGTTGGTGAAATGAAAGTTGATGATGGAGCAGTTGGTGGAATGAATGGCGGGGGAAACTGGAGAACCCAGAGAAAACCCGCCCAGACGCCGCTTCGTCCACCACAAATCCCACATGCAGGTCCCTGGGATTGAACCCAGTCTGCCTCGGTGGGAGGCGAGCGGTCTAACCACTCGGCCACGGCGCCGCCATTAAGAACTTAAATCAGTTTTTAAATACTATTATTCATGTAATTTTACATAAATGGATTGTCATGATAACTGGTATTTCCAATTGTATTTTACAGCCATAAGCTAGAGGCCCAGGTTTGTCTACTGTTAAACTTTTTACTTGTGTTAAAATTTTATTAACACCTCAGGAAAATCAGTTTTATTTCAAAATATCATGAGAAATAAATTCTACAATGAGGAGAAAGAGAGTGAGTGCAATGGAGGTAGAGAGGTGAATGAAAGGGAGAGAAACATGGAAGGAAGAGAGACAGGGAAATCACTCAACCAATTTAGATAATTTTTCACCATTGAAAAGCCCTGTTCTTTCTGATGGACATGGGCTATGAAACACCTAATTTCAATTCATAAATTACTAAAAGACTAAAACAGGTTTACAAAGCCTTCATTGAGAATGCTGCAGAGTAGAAAATAGTTGTTATGCCACAAAGAATGCTTATAGAATCAAAAGCCGGTTAGTTGCTGTTACTCTGCATAAAATGTATGTAAAAACTAAAGCTGGTTACATTTTATTCCAAGCAGTATAGATAAAAGACCATTATTTATTTGTTTATTTGCTATTTATCAAATACTGCAGGTGTGTGTGTGTGGGTGTGGGTGCGGCTGCGTGCGTACGTGGTGGCAAAATGTCGTCCTTTCATGGTTCTCTTCAGCCTCGGGAATAGAAAGAAGTTGCAGGGGGCTATATCTGGCAAATATGGTGGCTGAGGCGGCATAATGGTTTTGATTTTGCCAAAAAAGTCATGAACAAGCATTGAGGTGTGAGTTGGTGCATTATTGTGATGCAATTTCCATGAGTGATTTTGTCACAATTCTGGCCGTTTTCTTTGGTTGTTTCATGCAAACGCTACATAACTTCCAGGTAGTATTCCTTATTGACCATATGACCATAAGGCAGGAACTCCTGATGCACTATCCCATTTTAATCGAAGAAAACAGTGAGAAGAACCTTCACATGTGATTGAACTTATCAAAGTTTTTTTGGTTTTGGCTCTTCAGGCAGTTTCCATTCGTACGATTGGGCCTTAGTTTCAATGTCATACCCATATACCCATGTTTCGTCACCTGTTATAACCTTTTTTAGAAGTTCTGGATCATTTTCGACTTCATTCAGCAATTCCTGAGCGATGTCTATGTGACGTCATTTTTATTGAAATTCAACAATTTTGGAACGAACTTTGGTATTACACGTTTTATGCCCAAAACATCCGAAAAAATTGCTTGGCATAACCCAAAGGATATGTCGACATCTTCAGCAACCTCTGTGATGGTGATTCGGCGATTTTCCGGAACCATTTTCTCTACTTCCACATTGTCGTCAGTAATTGATGTGCTAGGGTATCCAGGGCGGTCGTCATCTTCAACATCTTCTCAATCCTCTTTGAAATGTTTATACCACTTGTAAACTCTTGTCTTACTCATAGTAGATTTGCGAAAAACCACAGTCAACATTTCAAATGCGGTGCTGCACTTTATTCCAGTTTCTCAAGCAAAATTGAATGCAAATTCTTTGATCCATATTTTTCGAGAGTAAAAATTTTCGACTGTCGACAATAAACTAAATATTCAAAACAGCTGAAAATGCAAACATACAACAGGAACATGTGCACCAACAACATAAAACAAAAGTTTTGAACATTGAATGTATAAAGCTCGTGAACTTAAGCAATTCCCGTTATTTTTTTTATCACACCTCGTAAATGGAATAGCTACACAAGCATGTCAAGACTGGTAACTTTGTAAACTTGAATTATAAAACACTTATGTATATATAATTGAAAATATTTTAATTTGAAGATATAACAACAAATCGTATTAGAACCAAAGGGCAATAGTGTATGCAAAATTCACTAATGACTTGAAAAATGCAAGGAAAGTCGAACTTTTTACTGAGACCTAGTCCACACTTGAATGCTGTTGCCCACAAACAAAAATACAAGTGTTTTCAAACAAATACACTGAATGTTTATGTACAGGCAAACAAATGCATTGAATGTTTGTGAACCTCGCTGCATTTGCAGGAATGTTAAAAAGGTATCCACACCTAGCTGCAAACATGTCCTTAAGGTGAAATAGCTGTGGACATTAATGCTGCAATTGCACATTTTTCTCATTCAAGTAAAAGACGCATGTGTAAATTTCTCCAATGTATTTCAGAATATATTGAAAATATTCTAAAGGACTTGAAGTGAAATGATGGTGCTGGGTTGAAACATTTGGTCAGAGTGACACGAAATGATTTTGAAGTTCTGATTCAAATGATAGGTCTTCAAATTGGCACTGTCTTTGCTGATGTGCGATGTATCAACACACATTGTTGAAAATAAATACAAATTTACCTCATGTTATCGTCAATGTATTTATTCTGCTCCCTTTAGGCTCATAGCCTTGAAATAAAAACAACAGCTTTTTATAAGCAAACCAGTGTCTTTTTTTTTCTTTATTTCTTTTCTTTATAAGAGAACCACTGTGTTGAGAATCAATTAATTACTTATATTCATGCCAAAATATATTTCTTAATGCTTGCATTTTGTTTTCCATGTACATTATGCTAACTTCATATTTTCTTGACAGGTTTTTGGTTGCATCAGTTTTCTTTGTCCTGCTCTTACAATCTTCATTCTAAACATCCCAAAAGCATGCTGTAGAATGTATGACCTAAATCAGAGACAATGTTATTACAATCCTGTTTTCCAAAATATTGAATTGTTTCCTGATTTTATCAGCACACAAGGAAATTAACTGCAGTACTGTTGGTGCCTTGTGCATCTGCCCACAAATACATCCAGACCTGCATGTTTGTGATTGCTATTGCACTTGTTTTCCATCTCAGATGGAATAAGAAAAAAATTTTTTGCAACCATCAGCTACTATTCACAAACAAATGTTGGCAAATAGATTTAAACAGGTTTTAAACAAAAGAGTTTTAGAGGTGGTCGCACATGCACAAATTTCACTGAATTTTTATCTCAGAGCTGGTTTTGAGGAATCTCTTCCTCATTGTCAGCCAACTGCGATTGGATGGCTTGACCCTGATGATACTTGCCCCTCTGTCGGTGGTTCTACGAATCTAATAATGAGATTTTGGTCAATTGGGATCTCAAAGTTCATTAACCCATTAATGCCTAGCGTTGCCGTATGGTAACACATGTAACACGCTCTTAAAGTTGTTATTGTGCTTTTGAAAAATTACACTAGAGATTTGGTATCACTGCTAATCACTCTATAAAGGAACCGCATTTACGATAATGTAGTGTTCATTGTCGTGTTTGTTACAATAATAACGTACAGATTGCTTGAAAACTGCTAGCGCTGAATGTGGAGCAGAAATGGATACCCGTTTCGAGTAAGTATATTTTTATATGCTTAGATTTGTTATGTGGATTGTTTCTTGGTAGCATATTTCTTTGTATAGTGCAATATATATTATGCGGGAGTTACAAGGTGATTCAGAGAAAAACAGTGAAATTATAGCTTCCTAATTCCAATGTTACCATATGGCAATGCTAGGCAGATATACTCAGTAAGACGTATATTTCATTATGTTGTTTCAAGAAAGGGCTTTCACTTGCTGAAGCACTGGAGATAATTTACAGTGATGATATTGATGGTGATGTATTTGTTGAGCCAAAGTACCAAATGTAGATACTCATGAGGATTCTGGAAATGAGGATGAAGACAGATTATCTGACAACCTGACATCTCATCAATTATTAGCTAATGCTGAAGTAAGGTTACCAAACAACGAAAGAATAGGTGTTGACCAAAATGAGTACAACCCATCGGTACAGCCACCCACACTAAAGGCAGCTGTACCTGAAATTGTATCTACCCCGATATCCGAAAATGTTATCAAATGGGCAGCTGAGAGGGAAACAACTGAAAAATGATGGGAGAAAGGAGCTGATTTTGACATAGATAAACCTACTGAATTCCCCACTCCAGATTATTCATATGAACACATGTCAGTAATTGAAATTTTCGAATTGTTTCTTGACCAGGAGTTCATCGAATATTTGGTAGAGGAAACCAGGCACTATGTATTATCTTTAAATTTTCGGGATCCAAATATAACAGCAGAAGAAATATGCTGCTTCATTGCTATTCTATATGTTAATGGCTACAATAACTTCACAGTCCTTGCAATCTATCCTGTAAATCCCAGATTTTTTATGAAGGTTTTTTTCTTTTCCTTTTTTCTTGGTTAGCTTTTATGAGAAATTTTATGTTGAATTTATTTTCAGGGATGAGTGTTTTTGCTTTTTTTGAAAATCTGCTGAAACTTGCTATGTGCCCATGGGTGGAATATGACTTTTTTGAACACTGAATTTTCTTTTTGTGATTTTAGAGTTATTTTTCCCTTATTTTTTGATCAATCTATTCATCAATTCTTTTTAAAGCCATTGGTTTTTATGTAGTTGTCTGTATGTCTTCTTTCTGTATATTGCAAAAGCTATTGTTGTTCTCATAATGTTTAGGTCCAGATAGGGAAACTGGCTGTATCATTCTATTTCCATAGTGAATTTTATATTTCTATCTTGCAGATCAAGTAATTTTAGAGCATCTTGTAAATGTCTCCTATCAATAATTGTGAAGACATTATCATCATATCTGGCCCAGGTTTTAAACAACCATGGAAAGGCATTAATTACTCTTGTCTCAAGAGTACTCATAAATGGGTGACAGTGGATTTCCCATGGCTAGATCCATATTATGTTCAAATTATTTTCCTCCAAAACTGAAAAATATTTTCTCAATGCACAATTTTATTAAGTTAATGAGTTCTTCAATTTCTGTTTCATTCCTTTTGATGGAGCCTAACCAATTATTTATGTATTTCTGTTTGCCATTGTATGTTGGTGTGGACTAGACCTAACATATTATGTAACATAAATTACTTCCATTAAAGAAACTTCCAAATTTATTATGCACATGTCAAGCAAAATGCCCCAGTTTAAGAACAAAAACATTTGTATAAAACACATCCCAAATATAAAATTAACCATGCAAATTGCCTGCTTGCCACGATTCAATAACTTTGTCTGGAATTGCATAAGCAAAAGCTATTGCTACATGAAAGCATGACAAGACAACGCACAATATTACCAAATGCAAGCTTGACTGATCCTGAATCTAATACCTGAGTCACCACACCACATCATCTTAGTCAGAATTTAGATTACAGATTGAACCATATTTCCATATTTGTCTTCTGGCCTCCCAGACTTTAAGTGACTGCCTCCAAGGCACTGTAAGCCAGACATCAGATCTGGACGAAAAAAGTCGGAATTTTAAGTTTACCAAAATACTTTCAGTTTGAGTTTGCTTGTCTAGCACATGTGCAGGTTTATCAGTCTCTGTTTATTTTCATTCCAATCCTTGCGTGGTGAGATAGAAACATTTGTGCAGTTACGAGTGGGTGAGAACTTCAGCATATCTCTTTTCCGGTGTGTCAGTGTAGGAAAGATTCTCTCAGTACAGAAGAAGCCAATTCTCTTTATCCTGGTATCAAATTGTACCAATGGGTAAGTGTTATCACATTTGATATTTAGAATTGCTGGCTCACAACTCTTTCTTGTATTATAAGAGGTTTATTACAACCTATGCGAAAGTAATTATGACTTTAATTTTATTGAAATTCAGATAGAGTTCTAAAAAGACTTCTCATATCTCTCTCTTCTTTCTGGTGCTATCTTGTAGCCCTAAGTGTGTACTTTTATCTGCATTTGTTAGACATTGATCATATTTACGCCTTATTTAGAAATAAATATTTTTTTTGTTTACAGACGTCACACCCGAGAAGCAGTGCAGGTGCTTGGTTGTCAAGAGACGAGAGCTCTCTGAAGAAGTATTGTCCAGTAAGCACACTAATGAAGTCTTGCATAATTATGTGGTGCAACAATGTAATTTAGAAAAGTGTTCTGAAGACTTATCAGTTAAAGTTAAGAAAAAAACTAAGTGTTTTCAAGTGTGAATTTGACAAAAGGTGGAAACAGTGCAACAGAAACTACAGTGTTTGGTTGAGTGGAGAAGTCCTATTGTGTGATAAAGATAGGGAGTCCCCATTTACAGAACCTGGAACTTCAAAACTAGGAAGACCAAAAGAAACTGTTCAGTGAAAGTAAAACAAGACTTAGTCGAGTTCACTCACTTCTTGAAGAAAAAGTGCACGAAGAACTTGTATTAGCAGCAGAGGCTTCTCTTAGAAGCTCTGGAAAAAGAGATACTGCAAGAATACTGAGAAATATGACAGAAGCATCGCTGAGGAGGGCTACAAAATAAAAAGAAAGGCATTCAGATCACCCACAGCTGCACCAATGCAATACAGAGCGGAAGAAGCCTTGGGACTTTAGACAATGGCTTACAAAAAAGACAATATTTTAATACAAAAATTGGAGCAAAAGCAAGGAACAGTGATATTTATCCAGCAGACAATGCTGTGAGGGAAGAAAAAGTGAAGTGCTATCCCCTTGCTTTAAAAGTGACTGAAGTCTGCTGAAGTATGTTTACAAGATCTAGTGGATCATATTATCCAGTGACTTGCTACTGTGCAAGAAAATGTCTCATCTTTCGTCTCCAAGATTTTGTCATTCCAATTAAGTTATTGTATGAAAAGGAAATAACAGAGATATGTAAAAGAGAGGTTATATTATTTGAAAAACAAATTGAGGCTTTAGTTCCCACAAAAATAAAAATTATTGATATGGAGATTAATGTTGTATCTGAAAAAAACATTGACAATGGTCGATGGCAAAATTTGTAATGCACTAACTGAAATGTCATCACGGAAATGTTATGTTTGTGGAGCTACACCAAAAACCATGAACAATATTCAGTTAAGATCAAAAGTAGAGGATGTTAGTCAAATTGCATTCAGTCTGTCACCTTTACATGCAGACATTCAATTTTTTTTTAGTGTCTTTTGCACATTGCCTACCACCTTGATGTGAGAGTATGGCAAATTAGAAAACCAGCAATCATAGTGATAGTTGCTACAAAGAAGCAGCATATAATAATATGATTTTGCTTTGAGATGGGTCTAATCGTCGATCAGCCAAAATGTGGAGGTGCATGGAATTCTAATGACAGAAATACTACCAGAAGATGTTTTAATGATCCAGCCAAATCTGCTGATGTTGCTGGGATCGGTGAAGTATTGAAATGCTTGAAAACTTTAAGGGGGAAAACACCAGTTTCTTCTGTCTTAGGAGTCCTTCGCTTTCCCTTGACATAACCGTCACCTTAAAGTAAGATGGCCAGCATTTATCAAAATTAATGATTTCTTCAAATTCTGCAACATGAACTCCCACATTTTTCCTACTGTTTGCTATTATTTCTGCATATTCTTCTGGGGTATACACTCTATCAATACTTTTAATTTCCCTTTTGAATACCCCAAAATTTCTATCACATGGTAGGTATGAGTGACTGCGCTCAGGAAACATGGGTAATTGACTCAAATCTACTAGTTGCAGTCAGTCCCATATGCATTCTCAGCATTGTGTGATTTCTGTTTTGTCCAGTACACCCGTTTGAGAACAAGCTAAGATGTTTAATGGTATCTGGAACGTAGTGTTTAATGTAATAGTATAGGAAAGTGCACACCTCATTCGCACATTTTCTTCCATGACCTTCATGATAAAGGTGCACCACAGAGCTGTCATCTTTTAAATTGTGAATATTAAACCCACATATAAAAGATTTCTTGCACAGAAATTGCCAGCTGGGGTAAATTCTGCATATAGTCAAAGGCAGTAGCACCCATTTCTTCATTTTGAAGACAGTGAGACATGGCTTCCTTTAGGGACTTATAAAACTTGCGACTCCTTCGGAGATGGACTTGTAAATCTGACTTGGCTGCAAGTTTTGAAGCTTCGCTTCTTCGGAGATGGACTTCTAAATCTGACTTGGCTGCAAGTTTTGAAGCTTTGCAGGGATGAATTTTCAATTTGGCATTAAGTTCCTCTCAAAGAGAACAAACATCTGTCTTGGCCTGTGGAATTTAAAATAAAAATGTTCCCAAAAAAACTGCCTGAAGTAGTCGTATTTCACAGCTGTATCTGGATAAGCACTATAGCATAACTAATACATAGTTCTCATACACAGCCGAGAATCTAAGTACTGAATTTCCTTCCCAGCATAATGAGAGGTCTTCAGAGGAAAAGATTTTGTGTGTTGATCTATTGCTTTCAGGATGTACTCAGAAATTTTATTTCCTTTCAGATTCTTCCTATGTTTATCTTGTGGCAATTTTCCATTTATGAACATGTGAGTTAAGAGAACACCCACTTCATACCAATGGAGTGTAAACTACAAAATGTTTTTGACATACCTTGCACTCTATGTGAACCATAGATCACAAAATATAAAACACTGGAACGATGCATATTTTGTTCATTCCCATCTGACTTCCGGGATCTGCGTGTGCTTGTTATCATAATAAAAAGTATGCTAGGTAACTCAGAAAATAGTGTAGTAGAAATAAAGGTTCCCTATTGTCAATATTGTTGTAGTATTAAACAGTTTGTGAGTACCTGCAATCTTCACCTGTTTTCTTTTCTCTGATTTGTTTTCCACTGTAGCTGGTATAAGGTAAACCTTTAGTAATGGTTTGCTTTATTACATCTTCTTGTGAATAGAATCATTTCTTTTCCTCTTAGGTGACATGATGAAGCAATCACTTCAGCACGGCAAACAAACGACTAAATGCATATGAAACCATGCGATAAGGGTTGCACATTAATCAGAACTTACAGCATAGACAGCATACCACTACCACATGGGGCTGAAAGGTAGTAAGTCAATGACTTAATGCTTTTCTCCTCCACATGCCTCATTCGCAGGAGCAGTTTACCATATAGGGGGAAGGCTAACTTAATGCTTTTCAGTGTCATTTCATGTGTCTTGTTGAAGTAGTTCACAATGTTAAATAAAAAATAATTATGCAAATTTTGACTTAATGCCTTTCAGCTCTGACCGATTCAATTGTAAAAGGCTTGGGAATTTTCCTTAGATTTATGTAAATTATTCCTCATTCTATCCCAAATCTCCTTAATTTCTGCTGATCTTGCATTATAATATATATATCCCTTAAATTCCACACTTTCACCACAAGATGATTTGGAGGAAGAAAGATTATTAAACTAAATGGGCACTATCCTTGCCCCAAGAAGAGCTATGTTAAACGAAAATTGAAGTCAGTGAAGTTATCCCATGTGGTATGAACCTTAACATGATAGGCAATCAATATGACCTCCAAATTTCTGTTTAGATGTTCATTCTGTGGTGGTTTTGAATAATACAAATTGTATTAATATGTGTAATTCCTACATTGAAGCAAAATGTTCATTCCAGATGAGCCTTGAAATATGTAGCATCATCTGAGACTAATGTTTGAGGTAGACTAAAACAACCAAATTTACTCTTTAATACATGCACTGTATTGGTTACATTAGGCTCACATGTTGGACACAGCCATACATAAAAGTATCAACTGCTGCTAATATATATGTATTTCCTTTATTGCAGTACAGCAAAATTGGTCATTATAGTTGAGAAACATTTTCTCCATAGTTGACTAGCAACATTGGAAATGAATGCTCCTAATTTGGTATGCCATGCCAGTTTACTCAAACTTTCACCCTAGCCCTAATATCCCCATCCATCAACTTTCCATATAAAGTACTCT
The DNA here is from genome assembly GCA_030765065.1 of Deroplatys truncata. Taxonomy (NCBI): domain Eukaryota; kingdom Metazoa; phylum Arthropoda; class Insecta; order Mantodea; family Mantidae; genus Deroplatys; species Deroplatys truncata. Next base: position 529,491,590 of record CM060990.1, on the reverse strand, counting down.
CTAATATGATGTTGGGTTTTGTTTTACACTCCTTGAGCATCACAAGGACCATCATGATAGTAATGGAATAGCAGAGCATATGTATGAAGCTATCTGGAACTACAGTTTTACCATGTCCCTTATGATCAGCAGAGTACAGAACATTGTTAAGTATTTGGTAAGTTCTTCACTGGATGAAAGTGGTGTAATAATTTTTACCAGCTTAGAATCAGCTAAGTGATGTTTCCTGATATCTGTGAATGCTGGTGGACATTCATGTAACAAGGAAAAAACTGGACCCTGCTGTAAGTCATTATGTAACCCATGAGACTTTTCACCGAATGTGATAGCTTGTTTCCAACGCAATTTGTGGTCTCTATAACATGGCTAACCTTGAACTTAAGAGCCAAGATCCTCAAAGCCCAACAGATGAGCTGGCTGGGTCTCTGTGACTGAGCTAAGACCCAAGTCAGTGCTCAATTATACATCTCTAATACATGCTAAAAGTAAAATGAGAATTTTTTAATTCCATAAAGAACAGCCAAAGCTTCTAGTTTGTATGTAGGCCACTATTTCTCCTGGTTGGTCCACATCCTAGAGGCATATCACACTACTTTTCCTCTCTCAGTATATCCCTGCAAAAGTATAGCTGAGACTGCTGACCCGCGTGCATTATATTGAAAAACAAAAGGAAGATGGAAATCAGGAAAAGCTAATACAGGCAATGAAATTAAAGCCTATTTGAATTTCTCAAATGCTTCCTGCTGATCCTGTCCGTATTTAAATGACATTTTTCGTCCACACTCTCCATCCCATCCCATCCCATCCCATCCCACCCCACCCCACCCCACCCCACCCCACCCCACCCCACCCCACCCCACCCCACCCCACCCCACCCCACCCCACCCCACCCATCCATCTGCCCGCCCGCCCGCGGGTGGCCTATGTACAGAGAGAGTCAAAAAACTACGAACTGGCTCCACTGTGTTTTTCCTGTCCGTGTCCTCGGCACTCGTTGCCATCTGCCGCTATCATAGAAAGGCGCACATGAAACCATACATTTTTAAAACTACTTTTAAAGGCTTTACTTACCAATTTTATGAAAGGAGATGCTGAGACTGGCCACTGTCGTCCATACATTTTTGGTACCTCTTTAGGAAGCTATCCATCACTCGCCGTAGTTCACGTTGAAAAATGCTGGCAATTTCCTGGTGGATATTTTGTTTTATTTCTTGCAAGGTGTGCGGGTTTGTCTTGTACACTTTATTTTTTAAGTTACCCAGAGATAGAAATCGCAGGGGGTTAGGTCGGGGGACCAAGGGGGCCACAAATCTCTACTAATAATTCTGTCCTCAAACACACTTTCAATTGTTCTCATTGAAATATTGGTTGTATGAGCTGTTGCAGAGTCTTGTTGAAAAAAGGCAAAATCATGCTCCCTGTATGTTAATTCTTTAAAAAAAGCGGGCAAAATTGTATTCACATATGTATGGGCATCAACTGTTGACTCAAAAAGAATTGGCCTAATAACTCTTTCTCCACTCATGGCGCACCATACACCAATTTTTTTCGTCATGAAGGGGTACTTCGTGAACAATATTAGGTTTGTCAGAGCCCCAGTAACAATTATTTTGTGTACACACACATCCATGAAGGTGGAACCAGAACTTCATCCGTGAAAAATATTAAATATGGTCTATTTCGCCATTGTGTACACTATTGAGACTACTCACAAAATGTGCACCTAATTATAGGATCACCTGGTTGAAGAGCATGTGCCACAGTTATTTTATATGGTTTTAACATCAGCAATTTGGTAGCTCTTCGCGCAGAGCCATAAATGCATGCCTGTTGTGAAAGATGCTTAAGGGGAGGCATCTGTGAAAATTGCTAAAATCCATAGTTTTGGTATTAATGATGTGAAATTTTGTATGTATTTGTGCCAAAGGGTATCTAGTAGATATACTAAATTTCACGTTTCTATGTAAGATAGTTTCACAAAGAAAATATATATATTGTTTTTTTTTTTGCCACAGTTTTAGTGTAGTATAACAAATGCTCCATGCATAACATTATTAGTTGTAAATAAACTAAACTCTGTATGTTTCTTTTGATTATGTCTATAAAACCTGGTATTCTTTTTCAGATACGTCAAATAGTTTTGGAGAAAAAAATTATTGAATACATATATTACCTTTTTTTTCTAAATTATTAATATATTTCAAATTAAAAATGCAATAACAATTAAACTGCTCCATATAGATCATTTAAAATACCAAGTTTTATGTAGCAGTTATCTAAGAACATGTGTGCAAAATTTCAAAGAAATCTATTAAAAATTGCATTGCAAGGAGCATTTTGAACATTAAAAAACGTAGAAAAACAAAAAGAGAAGAAAAATGACTTTAAAGCTTTAAATGTATAACAACACATATTTACTGCTTTAGAATTCCCCTGAACCATATGAAGGTCCTTGAGGTAACTGTTTAGCTTCCTCTTCTTTAAGTTTTAATACTTTTAACTGTTTCTTTGCTGATTTGGATGTATTTAGCCTTGTCACAAATTATTTGAGCTGCTTTTTTTGGCTCTGAGAGTCAGCATCTATCATTTTTTAAAAATGCTGTCTTCATATTTTGACCAGTTTTGATACCCATTTTTTGCATAACTTTAAGCCTACCATTACATCCTTCAAGGATACCCAATGAGGTGAGGTATATTCTTCTCGGAGTAAGAATAAAAATAAAATAAAAATTTTTGTTTCTTTGGGGCGCAAATCTCTGATTATGCAACGTAACCATATCATGTCACAATGCCTTAACACGCTTGGCCATCTGAGCACATCCTTTACCACAGTTTCAATTGAATGCAGAATATGCATTTTACCAGGTTTCGATCCTACGATCCTTGGTTTGATAGGTTAGCTACTACTCCTATCGTGCCTTAGACTGCATGGCCATAAATCCCAATGTCGACTAACATTATGAAGAGTTTATTTTTGCAGAAATCAAAAAACTGAAAATGTTGGCCATTTTGACTAAAAAATCTGTCCTAGGTCCCCTTAAACTTAAAAATTGTACGCAATTTTGTTGCAATGGAGCCATGCCCACCTGCACATAGGCATTTAAATCATGACGTAACGACCTTTTAAATGGCGATGCGGTGTAAACTACAATAGATTCTGAAAGTACAGTATAAACATTATTTTAAGGCAAAAAACGTAAAATCGGATTTTTCATCATTTTTGCCCGAATTTTACCAATGCCTCCCCTTAAGTGATTTTTGGGGGGAATTCTCCAAACAATGACCGATGTCGTCTAATGTTTCTTTGGTAAGAACCGTACACCGTCTTTTAGATTTTTTAGCCTGAACACTTCCTGTGGCCTGAAATTTATTGTAAAGTTTATGGATTGTTGTATGGTCTGGAACTTTTACACTTGGAAATCTTTCTGCAAATCGTATTTTCACTTGGTGAGCTGACTGAGTTAACGCATACGAATCATAAATAAATACACGCTGTGCACTAGAAAACATACACTGAGCCATAATATACTTTGTGACTAAGTACAGGACAAAATAATAAATAACTCGTAATAACTGAACTACATCACATCTCCATCAACTCAGTAGTGCACTTCACACTGCAGAGCAAACCACATCAACAGCATGACCTTGTTTATAGCACCAGTGCATTATCATGTTTCCACATGCCCAGTGCCCAGTGGAAAAACACAGCGCAGCCAGTTCATAGTTTCTTGGCTCTCCCGTTAGGAAGAGTGGGCATTAAACATGACAAAAAAATTCATCTATCCACCCAATCAGCCACTACCAGTGGTGCTGTATATGGTAAGAACAGGCGTTGAACACAACCAAACAAAATATCCAGCCATCCCCATCCCATCCCATCCTGAGATTATAATATATATGTCACTTTCAAGAGTTTTAGAAAAGGGAATAATTTAGAGGTATCAATATTTTTACACACCCATCAATTTTTTTCCCCTTCCCCCCCCCCCCATTTATATGCTACCTTTATCATCTTAGGTCATATTGGGGACTTCACCTTTGGAACAATTGCTCATGGTAATAGTGTTCAATTGTTGACTGTTTAGATTAGTCTGTGAGTTGTCTTTACTCTCTCTCTCTCTCTTACTCTCTCTCACACATGTGTGCACGCGCAGAGAGAGAGAGAGGGGGGAGGGAGAGGGAGAGATATTTGCAAGTTAGCGTGCTAACCACCTTACCACAGAGGCGGTCACCACCAGCTTTTCTTTGGCTTTATTGAATGTATATGTCAGCAAAGTTGGAAAGGTAGAATCAGATGATTGAAAAATTCAATGCCATAGCTGGGATTTGAACCACGGATCTCCCGGTCTCCGTCCGGTTGCTCGAACCACTGAGCTACCATGGCAACATGCTGGCACGACATTAAATTCTCCAACTGATTCACATTTTTCCTGGTAAACCACAAGGAGATCTCAAATTGTATTGAGATGACATACCCCAATGGCGACTTACAATTTTAAGTACTTTAAGTCCTGGGCTTCATAGTTTCAACCATTGTGAGGTCAATTAATGGAATTTGAGTATATTCCCAGCATATGTCAGCAGTTTATTTTGCCACTGATTATATATAGGTTGTGGTTTTATAGCATTGAAGCTCTAAGATACAAATGGCAGGGTTGAAAGTTTAAAAAGAATCATATTTTACCTCAGAAGTCACTCAAGCAATTTGGACAATTTTTCCCCCTCTGAAACAATATTTCTTCATGGTTGTAAAAGGCTGCATGACATTACCAATATCTTTAATATTAAGGAGAGTGGAATTAATAACAAGTAAAATTGAGAGGCTGCCAAATTTAAAATTTCATGTTTTAGCTCAGAAAGTTCTTGGTAAACTAAGTTATTTAAATGCCAAATTCTTCCTTGTGGTTTTAGACTATTTTTAGAGCTTTTGAAAATGACAGTTTAAGAGTTTCACTCCTCTTTGAGAACAGATGGTAAGCATTTTTTTTGTTTTTTATTAGAAATATGTGGAGTTTTAAAATACCCATAACATTTTATAGTGGGTTAAACATTTTTAAAAATTAATGGTTTAGTTCAGAAATTACTCATTCTGTTTGCATAACCCTTTCATTAGTGAAATGTTTTGATTCCTGGTTGTTACGGGCTACTTGACCTTTTCAGTATATTTTATGCTGCAGGGTGGGGGATATTAGCATGTTGATTTTTAACACTCGTTAATTTCGCTCCTGTTTCAGGAGTGTCTTAGTCACAACCTGAGTACATAAGGTTTCACAATATTTTAGACCTAATGGATAATGCGGGTTTCAAAGTTCTAAAATGTGCTGTTTGACTTGCAAACAACTCAAAAGATTTTAATAAATGTTTAACTCTAAAATACTACTTCGTTTCAGTTCTTTCACTGCTTGGCTTTTCTGTATTTTTTAACTACAGGATGGGGTTGTGTATCAGATTTTGTCCAACCATATTTTCAAATGGTCTGCCATTTTCATTGAATGTACATAGGAGATTTTTATGAATCAATGTAATGACTACTACTAGCAGGTTTTCATAATATTGCAAAACAAAAGATATGGGAGTTTAACGCTATAAAGACTTCTCTTATATGATAAATTTATCTCAAACACACTAACCAATTTGGAAAATTCTTGAATAATTTATTGATTATATACCCAACTCAGAAATTGTTTTAGCAATATAGTCAATTCTTTTAGTACTTAACACATAATGGTTACATGGCTCTTCTAAAAGTTTTAGACTGGGATTTACGGGAATGTGAAATGCAGAGCCCAGAAGAATGGGCTGCTAATTTTGGACAGGTCTCATTTTAAAAATCCTTAGTTATGTTGATGTTTGTAATTTCCTTTGATTTTAATGAATATTGAATAAGGAATTAGGAATATAACTAGGACTAGGCAAGGTGGCATTTATGCCTAGGTAATAAGGGGTGTAAATGAGATTCCAAAAATTTTAAAAACTGTGGTATTACACTTTGATCAAAAAGTGTTCAACTTAAATGGATAGTAAAGCATTCACAGTTGCTAAGGATATCTGGAATATATTTTTACCAAAATATTTGTAAAAGCTTTTACCTTGGATAAAGGGGTAAATGTTAATGATACTATCAGTATCCTATATCCTCTTTAAGAGATTAGATTTACATTCTAAAAAGCAGTTCAATGTAGTCCTCTTTTTGTTAATTCCACTATAAGGAAAATGCAATCAAATGCAAATAAGAAAACACATTCTGTTTAGTTCATTGAATTCAGGGGTAAGTGACATTTAAATTATAATATTGCTGTGATGTTAACTGTAATTGAATTTCACATTAGGAGAAACTGGAAACATGGCATTCATTAAGAACAAAGGAAGACAACCTTCAGCTCACTACAAGGCAATTCACATTATGTAAAAAAAAAAAATGGTTTTCCTGAAGGTTACAAATCTAGTTACCTTTTATTTACTTTGGCATAGCTCTCTCCAACTTGCACTGCACTGAAACAAAGGAGATAAACAATTTCTCACACCCAGATGTTGACCATTGGTGATTGCCATTCTGAAGACCTGCACAACTGCTTACCTTTCTCAGAAAGAAAGAAGTGTTGGAGGCCTTTGGTCCAGCTCTTAATTTATGGTAGTTTTACCAAATCTTAAATCCATTGTGGTTTTTCTTTTTCGTTCCAATGTATTCATCCATTTATATCTTTACAAAGCTACTTTGGAATACCTCCTCAGGAGCCTACATTTGTAGGTATGGGTTTGGCAGACCTGGGATCCTGAGCCACTTATTGCTATTATGATTCCCCATCCTCATTGTTTACTGTGAAATATTTACCCTTACTATTAGTCTCTTTCTCTTCTGGGTTTATTGTTTTTGTAGGTTTTAGTACATTAGGAATATTAATTTCTGTCTCACCAACAGGGATATTTTCTGTCGCCATGGTTTCTGTCCCATAGTTTTTGGTGCAAATTTCATCTTGTATGGTCTCAGATCTCTAAGAATGAATGAGTGGACCCTGCTCACTACTCCTTTTATGCTGCACTAGGTGTGGAGCTGTTTCATAGTTATGTACGCTCACATAGCTCCAAGGAACTGCTGATCCCTGGGTAACTCTGCTGCCCCATGTTGTTTGGATGGTTCGGGGGACCCAGTGTATTAGTGCTCTCTGGGACCCGATGTAATCAACCACAAGTCTTCTGAATCCACACTGGTTCTGTTGAGACTGCATGACCTAAAGTGGTCAGCTACTGGCTATTATTCCAATGGTAGGGGAATAAAATGGGCCCTGTCTATAGTGAGTATGTCACATGACAGTCAGTAGTGATGGGTGGAGGGTAACTTCTCTGAAGTATTCTTAAAGATTGAGCCTATATAGTGACTGCTGCTTGGTCTGGCGACACTTCAGGTTTACATAGTTATAAAACAGAACTAAGGAAATGTATTAATTTTAGATGATTCTGGATATAGAATCGCCCTTTGGTTGATGACATCATATAGATAACCTTTGACACCTGAGCAAATATCCTACAGTAATTGCATAAGAAAAGAATGCATTATTATTGAAAGATGTTATTGTCAATTAAGAGAAAGGTTTCCAACACTTAAAAACAAAATGAGACTACCTACAAAGAAGGTGCCTTCAGTCATCTTGAACTGTTTTGTTCTCCATAATTTGACAAAATGACTCCATAATGAGGATTTCCAAGGGCTGGAGTTGCATTACAACTGTGAAGATGCTGATGATGGGGGACCGGATTATGATTACATGTCATCTTTTAATTATTGCATCATAGGCATTGCTAACCTGTACATAAGTCCTTATCATGGATTCCATATTATAAAAATGCATTTTTATGATGTATTTTTTTTTTTGGTTATTTTATTCTATTTTCTCTTTTGGGGCATTTTTTTTTTTTTTTTTTTGGTTTTACATCATTATTTTGTCATTTTCTTGCCCTTTGCATCTTTATTTAGTGATTTTCTTGCCTTTACATTGAGGTTATACAGATATTTATATTACTGACATTTTACATAAGGATAACTTTTCAAACATCACAAATTTCACTATTCAACTGAGAAATATGAGTAACTTTGTATAACCTTCACTTGCATTCTTGGAAAAATCACATTCCTGTTTAATGGTTAGTGTGGAATGGGTTGTTTGTGGGGTGGAGGGGTGGCTATTGTCAAGGGGGCAGTTATGAATTTAGTCAGCTTGAACGTTACAAAATATATGTTAAATATTTTTTTTTTCTTTTTCTGAAAAAGAAAATTCCAAACAGTATATCATACATGCTATTAGACTGTTGCCCAGATGCCCTTAAACTGTGCTCAAAAGAAATTGTGTATGAAGTATCCTGCTTCACTCTATATAAATATTTATAGTTGGGCATTTATATTTAGCTTTTTTATGTAACATCATCTTGCCTTCTCTGTTTCCATACTTTGATCATTATCTCTTACAAGTAATGAAGTAGATATTGGTAAACAATTTCAGAAATTCTGGGAACCTGAGGAGCTATACCAAGCTCCAAGAGCAAGGTTAAAATAAAATGTGAAGTTCACTTCAGGAACAACACAATTCGGGATTCATTATGATTGTGACTTCCCTTTAAATAAGATCCAAAGATATTGAGAGACCGTTAACTACAGCTTGAAAGAAAATTAATTAAGCAATATAGTCTAAGGGAGGATTATGTCAAGTTTCTTAACACTAGGAGGACCAGGTGTAATGGTCTACCTAGAAGGGTCAACCTGTCATTTTGGGGGCTATATTTGGCTTTTTTAAAACATTAAACTAATGTAGATATTAACTAATTTGTTTCACATGATATATACACTTTAGCAGCATATAGGTGCACTTTTGTTTTGAAGCATAACATAATATCTTAAATATTTGTAACTTATAATTGCTTCCTAATTATCTATGAAGGCTAAGAGGGTTAAGACAGGGTATTCCTCAGAACCAATGTCTGATATGTGGTGGTAATGAAGACATTGAACACACAGTATTTAAGTGCCAAGGAACAGAAAATTGGAGAAAAGAATTTTTTAATAAGAAGTGGTTGAAGGGGGCTAGAAATACACTTATGGTTAAAATGATATGCAAGGATGCTAGACGCATTGGACAGTTTTTGTGTAAAGTAAAAAATAAAGGGCTTTGGACAGTGGAAAGAGAAAAGTAAGAGGTAGCGCATCTTACTTTGAATGGAAAACTATAGTGAATGTGTAATGGTTAAGTACTCAATAAATGAAAAGTAAAAAACAAGTGGAAATGGGACATGAAAAAAAAAAAAAACTGGAAGAAAAAAAAAAGAGCAAGATAATTTATTGACAAGAAATTGTAAAATGTAAATAAACTGTAGTGATTGTCTACTGAATGAGTGACCAGGGTCAAGGTGCAGTAGACAATAAAATTGTAAAACTCTTAGCACAATAAATACAAATAATTCATAATAACAAATTATTAGCAAATATGGAGCAGAACTGTTATAATTTCCCTAACAAAACCAATAGCATTTTAACATAATGCTTTGAATTAAAACAAAATATAGTCCATAAAACACTTTTAAGCCTGATTTTACTCATTTGAAGCTATTTACTGCACCATAAAACAACGCACATGTATCCAGTGTAGCTTAAACAAGGTCCACAAATATATTTGTTGCATTTTACACATAAATGTTTTGTCATATACTTCATCCGCATCCTCCAATTTGACAAATCTTGCGAATATTGCTATCTTACGGTATTGTATTAGGAAGTGTAGCTTTTGCCCTTGTGCGCTTATAAGCTGAAGCTAATTTTTCTGCCAATTTGTATATGAACTGATGCCTGTTTTCTTTTTCACCCATATTGCCTTATAGAGCACCCATGCATTAATAGCTGCCAAGTCCAATGCATTGAAAAAGAACATTCATGGGCCATCTACGACATCCATACTTCACAGTGTAAAGTAGAGCCATTTGGTTGATGTCAACACCATACTTTGGTTTACTTAAGGTGAGTCGGAATTAGTTACACTAACATCACTTTTAAGTTTACTCACTTAACATGTTTCCATTCTCAGAAGGTGTCCAACTGTCCTGTGTTGGTGTTTCTGTTGTGTTGTCTATTGTCGTGGTGAAATGCACCTCCAGAGGGGACTTGGTGGCAGTAAATCAAAATTCATTAGCTGTGGGTTGTGTTTTAAAATGAAGATCTTCTCCCATGTGTCTAATTCTGTTGCATATTTGACTGGCTTGATGAGTGTGATGTTCAGTTTTATGTTTTGATGTTGTGGTTGGTTGCCCAGAAATGGTATGAGACTGCAGATTTATCCATTTGTTTGTATTCTACACATCTCTTATGCTCCTTTAGCCTAGTTTCCATGTTTCTTTTTGTCTTGCCTATATATACCTTATTGCAATCAGAACAGTTGATTTTGTAGATTCCAGCTTTTTTGTTTTGTGGTATGGGGTCTTTTAACCTATTGCAAAGTAATTTCTCTATGCTAAATTTGTTCTGTGGGGCTAGAGTGATGTTATGTTTCATGAAAATTTTCTTAAATTTGTAATATATTCTTGGATGATATGTGAGTTTGTTGAACTTCAACTATTTTTCTTCCTGAATGAGATTTGTTGTGTCTTTGATGTGTTTCTGTCATTTGAGTTTTGCAGTTTCTTGTCGATTGCTAGTTTGTTGAACTCATTGTTTTCAGCTGTGTTTACTGTGTGTTGATATTCCAGTTGATATTCTTGTTTATTCAGGGGAGTGTATACCAGTCTATGTGTTAAGCTGTTTAGTACTGCATGTTTATGTGTTATTGGGTTGGAACTATTATTCTTTATATAATTGTCTGAATGCGAAGGTTTCCTGTGTATGCCAAAGGTTAGGGGTTTTTGTTCCCGCATTATTTTTAGGTCTAAGAAAGGTAACTTACCTTCTTTTTCCACTTGCATTGTGAATTGTATTGATGTCACTGCATTATTTCCAAGTGTCCCTACAGATCAACTCCTACTTCAGTTAAAGAAATGGTTTCAATGGACTACCACCCCTGAAGAAGAAATGGAAGACTTTCTACAACTCACCAACTTATGCATCACCAAAGCTGTTTTAGTTTCAACAAAAAATTCTACCAACAACCGACAGGACTAACCATTCTTTCACCTTTCTTGGCAGATTTATATATGAGTTACTTGGAAACACACATAACAACTTCCTTCCCATACATTTTTAAATAATAAATAAGAATATCAACTGGAATATCAGCACATGCAGAGAGAGCCAAAAGACTATGAACCGGCTGCGCTGTGATTTCCCTGTCTGCGTCCGGTGCTCATTGCCGTCTGCTGCTATCATAGAAAGGCATGTATGAAACCATACAACATTTTAAAAACTAATTTTAAAGGCTTTACTTACCAACTTTATGAAAGCAGATGCTGAAACTAGTCACTGTCGTTGTCCATATATTTTTGCCACCTCTTTAGGAAACTATCCATCACTTGCCATAGTTCACGTTGAGAAATGCTGGCAATTTCCTGGTGGATATTTTGTTTTAATTCTTCCAGGGTGTGTGGATTTGTCTTGTACACTTTGTTTTAAGTTACCTCAGAGATAGAAATCACAGGGGCTAGGTCGGGGGACCAAGGGGGCCACAAATCTCTACTAATAATTCTGTCCTCAAATGCACTTTCAATTGTTCTCATCAAAATATTGGCCGTATAAGCTGTTGTAGAGTCTTGTTGAAAAAAGGCAAAATCACGCTCCCTGTCTGTTAATTCTCTAAAGAAAAAGGTGGGGCAAAATTATATTCACATATGTACGGGCCTCAACTGTTGACTCGAAAAAAAATTGGCCCTATCACTCTTTCTCCACTCATGGCGCACCATACACCAATTCATCATGAAGGGGTACTTCATGATCAATATAACCGGCTGCGCTGTGTTTTTCCACTGGACGTGTGGAAACATGATAGGGCACTGCTGCTATAAACAAGGTCACGCTGTTGACATGGTTTTGCTCTGCAGTGTGAAGTGCAATATTGAGTTGACAATGATGTGATGTAGTTCAGTTATTACAAGTTATTTATTATTTTGTTCTGTACTTAGTCACAGTATATATTTTCTAGTGCACAGCGTGTATTTATTTATGATTCGTATGCATTAACTAGTCAGCTCACCAAGTGAAAGTACAATTTGCAGAAAGATTTCCAGGTGTAAAAGTTCCAGGCCGTACAACAATTCACAAACTTTACAATAAATTTCAGGCCACAGGAAGTGTTCAGGCTAAGAAATCTAAAAGATAGCAAAAAAGTTATAGGGCCAATTTTTTTTGAGTCAATAGTTCAAGCTCATGCATACGTGAATACAATTTTGCCCCATGTTTTTAGATATTTAACGGACAGGGAGCATGACTTTGCCTTCTTTCAACAAGACTTTGCAACAGCTCATATGGCCAATATTTTGATCAGAACAATTGAAAGTGTGTTTGAGGACAGAATTATTAGTAGAGATTTGTGGTCCCCCAATCTAACCCCCTGCGATTTCTATCACTGGTGTAACTTAAAACATAAAGGGTACAAGACAAACCCACACATCCTGGAAGAATTAAAACAAAATATCTGCCAGGAAATTGTCAGCATTTCTCAATGTGAACTATGGCGAGCGATGGATAGTTTGCTAAAGAGGTGCCAAAAATATTTGGGCAACGACAGTGGCCAGTTTCATCATCTCCTTTTATAAAATTGGTAAGTAAAACCTTTAAAAGTAGTTTTAAAAATATTGTATGGTTTCATCTGCGCCTTTCTATGATAGCGACAGATGGCGAGCACCAAGGACATGAACAGGAAAAACACTGTGCAGCTGGTTCGTAGCTTTTTGGCTCTCTCTGTAGTAAACAGCTGAAAAAATGGGTTCAACAAACTAACAATCGGCAAGAAAACTGCAAAATTCAAATGACAGAACCCCATCAAAGACACAACAAATCTCATCCAGGAAGAAAAATAGTTAAAGTTCAAGAAACTCACATATTATCTAAGAACATATTACAAATTTAAGAAACTTTTCATGAAACGTAACATCACTGTAGCCCCACAAAACAAATTTAGCATAGAGAAATTACTTTGCAATAGGTTAAAAGACCTCATACCACAAAACAAAAAAGCAGGACTGTACAAAATCAACTGTTCTGATTGCAATAAGATATATATAGGCAAGACAAAAAGAAACCTGGAAACTAGGCTAAAGGAGCATATGAGATGTGTAAAATACAAGCAAATTGACAAGTCTGCAGTCTCACACCATTTCTGGATGACCAACCACAACATCAAACCAAACATCACACTAATAAGCGAGCCAAATATGCAACAGAATTAGACACATGGGAGAATATCTTCATTTTAAAACACAACCCACAGCTAATGAATTTTGATTTACTGCCACCACATTAGACAATCAACATAATTGAGACACCAATACATGCCAGTCGGACACCTTCTGAGATTGGCAACAAACCATTTCCCGAAACATGTTAAGTGAGTAGACTTAAAGGTGATGTTAGTGTAATTTTGACTCACCTTAAGTAAATTCAGAAACACAACACTGTTTTTAGCTTTTTCATATATTAACCATACTTGGTGTTACGGGTGGTGTTATGGTAGTTATTGATTGCTAGCTGTCTAGAATGCTGTTCATTGATAGTAACTGTGTCATGCATTGAACTCGAAAAGAAGCACATTTTTATTTTTTTCTCCTGACAGCACATTAGAGTCATATCATCTGACTTGTATAATATAGTAGTTTGCAGAGGTGTTCCTCTTAGATTTCTTACTGTGCTTATAATGCTGTACTCTTAGGTTTCAAACTTTTTGCAAGGTATTTACTTGTGAAAAAATTGTCACATGTAATGTTTTTTCCTCTGGAAACATACGGCTGTATCAAATGCATTACATCATGCTCTGCAAGGGGTAAACCTGTGGGATGCTTTTTCACCAGATGTCTAGAATTTGTATCAGCTGCAAGCCAAAATTTGATTCCAAATTTATCTGGTTTATTGCCCATATACTGAATGAAAGGGCATCTAGCATTGCATGGAAACAGCTGCTGATCCATACTGATATTTTCACTTGGAATGTAACACTGCATGGAATTGGCAAAGAAGGGATTCCGCATAGGGGTAACAGGTGCAAAGCGATCTGTTGTTAGTTTCTGAAAACATGCGTCCTTTTCATCGAATTGCATAAACCGCAAAATTTCAATGAATTTGTATTTGTTCATTGTACTGCAGAAAAAGCTGGTCCCCCATATATTTGACCATAACAACTTCAATGTAAAGTTTTTGCTTCATATATGCCTCATAAATACATCATTGATATGGGGCTGCTGTTGCCTCAAGGCCAATGTTCGAATTATCATCATGCAGTTCTTGACTTGCTCTACTCTGTGTACTCTTCTATATGTTTTGAAGCATGCTGTCATCAATTAGTAATCTCCATGCACTAGAATAGATACCTTTTCTTCACATAGGCAGTAAGTTCTGGTGCTACCTTCAAGATGTTCTGCCATGGCCACCTTCTAGGAGCAGTTTGTATAGGTATAATGGTCCATGCTCTTCCATCATTAGCTGTTTCAGTACTTAACATAGAAGGATTCCCTTTCACCTGAGTGTTTGCATTCTCTCTGCCTCAAATTCTGTTAGGTGAGGGTAAGGGCATGCTGTTTCTTGATGTGTCTGAGATATAGTACAATAATTCTCTTACAACATAAACAATAAATCTGATATTATTAGACAGTGAAATCAGCCTAGAAAAATCCCTATAATGCTTTCTGAAGCTTTGAGTTGAATAATGGTGGTGGTGGCAATGGTGGCGGTGTAGTTGTAAATGTACATGCTGTAGGTGAATCAGAATTAGTTTGCCTTTTCTTGATCTGTTGCTTCTTTCTGTAGGTGCAACGTCACTATCTAAAGAGCCATTTTCTTCATCAATGGGTGGGACATACTCCTCATTATTATCATAAAGTATTTTTAGCATCATCCTCTTGTAATTCATCGATTTTGCAAACATTATGATCATTCAAAATTTCTTCATCTGATAAACCATGTCTTGAAAATGCCATTGTGAAGCAACAAAAGTGTGGCCAACGTCGAGAAGACCACTTGATTAATATAGCTTCCTTCCTCATTGACTACTTGTCTTCAGAATGCCATAAACCAATCAAGAAGGCAAACACAGCAATAGCTGTGGACAGTTCTGAAGTCCGTACCCATCAAAATGATGGGACAGTCCTTCTAGTAGGAGTTCATTGTAATGCTTTACAAAAGGATCATAAATGCTTAATTCTTTGCAGGCATGAACCTCTTAAATATTTATTAAAAGTCATTGAACATGGGAACTGTAGAATATACCCTCTACAAGAAATAAGTCTGCTAAAGCAGCTCATCCATTAAAATGATGGGTGTGACCCTTCTAGTGTTAATTAGTATCAACGAATGGGTCACATGAAATTAACAAACGTTTCTGCAAGACAAAGCTATTACATGCCTCTCCGCGCTGATGAGACTGATGAAGGCGGATAGATCAACAACAAAAGCTAAACTCATTTTTACTGTTCTGCAGTTCCCAGCAGTGGAGTTGCATTAAATGATTTTCTCATTGAGCTAATGAGATCTTCAATCAGCGGCAATGAAGTACTTTTAAGGGACATCTGAGTAAATGATCTTATATTTGGCATGTGCAACTCTCAAGGAAGTGCTTCACCTACAACAGGAGCTGACAGGCCTGCTTGAGAGAGGAGAATTTCTTCCTAAATGGTGCAGTAATCATCCAGAGTTTTTGTCAGATATTCCAGCTGACTTAAGAGATACGAAATTACCATTACAACTTAGCCAAGGTGAAGTTAAAACACTTGGGCTCTTATGGCACACAGCTACTGACAAATTCCAAGTTGTGAATGATGTAGTAACAAACTACTATCCTCATGGTTACACCAAACAAATCATTCTCTTGGTGGTCTCAGGAACATTTGATCCACTTGGGTTGATCATCCTGTTGTCATATTAAGTAAGGTGCTTCTACAGAAGCTGTGGCAAGGATGTTTCATTTGAGATCAACCTGTCATTGCAATGTATAAGCATTTTACAACCAATTTAGACTAGTTTCCATAGATGTTAAAAAATTTGTATTGATTGGAGGATTCTTGGACATGGCGCTCTTGTTAATATAGGTTTTGTTATACTTCAGAAAAGGCATACAAAACCTACATCTATGTGCATTCTACAAGACATGATGGAACCATCACATTAAGGTTGTTATGCTCAAAATCCTGTATTTGCTCTTTTGGAAAAGCTGTCTCTACCACAACTGGAGCTGTTTGGAGCTCTTCTACTGGCCTCTCTGTTGCAACTTTCACTGAAGGGATTGAATATTAAATTTAATAAAATCTATTTGTGGACAGATTCTTCTGTAATTTTGGCTTGGATCTCTGCACCAGAAATAAAATAGAGCTTATTGGAAATAGGATTTAAAAATTTCAAGACAGATACAAATTGCTGAGTGGCATCATGTAGTCTCTAAAGACAGTCCTGCAGACCTCATTTCAAGGGGTGTGCAATCCAGGGATATTCAGACAAGCAGATTCTGGTGGGAAGGGCTGGACTGGTTAATTGAACCCACACCGACTTGACCGTTGATCATAACTACTTCTTGTGGCACTGAACTTCCAGAACAGAAAATGAAGGCAGGAGACTGTCATTTATCACATAGCCACAACTAGAGATGATAGTTTAACAATCAAATTTTTCTAACAGTCAAAATTGTAACATGTTGTTGCATATTATTATAATTATTTTACAATTGCCGAAAACCAAAGGAGCATTTATCAGGACTACTATCAAATGCTGAACTGTACATTTCATTTGGTTAGTGTACTCACCTTTTTCAGTTGAAGGCTTATGCCAGAGAGATACTGCAATTAGAAGCTAAAGGAACTCTTCATCCTGCCAACAAGTTGAGATCACTAACTTCATTTCTGGATCATAATCATGTCTGAGAGTAGGGGGAAGATTGCAACATGCTAATTTTACAGATGACCAAAGACATCCATCATCTTAGTCTTCAAAGCAGCACCTAACAAGGTTAATTGTTGAAGAGGAACATAGGCAATTATTTCATGCTGGTTGCCAGCTGCTCATCCCATCACTCAGATATAGAATTTGGTTTGGTAATGGGAAAACTGCAGTATGCCAAATTATTCATAATTACCTAATTTGCCATCAATAAAGGCAAGAGCTACACAACAGCTAATGGGTCATTTGCTGCCAAGAGGGTGAAAGCTATAAGATTTTTTACCAATTGTGGCATTGATTATACTGGCCCGTTTTACATAAAATCTGGATCTGATTTATAAAAATTAAAGGTAAATTTCATATGGCAATTTTTGGTGCCTAACAATGAGAGCAGTCCACCTAGTAGTGGTTAGCGACATGTCTAGCAAGGCAATTTTAGGAGCTTTAAAAAGGTTTGTGTTGTTCCGAGGCCATTGTCAAAACTTTTTTTGCCATAATGGAACCAATTTCACAGGAGCAGAAATAGAATTGTAAGAGATGGAAAATGTTCTCAAATCTCGAACTTGAAACAGAAGTAGAGCAATTTGCCTTTCAAGAAGGAATCACCAGGAAGTTCATCCCTCCCAGAGCATTGCAATTTGATGATTTATGGGATACAGACATTAAATCCTTTAAACACCATCTCCAATGTGTAATGGACACCATGTTCCTAACCTTTAAAGAAGGTTTCACCTTCACAGTTGAAATCACGGCCTGCCTAAATTCCAGATCTCTTAATTCCACTTCCAACAACCCTATGAACATGAAATCCTAACACTTGGTCATTATTTAATTATCAGTGTCTTTATTAGTCTTCCCAAGCCAAATCTGGTCAATCCCAAGCTTAGTTTTTTATCTTGATGAGAGAGATTACAGCAGCGGTTCCAGTTATTTTTGCATAGATGATCAGGGGATTACCTTAATCATCTCCAGCAATGCTCCAAGTGGATGACAACTAATCCAGGTGTGACTGTGAGTGTAGTAGTCGTTCTGATGGAAGATAACTTGCACAACTGCTCTGGAAATTCGCAGTAGTTGAAGTACATTCAGGCAGTGATGGGTTAGTGTATGTGGGTGCAGTTCATACCTCGAGGGAAGTCTTGAAAAAACCCATTGTAAAACTTTGCCTGCTTCTCTCTGAAACTGATTTATAAATAAGTCGTGCTGTATTTTTGTTTCATTGTGACTTAGTTAGCAATGCTGCATATTACTAGTATCAGATTGGTTTGTTATAGTGTTGAGTTATAAAAGTGGCAGGATTTCAATGCAAATGCATTTTTCTTCCCTGATGTTATGAACATATGCTCACTTGGTATGCGAGTTAATTATTTCCAACAATTTAAACAATATTTTATGTGGCATATAATGCATATTTTGCCTGCTTTGTTAATAAGCATAACATAGGAGTTATGTAAATTATGCTGCATATTTGCTTGTTTTATATGTACATTTTATAAATATATTTTAATTTTGTTCATTTTATCTTCATGTTTGATTTAAAAATACAATATTTCCAAATAACATGTGCCATCGGGTTCAGTCTTAAACTTGGCAACACTGATGGAAGATCCAGGGTTTAAGCTAGAAAATAAAACTGTCACAAAAATGCGCAAATAAAAATTTACATTTGTGCAAAATATGATAAGTTAATGCAAAATTCTGCTAGTAGAAAATGTTATGAATTATACTATTAATGAGGATTTTAAAAGTGAAATATGTGTATATTGAATTGAAGCCAACAGTAATCTGCTAAATGAAATTTTATTATATTTTAAATTAACTTTTACACATATAGATCCACACATTCCATATCATATCAACAATAAACTGTCAGTATCGATTTGCATATTTTGCATTACATTATATTATATTAAATTAGAATACATCGGTTTTTATGCATACTTCATGCACTGAATGCCTTTTCAAAATCAAAGTCATTGTGAGATGGCCCTTCAGTATTAACTATCAGAATTTTATTCTTTCAACAGAAAGGCAATTTCTGATTTCTGTTTTACATTGTTCATGCAACTAAATCCTCGCTCACAGTCAACGGTGAGCATGGGAATAGTAGCGGCATATTCTATAATTAAATCCTAAGAGGGAATTGTTCACTCATCTTATTAACATAAATGAACTCTACCAGCTCTTTGTAATTCATTCCATTGCATCTACTGTTCAACACCTTCTTAAATAGTACCCATTCCAGTAACAGATCATTTAAATTCATAGATGTGGCAGAATTAATTAGTGCATATATGTATTTCTGTGATTTCCTTATTGCCGTACTTACCATCATTTCTGTGGTTTTTAGGATACAGATCCAATCTTATCTAAATCTGCTAGTCTCTCATTTACATTTATAGGCAAATTATCTAAGAATTTGCAAATTGTGGACTTAACAGCACTTCTATGCTGCAGTGAATCTGTTTCCACGAAATCTTAAGTCACCTTCTTGAAATTCTGGAGGTACTTTATCTAGAAAAGAACCGCAATTTGGACCAGGTTTCAATTTAAGGTCCTTGAGCCTTGTGTGCATGAGTTCATGCAAATTTGCGTGCACTCTGCATCTAAATTTGACTTTTGAAAAGTCAAACACAATTTGTTAACAAGAAACATGGCATCTTTCATAAAAGACAACAGTAACAAAAATTTTAGACACTTTACATTTTTTAGTAATTCAGCAGCTACTGGTCTTTTTATCTATTTCCAGCTTAGATACCAAAGAATTCCAATTCATATTATGAATTTACTGTCTCTCCCAATGAGGGCCAGCAAATGACACAAGTTTTAACAAATTTTTTCCTTGGCTCATTAAGTATTTCTTGCATATCTTTTAATGCTTTGGAGTTCTTTGGCAAATGTTCAAAGTAGCTATATATTCTGTTTAGAATATCTTGAAACTTCACAAGCTCCGAACAGTATTCTGCTGTTGATTGACTGCTAGAGCTAACCGATGGGCCACACAATGTACAGATAATATATGGGGGTAATTGTTTCTAAAAAGAGTTGCCACCCCAGATTAAACTCCTGTCATAGCAGAGGCACCATCAGCAGTAATTGAGGAGCACTTGCTCTTATCAGTGCCTGCCTATCCAAAATTCCTACAACACATGAATAATATACCTCTTGCCGTACATCCTATTAGCGGACACAGTAATAAGTAATGCGTGTACATTTTCCAGTTCTGCACTATTTTCACATACATGATTAGAGTTTCTGTTTGAGTAATGTCAGTAGACTTGTCTATCATAATTGAATACCACCTGGCTGACTTTAGTTTTGATAAAATATTATCAGTAATTATTTTACACACTGCATCCCCCACATCATGAATACTACCGTAACTTTCATAGTTTGCATTGCCACTGAAAGTTAATTTGGTCAAAGAAAGACATCCTAACTCTATACACAGTTCTTTTAATATGGATAACTTTCTTGTAGCAATATTTTCCTTCGTTATTGTGTAGATGATTTTCATAGTGGCTACTACACTTTCCACAGCATTTTTACTGAATGAAGCCAAGGCTTTGACAAAATTTGGTGCCTCTAACAACTCTCAAGCTGAATATGGCCCTCTGAGATTTCATGCTTCCTTAATATATTGGCTTTGACAACACGATATCCTGAATTTAAAAGAAAAATAAGGTACATTTAGTGGTCGCGGATTTACTCGTATCTAACTTAGAACTAGAAGAAGATGTACTTGTAAGATATGGAATCCAAATTATTTATTAATGCAGGAATAATTTAGAACTGCAGTAAGAAATTAATTAGGTCAACATTTATAATCAGATACATTTGAACCGGGAGCACTTTTTTTTTCAGGAGAACCTAATTTGAGTTAGATATAAACAATGATTTTATAATTATCATTTGCATTGCTGTCTATATTAAAACACTTTTAAACTGTTAAGTTCTCGTGTTTGCTGTGAATGTCAGTACTACAACTTATGCGAAGATGATGCCAAACAGTTCTTTTTCATGTTCTTGCACAAACTACACACAAATAATGGAATTTCTCCAGAATACTGCACTTTGCACCACTTTTCCACTAATTGTTTATTTGGTATGCCTATTTTAGTATCAGGTTTTGTTTCTTTTGTAGGTCCATTTTTATTTTCACTGGAATTAGGACTTTGTTCCCTTTTCTTCCTTAAAACAAATTTATCCATCACTTCTTAAAAAGCACACACATACACAGTGTACATTTGACAAGAATGAGTGAACCACGCAGGCCAGATCAGAAATGAGCTCCACTAGCTGGGAGGGAAAACGGCATACTATTTGTTTCTGCGACAGGTTGTTATGGCTTGTTGAAAGGTTGTGTTTATAGCCTCTTAGAAAGAAGCGGCATATTGTTTGTTTCTGTAGCAGATTGTTGTTGCATTTTTGCAAATGCTGTTTTAAAGTTCATCACATTCTTTGACCTTTAGTAGCAAAAAGCAACAAAGGTGACAGTAACTTAAACACTGGGTAGATCACAAGCAACGCAAACAATAGGTCACATCACATCCCCATCTTATCTGGTCATAGCTGTTCCCTCATGTTATGAAGGTTGCTTTTCAAGGAGTTCTTGGAATTGATTCTTGGAATTGAGTTCAAGTTGGTGGTTATATTCATAATATTAACTTCAGTTTAAATTTTATTGTTTAGCATCTCTTAAGATTTATACAAATGTAACCTACTAATTCTCACAAAGGAAAGCATTTCAAAATATTCAACTGTATGTAGTTTTAGAAATTAAATTCTGAAAATATTCCTGCAGGTTCATATTGTTCTCCAGTTGAAACTTCAGGCCTTTCAATTCACTGCTGTGGTGCTTGAATATAGTGAAGGCCTTGTTTTCGTGTAATCATGTGAAAAATAAAAGTGGGGGACAAAGCTAGGTTACAGGGGGTATATCCTAACTCTTCTATGTTAAAAATACATTTTTATGAGTTAAATAATTCATATGGTTTCCACAGTAGTTTTAGTTAAACTGAGATCACATAAAATTGCCCTGTACCTGTAATACTTTTTATATGTGCATGTTATGGAAGTTTTCAATGCATAAGTGCATACATATTTAAGGAATTATTAGAGCATAAAATTCTTGCTTCTAGTTGTATGTCAGGGCATGTTCTTATTTCATTTTACTCGGTTTGCAATATTCTGTTTTTGCTAGGTGCACATGTGTTTATTATGATGTTAAGAAATAATATTTCTTGGTGATTGGTGTGCTACAAGTAGTGTCTTGTAGATGCCACCACTTACCAGGCTAACACTGCAAGAATTATTTGTTTCTTAGTATGTGATGGCCTCTGCTGGTCCTTGAAAAAGGTCAGGAGAGGTGGTTTATGTTAAGGGTGGAAGTGAAAATGGATTTTTGTTTTGTAGATAGTCTAGCAGCCATGATCTAATGGAAAGGAACAGCTTATGTGCAATGCATCTGAGCTTATTGTTAGTAAAAGCTTAAGCAAGTCAAAGTTTTGAATGTTTCAACTGTGTAGTATTTATTGTTAGTATGTGTTAGTATTAAATATGTTAAAGTACCTATTTAAAGCAGTACCCTATGTTGTACACTATCGTTTTAATAAGTGAAATGTGCAGTCCACTAGGATAGCAAACCACTTGACAGTGCTATTCACACTATGAGAAGCAACTATTTACAACATTAACAAATGTTTATTGCAGATGGCCTTTCAAGCTCATAGAGGTTATGAAAATTATCTTCATCTCCCTTCATATATGGCAGATAATCTCTGTATACTTCCATTGCTGCACTTGCCTCACCACTGATAGGCATCATTTCATTATGCTCCTCGTTTCTTCATTGATGGGCACTTTGTCTGCTGTTCATTTCACAACACACTCCTCCTCATTTCCTTCCTCTGCCGTGACCATAGCATCATCCCCAGCAGATAGTCCTCAATAGTGCAGTTTGGCTACAGTGTTTCTTAGCAGCAAGGAAGCAGACCATTTTCTTTCTCTGCTGGCAGCTGAGAGTTGATATAATGCTTGAAGGATCCTGCTTTCAAGGAACAATTTGAGACTCTAGTCTGATTCATAGTCTTCCAAGATTTGCCAGTGAAGGAAAGCATATCCAAGATTGAAACTTTAAATATCGAAGGATCCTTTCCAGTATCCACCAGGCATAAAATTTCTGCATTAGGCTGCTTCTGTAAGTGACTTGAAGACATGCATAACCCCAGAATCCATAGGTTGCAGCTTGCTAGTGGAGTTGCCAGATAGAAATTCTAGGTGCATGTTACTCAAATATTAATGGGAAGTGAAAACAGCAGTGAGTGAAAAAATGGATCTTCTAATTTATGCATACATTTTTTGTAGCCAGAACAGCCAGCTGCTGTGGACAAAATCTAAGGATATCCAAGCTTTATGGTTTGCATGATAGACAGTTGGTAATCATCACACTGTGTGAAGCAATGAGGATTTTGGGATTTCCCTCTCACAAGGTGTGGAGCTTCACAGAGCTATCAGCTATCCCAACATAATTGTGAGCCTTATTTTGCTTTGCTATGTTTTTCACCATGACATCTCCTTTGAATACCTAAGTATTCCTGAGCAACACTTTAAACAACAGTCCAGTTTTGTCCAAGTTTCTATTTATTGGTCAGCACCTGTAATCTTCCATTGATCCACTGTTCCCAAGTTTTATCACTAGCAGCACTTGATTTCCCCAAAAAAAGTTTTGTGGGTTATTTTATATCCCTTTCTGAATTAACTGATCCAGCATTGGACATGCTCAAATTTCCAATCCCAAGAATGTTGGCCCCTTTATATGCCATTTCCCTTAAGAGCACACCATTAATTGAAATGCCTAAAGCTTTTGAAGTTTCAAACCAACTTGTTACTATTTCTTCCAATTTCTTGTATTTGAAATAGTGCAATTTCTCTTTCTTTGGGGTTGTCCTGTATTTTACTTTAATAATAAACTTGATGTTATACTTGCTAAGTTTTTCACCATTTTACTCAGCACAAGCAGAGATAGCTGTGTGATGGCAACACATATTTCATGGAACAATGATCTTTTACAAAGATTAGAACCTTCTCTTCAATAAACATTTTTCTTTCCTTCATTTTCTCATTATTAAAGAGAAAAGTGAACACCAAAAATAAAACAGTAACAAAGAAGGATTAACAAATAAATGAACAAAGCAACAAGGAGATCATGGCCAGTGACTTTGACCACTTGTCTTGGATAAAGAGAATGTATCTTTAACAACTCCAACAACAAAATACAGTAGACCCTCGCTAATTCGAAATTGGATAAACTGAAAACTCGGTTAATCCATAGTAGCTGCTCGGTCCCTGCAGAATTGCATGGAAAAATCTACCGCTTAAACCGAATTTCGGATAATTCATACTACGAACTAAAACTTGGTCCCCTCATTGCATATTCCATATGTCATTCTTTGTTTAAACCGAATATGTATGTTGCATGTGCACTATGATATTTTCCGTTACGCATTTCACATGCTTCAAAAGAAGGCTCAGGAAATCCCCAAGAAAGAAGGAATTTCTGGGTTTGTGTCTTCCGAGAAATAGCTATGGCGTTTTCAGAAGAGGCATAAAATCAGTGCTGTCAGTGTCTGTGGGGAGGCACATAGAGTAAACAAGGAAGATGCCAATGAGTGGGCGCAGGAGTTCCAATCTAAGCTCTCTCATCATCACCCAAGAAATGTGTTTAATATGGGTGAAGCAAGCATTTTCTATAACTTGATGTCTGAAAAAACACTACATGCCAAGGGCGGAAAATGCCGTGGAGGAAAATGCAGCAAGGAGAGACTGACGGTGGTCCTGTGTTGTAATTCAAATGGTTCTGAGAAGCTCAAACCATTAGTGATTGGAAATTACAAAAATCCACATTGTTTTAAAAAGGTCAACCTATTTAATCTGCCAAGTCAGTACGAGAATAACAATAAAGCTTGAATGACCAAATCTCTTGAAGATTCAACAACAAATGGCTGTGAGAAAAAGGAACATTTGGTAACTTTGGACCACTGCTCGGCACATCAGTTCGATGACCTGGAACTTCCGAACATAAAAGTTGTTTTCTTACTAGCTAACACCACGAGCCGTCTGCAACCATTGGATCAAGGAATAATCGCCTCAATGAAGCGTAATTACAGACGCCGACTGGTTAAGGCTGCCATCAGTGCAATAGAACTACAAGAAACAGTTCCACATTAGAATGTACTGCAAGCTAACTGCAACATATCTGCTGCTTGGGATGAAGTTACAACAGACACCGTAACTAACTGTTTTAAGAAGGAGTGGACAGCAACTGATAACGCCGCTGAAACTGAACAGGAAACCGATGATCCACATCTGAACTTGTAATGTGGATATAATTGGAATTCTGATAATGCTCTTCTACACGCTTACACCCGGTTGGTGCCCTCTTGTACTGTCATTATGGAAGAATGG
The DNA here is from genome assembly GCA_030765065.1 of Deroplatys truncata. Taxonomy (NCBI): domain Eukaryota; kingdom Metazoa; phylum Arthropoda; class Insecta; order Mantodea; family Mantidae; genus Deroplatys; species Deroplatys truncata. Next base: position 529,466,080 of record CM060990.1, on the reverse strand, counting down.
ACGTAGGTAGACAACATCTGTGCTGCTAAAAACCAGTCATATGCTGATGATGCAGAAGAGAATGATAATTCTGTACTGTCATCTTGTGAGGAGGAACATGAAGATACGACACCACGACCACACGCTGAAGTTACAGCTGCAATTTCTGTTCTCGAGAGATTTGCTGCCACTTCTGATGTCTCCATGGCATTTCAGGCTGCCCTGGATGAGGTATCTTTAGAGAGTGCTATAATATTACGACCAACGGTCCAACAACAATTACTGATATTTTCAAATTAAAGAACTAAAATGTGTAATGGGTAAGAGTATTAACTAAAGCATGTGTTCCGATTAAAACTTAGTGTTAAAAGAACGATATATTTAAAGTGTTTCTTAAGAAATTTAGTGTTATTGTTTGTTGTATTATACGGCTCACTAATTCAATGAGTACAGTATTGCTCCAAATAGTACTATTTTAAAAAAATTACGACAAGCATTTGACAGTATACTTTCTCAATTAAACAAATACCACATATACCGTATACAATAGTTATTTTTACTTTTTCTTAGAAGTGGAAAACCCTCATTCATTGGTACGCATAACAAGAGAGAAAGTGAATTCAACAGTCATATTTTACCATTTCAGATAACACAGGACTATTTTTACAAAACGTCGTTAATTCAAATTTCGTTGAACCAAATTGGCTATTTTTCAGTCCCTTGGAATTCGGTTAAATGAGGGTCTACTGTACTAAACACAAAACAAAAAGCTTGGCCAAGAGAATACTGAATCACCTGATAACGACGTCATGAATTCATACTGATGTAGCTTCTCAAAGAATGAATTTGAAAGATTAATCAACATGGCAGAGTGCAAAATGTGGGTGAATGTGTGTCTGGCCACAAGGGAAAACGCAAGTTTCATACTGAAGTTCAGGCCAAGGTTGCCACAACATGGTTACTTAAAGCTTTACGGTAGTTGCAATGCTATTTTAATTCAGTGTTTCCATTCTATGAGCCTGCTGTGTAAACAGCAGGAAGCATAACATTTTGTAAACATAAACTTCAGGTTTTAATATATTGGAACATTGGAAGTCCAAGGAGATTAAAATATGTTGTAAATGATGGGATGATGTTAAATACAGGAATGTAAATTTAGGGTAATACTCTACTATTTTATTAATAAATCCAAAGATCTATTCTGTACTAACATAGTTGCCATACTTACCAGTATTAAATATATCAGTAGTAATTACAGATATTCAAATACCAGCCCACAGCAAAGAATAAGCTATGACATGGTTCATTACCCAGTTTGTTATTCATATGTTAACTTTGGTTTCTAGACTGCCCATAACTAAAGTCTAGACTAAAAACAGCTAAACTTGTGTGTTAGCAACAAAAAGAATTGCCTATTAGTATATTCAAAATTAAATGTGAACAACTGAATCCCTATACTACCAATTTAAATCTAATTATTGTGACAAACCTTAACTCAAAAGAATTTGATTTACATTAGTAATTTGGCCAGTGTTTTCAGCTCACAAAGGCTCTTTGAAATGGAAGTGCCAACATAGTCAGAGTTAAGCTCATAAACTTATCATTAGGCACTTAGAGCTATTTCTATGATAATGGCTATTTTTAAATGTTACTTAGGGATAATTATGTAGCAGTGATAAGAGAATTTAATGTAAAGTAGTTTAGATTTCTCACTAGAATCATAGCATGAAAGAACAATCAGCTGATGGGATGTAGAATGGTTAGCCCCATGACAAATTCCTGTGGTCAGGAGAATAGGCTAGGGACACATGTTCAAGGAAATGGCACAGGCTAATTTGTCCAATACCAAGCTTCATGGCAGCACCCCTCCCATTCTCTTGACCTGCCTCTTCATTATAATCAGTCCCCTTTAAACCAAGACCTTTTGCCTGCACAGGCACAAATTATAGAGAGAAGCAGAATATACACATTCTCTATTTCTCTACCTCCCTCTCCCTTCCACTCTCTCTTCCTGTTGTGTACATTTGCCATTTTGTTCATATTTTCTCCTGTACATTGCTACTGCTGAAAGCATCAGAGATGGTTTGTCAAAGTTCTTTAAACATGTGAGATAATAGTAATTAATTGTTCTTCCACACAAGGCATGTGTAAGTCAAGTTTAGAAAGGTAGAATCAGATGACTGAAAAATTCATTGCCGTAGCTGGGATTTGAACCATGGATCTTCCAGCTTCTATCTGGTTGCTCTAACCAACTGAGCTACTAATGAATTAAATTTTTCAGTCATCTGATTCTACCTTTCCAACCTTGTCCTACACACAGCTTGTGTGGAAGAACAATTAATTACCATTGATTAACCTAATAGTTGGTTAAACTATAAAGCCCGGGACTTAAAGTACTTACGACATTGTAAGTCGCCATTGGGGTATGCCATCTCAAACATAATTTGACCTCTCCATGTGGTTTTGTGGTTTACAGGGGAAAATGCAAGTCAGTTGGTGAATTTAATGATGTACTGGCATGTTGTCATGGTAGCTCAGTTGATTAGAGCAACAAGACAGACTGGAATTTGAGATAATAGTGTATGGGGAAATTACTTTTAAATACTTTTTGGTGCAAGAGTAAAGGGAGGATGCACTCCATCATTAAACAAAATGGATGAACTGAACCGTGATTTACATTAGCTTGTTGGTAGAGTTTTCCTTAATAAAGAATCTGCAAATTAAACATTTAATAGTACAAGCAATGATATTTCAGCTAAGGAATCTTGATTCAGAGCACTAAAAACTGTGATATAACATAATACTGTCAAGTGATTCATGGTTTGTGTTTGTTAGACAGTTTTTTTGTTTAAATAATTTTGTTCTGAAAGAATGTTTTGTTATGATCATCATGACAAAAGTAATTTTTTGTTTAAATATTCAGATCAAGAGTCGAGCAACATAATTAAAGAAACAACAGAAATTGTTGATAATGAGAAGATGAAAAGAAACTTCATAGACCTTTCAGGCAATGTGCCCAAGGCACAAAATGTTCACATGGGAACATCACCCGTGAATGGGACTTTGAGTGGGGAAGCAGGATGTAAGTATAATTTTGGCAATATATGACTCTCATCATTTTTATATTAGGAAATGTATCACATTATTGCCTATTTTGATATGTGAAATATTTTGAGGATTATCTCGCCTATTCCTAAGTTATGTCTGTCTTGTATTTTTTAATAATAAAACTTAACTTTGTCCTAGAACAGGGCTATAGAGCAGAATTTTGTTAAGCTGTATTGGAATGTCCATCCATCACATCTTGTGCTTTTTGTTTCTGGGGCAAAAAATGAAAAATGTGCTGTCCATTGCATGCTTTAGTTAGAATAACAAATTATATTACATTTTAGAGATAAAACTTGGCTCCACAATTAACAAATTGGCATTCTCTTTCCAAATTGACACTGCTTACAAACAAGGAAAAAACATGCTCTCCATACTCAAACATTATCAATAGGCCAGTTGTGGGTAGGTGAAAAATGCTTATTTTAATGAAAGTCAAAAACTTATGGAGAAATGAAAACCAACTGGTAATTATAGGAAATCATAGGATGAATCAGATGTATATAAACTTCACTTCTTAGTAATTTACTGAAACCATTTTTGGAAGAATTCCAACCAGTTTGTGAAGACCCTTGCACAACTGAGTCTCCGAGTCTAGTAAAATCTTAAGTCAGCTTTGACATGGAGCCTCTCTTTACCAGGGTACTACCCGAAGAATTGTTGCAATTACTTTACAGCAAGACATACTGCAGCTTTTCAAACACATACTCACTTACCTGTACTTCACATACAATAATCAGTTGGAGAAACAGACTTAGAGGCCATGGGACCACCTCTCTCCCATTGCCATAGCAAGCTATTATATGGAATATTGTGAACAAACAGCCCTGGAGACTGCTTTCGACAAGCACAGGATTGTCTACAGATATGTGATAATTGTCTTCATTGTCTAGTCTTACTAGAGAGAAAAGCTGCAGCATTTTTTGCTACATTTGAACAGCTTGCTTTGCAACATCAAATTTACCACAGATGTGGAAAGCATGTCAGGCCATGTCAGGAAGTCAATCACACAAAGATATCTTCATACCTGTAGTCACCACCATCCCAAACAGCACGTATCCTTTTGTTTCCCTGCTCCTATGCAACAGCAGACAGCAATCACCTAGGGGAAGAAATAGATTGCCTTAAGGGCACACAAGAAAATAATGGCTACCATGTCAAGAGCATCCTGATGCATACAGAAGAGTGCTACTCTGGAAAAAAAAAAAAAAAGCAAAAGAACATGCTCTATAGTCAACAGCATAGGAAAAATCCAAAAAAAAGACTTCACAGCTGTTCACTGCATACTCTTTCCATTATAGTATCTTGCATTGTGGTGAGGCCCAACATCCAAACCATCTTAATATCCCCTGAAAGATCAAATAATATCTCAGGCCAGCCAAGGACCAGCTCCACCTAGAAGTTTCTGGAGTCTATAGAATCCTGTGAATTGTGGAAAGCTTGCATAGGACAGATCTGTCAGACAATTGAAGAAAGAGGCACAGAACACAAACAACTTGCTAGAGTAACTGTAAAACAAGAATGAACATTAGGTGGGGCTAGGCTTGGCTTGCCTATTGCTGATTAGACAGTGGGACAAGTGCGGTGTACAGCTGAACACATGCACTGGCTCACTGTGCCTTACTGCTAATTTCTTTGCACACTCCAAAGGTACTAAGTATACAACTATTTTGTTTCCCATATGTTACAGAACTATTTTTCTGAGAGTGACTGTCCAAACCCCATGTTTGTGGGATGTCTGGTTTTGGAGATAAGACACCTGACCATATGGATAAGAATCTGTCCTGGTATGTGAAGAAAAACAGATGCACACCATGCAGCTATGCATTTGCAACTTGCATTCAGTAAAGTGGTGATATTTTAAGAGTGTAGAAATACTTTTTAAAGTTGGTGAATGTGTCACTTACCAAGCCTAGTACAAGTATGCTTAGTAGTGATTGTGAGACAATGTGTAAGATTTGACATAAGCAGGCCAGAAATATTAGTTTTCGTGTGTATTCATTTTTCAAACAGCTGTCAATTAAAGAAATTTTTTAATATACAAATTATTCTCAGAGTGGAGAATAAATGCCACAAGCTTTTCATGTGAGTGCTCACTCTATGATGAACATTGTTAAAGAAGGCAGGCAGTTCACTAAATCAGGGAATGTTCCCACATTTAAGTCTTCAGGAAAGCATTGAACAAGGAAAAAATAAATGTGCTACCAACTTCGCTGATTTTCTGAAGTATGTTTTATGTTGAACAATCTATGATGTGTAGTACAAGGGTGAATATCCAACAGCCAAAAAGTTGACCAAGTTAATGAGGGAGAAAATATAATACATGGGTTCTGTATCTTCTATGTACAGCATTTTGAAATCTTTTGGGTTCAGATATAGGAGAACCAATGAAGGTCCTAAATTTCTGCTACAAAGAAGTTATGTTGTTGCTGCAAGACTAAAATTTCTGTGCACATTGATGATTTTTTTTAAAGAATGCTTTATTTATGGATTATCTTTAACTACTAAGGTCCTTAGCATCCCACTCTATTGGACACGAAAGACCAGAAATTTTGCTCAAAGGATTCATCATCATCTGCGCACAATGCACAATATTAGAAATACAGGTGATTTCAGGCCCATCTTTTATTTGGATGAAACCTGGGTTAAAATCATTGCAGGAAGAATATATAGCAAGATTCATCTGGAAGGATGGGACTCAAAGTACCTTTAGGTAAAAGTAGAAGACTTAACATTTGCCATGCAGGTTCATTAAAAACAGGTTTTATACCAGAACGCAAATGGGTTTTTGGCTCTCAAAACACAAAACAAACATTCCGATTATCATACTGATACGAATGCATGCAGATACCTTCAAGGAATGGTTTATTAACAGATTTTTAAGTGTGTTGGAAGAGGATTCCATGATCATAATTGATAATGCCAGCTATCATTCTGTGAACATAGAAAAGTACCCAACACCAATTCAAAAAATTAGAAAAACAGGAGGGCTATGTGCATGTCATATTCCCATTGATGCAACAGAAATAAAGACTGAGATACTAGCTCGCATTGCTCCTCACAAAAGTAGAAAAAAAATGGATCAAATAGGATTAGAGATGGGCCACAAGGTTATCTGGTTGTCCCCCTATCACTGTCAGCACAACCCTATCGAGCTTATTTGGGCTAAAGTATATGGTGAAGTTGCACAATTAAATAGCGCATTTTGGCTTGTGGATGTTGAATAATTAATGAACAAGGCACTTGATAGGGTTACTATATAGGATTTGGAATCTTGAGTTGCACAAGCTGAGGATTTGCAAAAGGAGGATTTTGCTAAAGAAATTGCAAAAGATGATATAATCGAAAGTGTAACTGTAAACCTCGGAGACAATCACATATCGACACCACTGACAAAGAAGAAACTGATGATGACTAGGAGGATGACATTTTGGCAGTTCCCATGCAGCACCTCATTCACTGTTGTTAATGTACTAATATATATTACATATACATGTGAATATTTTGTATTTTCGTGCTTCTGTTCTGTTCTTTATAGAGAATTTGAGGATATGCATTTACTGTAATTACAGCACTCAGAGCGATAACATAATTCAGTTTACATTATGCACGAGGCAGATTCGGTGTGACAAAGACAAACACATATCTTCCATCCTTGTCGCCCACTCACTTTGCGACTGGCAAGGCTGAGACAGCACTATTATTGTATTGGCTAAGTGCTCGTTCATTCTTGTTTTGTACTTATTCTATGGCCTGATCAGTCCACTCTAGCACAATACAGCATAGAGAATTAGTGGAGCATCTTTGACAGGTTGACAGTACACTGACAAATTTAGAGTTCAGCTGTGAATCAGGTAATTTTGCAACAGTGCTTACTTGTATTTGGTATAAGTGGGGGGGGGGATGCAACCGTCGCTATTCTTGTAAAAAATTTGAAAGCATTTTAGCTGCAATTAAGATGTGGACTGGAGCGCAACACCCTTGTGCTGTAAAAATATTTTACAATAATGGCAACAGTTACATGAACTCACGACATGAATTTCAAAGAGTTCAGGATTCATCACAGTCCTAGTGTTCCATCAGCTATGCCATCCTGACCTGAGTTCATAACTTTGAGGCTACTGGTTCTACACAAAAGAAGAAAGGTGACAGTGTTAAAATAGTATGTACACCTAATTGGCAATGAGAGAGGCCATCGAACGGAGTCCATGCTCATCTACGTGTCATTTTCTGTTACTGGGGCTTTCTGACCATAACGTTCAACAGATTTTATGCAAAGAACGTCATTTTCATCTGTATAAGATTAAAATTATGCATGCACTATGTTAACGGATCATGGAAACAGATTTCAATTCCTGCCAGACTTTGATGCACTTGATTAATGGAAACCAGAATCTAAACATCTTACTGATGAGTGATGAAGTCCATTTCCATTTATCAGGGTTTATTAATAAACAAAACTTGCATTACTGGTCTGTCTCAAACCCACAAGAAATGCATGAGAAACCTCTTCACAGTCTGAAAGTAAGAGTCTGCTTTTGCAATTATCGGTCTGTACTTCTTTGAACATGAGAAGGAAAGGCTGTAAAGTGCAATGCTATGTTCACATGCTGGAGAACCCCCTAGCTCCTGCACTTGCTCATCATCTTGCGAATGAGGTCACATTCCAACAAGATAGGACCATGAGTGATACATCACAAATTTCCATGTCAACTGTGAGGAATTTGTTTTCCAGTCATGTTATCTCCAGACAAGGGAATATCAGATAGCTGTCCAGGCCTGGCGATCTTTCATTCTGTGATTTCTTTCTCTGGAGGTACTTGAAATCTCAATACTTTAGTGATCCAACGCCCCACACAATTCAGGAGTTGAAAAATCAAATTAGGGTAAGAAATTTAATGAGCTCCTGTGGAGATGCTGCAAAGAGTAATGGGAGCTGTTAGCAGAAGATTTGCTGAGTGCATACAAAGGAATGGGGGCACCATTTGAAGGATGTTATTTTTGGAAAAAAATAATTTTTTATTGAGTTTAAATGTTTGTATGCATACTTTGTGTTCCTATGTGATAAAGGCGAATAATCTTGTCATGCACCCATGAGAACACTTTTAAAATTGCCGGATTTACTGCTGCACCCTGTATTATGACAGTCTAATGGAAAAAACCTATAGAAATTAAGCTTGAAAGGAACAGTTTTGCTAGAGAAAACTGTTGATACTCTGTGCAATATGGAACTCAGCTATGATACAATTTACTAGATTCCAGAATACAACAAATACAGATACCAACAATGTCTACAGTTCAGGCATGACTCCAATGCTATATTGACAGACCTGGTAACCCCCACCAGGTCATGCAGACAAGTCATGCCACTCCAGTTTCTATTGGGCAGCAGCAATTAGCTCCAGTCCTCCTTCCAGCACTATTGTTGTGATGCAGCAGGTATGGCTCAAGGTTATTGGGAGGTTGGTGCTGGGCAGTCAGAGATAAACAAAGATAAGTAGCGACAACAAATACTGGAAGTGCTTTCGGCGGATAAGCACTAGAGAGGTATAATTTAAGCTGAGGTTACAGGTGTTAGTTGTCAGCGCTATGTTTACTGACAAAGACGATATTAATGATGAAGAAATATACAATATTTTAGCTCGAAGATGAATAATCAGGAGGCAGAGGAGGATACGTTTACGCCCAGAACATCTTAATACATGGCAAGACACTGAGTTTTAACACAGATTCGGGTTAAGCAAAGAATCAGCAAACATGCTTTTGGCAATGTTTGGCGATGAAATAAAACATCCAACTAATTGGTAAGTGGAGTAAATGAAGCTGATAGTCAGCATTATACATTTAACAGTAGAATGTTAAGTTTTGTAGTATAAAACAATATCTTTCTTTTCAGGAGCAATGCTCTGATGCCTGAGACAATGCTTTTGCTTACATTGAGGTTATACATCACAGGCAATATGTTAATTACAATAGGAGATTTCTGTGGTGTATCAAAATCTATGGCAAGCAGAATGATAAAAAACATTTCCCATCACATTGTCCTTTTAAGGGAAAAATTCAAGGAATTTCCTGTAACTTCATGGCAGAGAATTAGCGCTATAGAAAATTTTTACAGAATGGCCAGATTTCCTCATGTTGCTGGAGCATTAGATTGTAGTCATGTCAGAATTTTTTCACCTGGTAAGTACCTACTTTACAGTATGCAGTTCCATGCATATGTGTTATAAATAGAAATTGCCAAATTTTTGCTCCCTTCTTCACATTTATCTTAGCTGCTGTAGTCTCCTCGCTACAATGACTGAGCTTGATTTTTTAAAAAAAATGTGTGTTTATCCTAAATGTAGTTAGGGGTAAATTTAGATTTATTAGCTTGGTTAAAAAATATGTCTCCAGATTTCACAACATATAGCTAAGAAAGCATTATATACTTTCAATAGCAAATGGCATGCATGGAGTACAGGATTGCCAGATAGATACTATATTTTTGGGCAAGAATTTTCTCACTTAACTGAATGCCTCATGCTTTGAGAAGTATTTTTACTGATACAAGAAATTAATGGAACAAGTTTGAAGTAATTTTTAAAATAGAGAGTTGAGGGTTGTTACACTACATCACCATGCTATTCTTACTTGAATGCGTTTCGGGAGACGGCTTGTTCCCATCGTCAGCATTTTCTCTCAACTGATTTTTGCTGGTCATCGTCTGGGGGATGTGTGTGGTTTGTGGTGTTCTCTGGTGCTGGGCTGATGAACCTCCAAAGGCTGTTGGGTGGCGGCAGTTCAAAATTCATTAGGTGATTCCTGTGTTTGACAATATGTATTTTTTCCCAGATGTCTAATTCATTGCTGCTGTTGATCGGTTTTAAGAGTTTTATGTTTGGAGTGATATCATGGTTTGAAGACCAGAAATGATGTGCTACTGCTGATTTATCTTGCTGCTTTTGGTAAATGCATCTCATATGCTCTTTAAGTCTTATTTCAAGATTTCTTTTGGTTCTTCCTATGTATAAATTATGCATTTACCAAAAGCAGCAAGATAAATCAGCAGTAGCACATCATTTCTGGTCTTCAAACCATGATATCACTCCAAACATAAAACTCTTAAAACCGATCAACAGCAGCAATGAATTGGACATCTGGGAAAAAATACATATTGTCAAACACAGGAATCACCTAATGAATTTTGAACTGCCGCCACCCAACAGCCTTTGGAGGTTCATCAGCCCAGCACCAGAGAACACCACAAACCACACACATCCCCCAGACGATGACCGGCAAAAATCAGTTGAGAGAAAATGCTGACGATGGGAACATGCCGTCTCCCGAAACGCGTTCAAGTAAGAATAGCATAGTGATGTAGTGTAACAACCTTCAACTCTCTATTTTAAAAATTATGACACATCACTGTTACCAGCTTCTAAATCTTCAAAATTAGTTAATAAGTTTGAAGTAGTTTGATATTGGGTATTTTGGCAGTAGTATTGAAATTACATGAACATGCAGTGATGAGATTATGTAGAGTTTTCCAATAACTGTGTTAATATATTTGCAAATGTTAACAAAGCATATATGATGATTTTTAAAATTTGATTCTACATTTTGCTTATGTGTGAACATATGTTGTAAACATTTGTAAAGTAGTAGGTCCTACATTCGATGCCTCAAGCTCTAATACAGTTGTAGAAGAAATATTTTCACTCACAAAAAACAAGTGAATATCAAAATATGTTCCCTAAACTTGACTTCAAACAGAACCTCAAATAACTTTTGTAAATGTGACTAGGGAAAATTTCTACACAGTCTCAACCAGTGATCACTAAGGTCTTATTATCATTATAATGCATTCAAAAGTGAATATAATAACTAACAAAACTTTTACTTTCAAGCTTTATAATTACTTTTCTTTATAGTCTTTTAATTTTGTAATGTTGATGAATATTACAAATATCTATATTCACAATTGTAGGTATAGTACCTTTTTAATGTAGAAAATCTGACAACCTTTGTGGAGATACAGATGCAATTTAATGCAGGGGTTGGTTGCTTACTGTGTGTTTATCAACTCATAATGCATTGGCATGGAGAAACAATGCAGATTGATATTAATATGTCATTAAGGTAATACTACCTCATAGGTACCTAACCACAAAAATCTGATGTACACACACATGACATTCCCTACTCCTTACATTTTCACAGACAATATTCATATAAAAATAAGATTTTTCTATTGCCTACCATCATCATGGTGTAACATGAAATATTTTGAAAACATTTGACACTAGAGAAAAACATTTTTTTTTACTTGTAAGTTACTTCTGTGTTTCTTCTGAAATGTGTTTTTGCCTGTCTCTTATGATTTCCCAGCCAAATTTAATATTCTAATATTCACTAAAAGTAAAGAGGCCTTCACAGGCAATTCCCAGAAAATTAAAAATAAAATATATATTTTTGTGATGTTAGTGTCACCAACTTATGGTATTTTAATAAAAATTATTAAGCCATTTTTGAGAAAAGCAAAACTAATGTAAATTCTTCAATTTGAAGGGTAGCTTCCGTGGGGGATGACTTTTTTTTTTCTTTCTTTTCTTTTCCTTCTTTTATTTTTAAATCTTTGTGACATGTCCTTAAAAGATGCAGATTTTAAATATATAGTTTGGTATTTATCTGACCGTTTGTTTTGAGTTATGCTGTCACCCTCTACTCTAGGTGTAGAAAAGTAAAAATATTGATCATAATAAACTTACTTGTCCACAGGTTTACCTTGTTCACCAGCATAAAACAATCAAGCCTATACCTTTTATTCAGTATATCTTGAATGTCCTGTATGAAAGGTCAGTATAGCAGTAACTATTAATAAAATTCTACTGGCAACACACTCTAACTTCACTCCTCCAAGATAATTACCTTGAGCACGTTTCGAAGACACCTTGTCTTCATCATCAGCTGGCTCTTGAAAGAGTGAATTTAGAGTGTGTTGCCACTGGAATTTTATTAATATTTTAACTACTTCACTGTGTTTCCCAGTAATTGTTATGTTAAAATAGCAGTAACTATTGGTTTTATTGCAATCATGTGTAGTCAATATAAGAGATATAAAGTAATTTACCTGCTTTAATATTAAAGTGTGTTAGGTTTTGTTTTGTTGCATAAAAGTAGAGAAATATATTGCTAATAATGTACATTATAGGTTTTATGTTATAATTTATATTTACCCATGAAAAAAGGGTTTTCTGTTAGCAGCTCTGAAAATATCACATGATATGTAGGTTGCGCACAAAGGTGGTAGGTAAGGAGGGAGAGAGGCTGAATGGGAGATAGAGAGGAAAGACTGAAATGGAGACATATGATGAGAAAGTGAAAGGGAGAGATATGAAAATTTTTTGCATTTAACATAATAGTATGAATAAAGCTGTAGATTGTGCAACTAAATATGATCAAGCTGCATTTATAAATGAGTATAAATGTGTTAAGAATAAGGCTTAACACTCATCATACAAGGTGCTTAAAAATCTGTATATTTAATATAATTTGGTTCCTTAGTCAACAGAAAAATTCTTAGGCTGAAGCCTGAGTTTGCTTCTTGAAAACTGTAACATTTTTTTTTTTTTTTTAAGATACCTTTTTTAATTTACTTCTATAAATATGCTTTTATTGCCATGAAAGTTGCAGAAAAATAAAATCTTCTTACTGAGTCCACAGCAACATTGAAAACATGTTCTGTCATCCATTAATACCCAGATAAGAGAAAATTCAAAATGAACTCGCTTCCATTGATTACACATACATCCTATAAATGCTTATACTTTTTTAAAAATATATGTTCTATCATAAAAGCTCAATATATACACTACCAGATCTGAATCAAGTGTTTACTGAATATGTGACAAGATTTCTTTCTGCTTGTTACAGGAGGAGAAAATGCAGGGCTTTTTGAAACCGAAAAGGATTTTTTTCCCCATAAACGTCCAAACACTACATAGCCCAGATTTGAAAATCTCAGAAATTGTGGCCAGGGGGCCAGGATTAACACACAATTCAATAATTTTTGTAAATTCTTTACTGAGAGCTTGGTTTGAAGGTGGCATTATAAATGATGGTAGCTTGATTGTTGCAGATAGTAGTTACCTGAACAAGTCATAATACCTCATAATACCTCTTCCAATCCAAATTCAAATTCTGGTGAAGAGAATTTGTTCAATGAATCCCTTATAAGAACAAGGAATTGTGTTGAGAGAAGCTATGGTATATGTAAAAGAAGATTTCCAATACTTCCAATAGGCATTCGCCTACATTTAAGCAAAGTAAAAAGCATTATAGTGGCTACAGCTGTTGTCCATAATATATGCTGCATTAATTGTGACTATAACATGCCAGCCTTGTAGCAGCACTTAGAAAATGCAACACAACTGTTGTACGGTATAATAATCATGTGAGAAGTGCCCTTAATGACACTTTTGGAAGCCTGATATGAGTCAGGATTTTTCCAAAAAATTAAACACTTTTCACATGAAATTGATTGGTTCTTTTTAATAGTTCAGTTTCCAGCTGCAATTTTTACCAGCTCATTAAGCTCACACATCTGCTGAATTTTAAGTTTGTGCTCTTTGAGCACCAGCTGCTTAGTTCTCTCTTTTCTTTGACCAGCTGCTCCCAGCATATGCTTTTGCTTTTCTGAGAAAAAACGAAGTGTTACATAAAATGAACAAACTTAAACTTTTCCAGAAAATAACTCTGTCATTTAAAATGTAATTTCTTATCTACGCACCACACCTTTGCTCTTACATGATGGAGTCCTATCAACATTCTTGTTTCCTCTGGAGTTTGACTCTGCACCTATAAACATAGCACACATCAAACAAATAAAATCTAAGAAATTAATGTATATTTGCTTATGCATTGTATAGTTCATCCCTCCAATAATAATTTATGGTTATTTAATTATGGTGGGGTTCTGCATCTAAGGCCTGTAGTCATTACCAGTGTGCCAGAATTTTGTTCCTCAAGAGTTCTTTTACATGCGAGTAAATCTACTGGCATTAGGCTGTCGCATTTAAGCACACTTAGAATGCCATCAACTATGGCCAGAATCAAACCCATATCCTCAGGCAAAAAAATCCAGCACTTAACCAACCATGACACCGAGGTAAACTTCATCCCTCTGATTTGAGTTATGTTGCATTTGGTGCTGCTGGGTTAATTGTTCAAATTCTTAGAAATGTAGAGGGGGAATTTGTTGTCCATTGGTCTATTCTTTCGCTTAAAATCAATAAAAATCTTGGAAAAAGGAATCCAGAAAGAGAGAAATCCCCTTGCTCCTCACTTCAGTTCAAACCCTGCTGGAAATGAATGCATTAGATCACTAAATGACATGTAATATGTACACAAGCTAACAATACTTTGCTGTTTTGGAGCATACTTAAGTATTTTCCATAATTCTTTTATTATATTCAACAGTCAGAGTTTTCTAAAGTTCCAAGCTATGGAACCTTTTAGGGTGTAGAATTAGATGATCATAAAATGCATTAAGAATATACCACTAGGTAAATAAACATAAAAAGGAACTTAAGCAGCGAAATTGAGTTTTTATTGAGCTGGAATCTACTAAATACAAGGTTTCATTCACCATATGCATAAATTCAAACCACCAGATGTTTAAAATTGTTGAAATAGTTTGTTAATCAGTGCATCTTGCCTTGAGTTGTGTGGCAGATAATAGAAATCTGCCTATGTGCATCAACTAGCGGATGTACAAAAACTAATCATTGCAGTTTGTAAACATAATTTTCATTGAAACAGCATCCTTATCCTGAAAAATCACTTTTATTCATCCTAATATATGTACTTAAATTTTTACATATTTCTTTATTTTAACTGCATTAATTAATTTTTTTAAGTGAATACTCAAGAATTTTACTTATCAGTAGAGACATGTAAATTTACAATTTGCAAAGATCGCAAAAAGCTAAAAACACAGGACTATATACATAAAATGTATTGTTATTACCGTGAAATTTGGTTTTCGGGTGTTTCAATCCACAAACTACTTGTGAATTTCTAAAATATTAACTTAATGAGAATTTTCATGTTTACTGGCGTATTTTAACAAAATTCAGGTATATCATACTTTCAGCAATGCAGGCATAAATCCTGCACTTTTGAAGGTTAAAGAAGAAGAAGAAGAAAAATGCGGAAGATGATTGGCTAAAACTCATTGGGTAAATCTTTTTTTTCAACATTGTGGAGCGCTAGGCAGGAAAGTGCGAAAAGCTTTGTGGTTGGCTGCTTGATGGGTCATGTAACTAACTTCAAGCAACAATGTGGGGCTGGATGGAAGGCAGGTTATGCATAATTCCAGCTATAGGCTTAGGCATAGTAAACCACAGAACAGAAATAGCCCACACTCCACAGGTATGTGATTATTGTATGCACTGTCCCATTTTCTTAAAGTTAACAATGCCACCAAAAATAAAATTGGCTGAGCAAGCAAAACAGTTTACTAACAGTAGTATGATAAACTTAGTGGATGTGATGTTATGTGGATTCTGCAACAAGAAAGTTTCATGGGATACTAGTGATTCAGCTAGAAAACACATTGCATCCAGAACCCATGTGGAAGCCACAAAAACAGAAAAAGGCAAATGACAAGTTACTATATATGAAGCTGTTGATGGAGCTAAAGAAGTGAAGGTACATATATTAATTCATCCTCTTTATTGAAGCCATTTCTACATGTTATGTTTTTTGTCTTGAAAGTTACTTTCTGATTACTTGTATAATAGAAGACTGGTTTACATGGCGCAGTGAAATCAATTTGAATCTGATCTGTGTTTACGTATTGAAATTGATTTCATATCTGACCTATGTGGATTGTATTCAATATGATTGAATCACCATGTAAATGTGGTAATATATGTGGTGATGTTTGAATGCTGGGGACCGCTAAATCTGCCAAGTGGTGAGAACCGAAATAATGATACTAGTCAAGTTACAATCTATTTTCATAATTTGGCGTTTGGTGGCACACAAAAGAAAATTAATATTTTGACTATAGAGAAAATTCACATTGTCATACACTATAGGTGACTGGTACCATTGTTCCGGTTTCTCACCAGTACCCATAGTGTAAGAAAATGAGAGTGAGGTTATTTAGTGATTAGCAGATTTAGTGATTCCAAGCATTACCATAACTGCATTGAAGAAATGTCATTTAAATATGTACCATCATATACATAAAATATGAATATTAAGGGGTGTTATATTTTAATTATTTATATACATTACTTGTAGTTTTTAATAGCTAATTAAACCATTGTTTTAAATTTCAGGCTGCCAAATTGGATTTTACTACCAGCAGAGTTGAAATGTTTGTGATCACTACTATTAATATAGAAAACATACAGTTGCCAAAAATCATTACTCCTATTATTTTGTATACAAACTGTGTTTTTTTTTTCTCCCCTGTTACCCAAGAATTTGCATTTATTTAATCGAGAACTCTTACTTTTAGTTTAAGTATGTCTACTCAAGAATTTTATGGGTCCCTTCTTATGAGTATGTTAATATATGTTTTGCTAGGTTAGATTCAAATTCATTTTTTATTTGAAGTTGATTTTTATTAATTTGATATATTTTCTATACGTTCGTAATGTTATAATTTTTATTTTTTATCACTGTAAATTTAAAAAAAGTGTTAATTGTATACTTATACTTTGTTTGCAAGGCAGCCCTTAACTAAGGAAAGTAATAAATAAATAGTACCATATGCCAATTCAGTCTGGTTGTGCTGAATTTCTGACTATTCACTGTCTAAATTTATTTCTCCTCTATCAACCTTTATTGGAGGGAATTTAACACATACTTGCAGAGTTGTAATCAGGGATTAAAAATCCTGCAAGTCAGTTTTAACCTATTTAAATTAGCTTGATTAATGCTTGTGTGCATGCTTTCAGTAAACTGCTACAGTATGTAAAATAAAAAGCATGCAATTAAAAAGACCGGGTGTTCATAACAATTTGGAATATCAAAAAAATGCTGAAATACAAAATCGGAAGCAAAATGGAACTTCAAGTTTAACGCTATGGTATAGCTAAACGGTACGGCCATTTACAGTTGTTCTGAAGTATAATAACATAATTTAACTAACTTATCATCAGAAGTAGTTGCAATTTTACTATAATCTCATAGAATAATGGTAATATAAGGTTTATTTATAGGACATTCTGAAACTAACTGGTTATCAGAAGCACACACAGTTTCATTTTTGTGTTTGTAGTGGCCATAATCAGATTTGCATAATATTTTCAGATGATTCAACACCAGCTGCTGATAATGAGAAAATTTCTTGCTCATAGTAAACATTTTTAGTCAGAACATGCACACACATTAACTATATGTGCCTGATTTGTAAACTAGATGAAAAATTATGAGTAGCTTTGAGAACTATTATGCGATATAGATATGTTATAATGCTGCCTTAACAAAGAAATTAGATTCTATTTGTATTAGCTTTCAGAAAAACAATCCTAAATACATAAATGTATTGCTGCAAATTGATACAGGGAGGATACTCAACACTAACATTCTGTAACCTTTTAGCTTTAGCAATGCTTAATGAATAGGTAAGGAAATTACTAAAATATCTAAACCAATATAAGGCTTTATTACCATGCAATTTTAAAAAGCAACACAATTTTATGCAGCACCCAAAGATGATGAAAATATGATGATAGTGCTATGATGATACTTTTAGATTTTTTGGTAAGTCTGCAATGAGTACCGTATTTTATGGACTATAAGATGCACTTTTTTCTTTGAGAAATTGCCTCCAAAATTCAGGTGCATCTTATACTCGAAACTGATATTAAAAAGTCCAGTGTTTGATTTAAAATTCCCACTTGTCTTAAAAATGGCTGTATATTTGATGCCGCAGGAAACCTATCACTATCTGGCAACATTGGATTCAACTGGCAACAGCAGTGCATCGATGCGACAAACAAGAGTTGGAAAGATTCACAACAAAGCTATCTCTGTCTCTCTCCCACCCTGCCAATCACAAGCCATGTGCGCTGTCTAGCCTATAGTGCATCATTGTAGTCTGAAATGCCAGGGAACTTGAATTGAAAGTGATTTGTGTTATTGGTAACAGTACAATATTTTTGCTAGTAGCTAGTTTTGTCATGGAAAAAAATAAAAGGCATTCATATTGTCGTAACCTCTTATATTCTCATATATCACGGGGGGTAGAGCATGGTACCGGAGTTTAACTCATAGCAATCTACACGAGGTCTGACGGGGCGAGCTAATAAAAGTTCCTAAAATCACCTGAAAAACTCTTAAAATATTCCTAGGCCATTATGGGGAAGGAAAGAAGGATCTATCTACATTATTAAATTACATAGTAAAAGTTTAGATGGTAGGATTTAATAAAGATTAAATTTGATACATGTTACCTTCTGCTTGACAGAGCGTCCTGATTCACATGTCTGCACTGCTCACTATTTTACAAGAGAAAGAGCATCCTAGACACTTAGTCAAATTATAACCGGTTTACCCTCACTCCTATTACGTCATTCCGGTCCGTGTTACCAACCCAAACAAATGTTGCCAAAACCACATGCATTCTTACAGAGTTACCACAACCAAAATACCACATCTTCCCCTGGCTACCCAAATCGACGTCCCTGTCGAAGCAAGAAGGATTTTTTTAAACAAAATTACAGAAAAGGAAATAAATGACATACTTCACAAACTTTTACAAAAAAACAAACAATATCTGTATGTTCACAAAGATAGAGGGAGCAGAAATGTCTCTCAAAGAAGAAGTTAAATATTTGAATCCCTGTTAACATGTGTGTGAAGTTTATACAAACATAATGGAGTCTCGAGTGCCACCGATGATATTTATTAAGATGTTATCTTGGCTGTTTAAGTGAACCCTGCACACGCATATTATACATTGCTGCCACTGTTACACACGCACTACACTGCACCAAGTCTCAACGTAACTTCAACTACACCCACAACGACGAAGTTTCAGCCGCAGAGTGTTTACTAACTGTTGATGCAAGTCGCTGATGATGTGGGGTGCAATCGCTGGCTTGGATTGTCCCCCCTAAATAGTGGCTCCTTTTGCCACATACAGTGTAGTTAACGAACAGGCAGCAGCTCTCCTTGGTGTACATATGTAGCCTCTGGCGTGTCTCTGTACAGCGGGGTCACTCCAAAATGGACACTCGTGCTCCGCAACCAGCAAAATCACTACAACATGAATTACAAACAGGTATAACTTGTGTTCCCAAAACATCGTCATACATAGAATAAGAAAATAGTATGTCATTTA
This sequence comes from Deroplatys truncata, assembly GCA_030765065.1. Classification (NCBI taxonomy): domain Eukaryota; kingdom Metazoa; phylum Arthropoda; class Insecta; order Mantodea; family Mantidae; genus Deroplatys; species Deroplatys truncata. Next base: position 529,446,651 of record CM060990.1, on the reverse strand, counting down.
AAATAATATGAACAGAAAATGCTACAAATTTATCAAAAGTTTACAAACATTTAATCTTAGTACTGAGAAGAGAAAAAAATGATTACATATTGACATAAAAACTGAATTTTTCAAAGGGTTACAAGCCAAAATTTTACAATAAATGCTTAAGAATCATAATAAAGATACGTGAAAGGGTCAAAATACATGAATATTATGTCAATTAAAACCATTGTCTACACATAACACAATACAAATATAGCAAATCATTTGGGATCCCAATATTAAATCTAACCAGCTGGTACAACTAACAAAATAAATAAGTGCACTTATCTTCCATTCATACATGACAGTGAAACAAAATCATTCATAATAACCACGTCTCAAATAATACATCACACTCACTTTAATAACTACTCAAAACTACTATGAACATTACTACATGCTTCAAAATATGCACCTCATTACATGCATCAAACTACAGATACTCATGCTTCACTCTCAATAACACAAATTCTCCTTCTCATTACTATCTTTATCCTCCCATCCTTCTCATTAGCATCATTCTTATGAGTATCATCATCATTCCTATTATTGTCATCCTAGTTCTCAACGTCGTCTTACACAGTAGTTACTGAGAAAAAAAATATTCACTGACATGTCTCATTCAACTAGCTGCAAAATCAAAGATACCTGACATAGGCATAAACTGAACAAATCAGATTAACATTTCAGGAATGACACAAATAACATAGCATTACACTGTTGCATCCACATCTACAGAATCAAGATGAAGCTGGAAAATAGATGGTACTAAAACCTGTTGCATAAATCCAAAAAAGAAAATTATTCTCATTACATTACATCTCTTTTGTAAACACATCACACACGCTATACTGGGCACATTTCAGCAATACCAATATGCACAACATCTCTCGACTGGTCATAACGAATTTCCAGGTACGTGTTAGCCCTCCTGAAAACTCAAACATTCAAACTTCAATGGTACATTGTAGCTATCCCATCGAAGCTGACATTAACTCATCACATCTCACTACCACCATTGGGGTTACTCTTTGGCACTCCCACCGAGGCAAATCTTCCATATACTACTCACATAACCTCACACACATACACAAAATTTATGCAAGAACTTCTGCAAAGAAAGGTCACAAAAACAAGCCAAAAGAATGCAACAGAATAAAGCACAATCATTACCAAAGTAACACTTTCACATATCATTCCTCGAAGTCAAAAAGAAATTAAACACAGTACACATCAAACCAATGCAGTGCAGCATAAGATAACAAACCAAATAATCTCTATTGCCCAAAACAAATCCAAAATTTTCATTACACAAAATGGTGACAAACCTTCAATTTAGCAGAGACATACATAGCACACTTCATTCCTGAAAAGCAAAGCCTAATTAAGCATTGGTCAGTGAAGCAAAATAAAAATTTAGCATACCTGTCTTCATTGTGAAACTTTTCAGTTGTTTGAAATATACGTACCACACTTTGGCACACACAATTGCACATACTTACAGGTTGTTTTTCTTTTTCTTTTCTTTTTACCACAAAATTCCAGTGCAACTTTCCAAATTCTGGTAACACACATATAGCTGCACCATCGACATCCAATGGGGGTGGATAAGTCCTGCTGGTCCATATTGGATGCTCATTAAACCTATATAGGTGAAGATACGGCACAGCTGGTGGTAGCTGAAACTTTCACTCAAATTAGTCATTTGAAATACTTTCAAAAAAAAAAAATTGCGTAACTAGATAAAACCAATCATGGCAATGGTGAAGCAAAACTATTAGTAGTACTACCACTAAGTGTCCACGGTGAACGTACCCGTGTACGATACACAAATATGAAATTTTTAATATATGCTCTTCACTTTACTTTTTTTTTCCCCTTTCTTTCTTTCTTTCTTTTTTATACACACATGCAACTTGATACACAAAACACGTGAACTGTAAAAAATTTGTTTCACATTCTAGAATTGTTGCTGAAGAGCCAAACCACGCAAAGATTACACAACAAAACGCAACACATGTGCTTACATAAAAGTTGTAAGAAAAATGCACCAAAATTATGGTAATGCGTAGAAAACCAAAACCAGTGTAAAGTAGAATGAAAGCTCCAAAAAATATATTACTAATTAGCACTGAAAATAGCAATCTTAGAAACACCAGCTAACACGTGGCAACTGCATTATTAAAGTTTAAAATACCACTGAAATTTCCAGAATTCACAAAAAAACAAGAAATTTAGAAAGAACAGTGCAAAAGAAAGTGTTTCATACAAACAGAATTTAAACAATGATAAGGGGAAGAATGAAGCCAAAAATTAATGACGCTCCGCCAACAGGAAGACAAAGTAAAAGTTTTAAAGTGAGCTCAAAATAAAGATACAAAGACGGGACTTTTAAAGAAATACTTTTAGGTGAATTTAGAACACAAAACCACAATTTTCAAATAGAAACCCTTACCATTAAGCCAAAACTAAGGAGTTACATGTTCCATTGAACACGTGGAGGACCAAATCACGTAAACTACATTTCCAAAATTAAGAGAAAAAAAATTTTTGCACTTCAAAATATCAAATTCTATCCGGCCCTCCACCAATTTGTCAAAATACCTGTCGACTCACGCCAATTTGTCATAACCTCTTATATTCTCACATATCACGGCGGGTAGAGCTTGGTACCGGAGTTTAACTCATAGCAATCTACACGAGGTCTGACAGGGCGAGCCAATAAAAGTTTCTAAAAACACCTGAAAACTCTTAAAATATTCCTAGGTCATTATGGGGAAGGAAAGAAGGGTCTATCTACATTATTAAATTACATAGTAAAAGTTTAGAAGGTAGGATTTAATGAAGATTAAATATGATACATGTTACCTTCCGCTTGACAGAGCGTCCTGATTCACATTTCTGCACTGCTCGCTATTTTACAAGAGAAAGAGCGTCCTAGACGCTTAGTCAAATTATAACCGGTTTACCCCCACTCGTATTACATCATTCCGGTCCGTGTTACCTACCCATACAAATCTTGCCAAAACCACATGCATTCTTACAGAGTTGCCACAACCAAAATGCCACAATATGATGCAAGCTATAAACTGAAAGTGCAGCATAAGTAACGCTCTCGATGGTAATGAAGACCATCTTATATATGAAGAGGAGGACAACGATGATGATGATGATGATGATGATGATGATGATGATGATGAAGAGGGAGAACAAGAGCAAGAAGAAGAAAGTTCAGATGACCATTTTTGTATATTTTAAAGCTCAATTCAGTTTTATAAACTAATAAAAAATTATTTGTTTAGTCTGGCTTTGCAATCTAATGATAAATGTTAAAAATGTTATTTTTCAGAAAAATTGCTTAAAAATTAAGGTGTGTGTCATAGTCTGTAAAATACAGTAATTGTTTAAGAAATGGAAACTTATCAGCACAATAAATATTTAGTAATGTGCTTACAATTAGTATATTCTTCCAATAATAAGCAGATTTACCTGGAAGTGGGTTACAGTCTACCTGAACTACCTTCAATGAGCCATTCTCTTGGACAAGAAGCTCCTCAGACATTGATTGTCTCAGCATAGCCAGATTGTATTTTGTCCAGTGTATTACTTCTTCAATCTCTTTAGCAGATGGGGAACCTGAAATATTTATAGACACAATTATATGATTATATATGTACATGCAAATTAAAACCCACGAGTTTTTTATTTTCAACTTATTGTAACACAAACCTCTCAAATTGGTAACTAAAAAGAAGAAGAAGAAGAAGAAAAGAAGAAGAAGAAAAATCTTTGTGAATATATTTCTTATTTTCACAATTCGAGAAGTCACTGTTTATTTTACACTAAGCAGAGATGTTAATTGGCTTTACCTACACAACACCAAGATTTCTCGGTTTCCTGTGAAACTTTATCAACATTGCATGTTACATTTTAAACACAACAGAACTACAATACCTCAAGAATTCTACGGCTTCCTGTGATACTGTGTTAGTGATGTATATTAAATTTTATGAAAAATAGAACTTAATTAAGCTTACCTACAACATATTTCAAGAATTCTATGGTTTTCCATGCTACTGATGCTTATTACATTTTTAACAAAACAGAACTAATCTAACCTTACCCACCTAGGAAACTGCTACCAATGCTTATTACATTTTATACAAAATAGAACTAAAGGAGCAGCAACTATGCAATAGTTCACAAATTATACTCTTCCATGTGAATATATGTTACAGATGCTTATTACATTTCGTGTTATATGTAAACAAAAATATTGCACTATTCACCATCAAATGAGCACCTATTGGATTGCAAAATGCGATCACAATAATATATTGGCGGTTAGCCATTCTTATAAGTAATAGGTACCTAAATGTATATTATATTATGTACTTGCTATTGTATGGTCTTACATTGCCTGTAGTCCAACAACTTGGATACCCATTAGCTCCTTCAACTTTTTGTCCTGGGTTGTAATAGTTGAAGGCAAGCTGGGGCCACCTCATGTGCCATATAAGGCAGTTTCTTTGCACTGTATCACATTTCTGTATTTTGAGACTGGATCTATTAACAGCTCGCTCTCTTCCGAGCAGAAGTTAGCTGTGTGCTTCTTTATCAGCTCGGCCATTTTCACTGCAAATTCAGTGTCACAGAACAACAAACTGTCCCAACATGTCCAAGTGCTTAGCCATGCTAAATGGAAAACATAATACCCAAGCAGACAACAAGTTGCTGTTGTTCTTTTGCACACTGCACATGTACACATATTGCCAACTACAATTACCTAGGAAAATGTTCAGTTTAGGAAAGCAGAGGTCACCCTTGCAACTGTAAAACAGAAACAGTTTAAGGATGTAGCTTAAGCCAACATCAAGGTTTAGCTAAGCTTTGGATTAAATTAGGATTGAAACTGGCCCTTAGGCCATGAAAATGAAAATTACAATTAAAAGAATTTTAAATTAAAAATGTGAGCATAGGTTGTTAAAAATTATATGTGCACAATACAAATGTTTCCTGCAAATCAAATTAAACTAAGTATGTGCTTATAAAAATAAGAAGAAAGGAAAACAGGGAAAAGAGAGGGGTGGGGGGGGGGAATGCAACCATTGGGATTTGAACCTAAAACTCAAATATCTGTTTACCTGCACTGTTCTGGTAGCATATCCTTTACACTAAAGATGCAAGCTCCGATTAGCTCCACTTATTTTCTTATCATACCTTACAGTTGAAGTGAAAATGGTCAGTGGCATGCAAACTGTCTAACAATTTTAAGGCATAACTCAGTAGTTTTTCTTTGTAGACCATAGTTTTCTTATCTCAAATTGATTGTCTGTGAACTGTCGGTTATCAGTAAAATTCATGTGGTGTTGTTCATTTACAGCTGATATATCTCTCACCTCTCTGATCTCTTACCTCCAGATTATTTCTTTTGGGACACATCAAGAGCCACATATACAAGACTCAACTTAGATCAGGATTTGCTGGCAAGGATATTGGCTGTCTGCGACATTATTCATAACACTCTAGGCATATTCGAAAGGATACAAAATGGATTTATTCAAAGATGCAGAGTGTGTGGATGTTGGAGGACATCCTGTTGAAGAATTTCTTTTGTGCGCTTTGCTCAAAAGCATGGTCATCACGTTTGATTTCCTTAATTTTTCCATTTTATTCCAAACTTCCTTCATTTTCGAGATTAAGAATAGAGTTGTTGTTTATTATTATTATTATTATTATTATTGTTATTGTTATTTCAAATTGTTTATACATGTCTTCCAATTTGAGGCATGAATAAAAAGATCAGTTTTATTTATTCTTTCGTGTGGATTAGAAATATCCTCCACTTTTTTGTTTTGTTTGTTTATTTATTATTCCATTTATACCCCTCCTTTAACGGCAATGGTCATATCAGTGGCCTTTTGGAACATATTGTCTATTAGCAACGATGTTAACTCATATACAGTTGTCTTTGGTTTTCTGGTTTTTCTTTGGGTTTTATGCATTAGATCACATGCATATTTACACTCTCATTCATACTTCCAGACTCTGGGGAGGATAGGGGATAATCTTAGCTAGAGAAAAATTTCCACCTCAACTGGGACCCCTTGCACAGCAGGCAGGTGCTCTAGAAACTGAGCTACTTGGCCAGCCCATCCTCCTCTTGGAGTATGAATAACTGTACATTTGGTTTCCCCTTCTTTGTGGTGCCAAACTTTCCTCCATTCTGCGGTGTGAGCAACAGGTGGTTTCCTTTCTTTTTTTCCTTTGTTTTTTGTTTCTTCTTTAGTGTTTGCATCCCCCCAACTTTGGGAAGTGAATGGCAAAATCAATTTCCTTTACAAGCATGTTGGAGTTTCTTCATTTTGACATGGAATATGCAAATAATGAAGCACTTTACTGATTAGCTATTCTTTATCACATTAGTATGTCTTTCTTTAATGACTAACAATTGTTTCTCCATAGTTTATCTTCATTTTTCATCTATTATGAGGTGAAAGAGAACATGACTTTAATTTCCTCTATTCTTTCTGGTATCACTCTTTTGCATCCATAAACAAAGCTTGTGGTGTACATTGCCCTTAAAATTAATTTCCTCTATTAAATTTAACAGCACTGATCAGCACATGAAATTTTAGGTGTGCTGTGTCTCCTGATACAGAGCTCAAAATAGGAATTTAAAAAAAAAGAACTCGTCCTTTTGCAACTTGAATCTAGGGCCTGATCAACGATGCAGATGTAGCTAGCAGCTCTGAAGTCTTAACACTCAACTACCTTGTTTGCATGGCTGTGATTATCTACAAGTAGCAGCAACTCAGCAAAGTTTTATCATTGGATTACTGGTCAGTATTGATTTTGATCTTTTGCAAAGAACCATGAACTCAAAGACCATAAGTGTCTTTGTAGTGGTACCCCACCACAGATAAATAGTAAGTTCACCACGCGGCAACAAATAACTTTTGACGCATGCTATAATGCAGGAAGTAATTGTAATATACACTAACAGGTAAATAATTCATTAGTAACATAAGTTCAACCGCGCGTTACAACGGCGCTAATGTACAAATAGTTAAGCTCAATAAACTAGATGGTGCCACCGGTTCTTTGTGCCGGCGATCACTGCACAGTGACCACAGGTATAAATAGGCCGATCCAGGCGACATTGATTCGGTCAGAACTGACTCCTTGCTTCGTACGGTCACTAGCACAATCCGCCGGTGTGCAAAGACAATGGAACAATAAAGACTCATCTTTTGAGACCAAGGCTCTCTATCCTTTTCCTGCTCCCATGTACCCGTCGTGACCTAGCTTCGCCAACTGGAGGATCCCGGGCGGTGTTCTAGATCAGTAGGTTGGCCTACTAGCGTGTCTCTCATCGGACCTGGCCGGGCCTAGCCTAGCAGATCACCGACACCCTTTCGGTCCGGTGTGACGAATCCTACTCGACCCCTCGGAGCCCCCTCATTTAGGGAAGCGCTCAGGAAGGGCAAGCGGTGCCATAACCGGCCGATGGGACCTTCTCCTTGTTTCAGACCTCTGTAGTAACGCCACGCAACCATGCACGACGCAAGGACCACAACAGTGGTGACCCCAGACGAAGCTACCCCGGAGGTAACCCCAACACAGCTGGAAGCAGTACGCGCCACCGCCACTCCTCTACCAGCCTTCTACGAGGAAGACCCAGCAACCTGGTTCCTACAGGCAGAGGCTATCTTCACAGCACACAACATTAACGCCCAACGCAGCCGCTTCCACAGGATCGGACAACTGCCTCGACAGATAGTGATCCAGGTAGCAGACCTAATGGCCAACCCAGGGGAGCAACCACACCAAGCACTCAAACAACGTCTGTTCGAGATATACACCCCGAGGAACCAACAACAGCTACTCGAAGAGGGACAGCTGGGCGACCATAAACCAACCCAGCTGCTGAGAGTCATGCAACATCAGACCGGCACTATCAATCACAAGAGCTACTACGCCTCCTATGGTTGCACAGACACAGTCCCTTTTAGCAGCATGAGAAGACGAACCTCTGGACAGAATCGCTCGGATTGCAGACCGATCCATGGACCACAACGCAGGAAGAGTAGCAGAAGACCAACTAGAACCTCAACGCGACTGGCAAGCCCAGATCGAGGCGTTATCAAATAAGTTGAGGGCATTAGAAGGAAGAAAAACCACACAACTCCAAGCTAGCCGACGGAACACCGGTGAACGAACCAACGGTATCTGCTGGTACCACAGGCGCTGGGACCCGGACGCACGGAACTGCGCACCATCCTGCCGGTTCACAGGCAACAATCAGCGGGGAAGCGGTACAACATGACAAGTATGGCGGGACCGGCTGTGAGGACCTACGTAAACTGCCTCATCATCCGTTGCCAGAAAAATCAAATTCCATTCCTGGTGGACACAGGAGCCCGCGTCTCCACCTAACCCAACAAGATCATCAAAGAACCAGACACACAGAGTACCAGGTAAACGCAGCAAATGGATCCCCGATTCGCACATTTGGCATCCAAAAAGCAACATTACAACTAGGTACAAGCACATACACCTGGGAATTCCTGATTTCTGACATCTCAAAAGCCATCATAGGGGCCGATTTCCACACTCACTTCGGCCTCTCAGTATACCATACTCAAAAGTATCTACGAGACAACTTAGGTAATAAAATCCCAGGGCAAGTGAAAACCATATCAAACCAAATATCCTTAATTACGCCACAGATCCCCTTCCCACCTGTCGTCCTCCGTGAACTAGTGGTACCGTGCAAGCCACTAGTTCCCAAGGTCGCGGGTTCAAACCCGGCGGAGGGCGATGGATTTTTTTCGGGCGTAAAAATCCTTAGCATGGCTTCCTTCGGAAGGTAAGTAAAGCCGGTGGTCCCGTGTCGTAGATTTACGGCACGTAAAAGAACCTCAAGCCTGTTAAAGAGGACTCTGAGCAAAATTACCGATCTTTCACGCCCAATATAGAATGGGTTGCTAAGCACCATGGTAGTTAAAGAGCGTCCATAAATAAAACTCAATTTAATTAACTTCCGATATCTAATAGAAGAATACATCAAAATCACCCAACCAACTCCAAACAAACCATACAAAGAAAGTAGAATCTGCCATTATATAGATACAGCAGGAGCACCAGTAACAGCAAAAGCTAGACGACTATACCCGGCTATTTACACCGCGGCCAAAGAAGAAATATCAGTCTCCTGAAGGACATCAGAAGACCTTCAAAATCACCCTGGGCATCATCCTTCCACATTGTAAAGAAACCAGATGGCCCATCTGCCCTTCCGGGATTACCGCCAGCTTAATAAGAAAACTGTGCTTGATTGATACGCAATACCACACATCAGGGATTTCAACACCCTCCATGGGACCTCCATCTTCTCCACCCTAGACATCCAGAGAGCTTTTCACCATACTAATTGCATCCGAGGACATACCCAAAACAGCCATCATCACCCCGTTTGGCCCCTTCAAATACACCTGCATGAATTTCGGACAACGCAACGTTCCACAAACATACCAGAGGTTCATGGACTAGCTCCTATGCGACCTACCATTCACCTCTGCTATCTGGACGACATCTTAGTGGCATCCACGACACAGAACAACATGAACACCTGCGGACGGTCCTCCAGCGATTCACGGACTATGGCCTCCACCTCAACATTGACAGATGCGTCCTTGGACAACCAGAAGTACAGTTCTTGGGACACTTGGTATCCAACCAAGGCGTCCGATCGCTCCTGATGAAGGTGCAGGCCATCACAGAATTCTCCCCACCAAAAAATATTATGGAACTACGGCAGTACTTGGGCATGATCAATTTCTACCGCATACGCATTCCGCAGGCAGCCACCATTTAACAACCCTTAAATGCCTTACTACACAACAGTAAAAAGGACAAAACACCTATCCAATGTACAGAACACTCAGCAGCGCCTTCAACAGCACCAAGCAATCCCTGGCAAACGCCACCCTGCTAGCACACCCATCAAGACACGCGCCGCTATACCTATCCACAGACGCCAGTGACTGGTATCGGCACCGTCCTGCAGCAACATAGGGGAAACCTACAACACCTAGGTTTCTCCAAAACACTCAGCCAGGCACAGCGAGCATATTGCACCTTTGACCGAGAGCTATTAGCCATCTACGAGGCTATCAAGCTCTTCCGGGACCAGGTAGAAGGAAGACTTTTACCATCCTCACCGATCATAAAGTTCTCATTCACGCTATCATACAGGGCACTAAGAACAGCACGCCTAGGAGAGTCCGACAACTGCGGTAATCTCGCAGTTCTCTCCCGATATTCAGTACTGCGAGGGAGACAAAAATACGGTAGCAGACGCCTGTCCCGCATAGAAACACTAGACTATACCCCCGCCGACTTCCTGGCTCAGACACAGGCAGCAGATACAGAAATACAGTTCCACCCACGACACAACCAACAAATACCTATCGGAGACACCGGCATTGTCATCGCATGCGACACTAATACGGAGAGTAACCGACCCTTCGTCCCGCGCCAATGCAGGAGGACTGTCTTCCAAAACTACACTGCATGAGCCACTTCGAGATTCGCGCGACACGCAGGCTCATCACAGCCCGATATTTTTAGCCATCCATGCACGCAGACATAAAAAAGTGGGCTAAGCCTGTCACCAGATAAACCAAAAATCTATCGCCACACAAAAGCGCCACTGCAAGATTTTCCCCAGGCGTCCAAATTCGAGCACGCATCATCGGCCGCTTGCCTCCTTCAAAAGGTCACACCATTTGCGTAAAACTATGATTGACAGGGCGACCAGATGGCTAGAGTGCCTCTCAAACGGATAGGCACAGTCACCATTGACAACAAATTCCTTCAGCATTGGATAAGCCGCTACGGCACTCCAGGCAAAATAACAACAGACCAGGGACGCCAGTTCGAGGCAGAGCTATTTAGGAAACTTACCCGACTGCTGGGCATCGAAAATACCACACCAACGTCTATCAGCCCCTAGCTAACGGAAAAATAGAGCGTTGGCACCGCTGCCTAGAAGCCGCACTGATGGCTGCAACCAATCCACCTGAATGGGTCGACAACCTGCCTACAATCCTTTTAGGGTTACGTACGGCAATTGACGCCGACAACCAGTGCGCCGCGGAGAGAGTATTCCAGCAACCCACCCGCCTACCCATGGACATCTTCGTCCCTTCAACTATGGTTCGGGAATCCCTGACAAGGGGAATCAAGCCCGGCTGCAAGCGTGTAGGTGGAGCTACCTACCGGCAAAACTCCGAACTGCCACGCACGTGTACCTCCGAGAGGAAATAGGGAGATGCAAACTGACACCACCATACCGCGGGCTCTTTCCAGTAATCAGCAACGATGGAAAGAAGTAGAGGTTCGCCTCGAAGATGGCAGCACCGCTAAGGTCTCCATAGACTGATGCAAGGCGGCACACACTATCACGGAAGATGCACCGGCGATATCACCGCACAGTGCTGCATCAGACAACATGACTACTCACCAACCAGCTTCAACCACGCCCACAACTCAACAGACTGGGCTATATAAGGGGCGGTTAAGACGGCATGCAATACTCCACCATGGCCACAGTTGAAGACAGCTGCCTAAAAGAGATCCGCTGTTTCTACCAACTCCCACCATGGGTGGAATGGCTGGAGGTGGACAAGACAATTGGGGGGACATGGCATCCGATCCCACTAGACCTTCCCCATCGTAGACCATGGAGGTATACATTGCTACAAGGGAAAGAGAACAACCCTCCATATAACCCTGAATATCCCAGGGCTCCCAGCCTGCCAAACCGCCAGAAGAAATGCAGATGAAGACATAGAAAATGCCAAACTCTGTGGTGATGAACTGGGGGCACACCTGTAGTTCACCATGCGGCATGAAATAGCTTTTGATGCACACTATAATGCAGCAAGTAATTGTAATATATGCTAACAGGTAAATAGTTCATTAGTAACATAAGTTCAACCATGTGCCACACTGGCACTAATGTACAAATAGTTTAAGCTCAATAAACTAGATGGTGCCATCAGTTCTTTGTGCTGATGACCATTATGTAGCGACCACAGGTATAAATAGGCTAATCCAGGCGACAGTGATTCAGTCAGAGCAGCCTCCTCGCCTAAGCACAAGCCTCTGGGGCACGAAGACACATGAAACAATAAAGACTCATCTTTTGAGACCAAAATTTTCAAACCTCTCTATCCTATTCCTGCTCCCATGTACCTGTCGTGACCTAGCTTCACTGACTGGACAATCCCAGGCAGTGTTCAAGCTCAGTAGGCTTGCCTACTAGCGTGTCTCGCATCATCAAGCAGAACCTGGCCAGGCCTAGCAGATCACCGACACCCTTTCGGACCGGTGTGACGAATCCTAGTTGATCCCTCGGAGTCCCCTCACTCAGGGAAGCGCTCAGGAAGAGCAAGCAGTGGCATAACCGGCTGATGGAGCCTTCTCCTTGTATCAGATCTCTGTAGTAATGACACGCAACAATGGACAATGCAAGGTCCACAACAGTCTTATATCAAAGTGCTTGCCTAATTCTCTTCTGTAACCCCTGAAAGTTTGTGGGTTGAATTCCGTAGCACCTATATATATACCCACACACAGAACAGCAACAGTCTATTATTCACACTGCATCAGGAGAGTTATGACCTGAGCTGCTTCCTATAATTACATAACATAACATCTCAATCTGTAGACCCTATAGTGAGCTAGACCAGCTTAAAGATAGCTAGTCTACTCTAGGATGTAGATTACGTCATAAATGCATAATTACATTGTGTACTTGTATGTAAATACATTGTGGTTCTTATGTAGAGTACGTTAGAACTAAAAACTTTTAAAACAATATTATTTATACTTAATGTATTTATAAAATTTGGTAACATTTTATAGTCAGTTATTTTTTTGAATGAAAAAAACCCTCCTCTGTATAGAAGGTGTGAGTGATAAGATATCTTTTTAATGCTAACTTAAATTTATTTGTAGTAGTTTTCAGTTCCTTAATATATGATGGAAGTGAATTAAATAATACTATACCATTGTAGTAAGCCCCTTTTTGGAAATACTTGTAGGTTATTGCTTGGCCTGTGTAAGTCCTGCCCATTTCTGGTTTGTTTGCTGTATATGTCTGAATTTTTTATGAACACTTTTGGGTGGTCAACCACGGTTAAAAGTACAGCTAAAATATACTCACAGGCTAATGGTAGAATTCCAAATGTTTTGAATAGTGGTTTACAATGAGTTGTTTTCTTTACACCTGCCATTATTCTTTATTACCTTTTTTTGCAAAAGAAATATTTTTTTTTGCGTCTACTGAATTTCCCCAAAATGTTATTCCATAAGTCATAATTGAATGAAAATAAGCATAATATACTGCTTTTAGGGTGCTTTTATTTGTAAAATGAATTAAGATTTCATTGCAAAACATACAGAGCTTAGTTTTGGTAGGATGTAGTCAATATGGTCTTTCCAATTCATATTATGATCTATAATAAGACCAGGAAATTTTATGCTAGAAGTTTCAGTAATTTCATTGCCTTCATGTTCAATTCTTATGTCTGCAATACTTTTATTTTTTGTGCAAAAACTGATATACTTAGTTTTTTCAAAGTTTATATGAATTTTGTTACTATCGAACCAATTATTTAACACACTGAAAATACTGTTGGATAACTGTGAGAGGCGACTGATGTTGTGTTCTTTAATTATAATACTTGTATCATCTGCAAAGAGAATTGGGTGAGCATGTTCATTTATTACTTTGGGGAGGTCATTGACATATATTAGAAACAATAATGGACCCAAAATCGAACCTTGTGGAACACCATGCTTTATTTCTGACCATTTGGAATATATTTTGGAATTATCTGCAGTATTTATTATGACCTTTTGATGTCTGTTTGATAGGTAAGATGCAATCCATTGATATGCTTTATTGTTAATGCCATAATATGATAATTTTGATAAGAGTATGTTATGATTTACACAGTCAAATGCTTTTGATAGGTCACAAAATATTCCTAGTGTATTACATTTATTATCAAGTGATTTCAACATTTCATTCGTTACGTTGAAAGTGGCATCATTGGTTGACATGTTTTTCCTAAATCCAAACTGCTCCTTTGCTAAAATATTATTTTTAATTAGGTGGTGACACATTCCTTTTAACGTAAGTTTTTCAAATACTTTGGAGAAAGCAGTTAGTAATGATACTGGTCTATAGTTCGACAGTTGTGACTTTTGCCCTTTCTTGTATAGTGGTCTAACTATAGAATATTTTAGCCTGTCAGGAAAAGTCCCTGTTACAAAGGAGAAGTTACATATATGACTTAAAGGTTTGCTAATTTTATAGGCGCATAGTTTTAATATCTCAGTAGTTATTTCATCATAATCCAATGAATTCTTGCTTTTGAGGGATTTTATCGTTTTATTTACTTCTATCGTGCTCGTGGGTACTATTTCTGTGCAAATAGGCTGTTTTAAGCTTGCTTTTTTCAAAAATAGGGTCCTCCACATGTTGTTTGGACTGTAACAATAAATTTTCTGCTAACTGAATATAATACTCATTAAATAATGTTGCTATTTCTTGTGGTTCTTTTGTGGTGATATGATTTACTGTAATTTCTTTTATTTCATTTCTTGTGTGATGTTTACCAGTCTCTTTTTTTATAATTTTCCATATTGTATTAGGCTTGTTATTTGAGGACTCTATCTGCTTTTCGTAGCAGAGTTTTTTTAGCTACATTTATAACCTTTTTTAGAATTTTACAATATTCTTTATGGTGTTGTCTATGTTTCTCACAGTTGCTTTCTCTAGTAACCATGTAGAGTTCTCTTTTGTGTTTGCAGGATATATTAATACCTTGTGTTAACCAGCCATTTCTAGGTGTGTTAATAATTTTCTTTACATGAGATGGAAAACTTGAGTTATGAATCCTTATGAAAGTATTTAGAAAGGAGTTAAACTTGTCATTCATATTGTTCTTTTTGTATATTTCTTCCCAGGATTGTTCTGAAAGTTGGTAATTAAAGAGTTTTATGTTCTCACTGTTAATGACTCAGTAGTCGGATACATGATTCGTTATTGTGGAATGGGGAATCTTATAATTGATTTTAAGCAACTGTCCATCATGGTCTGAAAGTCCATTAGTTAAGGGTTGGATTTTATGGTACTCATTTTTAGACATATCTATGAAAATATATTCAATTGCTGTTTTGGAATTTTTTTGAATTCTAGTTGGAAAGTTGACTGTATGCATAAGGTTGTATGTTCTTAATAATGAACAAATTTGTTCCTTTTTGTTGCTGTCTTTAATGAAGTCTATATTTAAGCCACCACAAAGTATAAATTCAATTTTAGGCTTCAATAGATATTTTAGAGCAGCATCCAGATTGTATAGGAAGTTTTCAAAATTGGCAGCTGAGGCTCTGTATAGTGTTAATATAATTAGTTCATTGTCTGGCTTTTTTATATGAACCGCGCAACACTTAAATGTTTGTACTATACAGTATTTATCCAGATCAATATTGTCAAACTGTGTGTTTTTCTTAACCAAGATACTCACACCTCCTTTAGAGAGTTTTTTTTCTACAGTAATATGCTGCTCTGTTGTAGCGTTCCATTGAGATATGTAATATTTCCTGTTTGTCCATGTGATGTTCCATTTCATGTACCAATAATGTATATGATCTTGACTTCCTTCTTTATGTCTGGGAGATTGGCCTTTAGGGGGTTAAAATAACTACAGTATTACATGTATTTCAGGTGCTGCTGTATTCTCAGTATGTAATGATGAGTCCCCATTGGTACTTATGCAACATGAGAATAGATGCTTAGTGGCACGTTATGCAGCTAGAATGCAGAATGCAACCTCTGCAGTTCAGAGACAAAATTTACAACTGGAACTGGAACGCAGGCTGGTGGAAAATGCAGTAATCGCCAGACAGCATCAAGAACAGTGGGAACAAAGAAGAACTGAGGCAGTGGCTCGTTGTAATAAGATTTCCGAAATGTAGGTACTTACTATTAGCTATTTGTAAATGAAGAGAGCTTTATGTTTTGTAATAGAATTGTAAGTAATTGTGTATGTTTATGTACATTAATATTAAGCAACATCATATTTTTCTTGCAGAACTTATACATCTTTTATTTAAAAAAGCACAATTTTTGCAAATAGCAAAAGTTAGTAATTGTTAGCAGTAGCATAACATTTTCTTATACAGAAATTGTGGTATTGACCTTTAAATGCATAATATCTGCAGGAAAGGAGGATTGTGATATGCAAAACCCAAGTTTTTAAAACAGAGAGAAAAATGATTTTAAACATAACTTTATATCAGACCAAATATTAGAAATGTTTGAGGTTTACCAACATTAGTCCATTGCAGAGAATTCCCAACACTGTAAAATCAAGAAGATTGAAATGAAGAACTTGCAGTGGAGCACCATAATTTTAAGAAATAAATTAGCAATGTATAGACGTGTTTTGTTTTACAGATGTCTCTTAATTAATAAAACATGTTTTGGGGAAACTGCTCATCATCATCATTGGCAGTCATTACGAATTGACCTTTGATAATGGGGAGGACCTTCGCTGAAACATGTTTTAATAATTAGCAGATGTATTCATTGTTAATATATTTATTAAAATTCCCAGCAAATCTGCAATCTTCGATTTTATAGAGACTTTTGAGAAAAATTCAGGTTACAATTTTCTTTCCCAGTAATTCGTATGTAGTTTTGCAAACCAGTGTTGTTGCTTCTGGACTGCATTTTTGCATTCCTAAGACTTTTTATTGCTCATTCTTGTATATAAAAATGTATCCAGAAATGACTGAGTGGCTCACCAGGAGAAGCTGCTGTCAGAAAGTAAATTGTAACAATCAACTGTTTTTGTGATTATGCATCCATTCACCTTTTGTTTTTTGTTTTGTTTGTTGTGTTAAATGTATAAGTGATTTACTATGCAGGATCTCTCTTGCTGTGCTTTCTCTCTCAGCTCAAATCGCCTGTCTGCTGATGATACACAATGTAACATTGGGTAATTATTGAAATGTAAAGAGCAGTTCTCACCACAAAGTAGACCTGGACACATGATGGTGTATAATGGTTAAATTTTGTTTAAGCTTTCATTTTTGCCCATCCAGAAGCCAGATCGTTTCACAACTTCAACTTAAAGGTCTACGATGACTAGGAATAGAATGTGGCACATCACAGGATCGCATAGACACATGTGGTACAATTTGTTTTAAACGCTTTAATATTTTCCTTTCTCACTTCTCTTTTATTTTCACGGTTTAACAAATGTGTTAAATGTTCTTCAATATTATAACAATTTCTTATATAGCAATATATTCATATAAACTTTGAACGTAAAATAACATTAGGAAAAATCCCAAGAACAGAGTACATTATGTGAGAACATTTTGTTTCTAAAATTTAACACATAAAAACAATTAACATGTATGTGCAGTTACAGCAGAGAAAGGTAAAACATTCCCATTTGATAATTTAAAAGCCCGAAAATTAAGTCACTAATTTAAATGGTTTAGATTTTTTAATAGTTGCCAATGCTTCTTCTGAATAAATATAAATATTTTAATTTAGCCTCCCCTTCTAACCTGGAATAATATAGTACTCGGAAAACACACGCTTATACGTCTGCAGGTTATAATTTGGAAAATCTATTTACAAAGAAAAAAGTTGATTAATTTAGACAAAGCTGAAACCAGACATACAGTGCCACATTGTTTCCTGAACCAAGTATGGTTCTGTGTGCTGTTTTCGTGTTCCTGCTTTGACTCCGGCGAGTCTGTTTCTCTACTCTGCTGTCTTAAGAGAGTGAACCTCTAGGCTGGCTTCCAGTAATATGATGTTATGTCAAGTGATATTCGTTCCATGATTCCTTGTAGTTTTGGTGGAGGTTTGGTAATTGTTGCAGTAGCAAGGGAGGGGTACCCAAACCGGTACAACTGAAGTGGGCTGTCATGATTGTCTATGGCTGCTACTGCTGCATCTGCATGCACATCAGGTTTTACAATGACTATTTTTGAAATCAGATGATTTTCTTGCTGCACATTCCATGTTGAGAAAGTGCCATTGTGCCAATTGCGGTAGTTAGATAAAAGACATAGAAAAATTAAAAGCAAAGGAAGAGAGTGCAAAGGAATAAGTAAGCATAATTAACAAAGTTATATAATGTTACTTACTGTTACTTGCTTATTAGCCTCATCAGCCTCATCCTGGGATTACCATTTGTTTTCTACTGCAATAATGGAGATTTAACAGCAGAGGAATTCAAAAGTAATGTCCTGCTGTGCTCCTGTATCTTGTCCTCTCTGCCAAATAGCTGTTCATTCGTTTTATCTTCATCTCATCAAGCAATTCATTTATTTTTGTCATCATCTTGCTCGAAGCCTACCAAATACTTGGTGCATCTTAAGTCTTTCCCCTTCTCTAAACCAAGTGCAACAAAAAATTAAAAACAATTTTTAGTTTCATAACGTTTGTTTACAAAATAAACACAGTTTGTTACAAGGCTTTTCAGCAACTAAATTCTCTTCCCTTTTCATGTTCATAGCAATGTATTCATATTCTGGCTAGGGTCCATTTACATAAAAGACCTGGCTAATGAAAATCATCAGGAAGTTGTCAATCAATGTGATTTAAGGAAAAACTACCCGGTTAGACAAGTTGGACCCCATGAACAAGAAAGGAAATGATTAAACAAATCATCAGGAATATATATTTGTGTAACGTAATAATTTTATGCATTATACCTTAAACACATACATACCAACATATAAAAGTACATACAAGGGGAAATTGGGGAAAAATAGCAAAAGATTCAACTTGTTTATTATTCATATGAAACATGATTCTTCCGTTGTCTTACATTCATCACAATAAAATTGTTTGGCCAGAAATGATTTCAAATGTAGTGGAGTTGATAATTTCTACATGTTTATACTGTTCGCCAACGCAAAGAAAGTCCCTGACAGGAATGTGCTACCCTTAACTTGTGACAAGGACAGTGAATGTGTGACAGAGAATGCATGCTATGCAAGGAGTAAAACTAATTCAACTGAGCTGTCGTGTGGGTCATAAATGTGTGTAACATAAGCAAGTAGGCAGGGCTCAGAACGTGTCTAATCAGCAATTTCCCCTCTGCCCTTCATTCTCCGGGGACTTTCTTTGCTGTGGAAGACAGTATGCAAGGCAGTTAGGTGTTACAACTTGTTTTGTTTGTCATGAGATTACGGAGGTAAAAAAATAAACACTCGCAAATTTTCAAACTTTTTTGTCAAATTTATTTAACTTGTCAAAATACAAATGTATTATAGCATAAAATATTTGAAAATGGTTGATGCTAGGAAAAAAGTTATTTCAGGTAGGTGTATATTTCAATGAGCTTTAAATTTTCCTGAAATATGTTTTCGCCTATCTCGTACAGTTTCCCAGTTACAGTTTTTTAATACTCACTAAAGTTAAGGAGGGGTTCACAGGCTGTTCTGAGACAAATCAAGATATGCAGTTTATTTGACATTTTAATGTCACAAACATACAGTATTTTAATCAAAATTGTTAGAGCCATTTTTAAGAAAAATAAATATAACCAAAATTCTTCCATATGAAGGGTAGTTTGGGGTGATTGGGATTTCTGAAAGTTTCTGCGTCACATCCTTGGAAGATGCAGAATTTAAATATAGAGTTTGTTTATTTTTTTTAGTTATGCTGTTCTCTCTCTCTCTCTCTCTCTCTCTCTCTCTCTCTCTCTCTCTCTCTCTCTTGCTGTCTCACACCTGCACCCACCACCCACTCCATCCCCCACACAAGGTGGCAAGAGCAAGATGGTGGATGATATAGAAAATGAGTTAGAAGATTATCTGGATATTTTAGTAAGTGTCACAGAAAAAAGTGGTAATCTAAGAAAAGACCTGAAGAAGCTTATTCTAAAATCTATAAGTAACATTAAGAAACGATTTACAGGTCTGAAAGCATGTTTAGAGAGTAACAATGAAGAGAAAGGTGCATTGCAAGCTAAGGTTAAAGAAATGGAGAAAAAAACTACAAGACGAGAGGGATCTGCATGTGAAGTCAAGACAGATGGTGCCATCTCTAGTATTTTCTCAGACTCACAACACTCCCGGTCCCCAGCCTAACCCTACATGTAGCGACATGCAGCAAAAGCTATATTCCAAAGCCTTGGGCTCAGCCGCTTGGAAGGTGGAAAAAAGATATAAATTTAAGACAAGCTCCAGATTAAAGAATCAGCTGAATCAGTGAAGACAACCCTGAAGAGTAAAATGGACCCAACATCAATAAAAGTTGGAATAAAAGCTTCAAAGCCAATGAAGGACAGTAGAGTACTAATCAAAACAGGAAGCAAAGAGGAAATTGAGGCTCTAAATGAAAAGATCGACTACTGGATTCAAACCTTAGAAGCAAAAGTTTATAAACTAAGAAATCCAAAGCTAAACATCTACAATATTCCCAACAACATCAACTGAGATAACACTAAAAAAATTATTATAGCTTTAAACACAGAATTAGCAGTACATAAAGACTTCACACCAAAATTGATGTTTTGGAACAAAAGGAATAACCTAAATTTGGTAGTAGAGGTAACACCAAAAGTGCGGAAAAAGCTATTGGAATAAAAGATTAAAATGGAATGGCTAAACAGTACACTGCTCTGGCAACAGAATTCAAATGCATAACTTATAACAGGTATAATAAAGGAGAAAACATTTGTGAGAATCATTCTGCCCTAACAAAAACTTGCCCCAGCTATCTTGCAGAAATAAATAAGTGCATAAAAAGCACTGACTATTAGGAAATGGTGCACCCACTCAACTCACATTTAAAATGCCTACAGCCTAACTTCCAACATTCGAGGTTGGCAACATATAATCTCACACAACTAGCAACAGAACTAAAAATTGACACATTGCCCTTCTACAAGAGCCCTACCTATTGAATAACAAACCTACAGGAGTAAAGAGAAACACAGAAGGCAATATTAGTGCTAAACAGGATAATCTATGTCCTCCTAATACATCAACTATTCGATGAAGACACAATAGCACTTGAATTCAAGCATGGACAGATGAGTTTAATTGTTGCAAGTCTCTGTTTCAACATTCGGAGAAATATAGAAACAGACTTGCTTAAACTCACAAAAATAATACAAATTTGCAAAAGGTAGAGATTTAGTAACAGGGATAGACACAAACACAGGATCATGACTCTGGTACAAGATACAAAAGAGGAAGAATTTTAGAAGAATTTATTATGGAAAACAAATTGTTTATCATGAACGAGGATAATGGGCGGCCAACCTTCCAATCTAATCAAGGTGCCAGTAAAATTGACTTGACCATAAGCAATCAAACACTGCTAAAGAAATAAAGAATTGGGATATTACCCTCTCGAAGAAAGCTGTTCTAACCATAGTATAATTACCTTTATCGTAGGATACTCCTAGGGCATGCAGCACATAAATTTCCAGGCTCAAAGTACATAGTTAAGGAAGAGGATTGCTTTCGCTTTGATGTAAACTCTATCAAGGAGGTTAAAAAACAAATGAACTTTAAAGAAAATGGCTTGAGGACTTGGAAGAACAACTGGATAGAAACATGGAGAACCTTGTAATATAGCAGCTGGATCTAGAAGAAACGGTCAACAAGTTACAAATAACAATCATAGAAGCTTCAGGAAATCCTTCAAATAAAATGTCATTCACAAAGCAAGAGAGAAATCAACACCAAGTCTCTTCTTTGGTGGTCAACTGAGTTGTCAATCATGAGGAAACACATGAACGCTCAAAGAAGTTTCCAGAGGACGACAGCAGACAACGAACTGCACCAAACAAGAAAAATAAAGTAACAGGAAGCTAAAAGACAATACCAGAGAGTCCTTAAACAGGAAAGATTCAATTCATGGAAAGAATACTGCAATATCACTACAAGCTCAAACCCATGGAATGCAGTCTACCAATTAGTGGTGGGAAAAACAAAAACTAACAGCACATTATCAACCCTAAAGAAGACAGACAGAACCTATACAACCGATTTAGCTGAAATGATGAACTACATCATTGACCAACTCACTCAGGAAGACAATGAAAACACACACCATGAATATTATAAACAAATTGGAAACAAAACAGCTCAGCCACCAAATATGAACAATGACAGGCCATTCACAAGAACGAAATTAGCAAAACAATTAAAAACATGAATAGCAAGAAAGCTCCAGGCGAGGATGTAGTCACAGCAGATATACACCTACATGTTTTTCACATAGTTCCATCATATCTAACAGCAGTGTATAACAAATGTCTGGAAGCTTGGATGTTTCCCTCCCAATGGAAAAGAGCCAAGATTATCCTAATAGTTAAACTGGGAAAAGAAAGCTCTGAGGAACCTAGTAAATATCGCCCTATCACCTAATAAACATGGTGGCAAAGGTCTTAGAAAAACTTTTCATAGGTAGAATTTTGCATCACCTATACTTGAATAAATTGCTGAATCAAAGCCAATTCAGTTTCACACCACAAACAAGCACTATTGATGTGATAATGACAGTCAAGGACTTCATAGAAGAGAGTTTGAACAAAAAGGAAAGCATTGCTATGATCAGCCTAGTTGTAGTAGGTGCCTTCAACAGCATGTGGTGACCTGGGATACTTAAACCATTAAAAGAATTCTGCTGCCCTCAAAACTTATAGAACCTAACAAGAAGCTAGCTCAGCAATAGATTATGCTCCTTAACATTAAATAGCATAAAAGTATAAAGAAAACTTAGTAAGGACTGCCTACAGGTATGATGATATGGACCTGGCATGTGGAACATCCAGTGTGACTCACTGCTGACTCTAAATTACAAGACATGTACTAAGGTTATTGCATCTCCAGACGATGTCCTAGTCCTTGTCAAAAGTCAAAATGTACTGGAAGTTGAAAACAAGGTTAACATAGTGATAAATAAAATATCAAAATGAGCAAAGGAAAATAAAATGACGTTCAATATGAACAAAACCCAAACAATGCTGATTTCAAGAAACAAAATCCAAGATTCTGCAAATGTTAAACATCTACCTTAATAATGGGAGGATTAATCAAACTGATAGTATGAAATACCTTGGAATCGTAATAGATATACATTTCAGATTAACCCAACATGTAGAATATATAACAGACAAGCCTATAAAACTAATACATGGTTTAGCAAAGTCTGTTAAAATTAAATGGGGTGTGAACTCTGATGTTATAGAAATAATATATAAGGGAGCAATTCTACTTATACTTTTGTGTGGAATTTCTGTTTGGATAGAAGCCCTAAATGCAAAGCACAATGCTATGAAACTTAAACAGGTACCACGCCTGATCAATATTAAGATCGCCAAAGCATTCAGTACTACATCGCATGAAGCACTGTGTGTATTAAACGGTACAATCCTGATCACCTTTGAACTCTCTACAATATCCAAGTTCTATAGTATAGCAAAAGGAAGAATCAGACATTGAAGGAAATATATTCCTGAACATGCCAACAAATCACAAAGAATGGCCTCATCCTTCACAAGAAGTGCAAATTCTGGACAAATCAGAAGAGGAAAATTATTTGGTCCAGAGATATACACAGACGGGAGGAAAATCAAGGCAGGAGTAAGGGCCGGCATAGTAATCTACAATCAGGAAGGAGCAACTGAGGAACTGTCCAGGAAGTAGATGTTCGAGCAATCAAGCCAAACAAGTCGCTATATTGTGAGCCCTTCAGGGATTAGAGAAATATGACAATGCACCAGAAAGATCTGCTGCTATTCACACGGATAGCAAAATAACATTCAGTCTGTTAAGATACAACTCAAAGAACAGCATTCTGATGGAGGAGATAAAGAGAAACATATGATCTCTATCACACCAAAGCTGAAAAATACACTTCCAATGGGTAAAAGCCTATGTTCGTAATGAAGGGAATGAACAAGCCAATCAGTTGGCCAAACAAGCGACAGGATGCCCAGAACTAGAACCAAAGTACGAATTAGTACCATTCAGCATGGTGAAAAGGGATCTACATGAGTCCATTAACACCTGGGAAGATGAGTGGTCAACTACCATATGTGGCAGCATCACAAAGGCATGTGTTCCTAGGCTCGAAGTGGACTACAATCAAACTTCAAATTAACACAAAATATCACCGTAATGACTACAAGTCACGGAAGATTTGGGGAATACTTCCACAGGCTCAGGATATTAGATGACCCAACATGCATGTGCAGGGAAAACTTGCAGACTGTTGACCACATTCTTTGGGAGTGTGAATTATTACAGCCCGATAGGGATGAATTTTGCAGGCAAATAAAACAGTCGGGTCGGGTGGACAATGGCCACCGAATGAGTGATCTTATGAGAAAATATTTAAAACACTTTGCAAATTTTGTAAATAAGCTAAACTTTGATATTTTACAAACTATGACTAAATCATGTTCAAAGTGACAGTGAAAGTTACAACTTCTGGCAAAATATTTAAAACGCTTAGAAAATTTGGTAAATAAGTGCAACCTTGAAGTTTTAAAAACTATGACTTAAATCAAGTTAAAAGTAACAGTGAAATTGACAATTTCTATATTACAGTGACAGTGAAAGTGACAACTTCTCTGTTACAAACCATAAACAAAAAAGTGATAGAGAAATATGAAAGGCTACTGTTAAAAATGTACTCATCAAGTGCAATTAGTTATGTATACATACATGTAATATTACACTTGTAATGAGTTAATAATAGGGCATGCAGTATATACATGCATGTAATATTACACTTGTAATGAGTTAATAATGGGGCATGCAGTATTAGAGCAGTTAAAAAAAAAGCAACACACACACATACACATGCACATACCCCTTTTTGGAAAATGCCTCGGGGAACCCCAAAACCTGTATTTCCAGTGAAAATTCACTTTGGCTCTTTGGATGCAATACAATATCTACTTCCTCTTATAGGTAGGCTGTAGAGAAAGTAAAACTCAGCGGAAACAGCTGACTGTCTTACATAAGTATAGGTAATTTTGAAGGGTTAAATGTAGCAAAGTCATATACATAGCTTCAGTTGAAACCATTCTAGCCAGACATTTTGAGTGGTATTAAAGCAGGAATTGAAGCATCACTTTTGATACGAATAGTATAATATGCAAGAACAATGCAATTTTTGGTAGAAATACAATGTGTTCTTACCTAACATGTAGAGGAAGTAAAACTAGAAATGTTAACCTTGTAACAATTACTAAGTTTTGCTGAAAGTTTCAGTTTAAGTGGTCAAAAAGTATGTAATATGGAGCATTTTCTCAATGTAAAATATTCACAGTAAAAACATTTTAAATAATTTTAATGTGCATTGCAGTACTGTGCAGAGGAATATTTAATTATATGCATAAAGCTTTAAATATTGCCAAAATTAACTAAGAGAGCTAAATAAAGGTTTGGGGTATAACTACATATTGACAGTGCATGTGCAATACTTTGTAATGGTGAAGCTTAAATTTTACAGGAGGTACATAAAACATTCCCTTATCCTGGCTTTTGAAGCAAAACATTACATTTCTTTACAAATGGTAATATGTAGCATTTACCTTACACATCAAAAATTGATGCAGTAGGTCTTACAAGTGCTTGCAGTGCTTACAAGGTATTTATTACATGTAATATTTTTCTAGTGATTTGTGGCTTATGAGGTTTTGCACCATTGTACTGTCCTGCCTATTTGATAATGCCTTAATGATCTGCTGGTTACTTTTAGTAATCAAGTTAAAATGACATTTGAGAGTAAATTGGAATACCACTTCTGTGCAATTATATTTTTAATATAATTGTTTTATTAATGGTTTTCCTATAACTATAACTGACTGATTCGAAATAATCAAGCTCTTTGACTAGTGCAGCTCTTACATAATACTGCTTGATAGAAATACAAGACGCTAAGCAATTCTATGTTTCAGTCCATAATTGAGGATAAAATTATAGACTTCAAATGGAACACACTAATGTCGCTAAATCCTTTATAAAAGTTAAATAAGACATGAGAAATAAAGAAAGTTAGCTAACTCGTTGAAGGCTTTTCCTACATTCAAAAATAAAAATGACTGTAATTTGTTTAAAAATGTTGCTCTAATACAGCTGCTTGAACACTTGTCTACTTTTATTCATGAGGAAGAGTATCATACAAACTAATGGCAGTTCTTTACTAACACAGATTTTAGCTCCTGTAAGTGCTGAAATTTCACTGTTGAAATCTTTCTTCTTTCTCTGTGAAGTAGGGGCCATTCTCCAGTTATATGCACTAGTCTCGTTCTCTGTGACAGTAATGTCCAGGCATTGTCAAAATCTAGCTTATAATTGATGTTGCCATCAGGTGAGAACTTTAAAAGCTTTAATTCTAGTTACTTTCTGCTTTCATGGCCTTATGCTACTGTATCTGAAAGAAAATGAGATTAATTATTAAAAAGTAATTTCAGATCTACCTATGAAACAACTCTGCAGGCTGAATGGGGAAAACAAAGAAAAAACAATAAAGTACTACAGTTAATATCCAACAAGTGGTGGAATCACACACAGTGAAGCAATTAATAAAATACACTTGATGAAAGTGGTGTCAACCTAAACACTCTTACTAGCTTCACTCACCTATTTATTTTGCAGAACATGTATCGTGAGCATGAGCTCAAATCATCAGCTGCCTGTTTAGGTTGACTCCACTTTCATCAAGTATATTTTACTACAGTTAAGCTTTATTACTTCTGTTTCCCTTTAATGGAGTAATTCTTGAAGTCAGAAAATTCCATTAATTTGGCCTCATAAGGGGCCGGTTTTCGTCTTGCCTCAATGCAGATAGATAAATATTCACTTGGTAGTCGCATCTCTTAATGTTTTAGCTTCCATTCTATACAGCTGTGAACTGAGTCACAATCCATCTGATTGTGACCTTTCTGTAAATATGTTTGCACAACTGTTTTTTGGTTCTTTATGCAGAAATCCATTTGCCATCATAGCATTCCTGTTCTGGTAGGTACAGCCATCACTGAATATTACAATTTCCGTTGAATACTTGTAGAATCTCTCAATGTAGTCTATGAGCAAATGTTGAGGCAGAAAAATCTCTCAAAACCAGTAACACAAGGAGTGATGATTCTGTAGATTATAGGCAGTAAAATTGTGTTCCTTGAATTTTATTTTGAAAAATGTGGCACTGGCATTAAGGCCTTGTGCTACTTTTACCACCTGTATAAATCCATAGTTAGGACTACAAAATCCATGCTGTCATTTGCTCATTGTTTGTCTGTTTCCTTCTCCTGTCTTGCTCTGTCCTTTCTCAGAACATATTCTTTTCATTCATTTTCATCCAAATTGCAACTTCATAATCTGTACATTTATTGCACTTGTCTTTCTTCAGTTTATGAGTAGGCAATTTCTTTTTATTGAAGATGTTGACAATTTTTTTTTTCTTTCTGCTTACAATTTTACTTTCAGATGTTTAAGCTTGGTCACAATACAGGTGATATAGCTGATTCAGTGATGTTCTGTTTCAGTTGTAACTTTGAACTCAATTTTTGAAGATTTAGAAGCTTGTAACAGTGATGTGTCATAATTTAAAATAGAGAGTTGAGGGTTGTTACACTACATCACTATGATATTCTTACTTGAACGCGTTTCGGGAGACGGCTTGTTCCCATCGTCAGCATTTTCTCTCAACTAGTTGAGAGAAAATGCTGACGATGGGAACAAGCCATCTCCCGAAACGCGTTCAAGTAAGAATATCATAGTGATGTAGTGTAACAACCCTCAACTCTCTATTTTAAATGTAACTTTGAAATTTCTTTTTTGGCATAATGTGAAGCTAACTTTGGCAAGGAATCTAAATAAATCAGAGCACTTCATTAATTCTTTGACTTTTTGGAGGACTTTTCTTCTTTGTTTTCTTCAAGGTTTCATCAGAGTTACACATACTATTTTGGCTCTTTCTTATCCAGTCAAGAACTGAATACTCGCCCAAAGACAGAGTTGACCAGAAACATCTTTTTACACCTGTATACATTTCATTTCCTGCAGATAAATGGTAGTAAAGTGTGGCGGTCTTCTTGATTCATTTTCTTTTGGGGGCAACTTTTTCTTTTATGTGATTCACCACGTGAAGTTTTCTTTATTCCCAAGACATTATATACCAAAATGAAGTAAATATTAACTCTTGTTTTCTCTGGTGAAAATTTCATGGCACCTCCTACCTGCAATTTTTTGGGACTTTTTGAAATGCAACTGGGTCCAATAGCCTCTGAGTATCAGCATTCTGCTTATAGCTCTTATAGCCTTGAGGTTTGGAAAATCCAACAAAGGATTTACCCTGCATTCTTAACCTTTGGTTTTGGATCTTATGGTCAGGGCTGTTGATTGATGAAAACTTAGCTCATCAGACTCCTGAACTCCTTCATCATTCTCTTTGGATGGCTCTTATTTGTCACCCTCTTATAGATTTTCAGCAGCTGTGTACTTAAATGAAACTGTTTGTTTGGTAACAGAATGATGAAATTGTTTGCTGCCATCCTGAATTTTAAATGGGGATTCTCATTAATATATAACTCAAAGAACTCAACTTCCTTATCATCGATTGACCCATCACTAGTCCATTCCTCAGAATCTATAATAATTCAAGGAAAATGACCTGTATGCAAAAGAAACACTTGCACTCATTCATAAGGAAGCAAATTTTTGCCTCCTAATGCTTCTCTATGCTAGTAGCTTCCCTAAATGACTTGTTATTGCTGTACTGTAGTTTTATTATGAGTTCTATAAGGAACCGTATGCATTATTTCCACCAGGTAGATGTCCCAATAACACTCCTAACAAATGACGTAATAACTTAAGGGCTGTTCATAACCTTAACGTATACAATAGTGGGGTCACCTATTGCAAGTTGCAAACCACTGTTTACAATGTTTGCAAGATGGTTCCTTAAATTTTACTCTGGCTAAGCTAGAACACAAACAAGAAATGGTACACTTTTCCTGAACCTCTCTCCCATCTATTAATAAAAAGAGAACATTGACTTACCCTTAAGGTCAATCAGCCTTCTATTTTTCAAGAAATATCTTAATTATAACACAGCAGCACACGATAGTGAGTGGTAAGAAACACTGCTTCACTACGAATATTAAATCACCTGCAAAATAGCAGGAAGTGACTGCTAATAATACTGTTTCATCCCATGTCAGTTTTTGTCAACAAAACTGAACCAAGTTCAGCGGGTTACAAGGTATTGAACATTGCAAGTTTAGTATGGCATTGGGTGTGTGGGATACGTTACCAAGAAAAAAAAGTAAGTTACAATGTTTTGTGAGTTATGAGATTTTGCAGGATGGAGTAACAGTTTATACAGCTTCTTTTGCAATCAGAATCTTAGTTTCGAGTTTTCAATGGGCTATGAGCTATTCCATGTGCATTGTCAATATATTAAAGATTTTAACAATTAATTTTGAATAGTTAATAATGATTTTTACCAACTATCATAGGCACATAAGCTTAAAAATAAACTTTCTCTCACACTTCTAGCCAGTATTGAGACTGGTAGCTCTGTCATACAGCTTTGCTGGTGGTATAAAAGTTGATTTACAGGAAAAGGCTTTTGTCAGTATTTTATATCCAGAAAATTTTAGTAACTTGCAACTCGCAGTTCTGTTTGCTGTAAACAGAATACATATTGGCACAATACAGTACCTATTAATAAGGTAATTAGCAACACATACACAACTCAGTGGTCTAGTGGCTTTCCTGGAAAAAGGGCAAGGGGGACAAACTGATCATTGGCAGAACATATCACCCATTCACAGCTCCTAATTGCTCACCTCCCTTCCCCCCTCCATGTCTCTCTCTCTCTCTCTCTCTCTCTCTCTCCCTCTCCCTTTCTTGGTTTTTCTAGCTAAAGATCACCCAGAAAATCCCATAGCAGTGAATACATGCATTCTAGACTGCCAATCTTTGAGGAGAAACATATAACAGAGCTAGCCAATTCTGTCTCTGTCTGTCTGTCTGTCTGTCTATCTGTCTGTGATGTGAAAAATAAATTAATGTTAACTATGGTTAAATGACAATAATGCAAAAATGAGGTTATACAACAATACTTATAGACAGACTTGCTGTAGAAGAGGTTTTGATAGTTATTCTAGATAGTACACCTAATTTTACGCATGCAGGAATATATGAGTAATATGTATATTTTGGTATTTTCAATTTTGGAATTTTCTTGACACTTCATTAGCTTTTAATACAAATTTGAGGGATTCTTTTTGATAGAAACTTCAATGAGTAATATAGCTAATATAAGTGACATTGAACACATCATTATTTTGCAAAGAATTCCATAGTAAGCAGCATTACATTTATAGTCTCTTTAACATTACTCTCGCAGTAAGGAAAATAATTTAGTTTTTCGTAACTTCAAAACTGCAGTCTAAAACACTGTGTGTGCAAATATATAGTGGACAAAGATAATGTGAATTTTAAAGGGGAGGAGGAAATGCATTATCCAGAAGATGCATAAAAATGTGTGGTAGTATTAGGTGTGGAATGAATTTGCTTTTGTGCATGAATTATCATCTTTATTTGCAAAAAAACTGGTAAAACCTAAAAAAATTCACAAGTTAAAAGAACGAACCAAAATGTTTGCAGTTTTTCTGATAAAAAAGAATTCCAAAGTAGTGAGAGTTTAGCGATGCTCATTTGCGCAGAGTGATTGGCATCTTTCAATAAATATGTATAAAGTATAAAGGCAGAGAATTAACCTGGAGATTGTGCTACACTGACTTCTTATGAAAGCAATTAAGCACTTGTCTTCACAGAAGATGCTATGTTGGACATATAGAGCATAACATATTTCTGACTCACGGAAGTAGTGGCATTTATGCACAAGCAGACTAGAAGGTCAACTGCTGTTTTGACAGGAATCGATATAAACATTTCTTTGTTTCAAAGATCGCTCTTTTGGAATGGGCATGGCTGTTAAGTTCCTGTTGTGGTTCCAGCTACCTTGTTGCAAATCAGCTCTGTGAGATTTCTTTTTAATGCGTCTAAAGTTTGCCTTGATGAAAGAATATGTCAGTTTGCCGTTGATGGCAGTATTCCACTAAATTCAAATTGTCTTGTCACTTGATGAAGTATTTAAGCCATTGCCAGTTAACACCTTTTTAGTACTTACTATAGGATTAAGCCATTTATGCCATATTCTTCAATCCTGGTTTTCTCTAGTTCATAGAGTATATTAAATCGTATATTTACAACTTCAACATTGTTAATAAAATTATAACTTTCATCCATTGTCCATTACTTGGTTTTCTGCATGAAGCATCTCTCAGTTAACATGGCTTATTGTCCATGAACTTTTAATTCACAATCACTGCGAAAGTTACAAGTGTTATAAGTATATGTATTTACACTTTAATAATTTTGAACTATCCTCAATCCTGAGCACTTCAGCACACTTTTATGATAACACAAAGTTATGCACGTATTTAGATTCACTGGCAGGCAGAAATATGTCTTCAGAGAGTTACTGGTGGACAGAAATCGACAATTTCTGTTTTCATGTCCTGGAACTTGCGCAGACAGGGGGCTATACTCATTTTCTTGACATGTTGGACAAAGAGCTTCTTTCCATCCAACTTGTTACCTCTGTGCACTATGTTCAGGCCAAATGTAACAAAATGCTAGTACCAACTGCTACCCTGTCTCCTACATTTGAGGGTGTTGATCTGCCCAAGAGGATGCAGGTGGGGGACACATGACATCTGTTGTGGTGCTTTAAATGCCAATGTTTTAGACACATATAGGTCTTTGGCAAGAACTGTTTCCATCTGTGCCTAATGTGGTAAGCCATGTCATGGTGGGACTGCACTTCCATACTTTCTGGGTTAATTGTCAGATTGTTCAGGTTCATTTGACTGTCTTGGTACTAGTATGAGAAAGCTATTCAAGAGCTCTGGGTTAAGGAGAAGTTCAGAAACTACATTTTGCCCATCAGCCAACGCTCTTGAGACCTGGATCTTTTCAGTGGCTCCTACGCCTGTACAATGAAGGGATGCTGCTATGCTGATATAGACCATGGCTACCATTTCCGAAACTAGCATCAAACCGTCCAGATCAATCTCCAGCACTAAGCATTCTAAAGCCAGCCATTCCTTCACTGGTCTAAGCCAAACAAGATTACTTTTCAAGCCTCACTGAGGAAGTTAAAACACACAGTACTCCCCTGAGGATTTTGTGAAAGTTCCACTGTCACATGGGAAAGGAAAACAGCAGCCACCCTCTCCTAAGAGCTCTCAATCCTGGCATGTTTCTGGGTCAAGGTGCAGTAGGCACTGTGTTTCCCATCATTTACTATAGCAAAGCAATTCTCTGCACTGGAATCAGCTCCAACACCCAAAGGTGGTTGCCTTACCTCTTGAGGAAACTATGGATCAGGACCAGATCTAACACATCTCCGAGCTCTACTCAAAAGAAGAAAGTCACTTTTCACAGTTATAAAAGTAAAACACTCATATCCCTGCATCAGTAGCCATAATGACATGGAATGCACATGGTTATGTACATTCAGGACAGAGCTTCAGCTTTTGCTACATTTGAATTCTCCCATGGCCGTTTGTTTTGTATCAGTCAGTGCATCCCGGTGTGCTGTGATCTTGCACCAGAAGATAGCACTTCTGTACATGTAGGTATAATGCTCCTGATTCTTGGTGACATTTATTACAGCATCTCGCGCTTACCACATCTATGCAAGCTGTTGCTGCTACATAAAAACTGCTGATTGTTTCCTTGTTTTTCCTTTGTACCCAGCACATACTGCCTTTATCTTCCTTTGCCATTGCACCTCTGTTATCCTAGCTTCTGGAGCCCTACCTGCTGTTGGCAGACTTTAATGCCCACCATCCTCTTTTGGAGTTCGCTCAGGGCTTAGGCAAGCGGGACATCTTGCCGATATCCGCACACAAAATCTCCCTTCCATCATTTCCCTTGATAATTAGCTTCCTTTCTCACCACATACAGCTGTTACATGTACCCACCAGCAAATAAACAAGACGAACTAGAATCTCTATTCCAGCCTAGGCATTTTCGAAGATATTGACCAGATGGTGTACCAGCTTACTTCTGTCATCCTTTCTGCTGCTGAATGTTCTTCCCCCAGTCGATTTCTCAACAGACTTTTTTCAGTCCCTTGGTAGACCAATGAATGCGCATGCAGCTATTTGTGCAATTAGAGAAATTTCTCGGGTTTCGGTGCTACCCTACATTTGAAAATTTGATTTCTTATACCCAACATTGTGCCAGGGTTCGACACGTTATTCAGACCAGCAAGAAGGGATCTTGCACCCGGTTTGTTGAATCTTTTAATCACTTCACATTTGTGGTATGGGATAAGCTCTGCCATGTGGCTGGCAGAGTGACAAGTCTACTATACTGGGCCTTAAGATAGTGACACCATCATTGATCTGATTCACATTGCTGACAGGGTAATGCCTTTGCACTATTTTTAGCTCCTCTAATTAACACCTGGACTTTTGATGTGTTAAGAACTGAATTGAATTGCATGAGCTCTCTTTTACATATTTTAATCATAAGTGTTACAGCGCATTTTTCACCTTACAGGAGCTAGAGCAGTGCCAATACTTTTCTAAGCACTCAGTTCCTGGACTGGATGGTATTCATGTCTTAATGCAGAAGCGCCCCTCTTCTGCCGGCAAACACTTTATTTTGTACATTTATAAAAGTATATGGCAAATAGCTAAGTTTCTTGCAGCTTAGTGCATGGACAGCATCATCCCAATACTAAAACCTGGTAATAATTGTCATATACCTTCCAGTTACCTGCCAATTTTCCTCGCCAGTTGTGTTTTCAAGGTGATGGTGCACATGATCAACAGGAGATTGGCATGGTGGCTTGGGTCTCAAAAACTTCTATCGATAATCCAGTGCAGTTTTTGTCTTGCCACTGTATTACGACCATCCACTTAGTTTCATTATCCAACCACTTCGTAGATGCATTTCTGTGAGCCACGTGATAACTGCATTTTTTGACCTCGAAAAAACTTTTGGGTCATTTCCTACAAAATTTAAAATTTTTGTCAATTAGGTACCTGATTTCTTTTGAATCTCAGTATGTTAACAGCATCATAGAGAAAAGTTAAAATACATAATATAAAAATTATAACATCAGTAGTTTAGCTGCAGTGAAGGGGGCAATATCATGCATATTCCAAAACAAATATTTATAATCTTATAGATGTTCCAAAAAAGAAAACAGTCATATAATTCTAAAGAGGAATGTGCATATTTAAAATCTTACATTAGATCATTAAAAATAATAATATAGGATAAGGGTGAAAACTGATGTTGAAACAAACAAGTATTTATATTTTTAAATGCAACCCTTTTTACATTTGATATTTTATTTTCCGCATGCCATTGTTATCATTTAAATCTCATGATGGAACCAGCCGAACTTTGGTGGTTATTAAATTATAAAAATAAGGTTGATTTGCATTTATGGTTTAAAACCCCATGCGACGCGATGCAATGGATGGAAGACAACAGCATAGCAATTGTGTCACTTGATGCCTACAGTGAAAGTGCAAATTCCTGTCATGGCTTTTCTTCTAGTTGGAGTTCAGTAATAAATATCATGTGCCTTTACAGCTGGATATTGACAATTGCGAAATAAATTAAAATTGGATTTTACATTTTGCATACTGCATACTATCAGGAACAACTGCAACTCTTAATGTTTGTGTATGCACTATTTGTGAAAACACAAAACTAATGTTAATACGTTTGCAAAAACTAAGCCCTAATAACAAAAGTGAAATGAATGGTGTTGAGGTTTAATACGAAAAATGGTTTGTCAGAGTCCCTCTCGAAGTTGTTATCTAGACAGATGTGAAAAATGCCCTGGAAGTGTAATTATCTCATAATATATAAATCCATTATTACAGAAACATCTAATGGAAGAATTTCATATATAAAAAGTGGAAAATAACAGACAGAGCAGTGATGATCCTGATAAAAGCTAATACTGAAAATTTTATCAATTTCCTTATTTGTTCGAAAATAATTTAAAGCACACAATTTCATAGTGATAGCTCAATCATCATACCTGAAACATCTGAAAACGACAATCCTACATAGGGAATTCATTGTTATTGGTGACTATTTTGAAAATGAAGTTTTGTTATACAGGATGCCATACAAGGATGCCACTGGAACAGATTTCAAGCAACTATCCATCCATTTGTTATTTACTACAAAAAAGCTAGCAGTGATCTGGAACATACGCTTTTTCAGTTACATCAGATTGTTTAGTTCTTGACAGTCCTGCAATTCATCTTTCTCAAAAACAACTTATTACCTATCTACAACAGCAATTTTCACACATAAATAAGCTTTACTATTTCAGTGATGGGGCAGCAGACCAATACTCTCTGCTATATCATTGGACAGATTTCCAAATGTCAGCTGAATGGCATTTCATTCACAGCCAGAGAAGAACATGAAGAAGCACCCCGGTATTAAATATACAAGAGATTTATGGTACTGAAAAGTGTGTCAGGAACACACAACATCTACAGTGTGATTCCAGCTTCTGAAGAAAAGATTGCCATAAAAGCTGTTTTTGGTTTTCGTGTGAAATCCTTCGAAAAGTTGTCCTAAATTCCCCAAGATCTCATCATGGGGAGACAAAATAATGCGTGCCAGACAGCTGAACGAGTTCAACAGTGGAGGGTTTGGCATGTTGTGGACTATGCTCCTTGGTTCCAGTCAGTTATTTATGTTTTAAATTTGAGTTCCTTTTGCGGTTCCATGTTGAAATTTTTACACCTTATATGTTTATCTGCATTTAATTTTAAATTTTCATCCAAATTAAAA
The DNA here is from genome assembly GCA_030765065.1 of Deroplatys truncata. NCBI lineage: Eukaryota > Metazoa > Arthropoda > Insecta > Mantodea > Mantidae > Deroplatys > Deroplatys truncata. Next base: position 529,410,624 of record CM060990.1, on the reverse strand, counting down.
GGTTGTCTTTGGAGTTATAACATTCTAAATTATGCATGTGTATTCTTTTCAAAAGAAAATAATAAGGTAAACGTAATATTTAGTGCATAATAACATTTAATATCCACCCTTTTCATAAATGCAATCATTTATGTTGAAGCTCTTGTAGAGCCTTGAGAAAATTATACACAGATGCATGTTTTCTGACAACCACAGATTTCATATGTCCACAATTATCATACAATCATCAATAATACTTTCATACTCTATCTAGTGTATGTGGCAAGGTGGAAAGTAATATTCTAAAATATTTTCACATTCAAAGTTGTCATGGTTTAAAGCCATACTTTTTCGCATGGTTGACCCCAATGGCATTTGCTGGAGGGTAGGTGTTTTTTGTACCCTCTATTAATGGGACATTTGCGGTCATCTTCCCCCTTTATTTGGGAGTTCATAAGGGATAGGATATTTCTGCATGAATGGGCTTGGTTTTATTCCTGTGTTTTTACTCAGAACGGAAGATACTTCAAGAGACTCCCTGAGTAACAACAACAACAACAACAACAACAACAATAATAATAATAATAATAATAATAATAATAATAATAATAATAATTAATAATTGTTATGGGTATTTTGCACATTTGAAACAAAAAATGGGAAAGCATGAAAATTCAAAAGTGCAAATTAATGCAGAGCTGAAACTTAGGTACTAAGGCAATAGAGAGGGGGGGGGGGCTAAAATACTAATTGAAGTTTACTATCTTCCGATGAAGCTACCCAAAGATTTTCAAGAAACTCCACCCCAAATACCGTTTTATGGTAACTTTTTTGTTACTTTTGATTTTCTAAAAGATGGCTACCAATTCTGATTGGGTTGAGACTCCCTGAATAAAAATAAAGCTAATAGTAAATAAATAGGAAAAGCACATGTGTGTCTGTGAACAGCATAACTCAAAAACAAAGTTTACATGAAGATTTTCAGGAAAATCCCCCATCCCAAACCGTTGTTTACACAGAAACTTTATTTTTTATTATCTCAAAAATGGCTTTAATGATTTTGATTAAAATAATAGCTGGTCCTTTAAATTTCTGTACACTACAAGGGAATGTCTCTTCTTGTTTAGATGCACAATGCCACCCAATTTGATTAGTTGCTAAGGCCCAACTACTGACAGGTATCCTGTCCATATCAAGATGCAGCAAAGCCTGAATTCTTTGAAGGGTACTGTCACCACCCATTTGTTGGATGATATGCCAAAAGAAGAAGTCCTGGGTTGTCTGTTGAACCAAGAAATAACACCAGCTAACTGTGTTCGATCAAAGCGTGATGGGTTCCATGTACACCTGTACCATTTTCTCATGTTTGAATGGGTAGATCTCCCACAGAAGATTGAGGCAGGCTATGAGTTAATGTTCAGCCATATATCCCAGGACTTATGCATTGTTTTCAGTGCCAACACTTTGCTCACACTACGCTGTCTTGCAGAACTAACCGTTCCTATATGTGCAACTGTAGCAAGGACACACACGGCAGAAGTTGTCCATCTTTCCCCTGCTGAGTAAGATGTTGAGGTGCCCATCCAGTGACTTCCCGTGAATGTCCGCATTTCTGGGATGAGAAGGCCATTCAGCAGCTGCAGATGAAGCAATGCTTATTTTTCAATGAAGCTTGTAAAAGCCATCTTGCTCACCAGTTTCTTTAGTTTAGTGGTGTTCATCCCAGTACCAAAGCGGGAAATGAGTACTCAAAGATTTTTTCTTGCCACCACCCTGCTGTTACTCCGAGCACACCAGGATTATCTTCCCCCAACACAGCCAGACCTAGGTTACTTTTATTATACCCAAAATGCATAAACACAAACCCCAGCCAAAGTGTGCTGACCTTTTGTAAGACCCTCAGGCCTATACCAATGGACAGATTGACTTCAAGGAATCATCCCCATCACTTCAATGATCCAATTCCCACTATTTCAGAGGGAGCACTCCCTTGGAAATAATTTTCAGCCGCTTTCTTTGCTTTCCAGTGAGAATGAGAGCCTTCCTTTGGAAGAGCCTTTGGCACAAGGAATTCTGCTCTGAAAGGTCTTGGTCCTTCTTGCATCTAAAAGGGCAGGTTGAATAGGCTTCTGCCAGTCACCAAATGAAATTGTTAATGAGCTTTTCCCATGTATTTGAAGATATCCATAATTCAGTGAAATAACATGGCATTCGCCCACATACAGCAGAACTGCAGTTACTTACTAGACTGCAGTCTTCCCGTAGTTTTGCTTACAGGAGACCAATTTTCAGTATCAGGATGCTTTCACATTTCCTGGGTTTCATTTTGGTGCGTTTTGACCTTCCACCAGAACCAGGTACTCCTGCACATGAAGAAGTCAGTCCCCTGATTCATAACAATGTTTTTACCAGCCTCTTGCGCTTAGCACTGCCATGTAATCTGTTGCTCTTACATTGAATTTACCTAGCTTTTCTTTTACACTTTGTACTGTGTACTTGCCGCCTTATTCTCCCTTCGCCATTGCTAACTTTGAAGATCTCATGACCCAGCTCCCAGCACCTTGGGAGTCTTTAATGTTCACCACCCCCTTTTGTGTTTGCCTAGGGCTTGCATGTGGGGGATGTATATTGCTAATTATTTTTAAAGCATAGAACCACCTTCCTCTTTTAAACCCTGGTGAACCCTTTTTTGTTTTAGATTCTTCTGGCCTTTTCTCTCACTTAGATTTATCCATTTGCTCTGTACAGTTGCATACCTTTTTGAGTGGAACGTTAACTTGACAACTCAAATGATCGTTTCCCTTGCACCATTAGTTTGATTTCTCAGTACTTCGCACCGTCACGTGTACCCAACTGGAAAATGACAGGGCAACTAAATCTTTATTCCAGCCTAGCCTTTTTCGAAGATATTAATCTATTGGACCACCTCTATTATCATTTCTGCTGCTGAGTGTTCTGTCTCCCGGTTGTCTTCCCACCCAATACTTTTACCTGTGGTGTACATGCCAGATAGCTGTTTGTGAACATTGAATTTGCTTTTGTGCATCATCCTACTTTTAAAAATGTGGTTATTACAAACATTTGTGTGCCAGGACTAGCTGCATCATTCAGGTCACAAGAGAGCATTTTGGACCTGTTTTGTGGACTCCTTTAATCACTTTACACCATAGTCTTTGGTATGGGTAAAGCTTGATCATTGCTGGCAAAGTACCACAGTCTACAGTACCCAGCCTTAAAGTAATCAATGGCCCCATCTGTGATCCTATAGATTTTGCTGACACACTGGGCAATGCTTTTTCAGCTGTTTTGAGCTCATCTAATTACCACCGAGCTTTTCACTCAGTTGAGAGTTGAGTTGAATCTAATGAACACTTTTAAATCCTTTTAATTGTGAGTGTTACAACAACCTTTTCACAATATAGGAGTTGGAACAGACCTTATCTTTTAGGTATAGGTCTCGCCCGGGATATTGGCATATGACCTTCAGGGCTAGCCCAGTCAGCCAGCCAGCCCTCTGATGTTTCAGTACCTCCCTTGCAAGTAGCACGTGGTTCCTTCTGTCCAGTTGTGGTCCAGTTCCTTCCACTGTATACAACTCCCATCTCAACTTGCACCATTCTTCAAGCTGCAGCCGTGTATGTGTCATACATCTATATGGTAAATGACTCGCATCGTAGCTTTCCATTAAAAATTTCACATGTCAAAATCCGTGGCGTGACCTATACTCAGCTCTTGAGTCAGATGGTTTCACATTTTAATGCTGCAAGTCCTCCCTTCTACCATTAAACTATCTCTTACACATTTATAATTGTATATGGTGAACTGCTAAGTTTGCATCAGCTTGGCATGAGGCCACCATTGTCCCCAATATTAAAACCTGGAAAGGATCGCCATTTTACCTTCCACTTACCGACCGATTTCTCTCACCAGTTGCATCTGCAAGGTGATGTAGTGCATGATCAATGGGCAGGTGACATGGTGGTTTGAAACTCAGAAACTTCGGTCGAATGTCTAGGACTTCTCGTCACTACTGTTGAACCATCAACCTCTTAGTCTCATTATCCATGCACATCATGGATGCATTTCTGATAAAGAGTCAAACAGGTTCCATCTTTGTTTTTATCTCGAGAAAGCATATGACACTTACTGGAGGGAAAGTATTCTTAGTACCATGCATAAGTTGGGCATTCGTGGTTGACTTCCCTGTATTGGAGTTCATGGAGGATAGGATATATTGGGTACCAGTGGGCTCTACTTTATCCCAAGTCTTACTCAGAGCAGAATACCGCACAGCTCAATACCAAGCATCACCTTTTCACTTTTGCCACCAATCCTATAGTGGAGCATGTTACACCTGATGTTTTGTCTTTTGTTCATGGATGATTTTGCTATTTACTGTAGTTCCCAGTGGACTTGTCTCTTAGAATGCGTACTCCAACAGTGTCTTGACCGCCTCTGCATTTGGAGTGTTGTAAACAGCTTTAACTTCTTTGCCAAGAAAACAGTTTGCATTAACTTGTGGCACCTGAGGGCATTCCCTTCACCTTCTCTATGTTTCAGTCTAAATCATCTTTGTTTTGCAGACAAGACAAAATTTATAGAATGATTTTTTACGAAAGCTTAGCTGGTCTTCTCATATATTCTATTTTAAAGTGAAGTGAATGTTCTCTCAATGTTTTACATGTTCTCAATGGTACATCTGGGGAGCTGATTGGGCCATTCTTTAAAGACTGTATTGCTCACTGGTCTGATAGGAACTTGATTAAGGTAGCATTAAGTATTCTTCAGTGCGACCATCCTCCTTAAATCCCTAATCCCTATCCATTGCTGTGTTATCAGGCTGAGTATTGGTGCATTTCCAATGAGTCCGGTTATCAGCCTGAGTGTGAAAGCTGCTGAAACTCTGTGTCTTATTGATGCAATGTTTTTGGTGTAGCTACACATGCAGATTCTCTTAGTCTGCCTTTTACATCTGTCTTATAATTTAGTTTTAAGATTCCTTTGAACATTAGTATGCAATGAGCTCCTTTGGTTTACTGTCTCCTGGTGTTCATTTTTGTTTATTCCTTTGGCTATTGGACGTCACTTTGTAGCAACTTACCAGAGGAGAAACTTGATTTCCCTCATGGCTCAGCATCCTGATTAATGTTGATGTAGGGTTGATGTCCATGCCTAAGTCAACAACTCCAAGTTCAGTTATTCATTTGGCCTTCTTAGAAATTCAAGAGTGGTTTGAAAATTTTAATGTAATTACACTGATGACTCATGAACCACAGGTAGTAGGCTCTGGTTTTACACATGACAAACAGAGTTTTAGGTTTCACCTTTTACTGCAATGTGGATTTTTACAGCCGAGCTTTACCTAGCTCCTTTATATACTCAGTGGCAGGACCTGCAGCACTGTCTTTTGCACAATTCCTTAAGTGCACTCCAGACTTTCCATCGCTGTACATTTAGCACCCTCTTGTTCAGTGCACTCAGGATTGCCATTACCAGCTCACTGTGCAGTAAAGGCAGCGAATCCTCATTTGGCTACCTGGATATGTTGGCCTGCCAAGGAACGAGGCTGCAGATACCGCTGCCAAGGCTGTTATTTTATTCCATATGTGTTTTAGCTCTTGTGTTAATTGAGATGATTTTAGTGGTGCTTTATGTTGTTACCTTCTAACATCCCACTGAAGCGATGAGTGGGTTGGAATTCAAGGGATGATGATGATGATAATGATGAACATTGAGTGGCCTCTTAAAGAGGCCTGCATGTAGGCTCATAGAGCCCTTTGTGTCTCTTATCCTAGGCATTACTCAAGTCCAGTGGTCTGTATAAAACGGACTATGTCCTTGATATCTGCCCTACTTATCTTCTCAGGTTCCAAAAAGAAGGACTTTAGGAATACATATCTGTGCATGGTGAAACTTCGCATTCACGTAGTATATGCTCTGAGGTCTCAAAATCCCTCACACATTTCTGATATAAAGGGTCTTGTGCAAGCCCCATTATGTATAAATGTCTGTGTAAAGTGTTGTGACATAAGATAGCCCACAACTCCTCTGAGCTTAGATCTGATCAAATTCAAGGAAAAATAACTTGCTTTCCAGTCAGGTGCCGGTATCAAGACATGGGGCTACCTGGCAGTGGTTTGCTTACTTCAGATTTCAAGATGAGCCCTCACTGTAAGCTGGGTTATTTCATACTTGGCAGTTCTAGTCAACACACCACAGAAGGGCTCAGGCCCTAGAAAATCAAGCCCCGATGCCCTCTTTGGAAGAGTGTCTGCCATCTCATTTCCTCTGATACCAGCGTGTCCAGGAACCCAGAGAAGTGTAACTGGACAACTGGTACAGAGTCTATCCAACATCCGTTGGCATTGCCACACTAATCTGGATATATTTTAACTGCCCATGGGACTGCCTGTCACTTGGAGTATCTCCTCATGTGCCTCCCTCCGCAAGGAGTTGATTTTAGTGAGATTGCATCTTGGGTACTGCCGTTTTAGTCACAGCTGCTTAATATTATCATCTGACCGTGCACCTCTTTGCGCTCCTTGTAATGAGCCATTGACGATACAGCATGTTTTGACCCAGTGTTAATTTCTATCTCTGGTACATGTGACCTTGTGATTGCCAGCATCCAAGTCCCCAGTATTGGCCGATAGTTTGTGTTGTAGAACGTGTACTATTTTTATTCATCACAGTGGTATGAACTATGGTGTGTAATTGCATAATTTTACATTTAAACAACATAAAAAATGGTATATATTCTGATGCTTTTATTGCTGATTTATCCAGAGTTTAAATTCATTATATTTTACAATGCAGAATAGTGGATAGTACCTGATTTTTTTATTTATATGGTTTTGTTGGGGCGCCAATGACTAACGGTTGTCCACCCTAAAGCCCTATCACACCATCAACAGTAATGAACTATGAACCAGCTGCACTGTTGTTTTTCCACTGGACATGTGAACATGTGTTTCCCGCTGTTGCTGCAGTCGTCATGTTACTGATGCAGGCTTTGCTCTGTTCTGCAATATTCGTTGACCGTGATGCAGTGTGGTTCAGCGTGAGTCGGTGTAGTGCAGTTGTTATGAGTTATTTACTGTTGTGTCCTGTATTTGCTCACAATTATGGCTCAGTGTATGTTTACTATAGTACAGCATGTATTTATGTATGATTCGTATGTGTTAACACAGCCACCTCGTCATGTGCAAATACAAAATGCAGAACATTTTCCAGGTCTAAAGGTTCTAGGCCATACAACAATCCATAATCTGTATAATAAATTTCAGGCCACAGGTAGTGTTCAGTCTAAGAAACCTAACAGACAGTGTAGGGTTCTTACCGAAGAAACATTAGATGACATTGGTCATCATTTGGTGACTCTCCCTGAAATCGCTTAGGCATCTTTCACAACAGGCAGGCATTTTGTATGGCTGTGCAAAGAGCTACTGAGTTGTTGAAGTTAAGACCATATAAAATGAATGTGCCACTTGCTCTTCAATCAGGTGATCCTGTACACAGGCACGTATTTTGTGAGTGGAGTCTTAATAGTGTAAACAATGGCGAACTAAACCCATATTTAATATTTTTCTCAGATGAGGCCTGGTTTCATTTCATGGATATGTGTGTACACAAAATAATCATTATTGGAGCTCTGACAAACCCAATATTATTCATGAAGTACCCTTCCATGATAAACAAATTGGTGTATGGTGTGCCATGAGCGGAGAATGAATTATAGGACCTATCTTTATTTTGAGTCAACAGTTGGCACCCTTATATATGTGAATACAATTTTGCCCACCATTTTTTAGAGTATTAACAGTCAGGGAGCATGCCTTCCTTTTTTCAACAGGATTCTGCCACAGCCAATACTTCAATGGGAACAATTGAAAGTGTGTTTGAGGACAGAATTATCAGTAGAGGTTTGTGGCCACCTTGGTCCTCCAACATAACCCTCTGCAACATTTATCTCTGGGGTAAATTAAAACATGAAGTATACAAGACAAACCTGCACACCTTGGAAGAATTAAAACCAAATATCCACCAGGAAATTGCTGGCATTTTGCAATGTGAACCACGGCGAGTGATGGATAATTTCTTAAAAAGGTGCCAAAAATGTATGGACAACAGTGGCCAATTTCAGCACCTCCTTTCATATCGTTGGTAAGTAAAGCCTTTAAACATAGTTAAGGAAATTCTTGTATGGTTGCATCAGTGCCACTCTATGATAGCCACAGATGGCAATACATACCACCTTCGTGAACTGGAAAAACACTGTGCAGCTTGTTCACACTTCACTGAGTCTCCTCCCTATGCTACTACAATGATGACGATTCCACCATTCTTGCAATGTTTAGCCAGGTTGTTACACTCTTACTTTCAGCTGGTCTTAATAAGTGGCCGCCAGCAATGTTCTCCATAGTTATGTTCCAAAGTTTTAATTAGCTCGTCAATCGAGCCTCTGGAGAATATTGGCTGCTAGCCCCTGCAGGGCACCCAAAAACTGTATCATCTCCTCACCAGCATCCATCCATTGTGGGTAGCAATGGCCTGAAACTGCCATTTAGACACCACCCTATACAAAGTGCTGTTGAACTTCTGATACTTCAGCATTATTTCAGCATTAGCTGGTTTCATAATTGTGCAACCTTCTATAACTATGCCAGTGGCTTCAGGTTCTGGGTCGTGGCGCATCTCTCCAGGTGAGTTCACACTGCTCAACATATCAACTGTTAACATTCATTCAACATGCTAAATGTCTTCAACATGTTGTAACTGTGAACTTTTAACATTCCATCCACACTGGTTGACTTGTTGAGACAACAAAATCTACCAACTAAAAGCAAAATGGACTCCAGTAATGATGATTTGGCTATTGTTATTTGTATTTGTGCTTGGTAAGTAATGAAAAAGAAGAAGAATGTGGATGAGACCAGTCTGGTTAATCGGCATAGAAGTGAAACTATTTTGAGTGAATTTAAAATTGAGGACAGGTTCAAAGATTTCTTGAGAGCCAGACTCGAGATTTATTTTCTTTTTTGTTTGTTTATTTGTTTTTTTCTTTCCTCCTGTACTATGAACGGAGTGAGTGAGCGAGAGAGCTTTTTTGTTTTTCCTTTTTTTTTTTTCTTTCTTTCTTCCCGATATCACCTCTGGAATGACAATAAATTGTAATAATTTCAGTATAATTGTCTGCTCTTTTTATCTGGTCCCTGTATTCTTTGCATGAAATGCCCACACAAATTGACTCAGCATATCATTGATTAAATGAAAGTGTCTTTTCTTTCATCCATTCCATAACTTCATGTGAAACAAACAAATAAAAGGTACGAGCACAAAAAATACAAGTGAAAAACAGAACGACTGAGCACCAAGCATGTAATGAATAATGTGCAGGAATCAGAAGTATGCTGTCATCATGGTTAGGCTGCATTCACAATGAAATGTAAGCGCTAACGTAATGCAGCATAAGCGCAGGTGTGAGGGAACACCATTCAGAATGCAGCTGTAGGCGTAACGCAAGAAGTTTGCATGGGCTTCTAGATCCTTAAACTAATTGCGGAAATGTTCTGAGTGCACCGTAAGCTTCAAATTGAATAATATAACCAACAATACCAAATAAGAAAGTTCACTCAATATTTTATAAATAAGTAGGTCACAAAAAAAATATATACCTACCGACCGACCGAAGGCGCGTGCGCACACACACCCACACGCACACACACACACGCACGCACCCACACACGCACACGCACACGCACACAAACGGCCATTATTCCAATGTGGGTAGTGAGTACTTTCATTATCAACATGAAACACATGCACTTGCATCATGTTAGCATTGCTGTCATTGGCATTCTGCTGCCAACATGGTAATATCGGGGTCCCTAAGCCGCAAGGTGTAGCCAAGGAATTGCGGACCCTCAGCCTCAGCGAGTAGCCGAGGGATGTTTTTAGAAGGAGAGGAGTGGAGCAGCTGCGGAGCGACGACAGGGCATAGCCATAGGATCTGCACGTCTAAACTCAAATGATCCACTTTAGCTACATTTTCCTTGCTTTGCGACATTCTGTTAGCCATTTTTTTTTCATCACATTTGCAATATCTTCTGACAAGATTTCTGCAAAAGCTAAGCGGTCACCAACAAGGGCCCAATATTTTTGATAAAGCAACAACTTCTACACAATTTAAGAACCCAGGATACTATACAATCAACTCTGCATATTAAGAAACCCAGATTCTGTAAGTTTCTTAAAATTTCATACCTCCTTCCCGCATACGGAATAATGTCCGGAAACTACAGCAAGCTATATATGTGATAACACAGCTGCACAAGGTATATTAATGCTATGTTCATTATCTCTTTGCGCCTTATGATTTGTGAGCCAAGAAATCTAGGCACAGATGCCGGGTTCATCCACTAAATGAAAGAGGATTCAGTAAGGAAACTATCATAACCTCTTGAGAGAAATGAGAGGTGATGACCCACAATTTGTGTGGCATGGCCTAATGGAAGAGTGCACTCATGTACATAAAACGGCTAAAGTCTCACATCGCGATTGTCTGCTGTTGAACAACAGGCAATGCAAAGAGAAAGAAATGTAGAATTCTTTCTCTATGCACACAACGCAAGCATAAAGTTTGGAGTTTGCAAACTCTTTCGCTGCGTAGCACATTGCATGACTCTATGTGAATGCTTCCATTAAATAACATGAATGCAAAGTCTTGCGCTTATGCTACATCTGCGCTTACATTTCATTATGAATGGGCCCTTACAGTCCGAAAACGTCTGAAGCTTGCCTGATCACATACTAGCAAATTGACTTCAAGTTTTCCATCGAAAGCAGAAAACACCCAACGTGTTAAAAGTGTCAAGTGCAACACTCTCGGTTAACGTGTTAAGTCAGTCCTGCAATCAAAATTTGGCCAACATGCAAAATGTTAATATGTTGCTCTTGACAAATTTTGTTAACTAATCAGTGTAGATGCAACTTTCCACATTGGGGTCTGCCATCCTCCTGTTTTCATTCACCTGCTGGTTCAACCATTTTTCCTGCTGATCCAGATGCTCTTTCAGTGTATTCATTGTTCCTTACATGTCAGATCTAATTTCTTTTAAGTTCTTGGTAATGTCTTCCTTTAAAACTTTGAGATTTAGTGTTTGTTTCAGGTTTTATAGAGTCAATGTCATGGCTGATTTCAGATTTCTTTTTTTTTTTATTTCATTCTTGATATCTGCTCCCATCTCCATCACTCCAGATTTCATGGCCTTCATTTCTTTTCTCACCTCCACCATTCTGTATTTTACATTTCAGTCCCCATTGCCACCATTCCAGATTTCATTGTCATCATTTTGGGTAATTATTTCATGAATTATTTTTCTAGTATGGCATTTAAATCCTGCTCCTGACACTAGTGTGAACTTAGTCTGATCTTTCTGTAGTCACTATTTGGTTTTTCCTGCATGCAGTACTTCAATTTGTAGGCCATCAACTCACTCCCCTCCTTTCCATTCACTTATTACATGTTGAGCTCAGGACTCTGTTTTTCTCCTCATATAGACAACTTACTTGCCAGCATGCTGTAAAAGCTCACTGAGTAAGCATCGGAGCAGAACTGAATTGAGTAACACCAGCAACATGAAGCCAGAGTTAGCCTTCCTATTTTGCCCAAGTGGTGTTCCTATTTAAAGACCTATCTCATTTGTCTGTTGCTCTTATGTTTACATCAGAGTAACTTAATTAATCCAACCTCAAAATAAACTGTAGCAATTCAGTTCAATAGGTACAAGTAAAGTGAAAATTGCTTCAGATGGAAATTACTTTATTGCCTTTTGTATAATTACCAAAATAAACAACTGGAAACAAAGAATACATAAATGTATTTAAACAACTGCTAAACTGATTTGAGTAACTAGATTGTCATAATACTCTCTCTTAATGAAGAAAGTCTTAAAATGTTGTGGGGATGTAGTTTTCTGGAATAAAGTTGCATGGATAACGGCATCTTTTAGCCTAGTTTCCAAACTTGGTCATAATACCTGCAAAACTCAGATGTAGATGAAGCAGGAAATCCATTTATGCTCAAATTGGAGAATGTCCTACTTTGTGAAAATATTCTAGTCTTTCTAGGTGTGATGTGAAAATCCCTAGGGCATTATTATTGTGACATGCCATTATATTTGTGACTATAAGAAATAGAAGTGGTTTTACTTTTAACGAACATGTGGATTGTAGTCTGTTAACATGGAGAACTTTACGGTGATAACTGCTAGCCAATTTAGGGTTTCATCACTATTAGCAAGTATTACTCGAGCATTGAAGTCATTATGATCTTAGTCCATCCTTTGTAACTTTGCTTTGGGGAAATCTTTCATTTGCTGTAAACATTGTGGAGATTTCTGATCTTCAAGTTCCAATTCATTTTGCAGTTTATATAGTTCCTGTTTCTCACTGTCCACAGATCTGCAGATTAGTTTTTGTTTTAAAAAGTGATACATGATTGGTTCAGGGGTGTTGGCTAGTACATTGCTTACTTGCTCTATGACATTGCAGAAGTTAAGCCCCATTTACAATGAAAAATAACCACAGCTGCAGCACAAATGCAAGAGTTTGAACCTTTGTTATTTAATGGAAGTATTCACATAAATTTGTGTAATGCGCTATGTAACACAACAGGTGCAAACTTTATGTTTACATTGAGTGCATAGAGGAAGAATGCTACATTTCTTTCTGCATGCATTGCCAGCTTCTGAATAGCACATGATTGTGATGCGAGATTTGATGTTGTCTAGTTACAATCATGGTGGTCTTTCATTTGGGCTTGCCATGCCATTTTAAATGCTAATGCTAGATACTGCTCTGTGGTTTGCATGGTTCAACACCTTTTTGTGTCTTATTTATTTATAAAGATTGAATGAATGTTCATGCTGTATATTATTACTTAGGTTCAGTGGTGTGCGATGTTATTTTGACAAGGGGAAGCACTTATGAGGGCTGTCATTTAAGAAATTTTAAACATATTAAAAATGTCAAATTGCATATAGATGTGATCATTGTATTGCAAATGTTCAGCATGCTGTAAAAATAATTAACATAAATTATGATGAAAAACTTAAAGAAATGCGTACCTTTTTTAAGTAATGTTAATAGCTTTACTTGAATGTTAATTCAAGTCTCTTAACCTTCTTGTTGAATTCTTCAATAACTAGTAAGTAGAACTCTTCCTCGTTTTTGGTACTTCAGCTTCAGAAGCTTTCTCTCTATGGAAGGGATTGACAGATTTGAAAGTCTATTCTGTCCCTGTGTATTCCTGCAGTAGGTGTGAATCCTTTGGAGCACAAAGAAAGAGCATTCAACATTTGCATTAGACACTGGCATTGTTAAAACAAGGCACACAGCTTATAGAGCTCCATAAAAGCGGAAGCAGACAAACCCAAACTCTTCATGTAGGAGAGAAGTTTAGGAATCCCCATTGAAAGATATTCATCGGTCGAATATGCCACAATAAGTTCGCTTCTGAGATGAGCAAAATCAAAATGCTGTCCATAACAAACTTTTATGGAATGGAAAGCTTCTTCAGGAAAATGAACTCTATTTTGCTTTTTTGCAGATAAGTTGAGGAATTTCATTTTTTCCAGTCTATTGAAATGGATTTCCAGTCGATTATATAACACATCATATACTTTATTATAAGTCATTTGTACTGAGTCCTGATGTCAAGTTGTTCATTACAATGTCTTTTCTTAGTGCTCCGACGTTCTTCTCACAGGAGGTCCACACTGCATCAACTTATCTCCTTTTCGCTGAATGAATGATTTAGTCTCTCTTACTTTGACCATACAAAATGTGACATCCAACATTTTTGTTTGTAAAATATCAAAAAGTGCATCAGTTAAACTAAGTACTTCACTGAAGATTTGGAGTAAGAACTCAAATTCCTCATGTATGTTGCTGAAACCTCCAGCATCATGGATAGGTCTGAGTGTTCCATTGTTCTGGATTATCTAAAATTTGTTCAAACAGCTGAGATTGTTTTCTTTATGTTCTCTTACGGTTTCCATGAGTTATCTGTTGTAGCTCCAACATATGGGACATATCTTCAAGAACTGTTTTTTGACAATTTTGTCCAAGGTCGCAGTCCTATTTTGGAATTGGAAAAAAAAGAAGCAAAGCTACTTAATGTCATGAAAAATATCTTAAATGCTTTTATGTATGTCACAGACTATGAAAGCACTAGATTGAGCCTCTGAGCAAAGCAGTGTATGAATATTGCATTGGGATGCTTATCTGTCACTTTCCTTTGGAGACCATTTAGTTCTGTGCTGTACAGGCCAACAATGTACAGGCCAGCAATATAGTCTGGATGCCATTTTACACCCATACAACCACTTAATTTTATATATTGTTCAGAATTAAAGTGGCAAACACACCTTTTTGTTACACTTTTTTTGCCTTTGGCAAGTCAGGTGTTGGTCTTCCGTTCGCAATAATAGTTTTCTTCTCTTCAAAACTTTGCGTGCCAAATGACTGTTGGCCTAGAGATTCCAATATGCACTCACAGTGATCCACACATCCACTTCCCTCACCTATTGCACTCCCCTGCCCCACAATTCTTGCTTGCAGCCATAGCTTCTATCTGCCTCCTCATAGAAAGAATTTCTCAATGCGTTCCCTTTCTCATCTGTCCAGCTTGGAATGTCTATACAATTGAGCACAATCGTTAGCTTTGTTCCAAGATTGATTTTACTAACTTAATGTAATTACATATTGGTGATTATAATATCACATACTCACGCAAGATTATAGCTATGCACAAAAATGTTTAGAATAAAGATTTGGTATAAATATTAGTCTTCATAATGCACACAGCAGAATGCAGTTGAAAACTCATTCCCATGTTCCATCTGGAGACAATCGAAACATTACAAAACTATGGACACTTGACATGTTGTAATGTGTGGAAACAGCTGAAACATTTTGAAGCAGCTGACTGCCAATGAAAGTGCAATTCCATCATTGTCTGGTATGCTATGATTAGAGAGCAGTCAAAGCTTTTAAATGCAAATATAAGCAATACATTAAGAGGTGCAATTTCTTCTATGCTGAACATAGGGTAATGACTCATTCCCTTCATTCCATGGAATGATTGCCTCTGCTTAGGTTATTCAGTTTCAAATTTGTAATACACTCGAAAGATATTTGCATGCAATTTGCAAATCTAGAAGCCCATGTCAAGTTCTTGTGTTATACCTATGATGGCATTTGGTCTTACCTCAGACCTACCCTTATGCTGCAGTATGTTAATGTTATGTCTGCACTGTGAATGTGGCCTTACAGATTACAGTAAGAGTATTACAGATTAGATCAGCTGAGCATTGTCTGATCAGTATTAAGTTTTCTGATATTGAACTATGCCTCTACATGTTGCATGAACCAAAGTTCAGGTCATTTTCTCCAAAAAGGAGGAATTTTGGCAATTATCCTGCTTATTTATATTATATCTTGATCAATTGAAGATGAAGCATTTTCTGTAATTAGTATTTGTGAAACCAGATGTTTGTTGTAACTGTAAGGCATTGAGGTCACCAGTTGTAGCATTTTAGTTAAATATACAGAAATAAAGTGTAATTTGCTGTCAGATGTGAACTACTTTATTGCCTTGTTTGCATAACTAACAAACAAACAACTCAGAACAAATATTACTAAAATATTTTTAGTAGGAATGTAATACTATTACTTCTTATTGGTTCTGTGTGCCAGTATTGATTTTTGAACACCAATTCAATACTCACGTTATAAAAATGCCCTAGAGGCAGTAGCTTGTGCACTGAATTGTTATCACATTAATTGTAGTTTGCAGAGTATAAACATTTATAACCAATTGTATATTATATGCTAATTCTGTTATTATTACTGTTTTGAATTCTCAAATTGGCAGAAATTCTATTTTCCATTTTAATACAGTTATAGATGATATATCCCTTGTTATCTAAGCTGTGGTTATGTTGTTATTGTTTAGCATTATTATTTCTTTGTTCAACTTCTTATGTAATTTTTCGTTCTGGGTTGAATGTACCTTTTACTGTTTCACTAGATCTAGCTGATGATGAAGATACAGGATTGTATATGGATAGTTACTGCATTGCTCCTCATTTTCAGATGTTATGGCATTAGATTCTGTGGGCATGGGTCACCACTGAACTCTCATGTCTTATTCAGTTGAGTTTTCTATCGCTGCACAGCAGACACATTCAGTTAAACAGAGACAATGACAAATGCATCTCGCTTTGTGAGTATGCATGACAACTTGTCTGTCATTTATTTATTTTGGTTAATATTTAGAATATTTCGGTATTGGCAGGCAGCAAAGTCATATTAATGCAGCACTATAGAGAGGATTTTCTGGCTTGGAAAGGTTTGTAGAATCACACTTGAACTTGGACTTCACATTGTGTGTGTTTAGTTTTGCTTGATTCATCTAAGGATATGACATGGGACACTGTTAACAATTGCTTATCACTGTAAAGTAATGCATATCTCAGTGCACAGAACACATAAGGGCTTGTCACCTCAAGATAGCTTTACTGATTATTTGGCCTTGTTAAACTGTAAAATGTTCAGGATTTAATCAATTATGATTTGTGGCATAGAATTTTTATGCATTTGCTGATAGTTTGACCAAGAAATACTCCACCTTTTAAAACAAAACACAACTAGGAAGAAGGAACATGGGAGTTAGCCATTGTGGGTGGTGAAGTCCTGTGCAAGATTCTGATAGTGGCAGGAAACTTGTAGTTTGCTGTATCAATGAAAGTTCTGTAAACTTCACTTGGTATATAGAGGTAACATGCTTCTTTGAATTATATGTATTCTATGACTTATATCTATGTAAAAATGTTTTTGTGCATATTTTATAAACTGCTCTGTTTTTAACAGTTGTATTATCCCTTCCAAAAAAGTTTGAGACCATTCATATTTTATTTAATATCACTTGTTTTATCATTTAATATCATATTATTTATATTATATTATTCATATTATTATCATTATCATCATATTATTATTATCATTATTAACATCACATTATCATCACAATATCATATTATTTATAATATCAATATCATCATATCATTTAATATCACTAATCTAGCACATGGAATGAAACAAACGTTTTAACAAAACTGGGTATGGTACATAGTGTGAACAAAGTCAATTGATCAACTGTATAATTGTGATGAAACAGGACTAAATTATAAAATGCTTCCATCTAAAACTTTAGCCTCAAAAGAAGAAAAGGCTGTCCTGGGCTACAAAAAACATGAAGAGAGGTTAACAGTTCTTGCTGCATCGAATGCAAGTGGAGATCATAAACTGAAGCTACTGTTAATAGGGAAGTCTGCTAAGCCTAGAGCTTTAAAAAATATCACTGCTTCTGCACTGCCTGTTACATATGTCCACCAAAAATCTGTTTGGGTGGACAAAAATATTTTTAAGAAGTGAGTTTTTGAAGATTTTGTTCCAGAGACCAAAAATACCTAAAGAAAAAGTGCATGCCTTCCAAAGCAACCTTAATGCTTGACAAGCTGGTTCACATCCTGATGAGGAAGAATTACAGTGTGACGGTATTCGCGCATTGTTCTTACCTCTTAACGTGACAAGTTTAATACAGCCTATGGACCAAGGCGTTTTACAATGCTTGAAAACAAAAGTATCATCATCGTTTGCTTCAGACGCTTTTACAAACAACAGAAGGCGAAGGAACCATAAAAGAATTTCTAAAAAAGACTGCGATAAAAGGCATAGTTTACCGATAGCCGATTCATGGTCTGAAATAAAGGCGGCAACACTAAAAAAGTCTTGGAACCAAATTTTACGGAATGAAATGGATACCAAAAGTACAGACGAAGATGATCTACCATTGGCAGAACTTATGAAAAAGCTTACTGGATGTGAAAATGCAAATGCGAGTGAGGTTTCAGAATGGATGAACAGTGATGAACAGTTTGAAATGACCGATCTTGCAATTGTTGAAATGGTTAGCGAGTCTGCTGAAGACAGTGGCGACAAGGAATTGCTTGAAGAAATTGTACCAGTGATTACTCACACTGAGGGTTTGGCAGTGCTAGATGTGGCATTGTGTTATATCGAGTAGCAAGTGGAGTCAACTCCAACTGACACCATGCTTTTTAGAAGATGGCGCGGCATTGCTGCTAAAGAACAAGGTTCTATTTTAAAACAAAGGACTTTGGACAATTTATTTAAAATGTAACCTATATTTTTGCAACTTGGAAATGTGTGCCCTTATATGTACATAGAACACAGGTATGTACTAAATTTTTTTTTTTATTTATTTATTTATTTTTTAACCATTATTGTGCTTACTAAACATTTATTCATGATTTACCAATTGATTTAGTGATAATTCCGTATAATCCGAGTTTTTTGGAATTCGAGGTAGCCTCAGCTCGAATTACCGGGGCTCTACTGTAATTCCAAGATTTTATAAGATATTATGAATTGAAGCTATACAGAATGAAAGTGTTCCATTAGTAGAAAGTTACATTTATTGTCCGTTTTATAAGAAGTTGTTTAGTTACAATCCGGTATTGGTTTGTACGAACATTCTGCTTGAAGTATGTATGCACATTTGTACATCACTTTTTTATGTTATCAGTCTGCTGGTAATGAGAGTGGATCACTATCACCTCATTGACATTTTGTTTAATGTTTTTCATACCCAAGCAAATGAAAACACCTCAGGAGTCTGTATCTTTTCAGCATTGTTAATAGCTCCACCTCATTTTTCATTTGCCTCTGAAAGAAAATGTGCAAACCAGACTACATTTTCTATTTTAAAACAGTATAATTGCTTATATCTGCTCACATCTGAGTGTCTACATCTTGTATAAGTTTACCGCTCAGGAACTATCATATGAACTCTGCATGGTATTAAACTGCAGTTGAGCAAGCTTAGTTACCTATAGAGGTACCTCAAAAAATGAATGAATATTTATTTGTACTAAGCGTCAATACAAAATAATAGGCTGAGTATTCAGCTCAGGCTCTTAATTTGCCATATTCATGTCAAAAATGTTCTTATTATTTAAATACAATTATCTAAATGCTTATGTCTGATTTACTTCTCTTTTTATTGTTCAATTCCATTTCTTCTTGACTTTAGTTAAGTACTCGCCTACCTTCTTGCTATCTTTAGTAAAGAGTTTATTTAGTTCCACCTTTCTGTCTAATTTAAGCTATTTTCCATTTATACACCGTTTTCTCCAAATCTCTGTACCTTTACATTAAAAAAGTTATGCGCTCCATATTTTCCGTTTCTCCACATATTGGGCACTAATTTTGTGGGAAAATTTTCTCATCCCCTTTAGCCTCCACACACCTGCTCCTACCCACGCAATACTCTCTCTTTGTTCGTTATTTAGTTTATCAATCCATGCTTCTCTTTTCCACATATACCTCAAAAAGTAGCAAACAATAACTTACTAAAAGTGAGCAGGGCTTGTTATTATTTATATATCATGAGCAATATCTCATTGATCAAGGTCAGCAAGCAATTGCTCGCAAGGAGATTGAGAACATTTTTATTTATATGAAGCTAAGTAACTGCTTGGAATTGGCGAAATATGAGCCAGTGCTTGGTTTTATTTATAGGTACCACCAGTTCTCTTTTTCAACCTCGACTTCAGTCTCTGGCACATGCTAACAATTGCTTTTGGAAAATTGCTGTTTAACACATTTTAATTGGCTCACTGCTTCCCTCGTTATTTTTTCCTCCTACTTATCTTGTACAGATATAGCCTTTAAAGAAGCAAAATAAATATTGCTTATTCAAATGAACAATACATTTACCTTAACCTGAGAATCATTTCACATTTATTTCCTTATCTTAAAGTAATACCAGGCACATAGTAAATGTAATGGAAAGTAATTGGGCTAAAGTAACATACTTTCAGATGATAAGGCTTTTGTTGCCATACAAAAACCGTAATGTGCTCACCTTTTGCAAATCATCTTATGAAACAACACTTCAGAATAAAATCTCTTCCTGATACAAAATATTGTATTGTATTGTATTTAATGCAAAACTGTGCATTAAAAGCCACAATTACAAAGTGTGGAACACTTATGTAAGTACTAAAACAATTCTAAACAAATGCACACATCAATAACATCTGCACAATCAAGGATTATTTACTTTAGACTCAACATTTTACAAATCTGCAAGATGATGACTCTTGGCAACTGCATTTAACACTAACTGTGGGTATATTATAGGAACAGTTGCTTGTATTGTTGTCAACTTTGTTAGAACTATTGACAAGAATAAGGTAAAATAAGTTTATCAATGCTGGTAATGTTACATAGTTATTTGTGTGTGTTAAAAAACAGCTCTAGTTGATTGGCCAATTTATTTTAAGAGCAAAAGTGTTTCATAATCAATTACTGTGAGAAAGGATCATGTCTTAATTAACTTTTCACAAACATGGAAAAGCCAAACAAATAATCAACAGGTAACGTACAAAATGCAGATTAAAGACAAAACTCATAATGCAAGAAAGGGCCATGTCATATGAACTACCAAAGCTTATCCCAGAAAACTTCAGTAATTGGTTATACATATTGGCATGCATATTAGATGAGTAAGACTTAAAACAAGTGTTAACAAGTGACATAACAAGTTTGGAAGCTGTTGATCAAGTGAAAATACCTAGAAAGGATGAAAATCCATAATAATGTAATTCCTACAACACAAATACTTAAATTTAAAAGATGCTGCATCAGCTAAAGAAGTGATGACCATGCTAAATTGATAATATCAATGTAAAAGCATACTACCCAAAATCCACTTGCGAAGAAAACTAACTTCATTCAACTGTGACAAACATTAGAGGATGTAAGATTACTTCATGAGGTTCGACTCTATGATCGAGATCTTGAGTGTGCAGACAGCAGAATAGAAAACATGGATAAAATTTGCTATTTAATGTTAGGACTTCCTTGTAAATACAACTCCTCATAACAGACATGCAAACAATACAAGGGAATATATATTATAATATATCAAGTTGAGATTGCTAGACGAGAACTAAAACTAATAACGAAAGGTGATAATGATCTCCTGACACAATCAAAATGACATGCTTCAGATGTGATAAAGTGGGATGTAAAGCAAATCAGTACAGAGTGAACAGATATCAAGATAGAGGCAGAGGTAGAAACAAATTTGTAAGAGGAGCAGGAGGAAAAAGCCAAGGATCAGAGCTTTCTTATTTATAAGGTACAGCAGACTTGTTCATAGCATTAAATATAAAACAGAAGAGTAGCCAGAATTTATTTATATTAGATTCTGGAGAAACTGAGCACTATATAAAGGAAGATTTGGAACAGTACATGCATTTGGTGGAAGATTTAGAAACCAAAGTTAAAATATTTGTAGCCAAAAATGAAATGCTAATAGCAAGAAGGAATGGAATCTATGAAGGAAGAAGTGTTTGCATACCAGCTTTAATAGTAAAAAGTATATACACCTTAACTTGTCAGTGAAGAAGTTAGCAGATAAAGGATATACCATTAACATAAATAGGCATGGATTTCATATTAAACAACAGTGATGCAGCCTATGCAGCAGGAACTACTAATGCTGTAACATGGAATAGAAGATTGAGGCATCTTAATTATGGAGGAATGAAAATTCTAGGGCTAACCACAAATAATCAACCATGCTCGGAATTTATAAAGAGTAAAGCTACCAGACCAGAGTTTTATAGAAAAACTAAAAATCATAGGTGAATTACTACACACAGACTTGAGTGGGTCTCACATACCAACAAAAGAAGGCTTCAGATACTTTCAAGTAATCATAGATGACTATTCACATTTTACAAGAGTAAAATTACAAGCATAAGCTGAAGAAAATTTGTAACTCCACATCATTGCAACATAACACCAAAACTTAAACAATTACAATGGACAGTGAAGGAGAGTTTACTTAAAATAAGTTCAAGAACTAATATGTGAACAAAGGAATAAAACTGAAATACATTCAGTGATACACACCTCAGCAGAATGGTAAAGCAGAGCGCATGAACCACACCTTGATGAATAAGACAAGAACAAAGTAGATAGGGGGAAGGTGG
Organism: Deroplatys truncata; assembly: GCA_030765065.1. Lineage (NCBI taxonomy): Eukaryota > Metazoa > Arthropoda > Insecta > Mantodea > Mantidae > Deroplatys > Deroplatys truncata. The sequence continues at coordinate 529,388,491 of CM060990.1, read as the reverse complement.
GTAGAGGCGAACACTTAAGCAAAAATGTAAATCAAAATGCTTTATTTAACTAAGTTTCTTATATTCAACATTGTTAGGATTCACTTATTTATATATGACAAAACAAAAGCTTACGTTGCGTACTAATACTTTTGAAAGCATGTAAACAAAAAAGAGCAAGGTTAATGAGTCTTTAGAAGGCTGGGTAGCACTGGACAAAATCTGTTTTTTCCCATTTTACATTTCATTTTGCAAACACACATCATAATTAAAAGAAATATCATTAGGCTCTACTCCAGTACATTCTTCATGTGGCCAATCTTTGCATTTACAACACGAATCCAATTTTCTTTGAACATTTCAGAGCAAATAATGCACATAGTTTCTTCCATCTAAGCAGCTGGTAGAACAGAGATTTCTTTTCCTTTCCTCTACCTTGCATTAACCTTTCCCAGATTTGCAGATTTCCCAGTGTCTTTTACCTGCATCTTATTTTCCACTGCTGTTTTATAAGGGTTTGAGGTTAATATCTCACTCCTCTGAGACTGTTTTCTGGAATCTCTCCTCTTCTTCCTGGCATCTGGCAAAGGCAACAGTGACTTAATGGTATTTTCAAAATTGGATGTTGTAGGGTTGCCTTCTGAGGGCATAGTAACCTGATCCTGACTAGGTCTCTATGAACAGGTGAATTTTTTTTTTTTTTTTTTTTAAATATTTATGGACGCTCTTTAACTGCTGTGGTCCTTAGCATCCCATTCTATATTGGGAATGAAAGATGGTAATTTTGCTCAGAGGCCTCTATATCAGGCTTGAGGTTCTTTTAAGTGCCGTAAATCTACGACATGGGACCACCAGCTTTACTTCCCTTCCGAAGGAAGCCATGCTAAGGATTTCTTTGGAAGGGAACTAGTGGGAGGTGTGCTCCTGTCATCCGACTCATAAGTCTTTAAATTGGAGGGAGGAGAACTGCTGGGAGCTGGTTCGTTTTCTGGGCCTTCAGGAATGTCTGTTGCGAGAGATGGAATGAAGTATACCTTACAGAATACCCCAGGATTTAAGGGATGAGTTCCTGTGCATGAAAATTCCTTTCTTGCAACATCTAAGAGGCAGGATTTGGCATATGCAGATAAAACCAAACCTGTTATTTCATAATCTGTTATTCTCTGGCTGGAATTCTGCCTCATCCACAAGGCACAATATTCTCTATGGTCTTTTTTTTTTTTTTAAGAGTTTCATGAAAGTCCTGTCCAAAGGCTGGAGCTTATGCACTGTATGTGGCGGGGTGCTGATTAAGTGGACATTATTGTCCCTAGCAGAGCAAGTGACAGCATAGTCCTTGTGGATTCCATCTCTATCCAACATGAACAGCACAAGATTCTGAGTTATAGGCTGTTTATGCTTCGCAAAGTGCTTCAGTCATATGAGGAACATTTCTGCACTCATCTGTCCATTAGGCTGACTTGCAATGATTGCATCATCAGGAGCTCCAATCATCAGTCGCTTGTTCATCCTCTGGCGTGGGAAGATGAACATCAGTGGAATGAAATGACCAATGGGGTTCATGCAGAATATTACATTACATTTCGCCCCTTCTCACCCAACATTTTTCCTACTTGCCATTTTACTTTTACTGACAGGACTGATTCCGATGAACTGTTGATACACCTGACTCATCAGCATTATAAATCCTTGAAGGAGAGAAATTTTAATTGTTCATAAGAAATTTCAATTTCTCAAAGAAGAGAACAACTTGTGGCTTGTTAAAACCAACACATCTCATCAAACTGGTTGATTCTGGATTGCAAAGACTCTGTTCCAGATGTCTTTTTCAGGAAGCAATTATAGAAATCCTTTCCAGCACACTTTTTCTTTCTGTTAAATCTGTGTTGAATTCCCAGACATTCTGCCAAATCAAATGCAAGTATTAAAATCCCTTTTCTGGTTAAACCCATTAACCTATCTCCAAGATCCTTTATGTGTTTCACTAGTCGATCTTCATAGCTGCTGGGAAAAGTTTCAAATCTACCGATTTTTGGGCGTAAGTCACATTCATTTCCACTTCTAATTTTTTAAAGTTTATCATGAATAGAGCTCTTTGGAATAATATAATGCACTGCTGCTTTTCGTAGAGAAAGTTTTAACTCCAGAACCTGATATTTCATGACATCCTAGGACCATGAGTCTGTACACCTCCCTTTGAATGTTGGCATATTTGTGGTGTTTAATAACTGTAACAGACATAAATAGAACAAACTATTACTAAATGAAATATAACTTTTAACAGAGCCCACCATAAACATGTTAGAACTAGCGTACAGTTCTACCCTCATTCTGCTTGTTCACAGATATCTACTGTGTAGCTTTCAAATCTATCACGTTCATGATCTACATTAGGATTACTATGGCTATAAACATAGGATATATTACAGAAATATATCCAAGCTTATAAGAAGTTACCATAAATTACAGTTCTACTTACCAGGAGAGCTGTGCAGTGTCCTTTAGTATTTTCCTCGTAATGTAAGCTTTTCAACAAATGGAGATGTTACACTGGTGCGACCACACTATTCAGAGAATTAACTCAACTGGATTGGCATAGCATCTCTAGCGGAGAGAAAGTTAATAGCATAAGGAACTGCTGCCACCTGGTGGGATTTATGAGATTTATATTCTGTACAGGATTACCCTCTGTCCGGCACTACTCACCTTCCTCCCTACTTATCTACCAAAGCACTTATGGGGCTGTGTAGTACAAGCTTTGGCTTATGAACTCAACTGATTTCCTACAGTGGCTCTAAATGGTGACATTCTTGCTAGAATATGGCTTGCACATTTAGATTTGAAGAGGCTAAATGATTTGAATGACAAGCTTGAATGGTTAATATACCAAAACTAAGAGCTGAGAGTAACCCTAAATGATTTTCAAAGGATATTCCCCAAATGGATATAAGCTTTGGGACCCAGAAATAGAAAGGATAATTGTCTCCAGAGATGTGATATTTAATGAAAACAATTATGATTTTAAAAATAAAGCAAAAAATATCCAAATAGAGAAGAGAAAGAAAAGTGTACATCACATATGCTTTTGAAGATGAAGAGGAAAATAAATAAGAACAGAAAAGGGAAAAGGAGAAAACCAAATGAGCAAAAGCACAAACACTTGAAATGAAGAACAATTTGAAAAAGAAAATGGTGGTAATGTAGACAGTCAACAAAAAAACAAGATCAGGAAGAAGAAATTAAAAATCAAAATACTAATAGGATAATGAGAAGTTTACGAATTCAGAAATTAATATTGCATATTAAAATATGCTAGCTCTGTCAGAAGAAGCATTAACATATGAAGAAGCTATTGAAGATGAAGAGTGAAAAGCTGCTATTGAGAAAGAAATAAATGCATAGGAAAGATGAATACATAGACATACGTACATACATACATATTTATTCACAATAAGAAATCATACAGAGTTATAGGTTTCGTCCACAAGTATATATAAGGAAAACATATGTACAAGTTGTATTAAGAAAAAAAATATGCAGGTAGACAAGCTCTTGTCAATCCATGTATGTCATCGTTTAAGATAATCTTGAAGAGAACAGCAATTATACAATGGTTTCGAAGGTAGACATCCTCTTGGCTGAAGTGGCTCCCGCAGATGAAAACAGGACCCATGAAACAAATGAGTTCACAAGATATGTAAATATTTAAGTTTTGCTCGTACAGTATTCCACATATTCATCTAAAGAGTAAACAAGACTTCCAGATGAAAGGCAAGCTATTGATACAAAATTGATTTTTTGAATAAAGCATAATATTTATAACCGTAGTTTCAAGACCAGATATTGCATTTGCTACCTGCTATCTTAGTCAATTTCTTGACAGACCCAACAAGCACGTGTGAACTGAGGCAAAGAGAGTACTAAGGTATCTCAAAGGAACTTTGGATTTAGGGCTGTCGTACAACAAGGCAGAAAAGATAGATATACCTGGAATCACACAGTGATAATGATTGGAGGAGCAACATGATAGATAGAAGAAGCAGTAGTGTATCTGTCAGCTAATATTGTGAAAATGCAGTTGTATGGTTCTCAAGGAAGCAGAACTGTGTTCCACTATTGTCTGTAGAAGCAGAATATGTAGTTGCTGCAATTAGTGCATGTGAACTTGTGAACTTAAAAGGACTGGCATGTGATTGGTGAAAAAGTGAACAGTGATTTAGAAAAAACCTCTAAATTGAGATGGGGTGTTAGAATTGACAAGAATAAGGGAAAAGAAGTTCATCAATCTTGGTAATGTTTAGTTATTTGTTTGTGTTAAAAATGGTGTCTTAGTTGTTTGGCCAATTTACTGAAATAATAAAAGTGTTTAAGAATAAATTACTGTCAGAAAGGGTCACACCGTAATTAACTCTTCACAAACATGGAAAAGTGAAACAAATATTCAACAAGCTGAACAGATGGAGTGTCGCCAAATATAATCAGAGAGTACTATAATGGGGGAACTTTGTCTCAATCTGCTTTTGGTGAATTCCAATAGCATTTTATCTCTATACCTCCACCACTGTTGCTTTACCTGTCAAGGTGGATTCTTTACCATGCTAGCCTCTAGTTCCCGAGGTCGCGGATTCAAACCCAGCGGAGGGCGATCAGGTTTTTTCGGGCGTAAAAATCCTTAGCATGGCTTCCTTCGGAAGGGAAATAAAACAGGTGGACCCGTGTCGTAGATTTACGGCACGCAAAAGAACCTAAGCCTGATAAAGCTAACTCTGAGCAAAATTACCGGTATTTCATGCTCAATATAGAATGTGACGCTAAGGACCACAGCAGTTAAAGAGCGTCCATAAATAAAACTAAGTTTAATTTAAGGTGGATTCTTCCTCTTACTGACCGGAGGACACAAGGAAGGCTCTCATGCATTCTATTCCATTTTGTTTCATGTTCCACCTCTTGCCATTAATTTTTTTTTATCTTGTCTAAGTCTTTTCTTGTCATCATTAATGCGCCCCCTCTCGCCTTCATCTTGATTCTTCTCTTGCAGGTGGAATGCCCACACGTTGATCCATATGTGTTTGACCCTGTTTCTTATTTGTGTTTTTGTTTCAACTTCCGTTGTTGTGTGCGGTCTAGTGGACACCTGCCGGTGACTAGTAATAGTGTCATCCCCAACTTTTGGATCGTTATGTAAGACTTTGTTCGTATCCCTACGCCTTAACTGCAAACCGCTGACGATAATTGGTTCCCTCTGTCATTTGTACACCGGGAGTATGTTGGTATTGATAAGCCACTCGCCCAAGTTTGGTAACGTCTGAAGTGTTAGAGCCCGAGGTAGAAGATGGTTGCATTGGTGGGGGGTTTTGCCGGTCATGGAGACATCCTTCTCCAACACATCCAGCAAGCGCTGTAGAGTTTTTGAAAATTAAGTAGTACCCTTAACTATCATCTGGTTGTTACTTAGTAAATACTCATAAGGAAAACTGCCAATATTTCTTTAAAGTGAACCCATTTATTATTCTAAAGGGCGTAAGCGGAATCGCTGGAGTCATTAAATCCTGCACTCGTTATAGCAGTGGCACACTTTTGGTAGAAAATACCTTAGTTGCACAAACTAAACACCTTGCCGCAGGCCACCGAATACCTTCTCCGTGTGGAGAAGCATCATACACCGAATCTTCGAAGAGCCTCGTTACTATCCATCTTCTTGACTTGTTGGACAAAAACCTTCTCGGTTATCTTGTTGACCAAGTTATACCTCTGTACGTACACTATGTCCAAGCAGAACGTGACGGAATGTTAGTACAAACACGTACCCCGTTCCTCACATTTGAGGAGTCGATCTGCCCAAGAGGATGAAGCCGAGGAACGAATGTGTAGATGTGCGGCCTTATAACTACGTCCGTTGCGGTGCTGCAAATGCCAGCGTTTTGGACACTTACAGGTCTTTTGTAAGAAAACTGTTTCCTTTTGTGCCTAATAAGGTAAGCGGTGTCATAATGACGATTGTACCTTCGCATCTGTATACGTTAATTGCAACGGAAATCATTCAGCCTCGCTCCTGAACTTTCCGAGGTGGACCATACAAGAGTGAAGAAACTCCTTCACGGAAGCAGGGAAACAGCATTTTGCCTGTCAGCCGTCATTTCCGAGATCCGACATTTTTAGATCTGTTTCCGCTACGCCAATGCCGTGAAGGGATGTTTCCGCGCGTACCTACATGGACCATGACAACCACTTCCAAAGCTAGTATAACACATAAAGTTCCAGCCAAAACCTTTTAAAGCCACCCGTTGCGCCACTTCGTCTGAGCCAAACATCATTATAGTTGAAGCCTAGCCAAAGCAAGCTTTAAGACACAGTACTCCCTGGTAGATTTTTTGTAAGTTGCACCGTCACGCTGGAAAGGCAAACGGCTATCGCCCTCTCATCGGAGGTCTCAATCCCAGGATGCTCTTGCCTCAAGCCGCAGTCAATGGGGTGTTTCCCTGCCATTTACTACAGTAAAGCGATTCTCGGTGCTGGAATGGTTCCAACACCCGAAGATGGTTGCGTTACCTCCGTGGAGTCTGTGGATCAGAACCAGCTCCAAGACAAATCAATGAACCTTGCACAGAAGACAAAAGTCACTTCGAACAGGCCTAAGAAATAAAATGCTTATCCCTTTACCAGTGGCCAAACGAATGTAGAGTGTACATGTTGTACGTACGCATAGGGCGGAACTTAAAATCTTGTTGCGTTCCTTCTCTCCCATGACTGTTTGCTTGCAGCAAACTTAGCTTTGCACACAGGCTACCTTTGATATGCGTCACTTTATCCCGGTGCGCTGTGATGTTGAACCGGAGGAGTACTTCTGTACATAGTGTTGTACCGACACGGACACTACGGGAGGTCGTTAAGGTACGAAGTCGTAAACGGCAGGTCCGCGGTTCAAATCCTGCCAGGGCCGTCCTCCCTGACAGGATTTTTCCAGGTTTTCCCCAGTCCTCATAACTGGCAAATTTCGGCGAGATACCCTAAATTTGGGTCTGTAATCCTTCCTTCCCAAATTTCCTTTACCAGTTATCAATTCATGTGTAATCAGTCTCCATCGCCTGTGCTGTGGTATGCGGTAAAAACGGGTGTTAAACACTACCGCATCCCCTCCAAAACGTAGAGTTATCATGCTCCTGATTCGTTACGTTTATTACCAGCCTCTCGTGCTTACAACTGTCATGCATGTGGTTACTGTTACACTGTAATTACATGGAATTTCTTTTTTCCTTTGTATCATGCACATACTGTCTTCATTCCCCTTCACCATCGTGGGCATTGCACATTTGAAGTCTTGGGTCCCTAGTTCCTATTAGGACATTTTGATGCCCACATCCCCTTTGGAGGTTGCCTATGCTTTAAACATCGATGAACCCACCATTTTCGATTCTTCATGCACACTTTTACACTCGTTTTTATCTGTTTTGCTCTGCACAGCTTCACACTGATTTAAGTGGAATGTCGTCTCTGACACCTACTCAAGTGATCATTTTTCTTGCATCATCAGATAGCTATCTGACCATGTCCCACTGTCGAGTGTACACAGCTGGCAAATAATAGGGCTAACTAGAATCTTTGTTCCAGCTTAGTAATTTTTTAAGGTTTGACGAGTGCCAACTTCTGTCATCCTTTTTGTTGACTAATGTTCTATCTCCTTGTCGTCTTTCCACTCAGAATGTTTATTGGTCCCTTTGTGGACCAACAAATGCTGGGCAGCTGTTCATGCATGTAGAGCTGCTTTTTGGTTTTTCGACGCTGCCCTACACTTAAAAATCTGACTTCCTATAAACAAATACACACCAGGTTTGATGCATTATTCAGACTAGCAAGAAGGCATCATGGACCCGGTTTGGAGTTTAAATCGCATCACGCCTTCATCTGTGGTATGGGATACCCTTGATTGTGTGACTGACAAAGTGACAGTCTTCAGCACCCGGCCTTAATAAGACACAATCATTAATCAGGTTCATGTAACTGACACTGTGAGTAATGCCTTTGGCTGTTCCAAGCTCATCCAATTACCATCAGGCCTTTCTCTGTATTAAAACTGGGTTGACTCGTATGAGCTCTCTAAAATCTGTTAATCGTGGTGGTGCAATGAGTATTTCACCATGCAGGAGCTGGAGTAGGCACTATCTTTTAGGCACACAGCTCCTGGGAAAATGGAATTCATGTGTTAATGCTGCAACACCTCTCTTCTGACAAATTCCTTCTTTCTCATGTCTGTAACTGTGTATGGTGAACCCTTAAATTTCCTGCAGCTTTGCGTGAGGTCACAATCATCCTAATACTAAAACTTGGGAAGGGTCGTAATCTGTCTTCCAGTTACCAGTCAATCTCCCCCACCAGTTGCATTTATAAGGTGATGGAGTGCATGATCAATGAATAAGTGGTTGAAATGGTGGCTTGGGTCTCAGAAATTTCGTTTGAACATGGTTTTTGTCGCTACCATTCTTTGATCGATTTTATGCACATAATGGATGAATTTGTGAGAAAGAGTCTGATAGCTACTGTGTTTTTTTTACCTTGAGAGCTAATGGTACTTGCTGGAGTTTAGGTATTCTTCACAGTCTCCTTATGTGGGGCATTTGTGGTCATCTTCCCCTTTTAATTCAGGAGTTTTGGATATGAGTGGGCTGGGTGTTATACCGTGTTTATACTCAAGGGAACGGAGTCTCTTAGGGCTTGGTACTCGGGACATACATTTCGCTATTGCTATCAATCTTCTTATGGAGTGTGTTTCCACCTGGCATTTTGTCTCCATTGTTCCAGATAATTTTGCCATTTTTTGTAGTTTCCAGTGGACTTCAGTTGCTGGAAGGTATTCCCTTCATTTCTTACAGCTCAGCCAGATCATCTTTGTTTAGTAAACTAAATGAAATTTTTAGGAGTGATTTTTGACAGAAACCTTAGCAGGACTTCTCATATAGTCTACTTAAATGCAAAGTGTGATCGTTCAGTTAATCTAATGGCTTTTAAGTGACACATGCTGGAGAGTTATTCAGAGCAATCTTCTTAGACTGGCACATACTGATCCAATGGAAACATGATTGCAGGGGTATTGTATCTTCTTTGATGCCATCTTCCATTTTAACTCATGTAAATTCAACTAAACATCATGATACCAGGCTGAGTATTAGCGCCTTTCTCATAAGTCCAGTTATCAGTTTGTGTGCAGAAGCTTCTGAACCCTTAGTCTTGTCAGTGCAAGGTTATTCTTTGTAGCCACACATGCAGACTCTGTAGTCTGCTTGGATGCCTGTCTTTTAATTTGTGTCTTAATGATTCATTGGACCATCAGATGCAAGAAGCTCCTTGGCTTTTTTCCCTGCTGGTGTTTGTTTTTGTTTGTTCCTCGGCTCTTGGATGCCACTCTACTGGCGTTCACCAAAGGTAAAACTGGTTTTCTTCCATGGCTCTGCACTGAAACCCACTTTGTTCTGCAGTTGATGTCCACTCTAAAGTCGACAACCCCCAGTTGTTTTATTCGTTTAGCATTTTTAGAAGTTAAAATCAGTTTGAAAACTCATTTTCTTTACACTGATGGCTCAAAGAAGGATCATGGAGTAGGCTGTGATTTTGTGCTTGGCCAACAGAGCTTAAATTTCATCTTTTATAGCAGTGTTTGATTTTTACTGCTGAGCTTTATAGTATTCTCTAAGCTCATTTATATATTCAGTGGTAAGAGCTGAAGTATTGTATTATTTGCACCAATTCCTTGAGTGGACTCCAAAGCCTTCAGTTGTATAATTACCATCCTCTTGTACAGCACATCCAGGATTGCTTTCCTTGCTCTCTGGTGCTGGCCGCATGTCCCTTGTGTGGGTTCCTGGACACATCAGTCTGTCAGGGAATGAGGCTGCTGCTGATGCTGCTGTCAAGTTTGCAGTTGTATTTCCCATGTGTTTTAGCTGTTGTGTTCCTGATTTTAGCTCTTTTTTTATGTCATTCGTTCTATCGCAATGGCAGAATGAATATGCAGATATTTGAGGGAACGAACCTCAGGACGTAAAGCACCTCTCTATTGCTTGGAGTACCTCTTTGCATGCCGCTGCTACCACCACCACTATACTGTCCTATGAACAGCATAGTTGTTTTGAAGTTACTTTTAAAGCATGTGCCGCATGGTAATGTGGATGGCAGGAACTTATCAATGGTATCAACTATGCTCATAATATTTATGAAGATTTAGTGGTATAATGCTAGTATGAAGTTGCCCATTTTATAGACATAAGGTTTTATAATATAATGAACTTATACTGTGACTTATAGGTAACAGCATCCCATCGTAGAGTGCTTAAAGATTGTTAATTTAATTTTTAGAAATATTTTATTACAGGCTTTGTGGTTTCCAAAAGCAGTAGTTTGTATGTCTGGTCTTGCTGTTAAGCACACATTGTCACTTTTTAAACTGTACTTGGTTCAAACCAAAATTTCTTATTTCATTTATTTATTTATTGTCCATAGACTTCATACAAGTTTTGGACATTGTCATACATTCATCATCAAATTACATTAAGTACACATTAATTTACATACACACTATTTCCTTTGTGCTGTTTAACATTGAACAAGTCTTGGTCACTTTTATTTAATTGCTATACAGTTATGAGTTAGATATGTTTCAATCTCTTTCTTTTATATTTATATAACATAACATTTTTTACAAACCTTTATCCATTATAATTAACTTCTATTAACATAAATATGATAATTCATCCACCCTATATAAGCATTTTTGAGTTAGATATGCTTTAAGTTCATTTTTAAATCCCTTTCCTTTATGTAATTTAACCTCCATTGGTAATTTATTGAATAGTATCAATCCCTTGATTAATGTGTCCTTGCAGGTAGATTTAAGGTTAATGTATGTCCTGTGATAATTGTCCTTACCTCTAGTATGATAAGTGTAAAGTACACTGTTACTTAGCCCATTATTTACTGTTTCTGTTGCAATGGCTATTACCTTATATACATATAATCCCACCACTGTAACAATTTTGTTATCTATAAACACATTTCTACATGATTCTGTGTTTGCTAGCCCATATATACATCATAAGCATTTTTTTGCAGTACCAATACCCTATTCATATTAGCAATGCTGGTACTTCCCCACAATTCTATGCCATAGGAGTTATAGGGGGTATATGATTCCAAAATATAAGGTTTGTAACATCTTTTTATCTAAATACAATGATAATTGTCTTAATGCAGATATTTTACAACTTATCTTTTTACATACATAATCAGCATAAGCTTCCCAAGTTAGCTTACTCTCTATGTGTATGCTCAAGAAGTTATGGATATCAATTTTTTCAATTTTAGTGTTATTTAAAAATACAACAATATTCTCTTCTTTATTAACATGGCGATGTTCAAATAGGATTAGCTCACTTTTACAAGGATTTACTTTTAAGTTTATAGTATTAAGGTAGTTTGCTAGCTCTTTTACAGAATGGGAAATTGTTTTCTCTAATTGACTATGGGATTTATCGAGGCAAATCATTGGGGTATCGTCTGCAGAGGATATAATAGTATTTTTCATGATATTTGGAGGGCTATTTACATATAATAGGTATAGCAGTGGCCCCAGAACAGAACCTAGTGGTACTCCAACTGTTACTTCTGTTTGTTCTGATATGAACTTGTATTTTTTATGCCTATTTTATGGTAAATTTCTGTCAAACATTTTCTGTTACTTAGGTAAGGCTTAATTATGTTTAACATTTTACCTCTTATGCCATAAGATTCTAGTTTATATATAAGTGTTTGGTGTGAGACGCTGTTGAATGCCTTTGACAAGTCAATGAAAATTCCTGCAGCATTCATACCCTTATCAAGATTTTCCAAAATTCCATGTATAAAGTCTGTAACAGCCGTAATTATTGACAGACCTTTTCTAAACCCATGCTGATGGCAATTTAATACATCATTTTTGCTTAAGAAATCAACCATTGTAACTAATATAATTTTCTCAAAGACCTTCCTAAATACTGAAGTTAATGATATTGGCCTGTAATTATTGATATTATTTTTATCTCCCTTTTTGTGCACTGGTTTTATGATTCTAAGTTTTAGACAGTTTGGAAATATTTCTTCATTTATGGAGCAGTTTATTAAATGATACAGGATAGTAACAAGAGAATTTTTGCACTTTTTTAATATTTTGGTAGATAAACCATCCCACCCTGAAGATGTTTGATCTTTAAAGCTACTTATTATTTCTTTAATTTCCTCTACACTGGTGTTGCTCATGAAGATGGTATTTGCGATATTATTCTGCATCTGTATATTATTGTCTGGAGTATAACTATTCTTAGTGCCTACAGTTGCAAAGTGGTTATTAAACACGTTACAAATTTTCGTAGGATCCTCTATATATTCACCTTCATGAAGTAACCTAATGTTTTCACCAATGTTACTATGAGTGCCACATCTATCCTTGACTAAATTCCATTCTGCTTTGTTTATATTATTGGAATTATTTATTTTTTGTTTATAATACTGTGATTTTAGGTTAGTTAATGCCCTGTGTTACTCCTTTTTTAACTGTGTATATTTTTTTTGTGCTCTTCTATTTTTGTTAACCTGTGCAATTCATATGCACATTTTATTTTGTTACGTAATATATAGATTTCATTAGGTAATTTTAATTTCTACATGGGCTTCTTTTTGATATTCTTACTTTTAATGGGGCAGACAATATTGAAATAAGTAATTAATATTGTCATAAATGTTTCCGATTTTTCATTACTACTTTGTGCTGTGTACACCTTAGTCCAAATGTCCATTTCTAGTATGCTATTAAGCTTATTTACATTTTCATCTGACACATTTCTAAATTCATAAATTATATCTTTATTGATAACTACAGTAAAATCATATATGTCAATATACAGGGTGAATCACCTAAAACTTGCACCGCAAATATTTTGGAAATAGAAAGTGCAGTTTTCACAGCATTGATTGGTAGTCAGGGGCTCGTACATTTAGCCTATAAACAGATTTAAATAATACTGAGAAAGTGTATTTTTTGAGCAACATACAGTTTTTTAAATGGAACAATGCCTAGTTACATCAACAGAATAAAGGTAGGGTAAATTAGAATGTCGGTGGCGTTTGTTGCAAGATTCTAGTGCAAGTGGTTTACAAGAAATGTTATTTTCAAACTTTTATGCACCGACACTTGTACAACCTGTGGTAGCTCAAACTAAAGAAAAACAAAAGGGAATTACAATACTTCTGTGGATTCTTATAAGTAAAGAGAACATAGCCCTTCAAAGGTTGTGTTCAAAATGACCACTGGCAGCTTCAATATATGCTTCCAATCTGCTATGGAAAGACTGCTGCACACGTTCTAGCATTTCAGCGAAAATTTCAGAGCAGGAAGCAGTAATATGTCGTTTCATATCATCTGGTGTAGTTGGTAAATCCTTGTAGACAGCGTCTTTCAGCCTTCCCCACAGAAAAAATCTAAAGGGGCAAGATCCGGTGAATGGGCCAGCCAAGGTACAGGTCCTCTTCGTTCAATCCAACGATTTGGAAACTATCCATTAAGACAAGCTGTAATACTTTGTGCACTATGGGCTGGACAGCCATCATGTTGGTACCACAGGTTCCTCCTAGTCTGCAAAGGAACATCTTCTAGCATCTGTGGCAGATGGTCTGTCAGGAGGCTGCGATACTTGTGCGAATTCATTGTTCCTTCTATGAACAAAGGGCCTATGAGCTGATGGTTCACTATCCCACACCACAGGCTTAAACTCCATGGAGCTGACGTTCCACCTGACGAAGCGAACGGGATTGTCAACAGACCAATAGTGCATGTTTCTGTGGTTTACCTGGCCATGATTAGTAAATGTTGCCTCATCACTAAACAAGATACATGATGAATCTGGAGTATCATGTCTTAATGTCCATGTACAAAAGTTAACACGATTCTCAAAATCGTTTCCATGCAGGGATGGAACCTATGTCGATGAAGAATGCACAGTACACTTGCCTGACTTATGCCACTTCCACGTGCGATTGTGCGGGAACTAATTTGCAGATCTACTGCAATGGCAGCCAAAACATTAATTTCTGCCTCTTCTCCAGTCACTTGTTTGTTTCGGTTATGTTTTCTAGGTGTTACATGCCACTTTCACGTAATTGGTGGAAGAGGTTGATAAATAATTGCCGAGATGGTTGATGTCTATTGGGATACGTTTCCGCATACACTGTACAGGAACGAACTGCATTCTTCCTACACTCTCCATACACCATGAATGAGCGTGTCGGCTTTTTCTGCATTAGTAAACCCCATCTTCCACTCACGACTTACTGCTTGAGCTGTCAGAAACTAACTGACCAGAAAGTCGCAAAGCAATCAATGAACAGAAAACACAATGCAAACAAACATAATAACATCGTACCTAGCAACTAAGCAGATTAAATGGGACAAACAATTGTCGGGGTGGAAACTTTTCAAAATATGATTTCTCGTAAACCACTTGCACTAAAATCCTGCAACAAAGACCATTGACATTCTAATTTACCCTATCTTTATTCTGTTGATGTAACTAGGCATTGTTCCATTTAAAAAATTGTATGTTTGCTCAAAAAATACACTTTCTCAGTATTATTAAAATCTGTTTATAAGCTAAATGTACGAGCCCCTGACTACCAATCAATACTGTGAAAACTGCACATCAATAGCACTTTCCATTTCAGAAATATTTACGGTGCAAGTTTTAGGTGATTCACTCTGTATACAGCATGGTGGTCAGAAAGATGAAAGTTATGTATACCTATTGAGTAATAGCCTATTTTTATATTTGTGCATATATGGTCAATGATAGTTGCTGTTTGTGAGGTCACTCTTTTTGGCTCCTTTACCACATCATTTAAATTATATGTTAGGATATCAATTAACCTGGAATAATCCCTATTGGTGTTATCTACATTTATATTGATATTGCCTAAGATTGTCAGTTTAGTTTCTTTAGTCAGTAATTTGTTAAGAATACCATCTAGGTGCTCATAAAATTCAGAAGATACTGTTGGGTCATATGAAGTAGCAGGTTAGACTGCCAAGTTTGTACAATAACTGAAGTTGACAAGTATGCTGAAGTATTCTTCACCTTTCACCACTCTGTGCACTCACAACTTGATACTTAATACAGCCCAACAGTAACATCTTAAACACTGAAGAATGCAGGTTGAACAAACTTTAATTTCCTAATTCATGGACCATTTATTAATAGAAACATTAATGCTGTTTTAGGAAATTCAACATTCAGGAGAAAATTGAAAATGGGACAATCACTGAGAGTGATTTTAGAAAACAGAGACTTTATGCTGCTGCCCTACAGTTTGAGGAGGAAAATCAGTGGTTGAAAGCAGTGAAGAGTGATATGCAGCTAGAGCCCCAGGATGATAGGCTGCAGAGGTGAGTATATTGTAAAAACAAAGGAAAAATTTATTCTGGTTACATTCATGCAGAACTAACTAAAGGAAACACAAAACTTGATGACAGGTTGCAGGCAGAGCTGTTCAGTGTAAAACCCAAGCATATTCTGTCTTGTAGTGTTGTACATTTAAGACACTGTGAATTTACGCTGTAAAACCTTGATACAAATATAATTTGTTCCCATAAAATTTACTGCTGCTTCAGAAATGGAAATAATCAGTTCAAGAACAGTGTTTTGTTTTGAAACTTGCAGTCAAAAAACCAGCTTCCTGCATTTACTGCTTATCAAGATAATAAAGTACATTTGAACTCATCTTTTAGCTAAGGGTTCTGCTGTGAACTAAAGTTTTCAAGTTACCTGTCCAGCTCTCACTCTGCCTCTTTTGTTTATTGCATCCCCATGTGATACAAAATGGACACCATTCACCATGTTGGTATCTGTTGGTTACTTAAACCCAGTTAGATATTATCTAATCCATAATAGTATCTTCATAAATAATTGCAGATAAAGTCCCTTCATCTTTCATTTTGGTTAATAACTGCTTCAACTATATGCACCCCGCAGCGGCTGAGACTAATGAAATAAGCTCAGTCTCTGTGGTGAACAAAGGAACTGTCCTTTATTTTGTTGATGCCCAGGTACAAATCTCCATAAGCCCTAATGAATATGGAGTTACTCATTTGTTGTCTAGATTATTAGCAAAATCAGTATCTGTAAAACCTATTGATAGTTATAATTGCCCTTAACCCTCCAGTGGTCGCACCCATTATTGTAACATGAGTACCTGCATGGATGACAATAGTAATCCAGCATGCTTAACTCTGTTCAAGCATGTTTCGTTAAATATACAGCATTGTTGAATATTTCTATCAATACTACAATCTAGAATAAATAATAGTAATACAATAATAATTTTATTATATAATTGCTACTTTTTTTTAGCAAAATGTATTGCATTCTTTATGAAATAAGAGGGATCTGTTGGTAACCTGAAGCTATTCAATGTGTACTTTCACTGGTTAGAAGAATACAGTAGAGTAGTTTGTATTTTTAAATGACAAATCACTTGCAGAAAGAAAAAGGAATAGCCATATACACGCTATACTTGTAGAAAAACTATCCACACAACCACAGTCTACTTGTCGGACAAACACTCAGGCACACATCCCTTGTATGTACTAGACACACTCACTTATTTAGTTTGCTGCAGGTTCTTCTCTCATTTTGTTCTTCCTTCCACACACAGATAACATTGTCCATGAGCTCCTGGTATCTTCTTATCCACGATGTAACTCTGTGGGAGTTGCAGATCGAGAAGAATTTGTGCCCTCTTCCTTATTTTAGCAGGAACCATTTGAATTCTTGCTCGTCTTATGCCTCTCTTATGCCTGGTTATATTTGCACTACTGTTATCAGTATAAATTGTCATTGCCTTTTTATAGCACAGATATTGAGAAGATCAAAGAAAATTACCATGGGCCATTGACAAGTGTTCCTTACTACGTCATAGTGACTGCAAAGCTGATCTGCTATCCAGTTTTGGTTTTATTATAGCATGTGATTATCTCAGGCTTCTTCTTATCACCATTGATTGAATCTATTTTGTCATTATTGTGCATTGTTGAGATAAGCATAGTGCACTTATTTTTTCTCTGTTAGCATGATACTAATGTCCCAAATGGCTGATAGGCAATCAAGGATGTGTTTATACTTCTAGATTTTGCTGGCAAAAATTCTTTGGGAATTTCACACTTGTTCTTTTTTAGTGTTCCAAAATAGGTCATTTTGTTCTGCATTAATGCTTTTGCTAATGGTACACTAGAGAATAGGGGACTGCATTTCAGTGAAAAAGACCAACCGTGACTCAGTTAGCTTGTTATGGTTGACCATCGAAATGAATGTCAAGATGATTGAATACATATCAGGCTCAACTTCTTTACACCCTTGTTTCTCTATCCGAAACACTTCTCATGACCGAGAGCTCACAGTCAACTTGGATCCCACGGTTAACTGTGGTGTCTTGGCAAACTGTGGCTAGTCGCAGTCAAGTGGTGGTTTGGACTGTGTAGGTGAATCAAGTAACCATGATGACGGAAGAACAGTTATCTTTACTCACTCAGTAGCAAATGCATAGCATTAGCATTACTTTTGACAGTTTTTTGGGCTCCACAATTTATATAATTTGTTATTACTTTATCTACAGTCTACCTATGATAGAAGAAACATTATATTCCATCAAAAAATTTGATATAGAAGTTTTACTTAAAATGCATATTTTGAGGTCTCCTGAACCCAAAGAAGAATTCTAAGAAAGAGACCTGTGTGTGTGCGTGCATGCGTGCGTAACTCAAAAACGAAAAGTCTGATAAATATCAAATATCACATAATTCACATCCATGGAAGTGACACCAAGGTTGTCCTGAAATTTCCCCCTGCCCAAACTACTGTTTCCATTGAAGAACATTCATTATTTTTTATGTTCTCAAAATACAATGGTGATTTTATTAACATGCCGTATGTTTGAGATACTGACACGACAAATAAAATGTATATCTTGAATTTTCTGGAAATAGTGTATGAAAGTTAACTCTAAATGGATTGTATGCAACTTGGAAACCACAAGGGAGAGGCAAAAACTGATTAAAGAAAAAATGCAGATTTACAAAACAATACACAATTTGTTGGAAATATATTTCTATTTTTGCAACATCAACTGTTCCTTTTAAACATTTCAGCCTGCATGTATGCATTTTCCCAAGTGTAAGTAAATGTGACGAAGAACATTTAAAGTTTTGCGATACTCTTTTCTTACAGAAGCTTGATGACAAAAGCAACTTAAATCAGTTGAGTGCCTCTTCTTCATTTTGCATCTAGATAGTGGTAGTTGTAGTTTGTACGGGTAGTAGTTTTTGTAGTAGAGGCAGTATTAGTAATGGTAGCAGCAATATATTAGTAGTTTTTATTATCATTAATGCTCATGATTAGGAATATCATCTTTGTATAGTATGCAAAACACACAAACAGTTATATCCCTTGCTTCTGTGCTAACTTATGTAGAATGTGCACCATAAAATGTGTTTGGAGAAGTACATGTTATTTCAACATTGAAAATAATTAATGCTTCAATCCTATTTATGTCAGTGCTAGAACCAATCCGCTACTATGCTCAGTACCGATATATCTCCAGCCACAATTGAGCCTGCACCCATAAAATGTGGCTATACAAGTACTGACAAATGTTCTACATTTTGAGGAATGCAGACATTCTTTACTTTCAAAATGCTAATCAGACTGATTAGCAATGTAAGAAAGATTAGAAAAATATTTGTTGAAATGGTGAATTACTTTGCTATTCCTGCACACAATGCAAATGTTAAACACATTAAAGGCATGAAGGAAACAGGCAAATGATTAACTCAGTCAAAGGTATTGTTCTAGTAAAATACATCTTTAAATATTTAAGCTGTGTAGAATGTCATGATTATATATTACAACCTAGATATTTTATACAAAATATGTTCTTCACACAAGTATAATTCTTAATGTACTTTGGCAGCTGCTGTTACACTTTTTATTATATGAATGCCTAAGAAAATATAAAACCTATTTACACATGTTAAAATAGTAATTTAGGTTTGAAGTTTAATTTTTTCTTCATTTGAGATTTTAATGTCTTGTATTGTTATGTAAGATTTTAATGTCATGCATTGTTATGTAATATTCTACATATTATACCACTAGGTCCTACATTTCATTAAAAGAATCTGATAACCCTACATATTTGTTTCCCTTAGATTAAACTTGCAGATTTTGCAGATTGATATAACATGAGAAATTTTTTTTCTCTTTTCTTCTTTTTCTCCCACACAGATGGAAACAGTTAACTTGTTTTGATCTTCTATGTTATATACATTCTTTCCCCTTTCTTATCACATATTAACTTCTAACAGGATGCAGAGCATGTCAGAAAGGAGGAGGCGGCTCACTGAACTTGCTCAGTATCAGTAGAGGTTTTATAATCACAAGAAGCACTACCCAAAGTGATGTCAAGTTCATTATAGAACTTGCTGTGTTGACACTCAGATATTTAAACACATCACTTGTTTGTAGATGGACTTGCAGGAATGTTTTCAGAATGTGATTTCATTACATTTTCAGCTGAAGTTCAACTACAAAACTTGTGTCTCTTGTCTCCATTATAAGAAATGGAAGAAGACTCTGCTGCCCTCTGGTGTGTCTAGTTCCTACTCAGATCTATTTCTTCTATTTTCTGCTGAATTCGTAACACTGCCTTCTGAGGTGAAGATGAACTCCTCTGTCTCTTCTCCCGTCTCCCATGAGCTGATTGAATAATTGCATCATGACATCAGGTGGTAAAATTTCCAAGTTCACAATGTTGTTGAGGTTGTTATAAATAAATATTTTTTTCAATATATCCAGTTGTGATGGAATTTGAATGGCAGTAATTTTATTTCACGACCTATCTCATGGTTGAGTACGTCCAAAAATGATTAGCAACAGCAGATTTATCTATTTGTTTTAATTTAATACTCCATTGATGTTCACTCATACGAGTTTTCAAGTTTCAAGTTGAAAATATTTTGAGGTGCAAGTTGGATATTATGAATTCTAAAAATCTTCTCAAACTGTTTGAACACAGTTGGGTAGTAAGTACATTTTTTATAAACCATATCCTTTTTTGTATTTGAATTCTGTGAAGTACTGAAGATTTGTATGATATTTTTTAAGTAAACTGTGTATAGGTTGTTGTTCAAATCCATTATCATTGGCTGCTTTCTTAATATATTGCAATTCATTATTAAATTCTTTCTTTGTAAGAGGTACATTCAATAACCTGTGAATTGAACTGTGAAACACTGCATGTTATGAGATATAGGATTGCAATTGTTATTTTTTATGTAATTATCCACATGAGTAGATTTTCTATAAATTCCAAATTTTAAGGTATTATTATTCCTTGTTATTGTTAAATCTAAAAAGGGTAACATGTCATCTTTTTCTATTTCCATAGTAAAACTGATGGTATTGTTTTGTCCATTCAAGATGATCAGAGCAGTGTCAGTAGATTGCTGAGGAGTGTGAGGAATAACAGCAAACACATCATCCACATATCTGAACCAAATTTTGAAAATTTCTGGATAAGATGCAATGACCTCTTTTTCCAAAAAACTCATATAGAGATCCACTAAGAGCAGAGATAGAAGATTGCCCATAGCAAGACCATGTGTATGTTTATAAAAATTATTGATAAAGGTAAAATAACCTTGAGATATACAGCAAGACATAAATGCAATCAGATCTTTAATTTGACTTTCTTCCATGTTGATTGAAGTTAATCATTTATTTAATATTTTTGGAATTTTGTCTGTAGGATCATTAGTAAATAGTGATGAAATGTCAAACAAAACAAGTAAATCTTCATTATTGATGGTTAAGTTTTTTATTTATCAGTTCTTCAGAATTCTTTATACATCGAGTTTTAAATTTTTCAAAAGTTGAAAGTTTTTTGTCAACCATTTCGATAAAAGATAACTGAGTGCACCTATATTGTTGATAATATATGGTTAATCTTTTTTGTGAGTTTTTGGTAAGCAGTATATTCTAGATAACATTGGATTACTGCATTTCAGTTGTTGTTTAACATCTGATGGTATGGTTATCGACATTGATAAAGCTTGGTTGACAGACTTGATACATAAATTCAAAGATTCTTTTTTTAACAGTGATATAATCTTCTTTCTGTAAAAGTTCAGTTACTCTGCTGTTATAATCCTCTTTATTTAAAATGACTATCTGATTGCCTTTGCCTGCTTTTAAGTAAACTACTGGGCAAGCATTAAGTTTTTTAATAATCTTGCTCTTTGAATTATTAATGGTGTTAAAGTTCATACTTTTGAGAAGTCTAGCACATTGTGATTTTTAAACCATTACTTGATGTTTGGTTTAAACTATAGTTTGCTAATTCTATGTTAGCTACATAGTCATAAATGTCGGAAAAGAAATGCAGGTTTTTAAACCTTTACCTAATAATTGTAATTTTTCATCTAGAATCTGATCTGATAAATTCACCTCCCTGTCAGCTTTTTTACTGTTGGTATTTTTATTTAAATTTGTAAACTTGAAAACTGGAAGCTGTTGTGCTTTTAAGTAATTAAGTTTCCTTTTTAAAGTATCATTCCTTTTGTGCATAAACCCATTTAAATATGAATAACATTTTTCTTCAAAATTGTTCCCAAGCTTAGTTTTGACTGTTTTCATTAGAAATAGATGTAATTCATAAATTTTAATTCAATGGAGTTTAAAGTGCTGTAGTGTTTAAACTTTTCAGTTTCCACGACACATTTCATGGCCATTCACAATATGAAAAACACCTTTCACTCTCTGATGTGGTTATGGGAATCGTGCAAATGATGCATTGCTACAAGGTGGTTCAAATATGAACAGGACTGATTTGTTTTAGAAAATACTGTAATGAAAACTGACCAGTTTTACATACTATCCTTCTAAGTAGTCCCCATTGGTTTCTATATATTTGTTCCAGCATTTTGACAACTGTTTTATTGCCTTTTCCCAAAAGTGTTTTGGTTGAGTGCGCACCCATTCCTGAACAAATGCGATCACTGCATTGTTATCCTGAAACCGCACTGTCTCCAAGTCACATTTAAGTCTCCCAAATTAAAAAAAAAATCACTTGGGGCTATAACTGGACTGTAAGGTGGATGGGGAAGAAGGTCCCACTTTAGCTTCCTTATGGTTTCCATGGTTTTTCTGGCAGTGAGAGGCCTCGCATTATCTTGAAGGAAAGAAATCCGATTTCCTCATGTTTTCCTCTTGGACCGGAGCTCCTTCTTTACTTCTCCCAACAAAATGCTGAAATAATATTCTGTATTGATGGTCCTGCGTTATTGAAGGAAATTAAGAAGGATAACTATCTTGTAATCCCAAAAGAATGTTGCCTTTACTATTCCAGCCGAGATTGTCCTCCTTGGTTTTTTGGGTTTTGGAGAACCGCTATGGCACCACTCTTTCATTCACTGTTGTGGCTCAGGAATGAAATAGTGAACCCAAGTTTCATCTGTGGTGACTATGGACTGAAGAAGTTGTTCACTTTCTGCTTCATACCATCCCAATAGTAGACTGGACATGTGCATGCGTACCATTTTGTTTACACTACCAACAATTATATTCAATATTGAAGCAAGTTCTTTCACATTAATACACCCATTTTCCCGTATAAGCACCTTAGACGGTCACAATTGGATGGGGTGATTGATGTTCGTGGTTGACAATTATGCGACGTGTTCTCCACTTTCTGTCTTCCCTCTCTGAAGGCTTTACACCATTCAAACACTGGAGTTCTCGAAAGATATGCTTCTCCAAACTGTTTTTAGAGCCTCTGAAGAATTTCCGATGGTTGGACCCTTTCTGCAGTAAGAAATTTAATAGCAATGCGTTGTTCCATGCTAATCGACATTTTCTGTTCACTCATCTCTCTTGTAGAGCTTAGACAAGACTGAACATGCTCACAACTTCCCAAGTGGAAGGGGAGGGAAGCAACTTCCCCTTCCAAAGTCAGTAACGTGCTGGGTAGGATTTCACGCTTGTAAAAAAATCAGTTCCATTCATATTTGAACCACCTTGTATTTACATTGTTCATTATGATTTCTTAACTAATTAATATAACTTTAAACACACATTTACAGATTTTTAACAGCCTTCAACAAGAGCATACCTCTTGCACTGAATTCACTGAATAAGCTAGGTATTTTATACATGTGCTTTCGAACCCTGTATGGAACCAACGTGCACATGTGTGAATCACAGCATTGTGTGTGGGCGCGTGCACTGTGATTATGTAACACGCAAACAAAAGTGACCAACCTAGATTGTAGTATAAGGGGGACTATTTATTTTCTGCTCTGTATAATTTTAACTACAATGCTTACTTTAAATTGCAGTATAACTTAGGAATTTAATTACATTTTAAATTCATTTATATAACAGTATTAAATTTTAGACAGGACTGAGATGCTTCTTTTTTATGTGGTGGTGGCGGTAGTGAAATTGAATGTCTCCACATGGAAAAGACTGAATGGAGAAAATCCAATAACAAAGCACGCGAACTCCACCAAGTTGCTATTACTTCTCTGCACTCCACCTGTAATTGAAGCATTCCCCTTTGCACATCTCACCTCTAGCAGTATCCACAAATGTAAGGATTCCCAAATGGACTTGTTGTAGTCCAAAATAGACTCTGTAATGAAAACATTTGCACTACTTGCTGTATAAACATTGCAAAAACATTTCAAACAAAACAATATCTATAAACTAAATTGGGGAGTACAGAAATTAATACTGCAATGACATCTGATGTTATCCTTCCTTTCCTGTTTTTATTTTTTATTTACGGGGCATTTATTTATGAGGAGGGTGCTGCCATCGAGTCCTGCATCACCAGCCACTACTGACCACAAGCTTTGCCATTCCATAACTTCTTTCATTTGAGAAGCTGCAATGGATAGAGGTAGCAATTTATGGATCCAACAATCAGAAAGAAAACCTAAAAGAACCAGAGATCCCAATGAATGTGAAAAACACAAGCAAAAGATAGCCAGGTAAGAGTTATAGTAGGTGTAATGCTTAATAATTTACAGTTATTCAACAAAATAACAGTAATGATTGTTTAAAAGAATTCACAAATTACAATTAATGCAGCACCTATTCAATAGGTGCTGCATTTTGATAATATGCTTTTCATGGCATTAACTAAATATAAATATTGTTTCTGTTATAGGTATTCTAAAGGATCTCTACCTCATCCAACTTGTCATAATTCAGCCATGTACAAGTGTTCAAAACCTTCAAGAAGAGACGTTAAGACATTTCTATGCCATGTTTTATAAACAGCCAGACAAGATATAGCAGTTAATTTTATTCTGAAGTACAGTTCAGAAATCAAAACATCTTAGGTCAAAGATACCAGAGTGCTCAAAGAAAGGTATTTCTATAAAGTACTAAGCAACGCTGGCTCTGAAACAAAGTCAAAAGTTCCTGTATGTCATAAGACATTGTTAAATATATAATGCTTTCCCCAGTAATCTCAAGGGAAAAATTAGCAATTTCGAAGTTTTTAAAGCCTCTCTAAAAGAGTACCTCTGTGATAAATCTTTTTACTCTCTAGAAGAATATTTAAACCACAATTTAGTCTGTTGACAATCAAGTTCTAGTATACTACATATCCCTATAATTTAAGTCACTGTATTAAACCAAATAAGAAATACATTTAATATATATATTTGATATTTTTATCTTAATACTGAATTTTGACCATCTTTTCATATAAGTAAAGATATAATTTTTGAGCAGTGACACAGGCTGTAAAATATATATGTATATTATATGCAAAATTGTTTTATTGTACATATTTAATATTTTGTAAATGTATATCTTAAAATTCTGACACTCTTTGCATATAAGCAAAGGTTTAAGCATTGAAGGGAAGAAATTTTCATTCAGTAGATGTGACAATTTTTTAATGTAATAGAAATTTGGTGCTTGCTGTTTACATTTTAGCTTCATAACTTAAAATGTTGTAAATTTATGTGCGCAAAAAGAATAAGTTTATTGTACATAATTGACAATTTTGTAAAATCCTGACACTCCTTGCATGCAAGTAAGAATGTAATACCTTGTGCAATGACACAGGTTGTAAAAGCCAAGTTATATTAAGTTCAATACAATAGAAATATAAAAGCTTTTGACATGTTCTATGTTCAAAGCTTTTTGGCCATCAAAGAACCTACAGAATGCATTCTAATCTAATCTAAACATTTTAAGCACTTCTAAGAAGTGAGAACAAAATATATGTAAGAAACGTTACATCAAAGGTAAACCAATAATAAAACACAAAGGTGGCAATACCAGATATCACTTTGGCTGTGCCAAAGAATTTATTACAAAATTTCTTGGTACTGTTCTAGTAAATGAGAGCCACTGTTGCAGGGGTAAAAATGTATTCAGGTTTTGTATAATCAGCAGTCTGAAGATGTCAGTAAGGAGTGAACAAATGTGTGTTTTGGCCTTTTGTTGATAAAAATTGAAATATTAGTTTTAAAGCACCAGCAGTAGATGTGTGCTCTCACTGCTTTGAGTTGAAAGAGAAGTTTAAACAGTGTAAGATTCCAAGCGTTAAGAGTGTTCTTAAAGTAGAAAACTGAATGCACGTTCTCAGAACTAAGGGTTTCTATACTTCCTTCAGAGAAAACTGATGACACTCTTATTTACATTTGATTGCCAAAGAAGTAACATTTTTGCTAAAGGTTGCAGACCAGGCTACTTATTATAGCTGACAACCGTCGTTTATAATTTCTGCATTCGTAAAGGCACATCTTTCCCAAAATAATGTGTTTCTTTACTAGTGGAAAGAGAACAAAAGACCAAAAGGAGCAAATGAAATAAGCAGTGCTTTATATCACAGACTGTGTAACTTGAAATCAAACCCAGTATAAACAAAATCAGATTAATGGCCGAATAATGTGGTGGCCAAAACAAGAACTATGTTCTTATAGCATTGGTGTAAATGGTTTGCCGCCAATGCTCCTGTTCATGTTTATACAGTTGAATTAATCTTTCCAGTTACTATAAACACTTAATGCCACCAGAACAAGTGGTTGCCTGCATAGAAAAGCTATTAGGAAGGTAGATACTATAATAGACCTAAATGATTATGAAAAAATATTCTCTGACCTTGGAACTTGGCGGAACTTGTTTCAGATTTAGTTCCAGTTTATGACTGGAAGGGTCAACAAAATGAAGTCTTAAAGGTACCAGGCTCTTGGCACTTCAAGCTCCTACCATTAAAATGTATTGTCATGAAAAGAAATAGGCATGGTAACATTCTTGTGAAATATACTACAGAACCAATTATGATGTACTGAAAGGAATTTTTAAGAAAGGAAAACTGGCCACAAGCATTACTCCAGAAACACTGCCAACTGGAATAAAAATTGTCATGAGAGAAAAGTTGAAGGATGTTACAGACCTTAAAGGGGAATGAAACACAAAAATCACGTTTCTTCCTAAATGAAGGATATGACCTGTAAAATGCAGTGGTAGGATTGTTATCTTATTCCGCCACACTGTTACCACAGAGTAAGGGAAATAATAACCATCTTATATGTCATCAGAGCCATCCATTGTAGCGGGAACTACGATACCATTCTAAATGTCAATGTGATATGAAATAAGGTAACTTAATATTGTAACACATATGTAAAATGTAAAGGAAGGCTAGCTAGCCGTGAGAAGGGAAAGAGTGCATGTAAAAGGAGGACAGAGAAGGTGACAGAACAGGCAACCCTGCTGCAGTGGTCACAGGCATTTGCAAGAGACGAGTGAGAGAGATAGCGATAGGATAGAAAGAGAGGGAGAGAGATCTTAACGCTTTGGGAAATTCCGAAATTGTCAGGACTTCAAATATGAGGGCAAACATTTTCATACCAAGCGCAGGGGAGATCCAATAAGAGTAAAGCTTTTAAAATAGCTAGGCAAATGTAGTAGCATCCCCTTGTGATGGTATAAAAGGGAGCACGTGTAAAGCTTTGGCATCTTATCGCTTTGCTGATTTTGGAGAGGAGGTAAAATTCACTCCATGTTTGTGGCAATGCGTGTGAAACCAGCAATAGGAAACAGATTTAGCTTGGAGAGGAAAATCTCTGCAGATAGGCCCCTTAGAATTGTGTATTAAACAAAGCACACGACTAGTGGCATTGTAAAGTACTATTATTATTGTTACTACTAATAAAATTAAAGTTAAATCATCAAGTAGTTTCATTTTGTCTACTGTTACCACACCCTTGGGGAAGAGTTTAGCAATAGGGCAACACATAAGTGTGCTAGGCTTGCAATTTCAGCTTAGACCAACCACCCACAACTCCATCACAGAAGGAAGGAAGACAATGCCACGGGAGAGGTCTGTTGCACCGTGTGTAAGAAGCAGTAGGGAGATCACATCAGTAATTGCTACATGTGCAGTAATACGTTTTCAAAAATTGTTTTTGTTGGTATGTAAGATTAAGAGTGGCGTACTTTGTGGTGATATTTTGGTAATGGTATTACTGAGTCAGTATAATGCAAACAATGTAATATTGTGAAAAATAAAATGCCCCAATGTTGTGCATATGGCTGTAATGTGAGAAGAGAAGCACACAAGGGAACCCATTTTCATGTGTTTCCAAACAGAGACAAATCCTACAAAAGATATAAGAGATTGATAGTTTTTTGCAAAAGAAAAGATGTTTTGCCTGGTCCATGTGCTCGTTTATGTTCCTTCCATTTTAAGGACACAGATTATGAACAGACACAGTTATTAAAAAAGCAGCTTATGCCAGATGAAAATATGAGAGGGCCTTTATTAAAACCTGGGACTATTCCTACTATAAGGAAAAATGACAGTTTCCAGATATCAAGTTCTAGTAACACAATTGATCCTTCACCATCTTCATCCAAGAGCAAACGACAAAGAACAGAATGATATGTGGCTAGAAATCGTAAAAGTGTAGTTTCTGAGCTATGTGATAGTGTTACTTGCAATAAGACTGACAACGAAGGTGATGGTGATAAAAGTAGTGAAAGATAATTCAGAATAGAGGGTGATGAAAAAAACAAGAATTCAGAAGTACAAATGTGAACTAGATACTGAAATCATAAGAAAATATATATTTCTGGAACCTGAAAATATCTATGAAACAAGCAATGATAAGGAAAATCAGGATAAGCTGAATGAAAGTTTCTACGAACCTGATACTTCAGATTCTCATACAAGTGATAATGAGGAGGAGGAGGAGGAGGAGGAGCAGGAGGAGGAGGAGGAGGAGGAGGATACTTTCACCATGCATTGAAATGAAGCTACAGCAGAATATTTAATTGTTGCTTGGGCATCTCAACTTTTATTTTCAAGGTATGTTTTATGTAGAAATGAAACCAAAACAGTTTCTTATTACATTAAAAGGACATTGCTATGTGTTAAAATAGTGTGTTATTGCAGTAATGCATTCACTTGGAACTTACAAAGTTTATCAGGAAAGAAACTGGAAGGAAATGCTTTAATAGCAAGTTAAGTCCTTCTGCAAATCACTGGGTTTGGCAATGTTTTCAAGGCGTACATTCGATAAAACCATTCGAAACATGGCAGCACCAGTTGCAAGCATTGTGGGTTCAAGAAAGAAAAAATAACTTGAATTCATTAAAAGGTTGTGGTATACCTATATGCTTGGCAGAGGATGGGCAGAATGACTCCCCAGAATTTTCAGCAAAAATATTTAGTCTATTCTGTCATGGATTTAAATTCCTGCAAAATTATTGATTTTGAACTTGTTCAAAGAGGTATGGTGAAAGGTGATATGGAAAAGGCTGCTTGTGACAACATAATGACTAGGTGTGCAAAACAGGAAGTGTGTAGAGTTGAAGTTTTTCTCTCCGACAGACACATAGGTAAGATACCTGCTAAAAACTCAGTATCCAGAAGTTGAACATGAATTTGAGGTATGGCATTTGTATAAAAGTCTAATGAAAAAATTAAAATGATAGAAAAAAATTATCCAGAGCTGATAGTATGGAAAGCCAGTATAAATAACCAATTATGGTGCGTTGCGCAAAACTACAATGAGTACGGTACCATATTAATTGGAAAATTCACATCAATTCTTCATCACATAAAAAATGAACATAAATGGCTAGAAAATGGTGAATGGAAATCTTGTAAACATGATGAATTGTTGGAAGAAGTCCAAAGAAATAAATTATGGATTAAAGGCAAATCAAACGCCTATCATGCTCTGAAGAAAATTATTTTGGATAGCACCTTAAAAGATTTGGCTCATATTCAACATTATATACATACTGGCAGTTTAAAAAGTTATTAAAGTCTTCATCTCAGATATGCTCCATAAAGAATACATTTTTCATATAATGGCCTTCAACTTAGATCCATGATAGTAGCGCTAGATCACAATTTCAATGTAAATAAACAAAGATTGGTGTCAAAACTCAGTACCCCAGAGTATCTGGGTCTTGGAGCATGAAAAATAAATATGAGGAATCTAATGAAGAATGGAAACTGCTGATAATGCATAACATAAAAATAATAATTTGTGAAAGTTAGGATGCTTTGTGATACAAAATCACTATTCACCAAGTTTGTGTTTTCATAGTCTGAGCAACACACACTTTCCTCCTCATTATTCATAAATGTGCACTCCTTACACTTACACCAATGGATGGAACCAGCACGGTTTTCGGTGTTCACACTAACTGTCTCAGAATCACTGTCAGAATGTTGTAAATCTTCAATATCACTCTTTTTTGGTTCAACTGATAAGGTCGGCTACCATCTTCACTCATTTTCAAAGCAGATTGTTGGACTACATGGATTATGAAAAGTGATTGGTTGTCTTCAGCTCTGATCGTTGTTTTTCAGAGAAGTTAGGAACTTCTAGTGAAATTAACATGTTAACTTGTTAGTAATTTAAAACACTTAGGCTGTGTATGTCTTGTCTGGGTGCAGTGTGGCTCTCATGTCACAGATCAACTCAACAACAGGTCGTAACCTGATAACCATTCACCTTGGAATGGTCAAACTGCATGCATTGTTATTTATTTATGATGACAAATAAACTAATGTGATGAATTAAATATTCATTTTTGTGTTTCCTTCCCCTTTAAGAAACATTATGTGCAGGACTGGATAGGTGAAAAAGGACTGTCATTCTATACAAGTTTAATGAAATATCAAGAGTTGTTGAGGTCTGGAGAACATAATGTAGAAGCATGAAGTGATATTGATGGTTTATGCGAAGTTGTTCAAGAAGAAAGCACTTACTGCTTTTCAACTCAAGAGTCTCAGGTTTGATTCCTGACTGGAGTGGGTAATTTTCCTTTAACCAGAATAAATCTGTATCCTCCACAGAATCTGGAGCTACAAGTATGTTTAAGTATAAAAAGCAATAAAACCCAACATTAAGAAACCTACAGTGGAGCATGTAAGAACACCAACTTCATCATTTGTTTCTCAAGTCAAACCTGCTGATAGGCCATAGAAGCTAAGGAGGCTATACAAATTAAACAGATAAAAGATTTTCTCACACATTTTTAATAAGATATTGTCCAATAACAACCTTTCAGTCTTATTGATATTGCATTGATAAAGTACTAAATGTTTCTGCATGTATTTTATTTCCTTGATAAGGGCTTAATATAAATAGATGAAACTAATAACATAATAGGTATATTCTGTTTATTTCAGTTTTATATATATGTTGCTAGAGTGTAATATGGGTAGAATATGGCAAGATAACAGCTTGGGCTGATGTATAGCCATATTCTAAGGAAGATTGCTAGCACAAATAAATAAATAAATAAATAAATATATGTTGCTACATTTATAAACTTATCCATGGCTGACTCATGCAAAATTTCCCTGTTATATAAAAGTGTTCCAAAAGGAACTTTTAGAGCCCTTAAAATTATTGGTATTAAACTATAATATATCATATTTTAAAAGGAGTTAACTTTTAAAAAAAAATGTTGAGTTGCATGTATTTTAATTGTACAGAATTTTGTTAACTGTTTTTTTAAAATATCCAAAAAAAACCTGTCAAGTGGAGAAGACTCCTTTTTGGGATATTACATTCAAAAAGTCATGCTTTACATCTAATTGGGGTACAAACAGTTGCTGACAATTTACCACACTTAAAAGAGTTCTTAAAATAGAAAACTTCACTTCTGCTGCATAGGTTACTATATAACCAATACAAATCTTATGAGCAACCTTTCACAATCAATCTGACTTTACACACACAAATTTCCTCATTGTTGCTGTGTTTCAGTTGAAACACCTATTTGTTTTTATTGCTCTTTTACCCACTGATACTTAACTCAATCCTAAGCCTTGTTATTCTGTAAAACTCCATTTCCTCTTTAACAGCTTTTTACCATTCTGATTTGTCTGTTAGTGGTACCGTGCTAGCCTCTAGTTCCCAAGGTCGCGGGTTCAAACCCGGCGGAGGGTGATAGATTTTTTTGGGTGTAAAAATCCTTAGCACGGCTTCCTTCGGAAGGGAAGTAAAGCTGGTGGTCCCGTGTCGTAGATTTATGACACGTAAAAGAACCTCAAAAGAGGCCTCTGAGCAAAATTACCGGTCTTTCATGCCCAATATAGAATGGGTCGCTAAGAACCATAGTAGTTAAAGAGTGTCCATAAATAAGATTCAATTTCAATTTTGATTTGTCTGACCTGTCCTTCAACCTCTTACATGTCTAAGGCACATTTTCATTGCATTTAAGACTAATTTTGATTTCTCCTCCATTTAATCAACAATCTTGCCATTGCAGGAAATGTGTTGTAATAGAAAAGACCTTACTCTTTGCTTATCTTCCTCTAATATAGGGGATGCAGCATAACTCAGGTTACTAAAAGACAAAGATGGCTGATGCTGCATGTCAGGGCAGCCAACATTTTAACTTGAGTCACTAGATATATAACCAGAGAAATCACCACTCAACCTATTTACAAAAGAGGCATAATTTTCGTCTTCTGCTAGTATTATGACCATTGTCATATCATATATTTCATGTCATTATTATGTTATAATTTAAAATATACAACTGCAGTGGGTTCTTTGGTATATCTGTCTAATTAAATTTAATCTAATGTTGTGAGTTGCAGCATTTCAGAATATTCTGATTAAAGTATTGGAAGATGTAAACGAACAGCAAATACTTTGGAAATGGCTAATGTGATAAAAAGTTTGTGTTTGACATAACCTATACTGCATAATCTATACTGCAGTTTTCCTGCAGTAAGCTTTTGTCTATCCTTTATGGTTTCCCATCTACGGAATGCAGAGAGTTTTAAATATAGCCTAATGAAGTCATCATGTAGAATAAGTAGAGAACTCTGACTGCTGCAAACAATTGTGTGTGCCTTTTTTTTTTTATAAACCATGGCTTTACATGCATTTTTAAACTTTATGGGCTGCATACATGTCAATATGTGCCAGATAAATGACCTTAGCTCTGTAGTCTCCTTCCTGCATCATCTGTTGGAATAACCTACTGAAAAGTGGCAAAGGCTGCATAGTCAGTTATGTGTGTCATATATTTTATTGCCATTTACTTCATAGGAATGGTGAAACTTTGGATCATGGAACTGAAATACACAGTTCCATATTTACTTAAGGGAAACCATAAAAGAATAATCCCAAGCAGATTGAATGGTGTATGGGATTTGAACCTGAGACCTCCTGAATGTGAGTTATAGGCACTACCCATCTATCATGCACAGAAAATACATTTGCTTTGCTCTAGTCAGATCTTTGAATTTATATATCTCCAATAAGTATACAAATAAATACAGACAATGCACACAAATTCTAATGCAACTAAATCTTGGATCTCCCATACATTAACCCTCTATAGAACCACTTTAATGTAACCACTATCTTGTTCCCTTCAGGCTCATTATTCATTTATCCCTTAATCTTCCTAAAAATGCCCCAATCATATCAATTTCCTCCACCCTTTTATTTGGCAGAATTTGGATTATTGCTATATCGGGTTGAGACAGTATTTACACCTCTCATACTATTTAATCATATTTGTATATTTATTGCCACATTTATGTCATTATAATGTTAGATAATAGGGTTCATTCACTTATGTAATGTAAGGAAATATGTCTGTACCTATATTTTATTTTTTAAGTAACTTTAGACTTCCACACCAGCAGAAATGTAACAAGCATTGGGAAAAAAAAAAGAAGTAAAGGTTATTGCACCCTGTGTTACATGTTTTTAGAAAACTTTGTTAGTTGGTGTGGAAATAAGACACAAGTAGCAGATGCTAGGGAAGGCCCAAAATGTTCCACAAAACAGGGATATTTTCACTGTATTCTACCATGTGACCCCGAGTTGGCCAATCAGATTAACAGAAATTTGCTAGTGTTTAAGCGTAAAGTAAGTTCATGCCAGGTCAAGGACCAATAGAATTAATTTGTAAGCTTCACATTTGCACTTCTCAGAATTGTATACGTATATATGAAATGCTTATGAAAAATTCACATAGTTTGGACTTCAAATGTATGAGAAACCTGTGCTCCTCACAACAAGATTTTCATGCCATAATTGCTTTAAGAGTGGATCACAGTTTTGAACATAATCGCGCAAGTAATATGTGTTAATTGTGGCAAGAAATTTGCAGAGATTGGAATAAACATGTAGAAATATTTTTATACGTTAGAAAAGTGATTAAAGCAATGCGCTGGTGGAAGTCAAAGTGTAGCAAGGTACTTTGTTTAACAAATAACATAAAAAGTTTATTATTGGTTTCTTGTTACAATGCAGAACAATAAGAAGAAAAATCTGTGCTGAATTTTATATGCGGTGTCATCTACATTATTTGTAGTCAGTTGAGCCTTTTTTGTATCATACCCTGGAGATCAGCATAAACATTTTTCTACCACAAAAACAAGTAGGTATTCAAACCCAGACACAACAGGATCCACAGTGAGTAGTCGAGGTGATGAACAACACATTACCAGGAACTGACTGACGGACTGCATTCTGCAGGTAAATAAGCACAGGTGAAATAACGATGCATAATAAGATGGCTCCCAACTGCTGAGAATGAAAGAGTAAAGGCTCGTGGAGAATGTAATGCTAAAAATTAATGATTGAGAATGTACCAGGAAGCCAAGGATGCTGGAGACATCATTGCTGATGACGAGATAAGAAGAGGACAATGTTGATGACCCTAAGAGTAGAAGAGGAATCAAGAGTGATGAACTATAGTGATAGCACTAGTGAATTAAGTGTCTCAGGAAGGAGGGGCATGAGACAACTTTCGATTCTAGAGGAGGAACACTCGTCATCGCCTAAGGTACTGCAGGAACGACGAAAAGACAGTTAACTAACAGGCCAGAGTGCAGCAATTTCATTGTAAATTAATTTTGTATGTAGCATTATTGTTATACTTATGTTGCTTAGAAATCGAAAGTAATTAGCAGAAAAATGTCAGGTCAAAATAGCAGGGTAGAGAATAATCAGGGTGACGAGGAAATAGATGTAGGACACAGTATTGTTGAATGTGGCACAGAGTTTCCCTATGGAAATTCAACTTAGTCACAGTTCAACTGAGTCAGGTTTGGAAAAGGAGAAGATACACTTGGGGAGTTTATTGACCCACTTTCTAATATAAACATTGTCCCAAACTCAGCAGGTGCAAAACCCTATGATGGCTTTGCAAGAAAAAACATATAGGGCAGCTGTACCACCAACTACTTTAGAACAACTCCTCTCAGCTATTATGAAAGTAGATGAAAAGTTAGATCAGCAGAAAAATGAAATTGGTCAAAGATTTGAGATCCAAAATAAAGAAATTAGTAAGGGAATAAGCAAAGAACTTAGCAACTTTAAGGAGGAACTACAAGGACAAATGGCGAGCTTGCACAGCAAATACAAAGGAGAGATGAGTCAGGTTAGAAAAAAAAAATTGCTAACAGGGAAACTGAAATTCTCCAGTAGGTAGAAAACAAAATAACCAGTAAAGGTCTGCTATCTCTAAGCAGAATTTTGAAGTAAAAGAAATGATAAGACAACTAGAGATGAGATTCAACTAGGACATGTTAGCTAAGTGGCAATATTTCTCTGTTTGACAAAAAGTTTGCAGAAGCACAGAAACAAAATAAAGAAAATGAGAAAATGTGGGATGACAAGTTGCATTTCATTTGCAAGGAAATGCTGGAAAAACTAAGGAACGCGAATGAAGAAGTTTCGAAAAAGGTAGAAAATAAAAGTGTCAAACTTTCTGATGAAATATGCAAGCAGGATGCAAGTTCTCACTCCACCAGAAAAGTATTGACATTATGATGTAAAAGGTTTCTAGCATTAATGTAAATAGTGGTGCTTCTAATGGTAATTCACCAAGTACAGTGCAAGGTGAAAACAATGGTATAAGGGAAATGTCAAATCACTTCTCAAGTAATATGAGTCAAGCAGCAGGTACTTCAATGCCTAATGCTTATACTTGCAATATAAATACAAGTATGCAGGGACAGCCAGGTGAATTTAACATGTACATGCATGCATCATAATGCAATTCTGAATGACCTCCCACTACCGACTTTTTCTGATGATAATGACTCTCCTATAAACTTTATCAAACAGCTTCAGGAATATATCCGGCTGAAAAATGTGACAGAACCTCCAAAGATGGCCATTAGTAGGAGGT
This sequence comes from Deroplatys truncata, assembly GCA_030765065.1. Classification (NCBI taxonomy): domain Eukaryota; kingdom Metazoa; phylum Arthropoda; class Insecta; order Mantodea; family Mantidae; genus Deroplatys; species Deroplatys truncata. The sequence continues at coordinate 529,352,729 of CM060990.1, read as the reverse complement.
GCCTAGACAATAGAACCTTAAACTGGGTACGATAGCAATGGGTCCAGAAAATAATTTTGAATATTTTCAGCACCTATCTTAAATCGTTTGTGTAACTCAAGTGGACAACAAGGGATCAGAGCAAATTGTGCTATGGTCAATACTCACCATGTGAGAACATCAGTATTACCAATTATTTACTGCACAACTTGCCATGTATAAAGCATTTGAGACCACAAATCATGGAGGCAGATTTTATCAATATTATGACAAACCACTTCCCACTTTGTATGCAAAATGATCTACTTACTGCTAAACCCCAGACAATTATGGAGATGTAGACCTAATTGCAGTTTTAGAAAATCAAGAGCTTGAATCTATATTGCCATGGGAAAGCAATTCGTGGGGACAGAACCCACGAGGAAATAACCATCATTCAAGTCACAGAGGATATGCAGGTCGAGGAAATGGTATTCAAAATGGATACCAACAGCCCATACTGCACTTTTTTCGATAAAATCACCATGAACATCGTGGAGGTAGACAAGAATGGATTAACTTTATTTGCTTAAGCAACAGAAGCCTAGTCAGAGACAGAAGGAGGTATGGTCATGGCAGAGGTGCTAACTTTGGAAGACAAAACAAGCAAAATGGACATCAAGATATCACAACTACAGGTGCGATGATGAGGTGTCGACTAGGTCAAACGGACAAAGTAACATGAATCTTAATGACCAGTATCAAACAGAAAATGGTGACCGACATGAGATTACTGTTGCACCTATCAAGGAGAACCACCATCAAAATGAGAGAAATTTTGATATGGAAAACTAATCCATGGCATAATGGTTGGGGTTTTCAGAAGAGTCACAAGCAATAAGTAAGTAAAAGTCTATTCTGATCATGTTAGCTTAATATTTATACAAAAATGTAAACTCACATCTGTTAAAATCTCGAGGTATGTTCATACAATAACTAGTTATGATACCGAGATTGTACACATCTCGGGAAAACAAAACATGTTCAGTATCTGTTATCAAGACTTAAACTTTGGTGAAGCCAAAACAAGAAGTAACCATGTTGAAAATAAATATTAAAATGAATAAAGAAACAGGGCAAAAGATAAAGTGACTGGCAGAATTGCAGCATGACGACGAGAAGTTAAAAAGATTTATTAATAATGCACTGCGGATAAGTGAAGTAAAGGAAAAATATATTACTCTATTCAATGATTTGTTATACAAGAGACACGAAAGGCTAACAAAGAAATGGGGGTTAATTATTCCTAAAGAATTAGAGACAGGGTTGATCCCCGAATTTCATCATAATCTACTTCATTCTGGGACAGATAAAGTGACAGATACCATCTTAGAGAATATGTATATCTCAAAAGCTCAAGAGAAAGTGAGGAAGATAATTGCATGTTGTGACATTTGGCAATGTTGCAAACAGAAAAATGTAGGCTATCAATTTGACACCAATTCAGTAAGTAGGAAAAATCCAAGAGATCTCATTTGTTTAGATATTCATGGAGAGTTACCTACTTCATCATTTGGCTATACATGCATTTTAGTTTGCTATGATGTATTTAGCAAATAAGTGAGAATATTTCCTTTGAAGAAAGCAAATAGCCAATCATGCGCTAAACTGTTTCTTCAATGATATGTGCCATAGGAAGGTCAGGTCAAGGCCATATTGATGGATAATGCAACTGTTTTTATGGGAAAAAGACTTCAGGGCCAATTAAAGATGCAAGGATTACCCAATATTTTTGTTCAAATTATCATCCATGTGAAAACCCAAGCAAACGTGCCATAAAGGACATTGGCATTTTTCTGAGAATTTTGGTGCACAATTAACACACAAAATGGTTTGACTATCTGAAACCTAAAGAGAATTTATGAACGAAACCACCAACCATATTACGGGACTTAAACCTTCAGAATTAGTGTGGGGCAACAAATAGAAACAATTAAAACTAGCATACCAACCACAATTCACATTGATAAAGTTCAATTGGAAGCTGAGGAAATATTTAAAATTGTCTTTGAAAAGATAGAAAGGATGGCATAAAGATGTAAAGATTGTCACATCACCAGGCAAAAGGAAAAGAAGTGGAATATCAAAATTAGAGATCTCGTGTTGTTGAGAAATAAAACACTATCAAACATATGGAAGGAGAACCAGAGATTGATGATATATTACTGAGGACCTTACCACATAAATGAATTCTCAGTGGACACATGAAAAAGCCGAGATCAAGAATGGCAAAATCGTGGGAAGATATCTTAAAATGTTACTTAAAGGATACAAGCAGAGACGGAAGATGCTGATGAAGAGCAAGAAAGGGTAGGAGAATAACTTACAATAAAGAAAAAAGAAGACAGAATCTGTATGAAGAGGATGGTTATTCAGAAATGTAGTTGTGTAGAAAAGAAACAAATCTGAAGGGTAAATAGACTTAGTATTTTCTTTTCCATCAGTGTATGGTAATTTAATGTTGAGAAATTTGTAGAAAAACCTACTTTATAAATGACAATGAATACACTGTAAGAGTGATATTTCAGTGAAATTTTGAGAGGTATAGTAACCATATGGTGTAAGAGTACTGTCAAACTTAGCCAGTATCAAGGTAATGACACTATCCAATGATCTGTCTGTAAACTGTAAATATATTTTGTTTATGTGAGTGTTTAACATGTTGTATCCTAAACAAATAAAAGGAAAGGTAGTGTAGTTATGTGCGGAAAACTGGACTGAAAAGAATGCGCTTCGTTCCAGGAAATGCTTGTAAACATATATAACAGTACACAGGAGTGTAGCGCAGTAGATTGTTTGAAAAAGTGAAAGGAATCCAAAAAACAATATAGCACTCGGCAAGGTCACAGACAGCTGATGGGGCCCTGCCACCATTTCAGTTAGAAAGTGAAAGCAAGGGATCTTTGTCCTATGGTAAAGGAACTCAGAAAGTAAGTATGATTGGCTATTGGCTATCATCTGTAACATAGACCAAAACCCATTTATAGGGGCAATTTGAGACAGCATTTACACCTCTCCTACTATTTAATCATGTTTGTATGTTTATTGTCACATTTATGTCATTTTGTTGGATAATGGATTCATTCACATGTGTAATGTAAGGAAATATTGTCGTAGCCTCCTATCAATTACTCAGTGGGAGGTAGGCGACTCGCTTAGAGGTACCAGAAAATTAACAAAATTGTAAAATGGCGAGGCTACGACTAGGGACGGAGCTAAAGTGAAAGGGCAGAAATATTATTAAATACTGGCAAAAGGACACTTACATGGCTCAAAATAGGAAGAAGGAACTTTACACTATCATAAATAAGACAATAAAGATATAGATGACAGACAGTTTATTAGATAAAACTGAATACTTTACCCCACATTCTTAGTTCCATGCCTGTCGGGCGAGGCCGCCATGCATTCCTGCACGGAGAGGGCGACTACACGTCTGTACTGGTTGACTACAACTCACTGACTCTCTGCCCCAAGCAACGCTTCCTAAAGCGTGGGGGGCGCTAACCAAACTACCCCCACCTAAACTGCTAATCCCCCACCCAAGCTTTAACCGCCATCTCGAATCTAGGTGACCAGAGAGACGTATGCGCGACAATCTCTGCATACGTCACATCTCCCCCTGGCCACCGAGATCGACGCCCTCGTCGACACAAGGCAAATGTTGTACATAATAAAAAGACAAAGAGAAAAAAATTACAAGACAGAGTAAAACATGACATACACAAAAAAAAATGAGATCATTAAAGAAATAGTATTTATGAACATATATGGAGTACCCAAACGAAGACAGGAAAAGCAATGCTAATTGGCATATTTATGAGTCTCGAGTGTTGACGGATTATGTTTCTTCAGATCACTTATGCTCGAGCACCCCGCACACGCACACACACCATGCTGCCACTGTCACATGCACACTACACTGCACCTGGATTGATGTTCCGACGTAACTGTTTGTGGGTGGGATTTGCAGATCACCCACAACGACGAATTATGTCCTAGCTGTAATCTTTTGGATGCTGCAGGTCGTTGAAGATGAGGAAGGGGTGGGCAATCGCTGGCTTGGACTGCCCCCCAAAATAGTGGCTCCTTATGCCAGTGCAGTGTAGTGGCTGCACGACAGCTCTCCTCTGGTGTCTCTGGAACCTCTGGCGTGATAGGCGGGGAGTACTCGTCTTATCCACTCGAGCTCCGCCATCCACAAAGTAACTACAACAGAAACCATAGAACGGTAGAAACGGTGCTCCAACAGATCATCACACATAAAAGAAGTAGTATGTCATTTACAATAAAATATTTAAAATGTCCAGAAGGTTTACACTCAATAAATTCTTTTAATATGGGGCAAAGAGAGAGAAAAAATGACTACATGTTGACATAAAAACTAAATTTTACAGGGGGTTACCATCCAAAATTTAACACACAATGCTTTAAAATCCAAATACAAAATCACAAAAGGACCAGAATACATAAACATTACATCAATGACATTCATTGTTTCCATACAATAACATGACAGAAATATAGAAACTTATTTGGGATCTCAATATTATTTCTTAACCAGCTGGCACCACTAATGAAAGGAAAATAAGTGCACTTACAATACATTCATACATGACAATGAAATGGAATCATTCATACTGTCCATGGCCCAAATTATACACAACACTCACTTAACTAACTACTCCAAACTACTGTATGCATTACTACAGACTTCAAAAATAAATCCACAGTACAAATTCAAACTACACCACGTTACATTCTTTCAACTACAATAATCATACTCTACTTTCACTAACACAAATTCTCCTCTACATTACTATCTTCTCCATCTTATTATTATCCTCATCATCTCAATCATCATCATCATCAGTATTTCAATCATCATCATCATCATAATCTTTATCTTAGCTCTCAACTTTCTCGTAGACAGTAATTACTGAGAAAATAAAACATCTTCACTGACGTGTCTCATTCAACATGCTGCAAAGTCAAAAATACCTGACATAGGCATAACCTTAAAGAAATCACATTAACATTTCAGGAATGACACAAATAACATGACATTATACTGTTGCATCCACATCCTCCGAATCAAAATTAAGCTGGAAAGTAGGTGGTATTAAAACTTGCTATCCAAGATGGTAATAAAGTTGCATAAACACAAAAAAAAATTATTCTCATTGCATTCACTTCAATACATTTACTCTCTCATGTGAATACATCACACACGCTATACTGGGCATGTTACAGCAACACCAATAAGCAAAATCTCTCAAATCATCACATCAAATCGAATTTCCAGGTACATGTAGCCCTCCTGAAAAATCAACACATTTACACTTCAACTATTGGGGTTACTCTTTGGCACTTCCACTGAAGCTGACATCATCTCATCTCTCACTTTACCACCGTCGGGGTTACTCTTACGCACTTCCACTGAGGCAAATCTCACATATACTATCACATAACCTCAAATATACATACACACACTATTCATGCAACAATTTTCTGCAAAGAAAAGATCACAGCATCATAATGAAACCCAAAATCAAATCAAATCAAATGCAACAGAACAAAATCACATCATTACTCAAAACAATACTGTCACATAACATTCCTGAAAATCAAAGCTCAATTAAGCATACGGTACACATCAAACACATTCCTGCAGCATAACATAACAAAACAAATGATTTGCAATGCCCAAAACATAATTCAAAATTTTAAGTTACACAAAATAATAATACACTTTTAATTTAGCAGAGACATTCATATCACACATTATTCCTGAAAAGCAAAGCTTAATTAAGCATCAGTCAGTGAAACAATAAACATTTAGCATACCTGTGTGAGTTGTGAAACTGTTTCATTCGTCCAAACTTTAGCACACACAATGTTCACATACTTACAGGTTATGTTTTTTTTTTCTTATTCTTTTTACCACAAAATTCCAGTGCAATTTTCCAAAATCTGGTAACACACATATAGCTGATCCCTCAACATCCACGTTGTACTGGTCCATATTGGAGTCACATTAAACCTAATTAGGTGAAGGTACTGGCAAGGTTGGTAGTAGCTCCTGAAACTTTTACTTAAATGAGTCATTTTGAAACATTTTCCCCCAAAAATATGCATTGCGTAACTAGATAAACCAAACTTGGCAACGGTGAAGCAAAATTATCATCATTATGATTACCACTATTCTTACCGTGAGTGTACAATGCACAAAAATAAATTTTCAATATATATACTCTTGACCTCTTTCGTTTTATTATTTTATTATTCCAAACAGATGCACCACACTTTTTATACACACGCAAGTTTTAAACACGCAACACGTAAAATATTTGCTGCACTTTCGAGTCGTTAACACTTACAAGATGACGCAACCAAGAATGCAATGTTACGTAGATCAGCTAACACATGCAACTATATTATCAAAGTTACAAATATCGCCCAATTTTTTTTTCTCACAATTCACCAAAATATATACTTTAAAATAACCAGCACGAATAATTTATCACAGTAACAGAATTTAGTAGAAATAAAGCCAAAGTAAGGGGAAAATGGAGACAGGAGTTTTAGCATCACGCCGACAGACAATGGAACAAATATAAAAATGAACTTAAAATTGAAATTCAGACTCGGGACTTTCAGAAAGCAAAGCAACAAGAATTTAGAATACAGAAACCACAAATTATACCACCAAAACCCTTACCCTTAAGCCAAGAAACAGATTTACATTTTTAACAACCACGTGGAGGACCAAAACCGTTACATTTTACAGGAGAAAAAAAAATTTTTGCACTTAAAAACCTCAGAAAAAATTAAATTATGCCCGGCCCTCCACCAATTGTCGTAGCCTCTTATCAAATGCTCAGTGGGAGGTAGGCGACTCGCTTAGAGGTACCAGAAAATTAACAAAATTGTAAAATGGCGAGGCTACGACTAGGGACGCAGCTAAAGTGAAAGGGCAGAAATATTATTAAATACTGCCAAAAGGACACTTACATGGCTCAAAATAGGAAGAAGGAACTTAACACTATCATAAATAAGACAATAAGGATATAGATGACAGAGAGTTTATTAGATAAAACTGAATACTTTACCCCACATTCTTAGTTCCATGCCTGTCGGGCGAGGCCGCCATGCATTCCTGCACGGAGAGGGCGACTACACGTCTGTACTGGTTGACTACAACTCACTGACTCTCTGCCCCAAGCAGCACTTCCTAAAGCATGGGGGGCGCTAACCAAACTACCCCCACCTAAACTGCTAATCCCCCACCCAAGCTTTAACCGCCATCTCGAATCTAGGTGACCAGAGAGACGTATGCGCGACAATCTCTGCATACGTCACAATATGCGTGTATATATTTTATTTTTTAAGTAACTTTAAACTTCCACACCAGCAGAAATGTAACAAGTGTGGGAAAGAAAAAAAGTAAAGGTTATTGCACTCTGTGTTAATGTTTGTAGAAGACTTTGTTAGTTGGCGTGCAAATAAGACACAAGTAGCAGACTGTAGGGAAAGCCTGAAATGTTCCACAAACCAGGGAAATTTTCACTGTATTCTACCATGTGACCCCGAGTTGGCCCATCAGGTTAACAGAAATTTGTTAATGTTTAAACATAAAGTAAGTTTCCGCCAGCTCAAGGACAATAGAATGATTTTGTGAGCTTCACATTTGCGCCTCTCAGAACTATGTGTATATACATATATGATATTCTTGTGAAAAATGCACATAGTTTGGACTTTTAAAGTACGAGGAACCTGTGCTCACACACTGGCAGAAGTCAAATTGTAGCAAGGTACTTTAGCATGCAACATAAAAAGTTTCTTGTTGGTTTCTTGTTATAATGCAGAACAATAAAAATAAAAATGCATGTTAAATTTTATATGCAGGGTCATCTGTTATTTGTCAGTTGAGGCTTTGTCAATTGAGCCTTTTACATATCATGCTCTGGAGATCAACAAAAACATGTTTCTATCAAAAAAACAATTATAGTAGGTATTTGAACCCAGACACAACAGGATCTACAGTGAGTAGCCGAAGTGATAGGCAACATGTCATCAGGAGGTGACCGATGGACTGTATTCTCCAGATAAATAAACAATGGTGAAATGACGACACAGGGGTGATGGTATGGTGACACACATGGGGTAGGGAAAAATATATAGACATAGTAAATAAAGAAGAGAGAGAATCTATTGCATGGGTAAGAACTGGAGCATGGAGGCTAAGAGGGTTAAGACAGGGTATTCCTCAAAACCAATATCTGATATGTGGTGGTAATGAAGACATTGAACACATAGTATTTAAGTGCCAAGGAACAGAAAATTGGAGAAAAGAATTTTTTAATAAGAAGTGGTTGAAGGGGGATTTCAATTTCAACTTATTTTCATCCATGAAAACATCTACATGTTGTGGATTCGTCAAGTACAATAATTATTTACAACTACAATATTTACAAATACAATTTATTTACAATTCCTGATTACCAGTCCCACGCTTAAATTCCTCCAGACTATAAAATGCATTTACTAGTAGGTGCCTTTTTATTTCTTTCACAGTTTGATCAGCATTTTTTATCAATTTTATTTTTTCAGGTAACTTATTTTGAAGTTCTTTTCCCATATTTTTTACACTACGTCTGTTTAATGTGCCTTTAATTGCTGTTCTGAAATAATCATCATTGTTTCTTAGGTTATACATGTGTATACCAGCACTTTTTGGCTCATTTTCCTCCAAAAGATGTTTTATCGTCTCATAAATGTGTATTCAAGGAACAGTCAATATACCATATTGTTTAAACATTGATTTACACGTGTGTCTATTTTCAACATTACCTATTATTCTAATTGCTTTTTTATTTGTAATTTAAATACCTTTTGCACTTCTGTTGTTGTAATATTTCCCCACAATATTATTCCATATTTTATGTGTAAATAAATAAAAGCATAGTATACCTGTTTTAAGTGTTTTGTCATCCATGGTTTTCCTCACCTGTGTCATTATATATAAACCTGTATTTATCTTCTTTTTTATATGAGTTATATATGGCTTCCAATTTAGCTGTTTGTCTATTATAACTCCTAAAAAATTTGTGTGTTGAATCTCTGGTATTTTTTCACCTTCTATTTCCAGTTGTATACTATTTAGATTACATTTTTTTAATTCAAAATTTATCCAGGCTGTCTTTTTAGTATTTAAAATCATGTCCAGATTTATATAATATTGTTTAATTTTTTTCATTAAATCATTTGCTTTTAATTCTGCCTCAGTAGCTGATTTACCTTTAATTACTATTGTCATGTCGTCTGCATATCCAATTGCTACATTTCCATTTTTTTTGTACTAATTCAAAAATATCGTTAATATATATTAGAAACAAAAAAGGACCTAATTTCGATCCTTGTGGTACTCCTTGCCGAACCATTTGAAAATTTGATTTAATTTTTTCTATGACACCAGTAATATTTCTATGGTTTATTTCAACACACTGCATTCTGTTTTTAAGATACGAACTAATCCATTTATGTGCCAAACCACGAACCCCATAATTTTCTAATTTGTTTATAAGTATATCTATATTTACGCAGTCGAATGCCTTCGATAAGTCCAAAAAAAATAGCTATTACTTTCTCCTGTTTATTTAGTGCTTCAATTATATAATTATCAACTTTACTGATCGCATGGATTGTAGATTTCTTCTTTGAAACCCAAATTGCCATTCCGATATTATGTTTAATTTAGTAAAATAATTTTGCAATTATAGAATAGAAGGATAGAAATATGCTTATGATCGAAATGATGTGCAAGGACGCTAGAAGCATTGGACAGTTTTTGTGTAAAGTAAAAAATAAATGGCTTTAGACAGTGGATAGAGAAAAGCAAGAGGTAGCGTATCTTACTCTGAATGGAAAACTATAGTGAATGATTGATGGTTAAGTAATCAATAAGTGAAAAGGGAAAAACAAGTGGAAATGGGACATGAAAAAACTGAAAAAACAAGATAATTTATTGATGAGAAATTGTAAAATGTAAATAATCTGTAGTGATTGTCTACAGAATGCGTTGACAGGAAATTGTAAAATGTAAATAAACTGTAGTGATTGTCTACTGAATGAGTGGCCAGGGTCAAAGTGCAGTAGACAATCAAATTATAAAACTCTTAGCACAATAAATAAATATCTTTTTTAAATAAATAAATTTAATCACAAACTAAAATTATTTTCTGCTAGCTGAGAAGCCCTATTATGGGATTTAGCATTAAAAGTTTCCTAATTTTTAACCACTCTTCGTCTAGAAGAAATACATAATATGGAATTCCACAGGGTTCAATTCTTGATCTTGTTTTATTTTTAATACACAGCATGTTAATGAACTAGACCAAAACAAAAACTTCAGAGAGCACGGAGGTGTCTTAGACAAATAATTTGAGATTGGTTACATGGTCTGCCTGTTCAAATTTAAAGTTATGGCTGTAAGTTTTGTGACTGTATCCACTTACATTCCATTAGTCTGCATCAGAAAT